>JAUMIR010000005.1:31695000-34195000 GCA_030847615.1 Gambelia wislizenii
TGAGATTTAGGTCAATTGTAGAGAACTCTATGGAGGACATTAGAGAAAAAAAAATGTTTAATTATTTGCCAACCTTTTTGGAAAGAGAACAAGATGAGATGGAATTTGAGACTGACCAATTTTTCAGAATTCATTTATGATTTGCAAGAGAAAGAAATGTCCCAAGAGATGTGATTGTTTATTTTGTTAAGAAACAGACCAGAGACCAAGAAACAGACCAGAGACCAAGTTTTGCAGCAGCATTTCAGGAACAGATTGAAGATGGACTGCAGAGATGTTATAGTGCTTAAAGAGGTCCCTGTTATAATACTGTGTAAGAGAAATGACTACTGCTTTCCAACAAATAAATTGAAATAGAAGAAGATCCCATTAAGATGTGACAAGTTGGAAAGGGTGATTTTTTACTTTTAAACAACAAAGATTTCAAGTTACTTTTGTATAGAAAGTGTTAGAATTTCTAGAGAAAATTAAGGGAGATTTGTACAAAAAGTGGAAGAGGAAACTGATGTGGCAACAGACCAAGATGGAAGAATGACAGATACAACTGGAAGTAGAGCTAGAAGAAGACTTTGCTACATTAGGTGCTGCAGGTGTGGACTCTTCTAAACTGTTGGTCTAATTATGGATTACAAATGCCTTATGTGGAATATAAATGGGATGAATACTCCATAAAAGAGAAAATAAATATTTCACTATATATATATATATTTAAAAATAAAGAGAGTGTAATTTGTCTAAAAGAAACACATATCAGAAAAAAGGATATACAATATTTGATTTATTTAAAAATAGGCTAGGACTTTATTTCTGCTGGATTGAAAAAGAAAAATAGAGATGTTTTGTATATAAAACCTCCAATTATGTCCAAAATTGGTATTGGCTGATGAACAAAGTAAATATGTTAGGGTGCATATTGACATGCAAGGAGTTAAGAAATTGCTGGTGGGAGTTTATGGTCCAACTAAGGACAAAGCTAACATTTTACAGTGGGCTTATGGACAAGTTGATGGACCTGTCTTATGAGAACTCAGTGATAAAAATGAATGTTTTGCCTAGAGTGTTGTTTTTATTCCAGACAATACTGGTTTTGATAATTGATGCACCATTTAAACAATGGCAGAAGGACTCATCTAAGTTTATATGGCAAGGGAAAAATAAGGTATTGCAAGATGCAAAGGAAATAGGAGGATTGGGTCTACCTGATTTACAGCCTGTTGTTTGGTTTGATTAAAAGAATGGATGGTGTTGAGGGGCGGAAAAAGATTACTAGAATTGGAAGGGAATGAGGGTATGGATATTTATGGTACTATAAAGTTAAAGTGAATGTAGATTTTAATATTCATTCTGTGAGGTATGCCTTATTAAGAATATGGAATAGATATAAAACCAGGTTGTGTCTGAAAATGCCTTTATGCGTCTCAGCATAAGAAGCTCATTATAGAAGAGAAACAACAAGCTAAGAAGAATGGTTCATGTACTAAGATCTTGTGAAGAATTACGAAAGTGAATATAAAATTAAATCGAGTGAGCAGTTAGTCGTAGAGGGACATAGTATTCAATGGCTTTCCTATCTACAGTTATTTGAAAGATTTAACATGGATAAAAAGAGTTAGGGATTTGAAGAAAATTAATCAGAGTCTGAATTGCAATTGTGTACAGATGATGATTATGTGATTGGTAAAATGTATAATATTCTGTTAAAATTTGGCATGAAGGAAGAACAATTGAAAGATTGTATGATAAAATGAACTAAGAATTTTGGATATAATATAGAGATCGAAAAATGTGGCCAAAGGTGTTGAAATTTACATTACGTTATGATCTTAAAGAGAACTTTTATAAAATGATGTATCATTGGTACATGGTGCCAGAGAAATTGTCTAGAATGTACAAGAGTGTTTCGAATGTACGTTGGCAACAACATGAATGGAAACTTTACCATATGTGGTGAAAAAGCAACCACAAAAATCTGGATTGAAATACATACTTTGATGCATACTGACCACAGCAGCAAGATTGTTTTATGCACAAAAATCGAATAATTCAATATTACCTACTATGGAGGAATAGTTGTTGAAATTGACTGACTTACCTGAAAAGGATAAATTATCTGCTTTGATTAGAGAAAAATAGTTGGTGACATTTCTATAAGATTAGATACCTTTATAGATTTTTTTGTGGAAAAAAGAAAATGACCTGATAACTTTTGGTTTTGACAATTAGTAAGATTTGGTTATTGGAAGAAGTGTACAATGCAGTTTTACAGAGAGAGGTATGAATATATCATATGTATGTATAACCACTGAAAAGAAAGTCAGAAGCTACTGTTCTATTTCTTTTCTATATTTCTTTGTATAGCATACTTTTTCTCTCTTTCCTTTTTTATTTTTCTAAATATCTGTAATTTTTATTTGTCAGTGCATGGACTAAAAGCCCGACAGAATTTCATAGGACAGGATATGGCTACCACGGCTATTGAAAAGCCTGTATGAAGCAAGAGGATGACACAGCATGGCTGATGAAACCATACCATGGACAATGTATATAAGTGGACATAGCCTATGTTCTTTGTAGGGAGTTATTGTTTGGAGTTGTAGCCGGAGGTGCTGTTGGATTGTTCTGTAGATAGCTATTAGTTTGTATAAACTCTGTAGGTAAAGTTCTGTAAATAGAACATTGAGGCTTAGAGTTATTCGTTGGCACCTTGTGCACTGCAAGGAGGATACAGCTCTGAGAACCAGCTGAGAGGGACCACGGGAGCACATGCGGGGACAAGGGTTATGGGCTCAGTCTGAGGCACTGTGGTGGTCTAGGAGTGTTGAGTTCAAGAATGAGGGTGTTGGTGTAAGGAGCTGCAACCATCTACTGCTGTGATCAAAGGTTTTATAACAAAACCTGAGAACATGTGGAGAGATGGAGGCAAGTGTAGCATCCATGACCAGTGGAGGCATCCCATTGACCCGGCTGAATAATACCAACTATTTGTCATGGAGCATGAAACATTGAGGCTTAGAGTTATTCTTTGCAACGAGGGTACAGCTCTGGAGAACCCAGCTGAGAGGGACCATGGGAGTGCACACACTGACATTATTGCATTTTGAAAAACTCTCAATAAAAATTATATAAAAAAAGAGGAAGTACATAGAGAAAAAAAATCTGAGAAATCAAAGGGAAATATAAGCCAAGAGTGGGGATGCTATACAACAAGCAGGAGGAGACATTACATGACAAAGGAGAAATTTTGATGGAAACAATATACAAAAGAACTATGTCAAATAGATGAAAGAATGACAGATTTATTCAAGGTAAAACTATTTGTAGATGAACCTACAATTTTAGAAATTGTTGTGGAAGCTGTACTCAGGCCACTTGGGAGAAATAAATCACCAGGGACAGACGGCATACCAATAGAGCTGTTTCAGGCTACAGAGACACAATCTACCGTAGTTATAACTAAAATCTGTCAACAAACATGGAAAACAAAAGAAAGGTTCACAGATTGGAAATGCTCAATATTCATTCCAACCACAAAGAAAAGAGACAACCAGGGATTGCAGTAACCACAGGACCATTGCATTAATCTCACATGCAAGCAGTGATGCTCAAAATTACACAACAAAGACTTTAACCATATATGGAGCAAGAAATGCCAGATATCCAAGCTGGGTTCATGAAAGGAAAAGGCACTAAGGGATCATACTGCAAACAGACATTGGGTAATGAAGTGCACCAAATAATTTCAAAAGAAAATCAGCCTGTGTTGTACAGTGGGCCCTTGGTATCCACTGGGGTTTGGATCCAGGATCCCCCATGGATACCAAAATCTGTAGATGTTCAAGTCCCACTATATACAATGGCATAGTAAAATGGTGTCCCATATATAAAATGGCAAAATCAAGGTTTGCTTTTTGGAATTTTAAAAAAAAATCTCAAGCTGTGGAAAGTTGAATCTGTCTGTCCTGAACATGAGTCAGCAAGTGTCTGAGGAAGCAGGTGGATGGTGTGTAGGAGCTGTCAAGTAGCCAGTCCAGTCTGATCAGTAATGGATTATCTAAGCAAATTGAAAGGAGAAGCTCAAGGGTGGTCGATAGCCGGTTCAGAGGTCATATCAGCAGGTCAGAAGTCTAGGTACATGAGCCAGCAAGAAGTTAATAAAGTAGTCCAAAACGTAGCTAGTCCAAGGTCAGGAAAAAAAAACAGGAAAACAAGAGAGTACTGCCAGTCAACCAGAAATGAGAGCTGTCAGCACTAAGGCTGGGAGAGAACTGCTGCGATATTTATGGGCAGCTCCTTCAATGCCACAGGTGCCTAATTAGTCAGTGTCTATTACTTAACTGCTGTGGGCTTGGCATTTCTTCCTTTTCTGATCAATGAAGGATGAGGGCATGTTGCCTTCAGCATCTGTAGCCTCTGCCAGCAAGGTCCCCAGTCCCCATCTATTCAGACTCAGGGAGAGTTCCACTATCAGGAACTACAGCTTCCTGGCACTTTGCCTCCTTCTCATCATCATCTGAGTTGTCCAGGGGGTGAGTTATGATACTGTGGATGCAGAATCCATGGATATGAAGGGGCAACTGTATAGATTATAGCAAAGCCTTGATTGTGTAGATCATAAAAAACTATGGATCTAGCTTAAAGAAATAAGTGTGCCACAATATTTTATTGTCCTGATGCGTAACCTATATTCAGGACAAGAGGCTACTCTCAGGATACACTATGGAGAAACATAATGGTTTCCAATTGGCAAAAAGGTCAGGCAAGGCTAATTTTTATCACCCTATCTGTTTTATTTGTATGCTGAACATATTATATGTAAAGCAAGATCAGACTTGGAAATAGGAGGCATGAAAATTGAAGGAAGGAACACTAACAATTTAAGATATACAGATGACACCATACTAGTAGCAGAAAATAGCGAAGAGTCAGAAAGAGTATTGAAGAAAGTCAAGGGAAAAAGTGCAAAGGCAGGTTTACAGTTGAACATTAAGAAAATGAAAATAATGACCACAGATGATTTATATATTTTTTCATCCTATGGAATCCTGGAATTTGTAGTTTCTTAAGGTTTCTTCAGATGATTTATATTACTTTAAAGTAGATGAGGAAGACATTGAAACAGTTCTCCATACCTTGGCTCAGCCATTAATCAGAACAGAGACTTTACAATCAAGAAATCAAAGAAAACTATAATTTGGAAGGGCAGCTATGAAGGGACCAGGCAAGATTCTAAAGTGTGAAGATACATAATTGAAAACTAAAGTTAGGACTGTTGATGCCACCATCTTTCCAATTTCTATGTATGGTTGATAAAAGCAGGACAGTGAAAAAAGCTGATAGGAAGAAAATCAACTCATTTGAAATATGGTGTTGGAGAAGAATTCTATAGATGCTTTGAACTGCTATTTCATGGAGGGTATTTTCTTTTTTAACCAATTATATTATTAGCTATGTTATGGTTCCTTGGAGGCAAAGACAGCAAGCAAATTCTGGCCTGTATGTGTCTTCAAGTCGCCCATTGACTTATGTGGCATGTCGCTGTATAAAGAACAGGAAAGAGGGTTCTGCCATATTTACATGTGAAAAGTTTGAATGAGTTACTCATGACTCTTCTTCCTGGTGTCAATAAACATGTTAAATTTCTTTCATATCTTTGATGAAAAACTATCAGCACTTTTGCCATTCACCTGAGCAAAGTGAAGTTTTGCTCTCTTTTTAGGTGTATGTTCCTTTTCAAACTGTATTTTCCAAAGAGCCCTGCATGTTCTGAATGTTAACATGTTGCAAATAGCTGATATTTCTCATGCTGTTTACTGGGCAAACAAGGGGAAACCCTGGCTCTATTAACATCACCACAGTATAGCTTAATTTGAGCACAGGGCTACAAAAACTGCCAGAACTGTGTCTTGATGTATCTCTAAAATTAAAATATACCTGGAGAAACAGAAAAAAACAGGTATATCTGAATGGAGAAACAGAGGTATCTCTGAATGAGAACTTGGAGATGTCACTTTTGGGACAGGTTGACTCCTGTTTATGAGGGATTGGGTACCCGTGATTTCACTTACCTGCAACCAGGGAAAAAAGATCTTTCTAGGCATCTGGAGGACCATCAAGTTGTGCAGGAGGTAGTCTCTCTAGGCATTGGGAAGTGATCCAGTCTGCCAGAAGTTGGCCATAGAGTAACACCAGATGCCTAGAGAGGCATCCTCTCTAAGCATATTCTAGGTCCTCTGGCACAATTCTAGGGCCTAATATGGCGGCTTGATATTATATGCTATTTTGCGTATTTGCAGTATGTCTGGGAATGTATCCCCCAGGAAAATCCTGAGGAGGTAGAGGTGATGCATTCAGAGGAACAAGAGATACAGTCACCAGAGCTGTGTTGAAAAAGAATGTGTTAAAAATGAGAGTTTTAATAAGTTGGACTGAAAATTAGATTTCAGTTAAGTTAGACTTTAAGTTAGATTTTTAGTAGAAAAACAATTATTTCAATCTTCATGGCCAATATACTTCTGTTAGTTTTTGGTTATTTATAACGGAGGCCTCAATACATTTTTAGGTACATAAAACAATGGGTTCATTAAAAATTGCCACATGGAATGTTCGTGGCTTGCGAACTGAGGATAGGTGCAATGAGATTTTGCCCTGCCTTGGCGGCCTGCGTTATGACATCATTGTGTTGCAGGAAACTCATATCTGTAACGAACAACAGCGGAGCCGGTGTCAGAGATTGTGGACACAAGGACCTTCTGTATGGTCATATGGGGAGTGTGGCGGTTGGGGAATAGGGGTACTGTTTAGGTCCAGGAACAATCTGACCATTGATTTCATGTTAGAAGTAGTTTTGGGGAGGTTGGTGGTGGTGGATTTTAGTATGGAGGAAAAGCAGAAAGATGGAAGAGTAGAAAAGAAAGCTTTCAGGCTGTGTGGGCTTTATGCTCCTGTAAAATATGCCGAACGGAAAAAGTTTTGGGGGTATTTAAAAAATCAGTGTAACACTCGACGGCATCTTATTATCGTAGGAGATTTCAATAACAGGGCAAGGATGATGGACAGGAGTGCTTACGCAGACCAAAAAGAGCGGACAAAGTTGTCCCTGCCCAAACCCCTGACAGCAGAAGAAAGAGAGTTGGAGTCTTTTCTAGAGAGGCAAGGTCTTAAGGATGCAGCTCTTGATGTGGAGAATGAGTTAGAATTTTTTCCTGTTTTTTGCAGAAAGGCTTTTGGTTCAGATTTTCCCCCAATGGAAGGAGTTCGATTTACTCATTATCACAAAACCTCAGCCAGCAGAATAGACCGTGTGAGAACAGTGAAAGAAATGAAGGTGGAAAAGTGCACTGTTATGATCACTCCTTGGTCGGATCATGGGCTCTTGGCTGTAGAGTTCAGTATAGGTCAGGTTTACCCCAAAGGAAGACCTCTCTGGAGGTTGCGCCCTAAATTTTTGGAAGATGTGGCATATAAAGAGCGCATCGCCTCAGCACTAGCCCACAGCCTAACTCTTGCGGACATGTACAAGGATGATTTGTGCAGGTGGTGGGAACGTGTGAAACGCGCAGTTCGGGCCACTAGCCGGGCCTACGAGACCAACATTAATGGGAAACAGATTCAGGAGTATCATTTGGCCATTTATCATTTTTTGAAGTGTCATTATCGATTGAACCAAGGTGTTCCTTTTTCAGAACAAGAGCTTAACTGGGCGAAGGGAGTGATAGCAAGATTTTGCCAAAAGCAAAGACAAAACAGAAAGAGGAGTAAAAATTTCAGGACTCGAGGTGGTGTGGTTGACATGGATGAGTGGGCAGGCGCCCGGAGTCCAAGGGCTCCGATTGAATTAAACGGCTTGAGAGCCTCCGAGTCAGACCCTATTGTATTTAGACCAAGTGAGATGCTGGATATCATGGAAGGATATTACAAGCAGTTATATGCTAGGAAAAATATAGATATAGAAGAGATTAAGGGTTTTTTTCAAGCTTTTTCAGAGGACCAGATGGGCACCCTCTATAAGGGTCTGAGTCCAGAGGATAGGAAGAGGTTGGTCTCTCCTATAGAAGAACAAGAAGTTCATGAGGTCATAGTTCAAGGGAAGGGTAAGTCTGCCCCTGGCCCAGATGGCCTCAGTTGGAATTTTTATAAAGTTTACAGGAAGTGGATTGTTCCCCCTTTAACAACTTTGTTTAATTTTTTGTGGGATAATAATGAGCTCCCTGAGACATTTTATCAAGGGGTCCTGATTTTTTTCCCAAAGGAGGGTGATCCTACCCTCCCAAAAAACTGGCGCCCCATAGCTCTGACCAACGTAGACTACCGTATGTTGGCAAAAATACTGAACAATCGGCTGGCTAAGGTGGCTGATAAGATTGTGATGGAAGCACAGACCAGTGCTGTGCCAGGTAGGACTATGGTGGACTCTCTTTGTTTGTTTCGGGAAGTGTTCCGACTCAACAAGGAGGGAGATTGGACTGGTCAAATCCTACAGGTCGACCAGATGAAAGCTTTTGACAATGTAGATCATACGTTCCTATGGGAAACTCTCAAGTGGAAAGGGGTGCCAGAGAGATTTATTGCTTTAGTTAAATTGTTTTATAGGGATGCAGAGGTAGTTTTGCAAGTCAATGGTCATAGAGGAAAGAGGATTCAGTTAAATTCTGGGGTGAGGCAAGGTTGTCCCCTAAGCCCTCTTTTGTATGTTATTGCGTTGGATGCTATTCTGTGTAAGATTAGTTTGGACAAGAGCATCTCGGGGATCCAAATTCCGCGTCTGTTGGACAGTTCATGGTTGGTTCGATATGAATCTGTTAAATTTGTTGCCCATGCTGATGATGTGTCCTTCTTGGTTAAGGACAGGATGGAAGTTAGAAAGATTAAAGATGCTTTTGAGGCCTACGGTCGAGTTTCTGGTGCTCGACTTAACATGGAAAAGAGTTTTTTGATCAGGATTTTTGCTGCAGAGGACAAGATGGCAGCTATTCCTCTAAAGGACGTAGTTGGAGAAAAGGAAAGGTGGCAAGCAGAGCAAGAGGCAAAGATGGATAGGGTGAAGATCCTGGGGCTGAATTTTGCGTTGGCTCCAGAGGGATGGAAAGAAAATTGGTATCGCTGGTTGGAAAAAGTGAAAGAGAGGGTGGCCCTCTGGCAGAGATGGAAGCTGACCATTTACCAGAGAGCCGCTTTTGTAAATACCTACCTGCTTCCCGTGGCAGCCAACTTGGCGGCTGTTTTCCCACCTCCAGATTCAGTGATTAAAGAAGCTGATCGGGTTCTCTTCAAGTTCCTTTGGGGAATGGCCACGTTCCCCCTGGCAAGGGCAGTGGCTTATGGGCAGGTAGAACAAGGGGGCCTGGACTTCCCAGCCCTGGGACCTAAGTTCATCGCCATCTTTTCTGCTCAAAACTTTGGGAAAGTTTCTCTGTTACAAAAGGGTCAGATTCAACCTCAGGCTTGGCTAGTTTTGTTTTGTGAGTGCTGGATAGGGACTAGATGGGGAAAGACTTGGTGGGAGGAAGGCTCATTAAGTTTTAGGTTTTCTTTGCCTGAAAAATTGAAAGCACCAGATTATTTGAAAGACTTTGTTTTTTACATAAAGAAATATAAAATTCATGCTGAGGAGTTGAAGGGGGAAGACAGACCAGGTCAGAGCATCAAGAGGACTTTGTACAGGAAAATAGTGGAGGAGATTTATGTTAACCCGTTTTTGCAAAAGCGTCAGGCCAAACTAGATTTATCAGAATACCTAAATCACCAGACTAACCCAATTGAGTATTTCATGGACAAAAGGGTCCCCAAAAAGTTATGGGACTTGAGGTGGAGGCTCTACCATCAGGTTCTTAATCTGAAGGGAAAGAGACCATGGACCGCAGAGGATGAGCAGACCTGTCCGCGTCTGAAATGTAAAAAGGCTGAGATTTTGAGTGGCGTGGCAAAAAAGGAGACGATCAGACATTTTGTCCAGGACTGCCCGAGTGCCCGGGAAACATGGGAGGAGGTGGCCCGGGTCCTGGATTGGCCCGATTTGGCACAGCAGGCTTGGGAGACAGTGCTTTCGGGGACTGAGCCTCCAGAGGGTGTCAGGGGACCCAGAAAGTCAGTGGGCCAAAAGAGGAAGAGGAAGGAGTCTGGTTCTGTGGCTGAGAGTTTTTGGAAAGTACCCTGGTCCACGGTGCGCCTGGTAAACCTTTATGTGATGTTAGGGTTAGTTTTCCAGAGAAAAAAGGAGGTGAAAAGTCAAAATCTGCAGGATGTAAAAGGCACTGCCTATTATGTGAAGAATGTAATTGAAAATTTAGCTCTGAGTGAAAAAGAGAAATTGCCAAGCTATCGTTGGAAAAAGTTTTGGCCGTGGTTTAGTGAGACGACCCCAGCAATAACATAAAATGATATTTTAAATAAATATTTTATTAATTTTGTATTATTTTGTATTATTATTTTTAATTAATATTTTATTGGTTTTTTTTCATTTCTAAGTAGGTATAATTATAATGTGTAAATATAATGTGATTATAGTGTGTTTAGATTAAAAGGAAAAATACATTAGTGTTAGGATAGATTTACTTTTGTATTAGTAAGAAAAGAGGAAAATAATTAGTATTGTTTTTGTATTATTGTTGTGGCCTTTTGCGGTCGGGTGTATTTTTTAGTAGAATGGTCTTACTCCAATAAAATTCCCACGTAAACCTGTACACGTTGCCTGTGGGATTCCAGAAATTGTAAACCAAAGATATATTTCCAGTTTCAGATCTGAATTCTTTTAAATGCATATTTTGATCACCAGCAAGTACTTATAGTTAGAATTTGGTAATAAGATTTCTATATTTTCAAAAATTATACTATGTTGAAGGTGTCTACCTGTGTCTCTATCTCCCTTCCACTTCTTCTAAAGCTCCACTTTCACAATACTGTCTATAACTAATGAATAAATAAATAAATAAATAAAATCCCCCAAAGGCAACAGCCTTGAAAAACTTGAAAATCCAATCTTCAAATAACTGTTTCAAAACACTACACCAAAGGTGGGGGAGAGGGTTGGTCTTAGGACTTAGGATTGGTCTTGTCCCTTGAATCAACCACCATCCCGAAAGCATGCCCCCCGCCCATCATCTGACACATTTTCCTTCTCTCTGTGAAGAAGGAGGCATGAGGCTTAGTAGCTCTTTGCTGAAGCAGCAAAGGGCTCTGCTGGTACTTGAAGGAGCAATTGCCCTAGTTGCCAACCAAGGTTTTTTTTTTTTTAAAAAAATGCTCATTCTTGTAACCTGGACAGGCGTCAGCATGTAAAGCAGCTTGGCTGGTTCTTGGAAGACTGAGTCCTCAAGGCATTGACTGAGATGCACAGTAGCTTTTGGTGTTGCTCACCACCCCAAGCGGACCTTGAACATTATTACTTCATGGAAAGGCTTCTAGAGACACTGGCTGAGTACCAAGGTGCTATAGCTCCTCTTTCCTCTCTTTCTCTGGTTGGAGAAGGGGAGGGAGTAGTTGAGCCAACTGATTTCTACCCTCAAGGCCATGATTTTTCTGCTCTCCTGAGAGAATAGTGCTTCAGGTAATAGAAAAGTACTTTAGATAAGAATCATGAGCCTGATGGGCTGGCTTGGGCTAGTGAGCCACATTTGGTTTGTTAGCCAGAGATGTCTTATCATGACTGTTAATGTTTTCAGGGACACTCAAAGAAGCTTCATCTTAGCAGGCCTGTACAAGAAAGTACAGCCAATTATGTGCAGGGATATTATTTATTCAGAAAGAAAGAAAAATGCTCACCCGGCATCCTGGGCTTCATGGGCTCGAAGTATAGATAATAAGTTATTGTGCTGTAGGAAGTCACATACAGCAGGGTAACTGTAAGAGGCAGGGGGAAAGTGCCATTAATGAAAAGACCAGAAGCAATACATTTGTCTCTAACACTCACAAATATTTGATTGAATGGTATATATTCAGGCTATGAAATGTTATTGGTTCATAGAAAACAGTACCACCACCACCACCACCACTGCATTTCACTGTGTAAAAACATGCTCCTCCTATACTGTCTCAAAACAAAGCCAACAAATTGCACAAGTCTAGAATATTGATGGACAAATTCAGATATAATAGGATACCCCTAGTGTTCTGGGGAATTATTTTGCACAGAAATACATGCGGGTTTTTCTATGCAAAAGACATTTTTTTGTGCAGAAAGCATATTTTCTGGCATAAGATATGTTTGATGCACAGAAAACTCATGTGTATTTTTATAAAGAAAAATTTCCTAAACACTGTATTACTCTTGGAGAAGATTGCACAGCAATTTTGCTGCCGCATTGTTCTTCCCAACTGTTTCTCAAATGTTGGAAGGCCTCTAGAACACTACATAAGCTGTGAAGACCAGAATAATACTGTGCAGAAAGCTTAATTCTCCTCCACAGCAGGGAGAAAACTAAAGGAATTACTCACACTTCCATGTGAAAAAGTTATAGCCAAATTTTGTGGTCCCCAGTAAGGGCTGGTCTATGTGTTATCTTCACCTAGCCCAGACTTACATGATGTTACAAGGGAAAGGCAGAATGCAAATCATGCAAGATGTTACTGTCAGGTAATTAATCACAAGTGAACTGGTATCTAATACTGAGAAATGCCCACCAACCCTGAGACAGTCATGATCAGAATAAATATCAAGTGTTTTTAGTCAAAAAGTTTGTTTCCTAACTGCCATAGCTTTGTTTTCTTGACCATCCTTTCATTATGCTCCATTTTAAAAATAATTTATTTTTATATCATTTTCAAACAAATAATAAAATAGCAGAGATTTAAAAACATACATGCAGAATAGATAATAGTAATTATAAATAATAACAAGTAATAATTCATGTACTATTACTAATAAGAGAAAAAACCCTAAACATCTGTAATAAATCATACCTTTGACTAAATAGATATCAATATTGATGTCTTAGCTCTTATAAAGCTGGAATCTTATTCAATATCACTTGACCTTCTCCTTCAACAACATTAGAGGTATATAGATTGCCCATTAAGTTGACTATTGAATGTAATTGTATTGTTAGTGTAAAAATAAACCCTATTACTAGTAATGTAAATTGTTAACATCTAATAGTAACTTAGAATTTAAGAAAGTAAAGTAATATAGATTATCAAATTAACAAAATTTAACTTCCATCAACAACATTTCAAATAATTTCACAAATAATCCTTCTATTTAGATGTCAATCCTGAAATAGCCAGTTTCTCCCATTTTTCCCCCCAGAGAGGTAAAATACAACTCCAATCTTCTTTGAAATGATCTAATGACTTATTACTTAATAATATAGTTAGTTTGTCCATCTCTGACATTTCGTAAAATTTCAATAACCATTCTTCTTCAGAAAGGATTTCAGTAGATTTCCATTTTTGCACATATAGAATTCTTGTAGCAGTTATAATGTACAGAATAACTCTCCAATATTGGTTCTCAATTCTGGTATCCTTCTATTTACATCCCACTTCATGTATTTATTTATCTGAGACTGCACTTACAAAAATTAATGCAGAGTCAGAAATTAAAACATTAGTGCAGTTCATGTAATGGCTACAGTAATAAAAAAGTTAATAACAAACTTTTTTATGTCAACGGGCATAAGCACACTTGCTATAGATTAGGTGGCTTGTAAACTCCCTGAAGCAGGAAATCTCTCTCTCTGGCTTTTCTTCGCAAACAAAGATTCAGGAAGGACTCATCCCGCGCTTTCTGCAAGCGTGCTGATGACTAAAAAGGCCAATCCAAGATAAACAAGTCCAGTTGCAGAAAGCACAGCAGAAGGTCTCCTTGGATTATGTTTCTGGGTTGTGATTCTCTCTGCGTTGTCGTTTCTCTTCAAGACTTGTTAGGTGTGAGTTCTCAAATAAGGCTGCAGCATTGTGGACAGTGTGTCTCCATGCCTCCCGATGTGAGGCCAGGGCGGACCATTGTTGGTGATCAATTTGACCGAGCCTGAGATGCTGTTTCAGGGAGTCCTTGTATCATTTTTTTGGAGCACCCCTCTTATGCTGACCAGTGGCGAGTTCACCGTAGAGTACTATTTTTGGGAGGTGATGGTCCTCCATCCTAGAAACGTGCCTTGCCCAGCACAGCTGTGTTCTCAATATCATGGCTTCCATGCTGGTGATACATGGCAAAATACTATGGGTGATTCTTCCCGTCATAAGCAACATATAGGTCTTCCAAAAAACCCCAAAACTTTCTTAAAAAAACCAACAACCATGTAACTATTTGATAAAATGGGGAAATCCTTTATAGTTCTAGATAAAATGTTTAGTCTAATAATTGGCTACATAAAACAGTTAAATGCTTTTGATCAGTTAAACAAGTTAATGGGGCATGTGATGGAAATGGCATTTTGTCCAAAGCAGGAGTGAGCAAAAGATCGTTTGTAGTCAAACTAATTACTAGAGAACTGATACATTCATATGTCTTTCAAATGGAAGATATAATTGCATCATATTAAGATGTTATGTTTATAAGCCTATTCCTATTTTAAATTAAATGAACTTTTATTCTGAAAATATCTCTACCGTTGAATTAAATGCATGTGTTCTTCATTGTGGAGCAGGCCACCTAAATTAAATCCATGGTCCATATTCAAATTTGGATTATCTGTATGTGCCTTCAAGTTGCCTGCCAACCTATGGCATCATAAATTGACCATCACCCCAGGAGCAAAATCTGTAGCTAATCCAGCTTCCTCTGTGGTCCCTGAAGGTACATGGTCTTCATCTTTATTTCAGTTCCCTAATTTATAGTCATAGCAATCTCAATAGAGATCACTGGGAAATAGGAGAGGAGTTACTCCTCCCTTCACTCCTGTGATCCTAGTGAAAGAGTTCCTCCTAACACTAGAACTCTCAGGCAGCAGTACATGAATGCATATACAGAGTGGACTTTGGAAAAACAAGCTCATTTAGATACCTTACAAAACAAAATTCTTCTCTTGCTCCTCATTTTGAGTGTTTGCAGATAAGCAGGAGATAAGTGTGCATGCATAGGTATGTATTCAAACAGTGTTAATTGTTTTGGCCAAATGTCTGTGGCCAGATCCTCAAAGGATCGCCTGTATTTTTAATTTCTCAGCATGGAATTTTCAGCATATTTGCTATGCACATTTGTTCATAATGTTATAAACAGTATGTAAGGGGTTTTGTTCATAATGTTACAAACTCTATTCTTTTTAAAAAACAATCTTTTTATTAAACATATAATTTTCCAATCTAAAAACACCACACATGGATAAGCATAATAAAAATACAACTAGGAACATTAACACCTCCATTTAATCTAACTCCCCCCATTCCTCCCTAAAACTAACCTAAACAAGCAATACCCCCCCAATACCCACACCACAAAGGACATTTAGGTTTCAACTTATCAGCTAAAAGGTTATACAACCATAACTTTAGAACCCCTTAAAAGATAAACCTTATATTCTTAATGGCTACCATAATGCAATTGGCTTTCTTTTTTCCTATTTCACTGAATGTGCAAAATTAATTTCCCTTGAGCCTGGCTTTACCAGTGAACACTATCGTGTACGCTAGACCCCGTGCTTAAAAACCAGCTTATAAATTTGAGGAATTTAGGTTTTTTTAAAAAAGAAACAACGAAACCATTTGCTAGCTTGACAGTGTCTGCTGCAAGAGTTTTCTCACATTAATCAGTCCTCTCTGATGTTTCTCTCTAATGCTCTGTAAAACTTGAGGCTATAAAGATTTTCAGCTTTAAGAACTTCTTAAAAAGCTGGGAGTTTTCCTCCTTTCTTTAAAATGTGCAGATACAAGGAACAATTATATTCAACATGTATTTGTAAAGTCAAATAGAAATTATATTTAAAAGGTGTTTCTAAATCATCATTTCAAAGCTGGTTGCCAAGAGAGCATGGCTCTGTATAGAGCTGCTGGGGAATAAAAGATGGAGGGTGCAGTTGCACTTAAGTCATGATGGTGGATCTCTGAAGGGCAAGTGGCTAGCTACTGTATGAGCCAAATGTTGAACTACATAGGCCTATGGTCTGATCCAACATGGCTCTTAAGTTCTTATGGTATAAATGTTATCCTTGCCTCTGGAAGGTCACTGAAATTAGGGTCCCTATTATGAGAGCATATAGCCATGCTTTTTTTAAAGCACTGGGCTTGCCTCTATTTTGGGGGGAGTTTCTATAGCCCCCAATTTGCTGGTGCCAGGAGTGTAGGGTGGCAGTGTGGAGATTCTTCATCTTTTCATTCGCATTTTAAGCCATTGTATACACCACAACCACTGAATGGAATATGTGATGCATATAGTACTTTTTAAACAGCTTCACTACAGTAAGTGTTTGGCGTAGCAAACCTGTGTCCTCCAGACAACATTTGACTATATCATCCTTACCAGCACATCCTGCGCTATTGGATGAGGAATGATGGCAGTTGTACTGTAGTGTATCATAAAAGCATCAAGTTGGTACAGTAATCTACAGCTCTAACAATAGTGTTGATGGAAGCCTGAAGGTTATCTCCTCCAAATCTTCTACCCTTGAAGATGGCCCTTCCACAAAGTAAACCCTAGCCCACACAACTACTTCACTACCAACCCCTATTTAGCTTTACCACTTAGATTATAGTGGGCCACAATGAAAACAAGTAACTTCTTGAATATACTGCTGTCAGCCATCTTCAAGTCATCTGGAGTTGTCATAATTCACCTTTAATAACAACATGTAAGAAAACGCTGATGGATCAAACCAAGAGTCCATCAACTCCAATATCAGCTTTTTAATGGTAGCTATCCAGATGCTTCTGAGAAGCCCACACTACAACATGGAGACAACAGCTCTCTCTTGCTCTTTGTTACCCAGCAACAGATATTCAGGGGAATACTTTTCAGCTAAATGGAATATCCACATTCAGTCATGGCTAATACCCACTAATAGACCTGTCCTCCATAAATCTGTCTATTGCCATTTTAAAGCCATCTGAGCCTACAGATATCACAGTGTTTGGGCAGCAAATTCCACAAATGAATTATGCAGTGTTGAGAAGTAATTTATTTTGTTCATCCTGAATCTATTTCCAATCAGTCTGACTGGGTGACTATGTTCTAGTATCATAGGGGAGCAAAATTTATCTCTCTGTACTCCATACTTAATTTGATAACATTCTGTCATGTTTCCTGTCCATCATCTCTTTTCTCCCACCTTTCACTATTCTTTGTATGTAGGGAAGATGCCCAAACTCTTAAATTATGTTATTTAGCCTTTTTGTGTGCTTTTTCCAGGATTACAGTGTCTTTCTTGGATAACACTTCAACAAAATTGATTTTTAAAAAAATGTTATTTCTGTTCTGAGACCCAGTCCTCAAAGGAAAAGGAGGGGATGAAAATCAACATGAGCAGATTATTATTTGTTCTTTATACAGAAGCAAAGAAGGGCATGGATAAGAGTACAACCAGTGAAGAAATCAGAAATCTACTGCTCTATTTGCAATAGTCTCTTGATTCACTTAACCACAGTGGGTTAAGTGCTTTCTATGAATCTATCCCACAACACAGGCATTATACTGAAGTTGCTATGGTTACTGGCTTTAGTTACATAACCATGGGAGCTATTGGTAATATGAAATAAAGAAGGAGATTTTAGATATAGTTCCTCTGGTAATTGGGTGGGAAAAGTTCTATTAATTTGCAATTTCTGACTAACATTTCACTCTCATTGCAGTACAACTGACAGAGGACATGCGTAGCAGATTTAATATTTCTGTAAAGATACCAAACTCTCTGTCACATATGTTAACAGAACAAAGATGTAAATATTATGAATACAAACTACAGTGTGCCTTCCTTCTGTTCACCCTTCACTATTTGACTAATTTCACAAAAGAAAGGTGCACATTTAATATAAATTTGATTGAATACCACTGTGAATGAAATCTTGTGCCCAGTCCAGCTCACTTACAGTGCAATACTATGGATGTTTACTGTGAAATAAGCATCATGAGATTTTTAAGAAGGCTTACTGTCAATTATGTAAACAAAGAACTGAAGGCTCCATCTACTGAGGTTCAGAAGTTTCAGACTGGCCACCAGTTTAAAGCTGTATGGGGTGGGTTGAGCATAGGGCAATAGATATGACAAGACTGCCAGCCAAAGATGAATGCTTTTCCTCCACCTTGCAATGGGAGCAAGCCATTGTATGACTCCTTTGTCACCAGAAATTAAAGCAGGTATGACACACACCCCAAGCTGGGCATAATGTTCCTAGCAGCCTTGGTCCCCAAGGTCCCTTATGGGGAACTCCTGGAATAGGAAAGTAGGCCCTTCTCCCCACCAAAACTGGATGTGGCCCCATATCTAAAACCATCCAAAGTTCTGATACTGAGAGAATCCCTAATAGAACAATATCCTGTGTGCCAGTACATGAATCAAGGGAGGGAGGGTTGGAAAGGCAAGTGGAAGCGAGACTGGAAGAGGTTGCCAGGGTAATTATTTCAAGCTTTCCAGGCAGACTGGAAACTTCTTTAGTCTTCATTTAGCTAGCCATGTGGACTGATGCAGTCATTCAAAAACTGTGGGGACCCATGGTAAGAAAATAGTGCATTGTCAGGAGAAGACGGCAGCTATCGTAGCTCTGCTGCCTCTGGCAGTCTCTGAACAGTGACCCAGAGGCCATTGATTTCTCATGGTTCTTGCTCACCTTCAGAGCCTCCATGTAAACAGGAAGCTGTCCTCTTCAGACTTCCTGCTTTTTGTGTGATGACAACTACAATGGAGGGGGGAGGGCTAGGTGTCCTCCTGTTTATGTGTTGAATTCTGGTAAGTAATTCCCGAACAGGTGCAGAATCTCACCAATTACACATGTTCTTTCACCAGAGCAGCAGAAGTCTCAACTTTTATAAAGCAGTTTTTTTTTTTAAATCAATGAAAACATTAAGATCCATATACCCAAAGGCACCAGTATGGTGGCTTACCAAGCAGTCTATGTTAGACCCATACAAACCCTCAAGCTAATGTGAAGTTGAAGGCTTTCACAGCTGGCATCCATAGGTTTTCCTTGGGTTTTTTCCAGGCTGTGAGCATGGCCTCACAGTCCTGGAAAAAAACAACAACAAGGAAAACCTCAAGCTAATCTACAGAAACTGTTTTAAAAAGAAAGCCACCTTACCTGTAGAAGTATGAACACCCCCTAACTGTGTTGTGAGTGAAATGATCTTGAGTCTTCTCATTTCCAAAGTCCTCTAGGGGATCTGACCACAGGATGTCACACATTGGTCCATATGCAGGGGGTTCCTTGAATCGATCTAACTGAGAAAAAAAGAAGACAAGAGAACGGCTAAGTGCTAGATCAGAAGTGCCAGATGTTATCATCTGCTGCTTTAGAGGAATTCATGCCTTTTTATTACAATATACCTAAAATAAAACCAGAAAGCTTCATAAGCAAATTGTATTAAGAAAATATTTTCTATGCCTTTACTTAAAATTCAAAGTGATAGAAAACGAATTGAAACAAAATTCATGTTTGTACCTAGTTCATGAATCCCCCGAAGCTCACCAATGAACTCTCTAAGCATTCCATGGATCCCAGTTTATGAACTCTTGAACAAGAAGGCTGCCCACCACAGTTTTAAAAGGAGTCGCATTTGAAATCCCCTTGGTTAATCATTATATTTTCAAATCTTATTTTTTAAAAAATTGGTTTTAAATCTTATATGTGCTGGGTATGTTTAGCCTGGAGAAGAGAAGGTTGAGAGGTGACATGACAGCCATGTTTAAATACTTGAAGGGACAATATACTGAAGATGGAGCAAGCTTGTTTTCTGCTGCTCAAGAGAGAAGGACATGGAACAATGGCCTCAAGCAGTAAGAGCTGTTTGGAAGTGGGATACACTGCCTTGTAGTATGGTGGAGTCTCCTTCTTTGGAGGTTTTTAAACAGAGGCTGGATGGCCATCTGCCAGGGAATGATTTGATTGTGTATTCCTGCATGGCAAGGGGTTGGGCTGGATGGCCCTTGAGGTCTCTTCCAACTCACTGATAAGCTACAGGAAAAGAGATTCCACCTAAACATTAGGAAGAACTTCCAGACAGTAAGAGCTATTCGGCAGCAGAATGAGCTACCTTGGAATGTAGTGTATCTCCTTCTTTGGAGGTTTTTAAACAGAGGTTGGATGGCTATCTGTCGGGAGTGCTTTGATTGGGTATTCCTGCATAGCAGGGGATTGGACTAGATGGCTCTTTTGGTCTCTTCCAACTCTATGAGTCTATGTTGCAAGATGCCATCTGCAGATGAGCACCACTCTCCAGCATGACTATTTCCATTATCTTACTAATGAGGAAGAAGGGAGGAAATCAATTCCATCTACTGAACAACTCCCTAAATATATATTGATAATACAGCTATTTAATTCTCTTTTAATCAAGGTTGGGAAAATCAATCAAATACTGATGTTGTTGCTGTAAAGATATTAGAGTCACTTGACCTAAGCCAAGCAATGTATTTGAACAAACAAATCATTTGCTGAGTGGGAAACCACCAATTTAGGTGAAGGTTTACTGTGGGGACCCTACCCATGTTGTACCTCTGTAGGAATCATGTGACCCTCCAGATGTTGCTGAATTGCAACTAACATCAGTCCTAGGCAGCACAGCTAATGAAAAGAAATGCTGAAAGCACTGATGAATGCAGATGAACATCAGGAAGGGACCATGATTCCTACCCTCTGGGGTACCAAAACTCACTGAAACACTTTGTTACATAGGGTTTCTCTTAGAGGAGTCTGAGCTACTTCTCTGTTGTACTCTCTGTCTCTCTCTGCCATCTTAGCAGGGAATATAACTGAAGTGACAGATAAATGTCTGCCTGATAAGACAAAGAATTAAGCACCTTTAAGAACTCAGACGTCTCCTGTTTCTATAATTCCATCTACACATCTTGTCAGCTTTCAGACTGTGGCTTGGATCCAAAAGGTAATGTACAACCATAAGTCCATGAATTCAAGGTGGTGGTGGTGGTGAGACAAATTTTGTCTGTTTTTTAAAAAAATCGTTTTACCTTCGTGCTGCATGTCCCTCACAACACATACCATAGGGTTTTAAAGGGTCTTTGAAACCTATCATTGGCATATTTTCCTGCAAAATCCCCCCCTCAAATGAATCAATATAAGGGCAGTCAAGCTGAACAGTTTCAGTACTGTAATTAATCTTTTCACAGGTTCCTGTTCCTAGAAAGACTGCATATATATAGAAGATCAATATTTCTGAATAGCAATTTAGATATGACAAAATTAGCATGTTAAATGGTTTTTGTAACTTTATTCTTTTCAAAATGTAAACAATGTTATTTAGTGTAAAATATTTACAAGCATTCCAATAAAAATTATTTCTAAATAAACTTTGTACTGGTTTGAATATACTGTATATTCCGGCGTATAAGACGACTTTTGAGCACTCAAAAGTGCCCTCCAAAATTGACAGTCGTCCTATACGCCGGATACACTTTGCTTCGCCCACCTGCCTATCTCCTGCCTCTTCGCAAACGGAGCGAAGAGGCAGGAGATGGGGCAGGGGGGTGAAGCAAAGTGTTTTGAAGATCATTCGCCCCCCTCCTCTGCCTTCTCCCCCTTTGGGGAGCAACGGAAGAAAGAGGAGGGGGGCGAACATTGCGGTTTGCCGCAGCCGCTGCTCGAGCGCTTCTGCAGCGGCCGAGGCAAACCCGCGATTCACCCCCTCTCCGCGAATGTGCCCCGTTTGGCCGCACAGTCTGCGGATCCCCCTCCTGCGCTCCCTCCTGGAAGGGAGCGCAGGAGGGGCATGGAGAGGCTGTGCGGCCAAACCGCGATTCGCCCCTTCTCCCCACCTTCCTGGAAGGTGGGGAGAAGGGGCGAACGTGCCCGGTTTGGCCGGGCAGCCTCCCGATCCCCCTCCTGCGCTCCCTTCCAGGAGGGAGCGCAGGAGGGGCATGGAGAGGCTGCGCGGCCAAACCGCGATTCGCCCCTTCTCCCCACCTTCCTGGAAGGTGGGGAGAAGGGGCGAACATGCCCGGTTTGGCCGGGCAGCCTCCCGATCCCCCTCCTGCGCTCCCTTCCAGGAGGGAGCGCAGGAGGGGCATGGAGAGGCTGCGCGGCCAAACCGCGATTCGCCCCTTCTCCCCACCTTCCTGGAAGGTGGGGAGAAGGGGCGAACGTGCCCCTTTTGGGCGCACAGCCTCCGCATCCTCCTCCTGCACTCCCTCCTGGAAGAGAGCGCAGGAGGGGCATGTGGGGGCTATGCGTTGGAAGAGGGGGGTCGTCTTATAGGGCGAATATATCACAAACTCTGCATTTCCCCTTAAAAATTGGGGGGGTCGTCTTATACGCCGGGTCGTCTTATACGCCGGAATATACGGTACTGTAATATCTAAATAACATTGATTCCCTCTCCATCAAATATTTAAATGCAAATAATCTGGCTACTAGAGAAAAGTTCTGAGAACTTTCTACAGAATATTTTATTTCTTTATTTACAGAATAGACTTTAAAGTTAATATGGCATCTTGTTAAAAAAATCATTGACCAAATATGTCAAATAAATATGCTAAATCAGATCCCAACCTGGAATTGTTTTTAGGGCACTGGAATTATCTGCAGAAAATCTATACCACTGAATGTACAATGTCGTGTTGCTTGGCCATGTTTTGAACTGCTTGCACATAATAGGACAGATAAATATTGATGCACTGATCCAGATAATAAGATCTGCACATGTTATGTACTGGACGAGGAAAAAGACTATCAGCTGTGAATGAAGATGCATAGTGCCTGCATTTTCTGGCAAAACCAGTCATGCATAAATGCTTTAGCTGTACTTGGATCAGGATGATCTAATGTAGGGAAGTAAACTCAACAGGAACTGTCTTTCACATATTTACATTTTTAGGATGCAAAGTATGAACTATTTATTTAATCAATTTCTCTAGGATCTTATCTATATGGTGAAAATACTCATCATAGAATTGTAGGAGAATATGTCTTGTTTAAATGGGGTTCTGTATCAATCTGCTCTATTCTTTTCCTGTATTTTTTTTTTAAATGTGTGGGAATGTATACTATCACTTGTTAGGATGAACAATTCACATTGCTGCACATTCTCAGAGTGCACAGCTGATTGGTCGGATGTGCGCAGGGGGTGGAGCTTGTAAGCAAGACAGTGCCTGGAACTGCCATGTTGGATTTCCACCATAGCGATCATGCACTGAGGTGATGAAACAGCCCTTTCCCCCTTTATTTCTGTTTATTTAAGTGGAAGATGGCATTTCTACACCTTGGATTTGCCTTTTTTTAAAATACTGTTCAGTGGCAGCAACTGGAGACAATAAAAATGTGAGTAATTCACTTGTGCCTGCCATCTTGATTCACAGGCATGCACGTCTGAACAACAGACATGTATGGCTTTGCATGCCTGTGATCTTGAAACCACCACCACCACCTCGGAGACAAATGAAAGCTGCCGCAAACTGGCATTACTGTCCATCAATCCACATTTTATTGCCTCATATAGAAAAGCCCTAGGATCCACGTTATATAAATAAATAAATAGAAATATTTCCTGTTCCTGTTTTTTGGATAACTATAGAAGAGTTAGAAAACAACAAGAAAATACCAAAACTTTTCAAAAAGATCTCTGATATATTAACCATTAGAAAATAGGGACAGAGAAAAAGTGGACTTTTTAAAAAAAGTGTTTAATCAGTGGTGTTTGAATTTGAGTTATACAGAACTTACTTTTCTGATGTCATCTAAAGTGTTGATCTCTGGAGACAAGCCACCATGCACACACAGGAACTGTTGGTTCATCAGAGCAGCCAAAGGAAGGCAGTCAAAGGCATCCATGCAGGCATCATACACACGTTCTGAATACTTTATTTTACCTTTGGGATATTAAGAAAAAGTTATTGAGAAAGGGGAAAAATACTGCACTCAAGAATCCAATTTCACATTCTCAGGGGTTGCGAGAACAAGCCTATGATCTTCAAGAGATACAGCACTTATAGATGGACTAGCAATGATTAGAGCCTAAAAAACCTTGATTTTTCTGAACTACGTGGCTGTTCATAACCATGTGGGCTGTGAATTCTGGGCGCCATAAAAAACAAACAAATGGTTATCTTTTCCAAGTACTGTTTAGGCTATCTTAAAATTCTTAAGAAGTTCAAGATAATTTTCTTCACACTTTGGCAGGTAAACAATTTATGAGCTTCTACCTGAGGCTGCTGTTCATTGCAACACAAGCAAAAACAGACAGGTACAGGCACTAACATTGGAGGGTACATGTTACAATCTTTACCTCATTTCTTTTTCTGCAAGTAATGCATCATTGTGGAGGAGTGTCTAGCATACCTTTGATGGATCAAGGTGTAGTTGGTTTGATCTTCTCTATTCCTGATTTGTCCATCAGCTAAGACATTCCTTTGAAGCCCCTCCCTAGATGCCCTTGACTGCAGAAGTTTGGTGGCTACATGAATTAGAACAGTTTCTTCCCTGCACCCTGACTGCATTCCTCCCAAGCAAAATCCACCTGCTGCTGTACGTTAGATCTCAGACAAAGTCTGTTCTGTACACTTGAGCTTTAGGGTATTAATTTTCATGGCTTAGTTCAATTTATTTTGGTTTGATTCACTAGGCAGGTCTTCCCGGTTTGTTCAGAAGATGGCTGATGGGTGGAATTAATTAATCAATCTCTCTCTCTCTCTCTCTCTCTCACACACACACATAATGGAATTATTTTGGACTTGTTTAAATGGTAAAAAAAAAAAAAAACCCTCATGGAATTTGCTGGGAATCCTACCTGTCTAAATGGGATCCTGCACCAATCCATACTATTCAGAAGGAGGAGGGGGGCAAACAGCAAAAACAACACAGGAAAAGCCTTTGTGGATTTCCCTGTACTTTAAAAAAATGCGAGAGGGGTGTGCATTCCTGTTTGTTAGGACAATCAAATGGCAAGCAATTTGAAGGGAAGTGCAAAGCTGATTGACCGGGTGACAGCAGGGGTGGGCTTGCTAACAGGGCAAGCGCCCACTGCCACCATGCTGGATTTTTGCCTTAGTGATCACTTGCTAAGGCAATACAACGGGGTGGTTATTTTTTGTTTTCCTATAAAATCAATAATCACTATATCGCTCCAGCATACCTTGGATGACTTTTAAAAAAAAACACGGCAGTGGCAAAGAAGTAATGAGAGTAAATCACTCGTAGCCGCCATCTGGAATGTGAGGCTTATGGGGGCTTCTGAGGGAAAAAACACCATTTTAAGATATATTGCTGCTGGTGTGAAATGCTATCACTACAAGGTACTCTGTTTCCCCCCTCCTTGTGTAGATGGGCTCTTTATTATATTTGCTGCTGTTCCTTTATGATAAATTCTACTTTAGGAATTTTGTTAAGCCACTCTGAATTCCATTTGAAAAATACATAGCTTGTGAAGCTTATAAATAAATATATTAATACAATTTTAAATCCATGAAATAATGAAAACTAAATTTTTATGGGTATGAGTCAGTCTTTAACAACAACGCAGAAAGAATCACAACCCGGAAACATCACCCAAGGAGACCTTCTGCTGTGCTTTCTGCAACCCGACTTGTTTATGTCGGATTGGCCTTTTTAGTCATCAGCGCGCTTGCAGAAAACGCAGGATGAGTCCTTCCTGAATCTTCGTTTGCAAAGAAAAGCCAGAGAGAGAGAGAGAGAGAGAGAGAGATTAAATATTCATAATAAGTATTTGAACTTGGGTTAATATTTCTGTAATCTTCTCAAAAGTCCTTTCCCAAAAGCTATCATTCTTTATGTTGAATCATGCATTTTCCCACTCTATCAAAGGGCAGGTCAACACATAAATCTTCATCCCACATCTAATTACTTACAGAAACATTATTACAAAATAAATGTGAACATTCAATTAAATGGAAATGTTAATTCACAAATATGCATTTTAATAACTCTGTAAATTATAAAGTGTTCAAATAAATTAATAGCCTTTTCATTTTCATCTCTGCAAAGGAAATGTCACTGGAGATCTCTGTTGTTGTTAACTGCCATCAAGTCAACTTTGACTTATGGAGACCCCATGAATGAGAGCCCTCCAAGTCAGTAAGTCGTGGTTTTTCAGAGGTAGCCTCACAGCATTTTTATGCAGCTACTCATGCAAAATGGTCAGATGTGAGAGAGACTTGTAACAGGAGTGAAGAACATGAAGAAGCCCCATTGAATGTGCTGTAGGGGTTTGAGTGCTGAACTAGGAGACTAGGGGGTTTATCGCACTCTGAAGCAGCAAGGCAGCATGAATGTTCCGTCTCCCATGCTGCCTTACTGCATGTTATTATCATTTTTTCATTCCAGTCCTGTGAGGGACCGAGGTAAAACCATGTCTTTTTGCTAACCAGAAAAACCTGTTTTAGCTTGGTCCACCACAAGCCCAGAATAAAAGAATGCCGGAAGAATGGTGACGTTATGCAGTAAGGCAGCAGGGATGACAGAATGTACCTGCTGCCTTGCCACTTTTTTTCAGAGTGTGGTAAGCCCCCAGGAGACATGGTCTGAATCCCTGCTCAGCCTTGGAAACCCACCGGATGACCTTGGGCGAGTCACACTCTCACAGCCTCAGATGAAGGAGATGGCACCCCTGCAAACAAATCTTGCCAAGAAAAGCCATAACAGGTCCACCTTTGTGTCACTGTAAGTCAGAAATGAATTGAAGGCACACAACAAAAACCACCCCTTTTTCTCTCTATGTGTCAGTAAGCTGGACTTTTAAACAGGTGTCCTGATCAAAGTTTCTGCTTCTTATTTTCAGCCAGAACATCTTGTTTGGTTTGTAATGATCCTCCTCAGTCTCAGAGCTACTTTCCTGCAACCTTCCAGTGAAGTAACACCTCTACATCAGAGCTCTCATGTGGGGTGTAAGTGCTGTCCTGTTTGGAATAAGGTCACTCTAATGAAACACCACTACAGTCTGGAACAAACCCTTAGCAGCAGATGTTCATTCTGTGGCCCTGATTCCAGGGCACTAAGCTCAGGAAAAGTAAATTCTCCAAAGGTTAATATGATTAAAAAAGCAAGAATCAGATGTAGAAGTTAAGGAAAGGAATATGTTGTCTTCACGTTGCAGCTACTTGTGAATATTATCTCATTTAAACTGAATGCAGGTTCAAACACTGCCTTTGGTTATTAGTCCTGGATGAATTTTTACACCCCCTCATCCCAAAGGAATATAAGTAAAATAAATAATTTTGACTCATACTTACATTCTTGTTTAAACGTGAAATACTCTGTTAAATGTCTACATTCATGATTCCCACGCAGTAAAAACAGTGTTTTGGGATAAAGGATTTTCAAGGCCCACAAATACAGCACACACTGCGAACAAGAAAAAAGTAGGAAGAGGTTCAAGGATGAACACTTAATTTTGCTTTTTTAAAAAACAAACATGCTTTCTTGATATGATTTTCCCCCTAATTGATCATGCTGTTAATTCTGATGTAGACCTTCAGATATTTTACATGCATTTTGTTCTGTATGCTTTGCCATAAACTGAATTGAACAAGCTGTTGTTACTATGTAGTATTTTTACTAATGACTAACTAGTAACATTATTTCCAAGCAATTTGTTTCCACATCCCCCCGCCCCGCAAATTCTTCATCATCCTATCAAGAAAAAAAGAATCCATC
This sequence comes from Gambelia wislizenii, assembly GCA_030847615.1. Lineage (NCBI taxonomy): Eukaryota > Metazoa > Chordata > Lepidosauria > Squamata > Crotaphytidae > Gambelia > Gambelia wislizenii. The sequence goes on from JAUMIR010000005.1 coordinate 31,722,697, forward strand.
TGGATGCAATGCATTTAGGTTGGAAGATACATCGTGTAATATAATGATCAGCATTTCCTAATAAAATAGCTGTTCATTAGGTCTTTATGAAAGTAGATTAGTTTGTGAAGCTATGTGAAGAAAACAGCTGTTGCACTACATAAAACTCAGAAGAGTCTGAAATAATTCTGACATTCTACACCAAGCCATGGTTTCTGCTAAGCACAGGTAAGAATCTAACAACACGATTTGACGTTTGAAGTGTCTTTCTATTTTCAGTGCATGTTCAGTTTCTTGTACAAATTAATTCCCATCTCTATGGTGTAGCTGCTGACAGAGCAATGGCCCAACAACAACAGCAAATCACAGTTACCGCAGCTGCAACTTACAAACAAACTTTAAACCATGGTTTGCTATCATACTTAACATTGCCTGTTCAGAACATACCATAGCCATTTAACAAATCACTTCATTGTTCAATAAAGTAGAATACAGGAATGGGTTCCTTCATCCTTATGCTTCCTAGCTCTCTGGAAGGCAGTGCTGGTTGAACTCATTTCTCACTATCTTTCCTGGGCCCAAGGGCACCTCAAAATCTGACAAACGATCCCTTTGATCTGTCTGCCTGTATGGGCCTATAATGAGACACAGTGATGGTTCCAGAATTATCTCTCTTTGTTTCATCTTACTGATGTTGGAGGGGATCAAACGGGTTTTTTTATATGCCTGTTAAAGACTTAATGCCAGTTCATTTCCTTAACTTCTCTCTCTCTCTCAATCTCTCCGGGGGTGGGGGTAGGTGGGGGTGGCTCAAATTGTCTATATAAATTCCAGAAAATTAAAGGAAGCTTAAGTGGGAAAAGAGAGAGATACAACTAAATTGGAGTAAAGATGGAGCAGGGGGAAGTAAATTTTGAAGTGTTTTTTTTTTAAAAAGCAGCCCTATAGCTACTCTTATTGCCAAGTCACCTCCTCTTCAGATGTTTAGGAGAAAATGGGGACAAAGGCTTCCCACAGGCTTTACTTCATACATGAGATGCCTATTAACAAAAGCTAGCATATTAACAGATAGTACACCTTTCAGCACTTTGCAAAACTTAGAAGAGGGATAGGATATTTCCATAGCTAATAGAAACAAGGATAAATATATAACAAATTTAAAAGTTAAAAACATGCAACTGGGGAGTTCTATTCAACAACTGGCTAACTTCTGCATAAGAGAAAGAGGTGGGAAGCTTGTTACATGCACTCTCATAACATTGTCTAAAAAGTTAATCATTAATTGCACACACAAAACATGCAAACTAAACCAAAGTGTACTACAACCACGGAATGTGAGGATTTACTGTGAAGCATATCCCAGACCTTACAATACACTAGCTGTATGAATAAATTTGGTCAGAATGGTCTGAGACATACTTGTGTAGCATCTGTGCCAGCTGAGATACTATTATATTCTACTGAATAACATGCTTAATTCATGGATGGGTGACATTTCCACTCGATTTCCTTTTTTGATAAGAACATCCCCAAAATTGAAAAAAATTGTCATAAACATGTCATAATTAATGCAAGGTGGTAGAAAGTGAAACTGACAGATTTGGCTGTCCCTGTATGTGGGGGTGGAGGTGAGGTAGTGAGAGTGAAGAATCCTAACTCACAGCTCAAGGATTAGATGACTTCAGTTGTACATTAAATGAAATTTTCAAAGCAGGAAGCCATAACTTAAAGAACAGATGGAAACAATCTGCAGAGTACAGAGGTGCCCTTATTACACAACAATTTATGGTAGCACTGTATACACTGGATACTATCTTCCATCCTGAGTTTGATAGGCAATTATTCTTTTTCTCATTTCTTTTCAGTCAATGTAAGGCAGTCATTACATAGTGAGTCACTCAAGCTTCCAAGTACTGAAATCTTCTACTTTCCCTCCTCTATTTAGGAGGCTTCACTTTTCAGTAAACAAACTAGCTCATATGCAAGGAGTTTCAGTTCATTTCTTTCTAAATACAAAATTGTAATTGTTACTTGTAGGGCTGGAAACCTTTCTTATTTGCTTAGCTGGGATGGAAGCACAATGGCTTGTGCACTAGGAACACCTGTTTTCTAGTTCTTTGGCACATTTGGGGAACTGCTATATAAATGAAAAGGAACTTGTTCCCTAAATTCCTTCCCCCTGTGCATCCATTTCTTCCTTCCCCCTGTGCATCCTAGCTCACCATTTCTCACCTGGTACCTTCCAGATGTATCGGATTACAACTCCCATCACTCCAAATGCAGCCTTACACATCTGGAAGGAACAAGGTTGAGGAAGGCAGTTCTATCTCAACACATACGAATATGATCACCACATGTATTTTCCTGTCTCAGCTCCATATGACTAGCTACCACTGGTAGTCCTAGATATGCAGTGCAAACTGGTGTCAAAATACAGGATAAACTGAAGTAGATGTTTTGGAATGAATGGGGAAATTTGATTTTTTTTGGTGGCAGACTCAGCTTTTTGTCACATGTAGCTCTGTCCTTTCTTTTAATTAAACTTCCTTCTCTATTACCTTCACTGTTTCATGTGTCTATTACCTTGTGCACTATTACCTTCATTGTTTCATGTGCCTCCTCTCCATTGATGCCCCCTTGTCGTGGGAGAGAAGTTTACGCACCCTAATGATGTTTTGAGCTATGCTGGCGGTGGAACAATAGCCACCAGTAGGGTCTCCCATGCCAGACAGGTCAAAACTGAAGGGTTTGACAAAGAGTGTCAAAGGGCAGGATGGGCTCTCTAGCCTTATGGCAACCGTCCTAGGAGAAGGAAAACTCTAATCCCAAACCCGGGCAGATGGTGCTCGTCCAACCCTGTAAGGTCAACCATCTAAGAGAAGGAAACTCTAATCAAACCTAGAGCCTGAGGACCTCACTGCTACCATCCATGCTTGCAAGGCCAGCAGATGAACCTTTGGTTTAAAGGGTGAGGCCAGTTCTGTGCACGCTGCACTCCACAAGAAAAATCCATTGCACAGGCTCGAAGGACAAATCCCATTCCAAAAAAAAGCCCTGTAGCGACAGGCAAGGGACGAAACCGCAGGTGTAAAGATGCATGGGAAGCCGCAGCCCCAACCCTGCATGCAGGCGGTTCAGGACTTTGGTCGCTCGAGGCTGACCCAGGAGATGACAGTCTTGTTCGGCAGCATCCTGAATGACCAAGCAGCCTTTTTTAAGGAGAGCACTGCTTGCTCCATATGGAGAGGGGCCTAGAAAAGGTGGCCTAACGAAAGCTCATCCCCAACTACCTGGTTGGCTAGCCGCGGCCAACGGGAATCTTCTGATGCGGTCAAACCAACGCAAAGAAACAAAGGCGCACACCAGCCTCCAAAGGTGTAAATAAACTGAGGCTTGCATGCTGGAACATCAGAACCATGCAAGACTCTGAAAATAGTGGACAGCCTGAGCATCGTTCTGCTCTAATAGCCCATGAACTATCATGACTTAATATTGACATCACTGCTCTTAGTGAAGTTCGTCTCCATGAGGAAGGCAGCCTTAAAGAACACGGCCCTGGCTACATACTTTATTGGTCTGGCAAACCCAAAACCGAAAAACATCTTTCAGGAGTAGGCTTCATGATTAAAAACTCCATTGCCTCCAAACTCAAAACCTTGCCAACAGGACAATCTGATCGCATTATTTCCTTACGCCTCCCACATGTTGTTCTCTTTAGTATATATGCCCCAACTATGCAAGCCAACCCTGTAGAGAAAGAAAAACTCGCCACGAGTCAGCGTAAGAGGGGCGCTCCAAAAAAGCAATACAAGGACTCCCTGAAACAACATCTCAGGCTCGGCCAAATTGATCACCAACAATGGTCCGTCCTGGCCTCACATTGGGAGGCATGGAGACACACTATCCACAATGCTGCAGCCTTATTTGAGAACTCACGCCGAACAAGTCTTGAAGAGAAATGACAACGCAGAAAAAATCACTACCCGGAAACATCACCCAAGGAAACCTTCTGCTGTGCTTTCTGCAACCGGACTTGTCTATCTCGGATTGGCCTTTTTAGTCATCAGCGCGCTTGCAGAAAGCACGGGATGAGTCCTTCCTGAATCTTCATTTGCGAAGAGAAGCCAGAGAGAGCTCATGTGCCTGTACACCGTGGTTTCTCATTATTACACTGAATCATTTCCGTAACATTCTTCAGTGGGTATTTTCATTTTCTTTGTGGTTAGAACCTATAACACTGAAATAACTTCCATTTGGCTGTGGTTCTAGGGGTAGGTGAGGGGGGAATATCTTATCTGCCACCCCCTGCCATGCAGGAACATAAAATCAAATCATTCCCAACAGATGGCCATCTAGCCTCTATTTAAAAATCTCCAAAGAAGGAGACTCCACCACACTCCAAGGCAGTGCATTACACTGCTGAACAGCTCTTACTATCATGAATTTCTTCTTAATGTTTAGGTGGAATCTCTTCTCCTGTAGTTTGAGTCCATTGCTCTAGTGTCCTAGTTTCTAGAGCAGCAGATAACAAACTTGCTCCATCTTCAGTATGACATCCCTTCAAATATTTAAACATGGCTATCATGTCACCTCTTAACCTTCTCCAGACTAAACATACCCAGCTCCCTAAGCTGCTCCTTATAGAGCATGACCTCCAGACCTCCCAACATCCTTGTCACCCTCCTTTGGACATGTTCCAGCTTCTCAATATCCTTCCTGAATTGTGGTGCCCAGAACTGGACACAGTATTCCAAGTGAGAACTGACCAAAGCAGAACGGAGTGGCACTATTACTACCCTTGATCTAGACACTATACTCCTATTAATGTAGCCTAAAACCACATTGGCTTTTTTAGCTGCTGCATGACACTGCTGACTCATGTTCAGCTTGTGGTCCACTAAGACTCCTAAATCCCTTTCACATGTACTGCCATCAAGCCAGGTGTCACCCATCCTATATCTGTGCTTTTCATTTTTACTGTCCAAGCATAGTATCCTACATTTCTCCCTGTTGAAATTTATTTTGTTAGTTTTGGCCCAGCTTTCTAATCTGTTGAGGTCATTTTGAATTCTGATCCTGCCCTCTGGGGTATTAGCTACCCCTCGTAATTTGGTGTCATCTGAAAACTTGATAAGCATGTCCTCTATTCCCTCATCCAAGTCATTGATAAAGATGTTGAATAGCACTGGGTCCAGGCCAGAACCCTGCAGCATCCCACCAGTCACTTCTCTCCATTGGTGACTTCTTCCAATAAACAACTGGGTCTGTCTCATTATTCCTGAGCTTGCTGGAGCACATGGAAAAGTGCACAAGGGCATTAACATACATTACTTTGGGGGTCATTTGCACAACACTGATAATGTGTACAGCACATTTGTGATAATATGGACATGCCTATCCATCACACACTGTATGTGCTTGTTTAATTCCTGGTTCTCCCTGTCACTGTGAAATTGAAATAAGAACAATGAAACAAGAAACACTGCATTAAGAACTATGTGCATAAAATACAAAGTCTGTGGTCCAATCCATGAATGCAATAATCACTTCATCAAAATTGTGTGTGTATGTGTGTGTGTGTGTGTGTGAATCATACAGGTTATAGCTAAATGCTTTCTATTTTATGTATGTAGATCCTATGTGCACTGCTGCCCTAAGTGGTACATAAGCACCAGAAGGGTCAGATTTAGGTTCTTGTATAAAAAATAAAATAAATAAAATGTAGGCAGTATTTGTACATGTGGCAGTACCAGAACAAATTATATGAGGATGTGGGCTTACAGTATCATGTTAAATGTCTAGAGGACCTATATGATAGCAGCCTACATAGCAGCAAACCTACATGCTTTTCTTTTCTTATCTGTTAATTTGTTGATCAGAAAATCAGTTTAACAATAGAAAAGTTTCTTTCACCATCTGTTAAGTATTTTCTAAGTTTTTATTTATTTATACCCCGCTCTTCAGCCACAAGGCTATCAGAGCGGCTTACAAACTGTTTTAAGCAATAGCAATTTACACATCTACACTGCATTAAGCAGTTTCCAATGTGTGTTAGCTAATTGCCCCCACAAGCTGGGTACTCATTTTACCGACCTACGAAAGGATGGAAGGCTGAGTGAACCTTGGAGCCCGCTGGAATTGAACTTGCAACATGGTGACTTGCAGTACTGGCATTTAACCACTGTGCCACCAAGTTGTTGTTATTGTGTGCCTTCGAGGTGTTTCCGACTTATGGGAACCTTATCATGGGGTTTTCTTAGCAACATTTGTTCAGAGTGGGTTTGCCTTTGCTTTCTTCTGAGGCTGAAAGAGTGTGACTTGCCCAAAGTCACCCAGTGGGTTTCCATGGCTGAGCAGGGATTTGAATCCTGGTCTCTAGTTATAGTCCAACTCTCAAACCACTACACCAAGGAGATTTTCAGATGCCTCTTGCCGCCTCTTGCCACCTCTTGCTGCGCAAGCAGCCTCCGGAGCAGTAACGAGGCTGCTGTGCGGCAAGGGGTCCATTTTGGACGATGCCGTTTCTCTCTCGGCATCGTCCATGACTGTTGCGGCTAGCATTGGAGGAGGCCGCGCTGTTTTTTACTCACAGACAACTTCCATGAATGAAAAACAGCGTGGCCGCCTCCAATGCTAGCCGCAACAGTCACGGACGCCGCCGAGAGAGAAACGGCGTCGTCCAAAATGGACCCCTTGCCGCACAGCAGCCTCGTTAATAATATAATAATAATAAATAATAATAAAATTTTATTTATATCCCGCCCCTCTGCAACGCAATCAGGGCGGCTTACAATATAAAAACTCCATAATCACAATACCCTAGCCCACCCACCCCTTAAAATAATATTAAATTATGATGGATTAAAACAGACAATAATTAAAAATATATATAAATTAGAAGAAAAAATTACAACATACAATCACAGCCTATAAAGGACAGCTGAGTCTTGGGCCGGGATAATTATTCAGGAAAGGCCTGCCGGAAAAGATCCGTCTTGACAGCTTTTTTAAAGCTGTGTAAGGTGGTAATAAGACGGATCTCGTCCGGCAGGCCATTCCATAATCTGGGAGCAGCAGCAGAGAAGGCCCTCTGGGAGGTCACCGACAGCCTTGTTTTCATAGGCTGTAACAGATTCCTCCCAGAGGACCGAAGTGCGCGGGGAGGGTTGTATGGAAGGAGGCGGTCCTGGAGGTAAGTTGGACCCAAGCCATGTAGGGCTTTAAAGGTCATAACGAACACCTTGTACTGTGCCCAGAAACTAATAGGCAGCCAGTGGAGAGCTTTTAGCACAGGTGTTATATGCTCTCTTCTGGAAACGCCAGAAATCAACCTGGCTGCCATGTTCTGGAGTAGTTGAAGTTTCCGAGTCAAGCACAAGGGTAGCCCCATGTAGAGCGCATTACAGAAATCCAGACGGGAGGTTACCAGTGCATGTACCACAGTTTTGAGGTCCCTAGTTTCCAGGAAAGGGCGAAGCTGGCATATCAGCCAAAGTTGATAACAGGCACTCCTGACCGTCGCATTAACCTGATTAGTCATCTGGACCGATGGGTCCAGGAGCACCCCCAGACTGCGAGCACAATCCTTGGAGGAGAGTGTAGTTCCATCCAGGATTGGAAGCTGTATTTCCAGACCTGGTTTTGGGCCTGTAACTGTTAGTACCTCCGTTTTGTCTGGATTCAGTCTCAATTTGTTTTTCCTCATCCAGTCCATTACTGCTTTAAGACAATCATTGAGAGGAGAGACGCCATCTGAAGTCGAAGCTGATGACCAAGACATGGAGAAGTATATCTGGGTGTCATCAGCATACTGATGACACCGCACTCCATGCCTCCGAATGATCTCTCCCAGCGGCTTCATATAGATGTTAAATAGCATCGGGGACAGGATGGCACCCTGAGGAACGCCACAGTTAAGCTCTATTCTAGTAGAGCAACTGTCCCCGAGCCTCACCCTCTGGGATCTGCCTGAGAGGAAGGAATGGAACCACTGCAAGGCAGTGCCTCCGATTCCTACCTCCCTCAGGCGATCCAAGAGGATGGGATGGTCTATTGTATCAAAGGCCGCTGAGAGGTCCAAGAGCACCAACATGGTCACACTACTCCTGTTGATCCCGAAGTGGAGATCATCAGCCAGAGCAACCATGGCAGTCTCCACTCCATATCCCGTCCTAAAGCCAGTTTGAAATGGATCTAGATAATCGGTTTCATCCAAGACAGCTTGGAGTTGGGAAGCGACCGCCCTTTCAATCACTTTGCTTAGAAAAGGCAGCAAAGACACTGGCCTATAGTTGTTCCTGACCAAGGGGTCCAGGGAAGGCTTTTTCAGGAACGGCTTAACCACCGCTTCCTTCAGACAAGGTGGAACAGACCCCTCCCTGTAGGACGCATTGATAATATCCCTAAGGAGTACTCTTGATACGTCACCCCCTTGGGTGGCCAGCCAAGATGGACAGGGATCGAGGGGACAGGTCGTTTTCCTCACTCTACCAAGGAGCTTGTCCACGTCATCGGTACTCACAGATTGAAGCTGATCCAATAAAATTTCATCAACGGAGTTACTGGACACCTCGTCTATAGATTCAGTCATAACACTGGCATCTAAGTTGGCTCTTATCCGAGAGATTTTATCTGCAAAGTGGATGTTAAATGCATCACAGCAGGCTGTTGTCGGGTTGAGTAAGGGGTTCTGCGCAGGTGGAATCTGCGTCAGCTCCCCTACCACCCTAAACAGTTCTGCTGGACAGGACTCTGCAGATGCAATACGTGCAGCGGAGAAAGACTTCTGCGCTGCACGTATCGCCTATCGATAAGAATAAAGGAAATTCCTATGATGAGTCTTGTCGGCTAAGAGTCGAGTCTTCCGCCAGGTGCGCTCTAGTCGTTGTCCAGCCCGCTTCATCTTCCTAAGCTCCTCTGAGTACCAGGGCTTACGGTTAGGAGCAGGCTGGAAAGGACGCTTGGGAGCGATTGTGTCAATAGCCTTGGTGAGGTCGGTGTTCCAAATATTAACCAAAGCTTCAACAGAATCACCGGCGTTACCAACCATTAAACCCTCCAAGGCTTTCTGGAATCCAATTGGTTCCATTAGCCTTCGAGGGCGGACCATTCTAATGGGTCCACCACCCCCGGTGGGGGAGTCAGTGGCTCTTAGCTCCATCTTGACCAGGAAATGATCCGTCCATGACAATGCGGAGGTTTCAATAACCTCCGCCCACGGATATTCCTGTTCCATACTAAAGGCCGCATCGAGTGTATGACCTGCACAGTGAGTAGGCCCGACAACCAATTGGGATAGGCCCATGTTTGTCATGGATTCCATGAACTCCCGAGCTGCGCCAGTTAGATTTAGCAAGCTGGTCTCAAGTGGGATGTTGAAGTCGCCAAGAACTAAAAGTCTTGGCGACTCCAGCAGCAACTCTGAGACCAGCTGTGTTAGCTCGGTTAGGGAATCTGTTAGACAACGGGGTGGCCGGTATACTAACAGAATCCCTAAGCTATCCCTGGACCTCAGGCTTAGGTACATACACTCGATGTGGACTGTGTTCCGGATAGGCTTCCTGGTCAAGGATAGATTGTTTTTATGAACCAGAGCCACTCCGCCCCCCCACCCACTTTTCCTTACCTGCTCACTAACTGAGTACCCGGCCGGGAGTGCCTGCGCCCAAGTCGCAGCACTGGCCTCTCCCAGCCAGGTCTCCGTAAAGCATGCCAGGTCGGCAGCCTCATCCAATAAGAGGTCATGGATAATGTGTGTCTTGTTTTTAACCGACCTGGCAATGCAAAGGAGCAGAGTAAGGGTCTGTGGAATGGTTGGTGCGCTCTCCAATTTATTCTGGGAAACAGAGTGAACTGAAGGCAGGATAGGTATTAAACATCGATCCCGCCTTCTTTTGTAACAATTTTTTGCTCTGTTGCCACCATACCTTCCCTTCCCCCACACAACCTCAATTCCCGCTCCCAGATCATTCCCGGCCCCTGGTAGGTGTTCCTGGGGTGGGGTGGTGGAGTGACTTTTAAGGCCAGCCACTCCTGGCCACACCCCAACTCCCTGCTGCCTCAGCTGCCTTTACCCCGGTGTAATGGGGAAGGAAGGCTTCCTCACAGTCCTCCAGAGTCTTCTTCTGGCTGGCTGGCTGGCTGGTAGGTGTTCCTGGGGTGGTGGTGGTGGTGGAGTGACTTTTAAGGCCAGCCACTCCTGGCCACACCCCAACTCCCTGCTCAGCTGCCCTTACCCTGGTGTAAGGGGAAGGAAGTCTTCCTTACAGTCCTCCAGAGTCTTCTCTGGCTGGCTGGCTGGCTTGCTGGTAGGTGTTCCTGGGGTGAGGGTGGTGGAGTGACTTTTAAGTCCAGCCACTCCTGGCCACACCCCAACTTCCTGCTCAGCTGCCCTTACCCTGGTGCAAAGGGGAAGGAAGTCTTCCTTGCAGTCCTCCAGAGTCTTCTCTGGCTGGCTGGTTGGATGGCTGGCTGGTAGGTGCTCGTTACTGTTCTGGAGGCTGCTTGTGCGGCAAGAGGCATCTGAAAATCTCCCAAGTTGGCTCTCATTTCCTAAGTACAATACAGTCAGCCTTCCATATCCATGGATTCTGCGTCCATGGATTTGATTATCCACGACTTGAAAATATTTTTAAAAATTCCAAAAAGTAAACCTGGATTTTGCTGTTTTATATAAGGGACACCATTTTACTATTTTACTATAGCACTGTATATAATGGGACTTGGACATCCATGGATTTTGGTATTCATGGCAGGTCCTGGAACCAAACTACAGTGGATACCAAGGGATCACTGTACAATTTTGTTCTGACATCTGCGTGCTCATTTATCCCTAGCCTTAACTACTGAACCTCATGCCACCAATTCATTAAAATGACATTTCTAACACACTTTGTATCATGAGATCTTAAGGTGGAGTATGTGTGTGTGCCTTCAAGTCACCTGTTGACTTATGGTGACCCCATGAGTTTCATAGGGGTTTCTTAGGCAAGGAATACTCAGAGGTGGTTTTGCAAGTTTCTTCCTTTGAAACACAGCCTAAAGCACCTGATATTCATTGTCAGTCTCCCATCCAAGTACTAACCAGGGCAGACTCTGCTTAGCTTCCAAGATTAGATGGCATCTGGTGCCTTTAGAGTATTTAGAGTATTTAGCCCTTAAGTCAAGGAATGAAATCAATGAAACAATGTAAACAATTTACAACAAATGAAGAATTCAAAGAGCTAAATTCAAACAATACCAGAAGTACTCATACTTGAAAGGTTCTTTCGTAACAACTTATCAACAACTACCCATCTAGCTTTGCAGATGACTCATAAAACTTATATGAAAATGAGCTGACAATACTTTTCTTAATACAAACATTAAACTAAATGTAAGTATGTAATCTGGAAGGTCCAAAACAGTCCTAAGTCAGGACTTATTATATAACTGATTCACTCAAAGATTATGCCAGAAGAATTCACCAGACTGAGAAGTCACTTTTCACTGTACATTTGGTAGTTCTATATTATTTCTGTATTCACAAAGACATGAAATTTGGATACTAAAGCTACTTGCTTCTGACAATGGGACCAGGGGATATGGCTGCCTTTGAACACAACGTTTATAGTTTGGTCCAGAAAACTTTGCTTCTGATATCAGGACCCATCAAGGGCCTTTCATGTGGCATTGTTTTTGTCATCTTCCTGTCAAAATGACTATCAGCACTAAGGCAGTATTTAAGCTTGAAAATTAGAATTTTCCCATGACTGTATGAACCAAATTTCATTCTGATAGTTCAGTGCTCAGTGTTATCACATTGCAACTAAGGATGCGATACCAGATTACCAAATTAATCCAGTTACTAAAGTAAAAGGTAGTACTTTGCTTAGAAAATGTAAAGCATCATGTCATTTATATGGCCAGAAAGCATAAGACAGACTAAATGTAAAATCCAACAAACACTGGTGATATGCAACATTTCTAAATTTTAAAGGACTTGAATGAGGTTCCTCTTTTAAAGACTCTTTTAAATTAAAAGGAGTCTTTAATGTCTCCCTTTAATGTACTTAAGCTCCTATATTCAGGCTAGCCAAACTCTTTCCTCGCAGATAGATTAGTGAGAGTAATATTATTTTTATCATCAATCTGTGGGAATGTTAGTAACAATTTTGGAGAAAAAGCACTACCACTAATGTCTAAAGATAATTTAAGAAAATGAATACTGATTCAAGAAGTGTGTCTTTGTGCATACACAAATGTACCACAGGAGCACTCTGTACTTTAATAATAAGCGAGTTTGTACCCATACTGCTTGGGTCCAGGTTATTTGAAAGACCATAGCTCCCTAAGTGAGCCTGACTCAATTTTGATATCTTCAGATCTTTCTCTCTGTTACTCCATCCTCATGGGCATGCTTGGGGAGGATATGTGAGATACAAAATTGGGGAGGATATGTGAGATACACAGCCTGGAAACCCCCCCCCCCCACAGAAGAACAATGCAAATAAAATTTGCAACCACAAACATTGCAAAATTATGTCAGACTACAACCTAAGGTGCTTTTGATGAATGACTCTTACTCTCACTATTGGAAGTGCAGCAATACTTAGCACTGAAGAGTCAAGAATGCCTCAGAGCGGTTGGTAGTATTAGGGTTAGATAGTTTAAGTGATCCACAGTCCTCCCTGTTTGTCTACCTATTCTGCTTCCTCTGTGATGTAAACTGATACTCTTACTCTTCTTCTCCCCAGAACTCTCTCAGCTATCCCTAGAGATGTAGCTAGCTTAGATTAGCACCCTGAATAAGTTTTCTGTTTTAGAATGGAATTCCTATAATAATGCCTTATTTTTCTAAAGCCACCGGTTTTCTTTGTTCCCTAAATCAGGAGCTCTAACTGAATGCTGCATGCATGCACTCTCTATCACTCGCTACAGTGGGACGTTAGTATCCATGGGGGGATCCATGGTTCCAGAACCCCTGCAGATACAAAACAAAAACCAAACCAAACCAAACCAAAACAAAACAAAAACCCACAGGTGCTTAAGGATTCTGTTAAAAATGGCATAGGGCAGCAACCGCAAGGTGTGCCACCAAGTGTGCATTCTTTGGGCTTCACCATCTCCAAGGAGCCCAGCAGTTACCCACCTCTATGTCTGAGCAGCTTCTATAAGGACATGGAAGTTGGAGGTGGTGGCCCTGCTTGCATGCCCATGAATGAACAAGCAGGAGTGTTGCCACCACCAATCAAGCAACCTTTGCAGAGAAATGGTGAGTGGCCAAGGCGGTGCCCCTGCCTGCCCATCTGCAAATGAATTAGCAAGCAGGAGCACCACCACTAATCACCATGCCCCTGTATTTTTTTTTTATTTTTAATCTACAGTTGGTTAAATCCACAGATATGGCAGGCCCACTGTAATTGTCAAATGGTATTGGCCAGATTTCTGTTCCCAGAGGTTTTGCCCTCTATGCATTCATTCTTCCAGTTTTTTATATTGCCATTATTCCAGTCAGTAAGTGGCTGGCATATAATCCTTAACACAGACTCATGCATTTTCTGTGTACTGGAAATCTATATGGAGAACATCTTAAACAAGAACCACTGCTGCCTCCCCCCTCTCGGTTTAAAGTCTCACTAAACACTGCATCACTCTCTTATTGACAGGGGCACTAGGACTGTTAAGACACTTAAATTCTGATTATATAGGCATTCCACCACATTCTCCTTACAAAGAAACTTGGAAAGTGGGCATTTTCTGTCTCTTTCCTCCAAATCCCAAGACACTGTCTGATTCATAATGAGGATCATTTCAAGAGCATGTTAAGCATAAATCTAACTGAATATTGGGGTGATCCCCCCGCCCATGTTTCTCTTTAACACACTTGAAGCAGACTCAAGTTTATGAAGAGGATTTCTAAGTGGCATCTAGGAATGTATCTTGCTTGCAGAATGTGGCTTGTATATATACACACAGACACACACACAGTTGAAATTGCTGTTGGCAATGCTTAAAAGCATAAGCAGAAGATGAAGAATAAATCTTCTCTGAATGGATTTTTATTTGGAGGTCAGTCCGGAAATTTCTGAACATCATTTTCTTTCACAAATCTTCCAGCACTAATGATTGATGGTGGGAAATGGTATGAAAATATTCTTACTGACAGTTGGCTTTTCAAACCTCATGGTTTTGGGTGACTAAGGAAAAAGTTGAATGCCAAAGTATATACTGGCTTCTGTCACAATTTCTTTCTTCTCTGTCAAATATTACTACAGTTCACTATACACACACACACACACACACACACATATATGGCTTTTCTTCGCTAACAAAGATTCAGGAAGGAATCATCCTGCGCTTTCTGCAAGCACGCTGATGACTAAAAAGGTCAATCAAAAGGAGATAAACAAGTCCGGTTGCAGAAAGCACATTTTTCACATAAAAATAAAACTATCACACACATTAACCACAACCACATTAATAACATAATTACCTACAATGCAAACCAACATTTAAACCCACATACATCTAACATTAGTGCACTTCCTAATCATTTCCTAGTTATGATCATTTGAAACTTGCTACCTCCTTCTCACTTTTTGATTCTCACTTATTGGTAAGCTAGAATGTATCCATGGTAGGGGGCTGGGATAGATGACCCTTCTTTAATTTTAAATTTTAATTTAATTAAGTATTTATACCCCGCTCTTTAGCCACAAAGGCTATCAGAGTGGCTTACAATTTGTTTTAAGCAATCTACATTGCATTAAACAATTTCCAATGTGTGTTAGCTAATTGCCCCCACAAGCCGGGTACTCATTTTACCAACCTACAAAAGGATGGAAGGCTGAGTGAACCTTGGAGCCTTCTGGAATTGAACTTGCAATGTGATGACTTGCAGTACTGGCATTTAACTACTGCACCACCAGGGCTCCCTCGGTTACCCTGTAAAACTAGGAGAAATTAGAAGACCAGGACTGATGAAGTAAGGATCCAACTTTATTTAGGGAAAAAATGCATTTCTGTCTCCCAACCTGACAGATCAGAATCTGGAGAGAATGGGAACCCTAAGCCATTACCAAGTCACTACAGATTTACAGTTGCAAGTCCCTTACAGCGCTAAGATTCTATGATTTTAAGACGAATTTCCCTATTTGTGAAATGAACTGATATAAAAAGGAAAATGGAAAAGGAAGGTATGTGCTGTCCAGCTTATGGGCTTCCCCCTGAGCTGTGCTTTGCAGTCCAGGAATCTTTAGCATGGAAATGACATCTTGTTTGCAGCTCAGGAATCTGCTGCTTTGATGCTTACTCATGGATATGCACAGTATTGAGATGTGTTTTGTACACTTGGTGGGAAATGCTTTTAACTGGTAAGAATTTCATCTCAGTCTTCCCACAATGCGTTGTGCCCACCTCATGCTCTTTGACCTTACTCAGTGCTTGAGTGCAGCCACAAGCTACATCCCAAACTGGAATTTTGCCCTTGAATTGAAAAATGTTTCTCATTTGTGCACTAACACAGTGTATTTCAAGCTATTTTATGTGGGTGGCCAGCAATTATTGTTTTCCAGTGTAGTGAGACAAGCACTGGTCCAGGGACCACCACTTTGAGTAGCACTGGTCTAACACAAAGCTAGGTACTAGCTGCCATACACTTGCATAATTTGTGATTCACCAAGACAAATGTTAAAAAAAAAAGAAGAAAAAAAGAAGCCCTAATCACAAAAAAAGCAATGTGAAGTCGAAGGCTTTCACGGCCGGCATCCACAGATTTTGCTTGGTTTTTTTTCTGGGCTGTGAGGCCGTGTTCTGGAAGAGTTTATTTCTAACGTTTCGCCTGCATCCGTGGCTGGCATCTTCAGAGAATGGTTGGGCAGGAGTGTGTGTGTGTGGGGTTTATATGCTGTGAGCTCCTGCTGGAGAGGATATGTATATTTGTGTATTTGAATGGCTAGTGTATTTGAATGGTAGAGATATGCAAGGAGGATTAATGTCTGTTTGGCTAACGGTTGGCTAATGGTCCAAGTTTATCCCATACCATACGGCTGTGGACAAGTTTACATAGGGACCACTAAACAAAGTGTGCAAACATGAATCAAGGAACATGAGAGACACTGCAGACTGGGCCAGCCAGAAAAATCAGCAGTAGCAGAACATGTTAAAAACCAACCTGGACACAAAATGTTATTTAAAAACACCGACAACTATCATGTCAGAATGCACAGAGAAGCTATTGTAATCGACAAACACCCGGACAACTTCAACAGGAAAGAAGAAACCTTAAAAGTAAACAAAATCTGGCTGCCAGTCCTGAAAAACACTAGAATCAAAACTCAACACAGGCAAATGAACTCCACCCAGGGACAGGGGGATTTCCAGCAGACAATGGACCATTAGCCAACTGTTAGCCAAACAGACATTAATCCTCCTTGCATATCTCCACCCAGAAACTAGTCATTCAAATACACACATTTACATATCCTCTCCAACAGGGGCTTGCAACATATAAATCCCCCCCCACATTCCTACCCAACCATTCTCTGAAGATGCCAGCCACAGATGCAGGTGAAACATCAGGGAAAAAAAAAAAAACTCTCCCAGAACACGGCCTCACAGCCTGGGGGAAAAAAACCCCAACAACAACCAAGGAAAATACACAAAAAAGCAACTCTTTGTAAACCGAGGCAGAACAAAGCCCATAATCTTTCCTTATTGCCTAGAAACGTAAATTATTTTATTTTAAAATTATGATTTATAAAGAGTGTAGAGATACTATTGTGCTGTTCAACATCTTATTTATTTTTGCTATGTGCACTTAATAGAAGTTTGAAACACTTTATTGTCCTTTCCAATGTATTATTAATTTTTTTCCACCCACTTTGTATAATTTCCAATTCTTACTCTTAAGAACAGGGACGTTTCCTTCAGCACCTCTTGACTTGAAACAAATCATTTGCAGCCTACATACAATTCCACCCACCATGGAAAGACAGACTCAAAAGAATTGGAAGGAGTTTTGAGTCCAAGCCCTTAAATCAAGTCTGGGTTCACAATAGATTCCACAGCTTCATTTTGCTACAAGGAAAAACTTAAAATACAAAACAGTCTAAAACTATGGCTCTATTTTTAACACTGTGAAATTCAAGAAGAATGAAACAGTCTCCAGATAACCATTTTAAATCATTTCCAACTGTAGGGATGTTCTTCACCATTTATTTTATTTTTTGTGATTAATGCTTTTTCATTTGAAATCATACAGTGGCACGGTATTTGCTGCTTTGTTGTATTCTCTTAATGCTCAGTAATAAGTAACTTGATATCCAGTATACCAGCTAATTCTAAACCTAGCAAGCTATACTCCATATTGTTAGTTTCTTCTCTGCATCTATATATTTTGCATTTACTTCTGATGAATTTAATTCAGCCCTGTTTCCTATTTTGTCAAGACAATTTTAAGTCCTAATCCAACCCTCATGAGTGTTCACAATCCATCCTATTTTACTGTCAACTGTAAATCCTGTAAACCACACGAACTGTTATTTCTTTGAAGAACAATGTTGCAAAAAGTGTAAAAAAGAACTGGATAATAGGTACTGATTCTTTAGGGAATACAGTACAGTAAGCTCTATGCACCACGTTGCTGTCCTTGAGCAAGCAGGGATCACCAGCATTGAGGCCATTATATGGAGAACACAGCTGCACTGGGCAGGGCACGTTTCTAGGATGGAGGACCATCGCCTCCCAAAAATAGTACTCTTATGGTGAACTCGCCACGGGTCAGCATAAGAGGGGCACTCCAAAAAAGTGATACAAGGACTCCCTGAAACAACATCTCAGGCTCGGACAAATTGATCACCAACAATGGCCTGCCCTGGCCTCACATCGGGAAGCATGGAGACGCACTATCCACAATGCTGCAGCCTTATTTGAGAACTCACGCCGAACAAGTCTTGAAGAGGAATGACAACGCAGAAAGAATCACAACCCGGAAACATCACCCAAGGAGACCTTCTGCTGTGCTTTCTGCAACTGGACTTGTTTATCTTGGATTGGCCTTTTTAGTCATCAGCGCGCTTGCAGAAAGTGTGGGATAAGTCTTTCCTGAATCTTCGTTCGCGAAGAAAAGCCAGAGAGAGAGAGAGAGAGAATATCAAATGGAGCCACTCATGGCCTAATGTCTTTAACAAGTCTAGAACATATCTTACTATACAGGAATTCTTCCTTTCTCCTCATAACTAAGTTTATACCTTGTCTAATGAGGGAACTGTTTTTATTCTGATGGTCAATATTGTCTACATTCTATATGGTTAAGAAGCCAATCATAACAATTAATTGTATAAAAGAGCAACAATCTATGGTACTGAAGGCATGTTAGAATGTTAGAATAATATGTTAGAATAATGTCTGCAATTTTGTGGTGCTTTACTTCACAAGTGGCAGTTTATTCAAGATGATTTCTTGGCTTTAAAAGACAATTCATTGCTTCTTGCTGAGTTGAAAGAAATCTTTCAGAAAAAGTGTTCTAATCTCCTCCTAAATCATGTCAAACAATGGTGAGATTCACCTTCCCTACTTCCAAAGTGATTACAGAAGATCATGCTTATTGGGCAAAATTAAGCTTGCTACTGAGTAATACAAAATAGTACTCATAATTGCACCAGAGTTGCAGTCAGAGTTTGTGGACAATATACAAAATGCTTTAATACACATTTTAACTTTTATTATGTATCTCTGTTTGTGCATGTGTGGCTCCTTTGCCTGAAGATAGGGAAAATATGGAATCACATTCTCTCTCTGGCTTTTCTTCGCAAACGAAGATTCAGGAAGGACTCATCCCGCGCTTTCTGCAAGCGCGCTGATGACTAAAAAGGCCAATCCGAGATAAACAAGTCCGGTTGCAAAAAGCACAGCAGAAGGTCTCCTTGGGTGATGTTTTTGGGTTGTGATTCTTTCTGCGTTGTCGTTTCTCTTCAAGACTTGTTCGTCGTGAGTTCTCAAATAAGGCTGCAGCATTGTGGATAGTGCGTCTCCATGCCTCCCGATGTGAGGCCAGGGCGGACCACTGTTGGTGATCAATTTGGCCAAGCCTGAGATGTTGTTTCAGGGAGTCTTTGTATCGCTTTTTTGGAGCGCCCCTCTTACGCTGACACGTGGCAAGTTCACCGTAGAGTAGTATTTTTGGGAGGCGATGGTCCTCCATCCTAGAAACGTGCCCTGCCCAGTGCAGCTGTGTTCTCAATATCATGGCCTCAATGCTGGTGATCCCTGCTTGCTCAAGGACAGCAACATTCGTCACATAGTCAGTCCAGTGTATATTTAGGATTGTGCGTAGACAGCGCTGATGAAAGCGCTCGAGGAGTCGTAGGTGGTGGCGATAGGTGACCCATGTTTCAGATCCATAAAGGAGGATAGACAGTACGATGGCTCTATACACACTGATTTTTGTGCTTTGCCTCAGGTGTTTATTGCTCCAGACTCTTTTGTGAAGTCTTCCAAATGCACTATATGCCTTTGCTAATCTGTGATCGATCTCTTTGTCAATCTTGGCATCTGAGGAGATGATGCTTCCCAGGTAGGTGAACTGCTGAACGGACTTGAGCACTGATTTGCCGACGGCAATGTGGGGATGGTGGTGTTCGTCCTGTGGTGCAGGCTGGTAAAGAACTTCTGTTTTCTTCAGGTTGACTTCACGACAAGGAGGCGTCAATGGAGAGGAATCACATTCTACCCAGCAGCTAAATAATAAGCCCCTTTCAATCTGGAGGATTCTTAGGTTTTTTTTTTTAAATTGATTGATTACATTATGTTTTTATTTATGACAAAATTAATAAAATAAGTATGCAAAGGGATCTTGTAGCACCTTTGAGACTAATAGAGATAAAGAAGTTCATAGACTCATAGAGTTGGAAGAGACCTCAAGGGCCATCCAGTCATACCCCCTGCCATGCAGGAATACCCAGTCAAAGCAATCCTGACAGATGGCCATCCAGCCTCTGCTTAAAAACCTCCAAAGAAGGAGACTCTGCCACACAACAAGGCAGTGTATTCCGCTTCTGAACAGCTCTTACTGTCAGGAAATTCTTCCTAAGTTGTAGAATAAGCTTTTGTAGACCTACGAGTACCATAGACTTGGCCTTGTACATCCTCAGGTGCACGGAGTGAACAGTGCTTAGGAACAGATGTTATAAAGCAGGCTGTTGAATGCCAGACTGCATTCAACAGTGGTGTGGTGATGAGGTGACAATTTTAACAATTGTCACTGAGGGACAAAGGCAGGAAGAAAGATGTTGCCTAAGGTCAGGTTGGGTGCATGACCATATGAATGGAGAGAGTTTTGGAATATACTGTGACACTACTTGGAAACCAGGAAGGTTCCCAATTACTTTATTCTTTAAATAAAATAAGTTTAATGAAATATGTTATTATGATTAGGCTTCTACTGTTTCACATTAGTTACAGTTTCTTGCCGAAGCATACATCAAAGTTCCCCACAACAAAATTTATCACTACAGTATTCATGATTTCTGGATCTATGGTTTGTAGACCAAGCTTATACAACAACAATAGCAGTATTGCGATTATAATGGATTACCATCACCTATCCTTACTTTAGAAACTTTTCTCAAAATCATTCAGCACAGATTTCTAATGGTTAATTTGGTTCATCTACCTTAAAGCAACACATACTCAAGCAAAATAATATTAAGAGAGTAGAAAGGAGGATGAAGTTGATAAACTGGAGTTCACTGACAGGTTTGACAAAATTTATTTTGACTTCACTGAAGACCTAGTGCAATCAGTAATTGCTAGCATGTGATGCCATGCAAATTCTGCATTTGCCCACTAAAGTTTCGTATTTCTGTTGTCAGTGTGGGTTTATTTTTTAAATGAGTTCTCTCCTTCTATAAAATGTATCTTGTCAATTCAGCTTTAGCCAACAAAACCTTATGTCACCATTAATACATTTGTCTAAAAAGCTTCAGGACACCCTCATTTTGTGCTATAAAGAAATAAAGCATGTTCACGTTCCATGGGACTTAGAAACCATAAAGATAGTGGAGTTTTTGAAGTCTCTATTTCCAATCACACTTAGAATATACAAAACATAATTTATGTTCACAGCACTCAGCTTTTTGCTGATTCCATGGGTCTACTCTATTTGGACAAAGAAATATGATTTAAGCCATAATTTTGGTTTGCAATTACAGTTGTCCCTTCATATTAGCTGAGGTTTGGTTCCTGGACCCCCTGTGGATACCCAAATCCGTGAATACACAAGTCCCATTATATGCAATGGCATAGCAAAATGGTATCCCTTATATAAAATGGCAAAATCAAGGTTTGCTTTTGGATTATTACTTTTTAAGAACATTTTCAAGCCGTGAATACTTAAATCCATGGATACCAAATCTGTGGATATGGAGGGACAACTGTAGTGTGAAAATTTCGACTGCAGGCACAATAGGATTCTGAAGAATAATTCTTCAGCCAAACAGTAGGCAAACATTATTAATTAGTTCTTATCCCCCTGTACTGCCTGGGAACCAAAGTACTAATTTAGGTGCAACCGAAGAGTTTGACTTACACAGTAGAGATTTTTAATTCTGTTATTTTGAACAGAAAGCCCTAAAATAAAATCACAAGCTATTTAGTGTCAAACGTGGATAACCAAGGAATATGAAAGGGTTGCTATTTTAAGAAACTCAAATCTTGAAGTCCCTAAACAACTAGTTGGATAACTAGTTTCATGAATATTTTCATTTTCCCCATAACACAGTACAGTTGTCCCTCCACATTTGCGGCTTTAACATTCATGGTTCTGATTATTTGCGGTTTTTGGGAGCCCCCCCTCCCAAAAGTGGCAACGGGGATTTAGAAGCCCCATTGCCGCTTTTGGGAGGACGGGTGGGGGTGGAGAGGAAGAGCAGGGGGGAGAGGGAGGCAGGGGGGTTCCGGGAGGGAGTGGCGTGACCTATTTTTTATTCACGTTTTTTTCACATTCGTGGGGGTCTTGCAGCCCTAACCCCCGCGAATGTGGAGGGACAACTGTATAGTGTTTTGGAAGCAAAATGATTAGATACAAATCAATATAGAGGTTGAGGACTTGAGAAAATAGTAATCCTAGCTGTGGTAAATGCCAAATTAAAAACAAAGAAAGAAATTAAGGGCAAACAATACTCTGGTCAGAAATCGGACACATCCTTTCTGTACAACAATTCACTGGGCTTTTTTTTTTTTTTTTTTTTTTTTGTAAAAACCTCCAATTGTCCAAATTTGGTAGGAACCATCCTGATTAATCCTCTGTCATCCTGCTTTTTCAGCTGCTTTTAAAGTGTCCCAGTTTCTCTCTCCTCTTCTTCTTTCCCCCTTTGCCTTCAACTTATTTTAGCTTCTGCAAATTGAATTCAATGTGAAAAAGTTGTTTTTGAATTGAGCAGAGTCACATTGTGTGAGCTGTTGAGTATATATATATATATATATATATGTGTATATATATATATATATATATATATATATTTTGAATGCTTGTAAGCCACTGAGGAAGACTGTTGTTGAAATGCATCTGGCCTTGAGTTTTTATTATTTACTATTATTATAATATTTTATTTTTAGCATTTGCATACTGTTCAGTGGGGTATTGTCACCCTTTTATAGTAATTTTACTGACTCATCTACTTCAGGGGTCAGGGTTTTTTTGGCCTTGATTTTTGGTATTTTTTATTATCTTTAGATACTTATTTGTAGCATTTGTATATTTTCTACTGGGGTATTTTTACCCTTTCAGAAATTTAATTTTATTGGATTCTCTGCTCCAGGGTTTAGTTATCCTTTTATTTCTTTTGTTGCTCTTTTATAATTGGAAGTGGGATTGGTTTATCCTGGTTATTTTTTGGCAGAACCCTTCAGCTTGGTTTTTTCTTCCTCATTAATACATCTTGACCACATTATGATGTTGCTTGGCCACATGTGTCCTGGTTTTTATCTATTAAATGTTTGAGGGTATGTTCTCTACCATGTTTGCCACATGGATAGCAGTAAAATTCAACCATGCATTAGAAAGTATAGTGCACTGAAAGAAAACAAAACAAAACAAATCTGCACTCACAGTATTTTCAGACTGAAACCAGCACTTACTTCAATACTGAAGTACCCTCTGTCAACATAGTCCCCTAGAAAAAGGTACCGTGTGTTGGCAGGAGAACCTCCCACTTCAAAAAGCTTCATCAAGTCAAAGAATTGTCCATGGATGTCCCCGCAAACTGAAATAGAGAGAAACGGAAAGAGCCATTTAGATTGTATGTTATATACACTGCTATATATGCTTACTTATTGATATAAGAACCCTATTTTGAGACTTAGGACTTTATCATACCAGGCTGCTAAGGTGCCACAATCGCATTAGTGTAGGAAATACAAGCATACCAGTTTGGGGACAAAAAATAAAGGAACTCTTGGATCCTGCAATATACAAAACACTCAAGGAAGACCCGCCCAACAAAATCACCAGAATAACAAATACCTTGATCAAGAACTCATCAATCCAGCCAATCACTTGACAGTCTATGCAAATCTGAGTCTCTCCCACCAAGACTGTATGGACTTCCCAAGATCCACAAGGATTCCATTCTACTCCAACCCATAGTGAGCGCCACTGGATCCACTACATATGATTTGGCTAGCTTTCTAGCCACACAATTTGACCCATATAGGTCAAACTTCCCACTACATCAAGGACTCAGCTCACTTCATAAAGAAAATCAACAACCACGAACTAAAACATGGAGACAGACTGATCAGCTTTTATGTGGTTTCCATGTTCACCAAAGTCTCCATAATGGACACTATGGTACTCATCCAACAAATGTTTCTAGCAGACATCACAGCCCTGTTTGAACATTGCCTCACCACAAGCTACTTCCAGTGGGACAATGGATTCTACCAGCAGAGAGACGGGGTAGCCATGGGAAGCCCTCTGAGCCCCATGATAGGAAACTTTTACATGGAACGCTTTGAAAAGCAAGCCCTGGAAACAGCACCAAAAAAGCCCACAACGTGGTTCCAATAGGTGGACAACACTTTCACCATTTGGAGCCATGGAGAAGAAGACTTGACCACGTTTCTGAACTATTTGAACAGCATCCACCCGAACATCCAATTTACAATGGAAAAAGAAAAGGAACGAACATTGCCATTCTTGGATGTCCTGGTCATCTGAAAACCAAACCAATGATTAGGACACAAAGTTTACAGAAAACCTACTTGCACGGACAGATACTTACACAAGAACTCCAATCTTCACCCAGGACGAAAAAGATGCACAATTTAAACATTGGTAGACCATGCAAAAAGGATCTATGAACCCCACTACCTGGAGAACGAACGGAAACACCTAAACTGGGCTCTACAGGCTAACGGTTACTCTAGCTCAGACATCACAAGAGCAGCCAGACCCAGGAAAAACCACAGGAGTGAAGAAAAACAATAACCCAAGGGGAAGGTATTTTTACCATACATTAAAGGAATCACATACAGCATAGGAAAATTGATGAGGAAACATATACTCAAAATGATCTACAGACCAACCAAAAAAATTCCAAGAAATACTACACTCAGCAAAGGACAAAAGAGACCCTCTCACAGCTGCTGGGGTTTATCGCATACCATGCAACTGCCAACAAGTCTACACAGGGACCACAAAACACAGCGTGCAAATACGAATCAAGGAACGTGAGAGACACTGCAGACTGGGCTAGTCAGAAAAATCAGAAGTAGCAGAACATATTATAAACCAACCAAGGCACAAAATACTATTTGAAAATACCGAAATTCTGGACCAGGCTAACAACTATCATATCAGAATGCATAGGGAAGCTACTGAAATCCACAAACACCTGGACAACTTCAATAGGAAAGAGGAAACCCTAAAGGTAAACAAAGTTTGGCTACCAGTCCTGAAAAACACCAAAATAAAAACTCAACATATGCAAATGAACTTCACCCAGGAACAGGGGCTTCCCAGAAGACAATGGACCATGAGCTAAATAAACACTAATCCTCCTCGCATATCCTCCCACCCTAAGAACTGAACAGCCAACAACTGAATACACAAATTTACATGCTAATCCTCTTCAACAGAGACTCACAGTATATAAACCTGACACACCCACATGGTACCATTCTCTGAAGATGCCAGCCACAGATGCAGGCAAAATGTCAGGAATAAACTCTTCTAGAACACAGCCTCATAGATGGGGGGAAAAACCATAGAAAACATATTTGACCGAACCCTTTGGGTGAAGAATACATTCAGTTTCTCCCAATTATGTTTTATTAGAGCATTACATAAAGCAGGGTTTTCTGGAACCCCAGAATCCTGTGAGAGGTTGCTAAGGATTCTGTGAGAGCTTATGATTGAAAAGATGAACACTTTAAAAAACTTGTAGATATAATAATTTTTTAATGCAAGGGTTACCTGAAACCTGAAAATTATTTCAAATGATCCTCCAGGGTAAAAAAGTTGAGAAAGGCCAACAAATTTGGTAAATTTATTCTTTATCAGTTAAAAAGGGGATGGTAGTTTTAGCCTGCTCTTTGACTTTTATGTATGTTGGTAGAAAGCATCTCCAAAATGAACTTTACATTTGTAAGCTGCCTTGGGTCCCGTGAGGGGGAAAGGCAAGGTATAAATTAAATGAATGAATGAATGAAGAAATCTATGTATTTGGAAGATATTCTATATTCTCAATAGAGCTAAGTGGTTGATTGGTAGACTCACTCAACCTGTTTCTCAGTGCCACTTCCTGTAATAATATTTGCACTATTAAAATTGTTTCATAATTAAAAAATTGACATTTTTGTAAGGTTTGAGGTTTGGCAAAACTTTGCTGTTTATATTGGCTGTCTGCTCTTTATGCAGATCAGGCATTCTTCCTTATTCAATGTACATTTTTGTTCATGGAGGGAGGGAGGGAGGGGGTTTCAGTCTGCAGGCACTTTTATATTGCAGGTCTGCTGCCGGCGTCATTGCCACCCCACAGGCTGCCAAGGGAGACGTGTGGGGCGAGAAGAGCGGTGAGGGGCCTGGGGCCTGGTCCAGCATGTCAACTGGGCCGCCTGTTCATAGCTTTCTGCTGGTACTACCCTTCCACCCTCGTGTCTTCCCCATTTTTATTTTAAGTTATTTTTTTTTTTGTGAGCACTAAAACATTTATGTAAACGGCTTTTTAAAAACGAGAAATGGTTTTAATGTTGTTGGGAATGATTTATTTTGTTCCTTTGTGGTCTGCGTTTGTTTGAAGTTTCTGTATGTAATGTAGTTTAAAAAAAATTGCCAAACCACCAAAAAAAATATGGGGGAGGGTGGGGGTGGGGGGTGTTTAGGGATTTTTATCTGTATTGTATTTTAATTTTTGTAAGCCACCCCGATTGTTTTAACAGAGGGGTGGGGAATAAATAAATAAATAAATATTATTATTATTATTATTACTATTACTATTATTATTTATTATTATTTGGCTTGACTACAAAACACAAGCCCGGCCTAAGACTCGGCTGTCCTTTCCTTTTGAGCTGCCATTGGATTTTTAAAAAATTATTGTATGTTTTAATTTTTTTTCTAATTAAATATATTTTTAATTATTGTATGTTTTTAATCCTTTTTAATTTAATATTATTTTAAGGGGTGGGTGGGCTAGGATATTGCAATTATGGACTTTTTATATTGTAAGCCGCCCCAATTGCATTGCAGGGGTGGGATAGAAATATTATTATTATTATTATTATTATTATTATGACAAACTGGGGCAAATTGAAGCCATATGTTTGTCTCTTTACAAGGACTTAACCCCAATTTATTTATTTATTTATTTATGATGTATATGTTTAGTAACAATTTTATTGTTGAGATATAGAATATGACTGTATTATTTTAGATGGTTTAATAATGTTTAACTTATAAATTGATATATATTGATATATATTAGTTATCCTAATTTGAGTTGATCAATTTGTTTGTTTGTTTAGGTATTTATACCCCACTCTTCAGCCACTGAGGATCTCAGATCAGCTTACAAATTGTTAAGCAATAGTGCTTTACACATCTACACCACTTTTATAGTGTGCTAGGCACTCTCCATGAGGTTTCCAATGTGTGTTAGCTAATTGCCCCTACAAGCTACATACTCATTTTACTGACCTATGGAAGGCTGAGTGAACCTTGGAGCCCTTGGGATCGAATTTGCAACATTGTGGTTTGCAGTACTGGCATTTAACCACTGTACCACCAGGGCTCCTTGTTGAGAGAGTGTGACCTGCCCATAGTCACCCAGTGGGTTTCCTTAGGTTTCCCTTTTCCTAAACTTTGTGGGTGTCCCACAAAATGGGATTCCAACCCTTGTCTTCCAGAGGCCTACTCCAGCATGCAAGGCACCACACCACTCTTCTCTCTGCTTTGCAACTATTCATAATTCAAAAGCTTACAAGGGAGATTTTCTTCTATGTAAATCCACACATGCACGTTTGTGTTTACATACAAAATATTTTTTTCCAGCTGGCTAGTAAGCATTTTACCTAGACCAATCTGCAGTCCATCAAGTATCCTATTTTTGCAAGAACTGTCATGAATTCACACTCAGAATGTGTTTAACCTACGCTGTTAGAACAGTTTGAAACCACTTTAACTGTCATGGTTCCATCTGCCATGGCTTCATTTCCATACTTAGAATTCTTTACTAGATACCTCTAGTTCTATAATTCAGAAGAGGGTGTTTCAAAGGATTTTAAGTACCTCACCAAATTACAACTTATTTCCATAGGATGGGGCCATGCCAATGAAAATAGTATCAAACTCCTCTTAATCATGTTAGTATAGATATACTTTCAGAGTTCTGTACTGGATTAGGTGAATTTCAAAACAACCATTGTTTTATATACTGTAGTTAAATAGTTAACAAGATATCATTAGCTATTGAATACAATGAGGTAGTTAAAAGGTATCATTAACTGTTGAACTCCATAGCCTTTTGAATGTCAAACTAAATAATACTTCAAAGACAGGGCTATCAAGTAGCTAGAGTATACATGTGATATGATCTGGAATAAATGTATGGACCTTATCCAGATTGGGACCCTATTATGAGGGTAGTAAATTACGTCTCTCCATTAGTTCACTCTACGGTGAACTCGCCACGGGTCAGCGTAAGAGGGGCACTCCAAAAAAGTGATACAAGGACTCCCTGAAACAACATCTCAGATCACCAACAATGGTCTGCCCTGGCCTCACATCGGGAGGCATGGAGACGCACTATCCACAATGCTGCAGCCTTATTTGAGAGCTCACGCCAAACAAGTCTTGAAGAGAAACGACAACGCAGAAAGAATCACAACCCAAAAACATCACCCAAGGAGACCTTCTGCTGTGCTTTTTGCAACCGGACTTGTTTATCTTGGATTGACCTTTTTAGTCATCAGCGCGCTTGCAGATGAGGGATGAGTCCTTTATCTTCGTTTGCAAAGGAAAACCAGAGAGAGGGAGAGAAATTAGCCTCTTGTGTCCTGCTGTGATTCTTATCTGAATCCAGTGTCCTACATTTGCAATTCTTATTGACCCAGTGTCATCTATTCAATTTTACTAGACTACATTTAAATTTTTTTTTTTCAGGTATTCAGGTAATCTGGAAGCACTAGAGTTCCTGTGTTTGCTTTAGAGCAGGAAGAGAAAAAAATAGACATAGCTGCTTCATACATCTCTAAAGTATCAGATGAAGAGAGAAGTGTGTGTTTGCTTGCATGCATGTGTGCATTAAAACCTTAAATTATTTTTTAATGGTCCCAGAATGCAAGCTGGTCTGTAAATGGATGCAAGAATTGTAGTGTAGCAACCCAAGTATGTATTTCTTAATAATTATTTTGATGGTAAAATTAGATTCAAGTAAGCTGCAAAGGATCACTGGCCTAAATACCCTAAAAGCACCAGAACCTGCCTGATCTTGGAAGCTACACAGGGTCAGCCCTTGTTAGTATTTGGATGGAAGACTGCCAACAAATACCAGGTGTTCTAGGCTATATTTCAAGGAAAGGAACTGAAAAAGCCACCCCAGAGTATTCCTTGCCTAAGAAAACACTCTGAAATTTATGCTGTCATCATAAGTGACAGGCAACTTGAAGGCACAATACATACAAACTGCAAAGAACGGCTAAATTAACTGGCTTAAATCCACCCAGTTGGTATTTACCCTCCAGTATGGATATCATACTGTCTTGTATTCTAATTGAAGGCTTTTCTAAACATATATATTCATGAAGACTAGGGATTGTGAAGTAGCACAGGAGATTGAAGAATGAGTGCAGTTGAATTTGATAATTGCAGTTTTCATAATTTGTCCAATAAAGAACAGTTATAATTAAATGGGTCCTAAATCCATCAGTATAATAATATTTTGTCTACCCAGTTGTTGTTCTTACTCATGGTATCCTGTCTTGATCTTTGTAATTTGTTGGCCTTTAAGGAGCATACTTGACCTAGCCTCACCCCTGAGCTGCAGGGTCAAGGAAGGCTTATGACAATATAGTGTTCACTGTAGGTTAAAGTGAGGAGAGCTCTCCCTCAAAAGCCCTTGGGCTGAGTTTTGCAGCTTTCAAGATAAAATATTTAATAAGTATCTCTAGGCAGAAAAACAAGTTTTCATCTCAAAATCCAATAAATAATATTGCACCATTTGCAGCCATTGAAGAAATCAGATCATGAAGGGATAATTGCATTCAGATATTTTCCCACCATGCAGCTTTTCCCTTTATTTCTCATAAAATGTATTTTCTATCATAATAAAATTGTACTATATATGCATCTTGATTGCATTAGCTGAGTGATAAGCTGGTGAAATGGATCTAATGGATTTATGAAGGCAGATTTTGTAAAGCACAAAAATTACAATCTTGGTAACAAGAGCTACTGAAATTACTTTTTATTTTTAAAAAATAGAATCTGAAAAATGTATCTTTTCTAGATCTTAAAGAGCTTTAAAAATTACTTTGTGTAATAATTATATTTTATTATCATGCAAGAGGCAATTAACTTGACAATAAATTAATATATAGTTGATTTTTTGGAGTTCTAAATTGCAGTAACCTAATTCTGCTTTCAATAATTTTAGTTCATTTAATGTTAGATTATATTATTGAATGAATTGTTGTTTTACATAAGAGGAAATCATAGAAACATTTTTATTTAGGTAGTAATCCTAATCACATTTACCTGGAAGAAAGTCTCCTAGACACTGTGGATCTTGCTTCTGAGTAAACTTACATAAGATTCTGTTGTTAAGCTCCCTGGAACATTTGCAAAACACATGGATAGATTTGTTTCCTCTAAGACAGATTCTAGAATCTCTATTGTAGTAGCCAATGCGATTTTGGGCTGTATCAATAGAAGTACAGTCGTCCCTTCACATTCGCGGGGGTTCCGTTCCGCGGACCCCTGCGAATGTGAAAAATCCGCGAATAACAAACACCCCTCCCCCTCCCTCCCCAGGCCTTCGCGGGGCCTTATTAGGCCCCGCGGAGGTCTCCCCAGCCCTCCCTCCCTCCCTCCCCAGGCCTTCGCGGGGCCTTCCTAGGCCCCGCGGAGGTCTTCCCGGCCCTCCCTCCCTCCCTCAACAGGCCTTCGCGGGGCCTTCCTAGGCCCCGCGGAGGCCTCCCCGGCCCTCCCTCCCTCCCTGCCCAGGCCTTCGCGGGGCCTTCCTAGGCCCCGCGGAGGCCTCCCCGGCCCTCCCTCCCTCCCTGCCCAGGCCTTCGCGGGGCCTTGCTAGGCCCCGCGGAGGCCTCCCCGGCCCTCCCTCCCTTGCTAGGCCCCGCGGAGGTCTCCCCGGCCCTCCCTCCCTCCCTCCCCAGGCCTTCACGGGGCCTTGCTAGGCCCCGCGGAGGTCTCCCCGGCCCTTACCCCTCCCTCCCCAGGCCTTCGCGGGGCCTCCGGGGGTCCCGCGAAGGCCTCCCCACCCCTCCCCAGGCCTTCGCGGGGCCTCCGGAGGGCCTCCGGGGGTCCCGCGAAGGCCTCCCCACCCCTCCCCAGGCCTTCGCGGGGCCTCCGGAGGCCCTCCGGGGGTCCCGCAAAGGCCTCCCCACCCCTCCCCAGGCCTTCGCGGGGCCTCCGGAGGGCCTCCGGGGGTCCCGCGAAGGCCTCCGCACCGCTCCCCAGGCCTTCGCGGGGCCTCCGGAGGGCCTCCGGGGGTCCCGTGAAGGCCTCCCCACCTCTCCCCAGGCCTTCGCGGGGCCTCCGGAGGCCTTCGCGGGGCCTCCGGAGGGCCTCCGGGGGTCCCGCGAAGGCCTCCCCACCCCTCCCCAGGCCTTCGCAGGGCCTCTGGAGGCCCCGTGTCGCGGTTTTGGGGGGGCCCGGGGGGCCCTCTGAAAACCGCGAATAACCGAAACCGCGAATGTCAAGTTTGCGAATGTGGAGGGACAACTGTATAGTGTCTAGATCAAGGGAAGTAATAGTGCCGCTCTATTTTGTCTTGGTCAGACCTCACCTAGAATACTGTGTCCAGGTCTGGGCACCACAATTCAAAAAGGATATTGACAAATTGGAGCATGTCCAGAGAAGGGCAACTAAAATGGTGAAAGGTCTGGAAATGATGCCTTATGAGGAGAGACTTAGGGAGCTGGGTATGTTTAGCCTGGAAAAAAGACAGTTAAGAGGTGATATAATAGCCCTGTTTAAATATTTGAAGGGGTGTCATGCTGAGGATGGAGCGGGTTTGTTTTCTGCTGCTCCAGAAACTGGAACACGGAGCAATGGATGCAAGCTCCAGGAACAGAGATTCCACCTCAACATTAGGAGGAACTTTTTGACAGTAAGAGCTATTCGGCAGTAGAACACACTCCCTCGGAGCGTGGTGGGGTCTCCTTCCTTGGAGGTCTTTAAACAGAGGTTGGATTGCCATCTGTCGGGGATGCTTTGATCAAGATTTCCTGCGTGGCAGGGGGTTGGACTGGATGGCCCTCATGGTCTCTTCCAACTCTACACTTCTACGATTCTATGATTCTAAGACAGCACAGAAGACACAAAAACTTTGCACAGGCTTTTGAGACCACAGGATTCTTCATAAGGCAAAACTGTTTTTATTAAGCAGGTGAGGAGGTAGTCAGCAGAGTAACTGTATTCAGCAAGTAGTCCACATGTTGCATTGAGATGTTACAGGCAGAAGCATTAACAGTCTATCAAAACAGGTTCATCAGATTACACTCTAATGGAGCCCCTAGGTTTGTTGGGAAGAGCAATGATAATAAACTTTGATTTTCCATTTTGAAATAACAAAAATGAACCTTGAAAACTGAAACTTGTCTCCAGCCACTGAGAGGCTCACAGGTTACTTTGTACGCAGAGAACAGAAAGTTCCTTAGGCAGTCTCTGTATTGTCATGGCTGGAGATAAATTCATTCCCAGGATAGCTTTTATTATTCTAGTCTGTTCTTTTATTTATGCCTCACTGTTTCCCTAAAGCTGGGACTCAAGGATAGAGGGAGCGCTCCCTGAGAAAATAAATCCATTCTTGCATAATGAATCAGTCAACTTAAAGGTACAGTTCTATTGCTGGTTGAAAACCAGTTGATGGGCCCTAGGATGTGGCATAGAAGCAATTCTGCTGGCAGAAAAGAAGGCCTGCCAGCAGGGTAATACTCACACTGCTGGAGGTTCTCCAGTATGCCAGCAGAAGACTCTTGCTGGTGTAGATGTTTTGCCAACAGGCTTCTGCCAAAGGTATGTAGAAAATCTCTCCATAGCAGATGTGGACATGAGATCCAAAGTTCCCTCATTTCCCTGACATGCCTCCCCCTAAGCACAGCAGTATACCAACTCAGGGACTAGTCATCCCAACTAGTGCAGTTAATGGGGAGGTAAAAAAGAGAAAGCTGCCTCTACATCCTGTCCTCTGTAAAATGACAACACACATAATTCAACTAACCTCCCTGAAAGTTAAAGTACCGGTAGCATTGCTATATACATTGCTTTTGCTTTTCTCTGGTTGTGACAAAAGGATAAATCTTCAGTTATAAAGGAGAATGAGTGCCTGTCAGGGCCATAGCTCCAAGACTATGAAATCTAGATATCTGAAACTTGGCATGCATATTAAGGGAGATGATCAATGTATGAACCTAGGTGTTATTTGTTTTTTAATGCAGTAATTAAGCTTAACTATTTAAATGTTTACATGCATGTGTTTGAAGCCTACAGTATTGTCTTCAGTTCCTAGGTAACATAATTCCCTAATGAGTGCATTGGTTTATTTTTGATACAGATGAGGAGTCATTCATGACATAGAGTTACAGGATTCATCTTATTAAGAGGCAGTCCTCCTTCAGAAAAAAACCCAAACCCCTCCCAGTGAAGGCTGGAAAGGATGTACCATAGCAGCCAGATGTGCCTTTACAGAGATAAGAGGTTGGATAGTTCCCCCTTAGGCTAGATGGCAAACTGGAAAATGTGTTTAAAAGACAAGTTTAATGGCAATGCAAAGGATTGTGTGATCTTTTTAAAGTTGAACATGTTTAAAGGGAACAATCCTAAAATCAAACTTTATACTTGTAAAGAGTGTTAGAGGTTTTTTAATATAAATTTCGCACGTTCATCTGAGTTGTGCTGAAGAGAGTTCGGCATGAATAGAAGAGATCCACTTTGTGTATGATTCCTGCCCTCTGTTGTGAGATCTCAGGGTAGCATGTAATTTAAACAATATAGAAAAATTCCAAAGCTGAAATCATTTGTGGGAGAGATGCATACTAAATAGTGCCAAAATCTTTATGATACATGTGGAATAAATCTTTTCCCCAGAACCCTTTCAACTGTCTTTTACCAAAATTGTGCCTAATTAGCCCTGCTACCAGAAACTATGCAACACCTTTCTCCTTACTATGATGTGTATGTTCCATTTTGACTCCATGTTAACTAATTAGGGTGCTTCTAGACAACTTCTAGGACCACTAGTCTGCAACTATTCTGTTTTCCTCCCGAATGGATTTTTGGTGCTAAGGACAGAAGATAGTAGGAAAACATAGATGGGTTAAAAATGGAAGATGGTGGTGTCTAAACCTCTGTAAAAATGGTGGGTTTTTGGTAGGGTGAGTGCAAGTAAAAGGCACATGTGAAAACATCAGTGTTCTTTGTGGCTTGCTTTTATGTATTCAACTGATGTCCAACATGAAAGAGTGAAGACATTGTGTCCTTAAGACAGAGCTCATATTTTAAAGAGAGCAGCTGGTGCTGTATTCAAAGACTCTGATAAAAGGAATGGTATGGTTTCATTTAAATTATAAAGGGGTAATCCTTATTTTCATGCATTTGATCCCTCACCTTCACATACACACAGCCTGAAAAAGTCATGTTTTTGAAAAAGTTTTCTGTGTGCTAACCTTTTCTCAAGCCATTGTGTTTATGTATCGCCCTTTACGGCCTGTGTGAGTAATGCTTGAAGGAAAGAAAAATCAACAATATTAATATGGAAATTGCCTATTTGACAACTGGATAGCATTTTTACAAATTTCTAAAACCAAAACACTCATTTGCCTTAGTTGAGCAGAGCGGGGTTGAGCTTAAATCCCTTCTAGCCCTACCCTCTGCTCTCCTGGCAACAAAGCAGGGGCTGAGGCAAAGTTTCAGGCCTCCATCCTGCACTCCCTCAAAAGGGGTTCCTACAGCGCAGTTGCAACCACTCAGGGAACCCTGTTGCCTTAGTTGGGCCATGTCTTCCTTCTTGATGAAACATGCAAGACATTTCTTTTTAAAAAAAGATTACATTTCACCTAAGTAGAACGTGCATGCCTACTTTTGTTACACTGATGGTCAACTAACTGCTAGAGGTACCAAGATGAAGGAGATAGCATAGATAACAACCATAGATCAAAGGCATTCTATAAGCTTAGTGTATGAAAACATTTTTGTGATTCTCTTAGGCTTTATTGGCTGAGTAATGGTGCTGGTGGTAACCCACAAAGCACTGTACAGCTTCGGTCCAGGCTATCTGACAGCACACATGAGCCTGCCCTTGTTTTGAGACCTTCTGTGGAGGGTCTTCTTCCTGTCCCTACACCCTCACAGGTATATCTGGTGAGAAAATGGGAGAGGGCATTCTAGTGGTGGTTCCCAGACTCTGGAATTCCCTTCCTAGAGAGGCCAGACTGGGACCCTCCTTACCCTTTGGTAAGCAGGTGAATACCTTTTTGTTTCAGCAGGCCTTTGAGGACTGATTTCTCATGAAGAAAGGGCCTTTAATGATGTGCTGTGCTGTCTGTATTTGTTGTATTTCTTTTTAATGGGCATGCTTTGGATTACCTTTAAGCAACCAACCTCTTTATTAATTGTCTTCTTCTCTGTACTCCCACCCCTTTTAAGTTGAAATTAATAATTGTTTGAAGTAGAACATTTTGAAATATTTTTGACCTAGTATCTGTTTCATAAATTGTGTCATATATTGCACCAGGTTTCTGTTTTTATGTACACTGAGAGTTGCCTGTTAATAAAGAACACCCAGGAGCTGCTTCCTGTTGACCAGTACTGCCCATCCTCCAATGGAATGAAAGCCACTTTTGGACTGGATTCTATGCCTCCCCCTGCAGATTTAACATGGCCTCCAAACTTTATCCAGAGGATTGGACAGCTATCTAGGCTATATTTGGCTGGCATCTGGAAAGATGCACGGGAGAGATCAGTAGGAGGTGATCCTGTTGCTCATGTAGTTGTCTGCTTATGTGAGATTTGATATAAAGTGAGATTTTGACCTGGACAACTTCAACAAGAAAGAAGAAACCCTTAAAGTAAAAAACAAACAAACAAAACAAACAAACAAACAAACAAAAAAAAAACCCCAACAACTTTGGCTACCAGTTCTGAAAAACAGCAAAATCAAAACTCAACACATGTACATGAACTTCACCCAGGGACAGGGGGCTTCCCAGCAGACAATGGACTATGAGCTAAATAGACACTAATCCTCCTCGCATATCCTCCCACCCTAAAAACTGAATAGCCAACAACTGAATACACAAATTTACATGCTAATCCTCTTCAACAGGGACTCACAGTATATAAACCCCACACACCCTCACACCACCATTCTCTGTAGATGCCAGCCATAGATGCAGGCAAAACGTCAGGAATAAACTCTTCCAGAACATGGCCTCATTGCCTGGAAAAAACCCATAGAAAACCTATTTGACCGAACCCTTTGGGTGAAGAATACATTCAATTTGTGTTCTATCTAAAATCTAAAATCACATTTTAAAAACAATACATACAATAAATACAATAAATAGGAAGCAGACTAAAAGAGGCCAGGATCCCCTGAGGCCAGGATCTAATTAGGATAGGCCTGCCAAAAGAGATCCGTCTTCAGTGCTTTTTAAAAGCTACTTAGGTTTGTCATCTGATGGATCTCATTCGGCAGGTCATTCCACAATTTGGGGGCAATTACCGAAAAGGCCCTCTGGGAGGTTGCAGACAGCCTAGATTTTTGTGGCTGAAGCAAATTCCTCCCAGAGGACCGGAGTGCACGGGGAGGATTGTATGGGTTTCTACCATAGTCTGTGGTCTTCATCAGTGGCAAATTTATCCTCAGTTCTCCAAGCAATATAAACATAATCCTCTCAAATACAATAAATCTATGGCACTATCACCCCTTCAGTCTCCTTCATTCTTCACAGCCCTTTGTGGTTTCACACTCTCTCAACCTCAGAGGAAAGCAATGGAAAACCTCCCTCTGAATAAACCTTGCCAAGAAATGCTATGATAGGGTCACTGTAAGCTGGAGTCGATCTGAAAGCATGCAACAACAATGCAATAAATATGTTCATACAGGCTGCCACAATTGGGCTGTCTTGGCATGTAAATTCCATCAACAGATAATTTCACGTATGCTACAACCTGCTCTAACCCTTAGCTTTAAATATCTAGAAATTAAAAGGACTGACCGGTGGGGAGGAGAGGGTAACTCCTCCTCATCAGGGCAGTGAGTCCATTCTGGATTTGGGTTTGAACTTTAAAGGAGCACTCCACGGTATTAAACACATTTAGCACCCTGGACAGCTCCTTTAAACTTCCAACTAAAATCCAAAATAGACTTACTGTCCCACTAATACAGGATTTGCTAGCCACCATTGGCCTTTCCCCTTCTGCTCCATATAATATTTCTATACTCATTTGAGAAATCTGTGTTACAAGCACAGAGAATACCGTACTTCAAAATGGAGAAAAAAACAGTCAGAGCTAATTCAACATTTCTGTTCTCCCACAATGAGCAAGTTTTGAACAGACGTACGAAACATCTCTATACATCTGACAAGAATATGTACTGTCAAAACCAACATTTCACAAGTAACATCTTGTCAAAACTGATATTTTTAGGCCTTAGTGCATCTTTTTGTACAGCACCTCACTGTTAGGGAGAGATGTGCTAAAAATAAAGAAAGCCCAGCCTGCTTAGAAAGCATATTTGTATACCATGAAGTGTGTCTAATATTTTTTTTTTATCAAGGACACTTAACAGACATTTGCAGCTTCACATACATCATAAGCAGCCCATAACACATAGAAAGTGGAAGAAAAACTAGCCAGAATATTTTTAATTAAAAAAACCAAATTCTTTCCCCCCCAATTATTTTTATTAAAAACAGAATAAAAATAAAAGACATTAACATAACATCATACGATATTATAGTCCTTATTTTTACATTTGACATACAAATCATTCTGTTTGTCT
The DNA here is from genome assembly GCA_030847615.1 of Gambelia wislizenii. Taxonomy (NCBI): domain Eukaryota; kingdom Metazoa; phylum Chordata; class Lepidosauria; order Squamata; family Crotaphytidae; genus Gambelia; species Gambelia wislizenii. Next base: position 31,760,400 of record JAUMIR010000005.1, read on the forward strand.
AAACTATTTCTAACAGTTTATTTATATTATCTTATTACCTAAATTTATTATATAACCATATATACATAATATACATTTTCATTGACTTCCTTTCCGGCTACTTCAAATATATTTCTTCCTATAATATACATCTATTTTGTCCTAAGTACTTGATTTCTATATTCTTCATACTTAATTCCAAACAAAAGTCGGATTCTTTGCTCTAGTATGAATAACAGATATATCGTATAAAAAAATTGTATTTTAAATATACTAATATTTCTATAAGCTCTGTTTCGATGTTATATTATTATCCGCTTAATCTTCATTCAAGCATAGGAGATTGCTATTACATTACCCCACCTATTTATTAAGTACTTAATAATAGTTGCCCAGTCTTCATTGTATTTGTCTGTTATTTGACCTTTTAATAACATCGTTAGTCTGTCTAGATTAAGGGATTCATAAAATTTTTCAAGCCATTGATCCATATTAGGACATTTCTTATTTTTCCACATTTTGGCAAATGTGATTCTGGCAGTTACTAACATGTAGAAAATCATTTTTCCATGTTCTTTCTCTATTGAATTTTCTATCATTCCTAACAGAAAGACTTCTGGTTTCCATTGGAGTTTGACATTCAATATTTCCTCTATTATTTGTTGGACTTGTTTCCAGAATTTATATGTCTCTCTGCACTTCCACCATAAGTGAAAGAAGGTTGGATTTTTGTCTCCACATTTCCAACAGGAGCTTTGTGCTCCTTTGTACATTCGAGCTAATCTGTTAGGCGATAAATGCCATCTAAAATACATTTTGTATAGATTTTCTCTTAAATCTTGGCTTAATGTTCTTTTAATTTGTTTTGTCCATATATATTCCCAATTTTCAAATTCTATTGTGTGTCCAACATTTTTTGCCCAGGCTATCATACTAGGTTAAACTGTTTCTTCTTCTGTTTCCCATTCCAAAAGTAACTTGTATAATCTTCAGATCATATTTTTGTTTCCTAACTCTGTGATAGAATCCCATTGTGATTTTTTAATCATAAATCCTGTCAGACTTGCATCTATTTTATATCTCTCTTTCATTTGCATATATAAATACCAGTGGTAAACTACATCATCTTTTGTCATTTCGTCTTGAGTTTTAAATCTTAGCTGGTCTCCTTCAATTCTTAGCATATCTCTGTATCTCAGCCATTGTTGCGAGGGAATACCCTCTTTGTTATATAATGCTTCATGGGGCGAAGCCCATAGAGGCATTGAACGAAATATCCTATTTTTTTCCCAGCATCTGATTAAGGGTCTTCTAATAGTGTGATTGTAAAAATCTCTGTTCATTAAGTCCTTATTATAGAAAAGATAGGCATGCCAACAGAAACGGATACCATCTCCTTCAATTGCCAATAATTTTTTATTCTCTAATGTTGCCCATTCATTTATCCATGTAAGGCAGCATGCCTCGTAATAAATTTTCAGATTTGGAGTGTTCAATCCTCCTCTTTCTTTTGCATCTTGAAGAATGTTCATCTTCACCCTCGGCTTCTTTCCAGACCAAATAAACTTAGAGATGTCCGATTGCCATTGCTTGAAGACTTGCTGGGCTATAGTTATTGGAATTGTTTGAAAAAGAAAAATCATTCTAGGCAGTATATTCATTTTGATTATGCTGATTTTCCCTAATAGATTTGTTGTCATCCTTTGCCAATTATTAAGGTCTTTCCTAATTTGAGTCCAAGTTTTTTTTTTATAATTGTTGTTGAAGAGATCTGAATTGTTATTTGTTATATAAACTCCAAGGTATTTAACAGTTCTTGCTATCTTAAATCTTGATTTTTCCATTAAGTTTCTCTCTTCTTCTTTAGAAAGATTTTTAGAAAGGATCATTGTTTTATCTTTGTTAACTTTCAATCCTGATAGTAGTTCGAACTCTTTTAAAATGTTTATTAGTGGTAAAATTTCTTCCTGGGGTTCACTCAAAGATATGACTAAATCATCAGCAAACCTTTTCAATTTGTATCTATACTTTTGTATTTTGATTCCTTTTATGTCATTATCTTCATTGATTCTTTTACTCAATATATCCATTACTAATAGAAAGAGGAATGGAGAAAGAGGACAACCTTGCCTTGTCCCTTTATGTATTTGAATATTTCCTGTTTTTCCCCATTTATTATCAATTTAGCCGATTGTTTGTAGTATATAGCTTTGATCCAATCTATAAATTTTTGTCCAGTGTCTATTCGAGTTAAAATTTGCAACATCAGAGACCAATCAACATTATCAAATGCTTTTTCAATGTCTAAAAAAATCAATGCTAATTTTTTTTGTTTATGATTTTCATGATAATCAATAAGATTTACAATATGTCTTATATTATCTTTCATGAATCTTTCAGGTAAGAAACGTCTTTGGTCTCACTCACCCAATCTTTTAATACTCTTTTTAGTCTCTCCACTAGTATAGATGCAAAAATCTTGTAATCCACGTTTAGCAGAGAAATCAGCCGATAATTCTTTGGATCACATGGATCCCTGCTTTCTTTATGAATTAATGTAATATGGGCCTCTTCCCAAGTTTTAGAATATGAACCGTAAGCCACAGCTTCCAAAGTTCTTTTAAAAGGCAACGTTATTAGATCCCACATCATCTTGTAGAACTTAGGAGTAAGTCCATCTGGCCTGGGTGCTTTCCCTATTTTTAATTTTTGGATCTTTTCATAGATTTCTGCCACCGTTATAGGCTTATTTAATATTTCCTTCTGCTGGTTTGAGCATTTCAAGATTGGGTGTTCTTTTAAGAAAGCTTGTAGATTTCCTGACTTATTTTACTTTTGATACAGTGTTGTATAGTAATCTTTAAATATTTGTTTTATTTTTGACTGGTCTGAATAAAATTAGTTACCATGTCTTACTCTACTGATAAGATTTCTTTCTCTTTTTTTCTTAATTGATAAGCCAGCCATTTTCCCGATTTATTCGAATGTTCAAAACTTCTTTGCTTTAAATATAATAATAATAATAATAATAATAATATTTATTTATACCCCGCCCGTCTGTTAAAACAATCGGGGCGGCTTACAAAAATTGTAATTTCTTTTGTATGTCTTCCATTGTATTCTCGGCCAGCTGTTCTTGTAAGATTTTTATTTCTCTTATCAACGTTTTGTTGTGAGGGTTTTGTTGTAATTTCATTTCTCTTGTTCTAATTTCTTTTTGGATCGTTTCAATTTTTTCAAGTTTCTTCCTCTTCAGGATACTATTTTGTTGGATGAAAAAAACACGTATGACAACTTTGAAGGTATCCCATACAATAGTTATATCCGTTCCTATATTAAGGTTTTCTTCAAAAAAACCACTTAATTTCCTGTTTGGCTCTTTGTACTACCTCTTCCTTCTGCAACAAACTATCGTTCAATCTCCAAGTATATTCTATGTTCTCCCTATCTCTTAATTGAAGGAGGACAGGATTGTGATACAACCAAATTCTAGGGAGTGTGTCGATTTTGTAAACAGAATTACAAATGTTTCGAGACGTCAAAAAGAAATCCATCCTGGAGAAGGAATGATGTCGTTCAGAATAGAATGTAAATTCTTTAGCTTCATTATACTTTGATCTCCGTACATCTACCACAGAGAAATTGTCCATTAGGTTTTCAAATGATTTAGGCAATTTGCCCTGTCTTTTTAAAATTTGTTTTGTAGATTTCCTATCTAAAGCTGGGGAAATCACTCCGTTCCAGTCTCCGCAAAAGTTTAATCTATCATGATCAAAGTCCAAGAGTTTATCCATTAATTTTTGGAAAAATCTATTTTTTCTTTTCCAAAGGTGCATATAATCCAAGGATTAGTGTTTTTTAATTTAGAATATTAGCCTCTATTATTACATACTGGCCTTCTGAATCACAGTAAAGTTCTTGTGATTGGATTTTATGATTCACATAGATTACCACCCCCTTCTTTTTGTTCTTTGCAGCTGAAATATACTCTTTACCTAATTTTTTATTTTTTAGTAAATGTTTGTCACTTCTTTAATATGGGTTTCTTGCAAACAGATTATGTCTAATTTCCTCTTTCCTAACAAGTGAAAAATTTTCTTCCTTTTCTCTGGGGAGTTGAAACTTTTGATATTCCAAGTCAAGATTTTTGTGTTCTTTTTCATTTTGTTGGCTTTTATTAATTTTTAATCTATGTATTCTATTTTTCTTTTCCAAATAATGTTTCGTCCTCTGATTGTTCAGCGTCTTTCCCCTGGAATTCCTCTTTCTCTTCTTCCTCTTCCTCTTCTGGATCTAGGTTCACCCCTCCTGCCGCTTCAGCTTGTTGTATTTGTTCTTGTAAATTTTTATTCTCAAATTTTAATCTTTTTTTCTATTTCTCCATGAATCCTTCTACTTTGTGGGTTGATGTTATTTTAAAATTCCTTTGTTTAAATCTAAAGGAAATTCCTTCTATCTTTCCCCATTTGTATCATATCCCATTCTGTCTCAACAGTTCTGTAAGAGTTCTGTAGTTCCTTCTTTTTTTGAGAATTCTGATAGGAATGTCCTTAAGTATCAGGATATCATTACCTTCAATCTCAATTTTTTGTTCAAAGTTTCTTTGTAGAAATAGATCCCTGGTTTTTTTATGAACAAAATATACGACAATGTCCGTAGGCAAATTTTTCTGTTTAGCAATTTTGGAAGAGATGAAAAGAGAACTGAAAAGTATTTGAGAAGCTATTGATAAAGTATCAGATGAATCTAGGAAATTGAAAGAGAAAGTAAACACGATAGAAGGGAAAGTAGATGAAATTGAGAAAAAACAATGGTTTTCGAAGAGAGTAAAGAACAACAAATGGATGAACTTGCGCTACAGGAAATGAAATGGAGGGAAAATTGTGTAAAGATAAGAGGCTTAAAAGAACAACCAGAGGAAGAATTGTACAAATACCTCATAACGAGGCTGGTCAAGTTCATGGGCAAAATCAAATCCCAATTCAACTGGGAAATTGACAAAATTTATAGACTTGTTTTATGTCTGTCTTCATCTCATGTAATTCTTCCCTCATCAGTCTTATTTCCTCCAATATTGGGTTTTGACTTAATTGATTGGGATCAATTAAAAAAAACCAAATTCTTAATTGTTCAGAACAGATTCATGTTTGCCAGCTCATCTAATACAGTTTTAGCATGATATAAAGAGAGTCAGTATCAATATCATTTCCATTTTACAAAAGGGCACAGAAGAATTAACAGGTTTACCAAAGATCTCACAGGGGGTCTTCCTTGTGGTTTGTGAGAGGACCTGAGCAATCTTAAGGATCAGAATCTGGCCTCCAAATTAGTATGGATTTTCAGTTTTCTCCAAATTTAGTAATGCATTTTTTTTGACAGTTTAGCTTTTAACAAATGCTTAGAACTTCCTGGTATCAAAAACCTGATATTGCAGTAAATGGGGCAATATAAAATGGCATGACTAGATGTTTCCTTTGGATTTCATCTTCCTTACATGAATGTGCCCATAAATTGCTTGACTCAATAATAAAAAAACCCTGCAAAAATTACATGTAATGTACCCAGAAATGAGATTATTAAACTGAGGCTGTTGTATTTTGGACACATCATGAGATGACGTGACCCATGATATGGAAAAGGATTTCTGATTTGGAAATGATGGGATCCATTTTAACACTCGTTTACTATTTTTTTAAGTGAGTGCCAACAAAGAGGATAAGACCTTCTAAAATACAATATATCTGTGGTTCTTAACTTGTGGTCTGGGGACCCCCAGGGGGCCACACCATCCTCGCAGGGGATCTGTGAAGTCTTGAAGGCTCCTCAGCCCACCTCCCCCCCATAGTGAAGCAGACACATAACAAGAGCCAAGGCTGGCTGGCTTGGCCTGCACATTGCCATTCAATCTGCTCCAGCCACAAACTTGCAGGAAGAAGCAGGAGAAAAGTATTCCCTCCCCCTCCAGTGCCTCTGAGGAATGGTTTAATGGATGGTGTAGAATCATAGAATCATAGAGTTGAAAGAGACCTCAAAGGCCAAAAGAGACTCCACCTAAACATTAGGAAGAACTTGTTTTACTGTCAGAGCTCTTAGAAGTTCTTTGCTGTAGTTGTACATTCCTGGCATGGCAGCAGGTTGGACTAGACGGCCCTTGTGGTCCCTTCCAACTCTGATTTTCTACGATTCTGTGAACTCCCTGCCACGCAGTTTGTAGTTTGAACCCATTGTTCCATGTCCTAGTCTCTGGGGCAGCAGAAAACAAGACTGCTCCATGCTCAGTATGACATCCCTTCAAATATTTAAACATGGCTATCATGTCACCTCTCAACCTTCTCTTCTCCCAACTAAACATGCCCAGCTCCCTAAGCCACTCCTCATAGGACTGTAATTGTATTGTTGTTGCTGTTGTTTAAAATCTTGAGTTATGTCTTGGGTGGTCCACAGCAACAAAAGATATTTAAAGGGCATCTCTCTTAAAGAAAAGGTTAAGAGCCACTGCAGTATATATTGGGACTTTGCAGCACTTTTGAACAGAAGAGCTTGCAAGTACAACAGAAGTCTTAGGAAAAATAAAACTTTTTCCTCCTTCCTATGTGTCATCAGATGGGGTTACTCAGCGGAACCAGTGGAACCACTCAGCGGTTACTCAGTGGAAGTGAGACTTATGAGTACAGTACTAGAAACAATATTTATTCTACAGTAAAATGCTTTCTCTCCAGGACAATCTGCCCTTCTTGTTTGCTTATGGCTTTTAAGAAAGATGGCAAAGACTTTTCTATTTCTGGCCAATTAATTAGTTCATGTGAACTCATTCTGCTGCTGGTTTGTGAACCAATCTGTTCTGGTGGTTTATTTATTTTGTGTATTAAATACCACTGTTGCTGAAATAAGTGCTTAATTTTATTATTTCAGGTTTTTGTGATTCCTCTGCCCCAATTTTTTAAAACCTTCTTTGCATTTCCTTATTCAGTCAAAACAGAGGATGCAACAGAAATAACTTCTGGGACAATGCAAAATATCAGGTATTGAAGAAGCACTTTCCTGTAGCAGAGGATACAGAGATACAGTAATGATGGCTATCTTAGATGGCTTTAAAAGGGGAATGAGTAAATTCAAGGAGGATGGGGACATCAGTGGCTACCAGTTAGAACTGCTATATGTTATTCCCATTATCAGAGGTATCTATGTACTGAAGGGTGCAACACTACTCATGTTCTGCTGGCAACCTTCCTGTGGGCTACTGGTTGCCTATTGTGTGAACAGACAGTTGGACTAGATAGGCCTTTGGTCTCATCTGGCATGGCTCTTTTTACGTTCTAATATTCTAAAGATGCTGTTTCCAAAGACATGCTGTTACAAAACACTTTAAAACTTTAGATAGACAGTGCTAGATTTTCACACAATCTATGAAAAGTCAGGCAACTTTGTCCAATTTAATTCAGTGGGACAGTTAGCACTGGTCAGTGTTTAATTTTCCCCACTAACATCAATTGAATATATTGAGAAATTAATTGTTGAGTGGAGCATGACATTCGTGCATATATGCTTGTGTCCTGGATTGATGCATGCCTGTGGGGCTGTCTGGTTTGCATTATGCTAGGCTATTTGTAGACTCTGTTTGAACACCCCTGGAATCATCAGAGAATACACTGTCTGTACTTTACTAAGTAGCTGAGTGGCTGGAGATGGCAGCATCTTGACCACAATGAATGTGGGAACACATGCATGGATTCACCAACAGGGCTGGCAGCCCAATTAATAAGACAGGACATGAGGACAAACTCTTCCTGGCTTGAGATGAACTCATTCCATTTCACTGATGATAGGGGAAGGGGTAATTTAATCTGGATTTCACAAAAAATTCAATGTAACCCCCACGTAATATGTGTGGTACCTGTCTCCACGTAAATCACTTAGATTTTTGAGAAATATAAATCTGTATGTTATATTTTCAACAATTTTGTTTTTCTCCCCAAGCAAGAACATACAATGCAAAATAAATTTATAATTGTAAAAATTATAAAATTAGTAAGGTATTTACAGAATATTCCTCTGTCTGATAATGAAGTACTGATTGTCAGGCTCATCCCTGAATTCTGGGCTTTGGAGTAGAGTTCATGGAAGACCCTGACATGAGGCTGCCTCTGGCTTGTTTCCCTTGCCTAGGCCTCTAGAGGTTCTGGAGGGAAGCCAGCCCGCCTTGTTGGCCTGGGAACGCTGCTCTCCACTGCAGCTCAAGGTCAATTCTTCCAGGTACAAGCTGGGCCGTTGTTCCTCCCCAAATGCCTTTCCCACGCTGTGGAGTTTAACTGGGGGTTTGTTTCAGTTGCATTCAGTTTCGGCTTTGTTCTATGTTCCTGACACACGAATCCTTGCCAATAAAGAAATTTATTGATTGAATGTGAGCGTGTGTGCTTGGTACATCACAGTAAGCTGAAACACCTCTTCAATACCTAATCCTTTTTGAGAGGTTCTACCTGCGTCGGAAGACGCGGAGGCTGGAACCCAGACAGAGAAAGACCTGGCTGCAAGCGGCGACCAGGGAGCTGGGCCCGCCGGAGGGCTGGGAGGTTTACTCATCCCTTTGACCTAATGGAGCTGGGAGCGAAGCAAGCCCTGCGGAGGGGCAGCCTGCCACTCTCTGGCACTCCAGAGCAAGGAGCTGGAACGGGCCTGGGAGCCAGCTGGCCCTGGCCAGGCGACTGAAGCTGGGAGGAACGCTGGTCCTGTCGGTGGGACAGGCCCCTGGCCGAGGGGCACCGAGAGCTGGGGTGTGGTTTTCGCTGGCAGAAGTAGGAGCTGAGGTCCAGCAGTTGAAGCAGCAAATGGGGGTGATGCAAACGAGCCTCCTAGAAATCCTGCAGAGGTTGCCACAGCCACCACCTGCCCATGGAGGGGGCCAGCCTCCCCAAGTTCAACCAGCAGCTGCCCCGGCACCCGGGGCAGGGGACCCTGCCATGCCTGCTGAGGTTTCTGGCCAGTAGAGCTGCGGGAAAGGCCCCGGGGCCTAAAGCACTGAGACTCAAAGGCGACCTTTGATGGAGATGCGGCAAAGCTGCCATACTTCCTGACCCAGGTGGTGGGGTTTATGTCCCAGTGGGATGAGGAGTTCCAGACAGAGGCTGAGAAGGTGCAGTATGTGTCCAACCAGCTTGAGGGAGAGGTGGCACAGTGGTTGGTGGGGATTTATGATATGGGAGCCCCAGAACTAGGAAACGTCCATGAGTTCCTGCTGGCTCTGCTGGCCAAACTTGAAGACCCCCTGAGAGTGAGAAGGGCCCATGTGGACCTCAGGCAACTGAAGCAAGTTTTGAAGACCGTGGGGGAGTACACCACTGAATTCCGCTGCCTGGCCAGTCAGGTGCCTGACTGGACGGAGGCCATAAAAGTACACTTCTTCCAGGATGGCCTGAATGCAGAAATCCTCGAATGGGCATTGTTCCAGGGGAACCCTGAGACCCTCTTGGGGTGGGTATGGCTTGCCGGAGAAGTGGAGACACTGAGAAGGAGCATCAAGCTGGCTTGGCGCCAGCAAGGATCCAAGGGGAAGACCACCGGGTCTACTGGAAAGAAAGGTAAAGCGGCCCGCCCAGGTGGAACCACGACAGGGGAGTCGGAGAGGGAGCGAAGGATGAGAAAAGGCTTGTGCTTGCACTGTGGAAAAGGGGGCCATCGCATAGCTGAATGCCCGGAGAGGAGCCCTCGGGAACCAGCTGCAGCCGAGAAGCCCCAGAGGAGCGAGGGAAAGTCATCGACATCGAGGACCCCACTCAAGCCCAAGCCTAAAGCAGCAGTACATGCCTTGATACCAGGCCATGTGGCAGGGGAGTCTTCGGAAGAACCAGATGACAGCGGATCTTACTCTTCCGACGCGGAGCCGATGGGAAACGGCTCCAGCCCGCCCTACTAAGTGCCCGAGGGTGGGCTAACCCTGAAGGGTGCCCGGATGCTTTGGTGAGTGGGGTGAAAGGCCCTTTCTTCATAAAAGCCAAGTTAGGGATTGGAAAAGGGGGGCCACCCGAAAAGAAATGTTAATGGTTGATTACGATTGTACCCAACTCCTAATGCACCCCTCCCTAGTCAGTGAGCTGGACATTAGCACTATCAAGCTGGACAAGCCAGTGTGGCTGTCTCAGATGGATGGGGGGATGATGAAGGGGGGCCCTGCAAGGCGAATGACTGGTCCAATATGCGTGAGAATGGGGAATCATCAGGAGAAGCTTCAATTTGTGATTGCCTCAGGGTTCGTTCCCGCTGCAGTGGTGGGATTAAACTGGCTAAAGTTCCACGACCCCATCATAGACTGGGTAAAAGAGACAATGACTTTTGCAGATCCTGTGTGTGTGCAGGAGCACAGGGTGGGGGAAGTATTCCCAGGAGATGGAGCCCCTCTAGAAGCCAAGTCGCGGAACTACACAACCGCTTTAGTCCAAGGGGAGCTGAAAGGCTTGCCGGTGGAATATAAGGCATGGCAATATGTTTTTGAGGAGAGGGAGTGCGACATTTTGCCACCTCACAGACCTTTTGACTGTGCCACTGAAATACTTTCTGAGACTAAGCTACCCAAACCCAGGATTTATTCCATGACGCCGGCTGAGATGGATGTCCTCCGGGAGTTCATAGACAAAAATCTGGCTCAGGGGTTCATCAGGCCCTCGACCTCGCCGTTGGGGGCCCCTGTCTTGTTCAGGCATAAGGCAGATGGGGGTCTTCATCTGATCCAGGACTACCGGGGGTTGAATGCAATCAGTGTTTCGAATCAGTACCCCCTTCCCTTGATGAAGGATATACTGGCCCATTTGTCAAAGGGGAAGATATTTACCAAACTAGACCTGAGGGAGGCTTATTACAGGGTATGAATCAAGGAGGGGGACAAATGGAAAACTGCTTTCAATTGCCCCCTGGGGGCTTTCGAATTCTTAGTAATGCCTTTTGGGTTAAGTGGACCTCCAGGAATTTTTCAGAACCTAATCAATGATGTATTGAGATAATTTTTGTACAAGGGGGTCTTGGTGGATTTGGATAATGTACTGATTTATTCTGAGGACTATACATCCCATGTGAAACTGGTGAAAAAAGTTCTTGCTAGACTGGGGGAGAACAATCTGTATGCTAAGATGTCAAAGTGAATTTCACCAAAGCTGATTAGACTACTTGGGGTACCGCATCTCAAATAAGGGGATAGAAATGGACCCGGAAAAAGTCAAAGGGATGTTGGCATGGGAGGCCCCTAGAACCAGGAAGCAGCTGCAGAGCTTCCTTGGATTTGCTAACTTTTACCGGTCCTTCATCCCTGACTTTGCGACGGTAGCCCTTCCACTGACTGATCTGTTAAAAACTAAAGGGGTGGGGAAGAAAACCCGAAAGGTAATGGGGAAGGCAGAGAAACCTCCCCAAAAGATCGCGTGGTCTGACCAATGCCAACAGGACTTTGATAAGCTGAAGAAACTCTTCACATCTGAACCAATCCTAAAACACCCCGACCCCTCCCAACCTTTTGTAGTCCAAGTTGACGCTTTAGATGTAGTGATGGGAGGGGTGCTGTTGCAATGCAGTGAGGAGAGGGAGCTCAAGCCGTGTGCATACCTGTCCAAGAAATTAAATGAGACTGAGCGAAATTAGCCTGTGTGGGAAAAGGAGGCGGGTGCAATCAAACTGGCCTTAGAAACTTGGTGCCACTTATTGGAGGGATCTTCCAAACCCTTTGACGTTTGGAGAGATCACAAAAATTTGGAAGTTTTGGCCACCCAAAGGCGGTTGAGCCCCAAACAGGTCCGGTGAGCCAGTTTCTTCTACTGGTTCAAATTCACCCTGAAGTTTACCCCGGGAAAAAAGAATTTCCTAGCTGACGCTTTGTCCAGACTTCCCCAACATAACAGCAACCGAAAAGAGGTCATTGACACAGTCTTCTCCCCCTCTCACTTGGGACTAGCAGTTCTACACGCAGCAAGGCCAAGCGCCAAGAAGCCCCAGCCAGCCCCTCTTTGGGGCCAGGGCTTGACCCCAAAGCATCTGAAAATGCAGTCTCACCAGTGCAGATTCCAGTGAGCGCAGTGCAGCGCAGATTCCAGTGAGGCACCGGCCACGCCGGCGTTGGCCCCTTCTTCCCCTCCCTCCCGGGGTGATGGGGACGGGTGGCAAACCCAAATGGCATTGGCCTTTCCCAAGGATCCGTGGTTTTTGGCTCACCCAGGGGAGGTGGCGCTCCGGGAGGGTCTGGCTTGGAAGGGGGAGCGCCTATATGTCCCTGAGGCTATGAGGTCCTCCATTCTCAAACAATGCCATGATGTCAAAAGTGCTGGGCATTTTGGGTATGTCAAAACCTTGCATTTGGCCCGGAGGCAGTTTTGGTGGCCAAAGATGAGAAGGGAGGTGGAGGAGTATGTCAAGGGGTGTTCCACATGTGCAATGGCAAAAAGGGGGACGGGAAAGCAAAAAGGCTTGCTGCGGTGTTTGCCTACCCCGACCAAGCCTTGGGAAGTCATCAGCATGGATTTTATAGTGGAATTGCCGGAAAGTAGGAAGAAGACTGTCATTTGGGTGCTGACTGACATGTTCTCAAAACAAGCGCATTTTATAGCCTGCAAAAAACTCCCAACTGCCCCCCAGTTAGCCAGGATGTTCATTCAACACATTTACAGATTACATGGGATTCCTACTAAGATTGTGTCTGACTGGGGGGCTCAGTTCACTTGCAGTTTTGGAAGGTATTCACAAATCTTATGGGAGTTGAATTGGGTCTCAGCAGTTCCCATCATCCCCAGAGTGATGGGAGTGCGGACGTAATAATCAGGTTCTGGAATATTTGAGGTGTTATGTGAACTTCCAGCAATCTGACTGGGTGGACCTCTTGCCTTTTGCGGAGGTCGCCTACAACAATGCCACTCACCAGAGCACCAGCCTCTCCCCATTTAAGATAGTTTCCAGGCACGACTTCAATCCTCTACCCCTAGGGAAGGGGACTTCCAAGGACCTGGTCTCAGTGACCCAGTGGACTCAAAGAATTAGAAATGCCTGGCCAAAAGTTGTTTCGGCCTTGGACTTTGCAAAAGCACGTTACAAACACCATGCAGACCAGAAACGGGACTCCACCCTGGCGTACGCTGTAGGGGACTTGGTATTTTTGTCCACCAAGTTTCTTAAAAGCCTCCAACTCTTCGAAGAAGTTGGGGCCCAAGTATACAGGTCCTTTCCCTGTTACTAGAGTAATAAATCCAGTGGCATTCGAACTAGAGCTACCCAAACTGTACCGTAATGTTCATCCTGTGTTTTATTCTAGCTTGCTCAAGCCAGCATGCCCTCCGGACCATCATCATCCTGACCCGGGACCTGTACCCTGTCCTATCCTGGTTGATGACCATCAGCATTTTGAAATTTCTGAAGTATTGGACTCTCGGGTTCACAGGGGGGGCTTGCAATATTTAGTGAAATGGAAACAGTTGCCTTTAGGGCATGCCAAATGGGTCAGTAGTGAACATATGAGTGCCCCGCGCTTATTGCAAAAGTTCTATGCCCGCTTTCCTGATAAGCCGGGTTGAAAAGGGGGGAATTATCTTCGGGTGGGCGGTATGGCAGGCTTATCCCTGAATTCTGGGCTTTGGAGTAGAGTTCATGGAAGACCCTGACATGAGGCTGCCTCTGGCTTGTTTCCCTTGCCTAGGCCTCTAGAGGTTCTGGAGGGAAGCCAGCCCGCCTTGTTGGCCTGGGAACGCTGCTCTCCACTGCGGCTCAAGGTCAATTCTTCCAGGTACAAGCCGGGCCATTGTTCCTCCCCAAATGCCTTTCCCACGCTGTGGAGTTTAACTGGGGGTTTGTTTCAGTTGCATTCAGTTTCGGCTTTGTTCTATGTTCCTGACACACGAATCCTTGCTAATAAAGAAATTTATTGATTGAATGTGAGCGTGTGTGCTTGGTACTTCTCACTGATTCTTGTTGCTAATATGTGATCCTTTATTTACCAGTAATGGACTTGCAAGAATTTCAGCAAAGAGAACAGATGGACATTCCCCAACTGAGAATCTTGCTGTCCCCTAACATACTTGATATTCCTAATGGTGTTGCAGTGTCCAAGATGTTTTCACTATGCTCCATACTACACTCAAGTCTTAAGCTCTTTGAAAGTTCAGCTATTTTACAGCGATCACAAAGTGAAGAGTATATACTTCTGTATTGCTTCTGTATTGCTTCTGTATATAAAGTACTAACCATTTTCCAAAAGCAAAAATTTTGTTTTCATGAAAGCAATGACTGATTAAAGATACTGACCATAAGGAAGGCAATATCATCAGCTGAAATGATGTATACACAAATAAAAATAGTACAGTAGCAACCCCACATCCACAGGGGATTTGTTCTGGACCCCACTGTGGATATCTGCTGTTATCTGCTGTTATCTGTGGATAACAGCAAACGCCCTCACCACCGCCGCCACCAGACACCCCCCCCCAGAGAAGGGAGAAAGGAGTGAGTGAGCTCCTCCCTTCCTTCCCCACCCATTCCCAGAAGGTCTACTGTGCTACTGGACTCCGCCTCCCTGCGGAGAAGGGAGAAAGGATGCGAGCTCACCTCCTCCCTCCCTCCAACCCTGCCCACCCCCCATCAGCTCTGCCGTGTCATTGGAACCCACCCCCTGTGGAGAAGGAAGAAAGGAGGCGAGCTTGCCTCCTCCCTCCCCTCCAACCCCCTGCCATTGCCATCCATAGATGATTGAATCAGTAGATGGTGAATCACCAGATGCGAGGGTGCTACTGTACTGTATATTATTTTGCTTTACCTACTGGGAATATGTTATCAAGATCAGTGTTGCCTCTGCAGATACAAACAGGAAGAACATGTAAATTTAGGAAGGATATCATCTAGAGTGTGCCATATTATGGGCAAGGGAAGAACTTTGGCTTAAAAAGCAGATGAAGTCTTCCTTTTTTATTATGCTATGTTGCATATGCCTTTCTTCACCCTAAGAAAGGCAGATTGATATCAGAAACATGAGCAGCAGGTGAGGGAATCTGGTGATAGTAAGATGGGGAAAGAAACAACAACAACAAAAAAGATGTCACATGCAGACTTTGGTGGCAAGAACCAAGGTTCTTTGGATCAAGCAGTATGGGCTTAAGCAAACTAAGCTGAAAAGAGCTGGAAAATATCAAGGCCTTGCACTTTACCACCTGTGCCATCACCACTCTGACTCTTTGCAATCATGGCTAAGTACTAAAGTGAAACGGCACACATAAGGTTGCAAGTCAACTCCTGTTTAGCCAGGCCTGTAAGGTCCTTAACCTCAGAGCAGGTTTTAAACAGCCCTCCACTATGGACCCCAAAGCTCTTCTGTTTGACCCTGATTACTCTATTAACTTTTTAAAAAGATAGTATTAGTTAAACATTTGCCCATCATATGAAAAAAAATTCCAGTGTTAGGGAAGTGCTTCTTCAGACAAAAGATAAACTATGGAATTCACTACCAGAAGATATAGTGGTAACATCAACTTGGATGGTTTAAAAGGAAAAAGAAAAAATCAGGGAGGATCATGGTCAGTGGATACCAATTATGATATAAGGTCAGTTAGGCAACTTCTGATTGCTTAAACATTTTTGCTTTCCCCCAGACCTTGACAGACTACTCCCTCAACCCAGTTAACAGTCAACCTTGAAATGGCAATTCATGCCCCAGAAGTCCCAGGGGGGCACAGATGTTCTATTCAAAAGCAAGTTCACAGGCCCATTTTAAAACCCCAAATGCATTAGTTTAGAAACAAAAAGTGATTGGGCAGTCACTTCAGGGTTCTTTTTTAAAAAATATGGGAGGGGGCCTAAAGCAGACCCAGGGAGTTAAAAAATTACAGTTGAATGGTGTGTTCCTAGAACGTTCTGGAGAGGTAATTTGCAATTTAGGGGTGCAATTCAGTGGCAATTTGGTGAACTCAGACAAGCTTTCCAGTTTGATCTGTCAGAACTTTCATATGTTCTTATGACAGAACATCCCCATACATCTCAGCTTGTGCTGTGTTACGTTGTATACAACGTAACTAGCTAACTATGCCCAAGCACATGTACTCCATATACTTGTACCTCATGTGTTTCATCACCACTAGATGGTACAAACATTATCATGGAGCCTAACAACTATATGTCACATTTGTAAAATAGAACAATATTGAAATAGCAGGAGAAATAGCAACAGGAACTTTTAACTGAAGCAGTGGCTGATAAAGTGACCTTCCTGGTTTCTGCCTATGTTGAAACAGTTCTAACTTTCCATAGTAAGAAGCAGTACTAGCATGCTGTATTATCCAATTAAGACTGAAATCTTTTTTTTGGGGGGGAAGCAAGTGTGAGCTGAAGTAGCAAGCAGTCCTGTTCAGGCAAACATCACTATGCTTTCATTTAAGTGAACAAGTCCTGGGTGTATGCATGTGTGTTGTTTCTGATCGTGTTCTTGCTGGGGAGAAAATTAAAAATATTTAGTGGCCTAACAAAACATTTAACTGGAGCTCCATGTGCTCAAAATTTATCAACAAGCTTAAGAGAGGAGGGGCAGACAGTGGGTTTAATTATATTCAGAACAGATATTACCACAGCACATAATCCCAGAGACAGAAGAGTGGAAACCAAGGGAAAGGGGCATATCTCTTATGCCAAAGAGAAAAAATGCCCATATGAGCAGTGCCCACCAGAGAGCTGCAACACACTCTGCAACAGTGTTACACAACAGCTTGGTTCACATATGCATGTATATCTCCTGAGTCCTTGTCATTTGATCCTTGGCAGATGAACATGTGAACAGGTTCCTCTGGTAAAACCTTGGGTGATACAGAAGTTCCATCTGTTGTGTTAAGATTTGTGAGGGCCGTTGGCAAAGTGATAGAGAGACAGATATGTGTCAACTATATGATGCCAATGTAGAATGAAGAGGCAGTAATTATGTGCCATACAAACTCTCTTCAATATTCTGATCTAGGTTTATCAGAACCAGTTAACTGCCTCTCAGACAGGGGGGGGTTGTCTAAATGGTGAAAATACTCCTCATAGAATGTGATTTGTCTAAATGGCATCCCATATCAATCTTCCGTATTTGGAAGGAGGGGCCAAATCCACCAAAAACTCTGCAGGAAAAACCTTCGTGTTTTTTCCCAAAGTTTTAAAAAAAGTTCTGTGGGAAATGTGCATTCCCACTCATTGGGACAACTGATTCACAGTCATTCGCATTCCCGATAAAAACGGAAGTGGAACACTGATTGGTCAGATGTGCACAGAGGGCAGAGTTTGATAACAAGGGTTAGCACCAGGAACCACCATTTGGATCTTCACCTTAGCGATCATGTGCTGAGGTGATGAAACAGCCTTTTTTCCTTTATATAGGTGGAATATTTTACGTTCGCACCTTAGATGTGCTGTCTTTAAAAAACACTGTTTGGCAGTGGCAATCGGTGACAATAAAAAATGTGAGTAATTCACTCGCACCCGCCATCTTAATTCACAGGCATGCACGTTTGAACAACAAACATGTATGGCTTCGCATGGCTGCGATCTTGCCAAAAAAACATTAAGAGAAACTGAAACTGCTTCGAATTGGCTTTAGTGCACATCAATCCACATTTCCCCCCTCATATACACAAGCTCAGGGTTTCACAGAAATACAAATTTAATGTATAAAGAGAATAGAGTGGAACTCTATGGAGAGAGTCACCATAGCTGAACAGAAAGAGTAGTTATCAGGAACTAAACACCAATAAATGAGGTATTTAGTGAGCAGCACTGATGATGATTTTGCTTCTGTAAATAAGTAAACCAACACACAAGACAGGACTTCGGGGCAACTAAATTGGCTCATTTCAGATATACGTCTGTGAAGCATTCTGCAACAATGATAATCTGTTAGCTTGAATATACCAAATGCTCTCAAGTACTGAACGGGCAGAAGATTTGGAGGGTTTTTTGCTGGGCAGGAAGAGATGGTGGAGGTGGTGTGTACATGCATGTTTTCCCAATTAATAGGACAGCTTTTACAGTAAATGCCTGGCAAGGGACAAGATGTCTCTGCTCCTTTTGCTCCACGTAAAACAATTTGACCTTTTCCCCAGTGCACACATAGCAAGATCATCTCAGAGATGTTACTCCTTGATTTCACAACAGACAGACAATAGGGAGTGGGAGGGAGCCCTTTTGTTGTTGCTATTCAGTCCAGTTCACAAGGATGCCTATATCATATTTCTTGAAACAGTTTCAAGGCTACTACAGTGAGATTGTAAAAGGCTCTTTTATTGAAGCATACAATGTGAGAGGGGAGAAAGTAGGCCATGGTGTGGGTCCAGACTCAGTAATTACTAAACTAAAACAACTGAGATCAGCATCTACTGGGATGTCAAATCCATGGTGATATTAGTAATGGACTTCATCTCCCAGTGGTTTCAAGGGTCTACTCTAAGCATGACTAAGCCTGGATCCAACCTGGATACAGGCTATAGCAGCACAGTTAAAAATAATCAAAATAACTTGAAGTAATTTAAAAATCACACCTTCTAAGACCTGAGTTAGCAAACCCTGGTCTCTCTTTATTTGAACCAAAGCAACCCGTCCAGGAGTTACTTTACTTACACCTTGTTACTTTCATTATCAAGAAGTATAGCTAGTAATGTCTTATGAATGTATCCCCACCTTCTGTACTTTAAAAGGGAAGAAAGAAATGCCTGGTTGAGGATGGCTGAACTACACTATTCAGATTACCACAGATGGCTGAACTATAGCGTACAGCGTACCATGACCCTGAAAAGCAGCCCAGGTGGTAGAAGAAAGCATCCATATCAACTCGAAGTAGCACAGTTACTCAGCAACTTAAGTCTTGTGAACTCTCTGGGTCCTTGAGCAATGGACTAATCATAAATATCCATGCAACATTGCAGCTGCACAGAGGAGCTCTATCCTGCAGTTCAAGCTGTGAAAGCTGAAGATCCTGGTATCAATCGTTTGTCTGCTTGCCAAGATGGCAGCTGTCACATTAAGTGTACATTTTCTTTGATGCTGTCTTCACATTACGTATGATAGATACCACTGCAAGGCTCTTGCTTTACATTTGCTGGGCCAGCAACCTTTTACTCAGCTGGGGGCCATAGTGACCCAGAACATGGATTCTAAGCACTTTCCTATTCTCCCTTGAATTTAAGATTATTTCAGGGTTGGTTTTTTTTGTTTTTTTTTTACACCAGGAGAGATATAGATAAATTTAATAACCAGCTTATTATTTTCAGCTCTCAAAGGCAGGGAGTATATTCCACTTGGGGAGATTATTACTCAGAAAGATTCTGCATGCCCCTGCCCCTTGTATAACTGAGGGTTTGAATGTCACTCTCAAAGTAAGGATCTCTTTCCTTCTTAGGCTCAAGTTCTCAGAATAAGAATTTGGGTTTTGGTTCAGGCTGTTTACTCTGCAGAATACATTTCATAAAGATCAGCAACTAAAGCATGTGTAGACAAGAACACCTACAGCTTATACTCTACATCTTTTTAAAAGTTACATAATGCATGACCAAGTTTACTGGAGCAGGTTTCTTTCTCTATTTTTTTCATTTCTATAAGAAAAGAAAGCTTAATACAATTCACTAGAT
The DNA here is from genome assembly GCA_030847615.1 of Gambelia wislizenii. Classification (NCBI taxonomy): domain Eukaryota; kingdom Metazoa; phylum Chordata; class Lepidosauria; order Squamata; family Crotaphytidae; genus Gambelia; species Gambelia wislizenii. The sequence goes on from JAUMIR010000005.1 coordinate 31,779,977, forward strand.
CTTCTCAAACCACTGAACACTACCAGCTATAGCTCTTACTGGAAATCATTTTCATCATCAAATCAGTAATTTTTGTAAAAACTTTAAATAGTGCCAAATCCTTCAGAAGATTGTGTGGAGTCTGGAAACTAACTTCCACTTCAAATACATAATGAACATCACATCTGATGAAGTGTGGGATATGCCCATGAAAACTTACAGTAATTTTGCTAGTCTATAAGATGCCACAGGACTCTTAGATGCCTTTGGTACCACACAGCTACTACTCTGAAATTAGGTTTATCAAATTGGTTGCCTTCTCTAACTCTAGGCTTGTTAATTTTATTGCATATACAGCACTCCAGATACATAGTAACTAGCTTAATATGGGACATCTTTATTTTTTGAATAAAAACAATGACTATTTTTGTTGCAATAAGAAGGTGAGTAGTCATTTTCTCACTACTCAACTTAATCCATTGCTCCCTTATAGTAAAATAAGAGAATTAAAGTTTCCAATGACATATTACAGCATGTCTTCCAAGTGTTCAAGTACTGATTCCAAATTTTAAAAAATCTTAATGCATATGCATCATTCTTCATCTTTTTACAAGATTGTTAGAGGTGAGAAGGGGAGAAGTTGATGTGCTTTTTCTTAAGGTCTGCATAAATAATGTCCTTAAAACTCTAGGGCGTAGTATAAGGGGATTCTAAGCCTTTTTCACTTCAACCCAAATCTATGGAAAAAGAAAAAAGAATGCGTTTAGGACTTTCTTGTCTAAAGACTATAAAACACAAAATGTAACCAACTCTTTTGAGAACAAAAGGGGAAGCTGTGAGAACCTTAAGAATACGAGAGGGGTAGCTTTGTTATATGTGCTACATGTGAAGGTTTGGGGCACCAGTTCCCTTTAAAAGAGCTCAATGTCTGAATATAGTTTATTGGGGAGGAGAAGGTAAAAGGCAACAACCACACACCAAGAATTTCAAATAACATATTACCCATCTGAGCAGACTCTTGGGTTTCATAGCATATGGAGTTAAAAGGGTCTAACAGAGAGCATCTTTGGCCTCTTCATTAGATGCTGCTAGGAGGACCTATACTGAGACCCAACCAAATGCTACTGATAGGATGCACAACTGTTTTACCACATAGCTCAAGCAGATATGATGCAACTAACCCTGCTACTTGACAGACTGAATCAGATAACCAAGCTTTCCTGTAGTGAGAGAGCTCAGAGGATATCTGGTCATTTGCACTGGCTCAGTTTTCTTGCTGTTCCAAGCACTGTATGCAATGTGTGTGGCTTTGTAACAGCCAATTGATTTTAAAAATACTGAAAGCTATTGGTGGCCTAATCTACCGGTAGATGTAATGGGAAAGCATGTTTTTCTGCTATATGAACAAGCTGTAGTAACTCTTCGTCCCACATTGTCCCCCCCCCCTTCATGCTCATGAGAAAATTAGATATTTTGCTTTGAACTGTAAAAAAAAGCAGCTGCAAACCAAACCAATCCTACCTCTTCCCACCAAAAAACTCTCCTAGGATTCAAGGTAGTTTACAAAAATTACAACAGATGCAGATTAAAGACACATATAGGTTAAAAACATAAAAAGTTAAAATATAATTGAGTACCCAGCTTGTGGGGGCAATTAGCTAACACACATTGGAAACTGTTTAATGCAGTGTAGATGTGTAAATAACTATTGCTTAAAACAATTTGTAAGCCGCTCTGATAGCCTTGTGGCTGAAGAGCGGGGTATAACTAACTAACTAACTAAAAAATAAAATAAAAAAGAATGATGTATAGTGTTAAGGGTAATTTAAAATATACCCATTAAAAAGGCAAGAAATACAGTTGGCCTTCCATATCCATGGACTCTGCATCCATGGATTCAGCCATCCATGGCTTGAAAATATTTTTTAAAAATCCAAAAAGCAAGCCTTGATTTTGCCATTTTGTATGAGGGATGCCATTTTACTAAGCCATTGTATATAATGGGAACTGAGCATCCATGGCATCCATGGCTTTTGGTTTAGTTTCTCAAGTGCAAGATCTTATGCAGAACTACTAGCTTAAAACCAGAAGTAGACACTTTCAGTTTTTTAATGAAATACAGGGAAGAGGAGAAGTATGTGAGCCTGTGATCTCTGGAGCTTGATCATGCAGTGGGAAGCCACGATTTCCCATTACATCTAAACTTGCTCAGTTTCTCCATAATGCTACCACCTGATTTTTCATTTTTTTTTAAAAGGACTAAATCTAGCCTTCCTTACAGATATCAATAGTTATATCACAGTTTGTACAGACACCCTCTTGACCATGTTGACAGCTCATTTGTCTGCTATACTAAATGTATGTCTAGCTTCCATTAATTCTCTGAATCACTTAACACAAACACTGGAATGGCACAGCCTATGTGATACAAGATACCTGCTCTCCTACCCAGCAAGCCAAAAGTAAAGGCACAAATCCAAAAAAAGCAACTCAGCCAGCTGTTTCCCTTAGTAGCGTAAATTCCTCCTTGTCATATTAAGCAGCATTTGTTGACAGAGCAATGCACGTTGATCCAGAAGGATGTAGTACGAGATTTGCCTGTGCAATGCAAGGGGCTGAGTTTGTCTTTTCTGACATCATCTCATGTGATGCTACCACTCTCTGATGCACGATCACACTGCTTCTGTCAGTGCCAGCTTTATTGTCTTATTCACAACAGAGGTAAACTTACCATATATTCCGGCGTATAAGACAACTTTTGAGCACTCAAAAATGCCCTCCAAAATTGAGGGTTGTCTTATACTTTGCTTCACCCGCCTACCGATCTCCTGCCTCTTTGCAACTTTTGCAAACGGAGCGAAGAGGCAGGAGATGGGGTGGGGTGGGGGTGAGGCAAAGTGTTTAGCAGATCATTCTCCCCCCCCTCTGCCTTCTCCCCCTTTGGGGAGCAACCGAAGACAGAAGAGGGGGGTGAACGTTGTGGTTTGCCATGGCCGCTGCTCGATCGCCTGTGTGTTCAGTGGCTGAGGCAAACCGGGCATTTTTGCCCCTTTCCCCCACTTTCCTTGAAGGTGGGGGAAAGGGGCGAATCTAGTGGTTTGCCGCGGAGGCCCTGCTTCCCCCGCCTTGGCTCTCTTCGGAAGAGAGCCAAGATGGAGGGAACAGAGCCGCCGAGGCAAACTGGGCATTTTCAAGGAAGGTGGGGGAAAGGGGCAAAAATGCCCAGTTTGGCTCGGCGGCCCCGTTCCCTCCATCTTGGCTCACCCAGTGGGTTTCCATGACTAAGTGGGATTCGAACCCTGGTCTCCCAGAGTCTAGTTGGACACTCAAACCACTACAGCATGCTAGTTCAAACACAGTTAGTTACCAAACGGTTATGATGGGCCTTCAGGTCGACTCTAACTTATGGCAACCTTCTGGCAGGATTTTCTTGGCCACATTTATTCTGAGAGGATTTGCCGTTGCCTTCCTCTGAGGCTGAGAGAGTGTGATTTGTCCAAGGTCACCCAGTAGGTTTCCAGGGCTGAGTAGGGATTTGAACTCTGGTCTCCCCAGGTCCTAGTCCAACATTCAAAGCACTACACTATGCTGGCTCACTCAAATATTCAAACAGCATATTTTTATATTCAGAAGGTGGGAGAAAACACCATCTTACCTTTTCTTTAAGGACCATAGTGGAGGTAAGATTGGAACTCAGCTCTTCTAGCTTCAGTTTAAATCAACTGTTTAGCCAGTACTATAGCAATATAGGTCAATCACTCTTTGACCAACTCATGGATCGCACGTGAGGAACAAGTGTTGCTGATTGAGTTGGAAGCAAATAAAATGTCAAGGGTGACTGGAAGGTGGAAGAGAGGGACGAATGCCACGGTTTGCCACGGATGCCGCCCATCCCCTCCGTCTTCATTCCCTTTGCAAAGGGAATGAAAACGGACAGAATGGGCAGTGGCTGAGGCAAACTGGGTTCATTTGGCCTCCTCCTCTGCCCTCACCTCCCTTGGGGAGCTACCGAAGGTGGAAGAGAGGGGCGAATGTTGCGGCTGGCTGGCTGGTTGGATGGCTGGGAGAGCCCTGCCAGCTGATCCTATTCACATTCCCAACTCACAAGGAGATCCTCGTGAGTTGGGAAACAAAGAAGATCAGCTGGCAAGGCTCCCCCAGCCAGTTAGCCAGCCAGCCAAATTGGGGGGTGGTCTTATACGGCGAATATATGCCAAACCCTAGATTTTTAGTTGAAAATTGGGGGGTCGTCTTAATATGCCCAGTCATCTTATACACTGGAATATACGGTAGGTTTTGCATGACTGTTTTTAAACCATGCCTCCATATTCTTACCTACAATTCCAAACTTAAAATTAATAAATAGATCAAAGGGGTGGCGGCAGCAGGGGGGGGGATTCTCAGAATGTCAAGGCCATAAATAAGGAAATAAATATATTTTTAAAAACTGACAAAAGATTTTACAATCATCAAAAACCTCCAGGAGCTTGGGTCTCCTAAAATATCTGCAAAAGCCATGATCTATAAAAAAACAGTTTGCAACCGGCTAGGCCCAACTAGCAGAAACTGGAAAATTTACATTTGGGGATTCTCTGGCTAGCATGATCATTGGTCCAAAGAAGTAACTAATACAACAATGCTTGGTAAAGTTGACATCAGAAGGAGAAGAGGAAGAAAGCAGTAAAGGGACATTGACTCACCAAGGAAGTCACGGACCTGATTTTGCAAACCTGAGCCAGGCTGTTGAAAACAGGGTTTCTGGGAGGTCTTGCATTCATAGGGCCTCCATAAGTCGAAATTGACTTGACAGCAAATAACAATAATAACTTATATTGTTTTGATTTGTATTTGTTTTAGCTTTTGTAAGCTGCCTTCAGTTCCAATTAGGGATGTAAATATTTGGTTATTTCATCATCTCAAGGGAGAATGAATAATTTTCTTTTTTTTCCCCCTCTCTACTGCAGAGGGAAAAATATTTCTGCATAGTTCTTGCCCAGGATTCTGAATTGTTCGGGGAAATTATTCTGTGCAGAAATATGTGTGTGTAGTTTTTTGAAGGACAACTGTAATTTCTTTGCAGAAAAAGAATCACTTTTTTGTTGTTGTTGATACTCACATGTGTTTTTTCTGTGCAGAAAATAGCAATCTTACACAAAACCTATATGGTTATCTGCTTTTGGCACAAAAGTATGTTAGAGTTGTGCAATTAACCCATATGTATTTCTGCACAGAATCATTTCAGGATGTGTCAGGATGTGTGAATACTGGGTGAAAACTACACAAAATTCTCACCAGCATGTTATTCTTCCTGACCAGGTTTCCCAAGAGTTGGCCAGGAAATGAGGTTTTATTTTATTTTATTTGGCCAGGACAAGAAGAAGACCAAATATTCTTTCCAGCCCTAGTCCCTATATTGGGGGAAAGGCATAGCAGTAAGTAAGTAAGTAAGTAATAGGGAGAGAGAGAAGAAGGGGCAGGTCAAAAGGGAGAAAACATAAGAAAATCCCTGCTGGACAGACCAAATTCTGTCTAGCTCAACATTCGGTTCATATAGTGGCCAAACACTTGTTTATGGGATGTCAACAAGCAGAGTTTGACTGCAACAGCAACTTCCCATTTGTGTTCCTTAACAAATGAAGGGAAACTGGACATATTGCCCATGATATTGGAGGTAAAATGTAGCCATCAAGATACATAGCCTTTGATAGTTCTATCCTTCATGAATTTCTCCAATCTTCTTTTAAAATGGTCCAAGTTGGTGGCCATCACTACGATTTGTGGCAATGAATTCTGCAGTTCAGTCATGTACTATATAAATAATCACTTCTGTTTATAAGTCACAAATCTCCCTCTGGCCATCCCCAATAGATAACTATGGGTTCTAATTTCATGAGAGATGGAAATGTAAAGAGGGAGACATAGCAATTTTCATGGCTGTGAATGGAAGAAAAGAAATCACTTTGGGTTCTGGCCTCTTGGCAACTGTGTCCTCTTGGAGATTACCCCCCAAGTGAATCAGCAGGAGGAAAAATCAATTCCCCTGATTAATAGATTTCCTATAATCCACTAAACCCACGCTTTTAGTTCCTCCATTATTAGGCCAATATGATATGGCTGTTCCAAAATGGTTCCTATTAGATGGCTATAAAACTTCCTTAAAAGTGGGGAAGAAGGACATATCTTGGAAATCCCATCTTGCAAGAAAAGCGGGTTATAAATTCAATAATAAATAAATAAATATCCTGCTTACCTTTTCTGTGTAATGATTAATTGGCATGTGTGATAAATTATTTCAGGTAGTTCATGTTAAGAACTCCCATGAGGAGCTGGACTGCGGAAAGCCCAAATAAATCACTTTTTGTGATCTAAGTGGGTGGCAACTCAGTCAATAAAACCAGTTTTAATGTAAATTCCACATATATGTGTGAACAGCCATTTCAGACTCTAAGGACAGAAGCAGTGTGGCATTTCCAAACAGAGGGCCTTTGAAGCTTAAAGGGCCAGATCCAGAAGGAGAATGTGCCAGATAATGTGAAGCAGCTTATGGAAATGGCACATTTGGAAGAAGCAGGATCAGAGTAGGTGGCATTCCACAGATGAAAAAATATAGCACAAGACTCCATGAAAACTAGTGGGTATTTTCTCTGGTGCTCCTTCCTCCTCTCCCTTCTGAGTATCTCTGCAGCCCTACATCAGTGATGTTATCATCTCAAGTTATGCTTCATTTAAAAAACAAATCTTCAAATTTTCGTATGAATTACACTGAGACCACTGGTAACAACTATCTGTGCTATATGTAACACAGATTATAATTTTTATTTATCTCTTCATTAATGTGAACTGTGTGCCAGAGCCATGGAAACATTAATCATCTATGACAGTGGCTCTTAACCTTTTCTTTATCAGGCAGCTCCTTTAAATCTTTTGTTGCCATGGGCCCCTAAGACTTAACTCATGTAGATTTAAAGATTTAAAACCCTGATGATGATGATGATGATGATGATAATGATGATGACAATACAATTACACCATCCATTAAACCTTCCCCCAGAGGCACTGGAGGTGGAGGGAAGACTTTCTCCTGCTTCCTCCTGCAAATTTGTGGCTGTAGCAGATTGAATATCAATGTGCAGGCAAAGTCAACCAGCCAGCCTTTGCCTTGACTCCTGTCATATGGCAGCTATACTGTGGAGAGGATGTGGGCTAAGCAGCCTTCAAGTCTTCACAGACCCCCTGAGGACACTGAGGCACCCTGGGAGTCTGCAGACCACAGGTTAAGAACCACTGATGTAAAATCAGATCAGGGAATGTCCATTCTTTTCATGCTACTTCCTCTGCCAGTTGATCCTTCCCAGAACATGTACCTGATGCCACCTATCTCACTTCCTCCAAATTCCTCCTCAAAAAGTGGTAACCCAAACAACTAACTTTTCCAGGCTCTCAGCCTATGGCTTAAGATTTTAGTCACTATTCTGAATGAAAGCCATGTCTATCTTCTAGTTAAATACATTAACCCACATTATTCCCCCTTTACCTTTACGTCCCTGCCTTTCCTTGTTCCCACATTGTTCCCACCCTCGCTAAAAGTTTAGGGGCCAATTTTATTTCTTACACTACTCCAAAGTGATGTGTTCACCAATGGTCCTATACAAATACTAATAATTACATTGATATATTGTTGATGATGATGGTTTTATTAATGCTTAGGCCAAAGGCCATTCACATACAAAATGAATCAGAACGATATAAAAATACAACATTATAAAAGTGCCACATAAAATAACTAGTGTCTAAATAGTGCGTATGAAAAAGATAAAATTGAAATACAGTTAAAACACATTGACTATAAACAACAATACTAAAATTAGATACGATCATCCCCATAGCAATCAACTGCAACATCAGCAATACATTTTGCATGAATTTTCATTGCTGCCAGGGCAAAAAGAGAAACCTTGTGAGTTATCATAGAGTCAATATCAGATAGGAGACAGAAAATCTTTTCAGAAACAGTATTAGAATATAGATGAATGTAGGTGCTCACTTCAGCAGTACATATACTAATAATTTATTCAGCCAAATTCTGATCAAGATAACTGCACTTTAGAATTAGCACTATGTTAACCCTGTTTTTACAATTATACTTCAACAGCACTTAAACATATTGTGGTGAAGTACACTAATCAGAGAATATGCTAGATGGTAATCAGGAGGTGCCTGGTCCCCCAGAGCTGACATATTAATGCCTTCCACAGTCAGCTTGCCAACTGAAGAACAGTGCAGGTGGCATTCTGCCCTGGAGACCAAGCACAGCTGCTCTGGGATTTTCTCAAGTTCCTCTGGCTAACTGTCCATGGCACTGAAGTCACTCTCCAAGCTGCATCATCACTTGTGGCTAAAACAGTCAGCTGTTACTTTATTTGTAGCATATAAATACAGTATATGCTGCGCTTGCTCTAACTATACTCTTTATTGCACATATACTAAAGACAAGAGGTTGGATCTATCTCTTCCAATTAGATGTATTTTCTGCATGCCCCCCCCCATATACGTATTCCCTGCTAAAAACATAAAATAGCTTCTTTTACATTCCAAACTGGGCCATTCCCATTTACCTCCTTGATTAAAAAAATTAAGCAATTTCTGTTATTGCTATTTGTCTATATAATTTTAAAAATACATGCAACAAGGAGGAAGGTGACCAAAATGGTGGGAAGTCTGGAAGCCATGCCCTATGAGGACACAGTTTTTTACCACAACCAAACACAGAACAATGGATTCAAACTACAGGAAAAGAGATTCCACCTAAACACTAGGAAGAACTTCCTGGCAGTAAGAGCTGTTCGGCAGTGAAATATGCTGTCTCAGAGTGTTGTGGAGTCTCTTTCTTTGGAGGTTTTTAAATAGAGGCTGGATGGCCATCTGTTGGGAATGCTTTGATTGTTTATTCCTGCATGGCAGGAGGTTGACTGGATGGCTCTTGTAGTCTCTTCCAACTCTATGATTCTAGCAATTCTTCACTGAAGAAGATTAGGAGATTTTCACATGGGCAATTTGTCCCATTACTGGCACGGAACAGGGTCGCTGAAAGATTTTCCTTTCAGACACGTTCACCCTGTTCCGTGCCCAAAGTGTCACTATCCTGTTTTCTCCCCATGATATAGTATTCATGGGGAGAAGTCGTTATTAAGCACCCGGTTCTGTTTCTGTAACAGAACATGGGTGTGCAAATCAGATCCCCGTCCCTGTTCTGGAATGACAGGGACAGAGAGGAGTTCTGTGGCAGGCACTTCCTGCCACAATCAGGACATCTAGGTAAGTCCCTTTCCCCCCACCTCTTCAGGCTCCTTGTTTGATTTTTAATTTGTTTTTATACTTATTATCTTTCTTTGACAGCTGGGGTTTTTATTTTTGAATTTCCCTCCTGCTCATTCTCTCATGAGAACTAGAGGGATTTCTCCCGGCCGGTTGTAAGGCAAGGATAGAGGAGGCCTGTTCCTGCAGCGGAATGGAGGTAAGTATGCAAACATTTACCTCCATTCTGTTGCAGGAATGGGAGAGGAGGTGGTGGGACAGAACTGGGGCTTTTGCCCCCGGTGTAAAAATCTCCTTACCAATAGACCTCTGAAGACTGTAGTAGATTGTTAAATTTCTTATGTACCAATATCTTCTTTCCCAACTTGGCCCCCCAGTCACACCACACAGAGTGTAAAATCTATACAAATGCACACCAAAAGAACCCACAGCATAACTTAGCCAGTCAGTGAGTGCCCTGTTTGCAGAGTACCAGCTGCTCAATTATATCAACTTGTTTTTGTATCTGGAACACTGGTGCTTATCTGAGGAATGGTGTTGACATCTCTTCCTGTTTGTTCCTGGAAATGATTGTACTTCAAACAAAACTGGCAGCATGGACCACTATCAACTTCCTGTTAATCTCAGCTTGCTTGTGCTGAAATGCTTAGTTCCACCAATATGCACAAATTGAGAGCAAATTAAATTCTGAGGTCACGGTCATGCTAGAATAAGCATCATTCATTGTTTAGCATTTCAAATTATGGAAAGTAAACCAAACTATGTAAGAAACAGCTTGAGCTTTCTGTATATCTGGGTGGGAACTATGTAGCCCTCCAGATGTGACTAGATTGCAACTCCCAGCAGGACAAGCCAGAAGAGCAAATTCTGAGGAATGTTGGGAAATGTTGCTCCAGCAACATTTAGAGGACTAGTATATCACTGTTCGGTCTACGATCTTCCCCAAACAACATTTACAATCTATGTTTTAAAGCAGCTTATTCCAAATTGATGCTATCACCATCACATCTTTTCGTGTGATTAAGTTTTTGTTGCACCTATGTACATGACAAAAATGTAGCAGGACCAAACTCATGGCTCTCTTTCCACAACAGCATGTATATGGGGGAAAAACTTGAACAAAAGCAGTGTGATCTTTCAGGATGGTCTGTTATCTCTCTAACACTGCACTCTATGAGATTCATGTGTGACTGGGTGTCCCACTGATCTCTTGCTAATCTGTGTACACATTCTTTGACATTTATTGCCATTCCACTCAAATAATAGAGAAAGTGATTGCAGTGGGAAAGTTTTGGTATAGATATTAGATTCTAAGCCTCTAAGCAACTAACTATAGTGCAGACATGTCATGGATCATAGGCTGCTGCCACACTGCAGAAATAATGTAGTTTGACACCACTTTAACTGCCATGGCTCAATGCTATGGAATTCTGCGATTTGTAATTTTCTGTGAGATATTTAGCTTTCTCTGTCAGAGAGCTCTGATGCCACAACAAACTACAAATCCCAGGATCCCATAGGATGGAGCTATGATAGTTAAAGCAGTGTCAAACTGCATTATTTCTGTAGTGTGGCATCAGCCATAGTTATATAAACACCAGACCTTGGAATCTCATTTTTAAAGGTTTATCAGGATTTGGTATTTAGCCGTGTACAAGAAATCTGGTGCAGGCATCTTTCAGTTATCAAAGCAGATAAAGTTCCTAGGCATAACATCTTTAATAGAAAATTTGGTACCAGAGGCAGAAATAACATGGAAAGAATAGGTCTCCTCATTACAAAAAAGAATGGCAGGTCAACATATTTGAGCAAGCTTTTTATTCAAAACTAACAATATGCATGTATGAAGTGAAACAACTAGGTCAGGTAAGCCCTAAGTACATAAACATAAACATTCTGAACCTTTTAGAGACCACTTATAGACTTCTTCCAAAAATGAGTCAGGCTTCACTTTTTATTTAATTAGCCTCCACTTTTCTTATGATTACCATTTGGTGGCCAAACTTAAAAGAGCTTTGCTTCTTAAAAATATGCTGGGGGTAGCTGATGAGGCAGCCTTATCTATTCTGTCCTTTTCTCTGTTTTCTGGTTCATGCATTTTTAGTGAGGTATTCTGCTATTCCTTGCCTATTCTCGGTAGGCACATATGGCTACAGTATGATTGGGTGGAGTAGAATCCTGCTCTTTCCCAGATCAAGTTGTATAGCATTGTTTACTGCAGACACACTACTGCACCCTAGCTCTGAAAGTCTGTGCTTTTCCAGCTCTCCTTTACCATCCTTCCAATGCCAATGCTGCTTAAAAATATTTCAGCTAGACAGAGGAAGAGAAGGAAAGGGGAGTGGGTTGGGTGAGCATAAAAAGGCTTTGGAAAAATGGAGCTTCACTGTCAAAAGCTTTGCAATAAATGTATGCCTGTATTTGTCCTAAACACTTAAGCAGATGAGAATTTGTTTTAGATTTTAAGTTGCCCAGCTATTGTGAAAGATGTTGGGAAATGACAGAGAAAATTCTCTGAAATTATGTTAATTAAAAAGAAAAGATCCTAGTGAGAACTCAGTGTTGAGCTACTTTACATTATGCACAGCAAGATCTCAATTAAAATGACATAAATCTGTATTTTACTATAGAAATGGAAGCCTACATGTTGTTTTGTGAGATGTATTCTCCAATAATCATCATTAATTATTATATTTTAGTAGAGCTTGGCAATGTTAACTTTTTCTGGACTACAATTCCTCTATTGTTCCAGCTAACATGATTGTGCTGGTTGCAGATTTCTGGGAGCTGTACCCCCCCCCAAAGTCACGTTTCCATGCAATCATGGGCTTCTTAGTTCTGTACCCAATCTAGCTTGTTAGATTAAGGCAATTTGAACACTTTCCCCTTTCCCTTTTCAGCCCACAATATTTCCTAAACATTTTAAGACTATAGTTTAGATATACCAAAAATAAATGACATGATGAATAAGAGCTTCCCACACCAATTTTCAGTAGGGGAAAGAAACTCCTTAGCTGTTTTACCATCAGGGCATTAAGACAGAATAAAAATGGTGCAAAAAGGTTAAATGGAATGAATGTATATATTCCATGACCAGAAGTAAAGGCAAACCTAAAATCTGAAGGATATTTCAAAAACTAAGCAAATTTAAAACTTGTACCAATTTTCAAATAGACAAATTTGGGTTTTGTTAGTTTCAGCTTTCCAGCTAAGGCCCATATTTAGGAGAGCAACTCCTAGATTGAACACATGAGTCACATTAAGTAATCCAATATTATCACAGCAAGACTAAAGCCCAGAGGTATCAAATGATGCCACCAGATGGCATCTTCAAATCAGTTAACTTTGTACTAACAGTGGATGCCTTCTAAAACAAGCACTGCTTATACAGAAATGTGACCAACTGTATTTTTTGCACTTTGTAGCCTCTTGGTTGCACTGTTAATTTCCCCCCACCCACCATACATCTGTGCAGATATACATGTGCAAATATTTTCATCCACATACTTCATGCATCTGATGAATGAAGGGCTCACAGAGGCTTATCCCACAATAAATTTAAAGGTCTAAAGATAGGGTCTGTATCTAACAGTAACTTTACCCTAGTGGAGAAGTGCTTCGAGTGATCGTCACCCAATCTAATGATATTCACCAACATCATCTATCTGTTGCAATCTTCTGTGCCTAAGCACATTTACTCCAGAAAGACTTCTAAACTTCAAGAGTAGATTTGGAAGGGCTTAAGGGGGTAGGGGAGAATTAAGAAGACCCTGAACCCTTTTTGCCAAGATAAAGCCACAACTGCATACAGTCCAATGCTGCATGTGTATATTTGATTTAATATCCTAACCCTGCTGTCTTCCTGGAATAATGTACAGGAGAAGAACTCTTATACTCTTTTAGAAAGGTAAATCAGCTCCACCCTGAAGGCAAGAATTTATAAGTAACATTTATGTACTTGCTTGTGCAGCTGAATGTTCAGATTTGCATCATAATGGCACTCAAAATATAACTTTGATTCTAGCTTAAGTAGCACAGGATACTGGAGGTTACATGATAGCAATTTCATGATATTTCATGAAATTACATGATAGCAATTTCAAGCCCACCTTAAGGGGGAAAAAAGATAAGGGGGGAAATCTGACAAGATGATATGCGAATGACAAGTAATGGAAGAATGTACAGGAAGATGTAAGGATGCATCTGTTTGCTACCTTCAAGAATAATCCTTGTTCTTAGTGTGATAACAACAGAAGACAATGCAAGATTTTAATAGGTGAACAGAGTATACCCTTCATAGCTTCATTTTTACACCTTCAGGTCATTCTTTTTCTCCACTCTGCAATTTCTTGTTCTGTGCTGATTCTAGTGTCAATTGGCATGTGAGCCTAAAGCGATATCTCATCAAGAAAAATGTTACAGCTCATGTCCTATTTACAAGTACCTTGGGGCCAAACTAAATGTTAAACCATGGCTGAGTGTAACTTTACCCTAAGGCTGCTTCACCTTACAGTGGGCTGTCAGGAGGAGAAATTTGCCACAGGGAAGCTGAAGGAGTGAGAGAGGGAACACAACTGCCAGTTGCTTTTCCTGTGAGGCCCTCTTCCCCAAACCTCTGTCAGCATCAGGGGAAAAATAGAAGGTGGAAGAGAAGGGCCAAAGAAAGAGGAGGGTTTGGAAGAGTTGGTTGCTATGTGCCTTAAAGTCATTTCTGACATGGTGTCTTCTTGGCAAGATTTGTTCAGAGGGGAGTTGCCTTTGATTATTCTGAGGCTCAGAGAGTGTGACTTGCCCAAGGTCACCCAAGTGGGTTTCCACTGCCAAGTGAGGATTCGAACTCTGATCTCCAGAGTTGTAGTCCAACACTCAAACCACTACACTATGCTAATGGTATATTTCTCAATCAAAATTCATCCTAAATATCATTTCTCCAAAATATGGCCTTTTGATTCTGATGCATACTTAGCACTGTAGTCTTATTTCCAGTTCATGGTTGTGCTATAATTTATGCAGATGTCCACCCATGAGATGAGGAGAGCAAATTGTTTGGGAGGGGGAAACACACACCCTCTTTAGAGGCCCAACCCTCAAAGCAACTCCTGCTGTGAAGGGCTACTGCACAGAGTGAGGTCAGAAAGTCCATATATGAAGAAGTGGTAGGAGGGGATAGATTTTAGGGGAAAAGTGGGAACAAGGAAATGGGTTAAGCACCCCCCCTTCATCTTCTCTCCTGTGGGTGGCCCTTTCTGAGGATGTACACCAAAGGAAAAGTAGCTGTGGAACTAACATTTATTTGGAAGCAAGAAATATCTTTCAGTCAAATCTTCAATGTTTGGACTTCAATATGGAATGTTGTAAGCTAACCAACCATGTGTATCCAATTGTAGTATTATTTTAAAGTGTCTCCAACATGGTTTATCATAGTGTGTGCGCACACATTTCAGATGTTCAGAAAAACACAAGAATACATTATTATTTGGATAAGGTAGGCGTAGGCAAGCTGGGTGCCCTGCAGGATAGGATTACATTTACATTCATGTTGAGAAAACAGTAATGCTTGACAAGCAACGTGACACATCATTAATGCAAGGCTTGCAGAAATCTAAGCACATCTACTGTCCATGTTCAAATATGCCTTCCAGTCTACCCTACACCATCACATGTAGCCCACTCAGTTGGTAATACACATGGCAAAACAGAAGAAGGTTCCAGCATTAAAGCTGGCAGAATTGTCATAGCAGGAGGTGGACCACTGTGATCCTTCAGCTCCCATAGTTCCCTGCCACTGGCTTTGTGAGCTGTGACAGATGAGTTGCAGGCCAAAAATATCTAGGGGACCATAAATCACTCCCACAAAGAAACAGAAAATGCACACTAGTATGTGTATTCTCCTCATTCCTAACAGCACACATACTTGCCCTGTTTTGTTTCAACACGACCATGCCAATACAGGGCTTAAAAACAATCATTAGTCACAATAAGACTAGGTCCACTGATTTAATGATTTTATTCCAGCTGGGGCTAAAATGGTTTTACCATGCCCTACAACCCCCTCCCTATAATATCTCATAGTTATATATTAGCTCTTATTTGGAAATACTGGTCACTTCAAAGGGTCTAGTAGACCAGGGCACTGTAGTATGTGGGGAAATTATTATTGTAATGCAATACAATCTTGTGTATCCCATGTTAAGTTCAGTTTAGGAATTTCCCTACATGCATGAGTTCTTCCACCCCCCCCCTTCTTCTTTCCCTAGGCAATTTCAGCCAACTGGAGCAATGGGTCATTCATCACATGACCTAATTTAAATATTATATTACACTTTAAGTTCCTTTTAAGTTTGTCTCCATGCATCTGTAGCCATCTTAGCCATCTTTGAGTCTTATAGTCATCTTGTTTTTATCCTTCACCATGTAGTAGCCCACATCACTTAAGGCTGGGTGAGTTTTTCCTACCCTAAATCCTCTTAGTTAGTTAGGGACCTTTAAGTTTGTTTTAATATAATAATAATAATATAATAAAATTTTATTTCTATCCCGCCCCTCTGCAACGCAATCGGGGCGGCTTACAATATAAAAACTCCATAGTCCCAGTACCCTAGCCCACCCCCCCCTTAAAATAATATTAAACTATAAAAGATTAAAAACATACAGTAAATTAAAAATATATAAATTAGAAAAATATTAAAACATACAATAGTTTTTTAAAAAAATGATTACAGCTCAGGGAGGACAACCGAGTCTTGGGCCGGGATAGTTATTCAGGAAAGGCCTGCTGGAAAAGATCCGTCTTGACAGCTTTTTAAAAGCCATCTAAGGTGTTAATAAGACGGATCTCGTCCGGCAGGCCATTCCATAATCTGGGAGCAGCAGCGGAGAAGGCCCTCTGGGAGGTCACCGACAGCCTTGTTTTCATAGGCTGTAACAGATTCCTCCCAGAGGACCGAAGTGCGCGGGGAGGGTCGTACGGAAGGAGGCGGTCCCGGAGATAAGTTGGACCCAAGCCATGCAGGGCTTTAAAGGTTATAACCAACACCTTGTACTGTGCCCGGAAACGAATAGGCAGCCAGTGGAGAGCTTTTAGCACAGGTGTTATATGCTCTCTTCTGGAAACACCAGAAATCAACCTGGCTGCCATGTTCTGAACTAGTTGAAGTTTCCGAGTTAAGCACAAGGGTAGCCCCATGTAGAGCGCATTACAGAAATCCAGACGGGAGGTTACCAGTGCATGTACCACAGTTTCGAGGTCCCTAGTTTCCAGGCAAGGGCGCAGCTGGCGTATCAGCCAAAGTTGATAACAGGCACTCCTGACCGTTGCATTTACCTGATTAGACATCTGGAGCGTCGGGTCCAGGAGCACCCCCAGACTGCGAACACAGTCTTTGGAGGAGAGTGTAGTTCCATCCAGGACTGGAAGTTGTATTCCCAGACCTGGTTTCGGGCCTGTAACTGTTAGTACCTCCGTTTTGTCTGGATTCAGTCTCAATTTGTTTTTCCTCATCCAGTCCATTACTGCTTTAAGACAATCATTGAGAGGAGAGATGCCATCTGAAGTCGAAGCTGATGACCGAGACATGGAGAAGTATATCTGGGTGTCATCAGCATATTGATGACAACACACTCCATGCCTCCGAATGATCTCTACCAGCGGCTTCATATAGATGTTAAATAGCATCGGGGACAGGATGGCACCCTGAGGAACGCCACAGTTAAGCTCTATTCTGGTAGAGCAGCTGTCCCCGAGCCTCACCCTCTGGGATCTGCCCGAGAGGAAGGAACGGAACCACTGCATGTAGTATGTAGATTAAGATTGATATACCTTCAGTAAACTTTTGATATGAATTTTTAAACTGATGTCTTTGTTGTTTAATGAGTCTAATTGACTGGGTGATCAGACCACACATTTAAATGTTAATTGTGCTGTGTCTGCATTCCGATGCCTTACCCTGCTTACTTTGAAAGAAAAGTGGTTTTTTTTTTTACTTTTAAAGAAGATATTTTTATTTTTAAAAGGGCTAGATCCCTGGAATTTTTAATACATTTGAATTTTAGACTCATACCTCCCCTACGGGTTATCCAAAGTGAGGTCAGATGAAGGTCAGAAAGACCTGTAAGTTGTCTTAGAAATATTTTAGCAAACACACCCAAGCTTGTATTAAGGGGAGCCCCTAGTAAACAACACCATTAAGGAGGCATGTGCTAATTCCTTCTTGGGCCCCCTGGTGATGAGTCACACATCCTAAATAATCAAGTGACCTACACAACTCAAATCCCCAGGAAATATCTCTCAGAGCCCCCTCCTGTCCTATAATGCAAGGTCATCATAAACCCATCAATGCCTATCTCACAGCCATCTAAGACAATCAGTGGAGTTTCATTCTCCTTTGTTCCTCCTGTGGGAGAGTCATTTAGCCATTGTTGTAGCCAAAACACACCTTCAAGGGTTATATATGAGTTATGAATGGGTTATAAATATCCCAGCCTAAACAATAGCAACATGTACCACCATGGACGACACCTGGGCAGTCTCTCTGTTGGCACACCTCTAGTTTGGACTTGTCACCTTTAGACTTCTGTGTGACTACTTCACTCCCTTTCAGACTGGTAATTATTGCCCTATCTCCTGAATCTATTCCTCATCCAACCTTTCTGCTTTAAACTCTTCGCTAGCCTTGTATGGTTCTTGTGAGCATTTCTTGCAAATGTGATTGCTTTCTGTGTTGTTTTCCAATAAAAAAACATTAATTTCACTTTAAACTGGAGTTCTCTGCAGTTAGTACTGGCATACATAGGTAAAAAGGACCCAAAGTTACCTGCCTCTCTCAGCATTACATTGGAGCTAATAATAATTCCCCCCAATATCGATATCACAAGTGGGACTCTAAAGCATCCCCACCTCTTTGGGTAACAATGGGAATTAGGCCTCAGAAAGCTTCTACAGAATAATTTCCCTCTTATTTTGAAACAGTGTGTCCAGAACAATTTATTGGGTACAAAAGACAGTAAAGGTTCAAGCCAGATATGAAAGAGATAGAGGCGATTTCTGGGACCTAGACATATACCACCATTTTTGGTCCTGGATTTCAGTGTATTTAATGTAGTCCCATCTGGGACTGGAATCTTTTCTGCTAATTCCCTGCTATGTCAGGGGAACCAAGGCTCGCCAGCAATTTCATGGAGGTGGAGTGGTGTAGCTCTGTCATAGAGATTAAGCAACACCTGCCAGCACCATGCCAAGATTTGCAGAGAATTAACTAGCTGTTGCTTCCAATTTTTAAAAACGTGTATCTACTTTAACAATATTATAACAGTAGTCAAGGAGAGATGGAGAAGAAAGAAAAAAATTAAGGCTTTTTTTTTTTAAACCACTCTTTCCTCGTATGGTTCAGTTTTCAGTATACTTAACTATATTGATCAACCAAAGGTCTAACATGCCATTTCAGAAATGGATTTGCTGCAGTAACCACAAGATACAACCTACTACTTAGCATTATTTTTGAACAGAGATGTATGTGAGCTTCAATCATTTCCTCTTTGGCTTGTCAAATCTCATTACTCAAATTTATTTACTTCCATTTTGTCATTGAGGGCTGAGTTTTGTTTTTACTTTTTGTTGTTGTTGAAAGGACAGCTATATAGAGATTACGGGATTTCTGCATCCTTGCTCTTGGGTTACAGATGGATTTAAACAGCTGCTACTAAAAACCAACAGCATTTGGCTGAATCTCTGATGTCAAAGCAGCCAGTGACAGAAACAGGTTCAATGCAATCTGGGGCATAAATTTACTACTCTATTAGGACTGCAAAGAAAGAGAATTGCAAAGGTAGCAAGGAAGTGATTAATGTTCTCACAATGAAACAACATCTTTAGTTTTAAATAAATTCTTGTAAATTATATTTGGTAATTTTCTGGAGTGACATTTTATGTGGAAAATTGATATGTGGACACAAATTAATTAAAATAAACAAATACACACAGATAAGTTCAGGTTTGCTGAAGTTTTAAATGATTCCATTTCAGATATTTTCTAGTGATTGACAATATTGTAGATTAAAATAAGTAAATACATGGAGCGGCATTAAAAAAACACACAAATTAATAAAAGAGCAACTGGCATTTAGTTGACATGAAGTCCTTGTCTGAAAAGAATGATCCTCTGTAAATAGCAAAGTGAAGCTTAAGTTCCTACTCTTGGTTAACTCCAAGCAGGTCTCAGACCCATGTAAATCCACCAGGAGCAGCTCCTTTGAAGCCCTCAGTGATTGGGCAGGATGATAGGGGAGGAGACATGTCCTCACCTACCACTTTATTGGGTTAGGAGCAATTATTCATGAGGAGAACTTCTATCTAGTCAGCAGTCTACCAGATCACAAGGCAAAGCATCCATCTCTGCAGACCATTCACTTTCCCAATTCATACATGTTCTGCTCTAATGCTTGTCCTTATTTTATCTCCTTTTCCAGGGATATTTCACTCTGCTTCTTGTTATTCACTCCAGTCATCTCATTTTCATTTCTTGAATCCTGCACGGGCCCAAACTTCATATATACAAAATCCTCATCTCCACCTTGGACACCACATACATAGAGTTAATGATTGTTGCTGCTGCTGCTGTGTACCTTTAAGTCATTTCCAATTTATGATGAACCTAAATGCAAACCTATCACAGGGTTTTCCTGGCAAGATCTTTTCAGAGGGGGTATGCCTTTGTATTCTTCTGAGACTGAGAGAGTGTGAGTTGCCCAAGGTTACACTGTGGGTCTCCATTGCTGAGCAGGGATTTGAACCCTGGTCTCCAAAGAATACTCCAACATTCAAACTACTATACCATGGTGTTTCTTTATTGCATGATTATAGCTTATAATAAAACTGTTAGAATAAAACAGCAGAAGCCATACATCAATAATAAATTGTGCTTTAAAAAAAAAAGCGAGAAGCAAGTTAAGTACAGAGCACATAATAGTGTTGTATGTATTCTGTATATCCTCAGTTCTTCTGCAAAAAGCACTTTATCCCTTATGGAATTTGGCAAGTGTATGCACAAACACACACAGACTGCTTTCCTTTAAAATGAAATAGATTCCTGGCCTGTGGGCACTGATAAAAACTTTGACAGAGGTATTAAAGTGACTTGAAGAGTGGGGTTTCAGCACCCTGGGTAGGACCATAGTCTTATAACAGTTAATCATTTCCTCTCATCGAACTGGCTTTCCAGCTCTTATGCATTTTCCACTCTATGCCTCTTTCCTGCCCTTCAGTTGGGTCACCAAATCTCTGCCCCTACATCTCTAAATAAACTGTTAAGAAATAGAATAAAGGTTATGCAAAACAATACATTTACATCATGTACTGTGGATTTACTTATCCAATAACATACAAACTTGCATACACCACCTCTATTTTAATCACATCCACAATTTAATTCAACAATGAAAACAAACAAGTGCAATGGGTATTCCTCCCTTCCTTTCCCCGACCAGCCCTTTTAGCACACTATATTATTTGAATACTTATGGTGTATAGTATTTTAAAGATTGCCAGACTGATTTATAGTTGCTTATGATCTGTACCTTTAAGAGTCCATTTGATGTTTATTAGGTAGAAGTAAATATATGTTTGCAAGTCAGTGAAGCTTGCTTTCCCTTTGAGGACATTTGTTGAAGAGTGTGCCTGCTTTGTCTCTTTGTCACACAAGATTCCTGAATGTCTAATGTTAAACATTTATTTAGTTATTTATAACCCGCTCTTCAGCCACAAGGCTACCAGAGCGGCTTACAAATTGTTTTTAAGCAATAGCAATTTACACATCTACACTGCATTAAGCAGTTTCCAATGCGTGTTAGCTAATTTCAATTCATTTGACAGTTAGGTTGGCTTTCAAACTATTCATTTATAAGACTTCTAGAGTAAAACAGCTCTTGATTTATTTGCAAATTTCTGTGAGCAGCTAGAAATAATCTGTGAGCTTTGATGCTGGCAATTGGGTGAAACTAAACAAAAGGAAAGTCTAAGCTGAACATCAGGAAACATTTGGAACTCAAGATCTATTTATCCACTGCAGTAATTTCCCAAAGGAGCCTCAGGAAGATTCAGTGAAGTAATTTGAAACTAGAATGGACAAAGCAGGGGAGAAAAACCACACAGCACAAAATTTGCATTGAGAGAAGGCAGGGATCTTACATGGCTAGGTTGCATTAAACCTTTAAGCCATTTCTGAAGGTTGCTTTGGGCTTGATTATGTACACTACTGTGACAGGAGAACAGAAAAAAAACCTTCACTTCTAGCAACCAACATTTTTTTTTTCTTTTCATATGGTACTGTATGGTACAAGATGGCTGAATTGCTTTTTAATGTTTGTATGCAGTCAATTTTTAATGTTTGTTTTAACTATTGTAAGCCAGGGTTAGGAGTGGTGGACCAGCAAAAATGGAAACACCGTTAATATAGGCCTGCATTTTATTTATTTATTTATTTATTTATTTATTGGTAGAATCATGCTGGAGGATCTCAAGTGCCCAGAGAAGTGTCCTCTCTAGGAATCTTTAGGTCCTCCAGCACAACTCTATGGTCAACATAGGGACAGTACAGGCCATGTCAGATCTTTTTGTAATAGGTAAATGGTTTGTCTGTATGCTCGTACATCAAGATTCTTCATCTGATTCAAACCTAACCTTTAACAACTATTCAGTTCTTACCAGAAGCTTGTGTATGCAAGCTTGTGTTTGCATAAGTTCTGTTCTAGGGGACCATTAGAAAATGGAGGTCACTAGCTAGTAATTCATTCAGAGAAGTTCTAATTAATGGTTTATATCAATTTGGTAATGCTTTCCATACCAAATTACAATTTGACTATTTTAGCTTTGCTTATTAATGAAAGAGTAAAATCCAAAATTTATGTTGTGAGAAGATTTTTATCCTCTCACTGTAATTTCATTCATAGTCATACATCCAATTATTAATTTGAACTAGAACAGGCCCACCAGATCTGAGATACATACATTATGTACTGACTTACCAAGTTCCTTTTCCTGTTCAAAGGGAAAGCTTACTGATTATTTTCAGTTACCAGAAATATGATGTTGCACATGTGTGTATATGTGCAGCTGTCTGAATTAATGCTTCTGCTTCAGCATGGTGTAAACATGCAGGGACATACGTGAAATAACATGAAATGACTACAGTACACAATATTACTAAAAATACTAGGATGGATTTAGATAGTCATACTATTCTCATTTTAGACATTTTTTATAATAATACACATATGTATAAATATCAGAGCCTTAGGGTCACCATAAGTTGGAAACAATTTGAACATACAAAATGACAAAATGAACATTTCAAATAGCATGTTTACGTCAATGACACATAATAGCACAAAGTCTTCTCAGAAATAAATCAGATTTGGACATATGTTGTTAAAAGAGGTTATCAGCCTTTAATTCAGCAAGCAGCTGTCCTGAGTAAGTGCCATCATGCCATGTTTAAATAGGAACATTATTTCAATCAGTTGTACACAAAGCACATTTGGGCAACAATATCAGACCCAAATTCTGAAAATGATCACTTCAATTGAGATATAGAAACGTTCCACAGAGATCAGATGAATCAATCTTAGTTTATAAGCATATAAACAGATTTGTATAGATTTCATTTGGTCTATATTGGGCTCAGAACTAGTGATAGACATTTGTGTGGGGTCTGCCACATGGATTTGGGGCTGAAAATAAAAGGAATGTTGGTCTTACCTGTGTAGGTCTTACCTTACATTCTTTTCCAGTGTAGAGGCGAAGAGCATCCATATGCTTGGGTTGGCCCTCCCACTAGCTCCCGGTAGGCAGGATACAGATAACCCTTATTTTGAAGAGTCTGACCACCAGTGGTTTCATCCAGGAGGGACAACCCCTCTGCTGGCCAGTCGACATCACAGCCTCGTGACGCCGTAGGTTGACTCATCCAGCCGTGACCCCACCAGGCGTTCTTCTTCTACTGTTCAACCATAGACTCATGACCGGTCTTCTTTCCTCCTCATCTTGGGACTCCGTCATGTTCGCCCTGGGTGGGCTGGATGCTCTTTGCCTCTACACTGGAAAAGAATGTATTACAGTTAAGACCAACGTTCCTTTTCCCAGTGGAGAGGGCTCCAGAGCATCCGTATGCTTGGGATTTACTAAAGTTCCCTGAGACAGGTGGGTAAGAGCAATCCGCCTGACTCCTAGGGCTGAAGAACTCGCTGAAGCACCCTTCTGCCAAAAGCGGCCTCCGCCGACTCCATTCTGTCCAACCTATAATGTCTGACGAAGGTCAAGGGAGTCTTCAAAGTTGCCACCCTGCAAATTTCTTCCAAAGAGGCGTCCTTCTCCCAGGCTGTCGAAGTCGCCATGCTTTTTGTAGAGTGAGCCGTGATGCTTTCTGGCACCAGTTTGTTCTGGGACTTGTAACACTTTGCTATGCAGCACTTTATCCACCGTGCCAGTGTGGGGGTGATACTTTCCTCCCTAAATATTTCGAATGAGGAAAGACAAGTAGGGCCTCAGAGACCCAAAAGGGTGCCGTTCTTTTGATGTATACTCTGAGAGCTCTGTGAACATCCAAAGTGTGCCATATCCTTTCCAATTCCCTTTCTGGTCTTGGACAGAAAGAAGGTAGTACCATCTCCTGAGCCCTGTGGAAGGCCGAGTCTACCTTTGGTTTGAAGTCTGGGTGTAGCCGGAGGATTACTGACTCTTGTCTAAAGATGCAGAGGTCTCTTCTGACTGATGGGGCCACTAGTTCAGACACTCTGCGAGCTGAGGTAATGGACACTAGGAAAAGGACCTTCCAACTCAGGAATTTCAGTTGTACTTCCCAAATCGGCTTGAATGGCCATACTGTTAGGGCCTTCAACACTATATGAAGGTCCCTTGAAGGAAATCGGTGTACCGTTGGTGCAGCTAGGTTAGTGAGGCCCTTGATGAAGTGACGCATGTGGGGGTGTGATGCTACCGCTATTGCTTCTTCTGGAGACAGGAATGACGTTATTGCTGTGACCTGTCTTTTGATTGTATTCGGGCGGAGTCTGGAGTCAACTCTGTCCTGAAGGAAGTCCAATAACACTGGGACTGTGACCTCTCTGAAGTCCTGTCCTTTGTGTCTGCACCATCGTCGAAACACCCTGAATGTGTAATCATAAATCCGCTGGGTGGATTCCCATCTAGATGCCAGAATAGTGCTTACCACTGGGCGAGAATATCTTCGTGTCATCAGCATCTGGTGTTCAATCTCCATGCGCGGAGCTGTAGCCAGCCCAGGTCCGGATAGTGGACCTGACCCTGAGATAGTAGGTCTACCTGAAGTGGGAGAGGTATCGAATCCACCTGCATCTCCAGAATATCTGGAAACCATGCCCTCCGGGGCCATTCTGGGGTGACTAGAATGACTTTCACCTCCTCTGCTCAGATCCTGCTGATCACTCTGGGAATCAGTTGGACTGGAGGAAAGGCGTAGAGTAGCATTTATGGCCAAGGGCACGTCAGGGCGTCCATGTCCATTGCCACCTCCGACAAGTACCTGGAAAGAAAACGGGGAAGCTTCGCGTTCGTGGGTGAGGCAAAACAGATCTATTTCTGGATGTCCCAATGCCCAAACTATGCCGTCAAACACCTCCTGGTGTAGGCTCCATTCCCCTTGGTCTATGTCTGACCAGCTGAGCCAGTCCGCCTTCCGGTTGAGAGGTGTTCCGCCGATATTGACACCAGATGTTTCTCGGCCCAGGCGAACAGACGTGATGACTCCTCCATGAGGGTTTGTGACCTGGATCCTCCCTGGCGATTTATGTGCACTTTCGTCACAATGTCGTCTGTTCAGATGAGCACCGACCTGTCCCTGACCAGGTGTGCAAAAGTCTTCAGAGCTAGTCTGACCGCCTTCAGTTCTAGCCAGTTGATGCTGTGGGTCACTTCCTCTGCCATACATCTGCCCTGTGCCAGGTAGGTTCTGCAGTGTGCTCCCCATCCCCAGAGGCTGGCATCTGTGGTGATCTGGATCCTGTCCCGGATCCAAAGCTGGCAACCTCTGCGCATTGCTGGTGAGAGCCACCATTGTAGTGATGTCCTGACCTCCTTCGGGAGTCTCATTGACTAATGCCTCCTGTTGGCTATTTCCTCCTGGAATGGTAGGAGAAACCATTGTAATACCCTGGCGTGAAATCTCACCCTCGGTACACAGTTTATTGCTGCTATCATGAGGCCCTGTAGATGTGCCAGGTGCATGATGTCCGATCTGGCTGCATCCAGGGTCTTCTGCGTTGCGCTCTGAATTGCCTTGATCCATTCTATGGGGAGTCTGACCAGGCCCTCCATCGAGCTCACCAGTGCCCCTAGATGCTGTATCTGTTGGGATGGGATCAGGGAGCTCTTTTCCATATTTATCTGGAATTCATGATGCTGGAGTGATCCCATGGTGTATGTGAGGTCCCTTTCCACTCCCTGTTTGGATTGAGAGCGAATCAGGAGATCATCCAAGTAGGGATATACATGTATTCCTGAGCGTCTCCAGGAAGCTACTAAAGCGACCAAGATCTTTGTGACTACCCTGGGAGCCGAAGAGAGGCCAAAGGGAAGAGCCTTGTATTGAAGTGTCTGTTGTAACAAAAACTCAGGAATTGGTGGTGGTCCCAATGAATTGGGATGTGAAGGTACACATCCTGCAAGTCCAGAGAAGATAGGTAATCCCCTGGTTTTATGGCCTCCAGGATGTGCTTCAGGGTTTCCATCCTGAAGTTTCTTTTCTTGATGAATTTGTTCACTCCCCTTAGATTCAGGACCGCTCTCCAAGTACCATTCTTTTTTGGCACTAAGAACAGGATGGAATAACAGTCCCTTCCCTGCTGAGACCTTTGGACCTCCTCTATGGCTCCCATTTGTAAAAGATGCTGGATAGCTTCTGTCATCAGGGATTGTTTTACTTAGTCCTTGTGGGCAGGTGGCAGAAGGAACGACTGTGGGGGAAGTCAAGAAAACTCTATCCAGTACCCCTGGCGGATGGATTGTAGGACCCACTTGTCTGAAGTAGAGCTCTCCCAAGTCCCCATGAAGGCCTGCAGTCTTCCTCCCACCTGGGCGGGATTGTCATTGCTGAGATTTGGAATTATGTTTGGTGGAGTGAGATTGTGTGTTTTTTTCCAGCTCCACCTTGCTGACTTCTGCGATGGTATCTGTTCTCTCCCCAGCGTGTCCTCTGGGATCTGGAGTCCCTGGAGCCAGACTGGTTTGAAGTGCTCCCACCCGCCTGGTGGTTGCCTGCCACATGAAAAGGACGATAGTGTCTTGCATATCTCTTTTCCTCCCTCCTGCGGGAGGCGAGAGTCTTCTTTTTCTTATCCTTATCCTCCACTAGAACCAGTTCCAGTGATTCCCCGAATAGCGTCTCTCCGAGGAATGGGCTGTTTTTCCAATTAAATCGAATTTAGCTTTTTAATTTTTTTTTTTTAAAATGGCACCCGCCACGCATGAAGGGACAAGGAGGACAAAGGAGGAGACACGTTCTACCAGGAGCGTAGGCAGGAAACAGACTGACCAGCAGATGGGTCGTCCCTCCTGGATGACACCACTGGTTGTCAGACTCTTTTAATAAGAGTTCTCTGTATCCTGCCTACCGGGAGCAAGTGGGAGGGACAACCCAAGCATACAGATGCTCTGGAGCCCTCTCCACTGGGAAGTGGGTATGTTGGTTTCAAGCAATAAGCAATAAGCATCTGATTTTTGTTGCTCATGTAGCTCAGTACAGAAATAGTATTAAGTTTGCATAGTGACAACTCTGTTGGTATAGAATTTTGCACTATTAATAAATCTTTATCTACAACAGCTCATTGCAGACTTTTAATTGATACTGGGAATCTCCCCCTCTCAATGCTATATTTGTTGTTACATAAACAGAATTGCTGAAGAACAGTAGCCACTTGGAAGCAATTTCTTTACAGTGTCAGTGGAACTTCCTTCCAGATGTCTACAGTAGATGACTCATAATGCCACTGTACCCACAAAAACATAGAGGATACTAGGATGGGTGCACCAGTGCCATGTCAGCTATTCTTGTATTCCATCATTGCTGAAAGCTGATCTGGGAAACTGCACTGGTACAACACCAAAAATAACCACAATCTTCAGATGTGATTCAGCAGCAAATGTACAAAACTGTTATACAGGGGAGGGATGGGTAAGAAGATATTGGATACCACTGGTTGATTAGATCACCCCCAAAGTCTCTTCACTCACCACAAAGGGAGTGATACTAGTACAATCCTAAACACTAACTCTACTGAAACTGAATGTTTGCAGCTGGTTTCAGACAGGGTTCTATTAAAATTGTCAGTTCTGGCCTTTACACTGCTGGACCAACACTGTTCCTATCTCAGCATAACCCTGGTGAAAACTGCCTCTTCCTGCCTCTTCCTGACAAACTAAAGACACAGTTTCTTAAGAAGCTTCTTTCAGAAGTGCCACTGAAATAAATGACAACTAAGATTTGTAGAGCTTTTATGAAGCTGCTTTACTTTAATGGGCTCTGTGCAGAATAACTTTCCTCTGGATAGTGCTCCAGAAGACAAAGTGCACAGCATTTCCATTTATGGACACCACCCAAAGTTGGAGACAATTAAGACAGAAAGATCAAAGCAGAAAGTGTTTCATGTAAACTAGTAAGTTGGATGGTAAATATTTTCAGCCAAGGGCAAAATCCAGTTCTTTTACTAAATACAATTTCTCTTTGTTGTGACTCTTTCTTCCTTTCCCCATTTGTTATTTCTTTTAACACTTGTTAAAGTTTAAGATCTTCTCCAGGGCATGCCTCATTATTTTCTTCCCCATCGAAACTAATTATCATGCCCTGAATTTTATCAACAGTCCCAACTTTAGTAGAACATTTGAACTGATGGGATTTACCTGTGTGTTGATTCACCATTCAACAATTGATCCAGTAGGCCTATTCTAGTAGGGATTAACCTGTAGGATTCAGTCCTATGTCAGCATAATGATTTGATGGATTTGGCAAATGGATATCAGTGTCTATATGTTCCACTGGGGAAGGCACTGCATCGAATTGTGGACTCTTCAGCTTACGGTACTTTGTACAACATGGTGTACACTGATGGCACTATATAAATCAGGGATGGACAACTTGTGGTCATCTAGAAATTGTTAGACACTGTCTCCCATCATTTTCCACTGTTGGTTATACTAAGGATGATGGGAAATGTAGTCCAGCAACAAATCGAGGGGCACAAGTTTCCTATCTCTGATGATAATAATTTCTGCATAGTTGATAGCTTTGCTGCAAAAATAGAGATACTTTTTGTCAGCTCAAGCCAAGGTATCACACATTTCTTTGTACATGGAGGCACACTTCAAAAAAGTGAAGAATCATAGGACCTGGAGTTAACATCAATTTAATCCTATAAAACTCAAAGCAAGGCTTGTACATTAACCACTAGGATGCACACAACCCTAGTCATGGAGTTCAGTCTGTCAGGTGCTCAATAAACCACAACATTTTTGTAGTCCCTGCAGGTATGAAGTAGCACCTCTCTATATGGATGGTGAATTGTGACTGGCTCAGTTTGTCACAGGCTGCATAGGCCTGGTTTAGCAAACAAAACAAGGAAGTGAGGGAAGGCACCAGTACAGGAAACACAAAGAAGATGCAGTGTCAATGTCCCAAAGGAATAACTTCAGTGGGACCCAATGCGTTTAAATCCCTTTATCCTTCTTTTGGGGTAATATTTTTCTCAAAAAACCCTGCTCAAACAGCTTGCTTTTGAAGAAGAATAGTATTATAAGTAAAAAAAAATCATGCCACCCTAATGAATCAATTCCTGTATATTTTCAAAGCATCTTCTCTTTGCCTACTGTCCCTGGCAGCAAAAGTTCTTCTCTCCCACAAGAAGTCACCCTGACAGAGCTAGATGTCAGAGAAAACAAAGCATAAATACATCCAGTGGGCTAGAATACACTCATTCCAATAAGTGATAGATCAACATTTGTGTTGCACACAATATGTGTTACCATATTACAAAGCAGCATAATGCATGTCACCACTTCACAATTATTTGCACCTACCAGTGACTGGGGCATCAATATCCAGCAAATTTTTTTCCTGGCGGAGAATTGAAGCACCCTCTGTTATTATTCTCAAAGCAACACTCTCTTCCAGTCTTCCTTCCTTCATAAGGTGTGCCTTTAGGATATCCACTCGGGGCTTTCCATCATTGTCAAACACTTCCTTAGCTGTGAGCCGATGACTTGGAGGAAATGGGACAGCTGCAAGAATAAAGACAGATGAGTTCAATATGTCAAGTAAACACATTAGTCCTCAAAAGACAATGTTTTAGCTCAACTACTGGTCACTTGTTTGGTTTTCAACAATTCGCTGTATAATTTAGACTGTTAGAAAAGAAGAACCTTTGTAGAAGCAATTAGCAGCAACTTCCTAGCAAATTAATATTAAACTGTATTGTTCTCATAGGCGGGGGAGGGAACCAATGGCTAATTTATGGATTTTAGCACTGGAATAGAGATCACCCATAGAATACACATATTTTAAAAAGAGCACTTGATCTCAACTACTCATGGGAGGGGGAAACTAATAGTTACTCTGAATTCTCCTTTATCATTTTCTGACTTGGCAATACTTGCTTTTCCCCACAAAGGGCATTTCCTACCATAGGCAGCAATGCTACAAAATGCAACCAGGGCTGATAAAGCACAGATCCTACAGTAGTTTATGATACCTTCCACAACAGATAAAATGGCAAATCAATAGTAAGTGACTGCTATACAAAGATACCCCTCTTCAGCATGCAAACAGTCACAGACCTACATGAGTGACAATCCTGATGCTTTGGCCACCAATGACAATATTCAAAACAGTTTCACATCAAGGGTTCAGTCAGAGCAAAGGCTTCTTCCATTGTCAGGCAGGGAGCTAGGGTTTTACAGCATTCATGCAATTCCACTGCTTTCACTTTCTTGCTTGCAGCTGAAAGCGAGAGAGGTGACACTCTCAGTTTCGAGGATCAAGATGAAGCATTATCCCAGCTTAACCCCCTTTCAGAAGCAGCTAAATTGGAGTGGCATTAGAGAGTGCCTGCCTTGCCAGCTGTAGGGTAATTATACTGATCCAAGTTGCTGCTACTGTGGGTGGCTCAGATTATCAAAAAGTGAATGAAAAACTCTGGGGTGAAGTCAAAACTAGTACATCTACAGTACATACGGGCCAAATGGGATAAATCTCCCAATATATGTATACTACCTCCTAGAGTTAATAAAGTAACAATACTTTAAGTTTCTTTATCTGAAAAGGGGGGGGGAGTAACTTTTACCAACCTTGGCCCTTGGGAGTTTTTACATACCACAGCACCGATCATGGCCAGTGGTATGGGAGCCCAAGATTAGGAGAGGTTGTTTTGAAGACCTGTTTCAGATTTAACTTTATTATTTGGTTATGGGAGTAAAGAACTGCAGTGTGGAAGTCAGAAACTCCTTGAAAGCACATTTCAAAAGGCTGAGAATTCCAAGTGGCATTGCTTTTGCAGCTAGCCTCACCCCAAGGAGTGAAGAAATCCTAAAAAAAATATTTGGAACGGCTATTAAAAGGACTAGATGGGCTTCTCTTTCTTTGCAGGAAAGAGAAGTATTTTTCTAATGCATTTATAAAGGTATGCCTACACATCCTTTGGGGCCCTATAAAGGCCTCCCAGTTAGTTTACGAGACTAGACTGCACATACCTCTTTGCACATAGGAAAGAGAGAGAAGCCAAGTCTTTCAATAGTCATTCACTGGGACCTTCACTAGAATAAACCACTATTGACTCATCCCTTTTTAAAAAAGGTTAAAACTGAAGAGTATAGTATTTCCTAATGTTTAATAAAACAAAAAATGCAGTTCCCTACCAAAACAGACATTCCTCTTCAAGCTTGCAAATATGTTATCCCACATATTACTTTAGCCACTGATTATGTTCCATATTATTTGTAAAAAGGACTTGCAAGACAACTTTCCTCTTGCAGGTACAAGATATACTGGCTGACATGTGCTTCAGAACAGCCTCCTACAAGAAGTATGTCATTCAGTTTAGTTCAGACTAAGATA
The DNA here is from genome assembly GCA_030847615.1 of Gambelia wislizenii. Taxonomy (NCBI): domain Eukaryota; kingdom Metazoa; phylum Chordata; class Lepidosauria; order Squamata; family Crotaphytidae; genus Gambelia; species Gambelia wislizenii. The sequence continues at coordinate 31,811,398 of JAUMIR010000005.1, forward strand.
TAACGCGAGAGTGTCTAGTATGAAGGTTAAACAGATGATGTGTGCAAAAAGCATAAGCGAGTTCTTCCACAGCTCCCACTTATGATTTTCAGGCTGTTGTTCATATGCTTCAAACAATATATAAAAGCTAGAACACAAAATGCCATTAGAATGGGGCCATGACACCCTTCAGATTCTTCAGCCAGGAGAAAGAAAAGGAAGGGTAACCGTGTTTACATCCTGCTGTGGAAATGGCAGGATGAAGTTTTAATTTCTCCTGCAGGTTGGAAAAAAAGGGGCAGTTGAGCTGAGTGTACTGTGGCTTGTGTTGTAATTTCCTACTTCTTGTATAAACAAACCATTCACAAAGAAATACCAAGCTCCAATGCAGGAGAAAGGGTTAATATTTTTGTTTAGTGCTGCCTGTGCCAGCAACACCAATGTTCCTAGAACAGCTATGGGAATAAGAAGGTTCTTAATTAAACAGTCACTGAAGTGCCAGCAGAGGGGAACACAACACCATTCCTGGCACATGCCTCATATACTATTGTGTTGATTCCCTTTAGCTTCCTGACATTTTAACAAGACAGCTTGATTTTGACTTAGCTTACACAACAGACAAAGACAGTTCTTTTTTATATATATACATGGACCAGCCGAGAAACATGGTTGACTCTTAACGATTCAACTAGTAATTGCAATGCCAAATATTAGATTTTATAACTTTCTAACCCAGTAGTTCCTAATGTTTAGCTTCCAGATGTTATTGGATCACATCTCCCAGAATCCTTGACCAGTAGCCATGCTGGCTGGGAGTTGAACCTAAGAGCTGAACCTATTAGCCCTATATGGCTTGGGTCCAGGTTATTTAAAGGATTGTATCTCCCTTTACGAGCCCACTAGAGTCCTAAGATCATCTGGAGAGGCCCTTCTCTCTATCCCATCACTGTCTCAGGTTCACTTAGTGGGAATAAAGGAGAGGGCCTTCTTGGTAGCTGCTCCCAAACTGTGGAACTCCTACCTGAGGGAGGCCAGGATGGCCACATCTCTCCTTTCTTTTCATCAATAGGTAAACACATTTCTGTGCCAGCAGGCATTTGCAATCTAATGTAGGCTAGACTTTTAAATGCTGTGTGACTTATATTTTAAAGTTTTTATATATTTTAATACTTTAATGTTTGTGGTTTTAACTGTGTAAATTGCTTAATTTGTTTTTAAACTTGATATTTATACTTTTAATATTTGTATTGTTTTTAACGTGGACTGTTTTAAATGAATTGTTAGCTACCTTGAGTCCCTATATTGGGAGAAAGGCGGAATACAATACAAATACAAACACAAATAAATAAGTAAATACAACAGCCTAGCAACACCTGGCGCCAGTGTTTAGGAAGCACTGCTCTAGACAACATCTAATAACATAGGCAGACACAGTTCCAACCTCTTTTATTGTTTCCCATCACCACTGTCCTTCCTTATATCAAACTCTGCAGTTTGCAATTGTTGTTAGTGCTCCTCCCAATTTAGAAATAACATACAATGGTCATAAGACATGGGAGCTATGATGGGAAACAAAGGGCCCATTCCCATTTTGGAATTATAGTGCTATTATTCCATTTTAACTGTCCTGGCTCTGTCCCATGGAATCCTGGGACTGGCACTTTAGGGAGTGGCATTTAGAATACTCAGCCAGAGCATTTCAGTGCCTCACCAAACTATAAACCCCCAGACTACATAGGATGGAACCATGGCAGTCAAAGTAGAATCATAATGCTATAACTATGTAGTGTGAATGAACCCAAGAAAAGCAACATGCATACTGGGCCTGATATTCAACAAAGGGAGAATGAGGGAGGAAAGGTTGACTTAAACCCCCCCCCCCACATAATTTATTTAACATTAGAGGATTGGGCCGGGAGCGGGGATTGCACAAAAGTAGAATGGCAGATCTGCTTGTCATTTCTAGAAAGTAAGGTTAAATGCTATCAGCACAAATTGTTTTTACATGAACTGGACTTCTGAAATCTGTATGAAGTGTTCTGCAACCACACAGTTTTCTCAACCCAGGAAAGCTATGAGCAGCCAAACTAGAATTTGTGAAAGAGAGCATGTTCACATAAACAACTACCTTTATGTATTTATATATTTATTTGTAAGTGGTGTTACATTGGATTTGCAAAACAGGAAGAGTACAACTTCTCATTTCACTTTTTCACCCAAATATAAATCAGCACTTACTATTAAAAAGCACTTTCTTTTTAAAAGTTCAGTGTTGTATATAGATGATACTGAACACACAGAGAGATACAGAGTAGAACAGTAATTGTGCTTCATTACCATTTAATCATATGTCTGGACAGAAGAAACAACAGGCTGTCATTTCAAATGCAATCATGTAATACATATATATTTTGGTCTACTGTACTATGTCATGGACATTTTAACAGAATGTTTAGCAACAAAGTACCCCCCAAAGCTATTAGGTTTTCTTTCTGCCACTAAACATGGGCAGCTTTTCAACAACAGCAGCAGCGACAACAACAACAACAAAACACAACCCCTCCCACACAAAAAATTTAAAAAACACTTTCAAGTTTTTAAAAACACATTTTGGTGTTCCTGTTTTGGTTGCCTTCTGTTACTTTGCTTTACATATGGAAAGTGTGAGAATATTTCATTTGTACAAAGGCATTAAAATAAACAAAGCCAAATTACAGAAGTTTAAAAGGGAATTCTACTAACCATGTACAGTAACACATACCATCACCAAGAGAGGGCAGTAATAACTCCTACAATAAATGCAGACAGTCACCTGGTATAATGATAATTCCAGGTGAAAGGCCTTAAAATGGAATTTAGATTCTTGGTAGCACAGAGCAGGGATGCCCAGGCTTCAGGCTCCAAGGGCAGATTTTGAATTTTACTTTAACCCTGTGACTCACCAAAAGAAGCCAGATGTAAAAGGTATATTCTATGAATCAAAGAATTCAAGGCCCGCAAATTTGTTCTGAATACAAAAAGAACTGAGCAATTGCATAGTTCTTCTGTATAATACTGCTGTCGTAATTATCTCAAACTTTCTTTATTTGAGTCGTATAATTCAGAAGTAATTCAGCAGCATTTTTTGCTGTTGCAGTTCAACAGCAGTAAAAAAAAGGTTGATGAACCACTAGATACTAATCTACTTTCTGCTCACCACTGTGACAGGAAACACAATTTCCACAGAGGCCACCATCTCAGTGAGTTGCAGAAAGCACAGCAAAGAGTCAGGTGGCACCCTGAAGTGACATACACTTTCACAGATGAGAATCCACTTTATCAGGAGTACACAGCATTAAACCTCAGTTGGCAGGTATGAGTATTACAGGTAAGCTCCCATGTCACTAGGATGATAATAGGTTCAGCACCTTGGATAGTTCCTTTAAAACCCAGAGGAAATTTCCTGCTCCTCTGGTATCAGAGCCACCCACCAGCAAACGTTCTATGGAATGGAAAAGTACAGTTTCTGACCATCCATTGTAAAGCTTCAGCTAAGCTTCACAGCAGCGATTAACTACTGATAACAGTCATTCCAGTTTTGCTATTTGCTAATTAATTTAGCAATGTACATTAATCTAGAGAGCACAGACATTTCATAAAAACTTACAAATGTTTTAAGAACTACTGTAAATGGGAGTTTATTAAGACATTGTATGAAGCAATGGAGAAAAAAAGACTGAGCTTTAATTTTAAAAGCACATTAATAACAAAAAGCAAAAGGATGAGCAGACAAGTATATATAAAATGCTGGATAAGACCAAATGCCTATCTAGTCCAGCATTCTGGACAGTGGTCAACCAGCTGTCTAAACACAGTGGTCAACCAGCTGTCTATGGAAAGCCCCAAACAGGGCATGAAGGCAAGAAAATGCTGTAATGTTAAAGATATGTTGCCTGTACTCTCAGTGTATTCCATAGTTATGTTACTGATTTCAGTGAGATTAAGGGATGATTCACACACCGCTCTAGGGGGGAAACATGTTTGTTACTGCGTGGATGCATAAACAGGATACTGCTAGACAAAAAGAGCTTCCTAGCACAAGTGGCACAATGTTAAGCACGGCTTCTCATGGTACATGGTGCATATTTAAATGTTGCTGACATCCATGCTGCTTACTGGTATTTTTATTTTTTATCACTGATTTTTACAGCACTGTCAGTACTTTAGAGAATAGGAATACCCAGCATCAAGGATACTGTAGGGAACAGAGTACTTCTTTGAAGTCCTTAGCTCATATTTAACAACACTTCTGAAAACCTTGGTGGTGAAAATCACCAAGGCCAGCAATACTACTTGGTGGATGTTTAGAGAGGGATTGGCAGTGAAGTGTTGGAGGACAGAGTTCAGTCTGTCTTACATCCTATTGTTTAAAGGATTATTTAAGGTATCTCTGTTGGAAATTGCTAGTATGGCCAGTTTCTGCACTTTTATTTTTTTTCCATTTCATTTCATTTAATAATAATAATAAATAATAAAATTTATTTATATCCCGCCCCTCTGCAAACAATCGGGGCGGCTTACAAGATTCATTTCATTTCATTTTATTATTTTATTTTATTTCTATGCCGCCTTTCTCCCAGAATAGGACCCAAGGTGGCTCACAACACACAAAAACAATTTTAAAAATACAACAGTTAAAAGTTAAAAACAATTAAAGTTGTTACAATTTAAAATTATATAAACACACATAAAAGTTAAAAGAATAAAAACAATAAAAACACATCCCTATAAAAGCCTCTGTGCCACAGCTACAAATTAAATGCCTGCTGGAATAAATATGTCTTTGCTTGCTGGCAAAAGGAAAGCAGAGAGGGAGCCAGCCTAGTCTCTGTGGAAGGGCATTCCAGAGGGTGGGCACAGCCACTGAGAAAGCTCTCTCGGGCAACTTCACCATACGAGCCTGTGATGGTGATGGGAGAGAGCGAAAGCCTTCGTCTGATGATCTTAAAATTCTGGCTGGTTCATATCGGGAGAGATACAGGTGCCATTTGGTTTGCCGGAGGCAGCAAGAAGTCTTGGCTAGCCTGCTTGTGGGTACTTTAAAGATTTTGTATTACAACATACCGTAACATTTTGCCTTAATGTACATATGCAGCAGCTCTTGGCTAGAAAACAGTATTATGTATGTACTGTAGCTTCCTTCACCACATAAACTAGAGAAAACGTCTTGTCATCTCTGCCTTAATTTGCACATGACATCTTCTGAGGACTCAGAGGAGAAACAACTAGGGACTGCATGTTCACGGAGTAGAATGTGTCCCCTAGGCTCCAGGTTCCCTAGATGATGTTGCAACAAGTTGAAAACATAGATGTTTTTTCACCTTCTCATTCTTGTATATTATTAAAAACACAAGCTGATGTTTTCATTTGTGTCTCACCTGCATTTTATATCAGCCTGACAAAGCTAATACACAAAATTGTAAAAAAAAGAAAAAGAAAAAAAAAGAATTCATTTGGTTACAGATCTAGAGAAAAGAATATTATATTTTCTCTACCAGGTTATCTGATTGGATTCTTTATGCCACAGAAGAGTAAAAAGCTACAAGTTCTAGGGGTCTAAAAAGTGCATTAAGTGTTACGAGTGCCTTGCACTGCCCACACATCATCTATTGGGGCAAGTGAAGAAATGCTTCCTTCCTTGCATGTTTGCTGGGAAAGCAACACAGAAGACTTTTAAATAATGGAGCCAAAACAGTAACACATCAACATTTTCACAGGCGTGAAACAGTCATTTATAACCTGAAAAGGAGCAGTTAAATAAGCTTCATAATACTTTCCTATTGGTCATTTGAAAGCATCCAGTAAATACCACAGCTACTAGTAAATATAGGTCACCCCTTGTATCCGCAGGAGATAGGTTTCTGGACTTACTGTGGATACGTGGAACTGTGGATAATAGCAAAGCCTATTGAAATGAATTTCTTCTGGCACAATTTAGGGTAGAATCATATCATCAGTTTGTGCTGGAGGACCTAGAAAATATCTACAGGGCATATTTTTGTGGACCAGGGATACTGATCCTGTGGATACAGGGGTTGACCTGCATTTACACTCCTGCAGTAGCTATTTTCCCAAAAAAGTTAAACACAAAGAACAAGAACTGGTTCCTTAATCAGGATTTGTGTGTAATTAGGATTTGTTACTAGTTTGACAATGCTGGTTAGCATTAACTATGAACCATTTTCAGCTATTCCACTCTCTGCCTCACTTAAGAGTAGTGGAAAAAGGTAAGGGAAGGGACAGCAGGCTCTACCCTGCATGCATGTGTTCATTTGCATGTCTATGATGTGCCTATATAGACAACTGTGTTCACAAATAGATATATTGCGCCCTTCTCTGTGTTGGAAGTACAGTACTATGCTATATGGAGACATGGGAGAAGGCCTTCACTGTTGTAGCACCCTGGTTATGGAATACCCTCCCCTTGGAGCCTGATTGTCATTGACACTGGCCACCTTTTTTGTGCTGAGTGAAGACCAAAGTTTCTGGGTCTTAATGATCACAGCTTGATTAATTGACATTTTCAGTTTTCATTTACTTTGCATAATCTGGTTCACAATGTTTTAAATACGTAAACTGATTTTTTTTTCAAATTGTTGCAGATTTCCAGTTTATTCTGCTTTAAACATTTTAATGTTGATTTATTGCTTGTGCACCATACTGAGGACATTGTATATGGGGTATTATATAAATAGTTTAATCAATAATGCCCAGACAAACATGGCCAATGAGGGCACAGCCTCCTTCTCCTACTGTCCCATCCCATGCTCAATGAATACACAGAAGAGCACAGCCAAAACACCTGAAAGGACTTTTGTGATTAAGAATTGTAGAAGGAAGTATAGTAGGACCCCCCCCATATCCACTGATACATTATCCACTGATTCAATTATCCAGGGGACACAAAATGGCGCACCTACCATGGAGTCTTCCCAGAAAATGTGTCCTCTCTAGCCATTTTCTAGGTCCTCCAAGGCAACTCTGTGGTGTTTTAAACTGGAAGGCCCATTATTTCCAATGGTGTTCACTATTATCCATGGTTTTGGTATCTACAGGGCCCCCCAGAACCAATCTCCAGCGAATATGGGAGTCCTACTGTACATAATTCCATGGTCGGCACCACTGTCCTTAACTGTATATATATATAAACTATTACTGTTGTTACTATTATTTTTATGATGATTATTGTTGTTGATTATGATTATAATGTTTCTACCCTACCCTACCCTACATCAAATGGATCTCAGGGTGGTTTACAAATAACATCAGTTATATAGTTTAAAACAATCAAAACAATTTTAAAAAGCAAAAATCCCCATTAAATATAATAATGAGTTCTAATAGTTTTAAAAGATTTTAAAAGTTTCTAAAACTGTGTATATCAGTATTTGAGACAAATTAATGAGAGCCAAAGGTGTGAATGAACAGCCAAGTTTTCACTTGGTGAAATGAGTGTTGATGACCTGCTCAGTGTCAGAAGACAGGCAACACAAGTGATGGCTGGTCCAGGAATGATTTATTTTTTCCATCCAGGGAAAATACCACCTGAGACCCTTAAAAGAGCCAAATCAGTTTATTCTGGATCATGTCAGATTTTAAAATAAATCACCTTCCTTAAGGTATTCTCTTATTTTCAAAAACTTTATATTCCTCAGTCTTAATAAAGTCAGTAGTTTAATCTAGGAGAGCATCACATGGTCCTTCATGGCCATTTGTGTCACCACTGTGAGTGACACTATTTTCCCAAGCAAGCTCTAACATACTTGTCTCTTCTCTCCCAAACCCACACCCAACAGAAGTGCCCAAAATGGGGATGTTCCTGCAGCTGCTATACTTGCCTCCTATTCCCCTCATCCCACAAAAGAGAACCACTGGTAAGTGTTGCTTCCTCCCCCCTCCTGTTCCTTTACTTCTAACAGAAAACTCTGATATGTTCTAAGCTGTCATGGGGCTCTGTGATGTAGGGTAAAGTGTCTGCATGCACAGAGGGTCTGGAAAGACCCTCTTGCACCATGGAGCTGCCATAGATGCTGCTGAATTTCAACAGCAACTTTGTTTGCAGGGAGCATTCCCCACCTCCAAAAGCTGCCAACACATAATTTTAGCATTAAACTATGCATTATATTATTTATGGTCAATTTCTGCTGGTGAAACTAAAAACAGCACTGGAAGTGGTAACAAGCGTAAAAAGGCATCAGGCACAGTGGCCATGAACGAAGTAACACACTGGAGAAACAGGCTGTTTGGATCCAATCAATGTTGTCTCTATCACCATCAATGCGCAAACCAGGAAAAGAAAAATAACTACCAGCACATTGAATGAACAAGATTCTGGCCCTTCTGTACTTAAAATGGAAAGTTGATTCTTCTCTGATTTTTCTCCTTCCATTTTTTTTTAAATGTACTGCAAAGCAAAATTTACCCCAAAGATATCTATTACAGCTGCCATTTAATCCTTTCTCCTCTCTCAAAATCCACCATAACACACAGAGCTGTTAAAAGCGGTGAGGGGGGTGGGCAGGTAAGGTGGCATTTCCATTGGCACCAATGGAGCCTTTTAAAAAAAAACGAGGCTTTACAAGGGATGACTTTGGAAGGGAAATGGTTGGGGAGGGAAAGAGTAAACTTCTCTTGTGCTATGTTTGTTTGTTTGATTTATACATTGGCTTTCTCTCAAAATGGGACTCAAGGTATATGGTGGCCACCAACCCAGATAACAACAACAAGTTTTTTAAAGCTTTGATCCAGACTGCACATACTTGTACTCTTGCTGTTTTTGTGTGCCTTCAAGTTGATTCCAAATTATGGCAACCCTAAGACCCTATCATGGGGTTTTCTTGGCAAGATTTGTTCAGCGAGGTTTGCCATTGCCTTCCTCTGAGGCTGAGATCGTGTGACTTGCACAGAAGGGATAAACCCCAGAATCCACATCAAAAATACCAACTTCAGTCCAAGTTATTGCTTAGAGTATAACTTGCCTATGGGTTTATTGGCTGAGCGGGGATTTGAACCGAGATCTCCAGAGCTATAATCCAACACTCAAAACCACTATGTCATGCTGGATCTCACTTGTATGCTTACTTTGCAATAAATAAAAAGGACAGGGTGAGTTGCACGTTACATAATTTACACAGTATGTAGTTTGACCATCAGTACTGCAATTTATTGTCTAACTTCATTATCCCAAATAAAGTCAACCAATCCTTTTGTAGTTTTACATCCCTGACATACCATGCTCTATCCTTGTTAATGTTTTGGATACTATGTTACTTCATGTAAAATACCAGTGAAAGGGGCAGTTACACATTCTCTGTTGCATAATGTGAAATATGTAATTCTTTGGAGTTAAATGTTTCACCATACATGAAGCAGTACATCAATATTTATTGGGGTGGGGGATGTGGAGAGAACAGTTCATGCATGCCCTCAGCTAGACATAACTAAAGCATGAATTTTGCACCTGCTTAAGTAAGACAAGAGGAAAAATGAATGCATATTTGGAGAGAACAATTGCTGTGAAGTTAACAGCTATTTTAGTCTAAATTTGCTTGGTTGCTTGTTACAGGTGATATACTGTACGTAGAAAGTGAGTCATTACAGTCCATGGTTGCTAAGGAACAGCATAGTCGCGGCCCACTTATAGTAGAGAAGCCTGCCAAAGTGCTACAGTGCAGAACTACTGTGGGATGTATAGAAAGAATATCTGCCTACACGTTGTTACACTGTGACACACTCTGCACTCTAATGGTGCCATAGATTAAACAGCAACAAAAACAACATCATAAACAAATAAAACCCTGACTGACCTGAAGCTTCTGGGGGCAAGATTTGCTATTTTAGCATACAGTATATTTGTATTTCCCAGTGTTGGGGGCCCACCAAAGTCCAGGGCACTGCAAAGATGACTTCTGAATCCTCAAAGGTTCCCACCTAGTATTCTGAAATGTTGCTGTTCAGCACAAGAATGAACAGAGAAGGCACAAAGGCCATTAAAAGCATTTCTCTGCATCCCACCTGCATTCTTCATCCATCTTTGGTTCTAATTAGATTGTGAGAATCTCTTTAGTTTTTCTTGGAGAGATCTAATAAATGTTTTTACCATTTAAAATGTGTTGTTGTTGTTTAATTCATTTATGTCCCAGCTCTCTCCCAACAAGGGGATTCAAGGCAGCTAACAACATATTTAAAAACAATACAACTAGTCATTCATAAAAGAGAGTTGTTTTTAAAAATAGGGTCCTTAGTGCCAGTACAAACATGCGCTGGGGGAACCTATTTGTGACTGCACAGGGAAGAGACCAATAATTGGCCTTGGCACCTACACCATGGCAGAGAGAATGGAGGGTGGGGCCAGAGGCTATTTAAGGACCTGTTGCCCTCTGCCTCCTCCTTTTCAGATGAAGATCAACCCATCCTCCCCTCACTGAAACAGTGTGACATAGTTGGTCACTTCAGGGTTGGGTAGGAATTCCCCCCTTTTTCCCCATGTTTTTTTTTCACCTACCCACAATATGGATGCAGACTGGATGATTGGCTTAGGTTGGTGTATTAAATAGGTGGTCACTTGGCAGGGAGAGGGGGAGATCTGGTAGATCAGTGAGCAGCTGTGGCACATCTCCACTTTTGGAGGTGAAGGGAGGGATCTGGAACTGCCCCTTTAGTTTTTGCAAACTGAGGGGTAGGGAAAGTGACCTCCTTTGGGGCTGGCCTAAGGGATAAACCCTCTCCTTAAGACCTGTGACTTGGGAGAGGGACTTTCGGGTCAGCCTTCCAGATGCAGGCTGACTGGGGAGCACCCCAGCTTATGGTTCTCCCTGGGGTTCAGGTGTTTTCACCCAGGAGAAGTTGGGAAAGGGATTTTGGAGCTGAATTCCTGCCTCAACAAAATTCCCACAATAGGTTGCTCCCTCATTGTAGATTTCTTGGGAAAATGTTTAAATAGTTTATAGTTAAATAAAGTGCCCCTTTGCGACCGATTTCATGTGTCTGGTCTCTTCATTTCCATGTCAGCCAGCAAATTATTAAACAATTTATAAAGTTACAACATTAAACATTAAAAACATTAAAATTCATTAAAACACCTTATACAGACCCTAAAAACAGCACCACACAGCATTAAAACCCAACCCTGGTCAGTTTTTAGAAACCTGATGGCATAAAAATGTTTTAACCTGCTGAATGAAAGAGAGCAAGAACAGGGCCACCCTAGCCTCCTTAGGAATGTACATAATTTTGTACCTATATATTTTAAAATCTATCCCCTTTCCCCACTGACTAAAACATGTTTTTCACACACTTCTAGCTATTAACATTTTTTTTAAATGTATGCATGATTTTGTGCTTTTTTAAACTGAAACCAGAGCCTGGATAAGTTACTTTTAAAACTACAATTTCTAGCACCATTACTGACAATGCTAGCTAGGAGATTCTGGGGTTGTAATCCAAAAATAAGTTCTTCCAACCTCTGCCTGAAACAAGCCATGTGGATTTGGGAGGCAAGAAACAATTTGTCTCACAACAAGCCTCTGGAGGTAGAAAATGGCAATCTTCACTGAGAACATCAAACTCAGCAGTATCCTTCCCCAACCCTAGGAGGCACTGCAGTTAGCTAAACATACTTTAGCCATCAAAAAAATTAGTAGGCCACAAACCTGCCATAATGCTATGCCCTACTTGCTTTGCAACACAGAAAAACAACCAGAACTGCTAATGAGATATTGGGGCAGGAGAAGGCAAAGTGCAACCCCAGGAGACACATGCAACCTCCAAGAGTGTTTTTTTTTTTATGCCCCTTGACTCCCCATTCCTGCTTTTCTGGCCAACAAAAGTAGGAATGAAAATTTAACTTTTAAATAGGTTGCACACACAGACCTCAATTCCTACATTGTTTACTTCATTGTTTACTGCAACTGCAATGATAGGTTGATGTATTTTGTTCTAACTCTTAAGTTTTTGAAAAAACTTGTATTTGCCTGGAACACAAAATGCTGCTTGTCCCTACAATCCTATTCATGTATATTTAGACCCAATAAGGTCAATGTGACGTTTTCCTAGGGGCATGTGTTTAGGATTGTACTCTTGACTATGACCAAGAGTCATAAACGTTTGACTATTTTTCTTTCTCTAACAGCAATCCTACAACAGCATTGCCAATGTCAGCTTGCAACTGATCTACTTAGGAAAGTCATCTCGGTTTTCAAGATTTCTCACAGACAGCATCAGGAATTGATGTTTCATAAAAATGCAAGTCCAGCAACCTAGGGTCCATGAACTTTACAGTTACAGCACTGTTTCTACTTTAACTGTCATAGAAACAGCCTGTGGAATCCTGGGATCTGTATCTTGGTGAGGCACTAGAACTGTCTGGCTGATAGTTCTAAATACCACCCCCCTCCAAACTGCAAATCACAGGACTCCACAGCATGGTGCCATTAGAATTAAAGTAGAATCAAAATGCTATAACTGTAGTGTGAATGGACCCCTGGTTACTCAGTCCTTTCTTAAAAGTCTGGCTCCAAAATTCTAATGGTATGTTTTCTTGTTATACTAATGAGCCAAACATATCTGAAATAATTCCAAACCATGTATTTGTGAATGCTCATAATGGAAGCCTAGGATTCAAAGAACAGTTTGGATCCTAACAGCTGGCAATGGAATTCTGCTCACGGAATGACATTTCTTTAGCCCTTTACTTCCTGCTCCAGGCCCTTGTGTGCCCTCAGAGCTGATTTAGAAGTCAGCAGAACTTTGGGAATGGCATTCACTGTGCTATGAGGCCTGAATCACAGGAAATCAGGGATTCTCATGTATGTGTGCATGCATTCCTCTCCTCTCATTCTAGGACCCAACGTTATGTTTGCTATACACCCTGGCATGCACACATTATCTCTTGTTCACATGTCAGTTGTTATTCAAAATGTCTTTAAAACACCATAGAGAAAGCCCTTTATGCATATACCAGTGCATGGAGGATTACATCTGGAAAAGCTGATTGCAACTTCCTGACCTCCACCAGTGGAATTTGCTTTTGAACTTGGCATCCCACCCAGGTTTGTTCTGTAAGCTTCCAAGTAGTGTGTTGACAGATTTTGCTTATATTAGATACTGAAAAAAGAACAATGACATCCCATTTAAAAGCTGTTAGGAAAAGAATTATTTTCACCAGAAAGCATAGATGGAGAAAAAAATCTCCCCACCCTCAATTCCCAAAGCCATATATTACAGTTGAAAATGCCACGTTTTGGTAAATGTACATGTATGGACCTGATGACACAACCTGGGTTGATAAACCTCCCTGCTGTTAAACTAATGCACGGTGCCTTACACCTCCCTATATCAGAAGTGGGCAATAGTGGTGGGGCAAGGTTCATAAGCAAATTTCCTGCCACAGCCACTGACAGGAGTTGTACAGTCTGCGAAAAATATAAAAACAGAAAAGGAAGTTGCCAGGAGGTCACTGCTACTTTTTTTGGGGGGGTGGGGGGTAATTTTTTTTAAAAAAATAAACAATTATCTTTTTATGGGGGAGAGTGGAGGTGGGTGGGGATTAGGGATTTTAGTCTGTATTGTTGTATTTTAACTGTTGTAAGCTGCCCCAATTGTTTTTAACCGAGGAGTGGGGTAAAAATCTTATTTAATTATATTTTAAATGTGTTTTAATAATAATAATAATAATAATAATAATAATAATAACACATTTAAATATAATTAAAAAGATTAAAGCACAGCCCCATTAAAAAGCCCCTTCTGCCATATGACTTATAAACCAAAAGCCTGCCTAAATAAGATTTTTGCCTCCTGGGGAAAGAGAGGAGAGGTGGGGCCAACTGATCTCCTGTGGGAGAGAATTTCACAACCTATGAGAGGCAATTCACACTCTTTGGATGGTTTGGGGAGTGTGTGGAGCATTAGAAGAACCAATGAAAAAAGCACTCAAAATATCTTGCTGGAGTAAATCAAAGATCACAACCTTATTGGCTCCAGCTAGAAGACATTAGTGTGCCATAGGACAACGGAACTAGGCACTGAAGAATTCACCTGTCAAACAGTGAACCTTCCCCTCATAGCCACCTGTTGGGCTAACCATGGGCTGATAGTATGTGGAAGCCAACATGATCAAAAGCTACTTCCTTGAAACATGGGATGAAGCAGGTCTGACAGGCCCCCTGAGCTGGATGTATTTCTGAATGTCTTCATCCCCAAATCCCTAACAGCATCCTCTAAATGTGGAAAGTAAGCACACAGGTCCCATTTTTCCTCAAACTGGATCCATCTGAATACCAAGATCCAACCACTTGCAGTTACAGTGGGCCCTCAGTATCCACTGGGGTTTGGTTCCAGGACTCCCCGTGGATACCAAAATCTGTTGATGCTCAACTCTCATTACATTCAATGGCATAACAAACTGATGTCCCTTATATAAAATGGCAAAATCAAGATTTACTTTTTGGAATTAAAAAAATATTTTTCAATCCATGGATGGTTAAATTGGTGGAAGCAGAATCCGTCAATTCAAAGGGCCAACTGTGTAACAAGAGAAATAAGGTACAGTCGGTCCCCCATATCCATGGTTTCAGTTATCCATGGGAAAGAAAACAGGGACACAATACCATAAAGTCATCCTAGAAAATGCCTAGAGAGGCATCCTCTCTAGACATCTTCTAGGTCCTCTAAGGCAACTCTATGATATTTTTTCCTGGAAGTCCATTATTTCAATAGGGTTTGCTGTTATCTGTGTTTACTGGTACCCATGGTAAGTCCAGAATTGAACCCCAACAGATATGGAGGTTCGACTATATAGGGTGTCTATGTGTGTGTGTGTGTGTGTGTGTGTGTAAACAATCAATGAACAGAACTTAAAAATATATATCAAGAACCATATATTTATTTCACAGTTGGTGGCGGGGGGAATAACAAAGGTGTGAGCCTCTTCAGATATAACCAGGACTCAAAACCCCCTATTTTATATCCTGGGACAAATGGCTGAAAGAAAAGGGACCAAAGCAACTAATGCCCAGGGAATGACTGAAAGCTTTTAATGGGCTTTCAGCTAGAGATATAAAGGAGAACAAATAAGGAATGCAAAGAACCTGAAAAGGAGATAGTACTTTCTAGCCAATAGTCCAGAATAGCAATATCATGGATAAGAGAACACTAAGAGAGGAAGGATGGCACATCCTCAGTGACTGATGGTGGCAGCATGAAGCACAGATGTTTTTAAGCTTCCCAGGCAGACTAGAGAGGAAATTTCCCTTCTAAGGCCAACCTGAGAAGTTCCAAGATCTGGCTGGGTCAATCTGGCCCTAATAGGCCAGCCCAGGGGGAAAACATCTCAAGAAACCTGTGCTTGACTTTGGCAGCTCTACTATTCAACCAGGAGAGTAGAGTGGTGGGTGCTTTTGTCTGTGCCCTCGTTGTTGTTATTGTGTGTCTTCAAGTCAATTCTGACTTATGGCAACCCAAAAGTGAACCTATCACAGCTGGGGGGGGGGTTGCAAGATTTGTTCAGAGAGTGTTTGTCTTTGCCATTGCCCTTCTTTGAGACTGAGAGGCAGCTGTGATTTGCCCAAGGTCACCCAGTCAGTCTTCATGTTGACCAGGCATTCAAACCCTGGTCTCCCAGAGTCTTAGTCTGACACTCAAACTACTACGCCACACTGGCTCTCTTCTATGTTCTCGCTGGATGGCTGTCTGTTAGGAATGATTTGATTGTGTATTCCTGCATGGCAGGGGATTGGACTGGATATCCCTTGTGATTTCTTCCAGCTCTATGATTCTATGAAGCTGGGGACACCCACTTCTCCTTACATGCCATAAGATGGACAGAACTGAAGCTATCTAAATTCTAGCATGGTGGTAAGTAAAAGGCTTCCAAGGAATAAGACATTACCAGACTTTTGGCCACACCCCAAAATGAAGCCCAGAAAGCAAAAGGCATAACATAGGAAGGTTTTACAGAGACAACCTTCCTTCTTACCACCACCTCCAGCTACATTAGACAAGCTCTTCATGTGAAACCTTGTGAAATCAAACCCTCTTGAGAGTCTTCACTCCTTTGACAGGGCAAAGTTCCCTGTCTCTTTCACAGTTCCCAGCACAGCCCTGGAGACCAAGCATCTCACTAAGCTTCATGTGTCCATTCCCAGATATGGGAATCAGTGAGTCCAGCTTGCCGGGGGGGGGGGGGCTCATGGTAGGAGTTATTCATAAGCTGATAACAAACTTGTTCTACAAAAAATTATCCTCCTTGGCAGCAACACACTGGGGGGAAAAACAACTACATATTTATATGCCTCCCAGAACAGCACACAGAACTCCTTATTTAGGTGGGATAGAATCCCCTTGCTTTCTCTTACTCATAGGCACAAAAGAAGAAGTTGAGGAGGGGGTGGAGAGCTTCATCCTACAGAGCCATATGTTCTCAACTCAGCAATACCAAATATATTTCAGTCAAGAAAAAAAAAGATTTAAGCACTTTGAAGCATCCCCCAAACAACCCCCCTTAGCTGTGCTGAAGTCCAGCTCTTTTGAGACATGCCAAATGCTGATTTTATACTTCATTTATTTTTATTTTTTTCTGTACAAGATAACCACAGTGCTATGACATTCAAGCCAAGTTACAATCATTACCTGTAGCTTAATACAAGTGTTCTAGGCACATTTGCTTTGTATTTGAAAAGAAACCATTTCCTGGCTCCTGATGTTTCAGGCACCATAGTGGCTCCATTTAAAAAGCTAAATGTTTGACATTTTACAGCTCAGAAAGGGTTTGGGAAAATGTAAGCTAATTACACAGGTCCAACTGTACCTAGTTAAACTCCCAGTGAGCGTTCCAGGAGTGTGTGGGCAGCACTGTGTAGGTAGGAGTAAAGTTGTTGCTGATTTCACAGCATGAGCTCTGCAACCTTCTTATAAGCTGTTCAACCATTTTATTTAAATATCTCAATCAGCAGCAAGAAAACAACTTGAAAAGACACCACCATAATTGTTTGGTTCTAAGCAACAAAAAAAAAGGTGCACCTCTGTTCCTTTATGCCACCTTTACAAAACATACAAAAGAAGCACATTTTTACCAGTGAGTCACACATTTGGTACTTATGTAAAAAAGGTAAATTTTCCAAGCTCTGGAATAAGGCTACTTTGCAAATGGATATGATCTCCTTACTCTATTATTCTTGTGATCATCTTCTCTCCAAGTCCAGATCACAATGCTAATTAAGGCATTACATTTCACTCTTTTCACACAAGGAATATTGGTGACTCTATCTTTTTTAGCACACTGTGGACTTTTTCGGACAAAGAAAAAACAACGCTAGCAGCCTCGCCACGTTGCGAGGCTGCAGCGCTGCAGGGCGTCCATTTCACATGACGCCCGTCCCTAGCGGTACTGTTGCAGTACCGCTGGGACATTTGAGCATTATATTTAGCAGATTTTTACTCACGATCAACGTAAGAAGTTAAACTTTGTAAATTGCCTTCACCCAGTTTTTGAAAATGCAACACACATACACTAGAAGATTAAGATATGTTAAGGCCCTTATTGATGTCAAGTTTCATGGCCTTCACAGAATTACCCGGTGCTTTTTTTTTTCCCCTGGGGTATTGTATTTGGACACTTCTTATAATCTGAGGTTCTTAATTATAGCTTGCTTAGCTAGTATCCAGCACCAGCCAGGAGACAAGACAGTATTAAGTTTAATGTAAGGCTCTGCAGCAAACAAAATACTCACAATAGTAGTCCATTCTGCATAAAGCCTACTAGAAGTTGGAAGAGGAATATTTGGTGCACAATTGGTAAGCTCCTCACTTAGTCCATTACTGAGGCTAAAATCATAGTGGTTGTCTTAACGGTCAAAATAATCCTCATAGAAGTAGCTTGGAATCCTACCTGTCCTAATGGCATTCCGCATCAGATCACAGTATTCGGAAGGAGGGGGCCAAATCCACTGGATACTCCATGGAAAAGTCCTCATGGCTTTCCCCGTATTTTTTTTAAAAGCTCCATAAAGAATGTGCATTGCCACTCATTCAGACAATCGGATTCGCATTCATTCACATTTACAAAAGAGCGGAAGTGGAAGCTGATTGGTCAGATGTGGGCAGGGGGTGGAGCTTGCTAAGGCAAGCAGCTGAAACTGCCATGTTGGTTTTTCACTTTAGCAATCATGCACTCGAGTGATGAAACAGCCTTTTTCTTTTCTTTTATTTATTTAGGTGGAATATTGCACTTTTGCACCTTAGATATGCTTTTATTTTCAAAAAAATACTGGTCGATGGCAGCAACTGGAGACAATAAAAACGTGAGTAATTCACTTGTGCCTGCCATCCTGATTTGCAGGCATGCCTGTTGGGACAGCAAAAGCGAATAGTTTCACATGTCTGTGAAAACCGTGAAAACTTGCCAGAAAACCATTAAGACAAATAGAAGCTGCTTCAAATTCCCCCCCCTCATATAAACAGGTACATACTCTACAGCAGTGCATCTCAAGCTGTCTGATGGGGAGAACCAATTTTTCCCCCTAAGGTGCCAGAGACTAGTACCATATTTGTGCCCATTGGCTACAATATTCCTTTCTTTCCTAGAAGCTTACCAGGCACTGTCAGCTGATATTTGTGGACCAGCACTAGCCCAAAGACCTACACTTTGAGTAGCACTGTTCTTCTTGTTGTGTGCCTTCGCATCACTGTTGAGTTACAGCTATCTTAAGACAAACCTATCATAGGGTTTTCTTGGCAAGATATGTTCAGAGGGGAGTTGTCATGGCCTTCTGTTGAGGCTGAGAGAGTGTGACTTGACCCAGGATGCTCAATAATCCTCACAGAACCAATAGGTTTCCAAGGCCAAGTGGGAATTCAACCCCCCCCCCCCCGAGTCCTAGTCCAACACTTAAACTACTATACCATGCTAGTTCTCTTGCACTGTTCTATGGAACATTTACTGCAAATGGACTCTTATCAATCACCAATCTGAGGAAGCTCAAAAGGCTATTTTTGTAACTCATTCATTGCGGTCCATTCATTGTGGTCTAAAATGAAGACACTAATGACAACATCTTTTCACAGATTAATCTTTCAGGAACCTTTTTTTTAAAAAAAATATAAGACCAAATCAATTATTATTGAAAGACTTTTATGGAAGACCATCTATTCAGCTAAACTGCTTATTACATATGATCAATGCCATGTGCTTAATTCTCCCCGTTTTTCAAAAGAACTGTAGCTTAATATACAATCCTCAGTGAGATTTGTTATAAACTCCAAAAACATTTCCCCCCTACCTGTTATCTACTGAGCAGAACTGAACAACTAGAATGGCAGTCAAGCCTAAAAACTGGAAAATAGCTTGAGATATGAGACATTTTTAAAACCCTTATAATTTAATAAGTGTTTTTCCTAAGATGTTCAGTGCTCTTAGTACATTCTTCATCTCATAGAATCATAGAATCATAGAATTGCAGAGTTGGAAGAGACCACGAGGGCCATCCAGTCCAACCCCCCTGCCACGCAGGAAATCTTGATCAAAGCATCCCCGACAGATGGCCATCCAGCCTCTGTTTAAAGACCTCCAAGGAAGGAGACCCCACCACGCTCCGAGGGAGTGTGTTCCACTGCCGAACAGCTCTTACTGTCAAAAAGTTCCTCCTCATGTTGAGGTGGAATCTCTGTTCCTGGAGCTTGCACCCATTGCTCCGTGTTCCAGTCTCTGGAGCAACAGAAAACAAGCCTGCTCCATCCTCAGCGTGACATCCCTTCAAATACTTAAACAGGGCTATCATATCGCCTCTTAACCGTCTTTTTTCCAAGCTAAACATACCCAGCTCCCTAAGTCTCTCCTCATAAGGCATCGTTTCCAGACCTTTCACCATTTTAGTTGCCCTTCTCTGGACACGCTCCAATTTGTCAATATCCTTTCTGAATTGTGGTGCCCAGAACTGGACACAGTATTCTAAGTGAGGTCTGACCAAGGCAGAATAGAGTGGCACTATTACTTCCCTTGATCTAGACACTATACTTCTATTGATACAGCCCAAAATCGCATTGGCCTTTTTAGCTGCCGCATCACACTGTTGGCTCATGTTCAACTTGTGGTCTACTAGGACTCCTAGATCCCTTTCGCACGTAGTCTCATTCAGCCAGGTCTCTCCCATCCTATATTTATGCATTTCATTTTTCCACCCTAAATGCAGTACTTTACATTTCTCCGTATTGAATTTCATTTTGTTAGCTTTGGCCCAGCTCTCCAGTCTATCCAGGTCATTCTGAATTTTGATCCTGTCCTCTAGGGTATTAGCTACTCCTCCCAATTTGGTGTCATCTGCAAATTTGATAAGTATGCCCCTAATTCCCTCGTCTAAGTCATTGATAAAGATGTTGAATAGCACTGGGCCCAGGACAGAACCCTGTGGCACCCCACTGGTCACATCTTTCCAAGACGAAGAGGAGCCACTGCTGAGCACCCTTTGGGTTCGGCCGGTCAACCAATTACAAATCCATTGAACAGTTAACTTGTCTAGCCCACATTCTACAAGCTTGTTTGCAAGAATGTCATGGGGAACCTTGTCAAAGGCCTTACTGAAATCAAGGTATGCAATGTCCACAGCATTCCCTTCATCTACCAAGCTGGTAACTTTATCAAAAAAAGAGATCAGATTAGTCTGGCATGACTTGTTTCTCTGAAACCCATGTTGACTTTTTGTGATTATGGCATTGCCTTCTAAATGTTCACAGACTCTCTGTTTAATGATCTGCTCTAGAATCTTCCCTGGTATTGATGTCAGACTAACTGGACGATAGTTGTTGGGATCCTCTTTTTTCCCCTTTTTGAAGATGGGAACAACGTTTGCCCTCCTCCAGTCTGCTGGGACTTCTCCTGTTCCCCAGGAGTTCTCAAATATTATTGCCAATGGCTCTGAGATTATATTTGCCAGCTCTTTTAATACTCTTGGATGTAGTTCATCCAGTCCTGGAGATTTAAATTCATTTAGATTAAGAAGGTATTCCTGTACTACCTCTTTACTTATTTTGAGCTGGATTTCCCCTATTGTGTCCTCTGTTCCATTCTCTTCAGGTTGGTCCTCCTTTTCCTTTTCTGAAAACACTGAGGCAAAGAAGGTGTTGAGTAATTCTGCCTTTTCTCTGTCCCCTGTTAGCATTTTGCCATCTTCTCCACGTAGCGGCCCTATCATTTCCTTCTTCCTCCTTTTGCTGCGGACATACCCAAAAAAACCCTTTTTATTGTTCTTAACCTCCCTAGCAAGCCTATATGAAGAATCTATATGAAGAATCTTCTTCATCTTAGTATCATTCTTCACCACATGCATTTCATAGGGTTTTCTTAGGCAAGGAATACTCAGAGGTGGTTTTGCCAGTTCCTTCCTCTGAAATATATAGCCTATAGCACCTGATATTCATTGGCAGCCTCCCATCCAAATACTAACAGGGCTGACTCTGCTTAGCTTCCAAGATTACATGGCATCTTGTGCCTTTAGGGTATTTAGGCCCTCAGAATCATCTCCTGCTAAGTTATTCTATAGAAAAACAGTCATGAAATGCTTTACAAGATTTGAAATGCATCATGGAAGGTAGGGAAGTTTCTACTTGGGTTTTTCTCTCCCTAATCATATCTGCAGTCATGTTTCTGCCATTGGAGTTACTTCTGGACTTGGTACCTCAGCCTACTCATATTAATTGGAAGAGTCATTCCAGCAAGGCCCATTTCCAAGTACGGGTGCTGCTTATTCTAACAAGCTTACTGAATTTCTCTATAAAATATATAACAGGAATAAAAAAATGGATCACCCTACTAGGATTGCAATTCCAAGCAAGACAGTGATATTTACTGCTGATAAAACATGCAAAAGATTGTTGGGTTGTGATGATTTATTTGCTTACAGATGTAAAAACAAGCTACATAATAACTTTAGCATCTTAAAAGACATAACAGTATCAGTGAAACTGAAACAGTTTGTTTAAACCAGAAAATTTCATTATCCAGGTCAGTGAATGGAAAAAACGTGGATAGGTTTCAATTTGTGCAGCCTGAGGATGTGGACCGGATCCTTAGAGAACTGAGAGCCACCACATGTATACTGGATTTTTGCCCTTCTTGGCTCCTGAAAGCCGCTAGAGGGGGCTGGCCTAGTAGGTGAGTGGTGAATGCCTCACTGCAGCAAGGGAAGTTTCCATCTTGCTTAAAAGAAAGTGTGGGGAAGCCATTAAAAAAAAATAATAATAAAAAGGCCTCTCTGCATCCACCAATCTAAATAATTATTGGTCAGTCTCTAATATTCTGTTTTTGAGCAAGGTTCTGGCATGTGGTGGTCTTCCAGCTCAAGGGGTTTCTGAGTGAAACGATATCTAGATCCATTTTGATCTAGCTTCAGGCCTGGTTGTGGGTTGGGGACAGTTTTGGTCTCCTTGGTGGATGGTCTACACAGGGAACTGGACAGGGTTAGTGTGTCCCTGTTGGTTCTGCTGGACCTCTCAGAGGCTTTCGATACCATCAACCATGGTATCCTTCTGGCCTGCCTCTTTGGGATGGAACTTGGGGGCACTGTTATGCAGTTCTAGTCCTTTCTTGAGGGTTGAACTCAGAAGTTGGTGCTGGGGGACTCAGTACAATGCCCTTGATGTTGGCCTGTGGGGTCCCTCAGGGTTCTGTTTTGTCCCACATGCTATGATTCTATGATTCTATGCTGTTTAACATCTACATCTAACTGTTGGGAGAGGCATCCGGAGTTTTGGGGTGCGGTGTCACCAATATGGTGATGACCGCAAACTCAGTCTCTTCTAACCATCTGATTCTAAGGAAGCTGTCTCAGTATTGAACCAATGCTTGTTGTCAGTAATAGACTGGATGAGGGCAAACAAATTGAAGCTTAATTCAGCCACGACAGAGGTGCTCCTGGTTAGTTGAGAGGCAGATCAGGGAATAGGGACTCCACCTGTGCTGGATGGGGTGACAGTCCCCCTGATACCTCATGCTCGTACCTTTGGTGTTCTCCTGGACTCAACTCTGAACCAGGATGGCCAGGTTTTAGCAGTGGCCAGGAGTACATTTGCATAGCTAAAACTAGTGTGCCAGCTGCACCTGTTCCTTGAGATGTCAGACCTGGCTACAGTGGCATATGACTTGATTACATTCCATTTGGACTACTGTAACACACCCTACATGGGGCTGCCTTTTGAAACTGTTCAGAAACTTCAGTGTGCTCAAAATGCTGCAGGTAGAATGCTGATCAGGGCCAGCTATATGGAATATATAACTCCTTTGGTAAAGCAGTTCCACTGGCTACTGTTTCATCTCCAGGCACAATTTGAAGTGCTGGTCATGCCCTATAAAACCCTATATAACTTTCTGAAGGACTGTAGCTCTCAATACGAACCTGCCAGAACTTTAAGATCATCAGGGGAAGACTTTCTCTCAGTTGTACCACCATCACAGGGTTGCTTGGTGAGGACACGAGAGAGAACCTTCTCAGAGGCTGCTCCCACCTTCTGGAATTCTCTTCTATGGGAGACTAGGTGCGCCCCCTCCCTGCTTTCATTTTGCTGGCAGGCAAAGATGCTTTTGTTCAAGCAGGCTTTTAATATCTAATCACTTTCAGAGAGGCCTTTTATTGGGGTGTGTGCTGTTGTTTATTTGTTACTTATGTTTTTAATATTTGCATATTTTAACATAATTTTATATTGTTTTAAATGAGATTATTTTAATTATTAGGTTTTAACTGATTTCATGTGTGAGCCACTTCAGGTCCCACTTTGGGAGAAAGGCAGCATATTAAATAAATAAATAAATAAATATCCAGTACTGTATATTATTAGTTTACTTCGAGCACTGGTATTTGAGAAAATTATTATTTTGGTCCTTAGTTTATTGATTGGGGAAGGGGGCAAGGGCTTGGGGAAGAGTAACATGGATCTCTTTAGAAGCAGGTTTTTTTTAAAAAAAAAAATCTGAGTCAGTTTCATGGCACTAGGACAAGCATTCACCACATGCAAGATAGAGGCATAAGGAAGATAATAGATGAGGAATGTGCTCAGAGACAGAAATCCAAGATGTACCCTGGTGGAAAGATATGCAAATAAGGATGAGATAAATGCTACCTCATGCCTAAATGAACAGCTGTATTATGGATAAAAAGAAGGCAATACCACACAAGATGAACTAATGAAAGCACTATGGTAGGGTGTGGAGTGGGGAACTAGGACCAGCTGTATTATCAGCTGCATTATTGATGTTGTTGGTTGCTCCCCCAACCTTTATGGCGAAGAACTGAAACCATAAAATGCAAATACCTTCCTCATTTTTCTGTCACAACTGTACAATATCTAAACTATGAGATTCTTAAGCAGGGTCATATAGCTCCACAGGTGCTATTCACAGGTCCTGGAGGGCATTCCGAACTGAAGCAGAAATAGGGCATTTAGGTAGCCTCTTTTTCTTTCTTGCAATGTTTCTGACAGACCACAGAGGTGAGTTGTTTTATACTTCTCCTCACCGTGGGAAGAAAAGCTGAGATGCTAGAACAGAACAAAGGGAACTCAAAGAGGAATGCTCCCTCCCTGACTGGGACAAAAATCTATCCATTTACAATGAGACATAGAGTGCACTACACCATTATAGCTGATACCACTTTATCTTTCCTTCCTTCTATGGGACTTGTAGTTTGGTGAGGAACTTACGGTACTCAACAATCTACAAACCTCAGGATTCTGTAGGAAAGAACCACAGGAATGAAGCTTTTTCACTGCAACTATACAGTGTAGATTTACCCTAAGGTAAATGTGATGAGCTTCCAAAAAGAAAAGAGAAGAAGCAACACTGTAATACCAGCAAAGATTGGGAAAGAGTAGTTCTAAAAATGGTCAAATAAACCTTACTGTAATGAGATGGCCCAAGGTGTGCCTATGGATATGCATAAGGATGTTGTTTCATATATCAGTATAATAAATGTGCCTATGTTATTGGAATAAAGTTGCCTTGCCTGAACAGCTGTTTCCATGTAGTGTGTGTTTTTAAAAAATCCCTTTGGCTTGGGGAAGGGGCATTTTATGATATACTACAAGCTTGGTGCTCAGTAGTGGGTTAAGGTTAAGTTCCACTGATAAAAACCTGGTGACTGAATTGGAACTCTGATGCTTTTATTCATTGGCGTTGGGCATTGCAATTCAAGCAATCATTCCCACCATTAATTAGTCAGTTGGAAGTCAACATATACAGGGAAGAGTGGAAGAACATACTGTGGTTCTGCTAGTTTGACGGGCCTTCAGAGAATGCAAAGCTCAGCTGTTAAAACAGCTGCTAAGCCTATCAATTTTCGGATCAGTTACACACAAAAAAAACTCCACATGACTAGGGTCTCCTAAGCATATTGCTCCCCGTAGGTGTCTACATCCCCCTTCAGATGCTTTTCTTTGGCATCAGGCTTTCTCTACCTAAAGGAGAGATTCAGTTCACGCAGCCACTCTCCAATAGTGATATGGTTACATTCATTCTGCCCTCCAAATACAGGTGTCAGAGTACAAACAGGATTAACTCTGTTCAGCTCCAACTTTAAGGAAAGAGAAGCAAATCACGGGTCTCCTCCCTTTCTTTCTGCTAAACACAACTTGACTGTGCTGCTTTGGAGAACCTGAAGATACTCTATGCTCCAGACAGGATCATCTTAATTTGATCTTAATTTGATCTTAAATTTTTGTGGTCTAAATGAAACTACACAAGAATCCCTTAAATGTGTGTGTTGGGGGGTAGAGATTAGAGTCTAGCCAGTAGCATGTTGGATTGGCACTTGGGCAGACACAGGTTCAAGTACAGTAATCTGTGATTTAAACTCAGGTGAAAAGCCACCAGATTGCCACATTGGTACTTACCGTAAATGTGCATTCTGGGGATGGTAGAGAGGAGGAATCTGGAAAAACCTGAACAGATGGGTTATGCCCTCCACCACCAAGAGAAAGAGGCAGGAAGAATATTCAAACTGATCATGTGACAGCCTGGGTCGTTGCTCCTCCCCCATCCAGGTCCTCACGTCCTCAGTTTCCTGACTAGCCAAGCCCAGAAGAATTACTCTTATCCATACACAGGGTGGGTGGGGCAGATTCCTCCTCTCTACCAACCCCAAAATGCACATTCACGGTAAGTATCAACGTGGCATTCTCTGGGTTGGTGAGAGGAGGAATCTGGAAAAACCTGAACAGATGGGACTTGCCCAAGCCAACCATATGCATGGGAGGGATGACTGCCTGTGGTATTAGGGCTGAACCACTTCCTGCAGGACCCTTTGACCGAAGGTGGCCTCAGCAGCCCGGAACTTGTCTATCTTATAATGTCAGATAAAGGTAGAGGGCATCGACCAGGTGGCTGTTCTACAGACCTCCGAAATGCGAGCATTGGAGGAGAACACCGCTGAGGTGGCCGCAGACCTAGTGGAATGTGCCCAGACCCTCATGGGCATGGGTAGGTTCGCAGTATCGTACGCCAGCAGGATGCATGCCCTGATCCACCTGGCGATGGTTTGTCTTGTCACTTTAAGACCCAGTGAGGCTGGGGTGAAGGAAACGAACAAGTCGCATCGTCTGATGGACTTCGTCCTCTTGATGTAATCTTCAAGGCCCTTCTCACATCCAGGTTATGCCAAATCTTCTCCATAGGGGGGGCGGGTTTGGGCAGAAAGAAGGCAGAACAAGGTCCTGAGATATGTGAAAGGGAGAGATGACCTTGGGCAAGAAGGACGGATCCGTCCGCAAAACCATGTGGTTTTGAAGGAACATAAGTGCTCCCCCACGGAAAGGGCTGATAACTCAGAGACACACCTTGCAGAAGTGATCGCCACAAGAAAAGCCACTTTCAGGGACAGAATCCTGAGAGATACCTTTCTCAGTGGTTCGAAGAGGGCCTTCACCAACTGGCGGAGGACCAGTGGAAGGCTCCAGGATGGAAAACGGTGCCTGGTGAGGGGAGGCAAGGAGGTGGCTCCCCTGAGAAATCTCCTCACATGCAGGTGTGAGGTCAAGGACTGGCCCCGTGCCATCGGGATTACTGAGCTAGGGCTGCTGCCTGTCTCTTGAGTGTGTTAGGCCTCAGCCCCAGGTCCAGGCCCTTCTGGAGAAAAGCCAGTCATGTTTGACAGTTACCCCTTCCAGATCGACCTTTGCCGTCAAGCACCATTTGTGAAGGCCTTCCAAGTGGCCTCGTAAATCCTGGTGTAGACTGTCATCTAGAAGATAATATGGTGTTTATCACCGTCTCCTCATAGTTGCAGCACCTGAGCACTTGGCACTCAATCTCCACACGGCTAGGTGGAGCCAGGAGACATCCAGGTGTACCAGGGGTCCCTGGGATAGCAGGTCCTTTTTCTGCGGGAGGATCCAAGGATCCTCCTGAGCCATCTCCAACAGATTCGAGAACCAAGGTCTCCTCGGCCAGTGAGGGGCAATTATGATCGCTTGGGCCCCCTCCTCCCGAAGTTTTCTGATGGTTTGGCAATCAGTGGAATGGGAGGAAACAGGTATAGGAGACCTTTTGGCCACAGTGTCTGAAGGGCATCCACCCCTTCCACCTGATGGTGCGGGTACCTTGAGAAGAACCTGGGAAGTTTCGTATTCACTTGGATTGTGAATATGTCCACTTCCAGAGGACCAAACCTGGCGAGTAACTGGTTGAATATCTGTGGGTGTAGTGACCACTTGCCTGGCAGGACTTCCTGATGGCTGAGGTAGTTCACCTGAAGGTTCAACGTCCCCTGGATGTGTTGAGCTGAGAGAGAGGCAATTGTTCTCTCCACCCAGAACAGTAGGGCCGCCTCCTCTTGAAGGGATCTCGATCTCATTCCCCATTGCTTGGAGATGTAGGCCTGCGTCGTTGTGTTGTCTGTGAGAACTCTTACGTGTTTCTTCCTTAGGATGTCTTAGAAATGCAACAGTGCCAATCTTGCTGCCCTTAGCTCCAGCCAGTTTATCCTGTGGGAGAGCTCCTCCTTGGACAATTTCCCTTGGACCATATTCCCCTGGCAATGAGCTCCCCAACCGGACAGACTGGCATCTGAGATCACTGTGATGTGATGAGGGAATGTCCAGGGGGACACCTTGGCCAGTGGGTTGGCCCTCACCCACCAGTGCAGGGAACAGGTTACGTCCCTGGGAAGACTTAGGAGAACCTGTTGTCTGAGGGAAATTTGCAATTGATAAGCATTAAGGAACATGAGAAGTGGACGCGAATGAAACCTGGTCCAGGGTACTATCATGATGGCCGATATCATAAGACCCAGGAGGCGTGACAGCTCCATTAGAGGAACCCTGGCCTTCCCCAGGACCAGTCGTGCTTGTCTGTGAATCGTCTGTTGTCTCTCGTCTGTTAGGAAGCTCATCCCCAGGCTTGAGTCAATCCATGTCCCCAGGTGGGTGATGGACTGGGAGGGAACAAGGGAACTCTTCTTGAAATTGATCAAGAAGCCATGTTCCTGCAGGCAGTGAATTGTGGTCTGGAGATCCTCTCTTGCCTTCTGCTCTGTGGGTGACCTGAGGAGAATGTCATCTAGATAGGGATAAAGGTGGATCCCCTTCTGTCTCAGGAGTGTCACCACTGCCACCAGGATCTTCGTGAACATGCTTGGGGCTGAGGCGAGCCTGAAGGGAAGAACTCTGAACTAAAAGTGCTGGTGACCAAGGGCGAACATGAGAAAGTGCCTGCTTCCTTCCTCAATCAAAATGTGGAGGTACCCTTCTGCCAAGTCCAGAGAGACCATAAAGTCTTCCTTTCGCAGTGCTTCCCTTATAGAAGACAAGGTTTGCATCCGGAAACGCTTGTAAGTGAGGTTCTTTTTGGTATGCTTAAGATCGAGAATCAAGCACGTATCTCCCCCCTTTCTTCGGGACCGTGAAGAAGATGGAGTACAGTCCTATGAAGTGTTGAGAGGCTGGCACAGGTTCTATTGTTTTGCACTGGAGAAGATGTGCTACTGCTGTGATGAGGATCTTCCTCTTCTTGCCGTCCCTTGGAAGAGGTGATGGAATGAACCTGCCGCTTGGCAGGGAATCAAACTGTAGGCGGTAACCTCGCAAGATAGTGGAAAGAATCCATTTGTCTGAGATTGTGGACTCCCATATTCGATGAAAGAGATGGAGTCGACCGCCTACTGGGGTGGGTGGAGAGTCAGAACTGTTGGCGGCCTCCTCCCCTCTGGGAGTTAGTGCCGCCTCTTCGGTTAGATTGGGAGTGAGGCTGTCCGGGCTGCTTCGAGCGGAAGGAAGGTCTGGGCCAGGACGTGTGAAAGGAACGAAAATTCCTCTGTCTATTGAAGCCCCTTGGCAATCTGAAAGAGGCAGAAGTTTGGAAAAAAAACTTCTGGTGTTCTTTTTATCCAATCTTTTGGAAAGGGATGGCATTGCCTTCTTTTTGTCCTTTGTCTCTACTAGGATGTCCTTCAGAACATCTTCCCCAAACAGGCTAGACCCTTGAAAAGCAGTTGTAGACAGTGTCACCCTTGCATGGGTGTCCACGTCCCAGTGTCTCAGCCATGTGGCCCGCCTGGCCACTGTTGCCGATGCCATGGACCTAGCACTGAACACATCAGTGTCCATTGTGGCATCTGCTATAAATTGGAGGGTGACGTAAACCCGCGAGAGATCCCTCTGAAGCATCGAATTTATGTCCCTTCAGAATATCTACAATCCAAAGCATCGCTGCTCTGGTGCACAGAGAGGAGGCTGCTGAGGCCCTGAAGGCCAGAGCTGATGACTCATAGTTCTTCTTTAAGGCTCCCTCGAGTCTTTTCTACTCTGGGTCCTTGAGGAAGCCCTCACCCAGTTTTGGCACTATAGATCCTGAAACTAAGGATGCCACCAGCATGTCGACCACCGGGACCTTCAGTTTATCTTCAAAAGCCTTGGGAGCAGGTAGAGCTTCTGGGCCAGCGAGGTGCCCTTCTTTCCCTGAGTGAGCTTCGCCACTCCAAATTTAAGAGCCTCATAAAGATTGCAGGTGGCAGAATCTTGGTGCCCTGTGACCTTGGAAACCTCAGCACTGTGACCGCTCTCTCATTGAAGTCAGCTGGCAGCTTATCTTCACTGGATTGTGGTAAAGAAAGCCCCATAATGGACGCAACCCCCGCCATCAAGGAGGGGAGATCCTCCAGATGGAAAAGCCTATCCGTGGATTCTCCCTGAGGAAGCGAGTCATCCTCCAGCCATTCATCCTCCTCATTGTCACTCTGAATGATCTGGACATCATCAATCAGCTCCCTGTCCTCCAGGGGGGCTGTCTCCTCTGCTGACTCCCATTACGATTCTGCAGTGGAGTTGGAGAGGGCAGGTGAGCCCCTGTAGGGGCGATTGCTGCCCCGGGTACCACCAGTTCCAATAATGGCCTGTGGGACCCGCGGTCCTGTGGTTGTGTCCTTTCCCTTTAAGAGGTCCACCACTTGAGGGAGGTTAGATTCCTCTCCGCGGTTGGGTCTGGCCCTGCCTCCTGGAGACGGCACTATTTGGCTTTTTTCTTTCCTGGTACCCTACCAGGAAAAGAGGCGACCTGCTTGGGAATGCGGCTAGGGCCCTCGTGATCCTCAAAATGGACCCTCTTCACAATAGGCCCCTCGCCTGTGGCAGCCCTCTCCCCGAAGGTCTCCATGGCCTGGGAGTAGGCCTCCAGTGCAGTGCAAAAGGTGTGCTGGCTGGCCACCCTTTTTAATTCATCCATGGATGTTCCCCCCCCCTTGCTGGGGCAAATGCCTGAAAAAGATAGCCACCATAATCCCAAGTCGTCTGCCCTCCTTGTCGCGTTGCTTTGGTGGCTAGCCCTCCCTTTCCCTCTCCAAATGGGAACCATAATGGGAAGGAACCCAATCCTGATGAGCGGGCAAGGGAGTGGTGAGCAGTTCGCCCTTGAAGCCCCAGCCCCCCTCCCAAGGGTCCCCCCAACAGAATAAAAGAAGAGGTCACTTCCCTGCTCCAATCAAGGGCCTCTCATGCATCGTTGCTCATCTTGGGTAGGGCCTCGTCCTGCTGCGCGTGCTTTTGTTGGGAGGTTTCAACTATCGTCTGCTGGGCTGCACTCAGCAGCGGAGGAGAAGAACCACCTCTGGCAGAGTTGCCTTGCGCCCCTTCTGTCTGCAGGCTCTGGGCCAGCAACGAGGCAGCACCATCAGCTCCGCTCACCTCTGCCGCCTGCGGGAGGGGATTCTGCAGTGGGAGGGTGGTCTGGGAGGCCTCGGTTAAGGCGGGGTCACCTCCGTGAGTCTGCTTGTCCTTCTTCTTGGTCTCCTTGACCATTGCCTCGTGGGGTTAGAGAGAGGAGATAGAGAAGGGGGCAAGCGGAAAGGAAGAAAGAAGGGAAGGTGTTTTTTTTCCCCTGGGATTAAAGCCAAAAGGAAAGGGGTGTCCGAAAAGGAAATCAGAAAAAATAAATTGAGAAAAAAGGGAAGGAAGGAACCCAACAATTAGAAAACCTCCCCAAATAAAAACCAAGGAGAAGAAAGAGAAACCTCCGCTCTGGGTGAGGCAGGAAGAAAAACTGAGGATGTAAGGGCCTGGACGGGGGAGGAGCAATGACCCAGGCTGTCATGTGATCAGTTTGAATATTCTTCTTGCCTCTTTCTCTGGGTGGTTGAGGGCGTAACCCATCTGTTCAGATTTTTCCAGATTCCTCCTCTCATCAACCCAGAGAATACAAAAACCAGCATAGAATGTGGTTGCCTTCATTCACAAACTCCACAGGTTCCAGTCAAGACACTGATCTGCTATCAGTCCATCAGCTCAAATTGATTAATTCCCTCCCTGACCCACTCCAGTCTGCACGGCTTCCCTAGCAAGGATTTTAAAATTAGATGGTTGTCTCTCTAATGTAGTATGGTTAAGATCTCAATTTATATCCCTGTGCCATCTAAACCGGTTAGATTTGATTAAAGGTCTGTGATCTCATGACTTTTGATAGCTTTTAGGCCATCCAAGCCTACCAGATAAATTTACATGACAGTGAAGATTGAAGATTATATCAAGTAAATGTGATCTACTACCATGGCTCTTAACCTTTTCTTTACCAGGGATCCTCCCTCTTTAAATATATTTTGTTGCTGTGCATCCCCAAGACTTAACTCAAGATTTAAAACAACAACAACAACAATAATAATAATATCTGATAATAATACCTGATAATAATACTTGATAATAATACCTGATACTAATAATACAATTACACCATCCATTAAACCTTCCCTTAGAGGAACTGACGGGGAGGGAAGCATTTTCTTCTGCTTCCTCCTGCAAGTTTGTGGTTGAACAGATTAAACGCCAATGAGCAGGCCAAGCTAGACAGACTTTGCCCCCATCACGTCGCCACTCCACTGCAGGGAAGAGGTGGGTTGAGCAGCCTTCAAGCCTTTGCAGACCCCTTGTGAGGACATAGTGGCCCCCTGCAGTCTGCAGACCACACATTAAGAACCACTGATCTACTATATTTTACTTACAGTGGGGGTATGTTTGAAACCACATAAGTCTGTCCAGTGCCTGACACTGTCTGGGATATATAATATACAGTGGGAAAAATAGAAGAAAGAAGGGGTATAAATTTCAATATAGTTTTCAAAGTGGAGATATTTTGTTACAGAAAGATTATCCAACAGCTCTGAGGAATGTGGCTGCAGGTGGTAGAACTACCAACAGAGAAACTAGAATATTTCTCAGAAAAATAGCTAATGGGTGATTAAATTGTGAAAGAATTAAAGATTATTTGGTCAACATGGAATGCATGTACTTGAGCTTACCAACCACACTTGTTACTCTAATCTGTGATCTAATTTTAATATGCAGCCAGAAAAGTGACTATGTATTCTAAAACAGAAGATGAACTGGGATATAAACTGGTTCAAAGTGTGTTCCTTTGTTACGCCTCCATAACAGACTAGTCTAAACTTCCTCATGTCTGCAAGTATGTATCCACTTCCATAAGGAGCCAACCCTGAAAGCTTTCCAACAACACCTTTCCAATGAATATATCTACAGAATAAAGAATGGTGCAGCCTTCTTTATGGCAAGGGCTACATATGTTCCTTATACCTCCTCATCATAGTCCATCTATATAACCTAACTACCATACAGCATCAGTGATTTCTCATGAGCAGAAATTGCTACCCAGCCCAGAGTTTAACTTCCTCAGAGTGCAAGTTTCCATGTCTCAAGTTCAAACTACATATATTAGAGAGAGAGAAATGGGTATTGTCACATTACCATTTTTCTTACCCTTCTTTGCTTCACTACAGTTGTCCCTTCACATTTGCTGGGGTTTGGTTCCAGGTCCCCCTCATGAATACCCAAATCCTTGAATACTCAAGTCCCATTATATGCAACAACTTAGCAAAATGGTGTCCCTTATGTAAGATGGCAAAATCAAGATTTGCTTTTTGGATTATTATTTTTTAAAGAATATTTTCAAGTCATGAATACTTAAATCCATGAATGCCAAATCTGTGAATGTGGAGGGACAACTGTATTTGCAAAGCATTACACCCAAAAGCAGTGGGATTACATCAATGTCACATAGCTTTGCAATTATATGGCATCATAGAGAAACTGGTCAGTAGCATCTCATTCACCCTCTTGTAATTTACAGCTTATAGTATCACATAAAAGCTTTGGGTGATGGGAAGGAGCACATTTCTCCCTCTGTTACATAATTTATTCTGATTACAGGGTTTTTGTTTTGTGTGGGGTTATTTTTTAAATCATGTGGAACAGAGGAGGCTGCCACGTGGCAAATCAAACCATTGGTCTAGTCCATTAGTGTCAACACAGATGAGCAGCAGCATCCCATCCATTTGGATGGGAATTTTTCCATCCATAGCTGCCTGGAGATCAAGGATTCAAACTGGAATCTTTGATACACAAAGCATGTGCCCTTCCATTCAGCTATGGTTCCTCCCCACCTATGGATTTACTGCTATAACCACCAACGAGACTCTTAAGGATCAGGAATATGGAAATAAGGGCATAGATATGAGGCACAGAAATAAATTATCTAATCTAGGAAAAATATTATGGAACCCTGCCTCATCTCCTAGCATCTAGTTGACTGTAAAGGTGGTAGCTTTATTTATCTCAAGAAATGAAAAATTTGTTAAGTCAACGGCCTGCCTCTGCAGATGAAAATTCTTGGCATGAGTCCAAGGAGTGGGGATGGGTCAGGAGAAAGGGGGCAACACCAGTGCTCCAATTCTTATGCTTGCCTTTGCTGAAATCTCATTATGCCACTCTTTTCAACACACAGCACTTATCGCAGTGAATTCAAGAGTGCTCCTTGAAGCCAGCTTCCCCAGCTAGGTGTTTCAAGCTTACTGTATATATGAACCATACATAACTTGAAGAGTGCCTTCTATGTAGTCCTTTAAACACACACACACGGGGAGAGGAAGAAAAATATTATTAATTGATTCATTTGTTAGAAAAGAGTCCCCTTCCCATAAGACACAACCACAATGCAGCTGTAGTAACACATTCCTCTGCAGAGTCTGTGTGGGTGAGCTGCAACATTAGCATCTGTGGGAACATGCTCCTTTGAATTCGGCTTCTTCTGCTTCCTTCCAGCAAAATAATAAGAAGAAGAAGAAGAAGGAGAAGAAAGAATGGTATACCGGAAGATTCTAAATGAATGAAAAACCTACACGCACCCAAGGTTTATGAATGCTAATTACTGTACTGAAAAAGTTAAGAACATTTCAATTTTGGATTTACAGAAAGCAGGGGGAAAGGGGCTCATATTTTAGTAGCACAGTGGGAATTCACTCATGCACTAAACAGGATTATTACAACATTTGAGCTGGAGGTTAGACAACATTCCAAAGCACCTATGGACATCTAGGATGAATTAAGGACCATATACTCATCTCCCTCTGGTTAGTTGGTTTGTCTTGGTAAGGAGAAAAAAATACTTTTTTCAGCTAACTGGAGTAATGTAAATGCAGGGTGTCAGTAAATTTAATTGATAGTCATTAAAAGAGTAATGAGAAAAAGAAATAGTCACTTTGTGTGCAGGCCGTACACATCATACAACATCCTGGTTAGGTTGGCAGCTAATAGTTAAACTATGATTTAGCACTACATGCATGAACCTATACAAGCCCAAGCAGTGTGTTGGGCTGGAGTACTGCTCCACTCGCCTCTTCTCCTATTGCACAGCTGCTAAAGGAATAAATGATGAAATGGTTATTCTTATTCTGTTTCCTGCATTGTAACCCCATAGGGACCAGCAATCATGATTTAAAACAAACTCTACTTTGTTTTTAAAAACAACAATAAGGAAAGCAAGTCAGTTTCACTAACCCACTCTCTGAAATTGCTTTGTCTATCATTTAGCAAGCAGTGGTGGCTGTTGGCTTCCATATAACTGAGCAGTGATCTTCTCTGAGTTTTAGTCTGAATTTTCAAAGTGCCATCCAAAGGCCTTAACTCTGTCTTTAAGAGTAAAACAGAACCTTGGATAGCTCCATTAAAGTATAGACTAAAAGCTGACTGACACCTCACTAATATGATAGTCATCAGCTGCCACTCTTATTCTCAACTATGATTCCTGGTTTGCATGGAAAAACAAGTCAAGAAAGGGAAAGGAAAATGGAATCATGACTTCTTTCTCCTTTTGGCCATGCAAGAGAAGACGAAGTACAGTAGGACACCGTATCCACTGATTCATTATCCACTGACAGAAAACAGCACACCTACCATAGAGTATTCCTAGAAAATGCCTAGAGAGGCATCCTCTCTAGATGTTTTCTAGGTCCTCCAAGACAACTCTATCATATTTTAAACTAGAAGTCCCATTATTTTCAATGGTGTTTGCTGTTATTCGAAGTTTTCAGTATCCACAGGGGGCCCTGGAACCAATCCCCCACAGATACGGGGATCCTACTGTAGAGGCTTTGCTCAGCTTTGCAGGGCATCACATGCTTAACTCTATTATGTACTTATCAAATTTGTCCCCACCTTTCTACAAAGAAATGAGATTTTAAAATAAAATGAAATAAATATATTTAAAAACCAAAAGATTAATGTAAACATAAAATTATCCAATTATATACTATCAATAATGGGGAGAAGCACCCATCTTGGTTAAAAGCTTCTTTGCAGCAACCCAGAATAACTGGCAAAGGCATGAAGAAAAGCAAGAAGGGTGGGCAGCCTCACCTTTCTCAGCAAGGAGTTCGACAGCCTGGTTTTTAGTGTATTAATGGGGTCAATGTTATGTGAATTTGTATTCTCCTTTATGGATCTGAAACATGGGTCACCTATTGCCACCACCTACGACTCCTTGAACGCTTTCATCAGCGATGTATACACACAATCCTAAATATACACTGGACTGACTATGTGACGAATGTTGCTGTCCTTGAGCAAGCAGGGATCACCAGCATTGAGGCCATGATATTGAGAACACAGCTGCGCTGGGCAGAGCACATTTCTAGGATGGAGGACCATCGCCTCCCAAAAATAGTACTCTACGGTGAACTCGCCACGGGTCAGTGTAAGAGGGGCGCTCCAAAAAAGCGATACAAGGACTCCCTGAAACAACATCTCGGGCTCGGCCAAATTGATCACCAACAATGGTCCGCCCTGGCCTCACATCAGGAGGCATGGAGACGCACTATCCACAATGCTGCAGCCTTATTTGAGAACTTACGCCGAACAATCTTGAAGAGAAACGACAACGCAGAAAGAATCACAACCCAGAAACACCCCCCAATGAGACCTTCTGCTGTGCTTTCTGCAACTGGACTTGTTTATCTCAGATTGGCCTTTTTAGTCATCAGCACGCTTGCAGAAAGTGCGGGATGAGTCCTTCCTGAATCTTTGCTTGCGAAGAAAAGCCAGACAGAAAGAGAGAGAGAGAGAGAGAGAGAGAGAGAGAGAGGTTATGTGCAAGATGGCTCCAATATACCTCACAAGGTTGTTTGGTGGATACGTGAGGCAGGAACCATATCTACTGTACTCACTTCCTCAGTGGAAGGTGTGTACATGTGTACACACACGCACAAAGACAGAGAGATAGGGATAGGGAGAGTCAGACCATACATATAGTCTCAGCCCACATCATCACAACCACTGCCAAAAGTACAACACAATTGTTTGCTGGGGACTGGTTTCAGAGAACTGGGACTGCTTTGTCCCCAGAGTAAGAATTTTTACTCAGTCAAAATTTAAGATAAAGTGGGGCAGGGACAAGTTAGGGCTGGGAGGATACAGTTGAGGAAGGATGTGTGAATCAGAGGGAAAGCTCTGGGTAGTGTATGGGAGTGTAATGTCCTTCTTTTCAAGTAACTGCAGAGAAGGAAGCAAGGCAAGGAAGTATACTGAGCCACACCTTTGGCTCAATGCTTTAAAAAGATACTTTTGTGGAAAGAACAGCTATAGAAAGAAGAGAATTAGATAGGAGGTGGGCTAAATTGAGGAGAGCAAGATATTCCAATCTTCCCTGAGTTTATAGGCTAGAACAGTACACACACAAATAAATTAGGACTGTTAAACAATATAAATTATTTGCAGTCAGTTAATCTGCTGCGCAATGCCTTGGTTCAATTTGTTGCTGTGTGCCTTCAAGTCATTCTGAATTAAGGTGAACCTATCATGGAGTATTCTTGGCAAGAATTGTTCAGAGAGGGTTCGTCTTTGCCTTCCTCTGAGGCTGAGAGAGTGTGACTTGCCCAAAGTAACTCATTAGGTTTCTGTGGCCTATCAGGGATTTGAACCCTGGGGGTGGTTTACACGGGCAAATATTCCTCTAAATATACCACTAAGATAGCTCATAGTTCACACGGGTCGAGGCACAACATTGCCTCATTCAGAAAGGGGAAAGGTAAAACACCCAAATATAGCATGGCAAGGGATGTCGCTACTTTTGCCAGTATATTTGCAATGTAGCGCATTATTGGCAGTGTAAACTACCATTCCGTTAAGGGCTGCAGCAGATCTGCATTGTGATTGGTTGCTATGATGCAGGGACAGGCTTAAAAGAGGTGGACTGAGTTCAGTAGCGTTCAGGAAACTTTGAAAAATCCTCTCTGCTATTTTGCAAGTCTGCCAAGAAAAAGGATTCCCAAGATCTTTCAGTCATAAAGTTCCCAGCTGGTCAGCTCTGTTTGGGGAAGCAAGAGAGAGAGCAAGAGCGAGAGAGAGAGAGAGAGAACCCATTTCACTAAGGGCTGCATTGTGATTGAGGGAGGGAGGGGGACTGAGGGAGGGAGAGTCAAAAATCCTCTGCTATTTTGCAAGTCTGTGAACCCTGACTAAACAAATCGTGCTGAAAAAACTGGTGATAGGTTCACCTTAGGATCCACGGCATGGCAGCAAAGTCTTTCAGCAGAGATTGCTTTGGGTAGTAACTGAGTTCATTTACAGGCAGATTTAGAGAGAGACAGAGACAGAGCCACTTCTTTGATCTTCTCCCCTGCTATTTTGGCAGTCTGTGAGTCTTTCTTTAGCTCGAAAATACAGGGCTTCAAACTCTTTCACTCACGATCTAGCCTCTTCCTCATAAAGCCTTCGCCTGCTTGGGAGGCTACGCCCCCCACACTTTTTCAAGTCTGAACGAAAAAGCGGCATAATTAAAAAAAAAAAAAAACCTGACTGGCACAGCTGCGGAAAAGAATTAAAGCACAAGTTGCCGCTATAAATCTGCCATGTAAACGAACCCCTGGTTTCCACAGTCCGATGCTCAAACCACTACATATTCTTAGTTTACCTCTAGCAGTTATACAGTTTCAGAAATACATGTAATTTAATTCAATGTGATAGTCCCAAGATAACAGGGTACTACAGAATGTTGCTCATTTGTAAGTGAGTGGATCCAAAGTGCACGCTCAGCATCCAAACAAGGGACACCATATTAATCATGATAACAGGTTAGCAAAATTTCTGTTTGTACAGTATCACTTTGCGTCTGGCAAGTACAAGGGGAAAATCAATTAGGATGTCTCCCTAGAGAAATGCAGAACTGCAGAGTAGGCAGACCACAGTGTAGCTAAGAAAGGTTCCTATTGATTTCAAGACAGAAGGCCACTCCAAACAACAACACCTCTCTCTTTGCATTCCTTAGCCTGTATTGAAATAATTTGTAAGAATGAATACCCAAGTAAAATACACCATTGCAAGGAAGCAAGTATTCCAAAAAGATTGGTTAGTTGTTGAAAGAAAACTATATCCAGTCCTGTAACCTTGCAAATACAAAAAGATTTACAAGCTACAATGAATGCAGCTGTATAATGGAGGTGGAAAGAGAAGAGGATCCAAATCTTAAAATGAAGCAGGTGGTGGGAGTGGAAATACTGAACAGTTGTTCTCTTTTCATTTTTGTATAACACTGTGCATTGGATTTTTTTTAAAAAAATGAGATCCTCCTGAGAAATATAAGAAAAAGCAGAGGAAAACTATACTTTCAGCTCTATCAACTGGCAGGGTCCCCAGGAAGTGTTCTAGTACAGTTGTGTTTCTGTGTGTGTGCATGCCTTCAAGTCACCTGTCAACTTGTGGTGACCCCATGAATTCCATAAGCTTTGCCTATGCAAGGAATACTCACAGGTAGTTTTTGCCAGTTCCTTCCTCTGAAATATTGCCTACAGTACCTGGTATTCATTGGTGATCTGTAGCATCTTTTTTTCTCATTGAAACTGTTGGATAAACAAGTTCAACCATCTTTCATTCAAGACAAGAATATGCTTGTGTTCAGGACTTATCTGAACTTGTCTGCACAGCATGATGCATCCTATGTTTACTGGCAATGGAATGCTATATGTTCACAGGGGTTTATTATGGGGGGGGGGATAAGAGCATGGGTCCTCCACAAGAATTCTGAAAAAGCCTCAAAATTTCTAGCATTGCAGTTACTTAAAACTTCAGCTGAGCATTTGCAAATACAGTTTAGACATCCAAATCAAAGGGGCAGGCACAGTTCCCAAGGGAATGCAAGCACAGCCAGATCTAGGTGTGAATAATTGTATGGACTTTTTCAGATGGGGCCATATGCCCCATCACCTCCATTCCTGTTCCTGCCACGGAATAAGGTAAAAACATTCACACACTTACCTTTATTCTGCAGCAGGAACTTCCTCCCCTTTCCCTCACTCTCCAGGAGTAAATGCAGCCATCGTAAGGCTGCATTTATGACCCGGAAAGCAAATCCCGCACATTTTCGTGAGAGAACGATGCCAGGGAAATTCAAAAATAAAACTCCAAAAATACATTTAGAAAGTACACCAAGCACAAAACCACACACACACACACACACACACACACACACAAACACCAAGTAACCCAGGGAGGGGGGGAAAGGGTGCCACTTACCTGGATGTCCTGATCCATGCTCAGAAGTGTTCAGAATGGACTCCCCCCCCTCCACAGCTGTTATCACATGAGAGGAATGGGGCAACTTTCAGACCACCCTGATTCCGTGACAGAAATGGAACAGATGGTCTAATAATGATGTTTCCCCATGATTAGAATATCATGGGGAAAACCGGAATGAGGATGGGAGAGGCATGGAAAGGGGTCAACATCATCTGTAACGGAGACTTTATTTTGACCCTGTTCCATGCCTCCCACAGAATAAATAGTCCATCTGAAAAAGTCCCATATGTCTCACTCTCTGCCGTGCTGAAGATTTGGGGGTGAGGGAAAATTTCATTTTGGGTGGGTAGAATTCTTATTGGGGGACAATGCTTCCATTTTGCCCTCCCCATAGCTACACACCTGATTCAAAATAGTATGAAACAGGGCTGGGAAATTCTGATGCCTGCAGCAAAGGACAATATAGAATCCCTTCCCTTTATATGTACAACAAGTTGACCAGTCTGGCAGTTGAATTTTACTCTTGGGCCAAGACTCTCTTGTAAACTTCTAGACAGCAAAGTAACTTAGATGGCATGTGGTGGGAATGCAGTACACCTCCAAAATCACCCTGCCACTCCCACTTCTTCATTCTGAAGCAGCTGTTTCACTCTGGTTAATGTTATGAACACCTGAAAATTGATTCACTCTGTTGCTTCAGCCTCTGAGGAAAATACAGACAAGTACCTTCCATTCTGAACCCAACAGCTATATCTTCTAGAATTCCACCCTGAAGCAATACTCAATTTCAAGCAAGACAGACTTTCACAGCCTGCTTTACAAACCTGAAGGGTGGAAATCCCAGCTCAAGGGATTACAAAACTCTTTATCTGGTTTACAGCAAAACCAAACAAGTGTCAAAACAAAAGGGCATTTTGTACAGCCAAGTAGGACTGTAGACATGCAGCAGCTGGCCAAAAAAGATAGTCCTGGTTCTAATAAAGAAATTTAAACTGCCGTGTAGGCACAACTTATATAAGTTATTGAATGACCTGAGAGGAGTGAGGATGTTGACTCTTTATGGTAACAAACTGTGTATAGCTTCAGCGTAATAACTAGTGATATGTTTCTGGCATTCAGTGTTGCATACAGTCGCCCTCAGCATCCACTGGAGTTTGATTCCAGGACGCCCCCCGCCCCCTGTGGATAGCAAAATCCATGGATGCTAAGTCCCATTATATACAATGGCTTGAAAATGTTCAGGGGGGGAAATCCAAAAGGTAAACTTACTGTTCAGGTGAACAGCAAGGTTTACCTTTTGGATTCCCCCACCCCTGCTGAATATTTTCAAGCCATGGTTGCTTGACTCCATGGATGCAGAAACCGTGGATATGGAGGGCCGACTGTAACTGCTAAGGAATGATACTCCAGTTATTCTTCCAGTATCAAAAGCTATGCTCAGTTATAGTAATCAGTTATAATATTGAATCAGCCACATTACTAGGTCTCCAACCATACTGGATTTCTAGCACAAATCTTGGAAAAACACATGTGCACTGGCTTAATCCTACTTGTACGGGGGGTAAGCACCACAGATCTAAAAGTGTCTTATTCCTAAATAGACATTTTGCTGCTAGGCATGATAGGCTTTGTCTTCTGACCATGACAACCAAGAGGTGAGAGAACAGAGAGTCATAATATCATTTGGGATGGTGGGTATGGAGGTCTTATTTTTTTCAGTGCAGTCAGAGCATGTTTTATTGATATCATACCAGTTGCACTGGTTACCAGTGTGTTTCTAGACCTAACTTAAAAGTGCCAATGTTGATTTTTTTTTTAATGGGTTGGGGCAGATCAAGAAGGGTCACTTAAAAAAAGGATTATCAGTCTAGAATCTGAAGTGGTCCATGCCTCCCTACTATCTAATTGTGCTGTTGTGATGTTGTTGTTGTGTCTTCCAAGTAACCCCAACTCAATGGTAACCTTATTATGGAGTTTTCTTGGCAAGATTGATTCCAAAGAGGTTTGCCATTGCCTTGCTGTTAGGATGAGAGAGTATGATTTGCCCAAGATCATGCAGTGGCTTTCCATGTCTGAGTGGGGATTCAAATCCTAGTCTCTTGGGTCCTAATCCACTATACAAATCACTACAGCACATTAGTTCTCTCATTGTATTGTTGTTATTGTTGCTGTGTGCCTTCAAGTTGTTTCTGACTTATGACAACCCTAAGGCAAACCTATCACAGGGTTTTATGGGCAAGATTTGTTCAGAGGAGGTTTGTCATTGTTTTCCTCTGAGGCTGAGAGAATGTGACTTGCCCAAGGTCACTCAGTGGGTTTCATGGCTGAGTAGGGTTTCGAACCCTGGTCTCCAGAGTCATAGTCTAATACTTAAACCATTACACCGTGCTGGGTGCCATACTTCACTTAGCTGATGCTGGAAGACTCAGTACATTATCAAATAAACATAACCTTGCCCAGTTTCTGCGGTCTGAAAATAAGATTCTTCTTTTGATAGCTTTTCATCGCTCAGCTGGGCTGGATGCAGTGAGAGATCAAATATGTCAATGAAAGCAAAAAAAATGCATCATTAACAAGTTACAGATAATGAGCATTAACAATTCCAACATGACAGTTACTGCCAGCTGCTTGTGAACTGTACAGTGTTATGAGATTACATCCTAATTGAATTTGTTTCATACAATGGAAAATTCTGTACAAAAATGGCACATTATCTGCCACACTGTATCATTAATATGTTATATGAAAGGATTCCAGATTGGCTTACTGTACTACCAAGAAATGCAGATAGATGGGATCATAACATGATGTATCCATGAGGTACATTTCTTTGGACACATGAGAACTGTGTTTTCTTATAGCCAAACTACACTTAACTGAATATACATTTATTTAAAAGGCTAGGGTGAAACTCCCCCAATGATATTGGAACAGCAGTATATCATCCTTTAGTATGAGGTGTGTTTTAGGTCCAACAGACTCATTCTTGGGAAACAATAAAAATATTAAACTACCAACCCACTGATAATGGTTTCTAAGAGCTTTGTGTAAGAAAAGAGCCCTATATCTACACACTACTGCAAGAGACACACATGACACTCAAAGTCTGTTTTATTTTAAGAATGTAGAACCTTTTGGATTTTTTTTTCCTACAAGCAAATGTGCAAGCATTTTTTTTTTAACCATGCCATGATTGAAATGTGGTCAAACTTTAAGAGTTTAAGGCTGGATTTGATGAGAAAATAGTAGTAACATATAGGTGAGCGCATGTATAAATGTAAAAGAGTAACAGCAGAGAAGCCTCAAAATTATAGTGAAAATATAGGAAGTTTCAATTAAATAGTAAATTGCCAAGATGAGATTTCAAGAGAAGAACGATTCAGTTTGTTAGGCTGAACATAATAAAAGCCATGCCAGATCAGACCAAAGGCCTATTTAGTCTATCTTTCTGTTGCAGCAGGGTCAACCAGATGCCAGTGGGAAGCTCACAAGCAAGGTATGAGTACAATAGCACCCTTGCAATCACATCACCTAGCAACTGGCATTCACAGGTATGTGTCCTCTTATAATGGAGGTTAAGAATGGGCAGCAATGTCCTTCCAGATTCCATTAGGACTTGTCAGCACAGACAATCATGAGGAATTACGTGAGTTTCAGTCAGGAAATATCTGGAGACCCATAGCTGCCCATCTTCATCCAAACTAAATTATTCCAGTATTACTATTCTACCAAAGCAACAGAGGTGGGCTACTTGTTGTCTTTCTGCTCATTATGATGCACTGCCACTCTCATGTTTTTAAGGCACAACCTGTCCAGAAGGAAGGGAAACTAAGGGTACCTTTGGGCAGTTACATCACAAACCATGGCGTTCAGCCAGTCTCTCACACTCACTCACAGCCTGTTAAATGACATGATATTAGCATTTGCAAATCATTATGCTACTCTATTGTGATAACTAGACACACCAATTGGGATGTGCTCAATCTCTTTGTCTTATCAGCTATTTCATACATGTAGCATGATGGCACCATACAAATTTCCAATCACTAGCTGCCACTGAATTCTGCTATCAGTCTTGTGGGCAATGTTGTGAGCAAACGAATTCTCATGCGATAATTATGTTGCTGCAACTTTTATTAGTACAGGGGTCAGTTAATTTCTTCACACCAAATTTTATTCGTTGCAAATTATACTCTTGTCATCTGGCTGACTACTGACAAAATGTGTGTGCGTGTTCTATTAAGAAACAAGGAAGCTGCAATACAGATTAAGTTTAGCAGTTATTCAGGGGCATGATGCACAGCACAGACAGCCAAAGAGAGGTGGCAGCTATGGAACAGATTGCTTTTCATTTCCCTTGCTTTAGGAAGGATAATGGAAGAGAAGTTGAGAAAGAAACAGTGCTTTGAAAGCTGCAAACAGCTGTCTTTTTATTATTATTTTGGGGAAAAAATACAAACACTCAGGAGCAATCATAAGACCCTTTCTATTTTCATCACAGCATCACTGTGACTTGAGGACTT
This sequence comes from Gambelia wislizenii, assembly GCA_030847615.1. Taxonomy (NCBI): domain Eukaryota; kingdom Metazoa; phylum Chordata; class Lepidosauria; order Squamata; family Crotaphytidae; genus Gambelia; species Gambelia wislizenii. Next base: position 31,856,256 of record JAUMIR010000005.1, read on the forward strand.
GTTCATATCATCTAAGTTTTAGGAACCAACATATTCGCTTTGTCCTTGACAGCTTCCCTCCTGCTTCCTCATCAAGTATCTCTTTAGATCACACATTAGGATCTTCCACATGAATGCCAGCTTTTAGATTCTTGGCTGAATACTTTATTGCACCTTACTATCTACATCAGGGTAAGAAGTATGCTGCTCCTGGGGACCTTTTTTTTTTTTTATTCCCACACCCTTCCTGACTTGTTGGCCCAATGCATCCACCACCAGAAAAAAATGGGACAAGAAATGACAATTGCTGTTCTTTGAACCCTCTAAGAGCAGTTACCTTCCTTAACAACCTTCAATGCCTGATGCAAACCACGCTCTTCCCCCAGAGGCTTTACAAAGCCAGAAGCAGACTTCCAAACATTTCTAATGTCATTCTAGGGATCTGATGTGGTTCACAGTAGGTCCTGGGGGTAGGCCCTCAGACTTCAGAGTTTGCTTGCTGCTGCCCTCCAAAAACCAAACAGCATTCATACATATTTGTTCCCCAACATCCCGGTATCATTCTTTGTTGCATCTTCTGTATTCCTGCCCCCAGCAATAATTTAGAGAAGCTTTGTCACACCTGGGTTCCCAGATGTCTTTGAACTACAACTTCCAGCATCCCGACTGCTCGGCATGCTGGCAAGGAATGAAGAGAGTTGTAGACCAGAAACATCCCAACACATAAGGTGCAGTTTCTCAGGGCCAGGATGTGCCTCTTTGTTCAGGCTATTCTGTAGCTTCCATTCTGTAAGTATCCATTCTTGGTGATACAATATTAAAAAGCCAATAAATATTTCCCTTTGGAAACATCTGTTCATTAGCTGCTGCTATCTTTAAAAAAAATCCAACATCTGCAATTCCAGAGGAGATTAAGGCTTGTATTTACTGAAGCTTACTTGTCATACAGGGAAGCATTTTTGAAACTATGGAGAAATTCTGATGGAGGATATGTGTTTGTGTTGTTCAATGAAAACACAGCCATAGGCCCCATTGGTCATGTGCAAGAGTTAGGTGTGCCTACAGCACTTCTATGAATCCCAATCGGAGCTATTAAAGGGAAATTACCTTCATTTTCACAATGGAAGTAATGTCTTTGGATAACCTATCTCATGAAAAAATCTGTCCAAAACGCTGCTTTATACAGTATGCCACCCCATCCACAGGAGGTATGTTCCCGGACTTACCATGAATACAGGAAACCATGGATGATAGCAAAGCCTATTAAAATGAATTACTTCCAGTGGAAGCATAACATAGAGTTATGCTGGTGTACCTAGAGGATGCTTACAAAGACCATATTTTTTATTTTATTTATTTATTTATTTATTCCCCGCTCTTCAGCCACAAGGCTATCAGAGCGGCTTACAAATTGTTTTAAGCAATAGCTATTTACACATCTACACTGCATTAAACAGTTTCCAACGTGTGTTAGCTAATTGCCCCCCACAAGCTGGGTACTCAATTTACCGACCTACAAAAGGATGGAAGGCTGAGTGAACCTTGGAGCCTGCTGGAATCGAACTTGCGACGTGGTGGCTTGCAGTACTGGCATTTAACCACTGTACCACCAGGGTCAAGTGGATAGGAGTCCCATGGATATTGGAGGGTGGGCGTCGTACTGTATTCTATAGATCTGGAAAGGTTCATGGGAAGGAAACACATTTTTGAGTTTTGTTCTCAGCTGTTGCAGTCCAGTCCGCTCAGAGGTCCAAATGGAAGGTTGAGGAGGGATAGGCTGTTACTGGTGCTACTATTCTTGTGTGCAATGTGACCGTGACCAGCCCCTTAGCTTTGCATGGCCGTAGAAATAGTATGTACACTACAGAAATGTGGATGGCTTTCTTTCCTTTTCCTGTGACAGATGTTTTCTGTCTGCCAACTGCAGAAAGAATACCAAAATTTCTACACTACTGTCTCTTATTAGAATATTCAATTGTCCATATCAGGCATGGGGAAGCTGAAAGATAAAATGAGAGCTGAAACATAAAGGATACTGCTATGGAAGTAAGAGAAAGGAAGAAGCACTGACAAATATCTGTGAGCAGAGCTTGACATTCTTTTGGCCACTGGCCATCCTGGCTGAGGGATTCTCTGAGTTGTAACCCAAAAAGCAACTTTCCAAATATTTACTTGTGATCTAAAACATGGGGAAAATACAGATACAGATGTCCATAGCAAACCAGGAAACAGTTGCATTAATGATACAAGTCATATATCCAAACATAAACCCATGGGTGCCCTGGGCCAAAGGTTGCCCTACCATGATATAAATATTATGATCAGAATTTTTACATAACTAAGAGCGAAATTCAACCTTGTCCCTATCTGGAGGAGACACATCAAAACCAACTGAATTTGTAGGTCAGAATTAACGTAAAGTCCATTGATTTCAAATGTTATACTCTAGGTAAGACTACCACTGGATTTGGACTAAACATTTACCAGGAACAGTGCTGTGATGTGCTAGGAGGAAACATTTAGCAACTGTGAATGCATGTAGTTTGTGGTTGGCTAACTTCTGTGCACATATGATGCCAATGTCAATGGGGGCATTTCAGTCAGCAACTACAATGTTACAGAGTGCTCACTGAGAATCTATCCTCCACTCAACTTCTGCCATCTCTCCACTATTCACAGGTGTTAGGATCTACCTGTGGAAGATTCCCCCCTGTCAAATGTGTAAACAGAGGTACTGTGTAGCAATTAAAGTATCAACTGGGTTTCAGGAGATCCAAATTCAAGTCCCCACTGAGCTATGAAACTCACTGAGTGACCTGGGATTAATCAGTGGTGTTTTTTTTTTAGTCTGACCTACCTCTCAGAGTTATCGTTAAGATAAAGTGGGGAGAAGGAGAGCCACATTCACTGTCTTGAATTCACTGGGAGAAAGGCTGGACAAAATTGCAACTAATAATATAAATAAACTTAATTCAAACATGCAAAAGCCATTTTGTCCTATGTAAATTGCATGCTTCATGTTAAAAAACACAACATATCAAAATATTCAAATTCATGGATTTAAAAGGTTTAATTGAAAACCGTGAATGTTCGGATGATTTCCTTAAGTCGTCAAAAGTTTCCTTATTGTACTTCTATACCAGAATCTTCCCTCCCCCAATACATATGCAGTTAAGTTCTCTATTCAGTCCTTAGTTATTTCAAGATATTACATGTCATAATCTGAAGATGTGATCAAGACACATTTCTCTTGTCTGTCAATTCCTGAGTATTACTAAGAGGTTATTAGCAGCTTCAACCTAAAGGCAGAGTAGAGTTTCCCCTGCCCATTAAAAGGACAGTTGGAGGAATCCTTTTTTATTGGGGGGGGGGATTAAAAGTCTTAGGATACATTTTATGAAGTGAGCAGGAGTCCACATAATCTAATGACAAATAAATAAAAATTAGTTCATTGAGGAGGCAGAAGACTCTTCATTGTCTCTGCTGCACGTACACTCTCTCTGTATTCTGTGGAATACCTGTGAGATACATTCCCTCTTCAGCAGGACCGGCTCGATCATAAGCAGAGTGAGGCAGCCACTGCATGCAGCAAATTTTGGATGTCATGAAAAGGTAAACAAATTTGTTGTTTGGTATTTTTGCCACCAGAGTTAGGGAAAGTAGCTTCTGAGATTTTCTGCCTCATTTGGCAAAGTAACTTGGTTGGTTTGGGCTATTATTTACCTTGTCTTGTGGGAGGAGCATTGTTAGCTGGCCGGCCTCAGGTAGCCAATGGTTTGGGGCAGCCTGTTTTTGGGGTTAACCATGGACTGCTTGCTGTAGGTAGTGATTACCTTCTTGTACAAACTTATGCCAATCTGTTCTTCCAGGAAAGGCTTTTCCAACCACCACACAGAAACAGCACATGCAAACCTGAGACATCCCACCTGCCTTCCAAACATCTGCCCTAATCAATAAAAATTTAGTGTAGGGACTGAAAGCCTGGCAGAATTAAAAAGAAATAGACACGTGGCTGGTAATGGAAGCTGATTCCCCCTCCCATCCTATTTGCCATATTAAAAAAAGAAAAAAGAAAAAAGGAGTGCCACTCCATGAAAAATATTTTTAATTTCTTTCCTCCTTGTAATACTTCAAAAAAAGGAAGGTGACATTGGAAAGGTTTTGTCTTTTTATCCATGTTTTTGAGGAGAAAAAAAAAGCTAACCCATCACCACAACAAAGGCCCATTTAAGCTCTTTGATACAAGACTCATTTCTTTATCTCTCTGCAGTGTCCTATGGATAACTCTTTTTATGGATTCTATAATTGATTACTTCAGCTTCATGGGTTGTAAAATCTGGGCATGCCCCCTTATGAATTGTAGTTCTTTTTTATTCTTCTGCATCTCCTTATGAACATTTCATCCCCCTTAAAAAGCACTCCAGTTCAAGTCTGTAGGAACACATTACAGCTTTATTTCATTAGTCACTGAAATGAGTCATCAAGAGAACCTTTCTCTGCTGGTGCAGAATAGCCAAGATTTTTCATCATCTAAACCATTCCAGATCTAGGAGTTCTGGCAAGTGGGTTTTCCACTACCTCTGTACTGAAATCTACTCCAAAGGAGTAAGCTTTGTTCTATGTTGACCTCACTGATCTCTTCCAATTCCTCCTTCCTTCCTTTTTGTCCATTTGCATTATTGTATTTATAGGCTCTTGATATCAACTATTGCTCCTGAGCACAACGTGTCTATGTTCTTAATAGCAAATTACTGAAAGTTAAATGGCATTACCAATTATCTTCTTTTGTGGCCATTTCCCTTCTGCACAAATTCCATTGCCCTGCGCTGTTTATAAACTGTTATTTTATCATCCAAACACCCAGTTCTCATCATTTAAAATGAGATATTTTAAGTAAAATGTAAGCTATAGAGGTGGCCCTTAGCATTTACTACAGTATTTCTTCTTTCTCACCACACAATATCCCTTGTCCCCATGATGAAAAGTAGGAATGACAGATAGCTCCACTGTTCGTTCGTTCGTTCTTTCTTTCTTTCTTTCTTTCTTTCTTTCAGTGATGCCAGATAGTAGGGCTACAAAGCTGAAAATCAGCTTCTAGTATTGTGGTCTGGTTGTCTTATTATTATGTGTGGTTGTAAGGACACCAAACACAATAAAAATCTGTGAACTGGGCAAGTATGAGCCCTTATTGATTCCACTGGTCTCTGGCCATTAAGATTTTAAACGGCAGTGCTTATGTGCACGTTGGCAGCTATAGAAAATAGCGGTAACTAAACCATTGTGAGAAGCCCTGTTGGTAAGTAAGCCTGTTCCTACATAGGTAACATCACCAATACTGGAGAACAGAGAACACAGCAGGGGCTGGACAAATATGGGGTCAGATGAAGGGAATGGTGCAGATGAGATAAGGGAATCAGCCACAAAAAGTGTTAAATCTCCCATAATATGTTCAAAGCACATCCGAAAGCTCAGCTCTGAAAGCAAACAATTCCTTATGGACTAAACCAAGCCTCGTGAAACCAGGCATATCTTTTTCCAAACTCGTGAAGTCAGTTAGGATGCTCATAAAATAGCTCACTCGGCTCAATGAGAAAAAAAAATGTACAGTTGTCCCTCTGCATCCACGGATTTGGTATCCACAGATTTAAGTATTCACGGCTTGAAAATATTCTTTAAAAAATAATAATCCCAAAAAGCAAACCTTGATTTTGCCATCTTATATAAGAGACACCATTTTTCTATGCCATTGCATATAATGGGACTCGAGTATTCACGGATTTTAGTATCCAAGGGTGGTCCTGGAACCCCCCTCTCTGGCTTCTCTTCGCAAACGAAGATTCAGGAAGGACTCATCCCGTGCTTTCTGCAAGTGTGCTGATGACTAAAAAGGCCAATCCGAGATAGTCCAGTTGCATAAAGCACAGTAGAAGGTCTCCTTGGGTGATGTTTCTGGGTTGTGATTCTTTCTGCGTTGTCATTTCTCTTCAAGACTTGTCCGGCGTGAGTTCTCAAATAAAGCTGCAGCATTGTGGATAGTGCATCTCCATGCCTCCTGATGTGAGGCCAGGGCGGACCATTGTTGGTGATCAATTTGGCCGAGCCTGAGATGTTGTTTCAGGGAGTCCTTGTATCGCTTTTTTGGAGCGCCCCTCTTACGCTGACCCATGGAGAGTTCACCGTAGAATACTATTTTTGGAAGGCGATGGTCCTCCATCCTAGAAATGTGCCCTGCCCAGCGCAGCTGTGTTCTCAGTATCATGGCCTCAGTGCTGGTGATCCCTGCTTGCTCAAGGACAGCTACATTCGTCACATAGTCAGTCCAGTGTATATTTAGGATTGTGCGTAAACAGCGCTGATGGAAGCGTTCGAGGAGTCGTAAGTGGTGGCGATAGGTGACCCATGTTTCAGGCCCATAAAGGAGAATAGACAGTACAATGGCTCTATACACACTGATTTTTGTGTTTCGCCTCAGGTGTTTATTACTCCACACTCTTTTGCAAAGTCCTGGAACCAAACCCCAGTGAATATGAAGGGACAACTTTATAAAATTCAGGTACATTCTCTGCAATGCGCTACTGAAGTTATAAAAAATAATTTTAAAATCCTGCAGCTCCAGCAAAAAGGAATAGTTCATCTCTTATGGACCTTTTAAAAGTTACTGTTTAGAGTCCAACTCCCAGAATCTTCTGACCATTGTTACTAGGGAATTCTAGAAGTCACAGTCCAAAAAGTAACTATTCTAAGCTTTGGCCTCTTGTATCATTTTACCCAAAACACACCCTAAAATATACATTTTTTTTTATGAAGGTGAAATTGAATAGAAAATGAGGCAGAAGATGTGGGGGGAAAGGGTCAACAGGATCTTGTCTGATCTTGGAAGCCAAGCAAGGTCAATCCTGGTTAGTACTTGGATGAGAGACTGCCAACAAATAACAGGTGCTGTCAGCTATATATCAGTGGAAGGAAATGCCAAAACCACCTCTGAGCTACCCTTGCCTAATAAAGCCCTATGAAATTCATGGTTTCATCATAAGTCGACAGGCGACTTGAAGGCACATGCTTTGATGGCGTTCATGATGGCGGCTTTAGAAAACCTGTCCCGCCTGGGTGGCCCTAAAGCATTTTCTAAACCAAACACATGTAAACAACATGCAATGTTAAACCTTGAGCTAAAAAAGTTTAGACTCCATGGCAGTGATGGGACATGCTGACATTAATATTCTACAAACCTGTCATGCAGCTGGGCTCATAATCCCCTTCCTGTGTTGTTTACAGCATCAAGACAAAACAGCTTAGCCTTAAATGCATTTGTTTTGAAAAAGTAAAGCAATTTCCCATTACTACACTAAAGAGACATGTTGAGCTGGGGAAAGCCATTCAGCCAGATGGGACCTTTTAACCCTCAATTGTACCTTGTGCAATTGTGAGCAAACCCCATGGATCTAAAGGATATTAGCTTCCAAAATATAAATGTATACTTGCTTGTGTTCACATGAACCTATACAAGTCAACAACAGACATATATACAGGGTTTATTAAGGCATATTGTTAATTCTTAGAATGTCCAGTGTTCTAATTGGTTCCTCCCTTTAGAATTCTTCTCCCACCTAAAAGCCCCATGATGACATTAACAGAGTACAGTCTTCCTAGTGATCTCAATTCTATGGCAGATGTGGCACCACTGGGACAAATACTTGTGCAACACAGCACAAACTGTTCTGTGAAATGGAGTATGCTGAGATCTTCTAAAACGTTTCATTGCATGGTCACACCATTGCTACGTTTAAGAGGATAATGTAAAATATTCCACATAAAATGCCAGCTAACAAAATTCATTCCATGAGCTTAGAGTAACTTCAAAAGGACTCTTTTCCCTCTACATGGAATATTTCATGGAATATTTAAACAAAACAATCAAAGAATTTTTAAAAAACATATCAGGAACCCCAAAATTGAAGGATCTCTAGAAGAAGAAAATAGTGTTTAATCATCAATAATTTCAACACGCTAACAAACAAATAGAAAAACTTAAGACAGGCCATGAGCCACAAATAAAATAAAGGAATCATAAGAGTTGGAAGAGACCATGAGGATCATCCAGTCCAACCTCCTGTCATGCAGGAATACACAATCAAAGCACTCCTGACAGATGGCCATCTATCCTCTGTTTAGGATAGCATTTTATATTTATGTTTGGGATAGTGATTACAGTATATAATAAACCTAAAAAAGAAATGCCCATTTTTTCTACTCACAAACCTGGACTAAACTCTGTATTATATTAACATCCTATACACAGAGGTTGGAGTTGTACAGCCCTCCCCATATTGATGAACTGCAATTCACACTAGCCTGAGCACACCTGGCTGTTTTTAAGGAATGCTGGCAGCTACAGTTCAGCAATATGTGGTGAGCCACACAATTCCTGTCTCTGTTATCTATCTATCTATCTATCTATCTATTTTATTCAATTTATACCCCGCCTTTCTCCCACCAAAATACACAGCCCTATATTTGTGTGGGTTTTTTTTCCAATTTTTCAGAGGTCCTAAGCCCCAACCCCCATTAAATTTGAGGGCCAGTTGTATTATACCAAACATTAAAAAAAATTAAATTCCATATAGTTTAAAACATTTTTAGAATACATTTAAGTCATAATTCAAAACAAAATATAAAAGTAAAAACAGAGCACATCATTTTAAACCATATTCTGCTATATGGCTAAATTCAATCATATGCCTGCCTAAATAAGAAGGCCTTAACCTGCCAGAAAAAGGGGAGCAGAGAGAGGGCTAACCAGATCTCCTGAGGGAGGGAGTTCCACAGTCTAGGAGTAGCCACTGAGAAGGCTATCTCTCATATCCTTACTGACTGTGCCTGCAAAGGTGGTGGGACAGAGATAAAGCCCTCATCCAAAGATCTTAGAACTCAGTTCAACTGAGTATGGGGAGATACAGTCTTTTAGGGCTTGTCTACATGGGCAATTGACCCTATCTCAAGCCATCTTGGAGCCCTGCAGTCTTGACAGCACAGGACTTTTGCCCTGTTTTGCCCCCAGGGAGTTCTCACAACACCTGGGGCAAAGACAGAGCTAAGACAAGTGGAAGATGGGGTAGGGCCTGTTGCAGCATTTTAAAATAATACCTGTTTAAATCCATTCCAGCCAGCAAAAAATGGATTGGGCCCCACATGACCATTCCAGCATGCCAGCCTGTTGCTGTAGCTGCCCCCTGCCTCGCTCTTCCATAGCCAGAAATGGGGCCCACAACACGTGACCAAGGCTCACATGCTGCACAACTGCTTCCTGACATCAGAGAGTGTGATGTTGGTGGAGGTAGCTGCAGGGATGGGCCAGGGTGCCTGTCAGGACTCTGGCCCATTTTGTGCTAGTGATGGGGGAAGAATGCACCTGATCTGCAGACAAGATATGCCAGTGGGAAACTGGCATATTCTGGCCTGTGTAGATGAGCCCTTAAGGTAGTCTGTATCCCAACCATGTAGGATTTTAAAGGTCATAACCAGTACTTTTGAATTCTACCTGGAAATGGACTGGTAGCCAGTGAAGTGTCTTTCAACAGGGTTACATAGAATCATAGAATCATAGAATTGTAGAGTTGGAAGAGACCACGAGGACCATCCAGTCCAACCCCCTGCAACGCAGGAAATCTTGATCAAAGCATCCCCGACAGATGGCAATCCAGCCTCTGTTTAAAGACCTCCAAGGAAGGAGACCCCACCATGCTCCGAGGGAGTGTGTTCCACTGCCGAACAGCTCTTGCTGTGAAAAAGTTCCTCCTAATGTTGAGGTGGAATCTCATGATCCCTGTATCCAGAGTTACATGATCCCTGTAAGCAGCTCCAATCAGCAACCTGGTTGCAGGATTTTGGACTCTCTGGAGCTTCTTGTTAGACAAAAACAAAGCTGAACTGAGCAATGTGAGACTATAACATACTGTAGTTTGTTTATAATGGATTGTTAAAAGAACCCAACATTATACCCCCCTGACACTCACATAGACACTTGTAAATTTATATGGGTCAGAAAACATCTTACTAACAGCTGCAATTCTAAAAACAAAGGATGTGCAACACCTTTCTCCCTCCTCCACCTTGGCAAAACTAGACAGCTCAGGTATTAACTTGCTATGTAGGTACCCTAATCAATGAACTCTAACAGCTGTCTCTGACCCTATTTCAGGAATAAAATCTTAGTTATGAAAATAAGATGACAAATGTAGTCACTGTCTTTCAAACACAAATCTTTGGGAAAGCTAATAACAGCCAACTGGAATGAAGGAATACATAGTAGGACCCATGGTGTAATAAAGTCTGCTCCTATTATAGCTAAAAATAATGCTAAGGTAGCAACCTTGTGATGTAACAAACTTTCTGAAGTTAAGCAGACATATTCAGAGGGACAATTTGAAAAAAGGTATAAATGCTATGGGCAGCACGAAGTAAGGAAGTTGAACAAAGAGAGACAAAGAAAGCTCTGAGATGAGATAACATGGATCTCAGAGAGAAGCTCTAGGATGGGCACATGGCTACTGGGCCTGGCTTGGGAATAAGCATGTGGCTCAGCCAAGCCCTGAATACACAGACAGAATCCTCAGGTTACCGCAAGACTGTAAGTAGTTGTTACGGAACCGTTCTTAGTTTTGCGTCAAGGATATATTTTATATCCTTGGCTAGATGTAACTGAATGCTTTTACTATTTCTGTAACTTCTAAATTGTACCTGGGGGATTGGAAGGTGCCATCCCCCATGAAGAGATTTCCCTATTAAGCCTTGGCTGAATAAAATAAGCTTTCTAATTTTTCTCTTAACTGATGCCTACATGTGACTTATCTTTTGCTTGGTCACTCTATTCTCTTTGCTTCTGGATAGAAGGCAGGGAGTTCCAAAGTTCTCTGTGGTCTCCTCTTGGACCACATGTAAAAGGGGTGTGCAGTTCAAGAGGTGGTGACAGCATATTTAGAAAAGTGAGACATAGTTCTGAGGGATTTCCAGGCTAGAGGAATCTCTAAGACTGTGTCCTGAAAAGGAACTTCCGAGGCTCCAAGCAGAGAGTCCCAGGCTAAAGTTACTACAGCCAATATAAGCATTTATGATCTAGTAACATTCTGTTATTGCAACATATTTCTAAAGAGTTGCCCTTGAATACTGTTTGGACAGAACAGGGCAGTTAGATTAATAAACAGGGGTGTGTTCAGATTAGCTATCACCTACACTGGCTCCTGCTTCATTTCAGAGCCTAAACTGAGATGCTGTTGATTAACACTAAAAGCCCAGACTACCTTAAATACTATCTTTTTCCACATAAACCTAAGGCCCATTCACAGTAAACAATTATAGTCCTATCATTCCAATTTAACTGGCTCCAGCCTATGAAATCCTGAGACTGACAATTTAAAATACAGGTCGCCTGCCATATCCATGGAGCCAATATCCATGGTTTCAGTTATCCATGGGTGAAAAAAATACCACATACCATAGAGTGGTGCTGGAAAATGCCTAGAGAGGTGTCCTCTCTAGGAATCTCTACGTACTCCAAAGCAACTCTATGGTATTTTTGTACTTGAAGTCCTTTATTTTAATAGAGCTTGCTACTATCTGTGGTTTCATGTATAAATGGCAAATCCGGGAATGTATCCCCATGAATATGGGGGGGGGGTGGCGACTTGCACCCTAAAGCCACCAGATCACATCTGATCTTGGAAGCTAAGCAGGGTTAGCTTTGGTTAGTACTTGGATGGGAGACCACCAATGAATACCATGTAGGCTATATTTCAAAGGAAGGAACTGGCAAAACCACCTCTGAATATTCCTTGCCTAAGAAAACCCTACAAAATTCATGAGGTCATCATAAATTGACAGGCAATTTGAAGGCACATACACACACACATTTAGAATTCTTAACCATAAAACCTTAGGAAACTACAAAATCAAGTACAGTTAAAGTGCTGTACATGTGTAAGGGCCCCTAGCAAGCACTAAGGCCCCACTCAGGGGCCTCTCTGCTTTGTTCTGTTCTACATCTCATCTGCTATTTAATAGATTTGTATTACCTGTTTCATTCTGCACTTTTATGTATGCGGAAGCTACGTGTCATATAAAGTCCTATATGACTTAGGTCCAGGTTATCTAAAGGACTGTTCTCTTCCTTCAGTCTGGCAGGGTTGCGCTTTCAACCAGGAGGTTCATACAGGGAGCTTTGAGGCTGCAATGAGGATTTTTAATTAGTAAAAGTAATACAAGTAATAATACCTTTTCTAATGAAGAACCCAATTGTGGGCACCACAATTCAAAAAGGATATTGACAAATTGGAGCATGTCCAGAGAAGGGCAACTAAAATGGTAAAAGGTCTGGAAATGATGCCTTATGAGGAGAGACTTAGGGAGCTGGGTATGTTTAGCCTGGAAAAAAGACGGTTAAGAGGCGATATGATAGCCCTGTTTAAGTATTTGAAGGGGTGTCACGTTGAGGATGGAGCAAGCTTGTTTTCTGCTGCTCCAGAGATTGGAACACGGAGCAATGGATGCAAGCTCCAGGAACAGAGATTCCACCTCAACATTAGGAGGAACTTTTTGACAGTAAGAGCTGTTTGGCAGTAGAGCGCACTCCCTCGGAGCGTGGTGGGGTCTCCTTCCTTGGAGGTCTTTAAACAGAGGCTGGATGGCCATCTGTCGGGGATGCTTTGATCATGATTTCCTGCATGGCAGGGGATTGGACTGGATGGCCCTCGTGGTCTCTCCCAACTCTGCAATTCTATGATTCTATGATTGTATGAATTATATTTGAAAACATATGATTGTTTTTATTTTTACTAGCTTTTTCCTTCCTGGTGTGCACCAGGACATTAGATATGTGGTCTGATGAGCTTACTTTAACAGCTTGAAAGACCCTTCCTTCATACTATCTCAAAATAACATGCAGACTCTGTGACTGTATCACCCTGTATCCTCCTGCTTCTCTCCTGCATTTTCCCCCCACCATGAAGAAACTGCATGTTTGAAAACTTGCACAGAGAATCTTATTCCTTTTTTGTAATCCTAATAAAGGTATGATACGAACCTGGGAATTTCTGTAATGCTACCCATACATTTTGAAAGAGTGTATTCTCCTCTAGCTGATAAGGAGATCAACTTATGTGAATTGTGGTGCTGGTGAAAGGTTCTACAGATACCTAGACCTGTCAGAAGACAAATAAAAGGGTTGAAGACAAAATCAAGACTGATATCAACTTAGAAGCCATGATGACTAAACTGAGATTACCATACTTTGGACAGGAGTTAGTAGAGTCATTAGAAAACAATAATGTTCTGTAAAATAACAGCTTAGATATTGTTTTAAAAACCAAACAAACCTGACTTCATCAGGAGAGCCCCTTCTCTAAGTCCCACAACTATCACAAGCATGGTTGGTGGGAACACAAGAGAGGGCATTCTTGGTGGCTGCCCCTAAACACTGGAACTCCCTCCCAGGGAGGCCAGACTGCCTCCCCTCCTTGTTGTCCTTCCATCAGTAGGTTAAAACCTTTTTATTCTGATGGGCTTTTAAAACAACTTTTTTAAAGCTGACTGGGGTCCATGAAAGTTCATGACATATAACATGTTACTCTTTAAGGTGTAAGTTTGTAATTCTTTTCTTTATAACAAAGAAGGAAATATGCCTAGACTATCCACACACACACCCATGCACAGGCAAAGGACAAGTTAACATGAAATGGCTTTGGGTATGTGAGCTGGGATTAAGGGAGAATCACAGTGAGCCTCACTATTGTTAAGTAATACGCACAGTACAAGAACGTGCAGTTCTTCATTTTAGAGGAACGGCTAATTGTACCTATGGATGTAGGAAGGTTGGGGAAGAAAAATACATTCAGATCCCCCAAAGCCCTGGTTGACCTCTCTGTAGCCTGCTGTGTTAAATGTTTTAAAGCACTCTAAATGCACAATGACTAATTCATGTAATACAGCAAAGAATGAGAAAAGGGGAAATGTACAGCTCGGCAAGCTTGAAATTTGCCAGGTTCATTTCTGGAGAATTGACACATACATGCACGCAGCACAGCACTATGCCTTGGGACCAGCTGCCTATGGTTGCTTTGGAATTCTCAAAACATTAAAATGAATAATGTTGCACAGAATGGAAAATTACAATGTGCCAGTGATAGAATGGATCCCTTTATAGCAAATTTGCTTCTTCAGCCTCCCCCAGCCTTGTACTTTCCAGATGTGAACTGCAACTTTTATAATTATCATCAAGTGTAGACAACACAACTAGTGTATGCTTACCTAAACCTGCCCTAACTAATCAGTAGAAGAACAAATGATTTCAGCATTCAGAATCTTTAAATAACCTATACCATCCCCATATGCCTAACTGTTTGGGGGCGGGGAAGGAAGGACTCCAAGGAAATTCATCTAATTACCTTCTTAATGAGCAAAGGAGAGCCAGTATTGTGTAGCTGGTGGTTTGAGTATTGAACTGGGACTCTGGAAGACCAGAGTCCGGATACCTGCTCAGTCATTAACCTTGGGCTAGCCATATTCTCTTAGCCAAAAAGGAAGACAATGGTGAATAATTTTATCAAGAAAACCCTCTGACAGAGTCACCATAAGTCAGAATTGACTAGAAGGCACATACCAACTAAACCTCCTCCCTCCCTCTCTTTCTCTCTGCCATGAGCAGGTTCCTTTTGCACAAGATCCATCAAAGGCTACAGGACTGTGGCTCAGGCTCTTTTTACCCAATACTTCTTGAAGACAGGTGGAGAGAGGAATGGACAAGCTGCCTCACTCATAAACAATCTACCCTCAGCTGGAGCACTAAGCCTGAAACAATATCACCTTGATTCTACCCCACAGTACATCTCTCTTCTGTTGCCCATGCAAACTGCCCTCCTGTCACATTGCTGTTTCAGATGTATTACTTGTTGTTGGAACTCCAAACAATAAGTTGGTCTAGCAACTTCCTGTATCTATAAGCTGGATGTTTTATAGAATTTCTAATTCTGAAACTGGGCAGCCAGGGGACACAAATATGCACGTAAGTGGCAAATCTCATCTATCACTTGGTTCTGGGGTGGGTTTGGGGAGAATTTTTCAGGTGAAGGAAGACATCAAGGGATGCAGTCATCAAGGTCTTGGGGCAGGGACGTGTATTTTCCTTCCGCTTAAACCCCTGGTATTTAGAGAGTTTGTTCTACTGCTCCATGCCATGTGACTTCTGTAATCCCACACAACATTTTTACTGGAAACAAACACAATATTTAAAGAATTTGTGGATCAACATTCCAGCTCTTTTATTTTATATATTTATATACTGCTTTTCTAAAGATATGTGATAAATAGAAATATAAGTAGCAATAATGAAAATAGAAATCTCAAAGTCTATTGCTGATTCTAAACCCAGATACTGAAGCCTGGTCCAGCAGCATTATAGGAAGCTTCAGAAATGGAGCGCATGTTGTTACTAGTCTTTATCATTCTTACCATGAATTCTATTTCTGCTTATTCATATTCATTTAATGGTTTCTTCTTCAACTATAGGCAGTCAGCAGGAATGAATCCTGAAATTAATTCGGTTCAATACTTTTGTGCCAAAAGGCACATCATGATGGCACATGGAATTCTGGATATAATTTAGTACTACTACACTACTGTTTCAGTTTCTCTTTTTCAGGGAAGAACTCCAGATAAGATTAAATTATCATGAATCTTTGTTAATGCTAATTGTTTTATCAACTCTTGTTTTCAAGTGCAAAAAATAACCAAAATATTAATCTTCCTTCTATAAAATCCCTGTTAACTACTTGGCCCATATGATCCCCACCCCGTGCACTTCGGTCCTCTGGGAGGAACCTGCTGCAGCCTATGAAAACTAGGCTGTCGCAGACCTCCCAGAGGGCCTTCTCTTCTACAGATCCCAGACTTTGGAATGGCCTGCCAGATGAGATCCGTCTTATCACTACTCTTGATAGCTTCAAAAAAGCGCTAAAGATGGATCTCTTCTGGTAGGCCTTCCCAGAATAACTTCCTGGCTCAAGTGGAGTTGATTGCTTACCCTCCCCCTCCCGCTATTGCCTTTTTTAATATATATATTGTATTGAATTTTATCTTTGTTTTAATTCTCTATTAGTTTAATTTAGTTTTAAGGGGTGGGAGGGTTAGGATTGGGAAGAATTGTTTTAACTTGCTGCTGTTTTAATCCTGTTGTACCCCACTAAACAGAGGGGCGGGTTAAAAATAAATTATTATTATTATTATTATTATTATTATCTTTGTCAATATTGGCATGTGAGGAGATGATGCTTCCCAGGTAGGTGAACTGCTGAACGGACTTGAGCACAGATTTGCCAACGGCAATGTGGGGATGGTGGTGTTCGTCCTGTGGTGCAGGCTGGTAAAGAATTTCTGTTTTCTTCAGGTTGACTTCCAGCCCAAACAGCTCTGCAGCTGTTGCAATGCAGGATGTTAGGTGCTGCAGAGCTGCTTCTGTGTGGGCAACAAGGGCAGCATCATTGGCGAAGAGCAGCTCACGGACTAGATAGTTTAGAGTCTTAGTGTGAGCCCTCAGACGGCTTAAGTTAAACAAGCTACCATCAGTACGGTAATGTATATAGATGCCGTCATCTTCTTCCAGCTCTGCCATAGCCCTTTGGAGCATCATGCTGAAGAAGATTGTAAATAAAGTTGGTGCAAGAACACAACCTTGTTTCACTCCATTAGTTATTAGAAAGGGCTCTGAAAGAGCATCGCCATATCTGACTTGACCACGCTGGCCTTCGTGTAGCAAGATAATCATTTTAAGGAATTTGGGGGGACATCCTAGTCTTTCCAGGATCTGCCACAGACCTTTTCTACTTACAGTGTCGAAGGCTTTGGTGAGGTCAACAAATGTTACATAGAGACCCTTGTTCTGCTCCCTAGATTTTTCTTGCAGTTGTCTAAGGGCAAATACCATGTCTGTAGTACTCCTATTGGCTCTGAAGCCACATTGGCTTTCAGGGAGAAGTTCTTCTGCAATAGCAGGAACTAATCTGTTCAGGAGTATCCTTGCAAGGATTTTTCCAGCAATAGAGATTAGCAAAGGCATATAGTGCATTTGGAAGACTTCACAAAAGAGTCTGGAGCAATAAACACCTGAGGCAAAGCACAAAAATCAGTGTGTATAGAACCATTGTACTGTCTATCCTCCTTTATGGATCTGAAACATGGGTCACCTATCGCCACCACCTACGACTCCTTGAGCGCTTTCATCAGCGCTGTCTACGCACAATCCTAAATATACACTGGACTGACTATGTGATGAATGTTGCTGTCCTTGAGCAAGCAGGGATCACCAGTATTGAGGCCATGATATTGAGAACACAGTTGCGCTGGGCAGGGCACGTTTCTAGGGTGGAGGACCATCGCCTCCCAAAAATACTGCTCTACGGTGAACTCGCCACGGGTCAGCGTAAGAGGGGCGCTCCAAAAAAGCAATACAAAGACTCCCTGAAACAACAACTCAGGCTCGGCCAAATTGATCACCAACAGTGGTCCGCCCTGGCCTCACATCGGGAGGCATGGAGATGCACTATCCACAGCCTTATTTGAGAACTCACGCCGAACAAGTCTTGAAGAGAAACAGCAACGCAGAAAGGATCACAACCCAAAAACATCACCCAAGGAGACCTTCTGCTGTGCTTTCTGCAACCGGACTTGTTTATCTTGGATTGGCCTTTTTAGTCATCAGCGCGCTTGCAGAAAGCACGGGATGAGTCCTTCCTGAATCTTCGTTTGCGAAGAAAAGCCAAAGGGAGATTATTATTATTATTGGCTACATAAACTGCATAACTACATAAACAGTAGAATAAATTCAGTCTAGGCACTTCTCCTTTGTCATCTTAAAAAAATTGAACAACTGTTTGATGGGAACAAAAGCATTTAGGAGGTGCTTCAAATGTAGACTTCAAAAAGTATTGCTGCAGGAGTCAAGTGATAGGAACTAGGTATGGTCTTACAAAGAAATTAGTAAGAAAATAAATTGCTTCATCTGTCCTTTTTCTAATTTCCCCATATTTGGCATATGTCCTGTAATCTTCTGATAAATATTCACCTTCAAAAACTAACTGTGAAAGATTATTTGTTAGTGGGAGCTAAATCCTGTGGATTTGTTACTAAAACATACAGCCTTTCATTAAGCCAGAGAAAAAGACTCCAGCAGTAACTTTAACTCTCATCTGGACAGATTTTTAAAAAACAAAAAACAAAACCCTAAACTTCACATTGGATATTTCAATCTATGGTCTCTTCTTACAGAAATGAAACTTCCCATGTATTGTTCCATATAAAATTTCCCTGCATTCAAAAGAGTGTTTCTAGGTAAAGCATCAAGGATATTATACAATACCAAAACACCCAGAACCAGGGAAAATATGTCCACCTGGAGTGGAAAATTTGTTTTGAATAGATGGCAGCTGCCCTTATTTGCAAACTAATGAACTAAATAAATAAATAATAAAAAGCAGGGACATAATAGCAAAGGATTTGTTCAGACAACCTTCATCTCTGTTCTTAATCTTTTTTTAAAAGGTACATGTCTGTACAGGTAGCTGAAACATGGGGGCACTGTCATAAAAGCCTACTTTTCTGGTGTGGTTCTGTGTGAATTCTGCAACAAAACAGAACTTAGGGAGAGTAATATGTTCTGCCCGCTTGGACAGAGCTTAACAAGAAATATTTGAATGGTGTAATAGAATGGTTGTGGGTTTTAAGTCTTCCTATGGTACTTAACAAGGTTGGGGACTCAAAAAGAGTGATTGTCAAACTTGAGTTCCCCAGATTATGTTTTGGATTTCAACTCTTAGAAACCCCATTCACCTTTGGTACAAAATACCAAAGTTTCAGAACCACTGCTCCATAGAAATATTGACTTCACAAACTGTTAATACTGCTAGAGATGCAATTTTTCTTAGTCAGACTGTATATTTTATGCTCTTGAAACATTCTGGTTAAGTTTTACCCACTATTGGCTATTGGCTGATCAATAGCAATAGCACTTATATTTCTATTCTGCTTTATAGTGCTAAGCATGCTCTAAGTGGTTTACAATGTGTTAGCTAACTGCCCCCAACAAGCTGGGTACTCATTTTACCGACCTACAGAAGGATGGAAGGCCGAGTCAAGACTGAACTCACAATGTTGTGGCTGCAGTACCAGCATTTAACCACTGTGCCACCAATCCCTCTAAGCATTACAATTTTACCCTCCTTGAATCCCATCCTGAGAGAAGACGGGATATAAATCCAATAAAATAAAATAAAATAAAATAAAATAAAATATTTTACAAGATGATGTAGAAATCAATGACATGGATTTAGGCATGGATTTGCAGCCCCTCAACAGCAGAATTCTCTCCCAGGAGAATTTAGGTGGTCTATCTTTGTGGTGGGCAAGTAAAATGTAGTATTTGTTTGGCCTTTGTTTTAGAAAGCCTGCCTGAAAAATATTTTAAATATTTTTGCACTTTGCTTTGGGGCCCTGGATGGCAGAAAAATAATTAACAGCCCACCCACGAGCCTTCAGCATTTGCTGGCTTCCCAGTTCCCCATTTCCATCTGATAAGCACACTAGAGCAACAACCTACCCCATCCCTGTCATAACAAGGCCACTGATTAAAAGAGTCCTGTATATCTCATGACTTCTTTCTGTTAATGCCACATAAGAAAAAAAAATACCAGACTGTTTAACTAATGTGTATGCAGAACATATTTTCTTCCAATGCTGTATAAATGCTGTATAAAAATTAATAGAAGAACCATGACAAACTTCTCTTTCACCTAAGGACAGAGACCATGCAAAAAGACACTGCTATTTGCTCTAAAGCAATTAAGTGTAGAATTTAAGCTCATTAATAAAAGTCATTTGGAAAAGATCAGGACATAGGTTTGGGACTTTAAAAAAAATGCCAGTGGCAACTTGATTTCAAAACAACCTTTGAAATAGAATCACCAGCATAAGAATAATGTGCATCATTTGTGAGCCGACAGATCTAAAATGTCGTCAGTATTAGTTGCCATCCATTAGGCACCTTTTAAATGGTAATAACCACATAAATAAAATTCCTTTCTGGGTATTAGATGATGCAGCCTTTTTAGTGAGCCACCAGTGAACCCATCTCCCATTACAGACCTGAAGAGAGAAAGTAGGGAGAGTATATGTCCTTATGAACTTTGCTCTTCCCTTCATTAAAAGCCACTGAAACCCTGCCAAGATGCTGTTCTGATACTGTTATAGTGCCAATTATACTAAAGCTACAAATGAACTGCATGGCAAACTGTTTTGCTAGGAGCAAGCAGAAGCAGACTCTGGAACAGTGCACCAGCAGCCATGCATGCCACAGTATCTGAAGGCACCAAGGCTGTCTAGTTCCCTTTAACAAGGTTTTAGTAAGTAGGTCAGCTGTCACCTGTGACAGGGTTCAAACTACTCATTGGAGGAACATATTATCTGTGGTATCCCAGTATCATTTTTCAGCAGCTGAGTCTGGAATCATTTGCGCCTTCAGAACCCTTGGTATATTTTCAACTAAGGACATAATTTCTTTTTCAGGATCTGGGTGTAGCTGAGGACAGACAGCAGAATTTCTTGATCTTAGGATCTCGTACAATATGGCTTAAAACACACACACCTCACAAATTGGTTGCCATTTTGGATTTTCAAATGCTGCCTTTTGGATTTGCCACATAACATCTACAGAATGATGCAGCATGTGTTTGTGTATGTGTTTTAATTAAACAGAACTAAGCTATGTTAAGCCTAATGGATTGGCTGGCAAAACAAAATCCTGAATATTGCTCATAGTTGGAACAAGCCCTGTGTTCTTTCTTTCTTGGTTTTTAATTCTGCAATGTCTTTTGTTCTTCCATCCTCCAAAGCATCAAATCTAGTACTTGAAATACCTGTTATTTTGAACACTGTTATCTTCAACCATTCTAATCAGTCTGCTAAAAAGAATATCCCTCCCCTAGCAGAACCACACAGCTTCTTGGAATAGTCACTGAATGGAGGCAGGTAAGAGTACAAGTAGGTTATAAACGAAAACAACATTTATTTGTTTTTCTATGTGCTGCTAGAACTCTTGGCCCAGCAGAAAAGTACAGTTACGTTTTAAAATCATTCTTTGTTGCTGAATAAGCAAGCTATAACTTGAAACAGAATTGGACTAGATGGCCGGATTGGACTGGATGGCCCTTGTGGTCTCTTCCAACTCTATGATTCTATGAGAAATGGTACGGGGTGAAGGAAATCTGTCCCTTTTTGAGAAACTGTAGCAATGAGGGTTTAACAGCCAGTTTCAACCCCATTCTCAGTCTGATTAGAGGTACTGGACAAAGACCAATGGTCTTTTATTGGCCAATGGCCGAAATAAAGTGTCTGCCTGTCTGTCTGACAAAGACCAGAGAAACCCAGATTCAAGTAACTGCTGTGTCATAGAATGCAGTGGTCAATACTGGGATAACCACTTCTTCTCTGGCCAAACGTATGCCACAGAGCTGCTGTGAAAAGAACATACAGACAGAAATCACACAGGGAAAGGGAGGTTAAAAGAAGTCATAAACAAATGAAAATATAAATCCATCCACATCGTGCCAAAGTATAGCCAGATAGAACTACTAGGTTATTCACTTCAAAAATTAAAAGTGAAGAACTGCATTTCAATGAGCAGTGACCATCTATAAGCCCATCTATAAGCCCATCTATGAGCCCATCTATAAGCCCAAACAAAACACTTGGAGGACAAGCTTTTGTTGATAGTCAAGACATTGCACTCCCACTGAAGAATTTGCAACTTTTCAGTATCTTCCCTCTGCTCACTACATGACCCGAATATAATGAAAACCATTTCACCAGTATGAAACAAGATAAAACAGCAACCCTAGACTTGTTGTTGCTATGAATGAAGACACACTCTATGTATATTAAATAAAGAGACAAATCAGGACTGGAGGTTCTGGCTATAAAATACCCTTTTGTGAACCTTCAACCTAAATGGTGTAATGATAGCTAGAGACAGGTTTGTTGTTGATAAGATGATGTCACCTTCAGGAATCCCCCAAGCCCTGCCAGCAAAGCAACTTCGCTTGAGTAGTGGCAAGGGCTAAAAATAGGTGTCTTAGAAACAAGTTAAGGAACTTGGGTTGGGGGGAGAGAGAGGGGAAACCAAACTGAACTTATTTTAGCTGTACTGCTTTGCTCTGCAAAACGTGCACATGCATGTAACAGATAGAACATGAACAAGAAAAGAAGTGGCACCAGGACGTTTCATCTGAAGGCACACATGTTTGCTTTTTGATAGTCAGCTTCAACGAATTAAAAATACATCTCTTGTTTTGTTTTTAGTCAATGGCAAGAAACGACTTCAAAGAAACTCATTATCAATTGGCCACAATAGTCTGAAGGCCACATCTGCTGTTCTCTGCATCTGAAGAGCCTCATTCATCCAATTTGCATTATGCAGTGTAATGGACTAGGGAAGGAACTAAATGAACCTCAACAGAATATGAAGTGGAATCTGGACAAGCACTCTTCTACAAATCTAAAATAGTTTGGAAGCCAAACAAGATCTTATTCTGCCTAGCATACTAATTTGTGCATTCTTAACCTCTCACTGTGGAAAGCACTGAACTGCATTTGCTTTGACCAAATGCCAATTTTTAAATCCTCAAAAACATCTCGTACAAAGCAAAAATTATATCTACCAGTACATATTTTCAGAAAAACAACACGAGCATCTAAAACACAACTTAGCTTTAATGTTCTCCATTCCAAATGGCATCATGCAAATAACATTTTTGGACTTCACAGAATTTCATGCAAATTCTTTGGTTGAATATTCTTTTACAACAATGCACTTCATGAAAGGAAAGTTAAACAATTACTTTTATTGTATGTCAGGGTTGTGCCCTCAAATTTGCATTCCTTTAGGACTTGCATAAGTAAATATGCTTTTCACTCATGTTTAAGCCACCATATTCAAACAGAACCTGTCCAGAGCAATTGGCCTTAGACAAAGCAACGTTTCCCACACACACACACACACACACACTGAAAACTAACATTAAAAATGTAAGTATATGAAAGAATCAGGGTGTGAGCTGCTTTTTCATGATATACTGTATACTGGCTTTTCCTGCAGTATCAAAGTAATCTGCAAACTCTGCTCAGGACTCTGGAAACTATAGCCCAACACAATAAATTTCCCAAATCAGAGGGAAGCCTGGAGTTCCCCCCACTTTTCTGGAGACCCTCCCACCTTTTGTTCCTTGACTGACCTCTTGTTTCTGCCCCCTTCCCTGTGTGACGCTACTACTACTACTTCAAGACTTTTTATTTTGTAACCAATAATTTCAGGCTTTCCATTCCTAAATGATATTAGATATATTCCACTGACTTTCCATAGGTAGACTCCTTGCAAAGAAATGGACAGATTTTGAAAATCCCAATTTGTGGCTTTGCAAATTGTAAATAATTTTGTTTCAGGAAAATACTTGGCACTCAGAATACCCAACTCTGGTTTATTTAGCAACTTTTTAAATCTGATTTTGCACCACCAAATTCATTGCTAAACATATTGTTGACACAAAAATCAGAAAATATTTTGTGTACCAAAAGGACTACCAGTCAATACTTTTAGAAATATCTTAACTTAGGGAGCAGTGAAAGTTGACATCATTCTTCCATTTTACAGTAATCTTTTAGGAAAGTTATTCAGCATCATAATACATCCTCATAGTAGCAGAACCTCAGTTTAGAGTTCTTAGCTATTTTATGCAATAGCAGGTTTGGAGACTGTGAGACAGTGTTGAACTGCAATTCCCATCTTGCCTCACCATTAGCTGTGCTGGCTAAGACTGATGCAAGATGTAATCCAACAACATCTGGAGGTCTAAGAACAGTCACAAACTTTCTCCCTCACAGTGAAAGACACACTGTCTCTCAATAGGTTAGAATAGCTTGCCAAGAAATTGCCAGCCTCTGAGAAAGTTATAAGGAGTGATACAATTTGTATTCTCTAGTGTAAGGAGAACAAGACAAGGAGAACTGTAATTTATGCAAAAATAGCTCTGTGCAAACCAACCTTTTTGAAGCAAAGCACACACAAACAGGAAGACTGGTTGACTGACCAAAAAAGATTAAAACAACCCATCTGAGGCTTATAATTCATCACCTCTGGAGCCCTGATAGATTGAGAGGTGATAAACAAATGTCTAAAATATAATAAAATAAAATTCTGATTATTAAAAGTCCATGTAATAAGGCAGCTGTCATAGTTTAGCTATGCATTTTGTTAAAGAAATCTTCTCACAAATGGGAAAATATTCAAGGGTGACAAAAAAAAACTCTCTCCCATCTGAGGAAAAAAAATAATTTTCTCATTCTCACATTTACATTGCTATTTTGAACTATGCTTTCAAAGCAGATCACTGCTTACCACATATCTCAGTGGTCTGTAGATAGTGGCCAGGAGGTCAGGAGGCTCCAAAGTAATATAAAATGGAACTTTCCATGTTACTTGAACAGCAGCCTCTCTTACCACCTGGAAAAACATGTTTTTAATAATAATAATAATAATAATAATAATAATAATTCATTAGAAGAACAAACAAAATTTGAGTGTTTTTTTTTAAGATTAGAACAAATAGTAGATGGGAAGAGTGAAAAAGAAAGTAATACTAAAGTAAGAGAAAGGAAGTCAAGGAACTAAAGTTTGATTACTTCCGGTGGAAATCAAGCAATGTATATCAATGGGAAAGAAATCAGCAAGAAAAACTGGAAAGATGCACTAGTCATTTAGAGATCCAGGATGTTGGCCTTAACTTTGTTAGAAAAACTTAAAATATGCCAAATGTGAGCGCTAAGAAATACAGTTTACACAGACTTCTATGCAACTTGATGTCCACCTATTTCATTTCTTAGTAACAACAGAACCATGGAACCATACAGTTGGAAAAGATCATGAGGGCCATCCAATCTAACTCCCTGACTTTCAGGAACACACAATCAAAGCACCCCTGACAGATGGCCATCCAGCCCCTGATAAAAAATTTCCAAAGAAGGAGACTCCACCACACTATGAGGCTGTGCATTCCACTGCTGAACAGCTCTTACTGTCAGGAGGTTCTTCCTAATGCTTAGGTAGAATCTCTTTTCCTGTAGTTTGAGTCCATTGCTCTGTGTCCTAGTCTCTGGAGCAGCAGAAAACAAGCTTGCTCCCTCTTCAATATGAAAGAATTACTATCCAATGCTCAAACCATGCTATTCTCCGCCTGGATTTTGTCAAAATACTTATTATAACTACACATTATATGATCCTAGACACTTATAGCTCAGCATTTGTTGTTGTTGTATTTGTTTTTCTCTTGCATTAAATTATTATTTTTTAAAGACTGTGAATTTTGTATTCTGTAGGTTCTTCTCAGAGAAAATAAAATTATACCTTAACACTGAAGACAGTAAACCATCTCTGAAACACAGGAGACTGTTGGAATCTGTTTATAATATTGCATATAATATTCCTTTGTTCAAAAGGAAATGGGATTAAAAATAACTATAGGGTTGCCTATGTTCTTGGGCATTCCTAAAGTAGTTTGTTAGACCTCATCCATAGTAACTAATCAATAACAGAAATGAATAAGGATCACAATCAGAGATTTTTCCCAATTAATACAGACTAAAAAGGGGACATCAAAATGATCAGTGGACAAGAACAACTTCAATGTAATCTTACAATGTTAAGCATGTATAGTTTAGGGGTGGAAAGAGGCAACGAATCACAGCATATAACATTACACAGGGTGTGAGAAAACTGAAATCTTTCCTCCCTCATAATGCTTGAGGTTGGGTTCTTCCAGTAATTCTAAAAGGCCAGGAGATTCAGGACAGACAAAAGAAACTGCTACTTTATACAGAACATTGTAAAACTACAAGTTCCACAATATATGTGATAGCCACCAACTCCGACAGCTTTAACGGGGAATTAGACATATTCATTGAAGATAAAGCTATCAATGTTCAATAGTTACAATGGCTAAATTCTGATTCCATGCTCAGAAGCATCATGTCTCTGAATACCAGTTTCAGGCTGCAATTTTGAGAAGGGGATATAGCCATCCTATCTGGTTGGTCTCTGTGGGAAACAGACAAATGGATTATTTAGGCCTTTGGTCTGATCCTACAGGGTTCTTCTTAGGTTCTCAAGATTAAAATTAGGAGATGACTCACCCCTTCCAAAAAAAATTTAAAAATTAAAGAGTGTTAAGATGATGAAAAACCTAACCTTCTGCAGATATAAACCAGATTACTTATGCTTGCATTGCTTTGTACCATTTTGCATCTGGCACAGCTTTTTATGCACTTCAGTTTTTATGGGATCCTTCTGCAACTCTTCACAGTCTGCTCTGGATGAAATGGTCTTGGATAATTGTGTATCATCTGCTAAATGTCACTGACGGCTGATCTTCATTTCTTCTTGCCAAAATCTTATTGTTGGACAATTGTTAGCCAGTATAGATCCTTGAGGAAACCCTACCATTTAACATTTCTTGTCCAAGGGCAGACTACTAATTAACTCTGTGTGTGTGTGTGTGTGTGTGTGTGAGAGAGAGAGAGAGAGAGAGAGAGAGAGAGAGATGAATCCATGACATGAAAAGGTTATTTCCATTCCATTTTAGTATGAGTTTTTAGAAGAAACAGTTTTGAAGAACTGCATTTGCAAAACTAATTACAGTCACAGAATTGCTTTTATTTACAGGCTTGCTGGCACTTTCAAACAGACTAACGTAGAGTCTTGACCCTTTCCTTTACAAAAGCCATGCTGAGCTCTTGTTTTATCAACATGCATTGTAATTACATCATTCTTACATTTCAGTATTTCCTTTCATAATCTGTGAAGCACTAAAGCTAAACTCATCTCTTAGTATAATCCCGTGCATTAGAAGTAAATCCCACTGTATTCAACAGGGTTTACTCCCTTGTAAGTATTACAGGATTACAATCTATGTTTTGAAAACTATTTGAAATATTTAGGAAAACTTCATGGAATTTGATTCACCTCCCATTTCATTACACTATTTTTTTTAAAAAAATAGAAATGTTAATTATTATTTATTTCATTTGTAACCTCCCAGTTATGGGTTTGCAATACTTCTTCCATTACCTCTTAACAACATCCTGGTACCTTTAAGTGTGAAGCTCAGTTAATATTTTTTTTCTAAATGTCTAAAACCAAAGATTCCAAATAAAACAGAACTATCAGCTTCAAAACAGCAACTAGCTTCCTTGCTGTTCTCAGTCCTGGAATTGGAAATATGTATGCTATGCATTTTTGTCCTAGGACTGTATTATGCCACTCTGTCCAACCTGGTGGTCTGGAGGTAAATCAAGTAAATCAAGTAAAGACAAACAGCCCAAAGTCCACCTAATCTGAACTGAATGGCAAACTGCTAGTCCAGAATCAAGATCTTTTTTTTTTTTTTTAAAGGTCCACATGAAATCCTTTTGGTCTTTTGTGTCAACTGTTTCCTCATTCTGATAGAGTAGCCAAGAAAAAGCTCCTCAAGCAAGCTGCCTCAACATCATAGAGTAACTCACCTAGATCTCATTGTTTATCCCTATTTTGAGACCTCATGCCACCTGGCAGCTGTGTAAAGAAACAGCTTTACCATTACACAGAATGGTGTCACCACTGCCCTATGCCCCAGTCAACAAGTGACCCAGGAATTAAGTGGTTAGAATGCAAGAGCTCTCAAGTAGTTAATTCAGTCCAGGTCATTGATGACCAACACATGAAATAACGAGCTTGGGTTAAAATAAGGGTATTCAATAGGAATTCAACCAAAAGAGGAGGAGGGAA
This sequence comes from Gambelia wislizenii, assembly GCA_030847615.1. Taxonomy (NCBI): domain Eukaryota; kingdom Metazoa; phylum Chordata; class Lepidosauria; order Squamata; family Crotaphytidae; genus Gambelia; species Gambelia wislizenii. The sequence goes on from JAUMIR010000005.1 coordinate 31,884,139, forward strand.
GGGGCGGCCCTTGCTTAAATAGCCTCTGCTCTGCGTTGAACCTCCTATACCACTGCGTGAGATGTCGTGACACAATTAAAGGCCTCTCATCATGTGAAGCCATCAAAGCACCTCCCTTCATGCAATGCTACACTACACTGGGCGGGGAGGGGGTGTTCAATCACAGAGTATCCAGCAGGATGAAGGGAGAAGCAAGAGGATGGTGTCAGCCAGGCCAGAAGTCATACAGCAAGTCAGTAGTCCAAATAAACAAAGCCAGCAAGGAGTAAAACAGAGTTGTAAATCATAGCCAGTCCAAGGTCAGGAAAACATGACTGCCAGTGACTATCAGAGAATGGTTGTCAGCAACAAAGCTGTCAGGGAACTACTGGGAGATTTATAGGCAGCTGTCTCAAGAAAACAGGTGTCTAACTAGGACAGCATCTCCTATTTAAGAGTGCTGGGATTGGTGTAATTTCTCCTTGTCTCTTCATCACTCTGTAAAGGATGGTAACATGTCTTCAGCATCTGCAACTTCCTGCTGGGGGCAGGACCCCTCATCCCACCAGGTTTAAAAACTTTTTCTTCCTAGGGAGGATCACAAGAAAATATCCACTTCTTTTAGTACAGTTTTGTTTTTATACTTGATTATTTCAACCTTATGCTTTTATTTATATTATTATTTATGATTTTATTCTACAAGCTGCTCTGAGGATTTATATGAAGAGCAGCTGACAAGCTACTTAAACAAATAAAGTGCAGACTTGAAATGCAGGATGTCCACAATTTTCAACCCAATTTAAGATAAGATTATATCTGTATACTGTATTTATACTTGTCATACTAGCATCTCTGACATACACAAATGCACACACACATGCATTTCACGAGCAAAAACTTTTGATATAATGAAACTGATAAATTAGCAGTAAAGCTGCTTTTTTCACAGTTTTGCTCTGGCACGTTAAGTCAAAGAAAAAAACTTGTTGTATCAGAGGAAACACATGCTGCTGTCTTCCTCTCCCAACTCTTAATCCACACCACAGTCTCATTAGCCTAGTAACAGGACTGAGCCACTTGTAACCAGCTTAAATCTTGCCCTCCTCTGACTTCTTCTGTAAAATCTACAAAAATAAGAGTCTTGTTTTGGTTAGACAAAACACCCTAACAAACCATTTCATTAAGACTATCAATGTTGTGATATGTGACAACAAGTTATTTTCAGAGCATTCCTCCATGTCAAACAAATAGGACAAGAAACTGAATGATACAGTGCTGTCCAATTTGTAAAGCATTGCTCTGCTGCCAAATTATGCTGTTCACACATAAGTGGAGAGAAATCCAGTTACACCAGTATTTTCTGCACTTTCTGCTACCCCTTTAAAAGACTGAATGGTTTAGGATCTGAAGTCATCTCCTTGAAGGTTATGTGTGCTTGGTTCCCGATGCGGCTAGCAACTTTGCACTGGTAGCAATTTCTAGTTCCAGTCCTGTTGATGCAATGATCAGATTCGGTGCCAGCAGCTTTTCACTGGTACATCATAGCATGGGGTGCCAGCATAGCATAAGATCTTAGGGGCCACCTTGGTAATAAGGGACCAAGTAGATGTTTTCCCTGGCACTACCCACTGCTTTTTTTAGAGCTTGAAAAAAACTTCTTTTTATTACTATAATTCCCAGAATTCTCTAGCCAAGCTGGCTGAGAGAGTTGTAGTCTGAAAAGAAACAGTTGTCCCTTCATATTCACAGGGGTTTGGTTCCAGGACCCCCCATGGATACCAAAATTCATGAATACTCAAGTCCCATTATATGCAATGGCATAGCAAAATGGTGTCCCTTATGTAAGATGGCAAAATCAAGGTTTGCTTTTTGGATTATTATTTTTTAAAGAATATTTTCAAGCTGTGAATACTTAAATCCATGGATATCAAATCCGTGGCTACGGAGGGACAACTGTATTCTGATATTAGCCCCTGACAATGCATAAGTGAAAAATTGAAGCACATGAGGTACAAGACTTCAAAATTCCATTAAGAAACATGCATGTAGTACTCATGACTTCTTTTGTTTCAAATATATACATCTGTTTCAACAACTAGTTATACAAACACAGACATTCAAACTTTCCCATTTTGGTAGGGGCAGTCCCAAATAATTATCTGCATCCCATTTTTCAACTGCTTTTAAAATATCCCAGTTTCTCTTTCCTACTACTACTTATAGAATCATAGAATCATAGAACTGTAGAGTTGGAAGAGACCACAAGGGCCATCCAATCCAACTCCCCTGCCTTGCAGGAATCACGATCAAAGCATCCCTGACAGATGGCCATTGAGCCTCTGTTTAAAGACTTCCAAGGAAGGAGACCCCACCACACTCTGAGGGAGTGTGTTCCACTGCCGAACAGCTCTTATTGTCAAAAAGTTCCTCCTAATGTTGAGGTGGAATCTCTGTTCCTGGAGCTTGCATCCCTTGCTCCGTGTTCCAGTCTCTGGAGCAGCAGAAAACAAGCCTGCTCCATCCTCAGCCTGACATTCCTTCAAATACTTAAACAGGGCTATCATATCACCTCTTAACCATCTTTTTTCCAGGCTAAACATATCCAGCTCTCTAAGTCTCTCCTCATAAGGCATCGTTTCCAGACCTTTCACCATTTTAGTTGCCCTTCTCTGGACACACTCCAATTTGTCAATGTCCTTTTTGAACTGTGGTGCCCAGAACTGGACACAGTATTCTAGGTGAGGCCTGACCAAGGCAGAATAGAGCGGCACTATTACTTCCCTTGATCTAGATACTTCACTTCTATTGATACAGCCCAAAATCGCATTGGCCTTTTTAGCTGCCGCATCACATTGTTGACTCATACTTTCCACCTTTGTCTTCAGCTTACCTCAACTGCTGTAACTGAGCTCAAAATGCAAAACTGGTTTACACTCAGCTCAGGAGGCAGGAGAGGAGTGGAGGGGACAGAATCTTACCCTTCCTGGTAAGGTCAGGTAAAAGCACACTGCTGCAGCCTTATGTATTCTTCCTCATTACTAACAATTGCTATCTTAAACACACTCTAATGCTGTTTGGCCTGGTTTTCATTTGTAAATTCATGTTGGAGGAGATGCAAATATCATACCCATGAGAATGAACTGTCTGTCCCAGTTTCAAGGAGATACAAACATATAATCTTAAGTAGTGAAATGCTAGTCAAATGCAAAGCAACTTTTTAAAGATAAAATAAAACAAAGAGTATTCTTTGAAGTCTAACAGCGCATGTAGCTTTCAAATAGGAAGCATAGAAATTATCTGACATTACCTTTTCCAAGTTTACGTTTACAGCTGACTAAATATGGACATTAAAGAAAGAAGTTAGCTTGATGTTTCCAGTAATTTACATTATTTCATTCTAAAATAACCACTTTAGTATGTACCCAGAGACTTTAAATGTCCAGGTCACTTCACACCCACCCCAAATGTCCCTTCTAAATAATCCTATAAAAATGCAGACAAGTATGAAAATGCCCATTTTGTAGGCAGACAGAATGCTGATTTACCACAGATCACTTGAGTTCTTGATAGTGATCTAGGATCGTGTGTGTGTGTGTGTGTGTGTGTGTACATTCATGCAGCTATCTCAGACACCCCCAGCTAGCTTTACCTTTCTTATCCAAACTCAGCTATGGCATTAAATATAGACAGCCAAGCAACTGTGTGCATCACTATAGCTAAAGAAAGTTAACTGCAGACCTGAAGGCATCTAGACAGTCATCAAACACCAGTACCCCACATAATTTGCCTGTGCAGTTGAACTGCAAGCAAAGCAAAGTCCTATAGGAAATAATTCAAGATTATGTTAGCAAGCCAAACTGTATTTTTCTGAAAGATGCAGCAGGGAAAGGAGAAATCAGGTTCATTGGTTATTCTCAGCACAGGAATTTGAAACTCCTTCTACAGGAAATACTAGTCTTTGCAGAGAGTAGAGATTTCACACACACATACACACACAGAGAAAGAGGGGGAAATGTCTTGTTCTTTCCCCAGAATACTGTCTTCTCTAACATGGGATTCAAGACGAATGTGAGATTGTAAATCATCCACTGATCCATGTATATGATGGTATAAACACACTCCATACCAATAATATTTACTTTAAGTTTGGTCAGTGAGAGGAATAGAGAAGATAAAGCAGATGAATAAGAGTGAAGGATTAGGGTGACCTGCGGAATTGGAAATCCTGCAGAAACTTGTTCTGTTATGGGTACTCTTTGACATTTCTAGTGACCTGGTTCAGTTTAGTAATTAGCTTTCAGTGTCACAGAATGTTCTCAAGTACTCATTCTCCATGCAAAATCTCTATTTAAAAAAAAGAAAGAAAGAAAAGTAAGCTAAAGGCCTGAAGATATCCATCCCACTGAAATACACACCCTGCTTGGAAATGTTGTCAGGAAGTACAACAAATTATCTCTCTTTCAAGAGCTGGCAAACTTATGCCTCAGGTTCCACCTTTCATTCCTGCTGTTCAATAGGTTTGGCCTTTAGCCAACCAACAACAGATACTGTTCCAAGTAACAAAATCAGGTAAATCAGGTTTTTTGGTCGGTGGGAGGGACAGAAGCAGGAATTTGAACAAGCATTATTTGATGACTGCATTGCTTTTTAATTGTTCCTATCTTGGTTTTAAAATTCCTTCAAAGTATTGGTGCTTTAATGTGGTATTTAATTAAATTGTTTTTTATCTTTTTTACTACAGTCGGGCCCCCATATCAATGGGGGTTCAGTTTCTGGACTTACCATGGATACCAGAAACCACAAATAACAGCTAACCTTATTAAAATAAAATATTTCCAGTAAAAACATACCATAGAGATGCATTGGAGGATTTAGAAGAAAGGATGCCTCTCTAGACATTTTCCAGCATTGACTCTATGGTATGTGTTCCCTATTTTGTGCCCCACAAATAACTGAAACCGTGGATATTGGTTCCAACTACACTAATTTTTATTTCACATACCTTGTTTTAACTCATGATTGAACCACCTTGGGTCCCATTCAGGAAAAAATTGGGATATAAATTAACTAAATATCAACAATTAGTATCTCCACATCTGATGGAAACAGCACATTGGTAACAGTCTTTCCCACTAGGGAAGACGATACTTCTAAATGTGCATATGTGTAAGTATTATGCAGATATTTCATGGTTTGTTTTGTTTTGTTGATACTGGATTGACTGGCCAAAGTTACCAACTAAGAAAGGAATCTGAACATGGGTCTCCCCAAGCCTAGTCCACCACTTTAACCACCAAACCACCGTGGCTCTCAAAGTGTTTCTGAAAAAGTTCAGGATGCTCTAGATTCTAGTCCAGGTTCTCTGAAGGATTCTGGATGTCTACAGAGCAAGTATTGGTCATTGCAACAGACTTTGGATATTTACAGGACTACTCTTGGTAATCTCAATAGACCTGTAAAGCCCTATACAGTTCATGTCCATGTTACCTAAAGGAACATACAGGTCAACCCCTGTATCAGCGGGGGTTATGTTCCAAGACACACACACATGTGAATATCTGAAACTGTGGATAATAGGGAACCCTATTATTTTTAATGAGACAAATGCCAGAAGTTGACCATAGAATCACATTGGAGGACCAAGAAATGCCTAGGTAGAACTTTTTTTTTTTTCAGAGTGGGTAAGTGAAACCATGGATACCAATTTCATGGATTCGGGGGTCAACCTGTATATCCCTATATGAACCTGCCTCTGTCCTGAGATCTTCTGGGGAAGGCCTTCGCTCTGTCCCACCACCCTTACAGGTGCATCTGATGAGACTCAGCCTTCTCAATGGCTGCTCCAAGTCTCTGGAACTCCCTTCCTAGAAAGATTACCCTCCTTGCTGACTTTCCACAAGCAGGTGAAGACTTTTTGTTGTTGGTGTTTCAGCAGGCCTCTGAAGACTCATTGCTCAAAGGGAATGGGCCTTGTACAGTGTGCTGTATTGTTTATTTTTAATGGGTATGTTTTTGATTTATTTTAATTTTATTGATAGTTTAATTACATTTTAAACTTTTGTACATGGTAAATTTTTCATAATGTTTGTATTCACTGCTGTAAGCAACCTGAAGTCCCACACAGCAAAAAATAACCTTTTTAAATAAATAAGGAGGAAAGGGGAATCTTCATAGTGGCTGCGTGAGGCATGGCAAAAATATTAATTCCATATTGTAGTTGGAGAGAAAAATCAGAGAGGCCAGTGGCGTGTTTAAATTGATCTTATAAATTCAAGATTGAAGGAAGATTTGGACAGAAGACTTCTTAGCTAACATGTCACGTCCTTAAATGATGTACTAAACAACTTCTCAAAGCAAACTTAGTTCACCATCAAAACAGTATTAAAAACAAAACCAGACAGATAATAAAAAATAAGTCCCATACCATTAAGTAATCACATCACAGAAGCTCACAATTCAAGAATCTTGCATGAGAATGTTTTTAAAAACGTATATTCAGGATGACTTTTTTAGGTCAGTAAGAGGATTTTGTTAGTGTATTTCATTTTTTAAAAAGTAAGATAAATTATCTGCAACACAGGACTCCATTATGCCACTTGGGTATGCCATCATATCCAAGACCAAATGCAGACAACAGCATGCATTATTAACTACATACATCCTCTTTTCCCTTACTTATAATACTGTACTAGTGAAACCCAAAACCTGAATCGGTGATTTTCTAATATGCCAACTATGAACCTCACGAGCCCAAAAAAGTGTGTTAGTTTTGGTACAAGTGGAATGGTATATTGTGCATATGTTTGAACCTTCATATCACCTGTTGACTTATAGCGACCCCATGAATTTCATAGGGTTTTCTTAGGCAAGGAATACTTCCTGAAATAAAGCTTACAGCACCTGTTATTCATTGGTCATCTCCCATCCTAGTACTAATCAGGACTGACTCTGTTTAGCTTCCAAGAGCAGACAGGATCTGATGCCTCTAAAGTATTTAGGCCCCTGTATTGGCAGCAGATAAGTGGAAACTGGAAAGATACCTGTCCAAGCCCATGCTTCTCACTCCAAATAAATAGGGCATTTTGAAGGTCATTCTAAGAATAATGAAATCTGCATTTAATTTAATTATGTGAATATAGTAGTCTCGTTGCTGTTTTCTTGCTCTTTTTGTGGGTGGACTACTGTAGTATAGTAAAGATGACCAAGTCTCACAGCAGTATCAAAGCACAGCACCGCTAGGTTAATTAGACTTGCATGACTTGAGACCACCCCAGTGAATGGATTGTGGCTTACCAGATGCTTGACAGCCAGCTCTTTGTATAGTTCTAGGCAGGTAGCAAAGACAGAAGGTTTATCATTTTTCTAGGCAGGCATGTCTACTTTCACTAGGAGGTCACAATTAGCAATTTAGGAGAATCCTTAGATGAATCAAGCTATTTATTTATTTATTTATTTGAAAACTGACAGCACACATTATATTCACTTAGTGTGTGGAGACCAAAGTCTGTACCTATTTCACCAAAACTAGCTCGTGAAAATCAACAATGAATAGTAATGAAGAAATATCATCCATTTCTATCACCTTTTGTTATTTTTTAAAAAGTGTCTGTGTATGTACATATGTGTCAATGAGAGTGAAAGGAAGAAAACTGTGTTGGATATTTATAAAACATGAAGAGTCTTGTTTTATGTGGTGAATGGGATGCTGTTCAGGTATGAATTTCTGGGTCATCAAAGACAAATAGCTTTTCTCTGTTTCAACTTCCTTTCTGGGAATACCATGAGGATGCAAAGGATACTTTTTAAAAGATACAGAAAAATTAACATTCATGAATTATAATTTTAAACACAAAGATAGATGGATAGATGGACCGACAGACAGATACAGTATAGAGAAATAGGGACAAGGAGAGTCACCACTACTATTAAATTAGATGTAAATCCTCTGTGATTAAAGCAATGTAAGGAGAAAAAGTAAAACGATAACCAGCAATGGCCTGTATCTCAAATGAACAAAAGAATGTTATTTGTCCTTGGACAAGGTTCATATCATTCCCTATAGTATTTGGTGCTCTTTTAAGCTGTCCCAGTTTTCATTCACAGATGAACCTGGTTTGTGAGAAGATAATGATACTTGTTACAACAATTTAACTGTTGTTACACTTGGAGCTATAATTTGTGATAGGGTACTATTTTCACAAATTAGAGATACCTACAAAATCTTAACACACTTCTGATACAGTCTTTCATAGTTGTCTCTTGGGAGTCTGCTCCAAGATAGTTTTCTTCCCAATGAACAAGTGGTAGCAAGCTTTCAAGAGAGGGCAACAATGACATATTTCCTCATATGTTAAATGTTCACCAAAGTCTGGGGGTTTTGTTTTTGTTTTTTACTGTATGCTTGAAATTACAGGTCCAATTCCACATACTTTATTCATATGTGAATCATCTCCCCTTTAGTTATTAAGCATCACTGTCTCACAAGTTGTACTATTCCCATTTTGAATGTCCACACATCCTGTTCAGCCCCCCACGGAAGATATTATCATCTCAGAGGTTTGTCCTTATTGATCTATCACTGATTTTGGATTCAATGCCACAGGTTTTTCTTTTAGCTCCCTCCACCAATAATTCCTTCCTCATTCAACCCTCTGTCTATCACTCTCTGCTCATCAGTGATCCTAACAACATTGAAGAAAACATTGTCAGTTTAGCAGGGGAGCGGGTAAGTGGCCCATAATGGAACTAAGAAGACTCCAGCAAAGTCCAGCTCTAGGGTCACTGGAGAAAGAACAATCATATACCAAAAGTTCAGAGCTATGGTGAACCGTCTGCATATGTTGAAAAGAAGTTATCAATTGCTAGGCTATTATACTCATATAGGGTCTTGCATGTGTTTAACATTAAACAGATATAGCTGGGATCCATAGTTGGTAAAGTATTAGAACTCTCAAACAGAGAATTCAAAATAACTCATGAAACTACAAATCTCAGAATTCCACAGGATGCATCCACGGCAGTCAAAGTGGTATTAAAGTGTCATGGGTGCATATTATGAATTAGACCTTGGAGTATGAGATGTCCACTTAATCCACCCAAGTCAAATGACTGACAATGCAAGAGTATTCAGCATGTCTCTTTGTAGTGGAAAAGTGAAAAGCATTTGAAGACAGTAGCTGGAAGACCCTCTCAGAACAAAACAGTGAAAACTATAATTGAGGACACTTCATCTGAAACTATCAATCTAGTATTAGAGAAAGGCACAAAAAATGTTATATTAAGATCTTGGCATAAAGTGGCTTTGAAAAAGAGAGATTCCTTTGTCATAATAGCTTTCAAAAAATTTAGCCCATGGATACAATATGTATTCTTTGAACAAGAATTTGTCATTGGTCACTCAACCCTAGCTTTTTAGTAACAATATCTCATCTTAACACTATATACATTGGTTATAAATCTCTCCAATAAATAATAAATGAATGGTTCCTTCATGCTATGCTAATTAATCTAGAGCAGGGGTATTCAACCTTGGAGAGTAGCTGGGCCTATTTGCTGCCCCCCTCCCACAGGAGGTTACACAAGCCCTGAAATGTGAGGGGTGCAGGAGAGGAGCAGAACTGGAAGTGGCCAGAAGTCTACTTTTAGGTTGATTTGGCAGGGTTGTGGTTGTGGGGCCCTATGGCCTCTTTTCTTGAAAATCCATTGCTTCTAAAGGTTTCCAAGAACGGGGAGGGAAATCACATTTGGGCTCCAGAAAGTTTTCTGTTAGGGATGGTACCAGGCAACTGCAAAAATAAGACTTTGGGGCTGCATACAGTCTATAAGCCATACTCCACCCACCTTTAATCTACAGTAACTATCATCAAAACTGTCACAGTCACTAGGGTAGAACAACCCTCATTTCACATGTAAGCAGACATGCTAAACCAAGATGCTAAACCAATTAGCTAACACACATTGGAAACGGCTTAATGCAGTGTAGATGTATAAATTGCTATTGCTTAAAAACAAATTGTAAGCCACTCTGATAGCCTTTGTGGCTGACGAGCGGGGTATAAACACCTAATTAAATTTAAAAAATTAAAATAAAATAAAGAAAAGCCCACTCAATTTAATTGTTGCTGTGATCCTGAAAACAAGGGTTTAAAAGATTTAGTAGTATAAAAGGTACACATTTTGAATGTTTTAAGACACCATATATGCTTGTCCTTGCAGATGACCATCTGCAAAATCAGTGATCATTTAAATTAGCATATAAACCCACACACCCACACTGCCAGCATTCTCTGAAGATGCCAGCCACAGATGCAGGTGAAATGTCAGGAATAAACTCTTCTAGAACATGGCCTCACAGCCTGGAAAAAAAACTATGGGTGCCGGCTGTGAAAGCCTTCAACTTCACAGTGATATTATTCTTCTCACTGAATCTAAAGGCTGCTTTTCCTGCTTCAGCTCTCTGCTGCCAGTGATTAAACCATAGCAGCAATTAGATTTCCTGCCCCAAATTTCTCTGCTACAAGCTACTACTGCTACAGCAGGATGAAACTGGAGCCTGCATCAAACAAAGAGCCTACAGATACTATTTGGGTTGGGACTGGCTGTTGTAAGTGGTGATTAAGGAATATGAGGATATTCATATATATTCCTTGTCATCCCAAGCTCTGTAAGGAAACAGAGAGATCAATGGCAATGATCAAAATGTCTTTGCAGTCCTTTTGCACTAGCAGAGGCAAGTCTCTGGCTTTAAACACATATATGTGCAAAACACTGTGAAAATAACACTGCCTTTAAGGAATGGAATGCTCTGCAAAATCAAAACATACAATTCTGTCTCTCCCCCAGGTTTTTTTTAAGGTAACAATATCTTTGGAACCAGCTATGGCTCTTTAATGACTAGCCTCTTGCTTGGATGCCATAACCAGCACAGGTATCACAACTTCAGCAGAGGGTACTGTAAAACTTTTGCAGAAGGGAGGGTGGGCCTTGGTACAGTGTACAGTCAAACTTGCATTCCTGCCTGCTCTTCCTGTTCCCAGTTCATTAAACTAAAGGAACAGCCACACCAAGGCACATAAAACAGCACTAGGCATTCTAATGGCAGTTTCTCATAGTTCGGACTTGTCTTGGCCAAACCTCTTGGCAAGCATGACACATCAAGAATGAGTCCACCTATTGGCAAAGTGAAGGAAAAGGAACATGTTGAGAACACTGAAAACCTCATAAATGATGAGGCCGTCAAGCAGGAAAAGGACAGCTTCCAGGATTTTTGCTACTACTTCCAAGACCATAAGCTGAATTCTCCTGGCACAAAATGTCAAGAAACAGCCCATACCATCTATATGCCCTGCCCTTGTTTCAAGTGGTAATGGTCAAAGGTTGGAAACGTTACTTTTTTAGCCTACAGCTTCTCAAATACTCCCAACCTCAATTTGTATTGTTGGGAGGGGAGTTCGGAGTCCAAAAAGTATGGTACCTCTCCCAAATTTTGGCAATGATGACAGGTGGACCGGTAAAGATTGCATCTATACAAAGACCCATTTGTTCCAATGTCCAGTTTTCCTACAGCAGCAATCATGTGAATAAGTGGAATGAAAAGGAAAACTTTCCATGGAAATAAGTAAGGAGTATTCTGACAAATCAGGGATAGGAATCACACAGCTCTCTGGATACTATTGGACTAAAACTCCCAACATCCCTCACCACTGACTATGCACACTAGAGCTGAAGGGAATTGCTGTCCAACAACATCTGGAGGGCCCCAATGCATGATTATCACCCCTGAGACAATGATAAGATTAAAAGGAATAAGAATGTCCTTATGTTAAAATATTTTTCAGCACAATGCAGGGCTGGCAGCTAAAAATGTTATAGCTGTTCTTAAAGAGAGTGAGCTGTGGCTAATTTCATGAAATACAGAACATTTTTGTTGCACCAGTAAAGCCAAAATGAAAGGAATAGAAGGAACTAGGAGATTCTAGAAGGCAACAGAAGGATACTTAAAAGACAGAAATAGATCAGTGCTGTTTCTGGGAGAGAGAAGAAGCAGCTACCAAGTCAGAGAGAATAATTTTATGGCTGACCTATCACACCCTTTGTAAGCAGGAACACCAGTCATATTGAGGAAAAAACAGGACAGATTGACGATATCACACTTGAACTACCACCAAGTCTGCTTTTGTGAGAGTGCAACAGCCTGTGCAGAGGCAGCAGCAGCACCATAGCCATGCATTCCCAGTGTGCTTCGTGCTTTCAACAATCGCAGGTTGTCAGATGATGTACTGTATCTTTCAAAAGGATCAGTATCAGTAGCCCTTATAAGTGGGTGGTCTATAGGAAGCAAGACAGCAATATAAGTAGTAGCCAGAATTTCCAGCACAATAGCCAAATGGAACTCTGATGTAGTTTTATGCTAAAAGGCAGGGCCGGTTTAAGGCACCAGCAGCAGCATCCGCAGGGGGCCCCATCATTGTGGGGGCCCCGTAGTAACCCTCCTCCTGCAAAAACATTATTAGTAATAATTTGAATATCCTGTACTGTGAAAATAGCTTAGGCTGAGTTAGGTTACATTGACCTGAGATAAACATATGGAGCCCCCAAAATAAAGCATTGCAGGGGACCCCAAAATTCTTTAAGCCAGTCCTGCTAAAAGGGCTGATGACTGAAGACACTTACATTATGTTCAGTACAAAGGAACATGTTAAAATATATAGCACTTCCTATACATCAGCTGCCTCGAATTTCACTATCAATTCTGCACATACATTCATGAAATTTTTCAGAGTTGGTTTGATGGAAAACACAATTTTGTTTTCTTTCTTTCTTTTCCTTTTTTTTTTTTTTAAGGCTCTGGGCTTCTTTGTATTTGCTTCTGAGCCTTCAGCATGCTTTACTACTAAATTTTGTTACTAACTTAAAGGGAAATCTTTCAAAATAGCCTAAGCACCACCATCCAGCCAAATGAGACTGCTAGGTACTGTTCTTAGACAAAAGGGAAGAACACAATTGATTGAAACAAGTATTTGCCCAAACGATTACAGAATGAGCTAGGAACACTGGGTAGATGAGGAACCAGTTTCTAGCCAGTACCCTTTCTAGCCAGGTGATCATTCATACTCCTGAAATCTCTTCAATAAATCATTATAAATATGTGTAAGTGTATAGCTATAAATAGATCACTACAAACAAAAGACTACCCTATCAGGAAGAAGGACTATACAGTAGTCTATCTTTCCCTGCAAATTCTGATTTTGTATAGGGAACAAAAGTTCATATTATCATAGAATCATAGAATTGCAGAGTTGGAAGAGACCACGAGGGCCATCCAGTCCAACCCCCCTGCCAAGCAGGAAATCTTGATCAAAGCATCCCCGACAGATGGCCATCCAGCCTCTGTGTAAAGACCTCCAAGGAAGGAGACCCCACCACGCTCCGAGGGAGTGCGTTCCACTGCCGAACAGCACTTACTGTCAAAAAGTTCCTCCTCATGTTGAGGTGGAATCTCTGTTCCTGGAGCTTGCATCCATTGCTCCGTGTTCCAATCTCTGGAGCAGCAGAAAACAAGCCTGCTCCATCCTCAGTGTGACATCCCTTCAAATACTTAAACAGGGCTATCATATCACCTCTTAACCGTCTTTTTTCCAGGCTAAATATACCCAGCTCCCTAAGTCTCTTCTCATAAGGCATCGTTTCCAGACCTTTCACCATTTTAGTTGCCCTTCACTGGACACGCTCCAATTTGTCAATATCCTTTTTAAATTGTGGTGCCCAGAACTGGACACAGTATTCTAAGTGAGGTCTGACCAAGGCAGAATAGAGTGGCACTATTACTTCCCTTGATCTAGACACTATAGTTCTATTGATACAGCCCAAAATTGCATTGGCCTTTTTAGCTGCTGCATCACACTGTTGGCTCATGTTCAACTTGTGGTCTACTAGGACTCCTAGATCCCTTTCGCACGTAGTCTCATTCAGCCAGGTCTCTCCCATCCTATATTTATGCATTTCATTTTTCCGCCCTAAATGCAGTACTTTACATTTCTCCGTATTGAATTTCATTTTGTTAGCTTTGGCCCAGCTCTCCAGTCTATCCAGGTCATTCTGAATTTTGATCCTGTCCTCTAGGGTATTAGCTACTCCTCCTAATTTGGTGTCATCTGCAAATTTGATAAGTATGCCCCTAATTCCCTCATCCAAGTCATTGATAAAGATGTTGAATAGCACTGGGCCCAGGACAGAACCCTGTGGCACCCCACTGGTCACATCTTTCCAAGACGAAGAGGAGCCACTGCTGAGCACCCTTTGGGTTCGGCCGGACAACCAATTACAAATCCATTGAACAGTTAACTTGTCTAGCCCACATTTTACAAGCTTGTTTGCAAGAATGTCATGGGGAACCCTGTCAAAGGCCTTACTGAAATCAAGGTATGCGATGTCCACAGCATTTCCTTCATCTACCAAACTGGTAATTTTATCAAAAAAAGAGATCAGATTAGTCTGGCATGACTTGTTTCTCTGAAACCCATGTTGACTTTTTGTGATTATGGCATTGCCTTCTAAATGTTCACAGACTCTCTGTTTAATGATCTGCTCTAGAATCTTCCCTGGTATTGATGTCAGACTAACTGGACGATAATTGTTGGATCCTCTTTTTCCCCCTTTTTGAAGATGGGAACAATGTTTGCCCCCCTCCAGTCTGCTGGGACTTCTCCTGTTCTCCAGGAGTTCTCAAATATTATTGCCAATGGCTCTGAGATAATATTTGCCAGCTCTTTTAATACCCTTGGATGTAGTTCATCTGGTCCTGGAGATTTAAATTCATTTAGATTAAGAAGGTATTCCTGTAACTACCTCTTTACTTATTTTGAGCTGGATTTCCCCTATTGTGTCCTCTGTTCCATTATCCTCAGGTTGGTCCTCCTTTTAAGAGGATATGTGGGAATCTTTCCCACACACACACACCTAGGATACACTGGGTGAAGAAAATGCCTTCCACACTGTACTGCAGCCTCCACTAATGTGGGTTTATGCTCACCAAAAACTGGGATAGTAGCATATCTGATACTGAAGATTCTGGGTATTTTCCCACATTCTTGTTAATGGAAACCCCTTTCCCTGCCCTTCATAAGGGAAAAGTGAAAACATATTGGGGGAAATTAACATCCGCTATTTAATATTCACTCTTGTCAACACTACAGTATGACCCTTGTATCCATGGGGGATAGGTTTCCAAGACCCACCTCCCCATGGATACCTGAAATCATAGGTAACAGTAGACCTCATATTTTTGGCTATACTTAGGCTGGAAGCATAACATAGAGTAGCACCTGAGAACCTAGAGAGGACCACAAACACTTCCATTTGTGGACCTCTCTAGGTCCTCCATTGCTATTCAATCGTATGCTTGGGCCAGAAGCATACCACAGAATCACACTGGAGGACCTAGAAAGGCCCCAAAACACTTCCAGGGGGAATATTTTTTGGAGTTTGGGTACATGAAACCATGGATATCAAGTCCATGAATAAAGGGTCATACTATACTAACATCTACTCTTTCCCACATACTTGCCCTCCATTTGGGAGACTTTTTTCAAGTAACTGTTTGAACAACTGTTCTTTAGACTTGAATCTCCCAGGGTTGCATCCGTATCTGAAGTTTCTGGAGAACCAGTTTCAATCAAGAAATCATGTTCACACACATAATGAATCCCAGAAGAGTTAGTCATATCCTTTGGTTCAGTTTCTCAAGTCATTCTTTGTACTTGTGGGAAACTAAACACTTCACCCAAATCCATATATCACAGCTGCTTTACATATTATGTTTTTACAGTGCATTCATAAAACTTTCATTATGTTTACATAATCACAAAACACAGAAAGAAGAAAGGCCACTGACAATGACCAGTTAATTGAGAGCTGTTTTCCTAGCCCTCAACTAGCAAAAACTTTGGGTTTTGTGAACAAATTAGACTGCTAAGTTTTAAGGAGCCATTACTATGAGCTGTTAGATTATAAGCATAAGTCTGCAGGTTGGAGTACAACCCACAGAATTAGTTATTTCCAGAGGGTTGATATGAGTTCTGCATTAAGGAAGGAGAGATCATTGAGCAAAATATTAAATTACTTGCTCAAAATGAAGTGCCAACTGAAAGATGCTCTGAACTCTCTGTTATGACAATAGAAGTGATGTGGCAATGTATATATCTAATTATAACTGTCATAGGGCATACATGCTCTGCATTTTCTGTTCTATAGCCTTAGGGTATTGTTATTATTATTCATTATGCAGCTGAAATAAAATTACAAAATAAAAACCACAACAATTTGTAACTTTGTTGTTGCTGATATAGTTAAGCCAGTTTGACTTAAGGCAACCCTATGAATGAGAGACCTCCAAGAGATCCTATTATTAACAGTCCTGCTGAGGTCTTGCAAACTCGGGGCTATGGATTCCAGGATTGGCTCAATCTACCTGAAATGTGATCTTTCCTGCTGCCTTCAACTTTACTGAGAATTATTGTCTTTTCCAATGAGTTGTGATGTTTGATAGCCACAGTTTAGTCATTTTGGCTTATAGTGAAAGTTCAGGCTTGATTTGTTCTTGGACTCATTTATTTGTCTTTTTGTGGTCCATGGTACCTGTAGAACTCTCCTCCACTATCACATTTTAAATGATGGATTTTCATTCTTTACTGCCCAGCTTTAACATCCGTACATAGAAACTGGAAATAATGTGCCATGGATGATTCTGACTTTGGTATTTAATTATATATCTTTGCACCTGAGGAGCTTACCTGGTTCCTTCATAACTGCCTTTTCAAGTCTTAGCCTTTTTCTGATTTTTTTTTTTACTGGTTTCCATTTTGATTGGTGACTGAGACAAGATATAAGAAATAATTTTCACTACTTCTATGTCTTCATCACTTACTTTGAAGTTATGTAAATCATCTGTATCATACTTTGAACTTATGTAAATCATCTGTAGTCATTATTTTTGTTATTTACACAGTAACTGTAACCCTGCTTTTGCACTTTCTTCCTTAACTTTAGTCATTCCATGTCTTTGCTTTTTTTCTGCTAATAATATAGTATCATCTGCATAGTTTAAATTTCTGATGTTCCTTCCCACAATTTTTATGCCTTCTTCTTCTGACTCTAATCCTGCTTTCCATAAAATAAGATCTACATATAAATTAAACAGATGGAGCGATAAAATGCAGCCTTGTCTGATCACCTTGTCTATCAGAAGGCATTTGGTTTCTCCATATTCTGTCCTGATAGCGGTCTTCTGTCCAGACCATAGCTTACACATCAGAAATATCAAATGTTATGGAGCTCCCATTCCTTTTAGAGCAATCCATAATTTTTCATGATCTATACAATCAAAGGCTTTGCTATAATAAAGCACAGGCTGATTTCCTTCTGGAATTCTTTGATGCATTCCATTAGCCAACATACGTTTGCAATAGTGTCTCTTCCTTTTTTCTGAACCACACTTGGATGTCTAGCATTTCTTGGCTGCATATATGGTAAAGGTCTTTTTAAAATCTTGAGCAATCATTTAGGCTATGGATAGCGGCTTTTTACATTCCTTGCTGATAATGTCACTGCTTTCAGTACACAGTTTTTCTGTTCATGGTCAATTAGGTCTAGTAGTACAAATCTGTTCTTTACATCATCTTTAAATTCTACAGAGACATCCTTTTATATGGTGTTTTGGCATTATGATAGCAACATAACCCATGTATACTGGATACTTGATCTTAAATGTATTAGCAGTAAGATCAGTTTACAACATACAGGAATTAGACAGAGAAGGCTAAAATTTGTTGTGAAAGCCAAAGATGGTCAATCGACAAGATGGATATTTTCTTTATTTATTTTTATTTATTTAATTTATATGCCACCTTTCTCCCAGAATGGGATCCAAGGTGGCTCACAAAAGAACGTCAACTAAAATCTATTAATACAATTACAAAAAACAATTAAAATCATCAAAACTAAAACTGTCATGCCCTGCCCCTCAGAGGACAGTGAGGAGAAATATGAAAGGTGGGATAGCATGCCTGCGCTAGAGCAGAGTGACCAGCAGCCATCACACACTGAAAAACAGAGTGTCCATCAACTACAAGTCTCTGAGGGACAGATGTCCAGCAGGCTCACTCATCTGAGCAACAGAATATTTCACAGCCACAAACCCTGGAGGAACAGGATACAGACTTACCCAGTTTGACTCAGTGTCATCAAGAGAATGAATTTCTCTGACAATCAGAGCAATTAAATAGGAAGCAAGAAGCAATCAGGAAACACCTGAGAGACTCAAGTGGACCATAAATAACCAGCGCCTCCTCCGGAACAGCATGGCTGACAACCGACCTGTTTGGGTAAAAACCATGCCAGATTGCTAACACACATTAGAAACTGCTTAGTACCTAGCACACTATTTTTAAAAAGCAATGTACAGTTGTCCCTTCCCATTCACGTCTTTGCCACTCACGGTTTTTCATATTTGCGGTATGTAGCCTCCTCCTCCTCCTGTTTGGAAAAGCCACAACCTCCACACCACCATGATTCTGCAAGGTTTGCAAAGTCCCTTCACCTCCCAGGAAGAATGGCTCGGCCCCCTCTTCTTTGTCCTCTCCCTTCTCTTCCTACACTCCAGACAACAAAATTGCCTGTTTCTCCGTTTCTCTCATTTGAATGACAATGGAGTTTTAAGGTGGTGTAGCAATGTTTAGCTCTAGATCATGGTGCACAATTCATACCAATTTGGATTCCACGTGAGCACAAGATGTGGGGTGTTGTTGCTGGCTGGGCAGAGGGGGTCGGGGAGCAAGGGTGGGAAAGTTTTGTGTGCCCAAGAACTGTTGCTGCAGCAGCAGCGGAGACCAGTTTGGGGGGAAATTGGGTGGAATAAATTTGCTAAGGGTAGTGAAGGTTGATTTGGGAGGCAGAACAGCAAGAGACATGGGGTGTTGTTGCTGGCCAGGAAGAGGGGGGGATACTAGGGTGGGAAAGTTTTGTGTGACTGAGAGCTGTTGCCGCAGTGGCGGAGACTGTGCTTTTTGCTTCAGATTGGGGGGAGATTGGGTGGAATAAATTTGGTAAGGTGGTGCAGGTCAATTTGGGAGCCAGGACAGTAAGGGACATGGAGTGTTGTTGCTGGCTGAGAAGAGGGGGAGGAAGCGAGGGTGGAAAACTTTTGTATGCCCAAGAACTGTGGCCGCAGTGGCAGAGACTGTGCTTTTTGCTTTGGTTTGGGGGGAGATTGAATGGAATAAATTTGTTAAGGTGGTGCAGGTCGATTTGGGGGCCAGGATAGCACCAGATATGGAGTGGTTTTGTTGCAAGGATAGGAGGATAGACAGAGGTGCAGTCTTGTTGGTGGTTGCCACGGCAGCACTACTGCTACTAAGGTTTAATTTGGAGTGGAGAGAGGCAGAGGGACTTTGCAAATTGGCTGAGGCATTGTGCAAAGGCAGGAAAGGGAGGTTCTGGCGGTGCTGTTGGTGGGAGAGGAGAATATAGCATGTTTGGGGTGGGCTTAATTTATTCACTTTTTTTCACTTTCATGGTGGTGCTCCAACCCCTAATCCCCATGAATGGGAAGGGACAACTGTAGATGTGTAAAGTGTTATTGCTTATCAACTTGTAAGCTGCTCTGAGAGCCTTTGCAGCTGAAGGACGGGGTATAAATACCTAAAATATATAAAAAAAAATAAAATGTGATCCTGGACAGACTACCTGTTATCTTGAACCCTGTCTTTGCCTTCATGACTTCATCTCTGGATTAACCCTTTCGATTGTTTGCTTGGCTTCCTGTCTCTGTGTTTGACTTCTCAGACTGGACTGCATTTACTCTCTGTGCTGGTAAGCTGAATAGATTTGGTTACTCCCTTTGAACTATGAAAACTGATTTGTTGGGACTCTGCAGCCTGCCCCAAGAAATACAGGATAAAAACAATTTAAGATTATTTAAAACATACCAAAGTTTTTTTTAAAGAATAAATACACACACCAATTTTAAAAAGCCTCATAGGTGCAGGTACATATTAAATGCCTGCTTAAACAATAAGGATTTTGCCTGCTGGCATAAGGAAAACAGAAAAGAGGCCAGCCTAGCTTCCCACAGAATGGAGTTCCAGAGGGTGAGAGCAGTCACTGAGAAGGATCTGTCTCATGTCCTCACCAAGCATGCCTGTGATAGTAGCGGGATGAGAGAAAGGCTTCCCCTGAAGATCTTAGAACCCTTGCAGGTTTATATGGGGAGATACAGACATTCAGATAGTCTGGACATAAGCTATATAGGGCTTTATAGGTCAAGACAAGCACTTTGAATTGCACTCAGAAATGAACCAGTAGTCAGTGAAACTGTTTTAGCAACGGAGTTATATGCTCCCTACAGCTGGCCCTGGTCAGCATTCTACCTGCCAAAGTCTAGACCGCCTGAAGTTTCAGAAAAATTTCCCAAGGCAGCCCCATAGAGAGTGCTTTACAGTAGTCCATATAGGATGCACTCAAGACATGTGTCACTGTAGCCAGATCTGATGTCTCAAGGAACAAGAGCAGCAGGCACACCAGTTTTAGCTGTGCAAATTCACTCCTGGCCACTGCTGAAACCTGGACATCCAGGCTCACAGTTGAGTCCAGAAAAACACCCAAGCAGCAAGCCTGAGATTTCAGGGGGAGTGTAAATGCCATCCAGAACAGGCAGAGTCCCTATTCTCTGATCTGTGTTTCGCTGACAACAGCCATTGGTTCAGCACTGAGACAGCTTCCTTAGAATCAGATGAGAAAGACAAATAGAGTTGGGTTTCATCAGCATATTGCTGACACTGCACCCCAAAACTCCAGATGCTCTCTCCCAGTGGTTTCATGCTGATGTTAAACAGCATGGGGGACAAAACAGAACCCCGAGGGACCCCCCCTAGGCTAACAGCCAGAGAATCTAACAGGATTCTCCAAGAAAGACCACAACCAGTGCATAACAATACCTCCATGTCTCATCCCAGAGAGTCAGTCAAGAAGATTACCATGGTTTATGGTAATGAAAGCCACTGAGAGGTCCATCAGAACCAACAGGGACTCCCCCTGTCCAGTTCCCTGCGTAGGACATCCACCAAGGTGACCAACGCTGTCTCCATCCCATAATCAGGCCTGAAGTCAGATTATGCCCCAAAATCCAGAATCTTGCCCAAAAATGGAACGTTAGTTATTTTAAAGTTGGAAGTGCTACTGGATTGCTCCTAAGTATACTTAAGGTCATGAGTCAATAAGCCATGGCTTACTTCATGTGTCACCTGCCTCAAGACACAGGTTTTACACACACTGGATGCTGCCAAAAGAGGCTTTTGTTGTACAATCACACTGCCTCATTCATGGAATGTATAGGAGGTTCAAAGGTCATCATTTTCAATTTATAGAAGTTCTGTGTTTTTCTCTTTTGTTCCTTTCTCCGCCCATCAGATGTCTTTTAAGGAAGTACACAAGAGACATAACAATGACTCCTGACTGTTAAGAGCAGAAGCCTTCTGTGTGGAAGCATTAACTTTCACATTGCACAATTCAAAAACTTTGATACCATTTAACAGCCATAGCAGTATCCTATGGAATTCTGAAATTGTAGTTTGGTGAGGTACTAGATACCTCTGAAAGAATTTTAAATGCTAAATACAATTATGTATTGGGGAAAAGATGATTGTACGAACAGATATAGCTGTGGCATAACAGATGTGGAAAGAGAAGAGACAAACAAAGAACCAGTGTTACAAACAAACTCTGTAGTACAAATTGCAGGAATGGCTGTGATTTGCTGCATACTTTTGCTGTAAACAAGATAAACACATTCAGGTATTTGGTAATCTATTTCAAGCAAACACATTGCCACCTTCATTGCTAGTCCCACCATTCTCCTCACATGAAGAGTAATTGCTCAGAGAAGAGAACTCCATGTGAAGAGCAGGCTCTCCTCTTGGGGGGGGGCGGGGTAGCATGCTTCCTTCCTCACAAGTTTATGGTAGTTAGGGTAAATTACTATATGCCTGCATAGGGCTCTAAGCTGTCATCAGATGTTGCTTGGGAAGAATGCAAATTTTCTAGTTTCTGCCTGTTGATTATACAGAACAAACATAATCATATCTCATCTTATCACTCATCAGTCAAAAGCACTTATTTATAATGTCTTCTGAAGTTTCCCTCAAAGCAACCAGTTTAAGTTTTCCTTGGAGATACATGAATGATTAGATTTAAGAGCAAACATCAGTCACCTCTACTTTAGAAGTGCA
Organism: Gambelia wislizenii; assembly: GCA_030847615.1. Lineage (NCBI taxonomy): Eukaryota > Metazoa > Chordata > Lepidosauria > Squamata > Crotaphytidae > Gambelia > Gambelia wislizenii. The sequence goes on from JAUMIR010000005.1 coordinate 31,906,398, forward strand.
CTCACCTTGAAGATCTTTCTAAAGGGATTACAGAGAGAAAGAAAGAGAGAACATGCAAGAGGGAGAGCAATTGCAAGAGTGCACACATCTAAGATCGATGCAGGTAGACATGGGGCAAAACAAATTAATCATATCTAACAATTATATAAATGCTTTTTCCACACTCTCACAGTGTTTACAAAAATGAGAGTATTATGACACTGTAAATATAATAAATGTATTATGACATAAACTTTTCTGGGCTAAAGTCTACTTCATCATATGCAACCCTAGACCACAAAACTCTATGCCATAATAAGAGTTTTAGTCTTTAAGATGCTGCTGAACTCATTGTTGGCTTCACTGCAACATAAAAACACTGAGACAAATTCCTGAAGGGCAGCCACATTAAATTATTTGTGTCTTCAGATTTTTGTTTTTCAAAACAACAGATCTGTCAGGGATGCTTTGATCGTGATTTCCTGCATGGCAGGGGGTTGGACTGGATGGCCCTTGTGGTCTCTTCCAACTCTAAAATTCTATGATTCTATGACTGGAAATATTCAAAAGAATTAATGTGCACTGTTTCTGAAAGTTTCTGGTAAACATGAACACACTGGCTGAGGTCATTTATGGCACAGCGAAGTACAATAGTTCCACATCTCTACTCAACCCCATATGGACTCACAATTTAGCTGCTACAGCCTCCCCACTCCCAAGCCACTCAATGGGTGTTGGGAGAGCAGGGGGACTGGAAAAGGGTATGGCTATGTCCCTATAGCCAGATGCAGACCAATGATATCATCCACTGACTCCCACCAGGATCCTTCAGGGGTCTCTGCTACAGGGAACTAGCCAGATGATTCTCTGATTCCCCCTCCCCACTGCCCTGCTCTCCACCAGCCACTGAATGGCCATGGAGGAGGGGCTGCAGTGGCTAAACAGTGAGTTCAGGGGGGCTTTGCTCATTGTGGCTGGTGGAGAATAACAAACTGCACAATGACCAAAAACAGACATGCACAGACATAAAGCATAACAGGATGCCAGCCTTTTAGATACAGTCAGTTTCTATCATCATGATGCAAAACATGGTTACCCAATTATAAACCAAGTAAATTTTCTACAGCACTTATTTTGCACAAAACAGATCTTTTCTGAGAGCAGTCAAAGCCACTGATGCGCTATAATATGGACAATCACAACTGTATGCATCTATCGCTGTGTGTGTCTGTTCTGTCTCTCTATGTGATGAAAAGGTTATGCCTACATTGTTTACGTGTGAGACAGCTACACCTGAGGTTCATGGCCTTAGGGAAATAACAAGAGCATAGTTGGAGGTAACTGGGGTTTCTTATTCCCCAATGCATACATTTTCTTCAGGGATTGTTTAACCTCTTTCTTGTGCCTTCCTGTTTCAAAATGAAAAAAATCCTGTCTTGGAACTCCAACAAAGAAATTTGACTAAGAGAAAGCGCGCACACACACACACACACACACACAAAAGACAATTAAGTAAGAAAGCCATTTATTCTGCCACTGCAGCAATTATAGTTCTTAACATTTCATGGTCATTTAGGTGTCAGAGCACTTCTAATATAGGACACCATTTTTATTTCTGCACAATCTGCAACTCCACATCACACTTAATATTCTTAAAACAAGCACCCAGGGAATTACTAGACAATATCAGCCACTCTAAAAGAGTAAAGCTACCAGTAAGTACTGTATTTCCAACAAGTAAGGGACTAGAATACACTTCCAGAAACTGCAGAATGCAAACTTGGCTGTATAGTCAGTGGTCCTAGTAAGCCAAACCATCTACTTTTCAAAGATTATCAAGGATACTTCAATGAGAAGATTAATAATACTGTATTAGACAAGCTCTGCAGTGGGTGTGTGCATGTGCCTTCAAGTCTGCCATCAACTTATGGTGACCCCATGAATTTATTGGGTTTTCTTAGGCAAGGAATAAATAGGTGGTTATGCCAATTCGGTCCTCTGAAATATCATTCACAGAACCTGGTATTCATTGGGATCTTCCATACAAGTACTAACCAGAGTTGACCCTGCTAAGCTTCTAAGATCAGATGGGATCTGGTGCCTTTGGGCATTTAGGCCACCATTGCAAATATTATTTTAGACTGGACCATTACATAAAAACTTGTCTACATTCTACTGTACATTTTTCTAATTCAACCTAAGCCACAGGCCAGCTATGACCCCTTCCTTTGCTAACCTTGCAATCCCCTCTGGGAAATCCAGATCTGGAATTCCTGCTGCCTCTAACCTTTTCCCACTACACTTTGGAAATAAACAAACATTGCACACATTTCAGTGGTGAGGGTAGGTATGAGAGAATGCCTCCATGACATCTGAATTGTCTTCCTCTCTACCCAAGTGGTGTATTTCCATACCTATTGCCAGTGAAATAGGGAGTATCTTTACATTATCCTCTTGTGGCAATCTGCCCATCACTGGTATATGGATTAATCTAGTCAAGAGATACTTAATTCAAGTATATCTGTAACTCAAGTAAATTCAAGGGCTATTCCAGGTTTTAGAGACACCCCTGCAGGATTATTCATACTGCAGTTCTATGCATACTTACTCCCAGGTAAGTTCCATTAAAGTGTCATGCTTGTTTCTCTGCAGACCTGTATAGGACTACATTGCAAATGACAAGTGGCAAAGAGAACAAGATGAAAGAAGGTAAGAGCCGTTATAGGTTTGAAAGAAACCAATGTGGGTAGAATACTTACGGAATAATCCATTGCTGCCTGCAAAGTCTTCAGCCTAAAAATGCTGCTCATGAGGAGGTAAAGGCAAGAGAAAGGTTTGTGAAAAACAAAATTACATCACACTGTTTTTCCCCTGCATATGTATCCATCTATTCTTTGGAGACTGAATGTAAACAAATATTGATAGCACAGTCAGAATGACACTATTTTTGTTGTCAATACTGGATCTCAAAATATACACAATCTCCCACAGACAGTACAACCTTCTGATTCCCCACAACTTTCTAGATACAAACTAAAAAAAACAACACTTAAATATGCAACAATTCCTATTCTATTTGAATCTGTGGATTCAACATGGTACCCACAAGTGACACTAGATGTCTGATATTTACAGCCATGAAAAAAAGAAGACCTTATTAACATGTGCTTATTATTTTTAAGCCTGAGTACAGACTCCATGCCATGGAGAAATCAGAACCAACAATCAAAGATTGGATTTGGACAACTGAAGAACCACCAATAAACTTGGCGAAGGGGAAAAGGAACATATGTCAGATTCTTGAAATATTCTGGTGGTCATAATAGTGGTAGATTTCAGCAATCCAAGTCTAAAAAGAAATGTTCCAAACTCTGGAACAGGTCACACTTTGATTACTGCCATCCATATACATTTCTCCCTATAGATAGAAAAGAAGCAAATCAGGGAAAACACTGTATACCTTTTTACCCAAGAAATGCCAAGGAAGCTATTGAGAAACAATCCAACTGCTCTATCAAGGTTTTAATGAAACATTTTCCCACCTGATGCTTTCCAGGTATTTTGAACTTCAACAGTCCCTGAGCATTAGCCATGTTGGTTAGGGGTGATAAATTTTGCAGTCCAAAACACCAAAGACACCAGGTTAGGAAACAGACTCTAAGGACAATCCACAGAGGTTAGTAACATCCTTGCAGCTCAAAGACTGTTCAGACCTGAAGAAAAAAAGCTAGCAATAGCCTGGTTTTCACAAACAGCAGATGGGAAAGATAACATGTTTCTGGGTTGAACCATTTCACTCTGAAAATGGGAAAGGCCTTACACAAATGAATGTTGTTGCGTACCAAATAATTCTCTCTGAGGAAGAAAGATTGGGCTATGGGTCTATCAGATGCACAACAACCTTGCAGCTTTTGCTGGCCCTGGACAGGAAAAAGAAACATATGGCTCACATATTACTTTTACAGCAGTCTGCTATATGGCTAATAGATTATGTTCAGTTAGAAGGGTCATACATTATGAAGGCCTGCCCTAAACTAACAAGCTTTTGCTTAAATTGCATGATACATCACAGAAGGAAAACACAAACAGATGTTACAAGCAAGATCCCTGAGCCTTGGAGAGGAATGTTGTTTCACTACAGCATAAACCTTATTTAAGAAAGCAAGATTAAAACTCCAAAATCACATTAACTTGCAGATACTGTTTCAGGCTAGGGTAGTCACTCAAAACTGAATTTGTAGGCAGGTCTGAGAGCTTCTCTAGCTGACCTTGTGATGGTATTTTGGTGGGACTTGTCAAAATCCACCATGGTGCTACCAAATTCATGCATGAAAGCCCCCTACCAGGAATTCTTTCAGAATGCTGACAGACTACTTGCTGAAAGGCAGTATAAAAATCTTCCAATAAAATAAATACTGTATATCTAACCTAGAATTTCTATAGACAATTGTCTCCAAATATCCAGGTGATGGGGAAGTAGGCTAAATCCCACAGAGCACAGACTGGTTTTGCTCATGCTTATTAGAAGGCATCACATTAATGCAATGCACACAAATGGACAGTAATAGCAGCAGTGCTTAATCAACACAGTACTGGAGACCAGTGGCACCTGGTGGCTCCCTTGTCAGTATAGTGATGAATCCATCCTGGGTTTTAGTCTAGACTTTATCAGAGCTGTCCAAAATGCTGAATCTATTTGGGATAGAGGTTCAGAACTCTGGGCAGTTCCTTTAAAGTTCAGACTAAAACCCAGAGCTGATGATCTCCCAACACTGACATACATGGAAGTCATCAGCCACCACTGTTTGTGACAGAAAAACATAATGGGTTCAATCCAGGTTTAGTCATACTTAACGTTAGCCTCACTGTTATATAAATGGGGTTTAAATTAATCTATGAGTGCCACCACAATCAGTGGCCTTATTCTAAATATAACCAAATCTGAACCCAACAAGCTAGCTGCTTTGAGTCCCATTCAGGAACAAAGTGGGATATAAGTCAAATAAATAATTAAACATGTGAATAAATTAACTATTCACATGACAGGTACAGAGTGTTGTGGGTCACAAATTGTACAAATCTGAAATGAGTGATCAGCAGTGTTTATTTGACTAGGGTCTATTGGAAAAAGATTCCGGAGCACACATGAAAGGAATTGGAATGAGGGCTGCAAGAAAAAAGAGAAATAATTAAAAGAAAGAGAGAGAGAATGGTGGTGGTGGGGGGGGGGACCCTAATACTATTGGGATATTGAGTGTTATTTTATTTTATTTTTAATATATTTTTATTAATTTTATAATCATACATTATATTATCCAATCAATACTTAGTCAGTATAACACATAAAATTACTATAAACATTGCAATTTTTTATTAACTAATTTCAAAAGTTAACATACGATTCTTTACTATACTTCTATTCAAAAATATTAATTCCCCTACCCCCCCCCACCTCAGTGCTCCCCTTCACCGGAGCCATTATCCCTTACCTAATCTTTCCAGAATCTCATTTCTTCTCATGGAGGTAACCTCCCAACTTTTGTCTGTAATACTTTTTTAACAAATACTTTCCAAATTTTATCAAAATCACTTTCTTTCCAACTTCCTCTTCTTACTTTAATTCTAGATGTTAACTTATCATTTATTGCCATTTTCCAAACTTCTTTATACCACTCCTCCACTTGTACATGGGATATTGAGTGTTATTTTAAAAGGGGGAGCTGGTTTCTACTTTTCCTGTTATACTATGTAGGACATAGCTTCAGTTAAACAGTCTGCATAATCTTTCAGAACTCAAAAGGTTTTATGCCACCAAGTAACACTCATGATCACTGCAAGCCTTACTTGGCATCTCCTTCTCATAATTCATATAAACGAAGTTATAAATCAGAAATATAATTTGTGCTGCTGTCTTTTGGCATCTTAACCTCGGGTCTTTGTATAAACAAGTTAGCTGGGACATGATGTTGGCAGCCTTGTAAAATCTTTTAACAAAATAATAAGATAGCCATGTTGACTTCCAAACAGCAGTGTTGCTATGCCAACAACAACATGCTTGGTCTATAAAAGAAGATATCATAGGCACTCTTTAAATATTACCCTAGTCACATGAGAGCCCACTTTTCCATATGAGGCTCCCACTGCTGTTGAGATAACATTTAAATGATCCAAACATATGGGTTCTAACCACAGAATTGCCACTTTCCAGCTTGGGTGGGGGAGGGACTCCCAATTCCATATATAAATAGATTAGAGACCATTTAAACATTAGCCTAGAGGTGGCCAAATATGGCCTTCTAGATGCAATTTCTATCACTGCTCACTATTGGCTATGCTAGGTAGAGGTAAGTAGAGGTTGGCTACAGTCCAACAACATCTGAAGGACCATAGCTTTTCCCCTTCACTCTATGATGTGCTTACAGAAAAGCATTTTCCTTAATATTTGAGAAGCTGATAAAGCACTTGCAAATTACCAGGAAGTTTGATTAAACCTATTATTTCAAGAGCATCAACCTCTGGGGTACATGAGCATGAACACTGGCAACACCAGCATCAGTAGGAAATAGCAAGGATAGCTGTGCTAGCACTTGTTTATATTGCTTCCTTATACTTCTGCAGACCACAAGGAAAAACGTACAAGCAGCAGAGGACAAGTTTTACCATATGAACTCAGTGTACTCACACCTTGCTATTTTCAGATCTTCTCTGGAATAAGCTAGCCACATACAATCTATCAAACCAGCGCACACAAGTTGAAGAAAAGCAAAGCTACACTGTATTGTTTCTCAATATGAGTGTATTTAACTTTTGCCATAAACAACCATACTTCACAAGCTTTTTCAACATCTTGTGGAACGTATTAACAATTGGGGTATGCTAGGCCCCATAACTAGAAGCTGTTGTTTGTTATTTTGTTTATGATTGAATTTAGCGAGTATAATCCCATACCCATGGATTCAAATCACAATGTCTCAATCTTGATAATATGCTTCATAACTTTTGCTTCCTACAAACTATGGTCAGATCACTGCATGCAGAATCAAAGCAAGCAATAGTATGTCAATAGTATGACAGCTTAAACCAGCTTGATCTACTGCTTGCCAATACCCCAAAGATGTGCCAGGACATCTGGATTGCAAGAAGGACATCTGGAACGCTAGGTATTGGGTTAAAGCCTATGTGCAATATGCATCAAGTAGCTCAAGTGGCCTATGAGGGATGGTGTTTAGGTCACTACAGATAACATGGGGAGGTATGGGAGATCTTTAGTGTTTTCACTGATTCATGATGGCAAAATGAAGAGCATGTAGATGGGTGTTCCATGTGATTCTGTCTGTACTGATCTGTGGTCATAATTTATTTAACTTTTATACTTGATTTTATTTATTTATTTTATATCCTGCCTTTCTCCCAAATGGGACCCAAGGTGGCTCACAACACGGTTTAAAACGAGGTACATTGACTAAAGCCTAGTAATAAAAAGGTTAAAAAGCAATCAAAATAAACTACCATAGTAAAACATCAGTGCTTTAAAACAGCAAAAAAAATCATTCAAAAACATGACAACAACAATAAAAGTGCAATGCACACCCAGCATGAAAGGCCCTTTTGCATAGCCACTTTATTGCTTAATGCTTGTTCAATAAAAAGATCTTTACCAGGATAACGTAAATGTTATCTTGGATAGACTTAAAATCTGCCAAGGTTTTAATAAGACAGTCTCTTTGTTGTTGTACATGATTAATGTGTGCCTTTTAAACATATAAATATATTTTTCTACCAAACAGAAGTTCCTAATTTTTCAACCAAATCTCTTTTAACATAAATCTTTCGCATAAAAATGAAGAAGTAATTTCAGATGGGTAAGCGAAGGAGACTAGGAAAGAGATGCAGGCAGTACTTCAATAGCAGATGCTCCTTTGTCTTGTTGCTGTGTACCTTCAAGCTGTCTCCAATTTATGATGACTCAAAGGTGAACCTATCACAGCGATTTCTTGGCAAGATACGTTCAGAAGGAGTTTGCCTTTGCCTTCATCTGAGGTTGAGTGAGTGTTACTTGCCCAAGGTCACCCAGTGGACTTCCATGGCTGAGCAGGGATTTGAACCCTGTCTCCAGAATCACATCTCCACACTCAACGAACTACACCATGCTTATCAGTCTTCTATTTAGTCTAACAACTCAAACCACTATGCCACACTTAACAGTCTTTTATTTACCACTTATCCAACAGGGAAACCAAAGGAAACACTAAGCACGTTTTCAGATGAAGCTTTTATTGTACAGTTGCCTTCCCTTGCTCAAAGAATTTTTACAGAGAGTCAAAAGACCACAAGAGTCCTAAATGCCCTAAAGGCACCAGATCCCATCTGATCTTGGAAGCTAAGCAGGGTTAGTCCTAGTTACTACATGGATGGGAGACCATCCATGAATGCCAGGTGCTATAGGTTATATTTCAGAGGAAGGAACTGGTAAAACCACCTCTTAGTATTCCTTGCCTAAGAAAACCCTACAAAATTTATGAGGTCACCATAATTCAACAGGTGACTTGGAGGCATGCACACACAAGACGGCATCATCTTTCACTCATCATCTTCCTGTGTCTTCCCACTGCTGCTTATATCCTTCGTCTTAGCACAAAAAAATCAATTAAAGAAGAACAGCTATAGAAAACATTTTGGCTGGTACTGCTAAGAGTCCTCCTTGCTGAAACATCTCATGGCCTAACTAGTTGCTAGTCTAGTTGTGGGTGTACCAACTAATCAATAGGAAATCAAATAAACACTTAAGTAAAACTGATTTTAAATGTCTACTCAAGTTAAGATTAACAATTACATTTAGGCTCAGCTGATTATGTCATAAACTAATACAGAGATTGGCATCATGCAGTCTTGAGGCTGTACTTGGCCCTACAAGGCTAAGGCTGTTTCTGCAGCCCTTGACCCCTCCAGACTACCTGAACTGTCCCCCCCAAAAAAGCACTAATTCAATGTTTAAATAGGTTGCCAACCCCACCTCCTGCATTGTTTAACATCAAAAATACCCTCTAGCCTTCCGGGAGGAGCTGTTTGTTTTTTAGCAGTCTCTGTAGCCCCTGTAGGGTCCCAAAAGCAGAAAACTGTCCCTCAGCCACACTGCAGTTTGTCCACCTCTGTTCTGATAATAGACTTTCAGTGAAAACAAAGTAACAATTAAATCTTGTTACATGCAAGAAAACTTTGATTATTATATAAGAGAAAGGTTTCATTGTTGCATACAAGAAAAGCTTCATGAAATGCTACTGCTTGTTCCCAAATGGCATGATGGAAAGTACAGTTGTCCCTCCGTATCCACGGATTTGGTATCCACGGATTTAAGTATTCATACCTAGAACATATTCTTAAAAAAAAAATAATCCAAAAAGCAAAGCTTGATTTTGCCATCTTATATAAGGGACATCATTTTGCTATGCCATTGCATATAATGGGACTTGAGAATTTATGGATTTTGGTATCCACGGGGGGTCCTGGAACCAAACCCCAATTAATATGAAGGGACAACTGTATTTAGTTACAGGAAAATAATGTGCAAGCCATGAGCCGGTTCTCAATGTGGTGATTAGATACATCAGCTTTGCCATATGAATATACACACACATATAAGGAAGTTAAAACTACCACTGTTTCTTCATCAACACATGCAGATAATGGACACAGATTACAGAACTCTGTATTAGCCTTCCCCAATCTAAAATGACTATGGTGATGAATCAAGGAAGATGAAGATCAAATTATCTAGAGCAGTGGCTCTTAATCTTTCCTTTACCAGGGACCCCTTTTAAATATATTTTGTTGCCGCAGACGTCCAAAACTGAACTCAAGATTTAAAACAACAACAACAACACAATTATACCATCCATTAAACCTTCCTTCAGAGGCACTGGAGGGGGAGGGAAGACTTTTCTCCTGATTCTTCCTGCAAGTTTGTGGCTAGAATGGATTGAATTCCAGCCAGGCTTCTGTCACGTGGCCACTCCACTGTGGGGAAAGAGGTGGACCAAGCATCTGCCAAGCCTTTGCAAACCCTCTGTGAGGACACTGCAGAGCCCTGGGAGTCTGTGGACCACAGGTTAAGAACCACTGATCTAGACATCTAGAAAAATGGGGCTAAATACAATTGCTAGTCCCTACTAGAGTAAGCCCACTGAATCTATAGGAACTTTGAAAGTTAACACTAAAGTTTCACTGAATCAACAGATCTACTCTAGTTAAAAATAGATTTAGGCCTTGGTGATTGATGGAGCTTCCACACAAAAGTACGCTGGGAAGGCACATGCATTTATGTAATGGACAAAATTTCCCACAGGCCTCCTAAAACATGGTTCAGGAATCTGAGAGTGATTGATAAGGTTAAGCATTCTTTCTTTCACCTCTCCTTACACCTTTATTACTGCACATTGACTTCAGTATGAAGATTCTGGATTAGATAAAGCCTGAGTTCCTCAAAATGACTGACATGGGGAAACTCCAGCTTAATGTCATCCAGAAAAATGAATGAGAAACCAATTCACTGAGTTTCCTCTCTTTCAGAAATTCAGGAAAACATGTAGGACACAATGGTGAAGTTTTGACACTGGTCTTCTTGAGCATATAAAAAAACTCAATATACACAGGTGGCCCATAAAACACAAAACTGGGACTTCAACAAGTGCAACTGATACTGGATTCTTTGTTTCTCCATCAGAGACTGAGAAGGTAAAAGGTGGCTGTAGTCAGAATTCAGTAGTTAACAACATCCCTTGGTCAGAGTTATAGTAGAACATCAAGCCCTGCAGGCTTCATGGACAATGCAGAACACCACCAACAATTCCATTTATGAACTGTTCATTACATGATGTCTGCAAGGGGTTAGTTTGCAGCATACACTGTTGTGTAAGATAGTACTTCTTATCTCAATACTCTAAAGCTAAGGGATGTTGCATAGATCTCCATGTTGAGGTCATGCAGCCTTTCTGGTGCATCTCCCAACAGTAATAGCCAGTAAGGTCAATACTGAAAAATAGTTGAGCCACATTCCCATCCCTGATCTACAGACAGTACAGAAATAAGCTATAAATACATGCACAAACACACATCCCCCCCCCCGAACAATCTGTTTCTGGTGCACCAGTCTATGGGAACATGTAGTGTTAGGCTAATGATTAATAGATGGACATTTCCTTCAAAGTTTCAAATTAGTTAGATCTGACATGCCAGCCAAGGCCTCAAGTTTTAGAGAAGAGACAAGTAACATGGTATTCTTAAAATGATCAGGTGAAGTACAGCATCTTGTGTCTTTTATCCCCATTCTACTTTTATTCCAGTTCTGCCAATCACTGAACCTATGTGCAGTGTCAATAACAGATTGTAGCATCAACTTGTAAAGCACAAGTCTTCTAATGAAAAGAGAAGCAAATTGAGGTTTCAGAAGGAGGAGTCATTTGATAACAACTAAAAACACAGGGACGCTTCTTAAAAATATGTGTTCATGAAACCACATAAAACAGCACATTCGCTAAGATCTGCCTTGAAGTGGCATCCATTTTTGTAAGCTGTGGCTTCCTTAATTTGTCTTTATGAGACTTTTTGAAGGATACATAAGAGCAATAAATATACTGTGGTAGCCATTTGCATTCTAATGTATATTTGCTAAATGCTGTAATCTTACAATCACTATTTGGGGTCAGACTAGATAGCCCATGAGACTCTGGGACTCTGAAAAGTCTTTTTCCTTTAACTCTTAGGCCTAGTCAATGTTCCTTACTAATCAACTCTATGTTCCATAAACATACAATAGGCTGATGTAAACAATTCTTTCTCTAATAATGCTCGAACTGTACCCAAGTGTACCTAAGCTATCCTGCCTTGTACTTTCTGAACTATCAACAATTGTCACAGAGAAATTGCTGACACCAAAGAGAAGGAGGAGGGAATTGTTTTTGCATACTGTCATTATAATGTATAAAGGTATTCTGTAGTCATGGCTCAGGGCTCTGACTTTTTGGAAGATATTCCACTCAGGCCCACCGGTGTAATAAAACTCGCTTTCCAATCCGTGGGTCTGCTGTTCCATGATTTCTGCAACAATACCTTTCAACATGATTTATAAGTAACATCACCCTCAGCTGTAATGCTTACTTTGCCATGTTTAAGCAACACATGCTAGGATTCATATAAAAATACTATTAAGAGCATATTTCCAGGGTTTTTTTAGATAGAAATCAAAACATTTATACAGTAAATGCTACAGCTGATAGAAAGATTCAGAGAACCAAAATGCCTTTTTAAAAAAATCATGCCACCATTGGATACCTATTAGACCTTTCCCTTTTTTGAACAAACAGGACCAATATTGTGTTGTAAGAATAGTTTTCAGAATACAGAAACTGAAAACAGTTCAGTGCAGCATCTAAGTCTTTGCTTTATCCAATACCCACCCAGCTAAAACTTCAACCATAATTTCAGCTCTGCTTCCTGAAATCCCTGTGCTTTTATAAATGTGGTTTCTTCAGAGAAACTTTCTGAAGGTATGCTTAAAAGTGCAAGTTCATGTGCTCTGCTATGCTGGCCCATGTTTTATGCCAGTGGCTCTTAACCTTTTCTTTACCAGGGACCCTCTTTAAATATCTTTTGTTGTTGCGGACCCCAAAGACTTAACTCAAGATTTAAAACCCTAACAATAAAAATAATAATAGCTAACGGATAATAGTAATACAATTACGCCATCCATTAAACCTTCCCTCAGAGGCACAGGTAGGGAGGGAAGATTTTTCTCCAGCTTCTTCCTGCAAGCTTGTGGCTGGAGCAGCAATGTGCAGGCCAAGCCAGCCAGCCAGCCTTTGCCTTGGCTCCTGTCATGTGGACTGAGCAGCCTTCAAGCCTTCACAGACCCCCTGTGAAGACACTGTAGCTCCCTGGGGGTCCACAGATCAAAGGTTAAGAACCACTGTTTTATGCAATAAGAAAGTGAGTAAAGCTGCTTCCAGGATATTTGGTATTTAGAAAAACCACTCAGACAGGAAGAAACAGAAAACTATTAAGGAACCCTTACCCTAAGCAAAATTCTGCCACCAAGAATCTGGCTGTAAGCTCACTGTATCTGCTTATGCCAAACATTATGAATCTTAACTGGGCATCCCCACACAATGCTACTACCACATTGTTCAGTATTAATAGAACATTAAAAGAGAGGGGGGGAAACAGTGCAAAACTCAGCTAAATGGTATAAAGATAATCTTACCAAGTCTGATATGACAAACATTCAGGCATTTTATAGAAGCAAAATGCTCCACCTCCAGAACAGAGTGTCTATTCTCCTGCAGTGACATTTGTAAACATTGGACGACTAAAATGGTGAAGGGTCTGGAAACCATGCTTTAAGAGGAAAGACTTAGGGAGCTGGGTATGTTTAGCCTAGAAAAAAGACAGTTAAGGGGTGATATGATAGCCTTGTTTAAGTATATGAAGGGATGTCACATTGAGGATGGAGCAAGCTTGTTTTCTGCTGCTCCAGAGACTTAAACACAGAGCAAGGGATGCAAGCTCCAGGAACAGAGATTCCACCTCAACATTAGGAGGAACTTTCTGACAGTAAGAGCTGTTCGGCAGTGGAACACACTCCCTTGGAGCATGGTGGGGTCTCCTTCCTTGGAGGTCTTTAAACAGAGGCTCAATGGCCATCTGTCAGGGATGCTTTGATTGTGATTCCTGCATGGCAGGGGGTTGGACTGGATGGCCCTTGTGGTCTCTTTCAAGTCTACAATTCTATGATTCTATGATTCCTGCTGTTTGTGAAGACAGTGAGTGGTTGAGAGATCTCACCTAGGGACAAAGCAAGTGTTCCCAAGTCATGTGTTGGCTGACTCTGCTAAGCAGGACATGTTTTTAGCTACCCAACCAAAATGCGGGAATTAGATAATAACAAATGTGTTTGCAAAAGCAGACATTCCCACACTCCTGGGACTCACCTCTAATTCTATTAAAATGGAAACTGCCATGTACTCCAACCATTTCAACAGATTGTTTTTCCCAACTGTCTTTAGTTTTCCAGCTAAAAGGGACACCAAAGCAGGGACAGTAACCACTTAAACAACTTGCACAGCAGTTAGAAAGCCCTGTTATTGTAGCACTCCAGTAGTTTATCTTGTAAAGTCCACAGTCTTTCCTGGACCTCTTCATTCAAATCGTCATGTACTCCTTCAAGCAATTAAACTGTTTATGTGCCAGATATAAAGCAGCCTTATGGCTTGTGGCAGTGGAAGAGGGAAAGCTGAGTATTAAAAAGATATACACACACATACCTTCTGTATTTTTATATTAGCATTATGCAAAAAAAAAATGATCTTAAAAAACTAGCATATACAGTATACAGAACAGCTCAATGAGCACCAATACAATTCCCCCCTCTTCACCTGAACAAATGGGATGAATTTTAAAGCACTTTAAAATTTTGAATTTTATGCAAAACTAAGCTTATGCACTTATGCATCATCAACTAAAAAAAGAGAACCTGCCACCATACATCAGAACCTGGAATTTCCAATGTATATGGTACCAAAGGATAAATATCTCAGACAGCCATTCAAAGTTAACAGTGGCTCACACGTATACATGTAGAACAGTCACATTTCTCTTGATACTGGAAATCTACTTGGATGTTTTGGAAAGTGGTAATGACTGCAACTCTTACTTTTCAGGTGTGTTATTCCGCCTTTTTTTAAAAAAAAAGATATCTTAGCATTCTGAAGCAAGGCAATGGTTTGTTTGGTCAAGAGGTGCATTGACTGCAGGCTCAATAAGCAACAGCTATTTTAAAATAAATAAATAAATAAATAAATAAATAAAAGCCTATAATGTCCTTCACAGCCTAGAAATCCTCCAGTACTCATGGGAAATTCTTGCTAGCAAATTCTGCTAGACATCCAGGGCATGGAGTATATTGCCCATGTGGATACTGTAATGCTAGATCAGCCCTAAGGCAAATAAATAACTGTTTAACCCCTCCCAGTTCAGCTACAAAGACACAGCATTTGCTCTTTTCTTTAGATTTCCTTGGACTTAAGCTAAGCATATACACTATGTCTTGCCATAAGGGGTCTTGACTCTAAAAACCTATTGTGGCATGGGGACACATAACTTAACATGACTGTGGGAGTTCCAGGTTCTGCCACTAAAATTACATGGCAAGTCACAGCCTCTCATACCTGACTTATGTTCCAGAGTTTCCATTTAGACTGCAGAGAGACCCATACAGCTATTTGTGTATAGAAAATTGTCATGCAAAATATCTATATATAATGAATACAAATGAGAGTTCAGGCTACTGAAAGTCCTACTGAAAGCATTACAACTGCTTAATTTTCACATTTAATTCAATGGGTTTCCAACAAGTTTAAATTGGTCTGGATTATATCACCTATTATCACTGTAATATGGCCAATATAAAAGTAGAAACCTGTCTGTTTACTGCACAGCCTGGTTAGTGTTGCCACACTAACACTGGACTGGGACTCACATAACCCAGAAGATGTTGTTGGACTGTAGCTCCCAGCATTCTTCACCATTAGCTAGGGTTACTGGAATGTGCAACTCAACAACATCTAGAGAGTCACACTGTTCCCTCTCCTGCCCTTGCCCAATTAAGGCACAGAGTGAAACTCACAGAGAAACTGAAACTGGTGTTTCTCCAAAGGTCATAAAGTATTCATAGAATCATAGAATTGTAGAGTTGGAAGAGACCACAAGGGCCATCCAGTCCAACCTCCTGCCATGCAGGAATCATGATCAAAGCACCCCTGACAGATGGCCATCCAGCCTCTGTTTAAAGACCTCCAAGGAAGGAGACCCACCACGCTCCGAGGGGGTGTATTCCACTGCCGAACAGCTCTTACTGTCAGAAAGTTCCTCCTAATGTTGAGGTGGAATCTCTGGTCCTGGAGCGTGCATCCATTGCTCCGTGTTCTAGTCTCTGGAACAGCAGAAAACAAGCTTGCTCTATCCTCAATGTGACACCCCTTCAAATACTTAAACAGGACTATCATATCGTCCCTTAACCATCTTTTTTCCAGGCTAAACATACCCAGCTCCCAAAGTCTTTCCTCTTAAAGCATGGTGTCCAGACCTTTCACCATTTTAGTCGCCCTTCTCTGGACACGCTCCAATTGGTCAATCTCCTTTTTGAATTGTGGTGCCCAGAACTGGACACAGTATTCTAGGTGAGGCCTGACCAAGGCAGAACAGAGTGGCACTATTACTTCCCTTGATCTAGACACTACTATTGATGCAGCCCAAAATCGCATTGGCCTTTTTAGCTGCCACATCACACTGTTAACTCATATTCAACTTGTGGTCTACTAGGACTCCTAGATCCCTTTCGCACATAGTCTCGTTCAGCCAGGTCTCCCCCATCCTGTATCTATGCGTTTCGTTTTTCCGCCCTAAGTGCAGTACTTTACATTTCTCCATACTGAATTTCATTTTGTTAGCTTTGGCCCAGCTCTCCAGTCTATCCAGGTCATTTTGAATTTTGATCCTGTCCTCTAGGGTATTAGCCTAGGGAATTGGGGTATTCCCCAGCCAAAAAGGAAACAAAACAAAACAAAACCAATGACAGTATACTAGATTTTTTAAACTATAAGTTGGCTAACTCCATCCATTGTTTCCCAATCACTGGGGGTACGCCAGAGTTATAGGAAATTCTCAGAGGGCAAAATCCAGGCCCAGGGACATGGCCACTGCTTTGTGTTAATTGTCAAATACACAGTAGGACATGCACTCTATAGCACATGCACCTTGCTCAGCAGACTTATCAAAGCTGATTTGCTTTATTAAATATATAAGAGTGATTTTGCAATGCACCAGAGGGTGTTAACTTAACGCATTTCATTTGACAGTTCCCTGTTGCAACTATGTACATCAGCTCCATCTTTTTCAAGATATGTAATTTTTAGTTCACAGCTGTTCTTTGGTTTTATTTATTTATTGGAATTATATCCCGCCTTTCTCCCAAAATGGGATTAAGGGTGACCTTTAAAAACATACATCAACTACTAATCCAAAGTTATCACTTGATGTGTCCATAGTAAATATCTATGGAGGGGGAAATACACAATTGATACATGCTTGAGGTTCTAGGAATTATAGCAAATACTACATCAAATCACTGCTGAATCAACAACTGTATGCAAGGAACCAATTAGTTGAGATTCTGAGGAGGATGAAGGAAGAACGTGTTGAAAGTTGTTTATGTTCTATCTCTTGGGCCCTTCAAACACTTTATTCATATAATGTACAGAATTCAGAATTTTGATAACCCATTGTAACATGGTGAGGAAACTTTGGCCCTACAGATGTTTAGCTCACAACTCCCAACAGCCTCTCTCCAGCATGACTAACAGTAAGGGAAGTTATAGTCAAAAACAGCTGGAGAGCTAAAGATGCCTCAGTCCTGCATCATTATAGAGGTACTTGTCATTTAACATTGGCCCTTTTAAAACTGCAATTCTATACATATTTACTAGGGAGTAAGTCCCACTGAAGTCAATGTGACTTATTTCTGGGCACATACTCATAGGAATACAGGTTTATTTCATACTTTGTCCCAAGATTATCCCTGCATTAAATAAGATTTTGTGAACTTTAAGCTATCATCTCTACATTAATTTTGTATAATATGTATAATCAGTGCAATTTGCCAGTTGTATCATTACAATAATGTACTGTACTGTATCATTACACTACTGACAGACACCATGTCCACATTTCTGTACTGTACAAGAGGCAAATAGGTCATTGAAATATATAGAATAGGATGATATTCTTGATCCAGAATCTAGAAAACTAGGTTATTTCCTCCATATCTACCACAATACATTTCCTTATAACTATCATAAGCTATAATACATTTCTTCATAAGACATTAGCCAGCTACCTACTACATGTGGATTGGAACAATGTGATAGTAAATAGTAGTCCAGCCCCACCACATCTCCTGGTTAGTATGTAGAGAGTACATCCTGCATCCCAGCACAGCCATGTATTAAGAATGATGCAACTAAAAATCAAGGATGGCAGCTTTTTTTATTTTTCTACATACTTTTTGCTTCCATATTCTTATTCTTCCAGAATGTTTTATGTAGATACAAGTCTTTACAGGCAAGTTCTGAACAAATATGACCAGTGTCACAATTCATTAATCATAATTACTCTCGGGGGAAATGAAACAGGTGTACTATTAGCTTGCAAAACCCTGCTGTTAAGCTTTCAGGAGCTCTAAATTCATGTAGACTCATACCATGGACCAAGAGCTATCAACATTCTGAAAGGTACCCAAAGCCAGTAGATTGCTATGGATGCTTAAGAGCCTTTACCAGCTAGGTTTCACTGTGCAACACTACACTCCAGTTGCATTTCCCCCCCCCCCTCAGCCCAGGATGCTAGGTGTTGAGCTTCCTGAGACTAAGAGGGGAAAGCTTCTAAGACTGAGAATTAAAAGGACTGAGGAGCAAGAAGCTCATTCCCAAAACTACTGTATTAAGTCATCTCTTCTGTTGCCTCAACTGTACCGGAGCAGGCTCTGGAAGAATTAAGTTGAATAGAACAAAAAGTTGTGAACCACTCTGACTATCAAACAGTATACAGATAAAGCATCTATGAGTCCAAGTAGGCTTTTTTTTATTAAGCACATGGACACACACCACATGGTTTTCCACATTATCATGCAAGGCCTAATCATTCCCAAGCTGCAAGTAGAGCATGTATGTGTGTGTTGGGTGTGTGTGTCTAATATAATTCTGGGGGTGGGGTTGGAATTAAACTTATCAGCTCAAAAATTCCTTGCATGCCTTATTCAAAGTTTGAAGTGTCAAGAATATCATGAAAAATTTACACAGTCTAAAAAAAAACCCACCAAAGTAATGGACAGAGCTTTTCTTTGTACAAGCCTCACTAGCATTTATTCTAGGTCTAAATTCAACTATAGGTTGAGTCTCCCTTATCTGGAATTCCAAAATCCAAAATATTCCAAAATCCAAAACAATCCACATGGGTAGCTGAGACAGTGACATCTTCACTTTCTGGTGGTTTAATGTACACAAACTTTATTTCATTCACAAAATGATTACAAATATTATGTATAAAATTACCTTCAGGTTATGTGTATAAAGTATATATGAAACATAAATGAATTTTGTGTTTAGACTTGGGTTCCATCTCCAAGATATCTCATTATGTGTATGCAAGTAGTCCAAAATCCTAACTATTCCAAAATACCTCTGGTCCCAAGCATTTTGGATAAAGGAGACTCAACTTGTACAACCTCTACTTGAATATAAACCGGCTAAATGGTAAATCTACACTTACATAATTACCACTGATTCCAAGAGTGTAAGCAAGTCCAACTAGGGGTTAGATTTAGGCCAGGTGTGGTAATCATGCAGCCCTTAAGATATTGTTGAACTGGGGAATCTATAACTCATAATGCTACTGGCAATGGATCCTGGAAGTTGCAGTTCAGCAACGTTTGGAGAGCTGCATGACTCCCAGCTGATTTAGGCCCTAGTACCACCACTGCTGTGTGTCTATACCCCTACTCAAGCATCCAATGAATGTGCACAATAAATGCATGAGAAAAAAAATTCACCCTGCCCCCCAACACTGTAATTTCTAATACTGCCTTACACATGGAGGGCAGCTTTCAATTTTTATTTTGAAGGGGAAAGCCTCTTGAATCCATGGAAACTCTCCACATGAGTTTGAATATTGATATTCCAGTGTTCCAAATCATGAAGAGAATCTCCACAACTATAGGAGGCTTTGCTCTTCAGAAAAATATACCCTTCATACATAGATAGTAATAACAGCAGACAAGCACACTCTACTTCCTCAAGTTGTTGTTGCTGTGTGCCTTCAACTTCTGACTTACGGCAACCCTAAGGTGAACCTATCATAGGGCTTTCTTGACAAGATTTGTTCAGAGGAGGTTTGCCTTTGCCTTCCTCTGAAGCTGGGAGAGAGTGACTAGCCCAATATCTCCCAGTGGGTTTTCAAGGCTGAGTGGGAATT
Organism: Gambelia wislizenii; assembly: GCA_030847615.1. Classification (NCBI taxonomy): domain Eukaryota; kingdom Metazoa; phylum Chordata; class Lepidosauria; order Squamata; family Crotaphytidae; genus Gambelia; species Gambelia wislizenii. Next base: position 31,926,453 of record JAUMIR010000005.1, read on the forward strand.
TGAACCCTGGTCCCCAGAGTCATAGCCTAACACTTAAACCACTACACCAGCACTTAAACCTCTATGCCATGCTGACTCTCCCTCTACTTCCACATGCATATAGCATATAGAGTTCTTGAATAGGGTTCGCTTCACTTGGACTGGCCTTTCACATCATGAAGGGCTATCAGTAATATTTGCAGGCCTGCATGAATTCAGGGCTTTTAAAGGGCAAGCCACTAGCACTTGTGAATATCTAGGAGAAAGGCCTTGGCAGGGTTTCAGGGCAGTATGATTTAAAATATCACTTCATAAGACATGAAGACTTTTGTACATACAGATGACAATGTATACAACAGAAAGAAGGAGGATTCATAAAACAATCAGACACATTCCCAATTGCCACTTGATGAAAACTTTTAACTTCCATTTTCATCTTGTGAATACATTCTACCTTTAAGTTATATTATATGCCAAATATCAGTCTTTTTAAAATGTAGGCATTTTCACCCCCTCAAATCTACCACCAGTGATTATATAATAGCGCCTACCTACAAGCTTCTCTGAAAAGTGAATTCTTGCTATAACAAAACACCTCCAGTTTTCTGCTCGGTAACTGTGAATTTTTGAAGTTAACAGTATTTTAGCACTTTTTTCTCCTTCCCTATGTCACCTCACTGCAGCAAGAAGGTTCTGGGCATTTTTTTTTTCTGAGATGGCTAAAAAAATGATTTAAAACCAAGATGGAAGTTTCATTCCAAAAAAACAAGCTTCCGTAATATAAAGCCAGTTGTTAGAAGGCTTCCCATAACCCATTCCCAACACATTGGATCCAAGTAAGATAAAAAAAGAATAAACATTTATGAAAATTACCAAAATGATCCCTGCCCTTGGGGAATATATATATATATATATATATATGCAGAATTTTAATACATGAAGAGGCACTTCAAGCCAGTTCCTCAAGGAAATACCAAAGAGAGAAAAAGATAGGCATACCATGCACACTTATTAAAGAGCTACCAAAGAACAAAGTGAGACTTGCTTCTGTTTAGAAACACAAAATGTTGAGTTGTCTAAAATATTAAATACTGTAGATAATTTAAGATTTGAACAAGAATGTAAGACATACTGACACCAACGACAGCATAACTTTTCTATAATGTATCTTCTCTTTGTATTAGGACAGTAGTAGTGTGATTTAATAAAGGTAACAAAAGGCCTATTCCATGCTATCCCACAGAGGTTCTGTTGTTGACCTACAACTTCCAAAATCCTTCATCATTGGCCATGTTTGCTGGGCCTTTTGGGATTTGCAGTCCAACAGTATCTAAGGACCCACATTTAGGAACCATGGTAGCCTACTAATTTTTAACACCGCTAGGCATTATTTTTCCTAAATTGTACCTTTAAATTCCTATTAATGGTGCACCAAAACCAAAAACAGATTAAATTATTCCCTATCTTTATTGATAAAACGGCCTGTAGCACCATTACTTCTACTTGCTCTACTTGCTCTAATTGTCTTTGAATAATGCACTCTCTACAACAGGGAAAGATGTGACATATCAAAAGATCCACCAGTTTAGATATTATGGTACTCTTGTTATATTTCTACTATAGGAAAAACTGTTTGGAAGAGCTGGAGGTCACATCTTTGTTAATTTGGCATGAACATTACAAATATCTTTTTAAGAAGCCTTATGAAATGTGGATCTTTAGACACCAAATCCTCCTACTCCTTTCTTTGTGACAATGGTATGTCATTGACTTCAGCATGCACTTGGCTTAAACCAGAAAATAAATCTAAGAGGTCTTGGCCTGTGAATGGCTTCATTTACAACTGCAGGTCCATTCAAGACATATTTATCAAGAAGTACATATACCCTACAAAATTAAGAGTGTTTTTTCAAGTAAACATTCATGCATTAAAAGAACAGCCCTTAATATGCTACTGCTGGCCTCAAACTGGTAGAAAGCTAAACAGGGCATCCATATTCTGGAATAACAAATCAATGTCATAAATTAAAAAATTCCTAAACTGCAGGAAGTCCTCCACAATGCTTAGCAAGTCTATGCCTCCATCTTCAAATCTGAGGATTTGTACATATTCACAGCATAAAATAAAGAAGGCCAACAACCACTGCTTCTGCATGTGATGCTATAACCACATTAGAGGAATAAAGTCTCTCAAAAGACTGACAATGAAATTAAAAAGGTCCAAAGTGTCAGTACCCTTGAGCTCAATGTCCTTGCTCTCGTGTTCAGTATGCAAGCTGGCTGCATTCCTGCAGTACAATACCAATAATATCTACTCAGAAGTAAACCCTCCTGAACTTAATGGGGCTAAAGAGTCTCATAAGTGCTTAGGTTTTCCAGAGTACAAAGTGCTATCCTTCATTAGAATTTTGCATAATAATGCAGAAAATATTGAAATACAGAGGAGCCATGCATTAAATTTGTATTTAATATATACACTGGTCAACGCACTAGGATATGTCTGGCTTGGTCAATAACTGGCAGACTTTCAAGGAGGCTTGGAAATGTTGTCTTGGTCCAGAGCATTGTACAGAACTCGGCCATAAAGCACTTTTTACAACCCATCTCTTCAATGCCCAATTATATGCATGTTTCCTTTGAAACATTTCACAAATTTCAATGCGGTCTTTTTCCTTCTAAGTGTGTTTAGGGTTGAAGCTTTTAAAGAAGCGATCCTGTCTCATTAAAACCAACAAGAGTGTATCCCAGTAGAATTGGACTGCACCCGTGACTAGACCTCTGAACATCTTACTTGGAAGAAATATTGGCAAAATCAGCAGGATGTAACTTTTCCAAATAAACACATCTAGCATCAGAATGGAAGGCTAAAATGTTATACATAGTTATTTGGCAGTAAATCAAATTTAATCCAGTGTTGATACCAGAACCTATAGGGTCAATAAAGCAACCCTATGCATACTTTGCTGCTGTGTGCCTTCAAGTTGTTTCTGACTTATGGTGAACCTATCAGAGTGTTTTCTGAGGCTGAGAGTGTGTGTGTTACCCAAGGTCACCCAGTAGGTTTTCATGGCTGAATGGGAATTCAAACCCTGGTCACCAGAATCGGAATCCAATATTCAAAGCACTTTGCCACATTGGCTCAGAAGTAAATCCAACTGCAGCCAATGAAGGGTACATCTAGGCAAGAGATAGTAGCCTAAGGTTGGTAAATTTACAGCCCAGCAATGGCTTCTCGACAATGACATAAACAGCCTTTTCCTTTCTCTCTCTCCTCTACACACACACACACAGGCATGCATGTTTATACAGCTAATAAAAAAAAAACCCAAACAATTTCAATATCGTAAAAGATCATACATGTTTATAATAATATGCACTACAGCCAAATATGTCTGCTAGATCACTGAGCATCCAGCCAAAGCAGATTGCTGGGATGTAATTTGCAGAGGGAGAAGGAGAGAAATACGAGCTAAAAACAGGGTGGAAACAGCCTATTGCTTCTACTGTGCTCCCTCTGTGCTGGAGGGGGATTACCCTGGCAGCAGATCTGCAATCTTCTCTTTAAAATCCCAACAGTGAAAAGGAGATTTGGGATAAATAATCTGCCTGCCTCTCCATAGAAAGGCATGAATCCAGCTAGTGAACGGATGGCATCCCTCAAAGACTCATTCCTCTTGCTGCTGCAGTAGCACAGTCTTGCCTGTTACCATACCAGCCTTTGCAGGATCAGGCGGAGATGGGTGGGAGAGAAGGCACAGACAAAGCAGAGGAGAATGTTGGGCGTGTATAGGTGGATTCTCCCCTGGAAAAAGAGAAGTGGGCCAAAAAGAGAGAGGAGGGGGAATCAATAGAGAGGGAAACACCCCTCCCCATCCTGCTCTCCCCACCGACTCCAACCCTCCCTCCAGGTTGTCACACATCAAAGCAGCCTGCTAATCAGAGACAAGCAGCTGTGTCAAAAGAGGGAGGGAGGGAGGAACGGAGGAAGGAAGAGCCTCAGCTGTCAAAACCTGGAGATGCAGACTGAGCGCGCGCACAGCCAGGCATATTTCTACAGGCGGGGGAGCCCAACTGCATTTCAGGGAACTGATCTCGCCAAGAGCCAGCCAAGAAGCCGCGCGGCCCAGCGCCCCCCCCACCCGAAGGTGGGCGGAGAGAAGGTGGAAATGCCCGGAGGAATTGGCAGAGGGGGCGGCGGGGAGGGAGATCGCCAGCTATTCCACGCACACATACGCACACCCTCTCCGCTCCTCCGGATCCTCCAGCCGCAAAGAAGGAAACGGAGGGTTTTCCTCCTCCTCCTCCTCCCCCCATCTTGCCTCTCGCGAGTCCCATGCAAACACTCCGGGGGAGGGGAGAGGAGGGGAAAATGCTGCAATGTAGCAAACAGACAGAAGGAGAGAAAGGGGCTGCAAGTGTGTGTGTGCGTGTGTCCTTCATATATATATATATATATATATCTTGAATGATTGCGAGCTTGATCAACCGTAAAAGGGTAAGCCAAAGGGAAAGAGGGAGAGCTGTGCCCTTCTCCTTCGCCCCGGACCTGGAGCCAGCCGTGGCTTTTCGGTGGTCCCTCTGTAACGGAGCCACCCTCCGCCGACGCTCCTAGTCCAGGGTCCTCCAACTCTTCATCCTTTTGGAGGGGGGGGAGGAGGAGCGGTGTTTCCTGCCCGCCCCCCTTCTCCCGCGGCCCCATCGCCAGGCACCCACTTCCTAGATCTCCGAAGCCGCCTCTGCCGCCGCCGCCGCCAATCCCCCTCCCGCACACACGCCTTGCCCATTTTGCAACCAGGGTCCACAAATACCCGGCAGCCCCCCGGTTTCTCTCCTGGGTCGTCGAGAGAGGCGGCGGCGAATGGGGTGGGAGAAAAAAAGCGACGAGAGTCTCCCGCCTCGCAGCCCCAAGAAGCGGGTCCCGTCCACCCCCACTCTGCGGGGCTCCCCCTCCCAGGCTGGCTTGGCTGCACCGGCCGGGCTCTCCTCTTACCTTTCACCACCCTCTCCGTCGTCGATAACTTCGGGTCCAGCGCCTTGTGTTCCGACATTTCCAGCAACCTGGAAAAGGAGGCGGAAGGTGGTAGGGAAGGCTCGCTCGCTTCTCCCACACCAGACACAAAGCTGGAGGCGGCGGCGGCGAAGGCGGCTGCAGCAGCCAACACAGGGCCAAGCGGGCGAAGCGCGTCTCCTCCTCGTCGTCGTCGTCCTCCTCCCGCCCCCGGCTCCCCAGTGGGGCTCGGCTCAGCTCAGCCGCGCTTCAGCCCCACGCCGCCCGCCCGCCCGCCCGCGGCTCCGACGCCCTCGCCTTCTCCTCCTCCTCGCAGCTCGCCTCCCTTTCCTTCTCCCCCTCCGGCTGCTGCTGCTGCTGCCGCCACCGCTCCTCTTCCGCGGTTCGGGGTGTGGGGCTGGGGGCTGGGTTTGGCCCAGGGGAGGAGAAGCTGAGGGGAGAAAACGGAGTCCAAGAAACGCGGGGGGGGGGGTTCAAGGCGGCGAGCGGGCGGCGAGGGGCGAAAAGGCAGAGTCACCCGATGACAGGGGCGTCGAAACAACGCAACCGTCCAAAGCGCCGGAGACCAACTGCTGCTCCAGCTCCTGCTGCTTCCGACGCCGCGCGGGCTCCGTCCCTCGCCTTGCCCTCCGCCTCCTCTTCCTCCGCCTCCTCCTCGGCAGCGGCAGCGGCGGCGGCGGCGTCTCCTTCGCCCGCTCCCCGTTGCGCCACCCCTTTCGCAGGGGTTCTCCTTTCACTCACCCCACCCCAGCCACTCCAGCAAGGCTGGCTCTGTGGCGCAACCTATCCTCGCCCGCCTCAGCCTTGCAGCTCCCACCACCCTCCCCTCGGCCAAAACCTTAGCTCCGCCGCCATTGGCTCGGGCCCGGCTGCCAATCACTGTCAGAGGAGCCAGCCAGCGAGCCGGAGCCCGCCCTTCCTTCCTTCTACCCACCTACCCACCTACCTACCCAACCAACCCCGGCGCCCCTTGAAGCTCCCCCCGCCTCCCGCGCTCTCTCTGGCTTTTCCCTTCCTCTTTTTCCTCAGGTGTTCGCCGCCGTCGTGGTCAGGCGCCAGGGCGCGCGCGCACCACTTCGGGGCCCTGGAGGCTGTGGGGATGACAGGGGAAAGCTTTTGGAAAGGGGGGCTGTGGGGATGACCGGGGAGGAGGGGGGGCAGAGAGAGAGAAAGAGAGAGAGAAGGGAGGTTTCTGCCGGTAGGCGAAGCACAGCAGAACCGCAGCAACAGCAGGCGAGGAAGGAGGAGGAGGTGGTGGTGGTGGTGGGTGGCATCCTGCCTGAAGCGCTGCTGAACGCGGGCGAGGAGCAGGTTTCTCACAGAATGCCATGAAGAGTCCTTGAACGACTCTCCTGGGGTGGGGGGGGGGCTAGGAAAGAAGGAAGGAAAAGAGGGCAACGGACACATTGTGGTGGCTCTTTCACTCGGGCGTCTTTCGTTAGCCTTTGTGTTTACGTTGTGTGCAGTTGGGTTGCCGCAGGGCCTTCTTCCCGCCATCCCCCGCCCCTGCCACTGTTCGCCCTGAGGCTGCAGCAGGCGCTAGCGGAGAGGCGAGGCGAGGCGGACGCGCGCGGGTAGCGTTAGCAAGCGGGGGCGGCCTCTGCCTGTTAGTCCCGCGGCGGGAGGAGGAGGAGGGAGGGCAGCTCCCGAGGAAGGCTCGCTCGCGCCTGCGTGGCCCTTGCAGAGCCGCAGCAGCAGCAGCTTCAGACACGTCTCCCTTCGTGCGGTGCTGCGGCCAACCTGAGCGAGCGGGGTTGGAAGAGAGCTGTCAGGTTTCCTTTTCGTCGGGAAGGTTTACCATCCCTCCCGCCGCCTGCCTGGGTGCCTCGGGGGGAGCCTCTTGGCACAGGAGCTCGCCCTCCCACCATCTCCAGGCTTGGCTTGGCTTTCCTAAGGAGGAAGAATCAGGGGGAGCGGCTTAGCTTGAGGAAGGAGGGAGGGCTTTTCAGTTTTTTCTCCCCTTCTTTTTTTTAAAAAAAATAACAATTGCGAAGCGTGAGAGATGAGTGTTCTCTCAGAAGAGCTCCCCCCTTTTTATTTTTGAAAAAGCGTCAAACACCACGTGTTCGCCAGTGACGCCAACAATGCCTTTTAATCTGGATTTTTTATCCCTTGCGATTCACTCATAGAATGAAGAAAAAGCAGAGGAGAGGTCGTTTTAAATCAAACTCAAGTCCTAGCCAGGTTTGCCTTGGAACTGCGCTTGTGCAAAATGCAAAACACACCTATGCACGTACACACAGAGAGAGGCAAAATTGTAATTCTGATCATTGCATTAGGATACTTTCAACAGATGAGGCTGCAAATGGCTCCCAGTATGTAAATCTACACCCGCTGCTTTGGGTTGGAGTTATAGACAGTTTAAACTAGGGGTGAGAATTGTTTGGCCCTCCAGATGGTGCCGAACTGCAACTCCCAGCAATCCAAACCAACACAGCCGCAGCTGTACTGCCAGTACTGCCTAGCTGTAAGGAATAACTGGGAGTTGCATGTGTCTCAGCTTCAGGGTTTCCTGGATGTGGTAGATTTTCTTGATCCATTTCAATCGGGCTTCAGGCCTGATTATTGAGCAGAGATGGCCTTGGTCATGTTGGTGCCAGGAACTAGATGAGGGAGAGTGGTTCCTGTTGGTTCCGTTGGACCTCTTGACAGCTTTTGGTACCATTCGCCATGCTATCCTTATGAGTTTACTTGCTGGGATGGGACTTGGAGTCACTGTTTCACAGTGGCTCCAGTCTTTTTTGGAGGAGTGCTTTCAGAAAATAGTGCTGGGGGATTCCTGTTTGACTCAGTCATTGGCCTGTGGAGTGCCTCAAGGTTCTGTTTTGTCCCCTATGGTATTTAACATATATGACAGTGCTGGGGAAAAGTTGTCCAGAATTTTGGGACTATGTATCAACATGCTAGCATCACCCAGCTCTACTACTTGTTTCTACCTAATTCCAACAAAGTTGTCTCTGTGCTAAACCAGTGCCTAGCATCTGTAATGGACTGGTTGAGGGTAAACAAATTGAGGCTTAATCTAGACAGGACAGGAGTGTTCACGGTCAGTTGAAACACAGATCTGGGACTAGGGCTTCAGCCTGTGCTGAGTGGGGTTACAGTCCACTGAAGATGGAGGATTGCAGTTTGAGGATACTCCTGGATTCAACCCTGAGCCTAGAGAACCAGGTTTCAGTGCCTTGGTTACATCGCATTTGAATTACTGTAATGTGCTCTACGTGGAGCTGCCTTTGAAAGGTGTTCAGATACTTGATCTGGACCAAGGACCTGCATCCCAATTGTTAACTGGGACTGCCTACAGGGAGTATGCAACTCCATTATTGCAACAACTCCACTGCCAACTAGTCTGTTTCAGAGCACAACTCAAAGACCTATGAAGTCATACAGTTTCCGGCTATTTGAAGGTTTGTGTCTATGAGCTTGTCCAAACTCTTAAGAGCTTCCAGACAGGCCCTTCTTTCTGTCCTACTACCTTCTTAGGCGTGTTTCATTGAAAAACGGGAGAGGGCCTCCTCAGTGGCTGCTCCTAGACTTTGGAACTTCCTTACTAGGAAGGCTAAGATGGTTCATTATATGTTTTCCTCCCACCAAAAAATGAAGGCTTTAAGGAATTGACTGTGATAGGCTTTTTATAGTATGATGTTTTGTTGATTATTTAAAATATTGTGTCTTTTAATGAAATTTAAATGGTTTTAACTATAGATTGTTAAATTGTTTTAAATAACAAGACACATATGTATATGTACAGTTGGACCCCAGTGTAAGCATAAGCTTGCACCCCACTTCCAAGGCACCCCACTCCTGGAATGTTAGCATTGGCTACAGGCCTCAGACTGGCCAAGTTTGGTTCATTAATGTGGCATTTTACAAAGGGAAAAGACAGGATGGTCTCAGAAAAGGTCATTTTTGGTTTTTCCCTGGAAAGGAAGGCCTGGGGCTGAAGGGCCAAAAGAAGACACATTCCACATAAATGGGAGGTTAATGGATGGAGAAACCGTTTTGTATTTGCTGATTGTGAAATTTCCTCTCCTCTCCTCGGCTCCCAGCCTTAAAGAAGCTGCTAAAAGCTGTTAAAATCAAATCACTGGACATTAAGAAACACATTTAGCATCTTTCTCACCTTTTGTCAAGAACAGGAAACTCATTGTGCAATCCATGAAGGCTCATGGAATTCATTGTTTCAACCCATGAAGCAACCAACCCCCTCAGGTGTATTTGGAGGTATAAAAGACCCCCAAAATATGCCTCATTGTGCACAGTCAGTAGCAGGGGGAAACTGTTACTCTGTGTTAGCCACATCCAGCTTCTCTATCCACTCTGCCAGACTGACTATAGGACAGGTTGTATTATGTATCCCAGCAAAACCCTCTTGCAACCCTCTATCCCAAGTTTTCCTATTGTTTCTTTCTATAGCCTTGAGTGAATGCTTCTTCTGGGTGAATGTGTGTGTGTTTGGTGTTATTTTTGAACTCCTTAATAAAAAAACCATACTTAATTTTAAATGTGTACTATGTATTCCATCCAGACTAGTACTGGTATAATTGGTTTAAATATTCCCTGGTTACCCCCTCTTGCATAGCTAAAGTCGAGTTGCTGCTAATTTCCCCAACATATTAGAAACTCGATATTTTCTTGGAATTTTCCAAGGAGCGTTTTGGTAAACACCAGTATCCATGAGGATTCAGTTGCCAGACTTACTGTGGATACTGGAAACCATGGATAACAGCAAACCATATCAAAATAAAGGACTTCTGGTAAAAATGTACTATAGAGTTGTGTTGGAGGACCTAGAGGATGCCTCTCTAGGCATTTCCCAGCTCATCTTCATGGCATGGTATGTGTCCCTATGTTAGTATGCCTCACTACCCCCGCCCCGTGGTATCTCACAATTGGAAATATTGGATGCTTTTCGGGGTCTGGTTGGCTGGGGCAAACTAAAGATCAGCTGGAGGTCACAATGACCTGGGATGTGTCTTAAAAATATTATGGCAAGACAGCCCAAATTAGGATTGTGTGGAAGCCCCTTAGCACGCACAGTCGTTAAGGAGGTATGTGTTAATCCTTTCTTCCAGCCCTGGGTACCTCAGCAATGATTCATTCAATCAAATGAACAAGTGACCGTCCCCAAATCTATTCCTATGGAAATCTTCCCTATACCCCCTCCTGTCCAGCCTGCAAGGTTGCAAACCCATCAGCTTCTATCCCCCAGTAATTAATGCAATTGGTTGAGTTTCATTTTCCTTTGTTTCCCCTGGAAGAGCCATCTAGCCATTGTTAAAGCCAGAACATGCCTTCAAGGCATGAAATGGGATATAAATATAACATCCTACACTATGGCAAAGTGTATGCTGCAGACCACTCTCTTTCTCAATGTGTCAAGGATTGGGGCTCTGCTTTGCCACCCTCAGATGCTAGTCTGAGTTCCTTTGCTACATGGAATTTTCTTCTTCCAAGACCAGTAATTATTTCCCTCTTACCTGGACCTCTGTCTCCATCCCTTCCTGCTTTCTTTTCTGATAGCCTCGTATGGTTTATAAGAGTGTAAATCCTTGTGTGTTAGTCTATGTTTTTCTAATAAAATTTAGTTTACCTAAACTGGAGCCTCCTCTACAGTTAGTACTGGTATACATAGGTGAAAAGATCCCCGAAGTTACCCACCTCTCACAGGGCAGCCATTTGAGCTAATAATTTCCCCAAATAACAACAGATTTTGGCATCATGCATGGGGCTCTAAAGCACTCTCCCCTCTTAGTGTAACACCTGTTTTGTGTGCCACAGATAACTGAAACCACAGAAATTGGTTCTGTGGATACAGGGGCCTGACTGTATATGTTTTTACTGTTGTTTTTGTAGGTTTTTAATTTGTATTAGTTTTATAATTTGTAAGTTGCCTTGAGTCCCAGTACTGGGAAAATGGCAGAATATAAATTAATAAAATAAAAGCAGACACTACAAAACAGCAACAAATTATTAGGTGGCTGCAATGATACATTGGAATCTATGCAAAAATGAGTTCCCACCCACAAAGAACTGATGGGAATGTAACCCTGCAAAAGTTAGTGAAATTTGTGGTGTAAAAATTCTATGGAATTATAAGATTTAAACTGACAAAACAATTAAAACATAATATTCCAGACAAGTTTGGTTGAGAAAAAGAAATCTCAGATTATAGATATGGCAGTCCCAGGAGAGAGAAGACAGCTGAATTAAAGACACACAGAGAGAATATTATGAAATATTGAGACCTACAAATTGAGATTTGGCACCCCAGGAAAAGAAAACAACTATGATTCCAGTAGTGGTGGGTGCTCTGGGGGCTTGGGAAAAAGTGGAAAAAAGATACAGTAGATCGTTCTGGGGCTGGTAAAGTTCTTGAGGATTTGAATTGAATTCAGTTCTTTTTGATGCCTGAGGACTTAGAACTGATTTTTTTTTTTAAAAAAAATACCTTTTATACCATACTTCTTGGAAAAAACTGGTTTATTGTACATGTGGCCACATCCAGGTTGGCTTTGGTTTGGAGCCAGGGAGTGAGGTTTTGTTTCACCTGATCATTCCTGCCAGGAAAGGCTACTTCCTCTGTTTGTATTTACATTTTGCCAGCATGCAGTTGCTATTATTTTTTGAAGGTGCATTTGTTAGGATACTTGTATATCATTATTAGTGCACCTCTGCCTATTTGCCTGCATGATGGGATGGACATGTGGCCAAAAATTATACGAAGTGTAGGACACATGATCATAGCAGTAACCACTAGCCTTTTACACTGAAGTGAGCTCTTCTATGGGAAATGTGCAGCTGATAATGCCACTCTCACGTTCTTTAACAAGTTGGTGCTAACAAGATGGGGGAAGGGTGTCACTGTGGACCAGGAAAATGCAATTTGAAGCAGAATTTTTTTGCCTGTGTAGACAAGTCCTGGGGCCAATTCCAAATGGGCTGACAAAACATCTGTATGAAATCAACATAGAAAAATATTCCTTCTCATCACAAAAGGAGGAGTTAAAATATATTCCACCTCTCATGTAAGAGTGTCAATCAAAGAGAAGATCTTAGTTCCATGTTGCACTGTGTTTCCATTATCTCTTTCCCAGGGAAGCTCTCCTGGTAACTAAGTTAAAAAGTAGCATCCTACAGGTCCCAACGGGCAAAGTTGTTTATATTTTTCCAGGATTTTCCTCTCTTGGTCTCATCTTCCCCTGTGCCACCTATTTCTGCTGGAATTGTTTTTAGTGCATATAAGATCACATGCATTTCCTGGCTGGAGATAGTTTACCAGGATCTACATGTAGTCGCAAAGTAGAATTTGGCCCATACAAGTTTATGCCGCAATACTTGTGTTAGTCTTTAGGGTGTCACAGGACTCTTTTTTGTTGTTTCAGTAGATTTTGTGGAAAACAGTTTTCATGGAATAATAAAACAAGGACTATTTTGCCCTGGAAGAAACATTAAGAATCTGATGTTTGATTCAGGTTTTGTATGACATCCCCATGTTTTTATTTAACATTGTGCTGACTCAGAAGTTTTCAAAAATGTTTAAAACATTCATTATTCTGAACTGCTTGATCTGAATTAATCCCCTAGGTAGGTTTCTTCTATGATGTAAGGGTAGGATTAAGGATGGCTTAATCTGAATTAAATGTAATAGCGTTAAACTGGCATGAGCCACACAAGACCATTTTTCTGCCTGAGGCAGAGCAGCAAATGTCACCCCACCCAAAGTCAAAGTATATACTACTCAAGGCATAGTCAGATTAAGGTGCCTGGGCCCCTGGAGCAGTTCCAAAAACAAGAACTTTCTGCATATGTATGGCCTGTTCTAGGAGTAACAGCATAGAGATTAAATAAAAGTACAAAAACAGCAGAAAAATCTTCATGTATTAAATCATTTTCAAACTTCCAACTTCAGTAATCCCAATCCCATGCATTTATATTCACTTATTCAAGTAGCAGTGATAATGCTGACAATAACAGGTATGTTGGGATAGACAGGAAGTGACTGTAGAAGAGGAGGAAGCCAAGTAAGACCTCTCTTCAAAGTTGAGTTTCTAGCCAGGAGCCATTGTATCAATGGAATAATTGACAATGCAGTCTCACTGTACTTGAGATAGATCATCCAAAGAGCATCTCTGTACCTCCCTGCCAGTAAAAATGCAATCATAATGTATTAATTGACTATCAGTTTGCTGCCTTTTCATGATATCCCTTGAGACGGCTGTTTAGCTCTGCCCAGTGGTAGGGTCAGCCTGGCATGAAGAAATCCCTGCTGAATTCAAACTTTCTCTGTGTATATGAGGGTATAGCTGGTTATTTAGTTACCAGAAACATTATCACAAAGCTGAAAGACTCAGTGAGCAACTGTGGAAGGTTAGGGGCCAGATTAATGCTCCCTCCCCAGAGAAATTGGAGGGCCTTAACTCTCCTCCACACCTGCTCCTGCCAAACAAATGACCCCAAACACCTTCTAAGGGCATTTCCACCTGTTTGGGGGCCTTTCTGGATCATTTTAGGCCCAGGAGAAGACTTTTTTTAACAACAGGAACCAAGCAGGAGTGACTTCCTATTAAATTCCTCAGTCCAAAAAAAGGGGGCCTCTCTTAGGGCTGCAAATTGTGGTGAAACTGTACCCTACATCCTCTAGAGGACATTTGGGGGGGGGTGTTGAAAAAATTTGCAGAAATTGTTTTTGACCCCTTAGAAATCCAGAGGGTCTCCAAAACATGGTGGAAATGCCCTCCACACCCTCTAGAATGTGTTTGGCATTATTTTGTAGCAAAAAAAAAAAATGCTTATGCCATAAAAAATACATTGATCCTGTGCCATAAAAAATTGGGAAACAGTTGAAAAAATGTGTTTCAGTTTCCAGAAGTTGTGACAAGAAGAATTCTGCACTGACAAAGAACTTCACAATTCAGGATTTTTTGTGTGCCAAATTTGCATGTGGTATTTTTGCATGGAAAATAGCATGTAATATTTTGCACAGCAAATGCTATTTCATGTGCAGAAAATGCTGGCTTTGTGAAAAACTACCATGTGCAATTTTGCACATAAGTCATGAAGTATGAATAGTCTTCAAAAACTACACTGTTTTTGAAGGTTCCCTCCCACAGTGGAAAGAAATTTGTTCAAATTACTTGCTGCTTCCTTCAAGAACAAAATTAGTAAAGAATTGCATTCCTAGATTTTACTGGTGGGGGACTCCTGTCCAGATCAGAACTGCAGTAATGGGACCCCTGATACCCACATGTGGTTCTTACACTTACTCTTGATTTTAAAAAAGACATAGCTAGTAATATCATAAAAGTAATGTGTAGTCAGCAGGAAGACCTCCAGGCTTTGAGACTGGCACATCCACCATACCTGCAGGAGGGCTCATAACCTTGTGCTTGTTCTCTAAACAATTTTATAAAGGTGGAATTCACCTGTGTATTTTCCCCTCCTTAAAATAAGCATCTAAGGAAGGACTTTTAGAGTTGTGACCTCATTTTCTTTTCTTGCTCAGATTGTGTGTGGGAACTCCATTTTATTTCTTCAACTGGATGGAAAAGCCATCCCAAGACATTAGGAAAATCTTTCACTAACATTTTGTTATTTAAAGAAAATGTACTGCTGCTTCTTCCAATTCATCTGTTTTGTTCAATGATTATAACCCACTTATGGAACCAGCCTTTCCAAAGAGGTTCCCCTGGAAACAATAGCAATAGCATTGCTATTTATATACCGCTTATCAGTGCCAAAGCACTTCCTAAGCAGTTTACAATGTTTTTAGCTAGTTGCCCCCAACAAGCTGAATACTCATTACAGAAGGATGGAAGGCTGAGTCAACCTTGGAGACCTCTGGGATGGAACTCATAACGTTGTGGCTTGCAGTACTGGCATTTAACCACTGCACCACCAGGGCTACTTTTCCTTGTGGGCTTCTTGCTGCCAGGGGACAAGATTTCTGTTCATCCAGGCTATTTAATTTTATTTTTATCTCATCCTTTTTTCAATGAGATCTCAGAACAGCAGACTGATAAAACAATATAAACAATGGCTAGAATCCTGTTGGCTACTTTCACATAGAACAGAATTAGCGACTCAACTGGATTTATTTATTTTTCTTTATTAAATATAAATTAAATTTAAATAGAAAAAGAAAAAACCCAATGAATATTAAACTCAATTGACATAACATAAGAAAAAAATTAACAAATAAATAAATAAAGCTATACATTTAAATATACATTTAAATTTATTTATGTGTTGACTCACCACTGAACAATTGATTCAATGGGTCTACTCTAAATGGGAGAAACCAACAGGAGTCCAGTCAAAATAAACAATTGTTTTGAAGTTACATGTACAAACAAAACAAATATTAATATTGTGGTTTATGTTGATCATCCTATATACTATCACTGTGGTGGTCTTGAGAAAGCCACACCTTCCTTTGCCCCAGGGACAACTGTGGGAAGAAAGGATTTGCCCCTAATTAGCTATAAAATATGAGCTGTGCTTGCATCTAATCACCAATAAAATTAACCTACCAATCTCTGATTGAGGTTCACACTTGTGCCCTGTTGCAAGGCATGTTGCCTGCAGTAGAAAGAAGTACAGTATCCATCTACCAGAGGTGAGAATCATCCAGACATTGTTGGCCTTTAACTTCCAACATTCATCACCATTGACTATTTTAGCTAGGGCTGATGATCATATCAGGAGGGCAACCTAATTCCCACCCCAGTATATATCAGCCATGGCAGGAGATGCCCATTTTGCTCTCCTGCCAGAATCAAAGGTGCCTTCTCTTTCGAGCTAATTTGGGTTCAAGCTACAACCACTTTTGTTTGTATTAGGTCACTCTGATTGGAAAGTAGAGTTAGGAATAAGAGGCTGGAGGAAAATCAGTTTTATCTACCAAAACAACTTGCATAGCCTGTGGAAAAAAAGGTCTAAGAGAACACAGCAGTAGCTAACTGTATCAGCATGTGCCTGCCTCAACAAAGGTTATCTCCTCTCATTCTTGGAAAGCTAGCAGTTACATTTTGTTCATAGTTTAAACCAGTTTCATAATCAAATAGAAGTGGTGGGAAAGATATTGTATTGCAGGGGGAGAGGTAAATATGATAAGAAAAGCATTGAACTAGAAAATAAAGCCAAAGTTACATTATACTGATAATTCTTGTTCAAGCCATCTGATAGTCCTCTGACCCTAAGATGACTGCTGCTGGCACAGAGATATCAATAGGACATCTTCATTAGCCAGCATTTCCTACTAAATATTTGTGTATTTAACATGTTTCTGGATTACTTCTCTACTCAATGAGACCTCCAGGCAATTCACAACAACAAAACTTCAAATATAATAAAACAACCACAACCACTATGTACACACTTCAGGAACAACAAGTCTGGACTTCAGGAAAAAACAACTCTGCAATCCTGACCAGGAATCTGAAGTTAGCCCCACAGAATTCAAGGGAATATAAATTTATAAATTGCATGCTCTACTGGAGCTTTGTTGACTGTAATCCCTGTGGGAGAAGAAAAGGGACATCTCCCCTGTGTCAACACTATAAGCAAAGAGTTCCACAAACTCATACACAGCTGGATACACAATCTCTAAACTTCCCAGTTTCCCCTTTCCAGAGAAACCTGGACAGGACATTATAGTCCAGTTTAAAGCCAGTGAGTGCCTAGATGAGAAAACCTATAGTTCATAAGAACTGACAAAGAAAAGCCAGACTAGTCCCAAGGCTTATATGGGGTGAGAAACAGAAGCATTGTCCAGGAAGTCAAAGGTTCAAAGGGAGAAAACAATCCTGAACAGAGTGCCAGAAAGATTAGTCGAAAAGTACATATTGAAGGGCAGAGAGCTAGGAAGCTAGAGAAGTCAGACAGGGTTGCACTGAGGTTTGGGAGATGTTGTTCTGTACTGGTGGAATGGCATGTATTGAGCTAATTTATAGCCAGCAGTTAATCAGCCCAGCTGACTTCATTAGCTCAGCATCCTGTACAAGTTGACCCCCATATCCACAGATTTGGTATCTGTGATTTCACTTATCTACATCTGAAATAATATGTTTTCTCTAGGCATTTCTAGGTCCTCTAATGTTATTCTATCATCAACTTCTGTTGTTTGCCTCATTGAAAATAATAAGGAACATATCCCCCATGTATACATGGGTCAACCTGTATTTAAAGTATGGTAGGGCATTGAGGCATGGAGACGCACTATCCACAATGCTGCAGCCTTATTTGAGAACTCACGCCAAACAAGTCTTGAAGAGAAACGACAACGCAGAAAGTATCACAATGCAGAAACATCACCCAAGGAGACCTTCTGCTGTGCTTTCTGCAACCGGACTTGTTTATCTCAGATTGGCCTTTTTAGTCATCAGCGCGCTTGCAGAAAGCGCGGAATGAGCCCTTCCTGAATCTTCATTTGCGAAGACAAGCCAGAGAGAGAGAGAGGGCATTGACTTATCTTTTGCTCCCCGCATTTTAATTTACATCACCTAACAGAGTGAAGTGCCTCTGCTCCCTCCTAATTTGCAATGTTTATTTAGGATGGACTAGGCTCTGTCTCTGCAGTGTCATAGAAAGATTGCCAGACTCCTCTTGGCTCCAACTAGGGCCTGTCATGCTGGCTTTTCCCTTTCTTCATTCAAGGAAGCCTCCTCCAGGTAGGACATGATAAGATGTGCTTTTCAAATTTCAGTAATATAATATAATACTGGGATATGATGAATGTGATACAGATAAGCATAATATCCCCGCCAATTTGGATTAATCATCCATGAATTCTTAACAAGCACATATATACCCATTCAGTTAATACACAAGCATCTCATTAAACTTATGACAGGTGAGATTACTATAAAACCTTATATAGATCATACTAGTTATACCTGGTATAACATACACCGTTAGCTACATATATAAAACGTTTCAGTATGTTTCCATTCCCACACTGCTGATTGGCCCCTTAGGAAAAATATCAAGAGTATGATCATTTGATGCATTAATATACAACCTTTCAAATCAACTATAAAGGCTAGTTTCATGCCAAGAGCCCCACCACCACTGCCATGCAACTGCGCATACACACACACCACACTACACACACACACCATGCATGCCAGGATGCAATAACCCCACCACCACCATGCAACTGCCCGTGTGCACACGCATGCACGCACACGCACACGCACACACACACATGCCAGGACATGAGAGCCCCTCCACCGCCACCATGCACAAACACACACACACCACGCTACAACACCCCCATGCTACAACACCCGCATGCTAAACACACACCCCATACACTACACACACCTCATACACACCAGGACACAAGAGCCCCTCCACCACCATGTCTAGAAAGGACTTGAAGATTTCCGCATGTTTCTGGCCCAAGGCCCGACAGCACAGAAAACCATATTGTGGTGACCAAGGAGATTTTCAGACAGTGTTTAACAGTGCCTACCGCAGGATGAGGTCCCGGGAGAGGAACAGCGCTCTTGTGCGGCAGGGGGGCATTTTCAGACACCGCCATCCCTCTTCCGTGATCCTTCGTTGCACGTCTGTGAAGCTTTGGAAGCAGCCGTGCCATATTTTAAGCATGGGCAACTTCCATGCTTAAAATATGGCACGGCCGCTTCCAAAGCTTCACGGATGTGCAATGAAGGATCCCGAAAGAGGGACGGCATCATCTGAAAATGACCCCCTGCCGCGCAAGAGCGCCGTTCCTCTCCCGGGACCTCATCCTGCAGTAGGCACTGTTAAATACTGTCTGAAAATCTCCCAAGACTGAGGGCCAAATGCTGCTCTTAAATAGCAGTTCCCCTGGCTGATTCAGCTGTGCTGCATGATTGCAGCCGGCTGCATCTGATAGCTTGGCCCTGGTTCTAGACTCCCACAGCCAGGGCCTGAGTCTGCAAAGAGCCTGTGCCAGCTGCTGCAGCCAGGGGCCTAGTCCTGTGAGGAGAGGCAGATCCTGACACCTAAGCAGCCAATCAGCACAACATACGGCAACATACCCAAGATAATTATATAGATAGATTCTCTTAAAAGCACAGAACATGCAACAGAAACGGTTGGTTCTGTCACAGCATAAGACATGATTAAGTTTAGATCATGTTTGGTGGAATGGCATGAGAGCACAAAGATTCAGAACTCTAAATTTTGTATGTTTGCTTTTCCCTTGGTCCAACAATGTTTCTTTCAAATTATGTACATTTTACAATACATAATGTATGTATTGTAAAATGTAAATTAAATTCAGCTTGCTCCAATTGTGCATCACAGATTGCTTTATACAGCCAGCTACAGAGTAACTTTTAGTCTTGTATGCAGCTGCTGTATAGAGGATTGTGAAATACTAGAACTCCGCCCTGGAAGATCTTCCTGCCAATGAAGAATTCTCAGGATTTGATTTGACTGTCCATGACACTCGAGGCTGATCATTGGTACCTCCTAGACAAGAAGGAGCTATGAAAAGCTTCTTGTGAGCTGTGGCCTTGCCTGCGCAATGAGGTCTTCCTGACGTTAGTATGCTTCTTGGCTCTGACTTACATCCAAACTACTGATAGTTGCCTGCAACAGTGATTCACCACTGATAGGGGATAGAAGTAGTACAGAGGCAGAATTTTCATAGCAATTACTAAGAATTCATTCATCCTTCCTTTTCGTAATCCCTTGTCCCCTCTGCTCACCAGTTTACTGTAAATCAGGGGTGGAAATGATGCTGCCCTCCAGATGTTGTTTGACTGCAACTCTTAGTGTTTCTCTACACTGGCAGGGGGCTGCAGTTTGACAACATCTGGAGGTCCACACAATAAGGGATCTTTCACACTACACAATTACAGAACTATGATTCCATTTTAACTTCCATGACAGCATCCTATGGGTTTTCTGAGATTTGCTGTTCTGGGAGGAGTATTTAGAATTCTTTACCAGAGAGCTCAAGTGCCTCACCAAACTACAAACCCCAGGATTCCATACAAAACAGCCATAGCAGTTATAGTAGAAAAGGCACTATAATTGTGTAGTGTGAAAATGCCCTCAATGCCACAAATGATGAATATAGCAGGACTTTCATTACAGACCTAAATACTAAAAGAATGACACTAATTTTAAAATTAGCAAAATTAACAATATGCTCAGTAGTGTGAATGGGTTAATTCTTCAAGCTTATATAAGAGGGGCGCTCCAAAAAAGCGATACAAGGATTCCCTGAAACAACATCTCAGCAACAACAATGATCACCAACAATGGTCCGCCATGGCCTCACAATGGGAAGCATGGAGACGCACTATCCACAATGCTGCAGCCTTATTTGAGAACTCACGCCGAACAAGTCTTGAAGAGAAACAACAATGCAGAAAGAATCACAACCCGGAAACATCACCCAAGGAGACCTTCTGCTGTGCTTTCTTTCAAGGAGACCCTCTGCTGTGTTGTAACCGGACATGTTTATCTCACATTGGCCTTTTCAGTCATCAGCGTGCTTGCAGGAAGTGTGGGATGAGTCCTTCCTGAATCTTCATTTGCGAAGAAAAGCCAGAGAGAGAGAGAGAGAGAGAGAGATTTTTCCACCACCAGTTTCATTCCATCTTGGTTGTGCATCAGACTGCGAGCCTTTTTTCATTTGCACAGAGTTCCTGGCAGCAGAGGAGGAATCCTAGCAGCAACAACAGCAGGACCACAGCAAAGGCAGCTCCCAAGACACCTGTGAGCTCCTGGGGCTGGAGATTATAAGTTTAAGGGCAAGGGTTATTTTGCTGATTATATGCCCCATTACCAAATTTTTACTCCAACACTAGCTCTATGTTTTTCTATGCTTTGTAGTTGATTTTAAGGTGCTAGTTCAGGAGGAACCTTGTCCCTGAGGTGACAACCAGTTCTTCTGAATTGGTGCTATATGCCAGTTGTCCTTGCTTTCTAGTGCTATAAATTTCTGCTGTTGATTTTTGAATAGAAAAGGAGAGGTCAACTTTAGAAATTAATCCTCCCACCAACTAACTCAATAAGGGTGCAAATGGTACTTAATACTAAACCTCTACCTTAATACAAGTTTCTTTGTTTTTATTTACTTTGAAAGTCTTAATATTAGAGAACATGGGCCAGTAGGGAAATACTTTTTTTTTTTTTTTTAGAAAAAATTAATTTCCAGTTACCCTGTTTTAATGTTTCAAAATATTATTATATATACTCAAATAGGAAAGAAGAATTTAACTTTAGTTACTTAACTTTTCAAATAGTCAACCTAAACAAGGGTGAACAGAACTCACACTTAACTTTGAGTGGACGAACAATATCAACCTGTAAGTAAGTACAGTCATCCCTTCACATTCACGGGGGTTAGGGGCAGACAACCCCCATGAATGTGAAAAAAACGTGAATAAGAAATGAGCCTGCCAGCGAGCGGTTTTCCACCCCAGTCCCTTCCCAAGGCAGCAAGGAGTTTCCTGAGGCAGTGAGGGGCTTCTCAGGAAGGGAGTGGGGTGTAGCACGAGTGCACCAGATGGTTCCTACCCCCCCCTTCCCAAGGCAGTGAGGAGCCTCCTGAGAAGCCCCTCGCTGCCTTGGGAAGGGAGTGGGGTGTAGTGTGAACATGCCAGCTGCTTCCCACCCCCTTCCCAAGGCAGCGAGGAGCCTCCTGAGAAGCCCCTCACTGCCTTAGGAAGGGAGTGGGGTATTGAGCAGCGGGGGAGGGGCACGCAGGCAGTTTTCTGTGAATGATCAAAACCACAAATGTGAAAGTCGCGAATGTAGAGGGGCAACTGTAATTAACTGAATCGTTCAATTTTATGTTCTTCCTTGCTAAGTAAGATAGGCAGCTTAAAACAAAAAGAGATGGTGTTTACGAGAAATGGATACAAGTCTTTAGGAATTACACTGCTGGTGGCAGAATCCCTTCCAAACAAAACCAGGAAGCAAGCAAAGATCAATATCCCAATATCTTGAAAATGAAATAGATGTTGTCCTCCCTGAAAAAGCTCCAAATCACTCAAATTCTATAGTGGACTTACAGGTACCAACGGATGCACTTTCTTTTGGACATCACACAATAGCAATGAGAGATGCAGATCTTGCACCCGTCCCAGAAAAAACACAACCCAACGATAATGAAATCTAGTTAAATAATGCAATTGCTAAGCAACTACAAGAACTTACTGAAGACAAGAAGAAACTAAACCAAGCCACGCCTCCCACTTTCACAGAGAATCTACCAATCACAGGATGGATTTTCTTGCTGATGAAGGAGATTGAGAATATAAAAACTTTCTTACTGTCAAGCAACAATCTTCTAACACTATTAGCAAACAACATAATCAGCTCAAGTGGCCCAAGAAACAAATCAATAAATAGTAAAATTAGTCCAAGTATTCAGAGAAACAAATCGTCAAACGATATTAGCATTTATAGCACAAGAGCAACTAAAACAAAGGGATCAAGAAACCTCAACGGAAAAACTAAAACTATCATGAAAAAAAGACCCCAAAAGTTGAAGCTACTACACTATAGTGAAAATAAATCACTAAGGGAAAAGGTTCCAAAAGAAAATAGATCAAACAATATTGATACTCCCCAAACGAAAGAAATAGCTAAGATACAAGCAGATAATACAGAAGAGCCCAAATTAGTAAAGAAAATTGGACTGCATACACACTCAACCCAGTCAACAATAGAAATACAAAGAGAACAGTCAATCTCTCAAGATCCCTGGAACCTTCTCTCGTTAAAAAGGAAAGCCTCTACTGAGAAGGGCATTAACACTGCTAACAATGGAAAATGGAACTTAAAATTAAACCATCAAAAACTGGTCTTGATCAACTTCCCTAAACCTAAGGGTCTCATATGACAGCTCGAACGAAAGTACCACCTATTAACCATATTAAACTTATTAAAACCTTACAAGTTCTCTATAAAGGATATAAAGCAAGTTGAATATATTTTTTACAACTATACCCATGCACGTGCCATGGTTACCTTTACTGAAAAGGACATAGTCAATATAATTTTGGCCTGCAAGAGCGCCCTAGCAAAATATGGAATTTTAGTCTCTAGATTCTTTGAGAATTAAGCTCCCCCACAGGAACTAGTTCCCACACGTAAAGTAAATCAGAGCAAAGATGACCACCAACAAAATTTAATAGCTCTCGAAATACCTAAATGTTCATACTTTTATGAAATAAAGAACTCTTATTCAATTAAATCACTTTCTACTAAGAATACTCTGTTTGACAGAGAAGAAAACAAATTAATAAATTCTTTTTGTGCTCTCCCCACAGAGGCACAAATTGAAATAATTTCGAGACTAGACCTTTTGAAATCCCATTTAGTTGGGTTGTGCTCTGATAAAAACACGACACTATATAGTACAATGAAAAATGATATTACAAAGTACTCCACCTCTGTCAAACATGTGGAAACCCTTAAAGGGGGAGAACACCACCCTGAGTCAAATGTGGTAAACAAGGCAGACCTTAATCCTGTACTAAGTGAGACCCAGACTAGAAATAATGAAATTTACCTGTCTGAAAATATAAGAAAGATGGAACCCTCTACATGGCTTGAAATGAGATTCCTAGATGAAAACGAGCTAGGATCACCAGTAAAACAACCATCTTTGCCTACTTTAATCAATTGTCAATTTAATTAAATTAAACAGATATTTACAAATGTTAGTAGGCCAAGTCTCAATTTTGAAATTATCAAGTATATGGAAGACCCTAAAGAAATTCCAGGAAAGATACATCCAACACATCATCTTGAACAGAATAATAAAAAGCTGTTAAGTGACAAAGAAGAACTGTCTTATCAAACAACAGAGCAAACATCACAACAGAAAGTTCAGTTAACCAAAGCAGTAATGTAACACCTGCAGAGGCTACCTATGAATTTCCATGACCCACCGCTACAAACATGACAAGAAAAGAACACCAAAAAAACCACATCAAAGAAAACAAGACCTGACTGTATTATCCTGGAATATAGCTGGCTGGCTCAGTAAAGCAGTGGACCCAGACTTCCTGGACTTCATATCTAATTATGATATTATACTGTTACGGGAAACTTGGGCAAGAGAAAATCTAGCTATACATGGATTCTCCACTTTCTCATTGGATGCAGAACCTAGCCTCCGAGGAGGGTGTTCAAAAGGTGGCTTAGCCATTTTGATATCCACTAACATTCAAGCCAAAATTACGAGAGCAACTTCTTTACTAAACCTAGCAATGTCCTTGGTTATCAACTTCAAGTCATTCAGTTTACTGATAATAAACATATATCTCCCCCCATCAAATCTCCAACAACCAACTAAAATAAATTGGGTAAATCTAGAAGAATATATCTTTAATCTAACAAACCTTTATCCAAAAGCACATATTCTTATGGCAGGTGACTTGAATGCCCAAATAGGCCAATCAGATCAAACTCTTTATTCTTATTTCAAACTAAAATGTCCAGAAACAGTCGCCGATCATCCTATACCCATAAGACATTCAAAAGATAAGGGTTGTAACCATGCTGGACTTCATTTAATGCAGTTAGTAAACAAATTTGATTTAATTATCCTAAATGGGAGCATTAAAGATGACACACCTGAAGAATACACTTTTCTATCTGGAACAGGAGCTTCCACCATAGACTATTGTATAACCTTATACAGTCTGCTAAATACCATATCCAGTTACCATGTGACTAAATGATTAGAGAGTGACCATCTTCCTCTAGTATTAAAACTTAACATCATTAACCAGAGTGCTTTTATAAAGTGCACTAAGATGCTAAACCTTGACGCTGAAAAAAGATTTACAAGGTTGAAATGGTCAAACACAGTAAGCCAAAAGTCAATAACACTACTACATTCTGATACCATTCGAAGCCAACGTGAAGCTTTGTTGACTGCAGATTCTCCAGAAATAGTTTTTTCTATATTCCATGAATTAATTTCAAACCT
Organism: Gambelia wislizenii; assembly: GCA_030847615.1. Taxonomy (NCBI): domain Eukaryota; kingdom Metazoa; phylum Chordata; class Lepidosauria; order Squamata; family Crotaphytidae; genus Gambelia; species Gambelia wislizenii. The sequence continues at coordinate 31,951,397 of JAUMIR010000005.1, forward strand.
GCAAACTTGCTTGAAACCATCAAATGTATCAAAAGTCTATAGGAAAAATTCCAAGCGATGGTTTGACCATGAATGCATCACCATGAAAAAAATCTTTAATAATACAATATCAACAATATAGAGAGCAGAATCTGCATACTCTACCCCCTGAATGGTTCGTGTTAAAAAAGAATTACAAAAAATTAATTAAAACAAAAAAAGATCAGGATATAAGATCAACATGGCAAATCTTAATAAATGTGTCAAGGATAAAAGACTCTGCAACCTTCTGGCAAGTGGTGTCCATGGCCTGGCCAAAAACAAGTCCAAATATAGATTACCACATTTCCCCAAATTGCTGGGAATCTTATTTTAGTTCTATTTTTGCTCCATACAGGTCCAACTATCTAGTTCTTGGGACAGATATAAGTAATCTCCCAAAGTGGCCCCCGGTTTCTGAAAAGAAAATACGTCTCCTGATTTCCAACTTAAAATTGGGCAAAGCTCCAGGCTGTGACAATATTCCACCAGAGCTATTAAAAACAAACATAGACTGGTGGGCACCTGTTCTCTCAAATTTGTTTACCTGGATTGACCACACGGCATATATTCCTGAGGATTGGGGATTAGCCATTATTATTCCTATTTTCAAAAAGGGAGAAAAATCAGACCAGCCCATTATAGACCCATTAGTCTTCTGAGCATAATAACCAAATTATATGCTTCATATCTCCATGAAAAACTGATTGACTGGATAGATCAAGAAAACATTCTTGCAGACGAGCAAGCCAGTTTCAGAACAGGTCGAAGTACAGTTGACCAAGGACTTATCCTTCAACATCTGGCTGAAAAATATGCACCAGTCAATGAAGGTCTTCATGCTGCATTTATCGACTTTAAGCAAGCTTTTGACTCAATCTCCAGGGGAAAACTTTGGATAAAATTTGAGTCTTATAACATCAACAAGAGATTGGTGTTACTTATAAGGAAGCTATATGAAAATACTTCCTTGAAAGTCAGATGCAGTTCTGTGAGTCATCTAACAAGGAGAATACCTACTCACGTTGGTGTAAGACAGGGCTGTATTCTAGCCCCTACCTTATTCAATTTCTACATCAACTCCTTGGTTCAACATCTGAACTTGATAAACTCTCATCCCCCCCCCCCGGTTAGCTGACAGACCAATTTCTGTGCTATTATACGCAGATGACACAGTACTCTTATCTCAAACAAGAATAGGCCTGAGGTGTCTTTTAAGTGCGCTAGCCTGTTACTCCAAAGAGGAGTTGTTGACAATAAACTATAGTAAAACAAAGATACTGATATTTAACAAGAAAAAGATTAAGCACAAATGGCAGATAGATGGCCAACCAATAGAACAGGTTAACTCATACAAATATTTAGGTCTAATATTCCAGTCAACAGGTTCTTGGATTCTGCAAACGAAGCACATCATTGCAACCGTGCAAAGAAGTATTAAAGCACTCCTTTCCTTTTTTTATACTAAAGGCAGCCAATACATCCCTGCAGCAATTCAAGTTTTCATCAGTAAAGTAATATCACAAATGCTGTATGGCTGTCAGATTTATGCATATGAGGACTACAAGCCTTTTGAAGCTGTACTTACTAAATTCCTAAGAGCTATTACAGGAGTCCCCGACCTGTGTCCCAAATGTAATACTTCGTCTGGAGACTGGACAGATTTCTATGGAGGCCCGAATTTTGATAATGACAGTAAATCTTTGGTTAAAATTGACTTTTTTGCCTATGGGTCTTGTGCCATTAACTCTGACGGACACCTTCCAATCTAAATGGAAAAAAACATTGACTACAAAATTACAAAACATGGGTCTTCCGCCAGATACTCTTAGATCCATGGGGCAGTCAAAAGCTAAAACAACTATACTCCAACGTATAAAAGATATAGATTTCCAAAATCATTGTAGTCTGTCCATGAGATATTTCAACTATTGGGATTGTGCTGGTACATTTGTTATGGCAAACTATTTGATGAACCTAACAATACCCAAACACAGGAAAGCATTCCTGTTAGCCAGATTAAATGTATTACCTTCAGCACACCTTGAGGGTAAATACAGTAAGACTCCTGTGCTTGAGAGAATATGCCCTTGTAATACAGGAAACATTGAAACGATCAATCATGTATTATTCCACTGTCCTTTTTACTGTGACGCCCGCAAAGATATGATCACCCCAATCCTTCTAAATAAAACAAGGAGATCAGAAACTTTTTACTTAAAATACCTTCTGTCAGACTGCAACCCACAGATAACTTGTAAAGTGGCACAATTCTGTGCATCTGTAATTACTTGCAGGAAAAGCAAAATTAAATCTAAAGTAGCAGAACATATTGCATCTGAATTACTTTAATCTAGTTTACAGATGTTATTTTTTTATTCTTAAATTTATTTTCTTCCCAAATTGATTTATTTTACCTTCTTAGCAGACAGATTTATCCTCCTGTGATTTAAAAACAAAGCACTTAGTTGTATAAACTATCCTATGTATGCACTTTTTTATTGTATTGCTTGTTAATGTAATAATATTTTAATTTTATTTTGCTATTTTAATTTAACCTTATTGTTTTAAAGTTTTTTACTTCTTTTATGCTGGTCTTTGACCGTAATAAAGTATCATTCATTCATTCATTTGCACAAAATTTTAGACATAACTGCATGTACACGTTTCAAATGGTATGCATGATGTGTTCACATTTCTTAAACGTAGCCATTTTAATATGCATTTTTCCAGTAAGAAAAGCATTCTTGTGCATATTTTGCAAGTATAAATGGAACCAGCACAGTGTAGTGGTCTCTGTGTTGGACTAGGACTGAAAGACCAGGGCTCAGCCATAGAAACCCACCACGTGACCTTGGGCAAGTAATTCTCTCCTGACCTCAGAGGAAGGCAATGACAAACCTCTTCTGAACAAATCTTGTCAAGAAAACCCCATGATAGTTTGTCTTAGGTTCACCATGTGGGAAATGACTTGAAGGAACACACACCACCACTACAACTGTATTTCAAATATGAATTTTTGTATGCATTTCTTCCACATCAGCAATAGCCCTGCAGACAAGGCATGTGCTAAAATGCTTGTTCTCATCTCAACAGATTGTCTCAACATATTGAGACTGCTTGTTGAGAGTTTGTTAATTCTAGTGAGATTTCTTATCTCCAACATAACAGAAAAGCTCCCTTTTTTTATGTACCCACAATTGCTGCAGGATATCTCTACATAAAATTAGTTTCTTTCTCTGTGAAACAAAGGAAACACACACAGGAAAGATTGGTGATTGATCTTTTTTTAAAAAATAAAATAAAATAACCCAAACAATACTTGGTTTCTTTGTGTTTAAACAATGTTTAAAGGTCCATGCAACAAGGCAATATCTATTGTAGTTTTGTGCAATTTGCATGGAAATTAGTCTTACAGCTTCAATAATTCTGATCAAGGGCAACTGGAAATATTTCACCATCTTGCAAGTGAGGATGAACATGTTGCCGTTTCTTATTCTCATGTGGAAAAACTAGACCAACAAGGATTCCCATCCCTGTTTTAAACCATGGAAAAGTACAGATTTCAGCAATAAGATCCTGCACTCCAACCTGTCTCATTGTAGATGGGGGAGTACGGTTCTCCAGGCTGTACATAAAAATATACAGTTTTTATGTGTATGATGTTGTGTATGACCACAAGGGGTGGCCCCGATGCTTTATGGATAGGGGGGCAGGTATGTGAAATAAAATGAGGACCACAGTAAAGGATCATGTGAGCAGCAGTCCCCCAACATCTGGAGGGCCACAGTGAAGGGTCATAGCAGCTGTAGTCCCACAACATCTGAAAGGCTACATTCCTCCCACGCTTGCTCTAAATGATACACACTGATTTAAGTAAGCCACTTCAAGAGCTGTTTTGGCTATCAAGTAGGCTAAAAATTAAATAAATACTGTAAATACACACTTAGATACAATGGAGGTTGTTGGGAACCAATTCTATTTTGGACACTATTTCACAAGGCAATCTCTCTGAGACTGGATTCCTTTAAATACAACTAACCCCATAAACAACAAACGGCAGACCAATTAAGCATCATTACAACAACAGTGAATTATCACAATATATTATATATTATCAATGCCTTTTGCAGACATGACAGATCTGGAAACTTCTATCTTATTTTTATTACTCAGACAAACCTTCTACTGTTTGCATAATGTTCCCTTTGGGTTAGCAAGTCCAGTTACCAAGTTGCTAGGTAGCTTTGCATTTCACTGACACTTCATTTCCCCCCTTGTTGATGCCTTATATAGTCCTATCTTCCACTGCAGGAAGACAAGCCAGTCCCACATTAGGGACAGCCATTCTGGAGGCATTCTTTTGTCATTGTTGAGCTGCTTCTGCAGACTGTTTCTCTTTAGTTCGATGCTTTATTTTCAAATTGTATGGAGGCACCTTTAATTAGTTAACACTAGGCACGAAATTGCTTTGAATCTGGGACAGTTCTGAATATAACATTGTTCGGATATATGAATATGCTTTCATGTATTTCCATGTATACCTCAATTAAAGATGTAGATGTGTTTCTGGGCAGTACAGTTGTCCCTCCATATCCATGGATTTGGTATTCACGGATTTAAGTATTCACGGCTTGAAAATATTCTTTAAAAAATAATAATCTAAAAAGCAAACCTTGATTTTGCCAGCTTATATAAGGAACACCATTTTGCTATGCCATTGCATATAATGGGACTTGAGTATTCATGGAGTTTGGTATCTACGGGGGGTCCTGGAACCAAACCCCAGCGAATATGAAGGGACAAATGTACTTCTGTAACAGAAAAATTTGGTAACAGAGGAAGAAATAACATGGAAATGGGTTAATACACCATAAAAGAGAAGAGCAGTCCAACATATTTCTGCACACTTTGTAAAGCTAAAACTGTAGCTATATACATGTGAAATGGAAAAAGCAGGCCAAGTAAGCCTTGTGTAAGTAAACAAAACCATTTCAAACTTTCTAGAGACCACTTAAAATGTTCCTCTAAAATGCATCCAGGGGTAATTTTTTCATTCACCAGCCTCCACTTCTGTTATGGTTGTTGTTTTGGTGGCCAGACTTATAGATCTATGCTTTAAAAAAAAAAACATGCTTCAGAGAGCTGGTTGTTGTAGTTGTTGTTAACTGCCCTTGAATTGACTTCGACTCATGGTGACATATGAATGAGACATCTCCAAGCCTCCCTATCCTCACCACTCTGCTCAGGTTCTGCAGGCTTAGGGCCATGGCTTCCTTGATTGAGTCTATCCATCTAGTATGTGACCTTCGTCTTTTCCTACTGCCTTCTACCTGATCCAGGGGTTGTCTAAACAGTAAAAATACTCCTCAAAGAATTTGATGGGAATACCTTTTGTTCAAATGGGATCCTGCAGTGATTCACTGATTTGGAAGGAGGGGGGTAATTCCATATACCCATTTTTTAAAAAAAATAATGCAAGGGAAATGCGAACAATTGGAACAATTGATTCAGATTGCAGCACATTTCCAATAACAGCGCAAGTGGAAAGCTGATTGGTCAGATGTGCATGGGAGCTGAGCTTGCCAGCAATGAAGTGGCCAGAACCATCATGTTGGATTTTCACAGTAGGCGATTGTGTGCTGAGGCGATGAAACAACTTTTTTTTAAAAAACGTCATTTAATCAGAAGGTTGCACTTCTGCACCTTAGATTTGTTGTTTAAAAAGTACTGTTTGGTGGCAGCAATTTGTGGAGAATAAAAACACGATTAATTCACTCATGGCCACTGTCATGATTTGCAGGCATGCCCCTGTGAACATCAAAGACTTTGCATACCAGCAATCTTGCCAAAAAACCTTGGAGACAAATGAACGCTGCTGCAAATTGGCATTACTGTGCACCAGTCCACATTATATTGCCTCATCAAGACAAGCCCCCAGCATTATTGCCTTTTTGAGTGAGTTGTGCCTTCTCATGATATGGCTGAAGTATGACTGTCTCAGTTTAGTCATCTTGGCTTCTAGGGAACGCTCAGGTTTTATTTGTTCTAGGACCCATTTATTAGTCTTTTTGGCAGTCCACAAATTGCAGTCCACTCCAGAAATTTCAGGGGGAAAGCCTTTGCAGCTTTTCCCAAAGTTTTTAAAATAATGCATGGAAATGTCCATTACCACTCATTTGGACAATTGATTCACATCACTGTTCATTCTCAGCAAGGGCAGAAGTGGAAAGCGGATTGGTTGGACATGTGGGGGGGATGGGCTTGCCAGCAATGAAGTGGCTGGAAAGGCCATTTTGGAGTTTTGCGTTGCCGATTATGCTTTTTTTTTTTCCTGCGCTGTGGTGACCAAGCAGCTTTTTTAAAGCAGAAGGTTGCACTTGTGCACCTTTGATGTACAGTTAAAAAAATATTGTGCAGTGACGACAACTTGTGGAGAATAATAACATGAGTAATTCACTCTCAGATACCATCTTGCGTTGCAGGCATGGCTGTGTGTGCACTTCAAACATGGATAGCTTCTCATACCAACAATTTTCCAAAAGGACTTGGAGACAAATAAACGCTTCTGTGAATTTGTGTTAATGCACAGCAATCAGCATTATTTATTTATTTTAGTTAGTTAGTTAGTTAGTTATACCCCACTCTTCAGCCACAAGACTATCGGAGTGGCTTACAAATTGTTTTAAGCAATAGCAATTTACACATCTACACTGCATGAAGCAGTTTCCAATGCATGTTAGCTAATTGCCTCCACAAGCCGGGTACTCATTTTACCAACCTACGAAAGGATGGAAGGCTGAGTGAACCTTGGAGCCCTCTGGAATCCAACTTACAACTGGTGACTTGCAGTACTGGCATTTAGCCACTGCGCCACTAGGGCATTATATCTTCTTGTCTAGAACCCCCCCCCCATTTTTCTCAGTTGAAGCTTTATTGCATTGTTTACTGCAGACTCCAGGTGTTGTTGTACTGCAATATCCACAATTGTTGTGATTGTATACAGTGCAATACAATAAAATCTCCAAGAAACCCCTTGGCATTAGATTTACTGGTTAGGAATGATGGGATTTGCATCAGCATCTGGAAGGCCACATGTTCTCCACGCTAGGGAAGACTGCCAATTGGATTAAAGGCCACTTCATACACTGTGGAGAGGGAGACTTCAAGTTGTTGGAAAGTGTTTGTTCCATACCGAGTTGCAAGCAATCATGTCCTTTTGAGATTTCATCTGTGATATAGGTGAGTTTACATATATGCTTCTTTCATCCATACTTTATGCATTTAAGTGTACAGTATAAACATGAACTGTGAGTTCCTTTTCAAAGATTGTCAAGTGTGAAGTAACTGTTAGTTCATGGATCATGAGACCCATTAACAAAAATACTATTAATTCATAGATTTTCCTTGGGTTTTTTTCTGGGCTGTGAGGCCATGTTCTAGAATACCAGAACTATTCCAGAACACAGCCAGAAAAAAAACAAGGAAAATCTATGGCTGCCAGCTGTGAAAGCCTTCAACTTCACACTATTAATTCAGTTGCATTTCTATCATACAACTGCTCATGTAGAAGTATTGCACACTCTGTGGTCAATGATCCCCATTCAATGCAGACAATCATTTTGTAGTACCTTGTAATGGAAAAATAAATGCTGGAATAATTAGCTCTCAATCTGTTCCTATAAAAAGTCAAATATTTACAAAGCAACACACTGAACCTTGAAGGTTATTGTTGAGTCTAAAAGGTTTTAATTAATATTACTGCTTTGGAACGTGCCTATCACAATGCTTTTGATAAGGTTCAAACATCTGGTATATGGATATGCTAATAAAAGAGGTTCAGTTCTGTCAACATAGATCTGTGTTTCTGGGTGTTACTGGAAGTTCCCCTTTCTCCAAATCCAAGGTGAAAAGGTAACAGAACTCCCAAACCCATGACCTGGGTGACACACAAGCAAAGTAAGCCCCATTGTAGGACATCAGAAAATGAGGGATCTTGAAATACAAAAATTAACAAACATATTATAATGCTATAGGGATTCTTTATCTTGATCAAGGTTAGAAGGTATATACCCTCCAACTGTCTTTATTTGACAGTTCTGATTAATCCTCTGGTATCGCACTTTTTCAACTACTTTTAAAGTGTCCTAGTTTATCTTTCTCCAAGTTTCTTTTTTTATCTTCTGCTTAGTTCAGTTGGTACAAACTGAAGCTGCATCTACACTGTAGAAATAATGCAATCTGACACCACTTTAACTGCCATGGCTCCATCCTATAGAATCCTGGGATTGGTTTTGTGAGGCACCAGCACTCTTTAGCAGGGAAGACTAAAGACCTTGTAACACTACAAATCCTAGAATTCCACAGGATGGAGCTACATCACTTAAAGTGGTGTCAAACTGCATTATTTCTACAGTGTGGATGCACCATAGTTCAAACTGCAAAAATAGTTTACACTCAATTAACTCAGCAGGGAAGAGGAGAGATGGGAGTTGAATCTTGCCCTTCCTAGTTGGCTCAGGCAAAAGCAACTGCTGTAGCCACTCTTAGCTTGTATTTTTTTTTGTCATCTTGACCATAGTCTGAAGTTGCTTGGCTATTGACAATAGCATCCTCCACACTGTTGCCCACCAAGTCATAAAAGGTGAAAAATCCCTGTCAAAATGTATTTAACATGACTTTTAAAGGTAACTAAAAAGTAACTCACAATGTTACTCGTTAGACCGGGGTGAACAAATGAGCTGGGGAAGGGGGATTTTTGCTTGAGAGTTCTTGTGTCTATCTATAGAGAATCCTAAGAACTTCACCAAACTACAAATCCCAGGGTTTCATAGAACGGAGTGATGATAATTAAAGTAGATAAAATAGAGCTAACTGGACAGTGCATATTGAACCCTAATTAGTCTGGATCCAAACAGAGCACTGCAACCACTCCATATCCATAAAACTGTAAAGAACACAAAGTTACATAATGGTTTGTTTGGTGTTTAAACTCCAGAGGTCTGAACAATTTTTAAAGACCTAGGAAAATAAGATTTTCTTTTCCTTCCCTCCCTCCCTCTTTTGGCCTGGCCTAATTGATAACAATATGAGCACCAGAAGGATATCCTGGGGCTGAGGAACCAACAAAGAAAAGGCTTTCCTCCAGGGCCCAGACTGCCTTCAGATGAGAGAGGCATCTGAGACCCCTTCACACATGTTTAAAGATGTTTTGAGGGAGCCTCACACCATGTTATTGTAGACTGCTGAATCAAGCCTTATATGGACTCTGGAACCCTTCCACACTACATGATAATAGTACTATGATTCCACTTTAACTGACATGGCAACATCCTATGGAATCTTAGGATTTGTAATTTGATGAGATACTAGAACTCTCTGGTTGAAAATTCTAAATACCCTTATATAAACTGCAAATCTCAGGATTCCATGGGATGAAAGCATCTGTTGCTTGGGGAAACCCTGAAGTTTGCAAAAGTACCAAATAAAATAAATGAAATGAAATAAATACTCTCTATTAAAAAAAATCCAAGTGACAACAACAACAACAACAACAGAAAGACAGAGGTTATCAGACAGGAAAGCAAAAAGTCCCACAATCTCCAATCCTGTTCCTGTGCCGGCACAATAACCCTCCCCACTGTGCTTACCTTCTCTCCCTCATTGAGGCAGTCCAGGCATGAACGGAACTCTAACGGAGCTTCATTCACTTCCTGGAGTGAAATCCCGTCCGTTCTTGCATGAAGACACAAGTGCGGGAAATTCAAAATTAAAAACAAAGCATAAAAAGTTACACAAACTTATAAACTTATAACTTAAAACTTAAACAACTTATAAAAAGTTACACTCCAGGTTACTTTAAAAGACCCAAGTAACCTGGAGTGAAATCCCACCTGTTCTTGTGAGACGACATGAGCGCGGGAAATTCAAAAATAAAAATAAGGCATAAAAAGTTACATAAAGCACCTAGACACAATTTAAAAGACCCAAGTAACCCAGGGAGGGTCATAAAAAGAGCAAAACTTACCTGGATATCCTGATCTCACTCGGAAGTGTTTGTGTCAGACCGGCCATTCTCACTGCAGTGATGAGATTTAAATGGCCCAAGTTTTCGCATGCCAGCACCAAAACAGAACTGCCGTCAATAAAAAAAGATACCAGCATAATGCTAGTGAATCACAAAAGGACATTATCATCTGATATTGGCAACCTTTTGCATTATGCTGGCATTATGCTGGTGCCAAATTAGCTATTTCTGATAATTTCCAGAGTTGGCAAAAGGAAACCCAATGAGGACTTAGCATGTCTGTTAGCCACGGAATGTAGAGTGACAGCTGGGAAAGCCCAACCACACTGTTTAAATCTTCTAAAGCAATATTGGCTTGCTTAGGCAAAACACAAAATTATTTTTTTTAATTTTGGTCTTCCAAGGACTCCCCCCACCAATATATTTTGCCATATGGAAATATTTCCTAAACATGCTCAGTCTGTCCAGAAACACTTTCCTGAAGACTCCACAGTCTTTTAAATCTTCTGTTACTGTATTGTAAATAAAAGCCAATTCACTTTGTTTGGATTAAATTCTCTTCCCTTCAGTGTGGTACACAGTAAAAAGAGTCCACCCAAATAAATATGCAATGAGATCTGGCCAAAGTGATTTCCAAACAAGGAAGCTGGAGGTTTAATTCATCTCCATCCTTGTTGCCTCACTCCTTCCACCATGTCACATTGAGAATGCAGTTCCATATGTTTAGCTGTTGGAAAGAGCAATAGACAAGCAGCCAGCTTCCATCTGCCCAAAGAGACTTCAGAGGAAAGCTAGGTAATATCACTCCAGAAATTGCTAGGAATCATAAGATTGGTGAGGAGGCTTAGCAGTGACATGGAAGAAAATTGGTTGGGTAAGAATGATGGAAACATGATGATAGAAAATGAGGAAGTGTAGCAAAGATCACATACTTAGTAGAGTATCTACTTACACATAGCTCCCAGAGAGGATATCCATTTCAAAAAGAAAAAAGTGGACGAAAGAGAACATAGGTTTTGCATAAAATTTACAGACAATTACTTTTTATTCAGGGAGCTTTTAACAAGTGCCTCTGTTGAGAAAAGGGGGTCTGGTGCTATGCTTTTAATACTTTATTATGTGCCTTTTATTTTCTTAATAGTGTTTTAATTTTATAATTTATAAAATGTTATAATTTTATAATCGGACGCACTAAATATGGCATCATAACAACACCACATAAATGCGAGAGGGCACGCATATCAGAAGATATCCTTTTGTGTTTATGTCCTGGCCAAAACCCATCCTGTTTTATTGATGGCTGAAGCTGTCAGTTGATCCCCCATGGTGCTTTAATGCCAGCATTGTCAGCATATGAAACCTTGCGCCATTTAATTCATGTGAATGCAGTGTAAATGGCTGGGCTGGCACGAACACTTTCAGGTGAGATCGCAACATCCAGGTAAGCGACACACTTTTCATGACATTCCCTGGGTTACGTTGAAGTTTTTAAGTCTGTGTATGTGCTTTTAAAAATGTGTGTGTGTGTATAATTTCCTACATGATGAAGTCTCGTGAGAATCTGTGGGATTTTGAATGAGGAAGTGAATGGAACTCCATTCACTTCCTCTTCATTACTGGGGAAGCCGTTGCCAGGAGATAAGTGTGGTGGGATGCGATCTTTTGCCAGCATAAAAATGTCTTTAATTATGCCAGCAAAAGAACATTTTTAGAGGCTAGTCTGATAAAGTCCTTGAAAAGCCACTGAGGTCTGTTTGAAACGTATTTCCCTAACTTAAAAAAAAAAAGATTGCTTCACAAAACTTTGATGTCCTAGGTTTTTCAGTCATGATTATGAACATAGCATTTTCACTTCTCTGCTATCCTCACCTGCCACATTGCCTGGACTGATAAACAGCAAAGGCCCCTAGAGTTCAGGCAGCTGATTCCTAAGGAGAATTTGGCTCAGGCAATGATACCAGGGATCCTGGCTTGGTGGAGAGTTTTGGCTTGAAGAGTTGGTGAAAGATTTCAGCTTGAGAGCCTGTGGCTCGCAGCTCACAGGGGTATATAACAGATGTGGTAATTGTGCAGTCCCTTAGCCATTATCTTTGCATTCCTCCCAATTGGCAATACTGCCTAAAGCTGCTATGAGCAGCAATTGAACAACATCTGCAAGGCTGCATAATTCCAATTCCCGCTCTACAAGCTGCATTAGCTGTTGGCCCTCCTAACTTGGCAAGCTTCTCCCACTCTGTGTCTAAAGTCCACTACTGTTTGTGTTTGGAACAGCCATGCAAAACACCAGCAACAATTTTAAACTACCCATCACAATCTTCCAAACCATGCATGGTCAGTGTGTGTGTTTATTGGGAAAAATCACATTTTATTTTATTCATATTTTTATTAAGAAATTTAACTGAAATACATTAACACAATACATAATCTACATAAAGATAGAAACATAAAAAAAGCCAAAGTACAAGTACAGAAAGAAGAAAAGAGAGAATGAAATGTTAACTTCCAACTTTCTTTCTGATGGTTATAGATATATAATTTTACTTCCTCTAGACATCAATATCTCATACTTCTAGCTCTTAGTTATTCCCACTAATTTCCAAAACCTACAATTAATATTGTATCCTTCTGCTCCTGCAAAAAGACTATTATTATTTCCAGTCTTTCATAAAAATACTAAAAGTAGATAATTTAGCCATCTCCATTAGTCCACGAGTTTACTAGCTTTAAACAAATAAATACAGAAGAGTACTTTAACTTGTTTTTCTTCTATTTCCAACTTCAACAACAGCTTATACATTTTACCAAATCACATTTTCTCAGGGACAAGATTTTGTAACCAAAATTCTGGCAACAATATAACCTTCCTCCAAGCATGTGGATGCAACCTTGTAAAAACTACTTTCAGGGGAACCCAGCTCCCAGAATTCTCTGACCTAGTAATGCTCCTGGACATGGGAATTCTGAGAGTTTTATTCCAAAAAGTAACTTTCCCCAGCTCTGATTGGGGAAAGATATATTATATTCAAATACTGTAATGTACAGATTAGGCTTTCACTGTGCTCTTAAAAGACCCTTTGGGAGAACTTTGCAGTCACATTACTTCTTATGGAATTGTTACATAACTTTTTCACATCAGAAGAGCTAGGCATGAAACATTAAGTAAGGAGAGTTCAGTGAACTGGTGTTAAGACATAAATATTTAACAGAGAAGGGAACATAGTATGTCCCTGTCACGTGGAACGGTTAAATAGGGGACAGCCTAACAAGGATATGGTTTTGCTTATCCATTAGTTATAAAGATGCATAAGTGAAATGTTTACATGTCCCTCACAAAATATTTTAAATATTTTTTTCTGCTCAATCTCCATGTAGCCACGTAATCAAATGTGAAAATTTAAGTATTTTTTTAACCCCTGTTGGTTTGTTATACAACTTGGGGCTTTCTCTGACTTAGCAATAAAATCAAAATTACATGTAGAGATTGTGATACCAAAATATCACTAGAAAGTAGGGGCAATCTCAGGTTGCTTGTCTTCCAAATATTCTGGAATGTATCAAATTAAATTTGACACTGCAGTTCATTTCATGCCTTTTCTTTTTCTTTTTAAAAAAGAATGCTAAAACAGTTCAATATTTCATATGTCATTACTTAAAGTTAGGTTATTGTAAGACCTTGAATGCAAGGACAAACTTATTGTGTGTCCTACTGGGTATAAGAATGATTTTCTATGTTCCTTCCAAACTCTTATTTCTCAAAGAAAATCCTATACTCTGGGATATAGTGATGTGCAAGCTTTAGCATATGGGGAAAAAACACTACCCTAGCTTATTTTCTATTATAATAAGAGAACCTGCAGGTTTCTTCCAGAAACCTTATTCAAGACATAGCACTGAACACATACTGTACACTCTAAAGACAACAGGTTGCCTAGAATCCCATATTTAGGAGAAAAATCAAGGTATGAAGTGATTTGAGTGATTTAATAGGTGATAGAATTTGTCATGTAAATCCAAGCTTGCTCATTACAGAAGAATGTTTAATATCACTCAGTTGCTTGGATTACCATTGTCATATGATTGGTAACTCTCCTTTCCAGCTGGCCTGAAATAATGCCATCTGTACTACAAATTATGTATGGGGTTTTTTTGGGGGGGGGGGTGTTGCTAAGACCAAACTTTTAAAAGCAATCTCTCTCCTCTGTCCCATGCATTGTATATGCACATCTCTCTTCTATATGATGCTGGTGGCAAACGTTTGACTGTATATAGCTTCCATTAAATGTTTGACTTTTTAAAAATTCTGAGTCCATTGATGACTACTAGAACACGTTGCTTGCTTTCCCAAACTTTGTTTATTTCCCTTAAGATTGCTCCATCTGTTGTACTCAGCTGCTCAACAAAAATTTCCATGTTTTAAAATTTTAACCCTGGCAAACATTATATTTTCCCTCTGTCTTTCTAACCTTAATGTAGTGGCTATAGTTCAGGCAGCATTTAGTACAAACAGAAAAGTAAGATCCATCTATTGCAGAATTTACTGATTTGGTCTCTCCTTTTAAATAATATTCCTGCACTGTACTTTTGGAAATGAATCTGTTTTGCTTTCTTGGCTTCCTCTGTCAAAACTTGAAGGATCAAGTTTAAGGGCATGCCGGAGGCCAAGATTCTGTCTGAAGCTGCTGTAGCGGAAAGTTTTGCCAGAATATCTATCTACATTGGCGAGGGAAGACAAAGGATGACAACCTAGCAGTGGGGCTGCCTTATCCATTCAGCACTTTCAGCACAGTGCCTGGGGCCTAAGAAAATTTTAAGACCTACAAAAACAGGATTAACTAAATATATATATAGGAATTGGGAAAGAAAAAAAAATCAAACTAAATATATTTTATATTTTCATCCACAAAAAAAGGGCCTAGGACCTTAATGCAGCCCTGCCTGGCAGTAGCACAAGAGAGCTTTCTTGACACATCCCTGTGGCCTATCAGTAGCTGTTTGGGTTGTTACCTGAATTGCTGAGGTTTGTGAAAATTCCACTTGTGTTTGAATCTTAATTTGGGGGATTTAATTAGCTCAAATTGGCATGTGAGAGGTCAGGTAACTGTGTGGATCTTTTGACCTACATTATGTATACTGGTAATCACTGAATGGACTCAAGCCAGAACATACAATTAAATTATCTTTATTGGAATTTAATGTTAACAACATTCATACTAACACTCAAGCTTCAAGCAATCATACAAGGCTATTGAAGAAATAGGAAGTATTTGGATAGAGGAATAGAGTGAAGGGATTGTGGGTTATACTGTATCGACCTGAAGAGCAGAGATTCATGAAGAAGCTGCAGCCCTGGCTACACAGACTGTCATGGAGAGGAGAAGAAGAAGATCTGGACACCAGGTGACACAGACTGACAAAGTGTTGGGAGGAAAGGAATCTGTGCACACTTTGGCTGTGTTTTGGGGTGATATTTATATTTGATATTTTCCCTGAAGGGATAGGATTTAGAGTGGAATACAATGTCTCTCAGAGATTCCCAGACTGAATTAACAAGTATCCAGATGTGTTCACGATCGTTGATGGGCTAGTTATTTGGGACTGAATGGACACAGGCAACCTTATATTGTGAACTAGGGAAAAGAGGAAAAACCCATGTTGCAATCACTAATTGTTCCACTATCCTTAAGTGGATTAGTGGATGACACATCTCCAGGTGTTTTCAGGAAGAACTCTGACCTTGGTATGAAATTCAAGGAATTTCAAAGGCCCCTCCCTAGGTTGTGTGTGACTCCAGCCTTGGTATCTGGGTTTACTTGCCAACCACATGGAGGACCATAGTCAGCCAATTATGTGTTATTGAAAGGTGGGGGCTGTCAAGGCAGGTAACAGGGTTGGGGGTTAGAGATGCATTCAAGCACTGCACAGGAATCATTGAACAACTGAGCAAAATTGTTGCATGAGGAGGTACTGGATACCTCCTAACTCAATGTCAGGAGAAGTAGATTTGCTAGTATAAACTCTGTTTACTCTGTCATAAAGCCTCAAGGGCATTCTAGTCTAGTGGCGTAGTGGTTAAATGCCAGTACTGCAGCCACAACATTGTGAGTTCAATCCCAAGGGCTCCAAGGTTCACTCAGCATTCCATCTTTTCATAGGTCAGTAAAATGAGTACCCGGCTTGTGGGGACACTTAGCTAATACACATTGTAAACTGCTTAGGGAGTGCCTAGCATGCTATAAAGCAGTGTAGATGTGTAAGGGCTATCTCTAAACAATTTGTAAGCCAGTCTGAGATCCTGTGTGGCTGAAGAGTGGGGTATAAATACTCTAATAAATAGAATAAATAAAAGCCTAATATCTCAACTTACGTTACTTGGCTTTTAAGAACTAGACTTTGGCCAGCTCATGCCTTTAGTTAGGACTTAGTTCTGTTGCAGTTTGAGTTCTTATGAAAAGTGCTTGCTTCATTGCATAACTCCTTCCTCCAACTGTTACCTGGCAGCAACCATTCCATCAGACTAGGAAAAAGAGATGGGGAAAAGAATCACTCTGTTGAATACGGAGAGAGACCAGGGGCACATTCACACTACAGCATTCTAGTACTGTTATTCCACTTTAATTGTCATGGTTCCGTCCTCTGGAATCTGGGGTTTGTAGTTTGGTGAGGCACTGGAGCACCCTGTCAGAGAATTCTAGACTTCTAAAGGAGCACTATAATTCTGTAGTGTGAATGGACCCCCATTCCATTTGGGTCCTCACTCCCACAGTTGTCACCTTCCAGCAGCTATCCCAGCAGGTTGCAGCACAGAGGAAAATATCGTACGTAAGGCCATTTCAACAACTCTAGTGAGAGACTTTGGGCTCTATCAGATGGGGCTGTAATCACAGAATTACAGTACAACAGTATCACAAATGGGTTCCTGTTATTGCATGATGTTGTCATCTTCCCATGGTCAATGTGTGCTCCGCCCATTAATTGCTTATCACTTTTCATTGATGGAGAAATCAATGAATAGCCCTCAATATCACTCTTTTCATGGTATTGATGAGTCTGCAAAATCTCGTCCCTCTGTAATTGCACGATTACCGCGTGCATGGCTAGTCCTCCCCATGCCGCACTTTCCCAACGAGAACACAAGATGCACAGGACACTCTTTTAATGAGCTGTTACCTTTCCTTGGTACATTTTTTTATGTCTGTTTAAGTGTTTATTTGTTTATTTCTTTCATTATTTATGTGTTTTTGGTCTGTTTAAGCAAAGTTGTATCTTCTCATGAGAATAGCCATACAAAATCATGGAAGTAAAATCCTGTTCTTAAGCTACTGGTGGTGGTTGTGTGACGATTCTGTGGTGGGAGTATTGCATAATTGCGGCATAGTATCATGCAATTACAGTGACATGCTATAATTACTGTAATCATGACACTGAGGAGATTTTCGGATGGGGGGAAAAACCCATAGAGGTTGGGAGAAGAATGGGGCTGTCCCACCTCCAGTGCTCCATTTCACATGCTCCCATCCTCCTCCCGACCTCCGTTCGTTCTACCTCCATCCTGCTTTCATTTTCCATCTGCTGCTTTTTATTAAAGGAAATTTCCATCAATAAAAAATAGCGGAGGGAAAATGAAAGCAGGAAGGAGGGAAAATGAACAGCGGTCAGGAGGAGGATGGAGGTATGTGAAATGGAGCGCTGGAAGTGGGACAGTCCCATTCTCCTCCCGACCTCCGTGGGGGTTCCCCCCATCTGAAAATCTCCTATGTTTCTAATTTCCTCAATAGTGGAATTACAGCATATTTATTTATTTATTTATTTATACCCCGCTCTTCAGCCACAAGGCTATCAGAGCGGCTTACAAATTGTTTTAAGCAATAGCTATTTACACATCTACACTGCATTAAACAGTTTCCAATGTGTGTTAGCTAATTGCCCCCCACAAGCTGGGTACTCAATTTACCGACCTACGAAAGGATGGAAGGCTGAGTGAACCTTGGAGCTGGCTGGAATCGAACTTGCAACGTGGTGGCTTGCAGTACTGGCATTTAACCACTAGTCTGGTTTTAGATGCTAGTCTGATAAGGTCCTAGCTCTGTTTGATTTTCCTCTCTCTGTACTGTTTCCATTTGGATTGTTCCTTTTAAGTATTGGGTATTTTTAAGAGTTGGAGTCTCCATGTGCTTATTTTTTTGCCATGTATGTGTGTATTTTACACTGTACGCTGTGGGTAGGACTGTTTTTACTGATGTAATCTAAGCTGTTCTGGGAGTCTTTTCTCCTGAGGAACAAGGAAACATGCTTTAAACAAATAAATACAGAAGAGAGGATTGAACTATGCAAAAATAGTTTTAAAACATAAAAGTTTACATTATCGATGGATGAATGGTCTGAGGCTTCTAGTTGAGGTTTCACTATTGTAATTGATGGTATCAGTACTTGATCAAAATTTTCTGTAGAGGTGACCCAGAATTTTTTTTAAAGTGGAGACTCACCAGTGGCAGGCAGGTTGCTATTAATTTTGCCTACTTGTCCGGTCTTGCAGGGAGAAGGCAAATTACTTGTAACATCCATTACCACCGAAACATCCTTAAATATGAAGACTCTTACAAGCACAATGTGTACTCAGAAGTGCACTCAATGAGTTCAGTACAACTTACTTCCGAGTGAATATGCATAGGGTAAACTGCTGGTTGCCTTGATTATTCCTGGGAGAATTCTACAAGGATAATTGTTTTAATATTTCTTAGTACTTAATTGTTTATTACAGTTCCGATTGATAAGTCCTGAGGAGGCACCACTGCATAGGAGTTTTGGTGGCCCAATTTGGTCAGATTACTTCAGGGGGGCTCAGCCACCCCTTGCTTAGTCTTGGGGGAGCTCTAGCCCTCCCTGCCCTCCCCACCCTCCCCTTCCAGATTCTGTAGATTATTTGTTAAGTCATAAAATATTAAGTTTACATCACTTTTTAAATTAGGTTGAAAAAGAGCCTTATTGAGAATAGTTGATGCTGAGAAAGAGAAGAATGTTGCGATTGGGAGGTGCTAAAACTGGGTCTGTCTGCACTATTAGTCTGCCTGCTTTGCTGGTCCAGAGTATTTCTCCACCCTGCAAAAACTGCAAGATCATTTGGAGGGTGGTTTTGCTTGGTTACCCGATCTGAAAGCAAATGAATCATCAAATACAATGGTGGTTTTTCTGTGCAAAGTGTCTCTGTTCCCTTTGACTTGGAAATGCATGAACACTAGTTTTATTTGATTGCTGTTTACAAGATGGGCTACCTAAAATGTATACTCAAAAGATTATGGCAGGCAAAACAGAAGATGGTTTGCTATGATAGTTTCAAGGTAAGGGCTTAATAGCGTAACCACAGAATGAAATCTCATGAAGTATGACCTGTGCTTTGTGTGTGTATGAGAGAGTATTTATGTCTAATAATTGTAGCATTCCTCTACTGTTAGCTCTTTTGTCACCATGTTTTCTTAATTTGACTAGGTATGACAGATATTAGCAACAACAGTGTCACATGTAAAAATAATAATCACTAATAATAATGGAATAGCATTGTGGCAAGTACTTCCCCAAATCCTGTCATTATCAACCTATTTCTCAAATGCTACGGTATCTATTTCTACTCATGGATGCAGAAGATAACAACTGCAATCAAGGGTTTTTTTTTATAAAAATAAATGAATCCCTACTTTCTATTTCAGCTGTTTATTTATGGTAATCACATATCAGTGACTCATAATAAACCATAACAAGCATTTACAGAGAACAAGAGTGGAAATTATGCAGCTGTAGGCCCCAGGACCTCTGGAACACTCCTGAACCTCCAGAAATGTTTTAAGAAAAAAAGTATCTTTAAAATACCCTTTTCAGCTGAAAGCTGAGTCTCAGAGGCCTACATCTGGGCCTGGAAAAAACACTTTACCACCTAAGGGCTGTTTGCCAGAGCACCGCAAATAGCGCCAAAAAGTGTGGTAACTTTTTTTTTGGAAACCAGAATGACTTCTGCTCACTCAGCATGTTACTTCTGAGTGCTGCTAGGTGTACTACTGCCACCTATGATCACGAGAGCCAAAAATGGTCCTCTGGACCCCAGGATGATGTCCATGTCTGGTATGGAGTGTTTTATGTGTCCAGAGCACTTTATATACATTATCTCAGTCATATCTTTAACAGCCTATTAAGTGATGTCCTATAAGTATTCCCATGTGCTGTATTACCTTCTTGTACATACCTCCTCAGTACCTCTTAACAGAGTCATAGAATCATCATCCCCTGGAAATCCCTGAACTGAGAACAGAATGAACCAAGTTAAGCTAATAAACCCCCAACCAAGCTACCAAAATCTTGAAACTTTTAGATTAGCAAAGATGTTTATGTCATCTGTCAGCCCCCTCAGGCTTTCTGCCTGTTCCACTGGAGTTTAACTAGAGAGAAACTTATTCCCCTGACAATTACATATTATTGTGAGCTGTGCATGCATTTTTTTTTTTTTTACTGATTGCCTTCTTTCCTTCTATGAGAACTTTTACAAGGAATGCTAGTCCTTCAAAAGTTGCCGCTATACCACCACACTTCCCAGTTTTGATTTATCTGGAGAATTGAATTCAGACTTTGCAGCAGAATTTGGTACCAAAGTTGCCTTACTAAACTGGTTGTTGACTTTCTGCTGAAGGCCTAGCAACCTTTAACACTGTCAGCTTTTGGTATTTTAAGTGCGCTGTTAAAAGAGGAAATCCTCATGTGTCATGTCAGTTATGCTTGCTTAACATGATCTGGCTTTTTGTCCAACAAAGCACACCATTTTTTCCCCCTGTTGCATTAAACTTTTCTGAAATGTCTTCGTATCACATTATGTAGTGCAATGAAGTGTAAAGCAACCTCTTGACACTTGTTTTAGTTTTGTCAAGTTCTGTTTGCAAATTCAAAAGGACCTGACATAAATAACTGTCAACGCTTCGTTGTTACAGTGACACACTCCACCACAAGAGTTTGGGTACATGGAAAGTACTAAAATCTTATCTCTAAAGTCATTTCAATAGTTTTGCTCTCTTACTGTCCAGTGTTTAGTTTGCCGAGGAAATCTAATCATGTCACTCAAGACACAACTGCAGAGCTGCCAGAACAAGACAGCTGGGTAGGATAATATCACCCATTTGCTTTGCAGCTTTGACCTAAGGGAGCGAGAACACATAAGAGTTGTATGGGCCAATCCTGTCTTTTTCTTCATAACAGCAGGTAAAGCAACAACACATGAAAATTACAAGGCCAGTGAAGGAGAAGAGAGGCAACATATTAAAGCAGGGTGGTGGTGGGGGATGAAATGCTTAAAAACAAAAATATGGGATAATCTGTTTGTTTCACTGTTTCCATTTCTTAAAAAAAATATTTTATCAGTTCTTTCCATACAATTTTTTCTAATATGAAGAATTTAGCAAATTTTGACACCTCCCCCAAACAACAATAACAGTGAAAAGAAATTCTTACCCATACCAAACCTGCTACAAAACATAGGAGTACGGTACTTTCATTGTTCATCCAAAAGAATTGTACCTATAGAATAATAATTCAGTATCTCTGTCATGGCTTTCATTGTATCACTTCTGTAGGAAGGACAACATAGCACCATACTGCACTTAACATGTCTAACCTCATCTGATTTTGGAAGCTAGTCAGGGTTGGACCTGGCTAGAATATGGGTGCGAAGCAATCAGGGTATAGCAGGGATCTCCTGGGAGGGCTAGAAAAGAATCCTATTTGAAACACTAGAGAGCTATTGCCAGACAGAGTTGACAATATTAGTCTAGATGGACCAATGGCCTGATTCTGTAGTCTAGGTAGACTAATGGTCTGTATAAAATAGCTCTCAATGTTCCTTATCCAAAAACAAAGCAAAAGAAACAAAACCTTCATGTGCTATCTTAAAGATGAACAGGCTGGAGATAAGGGGTTGGAAAACAGGATTCACCTTTTGTAGACAGATGGACCAAGGGTATATGTCCCCACCAACACTACCATATTTAATTTTCCTTGAGCCCTCAATTTTCTAGCACTGCAGTGTTACCCAAAATGCTCTTTGGAAAATTCCATGAGACACTGATAATCATTTACACCTAAGACACTTATATTTGCTGTGTTCCCATTCCCTTAGTAACTTTGCCTGCCCCCCCCTTTTTTTTGGATGTTTAAACTATATGCTCAACTGAAGCTTTAAGCTACTGCAATGCAAGAAATGTAGGAACTGAAAAAAGATGTCATTGGTGGTGCAGAGTAGTTTTTTGTGGGGCAATGCTACACTTCTGCTTTTTGCTAACTGCTAGAAATTTGCTAACTGCTAGAAACTCCCCAAAATAGTGAACTCGCCATGGGTCAGTATAAGAGGGACGCTCCAAAAAAAGTGATACAAGGATTCCCTGAAACAACATCTCAGGCTCAGCCAAATTGATCACCAACAATGGTCCACCCTGGCCTCAGATCGGAAGGCATGGAGACACACTATTTACAATGCTGCAGCCTTATTTGAGAACTCACGCCGAACAAGTCTTGAAGAGAAACGACAACACAGAAAGAATCACAACCTGGAAACATCACCCAAGGAGACCTTCTGCTGTGCTTTATTGCAACCGGACTTGTTTATCTTGGTTTGGCCTTCTTAGTCATCAGCACACTTGCAGAAAGTGCAGGAGGAGTCCTTCCTGAATCTTTGTTTACGAAGAAAAGCCAGAGAGAGAAAAATTTGGGGAGTGAAAGAATATTCCCCTCCCCTGGTAGCTATACCTTTGTTCATGGAAGCTGTCTCTTCCTGATTTTCGGTTATCGCTGTTCTCCTTCCAGTCCACAGTTCAGCTTCCATGTAGCATTTGCAGGGGCTATCATATGGAGGATGGGCTGAATAAATCATTTTCTGCCAGTCCAGTTGTGCATGTCTAAATCAGATCCAACACATTCAGCCATATCCTTTCATAGATTATGAAGGTCTGGTTTACCAAATGCATGTTGCTAAATGGTATCTGTGGTAGATCTTTGGGGTTTTGCATTGAGCTGGGATGTCTGAAGAGAGACTGCAATTTTGTCTTCATTGTGATTGGGAACCCAACATGATCAGGGCTTCCAATCATGGAGATGACTGTAACGATGCCCATTTGAGTATGGTTAGGATCTCCTTTAGGATATAGGCCCTTCCACAGGTACAAATATCAGTGCTTAACTGCCTTATGACCCAGGTGGCCATTCTCTTCTTTTGGATAGAGGAAAACTACTACAAGTGGGGAAATATCCTATTAAGTGTACAGTAATGTGAAAATTTACTATCAAAATTGCACAGATGGGCCAATCAGTATAAGAGTACACCACATCCATTTAAGATGCTGCGGACGTTTCTGCTCTACATTTTAAAGTATGCCATCAGAACAGCTCCAGTGTTATTTTCTCCTCTAGATGAGAGACAACCTATAAATATGGACTCAAAACCATTCAAGGTCTAAGAATTGGGTCGGGTCTTACAATAGCAGATGCATGACAGCCTCTGCGATGTCTAAGGGGTTGTCTGAATGGCAAAAATATTCCCCATAGAATGTGAGGAGAATCCTACCTATCTTAATAGCATTCTGATTTGTTCTGCCATATTGTGAAGGAGGCATTTTTGGCATTTTGGCCCAAAATGCCAAAAACTATGCAGGAAAAGCCTTTGTGGATTTTCCTGGAGTTTTTTTTTTTTTAAACAGCAGGGGGATGTGCATTCCCCCTTGTTGGGACAAACGATTTGATATGAACTGCTTTCCCATATGAGAGGAAGCACAAAGACCAGATGAGCGGAGGGTAGGGCTTGCTAACAGGGCAAGCACCTAGCACCATCATGTTGGATTTTTGCCTTAGTGAGCAAGCACTAAGGTGAGAAAAATGGTTTTGTTTTCTTTTTTGGTACAGGCAAAATATTGTTCCAGCGCACATTGGAAATAGTTTTTTTTTAAACCAAGCATTATTGTCTTTCTGAGTGAGTCTCATGATATGGCCAAAGTATGACAGTCTCAGTTTAGTCATCTTGATTTCTAGGCAGAGTTCAGGCCTGATTTGGTCTTGGACCCATTTATTTGTCTTTTTAGCAGTCCACAATATCCGCAGAACTCTTCTCCAGCACATGTCAAATGAGTTTATTTTCTTCCTATCAGCTTTCTTCACTGTCCAGCTCAACTTTCGTAAGTAAAAATCAAGGAAATATGACGCTCGACTCTCCCCGCGGTACCGCAACAGTACCGGCAGGGGTGAGCGTCATCCGAAACTGATGCTTTGCAGCGCAGCAGCCTTGCAAGCTGACGAGGCTGCGTGCGTTATTTTTCAGCGTCCGAAAAAGTCCTTAATGTTCAACAGTAAACCATCCTTTGCACTTTCTGCCTTGATTTCCTTCAATAATTGTTCCAAGTCTTTGCTATTTTCTGGTAGTAGGATGGTTTCATCTGCATATCTTAGACTGCTGATGTTTTTTCCTCCAGTTTTCAGGCCTCCTTCCTCCAAAACGAGTATTGCTTTATATATTATATTTTCGGTATACAAGCATACTCTTACTGTTGCTAAGAGGCTTCTACTCCAAGGCTGGAAAGATAAATAGTTTATATATCATTCAATGTTCAGAAGCTAAGCTAAGCCTGAATGTGCATTTTATAGACATCAGCTTCACGTAAATGTGTTTTTAGAAATATGGTCAACATGTATTAATGCATATGCCCAGGTCACATTCATGTCCTATGTTTCCCTCATGCCCATGTTCTTCGTTTTTCCCCTCTCCTCTTTTTTTGTTCCTCCGTTCTTTATAATATTACTTAGAAATTAAAAGGAGTTAACTAAGGTCCTGAACCTATTATGTGGCTAGATATTAGCACTTTGGATAGTTTCTTTGAAGTTTGCATTGCAACCTGGAGTAGATTTGCAACTCAGCTGTCACTGCCTATTAAAAAAAAAAATCTTTAACCATTATTAAGCATTTATTCTCCCCAAAAGAAACGAGGAAAAATAAAATGTAAATGTTACTGGTTACACACAAAGTAATACTGTCATTAGCTGTTACATTTGTTTGCAAAAGAAATATCACCATGACTTCATTTCCTCCCAAAGTGTCATGACCAACCTCATTACTAGTAAGAAGTGACTCTGAAGCTCAGCTTCAAACCAATGTATTGGCACATTCAAAATGCAAAATTATAAAGGAGCCCAGAGATTCTAAATGGCAGATGAGTGGAATCTGGAATTATTGCAATCAGGAGGACTTCAAAGTGGCTGAGGAGTGTGACATACTGTTATATGACTCCTTCTATGACCTTCTGACAAGTTCTCTTAACCAAATGGTAATGATGGTCATTATCGCATACCCTGTCACTATGTTCTTCTTTTGGGAAAGGGTGCAATGTATTGCTAAGAAACCTAAGTTCTCAGAAAGCATGCTATTCCAAAACAGTTGTTCTAATATATTGATTTGCAGATTATACATTAACTTGTTTAGACGTGTTCTCACTATTTAGCTGTTCTAGTTACATAATGTATTTCTGTGTACAGGTCTCTCCCTACTTCAATGCAAAGAAGATTTTTTTTTTAAAAAAAGTATGTCATGGTTCTTCCTGCTGAATAAATTTATGCTGTAAGTAACACTTATGTTGATAGCCTTCAGATCTAAGTGCCAGTAAAAATGATGTATAAATGCTCTTAAATTTGGCAGTTTTAAGGACTAAACCATGTGTAAAATGTTCACAGAGAGGAAAAATGTACATTATCTTCATATCCTAATAATAAAAGCTGAGCATATCAACTGAAATTTGTTATGGGACGGGCATTTATCATTTTATTTATTTCTTTTAATTCTAGCATTAGTATGTCCAATTGTTCTGTACATTTTGCTACCTGAGTTGAATTATCAAATGTCTCCCCTAACTCTCTAGGTCAAAGTACAAAGCATCAGACACCAGCCATGTTATTCTCGTTTATGAGGCAGAAAATCCTATAAGCACATCTCAACCCTGGCAGTCAAAATACAGCAATAAAAACAAACAGTTTATTTAATACCAATTAAATATCTAACCCTTTCTGCCAGAATGATGCTGGCAGTAGGGCTGACCCTGCCAAAACAAGAATATCCCCATTTCACAGATGCCAAACTCAAGTTTGTCTAAAGCCATGAAGTAAAGTCAGGGATATGAACATAATCTTAGGACTTTATCAGACACCCCCCCCCATTATTGTCTTTTTGCTGGCATATTTTAAAATATTTTTATGCCAGCAAAAGAATCCACCACCACCAGACCTACCTTCCATAGCATTAAAGAGGCAGCCCAGGCACTAACAGAGAGTGAATGGAGCTCCATTCACTTCTGTGCTCATGATCTCCGCAAATCTCGCCAGAAGACGCAAGCACAGGAAATTTAAAAATAAAAGTAAAATAAAGACACAAAAAGTTAACACAAGCACAGATACACACTTTAAAAGTCCCAAGTATATGGGGGGGTGTCATAAAAAGCACGTCCCCTACCTGGCTGTCCCAATCTCTGGAGCCCTGGTGGCGCAGTGGTTAAATGCCAGTACTGCAAGCCACCATGTCGCATATTCAATTCCAGCCGGCTCCAAGGTTCACTCAGCCTTCCATCCTTTTGTAGGTCAGTAAATTGAGTACCCAGCTTGTGGGGGGCAATTAGCTAACACACATTGGAAACTGTTTAAGGCAGTGTAGATGTGTAAATAGCTATTGCTTAAAACAATTTGTAAGCCGCTCTGATAGCCTTGTGGCTGAAGAGTGGGGTATAAATAAATAAATAAATAAATAAATAAATCTCACCCGGACTTGTTCTGTCATTCATGCTGCATTCACGCGAGAACAATGGTGCGAAGTTTCAAACGCTGTCAATGCTGGCAAAAAAGTGCCACAGGAGATCTATTGATGGCTTGGCCCATCAATAAAAAAGTACAGCTTATTGGCAAGATATGATAGTGAAAGGACATCGTTGTCTGGTATGCACATCCTTTCACGTTCATTAGGTGTCTTTATGATGCCATATTTTCCGCATCTGATGAAGTCCTTAATCATTGCACTATTATACTAGGTCAATACAGAATGGGAATTCTTAGCACAATATACCTTGGCAATATATACTCCCAATTACAATTTTAGGTACATGTTTCAGTAAAGGAAAGAACAAAAAGTATCCCCTCCCCTTAAGTTGTTTAGCAAAACTGTTCATTTTTTTCTCTGTATTTTTTGGTAGGAAAGGATAGTGTGTGTGTGCTAGTTAGTGCCTTTGAGTGAGAGCAAGGTACTATCATGAACAACAAGCTCCAGAAATAACTAGTTCACATTGTTCACAAACTGTTAATGACAGAAAGGTGAATGCAGATTTTTTTAAAAATATATATATATATATATAGGAGTATTGCAATGCAATCCTATACATGTCTACTCAGAAATAAATCCTAAGGAATTCAGTGGGGATCATTCACTGATAAATCAATATAGGATTGTAGCTATATACAGTAGACTCCTCTTGTTTTGTGGAATTTGTAGAGGTAATCAAAACATCTCTTTTTGGGTGCCACAATGGTGCATCTGGGCACACTGCAATGAACGTTGTATCTCTTCCCATCAGTTTGGTTGTTGGTTTTTTAGCCTATTTCCAACCAGAGGTTTTCTTGGTTGCATTGGGGGGAGTGGGGTTTGGGAGTTCTAGGGGATGGAGCATGTAAACTGCCACACTTACAGGCACTTTGGGGGCATTTGGTAAGTCCTGGGGTAAAAATTAACCCCGAATTGGTTAGATTTTAAAAACTTTCTTATAAGGAGGGGAGGGAGTGCGGCCTGCAGACCTGATGAGGCCCCCTAATTCACTTTTTCACCTCCCAAACTTGGGTGGTGGTGGTTCCAGGGAGGACTTTGGGAGCTAAAGAAGCGAATTAGGGGGCCTCATGAGGTCTGCAGGCCACACTCCCTCCCCTCCTTATAAGATGTTTAAAAGTTCCTTAGGGCAACTTCTATTGTTCAGTATCAGAAGTGCCCCATGTTGGCACTACCTTTTCATGGTGGTGGTGGAACTGTGTGCTCCAGTGAGGTAAGAGACTATGCAGATTAGTAGCATTGTTACTGAAATGTGTTAATTAAATGTGTCAAACAGCTACTAGGCGGCAGCAGTAGTGGAGGGTGACAATGGTGGAGAGTATGGCATGTTAACTGACTCTTGCTAGTACTGCTCAGAGAAACCAGTAAACCAGTCCTGAATACCTTTAACTTTGAAATTTCTAGACTGATGAGACAATGCAAAATGACACAAGAGAATAGTGTGGAAGATGAGACTCCCAGGTCAGAAGGCACTCAACCAACAAGTGTGGAAGGGCAGATGACAAAAACAAGTAGTGCTATGTCTAATGACACAACTCAAGCTGAAAGGATGTTCAACTGCTGGCATGGTCAGAGGTGAAAGTCAGACATGCTTAGAGGTAAAAAGTGAAAGATAAGCTGCACAATGCATATAATAGGAACATGGAATGTGAGAAGCATGAATCAGGGAAAGCTAGAAATTGTAAAACAAGAGATGGAACACATAAACATAGGAATACTTGGTGTGTATATTGGAAGTGTGGTAAAGAAGAGGTATGAGGAATATTACAAATATATTTTGACTAATGAAACCCATTGGATAGCCTTGGGCAAGTCACACTCTCTCAGCCCCTCAGAGGAAAGCAAAGGCAAACTCCCTATGAACAAATCATGCCAAGAAAATCCTGTGTTAGGTTTGCCTTAGTGTCACCATAAGTTGGAAATGATTTGAAGGCACGCAACAAAAATAAATGGAATACACCAAAGAATTTCAGAAAAAACACCAATCTGTGCTTTTTAGATTACGGGAAAGTCTCTGATTGTTTAGATCATGAGAAATTATGGTTCACTCTCAATGAAATGAGTATACCACAACACCTGGTAGTCCTGATGTGTAACCTTTCTTCTGGACACGAGGCCACTGTCAGGATACAATATGGAGAAACAGAATTGTTTCCCATTGGCAAGGGTCAGACAAGTCTGTATCTTATCACCCTATCTGTTTAAATGATTTGCAGAATTTATCATACACAAATTGAGATTAGACTCAGATGAAGAAGGTGTGAAAATTGCGGGGGTGGGAGAGAACTTCAACAACTTAAGGTATACAGATGACAACACGTTACTAGCAAAAAATAGCAAAAAACCTGGAAGACGTAGTGAGGAAAGTTAAAGGAAAATGTGCAAAAGCAGGACTACAGTTGAGTTTTAAGAAAATAGAAATAATGACCAGATATGATGATTTGCATAACTTTAAAGTGGGTGATGAAGTAGTTAAATAATTAAAGATTGTGTATACCTCATCTTGGTCATTTATCAAAATGGAGACTCTAGTCAAGAAATTGGAAGAAGACTCAGGCCCCGTCTATATGGGAGGAAATAATGCAACTGCGTATTATTACATCCAAAAGCAACTCTAAATTGTCATCAAGTAAAACAAGAGCTGGGAAAGCAGCCAAGATCCAGTGATAATTAATTAGGAAGAGCAAGCAAAGTTCTGTTTCATGGAAAGGCAGCAATACTGGCAAAAGGCACACAGAAAAGAGTCCTGAATATAATCCAAAGGTCAAGGCTTACAAAAGGCAGTGTAGTCCAGAATCAGTCTGTAGGTCAGTAGGATCAGGCAACAGGGTCATCAGGAACAGTCCAAGGTCAAGGCACATGGCAAGATAGCAAGGATTCAGGCACTGAAGGCAGCAGGAAGCTTTCTCCAGAGAGGTCAGTTGATCTCTGACAAAGCCTCCACTGCCTCCCCCAGCCTATATAAGGCAATTAAGGCTTTGCCTGGTGTTTCTTAATGAGCAAATTCCTCTCATAAATTCTCAGAGATTTCCTTTGAGCCTCCTTTTGAGCTCGGTGTTGTGTATACAATGGTGGAGGTAAGTCTCTCTCTTCTTCTTTGTCCTTATCTGAATGGGCAGGACTCTCTGCTGGGACTGATGCCAACCCACTCAGACCAGGCCCTTCCTCTGCTTGAGCCTCTAGGTTTGCAGGGTTCCCTGCTGGCGCACAGTTCCCTAGGGCTGTTCCCTGCCATGTCCTCCTCCTCCTCTGACTCTACAGCCTCATCGGGCTCCTGGGGCATGACATATTAGTAATTTGCAGCAGCATTCCTTTGTCTCCATGGCATTTGTCAAAATCCCAGTGTATTTGAAGTTTCCCTTCATGATGTTCACACAGCTGCAAATCAAGATTAGGTTTGTGTCAGTTTTGTGTGGGGGAGGGGCTAGCATCTCTTCAATCAAAGCACCCCCAACAGATGGCCATACAGCTTCTGTTTAAAAACCTCCAAAGAAGGAGACTCCATCACATGCCCAGGCAGCACATTCCACTCCTGAACAGCTCTTACTGTCAGGACATTCTTCCTAATCTTTAGGTGGAATCTCTTTTCCTGTACTTTGAGTCCATTGCTCTGTGTCCTAGTCTCTGGAGCAGCAGAAAACAAGCTTGCTCCATCCTCAATATGACATCCCTTCAAATATTTAAACATGTCACCACTTAGTCTTCTTTTCTCCAGGCTAAACCTTCTATCATCATCATCATCATCATCATCATCAGTTTCGCCCCCAATTGACTAAGGACTTTTTCAGACAGGACTTAACACGCAAGAAGACTCTGGAATAGTTACGACACTGTTGCGCGGCAGGGGGTCTGTTTTGGACAACGCCGTCCCTCTCTCGGCATCGTCCGTGGCACTTCTGTGTATGATTGGAGGCAGCTGCGCCATATTTTACTCACGGACAACTTCTGTGAGTAAAATATGGCACAGCTGCCTCGAATCATACATGGAAGTGACATGGACAATGCCGAGAGGGATGGCGTTGTCTGAAATGGACCTCCTGCCATGGAACAGTGTTGTGACTATTCTGGAGTCTTCTTGTGCAGTAAGTCCTTTCTGAAAAAGTCCTTAGAGTTAGAGTGTAAGAGATTGGGCCATCCCTCTATCCCTTTCTCTGTTAATCTCTCTCTGGATTTGGGGACTTTTTTTGGCACAAATTTCACTAAAGGTAGGGGGAGTTGCTTTAAAAAGGCTTATGGCAAGATTCAACATTTTTTGTTATTGTTGCTGCTGATAAAATAAACTGCTGATCACATCGCTTTCACATGCTGTAAAAAATGTCACAGTAGTTGACAATTATTTCAACAGGGAATTCCAACATGTCAAGACAAACCTTCTTGTCAACAAATAGAAAATTTGCAAATGTTCTTTGCACAAGTACCAACTACATATAAATAAAAAATATTCATCAAAAGAAATGTTTAACCAAAGCAATATTATCGCCAAAATAACATGTTACAGGTATAGATGGAATGGTTGCCACATTATCCTATGCAGTATTTTCCTAGATACACAGCAACATACCTCTCATTTATTTTTTCCAGGATTCCAAACCACAGAGAGAGCCTCCACAGAGAGAGGATGTTTTCCCCTTCAAACAGTCATAGGACTTTTTCGGATGGGGTTTTACAACACTAGCAGCCTCGTCTCCGTTGCAAGGCTGCTGCGCTGCAGGGCATCCCTTTCAGATGACGCTCTCCCCTGCTGATCCTCTGCTGATACTGTTGCGTAACCACGGGGACGCTGCAGTGTTATATTTGGCGGTTTTCTAATCATGAAAGTTGGTCGTAATTAGAAAACCGCCAAATATAACGCTGCAGCATCCCCGCGGTTATGCAACAGTATCGACAGGGGAGAGCATAATCCAAAAGGGATGCCCTGCAGTGCTGCAGCCTCGCAACTTGGACGAGGCTGCTAGCATTGTAAAACCCCATCCAAAAAAGTCCATACTCTACACATTTAGAGGTTGTTTATATGAGGGGAAAATAAGTGGCTCGCTCTGCTCTAATTGCAGTTCACAGCAGCTGCGATTTGTCTTGATGGTTTTGTTGTTGTTGTTGTTGCAAGCATAAGCTTTGCATGCTTGCAGATCCAGATAGTGACTACAAGTGAATTAGTCATGTTTTTACTTACCGCAATTTGCCATCACTGAATGTTATTTAAAAACTGTTTCCAAAGTGCAATAGCGTGATATTTCGCCTTCACAAAAAAGAAAAAAAAAACCCACCCCATTTTATCACCTTAGCACTCTCTCACTAAGGCAAAAATTCAAAATGGTGGCTCCAGGCACTTGTCTTGTTAGCAAGCCCTGCCCCTGCACTTGTCTGGCCAATCAGCTTTGTGATTCTGCTCATATGGGAAAGTGAATCAATTCGTGTTGCTTGTCCCAACAAGCAGGGATGCACATTCTCCCCACTGTTTTTTTAAAACTCCAGGGAAATCCGCAAAGGCCTTTCATTTGGAGTTGTTGGCATTTGGGCCCCCCCTCTTTCCAAATACAGTGAAATGATGCAGGATGCCACTAAAACATTCCTCGCATTCCGTGAGGAATATTTTCACCACTTAAACAACCCCTGAGAATGATAAAATGGTACCAGAATGGGTATCATACTTATCTCACTTATCTCCATCAATCCCTCCACCCTTGTTAATCTTACATGACTTGAAATATGTGAACAGAGTTTAAACCATTGGGTCTTGCAGTCAGTATTAGGGACATACTTGTGAAAGTTCACTTCTAAGGCATTTTGCTCACTTGTAAAATCAGTTGTTTTGGTTCAACTGTATGGTGTGTGGGTTTAAGGAGCAGAACTGCTGAAGTGTAATTCTTTGGGGAACAGAAACAGAGTAGTTGTCCCTCTTTTTGTGAAAAACATTTTTCTGAGGTACTTTTGAAAATTTTGAGAATAAAAAATGGTTCTCTTCTTTTTTCCATATAGATCTGGTAAAAAATCAGCAAAATCAACAAAAAGATTTGGAACAACTAAGTTGGGAGAGTAAGCTTAATTCTAGAACCATTTACTGTATTTTCTTCTTGCTGGGCCACTTTACTAAATGCCTGGTCAAATCACTTGGGGCTCATCTATACGAGCCCCCAGAACTGGAGTGATCTTAATAGTCTTACAGCCCCATAAACTTTGCATGCCCTCTAGTCAAGATGGCAGCCACGAGTGAATTACTCATGTTTTTAAATCTCCCACCACTGAACTTTTTTTTAAAAAAAACCTTTTTTAAAACTTTTTTTTTAAAAAAAGGTGTGCATAAGCAATATTTCACCTTCACACACACACACAAAAAAGAAAAGCAACACCAGATTTTATTGCCTTAGCAATTGCTTGCTAAGCCAAAAATCCAACATGGTGGCAGCAGGCACTTGCCCTGTTATCAAGCCCCACCCCCTCACTAATCTAGCTAATCAGCTTGTATTTCCTCTCCTATGGGAAATTGATTCAAATCAAATTGCTTGTCCCAACGACTGGGTACAGTATAAGCATTTCCTTTGGAGTTATTTTTTTTAAAAAAACTCTGGGAAAATATGCAAAGGCTTCACAGTTTTTGACATTTTTGGCCCCCTTCCTTCTGAATATGACAAAACAATGCAGGATGCCATTAAGACAGCTCGTATTCTCCTTGCATTCTGTGAGGAGTATTTTTGCCTTTTAGCCAACCCTTAGTTCTCTACTCCCCTAATTTGTATGCCCCTGAACACCTTCAAACCAACCTTTCCTAGGGCTATGCCTTGTAGGAAAAAAAAATTCTTTCTTTAGCTATGAGAGCCTTTCTTTCTTTCTTTTTTTTTCTTTTAAAATATTTTTTATTGGAATTCTCTTCCAGGTGCTCTACAAGTAGAGAAAATACATATTAATATTTTACATTTGTTAAAAAACAAAAAAACAGAGATTCTCTAAACAGTTATCTAATTATATAATATATAATCCATACCCATGTCATGGTCTTCTGATTCTGTGTTTACAATACCAATATTTCCCATGTCTTCCCTTCTCAAACTGGGGTATATTCTTATTAATAAAATATTGTTTGACACCATATTTCCCATTCCATGTATATTTTTAAGTTTTTCTAATTATTACTTTCATATAAACTCTAAATTTGACTACCGTCTATCTTTTAAATTGAAATATTTTTAGAAGTCAAAATTTCTTAGATTTTTCCATTTCTTTTTCCAATATTTTTTATTGGTTTCCATCCTTCTTTAACCTCATTAATCATCTTCTCTTTTATAGTTGCAGTTAAAATATCCATATCCCTCATCTCTTGGAGTTTAATCAACCATTCTTCTAAAGTGGGGTGTTCTTTCATCTTCCATTTTGAGACATTTATTAATCTTGCCACAGAGATCATGTATAGTAGGACTCTCCAATTTAATTTGATGTTTTTCTTTTTGATCTTATCTATCATATTTAACAAATAGATTTCAGGATCCATTGAAAAGTTTATTCCTAATATTTCAGTAATAGCGCAGTGAATTTTTTTCCAGTATCTTTTCGCAAATTGACAATTCCACCACATATGGAATAAGGTGCCTTGAGCCAGTTCACATTTCCAACATAGGCTATTTCCTTTGTTGTACATCTTATTTAATTTTACCGGTGTCAAATACCACCTATAAAATATCTTCAAGAAATTTTCCTTTAAATTTTGGGACATTGTAAATTTCTGTGTGTTACTCCAGGCTTTTCCCCATCTAGTTAATTCAATATCATGGCCTATGTCTTGTGCCCACTTGATCATTGGCTCCTTTATATATTGATTTTCTAATTTTCTTTCTAATAGAACATTGCAATATTTAGCTATACAATGTTTCCTATTATCCCAAACAATTTCATCTAATTGACTTTTATCTATTTTGAAATTTTCCAGTCTATAATCCATTTTGAAGCATTCATACAGCTGTTTATATAGGAACCAGTTTGGAGTACATCCTTCCCTTTCTAGTTCCTCTCTAGTTTTTATCCTGACATTAGAAGTATCTCGGCAAGGGGGCGTCCGCCCTGGCCTCACACCAGGAGGCATGGAGACGCACTATCCACAATTCTGCAGCCTTATTTGAGAACTCACGCCGAAAAAGTCTTGAAGAGAAATGACAATGCAGAAAGAATCACAACCTGGAAACATCACCCAAGGAGACCTTCTGCTGTGCTTTCTGCAACCAGACTTGTTTATCTCAGATTGGCCTTTTTAGTCATCAGCGCACTTGCAGAAAGCATGGGATGAGTCCTTCCTGAATCTTCGTTTGCAAAGAAAAGCCAGAGATAGAGAGAGAGAAGTATCTCTCAATAGAATATCTTTATATATTATCCAAGATTCGTTCTTATTTTTAGTCCTACCAAAAATTGTTGGTACCCATAGTGGGATTTTCCTGTAGAAGTTTTTCTTTAGGTTCATCCATACTTTTAGAAGCGCTTTCCTTATGTAATGATTATTAAAGTCTTTATTCTCTTTTAACTGTCCATACCATAAGTATGCATACCAGCCAAATCTATTACCCAATCCTTCCAATGCTAGTAGTTTTTTGTTTTTGTTTTTGTTTTAAAGAAAAATCCAATCTTCAATCCATAGTAGCGCACAAGATTGAAAATATGATTGAAGGTCTGGCATCACACATCCTCCTCTCTCCTTTTTGTCTAAAAGCAACTTCCATCTGATACGTGATGAGAGCCTTTCATACTACACAGTTATAGTACTATGATTCCACTTTAACTGCCATGGTTTCATCCTGAGAAACTGTGGGATTTGCAGTTTAGGGAAGGCCATTTAGAATTCTCAGTCAGATAGCGATATTGCAGCACCAAACTACAAAACCCAGGATTCCATAGGATGCAGCCATAGTAGTTACAGTGGAATCCTAGTGCTATAATTGTGTAGTGTGAAAGGTCCCATGGTTATCAGTTATTCTCTATCAGCTCACAAAGGAGCTAGGCATTTTATAGAATACACAGAATGAGAATCCTTCCCTTATGGTATTGGAAGCTTAGCTCTTTCTTCATTCCTTCCTTTTATATCTTGTGCCATTGAGGGACCAAGGTGAACTACAGCAGACTGTACCTAAAGATTCAATCCAACAATGAAATAAACACACTCATAAACATAGACACAAGCACACAGTTTACTTTTACAAAACAATCAGTGAGGAGTTATAGATCAACCTCTTACATACATATGCAAACTCTGTGGGTAAAGTTTGTTCTTTAAGGTGTTGTCTAAATGGCAAAAATACCCCTCACAGAATGCGAGGAGAGTACGAACTGTCTTAATGGCATCCCACATTGTATCACTGTATTCAGAAGGAGGGGGACTAAATGTGCCCATATATCCTGCAGGAAAAGTGTTTGCGGCTATTCCTGGAGTTTAAAAAAAAAAAAAAAACAGCGGGGGGGATGCTCATTGGGAGAAGCGACCAAATAGATTTGCTTTCTCTGCTGGTATTTGCTGTAATAAATTTTAGTACTAGTAGATTCACTTTCCCAAGGAAAGCTGATCGGCTGGATAAGCATGGGGTGGGTGGGAGCTTGCTAACAAGGCAAGTGCCTGGAGCCACCATGTTTTTTTCACCTTAGTGAGCAAGCACTAATGTGATAAAATGGGGATTTGGGGTGGGTTTTTTGTTTGTTTGTTTGTTTGTTTTGCTTTTCTGTTAAGGCAAAATATCACACTTTCATACGTTAGATATGCTTTTTTTAAAAAAACTGTTTGGCAGTGGCAACTGATGAGAATAAAAATGTGGGTAATTCACTTGTGTCCATCATCTTGATTCACAGGCATGCCTGTTTGCACAGCAAAGGCAGATAACTATGCCTGCAATCTACCTAACACCCCCCCAACCCCCCGCAATTAAGACAAATTGAACATGCTGTGAACTGCCTTTACTGCAGAGCAATCCACTTGCCTCATATAGACAACTCCTAAAAAAATAACAGCCAAAGAATTTCAAACACATGGAACAAAACACATTACTGATAATGGTTTTTACATGATGAATGAGGTTTACAATTTACTAAAGCGGTTTACCAATTTGCACTTATTTTGTGCACATGGATTAACAGTTATGGCTTATATATGGCAGCATTCTTCAGCGGAGTTGGACCACAGCTCATTGCTGAGGACTTTATCAGACCAGCGTCTAAAAACGGTATAATTCCACAAATGAGGATAGTGGAAACATTGTGGCATTATAATGCTTACTATCACACTTCGCTGTAATCATGCGAAAGGACTGCCACAGAATTATCACATACCGACCAATAGCACTTGAAGAACAGGAGTTTACTTCCATGATTTAGCATGGGTGAGGTTTTGGTGGTTCTCATGAGAAGATGCAAATGTGACTAAAACTAAAAAAATAACAACAACAACCCTAAATTAATAAAGTTAATGAACACACAAGCACTAAATCAAGCCTAAAACCCTGCAAACTAAAGGGAACAGTTCATAAAAAGAGCATCCTGTGCTTTGTTTTCCTGTTCTCACCCGAATGATTTCTTGCCGAGGACTGCCCATTCACACTGTAATTTTGCGATTACAATAGGATATGGTTTCGCACGCCTTCAATACTTCAGAAAAGCACTATTGCCAATCTACTTACAGCTTGTCCTGTCAATTGAAAGCAACATCTTTCTTGCAGCTGGGGCATGGACTAACTACGTGATGACGATGACGATGTGCAATGCATGGGCCCCTTTGCACTAGCATGACATCATAATTCCATGATTTTTTGACGCATCTGATAAAGTCCTAAGTGGAGCTGATGGGGAAGTATATCTTACAGGCTTGAGAAAAGAAAAAAAAAACTTAATTTTGTCATTCAGCACATTGGACTTGATTCATACTTTATTCTGGTTGTGCAGCCACAAGACATAAGTTTATACAAAACCTCATTGGTATGATTATGATTCGAAAATCATAGAGGCTGAAACTCTCTTATATATTGACTCTTTTCAGGGAGAACCAGGTCTGATTTCATGAGGCATGAAACCAGTAAATATAAGGTGTTTGGAGGATGAATTAAATACACTTACAAAAGAGTAGAGCTTTGGATCCCTAAGTGGCCATGCTGGGTACAGAATTCATGGGAGACTATGTTTTATCTATCTCCCCCATTCCCTGTGTGTTTCTTTTAGTTACTATGAGATCTGTGGACTCCTTTTTTTTTTTAGAGCAAGTAATAGAACACTGAGCATCTGGGAGACAGCTTTCCAAAAACACTTTTCTTGCAGGTGGAAACACATTTCCCTAGTGTGTTCTTTTGATGACCAACCTGCCAAACATTGAAAAAATGGTGGTGTCTGCAGCGGCAGAAGCAGCTGAGTGCTTTGCAAAGTTGAGTAGGTGCCATATGGGAACTTTCCCTCCCCTTTTTTCTTAATGTAAAAACAAAAAATAGGATGCAGGTCACACACAACTACTCCAGTGAGGGATGCCTGAGTTCCAAATATACTGCTATTGTGACTTATGGAACCTTAGAAATGAGAAAACCTGGAAGTTGGAAACTTACAAACTTCTGTGGTAAGGGCTTTCTGGAAATAGGGCCTTTTTGGGAATTTGGAATCATTAAGGTTTGAACTACAACTCCCAGCATGGTTTCTGGGAGTTATAAGAGCTGCCACAAGTAACTTTTTTTCCCCAAGCTCGGTTTTTCTGTGGCACTTACTTCCAAGTAATAATTGTTAGTTGTCATTATTGTTGTTGTTGCCACACTGTATTGTCATTGCTGTTGTTAACTTTTAGTTCCATGCCAAGATAAGGGACAGGGGTCCTGTATCTTTAATAGCTGTGAAGAAAAGGGAATTTCAGCAAGTGTTGCTTGCATGACAATCAACACCTGCTGAAATTCCCTTTCCTATGAAACTATTAAAGGTACAGGAGCCCTGTCCCCTATTTTACCTGGCAACCCTATTGGCCACCAAATTTGTCCATGTGAGGAGAAATTTTCAAAGTTTACTAAAGGCTGGGTTTATCATTAGCTGTGCTAGTGTAGAGCCCTCCCTCCCTTCCTTCAGTTTTCCTGTGCTGCAACCTCAAATGGTATATGAGCTTGCCCATGTTTTGAGTTTTTCTGAGGAAGCCCTTCTCACTGTCCCTCCTCCACTTTCCCCCAGTAGGAACAGAGGAGAGGGCCTTCTCAGTGGCTGTTCCCAGGCTCTCGAACTCCCTTCCCAGAGAAGCTAGACTGACTCCCTCCTTACTATCTTTCCATAGACGGCTTTTAAAAATATATATTTTTTAAGGGAGAACAGACCTGTATAATGTGCGGCACTTTTATTCGCTTGTTTGTTTGTTTGTTTCATAATTTAGCACTGGAATCCTCTTGGGGCCTTACATCTTTGTAAATGGATTTACACCTGTGAGAATTAGAATTGCACAGTTGTGCAACATCCATCCCCCTTAAGGGCTGTTACGTTACTACAGAAGTTTCCAATGCACATTGGTGCAGAATGCACATCAGTGTGTGATGTGCATATGTGTGTGATACACATCAATGCACAATGGACACTGATGTGCATTACACACTGATGTCCACTATGCACTGATGATCATCATTCCTAAGGCACACTTGGTGCTCTTGTCGATGTCCCGTTATGTACCTTTGTAACTCAGTAAAGGAGTTTCTTAGCACCTGTGCTATGTAGTTAGGTATACGTAAAGTTAAGTAATGCAACAGGTCATATAGGATGCCATTGTATGTTTTTAACTCATTTTAATTTTTTGATAGTTTAATTACTTTTAAACTTTTTTATGTTGCGAATTTTTAACCATCTTTGTTTTTATGGTCTTGAGTCATAAAAAAGTGGATATTAATAAATATAACAATAACAACAAAAAGCAGCAGCAACTGGGTTGGTTGCTTAACCATGATTTTGCATCCTTCACAATACCCTGCTTCTAAAGCATTGTGAGGAAAGATGGTGAAAAATATTTCAGTACAAATCTGCCAAGCGTCCTTCTTTTCCTATGGAGGTAAGAAAAAGAAAAGCAAATATCAGATTCCTTCTGATGACAAAAAAAGGAGAGAAATTCCAGAGAAATTTATGCTGAGCTCTAGTCTATGTAATGTAGGCAACTTTGAACAGAAGGGGCTTCAGAGTTTTGTTCACAGAGTTTTGTTCCATAAATGGAAGCTCTTCTCATTCCTAGAGCAACTACATAGGATCTTGTTCATTTACTAGCTGCCTTGTGAGATAAATGACACAAGTAGGACAAGAAATAAAATTTCCCAATTTGTTATATGCGCCCCAGCTGCTCACTTTGAGACACAGGCAATGGCTTCTTAATACCTTTCTCTTTCCTGTAGAGATAGTTAAGGGAACCTTTGATCCCAGGGCCAAACCTGACCCTCCCTGGGTCCCACTGCACACTTCTGGGTTTCTCCAGACAGCCACACTCCCTTTCCCATAACACCAGTGTTAGATGCTTTCCCAGATTTTGCTCAGTTCTAAAAGGTTGCAATGCCTCTTCTAAGGCGTTGCTGGCAGTAAGAATTTTATTCTAAAATATTCTACTATTTCCAGCCCAACCCACAACTAGGATGTGGTTTCCAAGATCTTGAAATTCATTCAGCCATCAAAATGAAAGATGTTTCCAACCCTTTCTAAAGAGGCAGTGGTAGAGTTATGCCTTATACCTTTAATTCTTATTTGCTAGTGTCATAGCTCAAACACAGTCAGTACTGGAGAGATGGAGAAAACTTCCAAATCCTCCTTTGGATTTCAGATGGGAGGAGAAAGGTTAGGTCTTTAGTCTATGGCTCTGCTAGTGAAGGAGCATGTTGGTGGAACCAGTAGAATCACAGACTTTAAAGATCATCCTCTGCCAATGTAGCAAGTGTACTAGCTATAGAATGCCTGCTAGGTGGCCTTCCAATCTCGTGTTCAAAACCTCTAATGGAGGAGAATACAGTGCCTTCTGAGGCAGCCTGTTCCATTATCAAACAGTTCATACTTTCAGGATGTTCCTGCTATCAGTGAATCAGATCTGACTGCAAAACATATTAGAAAATGAGGCATGGACCAATGCACTACTGCCATATCCTCGTGAGCAAGATGGAATGCTTTGCTATAAGACTTCATGAAGACACCAGTACTGATGCTCACTGTAGTGTGAGTATGCATGAGGAAATGGGTGAGCTGTGCATCTGTTGATTCTCAGATGTCACACTGTGGCATAGAATGTACAGCTTAAACAGAATCTAGAGGGTACCTCAGCAGAGTTCAGCATTTTTCACTTGTCAAGTGCCTGACAACTTAATTCCTAAGAACGATGACTCCTCTAAGTATTAAATTACTATCTTTATGCGGATTTTGTAACTCAATCCAACAGCATATATTTCTATATTTTTATTAGTGTTGCAGTATTTCATTGATTTGGTTTGATTAATCAATTTTAAGTTTTTTAATTGCCCTAACAAATTGGGTAAGTAAATCTCTCTACCTGCTCCTGTCACCCAAATTGTTTTGGGTCCACGGGACCCACTCGTGACACTCAAGTTATGGTATTAAATTGGGAAATTTTAATTGGCTCAAAATATAGCACTGAAAGGTTGAGTAACTGACGGGACCTTTACACCTGTGTGTACCAGTACTAACTGATGAAAACCTCTAAGCCATGGATAAAATAAAAATGGTTTTTTATTGGGAAATAATCATGGGTCCACTCACACATGCACTTATGCTTCAAGCAATCACACAAGGCTAGTGAAGAATAAGGAGGAAGTATTTGGATAGATGAATATTTCAGGGATGATGGACTATACATTACCTGTCCAGAGAGCAGAGATTCGTTCAGCAGAGAGAGACTCAGATTTAGGATCTGGGGGTCACACAGCAAACCGGCAGAGTGACGAGTTGGGAGAAGTTGCGCACATGGTGGTACAGCAGATAGAGTGATGAGGTATATGGAGCTGTGCACACATGGCTATGATTTGAATGTAATATTTATACCCAATATTGTACCCTTAAGGGGTGCTTTGAGTGTAGAACAATGCAGAGTGAGTTTCCCAGAGTTAAACAATGGAAAATCCGGTTTTGTTAATTGCTTTTAATGGTTGGAACATTAAGACTGATGGGCCTGAGGCAACTTTGTATTGTTGGGTAGGTGGAAGTGTGAAGGAAGACATTTGAAGGATAATAAGAGTTTTGGTCACTTGTTTGTTTTGCAGCATGATGCACTGCCAGGTATGTCCAGGGGAAATTAGCACATCCCACCCTAACTACTGTCTGAGGAAGCTTAGCTTAATCTCTTCTGGAGCATGTCTGATTTTGGAGAGTTTCTGACACAACTTTGTTAGGTCTCTGGGTGACCTTTGCTTGAACTCTTCTGTGGATGGCTTGGTCTACTGTGGACCTACCTGAGCTGTCAATTATTGTCAGTTTATGAATTATTGCCAATCTATTACAAGGGAGGGGTTGTAAGGGCATGTAACACTCCCCTCTCCATCTATTTGTCATCTATCTATTGAAAATTTCATATCTCTTGCTACAGAGAAAACGCCAACATCTACACAATCTATAGTGTACAATCTATAATGTTTAATCTACTAAATCACATATGATCATTCAGCATACCTTCCAAAAGTTCATAGATGAAAACCAGGACACATGTGGCTAAACAACATCAGAATATGGTCAAGATGGCAAACATTGTTAATATGGAATCTCACAACCGCTGCAGCAGTTTGCTTTTGTCTAATCCTATAGGAAAAGGCAAACTTCTGCCCCCTCCTCTCCCTACTGCTGAGTCAACTGAATGTAAACTACAGTACTTTTCCATTTTGAATTCAGCTTACAGGAACTGAAGTAAGCTGAGGACAAATGGAGAAAGTGGGGGGGGGGGGAGAAAAAGTGGAACATTTTAAAAGCAGCTGAAAATGGGGGAATGACAGATGATTAACTAGGACTACCCCCATCAAATCAGGACAATTGGAGAATATGAATCAGTTAAATAACTAAATGTTATAGTGCATTCTTTGTTTGCTGTCAGAAAATAGCCCTCTCTTTGAAAGCATCTCTTGTTTGAAAAGTGGTTTAGCCTTTGTCTGATTTAAAGGTAAGCATAACAGGAGTTGAGGAATGAAGCCTTGAAATTGCCAATCAAACCTTTGGTAAAATCAATAAGAGCAGGTAAAAACGGGATTGCAAAGAAAAAATAACACCTGAACAGCAGCCTAGACAGGAACCTAAGTCTCCAAATAACAGGCTTCCCTACTAAGATAAGATGCATTTCTGTGTAAATGATAGCAATTACTGTATTTACAACATTGCATGCATACATATAAATCCCATAAGCAAAACTGTGATCTTTTTTTGTCCTCTGTTTTGAAGATGCATTTCTTCTTCATTCCTGCCCGCTTTGGCAACATGTAAGTAAAAGTTGTCCCATCAACTAAAAGGAATGCCTTTTTTGTGGCTGGAGCACATGTGAAGATGACAATGTTGTGCAATAGCAGAGTCCATTTGCACTACCATGACATCGTAATCCTGTGATTTTTGCCACGTCTGATAATGTACCTAGACTAAACAGCACCC
The DNA here is from genome assembly GCA_030847615.1 of Gambelia wislizenii. Lineage (NCBI taxonomy): Eukaryota > Metazoa > Chordata > Lepidosauria > Squamata > Crotaphytidae > Gambelia > Gambelia wislizenii. Next base: position 31,994,881 of record JAUMIR010000005.1, read on the forward strand.
CAGGCAAAGAAAGATTATAGTGCTTCACCTTTATTGGTTTGGTTCTTAAATTTATTATTTTTTTTAAAAAAAATGCATTTCTATCCTAACCTTTAATTCATGTTGTACACACATGATTTATCCCTGTCACTGAATATGTCATCAACAGGAAAAGGAAAAAAAAGTTAATGTAGCACTGCCCATGCAGGTCCGCACTCCCAGCTTTACAAGCTAAGTTCACTCAGTCATCCATCCTTTCGTAGGTCGGTAAAATGAGTACCTGGCTTGTGGGGGCAATTAGCTAACACACATTGGAAGCTGCTTCATGCAGTGTAGATGTGTAAATTGCTATTGCTTAAAACAGTTTGTAAGCCATTCTGATAACCTTGTGGCTGAAGAGCGGAGTATATATGACTAAACAAACAAACAAACAAAAAAGAATGTCCACACAATTACTTTCAACTATTAAGTGAATAGTTGAGACAGGCACCCCTTCAAAGCCCAGGGCATCTCTCCCTCTCAGTCCAGTACTGTATGGAATTGCCTCAGTTGCCAGGTATTGGAAATTGTTTGCTGTTTTGTGCACTGAACAATGAGATGCAAATTGTGCACAGAAGAAGTCCTGAACTGCAAATAGGCTTTGAAAATGGCACGGTTTTCTTGCAGTGGGAAGAAAATTACTCATTGCTTCCTTCAAGAAAAAACAAATATTGAAGAATGACAATGGTTGTATAGAAGAGGGACTTGGTTGTGTAACAAACTACACCTGCTGAAATTCTCTCTTCTACACAAACATTAAAGGTACAGGAGCCTTCTCTGGTTTTCTGTTTGACAATCCTGTTTTAACCTGAGATTTCTACAATATTTTCATTACTTCTGGAGTGTAACTACAGGGGAGGAAGGAAAAATGAAGGCTTTGCTCCCCCAAAGAATTCTCTTTCTCCAATCAAATTTTCCTTCAGTCACCAACTTTCTAACATTGCAGAATGTTATTGAAAATCCTTCACATCTAGAAATCTTAGACAGATTGAACACCATATCCGCAGATTCAGCATCCATAGTTTCACTTATCCACATCTGAAAAAATACATTCTCTCTAGGCTTTTCTAGGTCCTCAAGTACAATTCTATGGTCAACTTCTGGCATTCGTCTAATTGAAAATGATAGGGTTCCCTATTATCCACGGTTTCAGATATCCACGGGGGGACTTGGAATGTTACCCCCACGGATATGGGGGTCAACCTGTATTTGCTGTGTTACCATGCTCTTTAGAACTTCACCTGCCACTTTGCGTTGGCTGCCTAAACTATATTTCTGCATGTTTAGTTGAAATGCTAGAATTTTGTAGATTGAAGGAATCTAGAAATGTTCTAGTAATTTGGAGATTGAAGGAAAATTTCATTTGAGGGGGCAGAATTCTTATGTGGAGTAGCAATTCCTTCATCTTCATGCATCAACATGTAGAAACAGAACAGGATGTTTTGCTTCTGATCCTAATCATAAAGTTGCATATCTTCATCTACTGGACATCTGTATATTGAGTACAACTTCATCAAAAGGGAAAGTTTTGTGGATATAGTTGAGCATACTTTGCTTCCCACACAGTCACATAGCTTTCTTGATGGTTAAGAAGCTCATATGCAAACAACTCGACCTTTACAGGCTTTGTGCTTAACAAGGAACACATGACTTCAGGAGGAGCATATGAAGTTCTGTTCCAGGTCCATACGTTTAACTTGGGGAAAAATTACTTTTTTTGGACAACAGCTCCAGAAATCTCCCAACCAGCATCATCAGTGGCCTTCCTGGCTGGGGAATTCTGGTGGTTGTAGCCTGGATAAGTACATTTTTCAAGCTGTGGTTGAATCATATAGGTAGAGGGGCGCTCCAAAAAAGCAATACAAGGACTCCCTGAAACAACATCTCAGGCTCGGACAAATTGATCACCATCAATGGTCCACCATGGCCTCACATCGGGAGGCATGGAGACGCACTATCCACAATGCTGCAGCCTTATTTGAGAACTCACACCGAACAAGTCTTGAAGAGAAACGACAACGCAGAAAGAATCAAACCCAAAAACATCACCCAAGGAGACCTTCTGCTGTGCTTTTTGCAACCGGACTTGTTTATCTCAGATTGGCCTTCTTAGTCATCAGCGCGCTTGCAGAAAGCATGGGATGAGTCCTTCCTGAATCTTCGAAGAAAAGCCAGAGATGATGACATCTGCCAGCCCTAATATTAGGCTGACGTGGGTGTCTCAGGCAGTAGATTTTGAATGTTATAGAAAGACAGCATATTGTTACTTATTTATCTTATGGTTATTAGCTTCTTAGTACCAGGAACAGGGAGGGTGCTTAAGGGATCTATGTCATGTACTTGCATTCCTAGATGCAGTGACCAGCAGTTTCAAAGTTAAAGAGAAAACTTTATTGGCACAGAAATCCAGAAAGCATACCATACAATGTTTGTTGCTCAGAACTGAAATCTAGAGGGCAGGCAGTATAGTAAAAGCATATTGCAATCTATGAAATCTGGCAGGTTTCAACACAAGCTATTGGTTAACCATCCTCCCTTGACCTCTTCTTCCCATATAACATCCATCCCATTTTTCCCAAGCTGATTCTGCAGCTGTAGGTTTATCTCACCATTCCCATTAGTAACTGTTATACTCTCCTCCCACAGTTGCTACAGAACACTAGTTAATAAGTACAAAGAAATGAAAACAGAATTGGCATCAAGGTTACAGAACAATACATAAAAATGGTGGAACGGGCAACGATCCTGACAATATCCTGCTGAATGTGCCAAAATAGCTCCTACGCATGATTTGACTTTATTCTCCCTCTCTCTGGATATCACTTTACTTTTTTCTTTTTAAATTATTCTTTAGCACAGCATTTCTAACAAAATTAGACAATAATAAAACAGATATCTAATAACTAATATCATGAGCCACCTTGGGTCCCATATTGGAAGAAAAACAGGGTATAAAATTAATTAATTAATTAATTAATTAATTGCATGTGGGGAGAAGATGTGAAAAAGCACATCTGGAGATACATTGGGGGGATTCATTTCAGTTCATCCACATGTTTCTTATGTTCTAAAAATGGGAAACCCCTGTTATTTCATTTGTGATGGAGGAATGCTCAGATTTAACAATGCCTAATAGGGTTTAACTCTCATGTGATTATGATTTCCTTTATGATTTTCTTCAAGCCTGCATACAGCTCTTAAAGGTATCCAGAGAATAGAAAATCCTACCTTCTGTTTATAAACTGACCTTGCCTTCCTAGCTCTTGTAAATGGGAAAAAAGGTGAGATATTCTACTTGTCTGTTGAATCAATCACAGCTTGCATAACACACATTAGATCATGTTGTTATTCCATTAGATAAGAGAATATAGGGATATGAGAAAATGAATCTAGGAGGGTCTACTCATCTCTGAAAGCATCTAAAAGGTCACAACATATTCAGGGATGAGTGAGTTCAAGAGAGCAGAAATGATTATTTATAATAATAAGTTAGATATTTAATTTTGGCTGGGACTCATATGTGGCAAAGACATTTCACCACTATGTTATGATGGCAGGCAGAGATCAAAGAGCAAGTTGGCATTTTACTTTTGAAGGGGGTGTCAGTGCCAGGTGGAAAGGTTTACAGTGAAATGATGCTGCAGAAGAAGTTCTAAAGAGATGAAAATTTGAGAGAAAAATGTAATGATGTATAATTTTAGAAGCTTTAATAGTATGACTCATTTACAACAGTGGCATCTGCATACTGAAACCACTTACAGAACCCCAAGACCATGCAAAGTAGTACAGGGTCCTGATGTACCTGCAGGGGTTCTGTGGTACTGGGAAAGGGGTGCGGAAAGTTTTGTCTTCCAGTTGTTTTTCCAGCAGCCCCAGCCAACTTGACAGAGAGAAGGGATTGTGGGAGTTGCAATTCAAACCATCTGGAAGGAGGATCATAAGTTACCCACCCCTGTATTAGAATGTAGAGGTGGAAGAAAGACATTGTGCCACTTGGATTAAGGGTGGGTGATGCCATATTTGGATCTTCTTCTATGTTTTAAAAAATATCCATGCAAGTAGAAAGCGAATACGCCAAGGAGTATAGCCAGTTTTCTTTCTGTTGCATTCATTTTCTACTTGTTGCTGCACTAGTTTCTAGTGCTTTGACAAGGGAAGATAAAAAAATGTGATTTAAATCTTTAAGTCTGAAATTATATTATTCTACCAAGTTAGAAGATATTATCTTCCCAGTTTATTATGCCTCCTGTTCTTACTAAGTCCATGGTTAGCTCTAGTAGATGATCTTGGATGTATCCACACTACGCAGTTATAGTGCTTTGATACCACTTTAACAGTCATGGTTACTTCCTGTTGAATCTTGGAATTTGCTGTTTGGTGGCAAGAGACTCTGAATTCTTTGCCAAAGAGCTCTAGTGCTTCAGCAAATTACAAATTCCAGGATTCTGTAGGGAAAAGGCACAGCAATTAAAGTGGGATCAAACTGCAATAATTGTGCAGTGTCGAGACTCTATTTATAAGCTACCTTGAGTCTTAGGCCTCGTCCAGATGGGCTATTTATCCCATCTTGGTCCTGTCTTGGATCCCTGCATTCCAGACAATGTAGGGCATTTGCCCTCTTTTGCCCCCAGGCAGTCTGCACAGCGCCCAGGGCAAAGATGGGGCCAAGATGGGGTAAAGCCCATTACACCACTTTTAAAAAAATACCTGGGGAAAACTGCTTCAGCCAACAAAAAATGGATTGGGCCCTGCATGACCTCAGGAGCCCACACCACCTGCTGCAGCTGCCACTCTCCCACCACTCTTCCACAGACAGGAAGCAGGCCTGTAGCACGTTGCTAAGGCTGGTCACATGCAGGGGGGATTGCTCACATGCTGTGGTCAACTCCCTGGCTTTGGAGAGTGGAATTTGGGTGGTGGCGGCTGCTGCAACAGGCTGGCATGGCCATCTAAACTCCATCCCTTCTTGTGCTGGTAACAGGGGAAAAGTGGGACTAATCTGCAGGCAGAATATGTTTAGATGAGCCCTAGTCTGAGAGAAAGGTACAGTATAAATAAAGTGATGGAGAGATGGATGGGTGGATACATAGTTCCTGTGAATGAGCTTTTGTCAGAAACATTTGTAGGAACACGTCAATTTTGTGGACTTTTACCACCTGGGTTCAAGCTGAAGAAGTCTGTATAAATCTAGACTGGTGAAACTTTGCAGCCTGCTGATGTTTTAGGACTTTATCAGACCATGCAGATATGTCATCATAAGGACACCTAATGATTGTGAAAGGGTGCACGTACCAGACAACATCATCCTTTTGTGATCATGTCCAGTTCAAAACCTGTCCTATTTTATTGACAGCCCAAGCCATTAATTCATCCCCCATGGTGCTTTTGTACCAGCATTGCTGAAGTTTGAATCCATGAATGCAGCGCCAATGGCTGATCCAGCCAAAACACTTCCGGGTGAGATCGCAACATCCAGGTAGGTGCCACACTTTTTATGACCCTCCCCAGTTTACTTGGGACTTCTATAGTTTGTTTATGTGCTTTTTGTGAATGTTTAGTTTGTTATTTCTGTTTTTATTTTTGAATTTCCAGTGCTATGTATTCTCGCAAGAATCCACAGGATTTTATATCAATTTCAATAGAAATCTGTTCACTCCTCACTAATTGCCGGGGAAGCCTTTTTGAGTGGATAGGAGATAAGTGTGTCATGGGGAGTTCTTTTGCTGGCATAAAAACAACAGACATTATGCTGGCAAAAGAACAGGTTTAGGGGACTGGTCTGATAATGTCCTTAGACTACAACTCCCAGGAGCCTTTATCACTGACCCTGCTGGAAAGGACTGATGGGAGCTATAGGTCTAAACCATGTGTGCCAAATGTTCTCCACTCTGACTTAAGCTCTCACATTTCCACAGCCCTAATCATAAACTGCAGAGGTGGAACAGCACGATGAAGCATCATTCCAAACATGGCATTATTGGGAAAACAGTCAGGGTGACTGAGCACAGATTACTTTTGCTTCTGCCTGCTTTATGAGGAAATGGGGGGTGTTCTGTCTCTTTAAAAATAGCACTAAACAGACATTGCTGCTGCCATCATTCTTTGTAAGCATCTTCTGGACAACCAGATGCCTCAGCATTTTCAAAACTGCCCACCCATCCTCTGCAAGAAAAGGAATTCCTCCCCCACCTCTGCTCCCATGAAATGATTTTTAAAATTCTGCGGGGAAAGCTCAAAAGAACTTTTATGCATGCACAAACATGTGGTTTCAATTTTCCTGGGATGAAGCTGACTTTGGAATATATGTATTAAAGTAGCCATGAAAGTTTAATATTAAAGTTTTAATCTATGCCCAGAAATTGCAAAAAATACAAAAGATTTGGGGCGTGGTATCTCCATTATGCAAGATTTTTTTTCCATATAAGATTGGAGACTCTTTCAATACCCCTGTTTTGTGAAAGTTCTGGTGGGTTTTCAATAAGCCCATCCCATGTGATCCAGCCTCTTTTGCACCAGAAGTCAAGCACTCAACTACCCTTTCCAGCATTTAGGATCTACCCAGACATTTGCCTTATGAGATCAGGAAAGAATGTTGTCCTATTGTTTGTGATATGGTTTTCTCTCCCATGTCATTTCATGACTTTATTCATGTAGTTTATTCATGCTTTTCATGTCATTGTGGCATGTTATATGCTTCTAGATGTATTTTATTCTGCATTTGTTTTAACCTTTGTGAACCACCTTGAGTCACACTATTAGGAAAAAAGGTCAGGTATAAATGAATTGATGAGAAGGGCATTGTTGTTTTTCAAATGTATAGAATCATAGAACTGGAAGAGACCACAAGGGCCATCCAGTTCAACCTCCTGCCCTGCAGGAATACACAATCAAAACTCTCCCAAAAGATGGCCATCCAGCCTCTTTTTAAAAACTTTCAAAAGAAGGAGACTCCACCACCATTTACCAGGGACCTCCTGTAGACATAGGGATTGACTGGTGTAAGTTAAATTATTGTATACATACTGTATATTTACCTTTCACTAAGGACTTTGTTAGACACCCCCCTTAACGTACTTTTGCCAGCATAAATTGTGTCATTGTTATGCCGGCACAAGAACACCCCACCAGACTTACCTTTTCTAGCATCAATGAGGCTTCCTTGGCAGCAACAGAGCACAGATGAAGCTCTGTTTACTTCTGGGGCTGAAATCTCACCGATTCTCATGAGATGACACTTGCGCGGGAAATTAAAAAATAAAAACAAAATAAACACATAAAACTTTCAGAAAAGCACAGAAACATAAAAAGTTTCATAGGGTCATAAAAAGAGCACCCACTATCTGGGAGTTATGATTTCACCCAGAAGTGTTTGCCCATTGATGCTGCATTGAAGTTGCATTCACATGAGCACAATGGCAGAAAAGTGGAACAGGAGATCTATTGATGGCTTGGGCTGTCAATAAAAAAGTACACCTCATTTAAAGTACATGATCACAAAAGGATGATGTTGTCTGGTATGCACACCCTTTCACAATTATTAGGCTTCCTATGATGCCATATTTGCCTGGTCTGATAAAGCCCTAAGTTTTTGGTTTATTCTTCCTGATTTTTGTCATAACTGGAAGGTGAGAAAGAAGAATCCTGTACCTTAAATTGGTTAGGAATATAGGCATGGTCACAGATTGGCCACCTCCCAGATTTGGGCAAACGATGGGGACAGGACCCCATAGCATGCCCCATCCCACTCCCAGGCAGTAGAACTCAACTTAAACTTGAGCCTCAGTGCAGAACAATTCAGCTCAGTTTAAGGAAATTTGAGATTAGTTGAACCACACCTGTGATTCTGGGTTTCTGCTCCTCACTTTCATATCACTGTTCTTGTTAAATACTGTTATTAATAAATGTTGGGGTCTGTTTTACTTCAGCATGAGTACACAATTTATCTTGATGCAACACTTGTGGTGTTGCCTGAGCCCACTGATGTTTCCCTCTTGTGCATGGATGGTGCCATTTTGCCTATTGAAGCAACAACATTTACAACCTGAATATCTGAGACAGATAGTTAAGATGCCTGGGCATACTTATTGCAGCGAGTGTGTCATAGTTCCAGCCAGATCTATTGTGTGATCAATACAAACATTCAAAACATGGCTAAATTCAATTAATTTATTAGTACACCTGCTTCTTCAGCAAAACAAGCAATTTCAAAATACGTAAGAGTAAGCATACAATATATGGCAGGCAATATGTAATGGTGAGAAGCTCAGCTGGATAATAGGGCAAAAACAGTGAAAAGGGCAATTAGAGAATGCACAGATGACACAGTTTTCTTCACAAGAACCTCTGATTGTGTACAAATATTAAAAATGAAAGTGAAAAAGTGATGTCCTATTCTGTTCTTGGTGTACATTTAATACACTATCATTTGCAGTTTAGCAAATAATAAAACATGGGATTGAAGGGAAGAGGGCTGCAGTTTAAAGGACTGGGGTCTTCAGAAAACACATGACTAATTTTAAGTTCATGGAAACATCCTCCAAAACTGTAAAAATATACAGAGCAATATGTTGTACAGATCTTCTGCTTGGTTCTCCCACCCACCCACCCACACATTGATCCTGGAGTCCTAATGGATATTTTAAATAGAACTTCCAATCTAACACCTTCCTCAGAACTGGTTTTGTGTGTTTGTTTGGGAAAGTATATTTTGTGACTGTTATGCATTTGATTCTTAATATTAGACAAGTGCTTGGGTACATAAAATCCTTCTGTATCTTCAGAGTAGTGTAGTTGGTCAGTAAAGGCTTCCCTGTTGTCTTGTCAACAAAGAGCCCCCTAACAAGAAGGGGGTGTTTTATCCCCCCCCAAGTTTTTGCCATTCTTATTTTTCTCCCCAGACCCCTAAAAAGCCAGCCAAGCAATTTTTGTGTTGTCAAACTAGCAAAGGGAACATAGAGCACTGATTTGTTTGATTCATGTATGTCATCAAGCAGGCATCTTTTCATGGTCAACCATGGCAAAGATGAAAGGGTATGATAGCATGTGCATCACTCAATCTGAGTGGAGAACCAACTAGAACAGCCACCCTTACCCCAGGGCTGTTATGTGTTTTCAAGTCCATTCCAGCTGATGGAAACCCTATCCCAGAAAATTAATAAGATCTATTTATTATTAATTATTAATTATTAATAAGATAATAAGATCTATTCAGAGGAGGTTTGCCACTGCCTTCCTCTTGCACTCAGAGAGTGTGACTTGCCCAAGGTGTGGTTTCTATGGCTGAGCATGGATTTGAAACCTGATATTTTACACTCCTAGTCCAACACTCAAACCATCACAGCATGCTAGTTCTCATTTGTCCATTGGCAGAGTTTGTTGGAACTTATAGGAGTTACAGTACTAAATGACTGCACAGCTCTTTGGAGGAGTCTGGACAAGGGGAAGCCCTGTCTATTCCTCCTGGAATCATTGTCTATACAGGAAGTAGGGAAGCTAGGATGACCAGATGCAAAAGAGGAGAGGGCTCCTGCATCTTTAACAGTTGTGTAGAAGAGGATTTGTCATATAAACTATTAATGGTGCTGGGGTTCTAGTAACTTTCTGTACAGACATTTATTGAAATCCGTAGTATGACCTCTGACCTGCACTTATGTTGACCACACTGACACTCCCTCAGTAGGCTTATAAAATCAGTAGCTCATGGGACTATCACAAAAGAAAGGATGCTGGGTCTCCATAAGCTGGGATATGGGAGAAAAGAAGCATAACCAGAAGTAGGGGAAATCACTTTTGCCAGCAGTCCAGCTAAAATTGACACATCTCAGAAAGAAAGAAGAAAAGGAACAAGGTAGGCACTACCTTTCCATGGTGGTGGGATTGCATGCTCCTGTTTGGGAAAAAATCATTTCCAAAACCTCCCTTCTTTCTGTGCAATAAGAGTGCATTTTGTATAAAAAACACCTCCCCACACACAGAAAGTCCTGAAATGTGAAAGAAAAAAAATATGGGAAGATTATCATAGTCTCACTTCATGTAGAGAAAACACTTGTAATCCTTTGTTCTTGCAAACAAAGGTAGATATGATAGATATAATGAATAAATTAGATAAATTAATTCACATTTATATGATAACCTCTGACAACTGAACTCAAAGTGGGATTGCCTGTAACACTGGTGGGTTATCCCAATGGGTCCTCATAATACCCAGTAGATAGATTAGACTGAGAGAGAAGTATGGGACTGAAGTCAGCTGGAGATTTTGTGTATATGTGGGTACATTCAAATTTGGATCTCCCTAGAAACCCACTGGGTGACCTTGGACAAGTCATCCTTTCTCAGCCTCAGAGGAAGACAAAAGGCAATCCCCCTTTTGCAGAAAATACGGTAATAGTTTCACCTTAGGGTCACCATAAGTCAGAAACAACTTAATGGCACATAACTACAACAAGATCAAATCTAGCCACTATATCACACCCTGCCCTGGTCCTACCATTAGACAGAGTGAAGCAGCCACCACAGATGGCAAGTGCTTGGCGAGGGTGTGAAAATGAGAGGTGTTGGTTAACATAACTGTGTGTGCTACACTGCCTGCCCTGTGGCTCCAAAGCTATTGTATTCTCTAAAGGTATGAGGAAGAACACTATTCCATTGTTGATGCTGAGATAAGATGCAGTGGCCACTTCAGTGGGTTTCTGTACCACTGCTTAGTTGTGGGCGGCTTCAATATGTTGTTATGCTCATTCTTAAAAGTAACTTTGCAATCTTGTTGGGGGAGAGGATTGATCATAAATTCCAGCTAGAATAAACCCATCAAATCAATGGTAATTTGGCAAAAACACTTCTGTAGGTTCCATTGATTCAACAGACCATTAGCATGCAGACACCAGCCAGGACCACATGAGCACTTCACACCCCAGGACATTTCCCTACATTTCTCCATGCATCCTCCATTGTTCAGAGAGCAGTTTTTGCCACAGGTACTGGGCTCATCAGTGCCATCTAGACAATCTGCCACTCCTTTGCACACTAGAGACTGCAGAATGCATTTCCCCTTATCATAGTTGATTATTCCTCCCAGGCAGGAAGCGCAGACCTCTTCATCTGAGTTGTCACCACAGTTGTCAATGCCATTGCACTTCCAGCCCTCCATGATGCATACTTTGTTCTTACATTGCCACTGGCCAGCCAGGCAATTATTCAGGGGACAGTTTGCTTCATCTGAGCCATCTTCACAATCTTTATGCCGATCACACATTTCCCCTGAATCAAGGCATTGATCACTTCCTCGGCATTTGATCTTTTTCTCTCCACAAGCACATTTCTTTTCATCTGAGCCATCCATGCAGTCACTGATACCATCACAAAGCCAGGAAGCAGCAATACACTTTCCATCATTGCACTGCCAGGCATTAGGATCTCCACGACATTCCTCATCACATTGTTCATCTGAGCCATCAGGACATTCTTGTTCTCCATTACAAAGCCACGTCAAAGGAATACATTTATCTCCACAACCAGCTTGAAGAGAGTCGTTACAGGAGGTTCCATAATCTGTGGCCAGGTGCAGACGCCACCAGCTGCCCAAGGAGGCCAAAAGAAGCAGAACCTGGAGCCTAAATTGGACCATGCCACGCACTCCAGAAGGGGTGAAGTGAGAAAAGGAGCCCCTCAGACACAAGAGCAGCGAGAGAGAGCAATGTACACTAATGGGGATTAAGAATAGGATTCAGACCTTGAAGTTCTGCACATTGTGTCTGCTGTTTCCATGCTGTACTCCAGCCATGATGCTATCAAGTCAAACAGAGAAACCATAACCTATTAAAATTCAGACATTTGTTGGGAAGCAATATAAACCAAGAGGCTAGAAGATGAATAGCAGATGTTTAGTTACCTAGAGAAACTTCCCAGTCAAGTATCAAGATTTCAGTTTGTTTTTTTCTGTAGTGGATAGGGTTGCCAGGTAAAATAGGGCTCCTGTACCTTTAAAGGTTATGTAAAAATGGGAATTTCCGTAGATGTTCAGCAGCCATGCCTTTTCTTATATTTTACCTGGGAACTTTACCTTAACTGGTTAAAGGTAATGGCATGTACTCTCTCTCTCTCTCTCTCTCTCTCTCTCTCTCTCTCTCTCTCTCTCTCTCTCTCTCTCTCTGTCTCATTCATTCTCTCTAAACGTACTGATACATACAAAACTTTTCTGGATTAAAAGGAGTCCAAATCAAATCTCTTGGCAAGCATACCATTCCTTCCTCACTTCCATAGAGGAACCATTTGCATGTTTACTTAGAAAGTAAGCCTCACTGAGTTCCGTGGTTCCTTCTCCCTGGTAGGTACATACAGTATCAAAGCTTCAATGAATTATCCATTATGGTAGGAGAAAGCTATGCATTTTTTGCACCATGGAATAGGATGACCCTTCACTATTTCAAAGGCTCCTTAATCCTATTATTTCATTAATATGTTTTGTGATAGGAAACACTGATTGGATTGTTCCAGAGAGCAAATCCTTAACATCTCATTCTTTAGCCATATTCCTTCTGCTGACAAAAGATGGTAGAGGGAGTGAGGGAATCCTCCTTTTATTTTAACAGCATAGAAGCAAATGTCAATCATAGCATGTTGCAGCATTGCAATTAACTCTAATGAACATATTTTCCATGAGTTTTTCAGCTCAGACAATCTTGCTTGCACTCTGCAACTTTAGTAAGGAAGATAAATTCCAGAGGCAGCTGCACAGTAAGGCACAGCTGTGCATAAAGGAAATGTGTTCTCTTTGCTCTCCAAGAACACACCCTCTCTCTCTCTCTCTGGCTTTTCTTCGCAAATGAAGATTCAGGAAGGACTCATCCCGTGCTTTCTGCAAGCACGCTGATGACTAAAAAGGCCAATCTGAGATAAACAAGTTGGTTGCAGAAAGCACAGCAGAAGGTCTCCTTGGGTGATGTTTCCGGGTTGTGATTCTTTCTGTGTTGTTGTTTCTCTTCAAGACTTTTCAGCGTGAGTTCTAAAATAAGGCTGCAACATTGTGGATAGTGCATCTCCATGTGAGGCTAGGGCGGACCATTGTTGGTGATCAGTTTGGCCGAGCCTGAGATGTTGTTTCAGGGAGTCCTTGTATCGCTTTTTTGGAGCGCCCCTCTTACGCTGACCCATGGCGAGTTCACCATAGAGTACTATTTTTGGAAGGCGATGGTCCTCCATCCTAGAAACGTGTCCTGCCCACACCAAAACCATAATAAAAGCCACCACTACAAAGAATTAATGTTAACATAGCTGCTGATGCATTAACCAACAGGTTTTTTCTCTCTCTCTCCTTCCATCACAATTATCCCTATTATGAAACTACAACATGAGGAACATGTAACTCATCTATGTCATCATGACCCTTATTGGAGGCAAGCAGGATAGAAATGTTAAGCATTAATTATTTCATTAAAGGAGCATTGAGCAGTATTGACAAGGGCCAAGTCTTATAGTCTTATCAAGTGCCAGGAATCTCATTCTTCACTGATTTTGTCCTTGAAGGAAGCAACAAGTAATCGTAGCTATTTTCATCCACTGGGAGGAAGGTTTTGAATACTATTCGTAGTTCTGGATTTATTCAATGCAAAATGCAGTTTTTCAATACTATGCAGCTTTTTTCATAGTTTTGAATTTATTCTCTGCAAAATGTATGCACAGGAAGCAGCATTTTCTGCACAGACAATAATATAGCAGAAAATAAATGCTAGGGAGGTTTTTGTGTGTGTGCAAAAAGTGTATATTTTGCGCTGAATAAGTCCTGAACTATGAAGAGTCTCATCAGTCCAGCATTCTTCTCAATAGGGTTTTCTCACACTTGAGAAATCCATTTTTGACTACTTCCCAAATATTTTTCGAATATTCTTTCCATCTCTCATGAAAGTCATATAAGGCTGGTAGCCTCAGTTTATAGCTTGCAAAAAGTTGTTTTGGACTACAATTCCCAAATTCTGGGAGCTCCCAGATTCTTGGGACTTTATCAGACAGGGAAAATACGGCATCATCATGACCCCACATAACTGCGAAAGGGCATGCGGATTAGATGATGTCACTCTTTCATGGTTATGTCCTGGCCAAGAACTGGGGTTTTTAATTGATGACCTAAGCTGTCAATAGATTCCCCTGCCACTTTTTTTGCTGGCATTGCTAGCTTGCGATACCTAAGGCCATTTAAATCATGTACTTGCCCCAACAATGCCCCCTCTGGCGCGAACACTTCTGGGTCAGATTGGGACATCTAGGTAGGTTTTGCTCTTTTTATTACCTTCTTGGGTTACTTTGGACTTTTTAAGTGTGTGTATGTGCTTTACTTCACTTTTTGATGTTTATTTTGCTTTTTATTTTTAAATTTCCTGTGCAGTAAAATCGTGTGAGATTTTGAGCGAGGAAGTGAATGGACTCAATTCACTTCCTCTTTATTGCCGGGATTAGAAGGTAAATGTGGGGACAGGGGGAAAAGTTCTTTTGCCAGCATAAAGATACTTCTTTTTTATGCCAGCAAAATAAGGTTTAAAAGGGATGTGTCTGATAAAGTCCTTGGTGTTATCACCCCCCAAAAGTAACTTCCCCAGCTCTGCCTCATATTTCAGTTCTTCAGAGTTCAGACACACCAGTCCAGGACTCCTGACAGATTTTTAAACACAACCTCTGTGATATCAGAGTCATGACAACTGTGCCTTATACCTAGCTGCAAGGACGTGCCATGCAGCACAAACCACTGGCAGGTTACTGTAACAGGTCCCCAGTGGCATCTGCACTTATCCTCAGTTGGGGTCACTGTGAAAGATCCAGATGGGGACAATGAGGCTTAAGTGAAAGCTGCTTCCTTCACAGAGCAACAGACATTTCACAGTGCCAAGAGTGCTCTGGGAGCCTGAGAGACTTTCATAGGTAGTGGAGGGGGGAGGTGAGGAGAGGAAAACTAAGAGATGAGTCTCTAGGGCAATGAGGGCATATGAAAGAACAAGTCACAAGCTTTCAGCATAAAAGCTACCTGCACAAGAAGGGCAGAGAATTGGATGCTCTGTGTTACATGTTTGCTTTTGAGGCCTACAACAAAATCCTTCCACGATCCATCACAGCAGAGACAATTGGTATAATCCTGGGGAGGGCAGCTCTCCATTGTCCAGGGATTGCATCTGTGCTAAGGATGTGATTCTTTGCTAATTTTCTTCTCAAAGGAAGCAGTGAGCAATTTTAGCACTTTTCTTCTTACTTTAGGAAAGTCTTTGAAAAGAGAGCTGTTTTCAAAGATCATTCACTGTTTTAAACTTACTCTATGCAAAATTCACATGTGGTTGTTTTGTGAGAAAACAGCATTTTCTGTCTAGAAAAATAATACTTCTGTACAGAAATATATTCTTTCTGTGCAGAAAAATGCTGTTTTCTGTGCAATACAATCGTGTGTGAATTTTGCATAGAATAACTCATGAACTTGGAATATTCTTGTCTGATTCTTTCATCAGGGTTTTGCCACATTCAAGAAACACATTTTGGTCCCATTTTTGAATTTTTAAATAATTCTCCCCTTCCCCAATTTGCACCACCCAGGACCTTAGAGAGTCATGCCATGAGGACTACCCTGTGCCCCACAGACTTCATTTGTATCATCCAGGGTCTTGCAGGGTCATGCCTACCTCTTGAGCACCCCCCCCCATCCCCACGTTGAAAATAAATGGTTCAAAACAGCCAGCTGGGCCCTTTAGAGACCATGTATGGCCATTTTGCCCCATTCTTATGATCTAACCTAGTTTGGGCCCATGGAGGCATTATTTTCAAAACCAGAAGTGTCACTTCCATTTTTGAAAAAAATGCCCTCCCTCTCGGGACTTTTTCAAATGGTTGAAAAAGCCCACAAGGAGGTCAGGAGAAGAATGGGGCTGTCATGCTTACATAGCCCCATTTCAGACAGCCCCGTCCTCCTCGGTCCTCCTCCCGACCTCCTCCTGACCTTCCCCCATGCTGCTCGCGCCACTTTTTATTCACGGAGGTTTTCCATCAGTAAAAAGTGGTGTGAGCAGCACGGGGGAAGGTCAGGAGGAGGACGGAGGAGGACTGTGTCATCTGAAACAGGGCTGTGTAAGCACAACAGGCCCATTCTTCTCCCGACCTCCTTGTGCAGTTTTTCAACCGTTTGAAAAAGTCCTTGGTCTCAAACAGGTCAGGGAGATTGACAATGGGCCCAAATGGCCAATGACGGCCCTTTCAGGATGCAATTGCCTGTTTTTGTGGTGAGGGTCTGGGATAGTGGTGGTGCAAGAGAATTAGATGGTAACCAAAGAATATTGGAGCCCCCAATTGGCTGTAAGGGATTTCATAACAAGGTAATTTAAATAACCTATTTATCAGGTTGGTGAGGACACAAGAGAGAGCCTTCTTGGTGGCTGCTTCAGTGCTGTGGAACTACCTTCCACAGGAGGATACAATGGCTCCCTCTTTGATCTCTGTGCTGGTATGAAAGACCTTCTTATTAAAAGAACCTATTGGTCTTTAACTTGGTATGACAGAAGGATGTGCTATTTATCTTTTATCTTATACTTTTATCTTATATTTTAAATGTATTTTAAATTGTTTTGAATATTTTAATAGGATTGTTTATTAAATGATTTTAAATTTTTGTATCATATGTAGTGTCCCTGTATTCTCTTTTAACTGTAAGTCCCCTTGGGCCCCACATTGGGAGCAAGGCAGGATATAAATTAATTTATTTATTAAATAAATAATTAAAAAATTCTACATTTCTACATTTTAAAAAAAAGACTTTTCAGTTAACGAGAAGAGTTTTAAACACAATTTTACTCATGCCAGAGAAATAATGGAACCTAAAAGTGATAGTTCCTTCCTTAACGTCCACATCATGTAAGCACTGAAACAAATCCTGCAGTCTTACATACTGTGTTTGCTTACAACTTCATCCACCCATACATGTGCATGATTTTACAGTCTCCATCTTTTTCATTCACAGGATGGGGGAACACCAGATACCGAGATCAGTATTACATCAAACCTTAATTCAGTACATGTTCATAAATGGTCACCTTTCTTAATTATGACAACCAACCTCTTGCACAGCTTATTTTGACCTTCAGGTCACAATTCTCTGCCATAGTTCTATGCTTAACAACAACTTGCTGTCATGTGTTTGTAAATGCTAAGCTTGAATCCACTTATTAGTAACAACTAAACTGGCAGGGGGCATGGGGGGGAATGAGATTTATATATGTGTTTACTTTCCAGGGTTTCTGCTGTACCAGTCCTGTAACAGTATATCAGATAACCAATTTGGCTCTGGGAACCATTCAACGTACTAGAGATTAAAAATAAAATCCAAAATGGCTTGGGGCTAGGATATCCTAGGGGTTATCTCCTTCTGCATTATATTGCCCACTCCTTGCAATCAGAAGGATGGGTGCTTGGGTTAAAGAATGGTTGTCTCTTGAGTTGTAGTTTGAGTTGTGATCCTCTCATCACTGTGTTCCCTGTTTATTGAACCCCCCTTTGTTTTGGCAGGCTTTTGTGGAATGTGGCAGATTTTTAAAAATGTTTTCTGATCTTGAAAGCTAAAGCAGAGTCAGGCCTGGTTAGTACTTGGAAGGGAGACCTCCAGAGAATGCCAGATGCTGTGAGCTATAATTCAGGAGACAACAATGGCAAACCACCTCTGAGTATTCCTTGCCTAGTAAAATCCTGTGAAATCCTGTCCTATGGAATTCATGGGGTCACCATACGTCAACAGTGACTTGAAGACGTGCACATTACATTTTGTTTTCAAACTGCTGACCCTATCTCTTTGCGTGGTATTTTATATTCCTTTTATGAATCAGTAAATCACCTTCAGTCCCACCTTTGGAAATAAAGAGGGGCATAAATAAATCGTGAGAGCCACTTGTAAAGCTTATTTTAAAATGTTGTGCAGAACAAGCATCTGATAAGATATAAAAAGCCACCTGGAGTCCCCTCTTGGGAGAAAGACAGGGTATAAATCTAATAAATAAATAAATAAATAAAACAAAACTGAACCAAAAGTAAATCCAACAAAGTGACCATTCAAACTCATCAGATTCAAAATGGCAGTCTTGCTTTGTTTATAAATGAGTGGGGGGGGGGGGAAGAGATTTTTTTCAACCAAGCTTCCAGTGTACATATTTCTTGAATAAACCTACATATGAATTTGCTGATATAAAACCCACATGGGTTTGCAAATAAACAGAGCTTCTCTACCTCCTAGGAACATCTGTCAAGCCATTGACTGGCTCATTGATTGTCTAGCTCTCTACATGCAAACTCTTTCAATATATGCAAGCAAGACCATTCACTAGAAAACAAATGGTGTGATCCTATCATGTTTTCGGGGTGTAATGCTCCAAAGTGCATCACAGCTGTCCCTTTCACACCTACCCAAGAAGGTAGCTCAGAAGTGGTGGAGTGCATGCACGTGATCATTTAGTAGCCAAGAAGGGTAGAGGCACTGAAATAGCATCTGGCAGAAAAGAGCAGATATTGCTGTCACAGATCTCCAGTGAGGTTTGCTCTTTTCTCCCAGATGTAGAACAGCAAATGGACTGTCTGGCATCTTCCCATGGCCACAAAATGGATGTGGTGAGATACGTTCCATCTCTTGGAAGCTGCCTTCCTGGGTGGGGGAGTTGCATAAGAAGGAACTGAATACCTTCTTCTGCAACATCCCCAAAATGATATATGGTGGTGTAGCCCCAGGTTAGGCAGTATATGACACTATCAAGACCCCAGCCAAAGTGCCCAAGACCTTTGCAGAAGCAACAGTTTGTATATACTAAGGACATTATCAGACCACCCTCCAGAAAGGTTCTTTTGCAAGCATATTTTGAAATGTTTTTATGATGGCAAAAGAGCCCCCTTTACCAGACCTACCTTGAGCAGTGTTAAAGAGGCATTCCCAGCATAAACGGAGCATGAATGGAGCTCCATTTTCTTCCTGGTTTGAGAAGACGCAAGCGTGGCAAATTCAAAAAATAAAGCAAATTCAAGACATAAAACGTTAACACAAGCATAGAAACACACATTAAAATTGCAAGTAAAATGAGGAGGGTCATAAAAAGAGCATCCTCTACCTGGCTGTCACAATCTGACCCAGAAGTGTTCTGTCATTGTATTCCTATGAGCACAATGGCACAAGGTTTCAAATGCTAGCAATGCCAGCAAAAAAAAGGCCACGGGAGATCTATTAACAGCTTGGCCCATTAATAAAAAGGAACAGCTCATTTACATTACATGGTTGTGAAAGGACGATGACATCTGATATGTGCACCCTTTTGTGTTCATTAGATGTCGTTATGATGCCATATTTGCCTGGTCTGATAATTCCTAGGCCAAACACTGTGTCTATTTAAGATATAAAGAAAATGTCTATGATGTTTGGTTCACAACATTATAATTATTTCTAATGAAGACACTGCACAACTAAGTCAGAGGATCAAATTTGTGCCTGAGTGTAAATACCAACTATCTGAAATCTAAATTCAAATATTTCCTTAGCTGCATTCTTTTTCTAATTTTATTTATTTATTTATTTATTTATATCCTGCTCTTCAGCCACAAGGCTATCAAAAAAATAAAAAAATAAATAAATAAAAAAAATTAGCTGCATTCTGCATAATTAATTGATCATACAAAGGCATGTTTTAACAATATAACTAGAGTTAGATCCACGTAATGAAGATTACATGTTCCATACTGCAGGTTCATTTGATCCAGGCTAATTCTAATGTTTTCATTAAGAAGATTTGAAAAATGAAAAGATTCATTTAAAAATAAAATAAAAAAAGAAAATAATTTGAGTTTATCTTGTTTCATTTTATTTATTCTTAGTTTAGCTTTTATTGGTCTTTTGTTTTTCCTGCTGCTTTTGGTCTGTTGTAAATAGGTTTTAATGAATGGTTTTAATGCTTTTTCAAAAATATCTTGCAAATCCTTTTTTCTTTTTGGACGGGAAAAGTGGGATATAAATTAAGAAATTTCCCACATGAGTGCAATATAGATGTGGAAAAATATAATGCACAGTTCTAAGTACTTAAGTACTCAAGCATTTTGTGGAAGTTGAGAAAATTAATTGATAAAACATAGTATAAATAGCAACGTTCTTAGCGTGTATGTGTGCATGCGTACGTGCGTGTATAATGCATTTAAAGTATTTAAAATGTATGAAAGTGGGTCTGAGATGGCAAGAAGCAATGGTTTCTGTATGGGCATCTCTGGAGTTTATGGCAGGGAAGAAATATCAACTGTAGGAACCTCCGCTTACCTTCCTTGCTGTGTCAATTAATATAAATTTGCAACCTGCAGGTTAAACAACTATCAAATTAAATTGCAGCATCACACAGTGTTCTCAGCTGTAGCTAAATTCTTAGAAGCCTTCAGAGATGAAGATATTTTAGCATTCTTTTAGTAAAATTTCAACAAGATGGGAACAGTTTGCATATTATGAAATCTCAATTATCATAAATGAAGGAGGATGTGCATGATAAAGAG
The DNA here is from genome assembly GCA_030847615.1 of Gambelia wislizenii. NCBI lineage: Eukaryota > Metazoa > Chordata > Lepidosauria > Squamata > Crotaphytidae > Gambelia > Gambelia wislizenii. The sequence goes on from JAUMIR010000005.1 coordinate 32,015,425, forward strand.
GAAAAATCTCTGCCTTACAGCATTGGGAGTAAAATGTGACAAACTAAACCTAGTACACACACAAAAAGGGAGAGAGAGAGAGAAAGAGCATAAAGAAAGGATAACATTTAAACTTCATTATGGACCAACACATGGAAAAGGTAATTTTTTTTTACCACAGTTCTCATAATATCCCAGTTTGGCTAGGGAATTCTAGGAACTATAATCCAAAACAATAACTTTTCAGAGCTCTGTTTTTCATGTAGAAATGGCGTGTTACCTTGTTGCATCTAATTTTTTTGACAGTTAGTATGTCCATTGCAACTTAATATTTCTCTAACATTGATGGGGCCTGTTTGTTCTTGCTTCATTGTGTGCCTGCGTGTGCAATGGCAGTGGGATGAGGCAGCCAGAGCTTATGGAAGCTGTTGAAGTGGTATCTCATTCCTTGGGAATGCTGCTTGCCCCAGAAGGAATCTGCCCTTTCCCCAAAGCATATGAGCTGCCCTGATGAAATCAAAAACTAAAAGCTACCTCTCTGGATTGTAGCATAAATGGTAAAAGACTGAGAGAAAAAAATTGAATAGCTTAAAATCTCTTCCCCTGCTTCTCCTGCCATGCTTCCAGTGCTCTGTCAATCATAAAACATTTGATAAGAGGGAAACAGGTAACCCTGTTCCTTTTTATGTCTGCCAGTGTCTCTGAGTAATTAGAGATGGATAGGAGCTGTCCTCCGGTAGATCAGGTCATCTGCTTCAAAATAGTATACTATGCTGATGAGTCGTCACAGAGATTTGAAATTGGCTCAATAAAGGAAGACCTTACATAACCCTTGCTCTGCTTGGAGGTTTCTTATATGGGAAGCCTTCCTACAACATGAAACAAACAAAAAGATATTTTTCTTTATTGTGAATTTCCCCTATTATTGTGATAAAGGCTGTTTTGCCTTCTTATCATTATTTATTATATTGATTGATTTAATGCATTTATCTACCGCTCTTTAACATAAGAAAGGTTTACATATGATCAATAAATACAGCCCCACCTCTGCAATATCAGTAAAGTAAAACAAGGCTGATCCTCCCAATAGGTAGTGTAAGGTCCTGGATTCTGTTGGCAGAGGACAGAACATAGTGAACCATGCCCTCACACAGCAAGGGGCCTCATGTGTCAAAAAAAGTCAATTCACAACCCTTCTGAGCCACCCAGACCCAGATATGGACTCCTCAGAGCTAGGATTTGTGGGTAACCCAGTCACAATGATGGGCTTCTCCTTTCAGAGCTGGCCTTCAGGCCTAGACACAGTGGAGAGCAGTGCTGGGCATTGTAAGGACAGTGGTCCTCTCCAAGCACCCACCTTGACATCTGTCTCACTCTTGGAGCAAGACAGAGCATGAGTGATGGCAAAGATGGGAAACAGGCCTACCTTTCCTCATGACTTATATATACTGGGACAACTACAGCTGCTCCTGAGCAACACAGACCTTTCCCACAGACTTATAATCATCCAAAGAAAGAAATTGGGGGGGGGGGATAAAGAAAGAAAAAGAGGAGGAGGAAGAAGGAAGGTAGATATCTTCAAGCACCAAGTCTAAAACAGCCAATATAACCTGCAAATGCCATTCATGTTTTAAAATTATTTTTACATGTTCAATTCTGCTTTGTGCATTTATTTTTTAAAAGCATTTTGTCTTGCTCTTCAGTGGAAAAAGGCTTCAAGAGTGGCTTCCATCAGATTAACAAAAACAAAAGAATCCTTACCACCGGCTTACAATCTAAAACACATGACACAAAAGAAAAAGGCCAAAACAAACACATGGGAAGTGCAGAAAAGCTCACCCATTTTGATGTGTCCTGAGTTTTTTGTATACCCAATATGACATTGTTTCATTTGTTCCATCAAGACAGCTTCCTCATTATACTCACATGTTGCACAATTTCTGCACTGGAGCTTTTGGGGAAAGTCCTCTTTACTGTGCCAATACCTCCCCCTCCCCCTCCCCATAGTTTTCAGAGATCCACCTTCCCCACAAGCCAATGGGTTGGTGGTGGAAAAAGGAATATCAATAGGAATTTTGGGTTACCATAGTGGTTGTCATGGTTATGGGTTCTGATACACTTATTGCTAGTACTTTCTCCTAGGGATGTAAATTCTCTATTATTTCATCCTCAAAAGCATGGAGAAATAATTACAGTAGTTTTCTCCCCACTGCAGGAGAAAATGCATATTCCTCCACAGCATTCTTCCTATATTTGAACACCCTGAAGTGTTGAAGAGAAATATTTCTGCAGAGAAAAAGATATGTTTTTTTCCTTTTCTTTTTTGTGAAAAAAACAGTTTTATATGCAGTAAACCCATTATCTGCACAGACAAGATTTCCCCCCCTCCTAAAAGCCACATGTTTTTCTCTGCAGAATAAATCCTTCATAACCCTTTGAGATATTTGAATAATGGAAGACAACTGTACAAAATTCTCACTGGTCTATCATTCTTCCTGACAGGGTTTTCCAACTGTCAGAAAACTTGTTTTCTGAGATGGGAATGAATACTTATAAACACTCTTTCATCTCTATTTCCTCTGCTGTTCAATTCCTGCTTCAAATTGGGGTTGGGACTGATGAATCCAGTCATGGCCCTGGGGTCAGAGGGGGATTTTTGAGGTGCTGCATCCCTGCTTGCCAGCCCCTAGTTTGGGGATGTAACATCCTGCTTTTGTCCCTTTGCTTCTGAAATCTCATTGTTATATAAAGAAAACTGTAATGTATGTAAGCAGCAGTAAAGCTGTTATGGCATTATGCTGCCATCCTGATCCAACTCTAGAGAGACTGTAGTTTGAAATTTTCCATTCCATTGGCATTTCTGTGTAGTGGCTCATGTGCTTTCTGTTTACAAATTCTCCACTGGACATTCCCCAGTGTTTTCACTATGTGCTTCATCTGTTGATAAAGAGAATTCTCATTCCCTAATTCAATAAAATGGGAGGGGGGAGTAGTTAATGAAAGAGATCAGGGGCCCTTTCACACTGCACAATTAGTACTTTAATTCCACATTAACTAACATGCTTCCATGCTATGGGATCCTGGGATTTATAATTTCATGAAGTACTTCTTATTCTCTGCCAGAAAATTCTACTGCCTCCCCAAACTACACATCCCATGATTCCATAGGATGCAGCCATGGCAGTTAAATTAGAATCAAAGTGCTATATTTGTGTAATGTGAAAGGGCTCCAGGAGTGAATAAGTACCAGATGGTGAACTGCCTACTCTGGGGTGACTGTGGCCCCAGGACAATTTTATAGTCCACAGGCCCCCTGGGTAGTTTTCCCCCCAAAAAACCTCCCCACACACATTTTTTTGGCCCCATAATGCCTCCTAAATGTCCTCTAGGGGCATGAGGGAAATTCATATTTTTTGCCACCTTTTTTAGGCCCAGGAGAGACCTTTTTAAAATAGGAAATGAACTTCTGATCACTTCCTGATCTTAAAAAAAAAAACACCACACCCTCTCCTTGGCTTGAAAACATGGTGCAAATGCTTCTCATACCCCCTTTGCACCTTTTGATGGCAAAAATAATAAATACATGGATTTTTGTGTGTGGGAGGGTGCAATTTGAGGGATACAGCCCTCCAAGGTCTTCTGAAAGGCTAATGTAGACCTCTAGCCTCCTACGGTTGCCTTCCACTGGCCTACACTGTAGAGATAGGGATAAGGGCTAGGGAAAACAGGAAAGTGCCTAGTGCTATGCAATTACTACCATTGTTATGCACCCAACCCCTGGCAGAGAAGGCTAAAGACCTTGTAAAACTACAAATTCCCAGAATTCAATAGAAGTAACCACCCCACAAACCCACAAATGTACAGGAACTCTATGTACATCATCACTGCTGCCCTATGCCATTTTTGATAGGGACATAGAAGTCTTGCCTCATATTTTGACTCTTTCTGCAAGCCTCACAAGACTGAAAGACACTGCAGATGCACAGCAGGGCTTTTAAGTCCCGATTAAAAATGGCGTAGGGCAGCAGCAGAGGGGGCAGCAAGCTCTCCCAGCTGCCCACTTCAGCCTTATGAAGGAACCCTGCCACCTCAAAGGCAGAAGAGGGCAGGTGGTGTGCTCCCCACCATAGATTCAAATATACTGTGTATATTTGGATCTGCAGTGAGTTGAATCTGCGGATCATACTTTTTTGAGTGTATTAAATATGGTTTGCATGACCTAGAGCTAGTCATGTTTTTTCCCACTTTCATGGATATCCCGTGCCTCTAACTGCTGCGAACATAGAGGGAGGACTGTATTTTGCTTTTTCCTTCAGAAGTCAATTCTTTAGGATACAAGGAGTGACTTCAATGGAAACAGTGCATGGAGAGAAGAAACATATCAGAGTTAGGGGCTTACCATACTCTGATGAAAAGTGGCAGGGCAGCAGGAACTTTCCGTCTTCCATGCTGTCTTACTGAATGGTGTCGTCATTTTTTTCCATTCTGGTCCCATGAGGGACTAAGGTAAAACTGTGTCTTTTTGCTAATCTGCAAAACCCATTAGCAAAAAGATGCAGTTTTAGCTCGGTCCCCCACAGGACCGGAATGAAAGAAAGACAGAAGAATGGTGACGTCATGTGGTATGGCAGCAGGGAAGACAAAATGTTCCTGCTGCCTTGCCACTTTTCTTTGGAGTGTGGTAAGCCCCTTAGTCTAAGTAGAGCTGATGCAGTAGCCTTGCACCATTGTAATTGCTGCCAGGCAACAGCTGAGTCGAGGGGGTGCATCCATATTACACAAATAATCCAGTATGAAACTGGATTATTTGCCATGACTCCTTCCTATGAAATCCTGGGATTTGTAGTTTGGTGAGGCACCGGCACTCCTGGCAGAGAAGGCTAAAGACCTCGTAAAACTACAAATTCCCAGGATTTAATAGAAGTAACCATGGCAAATAATCCAGTTTCGGATTAGGCCCAAGAGAGGTGGTCTCTCTCCATAGTCAATGGAGTAAACCTGCTTTCCACCCGCTGTATAGAATGGTAGCTGACAGATGACAGATGAGGGACTAAGAAACCCAATGAAGCAAGCATCTCACATACGTGCTGTTAGAGTGGATTTTTTTTGGTCTACTCGAAAATCAACAAAAGTGGTTGAGTAGTTACTAATGACAGGACCCAGCCAAAGGAAATCTATGAAGGCATACCCTCCAACATTTCAAAGATGAAAACAGGGACATAGCAACATCAGAGTGTGGTCAAGATAGTCAAGATGAGGAAAAACAGGAAAGTTAGGAGAGGCTACAGCAGTTTGTTTTTGCCTAAGCCCACTAGAAGAGCAAGATTCTCTCCTCTCTTCTCCCCCCACAAGGCATTAATTAAATGCAAACTACATTTGCACTTTGAACGCAGTTTGCAACCATTAAAGCAGTGGTTCTTTACCTTTCCTTTACCAGGGACCACCCTTTAAATATATTTTGTTGCTGCAGACCCCCAAGACAAAACTCAAGATTTAAAACAACAACAACAAAGTAGGAGGAGGGGAGAGAAATTGTAGCATTTTTAAAGTGGCTGAAAAAGTGGGACAACAGAGGATTAATCAGAACTGTTTTTGCCAAATCAGGCAGTTAGAGGGAATGTGAAGGTGGCCCTTCAGAAAAGTTGACAGAATGGTTCTGCTTCCCACATCTTCCCCTGGAAAAGCCTGACAAAGAAGTTATTGTCTAGAGATAGATGGGGGACGGCTAGCCCAAGACATTTTCCTGCTTTAAGTAAAGCAACAAAGGCATCTCCAACCTCTCATGCTAAGGAGCATAGTACTCAAAGGCAGGTAAGTTTTATTTTGTTTTGTTGGACAAGAGTCAGGAAATCCCACAATCACCTCTCTCTGTAACTGGTAGTAAATAAGAGCAATTTTTTTAAAACCTGGCAATTGGTCATCCTGCTGCTTGTGGTGGCTGTCTCATGCTACTTCAGGGGTGGGAATTGGGTGACTCTCCAGATATTGTTGAACTGGAATACCTAGCATACCCACTACTGAGGAATGCTGCGAGGTGCAGTCCTACAGCTTCTGGAGAGCTACACAATTGCTAGAATGTCAGTCCTGTAGAAGAGCCCCATTCTTTTTATTATACATGTAATGTGCTTGCTTTAAATTTGTTTTATTGGATTTTTTTTAATGCTGACTTAGGAATTTTGTTGAAGGACAGCATATAGATCCTTTCCAAAAGTATATGCAAATGAATTACTTAAATACTGAAAGATGTACATTAAAACTATACATGCAACTCGAACATAATCCCCATGGAGCTCAATGAAATTTACTCCCAGGTAAATGTGTGTAAAAGTGCAGCATTAATGTATCATTGACTAAAACGCACCTCAATAGACGTAGACTACTGTCCAGTTTGGGTTTTAACAAAGGTTTGGGTTTTAAAGGTTTGGGTCTTTTAGATCTTTTATAATAAATCTTTAAGGTACCATCTGGCTCTGTTGTTTTTGCTGCAAAAAACCCAACATAGTTTCATAAATTCCTCTTTATGAAAACACATATACTTGAGAGGGAGAGTATTTTGGCATCAAAAACTCCTTGAAAGCTAGCATTTGTCACTTGTTTCCACACAAACAAACAAAGACAGATTTACATGCACAGTTACGTTAACTGTGGCGGTACAATGCATTCTCCTTATAACATACAAAGTAAAAGAAAACAGTAGGATTCATTGGAACAAAACCCAGAAACCAAAATCAAATCTTGAAGCACTCAGTAGTCATCTACCCACTAGGTGCCTTACATCTACAGTAGAGGTGGGAATGGGGGGGCTCCTCCAGATTTTGAACTGCTACTCCCAACAGCCCTAGCAAGGATAGCCCATGATGAGGAACGTGAGAAGCTGGAGTTCAAGGACATCTAGAAGGTTGCACAGCTCCCTGGGCCCTTTCTCACTGTAATACACATCTATAGCACTATAATTCCACTTTATTACCACAGCTCCATCCTATGGAATCCTGGGATTTGCAGTTTAGGAAGGGGTATTTAGAATCCTCAACGAGAGGGCTCTAGTGCCCCACCCAGCTACAAAGCCCAGGATTCCATAAGATGGAACTATGCAAGTTAAGTGGAATCATAGTGCTATAATTGTGCAGCGTGAAAGGGCCCCTGATCTATAACCTGATTAAAAAAAAAACTTGTCCAGATCAGAAGGAATGTAAATGATCAGAAGGAGTCTCTTTTATTCCAAAGTCACCCTTTGCAGAGGACTATGTCTTGAAGGTCATGCTTTCTTGAGAGCTCCACATTTTTCTGATTTGTCCTCTGATCACTCATACCATCCACATGCAAACAGAGTAGGGAATCCAATGATAAACCTGGTAACATAGCACCTTAATATGAATCTATATGTTTTACCCCCTTTGGATTTGGTTTTGTTTGATGGTATCCCACGTCTGGAGTACTGGGGTGTATGTGACCCAATACTGCAGATGGCTGTCCTCATCAGAGTTCTACATAGACAATATATGCACAAGTGAGGATTGCAGACCCAGACCGTACAACCCCGCTCCCCTCCCTTAAAGAAGACACATACAATAAAGTGTAATGAACAACTTTGTATTGAATACAAAATACAAAAAATTGGTTAGGTACGGGTTAGTAGATGATGATTGGCCACAACTGGCTGATGGCTGCAAAATGGTTTGCATTCACGCATGGGTCATGATCTCATCATTGCCCAACCCAATGTTGGTCAATGGACTTTCGTCAGACACTTCCGACCTTCCTGGAGGAGAGAGCTGTTGGCCAAGCCGCCCCACCTGACCCTCTCTCCTCCCCTGGAAACAAAGTATTAATTAAGCAATGAAAAAGGGGAGATCTCTGTGAACTTCAACTTGAACTTCAACTTGAACTTGACGGAGACCCCTCCCCCCCTTTACCTAGATCAGAACCCATGCCATTTGCCCAGCAAATTGCGACAAGTAAATACAAAATAACATGATATGGAGGGAGGGTGGGCGGGTCTTTGGCTCCAATGAGCCAACTGGAGGAGCCTGCGCCAGAGGCCGGCTTAAATACCGGCCCTGTTGCAGGCTCTTTCATCATCCGTCTGCACTGGAAATCACAGTCGGATGACCCGCTTCCTCCTCTGTGTGAGCCAATCAGGGTAGGGCAGGTCTTCCCCGATTGGCCCGCTCCTTCACACTCCTTCCCAGTCGCAAGGCAGTCTGGGAAGGAGAAGGTGGGCAATGGCGGCCCCCATGTTGGCCGGCCATGTAGCCGGTGGGGGTTGCTGGAGTTGGAGCATCAGGGGCGTTGGCTGGGCTGCAAGCAAGTAAGCCCCCTTGTTCTATTGCAAAGTTAGTAATTCCACAAAGATAATGGAAGCCCATGTATAGAACAGTCAGCAATGAAGTGGAACATCAGCCTTACATTTGTGTTTTGTCTTTCCTCCAAAGAGCTCAAGGCGGCATGTATGGCGGTGGGGGTTGCTGGAGGTGGGGCATCAAGGTTGTTGGATGGGCCGCAAGCAGGTAAGCCTCCTTGTTCTATTGCAAAGTTAGGAACACCACAAAGATAATGGAAGCCCATGTATAGAACAGTCAGCAATGAAGTGGAACATCAGCCTTACATTTGTGTTTTGTCTTTCCTCCAAAGAGCTCAAGGCGGCATGTATGGTTCTTTTTCTGTCTACTTTATCTTCAGCAAGAACCCTGTGAGATAGGTCAGATGATGTGGCCACAAGGTCACACAATGAGATTCATAGCTCACTGTGCACATGAAGCTCATTTTCCTTAGTCCTGGTCCAACACTCTAACCCAGCCTTTCTCAACTTTTTTTACCCTGGAGGAACACTTCAAGTGATTTTTCAGGTCTCAGGGAACTCCTGTATTGAAAATATTATATGTATAGTTTTTTTTAAAAAAATGTTTATTTTTTTCAATCACAATCTCTCATGGAACTCTGGGGTTCCAGGGAAGCTCATTGAGGAACCGTGCTGTAGAGATCTCAACAGAAACACTCTGCAACTGTTGAGACTACTGAATTTCTGTCTGGAAATACAGGTTGCTCCCTGTATCCACAGGGGATACATTCCCAGGCTTACTGTGGATATGCAAAACCATGGATAATAGCAAGCCATATAAAAAATGAATGGATTCCAGGCACTATAGGCTGCATTTCAGAAGCAAACCACCTCTGAACAATTCCTTGCTTAAGAAAGCACTGTCTCCTCCCACTCCATCTACAATCCCAGTCAGACCTGGCAGCAAAGACTTCCCCTTCCTAAAGGACCCTCTGCTTTATCTCCCTTGTTTTTCTTGTGGGACAGGATGTGTGTCAGGATGGACTCTGATAAGAATGGCCTTGATGCATTATTAAACCAAAAGAGTCCACAAAAGGATTCAAGCATTCTATTCAACAGTGACCAGCCAAATCTTGCAGGGAAATTCTGGTGATAGAATCAATTGCACCCTGGTCTTCACCACCCCTATACACACACAGAGAGAGAGATACACTGCTTTTGGCACTGGAGGCTCTATATAACCATGTCCTAAAAGGCTGGAAGGTTCCACACAGAACCCCACAGATTTAACCCGCTTTAAACATATGCATGGTTGAATCCTGATTCTGTGGGATGAGGTTGGAGGCTGCACAAACTTCATGCAAAACACCCTCCTTCCCCAATGTGTCTTTTTTTCTCCCTCACCTCCACTTTTCAGTCTGTACCTCCTTTCCTCCCTCTTGCCAGCCCCCATCTTCTGCCCCTCTTGCAATAGGGAGCAGGAAAGCGGAGCCTCAGTGAAAGGCTGTGGAGCTCCCAGGAGCTGTTGGTGGTGGCTGGAATAGAGCTGGGTCCTAAAGCCCAACAGGTATGATTACTATTTCTCATGGAACCCCTAGCCATGTCTCACGGAACCCTAGGGTTCCACAGAACCCTGGTTGAGAAATGCTGCTCTAACCAATGCACTTCTCTGGCTTTTCATAATCTCTGTGTTGGAGCCTGACCATTGGCATGAGAGTGGATGTGCCCACTCTAGTGCCTAGAGTTCATTAGAATACTAGAGGTATATGGCAGCAATTGTAAAACTGTCTATAGTCTAGGTTCACAATATGACATAAGGAAGATCAGATAATATAAAGTTGTCCTAGGGTGCTTCCAGATGGGTAAAAAAAAAAAAAAACCTCGGAAAATATTGGCACTTTCCAATTCTTTTTGTTTTGATCGTACAGGTACATGCATATTCATGGGTTTGCATCCAATCTCTTTCTTGAAATATATTGGTTACCCTCCCTTCCCCTCTCCCTTGAGTAATTATGTTTTATCCTCCTACTGATCACATTTCACATCCACTCTCATGCAACAATTTGGAAATTATTTTTCACCAGTTTCCACTGTGCCTTTTAAAAAATTATTATGCAAGCATTATAATCAAAGTCCCAAAATGCTTTAGCAATTCTATAATACTTAGGCATTGGGATCATTCTGTTTTAGTGTTGACATTCCTTTTTCCCCTTGCTTGATCTCTGTTGAATCTGTGTCCTGAAAACATGGGCTGTGTTTACTTGGTGGTGGCCATCTTTATAGCTTCTGAAACAGTAGAAACACACAGATAAGCACAGATACATTTCATTTTGGAAAATACTGGGTTAATTTAAACTGACCTGGGGAGTGGGAATGAAAAGTCTGTGGTAATGCTGGGAGGATTACCTCTCAGGAAATACTTCAGAATGAGGAAAATATCATATGGATCTACAAAATAAAATCAATTTTTAGAGTAACAAACCTGGGCCTTCCATAGACTTTTTCATCATCTTTTCCTTTTTCCACCCTCTTAATAATACCTTTTCTTTCTGTACAAGAATTTCCCTTTCATTCAATGGCTGTTACTGGTATGAGAATGCAATTGTTTTACCAAACATTGCCAAAGTGGCATGAAGCCAACCTGTGGCAGCTACCACACTGTGGAGATGTCACATGAAATGGCCCTGTGAGTGCCATTAACAATGAATGGACTTCCTTTCAAGTTAGTGCGTAGAATTAGGGAAGCATTATAGTCAACGATAACTTGGAAGAGCTGAAGTTATTTTTGCAGGACCTGTATGATGTCAGTGTTAATAACAGAAGTTATTATGAATGTTGCAATAATCTCACCCCCAAATATTAAATGCATTTTAATAAGATTTTCTCCTAAGCCTTTATCTGGGAGTAAGTGAGGATCTATTTGTATAAATATTAGTTATCTCCTGACCTTTACTGCAATATAACAAGTGTCTTAATTACATTTATCCACTCCTTCCCCAGTCCACCCCCTTAAGCCCAAAATGAGTTTATTAAGGATGAAAAGAAAGTTAATGTTATAGAGATTAGGTTTATCCATTACATATTGTTATTAATTCATTCTTAAAATTCATCATAGGAGGCAGTACAGTGATGCCACATATTAACTTATATGAAGCCACTTCCTGAAATGTTACTTAAAACCAAACTGTTTCCTTGGAAGGAAAAAAATGTTCAGCTGCCCTTTTGACTAGAGGAAGTAAACATCTTATTCTTGCAGGAGCTCTACATTCTCACAAGTTATTCTTCTATTAGTTAAAAATGCACATGGACAATGCCAGGCCAGGACAAGCTGTAGGCCAGGATATGGGTAAGTGCATAGGATTGCCACCTTTTAAAACGTGACAAATAATTGTGGACAGGTCAGCCATTCTCCATATCTGCAAAGCCAAGATGTAGGAGGACATCAGGATTAGTAATATTGTAATGTAACTCAAAGGATAGAATAGCTTGTATGCTTTTGTTTTGTTTTGTTTTTAGTGATGCCACCATCTCAGCAGGACTTTGTGATTTGACAACAGTAATCCAGGAATGTCACAGTTGAGTATCTCAGAAGAGGTATCATGAATTCCAACAAAAATTGATTTGGTATATCAAAAGTTACAAATGGGGAGGACAAACACAGGACAACAGGACTGTCTAGAGCCTCACTCAGCAAGACGGGAGTAATTAAGATATATTACATTGAGTGTGTGTCTGTGCCTTCAGGTTGCCTGTTGACTTATGGCAACCTCATAATTTCATAGGATTTTCTTAAGCAAGTTCCTTGCCAGTTCCTTCCTCTGAAATATAGCCTACAGCACCTGGTATTCATTGGCGGTCTCTCATTCCAGTACTAATCAGGGAGCCCTGGTGGCACAGTGGTTAAATGCCAGTCCTGCAAGTCACCACATTGCAAGTTCAATTCCAGCGGGCTCCAAGGTTCACTCAGCCTTCCATCCTTTTGTAGGTCGGTAAAATGAGTACCCGGCTTGTGGGGGCAATTAGCTAACACACATTGGAAACTGCTTAATACAGCGTAGAAGTGTAAATTGCTATTGCTTAAAACAATTTGTAAGCCGCTCTGATAGCCTTGTGGCTGAAGGTTGGGGTATAAATAACTAATAAATAAAAAACAAATAAAAACAAATAAATCAGGACTGACCATGTTTAGCTTCTAAGATCGGATGGGATCGGATGACTTTGGAGTATTATAATTATAATATATTTAGGGATACCTTAACCATTTTGTGGAGAAGGAAAAATCACACTGTTAATGCTGGGTTGAGCTGTGCCGTGGGCTCTGTGCCCTAATGCGGATGTTGAGAAAGTTGAACTGTATGAGTGAGTGTGACCTTGCAGGAGGATGAGGCTGAAGTAGGGTTGTCAGACTGAAAACTGGACAGGCCTCCTATATGTTAAATTCTTGTGTAGGATGGAATTTCAACAGGTGTTGCTTGTTACCTGGTTGCACAACAAACAATACATGCTGAAATTCCCTCTTTCACACAACCATTGAAGGTGCTGGAGCCCTCTCCAACTTCTACTCTGGCAACCCCAGACAGAGGAGGGGAAGAAGAATTTAGGGCTTTTTCAAACCATCCCCCATTAATGTCCTTTTGCCGGCATAAATAGTGGTATTTTTATGCCGGCAAAATAACCCCCTCACCAGACCTACCTTTAGGAGCATCAATGAGGGTTCCCCAGCAGTAACGAAGCACAAATGGAGGTCCATTTACTTCTGGGGTTGAGATCTCACCAATTCTCATGAAAAGATGCTAGCATGGGAAATTCAAAATTAAAGTAAAATAAAGACACAAAAATTTCACACAAGCACAAAAACACACTTTAAAAGTCCCAAGAAAATGGGGGGGGCCATAAAAAGAGCGTCCCCTACTCGGCTGTCCCGATCTTACCCGGAAGTGTTTGCCCATTGACGCTGCATTCATGTGAGCACAATGTCATGAGGATTAAAATGCCTGCAATGCTGGCAACAAAGCAGAATGGGAGATCTATTGATGGCTTGGCCTGTCAATAAAATAGGTTGGCTTATTCCCTACACATGATCGTGAAAGGATGATGTCATCTGGTATGTGCTCACTTTCACAATCATTAGGCGTCCTTATGATGCCGTATTTGCTTGGTCTGATAAAGTCCTTAGCTATGTTTGAGAATAAAAAGCCTAAACAGATACTTGTGGTGTTTTTGGTTTTGTTTTTTATATAATTGTTGCACTAATGGTAAATAACCAGTTTGTCAGGATTTGGAACTATAACTTTAACTATTTTTTTTCTCTTTGTGACATATGGATTGTGGGTTACTATTTTTTAAAAAACAAACTTAGGTTGTCTTAGAATTTGATGTAGTCTGTACTGGGGAGTATGCAAACTGAGGCCTGTTGTCCTGCATTTGTCCATCTGTTCCATCATCCCATTTGTAGCTTTTGATGTCCCTTGTGTATTGCTCAATATGACACTTCTGGATCACTGCTGTCAAACTTCCATTTCTGAGGATTTTCTTTCACTCTACATATTGGCTCTTAAAGGTTGTGGAATATGACCCTAAGCAAGAATGGAGGACCATGCCTCTAAGGAAGATGTACAGGGAGGGGTGTTGGCATGGTGTGTTGACTCCAATCACATTTCACTATGCAGTTCAAAATATTCCTTTAAAAACTGTCCAGTTAGGTATCAAGCTGCTGGAATCAGAAGGTACATGCAGGTCAGAAAAAAAGCTGCCAAATATCTTGGAAACTCGCAAACCAATCTTCTTTGCCTTTTCACCAGAAGCCTTCTGGTGGCTTTTGTCTGGATCTCTAAAGATTTTCTTTCAAAGTAGTGTATGTGTATGTGATATCTTTTTGTAGCATTTGCACAATTTCTGTGTTTCTTTGCTCAAGGCTTGTGTGTGTGTATATATATCACTGTCTGATATACACCATCAGTGTATATCACTGACTGGATCTCTAAAGATTTTCTTTCAAAGTAGTGTATGTGTATGTGATATCTTTTTGTAGCATTTGCACAATTTCTGTGTTTGTTTGCTCAAGGTTTATGTGTGTGTGTGTATATCACTGTGTGTATATCCATTTCAGGTAAAGAGAGAAATATGATCAAATTTAAATAATTGCTATAATAGAAATAGCACTTCTAAATAATTGCCATAAAACTAAGCTGTATAGATAAAGGAAGATGTGCACATTCATACTATTATGTGTTCAGCTGTGTATAAATGAATCCTCTTTTTACACTTATGCCTTTCTATTAATTTTCCTGCTTTCATTTATCACTTAATAATGGTCTAAAAAACCACTCACAGCAGTTATCCATGCTTTAGTGTCAAAATGGATGGTTGAACTTGGAATAATATAAATGGATATTTTTAATTAATTTAGGAAGAAATGGCGATTATGCTAATCAAATGGGGAAAGATGATAAGATATGAAGAGAGATCACAGCTGATTTGGGAGATGAGAGAAAATGTTGTAAGACCCTGAAAAGTGTCTTACAAGGCTGAAAAGTGCATCCCAGCCAGTTATTACAGTTGAGTGCAGCAGTGACACAATGGAGGAAAAACATTCGCAGAGACTGGTTGGATTGCTTGGTTGGACACAGATATAAAAGGTGGGTGAAACATTTTCAGCATAAATCAGTGCTTTTCAAATTGTGAAGTGGCTTTGTCCTTGGAGCCAGACATTGTGTACATGAAGATGAGGAAAGACAAGCTAGTGAGAAACCTCAAAGGATCATTTTGGGGATAAAGTAGGGAGGAAGAGAGTTGTTCTCTCATTGTAAAACAAAGGGTGGAATATAAATTTAATTAATTAATAAAAAGAAGGCTGAACCATGGAAATGCCTTTTCCTCTTCAGCTTAGACCTGGGATGAGCTGAGGCAGCCCCACCTGGTAGCAGATCCTCCTGGATCCAATTTGAGTTTGTCAGAATAATTTGATGTCCTTGCATCACCTCAACAGGATTTGGCAAGGAAGCATAGGGAGAGGAGTCATCATCAGAACTTTCCCAATAGCTGAGTGGGAAAGGACAAGTGGATCAATCCCTATGGAATAATGGTTAATGTTAAAAGTCAAGTGACCACTGTGACAGTCCCCATAGAAACACCTCCAAAGAGGATTTTTTTAAAAAATTACAGGCACCTATGGCTGCATCTGCACTGCAGAAATAATTCCGTTTGAGACCACTTTAACTGCCATAGCTCAATGCTATGGAATTCTGGGATTTGTAGTTGGTTGTGGTGCGAGAATACTCTGACAGAGAAGACTAAATTGTTCACAAAACAACAAACCCCAGCATTCCATAGCATTGAGCCATGGCAGTTAAAGTGGTGTCAAACTGGAGTATCCCACAGTGCAGATGCTGCCTAAATTGATCCATATCAACAAAACAGCTCTAGTATTTTTCATCTATGCCAGAAACAAATGCATCTTAATACAGTGAATCCTCTCCCCAACTACTGTGAGGGTTGCAGTTAAGCTCAGAGCTAACAGCCAGGAAGGTGGTGGGTGGGATATTTGATAGCATTGTCTCTGACAACCAAACACTCCAGGCACTGTGAGCTCTGGCTCCACTAAACTACTGGTAAAAATAATAGAATTTCTGTGTTAATCTTCTTCCACTTAATTGCAACTAAAATTAGTTTTGACTGAAGAATGGAATTCCGAACAACACCTTTTCTTATTAATAGGGATAAGAAAAATTAAGATTCTTTTTTTTTAACAGCAAGGGAAAAAGTACACATCAACCTTTATTTTTAATTGGGAAATGAAAAATAAATAAACCTTCTACTTAACTGCATCCCCTTCACAAAAACCTCTCACCATACCCACAGGGTCAGTTCCTTATTCTATAAAATAAGTTACTTAAAAAAAAGAAATTTACCTCATTATTTAATTTTTGGTATCCTGTTTCTGCATTCTCCAAATAATAGGGATTTTTGTCCCCCCTCTCTAACATTCTAGTTTGGTTTTTTTAAAATCTTCCTTTCCTGTATTTTATTTTCAAAAAGAAAATTTATCACAGACAAAAAGGCATTCTTATATAAAAGCAAGCATAGGACTTTATCAGATCACCCCACTAAACCCTTTTGCCAGCATAACTTTGCCATTTATATGCTGGGAAAAGAACTCCCCATGCCACACTTACCTTGCATCCATGCTAAAGGCTTCCCCGGCAATGAATGAGGAGTGAACGGAGCTCTGTTCACTTCCTCTATTGAAATTCTGCGTATTCTCGCGAGAATACATAGCACAGGAAATTCAAAAATAAAAAAAGGACACTCAAAAACTTTTAAAAAGCACAAAAACACACTTTAAAACTTACAAGTAAAGTGGGGAAGATCATAAAAAGTGCATCACCTACCTGCTCGTCATGATCTCATCCAGAAGTGTTCTTGCCAGACAGCCACTGACGCTGCGTTCACATGAGTGCAATGGCACATGGATTCAAACACCGGCAATGCCAGCACAAAAGTGCTAGGGGAGATCTATTGATGGCTTGAGCCATTAATAAAATATGACAGGTTTTGGACAAGACATAAACGCAAAAGGGTGATGTCATCTGGTATGCATGCCCTTTCACATTTATGTGATGGTCTGATAAGTGTAGCATTAATGGTGAGGATTAATGTAAGTTCAGCATGAAAGAGACACCAGCAGCTTCCCTCTTTGCTTTATTTAAAGCTAGTGCCGCTTTAACAGTGTGTTTTTTTCCTTGCAAATTCCATACAGTACAACTGGTTCTGGTTAAGACAGCAGATACAAGTGTATAAAATTTCAAGTTGTTTTAGTCGCCCACTCAGTGCTTCAGACCATCTCCCATGGTTGGAACAGGCTCCCTCACTCTCCTACAGTATTTTCTGACATCTGTTCCAGGAAGTTTCCCTGGCTTTAAAAGACCACTCCTCCTGCTCTTCTTTGCCCTGTGCCATTGGGGGGACAAGACTGGGATTGCTGTGGCATCCCTGAACTGTTGGTGCAGGCACTGTGTTGCAGCTGCGGAGCTCCGCTAATGATAATCAAACAATAATGGAGTTAGACGAGCAAGTCTGCTCTCTTTTTTAACACCTCCTACACGTGGTGATTAAGTACTGGGATCAGGAACATGGCACAAATGTGATGAAGATAGATTTCTAAGCAAGGCATGGAGCTCTTACAGGGAGAGCCAGTTAACAGCATGCAAGTTGTTCCTCACGTCGCTCATCAATCATGGAAGCATTAGAACTATGATGCAGAGCCATAGCGGAGAGGGTGATTGACGAGGTGAGCAAAAAAAGGTGTCTCTGTTAACAAATACAGCTTTTGCTAATGTGGAATTAGGTAGTGCATATTTTGGGCAGACAACTTTTTAAAAAATCCTAAGTGGAATAGCGTCACGAAGAGTTGAAAGGCAGAAACATTACCACCATTTCTCGTGGCAAATGTGTATATAGCCAGGGGAGGGGAGGAGTGGCAGTTTATGTAACCTAGATTTCCTCAACCCAGATCTTCTGGCCATTTATAAACATTATTTCATCCAGGGATGGCCCTTGGATTAGATAATATCCTACTTCATCTCATTCAAACAGGGGTGTGAGACAGAGACAAGGCCAGATGAAGTGTGTGTGTGAGGGTGGGTGGGTTGGAGCAGTTCCCAGAATAGGGTCCCTGTTGTGTGAGAGAGTGGGCTGTTTCTGGCATAGAAATGACACAGTAGAATAGAGAGCAACATGAAAGTCTTCCCATGTGAACCAATTTCCAGCCCTGCAACATCAGTAAGACTACACATTCTGTACATTTTTATTCAATTAGGTAAGACACAACATGCGGGTGATAGCAGAAACATCAGGAGATACAGGAAGTGACTGGGAAGAAGAACTAGCAAGCAACCCCCTTTTCCTTTTCAATCTTGGGACCTTAGCCAATGAGGGTCTTGGAGCAATTGAATCAATTGAATCATTGATAACCTGGCTTTGGGCTTTGTATGATATTAGATTCCAACTTCTATCATCCTTGACTATTGATTATTCTGGCTGGGATGAAAGGGAGGGATCAACAATATCAGGAGGCCCACAGGCTACTCATGTCTCTTGTAAGAGTATATCTAAACTGTGGTTATAGCAGGTTGATAGAATTTTAACAGTCATCACACCATCCTACAGAATGCTGGGGTTTATAGTTTGGAAAGGGACTTAGAATTCTCTGCAAGAGAGCTCTAGTACCCTCCCCTGAACTACAGCACAAGAGCTCTTGAGCAGAAAACTCAAAGTACCTCATCAAATGGCAAATCCCAGTTTCCTGTAGGATGGAGCCACAATTGTCAAAGTGGTAATAATGCTATAACTGTGCTGTGCAGGTACACTCTAAGGGCCCATTTATATGAGCACAAAAAACAGAGTGGTCCACAGTAATGACATTTCACAGCAGAAGCAATCTGTCTTAATGGTGTTTTGCCACCCACCCCCCAAAGTTTCACATGCCCACCAGTCAAGATGGCGGCCATGAGTGAATTACTCACGTTTTCACCTACTGTAATCTGAAGCCGCCGAAGTTTTTTGTTGTTGTTGTTGAAAAAAACCTATTTTAACTGTGCACTGGAGTGATATTTTGTCTTTCCAAAAAAATGGGGGAAGACCCTGTTTTCTGGCTTAGCACTTGGTTGCTAAGGTGAAAAATCAACATGGCAATGCCAGGTACTTGCCCTGTTAGTAGGCCCTACTACCACACTTGTTTGGCCAATCAGCTTTGCATGTCCTTTCCTGTGGGAAAGTGATTCAAAGCAAATTGCTTGTCCTAATGAACAGGAATATGCATTCCTCTCACTGTTTTTGAAAAAACTCTGGGAAAAGCTGCAAAGGCTTTTCCTTTGGCACTTTTGACATTTTTGGCCCCCCTCCTTCTGAATATGGTAAAACGATAATGGATCCCATTAAGATAGGTAGGATTTTCCTCACATTCTGTGAGGAGTATTTTCACCATTTACACAGCACCTAAGAGAGGATCTGCAACTGCTAGAGGTCTGGAGAGCATCCCCACCCCACCCATTGGACCTGATTGCACCTTCACTTTAATTCCACATTCAGGGGGGTGACATCATTTTACCCTATAATGATCTACAGTGCCCCTTTGAAGCGTCTCTCTATATATGCTACTGGGCATTTTGCCACATTTTCCAGATTTTTTTTTCAGTCGTCCTCATATTTTGAGGCCTTTTTGTTGTTGTATGACCTCCTTCTCTGCACTTTCTGTTAAAAAGGGCAACCAAAAGTCCAAAAAGGCACCCAAAAGCCAAAAAAAGAGAGAGCTAAAATAGCTGATGAACCCCTTTAAATCCCATAAACCAGTGAAATGACCAATGGTACCCCCATAGAGACTTGGGGGCACTGCTGCTTACTTGGGATGAATTTTTCCCCCGTTATGGAAGGTGAGAGATCCTTGGGAGGCTGTATGCCACCCATGTATCCTGCACTTCACTCACACCTACTGTAATACAACTAAAACATAGTGGTGAAATTGATTGCAGAGGTAAGAAAACCATAAAGTATCAGAAATGTTTTTGTTCTCTTGCATCTAGGGAAAATCCTACATAATATTATGAGACTACTCTAAATCAGTGTTTGTTATTGCTCAGACCCTTGACATATGATCACCAAGCAAGAAATGTCAACTTTTGTGAACTTAATGCATAACTAGTCCAAGCAGCGATCTTCTTGAACGGGTTGGATCACTCAGTGAGTCATACTGCTGTATCATGGCTGCTTAAAATCACTGCATATTTACAGCACGATACTCCTAATTAAATGGGAGTGTCATAAGTTAACAATTAATTTAATACAGAGAAAAGCAAGGCTAAAATAAGGGCCAAGCTGTTGGGCAAGCAGTTATTATTGCTGGTGGCCTGTGGGGTCTCACTGCAGGTAAGAGACATGCCAGTCTCTTTTGCTACGACACTAAAAATAAATGAAGCAGAATGATACAACAGCATTCTTATCCCAGGCCATGGAATAAGCTAGGAGGTCCAAGTGCGATCTCTCATATTTTG
The DNA here is from genome assembly GCA_030847615.1 of Gambelia wislizenii. Lineage (NCBI taxonomy): Eukaryota > Metazoa > Chordata > Lepidosauria > Squamata > Crotaphytidae > Gambelia > Gambelia wislizenii. The sequence continues at coordinate 32,035,729 of JAUMIR010000005.1, forward strand.
TGAACCAGAAGGGACAAGATTGCTCAGGACAAGATTGTCATTATGAAGAAATCCTCATTATAGCTGTCCCTTTCAGAAAATGTCCTTCTGTGGTAAGAGGGTATTCAAGCAGAGACTACTCATGCACTGAAACAGGATAGAAATGAGTGTAACAAAGCATATTTGACATACAGGCAGTTTTGGCTGAATCCACACCTGCAAAGTAGTAAGTCCTTACCTCGATCCTGATGCTGTTTGAACACACAACATTCTTCCAGTACTTCTTTTTAATGCCTGAGCGCTTTGATGCAGTTTTTAAAAAACCTGTTTATTCCAGTGTTTCTAGAAAACTCTTCTTTTTTGCAATGTGTGTCCTGCACCCTAAATTGGGATTAGGGTGGAATCAAGAGGTGGAGTGGTTAGAAGGTGGGACAATTTGGTATGTAGTTACCTTGGCATCCCCGTCAGGCAAGCGTGGTATTGCAATTTGTTTTGTTGTTGTTTTTTGCATTCAGTGTATGCATACTGATATTTACATATCCAAAGGTCAGAGATTCTCTGCTTGCTGGGGTGTGTGTGTTACATTTTATTAAATATTTATTAAATACAGTTGTCCCTCCATATTTGCAGGGGTTAGGGGTGCAGAGGCCGCATCCCTACACCGTTTTTAATAGGGACTTTGATAACACTGGTGTCCATCTTCAGCTGTTGTCAGTTAAGTCAGTCTTAGTAAATGGTCAAATTTTTGGTCACAGGGAAGAAATCAAACTGGTAGGGTGTCTTGGCCTGGCTGTGCATGCATTCACTTGGGAGGAAGGAGATGGGACACGGAAGTGGGAGAATGGAGGGCAGGTGGTACAAAGGTTTTCAGGGTGGACAGAGGGAGCAAGACAGGAGGAAGGGAGAGCTGCCACTGAGCTGCTGCTGTAGGAGCAGCTACCACATCCCCTTCCTCCTTTCCTTGCAGTGTTGGCCTTGATGGGTCTGGGCTTCAGAATGGCTCATACAGGATGTTCTGCATGCAACTACTGGGATTTCCGTGTGTGTGTGTGTGTGTGTGTGTGTGTGTGTGTTTGCAAAAAGATGTGCAGTGCTTTTTCTCCCAGATGGGCAACAACAGCTTGCAACATGCAAACACAGAGGAAGAGAGTTGAGGCTGTGAGCTTTCACCCCTCTTCTTTTAGAAATGGAAAGCTCAGTGAAGCTTCAAAGTTGCAGAGGTCAAGTGGATCAATGGGTCAATGGGGGAGACAAGTGAAGGGGGGAAATGCCCTTTCCCTCCTTCTGCTGCTGGTGCTGCCATCCTACCTGCCTTCCCCAGCACTATCCTCTTCCCCTCCCCCCATCCTTCCCCTCTGTCCACCTCAGAGACCTGTACACCAACTGCCTGCCTGCCCTCCTCTCGCTCCCTGTCACCTCCCCTTTCCCCCTCCCACCTCACTGAGTGAGTGAGCAAATGAACTTTAAATGCCATGGCCTAAACTGAATGAGGAGGCATTTAATTCTCCCAACACACACACACATTTATATCCACACATGAGATGGAGAAGTCCTTATGGGGTTACAGAGGGAAATGAGAAGGAAAGTGGGGTGAGGGACCCATCCAGTGGGAGTGCAGGTGGGTGGCAAGACTGAGAGTAAAACAAGAAATGCTGTTGTTTGTATGGTTATGTGGTATGGATATACATATGATATGGATATACATATATTCACACATGTGCCAGGAAGGAAAAAACTCCTCAGCTGCTACTGTTATATGGCCTTAAAAAACTAATAAATTGAACATGGGTAGAAACATCCTTTTGTACTGATGTGACTTTGGGTGGGGGAACTGTGTGGTGTTTGGATTTATATGGATGGGTATGAAGTTAAAGGGCTTAAGCCAGGACAGGTCCAATACTGCACACTGGAGCTGGAATATAGGCCTCATGTGGATTCAGCCTTTGCCCTAGGAGAACCAGGTTCCTACCAGTTAGGAAAGTGGTATACAAACCAAAAAGCAGGGTTGGGCACCAAAGAAAGGTAGCTTTCTACTATTTTAACCTTCAGCATTGACAATTTATATGCTTCTGGCAAGAGGCATAATGTCATGAATTTGGGGTACAATGCCCTATATTTGAAGGGGTGAGGTAATAGATTTGGAGGAAGCATCAGAGTGGAAGAAGGATTTGCTCTCAGAACCAGTCCCAGACACTCCTCTTACACAGAAGCACCAGCAGAACAGGTGTTCATTTTGCCAGTATTTCCCCAGTCTGAGAAGTTCATGCTTCTACCATTGGACTTGATTCCAGAAGTCACAGAACACCTACAGTCTTCTCTGTGCTGTCACACTTAGTAGTTGAGCTGCATGACACAGCATAGTATAAAGGTTCTGCATGTGGAACTATGCTATATCTGTCTACCCAATACCCCCTAGATTCACAGTTTAGCTGCTGTAGCTTCCTCAGCCATTCCATGGTTGGTGGAAACTGGAGTGGGATTGGAGAAACCTTTGACCACATTTTCATATACAGACACAGAATTACACTGTATGCTAAGATCCACTAGGGTCACCTGGAGGTCTCAGCAGATGATATAATCATTCTATACCTGGCATGGGGACACAGCCAGAAGCTTCTCCAATTTCCCTCCTCCACCAGCCACAGAAAAAGCATTGGAGGGACTGCAGCAGGCAAATGATAAGTCCGGGAGGGGGGGAGGGGAGCTTTGATTTTTGCAGAGGTGGAAGAGAACAGACCCCCCCCCCCCGGATCTTGAAGAATGGTAGATCCGGGGGAGGTGTTTTAATGATGGGCATGGAGACGAGCACAGGGGTTGGCTGGGGCATGGATACGGCCTGGCCAGGAGGAGACAGGGGCGGGGCTGTAGCAGGGCCTATTTTACCCCTTGCTGCCCCTGGCCTCCTCTTCTTTTCCACTGGATTGAAACACACCCTCCCGCCTCTGCCACAGTATGAGAATTCTGGTCGCGTCTCCGGCCGGGTAGGAATTTTTACCTACTCTTTTCTGAGGGGTGTTTTGCCTACCCCGTACTGTCGCTTGGGACTTTGACAATTGGCTTAGGGTGTGGTTTCTTAAATAGGCGGTTCACTTGCAGGGAGTGGGGAGAGAATGATTTGGCGTTCACCTATGGCAACCTCAAATTGAGTGGAAGGATAGCCCTCACTGAACTGTACCGGCATCTTAATGGATGGGGTGCAGCAAGGTAGACTATCCTTAGGGCCAGCTTCGGGTGGCGATCCTTCACAGAAGCTACACGGCTTAAGGATTTCCTTCCTGGTGCATGGCCCTCCAGCAGATGGCGCCCATAGGGAACCCTGGACACCGGGATCCCCATTGGGTCACCCAGGGACGCTGGGAGTTAGGTCACTCGTGACCAACTGCCCAGGTGCCCCCGCAAGTGATCTCCCCCCTTTTTACATTTGCATAGCCCAAGAAAGATACAATAAATAGGAAAGATATCAATAAAGTGGCCTGTATTTCAACCCAATCTTCTGTGTCTGGTCTCGTTATTTCATGCGTCAATCATTAATGCCAACCTCTTCAATGTTTTAAAAAATGCAGGCAAAGGTGGACTGATAGCTGCATATACCACTAACAGGATGCCAGCCAGTAACTGATGGAACAGATTAGATCTCTTTAATTGGAAAGATTTTGCTCACCAGAGACAGAACTAGCCATTCAGGCCAAAGCTGCAATTACACTGAAGGCTCAGTCTCCATATGCTTGTTGCTGAAGAACATCTGAGCCTGTTTGTATGACTCTCTGGCCTGTGACTCACTGGGAGCTATCCAAGGTGCAGACTTTTTGGCTTCCAATTTGCCTTGCCAGAACGATCTCTGCATTCCTTGACAATGTCCCCCAGAGGACCTAAGTGTATGGGGCAGATTGTATGGGAGACAATCCTGAAGGTAAGCTGGACCATGTAGGGCTTTAAAGGTAATAACCACACTTTGTACTTTGACAAAGTTACTGTTACTGTAATATGACTTGTTTTATCATTCATGCTATTTACTTCAAGTTTAGGTATATATTTTATTTAATTTAATTATGATCTCTTAATTGTATGAAAGCTTAATTGGATGTTTTGTACTATTTTATGTTATTTTTATTCTTTGCAATGGTCTTTGGTCTAAGCAATAAACATATTTTCATACTTTGCCCGGGAACTAATTGGCAGTCAGTGGAGTGGTTTTAATATTGATGTAATATGATCACTCCTGGGTGTAATCTGGCTGCTGTGTTTTGAACCAATTGAAGTTTCTGTACTTGGTACAGATGTAGCCCAATGTACAGCGCATTGCAGAAGTCCAACCTTGAGGTTACCAATGCGTGCACTACTATCTTTAGGTCTTCCAGTTCTAGAAAGGGGCACAGCTAGGATATCATCCAAAGCTGATAGTAAGCACTCCTAACCATTGAATATATCTTACATTTGGAGAAATGGGTCCAGGAGCACTCCCAAGCTGTGTACACAATCTTTCAGGGGGAATGTAACTCCATCCAGAACTGATTGACATACCTCCATTCCCAGATTAGGACCCTCAATAGTAAGCACCTCTGTCTCATATGGATTCAGTTTCAATTTGTTTTTCTTCATCCAGCCCATTACCTCCTCCAAGCATTTGTTCAGAGGACACACACTATCCTTAGCTAAAGTTGTTTTTGAAGGCATGGAGTGCCTTCATATATTTGGGTGTTGTCAGTGTACTGATAGCAACCCACCCCATGCCTTTGGATAATCTCTCCTAGTGGTTTCATGTAAATATTGAATAGCATTGGGGACAGACTGGCACATTGTGGGATGCCATATAAGAGCTCCTTTTTTGAGGAGCAGATATATCCCTAAGTGCCACCATCTGGAACCTGCCTGAGAGGTAGGACTGAAACCACTGCAGCACAGTGCCTCCAATTCCCAACTCCCTCAGGTGTTCCAGAAGGATACCATGGTCAATGGTACTGAATGATGCTGAGAAGTCTAAAAGCACCAACAAGGACGCAGTCCCCCTGTCATTGTTAAGGTGGAGATCATCCACTAAGGCAACCATAGCAATCTAAACTCCGTAACCTGCTCTAAAGCCAGATTGAAATGGGTTGAGGAAATGTGTGCCATCCAAGACTGCCTGGAGTTGGAAGGCAACTGTCTTCTCAATCATCTTGCCCCAAAAAGGAAGATTAGACACTGGCATTAATGTCTATTAATGTCTAGGGGATCCAGGGAGGGCTTTTTCAGGATTGCTTCAGGATAATAAGATCAGTGACAGGGAAAAAAAAAAGTCCCTTCCTTTCCCCAGGCCCTTTTCTAGTTTTCTAGAGAGAGAAACATCAGAAGATGGATGGTGACTTGAAGCAGAGGCTGGGGTTTGCAGCCATGGCAGTGAATACAGTTGTCCCTCCACATTCACCGATTTGGCATTCATGGATTTAAGTATTCACGGCTTGAAAATATTCTTAATAATCCAAAAAGCAAACCTTGATTTTGCCATCTTATATAAGGGACACCATTTTGCTATGCCATTGCATATATTGGGACTTGAGTATTCACAGATTTGGGTATTCACGGGGGGTCCTGGAACCAAACCCCAGCAAATGTGAAGGGACAACTATACTCTCCCGTGCAGACAGTGGCAGCAGAAACAGCATCAGGAGGGGGTGGGGGAAGCAGGAAGAGTAAAGCTACATTGAGGGTGTGCTCCTGAGTAGCTGAAAGCATGGAGGTATGGATTCACGCCAAGCACTATGCTTGGATTCCCACCATTTCACAGATCCACATCTCTCCACAGCCTTGTGTCTCTTGTGTCTTTCTGCAGCCTCACCAACCTTGCAAATACAGTGCTGTATGCACTATGCTACTACTGTTGAGTAAGGTATTGTATATTGTTTTGTGTACAGTACTGTAGTTTGGATGCATGGTTGGTTAACACCGCAGATTCTGAGCCTGTGGATATGGCGAGCCCATTGTATGTCATAAAGAATGTACACTCACTTAATAATATCTGCTCATACTCTTCAGCTGTTCTGATTTGGTGGGACAGTTCCAACTACTCATCTGCCATCTCACTTTTTCAGATGCTTATGAAATGTCCTGGTTCCTTTCCTCCTCCTACTCCCCCCTTTGTCCACAGCTTACTTCAAATTGCTGCAAACTGAGTTCAAAGTGCAAAAATACTTTGCAGTCAAATTAACAGGAAGGATAGGAGAGGATGAAGAAGTGTTAGCATGTCCTACTACCCCCTCCCTATGTTGTCTCATAATTGGAAATATTGAACACTTTTTGGGGTCAAGTTGGCCGGAGTGAATGAAAAAGAGGTCAGGTGGAGGTCACATTGACCTGGGATGTGTCTTAGAAATATTTTGGCAAAACAAGCCCATATTAGGATTGTGCAGAAGCCCCTTGGTATAATAAAACCATTAAGGAGATATGAATGTTCCGATATAGCGAGCAAATTTGTAATAGGTGTTGAAAACAATGAAATAGAGCTATATTTTTTTTAAAAAAAATCATATGCAGAGAGAAGATATGAATTGCATTTTTCACATTTATCACAGTGATCTTATCTGTTATCATTTCAGAAATATATGTTGACACATTCATTGATTTCAACTCAACATGGATTTTTCTGAGAGGACCCTCAGAATGTGTTTGCAAAAAAGTGGGGGAAAGCAGAACCATTGTTACACCATTATCTTTAAAAGCCAGTGCTCATTTTAACATTGCCTGAAGCACAATATTTTATAAATATGTCACATATTGGAATATTACCCAACTCCCACGTAACATCTGCAGTCCAACTGGGGAGGGGGGAGGTATATAGCATGTAATAATGCTTGTTGTCTTGCTGAAGTGCTTGGTGTGATTAGGAAAGTATAGCAAAGGTCATTTCTAACTTTATGTGTGTTCTGTTCCAGACCTCCTTCTAGAATTCAATGTATTCTTATGCATTCATAAACTGGAAGCCATCTTCCCATTCTCATATTACCTGATACGCTGCAGCTTGCAAGGGTTAACATGCTCCATTGAACCGACCATTATTATGACATCATCATCATCATCATTATCATTCATTCATTTATATCCCACCTTTCTCTCTAACAGCATATTTAAAAACAATACAGATTGAAACAATGCAAAAGCTTCAAGAAACATATAAATATAATTTTTTTAAAAAAAAATAATTAAACAATTGATAAAGTTAAAAACATGAAACATGAGAAACATTACAATTCATTAAAAGACAACATACACACTTTAAAAACAGCAGGATGCAGTAAGTTTCTAAAAGAATGACAACATAAAAATAGTTTAACTTACCGACTGAAGGAGAGCAGGGACAGGCCCATTCAGGCCTCCCTAGGGAGGGAGTTCTAAAGTCTGGGGCACACATGGACTCCTCCCTTGTTCCTACCCAATAAATCTGAGAGGGTAGTGGGACAGAGCGAAGGGCTGCTCCTGAAGGTCTTAAGATTCTAATATGCTCATAAAAATAACGTCCTCCAAATAGCCTGGATCCAACCGACATAGGGCTTTATAGGTCAAATCTTTGTTTTGAGAAGATGTGATAATTCAGTCACTGAAGTTAGACCAGTGATTGTTAATTCAGACTTCTGTGACAGCAAACCTAACAGCCATAAAATGTTTTGCATATGTTTCCTGTCATGCCTCCAGTTCTAGCCAGAGCTTGGCAAAGTTACTTTTTTGGACTACAACCACAAGAATCCCCAAACCATTTTTTAAATGTAAAAAAGTAAGTTCTAAACTCTCACTACTATCTAAAGCAGTGGTAGGTGGGCTATCATTTCACTCCCAAGAGCTACACCCAATGGTGAGAGGTACATGGGGAATATAGAACATTGTGTGTGTGGCCAGAGCTGGCAATGATCAGAAGCCTGTGTTGCTAGTGGACACATCTCAAGCCCTTAATCCCTTCACTCACAAACATGCTAAAACAGCAAATAGAAGAGTTCTAGGTGGGAATATTTCACTCTATTCAATGCTAGAAACTTGGGGAGTGAAGGAACATTTCATCGGGGGGGGGCAGCAGCAATATTATTGGGGGACAATATTTTCATTTTCTCTCCCTCCTTGAGAGCCTTGTGGTGTGCTTCTGCCAATGACTCTCATGTAAACTTCACTCCTTCACTTCTCATTTTGAGTGACTAAATTGTATGTGCATGTGCATGAAGAAGAATGGTCTTCTCCATCACACCTATTTGGCACTATGGGAAGAAAAAAATTGGAGGGATTGTGATGCACATTGATAGCATGCCTCCCCATGACCCCCCCCCAATCATCACAATAGGTCTCTAGCTTCAAAAAACAATGATTAGTTTTCCCAAGGTTCTCCCATCCCAGTGCTTTACAGGAAGGATGTTGAAATAAAATATTGGAGAGCTAAATAGTTTTGACCAGTTCTTTTTCACAATAGCAGGAATCTTTGGACGTTATCCTGTTTAGCCGCCCCGATTGTTTTAACAGAGGGGCGGGGTATAAATACATTTTATTATTTTATTATTATTAGTTATCAGATTACCATTTTAAAATGCTGTAATTCCGCAACTGAGGAAAACTGAAACATAGTGGCATGATTACAGTAATTATCACACATTGCCATAATCATGTGATACTACCACCACAGAATTATCACATGACCACCACTAGCAGTTTAAGAACAGGATTTCAGTTCATGCTATAGTAATACTAGTCTTCTTCGCATTGCCTTCTAGTGACAGAATATTAATGCCTCCTGCTGGCTGGCACATGTGCCTTTAAGATTTTTTTCCCTCTTACTTCCACAACTTTTCATAGGCAAGATTTTAGCTGTTCCCACAAGAAGATGCAACTTTGCTCTAAAACACTAAAAACAAATAAATAACCAAAGAAATTCACAAATAAACACTTAAACAAACATGAAAAGATACCAAGAAAAGGTGACAGTTGATTAAAAGAGTGTCTTCATCTTCTCCCCCAGAAGTTTAATTATGTGTTCTCGTTGGGAAAGGGCAGGGGGAGAAGAGGACTGCCCATTCATGCTGGAATCACACAATTACAGCAGGACATGATTATTCCACAGTCATCAATACCCTGAAAAGAGTGATATTGAGAGCTATTGGTGGCTTTTCCCATCAGTTAAAAGTTATGCCTAATCGACAGGTGAAGCACACATGGACCACGGGAGGACAATGTTGTCATGTGATAATGGGAACCCGTTTTTGATACTATTGAGTCGCAATTCTGCTATTTCAGCCCCCTTTTGATGAAGTCCTTGGAGGTGTTTTGGTGGACACTGTGGAACCTCAGGACATTTCTTAGTGGGGGATTCAATATGGAGAGCTCAAGAATAAAACTAATAAGTAGCCATTGAACCTAGAGGGTTTTTTTTAAAAAAAGACTATTATTTAAACATAAAAAGGGGTATGTATCATTGAATATCTATCCTACCACCTCTTAGGGATATTTGGTGGGAACATGCAAGAGGGACTTCTTGGTGGCAGCTCCCAAGCTCTGGAACTTCCTTCCCAAAGAGGTTCTACCAGTGCCCTCCCTGCTATCCTTTCATAGGCAGGCAAAGACCTTTTTAATTTTTATTTTTTTGGCAGACATTTGATTGCTCAAGGGGAAGGGGCCTTTCAGAATATGCTGTACCATTTTTCTGTTTTCTTTTGAATGGCCTTGCTTTTAACTGCATTTAATCCTACTGTTAGTTCAATTAGATTTTAAATACTTTTTAAAATGACATGAGTTTTAAACCTGTATCTCTTTTAGCCTTTGTAATCCACCTTGAGTTGCAAACTGGAAAAAAGACAGGATATACATGACAATAACATCAACAACAAAAACAACAACGATGATGATGATTTGCTTGCAAACTGCTGGATGGTTAAATTCTTCTGCCTCTGCCACTGAATGCTCCGTATCCATCCTCTATGCCTGTCTCATTGAATGAACTTTCTGCAATTTTGGTGCCAAGCGAGCAGAAAACAAAAACATCTGTTTCTCATTCATCATAACTCCTAAGCCCTTGCATATATCCTTCTGAAATTTTGCAGGTTTTGTGACCTATGCCATTTTCATACAATTTGCTAATAGGAGCTAACTCCCCAATACTATTTGGGGCATTATAGGAAAGAAGATCACAGCTAGGGAGAGAAGGCTTAAATATTGCTGTGCAATGTGGTACTCTTAGCCATCCTGCTCTTGATATTTAATATAAAAATAACCACATGCAGAACTTTAAAGTTGAGGACCAGCATTTGGAAATGTGTTTGCAGGCAAACCAGTTATGAGTGAAGCTCTTTCAAAACTGGCTTTGTGTGCTTCCCTAAGGCCAGGCATGTCAACAGCTGTGTTCTGTACTAACTGAAATTTTTGAGACATTGATTTATTTAAAACATATTGCCCCACTTTTCAGGCAAAATGAATCCCAGACCAGCTTACACCAGCAAAAACAAAACCAAGATAGTTTTGATCATACTCTTCAATACTCTTCAAATGGAAAAGTGGGGAGGAGGGAGGAAGAAAATATGTAAATTCAAGCATCTGTTTGTAAAGTCCAGCTTAAATGAAAATAATTCAGGGAGCACAAGAATCAAATGGAGGTGTTTTTTCCCCAGACAACCTGATGGAATAATCCCTGGTATCTGATCTGTCCCTCTGCTTGCAGCCAGATGGAATGATGCTTGATGATACTTGTAGTGCAGAATTAATCAAATATGTGTGGTCTCTCCTCCAGACTTTCATCTGCTGTAGCCAGATAGAATGGCTACTGTCCCATGGAAATCTTCAGGGCCAAATCCATAATAGAATACAATTACTAATTAACTCAGAAACTGTCATCACTTTATGCATAATCCTTCACTGCCACAATATAGTAGCTGGCCTTGGATGGATTTCTAGATCAAAGACTAGGGGCCAATCTACACAAGGGTAAAAAATGGAGTACCTTGTAGTAATGGCATCTTGCAGCAGCAATGACATGTCTTAATGGTTTTCTGGACTTGGGAGCCCTCATAAGCCTCACATTCCAGATGGCGGCCATGAGTGATTTACTTCCATTAGTTCTTCACCACCGCTGTGTTCTTCTTCTTCTTTTTTTTAAGTCATCCAAGGTATACTGAAGTGGTATAGTGATTTTTTCAATTTTACAGGAAAGCAAAACAAAAAATATCCATCCTGTTTTATTGCTTTAGCAAGTGATCGCTAAGGTGAGAATCCAATATGGCGGCAGTGGGCCCTTGCCCTGCTAGCAAGTCCCACCCCCACTGTCACCCAGCCAATCAGCTTTGTGCTTCCTTCAAATTTCTTGTCATTCAGTTGTCCAAACAAGCAGGAATGTGCACCCCCCCTTTTTTTTGTTTGTTTGTTTTTAAGTACAGGAAAATCGGTGAAGGTTTTCTCTGTGTTGTTTTCCCCATTTTGGGACCCCCTCCTTCCAAATAGTGTAGATTGGCATATGAACCCATTTAGATAGGTATGATTCCCAGCAAATTCCATGAGGTTTGTTTTTTTTAAAAACCATTTAGACAACCCCTAGGATCAACAAGTCGACCTAATTCAACTGGAGAAGCTCTAAACTTTGGTCCTTTGTTTTTGCTTCCAGGCTGTGGAAATCCCTACCAAGAGAGGTTAGGATATTCTTCATCTTGTCTCTCTATCAGCTGGTGCAGCCTCTTAAAAGGGGAGGGGGCAGGTCTTTAGCAATTAGGATTTATTTTATTGTATAGTATTTAAAAAATCTTCCCTGTAACTCAAGGTGGCATACATGGCTTTTCTTCAGAAACCCTGAGAGGTAAGTCAGGCTGAGTGAGAGAAAGTGAGTGGCTCACAGTCACCTAGGGAATCTCATGGCTTAGTACAGGCTTAAACCTGGATTTTCCAAGTCCCAGTCCAAACCTCTAACCACTACACCATACTGGCTCTCTTTGAACTGGGTGGATGTGCTTTTTAACTTTTATTGATGTGCTTTAATTGCCTTTACTTTGCCTAATGTTTTAGGGCACATCCAGACTGATTTAAAAGCCCCAGATTTTGTCCCTGTGCTTTCCGATTTTATACTGGGTTAAAATAAACTGACCTGAGAAGCCAGTATAAAAAAATCTCTGATAATAACTGGAGCTGACAGAAAATATTCTGGTATAAATGAAATGTGGATGGAACAAAATCTGGGACTTTCTGGTCTTTTAAATCAGTCTGGATGAGTCCTCATTTAATATTTTACAGTTTAATTGTGCTTGTTTTATCTTATTTTATTTACCAGATTTTGAGTCCCAGGGAAGTGGGGGGATGAGGTACAGTTTTGAATGCAGCTGGCATGTTTGTATTATTTACAGGAATCCAGGTTTCATAATAGTGTTTCATCTCCCAGGCTCTCATTAGCTTCAGTCTGGTACCCAGTTAGCACACATGCCTAAACTGCTTTGATTTCAAGATCATTTCCCTAGAGGATTCCCCTTTGTATTGATAGTTTATAATTTCTTTGAAGAGAAGTTCACTACTTCAGGGAACAGGTTTTGTGTTGCTTTATGTTCTCTGTGGGCTGCTGCACCAGCAGATGTGTGCATTGGGATCAATATGAAACAATTTTTTAGTGTTTGCTTGAAATGTGTAGAACACAAGTAATAATATTTAGACCACAGTAACTGTTCTTAATAACAACACCTTCCTTTGAAAAGTGCATACTTACTCAGTGGAGTTATCCCTTTTGATGGATGACAGATTCTAGTTCACCTACAAAGCTGTAAGGTTGGGAATCTAATTTAGGAAAAACCAGGGTGCTGAGGCTGAGGTATAGGCACCTGTTATAGAGGCTACCTAGGTGCCAATTACACGACAGGATAAGGTTCATGAAATTCCGGATGACCGTTCTTTTGCATCAGCAGTGCATAATTCACACAAATTCTTGCTCATTTGGAAGATGCGGTCAGTTTTGGTTTTCATAGTTTACACAGGCAAAGGGGGGGGGGCATAGCCTCCAGATGATTAAAGCCAGGCAGGGGGCGGGAAGGGAGCAAGGAGAGGGTCACCCAGGAGGGCAGAAAAGCACAAACATACAAAAGAACGATGGAGCAATCTGTTGGTTGCAGCACGCTCACACACACGCTCACACACCACCCAAGTTCCCGATTGTCTTCCCTGCCCCCAAAGCCTTAAATAAAGACAAATGAGTGAAGGAAAACACAAACAAACAAAAGAATGATGGAGCGATCAGCCGGTTGAGGCATGCACACACACACACCACCCAAGTGGGGCCATACCTGATCGTCTACCCTGCCCCAAAAGCCTTCCTTTGAAACAAACAGGAAGGGCTCAGAGCAGCTTTCCCAAAGTGGGCTGCAAGCAGAAGAAAGGACAAATGGCAGGCTCAGTGGATTTCTCTCTCCAACCCCTCTGTCTATTCGGAGAAGGCACAATGGTCACTCCAACCAATCAGGATTCAGCTCTGCTCACGCTAATTCAAAAAGGTCTCTGCAAGTTCACACAGATATTTGTGAATGGTAAGTTCCCATGACCAATTGTGCACATTTTCGTGAATTTTATCAAAAAAGTCAGGAAAACTAGTGAAAGCTGATACTGCGCGATTTATGGGTTTTTTGCTCCCCCTCCTTCTGAAAAGGGCGCTGTGGCTTCAAAATGCGTGGGACCTATCAGGCTTCTTGTCACATTCTTTTAGGATTTATTTTGCCATGTAAACGGCCCCCTAGTAAGTGATCTCAGTATCTAAAACAAATACACAAACAGTTCAACTTAATCCAGACACCTTGAGTCCCAATTTTGGGGGAAAGGGGGGCTATAAATAAATAGATAAAGAAAGAAATGATGATGATGATGATGATGATGATTCATAAAGTTGGTATCAGGCAAACACCTAATTTTATTTATATAAAGTTAATTTGCACTCCACTTTTCTACCAATGCGAGTGCAAGTGATTTTGAATGTACATAGATAACCCATTGAAATTGCGAAACAGTTTACAAATTAAATACCAAATCAGCACTTCAAATGCTGAACAAACAGAAGAGGATACAAAAGAGATTTTTCATCTAGTATGCCAATGCAGAATCAAGTTTGTCTGTTTCCAGGCAAAGTCTAAATGTGTCCAGAAGTTTTTATTATAAGACCAGAAGAAAACAGGTAGGTGGCACGTAGGACAATTCACTTTACCTTCACATGGTTCATCAGGACAGGGTACCAAAACTCATGCATAGAAATTCCTGGTTCTAGCTTCAGCAGCCCCTTTAAAAAAACAAACATTAATAATACTTTTTAATATTTTCTTTTAAAAATAATTTTATTAGGTTTCTTCTAATGCAGTTGTAGGGGGAAAAATACTTCTTTAGGTTGTTGTCTAGCTAAGGAACTACACAACATGGGATTAACTATAGTTTATTTTACTTAAGCAAAAGGCCAGGTTCTGACAAAAACAATTAAAAAAACTGCAAAAGGCCCCTCATCCAGGAACAAGTATGTGTTTATAGACTTATACCACAGAGGTTCTCCAAGTTCCCCAAAAACGCTTCTAGCCAATTAAATTCTTGGAGTGGTTTTGTGTACCTAGACATGCATGTACACATAGTGTTTTATAGTCATGCAGTATTCAAACAGCTGAGTTTCCCATATCAGTTGGCATACAGTGAGCAGCCCAGGTGCAAAAAACTCAGACAATGAGGCTTTATGGATGGATGTAACTATTATCTGAAGCCTGTGATGTAGTACAGTCTCAACTAAGCTCTAGTTTTACATAAAGCATAAACAATTTGACATTATAGTAATACATGAGGCATTTCTATGTGATCTCTTAATATAAAATTAGTACAGGTTGACCCCCATATCCACAGGTTCCATATCCATGGTTTCACTTATCCATGTTCAAAAAAATGTTCTCTCTAGGCATTTTTTAGGTCCTCCAATGTGATTCTATGGTCAACTTATAGCACTCAGCTCATTGAAAATAATAGGGTTCCCTATTATCCATGGTTTCAGGTATCCACGGAGGGTGGTGGTTTTGGAACATATCCCCCATGAATGCAGGAGTTGACCTGTATTGTGAGTGACTAGTTCATTTCTCAATAGAAACATTATTAGTAAAAGTTTTCTTTACAACTATGCCAATATAAAATATCAGCACAAACACACCATAAGACAAAAAAAGAATATGTTCAAGAGAATCTCTGTCAAAAATAGAATCAGTTTTCCAGCATAGGTTTTATATATTTTCTTTCTTCTTTTCCTGTTAATAATCATTGTTTTCCAAAATGTAAAGTATCAAGGATCCTATAACAAATCTTTCCAATATTTATGCTGATGCTCTAGGGGGTCTTGGGATATCACATGTATTATTTATAAAAGCAGTAAATGGCTGCCATATCTCAATAAACATGCCTGTCCTAGTTTCCCCTCTAAGAACTTTACAATTAGCTGTTAGTTTTTCATTTAATGCCTGATTCCACCACCTCCTTCACCATGTTGAAAAAAATCCACTTCCTCATGATATTTCCATCCTTTACTATAGCAATTCTTGCCTCTGATCATAAAATAGGTATAAGACCTTTATGATGCAAATGTGCATTATTATTTGCAAAGATGAATAGCAATAATAGTCTGCCATCATTGTTAACATGATGGGATAGGATTCTACCTATTACATTCAATAACTTCTCCCCCAAATCTCTTATTTTGGGGCAATATAGCCATATATGAAATAAGTTCCTCTTTAGTCATATCCTTTCCAACAGGACGAAGAAACATGTTTATTAATTAATGATAGTCGAGAAGGAGTAAAAGGCTATTTATTTATTTATTTCTCCCAACATGGGATCCAAAGCAGTGTACAACATTTTAAAAGCACAATACAATTAAAATACTCTTAATACAAATAGTAAAACACAATTAAATCAAATTTAAAAATACAAGTTAAAAACAGCATTAAAAGACAATTTAAAACATAATAAATAAAAACACTACATTTCCCATGTTAAAACCTTTATTTGGTGCAACACACTAAAAATCAAAAGCTTCTTTAAATAAAAAAGACCTTTACCTGCCAGAAGAAAGATAGCAGGGAGGAGTCCAACCAGACTTCCTAGGGACGGGAGTTCCATAACTTGGGAGCAGCCACTAAGAAGACTTTATTTCATGTCCTTATCAGATGTGCTTGGGATGGTGGTAGGACAAAGAGAAAGTCTTTCTGTGAAGATCTTAGAGCACAGACATGTTCCCTCGACACAAGCCAAGTGGACTTCAGCACCACCACTGAAAACAACTCAGTCAGCTCAGGAAGAGAGACTGAGGAGCAGTGGGGTGGATGGTACATCAACAAAATCCCTATTCTGTCCCAGCCATTCAACTTCAGACACAAACACTCAAACCCAGTAGGTTGTGTGGGATGGGGCACCTGGTGAGGTAGATGGAACTATGATAGACC
Source organism: Gambelia wislizenii (assembly GCA_030847615.1). Classification (NCBI taxonomy): domain Eukaryota; kingdom Metazoa; phylum Chordata; class Lepidosauria; order Squamata; family Crotaphytidae; genus Gambelia; species Gambelia wislizenii. The sequence continues at coordinate 32,052,126 of JAUMIR010000005.1, forward strand.
ACTGCAACTCTGCCTCCCCACCAACTAGGACTTACCTGCTGCTGCACTGAGAACCCCAGCAGACAAAGTTAGGAGAGGTTAACCCTCTCACCAGCTTCATTCACCCAGGTCTCTGTAATGCAAGCCAGGTTGGGATGCTCATCCAGGATCAGGTCCTGGATCAAAGATGTTTTTCCATTCACCAAGATGGTGTCGGAGATATAACCAACCTCCATTGATTCCATATTGTGATATGTTCTTTAATATTCATCCTATTCTACCCCCTCCCAATTTTCTATTTAAAGGTGTTGATAATAATTGAAAATCTATATGAAAATCCTCATCACTACAGTCCACAGAACTGTCTCACCACTTCTAGCTTGTTTGAATTGAACGTCATTTTAAAAAAAACCCAATGGAATGTTAGGTATTGCTAAACCTCCCTTTTCAAGTCTGAGAGTATTTAGCTATTTTGGAAATCTAAGTTGTCTACTGCCCGCAATAAAAGTCTCTAAAGATTTTTTTGCTAAATTTTTATTATCGTTTTAGAAGGCTTTATGGTATAACCTGAAAAGGTGTTACCTGAATTTCTGGGGGTTCATGAGAACCCCACTCACATCACATATCAATATGGGGGATTTTAATTAGCTCAATATGGCAGCGATAGACCAGGTAACTATAGGATCTTTTGACCTATGTGTACCAGTACTAACTGATGAGACTCACAGCCAGGAAATAAAATTATTTTTTTAAAAAAATCTTGGAAGCATTCACACCAACATGCAGGCTTCAAGCAATGACACAAGTCTAGCAAAGAATAGGAGGAAGTATTGAGATAGAAGAATAGCATTCAGGATGATGAGCTATACAAGACCTGTCCAAAGAGCAGAGATTCATGTAGAGAAGCAGTATGGCTATGCATGCCAGGTGACACAGAAAACCAACAGAGTGATGGCCTCTGAGAAACTGAGCAAACTTTGACGGTATTTTGGGGTGATATTTATATTCGATACTCCCCCTAAAGGGGTGTTATGAGTGGAATGCTATGTTGGGTGGACTTTCCCACAGTTAGACAATGGAATCTCTGGCTATGTTAATGATCACTAATGGCTGAGACATTAAAATTGGTGGGTGTCGGGAAACTTTCTATTGTTGAGACGAGGTGTGAAGGAAACCTAGTTTGCAGAGTAATGAGTTTTCCAGCCACTTGATTGAATTAGTGAATGACTCACTTCCAGGTACATCCAGGAGAATTAGCACATTTCCATCCTAACTTACTGTCTGAGGGGGGTCCGCATAATTACTACCCAGGTATGGCTTTGGGGGATTTAAAAAGACTCTTGTTAGGTTTCGAGCAAACCTTCACTCAGTCCCTGCTTCTGGGGAAGTCTGGGTCTACTGCTAACCTCGTGAAGTATCAGTAAATAAGCCAATTTATGAAATATAGCCAATTGATGAATTATTGGAAGGGTGGGGGTGTCAGCTCAGGTAACAAAAGAAATAGCAATTTTGTAAGTGCATGAGCTGTAACTGTTGCTAAATGGTCAGGCAGTCATTAATTATTTCCATTCTTTTCACTTATTTTTCAACCAATGTGAAGAACATATAATTTCTTCTAATAAGCTGTTTTGAATGTATAGTAATAATAGTACCAAAATATTTAAAAACTAGAGAAGCAAATGTCCAGATTTACTACTTGTTGGATTTTATATTGCTCTAGCTTAAGCAACCAACTCCAGACATTATACTCTAGCACAACTAGGGATTGGCTCAGTCCATGTTCCTGCCTGTACTTTGAGATCTATGGGAGCCATCCATTTCACCAAGTGAGGTGTGGCTGGGTGTGGTTACAGGAAACAGGGACTTTTTACTCCTGTCTATGGAAAATCCTTCCTACAAAGACAACACAGGCAACATTCTGGCATGAAATAAAGATCTTTTAACTTCCCAGGTTTTAAAACTTGTCTGTTTTAAGTTGTTATTATGGTATGAATGAACAGTTTACTTACACAAAACTATTTTGGGCCATGTTTAAGAGTGTAACCCTCCTGTGCTGGCATACATGAAGAAATTATAAAAGAACTCTTTCATAGGGAGGCCTATAAATATTGTAAGCAAATAAATGGCCCTTAATGTTTTACTGTTTCTTTACTTCAGCCTTTCTCAACCTTTTTATCCCGGAGGAACCCTTGAAATAATTTTCAGGTCTCAGGGAACCCCTGAATAAACATTCTATATGCTACTATTGCTTTCCCCCCACAATCACAATCTCTTGAGGAACCCCTAGCAACCTCTTGGGGAACCCTTGGGTTCCAGGGAACCCTGGTTGAGAAACACTGCTTTATTTATTTAATGTATATCCTGCCATAACAAGAGCCAAGGCAACGCACAACACAGTTTAAAACAAAATTAAACTAAAACCAATCAGTTCTAAATTTAGAGAATAGTTTAAAAGCATTTAAAGAAATTATTAAATCAAAATCAAACAATTCTATACCCTTCAACATTTCCCCAGTGAAAACTGTGACGCATATCATAGCAACATCACAGTGTGATAATGCAACCAAGGAAAAAAGAGATAGTGGTCAAGATGGTAAAAGTTATTATTGAAGAAGAACACACAATCTAGGAGAGGCTGCCGGGGCTGCTTCTGCCCCCTCCTCTCCCCCCTGCTAAGTTAATGGAGTGCAAATTAATTTTGCCTTGAAAGCTTTTTAGTAAAAAAAAAAAAAAAAAACAAGAAAACAAGAAAAATTTAAAAGACTCCAAGGTATCATGACTGGTCCTAGGAGTAAGTCCATTGAAGACAATAAGACTTATACTTAAAACAGATATAGAACTGGGCTGCGAACATAGCTCTTTACTATAAGGAGAGTGCCAGTTCTTTCCCCTCAGTCCCCATCAATGCAACCCATCACTTTTGTGTTTCCTTGCCTATCTCTGTCTCTCTTCCTTTCATCTCACTGGGATTTCTGAAGATATCCTACTGGATACCACCAATAAATCTCTCAGAGACATTAATGGCAGTGAGCTGATTCTTTCTTTCTATATTTGTCCTTTATTTTACTGATATGAACCTGTGACTCTGCGGAAATCATGTGCCATTCTGTTTTAGCACAGGACAAGCATTTGCATTTTTTTATTTTTATTTTTGCAGATGTTGATGCTTTTTCTTCTACACTTTTATGCTCTGCTGCTTTTGCAGCCTTCAGATATTGCTCACTTGGATTATTTCCACATACACACCAGACTTTCTCGTAAATGCTAGTCATACTTACTTTTGAGGAAACACTTTAATTTCTTCTTTACATGAGCTTTGGGCCTGGGCAGTTAAATACAACTAGAAGGGTTTCTTTTATCTCCCTTTCCCTCTCCCCCTATCTGTTTATCTACCTACCTACCCTATTTTATATATCTTTAAATACATATCTTATTATACTTATATGTTATATTTTATACTTATGTATTTATAATTTTTATGTCTCAATTTGGCAGAGACCGTCCCAATTAACCATCTGTCATCCTCCTTTTTCAGCTGTTTTTAAAACGTCCCAGTTTATCTCTTCTCCTCCCACTTTTCCCTTTGTCCTTGGCTTACTTCATTTGGTGCAAACTCAGTTCAAAGCACAAAAATAGTTTGTACTCAAGTCAGTAGAGGCAAAGGAGAGGAGGGGATAGAGTCTTACCCTTCCCAGTAGGCTCAGGCAAAAGCAAACTGCTGCAGCCTCTCCTAGCTTATCTGTTCTTCCTTATTAATGACTTTTGCCATCTTGACCCCAGTCTCATGTTGCTAAGCCATGTGTATCCCAGTTTTCATCTCTAAAATGTTGGAAGATTTTTTTGTTGCTAACTGCCTTCTAGTCAACTTTGACTCATAGTAAACCTGTGAATGAGACACCTCTAAGACACCCTGTCCTCAACAGCACTGATCAGGTCCTGCAGACTCAGGTCCATGGCCTCCTTGATTGAATCTATCCATCTGGTATGTGGTCTTCCACTCTTTCTACTGCCCTCCACCTTTCCTAGTATCATTGTCTTTTCTAATGAGACATACCTTTTCACGATGTGGCTAAAGTATGACAGCCTCAGTTTGGCTATCTTGGCTTCCATGGAGAGTTCAGGCTTAATCTGTTCTAGGAACCATTTATTTGTCTTTTTGGCAATCCACATTATCCTTAGCACTCTTTTCCAGCACAAATCTCAAATGAGTTGATTTTCCTTCTATTAGCTTTCTTCACTGTCCAGCTCTGACATCCGTACGTGGTGATGGGAAATACGATGGCTTGGGCAATCCTAACTTTAGTGTTCAGTTTTGTATCTTTGCACTTTAGGGTCTTGTTTAGTTCTTCCATAGTTACCTTTCTCAGTCCTAGTCTTCTGATTTCTTGACTGCCATTTCCATTCTGATCAATGATTGTTCCAAGGTATGGGAAATCTTTAACTATTTCAATTTCCTCATCATCTATATTGAATTTATGTAAATCCCCCGTGGTCATTATTTTTGTTTTCTTGATGTTCAACAGCAAGCCTGCCTTAGCGCTTTCTTTTTTGACTTTTTTAAAAGGCTTTGTTGTTTTCTGATATTTATTATGGCGTCATATGACATCACATATCTTTATAAAGATATGTTTATATCTATGTGTTTGAAAACTTTTTTTTAAGTGTTACAGGCACAGGAGTGTGGCAGGAGTGGGGGGTTCTGGGACAGGGATGTTTTCAAAGGGCCCATGTGATAATCTCCATACTCTCAGCCTCAGAGGAAGGCAATGGTGAACTCCCTTTGAACAAATCTTGCCAAGAAAACCCTATTATAGGGTCACCATAAATTGGTGTTGAATTAAAGGCACATAACAACAGCAAAAACAAAAACATCAGAAGTGGCTTTCTATTCTGTTTTGGTTCTTGGGAAGCATGTTTTGTGGGTCATATGATCTGGAAAAACACAAAACAACTGCTCCTGAAAGCCTCTAGGAGGAGGGAGGGGGGAGAAAGAAAGAGAGAGATTCTCATGGAGGGACTATTTGAAGTATCCAGATCATTTTCAATGGCAGCCATAGGTACAGTGCCATAATCAAGAGGTTAGCTGAGCATGGATAACTGCAACAATGCCATCCCCATTCATGCTTGTTTATTAAAAAGTAAGCAGGCTGAGTTTAATTGGACTCATCATTCATAAGCAACTGTGTACCAGTTTGTATGTGTCAGACTGCAGCCTAATAAATCAATAAAGACACAAGTCTGTTCCTCACACTCACAATCTTGCATGTGTGTAAGAAACAAGGCAAAAGGAATGGAATTCTTCTCTGCTATATCCAGAATATGAACAATGTTCAACTTTGGGTTCTCTCTCTCTCTCTCTCTTTTTTTCCCCTGTAAAAAAAGAAAAAGATTTCATTGCCTGTTTATGTGAAGTCTATTTTTCTTAGAGTGGATCAGTCCGAAGAAGATTGAACTTGCTGACCTTTCCAACTGCACAAGTGTTGATTCTCCTGATGTGTATAACCTGTACTCAGGATATGAAGCTACTGTTAGGACAGAATATGGAGAAGTGGAATGGTTGCCAATTGGCAAGGGGGTCAGGCAAGGCCACATTTTATCACCCTATCTATTTAACTTGTTTGCTGAACATATCATATGTAAAGTAGGATTAGATGTGGAGAAAGGAGGCATGAAAATTGGAGGAAGGAACATCAATAATTTCAGATATGTGTGTGACACCACACTACTAGCAGAAAATAGCAAAGACTTAGCACGATTACTGAAGAAAGTCAAGGAAGAACATGCAAAGGCACATTTACAGTTAAACATAAAGAAAACAAAAATAGTGACCACCATTGATTTACATAATTTTAAAGTAGATGATGAATATCTTGAAATAGTTCACGGTCTTCCATACCTTGGCTCAATTGTTAATCAGAATGGAGACTGCAGTAAAAAAACAAAAAACAAAACACCCAACAACAACAGAAGAAGACTAGGACTTTGAAGGGCAGCTATGAAGGAACTAGAGAACTATAAAGATATATCATTGAATACTAAAGATAGGATTGCCCATGCCATTTCTATGTATGGCTGTGAGAGCTGAATAGTGAAGAAAGCTGAGAGGAAGAAAATCAACTCATTTGAAATATGGTGCTGGATAAGAGTTCTACAGATACCATTAACTACTAAAAAGACAAATCAATGGGTCCTACAGCAATTCAAGCCTGAACTAGCCCTAGAAGCGAAGAAGGCTAAACTGAGGCTGTTGTATTTTGGCCATATCATGAGAAGACATGACTCACTAAAAAAAGACAATACTGCTTGGTAAAGTAGAAGGCAGTAGGAAAGGAGGAAGACTTCATTCCAGATGGATAGACCAATGAAGGAAACCATGGCCCTGGGTCTGCAGACCTGAGCAGGGCTGTAGATGATAGGGTGACTTGACAGTTTCTCATTCATGGGGGTCACCATACGTCAAAGGTGACTTGACAGGCAGTTAACAACAACAAGAAGTCTTGTAGTCCTTTTCCTCAGCAGTATAATGGCCTCTTATATATCACCAAAAAGGAGGAAATGCATCCCCCAGAAAAGGACAAATGAGACAGATTTGTATAAAAATTACACATGCTAAGTATAGGTGAAAAGGAAGATATGATTACTATAATTTAAAGAGAAATACCGTGCATTCACACTAGCAGGAAAATTGTGATCAAGTGATTTGTGTGTCTGACCAGCCTTCTCTCAGGGGCTGTTAACCAAAAACATCAAGGGCTGCTCTCCCTGCTTCTTTTGGTTCATTTTTAAAGCAGCTTTGGTCTGGACTCTTCTCTGTAAAATAAAACACACATGCAAAAGCCTTCCTGACAGTTCTGTCTCTGGGAGTGAGAGAAAAGATCACTCTCACATTCAGTCCTGGCATCTCCACCTAAAAGGTTATCAGGCAGGGCAAGTTGTCTTTAGGATACAGTGATAAGACTACATGACTTCTGTCATGCTGCTCTTTTTAGTATAACCACAGAATCATAGGATCTTAATGGCCACACTCTGAAGTAAAGTGGCAGGGCAGCTGGAAGGTTCTTCTTTCCGTGTTGCCTTCCTTCATGATCTCGTTGTTGTTCTGCCATTCCGGTCTTCTGGGAGACCAAGGTAAAACTATGTCTTTTTACCCCAGTCTCCCATGGGACTGGAATGAAAGAATGACAGTGGAAATTATCAGATGGGGACAAAAAAAAATAACATCCCTGTCTCGCTATATTTTCTCCCATCCCAGCATGATAACCCCACATTTCAGATCTACCTTTGTGCACAACTGCCCCCTCTCCTCAGCAGCCCAGGAATGAATGGAGCTCGAACAGAGCCACATTCACTTCCTGGTTTGAGTTCCCAGACATTCTCATGAGAGAATGAGCACATGGAGAATTCAAAAATAATAAGCAAAAGAAACTTCAAAAAGTGACACCAAGCCAAAAAAAAAAAACCCAAAAAAACCACAGTTAAAAAAATTACAAGTAACCGGGGGGGTGTGTACAAAAAAGTGTGCCACTTACCTCCTTGTCCTGATCGCACCAGGAAGTGTTTGGCACGAACCTCCCAGTGATGCTGGCATCGTGCCAGCATGACAGGGCACCGTTTCACTCGCCCATCATTCTGTGATAGAAACAGAATGGGCAATCTATTCATGGCTTAGGCCATAAATAAAAAGGTGTGTGGGCAGCACGGAACCAGCATGGGGACATAACAGGACTAGGATGACAACGTCTGAAATTAAAGCCCTTTTGCAATCTCCTGGCATCCTTGTCACACCATATTTAGGGCTTCTGAAAATGTCCAGTGTCATGCAGTAAGGCAGCATGGAAGACAGAACCCTCTTGCTACACCCCTGCTTTACTTTGGAGTATGGTAAGCCCTTTAGAATTGGAAGGGATTGCAGGGCCAACTAGTACAATTCCTTGCCTTGCTAGAATACACCACTAAAACACTCTTAAAAGATGTAGATCAAACTCTTATTTAAAGAATTCCAAAGAAGGAGAGTCCATCACCACAAGGCAGCCTATTCCATTGCTGACCAGTTCTTACAGCCAAGATGTTCTTCCTAATGTTTAAGTGGAATCTCCTTTCTTGTAGTCTGAATCCATTGATTTGTTTCCTGGTATTTGGAACAACAGAAAATTCCATCTTCTATATGACATTCCCCTCAGATATTTAAAGATGGCTAATAATGATCAAAATAAAACTTAATGGTATTGAAGAACACAACTGAGGGATATTCAAAGGAGGGGAAAAAAACACCTTTGGTTTAGGAGGAGTTAAGGAGCTTGGAGAATGTCCAGTTGAGCCAGTGTGGTGTTGTGATTTGAGCAGTGGACTAGGATTCTGGGAGGCCAGGGTTCAAATCCCCACTTGGCCATGGACACCCAATGGGTAACCTTGGGCAAGTCACACTCTCTCAGCTTGAGAGGAAAGTTATGGCAAACTCCTTCTGACCAAATCGTGTCAAGAAAACCCCATGATAGGTTCATCTTAGCTTACCATAAGTCAGAAACCAGCCCTGCCCATGACAAAATTGCCCTAAAAGGTACTGGGGCGTTTTGAGAAAAAAAATTGTGGTTGAGGACCCTTGTTGTTGTTACAGTAATTGCCCATCAAGGTGAATTTGACTTATGGTGACCCTATGAATGAGAAATGTCCAAGTCATCAACAGCCATGCTCAGGTTTTGCAAACTCAGGACTGTGACTTCCTTGATTGAGTCCATCCAGCTATAATGTAGCCGTCCTCTTTTTCTACTACTGTCCACCTTAGCAAACATTATTGTCTTTTCCAAGAGGACCCTTGGGGGCTTTAAAATAGCCTTTGAGGGTTGCAATTTTTCCTCCCTTGGTTTAAGGGCTTAACAGCCATATTGCATGACAGTAATCATATTCCACAATCTCACAGATTTTGCTTTCTGCTTATAACTTTACTATCATTTGAGGCAAGCATGATGAGCAAAGATAGGTGGGAGTGGGTTGGCCATAAGAAAAAAAAATCCAGGATCTGTATTAGGCTATAGGCTATAGATGGGTCAAAATGGTACAAAAATATGTGTAAGCTTAAGTTGCTACAAAATACATAGGGTGGAGGGCACAATTGGGGAGGAACTGAAGTCATGGTGTCCATGTAGTCTTAGTCCAGAGCTGGAAGTGGGGAAAGTAAAGGCTATAGACCCTGAAGACAGGCTTTAGCAGGTGATGTGACAGTTTAGGGTTCACCTGGAGCAACTCCCAGGAATGCTGTGAACAAAAAAGGCAGAAAAAATGATCTTCCATTTTTAAAAATATGTAAACTAAGAACTGTCTCCATTCTGGGTGAAGTAAGTCTACTGACATATGGAAAACGTAGACACTCGACATTCTCTGTTTGAATAGAGGTGAGGACCTTTTATACTACACAATTATAGCACCTGTGCTAAAAGCTCTCCACTGGCTGCCTATTGGTTTCCAGGCACAGTACAAGATGTTAGTTATGACCTTTAAAGACCTATATGGCTTGGGTCCAACTTACCTCCAGGACTGCCTCCTCCCATATGACCCGCCCCGTGCACTTCGGTTCTCTGGGAGGAACCTGTTACAACCTATGAAAACAGGCTATTGGTGACCTCCAAGAGGGCCTTCTCTGCTGCTGCTCCCAGATTATGGAATGGCCTGCCAGACGAGATCCGTCTTATTACCACCTTAGACAGTTTTTAAAAAGCTGTCAAGATGGATCTTTTCCGGCAGGCCTTTCCTGAAAAATTATCCCGGCCCAAGACTCGGCTGTCCTTTCCCTCTGAGCTGCAATTGGATTTTTAAAAAATTATTGTATGTTTTAATTTTTTTCTAATTTAACATATTTTTAATTATTGCATGTTTTTAATCCTTTATAATTTAATATTATTTTAAGGGGTGGGTGGGCTAGGGTACTGTAATTATGGAGTTTTTTATATTGTAAGCCTCCCCAATTGCAATGCAGAGGGGCGGGATAGAAATAATAATAATAATAATAATAATAATTATTATTATTATTATTATTACATTTTAACTGCCACCTATGAAATCCAGGAATTTACAGTTTAGGCAGAGGTATTTAGAATTCTCAGCCAGAGAATTCTAGTGCCTCATCACACTACAAATCTCAGAATTCCATAGGATGTTGCCACAGCAGCCAACATGGCGTCATAATGCTATAATTCTGTAGTGTGAAAGGGCCCCTTTCACACTACAGAAAAGAATAGCCAACAGATGCCACATTGGAAGTATGATTTAGTGATTGGAGAAGAAGAAACCTCAAAGAATAAATATACCAGCTGCTATAAAATCAAATGGTATAAAATTTGGTAGCCATGCATAAGAGCCCATATGATATAATGGTGAGAGTGCTAGACTGAGACTAGGGAGATTCAAGTTTTGGTCACCAGCGACTCATCAAACTCACTGTGTGACTTTGCTCCTGGTCCTGTCTCTCAGCCTGACCTACCTCACTTTTGTAAGATTGTCGTAAGGACAAAGGAGATTTTCAGATGCATAAAATTACCTTCTTGCCGCACAAGCAGCCTCCGGAACAGTAACGAGGCTGCTGCACGGCAAGGGTCCATTTTGGACGAGTGAAAAACAGCGCGGCCGCCTCCAATGCTGGCCGCAACAGTCATGGACAACGCCGAGAGAGAAATGGCGTCATCCAAAATGGACCCTTGCCACGCAGCAGCCTCGTTACTGTTCCGGAGGCTGCTTGCACAACAAGAAGGTAATTTTACACGTCTGAAAATGTCCAAAATGTGGAAGATGATACCCATGTATTTTTTGTGGCTCCATCTTAGCTTCATTGGAGGAAAAGTACATACAAATTGAAATATTTTAATATACGCTATTGGAACTGGGATTACTATGGCTGCTGGCACCAGACTTGGGACTTTATCAGGCACATTGTTTTAAACTTTCTTTTGCCGGCATTTTTATGTCAGCAAAAGAACGTGTCTCCCCGCACTCATCTCCTCTCCCAGCAAAGGTTCCTCCATGACTGAAGAGGAAGTGAACGGAGCCCCGTTCACTTCCTCGTTTGAAATCTTGCACAATTTCATTGCGTGGGAAATTCAAACTTTAAAACAAAAATAAAGCATAAAAAGTCACACCAAGCAGGCACACACACACACACACACACATGCACACGCACAAGCTTCCAAGTAACCAAGGGAGGGTCATAAAAAGAGCCAAACTTACCTGGATGTCCTGATCTGACCTAGAAGTGTTCACGCCTGACCTGCCATTGTTGAGGTAAGTCCAAGATTTAAAGGGACAGAGGTTTCGCATGCTGGCAATACTGACAAAAAGCAGCAGGGAGATCTATTGACAGCTTAAGCCATCAATTAAAAACCATGGCTTTTGAGCTGTTTATAAGCATGAAAGGGCAATGTAGTCTGATCTGCATGCCCTTTTGCGGTTATGTGGCATCCTTATGATGCCGTATTTTCTGTGCCTGATAAAGTCCTTGTGCTGCAATGGATACTCATTAAAGGACTTCAAGTGTTCTCAGCCCAATTATAGGGTCTCAAAAGAGTCCCGTATTGTTATTTTTGTCACTACCTCCCCCAGTTTGGAGTGGGTAATTTGCGTGCCTGTTGCCTTCCTTGGATGTGTTAGCTGTTTCTCAGCCCCCCTCTCAGGAACTGACCACTGATTCCCCATGATAAGCAATATATATGCTGGCCTGCAGAACCAAGATATTTTGATTGGTAGTACAGGCTGAACATCCCTTACCCAGAATTCTGAAATCTGAATACTCCAAAATAATCCACATGGGTGGCTGATAGTGACACCTTTACTTTTTGATGGTTCAGTGTACACAAACTTTGTTTCATGCACAAAATTATTTAAAAATATTGTATAAAATTACCTTCAGACGGTGTGTATAAGGCATATATTAAACATATATGAATTTTCTGATTAGACCTGGGACCTATTTCCAGAACATCTCATTATGTATGTATATGCAAATACAGGTTTTCAAAATCCCTCCCCCCCAAAAAAATCCAAAATCCAAAACACTTCTGGTCCCAAGCATTTTGGATAAGGGATACTCAACCTGTATGAGAAAGACAAACAAAGCATTTTAAGAAAAGTCCCAGGTCATTCAGCCATCATCCTGAAAAATGTGTCTGTTAACAGCTCCTCAATTATCGAGGGACAAGCACTATATGCATATTAGATCTCCTTATGCCATTATCTTCTTCTTCAGCAGATAGGCATTTTGCTTTTCTTTTTTTAAAAAAAGGTATATCTAGATTCTTTGTGTGTGACATTATATGTGTTTAACTTTCTCCTTTCCCTAAACAATCATATTCAAAAAAAGTTGCTACACTTTTTTGGCCACTGATACTAACAAATAGATCCTTCCTAGGAGCCCTTGCCTCACACAGGTTAAACACGCTGAAAGCCACTTTTTCTCTTTGGAAGAAGATATTTCCAAACAGAGCAACTTTCTTAAACCTTACGTACCTTCAACCTGGGTTTTCACTGTATGCTGATAAAACCATTTTTTAAAAGGTGCCCAGAGCAGCCCATAGATTCTTGACTATTCATTTCACAGTTGTTAATTTTTGCTCAAACATCTCAGCAGAGGCCCATAGGTGAAGTGCCTAAATTCTCTTTCAAACAAGACAGTGCCTCTGTGCCCTTTCTTCAGCACAAGAGGAATAACAGGCCTATTAGAGCTGCAAAAATTTATGTTCAAAGTTGCCAGGGGACATTCAGGAACATTGTGTCCAAAGTTCAGTATGGCCGTTGCTGCATCCTGTCTTGCAGAACTGTATGTCTGAAAATTATTCAACTACAACCTGAAAAGACCACTGAAGTTTAAATATTTGCTGCATTAAAGCTCCATTTCTGAAGCAGAGCAAAACAGCTGCCGATTTGTGGTATGAAGTTCAGTAGTAGAGAGGAAATATCTTTAAATGGAAGCATATTGAATGAGAGTCTTTTGAACATCATCATGCACTTTGTGTTTTGCTGAGCACCAGGACCAGCCTAAGACATTTTGCTGCCTGAAGAAAATGACAAGATGGTGCCCTTTCCTTAATACACATACAGAATCTGACAACTGGCAACAGAATACCATTCTCCATTACATTGTTACACAAACTGCATGGGGTCCGTGGGGACCCTCTAATGTCCAAAATTATTTATGGGGAATGTTAATTAGCTCAATTATGGCAGCGAGAGGTTGGGCAATGGTGGGATCTTTTAACCTATGTATACTGGTAATAATGGAGGAGATTCTAACCCAAAAGATACAATTAAGTGATCTTTACTGGAAATATAAACAGCTTTTATGCAAACACTCCAGCTTCAAGCACTTGCATAAGGCTAACTAATAAAGTAGGTAGTATTTGGATAGAGGGAGGGGATGATGGGTGATACAACACCTGTCCTGAAGAGCAGAGATTCCTGGAGCAGAGACTCAGAGTTGTGTTCTGAGGGTCACACAGCAAACTGGCAGCATGGATGTAGGAGGAGGAGCTTTGGACAATTTGGTGGTGTTTGGGGATGATATTTATATGAAATAAGTCCCCTGAAGGGGTAGAATTTTGAGTGAAATACAGTGGTTCTCAGAGGTTCCCTGGACTAAACAAAGGGCACTCTGGAAGAGTTGATGATAATTAATGATTAATGCTTTTGGGATTTAATAGGAACAGGCAAGGTTGTCATGGTCAGTCAGGACTCAGAGGACTCAGAAGGCGAGGAGGCTGAGCCAGTAGCAGAAGAGCTGGCTGAGTCTGAGTCTAGCCCTGAAGAACCCAGGGCTCAGCAGCCTAGCCCTCCCCCAGCTCAGGGTCCAAGCCTGGGAGACATAATGGAGCAAGAGCAAGAGGTAGAAGAGCAGGTACCTACCTTTAGCCAAAGGAGAGCAGAGAAGGCGTGGCTTCGTCGTTCCCAGAGATTAAGAGACAGAAGCTCATCAATCACCCCGCAGCTGGGAGTGGGAGCTGGGCTAACATAAGCAGCTGGGGGAGGCTGAGTTCCTTATTTCAGGCAGTCTGCGTTACCTGGAGAAAGCCTCTGCCTGTGACTCTCCTGGAACCTTGCTATCTTGAGACTTTGGATACCTTGACCTTGGACTGCCTTCGTTGACCCACCTGCTGGAACCCTTTTGACCTTGGACTGCCTCTTCGTTCTGCACTCTCTCTCTCTGTGTACTTCTGACCCTGTAGGACTGCTACTGACAACACCAGGTACTGTGCTTCTCAACTGGGTTGTTGCCGAGCCGGGCTCCTTATCAGCTATTGAGTTGGCTTCTGGACAAAGGTCTTTTGTTTGGAGGAGAGTAGGAAAGGAAGGACCTATTTTTACAAGCATCAAGGTCCCTTGCTATTGTTGAGTGGATTAGTGATTGACTCACCTCCAGGTGTTGAGTCCTAATCAGAGTATTTGTTTTGGGGAATTTCCTACGGCCTTTCCCTTAGTCTTGCATGAATCCCACTTTGGTATTTATGGGGTTCCCAGTTTACCTGTAAACACGTGGATGGCCACCTTAGCCAAATTATTAAATATAGCCAATTATTTGATATCCCAAGATGGGAGGCTATCAGGGTAGGTAAGAACATCTAAAGGCAGTTGGCCAGTGTATGGGAAGATCACAGACTGTGTGGGGCACACAGCTCTGCCTTACAACAGAAGATAATGTCCAGGCCTGAGGAGGAGCAGGCGAGGGACTGCTGTTGTTGCGCCACAGCATTTGCTGTCTGAGGAGATTACCTTGCTCTGCCTAATGTGGCAGAGCCAGCCTAGCTGAATATGGATGAGAAGTCAAATTCTACAAACTGATCACAGGGTAGTGTAGGGTAGGGTGCCCTCCATATATTGTCTCTTCTCTGTTCCTCCTCTTTTAAATGTGGAACTTAAATTAGAGGTTGATAATGAGAGGGAACCAGGGAAATTAGTTACACCAAATCAGATTATTGGCCCATTCAACTCAATATGGTGGCAGCAGGTGGCTGTAGCAGTAGACATGCTCTCTAGTGTTGTAGATAGGAGTCTTTCCCACCACTACGTGGACATACCAAGCACTGAACCTAGAACTTTCTACATGTAACACATGTGAGCTATGATGCTAAGGTATGACCCATGCCTAAAGAGGTGAGAACAATGTATTTTTCATTCTCCTGTGATTGTGAGAAATTAATGAGAAAAAGAGACTGGGACAGAAATAAAGAGAGTGAGGACACGTGATGAAGAGTGGAATAGAGACCTGAGAGTCGTGAGTCAGTATAAAAGTAAAAATGACTATAGGGAGTCATGTCGGCTCTTCATCCCAACCATCATCCACATCTGTTAAATATCATGAACTATACTTTAGGTGTAGAAAGTGTATGGATGTCTCAGTGCATTCCATTACCCTACACAATTACTTGTGAATCAGTTCCCTAATGTTGTCAAACTATTTGTGATGATAACTGTTCTGGGTGTTTAGATACTGAACTCCCCCACTTAGGACTTTTTCAAATGGGGGGAAAAACCCTGAGGAGGTTGGGAGAAGAATGGGGCTGTCATGCTTACAGAGTCCCATTTCAGATGACACCATCCTCCTCTGTCCTCCTCCTAACCCCCCCCCCGTGCTTCCTCCATGCTGCGGGTGCTGCTTTTTAATGATGGAAAACCTCCGTCAATAAAAAATTGCGCCCACAGCATGGGGGAAGGTCAGGAGAAGGACAGCGTTGTCTGAAACGGGGCTCTGTAAATGTGACAGCCCCATTCTTCTCCCAACCTCGTCGGGGTTTTTTAACCCCATTTGAAAAAGTTCTTTCAGTGGAGATTATCAGACAGGCTAAATGTGGCATTACACGAATGCCAGGAGATCACTGAAGGGCTTACCTTTCATATGACATCATTCCCAGGTCGTCATGCACCCATGCTGCTTCCGTTCTGACAGCATGTCTTTTTATTGACGGAATGACTGGTGAGTGAAACTGTACTATGTTATGCTGGCATGATGTCAGCGTCACTGGGAGGTCCATGCAAGAATACTTCTGTGTGCGATCAGGACATCGAGGTAAGTGACACACTTTTTTGTACTCTTCCCAGGTTACTTTTTTTAAAAAGTGTGTTTTTCTGCTTGCTGTCACTTTTTTACTTTTCTTTTTCTTTTTGAATTTCCCTTGCTCATCCTTTCATGAGACATGTGTGGCCAAGCCATTCCTGTTTAAACTCCATTCACTTCTGGTCAGCTCAGCATGTGAGAGAAAAGTAGGTTTGAAAAGTTAGGTTATTGTTCTGGGATGGGGGCAGGAGAAGAGACTGTGAGATGGGGACACTTTTTTTTGTCCCCACCTGATAATTTCTAGTGAAAAAGACTGCAATATTGATGTTGACAGAAAGGAGCATTTCAGTTTCCTGGATAATTGTCTCCAGGAAGAAAATTCCTTCAAAAATCTCTCCCTGTTCCACCCTTTCTAGCAGCCTGCATGATGATCAGGAGATCTCAAATGCTTGTGTTCATACTCATGTATATTTTTCATTGGTCCTAATAAAGCTACTGCTTGGGTATGAATTTTGAGTGAATAATATAATTATCACCATAATTGTAAAATAAGGACAGCAGTTACCGGTAAATGAAAGGATCAATTCTTATTTTTCAAGGCATAGTAGGAATTGTTTCCTTTCATCAAACTTACAGTGTGAACTACAATAACTTGCCCTGTAACTTGTGCAATTATTTAGATCTTCCTGACCTACATGTTGTCTGAGGAACACACACCACATGTTCTAGTTTCTCAAAATAATCAAGAATAATCAAGAATATTTGATTGGACTAAATTGGCCTGAAGTAGAATACAGCTTATTTATTTCTGACAAAAAGGAGCTTCTCGTAATTCTTCAGCTATGAATACAGGATATACAGCAATGTTAAAATAGCACACTAGCTGTGATTAAGAGCAAGCAAGCAGCAAGGAATTTATCTCAAGCCTATGATGCCGGTGCACATAGGTAGGCAATGCAAGGTTGCAGCAGTGAAACTTGGTTGTTTCTAGAGACCAGAGAGAGAAGTGGCTGTAAGTTTTGTTCCCTTGATTGACAAAATGACAGCTAGCTAGCACTATCTCCTTGACCTTTCCCCTCAAGGCAAAATGGTGGAACCTGAGGGCCAGGTTATGAGGTGGGAAAGTATATATTTGTATACAATTTCAAGATCAAGATCTGTACTACAAATCTGAATCAAGGGTACCATCACAAAATTTGCAGAAATACACACATCTGAAAGATCTAATCTGTTCCAATCTGCATATTACTCCAGGAAGTGGGGATTAAGTTAGTTTGCTAAAACACACAGATCAAATGAAATCATTCCATTTTTATCCCGTTTTAAGCCAATTACCTGACTGACTGAATGCTGGAGCAATGGAGATGGACCAGACAGCGGATAATCCAGCTGGGAAAGGGGCAGATGAATTAGTTCCTTTCTTCCCTTTTTACAGCAATCAGCAAGATAAATATTACAATATATTACTGCTTGTAAATCTAGCAGCAGATAAAGGGACAGAAAGAAGGCTGGGGAAATGGCAATCATCTTTGAGGTCAGGAGGACCAGGACACTGAAGGAAAACTTGAAGCAGAAGTTATATATGTTCAAGGGGTAGTCACAGGCAAGTAAGAGGGGGGCTCAAAAAAAGCAATACAAGGACTCCCTGAAACAACATCTCAGGCTCAGCCAAATTGATCACCAACAATGGTCCGCCCTGGCCTCACATTGGGAGGCATGGAGATGCACTATCCACAATGCTGCAGCCTTATTTGAGAACTCACGCCGAACAAGTCTTGAAGAGGAACGACAATGCAGAAAGAATCACAACCCGGAAACATCACCCAAGGAGACCTTCTGCTGTGCTTTCTGCAACCGGACTTGTTAATAATAATAATAATAATAAAATTTATTTATACCCCACCCGTCTGCTAAAAACAATCGGGGCAGCTTCCAACAATTAAAACATTATAATAAAGACTAAAAGCACCACCCACCCCCACCCACCCCCATAAAAAGACAATAAACACTAAAAATTAAAACCTTCTAACTAAAAACACATTAAAAACAAATATATACATAATTTTAAAAGCCAGGAGACTGAGCTCCTGAGGCCGGGATCTAATCAGGAAAGGCCTTGCGAAAGAGATCTGTCTTTAGTGCTTTTTAAAAGCTACTCAAGCTTGTCAACTGACGGATCTCATTCGGCAGGCCATTCCATAAATTGGGGGTGATTACCAAAAAGGCCCTCTGGGAGGTTGCAGACAGCCTAGATTTTTGTGGCTGAAGCACATTCCTCCCAGAGGACCGGAGTGCACAGGGAGGGTTGTATGGGAGGAGGCAGTTCCGGAGATAAGTTGGACCCAAGCCATTTAGGGCTTTAAAGGTAATAACCAACACCTTATACTGGGCCCGGAAACTGATAGGCAGCCAGTGGAGAGATTTTAATACTGGAGTTATATGATCTCTCTGAGATGTTCCTGAGACCACTCTGGCTGCCATATTTTGTACCAACTGAAGTTTCCGGACCAAGCACGAAGGTAGCCCCATGTAGAGCGCATTGCAGAAATCTAGACGAGAGGTTACGAGTGTGTGCACCACAGTCTCGAGGTCCCTTACTTCCAGGAAAGGGCGCAGCTGGCTTATCAGCCGAAGCTGATAACAAGCGCTCCTGGCCGTCGCATTCACTTGACTCGTCATCTGAAGCGATGAATCAAGGAGCACCCCCAGACTGCAAACACAGTCCTTAACGGAGAGCATGACCCCATCCAGGACTGGCGGTTGCAACCCAACTCCTGGTTTTGGGGCCGCTACCTTGAGCACCTCCGTTTTGTCCAATTTAATCTCAATCTGTTTTTCCTCATCCAGCCCATTACTGCTTTAAGACAGTCATTAAGAGGAGAGATGCCATTGGAATTCGAGGCCGATGATCGGGACAAGGAGAAATAGATCTGGGTGTCATCAGCGTACTGATAACACCCAGCCCCATAACTCTGAATAATCTCACCCAGCGCCTTCATATAGATGTTAAACAGCATCGGGAACAGGATGGTGCCCTGTGGAACACCACAAGTAAGCTCCTTTCTGCAGGAGCAGCTATCCCCAAGCCGCACCCTCTGGGACCTGCCCAAGAGGAAGGACCGGAACCACTGGAGCGCAGTGCCTCCGATGTGCGGGATGAGTCCTTCCTGAATCTTCATTTGCGAAGAAAAGCCAGAGAGAGTCACAGGCAGATCACTTGCAGATTTTAGGATGCAAGCCAAGAGTTCTAAATGAATTCACATGTCAGACCTTATCAAGTTCTGGTGAGGGAGAGGTCCCCTTCCCAAGACTTCCTGTTTCCCCCTTAAATTCCCCCTTAAATTCTTCTCTCAAGACTCCCTGTATCTCGCTTCATCTTTTCCAGTTCTAGATCTTGATTCTCACCATTAGCTCAGTTGCTCACATTACAGCCTGGATAGCAGGGCCAGCTGTAGGAACATATAACATGGTCAGGCAGCTGCTAATACTCCACTGCTCTGGACCAATCCATTGACATTTGAGCTGGACCCACCCATGCTTCCTGGCTTGGAGTTTCCAAGTGTCAGAGTGGGTGTTTGGGATGCTACCATTTTGATGCTTCTGAGATGCTTCAGAGTGATTGTGGGACTGTAGCAATGGTGTGTTGTTTGCAAGCCATTGCTACAAATTGTGACAATATTGCAGTTACTACCTGTTGTAGACCACAAAGTCCACAGGTTTATGTCAGTGGAACCCTCCAATTGTCCTCATTTGTCAGGAACATTCCCAATTAATCCTCTGTCATCCCATTTTTTCAACTGCTTTTGAAGGGTCCCAGTTTCTCCCTCCTTTCCCCCTTTGTTCTCAGCTCACTTCCATTCAAAGTACAAAAGTTGTTTGCACACCATTAACTCAACTGTGGGAGAGGAGAAGAGGGGCAGAAGCTTGCTCTCCCCAGTAGACTCAGACAAAAGCAAACTGTTGCAGCCTACCTTAACTTCTGTACTCTTCCTTAACATCCTTTGCCATCGTGGCCACACTCTGATGTTTCTTGACCACACATGTCCTGGTTTTCATCTGTGAAATGTTGGAGGGTATGGGAGGGCCATTTAGCTTATGTCTCTCTTGCACTTGGCACCAGTTTATCACCACTTTCTTCCTCTAGAAAAATGGAACCATTCATGTCTGGGCTCCACAAAGCAATCTTAACCTGCCTTCATCTGTTGTAGGTGTCTGTTTTGTCTTTGTATGCTGGCAACACAGATCTAAATTAGCTTTCTTCACGGCCTCCTCCCTGCTCTCATGCCCATCAGCAATGTTCAAAATCTTTTTCAAGTGTTTAATGTGCCAAATTACATGTCAAGGACAAATGAGTAAGAAGTGTGCTAGTTGAAATAATTTCATTTAGAGTAATAATACACGGTTGCTACTGACTGTGTGTCTGAAACACAGATACAGCACCCATCAGCTAGATATCTAAATATGAAATCCATTTTTCTCTGGTCTACAAAGCAGGCATAAATGATCTAAATATATGACAGGTTGGTTAATTAAAATACTGGAAGAATTCCACTAGGACTACTTGGAGGTTTATTATAATAAAAAGCTGTGTCCTAGTCTAGTGATCTGTATGTCATTGCACCCATCTGGAGAAAGAAGATTCTCATTCTTTCTCCTCTGCCCCACTTTGTTAAAGAGAAAAACAACAGTTTCATTCTCCTGCTTAATCTATACTGGTAGTGATAGTCAAAGACATAACTATGTTAGTCTGTATCGGTATGCAAAGGAATCTTGTAGCACCTTTGAAACTAACTGCAAGAAAGAAGCTTGTAGTATAACCTTATGCTACAAATGTATTTCAGTTTCAAAAGTACTGGTATAGGTAGGTACAACCTCATAAAATATTTCTGCTTTCTACTATTTCTGCCTACTAACTGTTCATTATCATCCTAGTTTTCCTTGAATATACGTGTAATACACTGGGACAGCTGTAATGCATTTTATTTTTCTTACACATTGAGGGAGGTATGATAATATGTTGCCCCAGTGTATTACAAGTGTAAGGAGCACATTACATAGTTACCTGGGAATGGGGCTGTGCTCCAGATATGCATGCAATAGTATGGCCCTCCACACTGAAGATGCCTATGTGTGAGTGGAACTTCATCACAATAATAAGGTTTCAGTATCCTGTCTGAAGTTGTAGATGTTTGGCATTAGGGATGAGTAAGAATTTTGTTTGGTTAATTTTCTTATAAGAACTTTCCAAAATTCACAAATGTAAACATAAATACAGCCATCCTTCCACATTTGTGGAACTTGATTTCATCAACTTGATTTCTCTCAAATACAGAACGTTTAAAGTGTGTGTGTATATGTGAGAGTATGAGAGTGTTGTTAGGGGATGATAGGACATTCAATCCCTGGCAGAAGCCAAAAACTGTCTCAGCAGACTAGGTAGCAACCCTTTCCCAAGAATACTCACACA
Organism: Gambelia wislizenii; assembly: GCA_030847615.1. Classification (NCBI taxonomy): domain Eukaryota; kingdom Metazoa; phylum Chordata; class Lepidosauria; order Squamata; family Crotaphytidae; genus Gambelia; species Gambelia wislizenii. The sequence continues at coordinate 32,073,599 of JAUMIR010000005.1, forward strand.
CAGAGTGTTTGGCTTCCAGAAAACAGGAGGGAGATTTTCAGACAGGCAAAAATCTCCCCTTGCCGCGCGAGCAGCCTCCCGAAACTGCTGCGCGGCAAGGGTCTTTTTCGGACCGCGCTGTGCCTGTGGCGAAACCGTCCGTGTCACTTCCGTGAAGCTTGGGACGGCTCCGCGCCATATTTCAATCACGGAGGCTGCCCGTGCTTGAAATATGACGCGGAGCCGTCCCAAGCTTCACGGAAGTGACACGGACGGTTTCGCCACAGGCACAGCGCGGTCCGAAAAAGACCCTTGCCGCGCAGCAGTTTCGGGAGGCTGCTCGCGCGGCAAGGGGAGATTTTTGCCTGTCTGAAAATCTCCGAGGTGCTTTTAATCTTCAGTAGTTTCAGTATATACAGACAAAGTGCTACACCAGGCATCAGAGGATCATAGGAAGAGAATGAACACTGATCTGGCTTTCTTATATACATCTCAGCACAGCATTGGCTTACCCAAGCACATGGTTACATTGCATCAGATTTCCATACTACATGGCTTTGTACTTTAGTAACCCTTCTTCTGATGCAATCCTTCTCATGCAGCTGTAGTATGATTAGCATGACTGGCAGTTCATGGAGTCATGGAGTCAGTCATCATGACTCAGCATGATTTCTGCAGTTGTTTGGCCATTTTAAAACTTAGGGTTCAGTAACCAATTCCTGACAAGTATATCTCTAAGCGTAATAGGTCTTGGAACATTTACAGAGTCTTATTAAAGTACTGCAATCCCCATGTAATAAAAGCAGCTCCTTTTAAAAATGAAAACAAAAACAAGAACACAATTGAAAAACTTATTAACTCAGACCTTTGGTTTAATATTCATTGGAACTTGCCATATTTATATAATCAGATTATTACTTGAGGCTTCCAGAATTTGCACATTACTAATTTCATTCATACTGTGGGATTCGGGATGGAAGCATTTAACACTTTAAGCAAGATAAGTCCTAACAAATTCAAGTACTGCCACCAGAATTTTGTATAAATACCCATGTGTAATACTGAGTTTAAATTGTATGACTTTATTTGCATAGATATTCTTCTGTTTAGGAAAGACCACCTGGCTCATATGCAGTATTTTGTTAACTGGTACATCTACTGGGGATTGTTAAACCATGCAGATAAATGATTGTCAAATGTCAAAGATTCATATTCTCACCTCTTACGTCACTTAATTTGAGCATAGGAGTAATGGAATGACATCCCTCAGAGAAACAGCTCCATACTTTCTGCACTGTTAAATGTATAAAAGCCTCCAAAGAAGGTGACTCCACCACACTCCCAGGCAGCAGCATATTCCACTGCTGAACAGCTCTTACTGTGGCTTGAATGTTGGACAAGGAGTACCAGAGACCAAAGTTCAAATGCCCACTCGACCCTGGAAACTGGTTGACCTTGGGCAAGTCACATTCTCTCAGACTCAGAGGAAGGGAAAGACAACCCCACTCTGGAGAAATCTTGCTAAGAAAACCCCTAGGCTAGTGTCACTATAAGTAAGAGTTGACCTAAAAGCACATAACAACAGCTCCCAGTATAAAATCAGAACAAGCAGAGATAGTTCAAGATGAAGGTAATAATGATTCTTACAAAACAGTACAATTTGTGACAAGGTAAAAGCAGTGTTATAAAAAGCATATCTAAAAGACCTGGGAGATGGTTTTCAAATGAAGCAGAGGTAGTGAGTGTTCAAAAGTGTACCTTCAAGTTCCCCACCCCAACTGCCCTGTAGCCTGAAATGAAACAGCCCATTCTACCCCATCACCTCCACATCTCTCTGCAGATTTATAGATGGTGTTATTTCTCTTCTACTTGAGGAGGCTTGGAAAGGAACTATGCTTTTCTCTTGACATTTTCTTGTTTCCCTCTGCTGCATGCATTCCCTTCCTTCCATTTAGAGATTTGTGTTCCAGAGCATAACTGAACTTGCATAGTACAGACCAGAGATGGGCATCTCTGAGGCTACAGTTGGGGACTTGCCAAAACCACCCTTTTTCTGGCAAAGAAAAAAGAATAGAGTGTGCTACCCCTCCCAAAAGTGTCCCAGAGGAACAATTCACCTTTTATATAAGCCCACCCACCCACCCCCACACACACATTGCAGGTCTGGCTTGTTTAGCATTTTGACAATGCGTATGGCCTCCGGAAGGTCCCTTGGACATAAAATTGGCCCCTGAGCAGTCCGCAGTGTGATGCAGCAGCTAAAAAAGCCAATGCGATTCTAGGCTGCATTAATAGGAGTATAGTATCTAGATCAAGGGAAGTAATAGTGTCACTCTATTCTGCCTTGGTCAGACCTCACCTGGAATACTGTGTCCAGATTGGGGGAACTACAATTCAGGAAGGATATCAAGAAGCTGGAAGGTGTCCAGAGGAGGGCAACCAGGATGATGGGAGGTCTGGAAGCCTATGAGGAGCGGCTTAGGGAGTGGGCATGTTTAGTCTGGAGAAGAGACGGTTGAGAGGGGACATGATAGCCATGTTTAAATATTTGAAGGGATGTCATACTGAGGATGGAGCAGGCTTGTTTTCTGCTGCTCCAGAGACTAGGACACGGAGCAATGGGTTCAAATTACAGGAAAAGAGATTCCACCTAAACTTTAGGAAGAACTTTCTGACAGTAAAAGTTGTTCAGAAGTAGAATACACTGCCTGGGAGTGTGGTGTAGTCTCCTTCTTTGGAGATTTTTAAACAGAGGCTGGATGGCCATCTGTCAGGAATTATTTGATTGTGTATTCCTGCACAGCAGGGGATTGGACTAGAAGGCCCTTGAGGTCTCTTCCAACTCTATGATTCTGTGATTCTATAAAAATAGATCTAGGGATTTCTTGATTCCTTCAGAGACAGGCTAGTCAGATCTGAGATATACTAGACACATCTTGAAAGGCTTGATTGCAACCAGTGTGTTGCAGCACATGACTGCCACCACTGCTGTGTAGAGGCTAGACCTTAGCAGAGAGGTGAGAAAGCAGTAATTATCATACTTAAACAGTGCAGCACTCCTCTCTGTTTCCTCTCTAATATGATTATCTCATTGCAGACAAGACCACTTAATGACAAAATTCTTTCTCCTCTTTGAATTCTTAAAACAGTGGGTTTACAACAACTCAGTGGAATCAACAACCCTATTCAGGAGTCATACCTGAACAGGAAACATCTGGATTTGTAGTAGCTTTGATGTGTGTAGTGCATGTAGGGATTGCCAAAAATATTTTGTTGCCTGAGTTGCAGATTGAGATGGCACACACTCCCTATTGCATTCACAGAAACCAGATAAATCTTTCATCATGCCAGAACCCTGCTAAGGAACTACTCTAGCTAGGATGTGTGGAGCCAATTCAGTTCTGAAGAGGTGGCTGCACCCCATCAGTCGAAGAGAATGATGCTGACTGAAGTCATGGACTTAGATTGAGGCTATTCAGCAACTGCTAAAATACAAAGGAGAACTTCTTGAGAGCAAAGGCTTCTTCAGGAGTAGGAAGTCTCATTGAAGTACACATCTTTCTCCTAGGGAGACCAGCTTCCCACATGCCTGGGTGAGGTCCCAGCACTCAGCAATATAAGCCTAGACATACTATCACTATGTTGCTGGGACTGTAGGGTTGACTTTTGCACTTCTTCCTGTGATTGTACAAATAATCCATGCTATAATTTATGTGTAGGAAGGAATTGGTGAGATTGTGAAAACTCCAGGGAAAGCTTTATCCATGGTATACCCAATCCTTCCTTCAACTTCTTCCAGAAAGAAAGTGACAATGGGGGTGGGCAGGTAAAACCTTGTGTAAGCACTGCTACATTTCTTGGGTAAATTACAGCAAGTGAGTAAATACACTCACGTGATCCTTAATTGAGATACTTATGAAAGGCATTTTTTGCATCAGTAAAACAAACAAACAACAGAACAATACCATGACCTGGGCTGACAAACTTCCCCTGCCCCCCGCCCCCACGGCAAAAAGCTAGGATTACACCGGGAGGAAAACAGAACAGCAACAACATCATGCAAACAATCTCTCTACTTTCCAGTACTAACCTACCTCCGTTCCACTATATAAGCCTTGTGTGAAAATGACCAAAATCTTTCCTGAGAATTACACTGTATTTCTTGTATAATGTGACCTTTGCTGTGATTGTCCTGCCAATGCCTGACTTTGGACTATGCTTGACTTCATCTCTTTGAATCTTCTTGCCTGTTTGATGTTGGGAACTAGACCAATTTGATCCTGGACTGTTATTTGACTTTAGCTTTTTCCTCCTTGGTTCACTTACATTAGGACTCTGATTGCTTTTGGACCTCAGCCCTGTTCTCTGACTCTGCTTACAGAATCGCCCTGCCTGGCTTGTTTGTTTATGGTGCAGGCCTTCAATGGCATTTGCCTTTGAGCTGTAGACCTTGCTATTTTGGCCCAGGAACAACCACCTGTGATGGGATAGAGCTTTCTTCCACAAATGAAGTATTCTATTTGCTTTAATATTTCCTGTTCAGGCATAAGACCTGTGCCTGATTACAGACTCAACCCATATCCTCCAACATTTCATAGATGAAAACTGTGACATGTAAGTCCAAATAACATCACAGTGTGGTCAAGATGGCAAACATTATCAGTAGGGAAGATCACACAAACTAGAAAAGGCTGCAGCAGCTTGGTTTGTCAGACACTTCTGGAAAGGTAAGGTTCCCCCTCCTCTCCTCCTCTCCCTGCTGCTGAATTAACTCAGTGTAAATTAGTTTTCCACTTTGGGCATGGTTTGCAGCAAATGAAATAAGCCAGGGACAATGGAGGGAAAGGAGAGGAGGAGAGAAAAACCAGGACTTTTTTTTTTTTTTTACAAAAATATTTATTACAGATTATGACAATACAATAAAAGATATAAAGAAAAAAGAAAGGCAAAAGAGATAAAGAAAAAGATAAAGAAGAAAAAAGATGCCTTCCCATCTTCCTCTCAGCAGTTATATATACATAAGCCTAATTATTTGAGCCCCCTTCCATAACCAATCCTTTCTAATCATCAAACCCCCAAATTAGCAAGCCATTGTGTTTTTTTCACAAAAGTCCATAAGGGGTTCCAATTCTTTAAGACACTAATGACCTTTCTCTAATCATGCATGACAATTTATCTATTTCTGCTAAATCAGCTAATTCCACCAACCACTTCTCCATAGTCAGTAAATCTGAATTCTTCCATTTTTGTTCACATAACAGTCTTGCTGCTGAGAGAAACTAGGGGCTTGTCTATATGAGTCCCCCAAAACCAGAATGATTTGCAGTAAAGACAAGTTGCAGCAGCTGCGACTTGTCTTAATGATTGTACAGCTCCCATAAACTTTGCATGCTGTCTATTCAAGATGGTGGTCGTGAGTGAAATACTTGTGTTCTTAAATCTGCTGCCACTGAACTTTTTCTAAAACCCTATTTCCATGATGTGCATAAGCAATCTTTCACCTTTACACACACACAAAAGAAAATAAGAAAAAAATGACACCCCATTTTATCACCTTAGCAATCGCTTATTAAAGCAAAAATCCAACATGGTGGCAGTGGGCACTTGCCCTGTTAGCAAGCCCCACCCCAATGCCTGTCCAGCCAATCAGCTTGCACTTCCTTTCTTATGGGAAATTGACTCAAATTGAATTGCTTGTCCCAGCAAGTGGGAATGTGCATTTCATTTAGAGGTTTTTTTCCCCAAACTCCAGGGGAAAACTATGATGGTTTTCCCTTCACAGTTTTTGATGTTTTTGGTCCCCCTCCTTCTAAATATGGAAAAACGATGTGGGATGTCATTAAGACAGCCCATATTCTCCTTACATTCTGTGAGGAGTATGTTCACATTTAGACCACCCCAGGACATTTTAAAAGCAGTTGAAAAAGTGGGATGACAGAATTAATTAAGACTGTCTCTCAACAATCAGGAGAGTTGGAGCATATGTCAATACGTTTCTGGGCAAGGTACAAAGTGTTGGTTATTACCTTTGAAGCCCTACATGCTTTGGGTCCAGGTTACCTATAAAATTGCCTTCTCCTGTATAATCCACCCCACCCACTTAAGTCCTCTGGGGGCATTTGCTCTAGTCAACTAGGACTAGGGAGATTTTCAGACCGCGTCTCAGTGTGCCTAGCGCGGGAGGAACTTTCAGGAGAGGGACGGCGGTCTTGCGCAGCAGGGGGGCATTTTCGGACGCCGTTGTCCCTCTCCTGAAACCATCCGTGCCACTTCTGTGAAGCTTCGGAAGCCGCAGAGCCATATTTTAATCACGGAGGTTGCCCGTGATTAAAATATGGCTCTGCGGCTTCCGAAGCTTCATGGAAGTGGCATGGATGGTTTCGGGAGAGGGACAACGGCGTCCGAAAATGCCCCCCTGCCGCGCAAGATTGCCGTCCCTCTCCCGAAAACTCCTCCTGCGTTAGGCACGCTGAAACGCGGTCTGAAAATCTCCCATGTTAGCAACTGTACCCCAGAGGACTTTTTCTACAGCTGCCCCTAGACTCTGGAATGGCCGGAAGAGATACGGCAGCTGAATACACTGTTGGATTTAAAGTAGCATTAAAGACCAATCTCTTCTGGCAGTCCTATCCAGATTATTTTAAACTATGTACTGATTGTTTTAAAATGTCTTAGGACTTTATCAGATGCAGCAAATATGGCATCATAAGGATGCCTACTGATCATGAAAGGTAACTTTTTTATTGATGGCCCAAGCTGTCAATTGATCTTCTGTGGTGCTTTTTTGCCAGCATTGTTGGTGTTTGAAACTTTGCACCATTTCCCTCTCGTGAATAGAGCATCAATGCCAGAACACTTCTGGGTGAGATCGGGATAGCCAGGTAGGGAAATGCTTTTTTTTTTTTTTTACTCCCCAGTTTACTTGGGACTTTTAAAGTATGTTCCTGTGCTTGTGTACACATTTTGTCTCTTTATTTTACTTTACTTTTTTAATTTGCTGTGCTCGTGTCTTCTTGTGAGAATCAGTGAAATTTGAATCCAGGAACTGAGTGGAGCTCCGTTCACTCTCCATTAGTGCCTGGGCTCCCTCTTTAAAATGAGCAAGGTAAGGTCTGGTGTGTGTTTGTGTACTTTTGCCAGCATAAAAATGCAGCAAAATATGCTGGCAAAAGAACATTAATGGAGAAATAATAATAATAATAATAATAATTATTATTATTATTATTTAGAATTCTCCTAATGCCATCAGTGGTCTCCTAGAACCACACTGGAAAATGTCCATATGGGTTTATATCCATTTGGTATCCCCCCATTAAAACAGGCCCATTGAATTAACTGCTAAATGGTAAATAAGTACTTGTGTAACTCACATTGTTCCAAAGGATTTACTCAGGCTGGAACTACCAGTTGTACTTATGTCTTAACAATATTCTCCTCTGATGACTTGTGAGTGATACAACTATTTATTGTGTGCTCCATTAAACAGAACCACATATAAATCAATCACAATGAGGTTTTTTGTTTTATGACAGCAGAGGGATGGAGGGAAAGCAAGATGTGAGGCACCTTCACTTGTGAATCCTGCCCATTTGTATTTTAAAATGTCTGTCAACCAGGACATTAACTGTGTAGCTTGGCTCATTCGTTTGAGTCATCTAGGGTGGTGGGTCCCTAGATGTTATTGGACTACAACTCCCAAAATTGCAGACCACTGGCCATGCTGGCTGTGGATTCTAGAAGCTGCAGTTCAATAATATACAGGGACACAGAGCTAGGAATCACTAATCTAGCGGCTCAGTTACATGGCAGTTTTTATTGCGATAATTTGCGCTTTATCACTTTTTCGCACCAGTGCCAGGTAGTTTAGATGATTTCTGGGGAAATCAGTTCCTCTCTCCCCCCTTTCTGGTTCAGACAGGCAAAGGTGCGGGGGTGTGGGCTCCCAAGCACATCTGGGGGAACATGAGAAGGAGGGAGGGAAAGAGAGAGAGAGAGAAAGTGCAGTGCTCTCAAGCCTCTTCTTCCAAAAGCCCTTTCAGTCACGGAGGAGCTATTCCCCCCATCAAGCCCCCCTTCACACAAATGCGATTGAACGAACAGCTGGATGAGCCCATCCCTACTTGATTTTCCTCCCTCCCTTCCCCCCTCTCTTCCCCCTCCCCCCTCTGTCTGACACACACACAGACAGACAGACAGACAGACAGACAAGCAAGTTGCAGACAGCTGGGATTTTTTCCATGAGTGAAAACAACATTTCCTGGTCACTCCCTCACTCCCCACCCCTCTCGCCACAAGCTTCCTTATTTCCTAGCAGCCAAGCAAGCTGCAGAGATTTTTTACGTGGCTGGAAACATTCCGTCCATCTCTTGAGAGACCATCCTTTCTTTGAACATCCTAACAAATCACAACGCAGCTCTGCTGTGACTGTATTGGAAAAATTGCTGGTAATTCACACAGCCCTTAGCGAAATGGTCATTCACACAATCAGTAATGCACTAAGTCGCGCTACTTTTCAAATAAGTGAGCAAAAGTAGCGACATCCCCTGTGATGCTATATTTGGGGTTTTTACCTTTCCCCCTTCTGAATGAGGCGATACTGTGGTGTGATGCATGGGGACAATGAACAATCTTAGTGGTATATTTAGGGGAATAGTTGCCTGTGTAAACGCAGCCTAGGTCATGAACACACACACAAAATAGATCAGGATCTATTGGCAAATCTCTGGGTGAATTACAAGATCTCAGCAAGGATTTCCAACTCCTAGTGGTTTAACAACAGTAACAAAAAGGGCCCATTTTTCTTCCTAAACTATGGTTCATCTACACTAGCCAGGATATGATGGCTCCCCACCAGTGTATCCTGGCTGCAGATCAGGCTTGTTTTTCCACTGTTACCATCTCCAAATGGGCTGGAGTCCAGATGGGCATGCTAGCCCATCACTGCAGCCTCAGGCACAGCCATCTCTCTTACTGTCTTGGAAAGCAGGAAGCCATCCCCCTGCATGTCACCAGCCTTGTCACATGTTGTGGGACTCCTTCTTGCCTTCCAGAAAAGTGAGGCAGACCACTGGCAGTAGTGAGGGCTGGCCTGCCAGGGTGGGCTCCTTGGGGACATGGGACCCAATCTGTTCCTTCTCAGATTAAAAGACTTTTTTTAAAAAAAAATCGTTGTATCAGGCCCTACCCTGTCTTTATTTATTTATCTATTTATTTTATTAGAGTATTTATACCCTGCTCTTCAGACACAAAGGACTTTATCATATGCAGGGAAATGCAGCAAAAAACTACATCCCAAATTGCATCATAAGGATGGGAGGATAACAGAAAGGGTGACATTATCAGATGCCTGTGTCTTCAGCCGGTCCCAGGGCATAGCGCTGGCATGGACAAGGCATCGCTTTTTTTATTGATGGGCTCTCTCTTTCTGGCTTTTCTTTGCAAATGAAGATTCAGGAAGGACTCACCCCGCACTTTCTGCAAGCACACTGATGACTAAAAAGGCCAATCTGAGGTAAACAAGTCCAGTTTCAGAAAGCGCAGCAGAAGGCCTTCTTGGGTGATGTTTCTGGGTTGTGATTCTTTCTGCGTTGTCGTGTCTCTTCAAGACTTGTTTGGCATGAGTTCTCAAATAAGGCTGCAGCATTGTGGATAGTGTGCCTCCATGTCTCTCGATGTGAGGCCAGGGCAGACCATTGTTGGTGATCAATTTGGCCGAGCCTGAGATGTTGTTTCAGGGAGTCCTTGTATCGCATTTTTGGAGCACCCCTCTTACACTGACCTGTGATGAGTTCACCATAGAGTACTATTTTGGGGAGCTGATGGTCCTCCATCCTAGAAATGTGCCCTGCCCAGCGCAGCTGTGTTCTCGATATCATGGCCTCAATGCTGGTGATCCCTGCTTGCCCAAGGACAGCAACATAAGCCATAAATAAAAAGGGATGCCTTATTCGTGCCTGTGCTAGACACCTGGAATGGCTGAAGGATGACGACATCTGATAATGTCACCCAGTTCTGTTATTGTCACATCCTTCTGATGCGTTTTTTTCACACATCTGATAAAGTCCAAAGGCTCTCAGAGCAGCTTACAAATTGTTTAAAAATACCACTTACACATCTACACTGCTTTACAGCACAAGGCACTCTGAGCAGTTTACAATGTGTCTTCCCCTGTATCTCCTCTGGGAGTGGTGAGAACTGCCCATAGGCAGAATGGGGCAAATGCCCTGCATCATCAGGAATGCAGGGCTCTAAGATGGGGAGGGGAAGAGGTGTATATTGACCATCTAGAGAAGCCCTTAGACTTCTGAAATCAAGAAGCAACTAAGAAAATGTGTAAGAGACCAATTCTGGCATGAAATCAAATACCTCAGCTCTGCATGTGTTCATAGGCATCTTATTGAAGGCAACTGATTCTATGTCTTCCTTTCTGAGCCTATTTTGCACTTGGCACCAATTGGTGGAATTCCACATCCTGCCAAATCCACACTATACAAATAATCCAATTTGGAACTGGATTATTCACCATGGCTCCTTTCGATGGAATCCTGGGGTTTGAAGTTTGGTGAGGCATTAGCACTCTTTGGCAAAGAAGACAAAAGTCCTTGTAAAACTACAAATCCTAGGATTCAGTGGGAAGGAGTCATGGCAGTAATACAGTTTCACATACACACACACACACACATACATGCTTGAAAGAGTCATGCAAGGCTAACAAGGAATTTTATGGTGGAAAGGTTGGATACAGGAATAGATCGGAATATGTAGGCAATAATTACTAGTCCTGAAGAGCAGAGTTTCATGCAGCAGAGAAGACTCAGACTTGGAGCTGAGGGTGGTACACTGATCTGATAGAATGATAGTGTCCAACTGTAGCACACTTGGCTATCATCTAGGGACTAATACCAAATTTATACCAAATTTTGCATCCAGAAGGGGTGTTTGTTCTTAAAACAATGCTTAGATGGGTTTCCCACCATTCCCAACAAACAAAAGCACGACTTCACTAGTTGTTGTTAATGGCTAAGATGTTAGAATTGATGGTTTTATGACACCCTTTGTATTGCGGGATAGGAAAGATGTGAGAAAAGCTTTTCTGGGGATAAAGGGTGTTTTGGTCACTGTTTGTTTGTGATATGACTCATTCCAAGAGTGTCCAAGAGGGGATTAGCACATATCTCAGTGATGGCGTTGTTTACTAGGAGCTTTGCTTAATCGTATCTTGAGGGTTGCTGCCAGTACTTTTGCATGAAACCTCCATTAGGTCCTGGTGTCCTCCATCTGACCTCACTTATGGTCTTCCCTGATCTACTAGATCTCCTGGAGCATCTTAATATTGCCAAATTATGAAATATTATTGGGAGGAGGTGTAAGAAGCACTAACAAGTGTGTTTCTAAACTCAGCTCAAAGTGACTGCCTGGGTCCTGTCACAGTGGTGTCCCGCTGCTGTCACCAGTGGACTGCCTGGGTTCCATCACAGCCCGTGACTGGTGAGTGGCTGAGGGAGTGAGAGGAGGGAGGGGACCCTGTGAGGTTGGGGGGGTTAGTGCAGATTGAGTGGCAGGAGGTGGAGAGGGAATTTGCATGTGGGTGGTGATTGGTTGGGTGTGTTTCCTGAGCAGCCAATCAGCACAGTGGGAGAGGAAACATACCCAAGTCTATTGTACATACCCAAGCCTTATATATATATAGATTTCCCTTATTATTTAGACACACAGAGACACACAATATCCCATGTCCTAATATGGAGGGAACAGTCATTGAAACTATAACAGGTGGAGGGAGATACAGAGTGGGAAGGCAGTGCTGTCACCATGGGAGAGGTGAGAGCCACAGGGTGTTGGGTTCCCCGCTTCTGAATAGCTTTAGCAACCTGCTACTCAATGCCAAGTTGGTAAATGGGAACTCATCTACAACCGTGGATTCTCTGTGCAGCAGCAGGCAAGTCTGGATAGCAGAGGGAATCGGAGTTGCAGTGGTCTGTTTTTATTCCATTGCCCTCACCAGGGGCTCCATCCCACAATCTGCTAGGTTTTGAAGGATGTCCAGGACAGAATAGGGATTATATTGTTGTCTTGCCCTCTGCTGCTCGACAGTCTCCCTTCCTGATCCGATCTGGCTAAGCTGGTCTCAGCAGGGTTGTTGGACTCTCCCTGGCTTGTGCTAGCGGACTTCAACATCCACGCAGAGCCTGCTCTGTTGGAAGCAGCACAGAATTTATATTCACCATGGCAACCATGTCTCTGACCCAAGCAGTAACTGGTGTCACCCATGCTGCAGGCCACCCTCCAAACCTAGTTTTCTATTCCAGGAGGGATGATGGTGATCTGGGTGTGGAAGAACATGCCATGGATAGATAACTGCCTGGTGGGGTTGAGACTCAGAATCTATGCAGCAGTGAGGGAATGATTAAGATGGTCCACCCCCAGTCAGTGATGGATTTGAATGGTTTCCTCATGGCTCTTGGGGAAATTCCTATTAGCTTGGCAGGATATCCTGTTGAATCCCCTGGTTGATCTCTGGAATGGAGAAATGTCCAGAGTAGTGGACACGATTGCTTCTGAGCACCCCCTCCCATGTTATAGTACCAAATGAGCTCCTGGTTTACTAGGGAGCTAGCAGTAATGAAATGAAGATGATGGAGACTAGAGTGTTGATGGCAGAAAACTCAGAGCAAGTCCAACTGAACATGAACGTAGAGCCCCATAGAAAACTTATGCTGTGGAAGCCAAAAAGTTAAACTTCTCTTTGCATCTGCACAATGTTATCCAGAGGAGTTGTCTTGAGTGGTCAGCAAGCCAGCAGGGGAATGGATGAGTAAGTAAAGTGAGTAGTAAATGCCTCACTATTGCAAGGGAATTTCTAGCCTGCCTAAAAGAGGCTGTGGTCAGGCTGTTACTGAAAACATCCTTCCTGGATCCCACCCTATTGGAGAATTACCAGTAGATCTCCAATATCTCTTTTTGGGGGGCAAAGTTCCCCAAAAGGGTGGGTGCCTTCCCAGCTCCATGGGTTTCTGCATGAGACAAATTATCTAGATCCATTTCAGTCTGGCTTAGGGATAGAGATGGCTTTGGTCACTATGCCAGGAACTAGAAAGGGGAAATATGTGACTATTGATACTATTGACCATGGTTTCCTCTCTTGGATGGAACTTGGAGGCACTATTTTATAATGGCTCCTTTCTGGAAGGATGAGCTCAGAAGAAGACGCTGGTAGAGTCCTATTTTGACACCCTAGCCTATGTGGTCACTTAGGTCTTGGTTCTGTCCCCCAGGTTGTTTAATATCTATATTAAACAGTTAGGAGAGGTTTGGAATTCAGTGTTGCCAATGTCTGAAGATGCCCAACTCTATCCGTTCCATCTAATGCCAAGAAAAGTATTTTTGTGCTAAACCAATGTGTGCTGTCAGTAATGGACAGGATGAAGGTGAACAAATAAAAGCTTATTCCAGACAAGGCAGAGGTATTCCTGGTCAGTTGAAAGACAAATAATGGAATAAGGTTATAGCCTGTGCTGGATGGGGTTGCACCGCCCATGTAATCTTAGGTTTGAAGCTTAGGTGTGCCTCTGGGCTCAGATTGGAGCCTACTTGCCCAGGTTTCAGGAGTGCATTTGCACAGCTAAAAGTAGAGTGCCAGCTGCACCCATTCTTAGACATGTCAGATTTGTCTATAGGGACACATGCTTTGATTACATCTCATTTGGATTAATATAATGCACTGTACTTAGGGCTGCCTTTGGAAACTGTTCAGGAACACAGCAGATCTAAAATGCTGTGGCCAGACTGCTGACTGGGATGGTTACAGGGAACACATAAGTGCCATATTGCAACAGCTTCATTGGCTGCCCATCCATTTCCCAGCAGAATTCAAAGTGCTGGTTATGACTTTTAGTTGTACTTTATTTTAATTTGGTTGTAATCTGCCTTGGGCCCTGCGTTGGGAAAAAGACAGGATACAAATACACTTTTTTAAAAAATAGCTGTGACTGAGAAGAACTAATCTAGAAGATCCAAGTGCTGTCCCTGCCCTGTTGCCTCTGCCCCTTCAAGAGTGCACCCATTTCTTTTTACAAATTTGGACAGTGATTTCTATTTCTTAATGTTGCTTTCAGCCCAAAGAAGATGCCTGTCCTCTGAAATAGCATTATATCTGAGACTCACACACCCCCCAGATATATTTTAGGGGTTGTCTATTTTTAAGGAATTTTTCTGGGAGGTTGGGGAGGCTGGGTTCCCCCAAAGGACTTTGATGGATGCACATTTTCCTCCTTTTGCTTCAATGAATCTACTCTAAATAGGCCTAACATTGGATTTCACCTGTAATATGTTAACAGAATACATGTTCAAATCTCTCCTTCCTTAATATATGTGTGTGTGTATTGAGAAACATTGTACTTGATTCAATATGGCATGTGAGACATACAATGTTATGACCTCCAGTTCAGGTAAGAGCAATAAACTCCTTTTTATTGCACTTCTGACCTAATCAAATTATAAACAAAGTCTTCAAGTACTCAGGAAGCTAATTCTTCTTTTGATTACTTTATAAAATGAATTCTTGGTAGAGATTTTTTTTATTATTATTATTATTTTTGCAAAATAAACCCCACACAGGCTCATATAATTTAAGTGGAAAGGACACACTTTTTATTATCTGGGTTATTATGCAAAATCTTTCCAAGAAAGCTAAGCGTATGATCATCGTTATTCACTTTGCCAAAAGGGGAGATGCAGGAAGGAGAGATGTGCCTTCCACTCCACCCTGCACACATTTTTTTTTAAAGCAGCATCAAAAGCATCAGCAACAGCAGGAGGACTCAAACAGTTTTGAAACTGCTTGCATACACTCATTTATTTTTTAATTGCTTTGATCTTTTGAAAGATCTGTATTGTGAGTTCAGAAGCCTGAAGAGAGCACCTACAATCCTGCATGTATTTTGCTGTTAATCATATTGGAATTCATAAACAGAATATTTTAAGCCCCTATACAAAGTTAGACTTGACAGGCTTTAAAGCTTTTAGTTTTATCCAGTGAAACGTCAAAGAGAAATGTTCAGATTCCAGATGTACACCCCATGTGGAAAACTACCAGGAAACTGCGAGTCTGAGGAACCATTTCTAACAGGGCTAAAGCCAGTGTTGTATAGTGGTTTGAGTGTTGGGAGACCAGGGTTCGAATCCCCACTCAGCCATGGTGACCAGCTGGGTGACCTTGGTAAAGTCACCCTCCCTCAGCCTCAGAGGAAGGCAAAACCAAGCCCCTTTTGAACAAATCTTGCCAAGAAATCCCCATGATAGGTTTGTCTTAGGGTGACCATAATTCAGAAATGGCTTGAAAGCACACAACAACAATTTGTTTAGTGTTACCTGAAAAGTCCAGTGACACCTGGGGAGGTTATTTGCTCCTTGTAATGGTTGTCTACAGAGCAGAGAATTCACCTCCACTTTCCATACAAGGGGGCCTTTCACACTATACAACTATGGTTTCATTTTAACTGCCCTGGCAACATCCTATGGAAGCCACAGGAAAAAAAGAGAAGATATGTCTCCAAGTACATCTATTGAAGTAGACTGAAGTATATGAAAGCTTATGCTACCAACTTCTTTCTCTCAATTCGTCTCGAAGGTACCATAAGATTTATTTGCATACTGATCCAGACTAACATGGCTATGTCTTTGAATTTTAATAACATGAGGACATTAATGGCCAATGATTGAAGTGTTTTTATAGTTCAGAACTGACCCACAGATTGTTGGTCAATATCCTACACTGTACATATGTACACCATCATGTCTAAAGATGAAACTCTGAGTTCTGCAAGCTGTATGAGTTATACTAATAAGAAACCCATCCCAGCTGGTTCTCCCAGACCCCAGACCCACCAAAGAGAGGATGTCATCAATGTTTTCCCCTTGTCCTGCTCCTTGTCAACCCCTCTGTTCTTTTACAGTGAGCTTTCCACCTGTATGAGTTATACTAGTAAGAAACCTATCCCAGCTGGTTCTCCCAGACCTCAGACCCACCAAAAAGGGGATGTCATCAATGTTTTCCCCTTGTCCTGCTCCTTGTCCACCCCTCTGTTCTTTTACGGTGAGCGTTCCACCCAAATCCTCATCAGCTCATGCCTGTCAGGCTTTAAATACATGTCTCCAGCTCCTCCCCTTGTAAGACATCCAGGTTGAAGTGGTCTGAGAGCTGTGCGCCTGTTGCTATAGCAGCACCATTGGTAATCTCCCAGGGCAACCAGCACTTCACACTGGCCATACACCTGTTATAGACTGGTGGCCTCTTTACCCTTGATTTTTCAATCATATCTTTTTATATATGAAGACCAGAAGCTTGCTTGGAAAACAGAAAATGAATAATTTCTGGATGGGGAATTTTGCAAGCAACATCACTGTAGTTCTTCTGAGCTTCTGTGGAAATGCAATGGAGATACAGCTTGGCTGAATTCTTCGTGAATTTTATCCAAGTAGCATTCATTCAAATTGCTGTCTGGGGCGAGAAAGAAAACACCAGATATGTCTGTTCCATTGCTGCTCTTATTGTTTTTTTGTTCTGTTTTCCTTCTTGCATCTTTGTACAGGTGGCTTCTGGACCAAGTGGGAGGCCTCACCCCACCATTTTGTGGGATGTGCCATAATCTCCCACTGTTCTTGGCCCCTAATGTTTCTGTGTACAGGGCTCACCCTTAGAAAGAGCAGAGCATATAAGTAACTCATTACAAATAACAATTTACTTGTCAGTGGCAAACGATGACTCCCTTGTCAGTGGGGTGGTGACTCTACTCCCATACTCTCCAACATACTCTCTGCCCGTCCACCTTCTCAGGCTCATTTAGTGGGAACTAGGGAGGGGGCCTTTTCGGTGGCTGCTCCCAGACTTTGGAATTCCCTCCCCAGAGAGGTTAGGGTGGCCCCATCAATGTACCCTTTCAGGTTAAAACATTTTTATGATACTAGGCCTTTGCTGACAAATGAAGGTTGTACTGCTGGTGCTTTTGTTTTTAAGATTTATTTTAATTTTATGGAGTTTTAAAAAAAGTTTTATTATTTATGTGGAATTTTAATTTTATAATGTTTTAATCTCTTTTAATTCTTATTTATTGTATTGTATTTTTAGCTAGTGTTGTTTTTGAATGTTGTGAGCCACCTTGAGTCCCGCCATAGGGAGAAAGGCAGGATATAAATAAAATAGTAATAATAATAAAAACACTTTTCGTCTATGAAAACTTGGATGCATGTGGCCAAGCAACATCAAAGTGTGGTCAAGATGGCAAAAGTTATTAATGAGGGAGAACACACCAGCTAGGAGAGGCTGCAGCAGTTTGCTTTTGCCTGAGCCCACTGGGAAGGGAAAGACTTTGCATCTTCTTCCCCCTGCCCCTTGCTGAGTTAATTGAGTGCAAACTACTTTGGCATTTGGAACTCAGTTTGCTGTAGTTGGAGTAGGCTGTGGACGGGGGGGGGGGGGGGAGAAAAAAATGGAACATGTTAAAAGCAGCTGAAAAAATTGGATAAAAGAAAATTAATTGAGACTCTCCTGGCCAAATTGGGACTAAAATCTTGAGCAGATTCACTGCCACTGCCATGGAAGCCAGCAGCCACTACTGTTAGCTGTCTTTAATCCTTTTTTTCCCCTATTAACCAAGGTATGAAAATTATCAGATGCAGCAAAAATGGCATAATAATGACAAGAGGATACTGCGAAAGGCTCCCCTATCACACAACGTCATTTTCCAAGTGTTCCGCGGCTGTGAACAAGGCATTCTTTTTTATTAATGGGCCAAGCTGTCAATTGATCACCGGAAAGCTTTTTTTGGGGGGGCGGTATTGCCTGCGTGCGAAACCACATCCCATTCTGCTCTTGTGAATACAGCATCAATGGGTGGTCCTTGCCAGAACACTTCTGGGTGAGTATGTGAAAACTAGGTATGGGACGTTCTTTCTATGAACCTTCCCATTTTGCTGGCACATTTTTAACTGTGTTTCATTGCTTGTGTGTTTGTCTTCTTTGTTAATTTTGGTGTTTTTAAACTTTGAAGCGAACTTGTGTCTTCTCGTGAGAACTGCCGAAGTCTCGCCCATGTGAAAACGTGGATATAGACAACGCTAGCAGTCATGCTGTGATAATTCAGGGATGGCTCTTTCTCGTCATTACAGCAACGTGTGATAAGAAGTGTTACTATGCCAGGATGCCTATGCCTTTAAATACAGTGGGACAAAAACATTTTTAGATGCTCATCTGATAATCGCCTCTAACTATATTACATTACACATGTAACTGAATAAGGTACAACTTCTCTGCTTTTTCAGTGTAACTATTTGTAATGTAACTGTTAGTTACTTTTATAGTTATAAGAATCACTATATTGTGGTGGAGGAACATGATATGGCTTAAGCTTTCTGCTCCATGTTCTGTTTGTTGAGGTAATGACAAGGCAGGAAAGAGGAGAGTATTTTATACCAGAGGCTGGTGACATGTAGAATTCACAATAAATTTAAAACTATCTGGAAAATAATTACTGTATTTAATTGCTATTGAGAACTAGGAAAACAATTAGTTACTTTTTAAAAGTCAGAATAGAATAGTAATTAGTTACATTTGGCTGTTGGAATTATAATTGGCAACTACTTTATTTTAAAAACTAAAGCTCTGAGGAGATTATCGGACGTGGCTAATGCAGCACCAGAATAACAAATCTGAAAGCAAAAGGACACCAATATCACATGACATAGTCCTTTTGCATTCCGATGTCATTATTCTGGTATTTCTTTTTATTGACGGGCCAAGCCATCAATAGATTGCCCATCTTGTTTTGGTGCCAGCATTGCCGGTGTCTGAAACCTCACACCATTGTCCTGCTGTGAATACAGAGTCAATGGGAGTCATAGTTCAATGCTCAAACCACTAAACCACACTCGTTCAATGTGATCCCCCTTCAAATATTTAAAAATGGCAATCATTGTGGCAATAGTGTCAAAATCATGCCTAAGCAGTGATCAGGAATACAAAACAGTCACAGTTAGGTACTGTTTCGTATTTGCAATTACTACTTAGGTATGATTTTGACACTATTGCCACAATTGTAACTTGCCCACAACCTACATCAGTTGCATGGAGAGAAGGAGGTCTATTCCGCTGATAATCAGAGCACAATTGAATGATGTTGCCATCAGGTTTGGAGGGGTCAGGCTAGGAAACGTTACTTAGTTAAGTACTTAGTTAAGTATAAGCTGATACAGGATTCTGGCCCTAGCCATCTATTTATTTATATCTTCCCTATATCATGGGATCTCAGGATGGTGTACAATAAAATCATTTTAAACAATTTAAAACAATGAAAATAATGTAAACAAGCTAAAAACATTAAACAACTTGACTAGCTGAAACAAGACAGCTTAAGACATGTTTAAGATAGACTCATATGCATATTTGGATGAGATTAATTAGGCCCCCTTTAATAAAAGGCCATGTTTTCACTTGGCTCTGGAGTAAAGCCAGCATTGCTACCAAAAGGGCCATTAAGGGGCGAATATTTCACAGTCAGGGTGCCACAGCACTGAAAAACCTCACCCATATCCTCATGCAGTATATTGTTCCCATTGGTGGGATACTGAGGAGACCTCAACCCTCCAGCAAACCTCAATTCTTGGGCAGGTGTATATAGGGAGAGGTATTCTCTCAGATAGCAAAACTCTAAGCTGTGTTTCTGCATAATCTTACAAAGGTATACATGTATCTTTTTCCATGACCTTTGGCATATTGATTTATGCTCTAAATTTATTTGTAATTAACACATACCCTGCATTACCTGAATTGTGTGGGGGTCTGTCAGGATCCCACTAGGGTCTGAATCTTAATATGGGAAATGTTTAAATAGCTAAAAATGGCAGCAAGAGACCAGGTAATGGCAGAATCTTGTGACCTATGTATACTGGTAATCACTGAGGAGACATCAAGCCAGAATGTACAATTAAATAGTTTTCAATTGGAAATTAATCTTAACCACATTCACATTCACACTCAGGCTTCAAGCAACCACAAAAGGTTATCAGAGAAAGTAAGAAATATTTGGATAGAGGAATAGAGTGAAGGGATTTTGGGTTATATTATCCAAATCCTGGAGCAAATATTTGTGCAGCAGAGGCTCAGAGTTGTGTTCTGAGTGTCACACCACAAACCAGCAGCAAGGAGGAATGAGGAGGAACTGCAGACTGCAGTCATTTTGGTGGTGTTTTAGGGTAATATTTATATTTGATAATTTCCCTTGAAGGGATGAGATTTAGAGTGGAATACAATGTCTGTTGGAGTTTCCCAGACTAAAACAAAGGATTCTCAAGACGTGTTAATGATCGTTAATGGATACATTTGGAATTGAATAGGAGCAGGCAACTTCTATTGTTGAGGAGAAGAAGAAAAACCCATTTTGCAACTATCAGGGACTCTGATATCTTTTGAGTGGATTAGTGAATGATTCATCTCCAGGTGTTTACTCTGACTTGGGTGGGACCTGTTTGAGGAATTCAGAAGGCCCCTCCCTAAGTTGTACATGACTCCAACCTTTGTATATGGGGAGTCCCTGGGTTACCTGGCAACCACAGGGAAGGCCACATCAAGCCAAATTGTTAAATACTTTGCCATAGAATCATAGAATTGTAGAGTTGGAAGAGACCACAAGGGCCATCCAGTCCAACCCCCTGCCACGTAGGAAATCATGATCAAAGCATCCCTGACAGATGGCCACCCAGCCTCTGTTTAAAGACCTCCAAGGAAGGAGACCCCACCACGCTCTGAGGAGTGTGTTCCACTGCCAAGCAGCTCTTACTGTCAGAAAGTTCCTCCTAATGTTGAGGTTGAATCTCTGTTCCTGGAACTTGAATCCATTGCTCCATATTCTAGTCTCTGGAGCAGCAGGAAACAAGCTTGCTCCATCCTCAATGTGACACCCTTTCAAATACTTAAACAGTGCTATCATATTGCCCCTTAACCGTCTTTTTTCCAGGCTAAACATACCCAGCTCCCTAAATCTTTCCTCATAAGGCATGGTTTCCAGACCTTTCACCATTTTAGTCACCGTCCTCTGGACATGCTCCAATTTGTCAATCTCCTTTTTGAATTGTGGTGCCCAGAACTGGACACAGTACTCCTGGTGAGATCTGACCAAGTGAGTGACTCAAAGTTGCCCTCTGAGTTTCCTGGCTAAAAACTAGAACCCAGGTCACTGGAGCCCCAGTCCAATAGCCTAACCTCTAAACAACACTCTGTACTCTGCATATATTATCTATCTGAAACTAATGGACTGGTTGTGTTTATTTGTAGCCTTTCAACCCACCAAGGTTGCCAAGGCAATGTACAACACATAAAAACATTTAGAATATTAAATACATGGCTAAAAACAATTAACATGAAATGCATTTCACAGCCTGAAAAAAAACCCAAGGAAAATCTATGGATGCTGGCCATGAAAGCCTTCGACTTCACAAGAGATGGAATGATGATAGATTCCTCCAAAAAGAATACTTTGAAGATGAATGCACAATTTTAGAAAGCTAAGCAAGAAAGGTTCTCAAAGCAGTTGAGACAAATAAATCATCAGGAACAGAAGGCATATCAATAGAGCTGCTTCAAGCTACAAAGACAGAATCTACTCAGATTCTAACTAAAATCTGCCCAACATTTATGGAAATGAAAACAATGGCCCACAGATTGGAAATGTTCAATATACATACCATTCCCCAAGAAAGGCAGCACCAGAGATTGCAGTAACCACCAGACCCTTGCATTAATCTCCCAGGCAAGCAAAACAATGTGTGAAATTTCACAACAAAGACTTTGACCACATATGGAATGAGAAATGCCTGATGTCCAGGCTGGGCTCAGAAGAGGAAAAGCAACTAAGGATCATATTGCAAACATATGTTGGTGAAAGGAGTGCATCAAGAAAACCAGCTTACCTACTGCAGAAAATGGCAAAAATCTCTGGATCAGGAGCTGGGTGGCTGGGCTAAACTGGTTTGCTCTCTGGATCAGAATGTTAAGACTCACCTGCAGAGAAAGAAGGCAGAGCAAGGGCAGTCCTCAGGGTTACCAGAGCACACGTATGCCCCACATGTGTCCTTAACCCCCCTACCTGGCTCTCCTTCCAGGGGGCAGAGAGAAAGATTTTGGTTGGGAGTCAGTCACTCTCCCTCTTCCAGATGTGGATCCCTTCACTTTCCACCCCATGAACTCCTGCTGCAACACCTGCTTCATATTTAGGGCTCCTTCCTCTTAACTGCCTGTATGTATGCACATATATTCTACAGGACATCTCTACAGATATTTGAAGGCATGACAGAGGTATCTTTAAATATCTGAAGGGATGCCATGCAGAAGATGGAGTGAAACTGTTTTCTGCTGTCTGTTTATTGCCAATGATGCAATATTCCAAGATGGGGGCTGTCAGGGTAAGTAACACCTGCTCATGACATTTTATGATCTGTGCCAGGGTGAGTAACCTGGTTGCCTCCAGATGTTTTGGATTGCAACTCCCACAAGCCCAAATTAAGTCCAAAAAAATTTGGAAGGCTGCATGATTGCCACCCATGATGTACAGGATTGCATCCTTAAAGAGACTCATAAGAAAAACAGTTCTAGTTGCATCAATATTACCCTCAGCTATAGACTGTTAATGATTTGTGCCTTTTATATCTTAGGAAACAGCAAGCATAAATTGTAGCTGAACTCTGAGTAAAAAAACAAAACAAAACACTTCTTTTTCTTTTCTAGTTTTGATGGACTTATTCAGCTAGAACTGACTTCATGCTGATTTTGGCATTTCTATATGATATAACTATTTAAATGCACAGCAGCCAATAGCTACACAACAGTGGGCCATCCATGTAAGTGAGTAATTCAATGAGACAGCTGCTTCCAGGCCAAAGAGCATTTTCTAAATACACACACATACAAATCTTTGTTTTTCTGAAGCTTCTTGTTATCCTTAATTGCAGATCTTACATTAATGATCTTACATTAAAAGCCTCTTTAGACTGAGAAACCATTGAACAGATGGCACTTATTTTTAACTTAAATTTTGTAAAATAAAAATGGTTACTTTTTAATAATGCAGAGGCAGATGCCAAAGAACAAAGGGCTAATTTTCAATGGATTGCAATATTCCATTTAGGACTTTTTTGGATGAGTCTTTTACAGCGCAAGCAGCCTCGTTGTGTTGCGAGGCTGCTGCGCTGTGGGGCGTCCCTTTTGGATGATGCTCTCCCCTGCTGGTACAGTTGCGTTACCACGGGGACATTGCAGTGTTATATTCGGCAGTTTTCTAATCACGAAAGTTGGTAGTGATTAGAAAACCGCCGAATATAACGCTGCAGTGTCCCTGCAGTAACGCAACAGTACCAGCAAGGGAGAGCGTCATCTGAAAGCGATGCCCTGCAGCGCAGCAGCCTCACAACGGGGACGAGGCTGCTTGCGCTGTAAAAGACTCATCTGAAAAAGTCCATAGTCTCTCCCCCATTTTCTGCTGAAGCTCAAACAATAAATCCATTTTGTTCTTGTTTTGTTTTTAAGGTACGCTTGCAGTTTTGTTTTTTCTTTTGATTTCATTTTTAAATATGTTTCATTTTAAATGTCTGTCAGTCAGGTACACTCCAGAAGTTTTGGGCTGTACCTTGGAGTTAGGCTTGCCATTAGTCCTGGAAAACTGGGAAAATCCTGGATTGAAGGGACTGAAAATTGTCCCATCTGGCTGGGCTGCTTGAAGCAGCAGATCCCGGATTCCTCCAGCTTCCTCTGCTGAAGACAGCAGCGATCAGGAATATAATGTGAGAAGACTGGTACTGCAGGCTCCAGGTCACATGGTACTCTGTTGCACAGGTGTGCTAGACCCAGAATCCAGAAGGTGGGAGAGTGCATAGAGTGCAAGAGGGCAAAGGAAAGAAAGGAAAGAAGGCCAGCAGTGGAGAGCTGTGTGGTGAGTCTAGCTTCCTAGGCCACCCTCTCCCCCCCACTTGTCTCTGCTCCTCCTAATCTCAAGCCACTGTCCTTCACCTCCCCTTCAATTTAGTGCTGGTGATTTTAAAAGCATGCAACAATTTAAGCCACGCCTGCAAAACATATGGGCCGTGGGCCGCATGAGCCGCTTGTGGCCCACCAAAAGATTTTGGGCGGCCTGCATATGGTTTCTCAGCCAGAATTTCCCGTAACCCTAAGGTTCCATGACAAATAGTAGGTAATCTCCCCCTGCCTACTTCAGGCACTCTGGGTGCTGCCATTGTGGGGATGGGGGAAAGGAAGAGGGTTCCCTCCCTCCCCCACATAGGTGCTCTGGGTGCCACCATCACAGGGGTGGTGTAGTGAAAAAAAAATCAATGTACCTTGACCAAGTGCAGAGTTCTGAAAAGTACAATTTGTACAAGACACCTTAAACTACTGAAATATGCAAAAAAACAAAAAACAAAAAACAAAAAAAACCCCAACAATGCTAAATGTCAAAATGTGGGGGGGTTGTCTTGTTTTTTGTCAATTATGCATCCAATCCAGTCCTGTATACTGTACTTTTGTCCCAGTTTTCTGGCAGAGAATTATGGCAACCCTACTTGGAGTGTTATCCATCTTCCTTGGGCTGGGCTGATCGTGTTGACGTCCTGGATAACAGAACAGCATTCACTTTGGGAAGGTTCTTCTAACTCATTAGACTCCCAAGGCATTCGTAGAACTGCCATCCACTTTTAATAAAGGCATTAGTGGCTGGTGCTTACCATAGATGGTAGGCTGGAGAGCAAGGTGACCATAAATGGAACTGTCTGCATCTAGTTTTCTATCTGCACTCTTCCCTTACAAAGACCCCAGCACAGCAACACAGGAAATAGTTTTTGGAATCTGGCAGCAGCCCAGAAAATCACCTCAGCTGGACAATAACAACCCCTATTGCACACAAAGGTGGACAAATAAGCCTGGAAACTGTACTTCCCTTCTCTCTCTTATTTACCCTACAGTCTCACTGAAGTATCCTAGCTTTTCCCCCAAGAGTCACTGCTCATCATGTGTGTAGCTTCTGGTGTGGGGGTAAAGTCATTGCCCTTCCAAATAAGAATTCTGCCTCTCCCCAAATGAAGAGTGAATAAGTAAATACAGGTACTGGTTCTTCCATAATGCCACCTATAGGTTACACAGTGACCAATAGCGAAGCTAGTGACAATTCTGAGAAGGTGTTACCTACCCTGACACCCCCCACCCAATATCTGTAATAATTGGCAATATTCAGTAATTAGGTCAACTGTCGCCTTCCACGTAGTGTGGCCATTAAAACCGGGGAATTCCAAAAACCAGGAATCCCAAAGACTAGCGCTGAGACTCAGTCAGGTATGCACTAAGGACAGGCCGGCCCAAATTCCAAAGAAAAGTAATGTGAAGGGTGACTGCTTGCCTAAACATCTGGCTAATTCTAATCTGAGATACTCAAGTTTGTAAACACTTTCATCTTTCTACCTTCCCCCAAACAAGGAGGGAATTTTTATTCAATTACAGACTATCAGCACATTAAGGGCTGTTAGCATATCTGGAGTGTCCATTGTCTTCCCTGAGAACCTCCACAAAGCATCGTCTTTCACTCTAAATTCCATCCCCTGAAGGAAATAATTGACTATAAAAACCTTCAAAACAACACCAAATTGTCTTCAGCTCCTCCTCCTACATCCATACTGCCAGTTTGCTAATAGACCCTCAGAGCACAACTCTGAGACTCTGTTGCTGCAGGACTTTCTGCTCTACAGGACAGAATCATAGTATCATAGAATTGTAGAGTTGGAAGAGATCACAAGGGCCATCTAGTCCAACCCCCTGCCACACAGGAATCATGATCAAAGTATCCCTGACAGATGGCCATCCAACCTCTGTTTAAAGACCTCCAAGGAAGGAGACCCTACCACACTCTGAGGGAGTGTGTTCCACTGCCAAACAGCTCTTACTGTCAGAAAGTTCTTCCTAATGCTGAGGTGGAATCTCTGTTCCTGGAGCTTGCATCCATTGCTCCGTGTTCTAGTCTCTAGAGCAGCAGAAAACAAGCTTGCTCCATCCTCAATGTGACACCCCTACAAATACTTAAACAGGGCTATCCTATCGCCCCTTAACTGTCTTTTTTCCAGGTTAAGCATACCCAGCTCCCCAAGTCCTTCCTCATAAGGCATGGTTTCCAGACCTTTCACCATTTTAGTCACCCTCCTCTGGACACGCTCCAATTGGTCAATCTCCTTTTTGAATTGTGGTGCCCAGAACTGGACACAGTATTCTAGGTGAGGCCTGACCAAGGCAGAACAGAGTGGCACTATTACTTCCCTTGATCTAGACACTACTATTGATGCAGCCCAAAATTGCATTGGCCTTTTTAGCTGCCACATCACACTGTTAACTCATATTCAACTTGTAGTCTACTAGGACTCCTAGATCCCTTTCGCACGTAGTCTCGTTCAGCCAGGTCTCCCCCATCCTGTATCTATACACTTGGTTTTTCCACCCTAAGTGCTGTACCTTACATTTCTCCATGTTGAATTTCATTTTGTTAGCTTTGGCCCAGCTCTCCAGTCTATCCAGGTCATTTTGAATTTTGATCCTGTCCTCTAGGGTATTAGCTACTCCCCCTAATTTGGTGTCATCTGCAAATTTGATAAGTATGCCCCTAATTCTGTCATCCAAGTCATTGATAAAGATGTTGAATAGCACTGGGCCCAGGACAGAACCCTGTGGCACCCCACTGGTCACATCTTTCCAAGATGAAGAGGAGCCACTGCTGAGCACCCTTTGAAAGATGTGAGCAGTGGGGTGCCACAGGGTTCTGTCCTGGGTCCAGTGCTAGTCAACATGTTCATCAGTGATTTGGATGGTGGAATTAGGGGCATAGTTATCAAATTTGCAGATGATACCAAATTAGAACAGATGTCATATCTCCCCAAAAGTCCCTTCTCTATTCCTCTATCCCAACATTTCCTACTTTATTCGCTAGCCTTGTGTGAATGCTTGAAGCCTGAGTGTGTGCGTGAGTATTGTTATTACTGACTTCTAATAAAGATAAAATATTTGTACTATCTAGCTTAACGTCTCTTCCTTATTACTGGTATTCATAGGTCAAAAGGTCCTGCTATCTGTTGCCACCTCTCGTATTGCTAAAGTCAAGTATATTAATTCCCCAAATTAATATCAACATTTTGAGGGTCCTTAAGTATGAGCTATACTACTGGAAGGGACCTTGCCTCCAACTTTTGCCTATGATGCAGCCATGTGGAATGGCTCCAGATGGAAATAGTTCTGAAAGAGAAATATCCAGTAATTTTATTTCTTTATTAAAAAAATATTTATATTCATTGTACGTTCCACAATGCACCATGGGACAATAAGCAGGCACACTGGCAGATATACAGTCCCTTGCACAATGCTGGTATTCAGCAGGGGGCTGGAGTAACATAACCACCATGCAACTATGGCCAAATCCACACTGTACAAATAATCCTGTTTGAAACAGGATTATTTGCCATGGCTCCTTCTTATGGAATCCTAGGGTTTGTCAGCACACTTTGTCAGAGAAGGCTAAAGACCATACAAAACTATAAATCCCAGGATTCAATAGAAGGAGCCATGGCAAATAATCCAGTTTGAAACTGGATTATTTGTGTGGTGTGGATTTGGCCTACGTGAGTTACGTACACTGTGCAAACACAACGGAGAATTTCAGTCATTATTTCTAGACATGTGCCTATATTTATGACTTACCACATGCACATTTCATCTATATTTGCTGTCTTCCTTTTGGTCTCCTTTGTGGTGATGCGTCTTCTCTTTTTTTTTTTGAAAGTAAAAATGGAGACAC
The DNA here is from genome assembly GCA_030847615.1 of Gambelia wislizenii. Taxonomy (NCBI): domain Eukaryota; kingdom Metazoa; phylum Chordata; class Lepidosauria; order Squamata; family Crotaphytidae; genus Gambelia; species Gambelia wislizenii. The sequence goes on from JAUMIR010000005.1 coordinate 32,101,441, forward strand.
CCTACTCCCTGAAGTTCACTCTTCTTTATAATTTTATTATCTCAGAGGAACAGTTAGATGTTGAAGCAGCCAAAGGTGTTTCCTAGAATGAGGCAAAAGTCTTCTTTCAGGAACGATGTACTTAGTCAGCAGAATCATAGGGCAGAATCCTCTAGGACTTTGCTGTTTCAGGTTACAAGTGAATTAATAGGTGACTTAACAAAGAAAAAGGTGCCTGGCCCATCAAAAATCTAACCTACCTGGGTGATGGACAGGTTAGATTTTTCCTTTTTGGCTTTCTATATGCAAAGAGGGAGGGGAGTTGTTGTCATTTTAGCTTCTGTTTGTATTTTTAACAAAGGGAGGAATTCAGATATGTCAGCTTTCATCTGAAGACTGAAGCAGTATGGTCCAGGAACGTACACTTGTGATTTTGCTAAGTGTTAATTCTATTGATAAAACTATATTTATATTGCTATTCAACTGTAATAAGGACCTCTAAAGCGGTCTGCACAATAGAACTGACTGGGACAAGTTAAACTAAGATTTGAGCATCAGAAAGAGCAAAGTGAAAAGCTTCAGTCATACATCTGAAACAATAAAACGCCAAGTGGAATAAGATTGTTTCACTGCCCACTGAAATGACATCAAACGTGGTGAGTCTTGTCCCCCTAGGAATGAAATGTCACCATCTGGGTGCCACCACAGGAAAGGCCCTGACTTGTATTCACACCAACCAAACTTCTGATGGTATAATCTACAATTGAGCCGTGAAGTGATTTCAACCAATGAGCCTATTTATGTGTGAGGAAGTAGTCTTGCCACTATCCTGTTCCTGTCACATAGGGCTATATGGAGGAGTACCAGCACCTTGAAATGTGCCCAGAAATAAATCAAAAGCCAACACAGTGGACATAAATACTGGTGTTAATGTGGTTTAAAAGCAGACATGAAAAAGTAATTTTGCTGCCACAGTCTGCCATCAGCACTGGTTGCTGAACACTTTTCAAGGGAACACATAGTACACAGTCCAATAATCGAGTTTGTGCCTTTACTCTGGAGATAGGGTATGAAACACTGGCTAAGGAGGACAACAGGGAGTAAGGAGAGAGAAGCTGGGAAACAGAAGCTGTTGTCAGCAAAATATGGCTGGTGGTAAGCATGGCCAACCCTACTTTTCAGAAGAATGAATTAACCATCTCAAGCAGCAGATGCTGAAGAGGCAGTGTCAGCCCCAGCCATGCCTCCTGGATCCCTTGGTCATTTCCCTTTCTTGAAAGACAGAATGATCTGTGCCTATAGATTTGTCTTCATCCCCTAGTAAGCAGGTGGGGGATGCTATCCAGTTGTTGATACTGAGGTACGAGTCAACTGACAAACTGCTTTTTTTCTTCTTTTTCTTGTAAAGCATCATGTTCTACTGGTCCACATTGGCAGTCCCTGGCCAGTCCCTAGATGAGAAGCCAAGTGTCACTCATCCTATATTTATGCATTTCATTTTTCCTGCCTAGATATAATACCTTTTGAAAATCCCCCCCCCTTTTTTTATTTTAGTTTTGGCCCAGGTCTTCAAATCTATCACTGTCATTTTGCATTCTAGTCCTGTCCTCTAGAGTACTAGCTGCACCTCCTAAATTGGTGTCATCTGCAAATATGGTAAGCATGCCTTCTATTCCATCATCTAAGTCATTTCTAAAGATGTTAAACAACACTAGGACCAGGACAGCATCCTGAAGCACCCTGCTAGTCACTTCTCTCCAGGATGGCCCTCGTGGCAGGGGGTTGGACTGGATGGCCCTCGTGGTCTCTTCCAACTATACAATTCTATGATTCTATGATGAAGAGCAATCATTGGTGAGTACTCTCTGGGTTTGGTCTGTCAACCAGTTACAGATTCACCTAACTGTAGCACTCTGCAGCCCATAGTTCAGCAGCATCCTTGCAAGAATAGCATGTGAAATATCAAAGCCCTTACTGAAATCTAGGTATGTACATCCACAGCACTGCACTGAATTCTCACACTTGTAACTATATAAAAAAAGAGATAGGATCAGTTTGCATGACTTGTTTTTGAGAAACCCCATGCTGGCTCCTAGTAATCACATCATTCCCTATTAGTATGCACAATCTGACAGTTTAATTATCTATTCTAGATCCTTTCCTGTTATTGACATCAACCTGACTCATCGGTAGTTGCTTGGGTCCTCCTTTTAGCCCTTTTGATTGGGGAGAATGTTTGCTCTCCTCTAGTCTGCTGGGAGCTCTGCTGTTCTCCAAGAATTCTCAAAGATGATTAACCAATGATCACATCTACAAGTTGTATCTCACGGCACACATTTTGATGTTGCCAGCCAGTACAATCCACTCTCTCAAGGTTTAAGGTTCATGGTGCATCAGTGCCCATTCCAAAATCTATGGATGAAGGACTTCTCAGAACTGCTATATCTTCATCTCCACTGTCCATCCCTACACTTGCATGGCCAAGCTGCAAAACTCACTCACATATTCCCGAACCATCCTGGTCCATTGCAAAATGTCCAGCAGCTTCCTCCAAGTCTTCTCTAGGCAGAACGTGTCTTAAAACTGCTCACGGAGTCCCTCCATGAATGCCTGGAGGTTTTTCAACTCTGCCACCCACATATTGTGAAGTTCAACCATCCATTTAGCAGCTTCGCCCTTCAGCCCATTCTGATGCACCTCACTGCCACCATGTTGCCCTGGAACAGAGGCCCCCATTCTGCAAGGAAACCTGTCACTTGCATCAGGAAGTAAGGCAGCAACTCCAGTTCTCCTTCAAAGCTCACTTTCAGCTTCCTCTATCCCACGTACTATGGTTGGGTTGAACCCCCCTGGGGGTCTTTCTGAGGCTGGATGGGCTGGGGTGTTTTCTCGCTCTCCAGGGCTTCTGCCACCTAACATCTCATCACCACCCTGGTCTTCCTCTTTATTTTTCTGTTCAAAAAACTTCTTTTTTTTAGATCAATGTGGAGGTCAGCATTCCTCAAATGCTGGTTTTCCTCATGTAGAGATTGCACCATCGTGTTGGGGTATGGGTTGTCCCTCTCCTCTGAATCTATTGCTACTTACACCTTTTCTTACTCATCTATGCTCCACAACCAGGGGCCAGTCCCTGGGGTAACAGTCCACACTGTGTAGTGCCCACGAGACCACCCCATGCTACAGTTCTGGGAAGTTCTCCTTCTCCACTGTCACACCAGCCAGGGATTCTGGTCTTAGTAGATCTCCTCAGTGGGTTTCACCAACACTCTCAGAAAGTGTGTGCTTGTGTGCCATGGTGAACAGGATCTTAGTTCAAAAATTAGGATTCTGAGCAAACTGTCATGAACTGGTTTCTTCAGACTCAGTGACCAGCAGTTTCAATGTTAAAAACAGAAAACATTATTATCACAAATAATCCAAATAGCTAACCCGACAAATTCGTTGCTCATAATGAAACCTAACTCACAAGCAGTATATTAAAAGCATTCTACAATCTGCAAAATCTGGTGGGCTATACAGTCATTGGCTATCCATCATCCCCACTTCAGTTCCCACTATACCTGGACTCAGCCCACTTTTCCCAAAGTTGAGTCCAAGTGCTGGTCTTATCAGACAGTTGCAGACATAGAGCACACAATCCCTTGCTGCAGTTAGACTACATACTTGTTAACAAGCACAGAGGAAGGCAAATACAATTAGCTACAAAGTTATACAATAGAACTGAATTTGGCAGGAAAAGGTCATGTCTAGGACCAATCCTGACACTTAGCACTGATGTTGTCATCATTGTGTACCTGCAATGGGAAGGTAGCCAGATGCTTGCTTCTCTGATCCTGCCTGCTTGCTGCAAAGCATGGACTGTCTATGTAGGGTGTCTTCAGGGGCTTTTCAGTGAGTTGAGGGGTGCTTTGGTCACTGTAAAGAGAGGAAGGGAATACTAAACCTCACAGTGCCCAAAAAAGGACATCCACATGTGTAAATTATCCCTAACAGAATTCAGTCTAGTGACTTTAGCCCTGTCATTTTACTCTCAGTCTGATCTACCTTACATGGTCGTTATGATGATAAAGTGGGGAGGAAAAGAGCCATGTGTATTGCCTTGAGCTCACTGGAGGAAAGGTGTGATACAAATGTAACTGTTGTAAATGTGTCATTTGGATTCCTATCTCCTTGTCCCAGCCTTTTCTCAGGTTAATCCCTGTGTAGACCCATGTAATATTTCCCAAGAAAACTATTTTCATATTGGTTTTGACCCCTTCTTTTCTTACCATACCTTCCATGGCAAGAGAAGGCATTCCCACAGTAAACTGCTGCTCTGCGCTATGAACTTGGCATGCCTACATCCGTGCCAGATAAGACATGCTGTTTAAATCAGAAACTATAGCTGACTGAGGTTGATTGCTTTGTTATATGCCTCCCTTTGATTTCACTTCACAAGCACAGCTGAGGAAGTGCATCAGGCAATTTGGTTTATCTTTCCTGGGTTGCCCTCTGAAGCCCTGAAGTGAGAAGTGATCTAAGAGACACCCACAGAATCCAGCAAACTGCATCTGCTTTAGGGGAGAGAAAGGAGGAAATATCCCTAAAGAAGTATATGCAATCTGAAAAATGGTCTCATATCAAAAAGAGAAAAGACAAGGGTTCCTTTTTGTGGTTAGTGAGTTTACTGAGCACCTGCATTTTGAAAAAAGCTTCTTTCTTGGAAGAGAGTCCAAAATTAGTGTCCATTACACAAATTATGCAGCCTGGCCAGAATCCTAATGGTAGGCCCAACTAGAACAGACCTATTCAACCAAGTGAGTCAACACTTAGGTAAATCCCATTGATTGAATGGGTCTACTTTAGTGCTATTCAAATCGGTGGTCCCTGGACTGTGGGTCCATAAGCCATTGGTGAGTTTCCAGGAAAGAAAGAAACAAGAAACAAATTGTAACTAATGGGCACAAATATAGAACTATTCCCTGGCATAGCGGAAAAAAGAAATGACCAGCCCCTCACATCAACTAGCTGGTTTTCTCTATTTGAGTCTAACAATACACACTCTCCAATATTTCATAGATGAAAACTGGGACACACGTGGCAAACCAACATTAGAGTGTGGTCAAGAAATTATTAATGAAATTATTAATGAACAAGAAGAGACAAACTAGGAAAGGCTGCAGCAGTCTGATTTTGCCTGAGTCTACTGGGAATGCCAAGATTCCACCCTTCCTCTCCTCTCCCCTGTGGTGCCACTAAGGCTAGTTTGCCCCCTCCCCCACCCCAATGGTGTCACCCTGGTGTGGTTCGATCTCTCCGTATCTCCCAGTGCTGCCACTGCCTCTCCCCCCACTTGTCTTAATTAAGTGAAAACTACTTTTGCACTTTAAATTCAGTTTGCAGTAATTAAAGTAAGCTGAGGACAATGGGGGCATTTTAAAAGCAATCTGGGATATTTTAAAAGCAGTTGAAAAAGCGAGGAGGCAGGCGATTAAACAGTACTGTCCCTTGCCCTGTCTATACAAGGGGGGATAAAATGTAGTACCTCACAGTAAAAGCAAGTGGCAGTAGCTGCGACTTGTCTTAATGGTGTTTTTGCCCCCAGCAGCCCCCATAAGCTTCTCATCCAAGATGACAGCTGAGAGAACCCTCCTCCAGTCCCCATGGCGATCCCTGATCGCTCGCTAAAGGCAAAAAAATGGTGGCTGGGGGTGCTTGCCCTGTCAGCAAGCCCCTCCCCCATACTTGTCCATCCAATCAGGGTGGTGTTTCCTGTACTCTCAGACAACAATTCCTATCGAATCACTCCCCTTGCTGTTTTTCAAAAACTCCAGGAAAAAGCTGCGAAGGCTTTCCCCTCACAGTATTTGCCATTTTGGGGCCCCCTCCTTCCGAATATGGCATAACGACATGGATTCCCATTAAGACAGGTAGGCTTCTCCTTGAATTCAATGAGGAGCATTTTCACTGTTTAGACAACCCCATGAGAAATCAGGATAGTTGGAGGATATGACAACAGACTGAAGACCTCAGTGTGATAAAACGCTGCCAGTATGTGAGATGAGTTTATAGTAGCAAGTTAACTTTTTACTTTCCATTCTTGCCATTATAACACCCACTGTAGTGGCCTAGTTATCTGGGTTTACTTTGAGCAGAGATGAAGATCTTTAGTTTTTAATTAATAATACATAGCTGTAGAATCTGAAAGGCTATCTATAATTTATATATCAGTATCTCAAAAGAAGTAATTTGTACATTATATATTCAGACAGGCAGGGGGGATTCTCTCTTTTATTTTAAGGGTTTTTAAAAGAAAAAATAAGAAGCCTATTACAGTTTTATCTCAGACCCCTCTAAAGTAGAAGAGATTTTTCCCCAAGTTTCACAGTTCTCAGTCTTGTCTGCACAGACATTGTAGAGCAGTTTCCAAAATAAGTGACAGCCCCTCTCCCCACAAAAATATTAAATGCTGCAGCAAGAATAATCTCAGGGGTCGGTTCCACGGCGTTTTTTTCTGCGCAAATTATCGCATTAGCGCTCTTTCGATTTTGCACCGCGGAGTTCCCATGGAAAAGTTTCGATTCCTACTTACATCCGTGTTGTAGTTCCCATGTCATTATAATGTGTATTATTTAGCATTTCGAATTTCTACAATTCGAAGTACTTTAATTCCCACGATGTCGATATTACGCATCTGTTGTCAATATTATCTGTCAATCAACGTAGTACGTCACTCGTTGTACACGTACTTCCTTTCGGAATTCCCGCCACCCGCACACTCATTGGTCAACCTTTTACACCCTCTTGGGTTTCTGATTGGGCATCTACTCTTCTTTTATGGCCTTTGTTGTCTTCATTCTTCCAAAGTAAATTACTGCAAACATGGAGGTTTTAGCTACCCTAATTTCCTGCTTGTATTTGGCTATCAAAGTACTCTCCACAATGGTTTCATTCTCTGAGAAGTGTCGTTCCTACCGAAGAAGAACCCTTATTAGGAAGCTTAGAAGACTTCGCAAAGAAAAAAACGCTTTCACCGAGTACTTTGCTTTCCGTAACGATTTTAAGAGGAATATTATCACCGCATTGAACCTACAGAACGAGCTGCCATGCATGCTGACCCCGTTAATACACAGCTCACTGCGTCAACGGAGATTTTGGGTTTACCCAAGTACACAGGAGTGGTGGGAGATTTTTGTAATGCAGGTGTGGTCAGATGAACGTTGGTATGCTAATTTTCGCATGAGCAGAGCACTTTTTTTGAAACTAGTTGAAATTTTGAGACCTGAGATAGCAAAGAAGGACACTAACATGAGGAGGGCAATATGCCCAGAGAAACGTGTTGCGATTGCGATCTGGCTGCTAGGACATCGTAGTGCTTACAGAGGTGCAAGTAACCTTTTCGGTGTTGGCAAATCAACAATTTCTAAAATATTTGTTGAAGTGGTGCTTGCCATGGAAAAATTACTACTTTCAAAAGCAGTGTATCCTGGTGATCCTAAGAAGGTAAATGTTTACCTGCCAAAGTATACCATAACGTACCTGTTAATTTTATTTGTGTGCACTGTAATCACGTGAAAACGCATATTACATACCTTACGCATATACATATTTAACAGTTTGTGGTTTCGTAGTTCAAACATGGCAAATCATAACAACTGTTTTTAGGAACCCTATCATAATGAACACTAGTGTTATTTCAGTGCTTTGGAATATCGCTTCTTCTTTCAATTTGGAGAAAAATAAAATAAAACTCCCTTATTTCTTCTCTTTCAGATTATGGATGGATTTGCTGAAATGGGATACCCTCATGTTATTGGTGCCCTTGATGGCTGTCATATAAATATTGTTCCGCCAGTAAGACAAGGAAACAATTACATTAACCGTAAAAACAACTTCTCTGTACTTCTGCAAGGAGTCTGTGACCACACAGGGCTATTTAGGGACGTAGAGATAGGTTGGAGCGGGAAGGTGCACGATTCACGAATGCTACGTAATTCAATTTTTTTTGAGGCAATGGAGGAAGGTATATACGTGCCCAATAACCCAACTATTACTGTGTGCGGATCTACTGTGGTTCCATTGGTTCTTGCGGACGCTGCCTACCCAATTAGAAAATGGCTAATGACTCCTTATCGTGGTAGACTGACACCCAAAAAATTATTGTACAATAAGCGCCATAACAAGGCGCGGAATACGATCGAACGTGCGTATGGGCGTCTGAAATCGAGATGGAGATGCTTATCTATTCCGCTTGAAGTTGCAGAGGAAAACATTTGTTCTGTAATTGCATCCTGTGTAATTTTGCATAACTATTGTGAGACAAAGGGAGCGGTTTTGGATGAGGAGAATTATAGGTCTAATGATTATGTGCTGTACACACTTGGCGCACCGCAAGTTAATGAAGAATCTTCGAAAAAAAAGGAGGGGGAGAAAATTAGAGCTTCCTTAACGGAGTACTTTTGGTGGAAACAGCATGGGCGCAGATGAGAAATATCGATATTGCTGTACTTAGAACAAGCTATGATGTAACCCCTAATAATTTTTTGGAACACAAACGATGAATACTTTCTCCAATGTATTCTGTGTGCTGCTAATTAAAAAGTATAAAAAAATTTACGTGTCTTGTTATTTTTTTTTAACTCTACCGTTCCAAATGTCACTCAGCGTAATTTAATTGTACTTAACTGCCCAAAAAAAAAAAAATCAGACCATCGCATTTTCAGAATCGTAAACTGTCCATCACTTTCTGGGGACTACCTTACTTTAAAAGGTGTACTGGATATCCCTACTCCATTTTCCCGCTTTAATCAGCCAATCAATTGTCCTAATAAGGAAGTTTTGTAAATTTAAACACATAGCGGAGGGTGTTGATTGGCGGCTAGAAAGTATACTTCCTGGACTATAAAACTCAGGAAAACCGCTCTTGTTGTCAGTGGCGTTACGATGGCTGCCCAAGGAGGAGGACGTGTGCGGTTGGTACGCCGGATCGCTTATTGGCGTACGCAGGAAACCACCCTTCTACTTGAAAATCTTGCCCAACAAGAGGGGTGCCCGGCCAGAATAATGCGTTCATCCAATCGGGTGAACAGGCATTTTTTTTAACTGCCTCTAGGGCTCTTATTAGAGGTGGTTTTAATAGGACGGCACAGCAGTGCCGTTCTAAGTTTAAAATACTAAAAAGTAAATTTTACGAGGCAAGGGAAGCATTCGATGGCAGCCCTCCCCCCAGAAGAAGACCACCCTTTTACAGTCATTTGCACGACATGTGGGAGACAGCAGGTCGTCCTGACTGGAGGGACAGAAGGCCTGCTGGTACTTGTCATCACATATATTTTTATTGTAATAGACTAATACATATTTGTAAAAAAAAAAGTAATATTTTCATTAATACCCATTTTCCAGGAATGCGACGCCGTGCCCGACGTGCTGCTGAGGGCTTAGGGGTCGTTTACACGGCAAAAATATTCCTCAAAGAATTCGCCTAGAATTCTTATAGTTCCCACGTCTTCCGCATCTGTATCGCCCTTTTCGGAAGGAGGGGGGCAAAAATACCCGTAAGTGGCGCACTTAATGACACCGCTGATTTTCTGCCTTTTTTAAAAAAGTGTCGCAAGTTTGCGCATTATCGCATATGGGAACTATCCGACATTTTTTATATTCGCGATGTTAAATGTAGGAGGTGTCTGCGGATTGTAAAGTGACGCAATCGAAAACCCGCCTACACATCCGGCATCCCTCTTTTTGAAGCATCTGTAAACACCTTCCTTTTCCTTATGGATTCACTACAGAGAACAAGGAAGGGGGGCAGGGGAATAGCTTGGACTCATGCGGAAACAATTGATTTACTGGATCTTTGGGGGGAGGAAAAAGTACAGGAGCAACTACGTCTATGTCATCGGAATATCGATGTGTTTGAGAAAATTGCCTCAGAAATGCAAAGACATGGACACAATCGAACCCCGGAAGAATGCCGCACGAAATCGAAAACGATGCGTCAGAAATACAGGGAAATAAGAGATCATAACTCGAAGAGTGGTAATAATGCGGCAACAATGCCATACTATAGAGAACTTCATGCAATTTTGGGAGTGGAGGCAAACATCTCTCCCAATCGTGTGTCGCGGAACGCAAACCCTGATCGGAAATCTGTACTCCTGAAACCCAAAGACCCTGGGCTGGTAGATGGACCGAACGCGGGACCGTCCGAGGATTCCATTATTCTCTTTGATTCCGGTAAAGTAATTCATTTAATTCTCGTTGCAGAGTAGCGAAATGACGTTCTGTTTTACCAGCTGTAACTTCGTCCTTTCTTCCTCAAATAACATATGACGCTGTATCGAACTCTCTGTGTTATCCTTACGGGTATCTAGACTGCTTGATATATTTATGTAACGTTGGTGTTTTACTGATTACTAACAATTTACTGTTGCGGAATTTTTTTTTTTTAATATATGCAGGTTAGCGCATTATCGTTTGAAAAATGTGTAACTTATTAAATTTAGTGCATCGAAAACTAACACATAATGCTGTTTCCTAGAGGGAGATATGGTGTACGTGACTGGCTTTTCACTATCGATGGCCTCATTTTTGGGGGGGGGGGCTCCAAAGGTGTGAATAGCTGTTTGTAATGGAAGGGCTTGCATTTGCAGTTCAAAGGAGCATGGCCTGGCCTGGCAGTGTCAGCTTTCAACAATTATGTAACGTTGGTGTTTTACTGATTACTAACAATTTACTTTTGCGGAATTTTTTTTTAAAAGATATGCAGGTTAGCGCATTATCGTTAGAACAATGTGTAACTTATTAAATTTAGTGCATCGAAAACTAACACATAATGCTGTTTCTTAGGGGGAGATATGGTGTACGTGACTGGCTTTTCACTACCGATGGCCTCAGGTTTTTTTTTTATGGGCTCCAAAGGTGTGAATAGCTGTTTGTAATGGAAGGGCTTGCATTTGCACTTCAAAGGAGCATGGCCTGGCCTGGCAGTGTCAGCTTTCAACAAGCTGTCCTAGTTGAAATTTCCCAAGATACAGCTATTACTTTTTTGTTGTTTAAATGCTCATACTGACATATTTGTAATTAATTTTTAAAAATACACATTACTTTTACATAAGGTTTGCCGACTTGTTATTCTGAATTGGAAAACTAGTGAAAGGTTGCACCATTACTTTTGTTGCTGCCCTATGGGAGTTTTCTCCTGATAGTAGAATGTTTACTTTAACACATCAAAGCATTATACAAATGGAGAAACTCATGTAAGGCTTCACTGTTACATCTCATACAGAGATATTTGGTCCTATCCTATATTTGAATTATCTCTAGATATGCATACAGTATCTTATAACATGGATTGTGGTGTGAAACATCACGCTTCTAAAATTGCTTATGTTTTCTGATTATACATATTTTTTAAAAAGGTATGAACTGTATTGTATGTCAGACAGTTATACCATAATGATGACAATGCTCACGCATATACTCTTAAATAATATATGTTTATATCTTACTTCAGAACCAATACTGGATACCACAGATTCAGAAGAGACCCAAGTGGTGACTTTGAATTTAGAGGAAGTCCCATCTACCTCTACACCCACAGAAACTGTGGATAATGAAAGTCTAAAAGAACCTTTCGATGAGGATGAAGCAACAGAGTTTGAGCTGCAATGGAGTGCCCAGCAGCAAAGGAATGGTAACTGTTGGGGGTGACTACCTTTCCTATTTCTATTGAATATTTTGTAGCACGCTTACGTAATATTTCAACTTTCAGTAATTGCATACATTTTATTCTTTCTGCAGGGTCAACTATCAGTAACCCTAGAGCAGCTATGAGTCCAGCAGAGAGGCTTGCAGAGATCAGGAAAAAAAAAGAAAGGAAGACATTCCACACAGCAGAAGTTCTTCAGCACTCTTCTAAAATGATTGACAAAATGCTGACCCACCTTGATTCCATGTCTCAGAAAGAGGATGAACGCTTTGAAAAGTTATGTAAGGCCAATTCAGAGAGACTGGAGTATGAGGAACAGGAAAACAGGTTGCTTAGAGAGGAGCATAGGAAGGACAGGGAAGTATTTGAAAGTAGTATTAAGGAGCAAAATATACTGCTGGCTACTATGGTGCAGCATTTAGGAAATCTGACTTCTAAGGGGCCGACAATTAGGAGGGTTGTTAAAAAAAGGAAAACCGTTGAATCACACCAACCAACTCCTTGTCCAAATTCTCAAGTGGAAAATGGAGATGCAGTTAGAAGTGCCACACTTGCTTGTTCTAGGCCTGCACGAAAGATTAAGAAGCCAGATATTATGAGTCTTTAGACACTAGTGGTCATTAGCTTACAGTTCACTGTAATTTTAATGTTATCCAGGGTTAATTTTTTTTTAAGAAGAGGTAATACAACATCAGTACCTAAACATTCTTGTTGTTACAATTTATAGCTTCTGGAATACCAGGAAGCAAAAAAATTTTTAACAAACCTAGTCATATTTTCGTTTACCATTTACACTATGTGCTTGTAGGGAATGATGGTTCTGGAAAGAAGAGGTTCGGTTAACCCTCACTACTTTCCTGTTTAGACATTTTTACTTTTCCACTTTGAATGTGAAATAAAAAGCAGTGTCTACTGCAGCATCAAATATTTACAATTATTTTTTCTCTGTGTTATATGACTTAGGAAGATTCCTATTTTTTTCTAATTTTGCTTGTTGTTGGTAATTACTGTGAGTAGATCATAGTATTTACAGTATAATTTCTAGTAGATGGTCATTGTAAGGATTCCATGGAGAGGTAGCAGTAGCATATGTTCACACAGACTAATATTTTCCATCCATTTCTGATAAGTTTGTTCCTGCGTAACTTATTACACTGCTTTTTTTTATGAACTGATATTTTGTCCAGTATTTACACTGATAAGGTTTCCAGTAAACATTAGGAAGTATTACCTTGTCCTTTGATCAAGGAATGGTAGAGCATTACTGTCTTTTCTATAAAGTTTAGAAATTAGTATGCTAACAGTAGTGTGATTTCTTCCTGTTACAAAAGAATGACAACATCGAATTTAACTAAGAATATTTTATTACAAACTGTAGTGAAAGTTAGTCTATAACTACTAATAGACAGGTAAACCCAAATCTTCACATTCAAAAATACCATCTGTACAAGTAACATAAATAATATGGTGTTCTGTTCATTAAGTACATAATATTTTTAAAAAGTGCCATAATAATTAAAAAAAACAAAACATGACTTATAACTGCTCCTCCACAAGGGACATTCTTCTTTCTAGTGCAGCAATCCTGCCCTCCAAACGTGCGGCTGAAAGGTAAAACAGGAAACTGTTGGATTACCTGTTATGATTTCACAGGAGGAACTCACATAAGAAAAATGTATAGCACCTAAACTCACCAACTGCTTCACTTATAGCATCTACCAAATGCTGGAACTGGTTTTGGGGGATGGGCAAAGCTGCTTGCAATGGTTGCTCTGGGAAAAAAAAATAAAAATATGTAAACCTTGATAATTATTAAGGTTATATCTCTTCAAAATTACTAATGGCTGCAGACTTAAAAAATGAGAAGCATTTACAAATAGTATTTTCTTTTTAAGTTCAATGGATAATTAAAATATACTTTTGGAACAAGGGTGTTATTAACGAAGTTGAGGGCAAATATTCTAAAATTTAATACTGTCATCAAATAACAGTACTGAATGTATTGTAATTCATACATGCACAAAGGTATTACTATAAGATTTCATTTACACACACCAATTTTATTTTGTAGTACACCACAGAACCAAAACACTACTTCCTAGCTGTAACAAGAGAAACATAATTACGTATTAATCCATATCCTTAAAGTACAATATGTTGGAATACATCACGCAACTGCAATACACTTCCACATAGCTATGTTCATATGGCCTCTTTGCTCAATGTATGTACTATAATTAGCTTTATATGTATTGATGGTAATCTTTTTAGAATCTTTCCCACTTTGAAATACCAACCTCTTAATGGCTGAACATTGAGCTGCGCGGGCCGTTCCTCCTCTTGTGCTGATTGCTCAGATGAGGAATCTAAGCCCTCAGCAGCACGTCGGGCACGGCGTCGCATTCCTGGAAAATGGGTATTAATGAAAATATTACTTTTTTTTTTACAAATATGTATTAGTCTATTACAATAAAAATATATGTGATGACAAGTACCAGCAGGCCTTCTGTCCCTCCAGTCAGGACGACCTGCTGTCTCCCACATGTCGTGCAAATGACTGTAAAAGGGTGGTCTTCTTCTGGGGGGAGGGCTGCCATCGAATGCTTCCCTTGCCTCGTAAAATTTACTTTTTAGTATTTTAAACTTAGAACGGCACTGCTGTGCCGTCCTATTAAAACCACCTCTAATAAGAGCCCTAGAGGCAGTTAAAAAAAAATGCCTGTTCACCCGATTGGATGAACGCATTATTCTGGCCGGGCACCCCTCTTGTTGGGCAAGATTTTCAAGTAGAAGGGTGGTTTCCTGCGTACGCCAATAAGCGATCCGGCGTACCAACCGCACACGTCCTCCTCCTTGGGCAGCCATCGTAACGCCACTGACAACAAGAGCGGTTTTCCTGAGTTTTATAGTCCAGGAAGTATACTTTCTAGCCGCCAATCAACACCCTCCGCTATGTGTTTAAATTTACAAAACTTCCTTATTAGGACAATTGATTGGCTGATTAAAGCGGGAAAATGGAGTAGGGATATCCAGTACACCTTTTAAAGTAAGGTAGTCCCCAGAAAGTGATGGACAGTTTACGATTCTGAAAATGCGATGGTCTGATTTTTTTTTTTTTTTTTGGGCAGTTAAGTACAATTAAATTACGCTGAGTGACATTTGGAACGGTAGAGTTAAAAAAAAATAACAAGACACGTAAATTTTTTTATACTTTTTAATTAGCAGCACACAGAATACATTGGAGAAAGTATTCATCGTTTGTGTTCCAAAAAATTATTAGGGGTTACATCATAGCTTGTTCTAAGTACAGCAATATCGATATTTCTCATCTGCGCCCATGCTGTTTCCACCAAAAGTACTCCGTTAAGGAAGCTCTAATTTTCTCCCCCTCCTTTTTTTTCGAAGATTCTTCATTAACTTGCGGTGCGCCAAGTGTGTACAGCACATAATCATTAGACCTATAATTCTCCTCATCCAAAACCGCTCCCTTTGTCTCACAATAGTTATGCAAAATTACACAGGATGCAATTACAGAACAAATGTTTTCCTCTGCAACTTCAAGCGGAATAGATAAGCATCTCCATCTCGATTTCAGACGCCCATACGCACGTTCGATCGTATTCCGCGCCTTGTTATGGCGCTTATTGTACAATAATTTTTTGGGTGTCAGTCTACCACGATAAGGAGTCATTAGCCATTTTCTAATTGGGTAGGCAGCGTCCGCAAGAACCAATGGAACCACAGTAGATCCGCACACAGTAATAGTTGGGTTATTGGGCACGTATATACCTTCCTCCATTGCCTCAAAAAAAATTGAATTACGTAGCATTCGTGAATCGTGCACCTTCCCGCTCCAACCTATCTCTACGTCCCTAAATAGCCCTGTGTGGTCACAGACTCCTTGCAGAAGTACAGAGAAGTTGTTTTTACGGTTAATGTAATTGTTTCCTTGTCTTACTGGCGGAACAATATTTATATGACAGCCATCAAGGGCACCAATAACATGAGGGTATCCCATTTCAGCAAATCCATCCATAATCTGAAAGAGAAGAAATAAGGGAGTTTTATTTTATTTTTCTCCAAATTGAAAGAAGAAGCGATATTCCAAAGCACTGAAATAACACTAGTGTTCATTATGATAGGGTTCCTAAAAACAGTTGTTATGATTTGCCATGTTTGAACTACGAAACCACAAACTGTTAAATATGTATATGCGTAAGGTATGTAATATGCGTTTTCACGTGATTACAGTGCACACAAATAAAATTAACAGGTACGTTATGGTATACTTTGGCAGGTAAACATTTACCTTCTTAGGATCACCAGGATACACTGCTTTTGAAAGTAGTAATTTTTCCATGGCAAGCACCACTTCAACAAATATTTTAGAAATTGTTGATTTGCCAACACCGAAAAGGTTACTTGCACCTCTGTAAGCACTACGATGTCCTAGCAGCCAGATCGCAATCGCAACACGTTTCTCTGGGCATATTGCCCTCCTCATGTTAGTGTCCTTCTTTGCTATCTCAGGTCTCAAAATTTCAACTAGTTTCAAAAAAAGTGCTCTGCTCATGCGAAAATTAGCATACCAACGTTCATCTGACCACACCTGCATTACAAAAATCTCCCACCACTCCTGTGTACTTGGGTAAACCCAAAATCTCCGTTGACGCAGTGAGCTGTGTATTAACGGGGCCAGCATGCATGGCAGCTCGTTCTGTAGGTTCAATGCGGTGATAATATTCCTCTTAAAATCGTTACGGAAAGCAAAGTACTCGGTGAAAGCGTTTTTTTCTTTGCGAAGTCTTCTAAGCTTCCTAATAAGGGTTCTTCTTCGGTAGGAACGACACTTCTCAGAGAATGAAACCATTGTGGAGAGTACTTTGATAGCCAAATACAAGCAGGAAATTAGGGTAGCTAAAACCTCCATGTTTGCAGTAATTTACTTTGGAAGAATGAAGACAACAAAGGCCATAAAAGAAGAGTAGATGCCCAATCAGAAACCCAAGAGGGTGTAAAAGGTTGACCAATGAGTGTGCGGGTGGCGGGAATTCCGAAAGGAAGTACGTGTACAACGAGTGACGTACTACGTTGATTGACAGATAATATTGACAACAGATGCGTAATATCGACATCGTGGGAATTAAAGTACTTCGAATTGTAGAAATTCGAAATGCTAAATAATACACATTATAATGACATGGGAACTACAATACGGATGTAAGTAGGAATCGAAACTTTTCCATGGGAACTCCGCGGTGCAAAATCGAAAGAGCGCTAATGCGATAATTTGCGCAGAAAAAAACGCCGTGGAACCGACCCCAGTGTTTTCACAGTGGCCTGGCTTTAAAAATATCTACTACAAATACATAGCAGGAAGCACACGAGAGCTGGATAGAGAAGTATGGAAAAAGCAGACATAGAAAGAAAATCGTCTCCTCCCACCATGATCTCAGAGCTTGGAAAAGTTACTTTAGGAGATTGAATTTCCCAGAACGTCCATTGGTCATGCTAGCTGAAGCATTCTGAAAGCTATGGCCCAAAAAAGTCCTGAAATGATCTTAATAATGCTATGACAAATGACAAATGTCATGACAGTTAAAATAACTTGTGAGCAGGAGTGGTGAGTTTCGTCTTGCTTGATGCCTACTCAGAGCAGCCCTATTTTTTCTTGTTCCTGTGAGCTACAATTCTTTCCCACTCCTTCTTCCTGTGCCCTACAAACTTTGGACAGAGCAAAGCAACAGAGAAGGAAGGAGTATGAACTCCAGATAGCCTTTTCTAGTTCCCAGAAATTTCTGGGCCTTAGGTCATGCCAAAAGGCACTGCTGGCATGCTGTGAGCACTGTTGATCCTTGCAAGCATTTGGCACATTGCAAGCACTGTTGATCCTTGCAAGCATTTGACTCAGAGAATGGAATGGAATATCCCAAACAGGAATACTCTACATTGCAGCATTTTATGGCAGGTTCTGCTTGTCAGTGTCTAATAGCCAGCATAGATAAATGGATAGAACCATCATATCCAAAACCAGGAAAGCAGAAGAATTCTGTCCAATCTTCTCTACAAATTTACCACAGTTGGATCTGCTGAACTCAGAAGGGAACTGGAATGTACTTGTGTTTTGAAATCTGTACTGTTCAGAATGTTATAATCTTTTGCACAACTCAAAAAAAATGTACAAAAATGTTTATATATAAATCAAAAGCAACAAAACAAAGCAACCAATTAAAATCAGCAATCAAAGAAAAGAAGCAGAAGCAAAGACTGGCATTACCCCCAATTAAAAAAAAATCTGTGTATGTACAACCAAATCTCTATTTATAACTGATTCATTATATTCTTGTTGACTTTTCAAGTTTCTCTTATGCATCGGGGAAGAAACAAGGGCAGATTATTCCAACTATCTATGGTCAGTGCATATAAGTTAAAAGCTCAATGCCTAAGCAAACATGTAGAGGTTGATGTTTATAGATCTCACATGTTATGTGCACTTGTATAATTGTTATGTGAGCCATTCCCCTGCCCCAACCCCCAAGCTCTTAACTGATGGGTTAGAGAGGACTGAAACTTAGTCAGACAAAACTATTCCTTAAGTTGCTTCATAGACGAAAAGTAAAAGTGCAGAAACCCACCAAATACATGTACAATCTCTCTGGCTGCTGCTTCTCTTCTAGATGCAATATCTCTGACGTCTTTCTCCTTCACCGGCTTGCCAAATTGTTACTTCCATATCCCACCCAAGTATGTTTGATCTGCTCACCAGCTAGTTGTCATCTGCCCTATAGCTGCCCCATGAACAGCTATAAAGCCATACACTACAGGTGGGCAACTGCCAGGTATTGGGGAACTACATTGTCCCCCTTTGGGAGGGGGTCACATCCACTGCTGCACTCCCACCCCTGGTTTACTTTTTTTGTTATTTATTTTTGCCAATAATGGTCTTCATGGGTGAAAGTTCCACATGTTCCACTTCTGGAACTGGTTTAGAAAAATGCCTCTCCTGAACCTAATATAGCCCCCCTAAAGGAAAAAAAAAATAGGAGGTTCTGAGTGGGCGACATTCCCATAACATGTATACTGTATTCTCGTGGAAAGATCCCAGTTCTTACCTCCCCCCAACAGGGGCATTTCATTCTACACAGGGGCAGAAGCAATTGGCAGAGGTAACTTAGAGGAGTACTGACACATTCTCTTGGTATTAATACATCAGAAAGTTTAAGTCACAAAAACAAGAAGTGAAGGCATCTGTTTACCTAACAGGAGATCTCACTTCTCCTTTCTCTTGCCATGCTGCTTGTTAGCAGCTGATCACAACTGCATGATACCCTACCCTTTTTCACAGTAGCAGGGCATCTTAGCTAACTACATAAATAGTGAGAGCACAGCATGTGAGTCACTAACAAACTAGAGGAAACACAAAGCAAAGTGGTCACTCATCAAGGAAAAGTACAGAACTATGCCCCAAGGAATTAAACTCTTAACTGTAGTAGATTTACAACAGTGCCATGTACAGTAGTGTGTGTGACACATGAGGAACAAGTTGAATTATTTTGCCTTCATTCCCTGATACTATTGTCATTTTTAAATACCTGGCACCATGTGGGTTTTTTTGGGCGCTGTAGTCCCAGTTGTAGTCCACAAATGTAATAATGAAAGATTCAGGATGAATAAAAAATAAGCCCCTCACACAGTGTGTAATTAAGCTAGAACACACTGCCACAATATTTAGTGAAAGCTGCCAACCTGGGTGGCTTTAAGAGGGGACTAGATAATTTCATGGACATTGGGACCATCTATGACTACCTAGTTAGGTCCATGATATCCGTAAAATATTCCTCCATTGTCACATTTCAAATTAACTGATCCCTCCCCGTCACCTCTCTTCACTCTCCAGCCTCTGGTTATATGAGAGTATGTAAGTATATCTGCACTAAACAATTAGTGTAGGAGGTTAACTCTACAGTTAGGATAGTGTAGGGGAGTTACTGCCACTACCCTACCCTAACTTTAACTGATATACCTCTGTGCTATAGAATCCTGGGATTTGTAGTTGGATGAAGTTCCCAGAATTGTATCCTAGAGATCTGTAGTCCTCTTATCTGAACTATCCAATAGAGAATACTATGTACCGCACCCAACTACAAATCCCAGGATTCTGTGGGATGGAGCCATTATTGTTAAAGTGCTTTAAAACTCTGCAGTGCAGAAACAGCCTACATTCCACATCTTGCAGATCATAGTGGGCTCTGCCACTGGCTAGGATGTGGGCTGATTAAGAATAGAAATACAAAGCCTTCAGAGGATGGATGGGTCAAAAATAACATGAATCTGTCAGGACAGATAGTGATTCCCAAACTAGTGAGATCTCAAGTGAGATTTCAGCCTATTTCATTCTGTGGCCCAAAGAGACAACCACAAAGAAGGCAACAAGCCTTCTATCTGCAAAAAAAATTAAAAGCTCATGTGGCACTCTGAAGAGCAGTGTGTTTTATTTGCATAAGATTTCATAGAGTACAGTTCACTTCACCCGATGCTGACATTCATGTTTTTGTTGGTTGTTGTTGTTAACTTCTGTCAAGTCAACTTCGACTTATGGCAACTGCATGAATGAGAAACCTCTAACTCACCCTGTCCTCTACAGCCCTGCTCAGGTCTCCTTGATTGTGTCTATCCATCTGGAATGCGGTCCTCCTTTTTTCCTACTGCCTTCTACCTTACCAAGCATGATTGTCTTTTCTAGTGAGTCATGCCTTCTCATGATATGTCCAAAGTACAACATTCTGAGTTTAGTCATCTTGGCTTCTAGGGAAAGTTGAGGATTGATTTGCTCTAGGACCCATTTATTTGTCTTTTTAGCAATCCATGGTATCTGCAGAACTCTTCTCCAGTATCACATATCAAACAAGCTGTTTTCCTTCCTATCAGCTTTCTTCATTGTCCAACTTTCATAACTACAGTATACATGGGGCACGTCTATACAATTTAAAAAAATCCATTGGGGGGGTAAAAAATAAGCATAGGCAGTCGTTTGAATACCTACAATCTGCCTACATGATTTTTACCCCCCCCCTAAACTCCATATGACCCCCTTCCCCAGCTGGTTGGAGTGAGCAAGCCAAGCAGCAGTTTTAAATCTCCCGCCACTTTTTAAAAAATTATTATTTAAAAAGTTGCCTGCTTTGCAGACAGTCAATTTTCCCTATTTATAATGTAATTTATATTTATTTATTTATTTATTTATTTATTTATTTCACGGATTTACCAGATTCTCACATAGCTGGGAATCCAACATGACGGCCATTCCCAATTCCCCTCCTTGCTAGCCCCGCCCCCTCTACTTGGCCAGCCAATGTGATTACACTGCCTGTTCATATGTGTGCGAACGGGGGGATACAGACGATCAACTGTTTGAATGACTGTATGGATTTTAGGCCGAGATCTGCTAATCCTTCTGAACGCCGAATCCACGTAGTTTACAGGGGATTCCCTAGCCCCCCTTCCAAATGACATATATGAATCTGAATGGCCGTGTGTACAGAAGATAAATCTTCCAAACGGTGTACATATTTTTTTTAACTGTGTAGATGGGCCCATAGAAATGGCATGGACAATCTAAACTTTAGTATCCAATTATATACCTTTACACTTCAGAATCTTGTCTAGTTCCTTCCAAGTCCTAGTCTTCTTCTGATTTCTTAACGGCAGTCTCCACTCTGATTCCAAGGTATGGAAAATCTTGTACTATTTCAATGTCTTCATCATCTACTTCAAAGCTATGTACACATCTTAAAAATTGCCCATCTTCTGTACCTGGATTATAAACAACATTATTTCATGTGGAAAAGAATAATGTAGTTCCTTGCTAGCCATCCAGAATGTTTCCTCACTCTTTTTTTTTTGTTGCTTTTTTAGACTGATCATTAGAAATTGCTACCATAGTACTTTACCCAAAATTACTGCTGTATTGAATGAATCTTAATTCTCACAGATTTGCAAGCCATTATGTAAATGTTCTCATGCCTTCACTTTTGTGCCTATATTGTACACTTTTGTACATGAATTCTGAAACATCTGTAATTCTGGCCCAAGAACTTCAACAGTCTCCTAACCTGCTTCATCATCTTATGTCATTTAGCTTTCCCCATACAACTTCCTGTTCCAGGTTCTGGTTTATCACTGTGCAACAAAGCACATCCTTTGTGTTGTAACCTGTGACTAGACGTTACATGGAATCACCAAGCCTTTGTTGGTTTTCTGATCTTCTTTCTGCCTATAACTGATGTCACCTTGCTTGCTTGTTTGTTTAATTGATTGGCTACCTGGAACTGTTTCCATTTTACAGGTATATGTGTTTCCATTAACTTACCTACATCTGCAAAGATGTATATAATTATCAAGAGTCTTAACTCTAGAAAGAAGCATTGATTCCTGCTAAGCAGTGGATGTCAGGCCTACAACTTCAGTATCCCATGCTTTTGTGAGGCCTATAAGCTTGTATTTATATGTAAGAGTGTAAAAGTACTAGGAACTATAAAAAATTAACCCTACTTTCCCCAAAGGGCTTATATACTGAAAGAATACACACACAGAGACACACACACAGAGAGACACACACACGAAAAGGTAAAGGTTAACATCTGTGTAGAGTAAGGACTGATGAATGAGTGTTTCTCTCAACCAGCTGGAACATAAAGATGATGATTTGCGGAAACAGATGACAAAATTTTCACAGAAGAAAACCATAACAACAAGAAGACATTTCAGTAACCTTGGAAATCTAACTCAGCCATGAATGGAATGTCCAATAAATTATTGATTTGATTTGCTAAAAATTTCACCTCTCAGAAGATGGAAGAAGGAACAAGGGAATCTGGCTGTCCTCAACTTAACCCTGGCTAACAGGGAGGAACTGATAGATAAAATGAAAGTGGTGGGAACCATCAAACAGAATCATGTTACCTTGGAATATGTTATGCTGAGGGCTGTAAAAACTGGATACACTGGATGTGTACAATGGAACCCTGCCCCCAAATATTCTAGCTAAATATTCAGGATTGGGGTGGAGGAAGAGTTCATGAGGGATGGATTTTAAAAACAAAGCAGCAGCAGCAGAAGGGATAATCACAAACTACTCCCAAGCTGGGAAATCTCACAAGAATACAGTGTGGTTGTACAGTGAGTTCTCAAGATTTTACTAAGGCACGTATAGGAGCCAGCATAGTGTCGTTGTCTGAGTATTTGGACTACAACTCTGGAGATCAGGCTTGGAATCCCCACTTGGCCATGGGAACCCCCTGAGTGATTTGGGCAATTTATAAGCTCTCAATATCAAGGAAGGCAAAGGCAAACCTCCTCTGAAAAAATCTTGTCAAAAAAACCCTGTGATAGGTTTGCCTTAGGGTCACCATAAGTCAGAAACAACTTGAAGGCACACAACAACAACAACCAAAACAAAAACAAAAATGTATAGGAAACAGGAGTACAAATGAAGACTACAACAGAGTAAAATTATAAGCATGATGTCAGAAACTCTGAGGCCCATAAGGGGTTGAAGCTATCATTACTAGGAGCCACCATTAGTTTATCAGGAATACACCATGGTAGACAAAATTTGCCCTTTTTGTTGATAGTTGCTGGTGTAATAGGTTATAGGAACACTATAGGCATAGTACATCTTGATGTTTGTAAAGTGTTTGAGAGGGTTCCCAAGACAAAATAGCAAAATGTGTGTTCATGATACTACTGTAAGGTGGACTCATAGCTGGTTGAACAACATTTGTACGTTTTAATCTTTTTCTAATTTATATATTTTTAATTTACTGTATGTTTTCAATCTTTTATAGTTTAATACTATTTTAAGGGGGGTAGGCTAGGGTACTGGGACTATGGAGTTTTTATATTGTAAGCCGCCCCGATTGCGTTGCAGAGGGGCGGGATAGAAATAAAATATTATTATTATTATTATTATTATTACATTACCTAATGGCTAAACATTATCCTTTAATGGCTCTATGTCAACCTGGAGGAAAGCTTCAAGTGAAATGTCACAGGATACTAGCCTAGGTCTTGTGCTGTTTAACATTTTTATAAATTACTTAGATGAGGGTGTAGAGGGCATGCTTATCAAACCTGACATACAGCTGGGAGGGACAGACATCTAACACCAAAAGAGACAGAATTAAGATCCAATAATTGGGCAGGCTATAACACTAGACCAAAATTAACAAGATGAAATTCAAATAGGATAAAAGTAAAACCTTGGGCTTAGGAAGAAACTTTTTTTTAAGGCACAAATACAAGATGGGGGCAGTCCTGGCTTTGCAACATGTGCATGTGAAAAGGAGATAGGTGTTTTGTCTATAATGGGTTGACTATGAGCCAGAAGTGTGATATAGCTGCCTAAAAAGAGTAATGCAATCTACTACATTAACAGAAGCACACTTCCTGATCATGAGAAGCAATTGTTCAATTCTCTATGCTGGTCAGGCTGCATTTGGAGTCAGTGTGGTAAAGTGATTAAGCAAGGATAAGAACTGTGCCAGAGATGTTACTGAATTGCTACTCCCAGCAGACCCAGCCAGGGCACCTAATGGTGAAGAATGGTGGAAGTTGCTGTCCAATATCTGGAAGGTCAAGTTATCCCCACCCCTTTTATATAAACACAAGTGCACGCATACATAAACTTCATTATTCCTGCCACCAGGTAGAGTGTTGAACTAGAACACAAGTTCACCTAGAACACTAGCCATGAAACTGACTAGAGGCTTGTCTATACAAGGGGGAAAATGTTGATCGATGCACACTAATGCCAATTTGAAGCAGTTTCTGTTTGTCTTAATGGTTTTTTGGCAAGATCACAGGCATGCGAAGCTATCCGCATTCATTGTTCAAACTTGCATGCTTCCAAATCACGATGGCAGGCATGAGCGAATTACTTGTGTTTTTATTGTCATCAGTTGCTGCTGCCAAACAGATTTTTTTAAAAAAACCATATCTAAGGTGTGAAAGTGCTATATTCTACCTAAATAAATAGAAAAAAAAAGGGGGGAAGGCTGTTTCGTTGCCTCAGCACATGACCACTATGGAGAAAATCCAACATGGTGGTTCTGGGAGCTTGCCTTGTTAGCAAGCTCCAGCCTCTGTGTACATCCAACCAATCAGCTTTCCACTTCTGCTTTTATCAGGAATATGAATCAAAGTGAATCAGTTGTCCCAATGAGCAGGAATGCACATTCCCTGCAAAGCTTTTTAAAAACTTCAGGAAGGCCGCAAAGGCTTTTCCTGTGGAGCTTTTGGTGGATTTGGCCTCCCTCCTTTCAAATATGGTGGACTGATGAAGGATGGCGTTTAGACAAATCATATTCTCCTCAAATTCTATGAGGAGTATTTGCGCCATTTAGACAACCTCCAAGATGGACCATTAATTTTCTCTGTCTGCCTTATCTCAAACAATAGTTGTGAACAAATTGCTGTTGCTGTTGTTGTTGTTGTTGTTTCACCTTTTCTGTAAAACTAGCATTCCAGGTGGCTTACAAAGTAAAATAAATACAATACAGAATACAGAATTAAATACAATATAGTTAAAACATACGAAGTATCAACATTACAATAAAATTTACAATAGAATTAATCTATTAACAACATTAAGAATTAAACTACCTAATAAAATAATTAAAAACAACTTGAAGTATACAGTTAAGGATGCTAAAAAGCAATTTTTAGGAAGTAGAATTAAAACAATATAGCACCCTCTTAAAAGCCTTAAAAACAAAGCTTTCCTTCAGTTTCCAAAAGCCCGCTAGAAAAGAAGGCCTTGCTTGCACTCCAGTCTCTCTAGCAAGGGAGTTCCAGAGCCTAGAGGTAGACACCAAGAAGGTATAAACTTGGGAGGAGACCTTAGTTTAGACAAAGCAGAGGATGCATGGGGAAATTGCCTATTCTGGATGAAGATTTGCAACCAGTATTTGCTAAGGTTGATCCTTCTCTTGAAGAACCAAGTGCAAAGGTTGGACTTTATTGGTGGTCACCCTACATCTGTTGAATATTTTGCCAGGTGAAATAGATAGATAGATAGATAGATAGATAGATAGATAGATAGATAGATAGTCCCATTACTGGAGACCTTTCAGTTGACTTTGAGGACCCATTTGTTTAAAATGATGTTCTCATAAATATTTTTTAACAGGCGATTTTGTTCTAATTCTGGCCAAAATTCTATTGATGTTGTCCTGTAGAAACAGTTGTTTATTTTGCTGCACATTCACAGTTGTACAATGTTGCCATTCAACATTAGGCTCACAATCAATGTGTAACTCCAGATACAAATATTTACATTACACATCCATAGTATAGGATCCTGGCCACTGTTTCATTTGGTGCTGTTATAGTTTAAATTATTTGATTAGTATAGATCTTGATGGTCTGAATAGTATTGTGATTAGTGATGGTGTTGGTTGGTTTTATTTTCTGATTAATTTTAATTTTATGGTATTTTACACTTATAATTTACCATTGATTGTATTCTTCAAATTTTTATTCTGGAAGCTGCCTTGAAATAGTTTTACCCTCAAGGGTAGGCCGTGAAACTTTTAAATAATCAATGTGAAAGGTGGTGATGGCTGCTGCCCTTACAACAGTTGCAGCTTAACAGGATGTTTTTTCAGGACCAGGATCCAAGTGAGAAGCTTCCAGAAGCTTTCTCTAGCTGGTAGGTTGGGCTATATTACTGGGACACCTGCAGGGGCTCAAGCCATTTGCTGCTGCTACTGCTGGTTGAGGACCAGGACCCAAGTTAGAAGCTTCCAGAATTTTTCAGCAGGCTTCCCTAGCTGGTAGGTTGAGCTATGTAACTGGGACTCCTTTGGGGATGGCTCTGCTGATGGCAAGGCCATTGCTGAAGAGGGAGACACGAGAGAGGTGTCAGAGAGGGGTCACCCATTTGTGGGAGCCATTTTGGAGGTGGCACGAGGGTGAGGGGCAGTCCTGCTGGTCCAGAAAGGGGAGGATACTTGACTGGATTTTACATGAGGGTGAAGTGAAAGACTTAGGATAAGCTGGGTGAATAGCAGCTTAGTGATCAGGACAAGGCAAACAGACATTTTTGCAGCAGTGTTTGAGAAGGCGGTCCAGAGTGCAGTGCCACTACCTACATAGGTAACTGATCATGGATGGTGAAGAAATTGCTGCAATGATCTGCAACAGCTGTGTTACATTTGCCTTCCTGCCTGAAAGGAAGATGTGGGAGGCTATATCTGCAGTAAGTGCAAGCTGGTTGCCCTGTTGAAAGAAATGGTCCACCAGCTTGAGGCCCATGTATCAATGCTACAACTTATGAGAGAGGTTCAAGGTGTTGTTGTTTTTTTTAACACAGTAGAGAAGAGTCTCATGAAAGGTGAACACACAGAGGATGCCTTTAGGGAGAATGACAGTTCCCAAATGCAGGAGGCAGGCTCTTGGAATAATGTAACATGGAGAAGCACAGAACCACCAGAAGTCAAGCTGTCAGTTTGAAATTACACAACCAATTCCAAGCTCTTCCCTTGATTGATGATGGTGAGGCACAGCAGGAGGGAGAATAGTCTCAGTCTTCAGAGAGCATGGAAGTTACCTTGCAGGATGGTGCAGATGGGAGGGCTCCTGCCAGCTCCCAGAGAACAAGACACAGGTGATAGTTGTAGGTGATTCTACTCTGAGGGAAACAGAAACAGTGGTATGTGGTGGCCAGACAAAATGTTTTAAGAGGTGTGTTGTCTCCCTGCGGTGAGGATCCAAGATATAATGGAGAGCCTGACAAGGCTCATGACCATGATATTTGTTGGAAGTCAAACTCTGCAAAAAATATAGGATCCCAAAAATTCCTCACTTGCTTTGCAGACAATTTCACTGTCCAGAATGAACATGAGTCGGCAGTGTGATGCAGCAGCTAAAGAAGCCAATGTGATTCTAGGCTGCATCAATAGGACTGGGTGTCTAGATCAGGGGATGTAATAGTGCCGCTCTATTGTGCTTTGGTCAGTCCTCACCTGGAATACTGTGTCCAGTTCTGGGCACTACAATTCCAGCAAGATATGGACAAGCTGGAACATGTCCAGAGGACCAAAATGGTGGGAGGTCTGGAAGCCATGCCCTATGAGGAGTGGCTTAGGGAGCTGGGCACATCTAATCTGGAGAAGAGAAAGTTGAGAGGTGACATGATAGCCATGTTTAAATATTTGAAGGGATGTCATACTGAGGATGGAGCAAGCTTATTTTCTGCTGCTCCAGAGACTAGGACACAGATCAATGGGTTCAAACTACAGGAAAAGAGATTACACCTAAACATTAAGAAGAACCTCCTGATAGTAAGAGCTGTTTGGAAGTGGAATACACTGCCTCAGAGTGTGATGGAGTGTCCTTCTTTGGAGATTTTTAAACAGAGGCTGTATGGCCATCTGTCGGGAATGATTTGATTGTGTATTCCTGCATGGCAGGTGGTTGGACTAGATGGCCCTTGTGGTCTCTTCCAATTCTATGAGTCTATAAAAGAGGCAAAATGAGAGAATCAGCTATTTTGGACTTGATCCTAATCAAAAGGGATGAATTGGTCAGTGAGGTGGAAGTAGTAGGATCCTTGGGTAGAAGTGACCATATTCTCCTGGGATTTGTTATACAGAGGATAGAGGAAACCAAGGCTGCAATTACACGGCAGGTTTTATTACGATAAATTGCACTTTAGTGCTTTTTCGCACCAGTGGTGGGTAGTTTACCCGGTTTATGGGGAAAACAGTTGTATTTTGTTGCTCTTTGTTTTTCCCTGCTTTGTGGTCCAGACAGGCAAATGTGGGGGGGGGTGGCCAAGCATTGGAGAGAAGGACGAAGGAATGCAATAGGAATGTCTGCCCTGGCCCCAAAGCAAACTGCAGAAGTGAAGGGTGTTTTTTTTTCGTGGTTAACAGCTGATCAGATCTCACCCATTCCCTCCCCCCCCCCGTTTCTGTCTTAAACACACAGCCTTCCTTGGCCCCAAAGCAAACTGCAGAAACCAAGGGTTTTTTTCTCCATTTAACAGCTGGTTGAATCTTACCCATTCCCTCGACTTCCCTTGGCACCAAAGCAAGCAGCATCTTGTCAGACCACCCCTTCATCGTAAGAACCAATCACAGTGCAGCTCTGCTGCAACTGTATGAGGAAGATTGCTAGTAATTCACACAGCCCTTAGTGAAATGGTTGCTTACACAATCAATAATGCACTAAGTCATGCTACTTTTCAAATAAGTCGGCAAAAGTAGCAACATCCCCTGAGACTATATTTGGGTTTTTTTACCTTCCCCCCTTCTGAATGAGGCGATTCTGTTGCACAATCCATGGGAGCAATGAGCAATCTTAGTGGTATATATAGGGGGATATTTGCCCGTTTAAATGCAGCCCAAAGGTAGTCAAACATGCATTCTAGACTTTAGCAGAGCCAACTTCAAGTTGAAAGAAGCATTATGCAAGATCCCATGGTCAAAAATACTCAAAGGGAAAGGGAACATGGGAGCTTCTTAAAAGCAGATACTGATGGTGAAATTGCAGACAATTCCAATGAGGAAGAAAAGCAGGAGGTGTCTGAAGAAACCAGGGTGGGTGTATAAAGAACTTTAAGATGAGCTGAGATTCAAATGGAAAATGGAATGGAAATGAGAAAAGGGGGAAGTACCAAAGAGGAATAGAAATATTAAAGCCGTTATATGTAGGAAGAAAGTTAGTTTCAAGCCCTGCAGTGGCTAGCTAAATCTGGGAAAGGACTTCATCTGAAGCCCTGGAGAGATGCTGTTGACAGTATAAACCTAGACTAAACCATCTGATTTGTTCTAAGATATATTCCTATGCTCCTTAGTGCTGATTTGTTCAATGAAAATTTCATCTGTCCCCTTTTCAAGGAAGAGAATTAACTGAAGCCATACCAGTGTGGAGGTGCTAAATCATTATGATTCTGAACACCTTCTCAGCCAGGGCATTAAAATTGCATTGCTGTGATAAAGCTCTTTCCCAACAGAAGGGAACATGTCCAAAGTTCCATTCAGTTTTTGTGATCATTTAAACACATTAAATAATGCAATGTGTTGGATTTCTAGGATTAATGAAATCTGTAATCATTTTTTGGAAAAGTAAGTCTAAATTATTATTGCATTAGTATTTCCCTTCAGGTTTCTTGAAGTTATAACCAAAGGGCAATCTCAATGTAGAGACTGTTTCTACCTCTCAATATAAGACCCAGACAACATGGAAATTATTGAAAATGTACAACTTGTGGCAACCAATTCTGTCTTGACCATAATGTTTGCAAGTACTTGTCCCATGGTTTATAGGATTTGCTTATGATTTGCTTGTGGAGGTTTGGCTCTCCATATCCCTGATTCCCAGTGGCTTTATGTGTTGCACAAAAAAAGCATTTGTGTTATTAGGAAGGGTTTGGTGACAAGGGAAGGAATCATGAGCCAGAAAAAAAAAATGTCTACCCAATATGCCAGATTAGAGTTTCTTTTGAGATCTCAGACAAATCATTATAATAGAATAGACCAGAACAACCTTTCCACAATCCACTGGCACATTCTACAGAATTCATTTTTATTAGTTATTAGTTTATTTTAAAAAGGTTTATTAAAAAAAAAGAATTCATATCATCTCACTTACCTTTGCATTTTATTAGATTGCTTATAGATGCTTACCATATATAATGGCATGGAAATGTTTTGTCCTACATGGCAATGAAAAGCACTTCATCTTCTGAAGCTATGCAGAAAAAAATAGATGGCCTTTTCTATGTAAATGAACAATGGGTTTCATCACTCAACAGTGTATAATCCAATGAGAAAACCACCCTGATCTGTTCTAGCAGTAATGAGTCAAAGAGATAAAAGAACTTCATGCCATATCCAGTCCTCTAGTAGCCCAATCAGGATATAACTAAGGCACATGTCACTATGACCAGATCTGACACCCCCAAGAATATGATGTTGGCCCAGTAGGTGCAAAAGCACTCTTTCCTATTAATGAAAACTGGGCATCCAGGTTCAGTGCTGAATCTCCTCTCTTTCCAGCAGTGCCAGCCCATCACTCGGTCTCCAAGCTTGCCACCATGATGCCTCAGCCAGATTTTAAAGCCCTTCCCCACCCTACTCTTCTTCCTGTCAGTTTTCTCATCTTCCAACAGCTCCATCACTGGCTGAGGTGTTGTGTGGCTAGATGGGAGAGGGAGTGATGGGCGGCACTGTTGGAAGGAGAGGAGATTGAGAGGAGGATTGGAAGAAAGAGGAGTGGGGCAGGGAGTTCCGGCTAGTTAAGCAGTAGCTACAAACTCATGAATAATCAAATCCATGAAAGAGAAATCTGTGAATGTGGAGGGCCAACTGTACTAGCTAGCAGAAGAGAGATTCAGATGGAGAAAATAACCACATGGAAAAGTGCAATTCCCCATTCCATCCATTGTGCCATCCACCCAGCCAACCATTTACTACTATATGTCATTCTTTCTTTTTTTTAAAGCAATAGTCATGAGTTCAGTAATAAATCTCACAACATGATACATAGGACTGTGTCAGATGCAGCAAATATGGCATCATAATGATGCCACATAAACAAGATGATGTTGTCCTTTTGCATTTATGTCTTGTCAATAAGCCATTCAATTTTATTGATGACCCAAGCCATCAATAGATCAGCTGTGACAATTTTTAGCCAGCATTTGAAACCTTGTGCCTTTTTTCTCTCTTTACAGCATCAATGGCCTATCCGGCCAGAACACTTCCAGGTGAGATCATGACAACCAGGTAAGGGACACTCTTTTTATGAACCACCCCAGTTTACTTGGGACTTTTAAAGTGTGTTCCTGGGCTTTTAAAATGTTTTAGTATGTTATTTTTGTTTTATTTTTTTTTGAATTTCCCATGCTTGTGTCTTCTCATGAGAATCTGGGAGATTTCATTCCAGGAAGTTAACAGAGCTCCATTCACTCCTCTGTGAATACCGGGGCTGCCTTTTGACACTGGACAAGGTAGGTGTGATTAAGGGGGTTCTTTTGCCAACATAAAAACACCACAAAATATGCCAGCAAGAGAACGGGAAAGAAGGGTGATCTGATAAAGTCCATAGTTTGTTCCCAGGTATTCCATTAATTAGTTCTGTTTTCACTACCTCATCACGCTTGTACATACTTGTGTGTCCCTGATAGGAGCTTAGCTTTTGTCAGAACCAAATGGAGGAAGCCCAGTAAACCACAGTGCAGACTATAGTGCATGAAGATCCCATCAGAACAGTTTCACTTCTGCAGTGAAACAAAGTTCCCCTTTAGCAGCCTGCCAAGAGGGAGAGGGTGAGGAAGTGAAGATGGTAAGCAGCAACAGGAAGAGCATCTTTTCAGCCTGCACTTCCTTTCTTTAGAAGACAGCCGTGAAGCCTTCGGTCAGGTTCATCCCAAATACTCCAGATCTACTCTGTCTCTTCTGTTTCCACCTGCTCTGTAGAGAGGAAGGAAAAAGCTCTCATCCAGCAAGGGAACCACAATGGCAGACAATTCAGGTGGGTGATGCTGCTGAAGTGGTTGTTTATTAGGCAAGCAAGAGGGAACAGAAGTGTTTACTGGGAAGGAGATCCCTTTGAACTCAGCAGGACTTGCTTCCAAGTACCAGGTAGAATTATTCTTTGTGGTATATGAAGCCTCCAACACTTGTGCTTATTAAAAAAAAAAAAGTTCACATTTTGGTAAAATGAGGAGAAGGGAGGACAGGAAATTTCTCTGAACTTCCTTGAAAGACAGAAATAGGGAAAGCTTACCCCAAGGGGCTATTTGTAGCACCCCAGGTATTCCCAAACCCCTGCAATCCCAATTTTTAAACAATATTAGGGATTGTTCACCCACCAATTGCTGACATTTCAAACCATTACTCCTGGAGCTGCTGATTATCCTTATCCCCATACACCAATTCCACAGTTGCTCTCCAAACATGGTGGGGAGGGGGGAAGCTTTTCCAGAAACTGGAAATTGCTTCTCAAAAGCTGCTGTCATCAGCAGGTGCAGCTTACCATGCCAGTTATAGTTGCCAACTGCTGTTGTAATGCAAAATAATGTGAAAGATGGGTAAAGCCATTAAAATAGAAGTCAACTACAGTGGAGCCAAAGCCTAATTTGGCCTCTTAAGGTAATCAACTGTCCCTGTCCTCAGATGATCAACTTAGCAACACACCAAGTATCAAGGTGGGTTGTGGGGAAAGACACTGGTACTCTTACTCGATAGTAGTCCTCTAAAGAATTGTGATTGTGTAAGGACAAAAAGAGAGGCAGGTTTTGATGACAAGAGTAAGTTTAGAAAAATATCTTCTGACAGAAGTTTGCTGGAAAAGCAGGATGGGTTTGTTCATCAGTAAATTTGCAGCAACATCAACAGGCCAAATGTAACCCAAACTCTATAATTTTACAGTGTTTTAATGTTCTTTTGGTGACTGCATGTTAGTTTGACCAGTGTGGTTTTACCATTAATGCAAGAATAAAGATTGCAAATAAGAAACGCCAGCATGATTCAGGTTGATAAATTCCAAGCTCTTCTGTTGGTATCAGTTTTATTCATTTATCAACAGTAACTTAATAAACAACTGAACAATAATTGATAAGAACTGGTTTATGAGCAAAATTCTGAGCTGAAACACTCAGCCAATACTGTAAATATGAATATATTTCAGGGGAAGTTCCATGATTTCTTTAAACCTTGTCTTTTATTTTGAGAATTGGACATTAACTTTACAATTGCAGCAGCTGCTACTGAGAAATTTGGGCTCAGCTCAATGTGTTCATCCTTGACTGAAAAACTGATAGCTATATATTTTAATGCTCATATGGATATGTTCTTATTTTTCACATTCTAAACAGTATTCCCTTGAGAGCAATTTCATGCAACCTCTTTTTACATAGATTTTGGCAATTGTTTCATTGTTGTAGCGGTGGTGATGGTTGTGTGCCTTCAAGTCATTTCCAACTTATGTTGGCCCTAAGGTCATGGGGTTTCCTTAGCAAGATCTGTTCAGAGAGGGTTTGCCCTTGCCTTCCTCTTAGGCTGTGAGAGTGTAACTTGTCTAAGGTCAAGGATTTTCATGGCCAAGCAGGGATTCAAACTTGTGTCTCTCAAAATCTCCGAGTCCAACACTCAGACCACTATACCATGCTTTGTCTCTAACTTTTTCTGCTCTTGGGACTTTTTCAGACTGGCTATAAACTCCGTGGCAGGCATAGAACAGGGTTGCTGAAAGATTTCCCTTTCAGGTGAAGTCACCCCCTTACTGTGCTGCTCTAGTAATTTTTTATTCGTGATGAAAAGTCATGAATAGACCACCCACTCCATTTCTGTCACCGAATCACAGGTGGTCTGAAAGGTACCCCATTCCTCTTCTGTTATGCTGGCGTGATGCCAGCCACAGGGGGGTGGGGAGGTCCATGCCAGACACTCCCAGCTAAGATCAGAATGAGGAGATAAGTGACACCATTCCCCCACTTCCTGGGTTAATTGTAAAAGTGTTATAGTGTTTTGGGGCTTGGTTTTCCTTTTTGACTTTTCTTTTTAAATTTCCCACACCACCATTCTTTTGCAAGAATAGGCAGGATTTCATTTATGGGTCATAAATGCAGCTTTACGATGGCTGCATTTATTCCCAGCCAGCGAGGGGAAGGGGAGGATGTTCTTGCCATGGGATCAAGGTAAGTGTCTGAAGATTTTCCTTGATTCTGTGGCAGGAATGGGAGTGGAGGTAGCGAGGAAGGAACGGGGCATTTTGGCCCCATCTGAAAATCTCCTTAAGCTAATATCATTTATATTTATATAAATAAATATGCTAGACTGCTAGAATAAGGAGATTATCAGATGTGGCAAAAACACAAGAGGAACACGCAATGACAATGTTACTGTCCCACAAATGGATCCCAGTTTCAGATGACATTGCTGTCCTTGTGTGCTGATTCTATGATGCAGCCATGAGTAAGGCATCACTTTTCATTGACAGGATATCTCCGCCAATGAAAAGCAATGCCTTACTCACAGATTCAGCATGGAGTCAGCATATGAGGATAATGAGGATGTGTCTGATTATCTCCTATGAGTTGGTATTTCCTACTCATTAATGGATCCTATCCCCAGAAATAAAGGAGTAAAAATAGAAATCTGTTGGCACCATCACTCTTTAATTTATACCTGAATAACATAATGCCAGCATTATCTGGCACAGAATTTTTTCTGCTCTCAGTTGAGTCAAAGAAGGCTTATATTATTTGATATGCTGATGATAAGGTTTTAATTTCACTTACTTGTATAGGTCTGAGAAGGCTGCTCTCTAAGCTCTGTGTATGTTGTTCTAAAGAAAAGCTGAACATTAATTATACTAAAACAAAAGTGATAGTGTTTGGAAAAAGACATTCTCATTTTTGATAGTCTGCCATAGAATCATAGAAGAGACCACAAGGGCCACCCAGTCCAACCCCCTGCCATGCAGGAACACACAATCAAAGCACTCTTGACAGATGGCCACCCAGCCTCTGTTTAAAAACCTCCAAAGAAGGAGACTCCACCACACTCTGAGGCAGCACATTCCACTGTTGAACAGCTCTTACCATCAGGAAGTTCTTGCTAATGTTTAGGTGGAATCTCAGTGGTCACCATCTTGAATTAAAGTACCTTGGCATTAATTTTACAGAAAACCTGTCCTGGAATCCCCATATAGGGGCTACTAGAACAGTGGATTTGAGATCTATTGGAGCAATCTTTTGATTTTACAACACTGCAGGGGTCATATGGTTGTTTGAGTCCTGACAATGTTTCAGAGCAAAGTCATTGCCCAGATTCTATATGATGCTACTGTCCAAGGGTGGGGTGACTCTCAAATAGCTAAACTGGAGACCCTTCGGAATACACATCACACAAAACTGTTAACACTTGACCTGGCACTTCTGCAGCTCTGGGGGGAATGGACTGTCTTTCTTTGCTGGTTATTAACAGAGGTTGGATGTAACTTTCAGGAGTACTTTAGCTGTGTATTCCTGCATGGCAGGGGGTTGGACTAGATGGCCTTTTTACCCCTTCCAACTCTAAGATTCTATGATTTTAAGTGATGTGTGTCACAGGTGTACACATATTTGACATATGTTGTTTCTCCTCCTGATTTCCTGATTGATCTGTTTCTTTGAAATAGGATATACTATGTTCTAATAAGGAGCCTCACCCCCTCTGCTTTCAGTGATGCCTATCAAGGCATTTTTTGCCTTCCTGTGTTAACAGATCAAGTTTATCTTTTCTTTCCCATGAAGTATACAGTATATCCTATCCTTAAGCCTGACCATAACCAAACATAACTTTTAATACACTGGAATTGTTAAAGGATCAGAAAATACAGTACAATTCACTCAAAGCTAAATTTAAAAATTAAAAAAATCAGTGCATGAAAGTCAAGTAGATGAAATATAGCCCGTGACTTTTAGTTGAAGTTATTTACTGACCACATTGGGTACATTTCACTTTTAACACTCTCAATAGCGTTTTTAGAAGCAGGACAGGCAGCCTGAATAAAGTTGGTGTTGTGCCAGGTCAGTGTCCTGAGAATCTGGCTCCTTGGCTCAGTTTTCATTAGGGACACTTGACATTTTTATCCTAGAGTGAAAACATAAAAATTAACCTTCTGACAAAAGAGTTATAACAGAAGACTTTTAAAAGGGAATTGTCTCATTAAGTGGGCTGACTTGAGGGACAAAAGGCTAAAATGTTTCCTGAAACTAAATGAATGCAGCTGGCATCAATGAATAAATGTGCAACTGTAACCTAAAGTGAGTATTGTACATCTATGCTGCAGAAAAATCTCCAACACTGGCTTTATTCTCCAGCTGGAGAAGTGGGGAAGAGATTGCATGAGGAGACCCAGAGAATAGCTGGGAGGAAGGCTGCCACAAATGAGACATTTTGGGCCCTTTCACACTACACAGTTACAGTGCTATTATTCCATTGCCATTGCAGCATCCTATGGAATTCTGAGATTTGAAATTTAGGAAAGGTATTTAGAGTTCTCAGCCAGAGGACTGTAGTGTCTCACCAAACTACCAACCCCAGGATTCCATAGTATGCAAATATGACAGTTAAAGCACCATAACTGTATAAAAGGACCCCTGGTTGCCAAGAAAGGTTGTTGAGGAGAACACTAAGTTGCCTCTGGTCCTATTCAGGTGTTATTTATTGTAACCTTGTAGGGAGAACCAGGGTTGAAATTTGTATTATGTATGTGTTAATAGCTATGGCTATTTATAACTTTTCTTATTACAATTTTGTGAAAAACTGATATCTGTTGTTGCTACATTAGTATACTGTGGGACACAGTCCCATGAAAAAAATGACATACAGATAACTGATTTATGATTATAATATTCTAGCTTTATCTTCTCTCAGAGAAAGGTAAATATCATTTGGTAGCTAATCACAGTTCATATTTCTCAGTTACTTCTAGGGCAGAAAATAACATTCCAGGGAGCTCGAAGACATAGCTGTTTTAATCTGGAATATCAGTAAGCAAGTGGATCTTGTAGCACCTTTGAGACTAAGGACTTTTTCAGACAGGGTAAAAAAACCCTGAGGAGGTCAGGAGGAGGATGGTGCCCTTCCTGCTTCCAGCACTCTGTTTTGGAAATTTCCATTACTAAAAAGTGGTAGAGGCAAAATGAAAGCAGGACAGAGGCAGAACAAATGAAGGATGGAAAGAGGATGGTGTTGTCCGAAATGGAGCGCTGGAACCAAGACAGCACCGTCCTCCTCCCGACCTTCACGGGTTTTTTTTTTACTCCGTCTGAAAAAGTCCTAACTGAGAGAAAGAAATTGTATCATATGTTTTCATAGAGTTGGACTTTATCAAACTACACTGTGATAGTGATATCATTTCATTTCAACTGCTATGGCTGCCTCCTGTGGAATTCTGGGGTTTGTAGTTTAGTGAGGCCTAAGAGCTCTCTGGCTGAGAATTCTAAATGCTCCTTCCAGGATTCTAGAGGAGGCAGCCATAGAGGTTAAGTGGAACAATTGCACTATAACAGTGTAGTGTGATATTGTCCAAATCAGATGCATTCCAGAGGGCTGGCAGACATGGAAAAGCACCATTTTGCCTGTGAGTGAGAGAGAACTCTTTCCATTATCATCTTTATTCTTCTATTCTGATACTACATCCCAATATAAATTTGTATGTAGGGATTAATGAATCTGTCAGTTTCATTCCTTCTGTCCTGTTTATGAGAAATTTCCAAATTATTGCCTGTTTTTATTTTTAACCTTAAACCAAATTCTCACCCACCTGCATTGGCTATCCAGTAGGTTCAACTATTCCTGGCATGTACTTACCTGTTTTATACCTGTTAAATACCTGTTAAATATGTTGGCTCGTATACTACATCAGCTATGTAGCTGAATATAATTAACTAAGTAATCTTTCCTAGCCCAACACACATACACCAAAAAACCTGAAGGAAATCCATGCTTTGATCACCAGCAGAATGGACCTCCTCCTCTCTGTGCAGCTGATGCCTGGTAAAATAGGTTGGGGGGGGGAGTTACAATAGGGGCACTCAAAAAAAGTGATACAAGGACTCCCTGAAACAACATCTCAGGCTCGGCCAAATTGATCACCAACAATGGTCTGCCCTGGCCTCACATCGGGAGGCTTGGAGACTTACTATCCACAATGCTGCAGCCTTATTTGAGAGCTCACGCCGAACAAGTCTTGAAGAGAAATGACAACGCAGAAAGAATCGCAACCTGGAATCATCACCCAAGGAGACCTTCTGCTGTGCTTTCTGCAACCAGACATGTTTATCTCAGATTGGCCTTTTCAGTCATCAGTGCACTTGCAGAAAGCACGGGATGAGTCCTTCCTGAATTTTCATTTACAAAGAAAAGCCAGAGAGAGAGAGAAGACTCTAAATGATTCCCAGGGCAGCAGCTATTTACCTGGCCTGTGGTAGGCAGGCACACATGTCTACAGTAGAATGGTTAAATTACATTTTCTCCCAGCTCAAGCTTTATGGCATTGTTTATTACAGACATGCTGCTGCAGACCAACACCCAAAGTTTCTGTGTCTTCACATACATCCCTTTTCACCATCCTTCCAAAGCTAATGCTGCTAAAACTCTGCTGCCCACATGTCGTGAAGTTCCACCATACATTTAGCAGCTTCACCCCTCAGCTGTGTTCCGATGAACCTCACCATCAATGCATCATTCTGGAATGTGGGCCCTCATTCCACAAGGAAACTTCTCACTTGCATCAGGAAGCAAGTCAGTATTTCCAGGTCCCTGTCAAAGCTCAGTTACAGCTTCCTCTCTCCTACATACTGCAGCTGGGTTGAACACCCCTGTGGGTCTTTCTGAGGCTGGATGGGCTAGGGTGTTTTCCCACTCTGAGGCTTCTGAATACTTGCCACTCATTGACCCACCATTGTCCTCTTTTTTTATATTTCTGTTCAAGCAACTTATTTTTAGATAGATGTGGAGGTTGCCAAGTTCATTCCTCAAATGCTAGTTTTCCTCATGTAGTGATTGCACCATAGTGTAGTGGTCTGGGCTTTTTCTCTCCTCCAACTATAATGCTACTTCCACCTCCCATTGCCCGGCCATGCCCCCTGACCAGAGAGTCAGTCCCTGGGGTACCATTCTGCACTGTGTACCACCCACGATGGCAGCCCATACTATAGCTCTGGGCAGTTTTCATTTTCCGCCATCGCACCAGCCAGGGATTCAGACCTCCCAGCGGTTCTCACCAACACTCTGAGAAAGCCTCTGTTCTCCAGACTTGCGTACCATGGTGAACAGGATCTTTGTTCAAAAATTAGGATTCTGAACAAACTGTCATGAACTGGTTTCTTCAGACTCAGTGACCAGCAGTTTCAGTGTTAAAAACAGAAAACATTATTGTCACAAATAATCCAAATAGCTAACCTGACAAATTCGTTGCTCATAATGAAACCTAACTCACAAGCAGTATATTAAAAGCATTCTACAATCTGCAAAATCTGGTGGGCTATACAGTCATTGGCTATCCATCATCCCCACTTCAGTTCCCACCATATCTGGACTCAGCCCTCTTTTCCCAAAGTTGAGTCCAAGTGCTGGTCTTATCAGACAGTTGCAGACATAGAGCACACAATCCCTTGCTGCAGTTTGACTACATACTTGTTAACAAGCACAGAGGAAGGCAAATACAATTAGCTACAAAGTTATACAATAGAACTGAATTTGGCAGGAAAAGGTCATGTCTAGGACCAATCCTGACACTTAGCACTGATGTTGTCATCATTGTGTACCTGCAATGGGAAGGTAGCCAGATGCTTGCTTCTCTGATCCTGCCTGCTTGCTGCAAAGCATGGACTGTCTATGTAGGGTGGCTTCAGGGGCTTTTCAGTGAGTTGAGGGGTGCTTTGGTCGCTGTATAGAGAGGAAGGGAATACCAAACCTCACAGTGCCCAAAAAAGGACATCCACATGTGTAAATTATCCCTAACAGAATTCAGTCTAGTGACTTTAGCCCTGTCATTTTACTCTCAGTCTGATCTACCTTACAGGGTCGTTATGATGATAAAGTGTGGAGGAGAAGAGCCACATGTATTGCCTTGAGCTCACTGGAGGAAAGGTGTGATACAAATGTAACTGTTGTAAATGTGTCATTTGGATTCCTATCTCCTTGTCCCAGCCTTTTCTCAGGTTAATCCCTGTGTAGACCCATGTAATATTTCCCAAGAAAACTATTTTCATATTGGTTTTGACCCCTTCTTTTCTTACCATACCTTCCATGGCAAGAGAAGGCATTCCCACAGTAAACTGCTGCTCTGCGCTATGAACTTGGCATGCCTACATCCATGCCAGATAAGACATGCTGTTTAAATCAGAAACTATAGCTGACTGAGGTTGATTGCTTTGTTATATGCATCCCTTTGATTTCACTTCACAAGCACAGCTGAGGAAGTATATCAGGCAATTTGGTTTATCTTTCCTGGGTTGCCCTCTGAAGCCCTGAAGTGAGAAGTGATCTAAGAGACACCCACAGAATCCAGCAAACTGCATCTGCTTTAGGGGAGAGAAAGGAGGAAATATCCCTAAAGAAGTATATGCAATCTGAAAAATGGTCTCATGTCAAAAAGAGAAAAGACAAGGGTTCCTTTTTGCGGTTAGTGAGTTTACAGAGCACCTGCATTTTGAAAAAAGCTTCTTTCTTGGAAGAGAGTCCAAAATTAATGTCCATTACACAAATTATGCAGTCTAGCTAGAAACCTAATGGTAGGCCCAATTAGAACAGACCTATTCAACCAAGTGAGTCAACACTTAGGTGAATCCTATTGATTGAATGGGTCTACTTTAGTGCTATTCAAATTGGTGGTCCCTGGACTGTGGGTCCATAAGCCATTGGTGAGTTTCCAGGAAAGAAAGAAACAAGAAATTGTAACTAATAGGCACAAATATAGTACCAGGCAGCAAACCCTACAAACCAACACCCAAAGTCTCTGTCTCTTCATCCCCTTCTTCACCATCCTCCCAATGCTGCTAACAAAAATTCCAGATAGTCAGAAAATAGGGAAGAAAGTGGGGGCAGAGCTGTGTGCTTTGTAAAAAGGAACTTCTTCCTCAGAGTCTTTGTTAACTGTGGCATGCCTATATTTATTTTAGAAAAAACACTTTAAGAGAAAAGACACTTCATGTATTTTTTTCTAAGTTTGATATTTTGTAACAGCCAAGGCTAAATAAATAAATAGGCTTTAGGATATGGATTGTGAATCCATGATTTCAGTGCAGCTTCCTTCCATGTAAATTGTGATCAAGAGTACACTATAAATCTGAAACACACATAATGACTCATCTTCTATGACATTTATCTTCAGTTTACAGGAGAGGCAGTGACAGAATACTTCACTAATGCTGATGCCATACATGAGTTACTGCTTCTCTCCTCATTCATGAAGATAAATGCCACAACTATAACAGATATCAGACTTATCATGTATTATATTGTTTTTCAACCTGGAATCATAGTTCCCATTTTTAATAAGTCAATAGCTAAAGTTTAAATACTTCATTCTAGTGTGGTATAGTCAAAGGTTGAAAATGTACATTTTGGGACTGTATCTCCCAGAATCCTCCAGCCAGCATGGCCTCAATGGCCATAATGACTGAAGGAATTGTAGTTCAGAAAAGTAACATTTCCAAACTCTGGGTGTAGTAAGTAAGAATGTTGCTCTACAGGTGGGGAAAACCCATGCGCTGATCCCCATTCATCCATGGAGCACACTGGATGATTTTGTTCTGGCAACTGACTTTCAGGTTTATTGTGAGGATAAGCAAGGGGACATGTAATACAGTGTTTTGAACAGCTTTGGGGGAAAGTGAAACATAAATCGAATTTAAAAGAATTGAGTGCCCTGGACAATACCATACCAGGGCACCAGGAAACATACCAGGACAACAGAAATCACAGTAGGTGAAGTGAAGTGAAGCCCAAGAGTAGTATATCCCACCTTGCCTTATTGCATGGCGTTGCCATGTTTCAGCTGTTCTCCTGTGGGAGACGGTGGTAAAGGTGGGTCTTTTTGCTAATGGGTTTTTCCAGTCAGCAAAAAGACTCACATTTACCACTGCCTCCCATGGGAATGGGAGAACACCTGAAACATGTTGATGTTCATAACAGTTTATACAATTTTATTTGGCTTAAAATTATCACATTTGCTATACAGGAAACACTGGCTTATCTGACAGGTTAGGGACTGGAGGACTGTCAGAAAGTGGGATCAGGTGAAAGTGGAACCCAGACTTTTTAGCTTGCATTTTAGCCACTGAAACACGTAAATAACACACTATATATCACTTTTGAATGTGTGCAAAAGCTAAATTAAGGCAATATATATATGTGTGAGAGAGAGCAGTCCCAAGTGAGCCTCATAGGCAAGAAGAACTGATGAAAGAGTGGAACCCCTGTTGAATTAATGAAACTTGTCTGTAATTTGCAAGCGTTGAAAGAGCAAGTAATCAGAAAGCAGGGGAAGCATGTATTAAAAGATGGTCCTTATGGTCTCTCCCAACTCTATGATTCTATGAAAAGAACAGTTAATACTGTTTTAAACTGAGGGGTTGTCTAAATGGCAAAAATACTCCTCATGGAATGCAAGAGAATACAACCTGTCTTAATGACATCCTGCACATATTGCCATATTCAGAAGGAGGGGGGTTAAATACACTATATATCCCTCAGGAAAAGCCTTCGTGGCTTTTCCCAGAGTTTTAAAACAGGGGGAATGCACATTCCTGCTCTTTGGGACAAGCAACCTAATTGATTTGCTTTCCCATATGAGCAGGAGCTGAAAGGTGATTGGTCAGACATGTGCAGGGGTAGGCTTGCTAACAGGGCAAGAGCCCAGAACCACCATGTTTGTTTCACCTTAGCAAGTGAGCGC
The DNA here is from genome assembly GCA_030847615.1 of Gambelia wislizenii. Classification (NCBI taxonomy): domain Eukaryota; kingdom Metazoa; phylum Chordata; class Lepidosauria; order Squamata; family Crotaphytidae; genus Gambelia; species Gambelia wislizenii. The sequence continues at coordinate 32,144,570 of JAUMIR010000005.1, forward strand.
TAATGTGATAAAACAGGGGTTTAGTTTATTGATGTTCTGTTAAGGTGAAATATCGCAGTTTCACACCTTAGGTATGTTTTTTTTTAAAAAAAAATACTATTTGGTGGTGGCAGCTGGTGAGAATAAAAACATGAGTAATTCACTTGTGGCTGCCATCTTGATTCGCAGGCATGCCCATTTGCAGAGCAAACACAGAGAGCTTCACATGCCTGCAATCTACCTAACCCCTCACCAAAAAAAAAAACATTAAGACAAATTGGAGATGCTGTGAGTTGCCTTTACTGCAGAGTAATCTGTTTCTTTTCGCCTTGTGTAGACAACCCCTGAATTCCTCTGTCTCTGTGTATGCGTGCATGTTTGTTACAAATGGAGCTACTAGGTTCTGAACTGTAAGGAACCTCTTTAGTTTTGCCACTTTATTTAGAGCAAGCAAAAGACCCATGAAAAACAGAAGAAACCAGCCACATCAGCAAATTGAAAAAGAAATTTACCTTGTCCCCACTAGTTTTCTATAGGGTGAAGCAGACATAAACCATTCATTCCCATAAAAACAAAAACAAACTGAGAACAGGTTACTGCAACTAGGAACCATAATGATCAGATACTGTAATTTGTTTTACATAAAAGTCTTCCTGCTATATAGTTTTAGAAATGGTTTTGAAAAAATATACAGTACGAATACCTTGTCTTAAATATTTTATTCATTATTCTGAAGGAAAATATTCCTAAATCCAATCTTTATTTTTATTTTTTAATTTTAAATTTGGTCAAGATGCTTTCTCCAAGTTGAGCTCCATTTGTAGCAAGTGCCACTACCCTTTTTGAGGTGGGACTCCCCAGGATCTGGATACACTTACAGCTGTTATAAAGAACTGTTTCACTTGTAAATGGTGTAAATGGTGCTCCCAGTCTCTACAGTGGTGAGCAGAACCTCACAACTTTCTGCTGTGGGCATCTCAGAATCAAGATGGAGATGGTATACTTTTTCTTCACAAGGCAGTATGAGTGGATGCATGCTTGAACATACCTCCCATTAACATTATCACACCATGGGCAAAGACTAAATTGTTGTTTTTAAAAATTACAAAATCACCATGCTTTTAAATATGGACAGAATATGAAAGGGTGTGAAAATTTACTCCATCCCTCTAAAATTACAAATCCTTTGTCTTAGGCTCCATATGTTCAAAGTTAATCTGACAAAAGGAAGTATAATTAATGTCTTTGAAGGAAGAAAATACCATAGCCTGGCTTTCTGTGTTACTCAAAGAGTTAGTGCACAGTTTTTAGTTAGCTATATTAGAGGGATTTTTTTGTTTTCTTTTTTATGCATGGGTTGAGACCATTTGAAACAGCTTCACAGCACCCCCAACCTCCTCAGATCACATGCTTAACAGCTGTAACTGACTTGAAATATCATATCAGTGCTTATTAATAGCTGCAGTTTATTGCTTTGATTTTCTGTATATTGCCAGCCCAGAGATAATGAATAGATATTTTCATTATAAAACTGAGTTTCCAAGTAACTGCTTCTCATTACTGTACAAAAGCACATTAGATATTATCTGACTGCATTTTATAAAAGTAATATCTTCATTAAAAATCATTTAAATTAAAAGTCTAGTATTGTCAGGTAACATTAAACTTTAAACTACTATGTTTTCATTAAGGATTCTCATTTAGAAACATACCGTATATACAATTATTGATCAGCCAAAGAAACAATGCCAATAATTAATGAGCATAAGTAGACAATTTCATATATGAGTCATTCAAATACAAAAATGAATCATGGCTTCAGCAAACTCATTTAAAATCAGTTGAAAGCAAGATATAGGAGATAGATGTTTAATATGATATTTTAACAAATAAGCATACTAAGGAAATCCAGCTGTCCAGCAAAAGTGGTGCAGCAGAGATGCAACTCCTTTAACTGACTCCTGAGTAGACTGCAATTATTTCTATATTCTCTCTAACTCTCACAGAACCATAGAGTTGGAAGAGACTACAAGTGCCATCCAGTCCAACCAACCCCCTACCATGCAGGAATACACAATCAAAGCACGCCTGACAGATGGCTATCCAGCCTCTGTTTAAAAACCTCCAAAGAGACTCCACCACACTCCAAGACAGAGTATTCCACTGTCAAACAGCTCTTATCATCAGTAAGTTCTCCCTAATATTTAGGTGGAATAATTCATTTCTCTATGTCCTAGTTTCTGGAGCAGTAGAAAACAAGCTTGCTCCTTCTCCAATATGACATCCTTTCAAATATTTAAACATGGTTATCATGTCACCTCTTAACCTTCTCTTCTCCAGGCTAAACATACCCAGCTCCCTAAGCTGCTCCTCATAGGGCATGGCTTCCAGACCTTTCACCATTTTGGTCACCCTCCTCTGGACACATTCCAGCTTGTCAATATCCTTCTTGAATTGTGGTGCCCAGAACTGGACACAGTATTCCAAGTGAGGTCTGACCAAAGCAGAATAGAATGGCACTATTATATCCCTCGCTCTAGACACTCTACGCCTATTGATGCAGCCAAGAACTGCATTGGCTTTTTTAGCTGCCACATCACACTAATGACTCATGTTCAGCTTGTGGTCTACCAAGACTCCTAGATCCATTTCACATGTACTCTTGTCAAGGCAGTACAGTGTCATCCATCCTATATCTGTGCATTTCATTTTTTTTCCTGCCAAAGTATAGTAGCTTATATTTCTCCTTGTTGAAATTCATTTTGTTAGTTTTTACCGAGTTCTCTAATCTGTTAAGGTAATTTTGAATTCTGGTCTTGTCCTCTGGGGTATTAGCTACCGCTCCTAACTTAGTGTCATCTGTAAATTCAATAAGCAAGTAGGAGGCACTGAAAAGCTGTAGAAATCAACCCAGTAAAGTGCTGTTAGAATGTTCTCTAGTATCTCCCAAGCAATCCATACCATCCTCCTACTTCTCCTTAAAAGCCTGCAGACAGCTGAGCACATGTGCAAAGGAACCTAAGTTTAGGTCAGGGGTGGGCAAAGTGCAGCTCATCCCAACCTTTCCCCCCAGACCTCCCTAGAACTCACCCCCTATATCACACCCATGAAGTCTCCAGGAGCACAGTTAGCCATTTCACCCTATTTTCAATCCCTCCCTATCCTGCTTTAGGCTTTTGTAGGCTTTCCCCCCAAAAAACAGGAAGTGACCATCCAGTGACTTTAGTTTTTTATAAAGGGCCATTCATGTCTTTGAAGGCAAAAAACAAACAGTAAGGTAAAACTTCCACTTCCCTCCAGGCCTCTTTTTTTTTTTTTAAGTAAAGTTCAGTGAGGAAAAGAAGTTTTTTAAAATGGAAGGAAAGAGGGAGAAAACAGGAAATGAGTAAACATTCAGCATCATTCCTGTTCTTAGGTAGACTTTCATGAGGAATGGAAACCTTCACCCTCCAGATGTTTTGGGCTATAGCCGCTGCAGTCCCTGGCCATTAACCATAATGACTGGGATTTCTAGGAGCTAGAATCCAAATGTGAGCCAAAGGTTCCTCCAGTCCTGACCTATGTAATAATCCTGGTAAAAAATATATTTGGGCATTTATGGACTGATGCAGTAATATATCCAATCAAATAAGATCCTTTGGCATGTAAATGTGAATATTGACTGGAATTCTCTAAGACAGTTAGGAATGTGTAGCCACCATAGTCCTAGTCCCACTATCCCCACTTACAGACAGCAGTTGCTGCGATTGACAGGGATCTGTTCCCCTGTTGATTGGGAAGCAGCTGACAGATGATGGGTGGGAATGTCAGTCAGCTGCTTCCCAGTCAATAGGGGAACAGACCCCTGTCAATCGCAGTGCTTGCTACCGAGTAAGTGGGAACTGGGAAACTTTCAGTCTCTACGCATCCCCAAAACTAGGGAATATGTATGGATCATGAATACAAAACAGTCACAAATGTGTAACTCTAGATTATGAATTCATAACTGCGTTAGTGAATTCCAGCCAGAAACACTGTGTACATTGCATGGAAATAAGTAGTTGTAAAAAATATGAGATAGGCAGATTGGAACACTGAAAATGGATTTGAACTTCCCTAAATTTAATCCATTACTCTCTCACCCTGGAGATTATCAGATGCTCTAAAAACAGTGTTATCATGATGATAGGAGATCATGAAAGGGCTTCCTTTTCAGACGATGTCATTCCCTTTTCATAATGCTCCCATTCTGCTGCCGTTCTGCCGGTGCTGCTTTTTATTGACAGGAGAAGCTGTCAATGGATCCCCATTCCATTTCTGTCATGGATGTTTGTGTGACTGAAAAGGTGCCCATTTTGCTGGTGAGATCCCATCGCCAATGGGAGATCCCTGATAGAACACTTCCTGGTGAGATCGGGACATATAGGTAAGAGACACACTTTTGTAAAATTTCCTTGGTTTACTTGGAAGTTTTAAAATGTGTTTTTGTGCTTCCTGTCACTTTTTCTCTATTAGTTTGCTTTTTATTTAATTTTTGAATTTCCCACACTCTCGTCTTTTCATGAGAATGGGCGGGATTTCATTTCAGGAAGTGAATGGAGTTCCGTTAGAGCTCCGTTAGTGCCCAGCACATGTGATTAAGGTAGGTCTGAAACTTTTAATTATTGTGCTGGGAGAGGGATGGGAGGGGGACGGGAGACGAGATTGTGGGACAGGAACGCTTTTTTTGTTCCTGTCTGATAATCTCCCATGTGTCCATCTGCACTGGCTGTACTTAGCTGTGATCTTTACATATCACAGTGGAGGCAGCTGTCTTGGGTTCCAAGGAGAAAGGCAGGATAAAAATAAAATAAAATAAAATAGAGATGGAGAGGGGATGATCTGTAGTTCAGTAGGCACATGATGCCATGTCTCAGATACATGAACATGGTGTCAGGTTCAGTTCTCCAGTTGAAGGGATAACAGATTTTGGCTGAATATATTGAAGAACAATTGTCAGTATGATTTGGTAATATGAGGCTAAATGAAGCACAGCACCAGACAGTTCAGTTGCTCATTAAGAATTAATTTAATTATATCTTTGCTTTATAGCCATTAGAACCTGTTGATGAAGTGGGGGAAAGGACAAGATTTAGAATTCTCACTTTTAAATGCCTATTGATATTCATACTCTGATGTCATGACTCCAATAAAAGGACATATTAGCTTCTACATCTTACATGGAATCCATCATCCTAGAAGATGTAAAGGTTATGATTAACAAATAACTGAGTTCAGAGTAGTCCTACAGGCTTCAGTAGGATTTTAATTAATAATTTCTGCAGGAGTTGCCAAGGTCTAGTCTTTGGTTCACTGAGTTATTACTGGCTTGCAGGCATGCTGGGATTGTTTTTCCCTCCTGTCCTAATTCGTTCCACAAATTAAGCTCTAAAATCTTAAAGACTGTCCCTTTTTGTAGTATGCAATAATTTTAACATTTATGATATGTGATAAAAAAAAACCCATTCAACTGTTGAAAATCAAGCTTAGACTAAGCAATATGAATTGAAGCACAATGAGACAAAACAGGTCACCAATACACTCTTTAAGAGTCAGAGCTCCAATTATTCTCTGGTTGCCAGTTTCATAACATTTGACCTCACTTCTAAGTTTTCCAAGTATAAAGAGCATTGGACCAGTTATTTTGTTGGTGGAATAATCATAACAGCTGCCTAAAACTGGACAAGATGGTGTTGTTTTGTATGAACTGAGGTTCTGGCCCACAGCCCTTAATGAAACCTGCTCAAGGTTTCATACTTGCTTTCTACTGTATGTATATAAGCTCTCTAATCTCATCATTGATGGTTTGCAATCAGTTCTGTTCACAGACCAAGATTAACCAATTTTAGAAGGAACAAATCTAATTTTACTTGAATTCATCAGCTAGAGCCTGGGATGACTGAAGTGTGGACAAAATATTCTCTGCAGAAAGATTTTATATGTATTCATTTGCAAATAATATCCTTTTTGTTAAGAGTCTCCTCAGGAGAATTTGGTTATATATATATATATATATATATATATATATATATATATAGCTTTTGTTAATTCTTTGCAACACAGTTTTTTAGAATACATTAATCAAAAACCTGGTACAGTTGTCCCTTCATATTCACTGGGGGTTGGTTCCAGGACCCCCCATAGATACAAAAATCCGTGAATACTCAAAGTCCCATTATAGGCAATGGCATAGCAAAATGGTGTCCATTATATAAGATGGCAAAATCAAGGTTTGCTTTTTGGATTATTATTTCTTAAAGAATATTTTCAAGCTGTGAATACTTAAATCCGTGGATACGGAGGGACAACTGTATTTTCCTTTTTTGCACTCCTATGACAACAAAATCGCCTTAAGTAGCAGAGTTATAAGCATGTTAGATCATGTGTTAAGCTGTAGTGTTTCAAGATGAACACATGCTTAGCATTTATGCATTTAAGAAGATAATAATAATAATAATAAATTTTTATTTTTAACCCGCCCCTCTGCTCGGCAACCAGGACAGTGTACAACAGGATTAAAACAACAGCAAGTTAAAACAATCCTTCCCAATCCTAATCCTCCCACCCCTTAAAACTAAATTAAACTAGTGGAGAATTAAACCAAACATAAAATACAATACAATACAAAGATGTGAGTGAAGTCCCTGAAAAGCACTTACAAAACATCATTAATAAATGGGGATAGTAAATGAACCACTAGCAATGCTAAAAATGTACATTAAGAGGCAGGTTCTGGTCAAAATGAGAAAAAGACAAAATCAAGTTAGAATGAAGATACCAATGCCAAAACAATGAATGTTTCGTACCTGAAAAAATCAGGCCAATGGGAAGTTCAGAATCAGCACTTCCTAGTATCATTCTTGACTCATGCAGAACGCAGGCGAACATAAACTGAGAGAGGACTGTCGAAATAAGCACCATCCTTCCTGTTAAAAATCCTTAAAATCCAGTGTGACTAATCATCAGAGAATAAGCTGAACAACTCTAAAAATGTGCATTCTAGCTTCCTTGCTACAACAATCTGTACAGAGTTCCTCTATATCAATACAGACAGAAGAAATGAACCAGATTGGATCCCAAGGCCCAGAATTTAATATGTGGGTGCCTTCAAAGTTATCAGCTTCCCTTTCCTTTCCATTCATCAACTATCTTTGTTAGTGGCTGAGCCACTCTACCTTCATCCAGACAGGTCCTGCACTGAGTTTTCAAAGCAGAAAGCTGCCCTTTATACAGCCACAAAGAGATGCACCTTAATCATTTTCCAGTACACAATTGTACTTACAAACCACATACACTTAGTGAACCACAACAAACACACTACTTATCTGAAATATGGCTGAATACTCAATTGTGTTAGGGTTAAAACAACAACTGAATTGCATATACAGAAAGGCATCATGGAGATAAAACTGGGCTATATGCAGAATCATCAGAAGCAATTGACAGTTTTTCATTAACATACGTTCAATCCTCATATACCTTGCTCCAAAAAAACCCAAAAAACAAAAACGTACACCAGACATATAATGCTGTTCATATTTGATTTCTTTACAAGTTTTATTGTTAACTGCATTTACAATATACACTCTTACTCTAATGAGCATACAATAATATGGGATACCACAGTTTATAATCGCAACAACACTGTGAAGTAGGTAATGCTGAGAAAGGGCTTGTCTAGATGGGCAATATACCCTATCTTGCCCCTGTCTTAGGACATTTTCAGATGGCTCTTACCACGCAAGCAGCCCCCAGAGCAGTAACAAGGCTGCTGCACAGCAGGGGGTCCTTTTCGGACGCCGCCGTCCCTCTTCCGTGACCATTCGTGGCACGTACATGAAGCTTTGGAAGCGGCCGCGTCATATTTCAATCACGGGCAACTTCTGTGATTGAAATATGATGAGACCACTTCCAAAGCTTCACGTACATGCCACGAATGGTCACGGAAGAGGGACAGCAGCATCCGAAAAGGACTCCCTGCCGCGCAGCAGCCTCGTTACTGCTCCGGAGGCTGCTTGCACGGTAAGGGCCATCTGAAAATGTCCTTAGAGTCCTGCAGTCTTGACAATGCAGGGAATTTGCAGTGTTCTTCCCCCCAGGCACTCCTCATGACCCCCAGGGCAGAGATGGGGCTAAGATGGGGTGGGGAGGCTGGGTAGGGCCCAATAAACTGTTATAAGAAAATACCTGGTTTAATCCATTTCCACCAGGAAGAAATAGATTGGGGCCCATGAGGCTGCAGGAGCTGTCCCAACAGGCTGGCCCTAGCTGTAGCTGCCAGTCTTCGCCGCTCTCTCAGAAGGCAGGAAAGGAGTTCCACAGCGTGTGACCAAGGGTGGTCACATGCAGGTGTCCTTGGTCACATGTTGCGGGCCAACTTCCTGCGTTCAGAGACAGCGAAGGAGATGGCAGAGACTGCAGCTATGGACCAGTACACCCATCTGGATTCCTCCTGTTCCTGGAAGAAACAGTGGAGGAATGGGCCTGATCCATGGCCAAGATATGTCAGCAGGGAGTCGGTCTATCAGGACTTCATGGCTAAAGAAGTCCTAGGATATGAATTCCAACTTTCCCAACCAAAATTCTGTGCTCCAATCACAGTACCATACTGACTCTGTGTATGAGAAGAAAGTTGCCAGGTTGTTTTAATGTGTGTTTGGGCCCTATTTAAACATGTTCAATAATTGGCTTATTATCAAACTTTATATAGAAAAAAATAAATAAAACCAGCATGGTAGCGTTTGAAGACTTCCATGTCAGTTAGGTGATAAATCCACTCCGAGTTTTACTCTGAACTTTAAATGAGGGGTCCAAAGTGCTGAACCTATTTCAGGGGTAGGGTTCAGCACCTTGGGTAGATCCTTTAAAGTTTGGACTAAAATCCGAATTAGACTCACTGCCCCACTAACATGGAAGTCACCGGTTGCCATAGAAGAAAGCCATTTTCAACAAGACTGTCCCTTGATATTAATGGGATTCTGAAGCTCATGTGTCTGCTCACAGTCACAAGTACAAGGGATTTATTATTCCTTTCTGTGGACAAGGGAAATGTTTCAGCTGATGCAGAGTGGAGTTTTAAAAAGAACAGAAAACTCCTGTGCTTGTGTAGGTTTGTTTAGCACTCATTGTCTGAAATCGGGTGAGGGAAGTGCCGCCCTACTTGGTGTGGGCCAAAATGCCCCCTCTCCAAATCCAAGGGTTACCACTGGGGCAGCAGTGGATGTGCAGTCCCTTCAGCCCACCTCTGTCCTAATTGAACAGCCAGGCTCATTCTTCCAATTACATCTAACAGATTGGTACGAATTTCATTTTAATACATTCTTTATAAGAATTTGTTAAAAATGTACCTCAGTGGGACTGGAACAACAGAATAACTCTGGACCTTTTGAACAAAAACTTTCATTTTATAAAATTGTTCTCAATAAATTTATGTTTTCCTCCCTTTGCATGCCAGCAGTTTTTTTAAAAAAAAATCACTGTATATTTCAATCATACTCTGTTTGAGGAAAATCTGAGAAAAGAGGTTTTGTATTACCTTTGTATTAAAGTCACCACTCCATAAAAACAGCAAGAGATCTAATATGGAGAGATGCTGGCTATTTCAGTTTAACTCCTACATGACCTTTCCTCTCAGAACATCATAGAAAACACTGAGGATACTGAATAATCAGTAGTAGTGTTAGACCTTTGTGTAAAATCCATAGCAATGTAATAGCAGCTTTTGCAGGGACATGGCATGGCAGTCACCAAAAAAAAGCAAAAAAAAAAAAAAAAGCAATTGTGTTGATCCACATCCCCAAACCAGTTCTAGCAATTCTCATCTCTTCCAGAATCAGATCATGTGTGGGGGTTTTCACTGGCTGTTCAAGACAAAGACATTGCAAAGTTTAACTAAGTCTGAGAAGTTAATCTAGCAGAGTTTGTACTTTTAATTATTCTTCTTGTACAAATCTAATGGAAAAGTTTCTGCGTATGTGGAAAATCAAACCAAGTCAAGAGATGTCTGCCTTTTAATGCTATTTGATCTTCTAAAAGTAAATTATCTGACGGAAGAAAGTGATACGATCAATTCAACACCTTTTAAAGGATCCTTTTTTTAAAAAGAAGGAAACTTGCATTGAACATAGACTCTGCATTTACTTGTGGTATGATAATGTTCCTGCCTATTAAAAGGTAATTGTATATAACTACCTCAAAAAGCTGAATAAATATTATAATGATTCAGATTAAGAGGAAGCCTTGTTTGGAATATGTAGAAGGAAGAAATTTCCGAGAGAAAGCAGTCAAAATAGGAAGGATAGGTTAGTAGAAGAGATATATAGATAAGTGTTTAAATTGCCTTTGGACCTTTTCCTGGTGTTTGTCTTAAAATTTGGTTGCTGTTAGTAAGGAAAAGACCGCAAAGGAGAAACATACATAATGCAAATATAATATAGGTTGTCTGGTGGCTCTTCTAGGGTGAAACTCCATTTAGGCAAAATGACAATATCCTAGAAATTAATTCCTGCCCCCAGAAGTTAGGGATGTCATGTCTCTGTGATAGTGTATCATCCAGTCCTCACAATGCACATACCATCCAACTGTCCTGGTCCTGATTTGGCATGGATAGCCCCAATTAATCCTCTGTCAGCCCAGCTTTTTGACTACTTTTAAAATGTCCCAGTTTCTCTCCTCCTCCTCCTTCCTCCACTTTCCTCCTTTGTCCTCAGGTTATTTCAGTTGCTGCAAACTGAGTTCAAAGTGCAGAAGTAGTTTGTATTCAATTAACTCAATGTGGGGAGAAGAAGGGCAGAATTTTGTAGGAGATATCAGATGTGGGAGAATGTGCCAAAAAATCGCGTTCCCAACTGTGTCAGAAGATTGCTGCAAGAACAGAAAGGGCAACCTTACCAGATACCCACATCCTTCTGCCGTTCCAGGGGCATAGCACTGCTGTGGATGAGGCTTCCCTTTTCCAATGATGGGGACAAGCCACTAATAAAAAGGGGTGCCTTATTGACACCTGCACTAAGCCCCTGGAATGCTGAAGGACAACATCATCTTGTAAGGTCACCCCTTCCTGTTTTTGTCACAATCTTTTGATGCAGTTTTTGCCACATCTGATAATCTCTGTACACTCAGGTAAAAGCAATCTGCAGTAGTCTCTCCTAGCTTATGTGCTCTTCTTCGCTGATAACCTTTGCAATCTTAACCACTCTCTGAATAATAATAATAATAATAATAATAATAAAATTTATTTATATCCCGCCCCTCTGCAAGCAATCGGGGCGGCTTACAATGATAAAATGGTAGACAGTATAAAACAACCCAAAATCCCTCCCTCCCCTTAAAACATTATTAAATTAATGCAAGTTAAAATCAATACAAGTTAAAATCAATATGTGATACAATATGTTAAATATCCTTTTAAGCAGGCAGCATCTGTTAGGAGATCCAAAAGGAACCTCCAGAGGGGGTTCCTGAGGCCGGGGTTAGCTATTCCAGAAAAGCCGGAAAAGCCTGCCCAAAGAGAACCGTCTTGACAGCCTTTTTAAAGCTGTCTAATGATGTCAATAGGCGGATCTCGTCGGGCAGGCCGTTCCACAATTTGGGGGCGACAGCCGAGAAAGCCCTCTGGGAGGTAGTCGCCAGCCTAGGTCTTTGTGACTGCAACAAATTCCTCCCAGAGGACCGGAGAGCGCGGGGAGGATTATAAGGGAGAAGGCGGTCCCTGAGATAGCTTGGGCCCAAGCCATTTAGGGCTTTAAAGGTGATAACCAACACCTTGTACTGGGCCCGGAAGCTGATAGGCAGCCAGTGGAGGGACCTCAGAACCGGAGTAATGTGGTCCCTCCTAGATGTTCCAGAAACTAGCCTGGCTGCCATATTTTGTACCAGCTGTAATTTCCGAACTAGGCACAAGGGTAGCCCCATGTAGAGAGCATTACAGAAATCCAGATGTGAGGTTACCAGCGCGTGCACAATGGTCTCAAGATCCCTTACTTCCAGAAAAGGGCGCAGCTGGCGTATCAGCCGAAGCTGATAACAAGCGCTCCTGACTGTCGCATTTACCTGATTTGTCATCAGGAGCGACGAGTCAAGGAGCACCCCTAGACTGCGAACACAGTCACTGGAGGAGAGTGTGACCCCATCCAGGACTGGAGATTGCAACTCGATTCTTGGTTTCGGGGCCGCTACCGTGAGCACCTCCGTCTTGTCAGGATTCAGTCTCAATCTGTTTTTCCTCATCCAGCCCATTACTGCCCAAAGACATTCATTGAGAGAAGAGATGCCGTCAGAATTCAAGGCCGACGAACGAGATACGGAGAAATAGATCTGAGTGTCATCAGCGTACTGATAACACCGAGCTCCATAACTCCGAATAATCTTACCCAGCGGCTTCATATAGATGTTAAATAACATCGGGGACAGAATAGCACCCTGTGGTACTCCACAGGTGAGCTCCCTTTTACTGGAGCTACTGTCCCCGAGCAGCACTCTCTGGGTCCTGCCTGAGAGGAAGGACCGGAACCACTGCAAAGCAGTGCCTCCGATGCCTAACTCCCCCAGGCGATCCAGAAGAATGCTGTGATCTATCGTATCAAAAGCCGCTGAGAGGTCTAGGAGCACCAACAGGATCACATTACCCCTGTCAATGCTCAGACGCAGATCGTCGGTCAAAGCAACCATGGCAGTCTCAACCCCAAAGCCTGTCCTGAAGCCAGTTTGAAATGGGTCTAGGTAATCGGTTTCATCCAAGACAGCTTGGAGTTGAAGAGCAACTGCCCTCTCGATCACCTTGCTCAAAAATGGTAATAAAGAGACTGGCCTATAGTTATTCATAGCCAGGGGGTCCAGGGAAGGTTTTTTCAAAATAGGCTTAACAGCCGCCTCCTTTAAACATGATGGGATATATCCTTCCCTGAAGGATGCATTGATGATGCTCACCAGGAACTTCCGCAATGCATCCCCTCCCTGGACGGCCAGCCAAGACGGGCAAGGGTCGAGGGGGCAGGTTGTCTTCCTCACACTACCAAGGAGCTTGTCCATGTCATCGGTACTCACAGATTGCAGCTGATCCAGTATAATTACATCGGCAGAGTTGCTGGACACCTCGTCCATTGTTTCTGTTACAATAGTGGCATCTAGGTCGGCTCTTATCTGAGAGATTTTATCTGCAAAGAAGTTATTAAATGCATCACAGCAGGCAGTCGTCGGGTTAAGCAGGGGATTCGGCGCAGGGGTCACCTGCGCCAGCTCCCTCACCACCCTAAAGAGCTCTGCTGGACGGGACTCTGCAGACGCAATACGTGCAGAAGAAAAGGATCTTTGCGCTGCACGCACTGCCTCCCGATAGGACCAAAGAAAGTTCCTATGGCGAGTTCTGTCAGATAAGAGTCGAGTCTTCCGCCATCTGCGCTCTAGTCGTTGTCCAAACCGCTTCATTTCCCTAAGCTCAGGTGTATACCATGGCCTACGGTTAGAAGCGGGTTGGCAAGGACGCTTGGGAGCAATCATGTCGATAGCTCTGGTAAGGTCGGTGTTCCACGTATTAACCAGAGCATCGACAGGATCACCGGCATTTCCAACCATTAAGCCCTCTAAGGCTTTCTGGAAACCCATAGGTTCCATTAGCCTTCGAGGGCGGACCATGAAGTTGCTTCGCCACATGTGTCCCAGTTTTCATCTATGAAAAGTTGGAAGGTATGCATGTGTCAGGTGTCAGCATGGGTCCAGGACTTGGAGGAGACTGGTATCAGTCTGAGTAGGCCACAAACAAGTGTTGTGTGGTCTGAAGCAGGCAATGCTCATGTTTTAGGACAGCAGCTAAAGATTACATGAGTCAGTTTCAATTGTGCTTCCAAAATTATGCAGGAGCCAGCATGGCATAGTGGTTTGAGCATTGGGACTATGGACATTTTCAGACAGCGCTAAATGGAGCTTACCGCGGGATGAGCTCCCGGAAGAGGAACGGCGCTCTTGCGTGGTGGGGGGTCATTTTCGGACACCGCCGTCCCTCTTCCGAGATCATCAGTGTCACTTGCGTTAAGCTTTGGAAGCAGCCGCGCTATATTTTAAGCACAGGCAACTTCTGTGCTTAAAATATGGCACGGCTGCTTCCAAAGCTTAACGCAAGTGACACTGATGATCTCGGAAGAGGGACGGTGGCGTCCGAAAATGACCCCCGCCGCGTAAGAGCGCCGTTCCTCTTCCGAGGGCTCATCCCACGGTAAGCTCCATTTAGCGCTGTCTGAAAATGTCCTATGACTCTGGACACCAGGGTTCAAATCCCTGCTTGGCCATGGAAAACCCCCTGGGTGACCATAGGTAAGTCACACTCTCTCAGGCTCAGAGGGAGGCAAAGGCAACCCCACCTCTGAACAAATCTTGCCAAGAAAATCCCTTAGGGTTGCCATAAGTTCGAAATGACTTGAAGGCACACAACAACAACAAACAAACAAACAGATATCAAAGGCAGTGTTTTCCATACACACAAGGATAGCTTTTTCACGACTTTTAAATCTGGCTGTTATGGCCATTAAATGAGATAGAATGACCTTGCAGTTTTGACAGACCTTGAAAGTAACACATTTCAAGTAATGACATTACTTGTAACATATTACTTTGAGGGATTAATGAATCCCATCTTAAAGTCCAGGGAACTGCTCTGAGCAATGGAAATCTGTTTTGTTAGTACAGCAGAATAATCTTTCCAGCCCCCTCATGCCAGTGGGAGAGGCTGTGACAATGAACAACAGGACAGGACCCCTGTCACAATTCATTTTCACACAAAGCTTCTGATTGTCACTCAGTGCAGCTGCTGGCTATTAAAATAGGTTTGGTGGGGCATCAGATTAGGAAATTGTACTTAGTTACATATTCTTAACTAAATCAGTGATGTAGGATCTGGGCCTTTGTTTTTAACTGTTTTTGTCTATTATGATTGGGTTTAAGCTGTATTTTGTTTTAATTTAATTGTTTTAATTGTCAGCCATTAAGTCCCTTGTTGGGAGAAAGGTGGAATATGCATAAATGAAATAAATAAATCAGTGTCGCTTTTCTCTTCTATCCATCTTGCATATCCAAGAGGGATAGAAGATGGAGAAATAAAGTCATTTGATGGCTGGAAACAATATAGAACTATGCGAAGAATATAGGAAGCAAACTTAACCCTGATTAGGGTATTTGTTTTCTCAAGCCCAGAACCTGAGTTTATCCAGAAAGCTTCTAGGCTATCTGGGTTGGTAGCTCCTAGATGCCAAATTCATTTTGGCAAAACCAAAATGAACTTAGCATATGAGTGGAATAGTACAAAGCACTTTAGCAATTGTTCTCAAATGATGGGAAATGATTAGTCTAAGACAGTCATCCAGCTTCAAAGAAACTTGCCACTAATGGAAATGGAGACAATAAAAGTCTGCTCATAAAACTTCAGAGTGCTATCAGTAATCAACAGCGAACACAGTTTTCCAGAGCCAAGCAATACCACTGTGTTCTTATGTTGGGAAAGCCTTACTTTGATCTTACAAAGTTATCAGTATATAGACCAAAGGTGGGCCATCTTTGGCCCTCAACTTAATTTCAAAAGCCATTGGCAAGAGATGAATGCAGACCTCTGACAAGAAAAATCTGTCTTTTCCCAAGCAGCTGGCTGGGTGGGAGAACTGTGTCAGAAAGACAGAAAGAGAGAATGGGGACAAGCTGGGGAGGGGGTATGAATGGGAGGAGGGAGGGATGGGAGGGATGGGGCCCCCACCTTTGGCTCTGGCTCTTCCATGTCAGTGACCCCTCTCTGGGTTTTAGTCTGAACTTTAAAGAAGTTCTCCAGTGTGCTGAACCATATACCCAAATAGATTCATCAATTTCAATAACTCCTTTAAAGCTCAGACTAAAGCTCAGAAAGAATTCACCACTCCAGAAGTTTTTTAGATGGCAACTCCCATAATCCCTCTACATTGTCTATACCAGCTAGGGCTGACTTAGAGACTGTAGTTAATGTAGGACTTACTGGTGTCTTGTTGGATTTAAAATGAAGGGGAGAGCATTTTTACTTTGTAAATCAGATTAGTAGGAAAGCTTGTTAAGATCCACAAAAAGCATCTGCAGTGATTTGTTCAGGGAAAACATACTCCAATCTTTTCTGAATGTTTTCTCTTGCTCTGATCCTTTTGTGAGGCAGGATCTATCTTCCCTCTTTCCTACCTGCAGTTCTTATCTTCTCTGCATGCATCATGAAAGAAAATGTTCTTGCATTTTCTCAAAGCCACACAATCAATACTTCTTTCTGAGCAATGGTTAGGTGCCACATTTGGTGGTTCTGTTATATTATGCCTTTAGGGTTGGCTGCACACCAGT
The DNA here is from genome assembly GCA_030847615.1 of Gambelia wislizenii. Lineage (NCBI taxonomy): Eukaryota > Metazoa > Chordata > Lepidosauria > Squamata > Crotaphytidae > Gambelia > Gambelia wislizenii. The sequence goes on from JAUMIR010000005.1 coordinate 32,160,902, forward strand.
AACTTAGGGAATGGCTTGCCTTGTCAGAAAGCTGCTATTCAGCTCTGGATGGCAGCCTGGAATTGCCTCTTGTTCCTCACGGTAGGACTAATAATACATTTTAGTCTACTGGGCTTCTGAATACAAACAGGTGAAGCGAAGCTTAATTTTGTCAAAGCGTGATAGCTTCTATTAAGCTTTAATGGCACAAAACTCTCCTTAACTTACATTTATAGCTGAAATACAGTAGTTATCTTACATTGAGACAACAGCAGAAGCTTACCTTATAGTGGCTGGTACTCAGAATATGGGAATATATAAGGACCTTAACAATTTCCACAAAGCCCCACTTTCAGAGCTCCCCTCTACATTACACATGGCACCCCAAAGAGGAAATACATCACTAACAAAGGAGGACCAAAAAAGACACAAATCTGTATTATGTCTGCCTATCCTAATCTATACATAGAGGTTCAACGTTAGAAATAGTTTTAAAAATTATATAGGAGTGAAATATACCTTTGGAATGAGTTATTTCACTTGTCTTCAAACACAGTAGGGATGTTTAAAAAATACTTATAAATGTCTTGTCTTTGACAAGAAAAGGTGCATTGAAACAACGAGAAACCCTGGTGAGAAAATGGTCAAATGCTCCCCCACCCCATTTCAGGACTTCTTTGTGGGAAGAAATCATTTCTGCAAAAAAAGTGTGTTTATGCAAAATGCAATATTTTTACACCAAAAAGTAGAGCTTTTGGTGCAAAATTGTTATTTATTTAGAACACACACACATATTGAGCAAAACTCCTCCCATGGTGTTGTATAGCATTTGCTAACAAAAGAGGCAGATTGGGGTACAAAGCTGATTTGTTCACTTTTACGCAGGCCCACATCAGCATGGATAGGTTTATTTTGCATTTACAATATCTGTGGTTTTTAATTACTATCAGGTTGATGTCAACTTATGGTGACCCTATGAGGTCCCTAAGAGGAGGGGGGTGCTTTGGACCCCACCTGTGATGCCAAACTCTCTGTCATTATCTGGGGGAATTATTAGCTCAAACAGTATGCCTGTGAGAGGAGGGTAACTTTGAGGATCTTTTCTGTTAGGTATGCCAGTATTAACTGCAGAGAACTCCAGTTTAAAGTGAAATAAAATGTCTTTCTTGGAAAATAACAAAGAAAATAAACTAACACACAAAACACACACTCTTAAGAACCATACAAAGCTATAGGAAAGAATGGCAGGAGGGTGGATTAGAAAGAAGTTCAGGAAAATGGAATGATAATTCCTGGTCCTGAAGAGCAGAGTTTCATGCAGTGAAGGTACTCAGACTGGGGTTTGTGGGTGGCACAGCAATCTGACAGACTGACAGTGCCCAACTAAGGCACACTTTACTGGAGTCTAGGGTCCAATATTTATACCCTATTTCATATTGCAAAGGGGTGGATTTACTGATAACAAAGCCTTGACGACTCCTACAGAATAAACAAAGGAGACCGAAACTCAACTGATTGCCTTAATGACTGAGTGATGGGTTTTTGACAACCTCACAATGCAGAGCAGGTAGGGGGTTCCAAGGTGAGATTTCCTTGGGATTGTTGTTGGAAAGGTCACTTGATTGTTTAGGTTGGGTGACTCATTGCTGAAGTGCCCAAGAAGGAATTAGCACATACCTCCTTAATGGCTTTGTTTACAGGGGGTTTCCACACAATCCTAGTTTGTGCTTGCTTTCTAAAATATTTCTAAGATACCTTCCCAGGTCCCTCTGGTTCACCCCAGTCAACTTGACCCCTTCAAAGTATATAATATTTCCAATTGTGAGGTATTATAGGTAGGGGGTAGTAGGGCATGTTAACATCATCAGACCTGGTCAGGACCTACAAACTCAGGACTGTGGCTTCCTTGATTGGGTCTCTACACCTGTAATTCAGTCTTCCTCTTTTCCTACTGCCTCCCATGTTACCAAGCATATGGTCTTTTCTGGTGAGTCATGTTGTTTCATGATATGGCCAAAGTATGATAGCCTCAGACTGTTGCCACACTGCAGAAATAATGCAGTTTGACGCCACTTTAACTATAATGTCTCCACCCTATGGAATCCTGGGATTTGTAGTTTGTTGTGTCAGGATATTGAGACATACAGCAGTAGATTTTTTTTCTGTAAAGAGCTGAGATATAGCAAACAATCTGCAGATCTGCAAAGTGAGCTGGCAGTTTGCAGAAAGCTAGCAAATGTATCAATATCGATGAGGTCTCAGCTCTGCTGCAGAGCTGACTGGGGGAGGTGCTAGGAACTCTGCAGAGCTGGGTATTTAGTTTGTCCTATAGAGCTGAACTGAGCAGTTATATGTTGGATTTCACAGAGAGAAGATGTTTTTCTCTCGAATGCTATATATATCTGTAAATACTCTTCATTATGCTCAAGTCAAGAACAAGAAGATTTTAGACACAAAGCCTGTGCCTCTGCCTTTATTCTGATGCCTGAAGGAACAACACTCTGCTGTTTATTTTTTTCTGCCTAGACCTGTTTAGTTACCCAGTGCGCACTATCACCTGACAAGTTGTGGCACCAGAGCTCTGACAGAGAAAGCTTAATATCTCACCAAACTACAATTCCCAGAATTCCACAGCATTGGGCCATGGCAGTTAAACTGCATTATTTCTCTATGGTGTCTCAGTGGCCTCAGTTTAGTCATTTCGGTTTCTACAAGGTGTTCAGGCTTGATTTGTTCTGAGATCCATTTATGTGTATTTCTGTTAGTCCAATAGTATCCACAGAACTCTCCTTCAGCCCCATGTTTCAAATGAGTTGATGCTCTTCCTGTCAGCTCTCTTCACTGCCTACTATTCACAATCACACATTGAAATAAGAAATACAATGCAAGGATAATCCTGACTTTGTTATTCAATGATCTATCTTTATACTATTTATTCTGTAAATACTCTAAAGCTCTGTCAAGCTGGATGAAGGTAGCTTTCCTTCCTCACCTTCCAAACTCTGGCTTTCAGCCTCAACCATTCCTTCCCAATATGGTTCTTGTCTTGCCAGTGGAGAAACGGGTGGGTGGATGGGAGCGGGCAGAGGCCCTGGCAACAAGAACAGAGCCACATGATCCTCCAGCTTGCTACATCCACAGAACACACACACACACACACACACACACACAATCTCCTTTTAAACTGATGGCTTTTCCTCATTGTGATCACCCTCAAATCTCTTATGGTGTGGAAGCTCTGATCAGGCCCCAGTATGTTAAACATACCCAAATTTAAATTTAATCAATTTTAAAAATGTTTTTCAGTTTAATAAAATCTTCAAACAATCTAAACTAAAACAAAGATTTAGGCAGAGAGTAATATTCTATCTGTATTCACTGACAGTTGTAGCCAATGGTGCTAGAAGGTTCAGGTTTGCATTACACCAGCCTTCTTTTTACCACTCTGGCCTAGATTTATAGCTTTTGGTTGCCATGAAATATGACTGCCAAGATTTGAAAAATCCAAAAGTAGAATATTTGTATTTCTTCCTTTTAGTGTATTATACTAAATGTAGCACATGCCTCTCGACAACCAAAACTTAATCTCATCAGTAAAACGATACAAATCAAACCAGAATTGAGCATAATGTCAAACAAGCCCACATAATATCCTACCTGAAACTCAGACTCCATTTTGCATAATTTAATAACACTGATCCTCTCTTTTAGATCAATAAACATTTCTACAAACAGCATTACAAAGAAATACTGTCTCAATCTTGTCCTTCTTCAAAATCAAATAGCAATAAAGAAAACTGAAACATGGTTGTTGTATTGTACATTAAATTAAAGCATATATCACATATGCCTTTGATTGGAGTAGAGAGCAATAAATATATTTTTAATCCTCAGGTTTTACACATAAATAAAGATATTATGAATTCTACTTGGACTGGAAAAAAGAAATATACCTTCTCTGTTCCTTTTTAAAGTAGCATAACTTAAAATCCTGCTTAGCATTCAAGTAAGCAACAGCTGCCAGGAGAGCGACCTTGGACCTTGAACTGAATCTAACAACTAGCCCATGACCATACCAACAATTGTGTTGATAGCAAAGAACTCTTTTGTGAAATAGCAATGTAGGATGAATTATGCCCTCCATTTTTTTTACCCCCACTGTAGCAATTTGGGCAGCTGGAATGAGGTGACTTGTTCAAGTTCACCCAGTGGGTATCCATGGCCACACATGGATTTGAACCCTGGTCTCCCATAGTCCAACACTCAAAACCACTGCACCACATTGGCTCACATCATAAAAATATAGTTAGATTATTAAATAAATAAATTCATTAATTATACATTTACTCTATTGCTGATAGGTTTGTGGAATGTAAAGCAGCCTTTGTGGAATGCAAAGTACCCTAAACATAAGCTCACTAAGAAAAAAGATGGATATACAATTTATTTAGCATATATAGGCTGTCATCTTGTTGGTTATTCCCAACTAGTATAGACCAACTCAATCAATTGTTGGATTATGACTCAGTGTTTAGGTAAATCCCATAACTGAATGGGTCTACTCTAAATCCTTTAAAGTAGGATTTAGAGCAGTGTATATGTATGTTTAATAGTCAGAAAATATGCTGGCATCTGCACATATTTGCTTGCAATTTGTTGTGGTGTTTAAAGGGCTTCCACACAGTAAACAAATGGAAACCATGGCACCATAATATCTTTCTTTAAATTTCTGGATTGCTGCACTTAGCAAGTTTCTATATAATTATAGTCTTCCAAATTTTATCAATCAACTGCTATTCAACTTGCTTGCTTACAGAAAAAAACAAGTCTTTATGAAAAATCTAGAGCCAGAAGGGTAAAAATGGTGAATCATCACTTTAGAATTTACATGTGGTCTAACAAGAAGACATTGTTATAAGTCATCACCAACCACTTTCCAAAATTCCTGCGCTGTTGAATATTCTCAACAAAGATAGAACTATGAACCAACCTGGCCATATCCCTTTCCAGCAATATTGTGTATAATGTGGAAGCACTAGGTGATGCTTTGCAGGAGCAATGTGCCACCTGCTGAAATTATTGTGTCATGTTTCCCTTATAATTACTGTTAATTGATAAAGATGCAAAAGAGGGCCAGGCACCCACAAAATATTTTTTTCAAGAGATTCACCTGCCACTCTCCCGTGCCCATACGAATATCAGTTGTCTTCTCCTGGTAGCATTAAGAAGATATTATAAGCTGAGCATACCAAAATAATGACATCACCAAAAGTTTTGGCGTTTATTTATTTATTTGATATTGAATTGAAGATAAAATAATGATGGGAAGCTGATTTGTTGTTGTTGTTTTTAATCAGTCCAGGGCTCCAGTGTCACTCTTATGTACTGAAATATTTGAGAATTTGGGTTAAAGTCTAAATTTGACCACTTAAAATGACCAAATAATAGGATAAATGGAAGCATAGGTTTGCAGAAAATTTCCATATGCTTATTTATATGCATACATGCATATTTCTAATCATTATTATAATGTAAATAGCTATACAAGAATCCCCTGCTTATTTGACAGGTTAGGGACTGCAGCAGTGTCAGAAACTGGAATTGTTTGAAAAGCAGAACCCAAGTAGGAAACAGGAGGGAATTATGGTAGCTAGCTTGGGACTGCCTGTGGGCAGCTATGTCCATCCATGTGTATGCTGCTTGCAAAGTTTCTTAGTTGGCTTGGTGACTTTTTTCTCCTCTCTGATCACTTTGCAAGCGGCACACATGTGCACAGTCAGTCCCAAGCAAGCCTCTGTGGGCAAGAAATGTCAACAGAGTGGATTCCTCATTGAATGAATGGAACTTGTCCTTCATTTGCAAGCATCGAAAGAGCAAGTCGTCAGATAATAAGCTGCCAAAAGACGTGGGCTTCCTGTATACCATACTCTTCACCACAGTGGGGAAAACTGTAGGGCAGCTCAGTCTGTTCCCCGGGTGTTGATGGGCATTCTCAAGGTCCCTGCTTGTGCTCCTTTATCTGTAAACCAACATGGACTAATGACCATTGGAAACAGAGAGTCCATTCAAATAGAGGACTATCTGTCTGGTAGCCCTTCAAACACAGTACCATTCTCTGTAAAGCAGGACACATGACCATCCTCATTCAGGCTATATGATTCAGTTTTGAATCATGACTGAGAATAATTTTGTCAAAGCTGATCTCAAGAGAGAGAAATAAGGGCATCCTGATCATAGTTTAAGGGAGCCCTGGTGGCACAGTGCTTAAATGTCAGTACTGCAGCCATAATGTTGTGAGTTCTGTCCTTCAAGGTTCACTCAGCCTTCCATTATTTCGTAGGTCGGTAAAATGAGTACCCGGCTTGTGGGGCCAATTAGCTAACACACATTGGAAACCACTTAATATGGTGTAGATGTGTAAAGTGCTATTGCTTAACAATTTGTAGCCGCTCTGAGAGCCTTTGTGGCTGAAGAACAGGGTATAAATACTTAAATAAATAAATAAAATAGTTTGTTCCCCTGAGATAAGCCCAGAACTGAGAAATCAAGTCAGGATAACACACCAAATTCAATTCACCTACATTATATTCCCAGTTAATAATGTGATATGAATCTGGAACAGCTATCTAAAACCCAGCATACATCCACACACACCCAGCAAAATTACAATATTATATCTCAGAGGAGGATGCATTTCACCCATGGCATTTAAAAAAAAAAAAACACCTTAAAAACTATGGTTCTGGGCTGCTTTCTTTCCTGTCTCCAGTTGCAGTGCCATGTGACAATTGCTGTTGGAACATATTCCTATTATGCTTCCTGAAAAAATAAGCCTGGGGCAATTGCACTACCTGTATTCATTGTTGTGTCACATTGTGCCTTTGCAACACATTGTTAATGATCAATAGACCTAGTGTGCCTAATAGGATCTTATTCTTTATAGAAGCTGTGTCACGGGTATGATTATGCTTCATATGTCATTTCATTTTTACATCCACACAAAGCAGCCAAGCTAAAATAAAATATAAAATAAAATAAAAGTTCAGCCTGCCTGCTATAATTTAATGCAACCCTTTAACATTTCTATATGCAGAGTAGAGCTATATAAATGAATGTAACATATCCCAAGATGTGCACAGCCTAAGGAAGGAATCCAAAGTTACCGGTAATTCTTAGCACATGACTTTACAGTGGGTCCTGGGTATCCACTGGGGTTTGCTTCCAGGATGCCCCCCCCCCCGATACCAAAATCCATGGGTGCTCAATTCCCATTATATACAATGGTGTAGTAAAATGATATCCCTTATATAAAATGGCAAGATCAAGGTTTGCTTTTTTGATTTTTTAATAAAAATATTTTCAAGCCATGGATGCCAAATCCATAAATATGGGGGCCCAACTGTAGCTCTCATTTTCCATTTACTCTGAAAATCTCACTGAATCTTACTGCACTAAACAGAGGACACCAAATTCTACAGCCTTATTTAGGCTAGGCATGCAATATTTGAGCCAACATCTTCTTCCATAACTGTTCTATAACCATCCCATGTGCCCATGTCCCCTCTCCAGTTTTAGTCCTTACAAGAGCAGGCTAAATGCAAAGCCTCTGCATAGGCCTAATGGATTTTCCAGTTCTGAACAGAGTGGGAGGAAAGGAGTTTTCAGAAATAATACATATTTAAAATAAAAGGTAAAGGGGATTCTCTGGTTAGGATCAGAGCCTGGATAGATAGTTTTTTAAAATAAATAAATAATGAATTATTGTTACAGTTAAGTGATGAATTATTGTTACAGTTCCAACATTTTTTAAAAGTAGTCTTTTTTTTCTTATGGTTCAAAAGTAACCAAAATCATTAGCTTTAGTTACTTTTAAAATAACACATAAGAATTCTGCAAGCTGTTGACCTGTGGAAGAAAACACACCAAGTATTAGAGCTCCTATAACTACAAAAGTAACTGAGCTAGTTAATTATAATGCAAAGGGATTGAAATTGCAATGGTAATGTAATTCATTGTTATTGCAAAATGTAATTAATTACAAGGAACTCATCATTTGGAATTAATTACTTCTAAGCTTTAGGTAGAACTTCAGAAATTTCTCCTTATATAACAGGATTATTGCTATTTAAGGCTACATTCATTCTCACATTGCATTTTCAAAATTTGCATCTGTGGAAATGCTTCAGACTTAAGAAGGGTCACTAAAGAACTGGGCATTTTATTAGGAACTGTCCATTCTATGTACACCAAACATTACCCTGCATACAGTTCAGTAGTGGACATTTCCAAGAAAGAACAATATGACATATGCTCAATATGACAGCTGGTATTTCTAGGGATCACCAAATCAGACCCTATCCCAACAGTTCACAGGTATGTTTCATGCCAATTCCTTCATGGAAGGAAAGAACAGAAAAAATCAAGTGCATGTGAACCAATAGTTAATTAACTTCTGAAGTTGTTACCTACAAATATAGTGTGCCTATTTTAAAATATATTTTTTTTCTTTCAGAAAATACCCATGGTATTCTTGTTATCTTTGAAGAAGATGCAGAAGAATGGGCATTGTATTTAAAATCCATTTTCAAGCACATTGTATTAGAAGACAGAATCTTGCTTTACAACCTAGAAGCGGCATCCCTTCATGACTTGGAATTACAATCTCTGTGCTCTTTTGAATGTAAACTCTTGATAATATCAAGTAAGCTTCTAAACTGTTTGAATCTAAAGAAAAGATATTTTTTGGATCAGGTTCTTCAGCCTCCTGAAAAAGTGGTTATTTTGCTTTGTGGGATTGAGCATTCGGCTATTATCTATCAGATACTGAATATAGATACAAACAATCAGCTGATTACCACTGATCAAGATCCTGAAGTCTACCTTGCAGTGATTACAGACATCATGCAACAAGGTAATATTCTCATCACCCCATTTGACTCCATGTTTATATTTCAGCAAGAAAAAAGCTAGTAGATGTGTTAGTATATTTTTTTAAAAGAAGAGTTTTTAATTACTCTGATGTTAAGCACTTTCCTCAATGGTTTAGTCCTACTGAAGAGTTGTTTGTCACTATGGTAAAATATCTGTCCCAATAGGCAGGGATGTCTTCAAAGTTTGCCTCAGCTGAAAAGCAATTTTGATGGGATTAAATGTATGATTACAGGAATGGAAGAAGCATGTGTGTGAAGAAAGGGAATGCTAGCTGTGTCTAACCAGTGCTTGGAAATGTTACTTTTGGGAACTACAACTCCCAGAATGCCCCAGGCAAAATGACAAGTAGCTGGGGGGACTCTGGGATTTGTAGTCCAATACTGAAGCATTTCCGAGCTGCATCAGAAACTGCATATATAGACACTTTCTGGTATTTGGAAATAAAACATGGAATAATAGAGAATGCCTAACATGCTGACTCTTTCACAAAACCAAGATAAAACCCTCTTCATCTGTGGACTTTATCAGGCAAGGAAAAAATTGCATCATTATGATGCGATAATAACATGATGGGCTGAAATTATCAGACAACGACGTCCTCCTCCCATGGCCAGCATGTGCATGAGCTGCAAATAAGGCGTCACATTTCATTCACAGGCTAAGTTGTCAATAGATCTTTAATATCACTGTTTTTTTTTATATTAAGAGCATGCAAAACCACGTTCTGCTGTAATCATGAGAATACAGCGTGAATGGGTGGTTCTCTTTCCCCCATTCCCATTGCCACCGAGAAAACTTCCAGGTGACAACATGAAAACAATCAACAGGACTCTTTTTTTATGAACTGTCCCATATTGCTGGCATATGTATGTTTCAGGGCTTATCTGTGTACTTAATTTGTTATTTTACGGTAAGTGTTTTTTTGGTGTTTTTACATGAACTCGCGTCTTCTCATGTGTGTGTGTGTGTGTGTGTGTGTGTGTGTGTTTATATGAACTCGCGTCTTCTCATGAGAACCACTGAGATCTCACACCCTGGCTAATATAGAGGTAAGTGGATATTGCAGCATAATTAGAAGGCAATGTGAAGACAAGTGCTACTGTAGTGAGACCTTTAATCCTGTTCTTAAAACACTAGTGGTGGTTGTTTGTTAATTTCAGTTATAATGTCATGATGATTCCGCCTTTCTTACTCATGTTTTTACAGTGTTTTAATATGCTAGTCTGATAATGTCCAAAGATTCCTGTGAAATGAACATTATGCATTCAGCAGAAGGGCTGTACTGCTGTCCCCCTTACACTGCCTTCTCCCTAAACTAAGAATAGGGATGCATGCAACTCTCAAAGGTTTGTTGTTGTTGTTGTTGTTGTTGCTCACACCCTGGCTTGCCTGGACCCACCTGCACAAAGGACCCATCATATTTTTTTCAGACTTTTTTTTATCCCCCAAAGACAACAAAATGGTTGGTCACCACAATAGAATCCCCATTACCCACTCAATTCCCACATTGCCTCATAATGCAACAAAATAATTCTCAAAGCTGCTGTTGGAAGTTACTGCTAGTTGCAATTTTCATAGATTTTTGGTCAATTTGTTTGCAGAATGGCTTGTCATGGGTCATCAGAGCAGAATTTGACCCTCAGACATACTGCAGTTGCCCACCTCTTCCCTTGTTATCCACACTGTGTACTCTGCCTATGAAAAGATGGTTCATGAACTGCTCCACAACAGATAGTTCACACTGCATGGGGACACCTGAGTGGTTGGGCCATCAACAGATTCCCTCTCCCAATAATCACATTCATGTGGTTAATATATGAAGGACTCTGTGGTTAATTCAGAATTCCAGCATTTGGAGAGACATTCACTTGCATTTCCATCTTTGAAGATGGTTGAGCAAATCCAGCAAGTACAAAACTACAGTCACCTGGATATTTGTGAATGGTCAATTCATGCAACACTTTTCCATGCCCAAATCAAACAAGATGCTGTGCCACTCCTGCTGCTGAGGTAAATGCTCTATTTCTATCTCCCTGTGGGCAATGTTTTGCTTTACCTCTGGCAGCAAAATGTCTAGAGCCAGCCCTACTAGGCTGGCAAAGTTCCACTTTATAAAGAACAGCCTTCTATTTGAAGACATCATCTATGGTAAAGGTGGAGAAACTGTGACCAATGCATCACTTGTGGGTCTGTGGGCCACATATGGTCCTATATCCTATTTTTCCCCAACCCCCTCAGTAGATCTCCAAAGCTCCCCTCAATGGTGGTGCAGTGGTTAAATGCCAGTACTGCAAGTCACCACGTTCCAAGTTCAATTCCAGCGGGCTCCAAGGTTCACTCAGCCTTCCATCCTTCCATAGGTCGGTAAAATGAGTACCCAGCTTGTGAGGATAATTAGCTAACACACATTGGAAACTGTTTAATGCAGTGTAGATGTGTAAATAGCTATTGCTTAAAACAATTTGTAAGCCGCTCTGATAGCCTTGTGGCTGAAGAGTGGGGTATAAATAAATAAATAAATAATTTCCAACAAATGGGGTTGCTAGAAAAACCAGTCCCCAAACACGAAAAATCCTCAAGTCAGAACAAAAACACAGTGGTTGGGGTGAACTCAACCCCCTCTCGGTACCCATATCACCCCCCAACACAAAAAACTCTGATTTTCAGCCAAAATTGAAACTGAAAGAGCTCCCAAATTCTGTGCAGTGCAGTCTGACAGCTCTGGCTTCCTGGCTCTCTGACCTTTGGTATGTACTTTTGGACTAATCTTTGGAGTCCAAAGCCAATTCTGCTCTTGGTTTTGGACTCTGCTCAGGAACTCTTTCTCTGTTTGAACCTTTGACTGCCTGGAACGTGCTTCTGTTTGTAACCCCATGTAAGCCTTGGGACTGGACTGGTTTTCCGCAAGTTCTATAGGTATGCTTCCCTGGGCACTTGTCTGCTTTAAACAGGACAGAATGCATTCATGCAGCCCACCAGAACAGTGTGGGAGCAAAAGTTGGCTCCTGTTCCTTGTGTCATTGCCTCCCCCAGTTCTGTTGGAAAAACTATCCAGTCCAAGGGCTTGTCTACACATGTAGCAAAAACTCCAAATGGAGTCCTGCCCCTCGTACCCCCTTCAGGGTGACCGAAGCCCTGCACAGTATTTATTCTCAACAGGGATGGATGGTACTTGTCGTCACTACCCGACTGTCCCTGTGGAGTTTTGCTTGCTGCTGCTGCTGCTGCTAGCACAACCATTTTAAGGCTCAGGAGGCCAAGTTCCCAGCTGAAGGGAGAGCTTTTGTCCCTCCCCTGGCTCAGCAGTGCTGACTCCACTTGCTCTCTCATCGTAGGAAGAGGCGCTTGAAGTAAGTGACAGAGAAGTGGAGATCAGGTGAATGCAGCACTGCCAAGCCAGGGGAAGAGAGAAAAGTTGATCCTTTGACTGGAAACTGGCATCCTGAGCTTTTAAATGGTGGTGGTGGTGGTGGTGGTGGCAAAAAATATGGAGAAAATCCTGAATCCAACATACTCTACATCTGGGCCATGCATCATGTGGCCTAATCGCACCAGATTCGGGGGAAAGGACCTATGTCATGTGGCCCAATCACCACAGATTTGGAGGAATTTGCAGGGGGATTCAGGTTTTTTAATAGCCAGTCTGGTTTAAAGAAAAAGAATAATAAGAAAGAAAAGCAGTCTTTGAAGTTGGCCATCAGAAGTAGTACAGTAGATGGAGAAAACACATATTTCACTTTGCCAATGTCACCCCACTACAGAGAGATTTATTTTACTTCTGTTTATATTTACAACAATTATTTCCAGTTTTGCTGCTACACACATAAATTGATACATTTAATTTCTAAGGGAATAAATGTATACCCATGTCTTTTTCTTCCATATTTCCTTAGGAATGCATTGCCCTTTGTTTTTCGCAATGCACATAAGTATTTATCCTAGGTAACTCCACTTCTTCTGCTAATACACTAAGGAGATTATCAGACACTTGAAAAAAGCCCCCAAAGAGTTCACGAAAACAACATCACTGTACCAGGACCAGGTCCCGGTATCACAGAATGTCATCCTCCTGGCATGCTTACTCTGTCCTCTCTCTGTGCTGATGCAATGAAAAAGGCATCACTTTTAATTAATGGGAGTTTCCACGAATGAAAAACAGTGCCTTTTTCATCACGCCAGCATGGAGGGAGGACAGAGCAAGCATGCCAGGAGGATGCCATTGTGTGATACTGGGATCCATTCCTGGTACAGTGACGTTGTTCTCATGAGCTCCTTTGGGGTTTTTCAAGCATCTGATAATTTCCCATCTCTACATTCTAAGCCATTCCTAAAGCCCACACTCCTTTTAGATTACAAGATCTTTGGGGACAAATGACCTTTTGTAAAAACTGGTGCATGTAGTTCTGATTCCATGGGATAGAGTGGGATATATGTTTTTTAACAAACCAAAAACCCTCAGTTAAACAGACCCCTGTCAAAGTTCTGTTGGACCAACTCAAAATGGAGTTACGTTTTGTTGAGGGGGGGGAAGAAATGTGCATTTTGAACAGTGTCAGGCTGCTGACACACTGCAGCTATAATGCAGTTTAACTGCCATGGCTCAATGCTATGGAATTCTGGGATTTGTAGTTTTGTGAGATATTTAACCTTTTCTGTCAGAGAGTTCTGGCGCCACAACAAACTACAAATCCTAGGACTCCATAGGTTGGAGCCATGATAGTTAAAACAATGTCAAACTGCATTATTTCTGCAGTTTGTCAGCAGCCTCAGTTGTGAATTCATCTCTATCACTGGAACCAAAGTTCTAGAACTGGGGTTCTAGAAACAAGGCAAAAGAAGAGAAGAACTGAGCTTTTTAAAAAAATTAAAAGCATAAGAAAACTTAATAAAATCTTATTTTAATTATCCTGCAACTTGTGGTAAAATTCTGATCAATCCTTCTATAAAAGAATCTGGTTGAGAAATTTAAAAGGAAATCTATTGGCTCTCCTCTTCACATGCATTCACAAAGTGAAGTGGCTTTCTCTTCTATCTTAGAATGAAAATCTTGGCAAGTGAGCTTGCTCTATATGCAAAATGCCCATTCTGTGAGTCTAAAGATCACTTAGTGTGTTCTGTGTACAGTACAGGTTGTTCAGCAACATCCAGCCCTTAACATCTCATTATGGTTGGGTTTTTGTTTTGTTTTTTGTCCATACAAAGCTTGCTAGACCAATTTTACAGATATAAAAGAAACACTTAAAGCCATCAAATAAGCATTTAGTATGCATGGGCACAAAGGCTATGCCCATTTGTCCCAATTTAATGCTAGAATACTTCCAATGAAATGCAGAAATTTGGGGCCACTGAGCCTATAAGAAGCTTACAAAGCACAGTATGTTCCTCTGTTTTCCAAAATACATGGATAAACATACTGATTCTGCTGAAGTCATATTCTTTCGGTGTTATTTTGATCCACCAGTATCTCAAAATGACCTCAAAAACAAAGAACATTTCAGAACCTAGCTGCTAACTAGGGAACATCATGCTGCAAGACACTGGCTGCTTGAGTTTGTGTTATTTGTCCAGTTATTAAAACTGCAGGGACCAAAAATGAGTTTTGACTAAGCAACAACAACCTGAAATGAATCATCCCCAAGTGCACCAACCAAATTCAACAGGCACAACCATTTCCAGTACAGAGAGGACCATGTTATACCTATCTGCCATAAAAAAAAGTGTAATGGTGAGAAACAGGTGCTACCCCATTTATCACTAATCAGATGCCCCAGAGCTTATTTTTGTTTCCTGTAATGGGGACTCTCTATAAGGTAAGGATGGTAATTGTTTTGCCCTTCAGATATTATTGGACTTCAGCTCCCAACATCCCACAACATTGACAATGTTGAATGGGGTTTCAGGGAATTGCAGTCCAACATCTGGGTTGTCACAAAATGCCCACCTCTAGCTTTCACCCTACACAGTCATAGCACTAAGATTCCACTTTACCTGCCATGGCATCTGGAATCCATGGGACTTTCAATTTGCTGAGGCCTTAGAGCTCCTTAGCTGAGAATTCTGAACACCCCTCCCTAAACTGCAAATGCCAGGATTCTGTAAGATGTTGCCATGGCAGTTAAAATGGATTCATAGTGCTAGAATTGTGCAGTGTGAAAGGCCCCCAAATTGCTAGGCCTGGTTAGAGTGAACAAATAGACTCATTTGCTGTATGGAAAGTTTGGCAATCGTACAACTCTCTGGATGTCGCTGGGTTACAACTTACAGAATTCCTCGCCATTGGCTATGTTGCCTAAATGTGCTGGATTCACCAACATCTGGAGATCTGTACAATTCCCATCCCTGTTGTAATCACTCAGGTTACCTCAGGTTACCTTCCAATCCAAGGCAGGGGAGAGCTTAGAAGGAACGATTTCACTTAGTAAAATTAATGGGATGTATGTTTAGCCTTTAAGTAGCACTATTCAGAACCTCTCAGGCACATAATCTTAGTAATTTTTGCGATGCTATGAAGGTAGACCAGAACCATTATCCTCACATTATCGAGAGGGGGTGATGACTTATTGACAAAGGCCATCCACTGTACTCATGGTCCCTGACCCCGGATGAATCAGGGATATTCTATCTATGGATTCCACTCTGGAGCATGATGCTACCCTAGCAGTCATAATTATTTCCAGAATATCCATTTCTTGATAAGTAAATAATTAGAAGATTAATTTGAAAGAAGAAGATCTGCTTTTGCCTCCTCACTGCAGCAAAGTGCTAAGTTAATAAGCATTACACATAGGAGATTATCAGACATGTCAAAAGTGGCATTACAGCAATGCCAGGATATCGCAAAAGGGCTCCCTTATCAGTTGACGTCATTCCCCCCTCATCACGCACCTGTTATGCTGCTGTTCCACCAGTGCTGCTTTTTATTGATGTGAGAAGCTGTCAATAGATCCCCCATTCCATTTGTGTTCCGGATTTGCCTATGTGTGACAGGGTGCCCCATTATGCTGGCAAGATCCTGGTGTCAATGGGAAGTCCCTGCCAGAACACTTCCGAGTAAGATTGGGACATCCAGATAAGTGACACAGGAGATTTTCACACGTCAAAAATATCCTCCGCGGAAATCGGGACAGAAATATTTCTGTCCCGGAAGCAGCGCTGCGGTTCGCACGCCCACCTCCCTCTCCCGATATGCCGGCGTCCTCGTACTGGGTTTTTTCTTCCCTCTTCCATGATATTTTATTAACAGCGAACTCCCGTTAGTAAAATATTACAGAAGAGGGAAGAAAAAACCCAGTGCGAGGACGGAGCATATTTTTGACGTGTGAAAATCTACACACTTTTTATGACCCTCCCTGGGTTACTTGTGTATTTTAAAGTGTGTTTTTCTGCTTGGTGTCACTTTTTTCTCTTACCTTTATTTTTATTTCTGAATTTCCCATGCTCACATCTTCTTGCAAGAATCCCCAGGATTTCGATCCAGGAAGTGAACGGAGTTCCGTTAGAGCTCCGTTCACTCCTGGGCTACCCTGTAGACCAGAGATGAGGTAAGTGCAGTGGAGAGGGTGATTGTGGCAGGACTGGGACAGGAAGGGGCAGGAGTGGAGATTGTGGGACAAGAACAGTTTTGTCGTTCCTATCTGATAATCTCCATAGTGATGGGAAGTTATGGAAAAGCAGAATGAAGAAACTCAGACATGGGATAAAAACACACCTTTTGAACTCTGTTTTCAAAACTTTCAAGCTTGAAGCTTGGTATGGCTTCAAAATGAAGCAAGTTGAATTACTTGGCACTAAAATGATGATATGAAGATGAAGAGGAGTTCTAATGCTGCATTAGCAAAATACTGATGTGGTTATACAAGCTCTAGGCATTGGAAAGATATCTTGTGAAAGAGTTTGAATTTACCCGTTATAATACAACCTTATAAACATAAATGGTTGCCCCCATACTAGCCATAGAGAAGATAAATATGTACATTTCAAACACAATAAAAACTGAAATGTTCCTTTACATTAAGGGTAAATAATGTTGTAATCTGATTTCAGGAAACATACATTAGTTATTAGACACCCATTTTTGTTTTCACATTTCCCATTTCCTTTTTTTTAAAAAAATAATTTTAACCATTTCCTATTTCTATTGACAAGCCAGGACCTTGTCATTTTTAATCTCTTTTCCTTAAAAAACAAAATGAAAAATTATCAGCCCAGCAGCCCAATCTTTTTTAAAAAAAATATATTCCCATGAACTGTGTTCTTATGGTTGTTGTTGGCTGGAATTCACAACCTAGAGTTACGCATTTGTAACTGATTTGTATTCAGAATCCCTATGTATTCAATAGTGTGGGGAATATGTAAGGATATGTAAGTCCTCCAGCCCTGACTTACCAGGCAGCAGCTGCTGAAAGCATGGGGGGGGGGTCTATTCTCCTATAAATTGGGACACATCAGATTGATGTTGACGTTTCCATCCCCAATCCCATGAGCAATCTCTGGTGCAAGGAAGAATTGCAACAGGGATCCTGCTTCTGACTTCTGAGCTCACTGGTGAGAAGGGGGTGGAAATGTCAGGAGATTATCAGATGCTTGAAAAAGCCCCAATGGAACTCACCCAAAGGACAAAATAAAAGGTGTCGCTTTTCATTAGTGGGAGTTTTCACTAATGAAAAGCAGCGCCTTTTTCACTGCGTCAGCACAGAGGGAGGACAGAGCAAGCACACCTGGAAGATGATGTTGTGCGATACCAGGACCCATTCCCAGTACAGTGATATTGTTCTCACATGCTCTTTGGGGGCTTTTTCAAGTGTCTGATAACCTCCTCAGTCTGCTGAGCCACAAGCAACAGGAAGACTGTTGCAAGCTAAGTACTAATCTGAGTTAAAATTTGCTAAAATTAAGCCTAAAAACATAAATAATGGGTCCAAGAGATATATAAAATATGAGGTCTAGAACACGAAGTGGAAAGCTTTGTGTATTAGAGAACATGAGTTATTGAGAACCTAGTGACAGCCTAGTTCCAGGCAGAAGGCCAACACAAGTAGAAACAGTATGAACAGACATGACTGATAATAAACTCATAGCAGGTGCCACGATGATGGAAGGTAGCCAAGAGCTGAGTGAACCCAGTTTCTTTATATTATGTCCAATAATCCAATTGGAGGAGAGGATTGTTGATATTAATGAGGTTCACTAGAGATCTCTTATCTCATTGGACCACATAAGACAGCTGATTGGCTGACCAGAAGCTGGGGAGAGTATAACATAAGCTAAGAGAAGATAGAAGTCATATCACTCTGCAGTCTCAACCAGGTGAGATGGCTGCCAGTAGCCTCCAAATTATGTTGCTCCTAGCTGATAACCCAGACATGCTGATACAAATAGATACTGATGGCAAGGGAAAGATATATTTCTCATTATAATTGCAATGGATGCCCATTATAGATATTTATAGATATGTAACAGATGCTGTTAGATATGGCAGTGCTCAAGGATATTAACCCTTGGAAGCCTCTGTATTCACAGATGCCTGTGTATTCATCTGGTGTTTTCCTAGAGGGATAAATGGATAAGGTATATTGTTTAAGATGCTAATTGTTCCTTTCTGTGTTAACTGTAGAGAGCCTCCTAGAAAGAAGGAGAAATAAAGATTCTTATGAAAATGTAATATCTTACGTTGCATATACTGGAATGTAAGATGGTGAATGTAAGATACCTTACATGACTTACATGTAATGTGATAAAATCAAAGTGCCCAGACAGTGGCGGTTTTGTGTTTCTATCTAAGGGGAGTGTATATATTTGTATGTCTATGATTGGATATAAGAAAATAGCCTAAAAGATTACCAGAGAGCCTGCTCATTCTTCCATATAAATATTCTGAGATTCCAATACATAAGAATGCTAAAGTGATGTTAACTCTGTTTGTCTGGATTTCACCACCATCACAAGTTGGATGCCCAGGCAGCCCAAAGGTGATAAGAGAATCCCAGACAGACTACTGATTAGCTGACAACTGGCAAAGGACCTCAACTCAATTTAAAGAATTGGGCGTTTATGAACAAGGGTGGGGGGAGAGTAGAGAAATAACCAATGTGATTGCAACTATTACCCATATCATGGAAAATGCCTCATTGAAGACTCATATAGATACATCCTTTGTCAAGCCATTGAAGGTGGGGGAAGGGAGCAAATTTAAATTTGATTATGTAATGTGTTGTAAAATAATCAATAAAGAATTAATTATTTTTAAAAAGAGCTGGGGTGGGGAACCATGCCTTTTTCAGGACAGGCTCCCACATCACTCACAGTAGCTGCTACTTGGTGCATCAGAATTGGGAAGGGAGGGTGGGTTAGATCCAGAGAGGCTGCTTAGTTAACTATACAATGCTTAAGGAAGTAGCTAATCTGGAATCTCAGCCATTGCTGTTATTTCAAAATAACAAACAGCTAAAGGTGATCTATTCCTTCCTGAAGATCTGAAAATAGCATGAACATTTTTTTTCCAATTTGAAAGTATCATTTGTTTTATACGAAGACCAGTAGCTCATAACGTTCAAATAGTGGTCTAAGTAAATAAAGTATCCATTGATAGATTGTAAAGTAAATAGTTAATTTAAAATTGTAACTATACTGGTAATCATCTACTTTGTGGGAGAAAACTCCACAGAACAATAACTCTGATGAATTGTTTTTTGAAAGTTATTTTCCCAATTTCTGTTCTTAATCTAGAGAGATTTTCACACAGGCTATATATCCTGTGGCAGGAACAGAACAGGGTCAGGAAAGGTTTTCCCTTTCGGATGACGTTGAGCCTGTTCTGTCCTGCATCCATCCTGCTCCGTGACTGTTCTGGAACAATGTAATCATGATTTTTCATCGTGAATAGACCTCCCGTTCCATTTCTGTTCCAAAATGACAGCCGCGGAGGGAAGGTCTGTTCCGAGCACTTCCTGGTACAATCTGGACATCCAGGTAAGTGGTACCCTTTATTTTACTCTCCCTGTTTTGATTGTGTGATTTAAAGTGTGTTTTTGTGCTTGGTGAACTGATTTTATGTTTGGGGGAGTTTTAGTTTTTAAATTTACCACCCGGCTGTTATCACGCGATAATGTGATAACATTTCAGATGGCTGGTCGTAAAAGCAGCCTTATAACGGCTGCATTTAGAGCTGGCCAGCGAGGGGAGGGAGAGCCCATTGCTGCCACAGAATTAAGGAAAGTGTGTGAAAGATTTATGTTATTCCATGGCAGGAATGGGCGAGGAGGTGGCGGGGCAGTAACAGGGCATTTTGGCCCCATGTGAAAATCTCCTACGATCACTTCAGAGAAAGAATGTAGCACAGAAGTGAAGAAAACATGGATTTTTCTTTTTGTTCCCTCTGAATAACACTATGGAGATTTTCACATGGGGCCAAAATGCCCTGTTACTGCCCCACCACCTCCTCTCCTCTGTTTATACATGAGACTTGTATTCTGTCAGCAGACACTGGCAGGCTTCCCTAGCTTTAGTATCAGCTCTTCAACCAGCACTGGGCAGCTGGGTCAACTCTAGACACCATTACATTCCACATCATGCCCTGGAAATGTACCCCCGTGCATATAGGGAACAACCTGTAGTTTTCTCCCACTGTGAAAGAAAGTAAATCTTCCTTCACAGCATGCTCCTTATTTATTTATTTATTTCATTTATATGCTGCCTTTCTCCCAGAGTTGGACCGAAAGCAACTCCCAGAAAGAGTCAATTGAAACCTAAACAATATTTTAGAAAAGCAATTAAAATCACATAGAACAATACAAGATTATTTAAAAGACAAACAAAAGTTAAAATACCGGTATTTAACATAGAGAAAATATCTCAATTAAAAGCTTCCCTGCTATACATTAAAAAATATTGCTTTAACAAAAAAGGTCTTTGTCTTCCAGCGAAAGGAAAGCAAGATATTCAAACTGAAATTATCCTGTTGAGAAAAACATGTATCCTCTTGAGCAAACTCTCCTATTTTCTGTGCAGAAAAAAAAGGTTTTATATGCAAAACTCATGTTTTGTCTGCAGAAAAATTCCTATGCAAAACTTCAGGATGTTGACTACCAGGAGAAAATTGTGCACAATTCTTGCTGGTCTACTATTGCTCTTAGGATGGGGGGAAAAAAGGAGGTTGTTGACAGGAAACCCAATTTTCAATTTGAGAATGAATAATTTTAAATATAATTTCCATCTATACCTTAAGCTCACAGCATCAGCCCCACAGTAGTCTGCAAGCAAAAATCTCCAATATCCTTCAGCTGGGGCCCTGGCAGCTACCCAGTGATGCCAGCTGCTGATGCTGATCCTGAGTATCAACATTTTATTTCATTTTTGGGTTGGAGGAATGAATATATTAAACGGTACTGGATGGAAACAGATTGGAGCACATAATGTTGGGTATTCCAGTGTTTGTTATATTCCTCCACCAAGAGTCATCCTTCTTTTTTGACTTGCTCTAGCAGCCTGTCACAAATGCTGGTTCCTTCTGGGAGGACATTATCTTTCTACTGCTAATATTTTCCTGTTGGTTTTTAAATGTGTTTTTCTTCAGGTTTTTGAGATCCTGAAGTGAGGTTCTCAAAATAGGTTGGGGGTTCTTTAAGCACATCATCCACTCTACTGCCTAATGTCCACCTGACCTTACAGAGGTGTGATGACACTGGGACTTGCCCGTATTATATCCACTCCCTGGAAATTTACCCAAGTGTCCCCAATTTTCACCACCTGTAAATTGAGTGATGAAGTTGGGAGGGGGGGGGATTCAGTCCAATCGACTTCCCTTTTATGTCTTCTTTCCCTTTTGCCATTTTTTGTATGTGGTGGCTGAGTCTTATCATGGACCTCTCAAGCACTCCCTCCCTGATCCTTCATCAGCCAGTGAAGAGAGGTGTGAGAGAGGTCTATTGACTAAAGGGATGCTCCAGCAGCAAGAAGTGGTACTTGAGGCTATACAAAAGTACAGGTTGAGAACAAGAGACAAAGAGCTTTATATTTGTGTGTGGCAGGGGGAAGAGATATAATACTGTGCTCTTTTCTGATAAAAATACACACAGGGAGACAACTTTCCAAAGGGCAGCTTAGGGTGTTCAGCAGCAAAACATCAGAGTAGGTGTAAAAAATCTACCAGTTTCATTTTTGTTGGTCAGAATCCTACTAGCAATATAGTCCTCTCTTAGTTTCTAATGGAGTTTTTACCTCCCTCCCTACAGGGAAATTTGTAATATGTTGATATCTGCTCTTAATTTTTTTTTCTAATGCAGATTTTTAATACTGTATACACATTTTCTTCACTGCCCACCTCTCCTTTAGTCAAACTGCTGTTCTGAGACCACATGTGATTCCCTTAGCTTATCTTTGCAGCCCTTGATTCCTCCATACTCTCCTGGGAGTGACCATCCACCTTTTAAATGGGTTACTACAGTCCCCACCATTTAACATCACAAAACACACATTTTTAAAAACACATATTTCTCAAAACAAGAAGTGGACCTCTGTGCATTTCTGGTTTTGTGTTTTGTTTAGTTGGCTGTCTATTTAGCCCAGGGGGTGTAACTGGGGAGGTGGAGGTCAAAATGAGGACATTGGTTAGCCAAATTAGAATTCTCCCCCCACCCATTAAAATCTCTTCCAGTCCTTCCATTTCTAGTATTCCAGTAACCTGAACTGCTGTTGAACATTTAGGCATCTAGAGAAAATGGGAAGGCAAAGTTACCAAGGAAATGGGAACATATCAAATGTAAGAGTTCAAAGTATGAATAATTTTCAGCGTGTCACTCTCTGCACGAAAGAACCACAGTGAAGTTACTACTGCAGCAGAAACCCTGCCAGCAAATAGAGAGCAGAGCAGGAGGTGGGGATATTTTTTCCTCTAAATATTATCTTAGCAGTTCCTCCCTTCCCAAATGAACTCAGTAGGAAAGAAATTGCACTCACATGTTCTGCCTTGCTGTTCTGTACGTTAAGTTTAATATTCTAACACTGAAAGATTAGGAATGGAGCTGGATAGATCTGTCAGTTTAACTTTCTCTTTTTCTCAGGGCTTCTCTACACTAGTGAAAACCCCTGAATTTCTTCCCCCCAAAATCTGGCTTGATAATGTCACACAACATGCTGCCTTTTCCCTGTACTATAGCAGGTGCTATAAAGCTACAAATATATGACCCTGTCTGCACCAGACTCATGAAATACCCCCTTAATCCACATAATATAGTCATGCTGGAAAATGACTAGAGAGGTATCCTCTCTAGGATTCGCTAGGTCCTCCAATGCAACTCTATCATATGTTTTACTGGAAGCCCTTTATTTTAATAGGGTTTGCTATTATCCATGGTTTAATTTATAAATGGTAAGTGCAGGACCCGTATCCCCCATGGATACAGGGGGCAACCTGTACACTGCAATCCATCTAGCCAAAAATAAGTAACCACCCCTACATCATATATCACAGGCGAAAATAAAATACTTTTGCAAGTAATAGCCAGGTAGCTGGCACAATCAGCAGGTTGTTAGTGAGGAGTTCTTAAGATTTTTCCTACTTTCTTTCCATTACCCTGCAACATTGAAGATCCTCCACTTATTGTATTATCAGACTTGCGTAACAACCTGGCAGTTTAGGTTTTGATGTGTCTAACCATTTGTGGTGGCCTCTGCTCTTGGCACGTATACAAGTATATGATGGTTTTCTCCTCTTTTCAACACTAATTGGACAAAAACTGCTTACACCTGGTAAAGTGAATTGACTGAGTTAATAGAATGACTTCTTTTATGCATAAAATGGAGCTCATCAGTTCTGAACTGTATTGCTAGTATAACTCATCTACTTGAAAATATAATACAGTAGTTGGTCTCATAGGTAGAGAATACAAAAGTACTGATCAGTTTATCTCTGATTTTTTAAAAGTCATTTGAGCAATCTCCTCCTCCTCCTCCTCCTCCTCCTCCTCCTCCTCCACTACTTAATGCATGGCAGTAAGCCTGGAGTTCATTTAAGAACATGTTTCAGTCTTTTATCTTTTTACCTTTCAGACTTGAAATGTACAGTGTAAGGAAAACACTCACCAGTCTGTGGTTAATTACACTCATAAGGGCATTTTTATCTTCTAGAAATAACTGTGTCCAACAAGATTACTCAACAATAATAATAATAATGAATCATTGTTATTCCTAAGGCATTTAAGAATGTTTGTTTGTTTGTTTCATTTGTATGGCATCTTTCTCCCAAGATGGGACCCAAGGCGGATTTACTAATACACAGCAGTTTGATACTAGTTTTAACTTCCATGGTTCCATCCTATAGTATCCTGCAATTTGTAGCTTAGTGAAGTACTTAGAATTCTCTGCTAGAGCACTTGTCTCCTTCCTTGAACTACAACACTGGAGTAGTCTACCAGGGAATTCTAAGTACCTCACCAAACTAAAAATCCTCACTACAAACTACAAATTTATTCTAATATTCTAGATGATGTAAAAAGCAAATAATAGTTTGCAATTAAGAAGACTTAGGTCTTTCTCAGACACACAAAATACAGCATCATAACAATGCCACATAACTGCAAAAGGGCACGCATATCAGACGACATCACCCTTTTGCGATTATGCGCCTGCCAAAACCTGTACTTTTTAATTGATGGCTGAAGCCTTCAATTGATTCCCCATGGCACTTTTGTGTGGCATTGCCAGAATGTGAAACCTCATGGGTTTTTTCCTTGTACTTACTCCGTCAATGGCCAGTCCAGCACAAACACTTCTGGGTGACATTGCAACATCCAGGTAAGTGATGTACTTTTTTATGACCCTCCCTGGGTTGCCTGTAAGATTTTTAGTGTATTTAGGTGCTTGTGCAAAATTTTTTTGTGTTTTTTTTTTAATTTCCTGTGTGATGAAGTCTTGCGATAATCCTGGGATTTCAAAGGAGGAAGTGAATGGAGCTCCATTCACTTCCTCTTTCACTGCCGAGGAAGCCTTTGCCAGGAAAACAAGGTAAGTGTGTGTGTGGGGGGGGTGTGCATTCTTTTGCTGGCATAAAAATGGATATTTTTTTATGCCAGCAAACGAATGCTTAAAGGGGCCCATCTGCTACAGTCTTTACAAAAAAGATTCAAAATTGAGAAGGGAATACAAATAACAAGACCTGTCCAAATTGTCTTGCTGCCCAAGGTGAGGAAGAAGTTAACGCTACACTCCCAATCTATGCACAAAAGCTGATCGGTCTGGCAGGTGAATCTTGCTTTAATATTTGTGATAGGACAGCAAGCACCTTCTAAGGTAGGAGAAGAATGTCCCTCTCATGGACATAATCTGGTATATGAGGTCCAAGGAAAGCCCTCCTTCTCCTCCTATTCCTGAAGTCCCAACCCCCGCCCCACTGGCTCTACTCAAGTTCCCAGAGGGGCAAGTTTGAGACCAAAAATAACAAGGTATAGCACTCTGTGCCTCTTTCTGCATGGAGGAAGAAGTGACATCAAGGATGAAATAGGACAAGTTGGCATGGCTTTGTGGCAGGACCCCAGCTGTCATGACATTACCTGACCCTTCAGCTTGGTCTCAAGGGGCAATATGGCCCCAGAACCAAGCCACATCCTCACCCTTGTTGTACTATACCTGAATGTAGTAGGTTAGAATAGATCTAACACTTTGCTGCTGACTCCCAACATCTACTGACAGTGCAGTTTCTGTCTCACTCTTAAAAGTGATAGAGCACATCCTGATTAAGGGCCCCTATCCTGACCAGTGGCTGGAATTTTACTCAATGAGAGACCTTACCAGGGCAGTCAGACCAACGGCACTAAAGACCAAGATGCTAGATGCAGATTCAGACCTTAGCATCATGGCCAAGCCTGAATCGGACCAGGAATCTGTCAAATGAGGGGCTTTGGAGCCAGGGACATGTGGACCAAGATCAAGAGTTCATAGCATCTGAACCTGCACCCCTTGAGAAACGATCCTTCTCCATACTATGGAACCATTCCATGCCTGCCTGGTCGCATTGTGGATGGGTTGGGAGGAAATTAACAGAGGAATTGTAGTAGGTCAGGATATTACCCTTTAAAGTTGTTTCACTCCTTGAGATAAAGTTGGAGATTGAGAAAAGTGTTCCGGCCCCAGTTGATTCTTCAGACATCATTAGATAAAGTTGCTGCCTTAGATAAAGTCTCTTTCTGAAATGCTTCACCTGATGCCATTGTGTCTCAAGGGCTTTACCCCAAGACTAGAACATTACAATGGCAACATAAAATGCTGGGATATAAGACATGCTAATGACTGCTCAGGGCCAAGGCTGCAGTTCCTTGGGGGTAAGCAGAGCTTTAAAGAGTTGTTTTGAAAAACTAATAAAGAGAAAACCCCTGGTTGGTGTCAGGCTTGCTTGACGTGACTGCCTATGTAGGACTAAACTATTAAGGGTTAAGGGAAACAGTGCAAGAGTGAGGATTCAAAGCTAGACATGAGAGGAGGAAGACTGAAGAAGTGTATGTTCTAAATGGCACTACGTGTATAATTTTTGGCAGTGATGTTGCAACTTCATTGGGCCATGGTTAATGTAAGAAGACTAATCAATGGCAAATGCCTGTATTTGGAAGAAGGTTTTAAAGCAGGAGTGGGGAGTCTATAGCCCTCCATATGTTGTTGGACTCTAAGTCCCATAAGCCCCAACCAACATGACCAGGGGCCACGAATACTAGGAGCTATAATCCAACAAGGGCTACAGTGAAAAACAAACTGAATGTGTGCCATCTTGTTTATAAAATTTAGATCTGTATTAATACAACTTCTATTTTTGCAACATAGGAAGTAATGATAATAGATCAAGTAAGACTGTAGATGCCATTGTTTAAGAAGGATGTTGACAAGCTGGAAAGAATTCAAAATAAGGATCCCAGGATAATTGCTATCTTAATCCTGAACTTATATCAAAGAAACTATTTCTAATTTTGGTAGTTTAGTTCCACTTAAATGTGCTCTTGTGTCCTGCCAGAGTCTACAAGGCAAATCAGAGGAGGAAAAGCTGGTGGAAATAGGTATGTTTACTTAAGGCATAGGAGATGAATGGGTGTGTGTGGATGTTGGCAGTTTTCAATTGTTGAAAGGATGTCAGAAAGATAACAGAAAACAACTGTTCACTCTTTGCAGTGAGCACATGATGAGAAGCAGTCAGTTAAGTTACAGGAAAGCACATTTGAAGTTAAACATTAGCAATGTTATTTTAACCTCAGGTGCAATCCCACATTGTGGAATCCCTGGAAAATTTTAAGAAAAGTTTGTTGCGGTGGGGGAATGTTTCAAATAATTGCTATTTGTTTCCACATTCAAATTCTGTGTTTCTCTTTTCTTTCTTTAAGTTCCGTAAGCAAGTCATGCTATCTGTTCATTAGCCCATACTCACCTGTCTTACCTATTAAAAATTTCCACTGGCCCCTTTCTTCATGCAATGCTCCATAGATGACAACAACGGAACAGGCTCTCTCAGCAGCGTTGCTTCCATCATGGAAAGCACTCCTTACAGAGCCTTGCTGGGCACATGTTGTTTTTATATAATACGTTTTTATTTAAACATCTAAATTTCATAATCTAGAAAACATACAGGGGGGAAATCATAAACCAAAGACAAAAAAACCCACAGCACACTAAAAAAAGCCCTAAATAATAATCCCAACCCCCCTAATCTATCCCATCCCTTCTAAACTATCCCTTCCCCAACACTACAAAATAAGAAATACTACCACACTAGACAGGGTAAGTAAAAATCCAATTTATCAGCTACAAGGTTATAACCTTTCCCAGTGAGAACACTTAATTAAACTTCTAGGGAGTATGTGAAGAGGACCTACAGGGTGCTCTTTTAATCAACTATTGCCTTTATTTGGTACCTTTTTATGTTTGTTTGTTTATTTGTGTATTTCCTTGGTTAGTTATTTGTTTTTAGTGTTTTAGAGCAAAGCCTTTTCTTGTAGTAAGAACAGCCCAAATCTTGGCCATGCAAAATCACAGAAGTAAGAGAAATTTCTCTTAAAGGCACATGCACCAGCCAGCAGGAGGTGTTAATACTCTGTCATTAGAAGGCAATGCAAAGACAAGTGTTGCTATAACGTGAGCTGAAATCCCATTCTTATACTGCTAGTGGTGATGCAATAATTCCGTGGCAGTAGAATCGAGGGATTATGGCAACATGTGCTAATTACTGTAACGGTGCCACTGTGTTCCCATTTTCCTCAACTGCAGAATTACAGTGCTTTTAGACGCTAGTCTGATAAAGTCCATACTTGATTGATTACTGTATTATTAAATACATATTGTCTATGTAAATAAACCTTCAATTGGCTTTAGTTGATTTTACTATGATATTGACTGTCCCATTCAGTATCCCCAGTGCATTTCGCTCTTTCCCCATTGACTATAGTGCATTAATCAGTTTGCTGCCAAATTTCAGTAACAAATCATGTCTTCTTTTTTTTAAGGAAAAATTGTGGTTAACCCAGGAGACACTGGGTATGGCAAAAAGCATTTGCCACTGGTGATATTTTGCTCCTCATTCTGAATTTCTAAATAGTGTTGAGGCCAGTAAAAACAGCCTGGATCTTGGAGTTACATATGTTATGCCATATATATATATATATATATATATATATATATATACACAGAGAGAGAGAGAGAGTATATATTTACACAAGCATTTATGTAATGTGACAAGGAAGAAATGAAGACTCCAAAGCGCTGGGAATAACTTATTCATATTATAACCATCTCTTTGGTGTTTAACTCCTAAGAGTGTAAGTTTCTTCATACATTACAGTGCTCACCCAGGCCTGAGGCATTTTCTTTCCTCAATAGAATTATAAACTAGCAAAGAAGTTGAACAGAGTGCTTGCTGAATATTACTTCAACATTGGTGATGAGGCATCATTTTCCACCAAACCTAAGGACAGTAGATTAGTTTGGTGGCCAACAGGGCAGGCTGTGTAGCATCTTCAGACCTGTCCAAACAGTGAAAATAATCCAAACGGCAATAGTATCGAAGGTGATCTTTCCATATGGACATGGAATCATAGAATCATAGAATTGCAGAGTTGGAAGAGACCACGAGGGCCATCCAGTCCAACCCCCCTGCCACGCAGGAAACCTTGATCAAAGCATCCCCGACAGATGGCAATCCAGCCTCTGTTTAAAGACCTCCAAGGAAGGAGACCCCACCAGGCTCCGAGGGAGTGTGTTCCACTGCCGAACAGCTCTTACTGTCAAAAGGTTTCTCCTCATGTTGAGGTGGAATCTCTGTTCCTGGAGCTTGCACCCATTGCTCCGTGTTCCAGTCTCTGGAGCAGCAGAAAACAAGCCTGCTCCATCCTCAGCGTGACATCCCTTCAAATACTTAAACAGGGCTATCATCTCGCCTCTTAACCATCTTTTTTCCAGGCTAAACATACCTAGCTCCCTAAGTCTCTCCTCATAAGGCATGGTTTCCAGACCTTTCACCATTTTAGTTGCCCTTCTCTGGTCACGCTCCAATTTGTCAATATCCTTTTTGAATTGTGGTGCCCAGAACTGGACACAGTATTCTAAGTGAGGTCTGACCAAGGCAGAATAGAGTGGCACTATTACTTCCCTTGATCTAGACACTATACTTCTATTGATACAGCCCAAAATCGCATTGGCCTTTTTAGCTGCCGCATCACACTGTTGGCTCATGTTCAACTTGTGGTCTACTAGGACTCCTAGATCCCTTTCGCACGTAGTCTCATTCAGCCAGGTCTCTCCCATCTTATATTTATGCATTTCATTTTTCCGCCCTAAATGCAGTACTTTACATTTCTCCGTATTGAATTTCATTTTGTTAGCTTTGGTTTTTTCATTTTCATTTTGTTAGCATCGATGTGTCTCATTCAGAAAGGGGAGAGCCAAATCCACTGTAAACTCCATCTATGAAGCCTTTGGGGCTTCTGTAGGAGTTTTAAATAAAGCTCCATAGGGCATGCAAATGTGCAATCATTAAGACAGTTGCATTTGTATTGCTGCGATCAGGCAGCATAATCTGACTGGTTGGATGAGCATGGGGGGGCTAGCAAACAGGGAAAGTGCCTGCTGCCATCATGTTGGATTTTCAGCTAAGTGAGGGTCCAGTAAATCAATAACATGGTGATCTTTTATTCTCTCCCCCCGCCTTTTTGTAAATACAAAATATCACATGTACACACCATGGTAAACTTTAAAAAAAAATTGGTGGCAGCAGACTTAAAAGCACGAGTAAATCACTTGTGGCTGCCACCTTGGCTAGGGGGCATGTGAAGTTTAGGGGGGATCTTTTGACTTTTAAGACAGGTCGCAGCACTGTGAATGGTTGCTTCTTTGGAGGAGATCATATTTTCCCCTTTATATAGATGGGGCATTCCATTTAGAAACTCCATCTTCTGCTGCTTTAGGTGGTTTTACCTAATGGCAGGCTTGTCCTTGGCTCAACCACAATCAATTTTCTCTTCAGACCAGAGAGCATTTGTTGATCAAGAAGGAGGCCAACAATGCCAACTATTCTTCCACAGAGTGCATACCTTCCAACATTTCACGGATGAAAACCAGGACACGTGTGGCCAACAACATCCGAGTGCAGTCAAGGTGGCAAAAGTTATTAACGAGGAAGAACATACCAGTAGGGAAGGCTGCATCAGTTTGCTTTTGCTTGAGTCTACATGCAAGGTTCAGCACCCTCCTCTTCCCCCTTGCTGATTTAATTGAGTGCAAACTATTTTTGCACTTTCAATTCTGTTGCTGAGTTAATTGAGTGCAAACTATTTTTGCACTTTCAACTCTGTAGCAACTGAATTAATCTGAGGATAAAGCGGGGAAGTGGGAGGAAGAGACTGAAACTGGAACTTTTTAAAACCAGCTGAAAATGTGGGGCAAAAGGATTAATTAGGTCTGTCCCTGCCAAATCAGGACAGTTGGGGGTGTATGAGAGTCCCCCGTGCTCTTTTTGTGTGCAACTGCTCCTCAGGCACTTTCTGAAACTGTACGCTGCTACTTCTCCTGTCTCTGTCCCGCATCTCTCTCTCCACTTATGAGGCAGTAAGGAGAACTGGAAACAGCATTTTCCATATTTCTTATACTCTCATCACTGCCCTCCAGTTCTGGCCAAGCTGTGTCAACATTCAGTTCAGAGATAGGATCATGCAGCTCTTCAGGTCACTTTGTCACACATTATTGAAGGTGACTATTTTGTACACACACAGTAATGGATGTGCAGACTTCAACATCCACTGAAGGTAATGGAAAGGCAAAAAGGTGGCACATTTCTCTACGAGCATCACAGCTGCATCATTTATGACAGATCCTCTGAGAGCTGTAAATGTGTATGCCTTTCTGGTGCAACTTTCTATTTCACACTAGCAACCATGAACCAACAAATCAATACCACACTGCAGCCTTCTCCATCCAGTGCCTCCAAATGGTAGATTTAGGTGTTCACCACACAAGGCTTTTTTCCACCGTGAAAGCGCTTCAGTGTTGGGTTGAATTTTCGCAGCCCACACAACGCCATATGTATTCAGTGTTCCTTCTGTCTCTGTTTGATTTCTGGTGTGCTACAGCCCATTGACAATTTACCCCTATCAATAGCCCTTAGTCACACAAAGCTCCCACAATAAAACCACACGTGGTACGAAATTGCGTGCTTGTTCTGTCTTCTCTTCATCACGTGATCATGCAAGGGCGTGATTAGGCTGCTCACTATTCACTCCGGCCCTGCAGTCTTCCCAGTTCAACTTCTGGTGGCCATTTCGTTGAGACCTGACGCATCCAACGCAGATGTCCTGGCACTGCTTTTAATTTTCAAATTTTAGCGCGATGCCTTGGGATAATGCAAACAAAGTTGATCAATGAAAGCAACTGACAGGCATATTTAACGTGAAAATAGCGTGCCCTGAAAGTGCTCCGGTCATATCACAGCAACATCCATGGTGCTAAGTATGCATGCGCTACTTGCAGAAAATCCCGGGCAGAGGCCAAAGTATCACAAGATCGCGTGAAATCCAAACACGAACACAGAAAGATCAACAAGGTCACGCATGCACACAATCACACAAGGAAGTGATGTGAGATGGAGGAGATTGACACAAATATGGAAAAATGATGGGAAGGAGAGGCAGAGAACGCCAATGTGGTCCGCAAAAAGCTCTAAACTCACTTGTTCTTCTGCCTCTGTTCCGGAATGGGCTGATACATGTGGTGCAAAATGGACATGAATCCATCATTTACATGATGAAATAATTGCACCTTTGGCCCTCTGTGTAGTAAATGCTGTAGTTAGGTAGTGGTTATAATCAAACTCATGCAGAGAACATCCAGGAAATGCACTCTTTTCTTCAAAACTTTAGCATGATTGGTCCTACAATACAGCATTGTTCTGGGTAAAAATTTTAAATGTGTTCTGTATAACAAGGGAGCTCATTAAAGGTTCAATATTTCCTCCCAGAAACATGGCAGTTATATCTTTTGTTTTCTCACCCACCCTCTTCTTGTTAAAACACAAATTAACAGTGCAATCCCATACACAAAAATAAGACATTCTAAATTCACTAGATTTACTTCCAGATAGGTGTGCATAAGATTACAGCCTTAAATATTTTGGTTTGTTTCTTTCCAGCAAGGCTTGTTGCTCAAGGTCATAGCCCAGCCTTCCACTCTCTATGTTTCTCTTTGTGTTTAAAAAGGCTGAGGAAGTAAATGAGCCCCAGGCTTGACACCTGCCCCCCAGTTTTTCAGACAGGGTGTATCTTGAATTCTCCGACATCAATAAGATAGTGCAAAGAAGCTTTCAGGCTTCTGTATTTCTTTCATTTGCATCTTGTCAGAATTAAAAAGGGGAGAATGAATGTTTTTGGAATATGGAACAGTACGGGGCAACATGCCTGCATTCATCTACCCACGCTTCCCACCCACACATTCCTCCTGGGGCTATCAGAAAGAAAGAGCAAGCTAATCGCTCAGCTCTGCTTCCCCCACTGTCATGAATATATGCATAGTTTCAAGTGAGAAGTACAAACGCCCCAGCCCTCCCACTTTTCTGCACTGGCAAAGCTGGCTCATCTCCCTGTTTCTCCTAATGGACAGGGTGATCCAGCTTAAGGGAAATACTGCTTTATGGAGGATTGGGGGAAGGAAGGAAGATGCTGAGATGGTTCTCTTTGCAATATAATGCCTCTGCTGCTCCATCTAGTGGTAGAAAGCCATGGACGACCTACACACTGCAGACAGTAGCTTCTCGGAGATGTTCCCTTATATAATCCCTGTGAAGGAGCATAATCATTTCAACAAGAAGTACATTATTTTTCCACTGTTCAGGAAGGTGTGTGTTATATACATCTAAGGCCCTCCTGGATGCATTATGACAATCAGAACAGGCAATTAATTACCAAAAGTAATCAATGTTGATAACTGTATGATGGGGAGGTGCAGCAAACCAAAGATTTTCTTTGGATCCTGCTTTGGCACTTCAAAAAGCAGGCCACTTCTGACTGAACTGATTCAGAGCTGTTTTTTTGAACCTGAGTGAAGATTCAGAAATCCATGGCTTAGTGCTTTCCATTGACTATCATGGGAAATTGATAGTATAACTGTGGGGGAGGGGAATAGTTATACTGTGACATTATATGACATTTTTAGTCATAGTAGACTCCATGAAGGGGAATTATGGCTTAAATCCTGTTGTTAGTCCCAACTTAAATAGGCTTTTGAATCAATTGGATTTTTTTATGTGTTGACTCAGCATTCAAGAACTGATTCAATGGGTCTACTCTAGTTGGGCCCAAATAATAAGATTTGGGATTATATTTACCAAACAGCAAACAAGTAGCTGCAATGTCATCCCCTACCACCATCACTATCTGCCTGTATGCAGGAACCAATAACTTTTGTATTACAAAATTTGTGTTCTTATCACATGATTTTTGTTTTTTACTTTTCTGATTCTTCCCCACCCCCTAACTTTTTTAGTACCACTTACTTTGATTTTCCTCCAAAAACCATTGCAAAAAACCTGCCAACCCCCCCCTCCCAAATGCACAAAAACTTTGAGAAATGTCCTCTAATACCCCCAATCCTCTTAGATCCCACCTAAAAATACTTGTTTGGAGCCATACATTAGCCAAAATGGTGAACAAAAATAAAGTTGTATCATCTCCAGTTGCCATTTTTACCAGTATATGGATGCAAATTGACGTATTTGCACTTCATTTGGGAATATTGCAGTATTTGGGAATGCTGACAGGCAGAGATGGCCTGTGGGGAAAGTTTA
The DNA here is from genome assembly GCA_030847615.1 of Gambelia wislizenii. NCBI lineage: Eukaryota > Metazoa > Chordata > Lepidosauria > Squamata > Crotaphytidae > Gambelia > Gambelia wislizenii. Next base: position 32,195,106 of record JAUMIR010000005.1, read on the forward strand.
CACCACCACCCCACTGCCGCTGCCAAGTCAACAATCTCACTTCCATTTTATTCTGGTTTACCTGAATGAATGAATGACATGCGTAGATTTAGTCTTGTCTATGATACTATACCAGCTCTCAAGCAAAATCGGGATCAGATACAAGCATGACTTGTTAGTTGGGAAGTGGTTTATAGAGACACCATCAAAGGGACTCCATGAACTAGCTTAGATTTAGGGACGAATAAAAGGCAAAGGCTGTCAGAAATGGCAGAGATATAAGCATCTGGGATATAAAAGGGGAGGAAATGAAGGGCAGCATATAATGTTGACTTCACAGATCAAGAATGAAAGCTGACTGTATCAGAAGTACAACACCAAAATGAAAAGGCAAAGAACTGAACAAGATCCTGACAAGACAAATGGCAAATAAGTAAACAATATATCCAATAAAGCAAAGATAGATGGGGAATGCACCCGAGCCAGCAATCAATGCTGAATGATTGGCTAAAGAGATTGCACAATGCCAGGGGGGCGTGGTGGAGGCCAGCATGCAAGTTGGAAAATGGAAAAACAATATGATCTCTGAAATCCTTTGGGGAAATAAAGTACATAGGCAGATGTGAAAGAAATTGATTTGCTGGGACTTGGGAGTGATGAAGAATACCCAGTAATGGTATGCTAATCATGGTGATAGTGATTTATGAGGCCTAATTCAGATAAACAATATAATAATCATCCATCCCTACTCCAGAAATCCCAAAACCAACACTTTTTGCTGCCAGCCACCCACTTCTACCTTCATGAAAGAAATTATATAAGCAGGAGCACTGCAGAAGCATCCTTGATGGAGGAAGCAGGCACCTGGTGGCAAAAAGTTTCCGTTTCCTGCTATTTCACAGATCCTCAGTCTCTCTTCAGCTTGGTGTCTCACATACAACAGAAAGAGTGAATGAACAAGACATGAGGCTAGAGAGAGAGAGGCAAGGAACTATGAAATGGCAGGAGGCATAGATGCATACAGTATGTATAGGCAAATACAGATATTCCAAAATATCCAAATATTCCAAAAATACAAACTATGAAACACATCTGGTCTCAAGCATTTTGGATAAGGCATACATTGTTATAGAATTCTGCAATGAAGCAGGGTACTGTTCAAGCCAAAAAACTCTCAACTGAGCTGTTGACCACACAATGTTGTACTAACTTATTTATTTTTATTTAATTGATTTATATGTTGTCTTTCTCCCAGAATGGGACCCAAGGTGGCTCACAAAGACATAAAACACAATGTACAATTAAAAACAATTAAAATCATCACAGTTTACAATTATATAAAACATATAATTTTAGAAACAAAAATAAAAAACACACACCAATTTTAAAAAGGCCTCTGTGAGTGCAGCTATGTATTATTTATTTTTAAGCTTTGTAACAGTATTTTTCCTTCTTGGCCAAAAATACATTTGTTATGTTTGCTTAAAAACAAAAGAATTCATACTCCAGAGCTGAGATTACATACTCTCCAATATTCAAAGATGAAAATCAGGGCCTGTGTAACCAAGTAACTTCAGAGTGTGGTCAAAATGGCAACAGTCATTAATGAGGAAGAACATACAAGTTAGGAGAGGTTGCTGCAGTTTGCTTTTGTTTGAGGACTTTATCAGACGAGACTATAATTGCACAATTACAACATCATGGTAGCACAAACAGGTTCCTGCTATCGTGAGCGGTGTTGTCCTCCCGTGGTTACTGTGTGCTCCAGCTGCCAATAAGGCATCCCTTTTAATTGATGGGACAGGCCATCAATAGCTCTCAACAATGCTATTTTCGCAGTATTGAAGAGCGTGCAAAACCACGTCCCACTGTAATTGCGAGATTACAGCGTGAATGCGCAATCATCTTTCCTTCCTCCGCGTTCCCAGTGAGAAAAACTCTGGGTGAGAATGTAAAACCAATCTATAGGACATTCTTTTAACAAACTGTCCCCTTTTATGTGTACATTTTTAGGTTTGTTTAAGTGTTTGTGTGTTGATTTAGTTTGTAAATTAAGGGGGGGTTGGTGTTTTTAACTTAAGTCACGTCTTCTCACAAAAACTGCCAAAATCTCACCATGCTAAATCATGGGAGTATGATCCAGTTCTTAAAGTGCTAGTGGTGGTCATGCAATAATTCTGTGGTGGTAGTATCACACAATTATGGCAACTTGTGATAATAAGGACTTTATCAGATGCACTAAATATGGTGTCATAATGACACCACATAAACGTAAAAGGGCACACAGATCAGACAATGCCGCCCTTTTGCATTTATATATATAGTCAAAATCCCGTACTTTTTTTTTAATTATTTTTATTAAGTTTGCATATTCAGTTCCATAACAGACTAAGGATACAGAAATATTGGGGGTAACCTACTCCTTCCCCCCTTTTCATGATTCCCTTGTCTTAGCTTATCCATATGATTTTCATTAAATGAGTTAAAATTAAAAACCATGACTTCCATCGTAGTGAATATCCCTAAGAGTTTTTTTTCCTTTCCCTCCTTCCACCCGTCCTTCTTAACACACATTTTCCCTCTATTTATTTCATAGTAGATTCAAGCTGTATTTTGACGCTATTTCATTACATTTGTCCCACCCTGGTTCTTATGATTTCTCTCATTTCCTCTGTATCTCTCTCCTTTTTCTTATTACTATTCTCCCGAATTCTAAATATATTCCTGAACTGTTGAACCGTAATTGATTCTCTTATTAAAGATCAATGTCATCTGCTATATTCCACCTTTTTCTACAATATTTAAACACAGGTAGCCATTCCGCTTCAGTTTTCTCCACTGATTTATGATTTAATATAGCAGTTAGCTTGTCATTGTCTCTCATTTCGTTTATCTTATTAAACCAATCATCCATTTTTGGTTCTTCAGTACTTTTCCATTTAGCAGCTAATAGTAAACGTGCTGCTGTGCAGAGGTAAAGGATAACTCTTCCAAATTGTTTTTTGATTTCTTTTGTTAAAACTGTTGTGATGTTTAGCAGATACAGTTTTGGGTTAAGATCTATCTCTATATCGAACATTTTTTGAATGGCATTATGAATCTTAATCCAGAATTTACGTATCTTCGGGCACGTCCACCACATGTGTAATGATGTTCCTGTTGATTTCCCACAATTCCAGCAATTCTTATCTTTTATTCCGAACATTTTATTTATTCTTGAAGGTGTTAGATACCACCTGTTACAAATTTTAAAGTGATTTTCCTTTAGGGATTGACATGCCGTAAATTTTTTAGTTGTGGTCCATGCATCTTGCCATTCGTCTATTGTAATATTCTCTCCTAGATCTCTAGACCACTTAATCATTGAATCTCTCACCACCTCTTCCTCCGATTGCCTTAGATAAAATCCCGTACTTTTTAATTGACGGCTTAAGCCATCAATAGATCCCCTTGCCGCTTTTTTGCCAGCATTGCTGGCATGCAAAGCCTCGGGTCATTTAACTCTTGTCAATGCAGAATCAATGGCCCAACTGGGCAGAACACTTCTGGGTGAGATCATGACATCTAGGATAGTGTCAAACTTTTTTTTTTTACCTTCCTCAGGTTACTTGTAGGTTTATTTATTGTGTGTATGTGTTTGGTGTGACTTTTTATGTCTTATTTTTAGTTTTATTTTTGAATTTTGCACGGGATTTCAAAAGAGGAACTGAATGGAGCTCCATTCACTTCCTCTTTATTGCCAGAGCTGCCTTTGTTGGGAGAGGAGGTAAGTGCAGCAGGGGAACGTCCTTTTGCTGGCATAAAAATTGATTTTTTTTTAAATGCCAGCAAAAGAATGGATTGCCAAAGCAGCACCAAAGAGATATTGCAGAGGAAGTGTGATAATAACTGATGCCAAACCAGTATGCTTCATTCTTAAGCTAGCACGATTATGGCGGGACAGTACGCCGGTGTGATGAAAGCCCCTGAGTCTACAAGATTTAAGTCCCACTGAGTTTACCCAGAGAAACCATTCTACAGGATCAGGATTTAACTTAATAAACCATTTCCCTGGCCATAGACAACTTTCCATGGGTAACAATTGCTGGTCTCTGAGGACCTTCTTTTTATATATGTATTATGCAGAATTACTTAAAAACCATCAGCTCTTTCCAAAATGACATTCATACTACAGTAAAGCTAAACATATCACAGTCATAATAGAGAAACAACTGCAGACTTGGGACATTTCATCTTATTCAGACACTTCTATGGACTTCATCAGCATGATTTCTAAACGTAAATGAAAAATAAAGCCATTTCTCACCCTCAGATGTGTGCTTTCCCACAACCCCAACTCATAATTGCTCTCTTTTTGCCAAAGCTGATGCATATAGGCTGTGCCTTGTGGGAGTAGCACTTTGAATAATGGGTGTATAAATGCACGTCCTTTCTTGTAGGAATCAAACATCTGAACTCATTAGCAGTGTCTAATGATGCTTAGGCTGTGTTCTGAGCTGGGAACTAAACAGAAAAATCTGTGGCCCAATCACCTTGGGGTTTTAAGTACTCTTGCTGAAAATGATAATCTATCAAAATGGGCAACTTTCTGTCTGAAGTTGCTTTCTTTGGCATGCTTTTGACAAATATCTCTTGCTTGTTGGGGTGTAGAAAGACGTGCTGTGTCCACCATGACCACCTGCAGAGTTGTTCCACGTTGACAGGACGCCAAGGAGAAGGTTTCTGGAGAGACTTCTGCAAAAGACTTCAGGCTGAGAAGGAAAAATTCCTTCACCCAGCACACTGCCTTGAGCTCTGGCTTGCCAAATAAAGACAGCAACAAGGCCAGCCTTCACTCAACTTGAGGGCTTTAATCTTTGTTTGCAGTATATTTACAATATATATACAGAGTATAGGACAGCCTTCTCTAATACTCATAAATCTCTCTCAAACCAACAAACTGCTTCACCAACCACCATCCACAACAAACCCACACTGGAGATAATTCCCATCTCCTTTTTATAGGCAGTTAATGCCTGTTACATCAGGCATCTCAGATGTGCATACTCTCAAGTGCTGATTCACACACACACCTGCCACTGGAGCTTAACTACATTCATTACTAAGCTTACAGCTCCATCTTGTGGTCACATCCATGTCATTTCCTGACATTGCTATACTTCACCTCCAAAAAATTAATCTCAAGTGGCATTTTATGTACCTTGGTAGTCAAATATTAGCCCAGTGTCTCTTGTACACATATTTGCTGTAACAGTAATTCATTTTACTGGATATTGTGCTGATGCTTTGAATTTTATATCTGTCTCTCTCTTTCGAGAGCCAGCATGGTATAGTGGTTTAAGCATTGGAGACCAGGGTTAGAACCTCCACTCAGCCATGGAAACCCACTGGGTGACCCTGGGCAAGTCACTCTCTCTCAGCCTCAGAAAAAGGCAACAGAAAACCCCGTAGTAGTTTCACCTTGTAAGTCAGAAACAACTTGAAGGCACACAACAGCAGTTCTCTCTTTAACTCATATTGCTTCGTACTTCATTTCAGCCAGTCTTTTGCAATACAATTTGGACTGCTATATTATGGCTTTCAGTTCTATGCTGTAAAAATGAACTGGTGAAATCACTTTGAAACTGCATTTTCTGAAATAAACAGAGTATTCATAATGAACCTTCTCTTCTTTCCACCAATTCAGAAATTGGGTGATTGGGGTTATCTAATTCCAAAAAATAAAATAAAATAGATACTAACAGGGCTTATTCTATTATATGGACATATGTTTGCCATCTTAACTGCCTGTACATATCATTTTTATTCACTGTATAAGAATTCATGGTTAAAATTTTCTTGTGGGTTGGAATTTTTGGCAGTCCTAGCTAAGTTGTCTTCTGAAATGCTCTCTGTCTACAATTTTATCCAGATTTTGGAATTCCAAAATCCTGTAAGATATAAGCTACAGTAGGACCCCATATCCACTGGGGATTGGTTCTTGGGGGGGGTGGATACTGAAAACTGTAGACAATAGCGAACACCATTGAAGATAATGGGACTTCTGGTTTAAAATACCATAGGGTTGCCTTGAAGGACCTAGGAAGTGGCTAGAGAGGACACATTTTCTAGGAAGACTCTATGGTAGGTGTGATGTTTTGTGTCCTGTGGATAATTGAATCAGTGGACCCGGGGGTCCTACTGCACTACACTCGTTCTGGCAAGCTAGAACAATACAGTATGTTTCAGAAATTTTCACTACCACCTTTGACTATTCCACATTTTGTTGTGAATTTGAAATGGATTTAATTGGCACTTTGATGTACCACTTAATACTGTGGACAAGATGGACATCTTTTATGTCCATCCAATGCATCTGATGAAGCGGGCTGCAATTCACAAATGCACATGCCAAATAGAACATTTTATCCTTTAAATTGCCACAAAACTCTTTGTTATTATTTATGCAACTGGCTAAGCATTTGAGGGCTGTAAATTTAGTTGATTAAAAAAATGGTCTAAAAAATTTGGGAGCTGCAAAATGGAGTTCTGAGGGCCACATGCACTTTGTCCATCCCTGATATATAGGATAAGATTGCATACCCTCCAACTGTCTCATTTTGGCAGGGACAGTCCAGTTAATCTCTCATCCCACTTTTTTCACCTGCTTTTAAAATGTTCCGGTTTCTTTCTCTTCTTCCTACTTTCTACCTTTGTCCTCAATTTAATTAAGATTGCTACAAATTGAGTTCAAAGTGCAGAAGTAGTTTGCACTCAGTTAACTTAACAGGAGGGAGAGGAGAAGAAGGACAGAATCTTGTCCTTCCCAGTAGGCTCTGGTAAAAGCAAACTTTTCCCAGTTTGTCTATTCTTCCTCATTGATAACTCTTGCCATCTTGAATACACTCTGATGTTTCACATTGCTTGTATGGCAATTTTATGGACACTTATTGGGAAACAAGCCCTGCTGGGACTGAGTATAATTTCTCTGGCAGGTCCTCATGAAGTCTTGTCTTTGGATTTAAAAAGTGGCTTGAAGATAGAAGATGTAAGTGCGGAATCAGAGGAGATCTTGGAAATCTCGGAAAGACCAGCAGTTCTAGTGCTTCCAACAAGGATATCATGTGAGGTAAGAACTTCTGATTTTTAAAAAATAATTATTATTACAGAATGCATAAGTTAAAAATGTTATTCTTAGGCCAAGGCCTACCCATTTACAGTAAAATAAAAATAAAAATTGGTGTAGCTACACCGGATCCAACAGTTGTGCAGCTGAATGCACAACTCATGCCAAGACCTTTAGCCAAAAAGTCAAACGTGACAGCTAGAAGGTTGTGCCTGTGGGATTGTCTATATGAGGCCAAAAAACCTGGATTGTTCCACAGTAATACCAAGTCGCAGCAGCTGTGATTTATCTTAATGGTCTTACAGCCCCCATAAACTTTGCATGCCCTCTAGCCAAGATGGCAGCAGTAAAAAAATTACTCATATTTTTAAATCTGCTGCCACTGCTTTTTTAAAAATAAACCTATTTCCATGGTGCACACAAGCGATATATCACTTTTACACAAAAAAGAAGAAAAATATAATACAAATCCCCATTTTACCACCTTAGTGATTGCTCGCTAAAGTGAAAATCCAACATGGCAGCAGCAGATGCTTGCCCTTTTAGCAAGCCCCTTCCCCACACTCATCCGGCCAATCAGGTTTGCATGTCTTCTCATATGGAAAAGCAATTCAAATCAAATTGCTTGTCCCAACAAGAGGGATTGCACATTCCCTACAGAGCTTTTTAAAAACTCTGGGGAAAGCCGCAAAGGCTTTCCTGGCATAGTTTTTGGAGTTTTCTGCTGGCCTCTTTCTGATTATGGCACATTGATACGGGTTCCCAGTAAGACTGATTGTATTCCCAATGAATTCCATCAGGATTATTTCTGACCGTTTAGACCAGTAATGGCGAACCTATGACACGCGTGTCAGCACTGACACACAAAGCCATTTGGGCTGACACACAGCTGTAGGCCTCCTCCCCCCCCCCGCCCACAACCTCACCACCCTCCCTAAAGTGGCGATCGGTCACCACTTTAGGGAGGGTGAGAGGGTGGAGGAAAGTGGCGGGCGGGGCTACGAAGCCCCAATCACCATTTTAGGGAGATGGGGGTGGAGCCTCCCCCCACCTGGCCACCACCCTTGAGGCCTGCCGTGCTTTCCTGGAGCTGCCTCGGAAAGGCCAGGTAAGGCGGCGGGCAGGTGGGAGTCTGCCCAGCCTCTCCCTGGCCTTCCCAAGGGGGCTCCAGGGCTTTGAACCCCGGGAGCCGCCTCAGGGAGAATGAGAAAGGCGGCAGGCGGGCGGGCGGGCGGGACTCTGTGCACCCTCTCCCCAGCCTTTCTGAGGGGGCTCCAAGGCTTCGAAGTCCTGGAGCTGCCTCAGAAAGGCCAGGGAAGGCAGCAGACGGGCAGGCAGGAGTCTCCCCAGCCTCTCCCTGGCCTTCCCGAGGGGGCTCCAGGGCTTTGAAGCCCCGGAGCTGCCTCGGGGAGGCTGGGGAAGGCAGCAGGCAGGCAGGCAAGAGTCTGCCTGGCCTTTCCCCAACCTTCCCGAGGGGGATCCGGGGCTTTGAACCCCCTGAGCTGCCTCGGGAAGGCCAGAGAAGACGATGGGAGGGAGTCTGCCCAGCTTCTCCCCGGCCTTCCCAAGGGGGCTCCAGGGCTTTCAAACCCCGGAGCCGCCTCGGGAAGGCTGGAGAAGGCAACAGGGGTGGGTGGGAGGGAGTCTGGCCAGCCTCTCCCCAGGCTTACCAAAGGGGCTCTGGGGATTGAGAACCCCATATAGCCTCTTTGGGAAGGTTGGGAGGGGTGGAGGGAGTGCGGTGTAGAGGCCTTTCAGCCACCCCCACCCTCCCAAAGCCTCAACAAGGCTTGGAAAGCTCAATCACAGCTTTGGGAAGGGGCAGCTAAAAAGCACCTTTCCCGCCAACTCCCTGCTCTCATGGGGCTTGGCTCCCCCCCCCCTGCCAAACGGAGCCAAGCCCCAGGAGAGTCAGCAAGCACTCCGTTTAAATCAGCTCCTCTCCCTTGAATGGGAGGGAGAGAAACTGATTTAAATGGGGTGCTTGCTGAGAAAACTGCGAATAATCAAAACCACGAGAGTGAAACCTGTGAGTGTGGAGGACCAACTGTACACATTTATGTTATTTAAACAATAAATATTGTGAAATAATGTTTTTTCCTCAAAGTGACACACCACCTGAGTTATACTCAGGTTTGGTTTTTTGTTTGTTTGTTTGTTTGTTTTTTGGCAAAGTTTGACACACCAAGCTCAAAAGGTTGCCCATCACTGGTTTAGACAACCAATGTGTTTTTGCAACTGCACTTGAGACCACTAATATGCAACTTCTAAGAAAATACATCTGATGGCATGACTATTTTCACACTGGCCCAGTGCCCCAAAGGATACCATAGTTCTAAAATTTCTCCCTGTGAATGTCCACTCTCTGCTCCATTTACAAAAGAAATTACTGTACATCAAAGTAACCCAACCCTCCTTTATCAAGTGCCCTAAACATGGTGAAGTCTGGATCTAGCCAACATGCTGGCAGAGTGTAAATCCTCACCAGTGTATTTATACCATCATGAAAGAAGGTGAAGCAAGATCTTCCAGGGGTCTTCCAGCTGTAGCGTTCTTCTCCTACACACTGACTGGGCATGGGGCTGGGCCTAGGTGCATTACAGCTGCTCTTGCAAACCCAATGGAGGAGGAGCATCCTTTGCCTCCACTATAAGTCTGCTCCTTCTTTGTAGGTGCTTCAGAGGCCAAGCACAATTCCCTACCTGATCAGTAGCAGGGAGAATGGATGCAACATCTGGAAATCTTCTGTCTGCTCTTGCCCTGGGGATGGGGTAAACAAGTAAGCACCCCCACCTGGGGGTGGGGTAAACAAATAAGTGGGGTAAACATCTCAGACCTCAAGGCTTGGTCCCACCTCCCATTTTATCAGGATAAAGTAGAGGAATCTTAGGGTGAGAGTACTGCTTTGAAAAGTGTGTATTCATATATTTTCCTCATTTATTAGAGTTTGTGTCTTTTATTTGAATGGTACACTCTATGCAATTGTGGTTGATGTTTCATGTATCTTGCTTAATGGTATTATCAGGCCCCACCTTGACCTTGCCATGCAATATACTAGCACTATACCCTATACCTTTTACCCTCCAGATGTTTTTGGGCTACAGCTCCCCCAGGTCTTCACCATTGGCTTTGCTGGTTGGGACTGATGCTGCATTGCAACATCTGGAAGGCTACAACTTGCTCACACATTTAGCCATTATGAGTTCTGGCAAACACTTGAGCATGGCTAGGTGGTACACAGGAGGGGATATTTACTAGGGATGTAAATCTTCACTCACTTCAGTCTCACACACAAAAATGAAAAATTTCAAAGGTTTTCTTCCTGCTGGAGAAGATAACATGAGTTTTTGTGCATTTAAATATTATTTTCTGCATTTCAGGATCTCTTTGTTTGAACCTGTTTTCTGCAAAAATGTTGAAATTTGTGTAAAAACCAACAAAATGAAAAAAAAAACGAGGAAAATGATGGTCTTGAACAGCATTTTTGTACAAACTAACATTGCCAGTTGAAATAAGGGATAGGGCTCCTATACCTTTAACAACTGTGGAAAAAAGGGGATTTCAGCAAGTGCTGCTTGCATGACAACCAACACCTGCTAATATTTCCTCTCCTGTGCAACTGTTAAACCTGTCCCTTATTTCATCTTGCGACCTTAGTACAAAAACCATGATACCTTATGGGGAAAAACCACTGTATTTTGCTGAAAACCCCAGCAGATTTTTTTGCAAAACACCTCCCTCACTCTATTGTTATTGCTGATACTTTCAAAAAGTTCTAGTATTTTCACTTTCATGCAGGGTAAAAAGTCTCATGGCAATTGACAGTTTTTTTTTTTCAATTAGGTGTCTGAAAATGCCAGAAAAGGGGAAATGTATAAATATACATTACATCTCTGCTATCAATCCTTCAATTGCATACCATTTTCCTCATAACTTTCTTCCCCCAAAACTCAGCTTTTGTTTCAGTTTTGTTCTTTGTTCTGTGCAACATGTATGGGGAAGTCGTATGTTTTCAGTGGATTGTTGATGTATTTATTTATTTGTATGTAATATTTATGTAAGAGCCAGCATGGTGTATAGTTTGAGTTTTGGATTAAAACACTGGAGAATAGGGTTTGAATCACTGTTCAGCCATGGAAACCAAGTGGGTGAGCTTGGGCAAGTCACACACTCTCAACCTCAGGAAAGCAAAGGCAAACCCCCTCTGAACAAATCTTGCCATGAAAACCTAAGGTTGGTGTCACGCACACCCTGCAACAGTGTCACCTGGTGCAATTTGGCCTCTCTGCACTCCCCCTAGTGCTGCCACTTCCCATGATAGGGTCACCTTAGGGTCGCCATAAATCAGAAATGACTTGAAGGCACACAACACTCTCTTTCTGGCTGATGGCTAAAAACACCAATCCGAGATAAACAAGTCTGGTTGCAGAAAACAGAGCAGAAGGTCTTCTTGGGTGATGTTTCCGGGTTGTGATTCTTTCTGCGTTGTCATTTCTCTTCAAGACTTGTTCGGCATGAGTTCTCAAATAAGGCTGCAGCATTGTGGATAGTGCGTCTCCATGCCTCCCAATGTGAGGCCAGGGCAGACCATTGTTGGTGATCAATTTGGCCGAGCCTGAGATGTTGTTTCAGGGAGTCCTTGTATCACTTTTTTGGAGTGCCCCTCTTAAGCTGACCCGTAGAGTTCACCATAGAGTACTATTTTTGGGAGGCGATGGTCCATACAATAACAACATTTATATACCCTACCATAACTAACATTCTTTGGCTAGCAAAATAATAATAATAATAATTATTATTATTATTATTATTATTATTCATTTCTATCCTGCCTTTCTACCACCAATGGGACTCAAAGCAGCTAACATCATTATAAAAACAATACATGTTAAAAACTGTACAAAGTTAAAATCACATTATAAATATGAAATTTAAAAAGAAATTAATCAATTTACAAGTTAAAAACATTACAGTAAAAATTAAAATATCTTTTAAAAGACCCTTTAATTTTTTTTATAACCACAACACACAGCCTCACTAGCCCAGCCCTTATATTTATTTATTTATTTATTTATACCCCGCCCTTCAGCCACAAGGCTATCAGAGAGGCTTACAAACTAATTATAATTTATTTATACCCCGCCGTTCAGCCACAAGGCTATCAGAGTAGCTTTTAAGCAATAGCAGTTCACACATCTACACTGCATTAAGCAATTTCCAATGTGTGTTGGTTCACAAAAAACCTGGTGGCATAAAAATGTCTTAACCTGCCACCAGAAGAAGAGCAAAGATGGGGCCATCCTGGCCTCTCTGGGCAGGGAGTTCCATAGTCTGGAAGCAGCCACTGAGAAAGCCCTTTTCCTTTTCCCCATCAAACTTGCCTGAGAAGGTAGTGGGATGGAGAGAAGGGCCTCTCCAGATGATCTTAAAGCTCTACTGGGCTCAAATTCAAAATATGAAAAGCAGGCCTGACACAAAAATAATATCTGACACAAAATGAAGCTAACAAGAATGCCAGAAGCAGCAAATATAATTGCAATAAAAGTGCTAAACAGCACAAAAGGAGTTTAAAAGTGGGGGGGAGGGTTGGTCTTTCCTGGTCCAATCTACAAAATGAAATCAAGGGTCCAACCCCCTACATGTGTTTGGACCAATGATGTTGATACATCCCATAGCTGTCGCAGTATCAATAGAATTTATGTATAGAAATATGTACCCTGATAAAACATATTGGCTGTTTCAAATAACAATCATTAAACATTGTAATTTTTAATACGTCTTCATTTATTGACATGAAGGGATAAATGGATATAATTCTTACTTTATAGAGCCCTGGAGAAATATTCATTCTCTTGAGAGATGACGTGCCTGATGACTCAGTAATGATTGAGTTCATAACAGAAAAGGAATGGATCAGGACTGAGCCAGCCTTTTGGAATCAGAAGGTCAGGTGTATGAAAGCTTTAGGTAAGAGCATCAGGGAATCAAAATATTTAAATATAGCATGGACTCTTTCTCCCTTCATCTGTCTTGTGACACTTGACATTTACTTTCTAACAGGATCCAATGCTGTTTTTTAGATGTTTCTTATTCATGACGTTTGGTTATTGGATGCCACTATATTAATACACCACCGTTAAATCACCACTGCAATTTGGGAGAAACTGGATTTATTGGGTTGTTTTGGTTTCATAAAATGGCAGGTGACAGTCTTTAAAATGTCACTGATTAGTCACAGATTGCCATTCTTAATCAATTCCCACTATAATATGTAAAGGTCTCATATTTCTCTTATTGTTGCATCAAGTTTAGAAGAATGTTTTCCTGCTTCATATAGCTGAAACCTTTTCTGGTCATTTATTTGACAATTATTCATATTAAGTTCTGCCATCATTTTTCTTCCTTTGAAGTTTAATGGCCACTATGTCCTTTTCATGATTCATTGTTTCCTTCTTAAACGAGGAATCCATGTGCAGCTCTTCTCCTGCACCCAAAAGGAAAAAGAAGAGAAGTTCAAACTGCTTTCAATATCTGTACATGCATTAGGAAACTAGGCATTCCTATTCCTCGAATATGTAAAGCTACTCAATAAAGCTGTCCAACTTTTTCAGCTGTTTTTAAAGTGTCCCAGTTTCCCTCACCTCCCACTTTCTTCCTTCATCTGCAGTGTATTTCAGTTGCTGCAAACTGAGTCCTTTTGCACTTTGAAGTCAATTTTGCACCACTGAAGTAAACTGAGGACAAAAGGAAAAAATGGGAAGAGGGGAAGAAAGAAAATGGGGTATTTTAAAAGCAGATGAAAAAGTGGGGCAGCAGAGGATTAATCAGGACTGTCCCTGCCAAATCAGGACAGTAAGAAGGTATGTGTATCCCTGCTTCCTTGTATCACTGCCTCACTGACCAAACTGTTATCTGGAGCTTCCAATTGACTCTGCAGTTGGGTACCCAGCTCTACTCGCTCCTTGACTTTCCCACACAGGGAAAGTGAGTGAGGAATAAAGCCAGGTAGAAGATCAGAGAAGTGCTGTGAGACAGATGGAGGAATCCAGTGTGCCAGATTGCTGATTTGGGCCCCTTTCCTTCATCTAGGTATTCTCTGGATCTGTAAGCTGCTTTGCTTCCATGAAACTCCCACCATCATACAAATGTTAGGCCTTTCAGTTTGCCTTCAATTGTTAGTTTGCACGTATGCAGGTGTTCTGTTTGATTTTCTGCACTCTCTCTTTTTCTGCATTTCCTCTACCCTGTAGTCCTTTTCTTTTTCTTTTTCTTTTCTTCTCTCTCTTCTATTAGGCTATGTAATTGATTATAGAAAAGTACTATAAGTAAAGCTACTCTTATATGTTTTACAAAAAAGACTGAGCCATTATTTTCTCTGCTAGAGCCTATGTGCATGTGTGCGTGGCTTGGGAGCCATGGGACTGGTTGGTGTTCATTAGCACTCGTTTCCTCTCTGCCTTTCAGGATTTGTTGTAGCTTCTGCCTGAGTCCTCTAAGACATGTTGCAAGCCCCACTCAGGTCTTCTTTTCCACCCTGAACAAAACATGGTTCACAGACACGTGGAAATAGCCTTCCACAGCTACTCTTTTCAGACTGTACAATGAACATGCGGGTTCCAGGGACAGAGCCTGCTGTGCTAATACTGCCTCCTGCTGTGTGCATGCTTTCCATGTACAGAAGATGTATCAAAAGAGCTTATCTTATCTCTGAAACCAACTTTATATATGTACCAATTACCAGTGCGGGTCTCAGATCTTTTTAGGTGATTGGTCCCCCTCAACACTTTTGCAGTATCTTTTTACAACGTCTTGTAAACTAAAATTATTGCTGTGATAATTCATTTTTTCACGCAATCCCCCCTCCCCCAGAGGCAGGCTACTTCAGAGAATTTTATCTTAATTTTATCTTATCTGGAGATAAGAAATCCATTCCTCCTACATCAGATTTTTGGCTCCCTTGTTGCAAAAGAGAAAACAGTTGGCCACAAAACACACGAAGCACATGAGCCAATTGATACATTAGTAAGTGAAGACTTCATGGTGGGATGATCATGTAGGCAAAAGGGTAATGAAATTTATTTGGAATATAACTCTGTGACATTTGACAGAAAAAAGGTAGAACACTGCAAATAAATACAGTGGCCAAGTGTTAAAAGAAGACCTTGTACAGACAGAACTACAGGTTCACCAAATCCAGACAGATGCTTGTGGGCAACTTGCAATTTCATGATAGAGACAGTAATGTTTCCCCCATTATGAACCTAGCATCTGTTATTCAGAAGTATACAGTATTCAGAGATATTAGTGAATAAGTCAAATGAATGAGTCAAGAAGTCTAATGTCATCTCTCTGAATGTTTTAGAAAGCCCATTTTTATTTTAAAATGTAATTGAAGTATATATGTTTACTGATTCACACTTTTGACTTGCAGCCAAATTTGGCTAAATACCAAAAAGTACTTGTTTTGAAACTTTCTATTAAAGTAATAAAATGATGTGATTATCAATAGGTTATGGGAAAGATTTTCCAGGTAAAAGAGATGTTCTTTTACCAGATAGATAAGTACAGCTACAAGTTAAGTTGTTGGATATGCATCCAGCACATTAACACCCCCCCCCCAAGGAGGATTTTTAAAAAATTAATTCTTCTCTTTTTTAGTATTGGTATATAACAGGTAGGCAAGTGAAGCCACAGGCCATGATAATTTGGATAACTCAAATGTCTCCTCAATGTGAATTGCACATAATGCAGTTGATGGGTGGGAAGATGTTCTCTGTTCTTTTTTCTCCTTCATATATTTTTTCTTTTCTCTTTCATCAGATTTTCCTGCCGGGTTTGTAAATGTAAATGTCTACTGTGAGGGAGTCATTAAAGCTACAACTCAGATTGAATACTACACAACAGTTGGGGAGATTGAATCTGTGCTTCAGAAAATGGCTGATCCAATAGCCTTTGCTTGTCAGGTAAGTTGATCTTTGCATTAAGTAGGGGTCTGGATAGATGTGCAACTATGAAATAAGGAATGCACATTTGCTGACCAACCCATGAATTAACGAGACCACACAAAATTGTTGGGTAAAATATAGGCCACTTTGTTTATTCTAGACCTATTTAGTTTTATTTCTTGAGATATGCAAGCAAAAGGTGGGGGAGACCTAGTGCAGGAAAAGCTGGAATCAGTGGATTCAGATCGTTAGAAGGAAGGGGGCGTGTGAAACAGGGCGCTGCTACTGGAACAGCCCCGTTTCTGTCCCGATCTCCCCAGGAAATAATTTTCCTGTGTGAAAATCTCCTATGACTCTGAAGACCAGGGTTTGAATGAAAACTTGGCCATGGAAACCTACTGGATGACTTTGGGCAAGTCACACATTCTCAGCATCAGAAGGCAAAGGTAAATCCCATCTGAACAAATCTTGCCAAGAAAACTCCGTGATACGTTCAGTTTAGGGTCACCATAAGTTGGAAACGACTTGAAGGCACACAACAATAACAATACTTATGTTACTCTGTTTAGGGGAAACAACAAAGAATGTTTTGGTACCAGAAAATCTAACGTGTCTTTCTTTGGCATAAGCTTGGTGGAGTTTTCAGAAACTTATATCAAATATGATTTGTTAGCCTTGAAGTTGCCACAAGACTATATAGCATTAATTCCAACAAAACAACAAAGAAATGTCTGTGCAAATGAATAACTCCAGTTGGAGTTTTCCTTGACAATGGGAGATCATTCCACACAGCAGGGAGCATTACAGAGAAAGGCAGTGCTCTGTATTGAATCATAGAATCACAGAATTGCAGAGTTGGAAGAGACCACGAGGGCCATCCAGTCCAACCCCCTGCCACGCAGGATCTTGATCAAAGCATCCCCGACAGATGGCAATCCAGCCTCTGTTTAATGACCTCCAAGGAAGGAGACCCCACCATGTTCCGAGGGAGTGTGTTCCACTGTCAAAAAGTTCCTCCTAATGTCGAGGTGGAATCTCTGTTCCTGGAGCTTGCATCCATTGCTCCGTGTTCCAGTCGCTGGAGCAGCAGAAAACAAGCCTGATCCATCCTCAGCGTGACATCCCTTCAAATACTTAAACAGGGCTATCATATCGCCTCTTAACCATCTTTTTTCCAGGCTAAACATACCCAGCTCCCTAAGTCTCTCCTCATAAGGCATCATTTCCAGACCTTTCACCATTTTAGTTGCCCTTCTCTGGACACGCTCCAATTTGTCAATATCCTTTTTGAATTGTGGTGCCCAGAACTGGACACAGTATTCTAAGTGAGGTCTGACCAAGGCAGAATAGAGTGGCACTATTACTTCCCTTGATCTAGACAGTATACTTCTATTGATACAGCCCAAAATCGCATTGGCCTTTTTAGCTGCCGCATCACATTGTTGACTCATGTTCAACTTGTGGTCTACTAGGACTCCTAGATCCCTTTCACACGTAGTCTCATTCATCCAGGTCTCTCCCATCCTATATCTATGCATTTCATTTTTCCGCCCTAAATGCAGTACTTTACATTTCTCCATATTGAATTTCATTTTGTTAGCTTTGGCCCAGCTCTCCAGTCTATCCAGGTCATTCTGAATTTTGATCCTGTCCTCTAGGGTATTAGCTACTCCTCCTAATTTGGTGTCATCTGCGAAAGCTACTCCTCTTAATTTGGTGTCATCTGCAAAGCTACTCCTCCTAATTTGGTGTCATCCAATGAACCTGGTGAGGCTGCAGTACATTTCATAAGACCCCTTTCTCAAAGTGAGTTGATCAGGGTGGTCTAGTTGAGAAAAGTTATATGCTGATAGGAGGAGGAGAAACTGATCAATACCTAGACACAGAGGTATGGAACATGGAACACAGGAATTATCTTTAAACCAAGTCAGATTATTGGTTTATTTACTTCATTAATGCCTACAGTGACTGGCAGCAACTCTGCAGATTTTCTGACAGAAATCTGCTCCCAGTTTTGTGGAGTGGTCAGAAATCGAACCATGGAGCTTTTGGGCAGAAAGTATTTGCTTAACCACTGAGCAATACCCCTTTCCCTGGAGGCAGCTTATAAAAGGCTTAGGTGAAACACTTAGCAAAAGTGCTGCTTGAATCCCTGCACATGCACCCCTGTTAGGACTTTTCAGAGAGGGTCCTCATCTATATGATGGAAAGGCCCTCTCTATGCTAAAAATGTATGTGTCTATTGGCCAGTTCAAATGAAAAAGAATTTTGCTCCAGTTCATTTTTCAAGCATTTTTTCCAAAATCCACACCTTTCTTTCAGATACAGCATTAAAAGAACCTTGAGTTTATAATGTTTTGAAAGCAGGAGAAGGCAGATTGTCAAGTATGCCATCCCTGTCAGATATAAGAAAACTGTTAGGTCTTTTTCAAGAAAGAATATGGAGATAGACCCAGATTGTTTATAGCAATGCCAGCATCCAGGTCCAGTCTTCAAGAATCCCCAAATAAAATCAATAATTAGATGACATTATTTTTCAAATTAATTCTGTATGATTTCTAATGAAAGGAATTCAATTTACAGTCCTTCTGTGTGTGTGCATGTGTGTTCATGTTTTAGGCAGCTGTTTGACCTCTCAAGAGGTTTGAATATTGCTGTGCAAATGTCTTATTCTATACATTTCAGGCCTGTAACCATACTAAACAAAAAAGGACACAGCCTATGCAGTTCAAAGGCTGCCTTTGCCAATGTCATATAATGGGAAAAGAAAATGTATTGTAGGAGAGGAAAGGACCTGAAATATCATTTGTCCCACAGTGGCTGGTCTGAGTGCACTTGACATGTCTATATCGTAATTGCAAAGCAAGAGCAAAAATAATAGCTGTGTTTGTAATTCAGACAGTCTCATTTTCCTTTGACAAATCTACCATGTCTGCCGCCTAAGGCATTACGCTCATAACAAAAGGATTAATAAAAAAAAATGATGCATTACATTATTAGCACTTGGTTAAGGGCTGTAGTAAATTCCTTTCAAACACACATTTTTTAGGACACCATTGTTCTCTTAAAAGTAAAGGGGTATAAAAAGAAAGCAAGATGGAACTTCCAGAGTTTGTTCAGCTCTTAAAAATTTTATTGCATTAAAAAAAAATGCATTAAGGACAGAAGATGAGCTTCTTGCTAATTTGAAAGAATGCTGAATTTTTAAAGCTATTCACAAGTGACATGATCAAATCTCTAGGAAACTCTCAGAACCTTCCAGACAGCATGGCCACTGTGTGAAAGATATTTACTAGTGACTATGAGAGTCAGAATTGTGTATTGCATTGAGTATTGGACTCTAGGAGATTATCAGACGCAGCTAAAAAGTTGAAGAGCAGCATGCGAGGATGATGTTACTGTCCTGCAAACAGGTCCCAGTTTCAGATGTTGTTGTCATCGTTGCAAGCTGGTCCTGTGCTGCAGCCGAAAATAAGGCAATGCCTTACTCATGGCAGCAGCACAGAAGCAGCACGTGACAATGATGACGTGGTTTGAAACCAGGACCCATTTGCGGGACAGTAACATCATCCTTGCATGCTGCTTTTGGACTTTTTGCAATGTCTGATAATATCCTAGGACTAGAATCATAGAATCATAAAATTGCAGAGTTGGAAGAGACCACGAGGGCCATCCAGTCCAACCCCCCTGCAACGCAGGAAATCTTGATCAAAGCATCCCCGACAGATGGCAATCCAGCCTCTGTTTAAAGACCTCCAAGGAAGGAGACCCCACCATGCTCCGAGGGAGAGTGTTCCACTGCCGAACAGCTCTTAGTGTCAAAAAGTTCCTCCTCATGTTGAGGTGGAATCTCTGTTCCTGGAGCTTGCATCCATTGCTCTGTGTTCTAGTCTCTGGAGCAGCAGAAAACAAGCCTGCTCCATCCTCAGCGTGACATCCCCTCAAATACTTAAACAGGGCTATCATATCACCTCTTAACAGTCTTTTTTCCAGGCTAAACATACCCAGCTCCCTAAGTCTCTCCTCATAAGGCATCGTTTCCAGACCTTTCACCATTTTAGTTGCCCTTCTCTGGACATGCTCCAATTTGTCAATATCCTTTTTGAATTGTGGTGCCCAGAACTGGACACAGTATTCTAAGTGAGGTCTGACCAAGGCAGAATAGAGTGGCACTATTACTTCCCTTGATCTAGACACTATACTTCTATTGATACAGCCCAAAATCGCATTGGCCTTTTTAGCTGCTGCATCACATTGTTGACTCATGTTCAACTTGTGGTCTACTAGGACTCCTAGATCCCTTTCACACGTAGTCTTGTTCATCCAGGTCTCTCCCATCCTATATTTATGCATTTCATTTTTCCGCCCTAAATGCAGCACCTTACATTTCTCCGTATTGAATTTCATTTTGTT
The DNA here is from genome assembly GCA_030847615.1 of Gambelia wislizenii. Lineage (NCBI taxonomy): Eukaryota > Metazoa > Chordata > Lepidosauria > Squamata > Crotaphytidae > Gambelia > Gambelia wislizenii. The sequence continues at coordinate 32,215,548 of JAUMIR010000005.1, forward strand.
AGCTTTGACCCAGCTCTCCAGTCTATCCAGGTCATTTTGAATTTTGATCCTGTCCTCTAGGGTATTAGCTACTCCTCCTAATTTGGTGTCATCTGCAAATTTGATAAGTATGCCCCTAATTCCCTCACCCAAGTCATTGATAAAGATGTTGAATAGCACTGGGCCCAGGACAGAACCCTGTGGCACCCCACTGGTCACATCTTTCCAAGACGAAGAGGAGCCACTGCTGAGCACCCTTTGGGTTCGGCCGGTCAACCAATTACAAATCCATTGAACAGTTAACTTGTCTAGCCCACATTTTACAAGCTTGTTTGCAAGAATGTCATGGGGAACCTTGTCAAAGGCCTTACTGAAATCAAGGTATGCGATGTCCACAGCATTCCCTTCATCTACCAAGCTGGTAACTTTATCAAAAAAAGAGATCAGATTAGTCTGGCATGACTTGTTTCTCTGAAACCCATGTTGACTTTTTGTGATTATGGCATTGCCTTCTAAATGTTCACAAACTCTCTGTTTAATTATCTGCTCTAGAATCTTCCCTGGTATTGATGTCAGACTAACTGGACGATAATTATTGGGATCCTCTTTTTTCCCCTTTTTGAAGATGGGAACAACGTTTGCCCTCCCCCAGTCTGCTGGGACTTCTCCTGTTCTCCAGGAGTTCTCAAAGATCATTGCCAATGGCTCTGAGATTATGTTTGCCAGCTCTTTTAATACTCTTGGATGTAGTTCATCTGGTCCTGGAGATTTAAATTCATTTAGATTAAGAAAGTATTCCTGTACTACATCTTTACTTATTTTGAGCTGGATTTCCCCTATTGTGTCCTCCGTTCCATTATCCTCAGGTTTGTCCTTCTTTCTTTTTTTTCTGAAAACACTGAGGCAAAGAAGGTGTTGAGTAATTCTGCCTTTTCTCTGTCCCTTGTTAGCATTTTGCCATCTTCTCCACGTAGTGGCCCTATCATTTCCTTCTTCCTCCTTTTGCTGTGGACATACCCCCAAAAAAACTTTTTTATTGTTCTTAACCTCCCTAGCAAGTCTGAGCTCATTCTGCGCTAGAGCTTTTCTGACTACTACTACACATGTTCGCTATCTGTTTGAATTCTTCTTTGGTGATTTCTCCCCTTTTCCATTTCCTATACATGTTCTGTTTAAAACTTAGCTCCATTGAAAGTTCTTTAGTCATCCATCCTGGTTTCTTGAGACACCTCCCATTTTTCTTCCTCAATGGTACTGTTTGAAATTGTGCCTTCAGTATCTCCCTTTTGAGAAAGTCCCATCCGTCTTGAGGTCTCTTCTCTTTTAATATTTCTGACCATGGGATCACCCCCAGTATTTCCCTGAGTTTATTGAAATCAGCTCTCCTAAAGTCAAGAATGCATGTCTGACTATGCCTGGCTTCTCCTTTCCATTGTATAACAAACTCCAGGAGAACATGATCACTCTCACCTAAGGATCCCACCACTTGCACCCCATTAACCAGGTCATCTCTGTTGGTTAGGATCAGATCTAAAATAGCTGACCCCCTTGTTGCCTCTTCCACCTTTTGGACCATGAAATTGTCTTCCAGGCATGTAAGGAATTTGCTAGACCTTGAAGTTTTGGGTGAGTTAGATTGCCAGCAAATATCAGGATAGTTGACTCTGGGATAGCAGGGGGCTATTCACACTCTGCAATTATAGTTGCTAATATTCCACTTTAACTACCATGGTTACAGCCTATGAAATCTTGGAGTTTGTAATTTGATGACGCACTGGAGCCCTTTCGCTGAGAATTCTAAATGCTCCTCATTAAACTGGAAATCTCAGGATTCCATAGGATGGAACGGCAGTTAAAGTGGAATAATAGTGCTATAATTGTGTGATGTAAATGGCCCCCAGGGCTTGAATCTCCTCTCAGCAACCTTGGGCAAGTCACACACTCTCAGCCTCAGAAGAAGGCAGTGGCAAACCCCTTCTGAACAAATCTTACCAGGAAAACTCCATGATAGGGTCACGATAAGTCAGAAATGACTTGAAGGCACACAACAACAGTGACCTTTCCAAACAGAAATTGGCCTACCAATATCAGAACATAGAAACCTTATTTGTGGGGGGGGGGGATTCCCCAAAGTCACAAGCCAGGGATTGTGGGGTTTGTGATCCAAAAGTAGCTTTTCTGACTAGAATGTAAGTTTGTAGAAGGCCCACAGCTCACTAGAACATATGCTTACACATAAAAGATCCTGGATTTAGTCCTATGCCCATTTCATTAAAACTACTAAAAGTCCTTTTCCTCAGATGCAAGAGAACTACTGCTACTCACAGAAGGCAAAATAGAGCTAGTTGAACTAATAATCTGACCTGGCAGCTTCCTATTTCCAATTCAAAAATGTTTGGCTGCATTACGAATCAAGCAGAATTTTCCCTCAGAGGATTTTCTCAAGCTCAGACTGTACATGTTCTAGGTCTCAATGTCCCTGGGAAGCAATGGTGAGCAACGGGGTGGGAACCCACTCTGGTTTTAGTACAAATTTTAAAGAAACTATTCAAAATACTGACGCTATGTGGGAGATGATAGGCTCAGAACTTTAGATAGTTTCTTTCAAGTTCAAACTAGTACCAATAGTGGATTCATCACCTCAGTGACATAAATCTCAGCATCCTCACTGCCAGTTTGAGAATTTGTTGCATGTCTTCGCAACACTATTCCAGATAGAAGTAACCCAGAGAAACCTACAGAAACATTGTTTTCAGGGCAGTGGAGAAAACACAGTTACAGTCAGCCCTCCATATCCACAGATTCTTTATCTACGGATTGAAAATATTAAGGCTGGTCTAAATTAGAAGATATAATGCTGAGTGCTGTGCATTAACACAAATTTGCAGCAACATTCATTTGTCTCTACAGTTCTGTGGCAAAATCGCTGGTATGCAAAGCTATCCATGTTTGAAGTCCGCATGCAGCCATGCCTGTCTATGAATCAAGATAGTGGCCAAGAGTGAATTACTCACATTATTATTTTTCACAAGTTGTCACTGCTGCACAGTATTTTTTTTAACTGTACATCAAAGACGTTCAAGTGAGACCTTCTCCTTTAAAAAAGTTGTTTGGTCACCACAGTGTAGCAAAAAAGCTCATGATCGCTAATGCAAAACTCCAAAATGGTGCTTCCAGCCACGTCATTACCTGAAAACCCACCCACCCCGCATATGGCCAATCAATCAGCTTTCCACTTCTGCCCTCACTGAGAATGTGCAGCAATGCAAATCAATTGTCCAAACAAGTGGTAATAATTCCATGCATTATTTTAAAAACTGGAGAAAGCAACAAAGGCGGGTTTTCCCACAGGTTTTTTTTTTTTTAGTTTTTTTTAGTTTTTGTTCCCCCTCCTTCTGAATAAGGCAAATCACCACAGCATCTCATTGGGACAAAAGGTATTCTCTGCAAATTCTATTAGGATTTTTTTTTTCACCATCTAAACAACACCTTAAAGAAAATCCAAAAAGCAAACCTTACTTTTTGTCATTTTATATAAGGGACACCATGTTACTGTGCCATTGTATATAATTGGACTTGAGCATCCACAGATTTTGGTATTACTATTATTATTATTATTATGTTTATTTATATAGCACCATAAGCTTTACATAGCGCTTTACAAAAAAGAAAAACAACAATCCACAATAAACACAAGAACCCGCATACGGCGCACAATCTAAAACCACAAACAAAATTATAAAATTAATAAAATATTACTATAACAGGATTAAAACAATACTATAAAAGTGTAAGTTAATACAAATAATAAGGACATAAAATCAAAATGAAAGTTGATCCCTAAATAGAATAGTCTTTAATTTAGACTTAAGGTAGTCTAGAGAGGTGGTGGTCTGCAAATTCATGGGAGGGAGATTCCAAAAATAGGGGGCAGCATGGGAGAAAGGACATATCCGAGTAGGGGCAGATGAAATCCTTGGCTGCATGAGCAGCCCTGAATCACTAGAGCACATGGCACAAACAGGAGAATAGGGAGAAACAAGTGCTGACAAATAGATGGGGGCCAAACCATGAAGAGCTTTGAAAGTTAATAATAATAGCTTATAACAAATTCTAAATGGGATCGGAAGCCAGTGAAGGGACAACAACAATGGGGTGATATGATCATAACAGCAGGCAGTAAAAATTATCCTAGTGGCAGAGTGTTGTACCAAAATCAAGGGGTCAAGATGGGAAAGAGGAAGCCCAGTCAGCAAAGAATTACAGTAATCCACGTGAGAAATGACCAATGCATGAACCAAAGTCTTCGCAGCAAAAACTGAAAGATAAGGCCTGATTCTCTCTAGATTGTAAAGAAAGAAATGACATGACTTGAGGAACGAACGAAAGGGAAGAATCGAGGGTCCTGGAACCAAACCCCAGTGAATACCAAGGGCCAACTGTATCCTGGAAAAGTACATTACCCTGGAAAGATTCTATGGGGTGGGCTCTTTGGTAAAATGTTTTCAATACCCCCATACTTTCCAACTTTCCCAATTTGACAAGGGCAGTCCCAATTAATCCTCTGTTGTCCCATTTTTTCAGCTGCTTTTAAAAATGTCCCCGTTTCTCTCTCCTCTCCCCATGGCTCACCTTTGCCCTCAGCTTACTTCAATAGTTCCAAACTGAGTTCAAAGTGCAAAAGTAGTTTACACTCATTAATTCAGCAGGATGTTCAGTCCATGTGCATTCATTAATATGGCACACTACACACTGTACAGAACAGAAAGCTCACAATTCTAGACTAGCAAGAACAGCTTTCTGGGAAAGGTAGAAGAACAAGTAAGCCTTAGTGGACTTTTTGCAGCCTAAAGGTGTTTAGATATTTTGGAATTTGGAATAATGTCAGAAATCAAATTGTCAACCCTGGATTTATTATTTTGGCAGGTTTCATTTGTACTTGTAGTTTCCTTATTGGAAAGGCATGATCATAATGTTATTTATGTTTTTTTAAAAAAACAAAACAAAACAAAATTACAGTTGTCCCTCCATATCCACGGATTTGGGATCAATGGATTTAAGTATTCATGGCTTGAAAATATTCTTTAAAAAATAATAATCCAAAAAACAAACCTTGATTTTTCCATCTTATATAAGGGACACCATTTTGCTATGCCATTGCATATAATGGGACTTGCGTATTCATGGATTTTGGTATCCACGGGGGATCCTGGAACCAAACCCCAGCAAATATGAAGGGACAACTGTATATTTCCTGTGCTTATGTAAATAATTTATAATCAATTTGCACATCCAAAACTAGACTTAAAAAAATCCATTACAATCCTTTATCTTTTTAAAAAATCTTTGTTCTGCACTTTTTAATTTGTATTTTACCATAGCTCGGGGGGGGGGATCTTTTTTTCTTAACTTTTTTAATTCTTAGTGTGTGTGTTTTTTAAAAAAATCTTTAAGAAAAATTGTTTTTTCAAAAAACCCAAATCCTTTACTTTTATATATATTCATATAAGATTTATGACATTGTTTGATACCCATTGTAATAGACATCAGGTCTATATTAATACCAATAACAGGTAAATGTTGAACAAATATATTTGGAAAATCTTCTCTGAATCACTCCTTCCTTCCCATTTTGTAAGTGGTTTTTTTTTTTATTCATAAGAATTATTTTTCACCCCCCTCCATTTTTCAACAATAAGTAGAACAGCTGTTCTCCATTCCTCCACAATAGTTGGCATGCCTTTACTCGATATTCTGCTTTAACTTGGTTCACCAAATTGGTCATGCTTCATTAACAAATGCATGTGTAAATATCTGTAGATGCTTTTCCTTTCTCTACATTCCATCTGCAAAAGGAGTTGTATTTATGTTTATTTAATGCATGCATATTTGTTTCTTAATATTAATCTTATGTGGAATCCTGTATGCGAGTTATGTTTTCACAAGTGGATTTACATATGCAAAAATTAGAATTCAGCATTTTCGTAATGTCCCTATCCAGTAGAGGGCTGTTGTTGCGTTACTACATAGCAGAGTAGGCAAAGTGATGACTGCGCAACATTACTGCTCTGTAATGAGACCAATGCACATCGGACTACAGTGTACATTGGTCCTGATTTGCACTGAGCACCAAAGCACATTGAGAACTCCCAATACACATCTTTACAATTCAGTAAAACAGGGTTTGTTAGTGCCTCTGATACATAGCTGAGTATACATAAAGTTACATAATCTAGACAATGATATAGGATTTATGATTTATTATTGACTTGTCCATAATTTGTTATTTGTTTATAAACTGCAGTCTGCAGAGTGATTTGCAATAAAAATATTATTACATGTCTCATTTTTAAAACAACACAATAAAATTCAAAATTGACTTTAAAACTGGAATTGAATGTTAACAACACATAATACTGAGTTAAAAGTTCTGTTCTGATGGAGCAGAACAGTAACTTTAAAATAGAATAAAGAAGGATTAAATGAGTGCCTCTCTGCCATGGTAGACCAGATGGTTTTAAATATTAAAATATTGTTTTCAGACAACTTTAAAAAACCGAAACAAATAAATGCCCTTCCCTGGTCAAATTGAACAGTTATCTCAGGTTGGTTGAAGCTGTTTCCAGGAGCTCAAGGAACAAGCTCCGTGACTTGAGTTCCATTCCATACAACTGTATAATGTTTTATCTGTTGTGTATATATAGTCCAGAAATTCTGCATAAGACTTCATGCATCTAACAAAGTGGGCTATATTAGTGGTTCTTAACTTGTGGTCCAGGGACTTCCAGGGGTCCACAATGTCCCACAGGGGGTCCATGAAGGTTTGAAGACTGCTTGGCTCAACTCCTGCCTACAGTGGAGTGGCCATGTGACAGGACCCAAGTCAAAGGGGACATCCACACTAGAGAAATAATCCAGGTTGAAACTGGATTATTTGCATGCCCTCTTCCTTCTCCCGATCTCCCGTCATCTTCCCTCCATGGTACTTCCATTTCCCTCCCACTATGTTCCGCAATTTTTTTTACTAACGAAGAACTTTCATAGTAAAAAATAGCAGGAGGGAAATGGAAGCAGCACAGAGGGAGGACTGTGGGAGATTGGGAGAAGGAAGGGGGCATGTGAAATGGAGCACTGGACCCGGAACAGCCCCATTTCTCTCCCAATCTCCCCGGGGATTACTTTCCCAGTGTGAAAATCTCCTTTGTCAGAGAAGGCTAAAGACCTTGTAAAACTACAAATCCCAGGATTCCATGGGAAGAAGTTATTCAAATAATCCAGTTCCAAACTGGATTATTTGTTTTGTGTGGATTCCTCCAAAGCCTGCCTGGCTGGCTTGGCCTGCACGTTGTCGTTCAATCTGCTCCAACCACAAATTTACAGGAAGAAGCAAGAGAAAAGTCTTCCCTCCCCTTCCAGTGCCTCTGAGGAAAAGTTTAATGGATGGTGTAATTGTGTTGTTGTTTTTGTTAGGGTTTTAACCTTGAGATAAGTCTTTGAGGGTCCACAGCAACAAAATATATTTAAAGGGGGTCCCTGGTAAAGAAAACGTTAAGAGCTGCTGGTCTATATTATTGCATGAGAGCTTATGCTTTTGTCAATTCACTCATCTTTAAGGTGTCAAAGGAACATTTGCTCTGTCTGCTGTAACAGATTTAACGTGACTACTTTTCCAGATTTTTTAATACAATGATTGTGCACATCCTCAGGGTTTTTTATTCTTCTCATCTTCCTATTCATTCTCATCCTCTTGCACAGGCTTCCAGGTTTTCCTCAGCTGAAAAAGTGGATCACATTCTTACATTTTTATTGAAAGATCCAGTTATTTCTCCTGGTTGCTTTCTACATGAAGCCACGGATCATCACCAACCGATTGGTGTGTACACTACTTTGCTCTTTGTACTGGTTGATTACCAAAACAGATCATAGGCTGACCATTCATCATCTATACTGGTGCAATCAAAGTGGTGCTGCCTGGATACTAATCCATGAGCCATTGGCTGATGGTCCCTGGTGAGTTTTCAGGAAGGAAAAAAATAATAATAGTTGCAGTCAAGAGGCACAAATATGCTGGTCCCCTGGCACACTGGGGAAAAAAATAGCTGCCAGTCCCCCACATAAAATAGCCTGAGAAGCACTCTATTGTGAACCTAATAGTGAACCTAATAGTGAACCTATTATCTTGAATGCTGATATTTATGCAATTGAAACAGCACCATCCACGCATAAAAGAATGGTATTTACAGGCTTGGGTGACACCCAGGGTTCACAAAAGTACAGAAAAGGTGGGAACCCTATAGAGGAACCCAAAGCATGAAGAACTGAGCATATTAAATGGTCAAAAGACACTGAATCAAGAGTAGTAGGGCTGAATAACGATAATGACATTTCCTTGAAAACAGCACGTCCATCCAGTTGCTTACAACCCACAATGTAACATTTTATGAAGCACTAGGAATTTTAGGAAATTTATGAGAGCTAGCATGGTGTAGTGGTTTGAGCATTGGACTATGACTCTGGAGACCAGGGTTCAAATCCCCACTTGGCCATGGAAACTCACTGGGTAATCTGGTAAAGGCAAACCCGCTCTGAACAAATCTTTCCAAGAAACCCCTGTGAGATTGGTTTGCCTTAGGGTCAACATAATTAGGAAACAACAAGGAAATTTACCCAGTATTGCCGGGTATATATTTATAGTTTCACTTATGATTTGCATAAAACAAAAGTTTGACTGGTAGCACCTACAAGCCTTTTTTTAAAAAGCATACCAAGTTCCACACAAAAGGTAAGAAAAACAACAGTTTAGTGGGAAGTGGAGGGGGGCTGAAGTTTGATGATAAAATGTAAACTTGCATGAAAATGTTTAAATAGTAAGTTTGTTCAAAAGTTGGTCCATAAATGTGCATTCTGGAGGGGAAAAAATTAAAACCCAGAAATATAAAGTGTTTTCCCCCTCCCCAAGAAGGTACCTAAATAGCTAAAGAATTGTCTCCAAATCATTACTTGCGGTCTTTGTTTTGTTCCCATTAGATAACAGATCAGATTGGGAGGCCTATGATCAAGCATGTGGATTTGTATAGCATTAGAGACAGTTAAAAAGATTACCATACTATGCTATACCATACTGTAGATGTACTATATAGTACATAATACAATCCTATTCTATGGTCTATGTACAATATGCTACAGTAGGACCCCCATATCCATGAGGGAGTGGTTTTGGACACCACTATGGATAACGAAATCTGTGAAAAATAGTGACCGCCATTGAAAATAATGGGACTTCCAGTTTAAAATACCATAGAGTTGCCTTGGAAGACCTAGAAAATGGCTAGAGATGATGCATTTTCTAGGAAGACTCTATGGTAGCTGTGCTGAAACTGAAACCATGGATAACTGAATCAGTGAATAATGAATCAGTGGATACAGGGGTCCTACTGTATATAGAATATAGTATACATTATAATATAATTTCTATAGTTTATAGTATACCTTCTAATGAGTTAGGAAAATTATATTCTGCAGTCAAAGCTAGCTTATAAAGTGCTAAGAAAACCTGTCTCTTTTGGGGGTGCTTTGAGTAAGCCTAGAAGAGGCTTTCACACATGACCCTTACTTATTTTATTCAGGTGTTTTATTAACACCCTGAAGAGGGTGAGTAGATGTCCCTATGGGAGCAGCACATCTGTCTCCCATGGAAAATACAGTGGGCCCTTGGTATCCTCTGGAGTTTGGTGCCAGGGCCTCATGTGACTACCAAAACCCATGGATGCTCAAGTCCCATTATATACAATGGCATAGTAAAATGGTATCCCTTATATAAAAAGGCAAAATCAAGGTTTTCGTTTTGGATTTTTCTTTGGGGGAAAATATTTTCAAGCCATGGATGGTTGAATTCGTGAATGTAGGATCCGTGGATATGGAGGGCCAACTGTGATGGCAACTTAGGTTGCCATGGAATGGCAATATGTGTCCCAGCTCAAAGCTTGGAAAGGATACTATTTAGACTACGGACTTTATCAGACACAGAAAATACGGCATCATAAGGATGCCACAAACCATGAAAGGGCAGGCAGGTCAGACAACATCTCCATTTATCACTTTAAGAGCCCCAAACCCATCATTTTTCATTGATGGCTTGTCATCAATAGATCCACCTCCACCGCTTTTTTGCTTGCATTGCTGGCAATACCTCTGTCCCTTTAAATCTCATACTTACCCCATCAGTGGCCGAACTAGCACAAACACTTCTGGGTCAGATTGGAACATCCAGGTAAGTTTCGCTATTTTTATGACCCTCCCTGGGTTACTTGGGACTTTTAAATTATGTGTATGTGCTTTGCTTCACTCTTTGACATTTATTTTGCTTTTTACTTTTAAATTTCCTGTGCAATGAAATCGCACGAGATTTTGAACAAGGAAGTGAATGGGGCTCCGTTCACTTCCTCTTTCTTTCCAGGAGCCTTTGCCAGGATTAGAAGGTAAGTGCAGGGGGGGATGGTATAAAAATGCTTTTTTTTTTATGCCAGCAAAAGAACATTTAAAATGATTCCATCTGATAAAGTCCCACATCTGCTGTAATCCTCCAGCCAATATGAGGTCCCTGCAAGTGGCCCCATGCTGTCTAGAGGATTTTGGGAGTTGTCACCCAAAAATCTAACTTTTGCAAGTTCTTATCCAGATCATCTGGATTCTAAAGGATTGCTGCATGCAAGTGTTCACACTGTGGTAAGTTATGTTTTTATTGAGATAATTGCTGCACATGTATTCACATTCTGTCTGCTGATGCTGAAGATAAAGGTTTACAAGGTCAAGAGTAGTAATTATCTGTAATTACAGTGGGCTCTGAATAAGGGGTGGTAGCGGAATAAATGCTGTCCATTCAGTATGTGATAATAGCAAGAAAATGTGCATTTCTTTAATAAGTAAAATACATGTGTTGGTTTTGAGTTGATAAAGATTGGAGTGGTTTTTGAGAGCTGAAAAAAATCTTGCACCATAGCTAGAAAAATCTTTGCATAATTGGATATTGAAGTGATACAGTGAAGCCTGCTGTTTATATACCATTGGCAGTATCCAGCCAGATTTAAATATAACCAGTGTCAAGGAGAATGTTAACACATCTTTAAATACCTTCCAGTGACAGGTAACTGGTGTCCTCCACATATTTCAGCCTCCCATTTCCATAGGCCGCAGCCCACATGGCCAATGAAAACGGTTTAAGAAAGGTGAAGTACAGAATACTAGAAGGCACCATTTTGCCAGCCCAAACTTTTTTCACTTGAAAGCAATGGAATCTAACTCTGTTTAATGTCATCTTGATTGTACTTGCTTAGTTATTTTTTGTTTCATTTTTCCCCTGTAGGGCTTGTTTGTAGGTTTACAGTACATCAGTGCCCTGATTTAAAAAAAAAAAATCTGATGTGACCATGTTAGCCTAAGAGTTTGGGGGGGTGCTTTAGAGCCCCACCTGTGATGCCAAAATCTTTATTACTATTTTGGGGGATTATTAGCTCAAATGGAAGCCTGCAAGAGGAAGGTAACTTTGGGGATCGTTTCACCTATGTATACCAGTACTAACTGTAAAGAGCACTCTAGTTAAAGTGAAATAACTAATTTTTTTGGAAATAACACAAAGCGAACTCACATACACAACACATGTGGCTAAGAACCATACAAGGCTATAGTACAGTAAGACAGAAACATCAGACAGAGGGAGAGATTCAGGGACAATAGTTACTAGTCTTGGAGAGATGAGTTCTGTGCAGTGAAGATACCCAGACACAGGTGTCTGAAGGTGGCACAAGAGGTTCCGATCCGGGGCACACCGAGAAAGATAGTGTCCAGGTTTGTCCACCATGGCACACCTTACTATTGTTGGGGAACTAATATTTATACCCTATTTCATATCCATAAGGGGTACTCTGGTTATGACAAAACCTGGATGGCTTTCCCATGGGACAGACAAAGGAAACTGAAACTCAACTGATTGCATTAAAGGCTGAGAGATAGAAATTGAAGGGTTTGCGACAACCTCGCAAGGTTGGACAGGAGGGGGTATAGGAAGGATTTCTGTAGGAATAGATTTGGTAATGGTCACTTAATTGTTTGATTGCATCATTGCCAAGATGCCTTGGGCTGGAAGAAAGGATTAGCACATACCTCCTTAATGACTGTGTTTACTAATGGGCTTCTGCACAATCCTAATTTGTGCTTTCTTGCCATCATATTTCTAAGACACATCCATTTCTAAGACACATCATTTCTAAGACACATTCTAAGACACATCCACAAAAACAACTGACCTTTTGTTTGCCCCAGCAAATCTGACCTGAAAAGTATACAATATTTCCAATTATGAGTAGGTGTGGGTAGGGGATAGTAGGGAATATGAACAACCATATTCATGGAATAACATCTACCTTTCTTTTGATGGAGGGGAATGATCTGTGCAGGAATTATTTGCATATAAGGCAGCCTGAGTAGCAAAAGAAGTTTTTATGTAATTGGACATAAAGCGTGAACAGTTGTTCATGCATCTATGATTCCCAAAACAAGAATTGTTCAGCTAACTGCCATGGAGCTATTTGTCCATTGGCACAATAAAAAATGGGAGCAGTGCTTCTTCTCTGAACCCCTTTGCAATGGATTGGGACTGGCCCAAGGAGTTTTACTGCCCAAGGCAAAAAAAAAAAAAAAACTAAATCAGGTGCCTTCACATTCCACACAGAGGAACTGACCAACTGAATCCTACTTTAGTGCTGGTTGTATTTGAGGGCAGCAGGCTAGTTTAGAGAAAGCTATGTGGTATACATGTAGCTCAGTTTTTCTCCAGTTTTCTTTCTTTTCCATTTTCTTCTCTTGGTATTCCTGTCTGTCTTCTGGGTTTGTCCAGATGGACACACCTCCTTCTTCATTATACTACTGTTTGGTGGTTTCTTATATTTTGTATGTTTTTCTCCATCTGAAAGGATGAAATACCTTTCCTAGGGCTTAGTTTCTATCAGTAAGATCGTTTAGTTACAGAATTGTCACATTGTTGGGCCACCCTTTTGACCCGCAAGTGAAATGTGATCCTCAAAACTTCTCTGAAATTGAATCTGGCCGGCAGACTGAAATAAGTTCTCCACCTTGGGTCTGTGTCGTTGCACTTAATTTGTGTAAGTCAAGAGTGGGACAGATCCCATGATTCTTTAGAAGGTAGAAATGGAGTCAGTGCCCTTGCTTGCTCCCTTCCATGCATTCAGCCATCAATATTGATTGATTGATTGACTGATTGATTGATTGACTGACTTTATATCCTGCCTATCTCCCAAGATGGGATTCAAGCCAGAATGTAACATTGTTCCATTCAGCATTCATTGTATCTTTTATAACTGGTGACCAGATCTAGTTGTTCTCTATTTTGAGTAAGAGGTCATAATGTCTTTAATATGTCTCATGCTTGCATTTTAAACTGTACATTGGGACACAATTGTTTTATTGCACTGATTGTCATGTCAGGTCCCCAATTTGGGTTGGGAAGACAGCTTAAATGTTTTAGAAGCAAAGGTTAACACTCCTCACATTAGAAATCCATCCACACTATTATGGTTGCTTTGTGCAATTATCTATTGCATTTTAAAAGGTGTCTTCTTAATGATGCTGAGCAAGAATTTTGCATTTTGTCCCCCATCATTGCTCTAGCTGCTAAGCATAAGGGCTTTAGAACAAACAATTGATTTTAAGTCACCTAACTTCACAAGCCTCCCAAATGGCAAATGAAAGGAACAATGTAAGTTCTTGACCTGCTATTTTACAATTGTGCTTAACAGCCTCATGCCTAAATGTGCAAATATTATTACTGCAATCCTAAATGGTCCAGCTGTTTAACAAACCAATATTCTTCATACATTTTAACTGCAGTTGTAATTCCATGCCGTGGAAAAAAAGCCATTACATATCCAATTACTACAGGATATCCCCTCTAGAAATGTTGTGTTTAACTAGGCGACTAAGGACAAATGTACATTTAAAGCTCGTAGGTAACAAATGTCTTCCAGGCTTGCTTACACTGTATAACTGTCTTCATAGAATCATAGAATCATAGAATTGTAGAGTTGGAAGAGACCACGAGGGCCATCCAGTCCAACCCCCCTGCCACGCAGGAAATCTTGATCAAAGCATCCCCGACAGATGGCCATCCAGCCTCTGTTTAAAGACCTCCAAGGAAGGAGACCCCACCACGCTCCGAGGGAGTGTGTTCCACTGCCGAACAGCTCTTACTGTCAAAAAGTTCCTCCTCATGTTGAGGTGGAATCTCTGTTCCTGGAGCTTGCACCCATTGCTCCGTGTTCCAGTCTCTGGAGCAGCAGAAAACAAGCCTGCTCCATCCTCAGCGTGACATCCCTTCAAATACTTAAACAGGGCTATCATCTCGCCTCTCAACCGTCTTTTTTCCAGGCTAAACATACCCAGCTCCCTAAGTCTCTCCTCATAAGGCATCGTTTCCAGACCTTTCACCATTTTAGTTGCCCTTCTCTGGACACGCTCCAATTTGTCAATATCCTTTCTGAATTGTGGTGCCCAGAACTGGACACAGTATTCTAAGTGAGGTCTGACCAAGGCAGAATAGAGTGGCACTATTACTTCCCTTGATCTAGACACTATACTTCTATTGATACAGCCCAAAATTGCATTGGCCTTTTTAGCTGCTGCATCACACTGTTGGCTCATGTTCAACTTGTGGTCTACTAGGACTCCTAGATCCCTTTCGCATGTAGTCTCATTCAGCCAGGTCTCTCCCATCCTATATTTATGCATTTCATTTTTCCGCCCTAAATGCAGTACTTTACATTTCTCCGTATTGAATTTCATTTTGTTAGCTTTGGCCCAGCTCTCCAGTCTATCCAGGTCATTCTGAATTTTGATCCTGTCCTCTAGGGTATTAGCTACTCCTCCCAATTTGGTGTCATCTGCAAATTTGATAAGTATGCCCCTAATTCCCTCATTGAAGTCATTGATAAAGATGTTGAATAGCACTGGGCCCAGGACAGAACCCTGTGGCACCCCACTGGTCACATCTTTCCAAGACGAAGAGGAGCCACTGCTGAGCACCCTTTGGGTTCGGCCGGTCAACCAATTACAAATCCATTGAACAGTTAACTTGTCTAGCCCACATTCTACAAGCTTGTTTGCAAGAATGTCATGGGGAACCTTGTCAAAGGCCTTACTGAAATCAAGGTATGCAATGTCCACAGCATTCCCTTCATCTACCAAGCTGGTAACTTTATCAAAAAAAGAGATCAGATTAGTCTGGCATGACTTGTTTCTCTGAAACCCATGTTGACTTTTTGTGATTATGGCATTGCCTTCTAAATGTTCACAAACTCTCTGTTTAATGATCTGCTCTAGAATCTTCCCTGGTATTGATGTCAGACTAACTGGACGATAATTGTTGGGATCCTCTTTTTTCCCCTTTTTGAAGATGGGAACAACGTTTGCCCTCCTCCAGTCTGCTGGGACTTCTCCTGTTCTCCAGGAGTTCTCAAAGATTATTGCCAATGGCTCTGAGATTATATTTGCCAGCTGTTTTAATACTCTTGGATGTAGTTCATCTGGTCCTGGAGATTTAAATTCATTTAGATTAAGAAGGTATTCCTGTACTACCTCTTTACTTATTTTGAGCTGGATTTCCCCTATTGTGTCCTCTGTTCCATTATCCTCTATTATCCATTATCATCATCATCATCATTATTTAAATGGTAGGATCCCCCATTATACATCAACCATATTAACATCTAATCCTCTTCCCTGTACAAGATGCTACCTACAAAGAACTGATTGCTAATTGGAAAGGAGTGTGGCTAACTGTGTTAAATGAAAGGTAATACAGCATGACTGGGGCATCTACCTGATGCAAGGTTGGGCTTGGCTTTCCCCTGCAGGTCAGTTTGTTTTTAATAGCAGCATACTGGGATGGAAAAGAATTTCACTGGATCCCTTAGTCTCAACCAATGTAGCCTTTCCATACCTCCCAAGACTCATGTCAAGAAGAAATTCAACTCACCTCAGAAATTCAAATATGTGTGAGTCTTACAGAGTGTTTAGGGAAAACAAAGCACATACAAAGCATTGCACATGTTTTGAAATGCTAGAAGCCACAGATACACACAGTTGAAAATAGACACATGAGCATGCATGTGTCAACAGGAGAAAAATGAGGTAAAATGCATACTTAAAGGACTGAATTAGCAATAGCATTAGCATTGACATTTCTGTACCAGTTATCAGTGCCAAAGCACTCCCTAAGCAGTTTACAATGTGTTAGCTAATTGTCCCCAACATGCTGGGTATTGATTTTACCAACCTACAGAAGGATGGAAGTCTGAGTCAACCTTGGAGCCTTCTGGGATTGAACTCATAACATTGTGGCTTGCAGTACTGGCATTTAACCACTGTACCACCAGAGCAGTGGTTAATTAGGAAAATGGATTAAGATGTAGATTAATGTTCCAAGTCTTACAACCTGAGGCAAAACAAGGATGGTAGGGAAATGGAGGTAAGTCTAGAAAAACATAATAGAACAGAGACATCCCTAAGCAGGGTCATCACACCTGGAAAACATTTAGTTAACCCCAAGAGTTATTCCAGGTCACCTCTTTAACAGTTCCATTTTTGTTTTGAAAGAAGTACATCTCTAGTATTCTCTTCTTGTGGAGTATAAGGAAATGCATTGTGTAATGCTTTGTTGTTGCTATGTGCCTTCACGTTGTTTCCAACTTATGGCAACCCTTAGGTGAACCTATCATGGGGTTTTCTTGGCAAGATTTGTTCAGAGGGGATTTGTCTCCATCTTCCTCTGAGGCTCAGAAAGTGTGACTTACCCAAGATCACCCAATGGGTTTCAATGGCTGAGCAGGGATTCGAACCCTGGTTTCCAGAGCCATAGTCCAACATTCAAATCACTACACCACACTGGTTCTCATATAAGGTTACCCACATTAATAAGCCAGTTGTTCTACAATGGCTCCCCTTTTTTCTATTAAGTCACATCATCACAACACTTCTGGGTACCAGTTTGGTTAGAACAAGGGCTGGGATAAACTATAAAATACTGCACCAGCATGCTCCAACCATGTGTCTTCCAGATACAGAATGGCAGAATTTCAAAGTTCAGATGGCTGGCCAGGGCCTTGTTTCTGGAGTTGTTGTCCAACATTTCTAAAAGGCACCCAGCTGGGGAAGGCTGCTTTACATGCTTCAGTCTGAGAAAAAGAGTCTGCATCCTGGAAGAATATAGTATTCAAGGGGGCTTCCATTCTGAAATAGTGGTAGGTTTCTATTAGGCATTCAGGTTCTTGCAAAGAACCTATGGTTTTGCCCTGTTTCTCATCTCCAGTCTTCCCTAGGGATGTAATTTTTTTCCTTATTTCATTCTCATGTGCAAGAATGAAGAATTTCAAATAATTTCTTCCCAGTGGGAGGGATTATAAGACTATTTTGCATATTTTGATGATTTTTCATATTACAGGGCACTTTTGCAAAAATTTAGCAAAAATCTTTTTTGTGTGTGCAATTATTTATTTATTTATTTATTTATGCATAGGAACCACTTCATGGGGGGGGTGTACACTGTGTAAAGCATTTTTGTGCAACCCTCTTACTTTTCCATGAAATGAAATTTTCTCTCCAAATGTAAAAATATCACAGCGCTCAATTTTTCCCTCTTTGAGGTGTCTTGATCATTTTGTGCTCATCATTTTCATCACATTTCCTAAGGTGGACACTTTTCTTTTTCTTTTATTTATTTATTTATTTTGCAAAAAGTTTCAAAATGTAAAAGATCTTCAAAAAATGTGGAAAAATTATTGTAAGGTCACCCAGCAAGGAGAACAATTTTGAAATTATTTGTTCTTGGCTACAAGAATGAAACAAGCAAAGATTTACATCTGTAGTGCTGGGGAAAGGTGTATGCTATAAAGAAATGGAGACAGGAACACTAATGAGAGAAAGGAAATAGGTCTGGTAACAGATGGCACTTTTGGAACCATAATTAAGATGGAACCAAAATTATTTCTTATTATTTATTAATGTATTACATTTGCACCCAAATAATAATAATTTAAAAAAACTATGTTAAGCTTACATGAGATTTGTCCATGTCATATGCCTAACAGCCCTGTGAGAAATAATGGGCCTTGTAGAACACATGACTAAGTAGGTATTTTTCTTTCTCTGTGTCTGCTGTCCACCATGCCATCTAGATTTTTCATTTATACTTGGTTTTCCCAGTGTTCTCAATTAGTTATAGGAACCTCAGACTTGTAAAAATGATGCATTTCACATATGTATTTTCTTTTCCCCACAATACAGCCTCACACTTGGAAGAGCTTCCTACTCTTCTCCACTGTGCAGCAAAATTTGGATTAAAGAAGCTTTCTACTCTTCTCCTTCAATGCCCTGAAGCAATTCCAGCTTGCAGAATGACCAATAAATATGGAGAAAACCCAGCGCATCTTGCTGAAAGGCATGGCCATTGGGAGATTCAGAAGATCATTAAAGAATTGTCAGTAAGTAACTACTTACTTTAGGGGGTGAATTTATAGTGAAATAGAATGCATCAGAAAAACAGGGCCAGTTTATGGGCTCCCCAAAATAAAGCATTGCAGGGGTCCCCAAAATTCCTTAAACTGACCCTGCAGAGAAATGTGTAAGACAGACAGTCTGTCAGTCAGCTGGCCTGTTGCATTGCCTCTGACGTATCAAAGCGATACCTTCTGCTAAGTGGAAGGTTAGTTCTGTTGAAGCCAGAGACTTTTCTGAAGGTGTGGTTGTGTGGGTGTTACATATACAAGTGTGATGAAAAACAGCATATTAATATGTGTAGTGTGCCAATAAGCCATTATCTCTCTAAACATCTGCTAATAGACTGGTATTTGTAAATATAGCCCAAATCAGTTGTTGAGTTTTCCAATCTTTCCTTAAAATTCCTTTGTTCCAGAACAGGTCAGTGATTCTGTGTCTTGGCATGCTGAAGTATTCTGCCACTAGTTTGGAGATACAGCCATTTCTAAGGTTGACTTGCTCATGTCAAATTGTTGTCTATTCTCTTGCACAGAGACTGTTCTGCATAAAGTGCAGTAGGGGTCATTGCTGGGAGAGGATCGCATAAATCACACTAAAAAATGAGCAACACACCTCTGATGTTGTGGGTGACATTATTAGGGCCTGTAATGGTGTTATCAGAGTACATGTATGCACAGAGGTGGCATTCAAGTCTGTAACATGGTCTTGTTGCTGTACTTGCATCTATATTATATGCTTTGTTGGTTTGGAGAGCTGTTTGTAAGCAGGTAAAGGCCTGCTACCAAGAGCCTGTGAGCAGACAGTTTTGTTGTCCAAAATTGGTTGTAGCTTGTTGATGATAATTTTGAGAAGTCTCAGCTGTGACAACAAGTGGTGCTCTGACATTTTCTGTTTAGGGTCTCTCTTGTAGTATATTGTTCCTGGGTATAGTCTTGCCTTGTTAAGACTGTTTTTTCACCTCATTGAGTGGATACTGTAGTTTGAGAAAGGCCTGCTGTAAATCTATCAGTTTTGAGTCTTGTGATCTTGAGCAGACAGGGTTGTATTGGAGACCTTGACTGTAAACTAGGAAGAATCTGGAAGCATGTAGGTCTGTGTAGTGATCCAGGGTATTTAAAATAAAATATTTACTTGTCCGTTAAAAAAACGATTTATAAAAGTATGCAAATTATAAATCAGTGGTCAACAATTGATACAGCAGAATGAACTGCACAGCAAAAAAGCAGTATTAATGGGTCAAAATATTACACAATATCATCAGTGCCCTCATTATTTAGTACTAGTAACTTTCCAGGCTTCATAGTTTGCTTGGAAAAATATGGGGACACCGGTCTTATTTCAAGATGCAACAAATACCCTTGATTTTCCAAAAGGAGGGGCAAATAGATTGTTACAGAACTTGCAGATAAATTCCTAGACAGAGAACAGTTTGCAGATATTATAATCAGAAAAATGATAATGTGTTCTCATGCAACAATGTACATGTCATGTGCAAGAAGGCTTTAGTTTTGCAGTAATGTACTTCTGCTTTTGAATGTGGAAGATCAGCAATGGTAGATAACACATGATATATGTAACTGTTATTTGAATCTACTTTGCAATAACTGAATATTTGCTTTTGTATGTTAATGGTACAATCCTATATATGTCTACTTAAATGTTGATGTCATTGTTACGTGCCTTCAAGCTTCTTGGGTAAGGTTTGTTCAGAGGAGATTTATCATTACCTTCCTCTGAGGCTGAGAGATTATGACTTGCTCAGGGTCACCCAGTGGGTCCCCATGGCTGAGCAGGAATTCAAACCCTGGTCACCTGGAGTCAAACTACTATATCACACTTGCTCCTTTCTACTCAAAAGTGCACCCCATTAAGTAGAATGGGACTTATTCTCAGGACAGCATGAGTAGGATTCCAGCCTATCTGTGTTAAATTTGCAATGCCAGCATGGGATGGCTGAAAGACCCATGAAAATGAAAACAAACTTTTTTTTAAGATCATATTACATCATAACATTTTATAAAATACAGTAGAATATTTCTCTTCTCCTGAAAATAAAAGTAAATAAATGTGTCTAATGCATCCAAATTTGAACACTCTAAAGAACTACTAATTTCACTGGCTAAGTAAAGTATCTTGTATCTTTTCCATCAAATCCCACAAAGTAGCTTTAAGAGACACAGACCATTGTATGGGCAGAAATGCCCCGTTGGTGCTGGTGTGTCAAAGAAATCCATCTTCTTAACTTCTCGGGAGTCAGAATGTACATATATTCATTTCTTAGTCACAGAAGGAGGAAAGGGAAGAACAGATTGCCTAGCATGTGTTCTTATTGTGGGAGTTCATCCAGCCTGGCCTCAGGCAGAGTAAGGCAGGGACTGTTTCTCTGCTAAAATGGTGCTGATGGGATCCAAGTACAAATAACAGAACTCTGCAGCTCGAGCAGAAAATGTAAAAACAGCAACAACAACAACAACAACAAAAACCACCAGGTTGTGATATGTGTCAGGCAATGTCATGCAAATGGTCCAAGGTACAACACAGGTAAGCCTTCTACTAATTGGATATGACTCTATCCATGAGAGAATGAGGGAGGGTCTTACTTCCAAAAACTGAGTTCAAAAATAACCCCATAAAGAGACAGTTTGTAATATATTTTTTGTCTGCCTAATTAGCATGGATGAAACTCGGATTTGAGGAAAATAAATGAAACTCAGGTTACCTGCTGGAACAGGAGCTAATTACTATAGGTTGGATGCTCTCCCATATTGGGGGGAGGGGGGAGAATTGACAAGAGGTGCAAAATTAATCCTGAGGCAGTTTTTTAAGAACTTGTTTTGCTTATAAAGAAAAATTAAGGCCAGAAATTTTGCCTTTGCTCTCAGTAATTAGGCACAAAAAATTTAATACATTTAGGTATTATTCTCACAAACAGTAATAATAATTGTTCTAAATTATTAGATATGGATATTGAATTTAATATAGTTTTAGGGACAAACTGACAGATGACTTCCCTGATACCAATAGCAATGGCATTGATATTTATATACCTCTTATCAGTGACAAGTACTCCCCAGGCAGTTTACAGTGGATTTTTTTAAGCCAATTGCCTCTAATAAACTGGGTACTCATTTTACCAGCCTATGGAAGGCTGTGTGAACCTTGGAGCCCTCTGGGATTGAACTCATAACCTTGTGGCTTGAAGTACTGGCATTTAACCACTGTGCCACCAGGGCTCCCTAGTGTTTTCAAAACAGTTATTTAGGTTTGCAAGAACTGAAAATGAAGGCACTTGCAAGCCTATGCATGGATACTCAAGAAGTAAATCCTCATATATATTGCAGGGGCTGGCTGAAAGTGTGTGTTGAATCGCAACTCCCATCAGCCCCAACTAGCATAGCTAGGAGTTGAAGTTCAATAACATTTGGAGGGTTACACAGTTTCCACCCTAGTATATGAAAATATATCATTGGTCAGTTAACTTATTTTTTAAAGAACGTATGATTATCTTTTCTAGTGAGTCTTACCTTCTTGTGATATGGCCAAAGTACGACAGCTTCAGTTTAATCATCTTGGCTTCTAGGGAGAGTTCAAGCTTGACATGCACTAAGACCTATTTACTTGTCATTTTAGCAGTCCATGGTATCTTCAGAATTCTTCTCCAGCACCATATCTCAAATGAATTGATTTTCTTCATAATACCACCACCCAACAAGTTTAACATCCTAATTTTGGTGCCAGATTTTGGGGGAGGAGGCACATTTGGGTGATTTTGCAGCAAGTATGTAAATATGGGAAGGAATTATGGGGATGGTCTTACCCCTGGTAGCAAAACAGTTGCAGACGCCAACCACCATTTTTTTTAAAAAATGTTAAAATGATCATTTTTAAATGGCTTGCACTAACGTAATTCCATGGTGAAGACACTCCTCTCAGCAGTTGTCATTCTACCTCTGCAGAATACTGTGAGCCCTTTGAAATATTTCCCAACTAAAATTACCTGCCATCTGCCCAGTTTCAGGGGCATTTTTTCTCTCCTCCCCACCCCCAATAAAATTAGCACTGAAATTTCTTTCTGGAGGATTTCAGTTCAGCACAAGTTTGTTGGTTTTTAGGGTTTGTTGTTGTTGTTCGTTTGTTTTAATGTGTGGCCTTCTTTCTTTCTTATGCTTAAGGCAATGAAAGCTCTTTGTCCTTATAGTACCTTTCTGCAATGTTCATGTTGCATTGCCAGCCAACTCATGGGAGGAGAAGGTTGGGGGAATGGTCTGGCTGTGATTTTGACCTCTGGGCTAATTGCCAGAATTTTGTGACTAAAAGGAAAAAATTCACACAGTTGCCAGAATGGTATTCAGTAAAGCTGGATTTATTTACTTTTAAATAAAAATCCAATAGCTGCATTTGGCACACATACTTTAAAAGGGTAACCTGCGCCTGCATATTAAGGTTTCTTTTTTTCTTTTTACATTGAGCTCCAAGGAAGAAAAGTACAAAAAAAGGGGGAAAGGAGCAAAACTGCTAGGGTTTTTTAAAGTTGCTTTTGTGACTACTGAGAGTGGCTGAAAGCTGTTCCTAATGGTGTCTAGCTGGCCACCATTCCCCCATTCTCAAAGCTGTTTGTGAATATTAATATTCCATAATATTACTATTATTAAAAAAACAATTATATTAAAACACCAATAACAGTAATCACATTCAGCAATAACTTTCATTTTTATGCAGTCCTACCAAATGGCAGGGCAACCTCTTCCATCATGCCTATTCAACATTTTCCAACATTTCAGATTCATAGAATCATAGGAAATTTTCACACAGGGAAAATATCCCCCAGAGAAATTGGGACAGAAATATTTCTCTCCCGGAAGCAGCACCACGGTTTGCATGCCCACTTCCCTCTCCCGATATGCCGTCGTCCTCACGCTGTGTTTTTTCTTCCTTCTTCCATAATATTTTATTAATGGCGAACTTCCGTTAGTAAAATATTATGGAAGAGGAAAGAAAAAACACAGTGTGAGGATGACGACATATCGGGAGACGGAAGTGGGCGTGCAAACCGCAGCGCTGCTTCTGGGACAGAAATATTTCTGTCCCGATTTCTCCGGGGGATATTTTCCCTGTGTGAAAATCTCCATTGAATCATAGAAGTGTAGAGTTGGAAGAGACCACAAGGGCCACCCAGTCCAACCCCCTGCCATGCAGGAATACACAATCAAAGCATCCCTGACAGATGGCCATCCAGCCTCTGTTTAAAGACCTCCAAGGAAGGAGACCCCACCACGCTCCGAGGGAGTGTGTTCCACTGCCTAACAGCTCTGACTGTCAAAAAGTTCCTCCTAATGTTGAGGTGGAATCTCTGTTCCTGGAACTTGCATCCATTGTTCCATGTTCTAGTTTCTGGAGCAGCAGAAAACAAGCTTGTTCCATCCTCAATGTGACACCCCTTCAAATACTTAAACAAGGCTATCATATCGCCCCTTAACCATCTTTTTTCCAGGCTAAACATATGCAGCTCCCTAAGTCTTTCCTCATAAGGCATGGTTTCCAGACCTTTCACCATTTTAGTCGCCCTTCTCTGGACACGCTCCATTTTGTCAATATCCTTTTTGAATTGTGGTGCCCAGAACTGGACACAGTATTCTAGGTGAGGCCTGACCAAGGCAGAATAGAGCAGCACTATTACTTCCCTTGATCTAGACACTAAACTTCTATTGATGCAGCCCAAAATCACATTGGCCTTTTTAGCTGCCGCATCACACTGCATCACACAGATTCATCACAAAGATTCATCCTGTAACAGTTCATTAATTGGTGGAGGAATTTTGTTTTTCTGAAATTTTTGAGTTCCCCTTCTTTGCTGTTTATGAAGTATTGTCAAAGTTGACTCTGAAAATGGAACAGTCTTTGATGTGAGTGTTCACCTTTATTAAACACATAAGTAACTGAAGAACAACCTCAAGAGAAGGAGGTATAACTATCAAAACAATGCCTTTTCTTTTCTTTTTATAACCTTAATAGTGAAGCTTCGAGATTTTCCCTAAATCCGTCTTGACCAATCACGTTTATTGAGGAAATGATTATCAGACTAGCAGCGCCCTTTTGACTTTTATGCCATGGCAACAAGCTTTTCTTTGTAATCTTTCCTTTTTGCACACTGTGTCCCAAACAATTTAACCACAGACCCTTCACAGACCCAAATTGATGGGTACCATGTTTCCTGTTTGAAACTTAACTGGGTCAGGCCATTGACTGCAGATTCCTCCAAAGAGTTGCAAACTTCTTGACAGCAAAAGCTAGCAACTGTGACCTGCTTACAGTCTGGTCAGAGCCTTTATTTCTAAGCTATTGATTTCTGATAATTAAAAATCACTTTCATAGTGTCAACAAATCTGTATTTGGCATGCTGTGCTGCAAAAAGTTTCATCCAAAGATACTATCTATCCAGCAGGGGGAGGTATACTGGTTCCATCTGTATCTGCACATTGGATCTAACTGTTACATGCCTTCACACCCTCTTCCCTACAATAATTCATTAGTTGGCAATAATTCATAGATTGGCAATAACTGACAGTTTATGTAGGTCCCGGTAGACCAGGCCATTCCCAGAAGGGTTCATGCAAAGGTCACCAGAGACCTAAACAAAGTTGACTTGAGACTTTATCACACTACACTGTTATAGTGCTGTTATTCCAATTAAACTGCTCTGGCTGCCTCCTGTGGAATTCTGGGGTTTGTAGTTTAGTGCAGCCTAAGAGCTCTCTGACTGAGAGTGCTAAATGCCCTCCCTAAACTGCAAATCCCAGGATTCCACAGGTGGCAGCCAGGGCAGTTAAAGTGGAAAAAGTATCGCTGTAATGGTGTAGTATGATAATCTGCTATTAGAAATTCTCCAATAACAGTTATGCCAGGTCTGTTTGTGCAAAGCCTGCTTAAATAAATTGTTGGGAAGGAATGTGCTAATCAACTCTGGACACACCTGGCAATCAGTCATACTGTAAAACAAACAAGTGATCAGAGCACTCATTATTCTGCAAAGGTCTTCCTTCATAACTCTGCCTATCCAACAATACAAGCTTGCCTCAAACCCACCAGGTTTAATGATCCAGCCATTAACAGCAATTAACAAAGCCAGAACTTCCATTGTTTAATTCTGGGAAACTCACTCAAAAAATTTCTTCACTCAAAACACTCCTTAAGGGTATGATATTGAGCATAAATATTACCCCAAGACATGATCAAAGCATGCACAGCTTCTCCTACCTCATCACTCTGCTATGTGATCCTCAAGCACCCAGCCTGAGTATTTCTTTGCTGCACGAATCTCTACTCTTTGGACAGGTAAAGTATAGCCAATCATCCCCAAAATCTATTCCTCTATCCAAATACTTCCTCCTAATTCTTTGCTAGCCTTGTATAACTGCTTGAAGCATGAGTGCGTGTGTGAGTGGTACCATCATTATTTTCCGATAAAAACATTTTTATTCTGTGAAGTTGAAGGCTTTTTTTATTCCATTTTGGCTTGGAGTCTCCTCAGTTAGTACTTGTATACACAGGTGTAAAGATCCCAAAGTGACCTAACCTCTTGCAACCATACTTTTGAGCTAATTAAAATTCCCCAACATAATACCATAAATCAGAAATCATGAGTGGGTCCCACAGACCCCCAGTAATTCAGGTAACATAACAAAGAGATTCCACCTAAACATTAGGAAGAACTTCCTGACAGTAAGGAGATTATCAGATGGGTAAAATATCGCAGGACAGGGACGAGGGGAGATTGCTATCTTTCTCCCTTTTCAGATGACATCGCCCTGTCCTGGGATGCTCTTGTCCTGCTCCTGTCCCCCCCCCCCCGCGCTTCTTCTTGTTCATGGAAAAATCATAACAAAATCACAGGCGATTGAAAAGGTGTGGTACAGAAACAGTTTCCAGGGACACATGTGATAATCTCATAAGAGCTGTTTGACAGTGGAGTGCACTGCCTTGAAGTGTGGTGGAGTCTCCTTCTTTGGAGGTTTTTAAACAGAGGCTGGATGGCCATCTGTCAGAAATGCTTGCATTGGGTATACCTGCATGGCAGGGGGTTCGACTAGATGGCCCTTGTGGTCTCTTCCAGCTCAGTGATTCTATGATTCTAACAGGGTCTTGGATGAGCAGAAAAGCATATATGCTTGTGCAAAGTGGCAAGTGGTTGTTCTCCCGTTTCTGTTGATGCCATCTATTCTTGTATTCCATCCATGACATTTGGAAGGTGCCCTACCTTTCAGGAGTGGATGGAAAGTACAAAGGTCGATAATGGAGAAGAAGGGGTAGGAATTCTCTATTCCATCCATTCAGTTCTGTAAGTGCTTCCTTGGTCCAACCCTCTTGGGAATGAGGAGCATGTGGCCTTTGAGATTGCAATTCATACCATCCCTTAGCATTGTACTGATCATGAGAGGTGTAGTCCAATAATATCTGGGAGGTCCCAACCCTGTTGTAGACTTTACCTTGTTGGATAGCTTTGGGTAGACAATGTCCCCTCAAGGAAACCACAAAAAGGATGAAAGGAAAAATTTAAGCCCATCAGAATTGTGGTCCTTGTTTCTGCTGCTGCTCTGGGGGCTAAATTCACTATTTTAAACCCTCTAGATCTAACATGACTCACTAGAAAAGACAAAAATGCTTGGTAAGGTAGAAGGCAGTAGGAAAAGAGGAAGACCACATTACAGATGAATAGGCTCAATCAAGGAAGCCATGGCCCTGAGTCTGAGCAGGGCCTGTTGATGATAGAGTGGCTTGGAGGTCTCTCATTCATAGGTTTGCCATAAGTTGAAGTTGACTTGATGGCAGTTAACAACAACAAGATCTAACTAATATAGCCAGTTATAAGAGAGGGTGGAAGTTGCAATTTTACAATATCTGGCGGAACCACACTTTGTCCATCTCTGTCCTGTACATGGGGGAGGGGGGAATATAATCACAGTTCTCCCATAGTCTTGAGTAACTGCAATATGAATATTAAAAGTCTAAGTCTGGAGCTGGGAGCTGGATTCAGCTGTGTTCTAATGTGAAATTTATTTGTGTAAAGTTATAAACACAAACCAGTTTTTTCCCCCCAGTGTGATCTTATTATGGTATATTTTAAAGAGTTACAGGCAAGTGAGCTGGGGGAAAGATCTAGTCTCAAGGTTACCCTAGCAACCACTGCCAAAGAACAGAAAGATTCATAAAAATCCATTGTGTGTGTGTGTGTGTGTGTGTGTGTGCAACTAGCTGTTATGCACTAGAATTTACAGCATGAAGGAAATACTTGAGGAAGATGGAAGTATGTTTGGAGTGCTTCCTGCTTTATTTCATGAGTACATGTTTCTAAAGCTTGGAATTACTGGTGTAGTGCATTTTGGAGTTCTTTCTTAATGTAGTTTTTTGTGCATTCTCCCCCCACTCCCAATGCTGACATGATTTGTAGATACTCATAAAAATGTTATGTTCTGCATTATTTTAATGCTGGTGACAAGACAATGTGTCTTCATCAGCTATTGGCCTATCATACCTCTGATTTTCTCTAAGGAAATTATCAGATGCAGCAGACATGGCATGCTCACAGTGCCAGCAGAACGCAAAAGGAAGTCAATATCAATTGACATCGCCCTTTTTGTGTTCCACAGGTGTTATGCTAAAGTTTCTTTCTATTGACCGCTGAAGCTCCCCTGTGCTACTTTAGTGCCGGCATTGCTGGGGTGCAAAACCTCGGGCCATTTAAATCCCATCACTGCAGCAAGAATGGCCGGTCTGGTGCAAACACTTCTGGGTGAGATTGGGACATCCAGATAGGTTTCACTCTTTTTATGACCCTCCACGGGTTACTTGGGACCTTTAAAGTGTATGTATGTGCTTTGTGTAACTTTAAATGTGTTTATTTTCTTTTTCTTTTTAAACTTCCCACACGATGAAGTCTCATGGGATTTTGAGTGAGGAAGTGTGAACGGGGCTCTGTTCATTTCCTCTTTGTTGACAGGGAGTCTTTGATGGAAAGGGAAGGTAAGTGTGGGGAGCATTCTTTTGCTGGCATAGAAATGGTTTGTTGTATGCTGGCAAAAGAACGTTTTAAACTGGGTCTCTGATAATCTCCTAAAGCTTAATGAATAATTTCAGTCTGGTGTAAATCTGGTGCTGTATAACAATGTGGCAAGCGATAGTCTTAGAGGTTTAAGATTCAGGGGGTGGGGAGCAAAATGAAGACCTTGTCTCTCAAAAAAGATTTCTGCCCAACTATAAAATTTCTCTTCAGCCCCCAAATTTCAAGCATTTTTAAAATTTATTTAGGTCACATACACAAGGAGCAAGTCCCATTGAACACCATAGGTCTTACTTCTGGATAAACATACCCCATCTTATACTATGCATAATAATAATAAAAAAATCTCTACACAGACAGGCCTTCAACTTCACAAAATTTTCCTGAAGATACCTCTCTTTATTTTTAATAGTTCATTATCCATATTCATATTGATAATGTTCTGCAAGGATCAACAATTTGCTGTGCACCAGCATCTAGATTCTACCTGAAATACAGTTTTGAACATTTTTATTGGTGGCTTAATAAAATCATCCCATCGGCAATTCTCCATTATAGACCTTAATGATCATTCCCAAACGAGCCATTAAACTGCAACGATTCCCATACTCATTAGAGAGTAAAGAACTGCCATGTCTGCACTGAATGCGGAAAATAACATGCTTTCTCCCACCCCCACCCCCACATGACTGAAAAAAGTACAGGTCCTGTGAGCTTTTGGAGCTTGTTCAAGTCCTATTTAACCTAAAGAACACTAGAAAAAGTTGTATGTCTTTTGTCTGCTTTTTTTGTTGTTGCCCAATTAATCTGGTGAAACAGAATTGATAAGGAATCTATTGGCAAACTGTGGTTATCTCCTGGTTAGTTACTAGCAAATGTGCCCATTTGTACACAGGCTGGAATAGCCCTTAGTACAATATACCAAATCTTGAAACTACATTACACAGTGACCAGACACATTATGCTTTCCTTGCCTGAATGAAACCATAAGGTTTGGGATTCTTAAATAACGCACTGACATGGGGCTTATCTACATGGGCAATTTACCCTGGCTTGCCCCTGTTCCAGAGCCCTGAAGTCCAAAGGATGCAGGGCATTTACCCTGAACTGCCCCTAGGCAGTCCTTACCACCTGGGGGCAGATATGGGGCTGGAACAGAGACAAGCCAGGACAGGGCCTGATAACCACTATAGGAAAAAAAAAACCCTGTTTAATTATTCACTTACTCCTGTTGCCAGCTCCCTGGCTCTCCCAGTAGTAAGGCAGGGGTCCTGCAGCATGTGACCAAGGCTGATCATATGCAGGGGAATTCAGTCACAGGTTGCAGGGCCCCTTCCTAGTTTCCGCATCAGCTGCAGTGACCAGCTGGCATTCTGTTTGGACTCTGGTCTGTTTTCTCGTAATGGGGGGGGGGGATGGGCCAGCTCTGAAGTCAGGCTACGCCGATGGCGAACTGGTGTGTCCTGAATAGTGTAGATAAGCCCATTGTGTACCCCTTCAGCCCCTCTTGTGGGTCAACCATATTACAGGGGAGGGGGTAGGTCTATAAATTTATCTTCCATGGACTTGAACTATACTTGAAGCCTTATGGCGGTTTGAGACGTCTGCCATATAATGATGACTAGAGATGGTATTGTGGGCCTCAAACATAAGGTTGTATTTAAAGTGCTTTAAATAAATCATTTCATTTTCATGGTCAAATAACACACATCCCTAGGATCCTTTCAATATGCCCACTAAAACTGAGGTGTCTAGACTTAGATCTATGTCTCTGGCAGACAGCCATTTTCTCATAGGTTATTGCACAGTAGTGTTTGGAAAGATGGGTTTACAGAAGACCAAAGCGGTGCTATGAAAAAACAGGCCTGTACTCCATGCAGAATGCAGTCCAAAGGTTGTTTCACACAATGCGATTTCCTGACATAGAACAAGTACCACAAGTGTGTTGTCTGAATGGTTCCTACACACAGTTATCTGACAAACCCATGTATTTTATTTATTTACAACATTCTTGTAGTGCTGTTTGTAAGTCTCAAAACAGTATGCCATAAAAAGGGAATTTTCAAAATCACACAAATTAAAAAGAATACAAAAAGGGAGAGTAAAATAAATCACAAATGTCTCTCTTTGGCTTTCCTTCGCAAACAAAGATTCAGGAAGGACTCATCCCGCGCTTTCTGCAAGTGCACTGATGACTAAAAAGGCCAATCCGAGATAAACAAGTCCGGTTACAGAAAGCACAACAGAAGGTCTCCTTGGGTGATGTTTCCAGGTTGTGATTCTTTCTGCATTGTCATTTTTCTTCAAGACTTGTTTGGTGTGAGTTCTCAAATAAGGCTGCAGCATTGTGGATAGTGCGTCTCCATGCCTCCCGATGTGAGGCCAGGGCGGACCATTGTTGGTTATCAAATTGGCCGAGCCTGAGATGTTGTTTCAGAGAGTCCTTGTATCGCTTTTTTGGAGCACCCCTCTTACGCTGATCCATGGTGAGTTCACTGTAGAGTAGTATTTTTGGGAGGCGATGCGCCTCCATCCTAGAAATGTGCCCTGCCCAGCGCAGCTGTGTTCTCAGTATCATGGCCTCAGTGCTGGTGATCCCCACTTGCTCAAGGACAGCAACATTCGTCACATAGTCAGTTCAGTGTGTATTTAGGATTGTGCGAATATAGCACTGATGAAAGCGTTTGAGGAGTCGTAAGTGGTGGCAATAGGTGACCCATGTTTCAGACTCATAAAGGAGAATAGACAGTACAATGGCTCTAGACACACTGATTTTTGTGCTTCACCTCAGGTGTTTATTACTCCAGACTCTTTTGTAAAGTCTTCCAAATGCGCTATATGCCTTTGCTAATCTGTGATCGATCTCTTTGTCGAGGAAATCACAAATGTACAATAGGGAAAAGTACATTTCAGCTCAGTCCTGATAAATAACATACCTTTATCCCATCTGCCTTCAAAATTCAATAAAGACAAGTCCAGATGGGCCTCTTTATAGAGAGTGTAAGCTGCCAAGCAACAAGTATGACTTGGGTGTGGGGTGGCTGGCTAAGGGAGACAATCCAGTTTTGCTCTTGCAAAAGCTGCTTTTGACGTCTTGTCCAGCCATCCTTTATTTTAAGCCTGGTAATCTATATGCAGACTTGGGGATAATTGTCTTCTTAGGCCCATAGTAATTTAAGAATATTGCCTAAATGACAATATGAACCACTAGGCTCATTGTAGACGTTAACAAGTGGGTATCTTCAGCAAAAAAATTGCAGTGTGGAATACTGCTATACAGGTTGCCGCAAGCCAGCCATGCACTTTTCTGGGATACTCCATCCCATCTGTCTACTCGGTGTTCACACAACCACCCATCCCCTCAATGTTCACTATTATTATATAGAATTATTCTCACTGTCAGAGTTCAGTTCTGGGTGGCCACTGAGTAGGAGCCAAGAGGCAAGCAAAAGAAAAGTGAATCAGCAGCATTGGTAGTCAAAACCAATAAAAACTATCATTTCCCAAGCGCCAGTGAATGGTGGCTGGTGGATTTCATGCCTATGGAGTGATGAAGCTGCTGTGAGTTTTTGTCTGAACTTTAAAGGAGGCTGAACCCTATCCCCAAAAGAGTGGTTTGTCTATCTCTTTTAAAGTCCCAAACAAAACCTGGAGCCAATTCACTGTCCCACTGATATAGTAGCCACTAGCCATCATTGTTTCCAGCCCAGTCAGGAAGCTTGTAGTTATTCCTGCTGAGAAGAGCCAATTGGCAACCAAGTTGAAGAAGTCTTTTTTAGCATTTGGGCATCCACTACTGCTTCAAAAAATGTTTCCAGTCTGTACTGCTGGTGACTCGACATGGAATAAGAATTGCACAGTGACATTCTTTGCTTTAATCGTCGAGGATCCTGCTATTCACCCATTCATGTGAGGTGCTAGACTCAGAGTATGGAGAAGAATCAAATACCCATGTAACAGGGACATATCCTAGCTTACGCATCCCTGGCTCACTGATGCTTCCTCTGTGAACTTTATGTTTCATATTCTACAGCATACCAAACGACTTATGTTGGGACAATTTTGCAACCAATCTGTACATGTTACCACCAGGCCAGTTAAATCTTACAGGCCAAGAACTACTCACAGGTTGCCATTTGGTCATCCCTCAGTTGGCGTATAGCTATTATACACCTACTTACTGATCATAAATCTATGATGTTGTTGTCTGGTGCCTACAGGTCAACTCTGACGTATGGCAGAGGTTTTCTTGGCAGGATTTATTCAGAAGGGATTTGCTCTTGCCTTTCTCTGAGGTGGAGAGAGTGTGATTTGTCCAAGTTTACCCAATAAGTTTCCGTGGCTAAGAAAGGATTCAAGCCTGGTCTCCCAGAGTCCTAGTCCAACACTCAAACCACTATACCATACTAGTTCCCAGTGCCGATAAACAATGCTGGAATATAAATAGATTACAGACTTTTAAATAAATGAATAAATTAGTTTTATTCCAATCAGTTTCCAGAATGCTACCTGTTAATATGTAGGCTTTGTAACTACAGCTAACTTCTTCCATCTACAGGTTAAAGCAAATATTGTACTTCCTCTGCAAAGCAACTGTGTTCCCTGCTTTGACCTGTAGATGGTAAAAGCCCAGTGTACAACATTACTCAGAATATTTTGTGTGAAATTTGCTTCCTTTACATTTTTGTGTTTGATATAGCTACTCTAAGGTCTTCATCATCTGAAATTCTCCCAGATCACTTTGGGCTTCTTTACTTTAGAATATGTTGTTACACAGTCTGATGACCTAATCCATATGTGTTGAACTACAGATCCCATTTTCTCCAGTGGGCATATCCATTTCTGCATTGTCAGTGGGTGATGGGGGTATACTCTAAAACATTTGGATGGTGTG
The DNA here is from genome assembly GCA_030847615.1 of Gambelia wislizenii. NCBI lineage: Eukaryota > Metazoa > Chordata > Lepidosauria > Squamata > Crotaphytidae > Gambelia > Gambelia wislizenii. The sequence continues at coordinate 32,249,039 of JAUMIR010000005.1, forward strand.
ACATTGTGTAAGAAAGTTATTGGCATTTGCGCATGAGCATTCTTAGCAAATAATTTATTATTTACCCTCAATGGTACATATCTGGAATTTGCTTCTGAGAATGATAACTATACATTATCTGCAATTATTCTGTCCAATTTTCCAATGTGTACATTTATGTAAATATAATTGGTTAATTATTATATTAAAAGCAGGCAGTTAATCACTAAAACAATCTTTTCAGCAATTAGCAATCTAGCAGCTGTAAATATCTACTGAAGCAGTAGGTTAGTTAATTTGCAGTTTTTTAAACAACAAAGCACTAGGCCTATGGTAGAAAGTTATAGAAAGTATTCTTTGGGGTAAGAGACAAATGTTGGAATGAACACCATCTCCTAATCTAGGAAAAGCTTTTGGAGTGTGAACTCAATGTGTTGAATCACAGGACACCATACAGCCTTTCAACCAATGAAAGCTATTTTTTTTTCCCCTTTTCAGAATAGCTTGGTAGTACACTACTTTGCGCATTTGATGAAGTCATTTCTGGCCCACTAAATTTTAGGCCACAATGATTTTGTAATGTAAATTTAGTATGCCAAACCATGTGGCAGCTAGAAGACCATTTTGGAAGGTGCATCACCAGTAAGGTGATGGAAACTTCATAGTGCTTTAACATGGTGTGTGGGTTGGTGCTAGAATAATCTATCCATGTGGCATCATCATCATCATCATGACAATATACCATCATCATGAAGTCTGAGGATTTAGGAGTTTATTAAACGTATCCAAAAAACACAGGTGTCACATGAGGATGACATTACGTCCCACAAACTGGTCCCAGTTTCAGCCGTGAGTAAGGCATCCCTTTTCATTAATGTGGAGGTCCCATCAATGAAAGCAACACCTTACTCATGGCTGCAGCACAGAGTCAGCACATGAGGACAACAACATTGTCTGAAACTGGGCCTCATTCGTGGGACAGTAATGTCGTCCTTGTGTGCTCCTCTTGTGTTTTTTTGCCACATCTGATAATCTCCTCAGATTATACATTTAATATTTATTTAGAAAAGGAACTCCCACAAGAGGTGAAATATGTCTCTTTGTCATAGCATGTGATTTTCCTTACCTGCTCTGTTTTATGATTGATCCTTGGAAGGTAAACTGAGGTTTAATTTGCAAGTTTTGATGGTTCAAGTGCATGTTTTTCTTTGTAAGAGGGAAAGTACTTAAATTAATTCCACAGAATAAATATTTCTTATAACTTCTAATTTGACTCCAAGAAGGCAAAAGCCAGAAATAATGTATTGTGCTCTTACTCTCACATCTTCTTGGTAGGAAAGAATGAGGGTGCACTGAAGAAGCAGCACCTAGTACGAATGGCACCAGTCTTGCCAGAAGAGGTGAAAACATTAGTTTGTCCTCAGTGTTATCAAATGAAGTGAGCAGAGATTCATGTCTATGCAGTTTCAAAGCATTGGTATCTCCCTTTGCAAATAGCTATGCTAAAAGTGCCATCAGCTCCTTACCTGTATTTCCTCTCACCCACCCACTTTTCAAAACATGCCCTCCTCAACCATACTAGTTCATATTAACCTTCCTGCACCTCTGCTTAAAGTGAATCCCAAAAGCCCTCATCAGTCCATTGATTCGTTGAGGTTGTGGTGGCCTCCATGCTAATTACTAAGAATATACTTTGGGGCTTTTCCAGATGTGCCCTGATTAGTTTGTGGGCATTGAACATCCATCTGTGCTTTCCAAAGCTGCCAGTGAAAAATTGCTTATTGAAGAGGAATGAGTACATTAAGAGCCAAGAGAAGCAAGGGGGGGGGGAGAGAGAATTCAAAATCTCAAAGCTTTAACACTTATTTTAATAACAAGGTCACTTAGAAAGTTGGTCATTCCATCTACAGTTCATATAGCAAAGGGGAACCCCAACCTGTTTTAAAACTAAGCATCCACAGGAATCAATATCTGTCTTTCTGTTATTTAAATTGCTACTGCCTTTATTGGTAGTGCTACCAACCAGCCATACTCTTTTGGGTCCAACCACTCCTGGGGCCTGAGGGACAATTAGTATTTTATGCACTTTATCAGATGAAGTAAATACTGCCCCAAAAAAACAACTGTGTCATTTAGGACACGATGATAACACAAAGGGTGAAATTATTAGACACCCTCATTGTTCAGCCATTCCCACTGCATAGCACTGGTGCAGATGAGGCGTCACTTTCTTATTGCTGGGATAAGCTGTCAATTAAAAGTGACACCTCATTCATGACCATGCAGGAATGGCTGAATGATGACATCATTTGATAATTTCAGCCTTTTGTGTTATCGTCACATCCTTATGACATGGTTTTTGCTATGTCTGATAAAGTCCTGAGTGACTGAATAAAAGACTCCAGGCTGTGTCAAAAGCCTTTGTCAAAGTCATTTTGAAATTGCCCCACTTTGAAAGATGAAATGAGACGTAAATGGGATGCCTTTTCTGTGGTAGCATCTAAAATAGGAAACACCATCCTCAGGCATATTCATCACCCTAATTGGGGTGCTTGTACCTGTTAATCACTTTTTAAAAATGTACATAAGAATTGTATATATTTGGTACTTATTTGGTTCCTCCTCCTCCTCTTTTTCTTCTCTGCCCCCTCTTTTTTTATTATTTTTGAGCCTGCTTTGTTATAATTGATTGTTTTAGCTGAGCCAGATTGCAGGATTGAGACAGTTTAAATCAAGACATGTCAGATCCTGGCCAATGTACATGCCAGTTATTTATCTGGTTCCATTCTCAGTCTTCTAGGTTTTTTTGGCCTACCATAGTTTCTCTCCTTAGTCCCTTTCACACTACACAATTATATCACTATATTCCATTTTAACTGCCATGGTAACATTCTATGGAATCCCAGGATTTGCAGTTTAAGGAGGGGTATATTTAGAATTCTCAGCCAGAGAGGCTCTGCAGTCCCTGGATTGATCTATAGAGTAGTTCTATTGAAATAAAAAACTGGTGACATAGAGGTCTAAGTGTTTCATTTGTTGTGTTCCTTCAAGTTGTTTCCCACTTATGGTGACCCTATAGGCAACCTATCATGGAGTTTTCTTGGCAAGATTTGTCAGAGGAGGGTTGCCATTGCCTTCCACTGAAGCTGAGAAAGTATAACTTGCCCAAGGTCACCCAGTGAGTTTCCATGGATGACTGGGGATTTAAACCCTGGTTTCCAGAGTCATAGTCCAAAGTTCAAACCTTTACACCACACTGACTCTCTAAGTGTCTCATAGTCCTGGTTTAAAGTAATGTATCTTCAAACACAGCAACATGGCAGGTTCTTGAGTTGTGTACAGGGAAGAACTGAAAGTTATTTGTTACTTTCAGATTATATTGGCAATCAAAGGTAGGCCACGGTTCTGGTGCCAGCCAGGCTTTAAAGGTCTATTGACATATTTCTTAGTTTGCCTTCATCAATAGGGCCTTTGCCTCTCCCTGTCTTTCTTGTCTGAATCCAAATGATTCCTTTGTTCCTCTGTCTAAACTATTTATATTGATTGCCAGTTACTTCTCAATGTCCTTCTCAAAATATTCAAAAGCCTCTTGGAAAGTAAGTGCATTACCCCCTTCTTCATCTTTTGTGCATTTATTTTACTTTGAGTGAGAATTACATGATCATTTTAATTGGGAATTTCATGGCAAGATGAAACAGTCCTGCAGTTCTTATAAATTATCCTCATATAGTAACAGTTGCATCTCTATTGAAAATGAGTGTCACTGCTTTGTCAGTGACCCTGTTCTTTATATCTCTGCTTGAGCACATCCCATGGATGCTTATCCCAATAGCAACTACAAGGCTCTTTTACTTTGTGGTAAGCCTTATCTATTTTTAAGTGACTGAGCAAACTAGACTTCACAAATGTTATGCTGTCCAGATATATAAGACAACAAGTCCCATCAGCCCCACTCCATGCTGGTTCCAACACTCTCAGAAGAGTTGGGAGTTTATTTGTGCTTATTGAGTGGAGACAAAGGGAAATTGCTGTAGTCACAGCCACCTGCTAACTTGACTCACGAAGGCCAGGCACTGTTACTATGAACAATATTGGAAAGCTGATGCTGGCCAGATCCACAACCCCATCCACACATACATGAGGGAATATGCCTTCCAAATGTCCTGATTTGGCAGGGACAGTCCCAGTTATTCTTCTGCCATCCTGCTTTTCCTGCTGCTTTTAAAATGGCCCAATTTCTCTTCCCTCCTCTCACTTCCCCCTTCATCTCCTCAGATTACTTCCATTGGTGGAAACCAAGTTCAGATTGTAAAAGTAGTGTGGATTCGATGGGGGGAGATGAGTCAAGGGACAGAATCTTGCCCTTCCTATCAGGTTCAGGCAAAAGCAAATTGTTGCAGTCTCTCCTAGCTTGTCATTAATAATTTTTGCTATCTTGACCACACTGTAATATTGCTTGGTCCCATGTGCCCCAGTGTTCACCTGTGAAATGTCAGAGTATGCACAGAGCTGTACAGTTGTCCCTCCATATCCATGGATTTGGTATCCATGGATTTAAGTATTCACAGCTTGAAAATATTCTTTAAAAATAATAATCCAAAAAGCAAATCTTGATTTTGCCATCTTATATAATGGACACAATTTTGGTATGCCATTGCATATAATGGGACTTGAGTATTCACGGATTTTGGTATCCATGGGGGGTCCTGCAACCAAATCCCAGCGAATATGAAGGGACAACTGTATATGCAAGCTGCCCACCATTTTAATCATCCACACTCAACATAATGCAGTTTTGCTCCACAGTTTCATGGAAAATTAAACTGGGACATCTGCTGACTTGGGCTCTGGGGGTGGCCCATGGTTCAAACAGGGGGGCTCACCCTAAAATGACAGAGTGAGGTGCTGCCCTTGCTCAGACCATGAACTGAAGGTAGTACAGCTTATTTTGATTACAATGTTTCGGTGTGATGGTGGGTCAGAGACACTGTGGGTACCCAACAGGTGTCAGGATCAACCCCTTTGCTCCTCCTCCTGCCATAATCATTAGTTTCCCCAGGGCTTTGATGTAGAATGTGCATAGCAGTTTGTTAAGGGTGAAATGAAGTATATGTAACTGTCAGGGCTGTGCTTGCTGAAACAGATAACCAAGCATGTGTGATTAAAGGTTCTAGCCTCAAGATCAGAGACTCTGGGAAAATGTTAACTTTTGTTTTAAGGAATTCCTATGTCAGTGGATGATGGAGAACCAATAGCTAGGTAGCCCACCAGATTTTGTTAATTGTAAAATGCTTTTAACTTAGAGTGTAACCATTAAGCCCTCAGCCTCAGCAATGACTTTGTATTGTATGCTTCCTGGATTTCTAGCAATAAACCTTTCTGATGCAATCTGAAACCCGTGCTCTGTGAGTTTGGGAATGCTGATACCTGACAGCGGGACTGCAGTTGACTACTACTAATAGGAGCTGGGTACTTCACCAGGTGGAATTTTTCTGCAGGCCCTCTTACACCTGGGATTTGCCCCAGGAAAAGTCCTGTAATCTGCATATCTCTTGGGGAGGGGCTGATACTGCTATGAATTTGCACCTCCAAAATACCTACTTAAGATTTCCATTTGTGAGCAGATTATGACATTGATTCAATCGGTCACCAATGCTTTCTTCCCCAAAGGAACTGCAAGCTATAAAGGCTTCCTACCATTTGGCAGCACACCAAATAATATTTTCCTTGGTTCTTTACTATCCATCTGGTAGCAGCAGGCTCTTGGACTTCTGCTGCCATCTCCTCTGGCTTCCCTAATGAGTTGTATTACTTATACAAGATCTACACAAGATTATGTAGAGTAACTGGAAGGGTGAGACACTTTTCATTTTTCAGCTTGTAATTTCCTGACAGAAAAACTCTGTGGGCTCTTGGCTCACATTTTGGTATTGTTTCAGAAGTCGGTGTGCTTTCTCATTTTCCTTTTTTAGCAGGGTTCTGTATTTACTTGTTTGCCAACAGGTAACAACCAGTCAGCCAGACCAGAAGAGTACAAAGTCCAATCAATTTTGGGAAACTATCCAGCCAGAAAGAAAGAAAAAAGAATTCTCTAGAGCCCCTTAAGCACTAGGATTGCATCGATCAATTACAGAGCTTGCTGACCACCTGCAAGAAATAAACCATTTATAGCTATCAGGACTGCTGTGCACCAAATGGCGTCATGATGGAACAGGCTTCAGAGCTGGTGCAGATCGATAATTGGCTTCATTTGTCTTGGTAGCAAATGACATTATTTTTTCATCTGGGTCTATTGTGGCTCAGGCATGTGTGTTTCCTTAGGACTCCCAGATCATGAATAAGTCTTGCAGACTTCAAATCACTTGCTCCTTTTATCAGAGCACTAAGGGTAATGGCTATTAGCACCCTGTTAGTGGTTCAGTTGAGAGGAATTCAGTTTGTGCAGTTATGTCTGGCCCTATCCACAGGCAGAGTGAAGCAGCAGGTACATGCTGGGAACAGTGGATCAGTGGCAGTAGTCAGTGGTGGCTGCCAGCTTTCATGTCAATGGAGCAGTGAAAAAAAACATTCTGGGTTTTAGTCTGCACTGAATGGCTTTTGGAGATATAATCCAAAATCAACAAAGAAGCAATATCTTTATTGGCCAACCAAAATGCAAAACACATGATGTAAGCTTTTGAAGCTTTTGAAGAAGCTCTATTGGCTTCTTCATCAGGCAAAAGATGTTTAGAAAGGAAGGAAGGAAGGTAGGTGGCATTGCTGGATTCACAGGCCTAAATGCTGTTTCAGAGGTTATTTGTGTTATTGTTCAGATGAGGGTCTCATGCAGGCGTGTAGAGTTGAAACAAAGGACAGTAAAATTTAAATCCTTTTCCAGCTGTGAAATTGCCTGATGAAGAAGCCGGTAGAGTTTTGAAGGTTTGCATCATGTGTTTTGCATTTTGGTTGCCCAATAAAGGTATCACTTTTTTTTAATTGATTTTGGACTTTGTTTTGCTGCATGGCCAACACAGCTACCCACAAATGTGTTTTTTGAAGATAGAGTTCAACACATTGGACAGCTCCTTTAAAATCTAGACTGAAACCTGGAGTGGATACATTGCTTTACTGACATGAAAGCGACTTCCTTTCACTAGCAATAGCCCCACTCCCTTCCATCTGAGCCTGCCTTGCATGTTCTAACTTAGGACTTCATCAGACCACCCTCCTGAAACATTCTTTGACGGCATATTATGAAACGTTTTTATGCTAGCAAAAGAACCCCCTTTAACAGACCTACCTTTAATAGCATTAGAAAGGCAGCCCTGCTGGTAACGGAGCACAGATGGAGCTCTGTTTACTTCCAGGTTCCAAATTTCACTGATTCTTGTGAGAAGACGTGACTGCGGCAAATTCAAAAATTAAAGCAAGACAAAGACATAAAACATACACACAAGCACAGAAACACACTTTAAAAGTCCCAAGTACACCGGGGGGGTGTCATAAAAAGAGCGTCCCCTACCTGGCTATCACAATCTCATCCAGAAGTGTTCTGTCATTGATGTTGTATTCCTGTGAGCACAATGGCATAAAATTTCAAACACCAGCTATGTCAGGAACAAAGTGCCACAGGAGATCAATTGATGGCTTTGCCCATCAATAAAAAGGAACGGGTTTGGACATGACATGATCATAAAAGGAAAATGTCATTTGATATGTGCGCCCTTTCACATTCATTAGGCATTGTTATGACGCTATATTTTCCTGGTCTGAAAAAGTCCTTAGTCTGTTGTCCTCAGGTACTAGGAAGGATCATATCCTATTGCTAGGAGATTCCAGAGCCAGTCAAATCAGCTTCCAAATATAGATGGAGGCTATCATCTTGTTCTTTACTCCAGGAAGCAACCTGTGTTGGCCTGGCCCTGCCTTGTACTGACATATAGGAAGAGGCAGAGGGTGTGTCCCTCCCAGTACCCCCAGGTATCAACCACACCTCCACACTGACATGTTCAGGCTAAGCAGAGGACGACCATGGCCCAAATGGAGGGAGGGGTACACCAGCACACAGACTATGAGCAGCTGGTGGACCTCAGTTGTGAATAGGTTCCATGTGCATTCAGGTGCACGTGCACATAAGGTATTTTGCAGGGATCCCACTCTAATGGAGCCACCCCAATGCATGTAGGGCTCTGTCACATTGATGCTGAAGGCACCACCACCAGGGGGTATGGCCAATTCATGCAGGGGCTATTTCTATGGCCCATGATCCTGCATCCCCTCAAATATTAGTCACAAAGAAGACAAATGTGTAGATAATCCTTCATATATATAAAAAGAAACCCACTCATGTAGCAATAGTCTTTAGACAGGTAAACACGCTTTTTGTTTTGTTTTGTTTCGTTTCAGCAGGCCTTTGAGGACTCAGGGAGAAAGGGCATTCCATAATGTGCTGTATTATCTATCTATCTATCTATCTATCTATCTATACCTTTTTAATGATCATGCTTTTAACTGCTATAAATTCTATTGAAGGTTTAATTTTTTAACTTTTGCATGATGTGAACATTTAGCTGTACCTGTTTCAATTTTTGTAAGTCACTAAGTCTCAGACTGGGAACAAGGCAAAATATTAATATAATAAACATAATACTGAGAACAACAACAATTGCTACTACTATTACTAATTGTAAGGCATAACTAAATCAAATTACAATTGTAACATAGCAAAAGATAACTTTCTTTCTTTTGCAATGTAACTATCACTGTTCAAGTGCTTAAATACCCTAAAGGGACAAGATTCTGTCTGATCTTAGAAGCTACGCAGGGTCAGCCCTGGTTAGTACTTGGATGGGAGCCACCAATGAATACCAGGTGCTGTAGGCTATATTTCAGGAAAAAACTGGCAAAACCACCTCTTGAGTATTCCTTGCCTAGGAAAGCTAAATGAAATTCAAGAGGTTGCCATCAATGGATAGGCCATTTGAAGGCATGTGCGCATACACATAACTGTTCCATATTTTTATCAAACTTCTGTAGGTACAAGAAGTACCTACAGTTCATTTTGTACCACAGGCTTGTAGTATTCTGATGCTTCTTTTAAAAAAATGTAATGTTACAGTTTCATTTTGGATTGTAAAAGACATTTCCTACTGCCTTCTACCTTGTCTTTTCTAGAGAGTAATGACTGGTAAGGTAGAAAGCAATAGGAAAAGAAGACTGTATTACAGATGGATAGACTCAATCAAAGAAACCACAGCCCTAAGTCTGGAAGACCTGAGTAGGGCTGCTGATGACAGGGTGATGTGGAGATCTCTTATACACAAGGTCGCTATAAGTTAAAGTCACCTTGACAGCAATTAACAACAACATTTCAATTACTTTAAATGATGGGAAAGTTACCTTATAAATTGTCAGTGTCGATACAAAGACTCCCTGGAACAACATCTCAGGCTTGGCCAAATTGATCACCAACAGTGATCCGCCCTGGCCTCACATCGGGAGGCATGGAGACACACTATCCACAATGCTGCAGCCTTATTTGAGAACTCACGATGAACAAGTCTTGAAGAGAAACGACAACGCAGAAAGAATCACAACCCAAAAACATCACCCAAGGAGACCTTCTGCTGTGCTTTTTGCAACCGGACTTGTTTGTCTCGGATTGGCCTTTTTAGTCATCAGCGCGCTTGCAGAAAGCGTAGGATGAGTCCTTCCTGAATCTTCGTTTGCGAAGAAAAGCCAGAGATTAGTAGCATACTACTGGGGTCCTCAAGCCTGTAAATGTAACTTGCTACTTTTTCAAACTACAAGTTGTCCCCTCATATTCACTGGGGTTTGGTTCCAGGACAACCCGTGGATACCAAAATCCGCGAATACTCAAGTCCTATTATATGCAATGGCATAGCAAAATGGTGTCCCTTATACAAGATGGCAAAATCAAGGTTTGCTTTTTGGATTATTTATTTTAAAGAATATATTCAAGCTGTGAATATTTAAATCCATAGATACCAAATCCATGGATATGGAGGGATAACTGTAATTTTCTAAACTCTGACTTTGGATGCATGTTCCTACCTCCAATTTGTGTCAGATATAGAAATAGGGAAGGAGCAGTGCAAAGAAGTGTGGTTCAATCAAAAGAGTGCTGGTGACCCTGTTGGTACCACTGGGGCCATGTTTGAAGATACTTGCTATTCCACTGAGTGGAGGGGACAGATCTGTATCCTTCCACTAATTGGGACCCTCAAGGGAAGAGTGCTTTGTGTCGGAATAGGCAAAGAATGTCCCACCAGGTTTCACTGAAATAAACAGGCCCTCCTGTCTACGTTCCCCCTCATCGTTATGAGGATCATTACAACAGTTAGAAATTAAAACTTTATTTGTCTGTCTAAAACATAAACTACCCCAGTGCAGGGCAAGAATTGATTTTTAAAGAAAGGATTTACATAATAGGCTCAGTAGCTTTGAAGAATGTCTTTTCTTAATGGTTGATCTATTATTGCAGAGCCTAAGGACAATTTTCCTAATTAAGCAATAAATCACCCTTGCAGAAAAATCTGGTACGTCACTATTAGAGCTGTAGAGAATTTTCTTTGTTTAATTTGCAACAGCCATGGTGAAGAAGCCTTTAAAAGGAAGAAAATTATTTTCCCCCCATTCATTTTGGGAGCCACATCCCCAAACACTACCCTGCTTTTTGGTTTGTATTTCATTTCTCAGTATTATTTTGGCTGCTCTTGATATTTCTGTATTTTGAATCAAGATATTAGTCACTGTTATACACTTTGAAAATGGGCATTTTCACACTTTGGAATATGGTTTCTCCCACCTTGGAAATCTATGGCCCATTATTGGTCTGAATCCAAAAAGAGGCCCAATAAATCTATGGGTTTTACTTAAGTATTGAATCATCCATTCATCAGTTGAGTCAATGGGTCTATTCTACTTGGGATTACCAACAACACAATGGGGATGAATGCAGCCCTCCAGAAGTTGATAGACTGCAAGTCCTATCACAGCTAGCCCACATAGCAGATGTTGAATAATGTCAGGTGTTACAGTCCAACAACATCTGGAGGGCTGCCTGAATCCCATGCTAGATGAATATGATTCAGGACTAAGTCATGTTTGAGGCTCACTTAAAGAGAGTTGAAAGGGTGGTGTTTAGGAGAATGCTTGCTGTTCCACAAAAAGTAGTTGGGGTAACATACAGAGCCACCTTAATACTGAGTCAGTCCATTGCTCCATCTAGCTCAATACTGTTTATGTTGTCTGGCAATGGCTTTCTGGGGCTTTAGTTTCCCCTAGCACTACCTGAAGTTTTCAGGGATTAAATCCAATAATTTTCAACATTTAAGGCATATGCTCTATAACAGAGTTATAGCCCTTTCCTCAAAGGGTGCTCAATCCTGGTGAATTAACTTTCAGTGAAGGCAATGCAAGCTCTAGAATTCTGAGACTCCTCAGATAAAGCTCCTCAGTTGAACCTCCCAACGTGGAAGACATTGGATGACCTCTCTCATGGTGGGTACTTGTGCAAAGTGAGCCCAGAAGTGGTATTGTGGCCATTTCTAGCTTTGGCTCTCCAGCAAATGTCCTGTCTCACTGTCTTCTGAAAGGTGAAACTTGCACATCTTCACCATGGGGAGATTTATGTAATGAACATTGGGACAGCTCATCTCCCCTTCCATAACAGAAATGTTCAAGTGATGCCTACCCATTATGAGACACACCCACATGATAACACATTGATTTTTCTATAAAGTAACATCTTGCTATTGGAAGGTAAATAATATGTATCATATCCCAAAGGCAGAAGGTGTATTTTCTGCTGATGTAATGTGAGTGCTGCTATGCTCTCTGTCTGTTGAGCCCTGGTGGTGCAGTGGTTAAATGCGGGTACTGCAGCCACAACATTGTGAATTGTTCCTCCAACCTACAGGGCTCCAAGGTTGACTCAGCCTTCCATCCTTCATTATACTACAATACTGCAAAATACAAGAAAATACTCTCTAGTTCTCCCAAGTGGCCAATTCAGATACTGGAAATTCTAAGAAAAATGCAAAAGACATTACAAACCAAGCATTCCTGGCTGCAGTGTGAAACAGAAACCCATATGATCCTTTCTTACCCCTTTCTCATTGTTCAGACTGAGTCAGTACACATACCCAGTAAGGAGTAACAGACAGACAATCTGCCAGCTCCCTCTATGGAATATGGGAAGAATGAAGATCTAGGTTTGGTCTGTTCCTATACAATCCCATATATCACATGTAAACTTATGCATCCCATATAACCTTATCTGAACAGCATTTTAAAAACAGTCTTTGCCACAGTATAACTCTGCTATACTGGACATGAAGGGAAACGGTGGCAAAGGTGGTGTAATTTTTGATCTCAGCATTTACATTTGCTAATCAGTTGAAAAAATTAAAAAGGAAAGGTGCACTCAAGGAGCGTCTTAACCAATATGTGAACTATCACCTGCAAAGTTTTATATCTACAGACATACCGGTACTTCAGTTAACAATACCTCTAATAATGAAGCTCATTTTTACAAAGGCATTTTATGCCCATCCAAGCCCAGTCCTCTTTCATCCTCAGTCTCTATCTAGCAGCATCAGTACTGAGATGATGGTGAAGGAGAGCGGGAAATACAGCCTTTCAGTGTTGGGTTGTAGCAGTGTGTCTGTAGTAAACAATGGAATAATGCTTGAGCTGGGAAACAGTGGGGTTCTATTCTAGCAGATCCTAATGTAGTTGCATGTGTCTGCCTGGAACAGGCAAGGGAAAAAGCAGCTGCCTCCAGAAATCCTTACTGAGCAGGCATGAATAGGAAAACAGAGGAAAGAGAGGAGAGCAGATAAGTCTCCCTAATCACTACCTCCAACATGTTAAAAACATAAGCCTATAGGTCTGGCCACAGAAATGGAAATTGTAAGAAAAGTGAGGGATGGTGAAAGAAAAGGTAATATCAGGATATATTTGGGAAGAAGTCTCTAAAAGGTTCTTGACCTGGTTATTTCATTTCACAGGTACATCTTGTTAGTTTTTGAATAAAAAGCTTGCTGAAACATGTCAAACTGCTCTTCTTTGGGACTGTGGGATGGGGAGTAGGGACCTATCTCTGTTCTTTTCATATGATTTCTGTCTCTAGTACCACATTTTCTGTTAAAGAAGTAATGCTCAGGAACACATCTACTTCATTAACTGAGGTGCACCTGTACCAACCATGTTTACATTATTCTCCTCTGGAACGCAAGTGAGGCCTGTGAGCTTTTCAGTATAGAAAATTCCTAGGTATGTCATTGGCTAAGAGATTATAGTTGTCCAAATGAACAGTGTCTTTAAAAAAAAGTCATTCTCAAACTCATTCTCCAAGTATGACTCCAATTCATATGAAGCCCAAACCTCACCAGAAAACAGAGGGATTGGTAAATTCACTAACACTCCAAAATTTACAGAAATGCAATAAAGGGGGGCTAACCCTTAGGGCAGGGAAACCACGTGATGGGGACTGAGCATGCTCAGTGGCCACAGAATGCTGCTGGTGGTGGATGGGAATTACATGAAGTATCAAGGAATAGAACATAGCTTGCTAGATTGCTCCACACATGGCTGCATGGCTGCTGCCCATCTTGTTTAACATACAAATGAGTTTTGGAAAATAGTAAGTTTCAGAAAAATCTGTCCATGTACCATATGCTGCAATTTGTTGGTACTTTCCCAAACACTGTGTATATTGTTAGCCTTTTAATTCCTCATTGAAAGTAGAGAATGAAAGCAATCTACATAATGTGTATTCAGAGGTTTCAGCGTTATTGATTACATTGAGCTTATATTGCATTTTCTACAAGTTAGCACTTTGAAAATTTGCTGACTGTCAGTTACTGTGGGGTGGTTGTTGTTGTTGTTCCCACCATAATTGGCAATTGTCTATGGAGATTTTCAGACAGGGGAAATAACCCCCGTGGAGGTTGGGAGAAAAACAGGGCTGTTCCGCTTCCAGAACTCCGTTTCACACACACCCGTCCTTCTCTTGATCTCCATTTGTTCTCCCTCCATCCTGCTTGCATTTTCCTTCCGCTGTTTTCCACTATTTTTTACTAACGGAAACTTCAGTTATTAAAAAATAGTGGAAGGAAAATGGAAGCAGGATGGAGGGAGAACAAATGGAGATCGGGAGAAGGATGGGTGTGTGTGAAACACAGTGCTGGAAGTGGAACAGACCCGTTTCTCTCCCGAACTCTGTGGGGGTTATTTCCCCCATCTGAAAATCTCCTGAGTTTCTGTGGTGCAGTGTTACAGTTGCACTACACAACTGTGTTGTATCGTTGCTTATCTTTCTCATTAGTGTGTTACTTGTTGTTTTTAATTTAAAAGCCATCCATCTCTCTCTCCAAAATGTAGGACCCAGTGTGGTTAACAACAAAATGACTTAATCAAATACACGATAAAAAATATAAAACTGATAAATGAAAATACTACATAATTTTAAAAAGCAAGTACAAATGACTCATTGAAAAAAATAGCACTTGCCCATTTTAATTTTAATTGCCCAGAATTTAGTTGCCAGTTTAATTGCCCAATGGCTGCTCCATAAACAGATATTTGTCTGCTAGTAGAATGATGTTTGGGAGATGGCTAGCCTGGACTCCCTTGGCAGGGAGTTCCACAGTCTGTAAACATCCACAAGAATTACAAAAACATTCCATTTTAAATCTACCTTCATTCCGAAGATGTAGAACCCACCAAGAGATACCTTCCCATGTTCTAGGGCCACCCCAATCATTTGGCACTGAGGCAGTAAGGCATTCAGATGACAGCATTGGGAACCAGATGCTTGGAAAATGGAGGAGCAAGTTGCTATCCAGTGTGTTCAACTCTATCTGCAAATTAGGTTCAGCACCTTGGGTAGCTCTTTTAACATTTAGACTAAACCTTGCAGTGAATTCATCATCCCACTCACATGGGAGCCAGCTGTTGCCAGTGGTCCCCTGTATCATGCCTGCTGCCCTCGGGTTCATTGCAAAATGCTGTCCAATTGCCAGTATGGGGATAAGATTAAATTGCCAATCCAGCTAGCTTCTGGAAAGGGAACAGGCAGCATCTTTTCTGTCACATCAGGCAGAAAAGAAAATCTTTGGCTGTCCCTGAGATAACATCTCAGGAATCATGAGTTCTGTCTATTACTTCTGAGTAATTTTAAATTGCACTGACATTTCCATTTCCAGAATTCTAGCTATCCAAAAATGCTAGGTACTCATATTCTAATATTATGCAGCTATTGTCATCCCATGGCAATGTAATTACATAAGGAATTTGAAAGATACCTTTCCTAAGCAACTAATTCTCTCAGTCTCTGTTCATGATTCCCCCACACCATGTTTTCATTTCTATTATGCAACTGATCTTCAGTTGAAGCAGGAAAGTGCCTCAGTTTGCAAAATCTGTTCTGCAATATCCTTTGCAAATACTTCATACTGACATGTGTATATAGGACAGAGATTTTGTTGGGTTGTCAAAATCATGGGCATTTTTAAAAGGTATGATATGTGGCAATAGGTCAGTTATTTAGGCACTAAAATATAGTCTGCAGCATGTATTTAATGTGAGTTGACACTGGGCAGAAGTCATCTGTCATCTTTTGTTCTTATCACTCTCTCATTTCCTCCTGTAGAGATTTTAAAAATAGGCAAACAGAAAGGCTTGAAATGTTCTGGTGAAACAAAAACCAGCCCAACTAACCTGGAAACTTAATAAAGCTGCTTTCCTGGAACCAAACCCCATATGAATTAGTATGAATTAGTATCATACTGTATCATTCTCCCAAGTATCGATCTTATGATCATAAGGGCCAGTGTACAGTTGTCCCTTCACATTCGCTGGGGTTTGGTTCCAGGACCCCCATGAATACCCAAAATCTCTGAATACTCAAGTCCCATTATATGCAGTGGCATAGCAAAATGGTGTCCCTTATGTAAGATGGCAAAATCAAGGTTTGCTTTTTGGATTATTACAGTTGTCCCTTCACGTTCACTGGGGTTTGGTTCCAGGACCCCCTGTGAATACCCAAATCCGTGAATACTCAACTCCCATTATATGCAATGGCATGGCAAAATGGTGTCCCTTAAATAAGATGGCAAAATCAAGGTTTGCTTTTTGGATTATTATTTTTTAAAGAATATTTTCAAGCCATAAATACTTCAATCCGTGAATGCCAAATCCATGAATGTGGAGGGACAACTGTAGTTTAGTGATCTGAGTATTAGACTATGACTCTGGATAACAGAGTTCAAATCCCTACTGGGTGACCTTGGGCAAGTCACTTTCTCTCAACCTCAGAGGAAGACAATAGCAAACTCCCTCTGAACAAATCTTTCCAAGAAAACCTCATGATAGGTTTGCCTTAGGGTCACCATATTTCATAAACAACTTAAAGGCACACAAAAACAGCAATGATCATAACACTCCAGTGAGGTCATAGCACAGAAAGGATTTAAGTAGTAGGAAGTATGATGTTCGCTATTTCTATAAATTTGAAACAGTAAGCATTGTGCAAAAGATGAAAAGAGCAGAGCTTGGGGATATATTTTTTTAACTGCAGTTCTGCAATTCTTCCAGAGGCCTTGGCCAGTAGCCAGGCTGCCCAGGGATTCTGGGAAGTGTTTCCAAGCTATGAAAAAGAGACAACTACTGCTTATGGGCACATAGCCTTCGCACACCCAGATCTCAAAGTCAGCATTCAGTCAACTTCCCTGTACTAATTCTCATATTAAACATATTTGCTCCTAATCTTCAACCAGACTTCTCATTAAAATTGAGAATTATTTCAAAATAATTATTTCAAAATTTCAAAATATAGACATTTAAATTATCAAATGCAATGTCTGTGTCTTCTTTTATTCCTATTTCTGGCTGGTGACTTCAGGATGAGTGGGGTGAATTCACTCCAAATTTAAAGGAGCTGTCGAAAGTACCAAAAACTATTTTTGGGAGATTATCACACTATACTGTTATAGCGCTATTATTCCACTTTAACTGTTCTGCCTGCCTCTCATGGAATCCTGGGATTTGCAGTTTAGGGAGGGGCATTTAGCATGCTCAGCCAGAGCACTCTTAGGTCTCACTAAACTACAAACCCCAGAATTCCACAGGAGGCAGCCATAGCAATTAAAGTAGAATAATAGCACTATAACAGGGTTGTGTGATTAACATCCTGTGTAGCTCTGTGAAAGTTCACTCTAAAACATAGAGCATATTCAGCACCCAACAGGCATGGGAGCCAACAGCAACCAGTGATCTTTTTCAGAGACTCATTTCCTTATGTTGTGCATAGGGTAAGTAGTAGGAATGGAAAGTATATTCAAACATTTTTGGAAAATGTTTTTCTTGAGTGTCAGGAAATCCTGATGAGGAGAATCCTGGACTAATGAGAATCCACAGTTCAAGACTTACTCTGCACAAAATTTGCATGAAGATATGTACTTATTTATTTATTTGCACAGAAACAGCATCTTCTCTGCCGAAAATGCTGTTTTCTGCACAGAAAATGCTGTTTCTTATTCAAGAAATTCTGTTTTCTGTGCAAGAAAACCATATGTGAATTTTGTATAGGCTAAGTTCCAAAATGCAAATAGTCTTCAAAAACTGCAGTTTGCAAAGACTTTCCTTCAGCAGGAAGACAATTGCTAAAAATACTCATTCTTTCCTTCAGGAATAAAATTAGTGAAGAATTACATTCCTAATAAGTAGCTGTTCTAACCCTTGTAGATCACAACCTAACAAGGACATTTCTGTCCTGGCAGGCATCTGGCATGCCAGGCTGAGGAGTTCAGTGATGATTTGTTTTTAACCATTTGTTAAAAATAATCTCCCTCTATTTCTCTTTTTATTGTGTCACTAAATAATATATTCAAAATTTTAAAACAATTTTGAAAACAATAGAAAGGCAGAATATATATTTCCTTAAATCAATACCAGGGCCTTAACCCAATTGGATAGTTCTGCAATGGGGTTCCTCAAATTGAACCGCATGCAGGGTTGGGGCTGCGGCTTCCAGTGCATCTTTACACCTGCCGGTTTCATCCCTCGCCAGTTGCTACAGGGCTTTTTTGGAACTGGATTTGTCCTTCGAGCCTGTGCAATGGATTTTTCTGGTGGAGCGCAGCGTGCACAGAACTGGCCTCACCCTTTAAACCAGAGATTCATCTGCCGTGGCCTTGCAAGCATGGACGTGGCAGTGAGGTCCTCGGGCCGTAGGTTTGATTAGAGTTTCCTTCTCTTAGATGGTTGACCTTACAGGGTTGGACGAGCACCATCTGCCCGGGTTTGGGATTAGAGTTTTCCTTCTCCTAGGACGGTTGCCACAAGGCTAGAGAGCCCATCCTGCCCTTTGACGCTCTTTGTCAGACCCTTCGGTTTTGACCTGTCTGGCATGGGAGACCCTACCAGTGGCTATTATGCCACAGCCAGCATAGCTCAAAACATCATTAGGGTACGCAAGCCTCTCTCCCACGACAAGGAAATTACAGAGATAAAAATTGGCTGATCCCTTGTTGACTGTTATCTGTCAAGCCATTTGTTCAGTTGTTCTGACATCATGGAATATTGATGTAACATCAATGTCTTATTTAATTGTTATAAGTCACTTTGAGTCCCAAGGTGGGGAAAGGTGGTATAGAAATGATGATGATGGTGTCATAAGCCAAGAAACTGAGGTCTCCATTGCACCTCTGTCATGAAGCTCATTGTGTGGCTTTAGACAAATCAAGTTGCCTCAGCCTCAGCTTCCACATCAGCAAAATGAATATCATAATATCTAAAGCACTTATTTTGAATGCATGGAGTATCTAAATATTTTAAAGTATTATATTGTGTTATTATAAAATGTTCTCAAATGTTCCAAAGGTGAAAGGTCATAAAGCAGAGAGACTGGAACTTATGAAAAAGGAAAATCAGATTGTGTGGCAAAATAACATACAGGATCTGGGATACATTTTATTAATAGAAAGGACCAGAAGAACAGGCTCAGGGCAGGCTTTGAAACCAAGCTGTAGATAGCCAACACTTCAATCAAAAGTGGAGTGGAAGGTCTACAACCTCACTCATTTTGGAATCTTCTGTGAGGTAAGACCAGCACAAAGCCCATGGATAGTAACCTCACATTAATGGAGGAGCAGCTTAGGGAGCTGGGTATGTTTAGTCTGGAGAAGAGAAAGTTAAGAGGTGACATGATAGCCATGTTTAAATATTTGAAGGGCTGTAATTCTGAGGATGGAGCAAGCTTGTTTTCTGCAGCTCCAGAGACTGGGACATGGAGCAATGGACTCAAACTGCAGGAAAAGAGATTCCACCTAAACATTAGGAAGAACTTCCTGACTGTAAGAGCTGTTCAGCAGTGGGATACACTGCCTCAGAGTGATGAAGTCTCCTTCTTTGGAGGTTTTTAAACAGAGGCTGGATGGCCATCTTTTGGGAGTGATTTGATCGTGTGTTCCTGCATGGCAGGGGGTTGGACTGGATGGCCCTTGTGGTCTCTTCTAACTCTATGATTCTCCATGGATAGCTTGGGAATCTACATGGCACCTCTGTCTAAATCTTGTCCCCTCCAATGTGCTAGATCTAGTGGTTATGAGAGGACTGCCAGTCAGCAAAGGGATAGAGACCCCTTGAGCAAAACAGCTGAAGAAAGGCAGAAAAAGCTGCTTTTTTATTTTGGGGTGGCAGCAAAGGAATCCTGTTACTTGTTCATAAATGGGAGGACCTTTTTGTATTCTATTCTTCCCAAGCAAAAAAAGAACACCTGTATCTTCCAGAAGTCTTCATCTTGAATCTTTGTTAGCTGTTACCAGTGGAACCATCAGGGCAGGACTTTGAGGCAAAAGTCCAGGGCCCCACTCAAGAGAATAAGCAGGGCTGGTTTACCCCATTGTGAAATAACTGAAGTAATCAATGTTGCCATCTAAAGAGCCTTCCACACGAATACCATTAAGTCCAGAGACTAAAATTACCTAACTGAACTCCTGCCAGTTTTCTTTCAGCAGCAAAAATAGACAAACTGAATGCTCAAACTTGCTGCCAGTTGGGGGAATAGGAAACAGTTACATTACTCACTGTTTTCCTTGAATCTTCTGTATCTTTGTACTGATTAGGCTAATGTGCTAAGCATATTGCAACTAATGTTAATAAAATGAAGGGGACATGCTTCAAAAATGATGCATGAGTCAGATTTAATATGCTACATTTGACTTGGATACCATTGGGATTCAAAACTGCCAGGTTTGCCTTTAATTTTCTTTCCCACATCCTCAAAAGGTTTTGTTTTTGTTTTTTTAATTTTCAGCAAACCTGGCAGAGTGCACTTATCTTCAGGCACTGAACAATGCACAAGGAGTGAGCAACAGAGCACGTTTCATTGTTCTTGATCTCCCACTAACAGAAACTCAATATGCCCAAATTCTGCATGCAGGGATGGGTTTGACTGAAGTAGATTTAAATAGAAAATAATAATGAGGTTGCTCTCAAAATTGCAGGTGGGATAGTTACTTTGCATTATTTATATTAGGCAAATGGTGGCTAATTAGAATCTGTAATATCTAGCTATATAAAGAGAAAAACCTTTTATGCTGCAATAATATTTCTGGTTTTCATAGTATTTCATGGTTCAGAGAACCCTTCATGTGTAAACTCTAGATGTTCTTGCTGTCTTCAAGTCAACTCTGAGCTATGGTGACCATATTCTAAGGAGGTTTGCCATTGCTTTCCTCTTAAGGCTGAGAGAGTGTGACTTATCCAGGGTCACCAAATGGTTGTCCATGGCTGAGTGGGAATTCAAATCCTAGTTTCCCTGACTTCTAGCTCAGTGCTCAAACCACTATACCACACTGGCTCTCACAGGTATTCTAATGAGGACAAATAGGCATGGAAAGAACTCTGCTAAAACTATACCAATCCCCTCCCCCAAACTTATCTTACCTCTGTTGAAAGTTATTCGTTACCATTCATTCATCTGTTATTCATTGATTGTCGCTTATATATTTAAATATAATGTAAAAATAATGATTAAAGGAAGCTGCATCTCTAGAAAATCTGTCCTACAGGGTTGTTGAAAGGCACAGAACATATTTCCTGGGATGGAATATCCACTGGTCTCCAGGGCTCTGCTGACACAAATTATGGTTAATACAGGTATCCCTCAGTTAATAGAGTAGATGAGTTCCTGGGCTTTACCTCTTTAACAGAAACTTTGGTTCCAGAGGTAGAAATAACATTGAAGGAATAGGGATAGGTTCCTACACCACAAAAAGAAGAGCAGTTCAACATGTTTCAGCAAACTGGTTATTCAAAACTAACATTATGCACATGTGAAATGAAACAACCAGGTCAGGTAAGCCTTGCATAAGTAAATGAACATTTTTAATCTTCTAGAGATCACTTGAAAGCTTCCTCCACAAATGAATTCCAGGATTGTTGTGTGTTTTTTTCCCCCACAGTCTCCATTTTTCTTAGGATTTCCAGTTTAATGGCAAAACATATTGATCAATGCTTTTTACAAAATTCTGGAGTAGCTGGTGAGGCTGACTAATCTTTACCCTTTCTTTCTGTTTTGCTCTTCACACATGCTCATTATGTGATTTTGGGGGCAGCTGTTTACCTTGCCTGTTGTTTGTAAGCACATGCAGCTACAGTAGGATGAGTAGAATCCTGTTCTTTCCCAGGTCAAGTCTTATTGCACTGTTTACTGAAGACAGACTACTGCCACCCAACACTGAAAATTTGTCTTTCTCCAGCCTTCCTTTGCCATCCTCCCAATGCCAATGCTAAATAAAATTAAAATTAAAATTAAAAAATCTTCCAGGTAGACCGAAGACTAGAAAGGGTGGGTGGGCTCCTTTAAAGATTATGTAAAAAGGAGCTTTTTTTCTCAGAGGCTTTGATAATTGAGGCATTCCTGTATTCTAGAATATTTTTGTTTTGGTCTTCAACATAGGGGACCCAAAATAGTAAACTCAATGATTGTTAAAAGGAACAATTGTTCTGTAGCAAAAATAAATAAACTAAAAAATCCTTGAGTTCCAAAGTGAGTGAAAACATCTTTGACAATGCTACATGGGGTTGCCAGGAATCAGAGTGCTGGCTGAATTCTTAACAAATTACTGTGCTTCTCTGGGTAGGAAGACAGACTTCAAGGCAAGCAGTAGTGGAGAAAGAAAAGGGTTGATTTGTGTGAGAAAGGTGACATCAAACCATGGACATCCATTTCTACCCATTCCCAGTTGATGCCAGGGCTCATTGGTTCAGCACACAGGTATCTGTAGTGTGGAGCATCAGTGCTGTGGCTCATGATCTTTATTGTTGCATGAACCCAGGCAGCAGTTATACAGAGCCTGGGAAAATACTGCCTGTGGTCTACTGGTAAGCCTTCTACAAACTCCACAAGTAGCATAGGCCCTGAGAGAAATGCCCCCATATTATAAGGCTGTGTGGGATAGGAGCTTTAGGAAGATTACTAGCAACCACTGCAGCTGCTAGATGCATTTTGTTACTTGCCTGGCCCTCTTCCCTGGCTCTTGGTTGCCATGTTACCTGGTTAACCAAGATTTATCCAGATTATGGATACCTGGATTCTTTCCAGGGTCATTTCTACCTTCCCAACCTTACTTCTGTGACATCTCAACCCTCTTCTTTCCCCCAGTCTCAGCTTTTGACCATGAAAGCATCATGATGACATGAAAGCCCGAACACTGCTTAAGTTTAGCTTTTCTTTTAAGGAAATGGAAATGGTTGGCCTGGTGGTTTCTGCTGTGGAATTTCAGTCAACAGCATTTAACTTAAGTTGCACAATGTAGGGGTGAGGGAATCCTGCTGCAGGAACAGGTGTTTGAAAGCCCACTTATTTCAAATGAAAAAAAGTTAAACATGGACTAGGAGTAAAGGGGGAGCACGCACTCACTGGGACTTTTCTGTGTGCATTGGAGTACACACAGCATTTTGAAATGGGTCAGTGGACAGTAGGTTATTATTTGTTCATTCCTTTCTGTTTTTGTGTATTTTGGTAGGCACTTTCTGCTGTTGAGTGCAAAAAGGAAGCCTTAGTCTTTATCACAAGCACATACATTTAATCAAAAGCACAAATGTAGAAAAAAAGATTTGTGCTTTATAGCTACAGTAATGAAGCTATAAATTAATGACACAATGCTGACGTGGTATAATGTAACAGTATTTAATTGCATCCTTTTTAATATACCCAGTATGGTTTCAGAAATTAACTTCAGCTGTTCAGTGGAAGCAGAATGGGTTTCAGAAATGGACTAATTCCTGCAAGCATCACCTGGAAGTGAGCTTGCCCCCTACTCATTATTCCACTCATGCCTCCTCAGTTAATTTGGAGAGTCTGTTTGAAGTCTAGAAGCCATTCCCTCTCAAATTAGTCTCAGTTTGGGGGGGGGGGCTTTTTAATGTTGACACATAACACTGCCACTTCCTCGATATATGACAGCATTTTTTTTAGTGCTTGGAAATGTTATTTTGGACTACAACTTCCACAATCCATTGGCCACACTGGCTGGGAGATTCTGTGAACTGTAGTCCAGTTATAAATGTTTCTAAGTTCTGTGATTATTGCTGAGATACAATAAGGGTCTTTCTGTTTGGTGGCATGTTCCTTCATTGAGTCTTTTTTTTTTTTTTTTTTACTTTGGAACATAATTATTAAAAACATAATGAAGGAGACAGCAAGACCTTGCTACAGGAAAAATGACTTTTTCTTTCCCCCAACCCCCACATAAAACCTTGAGTGTATTACAAAACAAGGGTGCAATTCCATATTTTGGGTGGGGGAAGATATTACTTCAGGGATATTAAAGGGATTTTTCATTGAGGAGGAATGGATTCAAAAGGGTACTTTAAAATCACGTGAAATGGCATTTGTAATCTTCATCTGGAATCATCAAACACAAACACACACACATGCACACACACACACACACACACACACACATATATATATATTAAAAAAAGAAATAGCATGAATCTTTTCTTTTCTCCCAGCAAGGCAAGAGGCTAATCTGGATGAACCTTTACATCATTGCTTCATCTAATGAATCCCTTCCCTGCAGATCTTTTCTCCGCATCTTCAGACAATGAAATAGACAAAGTCGATCAACTGAAGACACATTAGGTTGTTTTGATGCCATAATAGATAGTTAATGAGTGAGTGATCTGTTTTTTTGTGAGAGTCAATGTAGTATAATGGTTAGAATTGTGGACTGAGGTCCCATCTACATGATGAAACAAATCCTTATGGCGTTCGAAAGATTGATTGTTTGTACAAATGATCATTCAAACGTATACGTAGCATTCGGAAAGGGGGCCACAAATTCCCCCGTAAAGTCTGGCATTCTGGCATTCAGTAAATTTACCGGATTTCCAAAAAAATCTGTACAGCCATGTGAATGTTTGATCATGTGTACATGATGGATCAGATTTGAACAATTGAACATTCAAATGCCATACAGATTTTTTTCATTATGTAGATGGCGCCTGAGACTTGAGAGATCATGTTCAGGTTCACAGTAAGACATGAACCTCATTGACTGACCTTCAGCCTATCATTCTTTCTCAACCTAGATCTACCAAACAAGAGTGTTGTTATATTATGAGAAAAAATAGGGAGAAAAAAAGCCATGCATGCTGCCTTGAGCCCATTACAGAAGACAGGAAATAAATGGAATAAATAAATAATAGTTCTCAAGATGCCACAAGTTCCTGTTCTTTTGCTGTAATAGATTAACACAACATTTCCTCTGAAAATTGTAAAAACGTTATGCATCACAAAAGTTAGGTACTGTACGATGCATTCGGTTCCTTAAACAGTGATGAGAATTCTCCCTTACTGATGCATCCTACAGGATACAGAAAGAAGCTTCAAAGAGACTGCTGGAGTAAACTGTAGGTTTGAGGAGGAGACCATCAACTATCAGTCATATTTAAGATGCAGTACTCCTCTTTGTATGTTCACCAAACACGTGGTTGGAGAACAGGAGTGTACTTACTGGTCAATTACATCCTCTTGCAATTGGCTAAATGTGCAGGAGGAGCCCCTGTGGACTGATAAGTGTGCCTGTGTGCCACATAATTGAAAATCTTAAGTTTCGAAACACATGGAGAGCAAAACAAAGGAAAGCTTTTATGCATCTCCAGCATGTAAAGGTTCCTTTCATATGTTCAGCTATAAGCAACATTCAACTAAATCTTGGGGTCAGGAACTCCCATTCAGGGAGTGCATGGAAAGAAATGTGTGAAGGACAATGTTGTATAAGTTTTCTGGCAATAAGGCCCACTTGTGTTCCATCAGCCTCGTTCACTTGTAAAGGACTGTAGTTTTAATGTTCATAACACTCAGTGTTGTCAGCATATTTGAAGGAAACGCTTTTTTTTTTTTTGGAGAAGAAGCAAAATTGGATAAATGTTTGATGAACTAATTAACAAAGAAGCAGAAACTAAACATTTGACTGATTAAGTAAGGTTCTGGTGAATTAGCTAAGAAAACAGAAGATACAAATATTGAGTTCTCCCCATTTTATATGCTGCAGTTATGTCAAACAGAGACCACTCAGGCAGCAGAAATAGCCTCTTATTTAAACAATTTTCAGATTCCTGTAGCGTCTTTTAAAGTTAATTGAAAGCTAAATATACCAGTTACTCTCTAACAATAAATCAGTTTAAGTCAAAGGGGTGGGATAAGAGTCCTCGGTCTTGACAGCTTTACTGCCCAATTTTATCAAACTTACCTGCAAATACTTGCTTAGTGGATTTATTTGGCTATTCAGATCACTATATCTGAATCCTGGGATGAAGTGAACATCATCTTGATGCTGAGAAGAGGTGTGGGATCCTATAAGAGTTAACTTTTACTAACTTTTCAGTATTGATTATAAAGTACTCAATCAATACTTTATTGATTGATAGATAGATAGATAGATAGCAGATAGATAGATAGATAGATAGATAGATAGCAGTCAGAGGTTGCCGAGTCAGACCTTTATTTGGAGGCAGAGATTTTAGCTAGTAGTATTACAAAACATATTAATGTCATGAAGTACTGTACACCAAAATCACTGAGAAGTTGGTGGAACTTGAATTCTTCAGTACAACCCAAACTTCTGAGCCTACTGTGGGTCCTCTTTTAGGATAGCAATGGGCAATATGCAGCTTGCATGTAATCTTCACCCATTTTGTGGATCCCAAAAAATCACTGCTGAAAAAATATTTTAGTTAAAAACAAGGAGAAATGATGTCATGGAAGCCTCCAGGGAATGTGATTCTCCTCTAAAGGCACATGTTTTTGCTTTATCAACAAACTATTTTTAGAAATTTAGAAAACCTAGAGATAAACTTCTAGTCACTTCCAGTTTATTTAAAAACTGAGGAAAGCAAATCACATTTTTGATGTGAATGAAGCCCACCAAAAATTGGGCTAGATCCACCAAAGTTGCCCATCCCTGGTTTACAGTAATGAAAGGTGATGTGCATCCCAATTCATTGTGTCCTCCAGACTTCTCAAACAGCAGGCTGGTTTAGGGAGACCTAGAAAGATAACTCACATACAGCTGTGATCTCCAACAAGGGGAACTGCTAGGAAACTCAATGGAAACAAGAAGACTGCCTAAGGCAATTGCCCCCATTTTCTTAGTAGTAGGGCCATTCCCAGTGTAAGCAAAGTGATCCAATATAGTTTGCATTATGGGGCTGTTCAGATGTTGCATTGCATTGACATAGAGGGAAACAAAATTGCACTAGCTAGCACCACTCATCTGTATGCAGCATAATTTCTGAAAAGGCATATGTATACAAAAAAAAAAAAAATGTCCAGAGAGGGTATCTGTGGTGGGTCTAAAATCATAGAGTCATAGAATCATAGAGTTGGAAGAGACCACAAGAGCCATCCAGTCCAACCCCTTGCCATGCAGGAACACACAATCACAGCACCCATGACATATGGCCATCCAGCCTCTGTTTAAAAACCTCCAAAGAAGGAGACTCCACCACACTCTGAGACAGCAGATCCCACTGCCAAACAGCTCTTACCATCTAGGTGCTTCTGAAACTTTGATGTGGAGGACCAGCACCATGGCTTTTTTTCTATGCCTTTACTGAGGATGTATTTAGAAACAAGGCTCATGTTACAGTAGAAATATCAATTATTAATTTTGAAATGTGCTCAAGTAGCTAAATTCAAACATGCAAGTTCTCTGCACATTATCAGCTAAGGAGGGTATCATTGTCCTACCTACAACAATGCAGAGATGGCTCCAATCTCATTTTGTTAATGGCTAATACTGCTTCCGTTTAAGTCAAGGGAAATACTAGTCCAACTATATTCTGTGCTGGTCGGGCCTCATCTGGAGTATTGTGTTCAGTTCTAGGGGCCTCATTTTAAGAAGGGTATAGACAAGTTGGAGTGAGTTCAGAGGAAGGCAGCAAGGAAGATAAGTGCCATTCAATGTTTTGTGGAGAACAAAGCATATGAGGAGAGGATGAAGGAGCTGGGCATGTTCAGTTTTGTGAAGAGAAGACTGAGGGGTGACATGATTGCATTCTTTAAATATGTCAAGGACTGCCTCGAAGAGGAGGGTGTAGGCTTGTACATTGCTGCCTTGCTACCGAGGTCTAATGGTTTTACAGAGGATAGATTTCAATTGATCATTAGAAGGAACTTCTTGACAGCGAGAGAGAGATTCAGCAATGGAACCAATTGCCTAGAGAGGTGGTGGGGTCTTTTTTTATCTGGCGATGTTCTAGCTGGAGATCCTGCATTGAGCAGGGGGTTGGATTTGATGACTCATAGGACCCCTTCCAAATCTATAATTCTATATTGGAAGTTACATTACACTAGCCTTTCCCAACCTGGTGTCCTGAGGATGTTATGGTGTGTATCCCCTCCCTCCCCCAGATCCTCCTGATCATCAGCCATGAGGGCTGAGACTGATGAAAGCATTCAAAACACTTGGGAAAAATCAGGTTAAGAATGACTCCCTTTTATTGGCTCAGACTGTTGATCTTGCCCACTGTAAGTCTACTCCTTTTGGTAGCAGTTCTCTGAGATCTCTGACTTGCTACTTAAGAAAAAGCTTATTGCCCCAGTGCTGTTAAGATCCTATGCACAGGGTTTGTGGGTAGAATCTAGGCCTTTTTACTCTGAACGATTTCTTGATAGAAATTTCCCCTGCACCCATCCACCCCCATGCACACATACCAAGACTAGTTATTTACTTTGTTAGAGAAAATTTAGAACTATATGCAATGCCTAAATAGATTATTAGCTTCAGGGCTGGTAATTAGCAATGAGGAAAGGGAACAGAATTCAGAAATGATCCTAATTTGAATCAAGCCCTCTGCAGCTCATATATATATATATATATATATATGGAGAGCTAGAAAAAATTAATAGATCTGAAACTAAATCATGATATTCTTCACGTATAACATACTTCAGCTAGGGAGGTAAATTTTTTGCTATTTCATCCTTGCCTGAAGGATGAATAATTAAAGTAGATTTCTCCCTGCTGTTGGACAAAATGAATATTCTTCGGCTGTATTCTCCCTGTATTCAAACATCCCAAAGTGTTGCTGAGAAATTATTCTGCAAAGGAAAACACATAGGAGTGTTTCTGTTTTGTTTTGTTTTTTTCACAAAAACCCTATTTTCTGCACAAAACATAGTTTTACTGAGCAATAAACAGAGTTTTCTGCCCAGAAAACACAGGGGGGTTCTAGACTGTGAAAATACTCCTCATATAATGTGAGAATACCTTTAGTCCCAATTAGATCCTGTGGTGATTTACCTTATTCAGAAGGCGGGGGCAAAAACTTCAAAAACTGCAGGGGGAAAGCCTTCGTGGCTTCTCCCAATGTTTTTAAAAGAATGCATGGAAATACATGTTACCACTTGTTTGGACAATGGATTCACAGCATAGCACATTCTCAGCAAGGGTGGAAGTGGAAAGCTGATTGGTCAGACGTGGATGGTGGGCTGGTTTGCTGACAATGAAGTGGCTGGAAATGTCATTTTGGAGTTTTGCATTGCCAATTGTGCACTTTTTTGCCATGCTGAAGGTTGTACTTGCGCAAGGTTGCACTTGCACACCTCTGATTTGCAGTTTAAAAAATACTGTGCAGCAGCAACAATTTGTGGAGAATAATAATGCGAGTAATTCACTTTCAGCCACCATCTTGATTTGCAGGCATGGCTGCGTGTGAACATCAAATATGGATAGTTACTTATACCAGCAATTTTTCCAAAGAGCCATGGAGACAAATGAACACTATTGCAATTTTCCATTAATGCAGAGCAATCAGAATTATATCTTCTTGTCTAGACAGCCCCATGGTTTTCTGTCCCCCCCCCCCAAAAAAAACACCATATCTCTATTTCCACCCATTGCATACTGAAACAAAACACTACAGATTCCAGAGATAAACACACAGGAGTACCCATATTCTGTGTTTAGCCTCGAGAAGAGAAGATTGAGAAGTGATATGATATGATAACAAGCTTGTTTTCCACAATTCCAGAGGATAGGGTCCAAACAAATGGGTACAAACTACAGTAAGGAGATTTTGACTAAACATTAGAAAGAACTTCTTTCTGGTAAGAGCCATTTAACCCTAGAATACACTGTCTTGAAGTGTGTTGGGTTCTCTCTCTCTCTCTCTTTTTTTTTTTTTTTTTTTTTTTTTTTTTTGTCAGAGGTTTTTAACCAGAGGTTGGCTGCAATGTATAAATTGTCGACTCTGCAGGGGATTGGACTAGATGCTTTTGGTTAATCTTATTCTATCTTTCCCCAAAATTCTCAAGTTATTTTTTGTTGTTTATATACATTTGATCTTCCAATGAGACAGATGCCCAATGAAAAGAAATTAAAATTGTTTTATCTCAGTGAAAGTATGTACGCAATCTGAAAATGTCTGGATTTTTGCAGACGCAAGTGCAAACCAGACTGGAACCCAGGGAGGAGATATGTAGCTTCTACTGATGCCCAGATCCAAGACACACACAAACACACACACTGCAACTGCTTCTTGCATTGAGAGGGAAGCTCCCACTGTACCAATTAAAATGCAAAAACTAGAAAGATGCTCTGAGACTTTGTTTTATTAGATAGATAGATAGATAGATAGATAGCCTGATGCATTTCTATCCCTGAGTTTTTCAAGACCTTTTGCAGGGTTCTTTAAAAAAGTATAATTAATGACACATAAATGCATGGATATAATAGTAAATTATAGAACCATTCAAATAATTGTACCATGAATTGTGGTCTGTGCCCTTTTTTTTCCCTGAAAAGGAGAGAGTCTGCAGAAATTTCTGACATTCAAGTCTCTGATCTAATTTACTTCTGACAGAAACCAAATGGAAGGCTTTGGATTTGTTTGCATTAGAGATGTAATGTTTTCACATTGCCAGAATGTGCTGATCACAATCAGGGGTGTCCATATCTGGACATAAATATACTGGAAGACTTGGCTGAGGGAGAGGTATCTCAAGAGTCCAAATATTGAAAAGAGTGGAAGGAATTCCAAGTGCTAGTTAAGTCTTGTTAAATTCTAGTTAAAGAGCCAGCAATTTTTAAATTATTCTATTTCTGATACAAACAAGAGCCCAGATAGATGTGTGACTCAGATCAAGATTGCACCTACTGGTGGCTTCCTGTTATTGGGCTAATAAAAATCTGGCCCAAGATTTAGCTTGAAGTTGAAAAGAGCTATCCAAGAGGCTGAACTCTATTCCCCAGAACAGAATCAGCACTTTGAATAGTTTTTTTAAAAGTTGAGACAAAAACTCTTTAATGAATTCTCCACCTCACTGACATGGAGATCCCAGCCCCCAAATGAGGGCAAGAGAGGAAAAGATCCACCCCCTCCCTCTGAGAATCTGATGAGCATCTGCTCTTCACTTTTTTAAAAAAAAATCACACAGTATGAACAGAGGACTTTATCAGGCCACCCCCCCTAAATCCTGTTCTTTTGCCAGCATAACTGTGCCATTTTTATGCTGGCAAAAGAATGTCCCATGCCATACTTACCTCCCTCCCATCCAAAGGCTTCCCCAGCAATAACAGAGGAGTGGACAGAACTCCATTCACTTCCTTGTTCAAAATCCTGCATATTCTCGCAAGAATACATGGTGTGGGAAATTCAAAAATAAAAACAAAAATAAAAAAGTAAAAGTTATAAAAAGCACCTGAGCACACTAAAAAAGTCCCAAGTAAACTGGAGAGGGTCATAAAAAGTACGTAACCTACCTGGATGTCATGATTTCACCTGAAAGTGTTCTCCCTAGACCGGCCATTGACACTGCATTCACATGAGTACAATTGCACAAAGTTTCAAATGCCAGCAATGCCAGCACAAAAGCGCCACAGGGATCAATTGACAGCTTGAGCCGTCAATGAAAAAGTATGCTTTTTAACAGGATTTGATTGTGAAAGGGCGACATTGCATGGTATGCACACCCTTTCACAAGCATTAGGTGCCCTTATAACACCTTATTTGCCTTGTCTGATGACATCACATATATAGTTGGTCCACGGTGTTAATGATACAAATTGTGATCCTTCCATAGAAGGAAGAAAGGAAGGAAGAGCATTTATCTCTTGTCTCTCAACTCAACAGTACCTAAGGCAACATACAATTTAAAACATTAAATACACAAAAAATAAACATTTAAAATGGAGTAAAATAACTCCTAAACAGTTTAAAAACTAGAAGGAAGGCAAAATTGAGATCCTTTCCCCATTTTAATATATTCTTATGCCAGGATGGGCAATGTGTAAGAGTGAGTAAAGGCTGCAATGCTCTCCCCTGAATCCATCAAAGACATAGTCAGACCACTGAATTTCATTCATGAATTTCAGTGGTGCAGGGTTGGCAAAAGCAAACACAATTGACCTCTGAAACAATACATGCAGGAAGTGTGCACCTTGTTTTCAACTGATTCACACTTTTGGAAGCATCATTCAGCTTGAAAGCAGGGTGTGCTCCCCATGCATGTTTTTCTTTTAAAGTTAATTTGCTCTCTTTTTTGCCACCGTGCCTAAAATTTGGCAGTGCAACAAGAAATTCATGGCCAAAGTCTGCATGTTGCCACCCATATTATGCTGTTTTCTTACATTTATCAACAAGATACACCAACTCTTATGTAGGATCTGTTTTCTGGATGAATTTTTTAAATTCCTCTAATTCTACACCCTACAAGTTTGTCATAACCTTCATAAAATAGTTACTGCATGATTCCATCATGCATTTATTTAATTGAAGCCTAAGGTTGAAGGCTAATACTGTACATCTTTCAAAATAAACACAAAGACACAGATCCACACCATTTAACTTTGACTGTACAGTATTCCTAAGCCAAGAAATCTTTGATTCAGGAATACATTTTGAACACTTCCCTTTTCCCCAAAAGAAACCTGACTTTGAGTTTCTTCTACTCTTATTTTTATTTAACTTTATTTAACTTTATTTTTGTACCCCGCCTTTTGCCTATTAAGCAACCAAGGCGGCTCACAACAATTGGATATAAAAACAAATACATAAAAATAGTAATAACTTAAAACAATTTACCCCTCTTAAAATTACATATAATAGTGCATATATTTAAAATAACGGGCAAATTCACCAGTGACATAAAATAACTACTCTAAAACTTTAAAACTATAGAATCAAAACATAAAAACATAAACATAAAACATTAAAGAGGGAGAAGCATCTATTAGAATGGTCTGTTCTAGGCAGGCCTTCCCTGCATTAGAACAGACCATTTTAATGGAAGCTTCTCCCTCTTTTTATGTTTTTATGTTGTTATGTTTTGATTCTATAGTTTTAAAGTTTTAGGGTAGTTATTTTATGTCACTGGTGAATTTGCCCGTTATTTTAAATATATGCACTATTATATGTAATTTTAAGGGGGGGGAGTAAATTGTTTTAAGTTATTACTATTGTTATGTATTTGTTTTTATATCCAATTGTTGTGAGCCACCTTGATTGCCTAATAGGCAAAAGGTGGGGTACAAAAATAAAGTTTTTATTATTATTATTATTATTATTATTATTACTCTTGAGTTTCCCAGAGTTTCTTCTACTCTTTGCACAGGCTGCCAGATGCATCTTCATTTGCCCCTCTACCTTATTCTGCTATGCCAATCAAAATTACAAATATACCAACCCCAACAAAGGCAAAAGATCCATTTCTATCCAGAACCATCAATGTATTATATATTTTGAACTTCTGAAAAACAATGAAACAGAGAAGATTGATGTGAGGTACAGCAAAATATATTATCGTTCATCATCATAATGGCTTTCATTCAATGTACTTGGAAGTTTTCCAGTCAGTTCCTTCCTATTCCCCTGCATTATTTTATTCCTGAAAACAACATTATTGGCTGAAGGAAGGAAATGTTAAACATTTAGCTGAATCCTCTACTGTTTTAAAGAGGGAAGGAACTGACTGGCAAGATTGTATGGTCACTAGGTCCTGATTTAGGTATTTTCCTATGGCCTATTTAATTGTGGGAAATTTCTTTCCCTATTAATTTAGGTATACTTCAAATCAACTTGCATAGTATGTTTGCACCACTTGCAGTCCTTAAAGTTGGGTTCTTCCAATTTTGGCTTCAAAGAATCTCCTGACATCAAATCCATTTGCTGATTGCCTTGATCTTAAGCCAGAAAGTAGCAATCACGGCAACCAATCTAACTTAAATTTCAAGAATGCAGCCTTTTTAAATTATTGAGGCACCAAACAATTTTGAAGATAAAGGGGAGGGAGAGTTACACTAAAATATTAATTAACCCCCTCAAAAGTTTACTCTTTTTAGTACAGTACTTGCTGGCAACTGTTTCTGCACAGTTTTTGAAAAGTCCTTTCAATTGCACCAGCTACAAGAACTGAGCATGCTCTTCCCATGTTGATCGTTTTAACTACAAGTGATTTTTTTTTCAAAAAAACAAAAAATAATTGGCTGTTTTACAGCAAAAACAGGGGTCCAGCCTTCACCAGGTTCCAGGGAGACAAATCAGCCCCAGATCCACCAAAGTTAACTACAGTTGCCCCTCCACATTTGTGGCTTTCACTCTCACAGTTTTGATTATTCGCAGTTTGCTCAGCAAGCACCACATTTAAATCAGCTTCTCTCTCTCGCACACAAGGGAGAGGAGCTGATTTAAACAGAGTGCTTGCTGAGTGAACCACATGAACAACTCCCCACTCTCCTGGGACTTGGCTCCTTTTGGGGTGGAGAGCCAAGTCCCAGGAGAGCGGGGAGTTTGTGGAAAATGCACTTTTCAGCTACCCCCCAGGCTTCCCAAAGCCACGATGGCGCTTTCCAAGCCTTGTTGCTGCTTTGGGAGGGTGGGGGTGGCTGAAAAGCCTCTCCACCATGCTCCCTCCACACCTCCCAACCATCCCGAAGGAGCTATGGGGCTCTCAATCTGCAAAGCCCCTTCAGGAAGGACAGGGCGAGGCAGGCCACCCTCCTGCCCACCCACCCGCAGACCACCCTGGCCTTGCCGAAGTGGCTTTGGGGCTTCAAAGCCCCAGAGCCCCTTTGGGAAGGCTGGGGGAGGCCAGCCAACCTCCCACCCACCCTGCCGCTGACCTCCCCAGCCTTCCCGAAGCAGTTCTGGGGCTTCAAAGCCCCAGAGCCCCTTCGGGAAGGCCGGGGCAAGGACGGCCAACCTCCTGCCTGCCCACCCACTGACCTATCTGGCCTTGCTGAAGCAGCTCCAGGGCTTCAAAGCCCCAGAGCCCCTTCGGAAAGGCCAGGGGGAGGCTTGCCAACCACCCAGCCACTGCCACTCCGACCTTCCCGAACCATGACAGGTGGCGGGGGGGGTGGTAGCCAGGGGAGCAGGAGGCTTCTTAGCCACTCCCCATGCTTCCCCAAGTGGCGATGGGACTCGTAAAGCCCTGTCGCCACTTTGGAAGGGCGGGGCAGGGGTTTGTGGGTGGGCAGGGAAGGCCTGGTATTATTCGTGGATTTTTCACATTCGCAGGGGTCTTGAGCCCCTAATCCCCGCAAATGTGGAAGGACGACTGTACTCCTGCTCCAAATAAACAATAACCATTTTGAAAGCAAGCAAGGAAGGAAGTGATTTAATTAATTTTGGATATACACTTGGTCCTGTACATATGCTGGGGCTAGGGTCCAGGACCCCCACAAAAGTGGAAAAACTGTGACTATCTCTAGGTTCCCCCCAATCCATATTTAACACAAAGTACAACCCACAGATTCAACCCACTGCAGATGCTTTTAGGGCAGCAGGTTTCCTTCACATGGCAGAAATGGGTGGCTGGTGGGGCTTGCCACTGACTCTGCTGCTGCCCTACACCATTTTTATTAAGGACTTACTGCCCTCACCACATGTTTGCAGTCAATAGCAATAGCAATACCATTTATATTTCTATACCACTTATCAGTGCAAAGCTGTCCCTAAGCGGTTTACAATGTGTTAGCTAATTTCCCGCAACAAGCCAGGTACTCATTTTACCGACCTTGGAAGGAAGCAAGGCTGAGTCAACCTTGGAGCCCTGTAGGATTGAACTCACAATGTTGTGGCTTGCAGTACCAGCACTTAACCACTGCGCTACCAGTCTCTCTCAGTCTCACAAGGCTTGCAGTCCCTATTAGAAATGGCATAGGGTAGCAGTGGAGGTGGCAGCAAATAATCTATGGATAATCAAATCCGTAAAAGGTAAACCCACAAATGTGGAGGGCTGACTGTAGTTATGTTTTCTGCTGCAGTTCATAGCAGTTAAAACTTCATGCTGAAATGGTCAGGTGATTCATGCAGTATTTATACCACCACATCTCCAAGAAAAAAACCCTGCATATATGCAAAGGTGTAATCCTTTTCTGTGTTCTTGCCTGACAGGCTGAAACTGGTTTTACATATAGACTCTTTTTTTTTAACATATACATATTGGGCTACACTTACAAGTCAAAATGGATGCCTGTAACAGAATGTTCACCCCATGCAATCTTACCTGGAAATCTTACAAAAATCACCCTCTCAACCTCGTTTCTGCAACTCTAATACATTTTAGTTGCTTTTCATGATAGGGCATGATGGGTGAAGAGAGAATCCAGTATTCCCACATTCTAGAGGTCTTCAGAAACATAGCAATTTTGGACTACAACTTCCAAATCCCCACCTAGTTAGATGGGGGCTCTGAGGGTTGTAGTGCAAAAAAGTAACTTTCCCCAGCTCTGCATCATGTAATGCTGAAATGGTGAAAGATACAAAATGTAATCCCAAATCTTGCTGAGCAGTACAAACTTCTGATTACATTCTCAACTTTTGTCATTTAGTCAATCCTACTTTGTCAGCACTAGACAGCAACTGCATCAGCATCACTGCAGCTCCCTATAGCTCATTTCAACAGTATACATAGGAGCCCTATATCCACTGATGCTGCTGCTACTGTCTTTTCAGCATGATATAGTAAGGGGTGAAGGAGAAAGCAGCAGTTGGAGGTAAATCAACACTTCCATCCATGACTGTTTTGGCTGTTCAGTATAAAAGGCAGTGTTGTGTGACAAGAGTCCAGTAGCAAAGCAAGTAGCAGTTAACTAATTGCCAAGTAGCCAAGATCAGATGGTTAATTTTCTGGAGATATAGGTGTTGCTTCAACAATGAAGTGCTCAATTTAGTGAGCACCTAAATAGCAAAATATACATAATGAGCAGCCCTAAACAGTGTAGCATGCTAGCTTGACATTGCAGCATAACTGAGGAGGTTCCAAATGTTCCCTTTGTGTACTTTGGCGGGAGCTTGTAAGAGACTAGGCTGGATGGGGATGAGGCGGAGGGTGGATACTCATCTAGAAACACGGGAAGTTTCTTTTAATTGAGCAACACCATTTGTCCATTTAGTGGCTTTCCTAGGCTCCAAGTGGTGGTCTTTTCTGAGTGCTAGAGATCACAAGTGGGATGTAAAGTATTTGCTCTCCTATTAAGTGATGGGCCTTTTCTAAAGAGTACATGGGAAGTTTCTTTATGAGACACATGAAGATGCAACCAGTTCATCTAACTCAGTATTGTCTATAAGGGTGGGCAACTTTGGCCTTCCAGATATTGTTGCATCTGCTCTAGTCAGCATGAGCAATGGGAGAAAATGCTAGTACTTGCAGTCCATCACCATCTTGAGGGCAACATTTGCTCTCAACCCTAGTCTACACTGATTGGCAGGAGCACTTTCAGGTTCCACACAAGTCTTTTCCAGTCCCATCTTGGGATGTCTGGGATTGAATGAGACCTTCTACAATCAGTGCCATGGGTTATGCTATGAAGGTAGTGCTCTTCTCCTAAAGAGAGAAGTCCCAACTCCTGTCTTCGAGAGATCAGGTGTCAAATCTTTATCTGTATGGCCTGCAGACTGCTCTTCCTCACACTTAGGCTGCGTCTGCACTGCAGAAATAATCCAGTTTGACACTGCTTTAACTATCATGGTTCCATCCTATGGAATCCTGGGATTTGTAGTTTGTTGTGGCACCAGAGCTCTCTGACAGAGAAAGCTTAATATCTCACAAAACTACAAATCCCAGAATCCCCCAGCATTTGAGCCATGGCAGTTAAAGCAGTGTCAAACTGGATTATTTTTGCAGTGCAGATGCAGCCTTAGGCAAATTGACAGAAATGAAGAAACTTTTTCACACATGCTGGATCTCTGAAAGAGAAATAGGAACAAGCAACTTGGTTGGTGTGGGGTAGTGTTTATCTCCATTTGTTATCTAACCTCATTTATAGATCCCCTCTGTCTCAGAATCCCTCCTTGAAGCATCTGGGGCAAAGTATCTGAAATATCTCTTCTATGCTAGGGTAAGATATCTCAAATATCTAACACCCCAGATGTCCTTTTCCTGTATGCCAGCCCAAATGTTTGCATATTTATTGGCTCATCAAATAAATGTTTGATGTTTGATCAATTTAAATTCTGTATGTTTATTTGGTCAGTTTGTTGACTCCTGACCTATCCTTGCTATTGGGGCAATCACCCCATCCATTAACATCTATAAGACAAGAGTTGGTGATTTTATCAGAGGCATACAGTCGGCCTTCTGTATCTACAGATTTGACATCCAAGGATTCCACCAACCACAGCTTGAAAATATTTTTTTTAAAATCCAAGAAGCAAACCTTGATTTTTTTTTAATGTTATATAAAGGACACCATTTTACTGTGCCATTGTATATAATGCGACTTGAGCATCCACAAATTTTGATATCCACAGGGGATTCTGGAAGCAAACCCCAGTGGATACCAAGGGCCCACTGTACTTCCAAGACAATGGAATCTAAATATCTGAAATTTGGCAGATAGTATAACCTTGGGAGTTTGCACTTGGGGATTATTTTGTTCTTAATACACATGAAATAAGTTTAAAGTGTCTGCATGATTGATGCTTGCAATGCCATCTTCATTCACTAGAACAAAGACTTCTCTGATTGGTGTGCAGGTTTGTAGTCGATACAGTCTGAATCCACTGGAGAGCAATCTGAAGGGC
Source organism: Gambelia wislizenii (assembly GCA_030847615.1). Lineage (NCBI taxonomy): Eukaryota > Metazoa > Chordata > Lepidosauria > Squamata > Crotaphytidae > Gambelia > Gambelia wislizenii. Next base: position 32,287,568 of record JAUMIR010000005.1, read on the forward strand.
ACGTGAAAGAATTAGACTTCCCTCTGTTGTGGGTTGGCTGCCCCTCACAAACATGGCATAGGGATTGTGGGGGTACATTATGATAGTGGATATCCTTACAGCTCCCAACAGCCATGGTTTCACTCAGTTGAACACAACGTGGCTAACTCTGACAACTGATTAATGTTGCTTGAGGGCTTTGGTGTATCAAACTAAGAGCTATTGTAGCCCATGAAAAGGCAGGTTATTTCACTATTGTTTCTCTCTCTCTCTGGCTTTTCTTTGCAAACGAAGATTCAGGAAGGACTCAACCCACGCTTTCTGCAAGCGTGCTGATGACTAAAAAGTCCAATCCAAGATAAACAAGTCTGGTTGAAGAAAGCACAGCAGAAGGTCTCCTTGGGTGATATTTCCGGGTTGTGCTTCTTTCTGCGTTATTGTTTCTCTTCAAGACTTGTTTGGCATGAATTCTCAAATAAGGCTGCAGGATTGTGGATAGTGCGTCTCCATGCTTCCCGATGTGAGGCCAGGGCGGACCATTGTTGGTGATCAATTTGGCTGAGCCTGAGAAGTTGTTTCAAGGAGTCCTTGTATCCCTTTTTTTGGAGCACCCCTCTTACGCTGACCCGTGGTGAGTTCACCGTAGAGTACTATTTTTGGGAGGCGATGGTCCTCCATCCTAGAAACGTGCCCTACCCAGCACAGCTGTGTTCTCAATATCATGGCCTCAATGCTGGTGATCCCTGCTTGCTCATGGACAGCAACATTTGTCACATAGTCAGTCCAGTGTATATTTAGGATTGTGCATATACAGCGCTGATGAAAATATTCGAGGAGTCGTAAGTGTTGGCGATAGGTGACCCATGTTTCAGACCCATAAAGGAGAATAGACAGTACAATGGCTCTATACACACTGATTTTTGTGCTTCGACTCAGGTGTTTATTACTCGGCTCTTTTGTAAAGTCTTCCAAATGTGCTATATGCCTTTGCTAATCTGTGATCGATCTCTTTGTCAATCTTGGCATCTGAGGAGATGATGTTTCCCAGGTAGATGAACTGCTGAACGGACTTAAGCAGAGATTTGCCAACAGCAATGTGGGGATGATGGTGTTCGTCCTGTGGTGCAGGCTGGTAAAGAACTTCTGTTTTCTTCAGATTGACTTCCTGTCCAAACAGCTCTGCAGCTGTTGCGAAGCAGGATGTTAGGTGCTGCAGAGCTGCTTCTGTGTGAGCAACAAGAGCAGCAGCAGCAGCAAAGAGCAGCTCATGAACTAGATAGTTTAGAGTCTTAGTGCGAGCCCTCAGACAGCTTAAGCTATGTTTAATACAGTATTTATCGTGGCAAAACTAGAAGTCATGCAGTTATTCTCTAGCTTTCCATTAAGTGAAACCTACTGTTATTTTTGTTGCAATATTCTACAGCAGTCCAGTCTCTTAAGACTATGAAAGAACTGGTATTCACTTCAGCTTCAGCAATCTGTTCCCTTAGACCTAGACCCTACTGTTTTTTCCTTTTAGTGTAATAACTTTTTTTATCACATTGATTAATTTGTCATGTATCTTATAGGTTCTTTCAGTGTGATACATTCTGGCTTTGTGGATCCTACCAAATGTTGCTTAGGAATCAATAAACTTAATTAAGATGGGATTTGCCAAGCCAAGACTTTTTCAATAAACTGCTGGAGGTGGAATATAATCTTGCAGTGCGTGATGTGGCCAAATTGAGCCTCAATAGCTTCACTATTCCATTCGGTATTAACAGACTCTGTTCCATTTTACTTTGCTTGGCACTGATATTTTTGCTACTACTTTCTATATTAGAAAGAAAGGATATATAATACTATCATATTACGGTATAAATGTACTGTATTATTCAACAACAGAAACAAAATCTGATACAAAATGTAGGCCAGTGACTCTAATGTTACTTTTCTTTTCCTGTATGAATTTTTAGCATCTTTTGCTTGGTGAAGAAGCCAGTGGAACTTCAAAACCTTGCATCATGTGTTTTGTGCATTTGGGTTGGCCAATAAAGGTATCACACTTTGGTGTATTTTGTATTTTGTTTTATTTTGCTGTATGGCCAACAGAGCTCTCCCCAATATGTTTCCTGTGGTGTTTGCAAGCAGTTTTGGCATGTCTTGAGCAAAAAACACAAACATTGGTCCAGAATTTTTTAAGCTGGGAGGTTAGGAGGGGTGCCTCCAGAAGAGATTCAGGGCGTACATGCAGCCCAAAAACTGCACTTTATCCCTGATGTAGATATGTTTTATGCAACCCTATGTCCTCTTTTGTCCTCTGTTTTAATGTTGAATTTCTTCCCCTTTTTGCAATGACTGAGCCGCTAGCCAGTGTAATTTCCCCCCTCAATTTCATCCCTTCCAAAGTAGTTTTATAATGGACAAGAATCTTGTACCATGCATGGCTTTCAGAAACAGTGTTGTTTTAAAGATAGTAGCCTTGGGGAGTGATCTAAATGTATTAAAATGTCCCAGGCAGTGCTTTTTTCAATGTTTGCTTCATTAAGATTCCCCTTTTAATGCCCTTTTACAAGATCTTTTTGGATTTTTTTTTAATTAGAAATTTCAACAGACTAGTTTTTGACTGCCTGGTACACTGCTAAGAACCATTTTATTCAGAATTAGGCAGTAAGCACTCCATACATCATAAACAATGAGGGCCCAATCATCCCTGCTGTTTCTATGTAACTGCTGTACATCAGCTGTCCTATCTCAGCATTCTGTTGCCCACCAGGTGTGTCGAACTACAACTTCCATAAGACCCAGCAACATGGAGAATGACCATGGATGATAAAATATGAAACATCCAAAGGGCACCAGGCTGGGCAAGGCTGTTATGGGAGATTTTATGCATAAAGTTAAAATTTCAGTCAATGTGGGGCTTCTGTTTGTATATGAGGATCAAGAAGATTTCTTGTGCTTCAGAAGAAAGACAGAGGACTCTAGCATGGAATCAACTTTTTATCTGGTAGTTAGCAAAAGTCATGTTATTGTTACTGTTTGAGATGTTTCATTTACATGACTATAAAGCTAAAAAGATAATTGCCAGAATACTGTTGGGGCCTTTTGTCTTAGAAAGTGAACTTACATATGCTTGAATTAGAATTGTGCAGTTGTATAATGCCCATATCCTGTTACATTACTACATAGCAGAGCCAGCAAAGTGCCTGATGAACATTGGTGTGCAAGGCACATCATTGGTGTCAGTGCAATGCACAAAGTACCTGGTGTGCATTGGGCACTGATACGCATTGCACACTGATGTGTATTGGGTGCTCTTGCATGTGTCCTGTTACCCAACTTTGTAATTCAGTAAAGGGATTTCTTACCAGCTCTGCTACATAATTATGTAACTTAACAGGTCATATAGAATTCCAGTGCTTGTCTTTCAGGAAGTATCTGAAATTTCTTCAGGTTCTATCAGAGGGTTTTGCCCTGGTCCCAGTGTTGTTCAACATATTTATAAATTTCTTGGATGATGCAATGGAGGGTGTGCTTATCAAATTTTCAGATGATATCAAAGTAGGAGGCGATAGCCATGACAGAATCTGGATTCAATTGTGCCTCAAACAGGATAAAGTTACCCTTTGTTAAAGTACAATCATGGTTACCAGGGACAGAAGGTATTGCAACTAACAAATTATTTCTAAGCTCTAGTTGTGTGAAATTGGTCCCTGAAAGCAAAGTAAAAATGTTGAGTATATTTGATGTTAAATTGTCTCTTGCCTGAAGCAAAAGCCTTGTAACATGTACTCTGCTATGCTTCAGTAAATGCCTACTCTGTGTCTGCATGTTTTGTTACAGCCAAGGCCACATGTGCCTTCCACCATAGTGCAGGTTGACTCTCTGGACATGCTCAGGAGGGACACACTCACACCCCAGACACTAGTTACTTCCACGCTCTAGTTGTTTGAAATTGGTTCCTGAAAGCAAAATAAAAATGCTGTTCTGAGGCTGTATCTAACATTTTTAAAGATCAATTTACTATGGAAGTATAAGGAGATTTCTAAATTATAATAATGTTTATACTTTAGGCATTGGGGAAAGGAACTAATGACAACTAACAAGTTATTTCAAACGTGTTACTTTCAAGTTCTGGAGCTTTGAAATTGTTCCTTGAAAGAAAGTTAAAATGCTCTTCTGACGTACCTCCATGTACCATCTTTAAAGATTCATTTACAATGGAGGGATAAGGAAATTTGACTTGTTTTCTCTTTTCTGGGCAACTTAACAATACACACTTGTCACATCTGTATCCCAAGGAGACTTAGATGGGGAAAAGAAAGAAGACAAGAAGTATTTGTGCTCATTCTAAAAAAAGTCTCAGTTTTTTCTTGAATTTGGTCGATGCAGGGAACAAAAGGGTGGCCAAAACCCTTTGACAAATATCTGTGGCAGAGTATTGATACACCTCAACTGCTAGAAGTTCTTTCTGGAAGCCATTGGACAGTGATCACCATTTTTCTTTGTCTAGGAGCATTACTATGTGACAGTATAACTTGCTCTAGCAGGCACTTCTGAGAAAAATGGTAATCCCAGTGGTAGGCAGAAACAGCTTCAGAAATTGTTGGTATGAGTCATTCTCCTGACAAAAGTTAGTGCTCTTGAAAAGTCAACCACAATGATTGTTCATTTGGTAGCCCACTAATAGGATCTCAAGGGGGAAGGAGCCTTTTTTGATCAAACATAATAAAAAAAAAAATACAGAAACAAACTTTTTGTGCCTACCTTCTCCTTACCAGCAACAAAATTCAACACCAGCCACCAGATATTTGGGAAATTCAGCCCAAGGTCCCCTGGCTCTAAATTTAGGACTTTTATCTAGTATGCCACAATGACTCTGGGTGCAATGCAGTTGATTCTCTCCTTAGCTCAGCATATCTGCAATTAATTGCTAAACAGACCAACAATTGAGGGGGAAATTGTAGTGGGTTTTCCAAATGTATTAAATCATTTTATGTAACCATTGACAGCTTCTACAGTTCTGTTGGCTATGAGACAGTGATTTAGTGCTAATCAGATTCCATGCTTCAAAATGTTAATTGCTTGTCTGCCACAGTTTGTAGGGAAAATTTTCCACTGTGTTGTTCCCAGATTGACTAACATGCACATTTTCACTGGTTTATATCAAAGATATCCTTCCACAGCTGTCATACATATTTGTGAGATTCTGTTGATTTAGGGCAAAACTACATGGTATCAAGGATGCATGTCTGTTGTTGATCCATGACCCTCTTTCTGCCATCTCTCCAATAATGTTTTGTAAAGGAATCAGTGTCCCCATTTTTCCTCCCACATTCATTGGCTGTTCCTTGCAGGAAGCATACTGATATCGCATCACACATTTTTATAGGCCTAAATAGAACTATTCATCCCAGCTACAGGAGACAAATTGAATCAATGGAATGTACTGAAGTATTGATATACCAAGTTTGTACTGAGGAAATGGGTACAATCTAGTTGGTAGTAGGGATGTTATTCTTCACTAATTTTATTCTTGGAGGAAGCAATGAGTAATTCTAGCATTTTTCTTCCTGCTGCAAGAGACTTTTCAAAAACTGTGTAGTTTTTGAAGCCTTTTTGCAATTCTAGATGTACTCTGTGCAGAAAGTGCTGTTTTCTATGCAAGTCAACCATATGCAAACTTTTGCAGAATAAGAACCCAATTACAGTATTTTCTGTGCAGGAAGCAGCTGTTTTTCTGTGCAAAAAATAATATTTTGCACAGAGTAAGTCCTGAGCTGCAAAGATTATTGTCAGTTCAGGATTCTTCTTGCCAGAGTTTCTTTACACTCAACAAACATGTTTTTCAACCATTTATCAAATATTTTCCAATATTCTTTCTATCCTTAGTGGGCAGTGTTAACTGGTGGCCATCACTCTCCTCAGCTATCTCTACCAGTAATATGGAAAAACAATTCAGAGGTGGGAATCATGTGGACATCCAGATGTTGTTAAACTGCAGCTCCCAGTATTCTTCCCCATTGAGTGTGTTGATTAGGGCTGCTGGGACTTATGGCCCAACATCTGGAGGGCTGCATGATTCCCACTACTGGTTCAGGCAGTTACAGTAGGACCCCCATATCCACTGGGGATTGGTTCTGGGGGCCTGTGGATACTGAAAACTGTGGATAATAGCAAACACCATTGAAAATAGTGGGATTTCCAGTTTAAAATACCATAGAGTTGCCTTAGAGGATCTAGAAGATGGCTAGAGAGGACACATTTTCTAGGAAGACTCTGTGGTAGGTGTGCTGTTTTGTGTCCCATGAATAATTGAATCAGTGGATAATGAATAAGTGGATATGGGCATCCTACCTTATTTTTAAATTCATTTTGCTTCTGTATTGTTCCAAAGAGAAGCGTTGAGATTTTTTAAAAAATTTATGGGAGACACACGAGAGAGACAAGTGTACTGGCCACAGCCACATTTTCCGTATATATTTTTTTCTTTCTCATGTTGCCAGAATGCTATACAACCATTCCATACCACATAGCACCATAACAACATTGCTACATAGCAAATTCTGACATGACTCTCCCAAACCCCACTTACTGGTGAGCAGCCATAGGGCTCGACAGGGGTCCATTCCAATATCAATCAAGAAGCAGATGCCTGACATTCCTACCCCTCCCATGAGTGATTTCCAGTGTGATAGGCAGAAAAAGGATGCATCACAAATTCCCGTCACACTGGAGATCACTTGTGCAACAGGGGTGGGTGGGAATGTCAGGCAGCTGCTTCCTGATTGAAGGCAAACAGACCTCCATCAATCCCAGTAGTTGCTTACAAATAAGTGAGGTTTAGGGGACTTTCTTGGCCCCTTAGAAGCCCCTAAACTAAGTGCTGCATGGGAATCATGAATAAGTAGTACGGTAGTTGCAAATGCGTAACTATAGGTTTTTCAACAGGCTTCCAACCGTGTATTTAAAATTGCTAGAAAAATACACTTCAAATCATGCTGAAATCTATAAATGTGCTTCAAATCTTTAGAGTCAGATGTTTCTTTCTAGATACAGTAAACACACTTGACAATCTGTACCAATATAAGACAGGAAGTGTGTGACTGTACAGATTGGTACAGCCCTGATGTTTGTAGCGGAATTGTTTTTCCGTATTGCTGGTAGAGATGCTTGAGGAATGTGATCTTTGTGCATTCCAGTGCCTATGACCCAGGGGCCCTTTCACACTACCCAGTTATAGAAATAGGGACATTTTCAGACAATCCTTGCCGCGCAAGGATCATCCGGAACAGTTTCAGCGCAGCAGCGCAGCAGAAGGTCGTTTTCGGACGACGCCGTCACTGCTGCAAGATCGTCGTCCCCTCTCGCACGAAGGCTTGGAGCCTGCCGCACTATATTCGCCAAGATTTTATTCACGGAGGTTGTCTGTGAATAAAATCTTGGCGAATATAGCGCGGCAGGCTCCAAGCCTTCGCACGAGAGGGAATGACGATCTTGCAGCAGTGACGGCGGCATCCGAAAACGACCCCCTGCCATGCTGCTGCGACGAAACTGTCCCGGACGATCCTTGCACGGCAAGGATCGTCTGAAAATGTCCGAGGATTCCCCTTTAACTGCCATAGTTTCATAGAATCATAGAATTGCAGAGTTGGAAGAAACCACGAGGGCCATCCAGTCCAACCCCCTACCATGCAGGAAATCACGATCAAAGCATCCCCAACAGATGGCCATCCAGCCTCTGTTTAAAGACCTCCAAAGAAGGAGACCCCACCACGCTCCGAGGGAGTGTGTTCCACTGCCGAACAGCTCTTACTGTCAAAAAGTTCCTCCTCATGTTGAAGTGGAATCTCTGTTCCTGGAGCTTGCATCCATTGCTCCGTGTTCCAATCTCTGGAGCAGCAGAAAACAAGCTTGCTCCATCCTCAACGTGACATCCCTTCAAATACTTAAACAGGGCTATCATATCGCCTCGTAACCGTCTTTTTTCCAGGCTAAACATACCCAGCTCCCTAAGTCTCTCCTCATAAGGCATGGTTTCCAGACCTTTCACCATTTTAGTCACCCTCCTCTGGACACGCTCCAATTTGTCAATATCCTTTTTGAATTGTGGTGCCCAGAACTGGACACAGTATTCTAGGTGAGGTCTGACCAAGGCAGAATAAAGTGGCACTATTACTTCCCTTGATCTGGACACTATACTTCTATTGATGCATCCCAAAATCGCATTGGCCTTTTTAGCTGCCGCATCACACTGTTGACTCATGTTCAACTTGTGGTCTACTAGGACTCCTAGATCCCTTTCGCACATAGTCTCGTTCAGCCAGGTCTCCCCCATCCTGTATCTATGCATTTCATTTTTTCGCGTTAAGTGCAGTACCTTACATTTCTCCGTATTGAATTTCATTTTATTAGCTTTGGCCCAGCTCTCCAGTCTATCCAGGTCATCTTGAATTTTGATCCTGTCCTCCAGGGTATTAGCTACTCCTTCTAATTTGGTGTCATCTGCAAATTTGGTAAGTATGCCCCTAATTCCCTCATCCAAGTCATTGATAAAGATGTTGAATAGCACTGTGCCCAGGACAGAACCCTGTGGCACCCCACTGGTCACGTCTTTCCAAGATGAAGAGGAGCCATTGCTGAGCACCCTTTGGGTTCGGCCAGTCAACCAATTACAAATCCATTGAACTGTTAACTTGTCTAGCCCACATTTTACAAGCTTGTTTGCAAGAATGTCATGGGGAACCTTGTCAAAGGCCTTACTGAAATCAAGGTATGCGATGTCCACAGTGTTCCCTTCATCTACCAAGCTGGTAATTTTATATATATAAAAAAAGATCAGATTAGTCTGGCATGACTTGTTTCTCTGAAACCCATGTTGGCTTTTTGTGATTATGGCATTGCCTTCTAAATGTTCACAGACTCTCTGTTTAATGATCTGCTCTAGAATCTTCCCTGGTATTGATGTCAGACTAACTGGACAATAATTGTTGGGATCCTCTTTTTTACCCTTTTTGAAGATGGGGACAATGTTTGCCCTCCTCCAGTCTGCTGGGACTTCTCCTGTTCTCCAGGAGTTCTCAAAGATTATTGCCAATGGCTCTGAGATTATATTTCCCAGCTCTTTTAATACTCTTGGATGTAGTTCATCTGGTCCTGGAGATTTAAATTCATTTAGATTAAGAAGGTATTCCTGTACTACCTCTTTGCTTATTCTGTGCTGGATTTCCCCTGTTGTGTCTTCTGTAATTTTATCCTTAGGTTGGTCCCCCTTTACCTTTTCTGAAAACACTGAGGCAAAGAAGGTGTTGAGTAATTCTGCCTTTTCTCTGTCCCCTGTTAGCATTTTGCCATTTTCTCTGTGTAGTGGCCCTACCATTTCCTTCTTCCTCCTTTTGCTGCGGACATACCAAAAAAACACACACCCTTTTTATTGTTCTTAACCTCTCTAGCAAGCCTGAGCTCATTCTGTGCTTTAGCTTTTCTGACTTTACTCCTACATGTGTTCGCTGTTTGAATTCTTTGGTGATTTCCCCCTTTTTCCATTTCTTATACATGTTCCGTTTAAAACTTAGCTCTGTTGATATTTCTTTAGTCATCCATCCTGGTTTCTTGAGACACCTCCCATTTTTCTTCCTCAATGGTACTGTTTGAAATTGTGCCTTCAGTATCTCCCTTTTGAGAAAGTCCCATCCGTCTTGAGGTCTCTTCTCTTTTAGTATTCCTGACCATGGGATCACCCCCAGTATTTCCCTGAGTTTATTGAAATCAGCTCCCCTAAAGTCAAGAATGCCTGTCTGACTATGCCTGGCTTCTCCTTTCCATTGTATAACAAACTCCAGGAGAACATGATCACTCTCACCTAAGGATCCCACCACTTGCACCCCATTAACCAGGTCATCCCTGTTGGTTAGGATCAGATCTAAAATAGCTGACCCCCTTGTTGCCTCTTCCACCTTTTAGACCAGTTTCATCCTACAGAATCCTGGAATTTGCATCTTAGGAAGTCGTATTGAGAATTCTCAGCCGGAGAGCTGTGGTGCCTCCCTAAACTACAAAGCTTAGGCTCTCACAGGATGCAGCCATGGCACATAAAGTGAATCATAGTGTTATAACTTTGTAGGCTGAAAGGACCCATAGTGTTATAACTGGGTAGGGTGAAAAGTCCCATGACTCATGGGCAAATTATAATGCAATCACCTGCTACCTTTTTGCACTGTTTGAATGTGGCATCTGAAAATTAAAATTGAAATAAAGTTTTAAAATGCAGAGGAAAAATATGTTTAGGAATGCTTATATTGAGATAACATTGCTGATATCCTATATCACCTTTTATTTAATGTAACTTTATGTGTACTTAGCTGAAGTAGCAGAGGGGCTAAGAAACCCTCTTAGTGCATTGCGAAGATGTGTACTGGGACACTGGCAAGAGTGCCCCATGCACATCAGTCCTGTTGTGCATTGGTCCAAATGTGCATCAGTCACTTTGCTGGCTGTGCTCTGCAGTAATGTAACAGCAAACCTCTACTGGATACAGACATTACAAAACTGCCCAACTCTACTCCCCGCATATGTACGTCCACTCACAAAGATGTAACTTCCATCCAGGATTCCAGCCTATATATTTAAAGATACACCATTAAATACAAAGTACTGGGTTTTTAAATGTGGATCATTATGGAAATGGGACAGGATAGAATTATAAATTAATACACATGAAAAGTAAAATTCATCAGAAATAGGCCTATTCACACATCTGTTGGCCACAGTCCTGACTATCTAAGCTACTCCTGTGTGAATTAATTTACACTCTGTGGTACGCCTGCACAGCTTGTGAACCCCAACTGAATGCAACCATGGATACCAGTTAATCAGGGTAGGATTGTCATAAGACTTTGGCATAAAGTCCAAACTCTGCCTGCTGGAAAAGTCTATCACAATTTCCAGCTGAGCCCGATAAAAAACATGGCTTGTATGTCACTTCTGGTTTTGTCCAGCTCTCCTTGCCCACTTCTTCTTTAAGCAAAACCAGCCATGTTTGGTGGAAGGGAGTAGTACCTATAGTACTTATTATAATCATTCTAGGAAATAGCATTCAGTGCATTATTGGTAGCTAAGGTAAGAAACATAGGATGTTGTTGTTGTTGTTTGCCTTCAAGTTGACTTCGACTTATGGTGAACATATTCTAGTTTTTTCCTGGTACGCTTTATTCAAAGAAGGTTTGTATCAGCTTTCCTCTGAAGCTGTGAAAGTATGACATGCCCAAGGTCAGCCAGTTGGTTTCCATGGCTAAGCAGGTATTTGAACCCTGGTGTCTCAGAGACCTGGAGCTCATCTACATGGGCCAGGATATGCCAGCTCCCTGTAAGTGTATCCTGCCCATGGATCAGGCCCACTCCTTCCCTGTTACCTGGATGAAACAGACCAGAGTCCAGATGGGCACACTGGCCTGTCCCTGCAGCTACCACCACTACCTGCCTCCCACTCTCTGGATCCAGGCAGGAGGCCCACAGCACATGAGCAAGGCCCCCTGCATGTGACTAGCTGCAGGCCCCCTTCCTTGATCTAAAAGAGCAAGGCAGCTGGCAGCTACAGAACAGGCCAGTGGGCCAGAACAGGTTCCTGCAGTCAAATGGGACCTGGTCCATTTTATTTTGGCTAGAATGGATTTAAACTTTATTTAAATTTAAACAGGTGTTATCAGGCCCCACCCCATCTCCACCCCCCCATCTTAGCCTTGTCTTTGCCCCAGTGGTCATGAGGACTGCCTGGGGGCAAAATGGGGCAAAAGCCCTGCATTGTCAGGACTGCAAGGCTCCAAGACTGGAACAAGATGGGGTAAATTGTAGTCAAGTCCCTCGTCTAACACTCATGCCACTACACCATTTTGGCTCTCATAGGAAGCTTCCTTATACCAAATCAGACTACCAGAGAAATCTAACTCATTATTGTCTACTGTGATTGGTTAGTCTATCTGGAGAAAACAGAGACTGAGAATGGGACCTTTAGCATGTAAATCATGCCATATGCCATTGATCAATGATCATTTCATCGGCAGAAGAAACTGGAGATATCTCAAGATGCTCAAAAGTTTGTTGTTGGTTTTTTGTTTTTGGTTTTTTTGTCAGCAAAAAAAGACAATATGTTTTGGCTAATGTATGCTCTTAAGGCCTTCTTCAGGTTCTGTTTAGAATCCTAACTTCAAAAATGCTCTAGATTAGGAACTCTCAAACCAATCACTGGATAAACGAAACATGGTTATATTTGTGGAAGGGTGGGAGAGCTGGTGGAGAAATGTAAATTGTGATCATCTATTGTCTTTTTCAATATGTTCCTTCCTAGTGCTCAAAAAGACCCTTGAAGGATTTTTAACTGCTTTGTGAGATATTACATCAGGACAGTGTATGTTTTAGGAGACAATGGTGTTTATAGCAGAAACATTCACTGTCTGCATTAAATTTCTTCTTGAAGGAGAAGTTTGTTGATCAGTCCTTCTTTAACAGTGGACTACATGCTAATCTTCCATTTAGAGCTCTATTAGAGCCAAATAGGCATGAAATGATTTATGCAATTATCCATCCTATAAAAAGTTTTTTAAGAGGAAATATCACACGTGGTAGGCCTGATCCAGGAATTGCCCATGAAGAATTAATCCATGGACACCAAACTGAGCAGCAAACCGGTCACTTGGGCATAATCTTCCTTGCTGTGGTGACTTGCATTATATCTCTATTTAAACTATAACAGGGTTTTTTCTCAATTTGAATCCATCAGCATATATCAGCATATACATTTTTGTGCAAATCACTGTCTTTGCCCTCTTTTGAGGGGAGGCACTTCCCCTGTTTTGTCAGTGCACAAGTGGCCATCTTAAATAAGGCCCTGGTTTGTGAAGAAATGTGTGCATTGGCTAAGGAAATTATCAGACACGGCAAAAACCGCATCAGAAAATCGCTAGAAGAACAGGAAGGGGAAACCTTACCAGATGACATCATCCTCCAGGGTTCTGTGCGCCTAGCACGGGTGTCAGTAAGGTGTACTTTTTCATTTGCAGCTTCTCCCCATCATGCAAAAGAGTGGTCTCATCCACAGCACCACTATACCCCCAGAATGGCAGAAGCATGCAGAGTCTAGTAAGGGCTCCCTTTCTGTTCTTTTAATGATCTTCTGACGTGGTTGGGAATGCAATTTTTGTGTGTGCATTCCCTTGCATCTGATAGTCTCCATAGTATTGTGCCATATTACCTGCGTAGATCAGAAGATAGTTGAGATTGTACCAACACGGAATGAACACTCATAATATGATAAGCACATACAACCTCCATTGTATTAGTATCACCATTTTTGAAGGTTGTATCAGTAATGCAATTTTTTAATAAATGCAATAGCACCACCTCATGGATTTAACCTGATTTATGTAAAAAAAAAAAAAAGTTTGATCCTCAGTTTTGGATGCATTTCATTTTGTTTGCCCAAACTGAATAAAAACAAAAGACAAAAATGTATTTCCTGTTGGTCATCACATATTTCACTGAACTTTTCTGCTTTGTTCATTGTAATGATGAAGCTCAGGAGAACATGCACCTTAAACAATTCTACTAAAACAGCTATATTCTTTTAGAATGTTACCTTAAACACATATCCATAGTACTTACATTTTCTGAGATGACATCACTGGGAACAGAAAGGAAGATAAACAGCACTACCTACACCAGAGGATGTGTGTTCTATATTTAAACCCTTTTTGGTTTATAATCCTTGTGCTTCAGCAGCATGTATAACCCTCACTGTTTTGCAATAAACAGGGTTTTGTTTTCTAATCTGGCTGAGAATTTTCCAGAACCTGATGTTAGAAACTATTTACAAATGTAAAAAATAAAATTTCATGATTTATTGGTAGACATTTGTAAGTACAGTACAACAAACACACACACACATATCTGCAGGGGATATGTTCCCAGACTTAGTATGGGTACCAGATTATAGCAAATCCTATTAAAATGAATGACTTCTGGCCTAAGCGTACCATAGAGATGCTTGAGGACCCAGAAGATGCATTGAGAGAACACCTCTCTAGGCATCTTCTAGGTCCTCCAGTGTGACTCTATGGTCAGCTTCTGGCAGAAGCATACCATAGACTTGCACTGAAGGACCCAGAAGATACACAGAGAGATCATATTTGGACCCAGAAGGATACACAGGGAGCCCTGGTGACACAGTCGTTAAATGCCAGTACTGCAAGTCACCACATTGCAAGTTTGATTCCAGAGGGCTCCAAGGTTCACTCAGCCTTCCATCCTTTCATAGGTTAGTAAAATGAGTACATGGCTTGTGGGGGCAATTAGCTAACACACATTGGAAACTGCTTAATGCAGTGTACATGTGTAAACTGCTATTGCTTAAAACAAATTGTAAGCCGCTTTAATAGCCTTTGTGGCTGAAGAACGGGATATAAATACGTAATTACTATTTGTTTTTTCAGACACTGTAAGTGAATCTGTGGATACTGGTCCCATGAATATGGGGGTTGTACTGTAACAACAACAACAAAAACTGCAGACTCTGAGCTACCTGATATATTTCCTTTAATTCTAACATTTCTTCTTCTGAGGCAGCAGACCTTCCTCTTTTATCTAGTGTGTCACAGGAAGAAGCACATACCCTAATGAATTCTAATGACCAAATCCACTAAAAGTTATTTTTAATCAGCATTAATTGGGTGACTGGGGTGGTTAGAAATACCTAGTGACTTAGGAGATTATCAGACACTTTTTAAAAAACAAACCCAAGGAGGTTGTGGGAATGACATCACTGTACCTCCAAAGGGTCCCAATATCGCATAATGTCATCCTCCTCTCATGCTTCCTCCATTTTCCCTCCATTCTGAGATGATGCAAAAGGCACCACTTTTCATTAGCAGAAACTTCCACTAATGAAAAGTGACACCTTTTTTGTCGCTCCAGCATGGAGGGAGAACAGAGGAAGCATGAGAGAAGGACAGCATGTGCAATATTGACACGCTTTGGCAGTACAGTGACATTGTTCTTCCAACCTCCTTGGGGCTTTTTTAAAGCATCTGATAATCTCCTTAATAATTTAATAAGCTATTTACTGAGTTGATTTCAAACTCTATAACAGGCTATATTTTGTGTTCAAGAGGCTTGGCAGCTGTATGTACATACTGCCCCTGTCTCTAGCTTCCCCATTCCTGTTTCCTCAGTGCTTGACCTTCTTGTGTTCAGTAGGGAGGTATGACTAGGGTCCCGTCTACATGATTTAAATAATACGTACGGCGTGCGGAAGTTCGCGCTTCGGTACAAATGGCCGTTCGGATGCACATGAATGCAAAAGAGGGGGGGAGGTTTTCCACCCTGAAATATGCACACGCAGCATTTGGGAGGGAAAGCGGATCGCGAAGAGAAATTCGTACGCCGTTCGGATGGCTGATGGGTCTGTACGGTCCGTTCGCACACATACAAACAGGCAGGGTAATCTGATTGGCTGGCCGAGTATAGGGGGCGGGGCTAGCACGGAGGGGAATTGGGAGCGGCCGCCATGTTGGTTTCCCGGCTAGCGAGCGTCCGGTAAGTCCGTGAATTTATATGTTTATTTATTTTTATTTTATATTGTAAATACGGAAAACCGACTGTCCGCAAACCAGGAACCTTTTTAAAAAAAAAAAGCAGCGGGAGATTTAAAACTGCTGCTTGGCTTGCTCGCTCCAGCCAGCTTCAGGAAGAGGGAGTCATACGGAGTTTGGGGGCTTAAAAATCGTATAGCCGGTTCGTATGCATATGAACGACAGGCTGTTCGTATTTTTTGCCCCCCATACGGATTTTTTTATGATCGTATAGCCATACCTGTAGGCTTCTATTCTCATTTACCTGAAGAAGAGTAGAAGCCCCCTGCTGTATAAGGATTCCATTTACTCAAGTAAATATGAGTAGAAGTCCTATTTAAACCTTCCTCCTGGATATAAGAAAAACAGGGCCATGGCTAGTTCATGCAGAGACACGGGGGATGTGTTCAGTCATGCAATCCTGTTCCCCTTACAATCAATCCAAAACAAAAAACTTTTGTCTTTTTTGTGTTAGATAATCCTCTGCTTGGGCACAGTGTCTTAACAGGACTTACCTGAACATTGATAACATGGGTGGATCTAGTTCTTATGAAGGACATTATCTAAGTCCTCTTTTTCATATTGAAATGAATATCTGCACTTTGTGTTTAATGTTGTCAGCATGTTGAATCTGCAAACTTAAATATTTCTTGAAATGTAGGATGCTGATAGACTCTGGCTAGATTTAGTAATGTTCAAATGTGTTATTTGAATGAGTGTTTAATTTGAACAAATTAGACATGTTCTTCTCCCACTCGCGATTTCATTCTGCAAACTTGAGGCAGGGAATAATACATCCTACGACACATGGTATGCTTCATTTCCTTTGTGTGTTTTGAGTTTCTTTTATTTTAATTGCATTTTTTAATATGGAGTTTAGTTCCAGAGTATAGCTGCTGTTGCTTACTCAGAAGTTGTTGGAAAGCCAGTCGGTTTCAGATTTAAATATATGTGGCTATATAAAGTTCACAAATGGCTTCACACTGACTACTGTAGCCTTCTGCAGCCTTGAATCCTCCAAGTTTGTTGGGCTGCACATCCTATTATCCCCAGGAAGTGATGTCTTCATCCTGCTAGATGAGGATAGCGGGGGTTGTAGTCCTGCACTCCTGGAAGGCTTCAGGTTGTATAAAATTAGTCTGTTATAAGCACTTTATGAGCATACTATATTATCTGCATCAAAGTAAAAATAAAGTAATATGTGCTAAACTAATATATGCTTAGTTTAAGCAAAGTGGTTGAACATAGGAACATGGAAATTGATCACCAACAATGGTTCGCCCTGGCCTCACATCAGGAGGCATGGAGATGCACTATCCACAATGCTGCAGCCTTATTTGAGAACTCACACCGAAAAAGTCTTGAAGAGAAATGACAACGCAGAAAGAATCACAACCCAGAAGCATCACCCAAGGAGACCTTCTGCTGTGCTTTCTGCAACCGGACTTGTTTATCTCGGATTGGCCTTTTTAGTCATCAGCGCACTTGCAGAAAGCGGGGGATGAGTCCTTCCTGAATCTTCATTTGTGAAGAAAAGTCAGAGAGAGAGAGAGGGTGTGTCAACAAGTACAGCTCACAACATCCCTATACGAAATTAATCTTTTTAAAATTTGAAACAAGTTTCAGAGCCTAGAGACTAGAGCTTGGAAAAGTTATCTTTGGGAACGATCACTCCCCAAATCTCCCAGCCAGTATGGCAAGTAATCCAAAAATTAACTTTTCTAACCTCTTGTAGAAACTACAAATAGCAGTCCAGCCTACTCACAAATAGGCCTACGGTTGACGCGCTCTCATGTTTGCAATGTAAACCACCTCCTGTGCTTGAAGCAAGCTTGTTATAGCAAGCCAGTGTACCTTCCTCTGGGAAGGTGAACCAGGGCTGTGTCAGGAAATGGAGTTTGACAGTGGATTTTCTTTCAAACTCTCTTCCTCTGTTGCCTTGGCATTAACTTCCCTGCCTGTGATAAACTCCAGTAAGGGGAATTTGAGGGCTAGATACTGACTGGAAAGAGATGAAATTTGATTTTGTAACGAAATATTAAGACATCATTTGGTTAGAATCATTAGCCCTCAAGCTCCATAGCATTGCCCACTAGCCTGTGTTTTTGTCTTTCATTTATGCAGTTTCTAGCTTATTCTATGCTATTGTTCACAAATCATAAAAACAGTTTCTTTCTTATTAAATCTGCAACAGGTGAGAAAATAAACTAAAGTGGATGAAGTGCAAAACCTGAGTTCATCACCTACCATAGGTTTTTGATGGTTTGCACAACTTAATCTGTAGTACTTAAATTTAGTTCCATTGATTTCCATGGAGCTAAGAAAACTTACATCAAAGACTCTAACCCCTAAATCAGAAGTAGGCAAAGTGTATTTCTCCAGATTTGTTTTGATTACAACTCCCAGAAACCCTAGTAAGCATAGCAAAGAGTAAAGACTGCTGAGAGCTTGCAGTCCAACAACATCTGGAGGACTTCACTTTGCCCACCTATGCCATAAATGATTGGTGTATCATGTACCCCTTTTTTTTTTCTCCTTAGGCTAGCATGAATAGAAGCTGTTTGGAACCAGGATCACATTTCACACCTGAACCTCTTCAGGCTTAATATTCAGCCACAGAAGCCCTTGTCATATATCTGTTACCAAGATCAGTTAGGTTACTAGAGTCTGAGGCCTTTTCAGAGGTGTCTCCACACCTCTGGACTGCATTTTGCTTTCTCCTTTAAGCTGCCATTAAAGATGTTATTTTCATTTTTTTTCTAGAAATGATGTAAGGGACTGCCTTTAAAGATATTATTTTCACTTTTTTTCTAGAATCCGGCTCCCCCCGCATCAGCAGAGCTGTTTTGGGAGGGACTGCCTTTGCCACCGAGGAGGGTCAGAGACCCCTCAGAATGTTGCAGACAGTGTTGCCTGCGACAGGAAGAGAAGGGTGGGGCCAGAGGCCATATAAGGCCCTGCTGCCCCTCAGCTCCTTCTGTTCAGCCAGCAATCGTTGACCCACCCTCCCACCGCTTGAATAGTGTGCTAATTGGTTGTTTCGGAACCGGGTAGGAATTTCCCCCCCTTTTCTTGGGTTTTTTTTTTTTCACCTACCCCATACTAGGATAGCGGCATTTCGGAAATTGGCCAGGGTGGTGTCTAAATAGGTTAATTCCCTCATATAATGGTGGGGAAGGGGGAGGTGTAGTTTTGGTGGGCACCTTGCAGGGCTGTTTTAAGGAATTTTGGGGGGCCCTGCAATGCTTTATTTTGGGGCCCCCATATATTTATCTCAGATCAATGTAACCTAACCTATTCACCGTACAGGATGTTCAGATTATAGTAGGACCCCCGTATCCATGTATTCATTATCCATGGAACACAAAACAACACACCTACCATAGAATCTTCCTAGAAAATATGTCCTCCCTAGCCGTTTTCTAGGCCCTCCAAGGCAACTCTATGGTATTTAAAACCAGAAGTCCCATTATTTTCAATGGAGTTCACTATTATTCATGGTTTTCAGAATCCACGCCCCCCCCCCAGAACCAATCCCCAGTGGATAAGAGGGGTCTACTGTATTACATAATTTGCCACCAATAATTTAGTTTAAAAACTATATTATAGGCACTAACATAATATTTTTTGCTTATTAGCAATTAACGTAATGATGTAGATTTCCTCAAAGAATAGAAAGAGTGGACTACAAGCTAAACATGAGTTAGCAGTTTGATGCAGCAGCAAAAAATGCCAATGTGATTCTAGGCTGCATTAATAGGAGTAGTGTCTAGATCAAGGGAAGTAATAGTATCACTCCATTCTGCTTTGGTCAGACCTCACCCGGAATACTGTTTCCAGTTCTGGGCAGAACAATTCAAGAAAGATACTGAGAAGGATGGTGGGAGTCTGGAAGCCATTACGCCCCATGAGGAACAGCTTAGGGAGCTGGGTATGCTTAGCCTGGAGAAGAGAAGGTTGAGAGGTGACATGATAGCCATGTTTAAATATTTGAAGGGATGTCATACTGAGGAAGGAGCAAGCTTGTTTTCTGCTGCACCAGAGACTAGGACACGGAGCCATGGGTTCAAACTACAGGAAAAGAGATTCCACCTGAATATTACGAAGAACCTCCTGACAGTAAGAGCTGTTTAGAAGTGGAATACACTGCCTTGGAGTGTGGTGGAGTCTCCTTCTTTGGGTTTTTTTAAACATAGGTTGGATGGCCATCTGTCAGGAATGCTTGGATTGTGTGTTCCTGCAGGGCAGAAGCCAATCGGATGGGATCGCTGCTGGGGTGCCTTCCAGCCCTATGATTCTAGGCTGCATTCAGAGCCTGGGAACATTACTCTTGGATTACACCTCCCAGAATCCCCCTGCCAGCACCCTTCTCAAGGTCTGGTTGCATTGTTCCTTTTCCAGCATTCTCTACCCAGTGGTTCTTAACTTGGGGTCCACAATGTCCTCATAGGGGGTCCACAAAGGCTTGAAGGCTGCTTGGCCCACCTCCTCCCTGTAGTGGAGTAGCCATGTGACAGGAAGCAAGGCAAAGGCTGGCTGGCTTGGCCTGCACATTGCCATTCAATCCACTCCAGCCACAAACTTGCAGGAAGAAGCAAGAGTGCCTCTGAGGGAAAGTTTAATAGATGGTGTAATTCTATTGTTGTTGTTGTTAGCTATTATTATTAGCTATTATTATTAGGGTTTTAAATCTTGGGTTAAGTCTTGGGGCAACAAAAAATATTTAAAGGGGGTCCCTGGTAAAGAAAAGGTTAAGAACCATTGCTCTAGGAGAATGCCTCTCACATAACACTAATGGGATACTGGTGTTTTAGTGACAACAATAAAACCATTGTTCCCAGTAATATTACTCCACATTTTAATTTATATTCTTTATATTCTTCTGTTAAAAGAGCTAGAGTGTTGTAGAAGTTTCAGCATTGCACTATGACTATGGAGACCAGGGTTTGAATCCTTACTCAGCCATGAATACCCACTGGGTGACCTTGGGCGAGTCACACTCTCTCAGCCTCAAAGGAAGGCAAAGGCACACCCCCTTTGAACAAACATTGCCTAGAAAACCCCATGGTAGGTTCGCCTTAGTCAGAAATGACTTGAAGGCACATAGGCAAACACACACAAATTCCTTTTGCAGGCTAAACTCAGCTGGCAGCAAGGGGAGGAAACTGAAGAAGACCAAGGGGGAAAGGGAGGGGAGAGGAACCAAGACAGGTTAAAAGCAGCTGAAAAGATGGGCAAGGGAAGGGAAGGGAAGGGAAGGGAAGGGAAGGGAAGGGAAGGGAAGAAAGAAAGAAAGAAAGAAAGAAAGAAAGAAAGAAAGAAAGAAAGAAAGAAAGAAAGAAGCAAGCCCTTTCTGAGGGAGACAACCCTCAAATTCCCTGTCTCTCTCTCTCACACACACTCACCCTCTCCGATGTGCCTCTCCCTCCAGCTTCTGCCATGGAGGGCTACTGTTTCTTTCTCTTTCTTTTTAGTTTTGGAGAGGCTGTTTTGTTTGTTTTTAAAAAAAAGCCAGCAGGAGGTTTTTGGAGGAGGAGGATAAGAGGGGGCTCTTCCCGGCTGTCTCCTGGCTGTCTCCTTCGTCAGATTAAGGAGGCCAACACGGGGGCCCTCTCTTGACCTCGGGCCCCCCCACCAATGCTGATTTGGCAGGCAGGTTAAACCAGCCCTGACACCTTGGCACCAATTTCCGTGAAGGTAGGATCTCTGGAAGGGCTACTTCAGGTCGTGGGGCCTAAGGGGACAGAAGGAGACCCGCCTTGGGGTTAGCCTAAAGGATTATCCTTCACCCCAATCTGTGGGGATTGGGTGAGGGACTTTTGGGTTCACCTTCCAGATGCGGGCCAGCTAGTGAGCAACCCCAGGCAACTGGGGTTCCTCTCCAGGACCCAGGTGTTTGCCCGGGAAGGCTGAGGGGTGTGGTCTAGCATAGACCTACTGCCTCAGCTGGTCTCTCACCAGGTTGCCTCCCCCTACTGAAGATCTTAGAGGGTATTAAATAGATTGAATTTAATAAAATACTTTATTTCACCCCATATCATGTGTGTGGTCTCGTTATTCCCACAATCGCCGGCAAATGATGTAAGGGGCTATTAATGTCATGTCTATCTGCCTCTTATAGTAATATGTGTTTTTGTTGATCTAATTGAAATTATTTTATGTTCCTGTCTTTTAGTTAGGAACTGTCAAAACCACCTCTAAATACTGCTAGGCTAAGAAAATCCTATGAAATTCATGGTGTCACTCTAAGTCAACAGGCAACTTGGAGGCATGTACACACACCTTGAAGGAAAATGCAGCTGTAAAAAGAGGCATATATATTCTTAAATAAAGTAGAGCTTCCAGCCTCGCTTTAAAAAACCTGTTGTAAAGGCTGTCTTGAACACTTAGGGCTCAAGGGAAAGACAACAACACTTTTGAAAAGAGGGCTAAAGATTTCCTGTCCAGTGGCAACAAAAGCTCTGATAATGCTACAAGTGGTAGAGACCATATTCTTGGAAGATCAGCACTTTATCAAGGAAATCAACTTCTTTCCAAACTATTAAAATTTAGTCAAAGTAGATGAATAATTGGCTTTATCTTCTACTCCATAAGCTTATGCAAGACTCTGGAATGTGAAAACTACAGTAGCTGTATTCTGAGTTGAATTCAATCCAAGAAACTTCTGTCTTTTCTCTGTTAGATAATTGGCTAGCTACAAAATGTGTTTATTCAGCTGTTTTCTCCATTTTAATGCTCTTTGCTTAGCCACTGCCTTTTGACTTATGGCTCATCCTTTGTCCTTATTATTTATTAAAGGCCACTTGCTTTTGCATCCCAGACCTTCTGAACTTCAGAGATAATGGAATACATACAAAACGAAAAGACCAGAGAGGAAGCACTAAACAGTAATTTACCTATACCTCTGATATCAGTTTCTTCACCCTGTGGAAGAGCATAGGAGCCACTTTGAAGGAACAAAAGGGTCAAACAGGGTTTGCGGAATATGTGGAAAGATATGGAAATCAAAAGATGGTGATAGATCAAAAACGAGAAGTTCTTGTTTTGATGTTCCAGTGTTCATGAGTGGTCAAGTTGCCAAATTGCAAATATGGCTCTACAAGTAATCTAATTTGTTTACCTTTAGGAAGACACCATGGCTCACTGATAAAGCACTGTTTGGCATGCAAAAAATATTTCAAGTTTCCTCCCCAACATCTCCGGTATCTGCCATACAATATAGATTACATTCAGCTAGGTGGAACAAAGGTCTGACTCAGCATAGCCCAACTTCCAAGTGGTAGATGGTGGAATTCACTGCCACAAGATGAGATGGCTGCTAACTTGGATGAGTTTAAGAGAGGTTTTGACAAATTCCTGGAAGTTAGGACCATCAGTGGCTACTAGTCAGAATGACTGTATGCCATTTCTAATATCAGAGGCAGTATGCCTCTGTATATCAGTTGCTGGGAAATTCGGAATGGAGGGTGAAGTTGCATGCTTCCAGATTTTCCAGAGACCACTATGTGGATAGAATAATGGACTAGATAGCCCCTGGGCTAAATCAGAATAGCTCTTCATTTGTTCCTATTGAAGTAGTCTTCTGATGCATTTCTCTGCCTCCTATGTATGATTACCTCTCCATTGATGCCCCCTTGTCGTGGGAGAGAGGCTGAAACATGGGTCACCTATCGCCACCACTTACGACTCCTCAAATGCTTTCATCAGCGCTGTATATGCACAATCCTAAATATACACTGGACTGACTATGTGACAAATGTTGCTATCCTTGAGCAATCAGGGATTACCAGCATTGAGGCCATGATATTGAGAACACAGCTGCGCTGGGCAGGGCACATTTTTAGGATGGAGGACCATCGCCTCCCAAAAATAGTACTCTACAGTGAACTCGCCACGCGTCAGCGTAAGAGGGGTGCTCCAAAAGAGTGATACAAGGACTCCTTGAAACAACATCTCAGGCTCGGCCAAATTGATCACCAACAATGGTCCGCCCTGGCCTCACATCAGGAGG
The DNA here is from genome assembly GCA_030847615.1 of Gambelia wislizenii. Classification (NCBI taxonomy): domain Eukaryota; kingdom Metazoa; phylum Chordata; class Lepidosauria; order Squamata; family Crotaphytidae; genus Gambelia; species Gambelia wislizenii. Next base: position 32,311,160 of record JAUMIR010000005.1, read on the forward strand.
CATGGAGACGCACTATCCACAATGTTGCAGCCTTATTTGAGAGCTCACACCGAACAAGTCTTGAAGAGAAATGACAACGCAGAAAGAATCACAACCCAGAAACATCAACCACAGAGACCTTCTGCTGTGCTTTCTGCAGCCGGACTTGCTTATCTCGGATTGGCCTTTTTAGTCATCAGCGCACTTGCAGAAAGCGCGGGATGAGTCCTTCCTGAATCTTCATTTACGAAGAAAAGCCAGAGATGTATGATTATCATTTCCCTCATAATTTCACTTGGGAGAAAAGGAATGACAGAATCCCAGGTTACTTCACACCTATGTTGTATTGTAAAATGCATGCGCATTTCGGAAAGGCAAAGGACCATTTCAAAAAATTGCCTTTGGAGAGATCTTTTAGGAATCACATTGATTACTCAGCATCACACATCTCTCCTGGTCATTGCATGTACAATGCAAAAAAAATAATAATAAAATTTAAAAAAATCTGCAGAGAGAAAGACTTTGAACACACAGGTCTATGCACTATTGTATCCATGTGATCTGGAACCATCTGTAACTGATTTTCCAGATTGTCTGTATGCCTATGTATTCACAGCCGTACATTTGAGATGTTCTTACTGTACATGCAAACATCAGGATAGGGCAAATCAGTGTGTGTGATAATCAGGGCTGTGAGTAAATAGCACAGTCTCAGTTACCATTCATGCATTGAGTCAATGTGTGAATGTTCTGTCTGAACAGATCTGGAGTGTTAATGATTTAAAAAAAAAACACAGACTATAATCTGCAGACTCTTCTCCCTTATTGAAATATAGAGGCCCTTAAAGTGGCTGATCTCTGGCTTGGATCTGTTTCCTCTCAGTCAGCTCCCACCTTGTATCTCACCTGCTCTGGTGTGGAAACTACAGAATCCTGATGACCTTCTTGTAGAAGAGCCTCTTCAGAGGGATTTGGCCCATGATTTCTTTTGTCAGGGCCACTTGGCTGAAAAAGCTCTAGTGTAGAAGCTCGGTGCAGAGCACGGGTTTGCTAAATGCATCCTTACAATCTGCACAAAGCCCTGGATACCACTTTTGTGACCCCTGAGGACTCTCCAACAGTCCCCCCAAAGTCCCTTAACCCCCTCATTTAAAAATACAGTGTGAGTTTTTCCCTCAAACCACACAGACAGGACCCCAAACATGTGAAATCATGCAAAAAATACTATCCCAGGACATCACTTCCAGCCACCATTTTGAGATGGACTGCAGAGAAAATGGAGACATCTCAACTTGCTTTGGGAGGTGTCCCCCATGGTGAGTGAGGGGGGAATTGGCCCCAGACCCCCATGCAGTTGGCTACTCCTGGTGAACAGGTTGGTTTCAGTAGCTTCAGGTTCAGGATCTGTTCTGGCTTTAGATCCTGACTGAAAGTAGAGCTGGCCAATCCAAATAAGCAACCCACAGAGATGTTTGAGGCTATCCATATTTTTAGGGGTGTTATTAAAACAGCATCCCTAGAGGTAGTGCATATGATGCTGGAATTGACAGTCTCCATGGTGGAGCCACTTTGAGAAGGAAAATATTATTAGCAAACCCTGACATTGCCACATGTATTTCCCACAAATATGCAAAGGGAGTGAATGAATTTGTGTCCAAAATATACTAAAGCTGTTGATATGGTGAACAAATGGCAGTACAGTACAATACAGGGTACAGGTGTTGTAGTTTTGTATTGTTTCAGCTGTGCAAGCTTGGGACAACTGTGTGCATTTAAATTGTGCAGTACATTGTAGAAGCCATCCACTGGCCATGTAATAAATAAGCATTCATAATTATCTTCATGGTCTAAATAATGCAGATTTTCTGTATCCCTTGCTTGTTTACCGAAGGAGGTTGCATTTACTTTTTTTTTCACACCGCTGTACAGCTTGATATAAATAATGCAAGAAGCCATGTTTGTATAGTCCTGTACAGTAAATTAACAGTATGCTAATAGATTATATGAGGAACAAGAGAAACAATGCACCATTCCTTCCTCACTAGTTAAGGCTGTTCAACGGTTGTGCCCTTTCCTAATTCAGCTATGGTTGGCCATGAACCTGATGACAGTGATGTATTTTTCTCAGACTCTCATGAAACATGGGGTCTGTCTCTTCCTCTCCTATCATACTGGAACTAAGCTCATCCAGTGAAACTGTTCAACAGATGATTCAGTACCAAACAATCCCTCCACCCAATATCTTCATATAGCTCATCTTTTATAGATCTTGCCTAGATTCCTTTGAAGTAAAGTAAATTGCACTACTTCATGGAGGCTATGCCTGTCATTAGCTGTGTGGAATCTCAACAACTATATGGAATTACCAGGTTCAAAGGCAGAACATCACTAGGGTAAACCCTGATGTATTGCTAACGAAGAGGGAACATATTGCCATAAATACTTTTGCATTGTTTCAACTTTTCATTGTGTTAAATTGTACATATAAATGCAACTTTGGAAATAGTAACTGTGACTTAGGACTTTTTCAGACACTCTAAAAAAAAACCACGGAGGTTGGGAGGAGGATGGAAGACAACTTCTGTCAATGAAAAGCAGTGCCTTTCTCATCCCTCCAGCATGGAGGAAGCACGGAGAAAGAATGAGAGGAGGACAGGGCATGTGAAATCGATCGCTGGAAGCGGGACAGCACCACCCTCCTCCCTACCTCTTCGCGGGGGGGGGGGGTAGAGCATCTGAAAATCTCCTTAGATATAATAGCTCTTACCATAGTGAGGAAGATTGTAACCAGATAATCTGTATACTTGCTAATATTTCTACCCAGATGTTAACTGCAAATAGATAACATCAAAGCTCCTGCGTGTGCTCTCTGTTCTTTGTGTTCTTTATTTTTCTACCAGACTTGGAACAGATAATCTAGAAGTAGAATGGTATGGGAATTATGCAGGTCTCCCAATGTTTTTGGACAGCAATTCCCAGCAAGCCTATCCAGCATACCAAATTATAAGGAATGGTGGGAGATTCATTCTAACAACATCTGGAGTGCCATATAATTCCCATCCCTGAAAGCACATTATATTTCCAGGCAGGGAGCTGTCCTCTGAAGAGTAGGATACTCTTGATATCAGTCTTGATATCATTAAATACCAGTTGTGGGAGAAACTAAGGACTTTATCAGATAAGCCTCTACTACCGTTCTTTTTTCCGGCATATTTAGTAACGTTTTTATCAGACAGGAACAAAAAAAGTGTTCCCATCCCTCAATCTCCTCTCCCACCCCTCTCCCGTCACTGTCCCAGAAGAATAACTAAAAGTCTCAGGCCTACCTTATTCACACATACAGCTCTGCCCAGGACTGAATGGAGCTCTAACGGAACTCCATTCACTTACTGGAATGAAATCCCAGCCATTCTCATGAGAAATTAAAAAATAAAAAGCAAAATACAAGCCAAAAAGTTACACTAAGCACAAAAACACACTTAAAACTTTACAAGTAACCCAGTGAGGGTACAAAACAGTGTGTCACTTACCTGGATGTCCTGATCTCACCAGGAAGTGTTCTGGCATGGACCTCCCATTGACGCTGGGATTGCGCCAGCAAAATGGGCACCTTTTCACTCGCAGAACATTCCATGACAGAAATGGAATGGGGGGTTCCATTACTGGATTAGCCCATCAATAAAAAGCAATGCCAGCATAACGAGAGCCAAACAGGAGCATTACGAGAGAGGAATGATATCATGTGAAAGGGAAGCCCTTTAGGAATCTCCTGGCATTGTGATAACACCATATTTAGAGTGGCTGATAATCTTACTAGTCCCACTGATCTAGTGAGTCTACTGTTGTTGTTAGCGCCTTCAAGTCAGGTTCAACTCATGGTCATCCCATGGATGACACATCTGTAAGGGGTTGTCTTGATGATCAGAATATTCCTAATAGAATTGGAGGAGAACACCTTTTGTCCCAACACACTGTGAACAAGACTGGCAGTATTCAGAAGGAGGGGGGCCAAAAACTCCATCTACTGCTTGGGAAAAGCCTTTGCAGTTTTCCCCCAGGTTTTTCTAATAATACGCGGGCTTGTGCATTGCCGCACATATGGACATGCAATTCGAGACACTGTGCATTCTTGGTGAGGGCGGAAGTGGAGAGTGGATTGGTTGGATGTGCACAGGGGGTGGGCTTGTTGGTGAAGAAGTGGCCAGAAGCACCATGTTTTATTTTCACATTATCAAGTGTGCACTTTTTTGATGTGCTGAGGCAACCAAAGAGCTTTTTATAAGCAGAATGTCACACTAGTGCACCTTTGATTTACAAGTACAAAAAAAAATACTGTGCAGTGGCTACAATACATGTGGAGAATAATAACATGCTATACTCTCGGCCACCACCTTGATTCACAGGCATGTCTGCATGTGTACTTCAAACATGTGTAGCTTCACATAAAATACATTTTGCCAAAAGACTGTGGAGACAAATTAGTGTTGTTGCGAATTTAAAATCATGCTCATCAATCTGCATTATATCTTCTCGTCTAGATACCCTGTCCTCAGCTACCCAACTTAGCACAAAACTAAGGCCTGTGCCTTCCTTTATTGAGTCTATCCACCTAGTGTGCAGTCTTTCTCTCTTTCTTTTTCCATCCACTTTTCCTAGCATTATTGACTTTTCTAGTGAGCTGTTCCTTCTCATGATGTGTCCAGAGTATGACAGCATCAATGTTATCTTGGCTTCTGATGAGAGTTCAGGCATGATCTGTTCTAAGACCCACTTGTTTATCTTTTTTGGCCATCCATGGGATCCACAGCACTCTTCACCAACACCACATCTCAAATGAGTTGATTTTCTTCCTGTCAGCTTTCTTCACTGCCCAGCTCTCGCCTCCATACATGGTGATGGGAAATACAATGGTTTGGATGATCCTGACTTTAGTGCTCAGTTTTATATCTTTGCATTTTATGATCTTATCCAGTTCTTTCATAGCTGCCCTTCCTAGTCTCAGTCTTCTTCTGATTGCCTGGCTGCAGTCTCCATTTTGGGCTATGACTGATCCAAGGAATGGGAATTCTTTCACTATTTCAATTTCCTCATTGTTTTTGTGTAGATCCTCTGTAGTCATTATTTTTGTTTTCTTAATGTTCAGCATTAAACCTGAATTTGCACTTTCTTCTTTGACTTCCCTTAGTAGTTGCTCTAAGTTTTTGTTGTTTTCTGCTAGTAGTGTAGTCTAGTGTAGTTGGGACTAACAATAGGACTTAGCCCTTAATCTAGGTATGATATCAGTTTAACTAAATACAATGCCAGTGTCTACATACAGAGGGAGTGCAGGCAAAATATGCTAATATCCGATTTCTGTTTTAGAAGTATGCCCAAAATAGCTAGCAAAAAGAATGTTAAGGACAGAAGTATAATAAAGTGTTCAAATAAAATGAGCACAAACAAAGGGGCAAACTAACCATGACAGGCAAACTAACCCTTTACCAACTCCAACAGGCATATGAAACAATTTTTTTTTTTTACATGGCATCAGAAGACCTCCTTTGGCAGAGGTTGAGAGAATCCCAGAGACAAGGTACAAGGACTAAACAGAATCTGTCTTGTACATTTACTTCCCTGACATGCAAAGTTGGGCGGTTGGTACCATAGATAGGCATCTCCTCTGAAGACCTAAAGAAGTGGGTTGGTGGGAGCAGAAGGCCTGTAAGGGTACATGAAGGTTTGTCCTTTATTTAGTCCTGCAAGAAGTAGACCTCTACTAGCTGCATTTTTTTCATATTTTCCACTCTTTGCTTGAGTATAATGGATACTCCCATGATAAAGCTACAAATGATCGGAATACACAAGAGTCTTCACATGGTGTTACTGAGAAGACACAGGGCAAATGTGACTGATCCAGCCACTTAGTCTAAGGAATCCAAAGATTGCTATTAAAGAAATTTAAATCTGTGGCACAAGATGGAATGATGTACTAAGGGCATTAGCAACAATAATATCAACAACAACAACAACAAAAACTAGTAGCAACCAAGTTGAGTGATGGATTGCCTTTGTATACACTTGAAAGGAAACTAAGCCCCATCATTTGTTATCTCCAGCAGCCTGGTAAAAAGCCATATGGTTTAGGCAATTATACCAGAGATGGCAGAAGGAACATAATGTTACAAAAGGTCAGGACTGCTAGCTATTGGAAAGCTCAGTTACAACTAATGGTTTTCCTTCAGAATCTAGTGTTAAAATGATTGAAATGATCATTGGAGCTAAAACACAATTACTCATTTCAAATGTTGGTTTATTTGCTTCTTAACAGTTGTTCAGCTTTAAGCAATTTCCTTTCAGTTTTCCTAGTTAATTGCATTAGAGTTATGTGTCAGCAAAGACCATTTGTGATTAAAGAATGAGGAACAGAAATGCATTACTCTAAAAATGAAGAAGTGTTTGGATTATATGTTTGTCCTGTACTACTGACAGACATTGTGGGGTGAACAGTTCTGTGCAAAATTGTAACCATTCTACCATAAACTGGGTTTAGAACACAGAGATCAAGATACATGGTGTCCATGGCCTGGAATCTCACTGGGTCATCTTGAGCCAATCACATTCTTTTTAAATTTACTTAAGGCATTTGTGTATTGCTTTTCAGCCCACCCAGGACCCTGAGGTGATGTACAACAGATGTACAACTTTCACTCTTAACCTAAGCTATGGAATTTGGAATTAACATGTCACTTGTAACCAAGTCACTTTAGTAACAAATTACTTTTTGTTGTAATGAGCTAGGCATGATGTTGCTTTCTTGCCTGTAATGTTCCAAGCTGTTATTTACTACTTTTCAGTGTAATGTAAAGAGACCTGTTAATCATCACTAGATGTGTTCCAAGTCAGCCTAGACAATGGGAAATAGAAGAGGAAGGGCCAGGTGGATGGCTACCTATGTGGGGTGTTGTGCAGCTAGTGAGGAGCAAATGAGGCAGTAACAAGAAAAGGGGAGGGAAAGAAGAGGGAAGGAGAAACACTGAAAACACAGGCTGCACTAGAAACTCCAGTCTAGTGCATAATAATTGAGCCTGCCTTTTCTGCCACTCTCCATCCTGCCCAAATGAAAGACACTACTGTCATTACTGAAAAGAGAAAGAGAGTATGACTCCTAGGGCAGCACATAGCCAGTATTTCCCCAACACTCAGGGCTCATCTACACAGGCCAAAATATGCTGGCTTCCAGTTGGCGTATTCTACCATGAATCTGGCCCATTCCTCCCCTGTTACCAGTATGAAACGGGATGGAGTCCAAGCTATCATGCCAGTCCATCACTGCAGCTGTCACCACCTGCATCTCACTCTCTGAATCCAGGAAGCTGGCCTACAACACATGAGCAAGGTCCCCTGCATGTGACCAGTCTTGGTCACATGCTATGGGCCTGCTTTCTAGCTGTGGAAGAGCAACAGTAGGCAACAGCTGCAGCATTGGGCCAGCATGTCGGTATGGACTCTTGTGGTCATGCAGGCTCTCATCCATTTTTTGCTAGCTGAAGTGGATTTTTCCAAGTATTTTTTTTAAACTGGTGTAAGGGGCTTACACCATTTAGCCCCATCTTTGCCCCAGGGGTTGTGTGGACCACCTGAGGGCAAAACAGGGCAAATCCATGCACCGTTCAGACTGCAGGGCTCCAAGACAAGGCCAAGATGGGGTAAGCAGCCCATCTATGCAAGGTTGCAGTATTTCTCCCTCCCATTGAGTCCTGCAGCTGCCTAGTTTGACAGATTTTAAAAAAACATCTTCAAAGCTCTGCTTCTAGCTCCCCCCCCCCAATGGAGTGACCTGCAGTAAAGGCAAGTCACAGCAGCTGCAACATGTCTTAATGGGTCTTACAGCCCCCATAAACTTTGCATGCCATCTTGCATGGATAGCGTCCCTTTCCATTCTCTGAGGCAGGAAAGGAATGTCAGTAGCCACTTGGCCAGCTGCTCAAACGAGGAAGAGGGGGGAGAAATGCCCACCTCACTCTCCAAGCAACTAGCCAGGCTAAGGCAAAAAATCAATGTGGACACGCCAGCCGTTTGCCCTGTTAGCAAGCCCTGCCCCCATGCTTGTCTGGCCAATCAGCGTTTCCTCTCCTATGGGAAAGTGAATCAAAGTGAACCACTTGTCCCAATGAGCAGGAATACACATCCCCCTTATATATTTTTTTTTAACTCCAGGAAAAGCTGTGAAGGCTTTTCCTTTGGAGTTTTTGATGTTTTTGCCCCCCCCTTCTTTCAAATAAGGCGATATGATGCAGGATCTCATTAAGACATGTAGGATTCTCCTCGCTTTCCATGACAAGTATTTAAACAATTTAGACAACCCCTTGGTTATTGTTAAGAGCAACCCAACAATTTTTTTTTCTGCCCAGAGTTTGGAAATGCAGCATAAATTCAAAGAGGGAGGGCGGGAGACATAAAGATGTGAAAACATCTTGCACTTGCTGATGTTTTGGTCAAGAAAACCTGTTAAGGATTCTCCAGCCCCTGAGAAAATTCTCATCTCAGCACAAGTGCAAGGTATCAAGTACTTTTTATTATTATATTTTCTGCCATTCGTGCAAAGGATTTCTGTGCAGAGTTAACATCTTTCACCTTTCTTTAACTAAGCACACACACACACACCACAAGCACAAAAGATCAGTTTGATTGAGCCAAATGATGCAAACAACCCACCAATGCTACTGCTTTTTAAGTCTGTGCAACAAAGCTACATTTGTTGCAATGTAGCAATTACAGAAATGTGCAGAAAATTGTCTCCAAAAATGCACAAAATCTCACCAAAACTACAAAAAAAAATCATTGCTGTATTCCAGCAAGGACATTTTCTTTTGGTATGTGCTGTGTCATCCTCTGCATGAGAACCAACTAAGTCAAGATTTACACCCCTAGCAGAAATGCATGCACAGCCATTTTAAAAACTTAAATATGCAAATGATTGTGAAGAGATGTATGCTTGGATACAAAGGTTGTGTTCCTTTGGTTGTGTCAATATTCAGAGTATTGGGAGATATGAGAAACAGTGGTAGATCTCATGAGTTTATCAGATGCAACAAAAACTGCATCAGAAGAACACGACTGGAACAGAAACAGGCAACATTATCAGATGACAACGTCCTTCAGTGTTCTGGGGGCATAGCACAGGAGTGAATAAGGTGTCCCTTTGTATTGATGGCTTTGCACCATCAATACAAAAGTGAAGTGTCATCTGCACCAGCACTATACTCCAAAAATGTCTGAGGACGTGGGTGTCTGAACATGTCACCCATTAGCTAACACACATTGGAAACTGTTTAATGCAGTGTAGATGTGTAAATAGCTATTGCTTAAAACAATTTGTAAGCCGCTCTGATAGCCTCGTGGCTGAAGAGCGGGGTATAAATAAATAAATAAATAAATAAATAAATATTTCTGTTCCCATCACATTCTTCTGATGCGGTTGGGGATGCGCTTTTCTGCCGTATTTCCCTGCATCTGGTAATCTCCCAAGTTGACAAAGCAGATTAATCAATTGACAAAAAAGAAGCTGAACAACCAGTCATGTGCCCACTCACAGACTTACAGAGCCTAGCAGAGAAAATGAATAGTTCAGTTGTCCTTGTAAAATATAAAAAGTAGCTTTACTTAAAAATATTTTTGCACAATCAAACACATGGGACTTTTTCATACGGGGGGAAAAATCCCATGGAGGCCAGGAGAAATGGGGCTGTCATGTTTACAGCACCCCATTTCAGACACCGCCATCCTCCTCCGTCCTCATCCCAACCTTCCCCCGTACTTCCTCCATGCTGCAGGTGCCGGGTTTTTTTGACGGAGATTTTCTGTCAATAAAAAGCGGTGCCCGCAGCATGGGGAAAGCATGGGGGAGGGTCAGGAGGAGGACAGAGGAGGATGGCAGCATCTTAAACGGGGCACTGTAAGCACTACAGCCCCGTTCTTCTCCCGACCTCCTTGGGGGTTGTTTCCCCCATTTGAAAAAGTCCATGGTCTAATGAGGAGAGAGAGGAAAGAGAAAATTGCTGCAGGTTAGAGTGATGCAGGAAGACAGAAGGTGTGGAGGGAAAACTCTAACAAACAGGAAGCTATCCTCCCAAACACACATACGTATATGTGTTGGTGGTGGTGGTAGTGGTGTATGCCTTCAAGTCGTTTCCAATTTATGCCAACCCTAAGATATTATCAAGGGATTTTCTTGGCAAGGTTTATTCGGAGGGAGTTTGTCCTTGCCTTCATCTGAGGATGAGAGGTGTGACTTGCCCAAGGTCATGGCTGAGCAGGGATTCAAATCCTAGTCTCCAAGGTCCTAGTCCAGTGCTCAAACCACTACACCACACGGGCTATGTATATGTATATGTATATGTGCTGTACCTAAACTCCTAGACAGTCGCATAGAAAACTAGCAATTAGTGAGTATGGACATACTACCTCTAACATACAGGATGCTGAAGAAATGGGAAAACAGGGAAATGCCATACCATGTGTGGAGCGATGCTTCCTGCATGGAACAAAGTCTATAATCCTCTTCATTAGTCTCACCTTGAGTAGACTCATGGAGTAAATCATTGAATGTCAACATCTGGTAAATCTAATTGATTCTGTTAGTCTACTCAGGTTGGGACTATCAATAAGCTTCAGGCCATAGTATTCAGTTTCTATTGTAGGGAATCTCATGGTGTACTTTCAAATATCCTCTGAAAACATGAAAATATGTTTTTATACCTATACTCCATCTATTGAGTACTGTCAATCTGAGTGGCTTTCAACTCATACCAGATATCCTGGGATTTAGAAAGAAAAGCAAAATAACCACAAGTGAGAAACTACTTGTAGGAAAAATATTAACACCATTATAGTGGAAGATGCTGCCCCTCTTTTTTTATTGCAAGGAAAAAGACGCTTCTGAAAATAAAATCTAAGAAACATGACATTTGTGGCCTTATCTAGAGGCTTCTCATTACTCCTGCCTGGAAACCAGTACAAATACAATTTAAATAAACAGAAAGGCCATTTTTAATCTAACTCAATTGTATCCAGAACAGGTGTTATGAAATCCTGGCCTGGAGCAACCCAAACAGCTGATAAAATTCTGAAGTATCTATTTTCTTCAGAATGAAAAGGGGTTTCCGCTTCTCTGTCCTAAGGAAGGGATTGGTGTGGATTAAAGGCCATCCATGATCGTGCTGGGTGCTAGAAGGAAGGAATGGGCAGCTGAAGTTTCCTTGTGGCATTTGTCTTTTCCAGTATAGGGAAACAAATGCTGTAAAGTTATCTTCAGCTGTGCGGTCCTGTACCCACCCCCATATCCACCATGACTCTAAAAGAAACTGGTATTGTCTCCTGTACAAAGAAATAGGTATATTCCCAGCTCCCAGAAGATCCCAATGGAGGTTCAGGGGACAGATGCACAGGCCAGTAAATCATAGAATCATAGAGTTGGAAGAGACCACAAGGGCCATCCAATCCAACCCCCTGCTATGCATGAATGCACAATCGAATCATTCCTGACAGATGGCCATCTAGCCTCTGTTTAAAAACCTCCAAAGAAGGAGACTCCACCACACTCCAAGACAGTGTATTCCACTTCTGAACAGCTCTTACTTTTTTAGCTGCTGCATCACACTGCTGACTCATGTTCAGCTTGTGATCCACTAAGACTCCTAGATCCCTTTCACATGTAATGCCATGAAGCCAGATGTCACCCATCCTATATCTGTGCTTTTCATTTTTCCTGCCCAAGTTAGAATCATAGAATCATAGAATTGCAGAGTTGGAAGAGACCACGAGGGCCATCAAGTCCAACCCCCCTGCCACGCAGGAAATCTTGATCAAAGCATCCCCGACCGATGGCCATCCAGCCTCTGTTTAAAGATCTCCAAGGAAGGAGACCCCACCACGCTCCGAGGGAGTGTGTTCCACTGTCGAACAGCTCTCACTGTCAAAAAGTTCCTCCTCATGTTGAGGTGGAATCTCTGTTCCTGGAGCTTGCACCCATTGCTCCGTGTTCCAGTCTCTGGAGCAGCAGAAAACAAGCCTGCTCCATCCTCAGCATGACATCCCTTCAAATACTTAAACAGGGCTATCATATCTCCTCTCAACCGTCTTTTTTCCAGGCTAAACATACCCAGCTCCCTAAGTCTCTCCTCATAAGGCATGGTTTCCAGACCTTTCACCATTTTAGTTGCCCTTCTCTGGACACGCTCCAATTTGTCAATATCCTTTCTGAATCGTGGTGCCCAGAACTGGACACAGTATTCTAAGTGAGGTCTGTCCAAGGCAGAACAGAGTGGCACTATTACTTCCCTTGATCTAGACACTATACTTCTATTGATACAGCCCAAAATTGCATTGGCCTTTTTAGGTGCCGCATCACACTGTTGACTCATGTTCAACTTGTGGTCCACTAGGACTCCTAGATCCCTTTCGCACGTAGTCTCATTCAGCCAGGTCTCTCCCATCCTATATTTATGCAGTTCATTTTTCCGCCCTAAATGCAGTACTTTACATTTCTCCGTATTGAATTTCATTTTGTTAGCTTTGGCCCAGCCCTCCAGTCTATCCAGGTCATTCTGAATTTTGATCCTGTCCTCTAGGGTATTAGCTATTCCTCCCAATTTGGTGTCATCTGCAAATTTGATAAGTATGCCCCTAATTCCCTCATCTAAGTCATTGATAAAGATGTTGAACAGCACTGGGCCCAGGACAGAACCCTGTGGCACCCCACTGGTCACATCTTTCCAAGACAAAAAGGAGCCACTGCTGAGCACCCTTTGGGTTCGGCCGGTCAACCAATTACAAATCCATTGAACAGTTAACTTGTCTAGCCCACATTTTACAAGCTTGTTTGCAAGAATGTCATGGGGAACCTTGTCAAAGGCCTTACTGAAATCAAGGTATGCGATGTCCACAGCATTCCCTTCATCTACCAAGCTGGTAACTTTATCAAAAAAAGAGATCAGATTAGTCTGGCATGACTTGTTTCTCTGAAACCCATGTTGACTTTTTGTGATTATGGCATTGCCTTCTAAATGTTCACAGACTCTCTGTTTAATGATCTGCTCTAGAATCTTCCCTGGTATTGATGTCAGACTAACTGGACGATAATTGTTGGGATCCTCTTTTTTACCCTTTTTGAAGATGGGAACTACGTTTGCCCTCCTCCAGTCTGCTGGGACTTCTCCTGTTCTCCAGGAGTTCTCAAAGATTATTGCCAATGGCTCTGAGATTATATTTGCCAGCTCTTTTAATACTCTTGGATGTAGTTCATCTGGTCCTGGAGATTTAAATTCATTTAGATTAAGAAGGTATTCCTGTACTACCTCTTTACTTATTTTGAGCTGGATTTCCCCTATTGTGTCCTCTGTTCCATTCTCCTCAGGTTGGTCCTCCTTTTCCTTTTCTGAAAACACTGAGGCAAAGAAGGTGTTGAGTAATTCTGCCTTTTCTCTGTCCCCTGTTAGCATTTTTCCATCTTCTCCACGTAGCGGCCCTATCATTTCCTTCTTTCTCCTTTTGCTGCGGACATACCCAAAAAAACCCCTTTTTATTGTTCTTAACCTCCCTAGCAATCCTGAGCTCACTCTGTGCTTTAGCTTTTCTGACTTTACTCCTACACGTGTTCGCTATCTGTTTGAATTCTTCTTTGGTGATTGACCCCCCTTTCCATTTCCTATACATGTTCCGTTTAAAACTTAGCTCCATTGAAAGTTCTTTAGTCATCCATCCTGGTTTCTTGAGACACCTCCCATTTTTCTTCCTCAATGGTACTGTTTGAAATTGTGCCTTCAGTATCTCCTTTTTGAGAAAGTCCCATCCGACTTGAGGTCTCTTCTCTTTTAGTATTCCTGACCATGGGATCACCCCCAGTATTTCCCTGAGTTTATTGAAATCAGCTCTCCTAAAGTCAAGAATGCGTGTCTGACTATGCCTGGCTTCTCCTTTCCATTGTATAACAAACTCCAGGAGAACATGATCACTCTCACCTAAGGATCCCACCTCTTGCACCCCATTAACCAGGCCATCTGTGTTGGTTAGGATCAGATCTAAAATAGCTGACCCCCTTGTTGCCTCTTCCACCTTTTGGACCATGAAATTGTCTTCCAGGCATGTAAGGAATTTGCTAGACCTTGTAGTTTTGGCTGAGTTAGATTGCCAGCAAATATCAGGATAGTTGAAGTCCCCCATCACTACTACATCTCTCCTTTCTGCATGTGTGTTCATCTGTTCTAGAAAGGCAACATCCAATTCCTCCGTCTGATTTGGGGGTCTGTAGTAGAGTCCCACAATAACATCCCTGTTGTTTCCCTCCCCTTTAATTTTTATCCAGATGCTCTCCACCTGGCTTCCAGTATTGATGTCATGGATCACTTCACTGGTGTAAATATCCCTGACATATAATGCTATTCCTCCTCCTTTCCTGTTTGGCCTGTTTCTCCTATAAAGGTTATACCCCTCTATTCCTACATTCCAATCATGAGACTCGTCCCACCAGGTTTCAGTAATGCCTATTATATCATATTTGTTTTGTAGTGCGAGGAGTTCAAGTTCATCTTGCTTATTTCCCATGCTCTGTGCATTAGTGTAGAGACATCTGAGACCATGTGTTCCCTTTACTTGCTCCCTGTGCAAGCTTTTTTGCCTCCCACTGTTGGGTCCTTGCGCTGTTTGCCTTGTTCCTTCTGTGACAGTTTGACTATTTTCTCCAGCCCTTTTGCCTTCCAGAATACTGTCTCCCTCCCCCATTTGACTCAATTTAAAGCCCTCCTGATCAAATTCTTGAGACTGTTGGCAAAAATGTTTCTTCCAACTTTTGTAAGATGCACCCCATTTCTTGCCAGAAGTCCCCCCGCATGGAAGCACAGTCCATGATCCAAGAATCCAATTTGTTCTTGGCGACACCATCTACGGAGCCAGTTGTTTACGTCAGCTATTTTCCTCTCCCTTCTTGGACCATGCCCTTCAACTGGCAGAAGAGACGAGATGACCACCTGTGCGTCCATTTCTTTCAGCTTCCTCCCCAGGGCCTCATAATCTCTTCTGATCTTGGGAAAGCTGTGCCTTGCAGTATCATTGGTTCCCACATGGACCAAAAGGAAGGGGTAATGATCCGTAGGCTTGACGAGTCTTGTTAGCCGCTCCGTCACATCACGGATCTTTGCCCCAGGGAGACAACACACCTCCCGAGTCATCTTGTCAGGGCCACATACCACTGCTTCTGTACCCCGCAGCAAGGAGTCCCCCACCACCACCACACACCTCCGCTGAGGCTTCGCAGCTGCTGTTCCCTGTGGTGATCCTCTCAAGGTCCCCTGCTCTACCCCTGAAGTCTGTCCATGTTGTTCTTCCTCGTTGTCCTTGATAAGGGAAAGGGCTTCGAATCGATTCTGTAGCTGCAAGCTGCTGGAAGAATCCCTGGATTTTCTTGTTCTGTGTGTGACATTCCTCCAGCTGTCTACTTCCTGTGTCTGTGAAGTGACCCTCTCCTCCGCAGCCACTTCCTCTGTGCGGTCCCCATCCAAGACTGTTCGTTCTGTTCTGTCCAGGAAAACCTCTTGCTCGCGAATCTGTTGAAGTGTAGCTACCCGTGTCTCCAGCTGCTGTACTTTCCCTCCAAGAGGGCTACCAACTTGCACTTGGTGCATGTGAAGTTCTCCACGTCTGTAGACAAGAAGACAAACATCACACAAGCATCGCAACCCTCTTCCAAGTCACTGATAAAGATGTTCAATAGCACTGGGCCCAGGACAGAACCCTGTGGCACCCCACTAATCACTTCTCTCGAGGATGAAGAGGAGCCATTGAAATTCATTTTGTTAGCTTTTTTGGTTATGTCTGTAGCAAAAGCAAGAACAAGGAAATGGTAGGGCCGCTGCATGGAGAAGATGGCGAAAGGCTACTGGGGACAAAGAAAAGGCAGAGCTACTTAATACCTTCTTTGTTGGGTCTTCTCCCAAAGGGGGAACAGTGCTCAGCCTGGGGAAAATGGGGAAGATGAGGCAGTAGGGGAAATACAACACAGAATTGGTAAAGAGGTAGTTCAAGTCTCCAAGATCAGATAAACTTCATCCAAGGGTATTTAAAGATGGGGACAAAATTTGCCCTCTTCCAGTTTGCTGAGACCTCTCCTGTTCTCCAGGAATTCTCAAAGATTATTGACAGTGGTTCTGAGATTAGTTCTGCCAGTTCTTTTAATACCCTTGGATGAAGTTCATCTGGTCCTGGAGACTTGAACTCATTTATACTGGCCAGGTATTCCTGAACTACCTCTTTACCAATTCTGTGCTGTATTTCCCCTACTGTCTCATCTTCCCCATTTTCCCCAGGCTGAGCAATGTTCCCCCTTTGGGAGAAGACTTAAACAAAGAAGGTGTTAAGTATTTCTGCCTTTTATTTGTCCCCGGTAGCCTTTTGCCATCTTCTCCACACAGCAGCCCTACCATTTCCTTGTTCTTCCTTTTGCTACGGACATAACCAAAAAAGCCCTTTTTATTGTTTTAACCTCTCTATCAAGCTTGAGCTCCATCTGTGCTTTAGCTTTTCTGACTCCCCCCCCCCCCTACATGAGCTGGCTATTTGTTTGAATTATTCTTTGGTAATTTCCCCAAATATGTACTGTTTATGGCTCTCTATATATGTGCGCCTGCCTAAGAATTGAGGTCTATTGGAGGGGCTCTCCTCTGTGTCCCACCAGTGGGAGAAATACAATGTGGGAGGACATGGGAAAGGGCCTCCTCTACAGTGGCACCCTAATTGTGAAGGGGGCCAATAGGCACCAACATCGGTATCATTTGAGCACCAAACCAAGTCAAAACTTGGCTTGTTATTAAAGCCTTCAGGCCTAATTGATTTTATCCAGGCTGTACATATACTGTGGTTGCACTACTTTAAATTGTTTTAGCTGGTTATAAATTGTATGGGTTAAAATGACAAGCTGTTTAATATATTGTTTAATCTTTTTAAATGTTCATTACTATTTGTTGTTTTAATTACTGATTTTATCATAAGCCATGCTGAGAACTTTGGATATAGGTGGCATAGTGGTTTGAGTGTTGACCTACAACTCTGGAGACCAGGGTTCAAATCCCCACTGAGCCAGGAAAACCCACCTTAGGTAAGTCACACACTCTCTGCCTCAGAAACCCCTGTGATAGGCCCCCCCTTAGAGTTGCTATAAGTAGGAAATGACTTGAAGGCACACAACAACAATAAATGTTTTAATAAATAAAAATGATATCACCACCACCATCATCATCACCTTTTCCCCAGGACCTGAACTGTGTAGTTCAGTGGTTCTCAACCTGTGGGTTCCCAGATGTTGTTGGACTACAGTTCCCAGGAACCCTCTGAGGTCTCACCTTGACAGCCACGTGGTTCTCCCAGTCATTAGTGAGGCTGTGACTTCAATCCGGTGCTGTATTTCCCCTACTGCTTCATCTTCTCCATTAGTGAGGCTGTGAGTTCAATCCTACAGCCTCACTAATGACTGGGAGGACCACCTGGTTGTCAAGGTGAGACCTCAGAGGGCTCCTGAGAACTGTAGTCCAACAACATCTGGGGACCCACAGGTTGAGAACCACTGGTGTAGTTGGAGATCTGTCGTACAATACTTGTGGAAAGAGTGAGCCACCATCTGTTGAAGAAATAGAACCTTGCTGAGGCAGAGAGAAATGGAGGCTTGAAGAAGCACACAGAGAAGGGAGAGAAGGGAGGTACAGGGAGACACAAATGGCGACTAGGGGCTTATCTAGATGGGTTATTTATCCCAGCTCTTCCCCCCTCCCCGTCTTGGAACCCTGAAGTCCAAATGATTCAGGGCATTTTCCCTGTTTCACCTTCAGTCAACACTGACGATGCCTGAGGCAAAGCCAAGGAGAAGCTAGGGTTAACCGGTTTACAACATTTAAAAAACAACAACAGGAAAACCCATTTTGTGTGGGAAAACCCGGATTGGGCTGACATGGGAATGCAGGGCCTGTACCGGCACACCGGCCCATTTCACCACACACTGACACCAACACTGCTCAAGTCACTCTGCAGCTGGGAAGGAGTCCCCCAGCATGTGATCAAGGCCCCTGCATGTGACCAACCTTGATCACATGCTCAGGGCCTCCTTCCCAGCTTCAGAGAGTGCAATGTGCAACAACAGGGGAGGTGCCCGCCGATACTTGCCAGCGCGTGTACGCTTCAGCCCATTTCAGAATGGTAACGAGGGGGAAATGCGCTGGCTTCAGGGCCAGAATAAGCTGGCCATAAGGTAGCGTATTCTGGCCAGTCTAGACAAACCCTATCATTAAGTGGAGAAAGGGTCCACAGACGGGGTAAAGAATACAAGAATATTTCTCACATTGTGGCTTGAAAGAGAAGAGAAAATACAAAAACAGATACTGAGAGCAGAGCAAAAATTAGGCAAATGGAGAGCAGGGAACAGAAACATGAAGCAGGAAGGCTATGTTATTTGCCATTGCTTGGAGTGGAGTGGGAAGCAGCAAAGTAGAAAGAATACAGAGAAACACAGCCTTGCAAAGGTAAAAAGAAACAGAAGCTTTCAGAAAAGAGAAAGCAGGCAGGAAGGGGGAAAACACAAATAGAGGTAACCTGAAAAAACAGACAGAGGTAACAGGAGAGGAAACACAAACACCAAGCAAGAGTTTGCTAAGTTGCAGCTTGCCGATACCTTTGCTGCTACAAGTACTACTTGGACTCCACATATTTACACTTTGCTGTGGGGCTTCCAGGGGTTTCAGGAACCACACAGAGGGGCCTGATAGGCTGCATGCAGCATATGGGCCACATTTTGCCCTCCCCCAATTTAACATATACAGGAAGCTCCCACTTGCCCAGGTTAGGGACTGCAGCAGTGCCAGAAACCAGCATTGGTCAAAATGCAGAACCCATGTAGGGAACAGGAGGAAGTTACAGTGGTTTGATTGGGACTGCTTGCATTAAACCCACATGCATACTGCTTGCAAAGTCTTTGGACTTTATCTGATGAGGCTATAATTGCACAATTATGACATCACAGTAGCGTGAACAGGTTCCCGCTATCGCACAATGTTGTTGTCCTCCCATGGTAACTGTGTGCTCCAGCCTCCAATAATATGTCCCATTTAACTGATGGTATAAGCTATCAATAGCTCTCAATATCACCATTTTTGTGGTATTGAAGAGCATGAGAAAACACATCCAGATGTAATCACAAGATTACAGTGTGGATGGGTGGTCCTCTTTCCTCTCACCCCATTCCCAGTGAGAAGACGTCTGGGTCGGGATGTGAAAACAATCTTTAGGATACTCTTTTAATGAACTGTCTCTTTTTGTGTGTATATTTTTAAAAATTTCTTTAAGTGTTTATGTGTTGATTTAGTTTGTAAATTAAGGAGGGTTTGGTGTTTTTAACTGAGCCCATATCTTCTTAAATATTTTTTTATGGGGGAGGGTGGGGGGTGTTTGGGGATTTTATCTGTAAAACATGGGTCACCTATCGCCACCACCTACGACTCCTCGAGCGCTTTCATCAGCGCTGTCTACGCACAATCCTAAATATACACTGGACTGACTATGTGACGAATGTTGCTGTCCTTGAGCAAGCAGGGATCACCAGCATTGAGGCCATGATATTGAGAACACAGCTGCGCTGGGCAGGGCACGTTTCTAGGATGGAGGACCATCGCCTCCCAAAAATACTACTCTACGGTGAACTCGCCACGGGTCAGCGTAAGCAGGGCGCTCCAAAAAAGTGATACAAAGACTCCCTGAAACAACATCTCAGGCTTGGCCAAATTGATCACCAACAGTGGTCCGCCCTGGCCTCACATCGGGAAGCATGGAGACGCACTATCCACAATGCTGCAGCCTTATTTGAGAACTCACGCCGAACAAGTCTTGAAGAGAAACGACAACGCAGAAAGAATCACAACCCAAAAACATCACCCAAGGAGACCTTCTGCTGTGCTTTTTGCAACCGGACTTGTTTATCTCGGATTGGCCTTTTTAGTCATCAGCGCGCTTGCAGAAAGCGCGGGATGAGTCCTTCCTGAATCTTCGTTTGCGAAGAAAAGCCAGAGAGAGAGAGAGAGATTTTAATTTTTGTAAGCCGCCCCGATTGTTTTAACAGAGGGGCGGGGTATAAATAATAATTATTATTATTATTATTATTATTATTATTGCAAGAACTGTCAAAATCTTGCCCATACTAAATCACAGAAGTACAACCCTGTTCTTAAAGTGCTAGTGGTGGTCGTGTGATCATTCCGTGACAGTAGTATCACGTGATTATGGCAACGTGCGATAACACAAGGTCTGCCTATGAAATAATGACTGTGTTTCTACCTTTCAGACCAATCAGGTAGAATTGATTGTGAACACTAGAGTAGTAACCTTGAACATGTCTGAACCTGCATGACAAACATCAATGCTCTCGGCCGTTCAGTTAATTGTCAGTTGTCATTTAAAGCAGCTGTGATGTCTGTTGTGTGCTGGGAAAATGCTAAGTTTAAAAATTGAGCAGTGTGTTAATTTGAATTTTTTAGTAAAAGTGAACAAAACATCAACAGAATATTTTCAAATGCTTACTGAGGCCTATGGGGAAGACTGCATTGTGCGTATGTTTGAATGGCACGAAAGATTCAGAGAAGGACATGAGAATGTGGAAGACAGTGAATGCCCTGGACAGCCTTCCACTTCAAGAACCAAGGAAATTGTGGAAACAATCAGCCAGAGTTCAAGGAGACTACCAACCCAGTGTCCGAATGACAGCTGAAGCCATGAACATTGACAAAGACACTGTGTGGAAAATTTTGCATGAGGATCTCAACATGAGAAAAGTTTGTGCCAAGATGATCACTAGGGTTCTCACACCAGAGCAAAAAAAAGGACAAGGAAACTTGTGCTGACATTCTGCAGCTACTTGAGGTGGACCCAAACCTTTTTCAAAAAATCATCACTTGTGATGAAACTTGGATGTAGTTGTGGCTGCAACGTATGGTTCAATGTAAAGTGTTAGGCCCATATATGGTTGATATCATATGAGGTCTGTCTATTAAATAACAAGACTGCATTTCTGTCTTTCAGACAAATCAGGAAGAATTGATTGTGAATGCCTGAGTGGTGACCTTGAACATGTCTGAACCTGCATGACAAATATCAACACTCTTAGTCATTCAGTTAATTGTCAGTTGTCATTTAAAGCAGCTGTGTTGTCTGTTGTGTGCTAGAAAAATGCTAAGTTTAAAAGTCAAGCAGTGTGACATTCTGCAGCAACTTGAGGCGGACCCAAACCTTTTTCAAAAAATCATCACTTGTGATGAAACCTGGATGTTCCAGTACAATCCTGAGACAAAACGAAGTGAATGCACTGGAAAACACCATCATCACCAAGAATGAAAAAAGCAAGTCGAAGGAAGTTCACATTCAAAGCCATGCTTATTGGGAGGAGGGGGGGTTCACATCAAGGGTGTAATTTTGGCAGAATGGATTCCAGAAGGCAGAACACTGAACCAGTATTATTATAAGGAAGTTTTGACAAAGCTGAAAGAGTCAGGGGGGAAAAGCCAGAACAGTGGGAAAACGGTTTCATTCTTCATCAAGACAATGTGCCTGTTCACACAGCACTTTCTGTGAAGCAATTTTTGGCCAGTAAAACACATTACTACTCTTGAACATCCTCCATTTTCACTGGCTTTGGTACCATACACCTTTTTTCTTTTCCCTAAAGTGAAATCGCTGCTTAAAGGAACACTTTTTGAGTCAATTGATGCAGTACGAAGAAAATAGCAAATGTGTTGACACAGCTGACAGAAACTGATCTGTGCCTTGCCTTTGACCAATGGAAAAGAAATCTGCATTGGTGTGTGAGTGTGAATGGGTAGTACTGTATATTGAAGGTGACAAACATTAGAATTGTAATACATATAAATAAAGATGGATTATTGTATCAGTATCGTTATTTAACAGACAGACCTCGTAAGTGTAAAAATGCCATTATGTTTCTGCTTTCCTCAATAGTGGAATTACAGCATTTTCAGGAACTAGTCTAATAAAGTTATTTCAGTTGGCTTGGTGACTTTTCCCCCCTCTGTTCTCATTGCAAGCAGTGTTGTGCATGTGCAATCAGTCCCAAGCAAGCCTCCGTAGGCAAAAGCTGTTGAAAGAGTGGATTCCTCATCAAATTAATGGAATATTTCCTTAATTTGCAAGCATCGAAAGAGCCAGTCATCAGATAACAAGTTGTCGAAAGGTGCGGGCTTCCTGTATCAGGTATCCTGTATCATGCCCCTTATCAATTAAGGGATTTGGAGAACAAAGTTTCAGTAATGACCTTCCCACCCTTTTCAGAGAATATTCTTTGCATCAGCATAAGAGCCGGACTTCCTGATAGAAATAAAAGTGGCCACAACTTTATTTGCATAAATCTTTGCATAGTATGAAGGTGAGGATGAGTGACCTGTGCCTGCAGAGCAGAACCAGCCACACTTACAGGTTCACTGTGTGTGCTGGAATACCCTACTCAAGATCACATCCTGAGCCATCTTTCTCCAGATTAAGAGGGAAGAAAAGGGGATAGCCTCAAGATGCTGGTCCCCATTTCCCAAATCTATAAGCCATCCCCCAAGGATCTCCCCTTCCTCCAACCTTGCCCATATTCCTTACCCACTTATGACATAAGATACAGCATCGAGAAAATTTCCCAACAATATTGCCTGTCCGCCTTATACTGAGATGCTGTAACATTATCCTATTCCTTATTTCCCATGAGTAGTCCCCAGGGGAGGTGAAAAATATGCCTCAATGACAAGGGGGGGGATCCCTCCTAACTGCAGAGGGTGGCCAGTGATGGCCAAAAGAGACCTAGCTGTGCAGGCTAATATATAGCCTGTGCAAATTTCATGAGTGGTGACTACCCTCTTTCAAGACTACCCAATCTCATGAGCCTAACTGGTCTCACAAGATTACACCCTCCTATTTCAAAACGACAGCAATTAGTTTGTCTGCACAGGGGAGAGAGAGATTATCCTGAATTTGGATAGACAGCTGGACAGACAGACAGACAGAGTTGGGCATGGACAGTATTACATGGCAGTGTAATATTTTAGTATACACTGCACACTCTCTAATTCTCCCAGTTTGGCACGGAATGTCCTGATTAATCTTCTATCATCCCACTTTTTCAACTGCTTTTAAAAAGTCAGTTTCCCTCTTCTCCTTCCACTTTTCCTCGCTGTCCTCAATTGCTGCAAACTGAATTTTGGTGGGAGGTCTAGAAGCCATGCCCTATGAAGAACGGTTTAGGGACCTGGGCATGTTTAGTCTGGAGAAGAAAAGGTTCAGAGGGGACATGATGACCATGTTTAAATATTTGAAAGGATGTCATACTGAGGATGGAGCAAGCTTCTTTTCTGCTGCTCCAGAGACTAGGACATGGAACAATTGGGTTCAAACTACAGGAAAAGAGATTCCACCTAATCATTAGGAAGAACTTCCTGACTGTAAGAGCTGTTCAACAGTGGGATACACTGCATCAGAGTGATGAAGTCTCCTTCTTTGGAGGTTGTTAAGCAGAGGCTAGATGGTATTTCTGCATGGCAGGGGGTTGGACTGGATGGCCCTTGTGGTCTCTTCCAGTTCTATGACTCTATGATTCTGTGAATTCAAAGTGCATGTGTAATCTCAGCAGGGAGGAGAGGAGAGCAGGGGCAGAATCTTGCCCTTCCCAGTAGGCTCAGTCAAAAGTAAACTGCTGCACCCACTTTTAGATTGTGCATTCTTCCTCTTTAATAATCATCTTGACCACACTCTGCTGTTGCTTGGTCCCACATGTCCCAAATTTAATCTTTTAAATGTTGAAGGGTACATACACTATACACTGTTATTTTAATACTATTTTAAAGTTTTAATTATCAGGGTCATGAAACCGTGTTGCTGTTTATTGCAAAAGAATGAATTTAGCAGCTGCAAAACATGTAATGGGAGAAATGTAAGCAAGAGAAACATTCATTGTATGCAGCACAATACTGTTATCCCTCCATATCCATGGATTTGGTATTCACAGATTTAAGTACTCACGGCTGGAAAATATTCTTTAAAAAATAATAATCCAAAAAGCAAATTTTGATTTTGCCATCTTATGTAAGGGACACCATTTTCCTATGCCATTTCACATAATGGGACTTGAGTATTCACAGATTTTGGTATCCGGGGTGTGTGTGTGTGTCCTGGAACCAAACCCCAGGGAATATGAAGGGACAGCATTATTATATTACATGGAAGGATGAGAATTAAAGGACCTATAGTCCCACACGCTAGAATTATCTGGCAGTACCACTGGGGAGAGCTCTTTTCTTCTGCCACTTTTCTGGGTATGTCATCTTAGCAACGTTCATACAGAACTGGGAGCAAGCACAGTGGGTAGATCCACAGTGCCCGGTTGCTAGGCAACAGCATAGAGAAGCACAGCATTTAATGCATAAATGTGTATATTTACAACACTGGCTGTGTGGCTTTGGGGATATGTGTGGGGAATAACTCAACTAACAGTGATGTATAGGGCAGACCCAGCCAAGAGGAAAACAGAGTGGTGGGGCTAGTAAATGATGAAGGTCCAGACTATAACAGCGGACATGGACTAGGATTCAAAAAAAGGAGAGAGGGGTAAAGATAAGGGATGTGAAAATCTCTTTATGTCCATTTTGAGTTCAATTGCATTCCATCTATACTTTCTTATAGAATCATAGAGTTGGAAGAGACCACAAGGGCCATCCAGTCCAACCCCCTACCATGCAGGAATAAACAATCAAAGCATTCCCGACAGATGCCCATCCAGACTCTACTTAAAGACTTCAATAGAAGGAGACTCCACCACACTACAAGGCAGCATGTTCCACTGTCCCACAGTTCTTACTGTCAGGAAGTTCTTCCTAATGTTTAGATGGAATCTCTTTTCCTGTAGTTTGAATCCATTGCTCCACGTCCTTATCTCTGGAGCAGAAGAAAACAAGCTTGCTCAAACCTCAATATGAAATCCCTTCAAATATTTAAACATGGCTATCATGTCCCCTTTTAACCTTCTCTTCCCCAGGCTAAACATACCCAGCTCCCTATGCCGCTGGCTTACGGCATGGCTTCCAGACTTTCCACTATTTTTCTCACCGTCCTATGGACGTGTTCCAGCTTGTCCATATCCTTCTTGAATTGTGGTGCCCAGAACTGGACATAGTATTCCAGGTGAGGTTTGACTAAAGCAGAATAGAGTGGCACTATTACTTCCTTCAGTCTACACTACAGTTGTCCCTTCACATTCACTGGGGTTTGGTTCCAGGACCCACCGTGAATACCCAAATCCATGAATACTCAAGTCCCATTATATGCAATGGCATATCAAAATGGTGTCTCTTATATAAAATGGCAAAATCAAGCTTTGCTTTTTGGATTATTATTTTTTTAAGAATATTTTCAAGCCATGAATACTTAAATCCATGAATGCCAAATCCGTGAATGTGGAGGGACAACTGTATACTCCTATTGATGCATCCTAGAATTACATTGGCTTTCTCATTTCATATTAAATTGTAAAATGTTGTGTGTTCTTCACACACTGAATATACACTTTTTTCCTGCATTTTTTAAATAATGTATGTACTTACTTGTTTTGCCCAGATCCAATTGGCACACTGCTGGCGTATCAGGCTCCACCAGCACATTTATTATTAGGGAGGAGCAGAGGCTGCTTCTTCTTCTCCACTTCCTTTTTGTCTGTGCAAAAAGCAATTTGGGGGATGGGCAGGTTGTATTCCTGTTTGCGGCTTTCTGTCCAGTCACTGTCCGGCTGCAGGGGTGCAACCAGCTACCCCTGAGCACTAGGAAAGATGGAGCAGCTTCTCCCCACAATGCAAGTTTGGTCCTTTTTGAGTAAACAAGGGCAGATAGAACATGACCAAGCACACTCCTGCAGCCAAGCAGCAGCTAGAGTAACTCCCCCTCCTCCAACTGCTATTGTGCAGCTGGGGCAAGGGGCATTGCACAAAGACGTACAGCATACCTCTTTCTGCAATATTTTTCAAAGTACATGCCCCAGTGTAACTGGGATTGTGCTGACATGTTTCAACTACAAGATCCTGGTCTTTATCCAATTGATAAATCTTTTCCCCAATTAATAAGAGCCTTATTGCACAGAAGAGGGGAAGCAACTTTAAAGTCCAAGAGTAGCACATCCCACCTTGCCTTATCACACACTGTCAGCATGTTTCAATTGTTCTCCTATTCTGGTCCCATGGGAGACTGTGCTAAAGGTGGGTCATTTTGCTAATGGAAAAAGCAGAAAGCAAAAAGACTTGTGTTTACCACCGTCTCCCACAGGACCAGAAAGGAAGAAAAGCCGAAACATGCCAATGTCATGCAATAAGGAAAGACAGGCAGCTCTGTTTATCGGAGTGCACTACCACTTCCTTCCTTTGTGCAATAATCCACAACATGTTTCATGTTTCTGCATTTCCCCCCAGTTATATACATTTTATCCACTCACACTTTACCATATGCATGTTGTTTTGTGTGCACAATATTTCTTGGAGATGCCCAGTAAACCTTGCAAATTTGCAAATGCTTGAGGCGAGGTGCACATTTCATCACAAGTCTCAGAAGGTGAGAAAAAAAACTATTTTTGTCAAGGCAGCTGAGTCAAGCTAAGAATTAATTGGAAAAAACTTGTCCATATCCTTGTTTTGTGGAGAGAGAAAGTGATTCCCAATACTCAAGTTGTAATATAATATACTGGCTGGGTAGGAATGTATGTGGAGCTTATATGCTGTGAACCACTGTAGGGGAGTGTATGTAAATTTGTGTAATTGAATGGTTAGTTTCTGAGTATAGAAATGCAAGGCTTGTTAGTGTCTGTTTGGCTACTAGTTGGTTGATGGGCCATTATCTGCTAGGACTCCCCTTGTCCCTGGGTGGAATTCCTTTGTAAGTGCTGAGTTTTCATTCTATTGTTGTTCAAAACTGGGAGCCAGATTTTGTTTACTTTTAAGGTTTCTTCTTTCCTGTTGAAGTTGTCCAGGTGTTTGTGGATTTCAATAGCTTCCCTATGCATTCTGACATGATAGTTGTTGGCCTGGTCCAGAATTTCTGTTTTTTTAAATAGCATTTTGTGTCCAGGTTGGTTTATAACATGTTCTGCTACAGCTGATTTTTCTGTAGCAGATCTGTCTACCCAGTCTGCAGTGTCTCTCATGTTCCTTGATTCGTGTTTGAACACTGCGTTTAGTGGTCCCTATGTAAACTTGTCTACAGCTGCATGGTATGTGGTAAACTCCTGCAGCTGTGAGAAGGTCTCTTTTATCCTTTGTTGAGTGTAGCATTTCTTGGACTTTCTTAGTTGGTCTGTAGATTGTTTGGAGGTTGTGATTCCTCATCAGTTTCCCTATTCTGTCTGTGAGGTATAGTAAAAATACCTTCCCTTTGGGTGGCTGTTTTTCTTCTTCATTCCTGTGATTTGTTCTGGGTCTGGCTGCTCTTGTGATGTCTGACCTTCTTTTTTGTCCTGGGTGATGATTGGAGTTCTTGTATAGGTATCTGTCCGTGTGGGGGGGGGGTTCTGTATACCTTGTGGCCTAACCGTTGGTTTGGTTTGTGGATGACTAGGACATCCAAGAATGGCAGTGTTCCTTCCTTCTCTTTTTCCATTGTGAATTGGATATTTGGGTAGATGCTGTTCAGGTGGTTCAGGAATGAGTCCAAATCTTCTTCTCCGTGGTTCCAAATGGTGAAAGTGTCATCCACATATCAGAACCATGTTGTGGGCTTTTTTGGTGCTGAATTTCCAAGGCTTGCTTTTAAAATGTTCCATGTAAAAGTTTGCTATCATTGGGCTCAGGGGGCTGCCCATGGCTACCCCATCTATCTGTTTGTAGAATTCATTATCCCACTGGAAGTAGCTTGTGGTGAGGCAGTGTTTGAACAAGGCTGTGATGTCTAATTGAGGGTGATTTTTTCCTTCCTCTGCAGTCTCTGGCCTCCATTTCATATTGTTGGGAAGAACCCCCTTATCTCCCAGAGTGACTTTTTGGGGAGGGGCAGGAGAGGACAGGAAACTTTTGGCTTATTTAGATGGACCAAGATATCATGGCTCCCTGCTGGCATATCCTGAATGCAGATCAGGCCTGTTCCTCTCTCATTCCCTCCCATGCCTTCAGAGAGGCATGCTGGCTACTGCAGTCTCCCTCATTCTTCCGGAAGCTAGGAAGCTGGCCCACAACATGTGACCAAGGCCCCCTTGTATGTGACAGGTCACATGCTGCAAGACTCCTTGATGAGAAGAGTGATGGCAGACCAGCAGCTGCAGGGATGGGCTGGTATGTGAGAATGGGCTCCTGCAATCATGTTGCAGGATTCATTTTTCCCACTGGGAATGGATTAAAGCAGGTATTTTTTTTAAAGCTGTAACTGGTCCTATCCCTCCCCCCACTGTCTTGACCCTATCTTTGCCCCAGGGATCATAAGGATTGCCTGTGGGCAAAAGCCTGCATCATTAGGACTGCAGGGCTGTAAGACGGGGGAGGGGAGGTGGGGTATATTGCCTCGGTATACAAGCCCTTACATTCTGTAAACTTCCTTAAGTTAATTTGTCTTAGGATCCAAGTCTACATGTTTCATTGTGGAATATTTTCAGGGAGATGGAAAATCCCTCCATGTATTAAGGCTGCCACTCAGTTGATATTCATTATCCTGTAGATGGAATGTATGCATTTCAAATAAGGGGGTAAATCCTTGTTTGTTTCATTCTTGCATATGAGAAGGAGAAACTACAAGAATGTTCTTCTCACTTGTGACATAGATATTTTCTCTCAGTCTCTCAAGTGTCTTTGAATTTGTGAAAAAGATTTCACAATGTGCAAATTCTGTAAATGGTGCAAATTGCATAATTAATCAGACTAGCATCTAAAAATGCTGCAATTCCGCAAATGAGGATAGCAGGAACATCATGGCATGATAACACTTATTATCACATGTAGCTGTAATCACATGAAAGAAATGCCACAGAATTATTGCACGATGATCACTAGTGCTTCAAGAATGAGAGTTTACTTCTAATGATTTGGCATGGGTGAGATTTCAGCGATTCTCATGAGAAGACATGAGCATGCTTAAAACTCAAAAAACACCTAAATATACAAAGTAAATGAACACACAAGCACTGAAACAAACCTAAAAACATGCAGACTAAAGGGGACAGTTCATAAAAAGAGCATCCTGTGCTTTGTTTTCATGTTCTCACCCGGATGTTTTCTTGCTGTAGACTGCCCATTCATGCTGTAATCTCGCGATCACAATGGGATGTGATTTCACACACAGTCAACAGCATGAAAATAGTGCTATATGGCTCATCGTGTGAATGAAAAGAAACACCTTTTTCGTGCCTGGAGCACAGGCACATGAAGATGACAAGTTCATGCAATAGCAGGGCCCATTCGCAATACCCTGACATTATAATCCCATGATTTTTGTCACATCTGATAATGTCCTATATTAGCTACTACAGAGGGAAGAAGGAAATACCATCATCTGTAGCACACATAAAGGACATTCTCACATATAAGGGACACTTACACAATCATGTGTACTGTACCTAACAGAATTCCAGCATCTCTGTGTCTGTGTGTTTGTATGTGTATGCTTTGGAGAATGAGGGCTTTATCAGACTAGCATCTTAAAATGCTGTAATAATGCAATTAAGGAAGACGGAAACGTCGTGGCATCATAACTGAAATTATCAGAAAATCACCACTTGCATTTTAAGAACGGGATCAAGGGTCCCACAACAATAACACTTATCTTCACATTACCTTTCATTAACAATATATTAACACTTTTAACTGGCCTGTATGTGCTCCTTTAAGAGAAATGTCCACTTACAGCCATGCTAGCTGGGCACAAGATCTTGGCAGTTCTCGCCAGAAGATGTGATTCCATGTAAAAAACACTGAAAACACTTCAAAAAACCCCCCACAAATTATATACACAGATAAGCCCTGAAACATAGATAAAAACTTGCCAGCAATATGGGACAGTTCATAAAAAGAGCATTCTGTCAACCATTTTCATGTTGTCACCTGGAGGTTTTCTCAGTGGCAATGGGAACGGAGGGAAGAGGACTGCCCATTCATGCTGTATTCTCCTGATGACAGTGGTACCTGGTTTTGCCTGCTCCTCAACACCTCGAAAATAATGATATTGATATCATGGCTTAGCCCATGAATAAAAGTGAATAAAAAGTGATGCCTTATTCATGGCTGGTGGGAGGACAACGTCATGTGATCATTTCAGCCCACGATGCTATTATTGCATCATAATGATGCAGTTTTTGCTTTGTCCGATAAAGTTCTGAGAATGAGGGAAAAGAAAGGGAGAAGACAGTCATTTTACACAGAACCTTTTTTTGTGCATCAAAACATCAACAACAAAGAAAGTGCTCCTTGTCTCATTCACATGTTGGAAGTAAGAACTCAAGTGGAACCTGGTGGTTTTTCGTTGAGCCAGCCTTTCTTTGCTGAGAGCTAGAAATTTTGTGAGTACTCTTCACCATTCTAATTTCAGACCAAGGCTGAATCTGCACTGCAGAAATAATCCATCTTGATGCCACTTTAATTGCCATGGCTCAGTGCTATGAAATCCTGGGATTTATAGTTGCTTGTGGCACCAGAGGTCTCTGAAGGAGAAGGCTAAATATCTCACAAAACTACAAATCCCAGAATTCCATAGCATTGAGCCATGGCAGTTAAAGCAGCATCAAACTGGATTCTTTCTGCAGTGCAGATGCAGCCCATGCTTCTGTAGCTGCTTTTCAACATTATATCTAAAATGCAGGAGGCTCAGATTATGGTAGCTGGGGAGGGGACAGGCATGTTTGGAAGCTGAAATAGTGTGACCTCTCTCCTCCACTGCCATATAAACTTAACACACATTTTGAGGTAGAGTGAATACACTTGCTATCATCTGTTCCTTTAAAAAACATCTTCCCATCACTCCGAGTTAAGAAAGAAAAACACTGTGTTCCTTCCTTCACTGAAAATTGCCAAACTCATCTCAGTCAGTGTAAGGCAGTCAACTGCTAAAAGGTCAGGGAAGCACTCATCATTATTGTATTGTGTTATAAAAATAATTGTTCATTTTGGCTTTTCATGAATTGGGGGAGCTCCTTTCTTCTGAGTGTTCATGACCCTTCCCCTACCACAGCTATCATTCTTCAGAGCAATAATGGGGAAATGCTTAGAATCTTCTTAATGTTTCCATTGTCAGAGACATAGAACAGAATGGGAGCTACGAGTAGATGTTCTTCCCTTTTCCTCTCTCCTGGACATCATCCACAGAGCTTTATTTTGACATTGTATTCATAAAGCTGTCAAAGAATAATTAGATATAAATATTTGTAACATTCTTCCTTACTCTGTTGCAAAATGTTATATGGCAACATTGCAGAATCCAATATAGTGTTTAGAAACAGAGAGAAACTAGACACTGATATTTCCCCAGCATCTGCCATTGCATGCCCTCCAACTGTCCAAGTTGGGCAGGGACAGTCCTGATTAATCCCCTATCATCCCATTTTTTCAGCTGCTTTTAAAATGTCCCACTTTTCCTCTTTATCCTCTGCTTCCTTCAGTTGCTGCAAACTGGTTCAAAGTGCTAAAGTAGTTTGCACCCATAGAATCATAGAACTGTACAGTTGGAAGAGACCACGAGGGCCATCCAGTCCAACCCCCTGCCATGCAGGAAATCACGATCAAAGCATCCCTGACAGATGGCCATCCAGCCTCTGTTTGAAGACCTCCAAGGAAGGAGACCCCACCACACTCCGAGGGAGTGTGTTCCACTGCCGAACAGCTCTTATTGTCAGAAAGTTCCTCCTAATGTTGAGGTGGAATCTCTGTTCCTGGAGCCTGACCAATGCAGAATAGAGCGGCACTATTACTTCCCTTGATCTAGACACTATACTTCTATTGATGCAGCCCAAAATCGCATTGGCCTTTTTAGCTGCCGCATCACACTGTTGGCTCATGTTCAACTTGTGGTCTACTAGGACTCCTAGATCCCTTTCGCACGTAGTCTCATTCAGCCAGGTCTCTCCCATCCTATATTTATGCATTTCATTTTTCTGCCCTAAATGCAGTACTTTACATTTCTCCGTATTGAATTTCATTTTGTTAGCTTTGGCCCAGCTCTCCAGTCTATCCAGGTCATTCTGAATTTTGATCCTGTCCTCTAGGGTATTAGCTACTCCTCCTAATTTGGTGTCATCTGCAAATCTGATAAGCATGCCCCTAATTCTGTCATCCAAGTCATTGGTAAAGATGTTGAATAGCACTGGGCCCAGGACAGAACCCTGTGGCACCCCACTGGTCACATCTTTCCAAGATGAAGAGGAGCCACTGCTGAGCACCCTTTGGGTTCGGCCGGTCAACCAGTTACAAATCCATTGAACAGTTAACTTGTCAAGCCCACATTTTACAAGCTTGTTTGCAAGAATGTCATGGGGAACCTTGTCAAAGGCCTTACTGAAATCAAGGTATGTGATATCCACAGCGTTCCCTTCATCTACCAAGCTGGTAACTTTATCAAAAAAAGAGATCAGATTAGTCTGGCATGACTTGTTTCTCTGAAACCCATGTTGGCTTTTTGTGATTATGGCATTGCCTTCTAAATGTTCACAGACTCTCTGTTTAATGATCTGCTCTAGAATCTTCCCTGGTATTGATGTCAGACTAACTGGACGATAATTGTTGGGATCCTCTTTTTTCCCCTTTTTGAAGATGGGGACAACGTTTGCCCTCCTCCAGTCTGCTGGGACTTCTGTTCTCCAGGAGTTCTCAAAGATTATTGCCAATGGCTCTGAGATTACATTTGCCAGCACTTTTAAATCTCTTGGATGTAGTTCATCTGGTCCTGGAGATTTAAATTCATTTAGATTAAGAAGGTATTCCTGTACTACCTTTTTGCTTATTCTGTGCTGGATTTCCCCTATTGTGTCCTCTGTTCCATTATCCTCAGTTTGGTCACCCTTTTCCTTTTCTGAAAACACTGAGGCAAAGAAGGTGTTGAGTAATTCTGCCTTTTTAATTCATGGGGGAGAAGAGGGGAGGGCGCAGAATCTTGCCCTTCCCAGTAGGCTCAGGCAAAAACAAACCACTGCAGCCTATCCTGTCTTGTCTGTTCTTCCTCATTGATAATGTTTGCCATCTTGACCACTCTCTGATGTTCCTTGGCCATATGTGTCCCCATTTCCATTGGTGAAATGTTGGAAGGCATTCCATTGTCAGTTGATTATATAGGAAGGGGACATTCAAAACATCACAATACAAGGTGGGTTCTATGGGTTATTGAATTGGACAAATGGGAGACAATACCCAGTTCCATTTACAACAATGTAGTTACTGCAATATCCAGTCTGACCTTCAAACAAAAAAAAATAAACAAAACATCACTGGGATGTATTTCATAGAATCATAGAATCATAGAATTGCAGAGTTGGAAGAGACCACGAGGGCCATCCAGTCCAACCCCCTGCCATGCAGGAAATCATGATCAAAGCATCCCTGACAGATGGCCATCCAGCCTCTGTTTAAAGACCTCCAAGGAAGGAGACCCCACCACGCTCTGAGGGAGTGTGTTCCAGTGCCGAACAGCTCTTACTGTCAAAAAGTTCCTCCTCATGTTGAGGTGGAATCTCTGTTCCTGGAACTTGCATCCATTGCTCCGTGTTCCAATCTCTGGAGCAGCAGAAAACAAGCTTGCTCCATCCTCAATGTGACACCCCTTCAAATACTTAAACAGGGCTATCATATCGCCTCTTAACCATCTTTTTTCCAGGCTAAACATACCCAGCTCCCTTAGTCTCTCCTCATAAGGCATCGTTTCCAGACCTTTCACCATTTTAGTCACCCTTCTCTGGACACACTCCAATTTGTCAATATCCATTTTGAATTGTGGTGCCCAGAACTGGACACAGCATTCTAGGTGAGGTCTGACCAAGGCAGAATAGAGCGGCACTATTACTTCCCTTGATCTGGACACTATACTTCTATTGATGCAGCCCAAAATCACATTGGCCTTTTTAGCTGCCGCATCACACCGTTGACTCATGTTCAGCTTGTGGTCTACTAGGACTCCTAGATCCCTTTCGCATGTAGTCTCATTCAGCCAGGTGTCCCCCATCCTATATCTATGCATTTCATTTTTTTCGCCCTAAGTGCAGTACCTTACATTTCTCCGTATTGAATTTCATTTTGTTAGCTTTGGCCCAGCTCTCCAGTTTATCCAGGTCATTTTGAATTTTGATCCAGTCCTCTAAGGTATTAGCTACTCCTCCTAATTTGGTGTCATCTGCAAATTTGGTAAGTATGCCCCTAATTCCCTCATCCAAGTCATTGATAAAGATGTTCAATAGCACTGGGCCCAGGACAGAACCTGTGGCACCCCACTGGTCACATCTTTCCAAGATGAAGAGGAGCCATTGCTGAGCACCCTTTGGGTGCGGCCTGTCAACCAATTACAAATCCATTGAACAGTTAACTTGTCTAGCCCACATTTTACAAGCTTGTTTGCAAGAATGTCCTGGGGAACCTTGTCAAAGGCCTTACTGAAATCAAGGTATGTGATATCCACAGTGTTCCCTTCATCTACCAAGCTGGTAATTTTATCAAAAAAAGAGATCAGATTAGTCTGGCATGACTTGTTTCTCTGAAACCCATGTTGACTTTTTGTGATTATGGCATTGCCTTCTAAATGTGATATTCAACCTAGTTGTGCAACAGCAATCAATGTTTAGCAGTAGGTCTTCATTCATTGACTCTCCTGATAAATCTTCATTAGCACTACCAAAAGATTATTTTACAGCATGCATTGGTGGGCAGATGGTATTGCAAGCTGGTCATTTCCTATCAAAATGAACACAAATTCATAACTCCATAGAGGTCCACTACTCACTGAACACCCAACAAAAACTGATTATTTTTATTCCCAAATCCCTCAATGCTCCTTGGGGAGTATGTAAGGTACTTCACATTTTAGGCACAGGACAGGCCATTTTTGCAACAGGAAGTGATCAAGAATCTCCTGGCCACTTTCTGTTGATGAAAGACCTAAAATAATCATGGAGTGGAGAGCAGTGTGGTCATATCCCCCCACAAGCTCCCATGTAGCACTTGTGGGCACTTTCTCACAAAAAATCATAGAATCATAGAGCTGAAAGGAACCACAGGACTATCTAATCCAAACCCATGCCATGTAGGAATACAAACTAATGCACTTCTGAAAGATGTCCATCCAACCTCATTTTAAAGGCCTCCAAAGAAGAAGAACCCACCACCCTACAAGACAGCCTATTCCATTCTCAGGCAGCATATACAATCAAAAGGTTCTTCCTAATGTTCAGTAGAATCTCTTTTCTTATAATTTGAATCCACTTGTTTTTATGTCTCTGGAGCAACCGGAAACAAGCTCATTGAATCTTCTACATGGACATCCTTAAGATATTTAAAGATGGCTGTCATCTTGCCTCTCAGAGTTCTCTTCTCCAAACTAAACATGCCCAGCTCCCTAAGCTATTCCTCAACGGGCTTGGTTTCCAGACCTTTGATCATCTTGACTGTCCTCTTTTGGATACATTCCAGCTTGTTAATGTCCTTCTTGAAAGATATTTCAAACAATTATTTCTTCAAAAGAAATCTGGACAGCAACAACAACAAAAAAACAGTCTTGAAGCCACCTGAGACTCATGGGCAGCACTCCCCCCACTTCTGCCATCTATTCTAAAGCATGGGTTGCAGTTATAACATTCAGAAGCACAAACATAGTTTTAAAACATAAAGCCTTGGAGCCTAGTATAAAAGTGAGGATTAGATCTGTAGGGGGCACAAATTCAGCAAAGTGGTTTTTCAACCTTGGGTCCCCAGATATTGTTGGACTGCAGCTCTCATTGCATTATTATTGGCCGTGCTGACTGAGGCTCTTGGGACGTGAAATCCAACAATATCTAGAGACCCAAATTTGTGTACTGCTGGTATAGAGGACCCTGAGAGACTTAATATCCTCCTCCTTCTCATTGTATTTGCCAAGTCATTATCTGTATCTCTGCCTTCTCCCCTTCCCCAAGTGGGTTTCTGAAGAAACCACTGGCAGTAAAGCCAGCATGGAAATGCATACTCCTACACAAACCTCTGGAAATCTTACTGGTTCTGCTGCCACCTTTGTTCTTGAAGCCAGGGTCTAGGTGAAGTGGAATAATTGAGTATTGGGAAAGTACTTTGGATGTCATCCAAAGATAGCCACAAAATGAGGTAGGTCAGGCTGCTTTGGGACTATAGCAGGTTCATAGGATTACTAGTTCTCCATGATGTCCTACACCTCTTCCTCGGTGGTCTTTTCTGGGCCTTAGTCATGTGGCATCCTAATGTTATTTCACAAACATACTTAGTGATGTGAAGATGATTGATAATCATGATGATGATGACTGATTACACTTCAGCATGTATTTGGAAGAGGTGCTCCCCCAAGTCATGAAAGAGCATGTGATTGTCCTCAACTGTGTATCTTGCATTTACTGTACTTTATTTTATGTTTGGTCATTGGGAAACAACCTCTGGCCTGATTTGCAAGTCTGATTGCTGAACCTTGTTTCTCTGTGGAAGCCCTCTTATAAGGAAAAGTTTACTAATTATAGATAGCATGCATCTAGTTTGACCTTTAGTGTTATTTGTAATGGATCCTAGATCCTATGACTCTTTCTTCCCCAAAGTTTGGAAGATTAGCCATCACAGTATTTGGAAAGTAATTTGTTGCTGTCTATCATTACAGTGTGGAGCAAAGTAACTCATCATGCTGTTTGTTTGATTTGTTCTTGTTGTGTGCCTTCAAGTTGTTTCTGAATTATAGTGAGCCGAAGGGGTTGTCTAAATGGTGAAAATACTCCTCATGGAATGCAAGGAGAATCCTACCTGTCTTAATGGGATCCCAAATTGTTTCACCATATTCAGAAGAAGGGGGGCCAAAAACATCAAAAACTCCAAATGAAAAGCCTTCATGGCTTTCCCCAGAGTTTAAAAAAAAAAAAAAACAATGAGAGGAATGTGCATTCCTTTTTTGTTGGGGCAAGTAATTCACTTTTCACTTTCCCATAGGAGAGGAATTGCAAAGCTGATTGGTCGGATGAGCACGGGGGCGGGGCTTGCTAATAGAGCAAGCGCCTGGCATCGCCATGTTGATTTTTTATCTTAGTGAGTGAGTACTAAGGTGAAAAAATGGGGTGTGGGGTTTTTTTTTTCCTTTTGGGGGCGAAGGGTGAAATATTGTTGCAGCACACAGTTGAAATTGTGTTGTGGTTTTTTTTTTAAGTTATGTGGTGGCAAATTAACTAGGTGAAAACACGAGTAATTCACTTGCGGCCACCATCTTGACTGGCGGGCATGCAAAGCTTTGGGGGGGGGTGTCAAAAAAACCATTAAGACAAATCTCAGCTGCTGCAATTTGCCATTACTGTGGAGCAGTCGGGGCGGGGGGGTTGCCTCATATAGACAGGCCCTAAGGCTAACCTGTCATGGAGTTTTCTTGATGAGATTTGTTCAAAGGAGATTTGTCATTGCCTTCCTCTGACTCTGAGAAAATGTGACTTGCCTAAGGTCACCCAGTGGGTTTCCATGGCTGAGAGGGATTCAAACCTTGGTCTCCAGAATTGCAGTCCAGTGCTCAAACCGCTACACCATGCTGGTTCTCTGTTTATTTCACTGCTCATAGCTTTTTTTAAAAAAAAATACTTTCATTACATTTGAGAGGAAGAAAGTTAGGACTGATAAGATAATAACTTGGAGGCGGGGGAATCAGTCACAATGCCTCTTAAAATGTCTTTTTGAAGTTACCTTTGAAAGTAACTGGAACTATTTTTTATTAAACCAATAAAGTAATTTCATTACTGTAATTGTATTGCTTTTGAAGTATAACTTCATCTCACCCTCATTTCCCTTAAGAAACAACTAATTTCAGATCTTCTCCCAGGTTTGTATGCCTGTTGTTTCACTTTCACTCTGAATCCAAATCATTGGCTAGACAGGACTTGGCATACTTTAATCCAAAAAATGTACAGTACAGTACTGTACTTCTTCGTGCACACCTACTTCCAGGGAGGCTTCCAGCTTTCTGCTTCTGCCTTTGGAACGAACTAGCAGAAGTGCTGTAGCTGCCACCTTTAAGGCAGAAGTAGGCAGCTGGCATGCTCCTTACTGCCATATGCCATACTATTACTAGGGACTGATCCTCTCTCTCTCTCTCTCTCTCTCTCTTTTTTTTTTTTTTTTTTTTTTTTTTTTTTTTTTTTTTTGCTATCAGTACTGGATTCTGGAACCAAACCCCCATGGATATTGAGAGCCTGGTGTATTCCAAATTCTGGGAAAGTTTTCAGCCAAGGAAATCTACATTGTTACTTGATAACATCATTGCTTTCCATGGCTTTAACAAAATGAAACTTACATCAGTTTTATAACACTAAATCCTGAGTATCTATAGTTTGATAGGACTGCAATGTTGATACTCCTATAATCACAAGCAAACAAGTCTCATTGAGTAATTCATTGAGTAGGTTACTCATTGAGTAAATCTCATTGATTGATCTCTTAGTCCTGCCACCCTGTCAGGTACATCTTGTTGGAAAACAAGAAAGGGGCTTTTCAGCTTCTCCCAGGCTCTGGAACAACCTTAGGAAGACTAGACCAGCAACCTCCTGCTGTCCTTTCATCTGTAGGTGAAGACCTTTTAGAAACTGTCTGTATTATAAGAAAAGATACTTTCTTAGTGCGCTGTACTGTTTTGTTTTTAGATGGATATGTTTTTAATTATTATAATTCCATACAATTCAATGGCATTTTAAACATATCTCTTTTTTGTTTCAATGTGCATGTGTTTTTATTTGACTTTTTTTTTTAATCTTGTAAGCTGTCTTGAGTCTTGGCTTTGGAGAAAAGGCAGGATATAAATAAGGCAATATAATATATCCTACTACAATGCAATACAATATAATAATTGTATATTGAGAAGACTGAGCATTGACATGATTGCATTCTTTAAATGTCTAAAGGCTGTCACCGGGAGGAGGAAGCAGGTTTTTTCTCTGCTGGCCCAAGGGTAGGATCAGATCTAATGGCTTTAAGTTACAGGAGGATAAGTCTTGATTGAACCTTAGAAGGAACTTCTTGACAGTAAGAGAGATTCAGCAATAGAACTAATGACCCAAAAGAGGTGGTGGATTCTTTTTCTCTGGTTGTCTTCAAGAAGAGGCTGGGGATGGTCTACCTGGAGTTTCTGCACTGAGGAGCAAGTTGGACTTCATGGCCCATAGGGTCCCTTCCAACTCTATAATTCTGTGATACTATAATGGACATCTATCTGAAAAGACATATACAGTCAGACCCATGTATCCACAGAACCAATATCTGTGGTTTCGGTTATCCACAGGCCATAAAATAGGGGACACATACCGTAGAATCATGCACCCTCTCTAGTCATCTTCTATGTCCTCCAACACAACTCTATGGTATGTTTTTACCAGAAGTCATTTATTTTTTTAATAGCGTTCACTGTTATCTGGGGTTTTGGTGTCCACGATAAGTCAGGGGACCAAACCTCTGCAGATATCAGGGTCTGACTGTATAGAGTTGCACTGTTAGCTCCCTTCAGAGAATTACAAGGAGAACAACTCCAAAGATGGAAAGAAAGAATTACAAAAATCACCTTAAGGCTATAGAACTGATATGCCCAGGTTGTTTATAAAAATAGTTCTTGACAGTGTTATGTGACTTGCTTAATGCTTCATCTACTAGGTTGGTACTTGTCAACAGGATGAATTCCCAAAGAATATCCTAACCTACTTACAGTTTACTGTAGACAGCTGTTTCCTCACAATAAATTCCCCATGTGCTCAGCTTCTGGGAATCAGGGCCCATTTACATTGCCAAAGAGCTGTACCTGGTTTTAATTAGACACAGAAATGCCATCTTAGGAGGTTTCTTTGCCTTCAGCTCAATTGCTAGAAGGAATGGGTTGTCAGAGAAGTGCGTTTAAAGATGCTAAATGATGACAAGATTACTGAACCCTATTTAAAAGTTCGTTACCAAGCACAAATTTTAATTACATAATCTTTGCTATTATTATCATTATTAGTCATATTGGTAAAGAACACAAGAAATAGCCATGAAAATTAACTGCTTTTACTGTACTTTCTTGGTAAAATAATTCACTCCTTTATTTCTTTCTCTTTTTTTAGCAGCTTCTTATAAACTATGTGTATTCCCTTGTAGGAAGTATGGGGAAGTACATCATCCAGAAAGTGTGATGGTGTAAGAACACCACTTCTGTCCAAGGTGCACATCTTTAAGCATGAGGCCAAAGGTCCCAGATCCGTAGCCAAAGGTGTTTAAAGCTCACAGTAGAATGGATATAGTGTCCATTCTACTGAAGGACACACTACTCAAACAGCAGTTTATACACAGACCACTCATATAACATACGCATTGCATGTGCATCTATTCTAATGTGCAAGTAAACGTTCAAAAGTTATGGGAAGCTGCTAAAAAAATCAACCAAGGAAACATGTCTCCAAAAATAGAATGGAATAAGGATTGCCATGGGTCTTTCCAGCTATATTCATCATATAATTATGTGAACTTGTATATGTGTGTTCTTCAGATGTTCACTTCCCATTGTTAAATTAGTTTATTATGTATTTATTTAATTTATCACCAAGGTCCTATATCAATGACTTAGTTACAAAAGGGTAACTAAATGTAATCTCCTGTTCTGACCCCTCCAAACCTACCTTAACAGCCAGCAGCCATTCCAAATAATAAAGATCTGTTCTGCTGATGATCAGGGCACAGCAGGATGACCTCTCCAGCCCTCTCCCACTACAAATCTGTGGTGTGACAAGGGATTGCAATGGGGTCTCGCTTCTAATGGTCACAGCCTGGCTAGGACATCATTCTGTTGCACTCCCATCACCAACCAACCTCCATCATTCAGAGCAGCTCCCTGAAGTTTAAGGTAAGATTCAGGGAGGATTTATGACTATGAGCATAATGCCACTGTCATGAATATGTACTATAATTGAATACAGAGCAATTACATTTTCCTAACTCTAGGTTATGTATCTAACTGTAGTACAGGATGCTAGCCTATATCCTGTCTTACTGGCTGTGAAATTCTGGGAGTTGTAGTCCAAAGCAGTAATTTTGCAAAGTTGTACCTACTCACAATAATGGTCTAGTATAGAGATGAGGCAGAAGAAGACAATACTGTTACCCAAATTGTGTGGGGTCTGTGGGGAATCCCACTAGAGTGTACAAATTCTAATCTGGGGAATTTTAATTAGCTCAATATGGCAGCAAGAGGCTGGGTAACGACAGAAACTTTTGACCTGTGTATACCCAGGGCCGGTTTAAGGAATTTTGGGGCCCCCTGCAATGCTTTACTTTGGGGCCCCCATATAACTTGAAGGCACATGGGCAAGAAAGAAAGAAAGAAGAAAGAAAGAAAGAAAGAAAGAAAGAAAGAAAGAAAGAAGCCCTTTCTGAGGGAGACAACCCTCAAATTCCCTGTCTCTCTCTCACACACACACACTCACCCTCTCCGGTGTGCCTCTCCCTCCAGCTTCTGCCACGGAGGGCTGCTGTTTCTTTCTCTTTCTCTTTAGTTTTGGAGAGGCTGTTTTGTTTGTTTTTTTAAAAAAGCCAGCAGGAGGTTTTTGGAGGAGGAGGGTAAGAGGGGGCTCCTCCCGGCTGTCTCCTGGCTGTTCCTTCGTCAGATTAAGGAGGCCAACACGGGGCCCTCTCTTGACCTTGGGGCCCCCTCTTGACCTCGGGGCCCCCTGCCAATGCTGATTTGGCAGACAGGTTAAACCGGCCCTGTGTATACCTGTACTCACTGAAGAGACTCACAGCTATGGTTTTTATTGAAAAATAATCAAAGGAACACACACATGCATACACTCAGGCTTCAAGCAGTCACACTAGGCTAACAAAGAAAGAAGGAAATATTTAGATAGAGGAATAGGGTTTGGGATGATGGGCTATACTATACCTATCTGAAGAGCAGAGGTTTGTGTAGAAGCTGCAACTCTGGTGACACAGACTGATGGAGTGACAGGTTGACAGAAGCTGTGGACACTTTGGCTGTGTTTTGGGATCATATTTATATTTGGGTTTCCCCCTGAAAGGATGAGTTTGAGTGGAATATAATGTCTGCCAGAGTTTCCCAAGGTTAAACAATGGATTCTCTGGATGTGTTAACAATTGCTAATGGTTGGAACATTAAAACTGATGGGCCTCAGGCAAACCTCTATTGTTTC
The DNA here is from genome assembly GCA_030847615.1 of Gambelia wislizenii. Taxonomy (NCBI): domain Eukaryota; kingdom Metazoa; phylum Chordata; class Lepidosauria; order Squamata; family Crotaphytidae; genus Gambelia; species Gambelia wislizenii. The sequence goes on from JAUMIR010000005.1 coordinate 32,353,524, forward strand.
AGGAAAAGGTGCAAAGAAAAACCAGTTTTTTTAAGCAGAGTGTCCAGCTACCTTAATGGGATTATTCTTTGAACGTCCTGGAAAATTAGCCCATTTCTCCCTAACTAATCAGTTCCAGGGTAGTTTGCATAATCCTTTCCTGGGTGTGTTTTGAGGAATTTTAGCAGTCTACTTCCTTAGGTTTTCTGAGCAAGCCTTGATTCCTTCTATTTGGGAATCCCTGGTCTACTGCCAACCACATAGTGTGCCAATAATAAGCCAATATATGAAATTTATCCAATTGATGAATTATTACAAGAGTAGGGAGCATCAAGGCAGGTAACAGCACTATCATCTTTCTCTTCCTCTCATGTATTTTTGCTCATATGAGGAAGAAAAAACTGTGCTCATATCAGATCTCCTCTGAAACGTAATGGAAAGTAAAGCCCACAAACTAAGGCCAGCCTGAATAGAAAGGTCTTATAAGAGATTTAAAAGATTGCTGGGGGTTTAGTGCATTTCTATGATGATAAGAGCTCCAACATATGTTACTTAAATTCTGGCCTTGGAAATGTTTTTCAGATCTAAATGCCAGTGAGTACATCATGTACTACCTTGTTTAAGGACACCCTTACCATTAGAAAACCCTCCACAGAGTTCTGAAAATGATTTAATTGGTACTTGAACTGACAACTGCATTAATTTAGATCAAACATCAGGAATTAAATCTAAATACAAAAAAAAAAGGCATTTATCCACCTATTGTGGCTCTGTCCCACTGGATAGTGTGTACCAGCTGGGTGACGCCATAGAAACAGAACAGAAAAAAGGCAGAATTATTATTGGCTCAATATCCAGGAGTTATCTGATTGCAGCATTGGAAACAAGTGTGTTTCTAGCCCTTAGACAGAAAAAATAGGCTTGTTGGCAGACAGACAATGGAATGGCCAAAGACAGTAAGGGGTCTTACCATATTAACAGTGTTTGTAGGGAACAAGGCTTTGATGCCTGCTTAGCTCCTTGCCTTCCTGCAATTAGTAGGGATGGAATAAATTATTCAGAATAGACAAATACATGCACATTTGGTATATGGGTCAAATAATATAGCTTTTCTCAGCACAGGCTTTGGATTTTTTTAAAAAAAAAATACTTCAGAGTACATAGGGATCTGAGAATTAATCATCTTTTCCATTCCTCACCTACTCCTGCACCCATAACTGCTGCAGCAGCAAGTGGAAGAAGAGCCACAATCAAGCACCCATTTCAGAGGGATGAGCTGTTGTTAACCAGTTGTGCCAAAAAAAGTGTGATATATCTTTAAAGGCCAAACGTCTGCGACATAGCAGATCTATGACTGGTAGCACAATCGTATGCATAAATAGGCCATGCTGGTGTGCAATCAGTGCCTGGAGACAGCAAGGCGAGTAAAGCTAAAACTTAATCAGAACAAGTCAGGAGTCCTGTGAGTAGGTGAGTCTTGGGTTCAAGAACTTGGTAGACAGATTCGGTTTGCACTGTCTCTGAAAGATTAGATGTGTGGTCCTTTGTCACTGCAAAGCCAGGTGGCCTCAGTGTCCACATTTGTGCACACACTATAGCTCTTCCTGGATAAACAGAGTTTAGCTCCAGTGACTCATCTGCTCTGGTAATTTGCTCTCCTGTTAGGATTATTGGAATGAGTTTTGTATAAAGCTGCCCTGGAGGACAAGATGGATGTTATGGTTGGTCCAAAATGCAACAGCCAGGATGACAGCTGCCATGGACTGTATAAAACCAGTTTTGAAGGACCTGCATTAGTTACACTGAATTCCACATAGTAGTGTTGACCTATTAAACTCTAAATAACTTGAGACTGAAGTGTCTTAAGGAGCACTTCTCCCTTACATATGTTCATAGGTCTGTGGGAGAGGTCTATCTTGTTGTTCCATCACTAGGGAAATACATCTGGATACAGGGCTGCTCTGGGGTGACAACTCAACTTTGGACCTCCTTTCCCTAAGATATATTCCTGATGTCGATCTCATTATCATTGCAGTACCATGTTAAAACCTAAAAGCTCGCCTGGGCTGTTAACAGTGTGTTTAAATCTTGCTGTGGGTCACTTGATACATTCATTTTCTTTGTCAGAGTTTTATAATTTTGTTGTTACAATTATTTATATAAAAGTGTTAGTATATTGCTTGTTTTTTAATGTGGTTGTTACTTGTGTTGGGATGGATGGATAGATTGGTTGACTGATTTTTACCAAAGAGGAGAAAATAAATGAAAATTAATTAATAAAAATAAAGGAAGGAAGCCTCTTTAGTTAAGTTAGCTAACAGAAACTAAGCTTCCTAAGGAACTCAGCCTCGATAACCCAAAATTTCTTTTTCACTCAAATGCATCCATGAGTGGGACGGAGGTGCAAGTTAGCCTATGCAGCAAATGAAAGAGGATACTTTCTTCATGCTGTTTTCCAAATAGAAATCCTACCTTTAAAATGCTGCTACTCAGAAACTCCCAGGCATAGTGTATCTTTCAGTGAAAGATAAAAACATAGAGAAGTCCAGTCATGGATCTCCCACCCCAGACATATTTCATACCTTCTAGTCTGGCTCTAGAAACAGAAACAGAATGGTATGAAGTACAGCCAGTGCCAGTGCTGATTCCAGCTATAGACAGCTGTTGGTGCAGAAGGGCAGGCTGATCCACATGCATGGTCAAAGGGCCAAAGTACAGCACAACTAAGTTCCACATAGGGATATAAAAGGTACTCACAGTTTTTATTATCCTTGATGAAAAAAAGTGGCAATAATAATAATAATAACAACAACAACAACAGCAACAGTCAGCTGCCCCAAGATTTGTCACATTTCAGGATTTTTTAAATTTGCTGTTTGTGTAAAAAAAAAATTAATTAGCTGAGATCCTGCATGTGTTTGCATGGTGTAAATCTACACTCATGAAGTCTAGTGGTGGTTGAGTGACCCCACCCTTTTGCTGAATACAGATTTTGTGGAACCAATTTCATATATGTAAATATGCTTGCTTATTGCCCAGTTGTGCAATGGGGATGTGCAATGGCTATCTTTGCAATCTCAGTGGAACAAACAGTACACTGAAGGCACTTGACACTTCATCCAAGAATGCACAACTGCAAGTGCAACAATTACACTTGTGGATTTCTGTGGAACTCTGCTTACTCAGCTATGAAGTGTATAGACATTAGTCATAGCTAAAAGGATAACCCCAAAGTAAGGGAACTTACATGCATATAAACATGATGCCAGCTACTTTTTTTTTTTTTTTTTTTTGCACAAAACCCAAAACTTTGTGCAGCAAACAGAGTATTTTGATCAAAATATACCATTTTTGTGCCCCCAAAAAAGTCCTGATGTGTTTTAAAAGACAGAAAATATTCAAAAACATCCATAATCTTGCCTGGAAATATGAAAACTTTTAAAATTCCTCATTCTTTCATGAAAGAACAAAATAAATTACATCCCTAATTCCATATACCAGAAGGAATTTAGGGTTTCTGTTTCTCAAATAAGCCTTCTCTGTGCCTACCCTGCCAAGCTAGTTTTGATATTGCTAGGATTTTCTCAAATTATAATAGGAAATGCATACCCTCCAACATTTCACAGATGATAACCAGGACGTGTGACCAAACAACATCAGAATGTGGTAAAGATGGCAAAAGTCATTAACAAGGAAGAATAGACAAGCTAGGAGAATCTGCAGCAGTTTGCTTTTGTCTGAGCCTACTGGGAAAGGCAAGATTTTTGCCCTGTCCTCTCCTCCTCCCCAGCTGAGTTAAGTGCAACCTACTTTTGCACTTTGAACTTGGTTTGTAGCAATTGAGGTAAGGTGAGAACAAAGGAGGAAAGTGAGAGGAGGAGTAAGAAACTGGGACATTTTAAAAGCAGCTGAAAAAGTGAGAGAGCAAAAGATTTACTTAACCATCTTAACCATCTGTCTAAAAGCAAGCTCTAAACACAAGGATGTGAATTCTAGAGGAGAAGCTAAGAGAGAAAATGGGAACCACATTAAAACTCACAATAGAATAAAAGATGACAACAAGCAATGCTTTAGATGTCTATGTATACCCAATGCACAGTTTGGGAAACATGACGAGCTTAACGTTTTGATTAGCAAACTGACTAAATATGGAATAGATGGAAACACCATCAGATGGATCCCTGATTGGTTGGAAAACCATGCCTGAAGAGTTGTCATCAGTGGCTGTGCTTCATATTGGAAGGAGGTCTCAAGTGGAGTGCCACAGGGTTCTGTCCTGGGGACGACACTCTTCAATATTTTTATCAGTGATTTAGATGATGTGGTGGAGGGAATTCTTATCAGATTTGCAGATGATACAAAATTTGGAGGAGTAGTTAACACACTGGAAGACAGGAAGGAACAGAATTCAAAAAGACCTTGAGAAACTAGAAAACTGGGCTGAAAATAATAAATTGAAATTCAACAAAGACAAGTGCAAAATTCTACATTTAAGTCCACAAAAAACAAAAAACAAAATAAATGCACAAGTATAGGATAGGAGATACTTGGCTCAGCAGTACTGCATGTGAAAAGGACTTTGGCCTTATTGTTGAAGGAGCTGTTCACCTTGGTGACCAGAACATTGACAGTTGACATGATTGCACTCTTAAATACCTCACAGAGAGGAGGAGGCAGGCCTGTTCTCTGCTGCCTCAGAGGGTAGAACTGTCTGATGGTTTTGAGCTACAGGAGAGTAGATTTTGGTTGAACATCAGAAGGAACTTCTTGACAATGAGAGAGGTCAGCAATGGAACCAATTGCCTAGAGAGGTGTTAGGCTCTTCTCTAGATGTCCTCAAAAAGAGGCTGGACCGCTACCTGCTGGGGATGCTCTAACTAGAGATCCTGCATTGAGCAGGGAGTTGCATTGAGAAAGGAGGCCCATATGGCTCCTTCCAACTCTATGAGTCTATATAAGTAGACATTTCTTTTAAAAAAAGGTCACCTAGCTCAGAGAATGCTGTAAGGGGGGCCTTCAGGGAAGAAACATTGCAAAACTGAGGCTTGTTTCTGTCAGAAGGCAGACAGGGGCTTTGATTTCAGACAGATAGGAACAAAGGTGGTAACCGAGACAGGGCAGTCAGTGTGGGAACTGACTTTGGTTTTGGGGAACTATGAATGGTTGAGAAGCTCAAGAGTGTCATTGTCTATGTCTTAATAAACTTCCACTTGTTATTCATGTTTTAAAAGAAAAAGAAAAAAGGTCATCCACAATTATAGGATCTGCCCCTGTGGCCTGCCAACCACTGGAAGGCTACGTAATGGGCCACTATTTGCATGTTCTGTCAGTGATGGAGCAGAACAGGATGTACATCATGGCATAACACAGCATCATTTTGGAGGTTGGAGGTGGAGCAGCTTTTCCTCCAGCTCAAGCCTTTTCCTGACGTGTTTTTTTTTAATTTGTGGGGAGGGGGAGGGGGTTGGCTTGGCCCACCCACTCTCCCCTTTGGTTAGTGCAGGCTGAGTTTGCTTCCAGACTGTCATGTTTCAGGGCTTTCTTACTTATCATGGCCCTAAGTCATGTAGGAAATTGACTGAAATTGGCCTTGATGGTACTGTTACATAGGTGGACATGCTGGTTGATTAGCAGGAGGAGATGTCCTACAGCCTGATGGCAAAGATGAGAACCCAAGGGCACCCGTATGGTGAGAGGGGCTTCTGGCAGCCAGTGGTGGAGAGGGAAACAACTTTGGGGATTAATTTAAAGCATATTGCCCTTTAAATTTTGATGCTTGGTTGGCATATTTGGCCTACAAATTTTTTCCTTGTTGTATATTCCTTCAAGTCAACTCCAACTTGTCTTGACCCAATCATAAGGTTTTCTTGGAAAGAGTTGTTCAGAGGTGGTTTACCATTGCCCTCCTCTGAATGCAGCCTACATCACCTGGTATTCCCTGCAGTCTCCCTCCCAAGTACTAACCATGCCAAAGTTTGTTTGGTTCCAAGATGTGACAGGATCTTGTGTCTTCGGGATATTTAGGCAGTTTCTTCTCCTTATGGCAATATTTATTTCATGTGAAAGGGCTGTCAAAGAACCAGCCAACAAACCACACTGTATTAAGAATAAACTCATACAAGCTGCATAATTTATGACCTGCTCTATTCATGCATAGGTGCTGCACCGCATTCAAAACTGGGCAATGCCAGACATTGGGAAGCTATTAGATATGGATTACTGTCATGGCATGGCTAAGGAGGATATGTGGAAAATCCCGTTCGACAACATCTTGAATTGCTCTGCAGTTTACTGGAAAATATTTATATTTATTTGTTTGTTTATTTTCTAAATTTCTATACCACTTAGCAGTGCCAAAGCACTTCCTAAGTGGTTTATTTTAAAAAACATATACTGTACAAGTTAAAACAATAAAAATACATCCCAATAAAAGCCTCTGTGGCTGCAGCTACAATTTAAAAGCTTTTTTGTCTGCCAGCAAAAGAAAAGCAAGGAGGGGGGCAGCCTAGCCTCCTGAAGAAGGGTGTTCCAGAGGGTGGGAGCAGCCACTGAGAAGGCTCTCTCTCATGTCCTCACCAAGCAGTCTAGGATGATGGTGGGATCGAGAGAAAGCCTTCCCCTGAGGATCTTAAAATTCTGGCAGGTTTGTATCAGGAGATACAGTCTTTCAAATAGTTTGGACCCAAGCCATATAAGGTTTTATAGGTCATGACCAGCATTTTGAATTATGCCTGGAAACAAACCAGTACAGTTGCCCCTCCACATTCGCGGCTTTAACATTTGCGGTTTTGACTATTTGCGGTTTTGGGAGCACCCCCCCCCACCATCCCAAAAACTGCAATGGGGTCCCTGCTCCTGGGGGTGGGGGTGGGGGAAGCAGGGACAAGGCTTGGGTAGCCCTGTCGCTGCTGCTGGGGGGGGAGAGGGGAGGAAGCAGGGACGAGGCTTGGATAGCCCCGTCACTGCTGTTGGGGGGGGTGGGAAGGGGTGGGAGGAAGCAGCAACGAGGCTTGGGCAGCCCCATCACTGCTCTGGGGGGAGCGGTAGAGGGTGGGAGGAAGTAGCGATGAGGCTTGGGTAGCCCCGTCGCTGCTCGGGGGAGAGATGCAGCAGGGGTTGCGGGAGGGCAGTTTTTATTCACGTTTTTTTCACATTTGCGGGGCTCTCACACCCCTAACCCCAGCAAATGGGGAGGGACAACTGTATCTAACTTTTACATCCCACCTCTTTCTTCCAAATGATTATGTTGTTGTTGTTGTTGTATTTAAAATGGGTGTAGGTATGCTAACCATTTGCTCAGAAGTACAAAATGGATCAGAAATTGCCATGGCTCATTCCAGATCTGTGATATCTAATTGTACTGATATCATTATTGAATATTCCTTGATATTTGTATATATATCTTCAGATAAATGAAGACAATAAAGAAAGAGATAGTCCAGAAGAAGAAGTGAAGGCTGAAGATGGCATTTATGTGATGATGATGAGATCAGAATCTCCTTGTAATGGATTTAGTAAGTTCCTAGTAAAGAAATTTCTAACTGTATTTGCTCTCAGGAAAAAAATTAATTAAAGTCTCATTGTCAATATGACAATGAAGAAAACTGCTGATTTTGTGACTTGTTTTTAATGTTATGATACATTATTCATGAGACTTTAACATGTTCCTTTTTGCTCCTAAAACTGCCCCATCTTCTAGTATGCATGAAGTTTTCCTCCTAAATTCCCCCTTCCCTGAGCTGAACAGAAATACCATATATATATGGTAGGGCGCGCACCATATATATAGGACCATATACGGTCCTACACCATAATATATGTAGGAGCTACAGAGTGCACTTTGAAGACCCTAGGTCCTTGTTTAAGTCCAATTTGTTTGTGAAGGTCCCTCTTCTAGGAGGAAAAGGAAGTACAATTCAGAACATGTGAGCCCATGAATTCAGAGCAAAACTATCAGCCAGTGGTCTGGAGTCACTAGCCCTAGAACAGCACCTAATGGTGAGGTGGAACAGGGTGTGGAAACTGAACTCCAGATGTTGTTGAGATACAGCTTCCATCTTTCCTGATCATTAGCTATACTGCCTGGCTGTAATGACATCTGGAGTCCAGCAACATCTGTGGAGCCACAGGCTCTTCATCACCACTAATCTAGAAACTGCTTTGATTATTTGAGGCTTGTTGGCATCTGTTCCTTGGCTGCCCATAGCTTGCTGCTTAATTATTCTCAAAATACACTTGAATAGTCATAGACAAAATTGTGAAGTCGAAGGCTTTCACAGTAGGCATCCATAGATTTTCCTTGGGTTTTTTCCAGGCTGTGAGGCCGTGTTCTGGAAGAGTTTCTTTCTATTCCATAACACGGCCTCACGGCCCAGAAAAAAACCAAGGAAAAACTATAGACAAGATTTCTCTTTGGCTCACTGACCAGATTGTCAAAAGCTCTTTCTTTGAACTATGTCCCTAATCCTTATGCCTCCCATAGAAGACAGCTGCTAGGACATCTATAGAATAAATAAATAGTTGTTAGACTTTCCTAACATGGATGAGTTCTCTTTCTCTCCTTTGCCTTGTAGACTTATAAAAAACATTGTTTTTTACTACTGTTTGTAGTTAGCTATTGTACTATAGTGGAGCCACTGTCAACCCAAACTATTTGAACATTGTCTCAGTTACAGCCAGTTCAACTATCAGTGGACAAGGGCAGTGATGTCCAACCCTTTGGTCTCCAGATATTTTTGGAACTTTATCTCCCAGCCAGAAGGCTATTGCAGTCCCACAACATCTGGGGCATTGATAATTGCAGCTTCAAACAAACAAAATACTGAGATGTATGCGTCACAAACAGGAACAACCACAAAATATATATATATTGAAATAAATTGCCAGTAGGAGCTTCCCCCTTCTCCCCCAGAATGATTAATCCTCTACGTGTAGAATCACAAGATTATACAGTCCACACAACAGAAGCCTCTGTTTGCATGTCCCATTGTCCCAAGTGGCTAGGCTAGTGAGTAGACCCAACAGGTGTAGCAAAAACCAAGGGTTTACAACCTTGCAGCTGTAAAGCTCCATCCCAAGGGATATCAGGCAGGCTCCATCCCTGCTGAGCTTCTAGCAGCCAAAACTGGATTACAGGTCGAACCCCATATCTGCGGGAGACACATTCCAGGCCCCCCTCCTTGAATACCTGAAACTGTGAATAATAGGGAACCCTATTATTTTCAATGAGACAGACACTGGAGGTTGACCATAGAATCACACTGGAGGACCTAGAAATGCCTAGAGAGAATATGCTTTTTCAGACATGGATGAATGAAGCTGTCGATACCAAATCCGTCGATACAGGAGTGGACCTATATTTCTTCTTTTTGTCTTTTTCTTAATTTTATTTTTTTCAGATTGTCTTTTTTTAATCTTGTTTTTGGAAGTTGTTTTTGAAACTGTTTTAAAGCCAGGTTTAAAATTTGTTTTTAATCTGTTTTTAAAGACTATTGGCTTAAGATTATTCTTGTTGTTGGTTAAAAAAATATTTTTTAATGTTTTACTATGCATCATTTTTGACAGCCCCTAGTGGACAGAAAAGCAGTAGATAAATGTTAAAAGCAAATAAATAAAATAGTCTTTGTGGTAGTTCAAATTACTCCTTGTTGTATATTCCTTCAAGTCCACTCCAACTTGTCGTGACCCAATCATAAGGTTTTCTTGGCAAGATTTGTTCAGAGGTGGTTTACCATTGCCCTCCTCTGAATACAGCCTACATCACCTGGTATTCCGTGCAGTCTCCCTCCCAAGTACTAACCATGCCAAAGTTTGTTTGGTTCCAAGATGTGACAGGATCTTGTGTCTTCGGGATATTTAGGCAGTTTCTTCTCCTTATGGCAATATTTATTTCATGTGAAAGGGCTGTCAAAGAACCAGCCAGCAAACCACACTATATTAAGAATAAACTCATACAAGCTGCATAATTTATGACCTGCTCTATTCATGCATAGGTGCTGCACCACATTCAAAACTGGGCATTTCAGAACTGGAGAGGGATCACTTAAGCTTGGGGGGAACAGCACTGTGTTACCACAGTGACTTGGAAAAAGTCTAATATTATCACACACATGAGTATGTTGTGGGTGGCAAAGTTAGAGAATCTAATGAAACCCTCCACCGTTCATTTAATAAATATTTTAGATGCTCCTCAACTGGAGTTATAGATGTGACAGCTTTCCACTGTATTAGTTCATGAAAGTTTTATTAGCTATGCTGCTGTTGCTCCTGTGAAAATCTGCAAAATATGAAATGCTTCCAGATGGTGTATTTTAAATGAAGTAATAATCCAGCCTCCCCAACATTAACAGGCACAAGCGAACACTCTGGAGCCTGTAGGAAAATCAAGAACAGAGGCATGGACAATGAGGCAGAGCAGGAAGAAGATGAAGGGAAAAGAGTGGCAGAGAAAGAAGCATCAGCAGAAAAAGAAGGAAATAAATTTGAGGAAAATCCACATCGCTTGGGTGGTAATGATAAGAAATATCATATCATAACCAAGGAAGTCTCCCAGAGATATGACAGAGATGTTAACTATGCTGAGCAGCCACCATTACCACCTCGAATTCAACCTACTATCACAACACAGGATGAGCTTTCCTGCTTTTCTCCAGGTACAGACATATTGGGGGAGTAGGAATAAATGTTCCCAAAATGTGTACAGTAGAGCTACATTCATCTTCAGGTCCAGTGGGATACTTTTTTTGGGGAGGGGGGGAGACGAAAGTTGCAATGTAATATCTGCTTACCTAGGAATAAGCCGCATTCAGCTCCATCAGATTTGCATCTGTATAGGTTTGAACTGTAAGATAATTAAATGATGACTTTATATTGGCATGGAAAAACATATTCAGTTTATATAAGTAGGAACTACTTTAACTACCCATGGGAATGTTACTTACATAGAAACATTAAAAGCTGGTTTATTGAGGCTGGCACCCTGTCAGTGACATATGCCTGCATATGCTGGTGAATGTCTTGTTATGGTCATTGTGGAAGAAACCTCCATTGTGCAACAACACTAACCCTCTTGAGATTTATCATCCTTTTAGGGCCATTCCCTGATCCAGCCATGTTGTAGCTTGGAGAAGCTGGGGTGGTCAAGAAGCATCTAGCTGTCTCCCTGCAGCTGGACACACAATGTTAATCATAACTCCCTGTAGGCCTTCCAGTGGTCCTAATGAATAATGTAGTTGTTGCCTACGTTGTTGTGCATCTAGCTATAGGGAAATAACTGAACACTTCTTGGCCACCCCGTCTCACCCAACCACTACATGACCATGTCAGGCAAGGGCTGCAGGAGGAAGGTGAGCTTTTTGGGAGAGGACAGGGGAGATAGAGCGAAATTCTACCTGGGTGGAATTCTATTCTCCATCTTGCCATACAGGATCTTGGCTACTGAGTCAGACCATTGGTCCATCTATCCTAGTATTATCAACACTGACTAATTGGCCATAGCTCTGCAAGGCTTCAGGCAGGATTGTTTCCTAGACTTACATAAAGAATTCTGGTTATGACCTATAAAGCTTTATACAGATTGGGTCCAGGCTCTTTGAAGAACCATATCTTCCTATATAATCTTGTTAAAGCTCAAGCTGCTTTGGTGGGAACAAGGGAAAGGCCCTCTCAATGGTTGGTCCCATACTTTGGGACTTTAGGACTTTGGATCCTAGGTAATCTATGATGGCTCCCTCCTTGCAATCCATCCGACAACAGGTAAAGACACTTCTATTATGATAGCCTTTTAGACATTGACTGGTGGTCTTTCAATGCTCTTGTTGTCATTTCCAACTGATGATGATCCCAAGGCAAACCTATCACATGGTTTCCTCTGCAAGATTTGTTCAGTGGGGGCTTGTTATGGCCTTCCTCTGAGGCTTGGACAGTGGGTTCCCATGGCCGAACGGGGATTCATGCCCTGGTCTCCGAGAGTCCTAGTACAAAAATCAAACCATTACCCCAAACTGTCTCTCTTCAGTACTGGTTTTGATGGTTTTTATATTGTCTTATAATGAATTTAAAAGCTTTTATATCTACAGATTGGTTAATTGTGTGTATATACCAGTGTGTGTATGTATACAGTTGTCCCTCCACATTCGCGGCTTTAAGATTCACGGTTTTGACTATTTACAGTTTTAGAAGCTCCCCCCCCACCATCCGAAAAACTGCAATGGGGTCGCTGCTCCTGGGGTGGCGGGAGAGGGTGGGAGGAAGCAGCAATGAGGCTTGGGTAGCCCCGTCGCTGCTCGGGGTGGGGAGAAGCAGCGGGGGTTGTGGGAGGGCGGTGGCGTGACCTAGTTTTTATTCATGTTTTTTTCACATTCGCGGGGGTCTCACGCCCCTAACCCCCATGAATGTGGAGGGACAACTATATATCACTTTAAATCTATGCTGGCTTTAATAAGTCATATATCAGATGATATCACATGTTTCCAGGGCAGTATGGTGTTATATATACCAGTCCATCCGCAGTGTTGTTTGGAATAATCAGTAATATAACTGAGCAAGTACACAAGTTCCCTCTATAAATTTTATTGTTTGAAAGGTATATGATGAAAGTCATGCCTTTGATCATGTATTAATGGGCCAGGTATTTTCCTATGTACATGGGACAGGATTCTCTGAAATCCTAGATGAGGAGAATTTCATTTGGCCACTTTTTTAAAGAAAGTAACCTAAATACCCTAAAGGCACCAGTTCCTGTCTGATCTTGGAAATTAAGCAGGATCAGAGCTGTTTAGTACTTTAATGGGAGACCACCAATGAATACCAGGTGCTATATGATGGAGGACCATCGCCTCCCAAAAATACTACTCTACAGTGAACTCGCCACGGGTCAGCGTAAGAGGGGCGCTCCAAAAAAGCGATACAAAGACTCCCTGAAACAACATCTCAGGCTCGGCCAAATTGATCACCAACACTGGTCCGCCCTAGCCTCACATCGGGAGGCATGGAGACACACTATCCACAATGCTGCAGCCTTATTTGAGAACTCACGACGAACAAGTCTTGAAGAGAAACGACAACGCAGAAAGAATCACAACCCAAAAACATCACCCAAGGAGACCTTCTGCTGTGCTTTTTGCAACCGGACTTGTTTATCTCGGATTGGCCTTTTTAGTCATCAGCGCGCTTGCAGAAAGCGCGGGATGAGTCCTTCCTGAATCTTCATTTGCGAAGCAAAGCCAGAGAGAGAGAGAGGGAGAGATCTACAGGATATATTTCAGAGGAAAGAATTGGCAAAACTACCTCTGAGTATTTCTTGTCTAAGAAAACTATGAAATTCCTGTGGTCATCATAAGACAACAGGTGAATTGAAGGTATACACACACACACACACAGGAGATTATCAGACAGGAACGTAAAAAGTGTTCCTGTCCCACAATCTCCTGACCCATCCCTGTCCCGACACAATAACCCTCCACATCAGACTTACCTTCTCTTCCATCCAAAGGCAGCCCAGGAATGAATGGAGCTCTAATGCAGCTCAGTTCACTTCCTGGACTGAAATCCCACCCGTTCTCTTGAGAAGATGCGAGCGTGGGAAATTCAAAAAGAAAAAAAAATACCCACAAAACAAGTTCACAAAAGCACATATACACACTAAAAAAATAACAAGTAACCCAGGGAGGGTACAAAAAAGAGGGTAGCATACCTGGTTCTCACAATCCCATCTGGAATTGTTCTGGCGGGACTGCCCATTGATGCTGGAATCACACCAGCAGAACAGGGCACATTTTCACACGCAAAAAAATCTAGAACACAAATGCTACGGGAGATAAATTTTCAACTTCTCCCGAACAATAAAAAAAGAACTTCCTTGTAACAGCAGCAGAATGCTTGCAGAACTTTGGGGCACAATGTCATCTGATAAAGAAGCCCTTTTGCGATCTCATAGTGTCATTATAATGCCATTTTTTATGCATCTGATAATCTCCATAATCTAATTCACACTTCCCAGATGCAGCTCAATGGCCTATTCACACTACACTACTATAATGCTATATTCCACTTTAACAGCCATGGCAACATCTTATGGAATCCTGGGATTTGTAGTTTAGGGAAGGACATATAGTGCCATAGTGTTCAAATGCCTCAGCAAATGACAAACCCCAGAATTCCATAGGATGTTACCATGGTAAATTAAATTGGTATAAAAGTGCCCCACAACACACGCTTTCAACTGTGCTCTTCTCCAAATTTTTCAATATAGTTTCTTAGCTCAAAAAGTGCATGCATATGTTCTGGGAAACTGCATTCTAAAATAAATGTGAGTTGATAGATTTTTTTTTTTTTACCTTCATTTACAAACAGATACAGAAATTAGGTGGAACAATCTTGTGACTGACTGCATGCAAAACTGACATGGGCCAGAAATACATCAATTTGTTCATCCCCTAATTAAAGTCAGTTAGCATTTGTACTTTTACTGTAGAGAATTGTTTATGGCAGCACCAAGGCAGTCTGTTCAAGAACAAATGAAGCTTGGTGTTCTTTATAAATGAAGGTATGCATACAAACAGAGGCACCTCCTGACGCAGAAGAAAGAGTTTTAAAAAAGCAAAATAAAGTAATCTCCCATAGGTTTTTTTCCACATCAAAAAGTTTAGGCTTGCAATATTACACGCGAAGGGATCTTGTAGCACCTTAGAGATTTTGGGCTTGTCTAGACAATTTACTGTGAGTGGGTGGCATTTTTGCCCATTCACAGCAAAGTTGATTTGGCTTCACCATTCCTGTGCCTATTCTCATCCATTCACATTCATTCAAACTGAGTGGGCGCACACACACTCATAAAGGGCAATTGAGCGAAAATGCACAGTGATGCAAATTTGGTTGATCACATGTCCAAAAATGTGCATCTGTGCGCATTTTCAGGAGAGCTTCAGGGAAAACTGTGAATCTTTTTACTGCACGGTTTGTGGAGTTTTTAGGCCCCCTCCCTCTGATTAATGCAAATCCCCTTCAGATCTTGTACAGACAGACCGTATTCTCTGTGCATTCTATGAGGAGTATTTTCATTGTGTAAACAAGCTCTAAATGAGAGAAAGAAGTTGTAACATAAGCTTTCGTAGACTTGGTCTACTTCCTCAGATGCATAAGGAAATAAACAATGTCTATGAAACCTTATGCTACAACTTCTTTCTCTCAGTTAGGAGATTATAAGACACTACAAAAGAAAAACCCAAGAGCACATGAGGATGATTTCAGGGACAGCCTCACCATTACCAAGTGAGGCAGCTGCCACAGGCAGCAGATGCTGAAAGATGTGTCCACAGAAGCAAGTAAGTGGACATGTCCTATATCCCCTAAGAGTGTTGACTGCCCCCAGGTCACATAAGGATGTTGCTCTGTCACAAATATGGAGGTAAAATCCAGTAGTTAGACTAGTTAGCTTCTATATGTATGGAATGGCATAGAAAAAGATGCTGTCTTTCTCCCATATAGCCCAATATTTGGGGCTGGCTCTACAGCTGGGTGTGGACTCATGAACGGCTCTCACTCCCACTCCTCAGCATATACAAGAAGAAGAACAATACCAAATCTGTTCAACAAATTTAACAGTTCCCAAGACACTTTGGGGGGGGGCACTTAGAGTGATATTAAACCAAGATATTGCCATTGTGCAGCATGTAGCAAGAAATATAGTGTGCTTCTACCTGACACAAAAATTGAAAAGGGCTTTGCTGTATATGATAAATGTATTACTCTTCTGAAAGGTGTAGCACTTCTGAATTGAAACACCAAATGACTTTTTGCATGGTTGTGATCTTTGTGTGGCTATGTTCCTATGAGAACCACCTGCCCCAGTAGAGGAGAAGGGATTAAAAGATTCATTGGGAAGAGTTTGAAATAGCTTTCTGGACTGCCAAACGGGTACACGGCTACACCACGCATGAATAATTCTACTGCATTGTGAATTTGTCTGTAAGCAGACAGACACACATAGTGACTACAAGCAGTGCCAGTTAATATTTCAGGGATGAAGGAGAATCCCTCTGAAGCCCTTTCTGCATGAATATTTCAGTATAATTGTGCTGTATTGTCCATGAAGTATTAGGTTGGTTTCATCTTTGGGAAGGGATGATCGTTTCTTTTCAAAGGGAAGCTATAATGAGCTATCCCTCCACATTGAGGTAAGTTTACTGCAGATACTGCAGAAGAATAGCTAAAAAGCCATCAGAAATCAGCCTCCCCCTCCCCAAACACACTTTTTCAAGGAAAAGTTGCTTTACCAGTGGCATGAGTGCCCCCTATGGAGGTTCAGAGCCAAGATCATTGGGAGAAGAAGGATAAGGTAGGAGGAACAGCATACTCCTCACACAGGGCACATTATACTGCATCTATTTTTAATCTAGCCCAGTGGTTCTTAACCTTTTCTTTACAAGGGACCCCCTTTAAATATCTTTTGTTGCCGTGGTCCCCCAACCCTTAACTCAAGATTTAAAACAATAATAATAATAATAATAATATAACAATAATACCCGATGAAAATAATAATACAATTATACCATCCATTAAACCTTCCCTAAGAGGCACTGCAGGAGAGAAGATTTTTCTTCTGCTTCCTCCTGCAAGTTTATGGTTGGAGTGGATTGAACGGTAATGCACAGGCCAAGCCAGCCAGCCAGACCTTGCCTTGGCTCCTGTCATGTGGCCACTCCACTTCAGGGAGGAAGTGTGCCAAGCAGCCTTCAAGCCTTCATGGACCCCCTGTGAGGACATTGTGGCCACCAGGGGGTCCCTGGACCACAAGGTAAGAACCACTAGTCTAGCCTATAAGAATATTTTCAAAGTGGATTACAGTTTTAAAAGTTTTTTTAAGATTGTGATAAAGGGATTATCAATGTGCAGAATATTTATTATTTCTTTATTCCATTTATATGCCATCTTTCTGCTGGTGTGGGACCCAAGGCAGCTCGCAAAGCTAAAACAACATCATCCAAAAACCTGATAATACTATTAAAGCACAGTTTTTAAATCACCACTTTTAAACCATTATTTTTTTTTTAAAAAAAGTATAAAATCATTCAAAAGCATAAGAAAGTTAAAAATAGAACATGCACACCTTATAAAAAGCTCCCTGAAGTAATTGCTCATTAAAGCCTGTTTGAATGAAAAGGTCTTTGCCTGTCAGCAAAGGAGAGCAGAGAGGAGGCCAGCCTAGACTCCTCTAGAAGGGGACCTGTGATGGTAGCAGGACTGAAAGAAAACCCTCCACTGAAGATCTTAAAATTTGAGCTGGTTCATAGAGGAAGATACAGTCTTTAGATAGTCTGTACCCTGACCATGTAGGGCTTTAAAGGTCATAACCAGCACTTTGAATTCTGCCTGGGAATTGATTGGTAGCCAGTGAAGCTGTTTCAACAGGGGGAGGGATGATTTCCAGTAACTGGCCTCAGTCAGTAGTCTTACCACAGCATTTTGGACACACTCAAGTTTCTGAACAGTTTCCAAAGGCATCTCCACATAGGGTATGCTACAGTACTCCAATCAGGAAGTAATCAAGGCATAGATAGTGGCTAGAATCCTGTTAGTGGCAGATGGAGGCGTAATATCAACATGGCTGCATGTATATTCTTATGGTCAGTGCAGACAGAGGCATTCCACTCTACTTTCCACAATACTTCCTCCATCCACAGGGCACCCCTGTGACCAGGGAATGATAGCAGGCAGACAGGCAGTGGTTAGTTGTACTTCAGAGGCTGGCCTCAAAAAGAAAAAGGCATCCCTCTAGAACTCCTGGAAGTCCTCCTGGGGTTCAGAAAGTGAATGTTATCTTCCTACAGACAGCTGCTAAAGTACAGTGAGCCACTGTGTGTCTGCTTCCCCATTCTCCCTTAGAGACAAAATGGCTGGAATAGTAAGTTAAAGGTGCAGGAAAGTGAGAGGGCACTTTGTTACCCCTGGCAAAGCTTTATCCTGTGCCAGTGGGATCTAGGATCTTGGCCAGTGTGCTGTTTAAATAAGGGGTTGACAAATTCTGGGAGTTTGAGGACCATGTTTCCTCTCCTTCCAAAAAATAAAATCCTACCAGGAGCTGTACCTACTTACCAGTGTCATGCTACCAAATGTACTAATGTGATAGTAGCACGACCATCACCACACACACACCACTTCACAATTTCTCTTTAAGCCAAATTATCCAGGTGGTTTCTGGGAGTGCAACTGGGTTTGAAAATATGGTATGTGTTCTCCCCACACACCTTGTTTTAAAAGGAGGTTGGAGAAAGGGATCCCCACAGCAAATTAAACAGCAGTAGAGGAAGTACAGGAGAAGCAGCAATCTCAAAAACAGGCAAGGGTGTCCTAATAGCTGTGGTCACCCGACCTTACTTTAAATCCTTTAGTAAATCAGAGGTGTTTAAACTGGTTTCATCATAGGAATGAGTGAGAATTTCATTCTGTTCATTTTTTATTATTATTATTATTATTTCTTGACCTTTGCAAATTTCTTAATAAATGGGGTGGAAAGAACTTGACATTTAAAGGAACTGATTATGAGAGAAAGTAAAACTGACAGATCTATCCACCCAGGCGCCGGACTTTGAATCTCTGAGTATTCAGCCATGTTTGTGGTACCTAATGAGGACTGCCACTTTTACCTGACAGGCTAACTTTACTAGCTCTATCACACCAATGGAACATTGCCCTCTTCCTGCTGGGAATGGCTGTTCCTGTTGAATTTGGCCAATGCAGGTGCATAATTATTCCATTGTGTTATTTTTTGAATAAGAACTTGTCATAAAGAAGACAAAAAGGCCCTTTCACACTACATGATTACCTGTCTGGCATCCTGTTAGGCAGTTATAATGCCATAAGCTAGTCTTACATCTTTATAAATGTTTCATATTCACATTTATGATAGTGGCACCATTGCCACAACCACACATGTTCCTAAAACCCACCTTAAAAGCTAGGCAGCCATACCAAGCAAAGGGGTTTTTCAGTGCTAGTGAGTGGGATGCAAAAACATGATACTGTATATCCAGCCCTCTCCCTCCACTGAGCTGCAGTGTGACAAAGAATTGCAACAGAACCCCACTGCTCATTCTACCTTGGGTCATTGGTGGAAGAGGGCTGAACACATCATCCTTCGGTGCCCACTCACAAGTAACACAAAACCCCTTCACTCAGTACAGCTACCTAGCTTTTAAGTTGGGTTTTAGGGAGTCAAATCAGGAGATGGAGCATAGCTATGACATTGTAGCTATGTGACCCATGAAGAACCTTGGCCGTTATTTCAATTTAATTTCCATGGCAGCATCCTTTGGAATGCTGCAATTTGCAGTTTACAAAGGAGCATTTAGATTTCTTAGCCAGAGAGCTTTAGTTTATCAACAAATTAACAAACCACAAGATCCCATAGGATGTTGCCATGGCCGTTAAGTGGAATATAGTGCTATAATTGTGTAGTATGAATGGGCCCCTTGAGGAGTGCCATTCTGTGGGGGATGGGTGTCATCTCTAACAGAGTATTTGTCAAACCACACTTCCCAGGTTTCTTTGGAGAAAGTCATAATTCAGCTGGGGTAAGGAAAGACATGCCATGAGAGTAAGCAAAAATCTTGCACTCAAACAAAAGTCTATTCAGCAAAACAAGATTTATCTCTTTAGTATGATACTTCTATTCCTAGTCCTGTCAGAACACTCAAATGCCAAAAAACCTGACATATGTAAAATACAGAGAGCACTAATATTATCAGGCAGTCTAACTCTGTTGACATTTTATAGTTAGGTCTTTTCACAAAGCTTTACACAAAAGAATATTCTATAATGGGGGAGAGGTGATTTAAAATGAGAAGTGATTTTGCCAAAAATTTAAATGAAGAACATTTGCATATATAAACCAACAAAACAACAAGCACTGGTATCAGTATCCAGCATCCTTCAGAAGATTGTTGGGATCCCCAGATGGCCCTTCTATAGCTTTGTAGAGCAGATCCATGTTATTTGTCTTCATGTTGTAAACCACATCTTAATAGTTTCTCCAAAACAGAAAATATACATAGGGCAACAAATAGCCAGTATGTACCTAATCATCTCCATATTAATGTCATAGTATTTACCACATGGAAGCTTGTGTGAGAGACAGAACTCAGTACCATTTGCAGTGGTCTTCCTAAAAGACATAGGATAAGTTGGATAAGAACTTCTTTCCAAAGGTGGAGAAGAAGGTTCACCCTTGGAAGGGGAGATCTGACTTTGGAGCCTTCATCCCAACCATTCTTCAATGTTAAACGCTCAAATCAGATGGTGGTTGCATCTGCACTGAAGAAAGAATCCACTCTAACACTGCTTTAACTATCATAACTCAATATGGAATTCTGGGATCTGTAGTTTTATGTGATATTTAGCCTTCTCTATCAGAGAGCTCTGCTGCCACAACAAACTACAAATCCCAGGACTATATAGCATTCAGCGATGGCAGTTAAAGCAGTGTCAAACTAGATTATTTCTGCAGTATAGATGCAGCTGGGGAGAAGGAGGCAGTATAGCAAAAGGTTTGCTGGGAGACACTATGGAACAAAGACACCAGACCTGCCCTCAGACCAGCTTCGGTTTTAAACCAGCTCTGGAGCTTTCACTTGATTCAATGGGAAGTAATTTATTTTTAAAGAATGTTTAATGAAGCAGTGTGTTGGGGGGGAGTAAAACAATGAAAACTGTGCTTCACTCTCACTTCTATTGTAATCCCAACAGGGCTTTAGATATCTTGGAAGTTTCAACATTGGAGCTTTCTGGGAGCAAACTTTGGACTGCCCTGCCTCTAGTCCTTAGACCAAAGGTGGGCAAATGCACCACAGGGTCAGGGACCATTTTCACTTTTGCAGCCACATTGCTGGCCACACTGGTGCATTGCAGCATACTGGTAGTGACATCACATCACTTTCATTGGCATTTTCAGCTGTTTTGCAGTTGGTGAGAAGATGGGTTATGTTCTAGGGAATGGGGGAGCCAAAAACACTGCATATGCACATTTATCATGCTTTTTAATTTCAAGTTTAAAAAAAAAAAACAACCTGAAATCACTGAAAACTTTTTTTTTTCAAAAGAAGTGGGAGTTTGGGAAGATTTGGGCACTGCTCAAGGGGTTCAGGGACTGCAAAAGTAGGATTCAGGGGCTGCATGAAGCCCAGGGATTGTACTCTTCAGGGGCTGCATCCAACCCATGGAGAATACTTGTAAATAGGGACACTGAAATCCAATCCTAATTTGGATGAGCTATAACTTCAGTGAGTACCCTGCACTTTTGTAATCAGAGCTGGCTATATAGATCATAGAAACAGAGTTGGAAGAAACCACAAGGGCTGCTCTGCAGGAAAACACAATCAAAGCCCTCCCAAGAGATGGCCATCCAGCATCCTCCAAAGAAGGAGATTCCACCACACTCCAGGCCAGATCATTCCACTGCTGAACAGCTCTTACTGTCAGGAAGTTATTCCTGATGTTTAGGTGGAATCTCTTTGCACACACATGGAAAAAGTTTCTGGTTTACATAAAGTTTCTTCATTTATATATTTATATCCTATACTTCAATATTAATATTTCCAGAGCAGTTTACCATGTTTGTACTTTGGGGGTTTGTACTTTGGCGAGGAACTAAAGCTCTCTGGCTGAGAATTCTAAATATCCCTTTCTGAACTGCAAATCGCAGGATTCCACATGGTGTTGCCATGGCAGTTAAAGTAGAATCATAGAGCCACACCGAACAAGTCTTGAAGAGAAACGACAAAGGCAGAAAAAATCACCACCCAGAAAAATCACCCAAGGAGACCTTCTGCTGTGCTTTCTGCAACCGGACTTGTTTATCTCAGATTGGCCTTTTTAGTCATCAGCACGCTTGCAGAATGCGCAGGATGAGTCCTTCCTGAATCTTCGTTTGCAAAGAAAAGCCAGAGAGAGAGAGAGAGAGTGTAATTGTGTAGCATGACAAGGGTCCCCGATGAGCTTCTTGGGAGGGAACATTCCATAAACCAGGCATTATTACTTGGAAGAACCTCTCCACCCTCTCCACCTGGCTTATCTCAGATTGTGGCACATCCTGAATAAGGCCATCAAACTTGGCTTCTGGGTAAGGGCACCCAATCTGCATATTCCAGATAAATAATTTGTTCCTGTTGACTATAGAATCAACACAATTTTGGAATTACTTAATAGTAATATTTGAGCCTCAGTCCTATTGTTAGTCTCAACTGGAATTTAGTTACATATTGACTTACAATTCAACCACTGATTCAGTGGGTCTACTGTAATTGGTGCTAGGCAACTAGGCTGATAGGTCACATTTCTTAAGTTTTCACATTTCTCAAGTTATATCACATTTCTTAAGTTTTCAAAACCTTTCATCCCAATGAATTTGCATTCTTTACAAATCCCAGTGAGAGAATTCAGTTGTCTAATTTGGAGCGATGCAGATAAGTACTCCCTATGCAGTTTCCAGAGATCTTTTACAAACGTGCACACTAGGAAACTTCTCCCCTTGTTTTCATTCACTTTGGTTGATGGTATGCATGCTTTGTTTTTGTTTTTTGTTTTTTGTTTTTTGCAGTGTGGAAAGCAGTGGAAGACCAAAAGATCACCACAGAAACACATGGTGATCAGAAAGAGGAAGACAAATCTCAGCAAGAAGAAGAAGATCCATACACTTCTGCTCTGTTGGATGATGGTGTTTATGATATGATTCTTGCTAACGCAATCAAAGAGCGAACTAAAGGAAGCAAGTCTTTCATTATGAACCGGCCACCAGCACCTGCACCACGTCCTTCTTGTGTCCCTGTGAAACAGAAAACCCCCTATATAGCACAAGGTAAAGCCTATTTACATTCATTTTCCATGTCACTGGAGTGGTATGTCTATGTTAGGTTTTAGGAGATTACCAAACGAGTGCCTAAAAACATTATTATGGCACTATATTTTACAGCATTTGTGTTCTGGCACAATGACACATTTTTGCATGCTGCCATAATAAATTAAAATCACCCCAAGAATCTGGCAATATGAGCGCTTGTGCTGCTTACTTCTGCATTTCTCCATGAACGAGATTTTGGCGTCTCTTGCAAGAAGATACGAGTGTGGTAAAAAGCCCCCAAACACCAAAATTAAAGAAGAAAAAACATTCAGAAAAGCACAGATACACATTACGAAACTTGCAAGAAAGATAGGGATGTTCATAAAAAGAGTGTATGGTACCTATTTTTCCTGTTCACACCTGGAAGTGTTCTGGCGGGACCGCCCATTAGGCAAATTTTTGCATATATGAAAATCCAGAACACAAATGCTATGGGAAATCAATTTTTGACTTCTTCCCAACAATAAAAAAAAAAAAGAACTCCCTTGTAACGGCAGCAGAACACTGGGGCATGATGTCATCTGATATGGAAGCCCTTTTGAGATTTCATGGTGTCGTTGTAATGCCGTTTTTGACACATCTGATAATCTCCTTAGTCCAAACATTAAAGGAAAGATGACATTTCCATCCCCCTCCTGTCAGCAAGCAAGGCTATGACAAGGAATTGCAATAGGGGTCTTGCTACAGATTGTTACAGCCTTGCTCACTGGTGGGAAGGGGCTAGTCATCCTCCTGTGCCCCGAGCACCAGATGAGCAGACCTCGATGTGGCTGCTGGGTGTTAAAGGTAGGTTGGTGGGTATTTACGATTGTGGCAATCGTGCCATGATCATGAATTCATAGTCTTACTGAATATGGAGGCATTGTGGATCTATAACTCTAGGTTATGAAGCTGTAACTGCAGTACAGAATGCCAGCCAATATGAATAACTCATTACCCTTAACTATGCTAATAACTCATTTTACAAGCTCTGGGTTCAACCTTGTGTAGCATCTTGACTGACTATGATCAAACTGGCTACAGCTGTGGAATCAGGATCTGGCACAAAGAAGGGTGATCAAAGCTGGGCTATTGGTTAGTTTCCAGGGGAGATGAGGTAGGGAAAGTAGCTTTGCATAGTTCCTTCCTGAGTGGAGTTTCCCAAACTGAGGAACCATGCTTAGAGCAATAGTTATAGAGCCCTTAAGAGCTATTGTTGGGTTAGGTCAATAATTCTGAGGGCTGCCTGGATGGTAAAGGGAGAAAGCCTTTAGGTCTTGCTGTCTCTGTATGAAATAACATGCACAGAGCCATGGAAGATCAGCCCAAAGGTCTATCTAACCCAATATTTCGTTCCCACAGTGGGCAACTAGATGCCTCTGGGAAGCCCACCATGAAGATGAGTGTAATAATACCCTTCTGCCCAATCCCCTGGCACCTCATGCACCTCCAGTTAGAGAATCTTAAGTAGCAGGACTGAGGACAGAGCCCTTACTATTCAGCATAGATAATACTGTCCTTGGTGAACCAATGGTCTAAGTCAGTTTCAAGGCAACTTGAAATACTCACACAATTAGTGGGGCAAATTGTATTTAACAAACTGTTAGTGGCACAAAAGGCCTGGTCCCAGACCTAGCAAGGATTAGCCAGAGACATCACCTCTCTTCACCTGGAAACACTCTTCCACCTTCTTGGAAGAAAAAGCCAAGAGGAGCAAAAACATTCCTATGGGTATGCCTAAGGGATGTAGTAGCAATATCACGCATCATGCCTTGGGCCAGAACTCAGCTAGATAGAGACTAAGTGGTCACATATCCCCAATTTGTCCCTCTTCTTAAAGTCATTGGGAAAAGCATGCAGTCCAAATCTGGTATAAAGGTAAAGAATCGAAGAAGAAGAAGAGGAGGAGGAGGAGAAGGGGTGGTGGTGGAGGAGGAGGAGGAGGAGGAGGAGGAAGAAGAAGAAGAAGAAGAAGAAGAAGAAGAAGAAGCAGCATGGGCAGAAGACTGAGCAGGCAAATCGGTCACCTGATCACAAACTTTGCTATTGATTTTTTTGTAAATTATAATTATTTCTAAATCTGCAGGTTTTGTATGTGCATGTGGGAGAGAGATATGAACAAATGCAAATCACTCTCCTCTCTTGTCCTCTATTTGGATGATGCATTTCCTCAATCCCCCCTGCCCCCCCCTTCTGGTGATGTGCATTGGCAGCTGATGGTTCCCATGTCAGTTCAACCATTATTCCAGTTTGGGATTTTAGTTTTTAGTCCAAACCTCAAAGGAGCTGTCCAAGAGATTGAATTTAATTGGGGGATAGGGTTCAGCTTCTCAGATAGCTTGTTTAAAGTCTGGATTAAAATCCAGACCAGATTCACTCCCCCACTGCCATGGAACGATGTCGTGATGTGTAAGTAGCCAATCTAGGTGAAGGTTTTTTTGGATTCCATTTAGGCCACCCACAGGCTCCACTAAATTCCCATTCCCAATTTGGGCCTTCAACAAATCAGAGTAACCAGCAGTAGAAAGAATCTGAGCATCCGGCAGCAATCATATCCTTGTACAAACTAGAACAGAAAAATCATGGAAGTAGAGAGAAGATGAGTGAGTTGAATTATGTTCCTCACTGGAAAAAATAAAGCCCACCAAGTGATTCTAAGGATAATTAAAGCAATTTTATACTACTTTAACTGTCACAATATCCCACAAGCACTATACAGAGAGTGTTAAGAATCATCTGGTGGAGATTTCCAGCTCACTTAAAAGAACTACAGTTGCCAGAGTCCTTGGGAAAAAAAGGTTTATTTGCAAGATAAACATCTATAAGCAATCTGTAGTGTAAACAGAGTCTCATTTAGTGAGGAGACAACAGTGAAGCTGGAAGCAGGGGTCACACTATCTTGGCTATCATTTATGCTAAATTACCTTGCAAAATACAAGGAAGAGTGGAAGACTGAATGTCTCAGTTCAAAAAATGGAGTAGGTGTTTCTCTCTCTCTCTCTCTCTCTCTCTCTCTCTCTCTCCCACCCACACAGAGTTCTTTTCAGAGGTAGATTTACATGTAGAGGAAGAATACATTGCAAAATATTCCTGTCTGTCCCCATCCAGTGAATCTCCTTGCCACCTGCTCCCCCAGCCCTGCCTAGTCATTGCACAGTTTAAAGCAGGAGATATTCTGCAATATGGGGATAATCTCATCAAGGTGAAGCCATACTGCAATGCCAAATGGCTTTGCATCCAGATGGCGTGCACTCTCAGTATGCTCACTTCCTGTTCCTTTAGGGGTTTTTGTTTGTTTGTTTGTTTTTTAAAATATTCTACACCAGGTTGTTTCAATATGCTGCCCTTTGCAGATTGTCAGCAAGGTTGTAACTGTTAAATAAATGCATAAGGCCATTTTGTTTCATCACACATAACACACATAGAAAGAGGTTTCTGCTCATTACTGGCCTGGGCTCATCAACCCTGGAGACTGAAGTTAGCACAGTTTAACCACAGATAGATGCTGTTTTTGTTTACAGTGATCTGCCATGTAACTCAGCTCTGACCTTTGAGAACTGCCTGAGGTCTGAGAGGGAAACTTAGGTCACTCTGCTTGGTGACTCCTTTGCATCCTTGGCCAAGATTATCAGTGAAGAAGGCTGTCAACTGTGGGTAGTGCTTTTTATTTATTTATTTATTTGTTCCAGCCCATTTGCCAGTAGGCAGGCTTACTCGTATCCCAGCCGCATTGCTTGGAAAGAAATGGTCTTGGTGTTTTTTTTCAAAAGTGAGCCCCACAAAAGTCCAGACCATTGACAAGTTACATTTTTTGGACCTCAGCTCCCAGAATCCTCAACCCAATAAGGTCAGTGGCTGCACTGCCTGTAGGATTGTGGGAAAAGTCATCGAAAAGCAGTAACTTTATTCAAGCTGTGCAATGGTCAATAGAAAGACAGATAGGAATAGAATAGAAAGAGAAAGAGAGATCAGGGCCAGCTTTGCAACCAAACTAGGTGTAGCATCAGAGCTGTTGTTACCTACCCCAACAGCCCCCATCTTGAAATATCACATAATTGGTAATATTTAATTATTTGGCTTGATGTGGCCTTCCACGTGGTTAACAGGTAAACCAAGGACCCCCAGACACCAAAGCTGCAGTCATATATAACCAAGGGAGGGGCCTTTGCAAATTCTCCAAACAAATAATACTCTGGTCAGAGTTGGAGATGAGTCATCCACTAATCCACTCAACAATAGCAGAGTCCTTGATGGTTGCAAAATGGGTTTTTCTTCTTTCCTTCCTCTTCAACAATGGAAGTTGCCTGCTCCAACACAATTCCAAATATATCACCCGTTAACGATTATTAACTGTTCCACAGCACCCTTTATTTAGTCCTGGGAAATTCCAAGAGAGATTGTATTCCATCCTACATCTCATCCCTCCAGGGGAATTATCACATATAAATATCCCACTAAAACACCACAAAAGTGTGCAAAGATCCACTTCCTCTCAACTCCATGTCAGACTGTGTAGCCATTCTGCCTTCTGCCACACACACCCCTGCTGGATTACTTTGCGATTTCAGCTCTCCAGGATTGGTATAGTATAACCCACAGTCCCCTTACTCTGTTCCTCTATCCAAATACTTCCTGCTATCTTCAATAGCCTTGTGTGATTGCTTGAAGCCTGAGTGTTTGCATGAATGCTGTTACTATTAATTTCCAATAAAGACCTTTTAATTGTATGTTTTGGCTTAGAGTTGCCTCCGTTACTACCAGTAGACATACATAAAAAGATCCTGCTATTACCTGGCCTCTCACTGCCATTTTGAGCTAATTAAATATTCCCCATATTTACACTAGTGGGTTCCTCGTGGACCCCATGCAATTTGGGTAACATTGTGTGCATGCATTTCCACAAACACATCCGAGGGAAAAGGCTAACCCTTTCTCCACCACTGTGATGACTCCACAGTACAAATTACTTTACTGCATCACCCCTGAAATGGCAGGGGGAGGAAACCTAGTGCACATGTCATTCTGTTTTCCCTTCCATTGAAAATAGCTGCGGGGGGGGGGGGTGAATTGTATTGGGAAATAAGCAAGGGAGGAGTTAACAAATTTCCCCACCATTTGCTTTTGGAGTAAAAGGGAAAGCAAAAGAGAAAAGGAAAAAACACTAGCCAGAATCCCATACTGCCCAGCATATTGTAAAAGGTCCACAGGCAGAGCTCTGTTACAGTTCCCCACTCACCACTCCAGGACTCACATAGTCAGACGTGTACCAATGACAATCTGCTGAGATCCTCCTAGGCTCAGTAGATGATGTCATGAGTCTGCATCTGGCTATCTGGCATAGCCAGACACTTCTCCAATCCCTCAGAGTCTCCACTAGCCATGGAATGGCCACCCAGCAGGAGCTAATGAAGAAAACCTGTGACTCCTACAGGTGCTTTGGTGAAAGAAAATGCCAGCCTCAGCAACAATCAAAAGAAATCATACATAGGCACTAGGTGGACTTGTGTTATATTGTGTGCCTTCAAGTTATTTCCAACTTATAAGACCCTAGTTTATCTTTTTACTTTTTAATTATGTTAGATATGCACTTTTTAAATAGAATTCTCTGGGTGTTCGGGGTGTTTTTTTTTAAACTTCTGTAAAAACACTTTTAGTTGGGCTTTTTTAAGTCTTTTTGTAAACCTCTTTGAGTACCTTGCCATTGTGTACAAATGCAAGGTTTTCTATGGAATTTTCATTTATTATTGTAGGCTAGCCCTTTTATCAAAAAATTAATTGGAGGAAAAAATCACACCCCAATGCTTTTTTTGCACAGAAAACCTTTTTTGTTTTTTTGCACAAAATATACTATTTCTTGTGCAAAGTCTACTGCTTTAGGCAGCTGCCTCACCATTTAATCAAAGAGCCTATCATGTAAGCAGAAAAAAAATCAAATGCAATTGTTTGAACAAGTTACTCTATCCTTTTTTCACAGGCCAGTTTTATTTGGCATCCAGGTTTTTGTTTTGTTTTTTCCCATTGGGGCGTAACGCTTTCATAGCCCCATCTCTTAACCTTAAGCCTCCAACCCAAATTCTTGCTAGAACTGCCGTTTTATTTAAATGGCCTGATAGTAAGCATATTCTCATTCAAAGCACCATTTCCTCTAATGTTTCATTCATATTGAGTGTTTTCTTTGAGTCAACAAGACTTGTATCATGTCATCAATGATATTTGAGGGCTTTTGTCATAACAGGTGGTACTTCCAATGAAGTGAATCAGCCTTTTGCCACCTCAGCATGCTACATTAGACACTTAAAGCTAAGAAAAGAATAAGATCGGATTGTTTGTGTGTGCATGCAAACGCATGCCTTCAAGTCACCTGATAGAATAAACTAAACCAAACTTTAATGCTTCTAGATGTAGTCTCAATGGCTCTTTCCTGTTTTGGTTCATGGTTTTATCCAAAATCATCTCACAAATGTTCGTTTTCAGGATACCGGTCGTAAGGTACATATTAACACTATCTGTACAAAGTGCTTAAGTCCATTCAGCAGTTCACCTACCTGGGAAGCATCATCTCCTCAGCTGCCAAAATTGACAAAGAGATCGTTCACAGATTAGCAAAGGCATATACAGTAGTGTATTTGGAAGACTTTACAAAAGAGTCTGGAGTAATAAACACCTGAGGCGAAGCACAAAAATCAGTGTGTATAGAGCCATTGTACTGTCTATTCTCCTTTATGGGTCTGAAACATGGGTCACCTATCACCACCACTTACGACTCCTCGAACGCTTTCATCAGTGCTGTATATGCACAATCCTAAATATACACTGGACTGACTACGTGACGAATATTGCTGTCCTTGAGCAAGCAGGGATCACCAGCATTGAGGCCATGATATTGAGAACGCAGCTGCACTGGGCAGGGCACGTTTCTAGGATGGAGGACCATCGCCTCCCAAAAATAGTACTCTACGGTGAACTCACCATGGGTCAGTGTAAGAAGGGAGCTCCAAAAAAGTGATACAAGGACTCCCTGAAACAACATCTCAGGCTCGGCCAAATTGATCACCAACAGTGGTCCGCCCTGGCCTCACATCGGGAGACATGGAGGCACACTATCCACAATGCTGCAGCCTTATTTGAGAACTCACGCCAAACAAGTCTTGAAGAGAAACAACAACGCAGAAAGAATCACAACCCGGAAACATCACCCAACGAGACCTTCTGCTGTGCTTTCTGCAACCAGACATGTTTATCTCGGATTGGCCTTTTTATAGTCATCAGCACGCTTGCAGAAAGTGCGGGATGAGTCTTTCCTGAATCTTCATTTGCAAAGAAAAGCCAGAGAGAGAGAGAGAGAGAGAAAATCAATAAATGGTCGTCAGTCTCTCATAAGGAGAGGAGGTACCTCATATACAGAAACACTGAGCATCAAAATGGGCCCACGAGAAAATCAGGTTTTTACAGATCTGCACTGATGTCCTACATCAGCTACTTACTTAAGCCTGTGTTAACTAAGTAACAGCTCCTGGCCCAAGCCCCCACTCCAGAAACCAGCATCCAGATCAGGTGAAGGAGGACTATTCCATTTCCAATTGAAGCACAAAGGCGATTATGTTTTCACCCCTATCCCAACAGTGAGTGAGGCTGTGAGAAGTACATGTAACAGGGGTCATGCTTCGGACTGCTGCAGCCTCGCTCGCTGGCAGGAGGGGGTGGCATCCTCCTTGCACCCTGGCTGGAAGCTGAACAGACATCCTTCACTTGATCTGGCTGCTGGCTCTTAAGGTGGGCTGATGTGGCATTTATAAAGGTTTACAGTAGGAACGTGTAGTCTTAATGAACACAGATCAATTACAGATCCATAACTCTAGGTTACGAATCCATAACTGCAATACTGAATACCAAGCCTGTTTTGTAAACCAACTATGTCTATTTGTATATGAACTGGAATTCCTGCCACCCCAAACATTTAAAAAAACAACAACAACATATTGTAAAATTTGGCATTCAAAATCAAATATATAAGCAAGAAGGATACTTTCTAGCAACAAACATTCCAGGAACAAAAACATCACCTGCTTTGAAGAGAAATCCATCTTTTATCATTTAGCACACCATCCATCAGACTGCTATATTCATCAGCAAATCTCTCCTCTCAAAAAAAAAAACAGTAAAAATAATGGGGGACAGTCATGTGCCTTTTGTAGATGGTTTCCACCCATCATCTCCCAGTTACCTCTTGGCAATTAAAGAAAGCTTCACCTTGATAACTAATTCCCCACATCTTACTAAAGCTATTGATAAGCCTCCTATTGTTGCTTTTTTAAAAAAATATTATTTATTTATTTATTTATTTATACCCCGCCCTTCAGCCACAAGGCTATGAAAGCGGCTTACAAATTGTTTTAAGCAATAGCTATTTACACATCTACACTGCATTAAACAGTTCCCAATGTGTGTTAGCTAATTGCCCCCACAAGCCGGGTACTCATTTTACTGACCTACGAAAGGATGGAAGGCTGAGTGAACCTTGGAGCCCTCTGGAATCAAACTTGCAATGTGGTGACTTGCAGTACTGGCATTTAACCACTGTGCTACCAGGGCTCCCTTCCATCAACCACCTACTCTAAATAAACTGCTGGTGAGAGCTGCAATAAAAATACCAACAGGAAATCACGGCCCATCAGAGCATTGCATCACTTGCTTGTATCTGTGTGAAACAACTTTAAAAAGCAGAAGGAGGGGTAAAATCCATCACATTAAACAAAACATGATTTGTAATTCCACCGCTATCATATA
This sequence comes from Gambelia wislizenii, assembly GCA_030847615.1. NCBI lineage: Eukaryota > Metazoa > Chordata > Lepidosauria > Squamata > Crotaphytidae > Gambelia > Gambelia wislizenii. The sequence goes on from JAUMIR010000005.1 coordinate 32,385,160, forward strand.
TGTACATGGTCTAAACTGTTTTAGTCTTTTCTGCTGTTTTAACCTGGTGATTTGTTTAAAGTGTTTTTCTTCTATTTAATTTATTATTTTAAATAAATTACCACTTTCTGTTGTTTTAATTGTGGGTAATCTCACAATAGAGGGCAGAATAGAAATATTAAACAAGCAAACAAATATGTATGATTGAATGCCAACACCCTGGATGCAAGATACAATATGTGGAGGGAAATATCATTCTGCATATGGTTCAGGAACAATAAGCCAGCAATCACAGTCAAAAAGTTAGAACAATCTATCACTAAACATTTTAATTTTGAGGAATATAGCCTTTCTGACATGACTATTTTTTCTGTAGAGGAATGCCATTACTCAACCATCCAGGAGAAAGGAAAACTTTTGTATCACAAACCTGAAAACTTGACATCACATAGCCATAATTTGGAGGACAATATCCCTCTTGCTTCCTGCACCATCTTCTGAATTCTATTCTTAGACTCTGGGAATTCTATAACTGACACTGGATGCTGTTTATGGTTGCTGTCACAATGCAGAAATAATGCAGTTTGACACCACTTTAATTATCAGGGTTCCAGCCTATGGAATCCTGGGATTTATAGTTTGTTGTGGCACCAGAGCTCTCTGACAGAGAAGGCTAAATATCTCACAAAACTACAAATCCCAGAATTCTATAACATTGAGCCATGGCAGTTAAAGTGGTGTCAAAGTGCATTATTTCTGCAGTGTGGCAGCAGCCTATGTCTCCCATTCCAACAGACATCACTGAAGAATTAGAAAGGCAAAATATTTGATGCTTTTTATAAATATCTGGCCAAGATCCAGCATCGTCAGACATAACTATGATGATGGAGTTCTGTCATCATAGTTAGATCTGATGATGCCACCTTCCTGCCTGCCCACCCCCCTTAAAAAAATAACCCCAACAAAATCTCTTTTTAAATTGGCAATGAACCAACGGAATGGTTTCTATGGTGCTCTAAATTGGAGCACTGGGTAATGATATCTACAACACTTCTCCTGGTCATAGAGCATGTCAAAAACTGATAGTTGGAGAGCCCCCTTTGGGTCCTGTTCTAGCCTCACTGTACCCCATGAACAAGAGAGTACTGCTGACATCATTTCCCAGTGCACCAATCTGTAACACCGTCAGCCAGGTTGAAAAGGGGGGTTGGGGGAGGGGTGTCATATTCAGTGATTAATGACCATAAACATGAATCCCCAGCAGTTAGGAAATTATAACCTCATAACTACTGAAGAGGCTGCCAGCTACTGTTTTCAGTAATATTATGAAATGTTATTAAATCAACTTCAGTTTTATAGTATCCTTCTGAGATCCAGGTTCTACCAGAAAATAATGCTATTATTTGTTTTTTTTCAACATCTGTATGTATGTGTCTTATCACAAATAACTAAGTTCCTTTTGGGCAAACAACATTGTGCTCCAGTTAGGCTACCTTACTAGGAATACATTTGATGAAGAAAACCAAGGGGGAAAATTAGTATGTGACTTATGAGAAATTTGAGGGGGGAACTCAAAATGTTTGAAGGACTGGGTCCAGTGCCTGTTGATTTAGTTCTTATTAGGAGCACTTAACACCATTTTCAATCATGCATGTGAAGATCTTGCATACTAACTTGCTAGCATAGCTTTAATGGTAACAGTCAGATTCAAGTATCATAGTGCATCATTGTACTTTGGCCTGTGGAACTTTTTCGGGGGGGATGTTAAAAGTGTCATATAAACTGCAAAATGTTTCATTATTTTCCCAATAATCCTAAGATGTCTGTGTGCCTGCCATATTGCAAAACTACAATTGCAATATTGTAGTTACATGTCTCCTTCGTTCAGTCCAAAAAGCAAATAATTTATTTTCTCTTACTTCGCCTACTCAGTGTATTTGTTGCCAGCTAAAATCATTTCCATGCAAAGTGGTTCTATCAATTTGACTTTGAACAGCTGGGAAAAAAAAATCAATTTTTTTTTTAAAAAAAAAACTTGCTTCAGCATTGCAAAAACTCAGCAGAAATCCCTTGGCCTATCAATTAAAACACTTTCTAATCAGGCACATTGTCTTGGACCTACTTGAATTCCTTTTCTGGAGGTTTGTTAGAATGCATGACTCTCAAACTCTCCTGCCTTTAGTGATGAACATAGTAATCCTGCCATAACTTACATCTATTGGGCAAGATAGAACTGGCCTCACTATCCTTGTGCTGGCTGAAATGTTTCCACTACTGTAGCACTGTTTAGTGACAGCAGTTCACAAGAAACCTATAAAGAGGAACAAAGGAAGCTGCCTTATAGTGAGCCAGACCATTGGTCCATCCAGCCCTGTACTGCCAATTCTAAATAACTGCAACTCTGCAGAGTTTCGGGCAGTGTTATTTGGTAGCACCATTTGGAGACCTCTGGTATTCTTGGGGCACCTTCATGCTACACAATTATGTCACTATGATCCCACTTTAACTGCCATGGTTCCATCCTATGGAATCCTGGGGTGTGCAGTTTGTTGATGGTGTGTTTTCAAGTCAACTACAACTTATGTCAACCCTATCATTGGGTTTTCTCAGCAAAATTTATTAAGAGAATATTTGCATTGCTTCCCTGTAAGTATGAAAGAGTGTGACTTGTCCCAGGCCACCCAGCAGGTTTCCATGGCTCAGCAGATATTAAAACCCTGGTCTTCCAGACAGCTAGGCCAACACTCAAACCACTACTCCATGCTTGGTCTCACACATTTGCTGTTTAGAGGTATTTAGAATTTTCAGCCAGCAAGCTCTACTGCCTCACCAAACTACGAATCCTGGGATCCCATAGACTGTTGTCATGGCAGTTAAATTAGAATCATGGTACTATAATTGGATAATGTGGAAGGACCCCAAGCATGTGGAACAGTCCCAAACAGGGCCCCTGACAGTAAGAGCTGTTCGGCAGTAGAATGCATTGCCTCAGAGTGTAGTGGCATCTCCTTCTTTGGAGGTCTTTAAACAGAGGCTGGATGACCACTGGTCAAGAGTGCTTTGATTTTTTATTCCTGCATGGCAGGGGGTTGGAATGGATGGCCCTTGTGCTCTCTCCCAACTCTATGATTCTATGTCAGGGTAGCTGGAGGTCACCATAATAGATGTCAAAACAGTGCCCTCAATATTTAATGTGTAGCATTTCACCTTCTGACTCTCCGTTACCCAGTTCTTCATGGGGGGAAACCCAGGCAAACTAGTATTTATATATCAAGGGCTATGGTTCCATTACAAAAGGATTTCACTTGCTCAGCTTCCTTAGTTTGCCTTCCATACTGTTGGCTGAGTCTGCTAGCCAACCAACATTTTTGAAAATGAAGGGACTTGATGCGGCTGTCAGGATGATACAAATGGCAGTCCTGGAAAGTTATGCATGCCAAAATGATGCCAGTCCACACTGTGGGGAATATTCTTCTTTCATTCTGGTGGCACAGTGGTTAAATACCAGTACTGCAAGTCACCATGTTGCAAGTTCAATTCCAGAGGGCTCCAAGTTTCACTCAGCCTTCCATCCTTTCATAGGTCGATAAAATGAGTACCCAGCTTGTGGGGGCAATTAGCTAATACACATTGGAAACTGCTTAATGCAGTGTAGATGTGTAAATTGCTGTTGTTAAAACAATTTGTAAGCCACTCTGATAACCTTGTGGCTGAAGAGCAGGGTATAAATAGCTAATAAATTTAAAAAAATGTTTTCAAGGGCTTCAGATGATCTTGTGGAGTTCTGAAAGTTAACCATCTTTCTTGTTATTCTGTTGCTATGATTGGTTTCCTAATTTGCTTTTCACTGTAGTATTTCAGCAAAAGGTGAACAGGACTCTTACTGATGATGAGAAGCCACTCTATGCTGCTGGAAAACCAGGTATGGGACTTGATAATCTTGTTGTTTATACTGCATCATTTTAAAGGAATACAAATACTCTTTGATGCCAGTTCAGTGATTCAATTTTGCAATTATCTCTTCATATCTGTAAATCATATTGCTATCATCAACAGTACAGTTAACTACAAAATTATCATTAGCTGGTCAGTATCCTCAACACAATTCATTGGAAGTGCTGATGCCTTCCACCAACCTAGTGTGTTGGACTTCAAGACTCATCATCCCCAGCCAGTATGGTCATTGGGGGTTGCAGTCCAATGCCTCTAAAAGGCATCAGCTTGAGGCAGTGCTACTCAAAGTGGTGCTGTGTGGACTGATGCTGGTCCATCAGCCATTGGCTGCTTGTCCACAGTGAGTTTCTAGGAAGGAGAGAAAGCTAATTGGTAGCCAGTGGACCCAAATATCACATCAGTAACAGGTATATTAGCGGGATTCTCCACAGCAGAAACCTTGACAAGCATTATTTTAAGGGACAAATTCATATTTGACATCTGCTCTCATCTCTCATTTGAGATGGTCCTCTGTCAGTTTACACTGCCAGCAATAGAAAACATATTGCAGAGGTAACAGATATATGTCACACAGGGCAAAAGCAATGTGTGCATGAGGCTGTCTCTGACTGTGGCATCCCTGTTACTTGAAGAGATAAACTATGGATCATCAGCACAATCAAATGGTACTGTTTGAAATTCCAGATGTAGGATCTCATTGTTCACTGGTGGCTGCCAGGGGAATCCATTCCAGGTTTTTATCTGAATTTTAAAGGAACTATCCAGGGTTCTGAATTTACTTCGGGGATAGGGCTGAGCGCTTTGATGACCTCCTTCAAAGTTCAGGCTAAAACCAAAGGTAGGTTCATTGTTCTACTGACATGGACGTCAGCACCTGCCATGTCTGGAATGCATGCTTTGTGTGCTCCCTGCCACTATGCACACACACTAGGAATGGAACGAATATTCATAAATATTTGAAAATTGTTGAAAAAGAGCTTCTTGGGTGAAAGGAAAGCCTAGTGTGAAGAATCCCAGATTGACAAGAATCTCCAAAGTTCAGGAATTTCCATATTTTCTGTGCAGGAAACAGGATTTTCAGTAGAAAAGAATATATTACTGCATAGAAATATTGGCCAGGATCAGACATGTAGCTACAATGTCATGGCTACACGCAGTCCCCTGATCCAGCCCTCCTTATCTACCTTAAAATCTAGGCAGCCATTCCAAGGGACCGAGTTCTGTCATACTGGCAAGTGGACTGCTGAAAGACAACCCATTCAGCCCTCTCCCACCGGCAAGTAGCAGTGCAACCAGGAGTTGCACCAGGACCCCTACAGGGGTTGCTGCATATGCACATCACACTCTTATTTCCTTGGCAAAAAAGTGAGCATTTTAGTGCAACATGGATAGATTTTGAAGACACAGCAGGAAGAAAATTGCTAAAATTACTTGTTGCTTCCTTTGAGAACTAAATTACTGAGAATTACATCCCACACACATACACACACAAACATCCTTCTTGCATATGGAATGTTCATATACTGGGGAGAAAACTAAGGTAGAACCCTTCTTCCTGTTCTGCTATATTTCTATTTGCAGGGTACGAATATTTATATTCAAATGTGCATTTCAGATTACTGCTTTCATTCTGAAGTGATATAGTTTTCAACAATGCCCTGTGATTTTACTTATCACATAATTCAGCTCCCAAATCCTAAATCAGCATATCAGAAACTTCTAAGTGGATGTAGCTAATGTGTGGTAACATTATTTTCTTTACTAGGGCAGTTGCAACTATTTATGATGAAGGCTCCATCCTCTCTAGCATGTTTAGACTTACTGTTGAGCAAATGTACACTGCAATGGCTGCCCGTACATGATTTGGAGCTCTGTTATGAAATTACTGTCTTCATACCTATTTAATCGGTGACAAAGGATTTCTAGTTCACTATTTGTTTTGTTTTTGTAAGCAGTGTGTTTATTCTAACCTTCAAGCAGTATTATAATATTTTCCTAGGAGATGATTAAATGTCTGGGTTAACACTGCTGGTGCACCAATGTCCAAGGTTACTGCTGTACAAGTCCAAATAATTTCTAAACATCAATCACCAGCTGAAATGAAAGTATTTTTCCTATGTTGGCCAGATGCTCCATTATACTGTGTTATCTTGTAGCTACTGGGTGCAATAAAAAGCAAAAAGGGAACCATTAATTAAAGCTGCTTTGCAACAGTACAAGATCCTCCAATGGGGATCAAATCAGGATATATTGTGGGTTGAAGGACCACAGAAAGCCCACTGATAAGAATGCCAGCAGTGTGAGCAAGACAGAGGAGGTACAATGGGTTTTTTTCCCCTACAGATAATCAGGCAGAGTTATTAATACCCATTTAACATCAGGTGGTAGTGGTTAATTTGGTACTACAATGTTAAAGCTGGCACTTCTGACAACTCTAAGACACTTTCAGAAATTATTTATAACGCAGAAAAATTATAGTGGGCTTATACTAGCTTCCATTAGCACAGGGGCTCTCCCCCTTCCCCCGCCATCAGCCTTCAAGTGACACAGATGCTTTTCTCATGCTATTGTGCACTTTCGAATTGTAGGTCATCACCAGATAAAGGGCATAGGATTGCAACCTTATTGTCTGATCTGTTTCTGTGTGAAAGAAAGTGAAGGAGCAGCATCTCTAATGCAAGTGGGCTCTCTCTTTGAGGAGGCGCCTCCTTTGCCTTTGCCTGAGGATGAGCAATTTTGGCCCTCCAGATGTTTTGGGACTGAAACTTCCACAAGCCCTCACCATTGCCTATGCTAGGGCCAATGGGAGTTATATGCTGACAATATCTGTTCTCCCCCACTTGGCATCCTAGTGGTTGTCTAAATGGCAAAAATGCTCCTCATGGAATGTGAGGAGAAAATGACCTAATGGCAATCCATGTTGTTTCACTGTATTGTGAAGGGGGGGGGCAAAAATGGCAAAATTTGAAAGGAAATACACACCCCTGACCATTAAGGCAACCGCACAAATTGTTGCATGGTCTGGAGGGGGGGAGAACAGATCTTCTGCTTGGTTAGGGGTGCACAGGCGTGATCCTGCACTTTACCCTTTTTTTGACAGGGCAGAGGGCAGCCACGGGGAGGGGGAAGAAGAAGAACTGGGGCAAAGACGGCTCTCTCCTCCTCTCCCCACCCCATGGATGCCCTCCCTGCCACCACCACCACCATCATGGGGATTGGGAAAGGGAGGATAGATCCCTCCTCCTTTTCCCCCTCCCTGCAGGTGCCCTTGATGCCATCACTGCCACCAAGAAGCTTATGGGGGCCAAAAAAAACCATTAAGACAAATTGTAGCTGCTGCAATTTGACATCACTGCAGAGCAATCCGGGTTTTTGGGGCTCGTATAGATGGGCCCCTAATTACAATACAACTGAAGTTAGAGCAGCTTTAAACTTCATCTGAAATTTCATGTAATGTTTTGTGGGCCCTTAGCATTCTGAATCAAAACACTGAATCGAAACACTGTGCCATACCAGTTGCTATTAGTCCAAGCAGCAGAGCAGCAGAAAGAAATTAGAAAAACACAGATCTCTTTAGTTCCCTGAAATAGGGAGCACCATTTCCTTGAGGTTTTTCCTAGTGGGCTCCCTGGTTCAATACTAACTAGACTGAATGCCAAAAGAAACATGACTGACAATATGGCACAGAGCATTGGGATGAGTGTTGGAAATTCCAGGTTCTAGTCCCTACTGACAGGGCCAGCACAGTGTGATGGTTTGAGCATTGGACTACAAATCTGGAGACCAGGGTTCAAATCCCCGCTCAGCCATGGAAACCAACCCACTGGGTGACCTTGGGCAAGTCACATTTTCTCAGCTTCAGAAGAAGGTGAAGACAATACCCTCAGGAAAAAAAGTCTTGCCAAAAACCCTATGACAGGTTCACCTAAGGGTCGCCGTTAGTCGGAAATGACTTGAAGGCACACAACAACAAAGTCCCCATGGAGCCATGATATTCACTGGGTTCAATCTCTCTCAATCTCAGCCTGACCTACATACCTCACAGGGTAGCTGTCATGATAAAATGGGGAGAATGAAAACCATGTATGCTGCCTTGAACTCACTGGAGGAATAGTCAGGTATAAATATTGAAAATGAGTTTATATATAAACAGCAATCCTTAAGAGTCTCTTGGTTTCCTGGAAAAACAACTCCAGAGATAATCCCACCAATGCCTTTCACAATCCATGAGTGCTTTGACAGGACACAGTTATAGCACTAGGATTCCACTTTAATGCCATGGCAACATCCTATGGAGTCCTAGGGTTTGTAGTATGGTGAGGCACTACAGTTCTCTGGCAGAGAATTCTAAATAACCCTCATGAAACTGCAAATCCCAGGATTCCACAGGATGGAACCAGGCTAGTTAATGTGGGGTCATAATGCTATCATCGTGTAGTGTGAAAGGACCATAAAACAGCCAAAGTGCCAAGACTCCAACTTTAATATTTGGATTCTTCTTTATTAAAAAAAAAAGTTCAGTGGAATGGAACCAATCAGTATTGAAATTAGTGATTAGAGATCTCTAATTAGAGAGTCTTCCAGACCACTGGAGGTGTATTTCTGGAATATCACCACAAATTAAAATAAGCAGTAACTTTAAAAGCAAAGCAACCTACTCCCCTAGAGGCAAGTTTTAAACTGATCAGAATACTGAGGGAGCATTGACTTACCCATGTCATTCCTTCAACTTCAAATGAGTCTTGGAAGCAGCTGTGTCCTCCCCCTGGAGCCCAATTGGGCAGGGGAAAAGTGGGTGGGTATTAAAAATTCAAGTAACAGTCCCATGTGTCCATTAAAGCAGCCTCTACTATTTTAAGAAAGCAAAACAAACAGCTTGAACAATTATGTAGTTGTGCAGGAGACAGGGAAAATGAGATTCAAAGGATATTGGGGTGGCAGATCAGTAACACCTTGGAATGTTACTTTTTAAAAGGAATTTGTTTTTGTTACAGTATTTGAATCATCTGTTGCCACTACCTTTTGAATTCCAGGAAAGTAACTTGATATGTTCTTTGTTATACTGCTTGTTGTTATTCTATTATTTTCTGTTACTTTTTGTATTTTTAGAGAGGAAAAAGTAGACTTGCTAAGAGAATGGAATAAAACATGAAAATTCCTGTCAAAAGGCCTCTAAAATGCCCTTTAAATGTAACTTTTGAAAGTAACTAAATCTGTTACCTGTTGCACCAATAAAGTACCTTTGCTTTTATTCATTTTGTAGATATCTTGGATCTGAGCCATTTAGGACATTATTTAGATGGTTCATTGTATTGTACTACCCTTCCTTTTTCCCAAAGCTGGAACTCAAGGTGGCTCATGAGATAAAAAGTAATATTGGGGCGGGGAACACATATAGCTAAACAGATATTTAAAAATTATTCTCAAAAGAGCATTGAACTGCCCATAGAATTAAACCATTTAAAACATCCATTTAAAAGTAAAGGATAATAATAGTATGGCTTGCTAAGAAGGAAAAAAAAACCTTGTTTGCAAAACAGTTCCCAAAATCTTACTGGAATATAAGGGTCTGCTGAAAAGAGGAAAATAGGAAGGGAGCCATCCTAGCCTCCCTGGGAAGGTAGTTCCAGAGTCTGGAAGCAGCCACTAAGAAGGCCTCCCTCTTGCATTCCCATCAAACATGCCTGAAGGTGGTGGGATTGAGAGACGAACCTCCCTTAAAGGTTTCCAAGGTTGGACAAGCTCCTTTAGATGCAGTCCTTTAGATAACCTGGGCCCAGGCTATATACAGCTTTATGGGTTATAGGCAACACTTCTGAACTGTGCTCAGAAGCAGATTGAAAGCCAGTAGAGCTGTTGTAACAAGGCAGTCATTTACTTGCTGTAACCAACCCCTGTTAACCATCTGGTGGGCAGCTGTTTGGACCAGCTGAAGATATCTTGTACCCAAGCCATTTAGGCATTTTACTGTCAATTATGGCATGTAGCTCCAATGTCAGTAGAGTGGTGAATGCAACCTTGGTTTCAGCTGGAACTTTTAAGGAGCAGTCCTAGCTACTTAACCACTTTGGGAGATAAAGTTCAGCACCTTGTATAGCTCAGAATAAAACTTATAGTGGATTGACCACCTCATGGAGAAGAAAGCCACCAGCTGCAATTGATGGTAGTACCTTGGTTCACATTCTTGATCAGCTTGCTTGACTTCCTATCCCATCATGCATAATTCACACCTAGGCGTCAGGCAGCACCTTGTCTACAGGGCCATCTATTACGTACCAATTGTGCTTGCATATGCTGAACAGAGAGAGAGAGAATCCAGCATTATGCAATGTTTATCTTTAGGAAAGTGTGATATACACAGTGTTTGATTGATTGGTATGAGACACTATCTTGATAAGCCTGCATTTCCTGTCCTAATTTTTGAACCAAAGTGCCTGGCCTTAATGTAATATGTCACTACGTCCTCTCTTGAGTTTCATAATTAGTTAATGGTACAATGCTATCTCACAATGGAAACACCAATAACAACTAAATTTAATTGAGAGTGAATCAGGCAAATGGCCATGAATCTGAATGCTCTCTACACCAGAATATCCACCTCCCTCATTTCTGCTAAATATTGGCTTTTCACTGTTCTGTGTGGGCAGCATTTATCTCATTATATCAATAACAACAAAAATCCAGTGAAAGCTTCTTGATAGCCCACAGCTGAAATCTAGATTCAACCCTGCAAGACCAAGCAAGCTAAAGAGAACCTAAGACCCAGGAACAGGTGTGGCACACCACCTACTGATTTGTGGGAGTGGAGAAGGAGAACTCTGATAGGATATATGACTACTACATATAACAAAGGCCAACCTACTGTCTGGGGTATAGCAGCAAATATTGCCCACCAGCAACCAAGGCACATAGGATGCAAAGTGAGCCATGTTATTTTTGTACAGGAGGCAGAAAATCCCACATATGCCTCTCCCTATCCCTAGCTTTACAAATACAATCATAACATATAAAAAAAATAATCTAGTGCCATTTCATGATGCCTCAAGTTCTCTGAAGTGGCTGCCTCACTCCTGAGGTGTTACTAAGGCTGGTGTCACCCTTCCCTCTGACGGTGTTACCTGGTGTGGTGCAGGCTCTCCACACACTCTTAGTGCCTCACTCTACCTAATGATAGGGCTGGCCCAATTTACAACTGTCTAAAAGAAGAATAAGGTTTCTGACTAAAGGTTCTATAGGTTGCTATCATTGAGAAGCAAGATGAAGCAACATCTGTTCCACTAAGACATCACAGTTCCCTACTCTACACTTTGAAAGTAGGCCACCTTTCCCCAGATTGATGCCCTCCAGATTTGTAAACAAGATTAATCCTCCCATTTTAGGATAAACAAAGTTGCATTACAAGGCGGAATACCCAGTAATTACTCAAGGACTATCTATTTTCTGGCTAGGATTTTTTTTACAATGGATACAGTTCTGGGTGTGAATTTCCTTAACTTTTTTACATTTACTGCTTGCAGATAGAATTGGAAATTATAGGACCACATATACTACCATCAAGCCCAGTATCCCATCGGGGCAAGAAGAACTGATACTATTACAGGAGCAGGTGAAGAGGGGAATAATTTCTATGGATGAAGCTGTGGAAAAATTCAAACAATGGCAGAGTCACAAAAGTGGAATAGAAGTCATTCAGAAGGTAGAATTCTCATGGATTTTGTGGGTGTTTATGTACCAGCCATTATTTTCAAGAAGAAATATTTAAAACCTGGGTGGGTTTCAAGTTTTTCTTGAATTATGAATTTTCCATCAAACTTAAGTCAAATATGCATGTGTTAGTAACATAGGAAAATTTTTGCTATTGAGTCAGAAGATCTATGTGGTTCTGACATCATAGTCTCCATGGTTTATTGGACCATGAATAAGTACTCTTCTTTACTCCTTGTCTCGTGTGCCCCACTTTGGCAAAGACATCCTGGTTTCTTAAACCACAATTCCTCCTGATATCCAGACTGCAATTTAAGGCCTTTCTCCAAACTATGGATGTGAAAATCTCTCAGTATCAATTTCACTGAGTCTCTCCTAATCCCATCTGCATTTTTTGTCCCATCATTGTTTTGTGTAGCACTGTGAAATTTTGGCTGGTATCCTGTTGGTTCTTTATACATGCATAAGCTCCTTTACACATATGGTTGTACTTTTTTGGCCATGGTGTAACATCTGTATTCAGTTCACAGTTTATAGCCTGGAAGCAAAGCTGTCCCTCTGGAAATGGTGGCTTGGGCAACTGCCTGTCCCATGACAAGTGTTGCCAGGTTTTCAAAATAGCAATAAAGGATAATAAAAATTCATGACATATTCTACCTAAATAACAAATGAAAGTATTGCTTTTGGTTATCTTAGCCATGTGTTTTTCTGTAAAGTTAGCGTATTGTCCACATTCATAAATTACATGATGTATTTATAAATTACATTTATGAAAGGCACACATGAGATTTGCAGGGGAGTGGCATCTTCTTCAATCTATATAGAAGTAATAGCTTGCCAACCCTCAAATAGGGGACACCCTGTATAATAAGGGATACCTGGCAATATTACCCATTGGAACAGGCAATTGGGCAAGTCACCATTGCCAGAGTACCTTTGATCCAAGGACCTGCCCCTCAAAACAATGCATTGGAGAAATAGGTAACTGGGAGCCAGAAGATGGCTCTCCCTCCTACCCCCACCCCCCAGCTCCTACACAACCTCAGAAAAAGTACAGCTATTCATGTAATGAACAGTTACAGGTGGGGTATGCACCAACAAGACTCCAGCCCAAGTCTGTAAGGCAGTTATATAATAGTGATGAGGGAGTACCAATAAAGTTGGCAGAACAGATTTTTCCTATAACCCATTATGGTTATAAAATATGTTCTTCTGATTAAAACAGTGAGGATCAAGGCAGTTCTCTGTAAGAAGAATAACAATTGCCTCTAGGTTTGGAGAGTGGGTGGCAGAGGTGGTGATGTTTCATTTGCTCTTGGAGAAAATATTGGTATCAAGTACTGAACTATAAAGGATTCTCCTAGGGAGGAGGGGAAAAAAGAGGGGTGCTTTTTGTCCTGCCCTGTCTTTTAAAAATGATTTCCTGTGTTAAGAAGCTTAAGTGTTCAGAATAATAAAAAAGCTCCTCTCCTCTAGTGGCTCATTCATTATTTTTAACAATCAAGTGCAGCCATTGATTTTTGTTGTTTGTTTTGTGTGTTTGTTTCTTACTTAAGGAAAAAATATGCCAGCTCAGAGACTCTATTATCAGAAAAAGACCAGAGGAGGAAAACATATATGGTAAATTACATTTTACTAGTATCTCAATAGATTGAAAGAAGGGAACAGTAAAATAAAAGCAGGCCTGAAGTAAACTTTACTGAAACCTGTGGAAGACTTCTGTAGTTTCCCCATCATTTGATGGTTAGCATTCTGTCCAGTCATTACAATGTCAAAAACCCAATTTACAAGATTGTAATTACACTTGTTCACTTCTATGATTGTTGAACCATTACAATGACCAAAAGTGCCCCCATCAAATCCTTCCTTTTAAGCCATGCAGCTCCCCCAACAGAGGAATTTCTGAAGTGCTGGAAAGCAGGGAGGTGCATGATGATGCAGCACGACATTTCCTCCAGATGTCTAGGAGGAATTGGAGTGTAGCATCTGAAGATGTAGCTATGGCGACATGGGACTTTATCAGACAAGCCTGTACCAATATTTTTTTGCCAGTATATTTTGTACTATTTTTCTGCCAGCAAAAGAATCCTTTTTATCAGACCTACCTTTTTTATCCATGAATAGGCAGCCCCAGCATTGACGGAGAATGAACAGTGCTCCATTCACTTCTGCATTCATGATCTTGCAAATTCTCGCAAGAAGATGTGAGCACAGTAAATTTTAAAAATAAAGAAAAACACACACACAAAACATATGCACAGGCACAGAAACATACTTTACAGCTTACAAGTGAACTGGGGAGGTTCATAAAAAGAGTGTCCCCTACCTGGCTGTTGCAATCTCGCCCAGAAGTGTTCGGTCGTTGACACTGTATTCACAATGAGCAAAAAGGCACGAGGTTTCAAACGTCGGCAATACCAGCAAAAAAGTGCAACGAGCAATCTATTGACAGCTTGGCCTGTCAATAAAATAGAACAGCTTTTTGACTGGACATTATCACGAAAGATATGAACACCCTTTCATGTTAATTAAGTGCCGTTATAATGCCATACTGCTGCATCTGATAAAGCCCATAGCTATGTCATCAGAGCTACGTTTCCCAATGCATTATCTCAGCATTTTGGTGTCTGACAAACATGGAGATGTGTGATCCCATAGAAAAATATAGGAAACGCTTTGTATTTGTGATTGTGAAGATATTTATGGCATGCTAATGTTCTAGGTAATACTAGCAGGAAACGGCTCTCTACCTCAGTATTTGGGGGGAGGGGTGCAGAGTAATATAGAAACAGATCTTCTTTTTCGATCAGGAGCTTTCAGGTTGTGAACCAGGCCTCCCAAATAAATTACAATACATGTGGGCAACTTTCAGGCAATGCCCCTGCCATGAGCCACACACATCCCACCACCATACCACCATAACTGAGGGGCATGGTGGCAGCTGAGGGATTAGATTAGAGTTTCACTTTAAAACAAAGCATGTGAGGAGTTACTGTTGGAAATAATATTGTCAGTTATTTGTTTCCCAGTTGAAAAAGAGGTTTCCTTACAGTCAGGAAACCCCTTCATGAAGAATAATTCAGCAGGGAAACTCAGTTGAATAACTGAGTGGTGTCTGAATCTCCCAAAGTACTGCATAGTCAGCAGATCTGGCCTACTAGTGGCCACCTCCTGGTGGGAAAAACAGCACAAGCCTGGTGCAATATAAGCCTGCCTCAAGAATCATGAGAGGAGGGCCTGATATGTGATTTTTGAGCTCCCACAAGACCACAAACCTTCTCACATGCTTTGATTTAAAGCAGAGATGCTGAAGTTGTTGGGAATTAGAGTTTCCCATGATGTTAGCACTTTTGGGGAAAATATCAAAGCTAAATCTTTCAGGAATCTGCCTTCTTTTAGCAGAGTAACAGACAAGTGTGCCTCAGTCTGACATTGCTTCCCTGAATTGATACTGATTCAAAATAAACAAAGCAGACAGCTTCAGATTACAAACTTAGACAAAGTTTACTAACTGCTTTTACATTTACTTATGCATGGCATGGCCCCCACATCCTGAAGCGGGTTCCCAGGCCAGGATCTTTGGTGGGGGCCCTACCTACTGCTAAGATTAAGGGCATCAAGATGCTCTACAGGATTTAGGATAAAAATTAAAATAAATAAGTTAAAATAAGTTAAAATAAATAAAAAATATTATTTATTATTTATTTATTTAGACTATTTCTACCCTGCTCTTCAGCCACAAAGGCTCTCAGATTGGCTTACAAATGGTTAATTTAACAGTTCCCTGCCCTTAGGCTTACAATCTTGATGACACCAAAGTAATATTTATTTTTATTTTTAAAAAAACTAAATTGATTGCCTTAATAAAACTTACAATAATATCACGGTGCGCTCCCTCCTAATCCCCCAGGCTAGAGCCCTGTCAAACTGCCCCCCCTTGTGGGGTCCATAATGCATGGAGATCCTACATCCTAACTAGCTAATGAAAATATTAGGTAAAGGTAGTAACTTCATTCTTAACTCCCCACCTTGTTGATGGAGAAGCGAAGCATGGCTGAAAGTGAGGACAGGAAGAGGAGAGACTGGAATTGAAGAGAGACAGAGACTAAGAAACAGGGAGTCTTTATATTACTGATAACCCAAGGAAGTTTCCTGGGTCACATGGTCTAGTTACTTGGGTATGCAAAAGGTATTTATGACCATGCATTTCAATGGATGGAAAGAGCAAATGGTGAAGCTTTAGGTGAGAAAAACAGAATGGTTTCACATGCAGGAAATTCTGTCCTATCTAAACCCCAATTGCCCTAAAAGGAAGAGAGGGGGAATTTTACAATAGAAGTTAATAATATTGTGCTGCTGCACCATTAAATTTCAGTAGAATAGCTGCAATGGGGACCTTGGGGGACACATAAAAATCATGCTGGCCATCACTAAAGTATAGAAAAGTTGTCAAGGGAAGAGTAACCCCGCCCTGAAGCATTCCAATTAATGTATTGATTGGTTTAATTCATTGCCACCGGCAACCTTATGGCCACTACGAGTCCTTCTCTATTGCCCTGCTGCTGCCAGCACACAAGCTGTGCTGCTGAATTGGTGATGGTATAGCCATGCCTGAAACCACACCATCTGTCCTCCCCCATTTTGAAAACATAGTCACTGCCCTCCTGCTGTATTCATACTGCCCTCTAAAAACACAGCTACCTCCACTCCCCAGTAAAACCTTATTGACCCTTTTATAGATTCTGTGCACCCTCTGTGCTTTCTCTTCCTGCTTTTTCAGTATGGTGCAGGAAAACGGTCTGCACCACCACTACCTGCACCATTAAAGCCACCAGTGCTGGGATTTGTCAACAGCTGTCTGATTCTTATGGCAGTGGGGGTAGGGGTAGGGTGATAGTGAAGCCCCCAGTGGGTTCCAGGAGGAGTCAGTGCAACTCCCACAACCCTAGGAGAGTTTGCCATCCCCTTTCTATGTAGTCAGGAGCCTCCAGGAGCCTCTAGTTGTATCCATTCTGGAAGCTGCTACAGCCGCCAGTATAAATATCTTTCCAACCCTCTCTCGGTGTTGCCTCATCATCCAAATGCTTGTGCTTTGTGGCTGCAGGCTTCAATGTGCGACAGCACAAGGAGATAAGCACCTTTGCGTAGAGAGGGTATTCTCAGTGACTTCCAATTTCTCCTCAACTTCTTTATTAAGAAACCAAGCACCAAAGGGGATGGGAACTAGTCCTGAGAGGGCTGGAATGAGGGCTGGACTGCACTAAGAAAGAGGAAGGTATGCCATTTGTCAGCTTTAAGATGGCAGCTGTATATCCTATGTGTATCCCACTCCATCCATCAGCTGAGTGTTTGCTGAGAAAGGGGGAGAGTTTGCACTCTGTGCTGTTCACTACAAAAGAAGTTATATTTATCGAGGGGAGGTTTTTATTTTCATGAGAGTTGTCATGCCATCATCACTGAAATGGCTATTTTCACAGCAAAGATTACTAAATAATAATAATAATAATACCAACAACAACAACAATTTCAGCACTACCATAATTAGTCTCAGGCCCAAGGTCAAATCTGGTGATGTAGATATAGGCATAGCAATCACAGAGCCCAATTGGTAAGTCAGGAAAGGGTCGATTGAAACAACTTGTAACTACACGGTATTTTCTTTTTCTTTTTCCTCTTCTTCTTCTCCTGCAGACAAAATCACCACTGTTCATTATCCACATGGTAAGTCACATCAGCCTAATTTCCTAAACTATACTTGCAGATAGTTTACAATCTCCCCTGTATTTTCTCAGGAAGTGACAATCTGTTACCAGATGGACAAACGCCCCCTGCCCTCATTCCATCCATCCATTCATTCATCCATCTATCCATTGTTTGTTTGCTTTAGTGCTGATCCAAAGATTTTCTGCCCTCTCTGATCTGAATCAGTTTTAGTTGGGTTGAATGAAAGTGGCCTCTAAAAATCACAGGTCAATTTGGGAATGGTCTTAATTCTCAGTAACTTTCAATGGATGGGACTTATCAGGATGGTTGGTCAGAATGGTTTCTCTTTGCCTTGATTTTTTTTTCTTGTTTATTAAAATATTTGCCTTATCATTATCTCAAATGATGGCAGGAATATACCAAAACTTTATTGTTACCACCACCACACACAAAAAATGATACTTTGTTGGAATGGCATTACATCATTACATGATATTGATCCAGATGTGTTCTTGGGCAGGTGGAAAGATGATGGCCCCCATGGGAATGGTATATGGTGTTTATCTGGGAAAACAGAAAACATAGGTAGCAATATACTGAAAGAGGCATTTCTTCAAGTACACTGAAGTAAGATTGTGTAAGCACTAGTGAAGAATGTGTGGCCCTCCAAATGGGAGATTATCAGACTAACCCTTAGGGCCCGCTAACCCCACCCCACCCCACCCGCATTCCTGCTGCGGAATAATGAAAAAAGTTTCACACACCTACCTTCATTCTGTGACAGGAACGGGCTCCCCCTTCCTTTGCTGCCTGGTCATAAATGCAGCCATTGCGAGAGAATGGCCAGGCGGCAAATTCAAAATTAACCCTCCTTCAGCTGTCAAAAAAGTAAACGAAGCACAAAAACACTTTTTAACTTTCTCTATATGTACCAACTATAGAGGAATGGCTCAGTAAATTGTATGATAATCTGGATATGGATAGACTTACCACTTCCTTGAAAGGAAGACCTCTGAATAGAACAGAGAAGGAATGGGAACCGATTAAAAAATTTTGGAAGATAGAATAAAGTTAAATTAAATTAAAATATGAAAAGGCAAGGAAGAAGTAGGAAATCCTCAAAGATCAGGATAAAGGTAGGTTAGCAGAGTAGAATGTGTAAAGATATAAGGTTAGATGGAAATTTGCGAGAGATACCCAGAAGTAATGAATAGATTTCATTAGAACAGATAAAAGACAAACATGCAAATATAGAAATCACAAACAGACTAAGGAGGAAGGAACATATAGAGGAATACAGATAAAGGAATAATTAAAATTTGGTTAAAATAGAAGAGGATGTTTGTATATAGTAAGAAAGAATAAGGAAATAGATTGTACAGTTGTCCCTCCACATTCATGGATTTGGCATTCATGGACTTAAGTATTCACGGTTTGAAAATATTCTTAAAAAAATAATAATCCAAAAAGCAGCCTTGATTTTGCCATCTTCTAGAAAGGACACCATTTTGCTATGCCATTGCATATAATGGGACTTGAGTATTCACGGATTTAGGTATTCATGGGGAGTCCTGGAACCAAACCCCAGCGAATGTGAAGGGACAAGTGTATTTGATAACTTTCTCTATATGTAATTTTTATAATCAGAAGGAAATATGTTACATGGATTGTGATGTATGATTGATTATCTCTGTAATGACTAAGGATATAACAAAAAAAAACCCACTTTTAAAAAAATAAAAGCTACCCGGGGAGGGAAGGGATATTTTTTAACTTATCTTGTCATCCCGATTGCACCCAGAAGTGTCTGGCACAGACTTCCAGGTGATGTCACATTCAGTAGTCATCCTGGGAGCAGAACGGAGCTCCTGTTCACTCACCCATCGTTCCGTTATAATAACGGAACGGGCCTCTTATTCATGGATTTTTCCATGAATAAGAGGAAGTGGGGGAGGAACAGGAGCAGAACGGGAGCATCCCAGGACAGGGATGACGTTGTCTAAAAGGTAAGCCTTTTAGCGACCTCCTGTCATCCCTGTCCTGGGATATTTTTACCGTCTGATGATCTCCATGGTGTTGGACTGTAATTTCCATAAGCCCTAGCCAGCATAGCCAATGTTGAAGAACTATACAGGCCAACAACTTCTAGAAGGCCACACATTCCATACTGCCAGTGTACAACTTTAAATTCTGTACATCCTATGCTCCTATTGACCTAAATACCCTAAAGGCATCAGATCCCATCTGATCTTGGAAGCTAAGCAGGGTCAGCTCTGGTTAGTACTTGGATTGGAGACCACCAATGAATACCAGGTACTGTAGGCTATATTTCAGATGAAGGAATTGGCAAAACCACCTCTAAGTATTCCTTGCCTATGAAAACCATGTGAAATGCATGTGGTCACCATAAGTCAAGTGACTTGAAGACACACACATACACATGCTTCTATTGATTTGTTTATTGGAAAACAAACATCTTTGGACAACTGAACAGAATCAGTTTGACACCAAATATTTATGTATTTTGATAGCTTCCATGAAAAAAGGAAGAAAAAGTGCTAATACTGAAGCCATTGTGTACACTACACCCACTCAATTTAGAAAGCAGGTATGTATAAACTTCTTCAAAACATTTTTATTTGGGTTTTTCTTTAAGTTCTAAAAGTTAAACATTTTTCTTTAAGTTAAACATTGGAAGACTGATTCTGAAAGTGTTGTTCTATCAATTATTAACTGTGGGAAATGTTGTTGCCAAAATTCAAAACTATACCTTTGAGAAGTTCATCCTCACTGCCCTTCAATTACCTTTTTGTACAAACCTTTTAGATTTCACAACATATCTCCTATATAACCATAAGTTAAAGTCAAAATATGAAAACAATTGTTGTAAGACAATCTGAAATGTCTATCACACACATTTTTTAAAGCAATAGCAGCCACACCTGCTTTTGTTTCCACAATATTATTGCAGTCTGTTTAGGAATAACTTGTGTAAGAAGCATTTAATGTTTTAAAAGAAACATTATGTAATTTTCCGTTGTTTTTTTCTGGGCTGTGAGGCCGTGTTCTGGAAGAATTTCTTTCTGACGTTTTGCCTGATGTGGCTGGCATCTTCAGAGAATGGTTGCATGGGGGGGAGTATATACTGTGAGCCTCTGTTGGGGAAGATATGTAAATTTGTGTATTTGATTGGCTAGACTCTTGGTGGAGATATGCAAGGCTCGTTAGTGTCTGTTTGGCTAATGGTTGGCTAATGGTCCATTGTCTGCTGGAAATCCCCCTGTCCCTGGATGGAGTTCATTTGCATGTGTTGAGTTTTGATTTTAGTGTTTTTCAGGACTGGTAGCCAGATTTTGTTTACCCTAAAAGTAAACAAAGTCTGGCTACCGGTCCTGAAAAACACTAGAATCAAAACTCAACACATGCAAATGCACTCCACCCAGGAACGGAGATTTACAGCAGACAATGGACCATTAGCCAAACAGACACTAATCCTCCTTGCATATCTCCACCCAGAAACTAGCCACTCAAATACACAAATGTACATATCCTCCCCAACAGGGGCTCACAATATATAAACTCCTACCCAACCATTCTCTGAAGATGCCAGCCACAGATGCAGGTGAAATGTCAGAAAGAAACTCTTCCAGAACACAGCCTCACAGCCCAGAAAAAAACAACAGAAAACCTATGGATGCCGGCTGTGAAAGCCTTCAACTTCACATTTTCTTGTTTAGTTAATGAATGTGTCTATCATCATCATCATTATCATCATCATCATCTATTTATTTACATAGCACCATCACTGTACACAGTGCTTTACAAGAAAAAGAAAAAACAGTTCCCTGCCTTTAGGCTACAGTCTAAAGACATGACACACAAGGAGAGGGGATGGCAGTGGGTGAGGGGATTATTTCTACTGAGTAGATGCACCCTAAGAGTGCATAAACATCTTCAGAGTTTTTCTTTTTTCCTTCCATGGAAGTGGACTTGTAACTGAGGTGGCCACCAGCACCAGTCCTGGCCTAGGTAAAGTCTGCCTGCATTTGAACTGTGGTCCCTGAAAATAGTGCCTTCCATAGGTATTCATAAATACTAGGAGTTGCACTTATGCCTCAAGATGAGGACAGTGCTATAGTAATAATGAAGTACCTTACCAAGTGCTCCAGTCCATCCCTTTTATTAATGCACCCTACATAGCCAAGCTGCTGACTGCATCAGAGGAATCCTAAATTGTATGAAGTGAATTTTGCAAATGAGACTGGCTGAACCTGGTGGAGCTTATGGCAATAAAGTGTATCTGGTTTTAATTAAATTTGCTCCTAAATGTCTCCCTGGGTCCAAATTGCTTCCTCAGCTTCATCCAAAAGCCATTCAGGATAGCACCGAGTCACTTTGAAAAATTGTTCACTTAATGATTACAAGCACTATCTTGATTGCCTGGCTGCAGAGCCTTAGAGTTTTGCCTTCTTGCTAGAATCTTGTTTTTATTCCACTTGGTGGCAGCTTGCTCATTAGTCATCCGTTGAGTTCACCATGTTAGAAGGGTACATCTCTCTGTGGATCCATAAGGAAAACAGTTACTACCCTTTCCTGGCAGGTCTCCTGGGTTATGAATAGCTGTGTGATGGGCGGGGCTGGGGAGGGAGGTGTCGGTAGAGGAAGCTTTCAACATCACTGCCTCTCCATCCTAGGAAAATTGGTATTTTTGAATTTCTCCCCCTCTCTACAGCTGTAAAAGGCACAAAGGATTTGGCACAAGTGGAGGAGCCCAAGTGAGAATCACTGTTTCTGTTGTTCAAAGCCCCCAGAGAAAAAAGGTTGAAAGAGTGTGTGCCACCATTTCATGATTTTACCTATTCTATTGGATATAAAACAACCAATAAAGTCTCCATCGAAGATCTCATTTGTTGGTTGAGTTTCTATTAGGAACATAAAGAGTATGCACAGATTTTCTTGTCCTTGCCAACAAAGAGTGTCCTCACACCTTGAGAAACCTCCGGGGGGGGGGGGGGCGGGGGACTACTATAAGATTTTTTTTTCATTTGTGCCACAAATAGTTGGTTTTGTACAAATAAATAATACAGGTAAATATAGGGAATACAGGGGAATATATGGAATACATGGGAGTTCAGTCTGCTGGACTTTCTGTTCCTGGTGTGCTTTAGGACTTGGCATGTCAACAACAAAACTTTGAATGTGACTTGGTAGCTAACAAGCAGTCAGTTTAGTTCTTTCAGCCAAATATTTGATAATCCATTAAGTATACCCTGACTGCTATTCTGTAACATCTGAGCATGGGCCCCACACAGACAGTGAGCTGCATTTGTGACTGAGCCCTTACAATAACAAGTAATTATTATTAGAACCCTCTTGTTATTGTAAGTTTGTTGCTATATTGGTTAAGCATTAGTCTTCCTATATTATAGATGAGAGAGCTAAGTGGGTTGCTGAAGGTCACTCAAGAAACACCTGAATATGGGTAAAATGTTTCCATAGAACCCTGTAATGTCACAAATCTATAAAGTTCAGGATATAGCTATAGCTCAATAGTAGACACACACACCCTCAAAAAAATGTCCCAGGTTTTTAAATACAAAAAATGGTTACAGGTTCAATCCCCAGTATCCCCCCCACCCATACTCAAACTAATTTCAAGTAAAAATGATTCCAGTCAAAGCAAGTGCATTTCCCATCTGCCCCCAGAAATTTGCCCATTGGTTTCATATCCCTTCCTCCAACCCCTGAGCTCCCAAAATGAAGTGAAGTAGTTTCAAAAGAGGAAGGAGATGCTGCATGCTCTTTGGCCCTGTCAACAACCTGCCAGCCCCATTCTGGGCCAGCTCATTTCTGCACACTTTTCAAAGGCAGCCCCACACAGAGTGCATAACAATAAGTCACCAGGGCATGCATAGTGCTTCCAGATCCTTAACAGCATTCATGAAAAGCATATGTCATTTCAGACTCTACTTTGACACCCAGGGAAAAAGTGCTGGACCTCCCAATAACCAACTGAGGTAAGAGCATATTTTCAGTGTGCTATGGAAATATCTTCTCTTACCATGCTCAATTATTCATTTAAATTGGGGGTGGGAATCAGGTTGCCTAAGGATTTCATGGGACCCTTTGTGGGGTCAATGCAGCCCTTGGGATCTCCAATCCCATGGTCTGGCATCTTCCCCCCCCCCCAAAAAAAAACCCAGCTGCAAAAGTTGTTTTTCAGCCTAAAAAAATATTCAAAGGGGGAAACCTTGGTGGGGCTATTTCTTCTACTTCAAGTAGCTCACCACCCTGAAATAGCCAAAAAAAAAAAAAATAGTCTGAGAGGTGACTGAAAGTGATATACATCACTTCCAGTTTCCCAAAATGGCAGTGACAATGGTGTGGCTGTGGTCCTTTGGCACTCAAGGGAGTTGAAAATTAGGCAGTGCAGCCCTCCAGCCTCCAGAGTTTGCCCATCCCGCATTCAATGGAACGTTTATTGAATATTTGGAATATTTCAGACCATAATTTTTATTTTTAGATTTTAAAAAAAAGTTTTGAAGGAAACAATGGTGGCAATATAAATAAATAAAGTCCTTCAGTTCTTGGAACCATTGTCCTTGGGACCATAAAATATTGCACTAAATAGTCTGACCTCACCATACACTTGGGAATGAGCAGAGTCTGGAAGTGCTGCTTTTTGGAACTAGAACTTCTAGAATTTCCCATTCAGCATGGCCTTTGCAGTGGACCTGAAAATGTTTCTGCCATTTCTCTGCTGATCTGTATTTTGTGGTGGTGGTTTGACCCCCTTCTCTTCCTTGGTGGGGCTGACACTGAATACAGTAGTACAGTGCATCTCACTATATTTTTATAGGATTTTTCTGCCAACTATCAGCAGTAAATGATATATAGATGACAATGTACTGTATCAGTGCATCCCTAGGATTTTCAAACCCTTCTCTGTTAGCAGCATAGTAAAGTCAACTGTCACATATGGACTGGAATCCTTTATGACTCAGAGTAGCATAGTAGTTATACATGCAGAACTACACAACAGCTGGCCATTCTCTGACCCCCAGATTTACTGTACATTCATTGAACCTCCACCTCCCCCAACATGATCATTCCATGTCTGGTGCAGAGTGGAGGCAGGATCAGAGAAGTGTCTAGCTACGTCCCTGTAGCCAGACACAAAATGATTACATCCTTCATTTCAGTCTGTTGGAGTCCTCCAGAGGTCTCAATGGACAATGTATTCATTTCAAATCTAGCTACAGGGACATATCCAGGTGCTTCTTCAATCCTTCTGCAGCTCTCCATCAGGCCCAAAATAGTAATGGGGAGCTGCATAGCTCTACAGTAAGCACAAGTTAAGCTTTGCTCATTGCAGAGAGAGGAAGGGAATACCAACCTCTGTATTGACCAAAAAAAGACATACACAGGTATAAGGTGGACTTACAGTTCTGCATGCCACCAACAGGATGCCAACCATGATGTGACTCCTCTACATTACTCTGCATGAGGCACTGGATTATAATCCCATTCCATTTCCAGAAAATAGTAATATGTTACCCAGTTAGAGGCTAGCATCCTGTTAGTGACATACACTTGCAGACATTACACTACACACGAGGGGCAAATTATTCACCATAGTGCAATGGACATTTGCCGACAGCAGCAGAAGTGGAGTTGCTCATATAATAACACTAAGCATTACAGCTGTTGCCATTTCACATTGTGCACTGTGCAATGCAGTCACGCATTGCAATTGCACACTGAGCATTGTTCATTGTACATTACACAACAGCACCCAGTCATTGACATGTGTTGTGCACTGTTGCTATTCTGTATGGGGTTGTGTAGTGTTGGCGTAGTGTATCTCTGCACATCAATATTTATGTCATGCCAAGGGAATGTTGGATTGCCACCAGAAACTGCATGTTACTTCTGGACAACAATTGTATGTGAGCATGTGTGCAAGTGACTGCATTTGTGCTCATGCATATGTAGGTTTGTATGATTCCAGTTTTGGTCCAAGAACTGGTTAACTGAAATTATCCTCCAAAATTTCAAAGATATGACTATGTTTTCAAGAACAGTAGAAACATTAATTAACTATCAGATCAGTACAGAATTCATTAACTTTCATTTAAAAACTGAGCTTATACAACTTAGCTACTAATATCTTCACCTAGGGCAGAACTTGCCAGTGGTTTTATTAATGAATATGACCTTCTTACTAAGGGCATCTCATTATTCCCTTCTACAAGAATTTTACCTACTTTTTAAATTAGCTTCTTGATACCTCCTCCTCCCCACCACTGTAGATTGTGCCAAAGGGGTGTTGTTTTTAGTCATTAGTCCTACTACCTGCACCTTCTTTTCTAATTATTTCTTTTCTACATTCATTACAAAATAATGTAAACATCCCAAGAGATAAGTGTTATTAGAGTTGATTGCTTGGAGGGATGGAATAAAGATACACATGCACCCACACTTTTAGAAGCTGTGTGCCTGTACTTCGGGGGAAATAAAGATACATATGCATCCACACTTTTAGAAGTTGTGTACCTGGGGGGGGGGGAGATACACATGCACCCACACTTTTAGAAGTTTTTTGCCTGGTTCAGATATCCTTGTTTCTTCTAACACATTTTCATCTACCTTGCATTTGAAAATGCACATGACATAGGGTTGCCAGGTCAGGACTATTCCAGGCCCTTAAATGTCAGGGCCAGCACCTGAGACCTGTGTTATCACAGGAAGTAGACTCTGGTAATGTTACAAGGTTGTTTTTACAGGTAGTACCCCTTGGTGATGACATTGAACATGATACATTCAGCATCAGAGTTGTTCAGTGTATGCCATTCAAATCTAAAACACCGTGTATAAAAATGAAGAAAGCACATGCACATGCTTTTCAAGGTATTTCTCTCACCCTGAGATTCCTTCTCCTTCCCTGAGAAGAGGGTCATGGGTCTGAGAATCAGGGCCAGACCCTGAAACCTGGGGACCCAAAGACACCATGATAATTGATGTCATATCTATCTGTGCAGAAAGAACTATTGGACTTCACAGCTCTTCTCCATCTAGTCCAGAGATAGGAATTGTTCAGACCTCCCAGCAGCACTATAGAGCCCAGCCAATAGTGAAGAAAGTTGGGAGTTATAGTCTGACAACCTCAATCCATTCAGATTGAAGTAAGAGCTTGATAAAGCCCAGACTGTTCCTGAGGCACCCTTTCCCAATGTGGGACCCAAGGTGGCTCACAACATTGATTCATTTATTTATTTTCCTTTCTCCCTGCAAAGGACTCCGAGCAGCATACAACAATTGAAAACAAAGTTCAGCTAGAATCTTATTATACCAAAGTTTTTTTTTAAAAAAAACAATTAAGCAAACAATTCAATGCAAGCTAAAACAAAATGTAGCTAAAAAAATATGCACTGCAAAAGGGTTTTTTTTAAAGAACAAAATAATCCAGTAAAAACATTGGCTAGCATCCTATTGGTAAGTTACATAATCATAAACCAACTTACAATTGTGTAAAGCTGAATTGCGCCATTTTGCAAGGTTCATATTATCAGGAGGGGAGGGGAGATGTATTTATGCCACCGCTTAGTTATCTCGGTCTGGGTGGCTGCTAAGAGGAACAGCAATATTTTTCTGTATTTTAAGGTACTGTTTCCACCAGTATAAATTGTCAAGAGCAAAAGAGCAGGACAAAAGTTGATAGACTGTTGTGTGATGGAGGAGAGTTAATATAACACCTTATTCCAGAAATTTTGCACTGGTGGGCATTCTACCCACATATGCAAGTTTTATTTTATTTCATTTGTATTTGCCACCTTTCTCCCAAGATGGGACCCAAGGTGGCTTCCATAAAACAACAGATTAAAAATACAATATATACAATTAAAATATTAAAACATCAAATTAAAATCTAAAAAAATATATAAAATAATATAAAATAAAAAAGGTCTTTGCCTATCAGTAAAAAAAAAAAAAAAGAATGGGGCTGCCCCTTTAGTGTTTATTGTGCTATGTAACTCTGATTTTGTTCAGCCTGCACTTTATTTCACATTACTGAATCATCTTTTTCCTGATTTTACAGACCACCTATAGCTTACTTCTCATGAATTTCCTTACAAGGGGCATGGCTAGCAGGCATGATCCTGCTTCACTTTTACCCAGCAATTGAACATGTGAGGTGAAGCACCCTTGTGGCTTTTGTTCATATATTAATGCCCCCAAATCTGAAAAAGCACAACACATGAGACAAGGAACTTCCATAACTCATACACTTCAAAATTCAGCCAACCTTTCATTTTATCTTTAGTTACCAAACTGGTAAAAGTTCTTCCAGTAATATGCCTTTCTCATTATTCCTTGTAGATCTACATTTTGTTCTTCCTGTGAAACTTCTTCTACTGCCTGCACTGCAAATCTTTCCATCTGCATCACCATGGAAGGATCACATTTTCAGAAAATTTAGCTGGACAAAGTTGAGCCATGAAGATGGCGTAAGCAAGTCTCTCCATCAGATCAAACCCAAATAGAAGCAACAGTCCCTCCTTCTCTTGCTTTCAGAAGACCTGGGGCCCATTCACACGATGCAATTATAATGCTATGATTGCATTTGAACTGCCAAGGCCACATCCTATGGAATCCTGGATTTGTAGTTTGGCGAGGCACTAAAGGAGCTTTCTAGCTGAGAATTCTAAGTATTCTTCCCTAAACTACAAAAGCCAGGACTCCATAGCATAGTTAAAGTAGAATCATAATGCTATAATTGTGTAGTGTGAAAGGACCCTTGATGATACGTTAACTAGATCAATGGTAGCCTTACTCCAGAAACACACTGACACACATAATATTCTACTTTTGTTCATGTTTCATTTTGGACTGCTTAGCAATCTGACACTTGTACAGAAGTTCAGGGAGCCACTTGTAACAATAGTAAGAGTTGAGAGTTGAAAAGTTACTTGTTTGGACTACAACTCCCAGAACCCCCCAGGAAATTAGTGACTGTGCTTCTGAGGGATTCTGAGAGTTATAGTCCAAAGGAAAAGGTAAATAGGAATAAAAATATTTCAACATTTTTGGAGTTGTAAACCAAAAAAAGTAATTTGTAGTACAAAAGAATAAATAGTTCAACCTCTGGTTAGATTAGGCGATGTATCCACATTCCATACGCATGTCTCCTATCATGTCCTACCATCTTTTGAAGTTTCTGTTTGCATTGAGATGACATGACTGGTATCTGAATAGGGATGATAGGAGTTGTAGTCTAGCAACATCTGGAGGACCACAAATTGTTCATCCCTGTTTTAGAAATAGAGAAATAAGATGCATATGGATAAATATTGACAGCGCAGACCTATCATGTTGATTTTTTTCTGATTTTTTAATGTATATTCTTCAATTATTTGAAACAAATTATGTATATTATTTGTTGGAAACTGTCCTGGTTTTACAAAAGGATATAAATATTTCAAATGCATGACAGAAAATAAAGTGTATTCAATTTTCAGAGGATTCACAAAGTAATGTGTTCCTAAGGATTACTTCTTTAACAGAAAATTTGATAGCAGAGGCAGAAGTAAATGTCATGTGCTTGCCTTCCCAGGCACAGTGACCAACGCTTTCAAAATGGTCAGAAAACTTTATTGGCACAGAAAGCCAAGAAGCATATCAGATTGTTGCTGAGAATTGAAACTTAAGGGATACACATTATATTAAAAGCATATTACAGTCTATAAAATCTGGTGGGCTCTAATACCATTGGCTAACAATCATCCTCTGACATGACATTCCCTTACACCAGCCAGCTCCCTTTCCCAGGCCGATTCTGCAGCTGCATTCTTATCTTTCCTTCAAACCAGCCGAAACCATTACCACCTCCCTCCACAGTTGGCAAAGAACCCTCATTAGCAAATACCAAAAAGCAAAGCACAATGAGTATCAAGGTTACAGAAAAATAACTGAAAATGGCAGGATTAGGCACCATCAGAGATTGATCCTGACAGTAACACAGAAAGAATAGGAATAGTTTACTACATCACAAAAAAGAGCACATTTTTATTCAAAACAGGCAAACACAAAATGAAATAACCAGGTCAGGTTGGCCTTGTGTTAGTAAATAAAAACATTTTGATCCTTCTAGAGACCACATGAAGACTTCTTCCCAAATGCATTTAGGGGTAACTTTTTCTTTCACCAGCCTGCACTGTTATTATTTCCGTTTTGGTAGCCACGTTTATAGATCTATGTTTGTTTGCTTTTAACATGCTGAGGGTAGCTTGCATGGCAGACTTATCTGCTCTTCCCTTTTCTCTCTGTTTTGCTGTCCACACATATTCAGTAAGGGATTCTAGGGATGTTTAGATGATGTTGTTTTCTTTGCCTGTGGTAAGCAGGAACAAAGCTAATAGTAGGATCAGCTAGAATAGAAGAACGCACTTTCTAAGCTTATCACATTGTTTACTGCAGACTTGCCATTGCAGCCCAACACCAAGTCTGTATTTTTCTAGCCCTCCTTCACCATCCTTCCAATGCAATGATGGTTTTTTTTTAAAAAAAATACCAAGTTAGATGGAGTACAAGGAAGAAATGGGGGCTGGGCAAGGATTAAAAGCCTTTGTAAAAAGTAGCTTCATTGTCAGAGGCTTTGTTAACAAAAGTTGCCTGTAACTAAAACAACACTGTAAGTGGTGCAACAGTTCCATCCATTTTTGATACACATTTGATATCAATATTAATCAGGCCCTCCGTGAGGCTGACAGAAAATATGCTAAGACTGGAGTCATGTGGAGGCAGAACTGGGGCATGCTAGCAATACACGTACAAGCCAGGGACAGGCCATTTCGAGTTCCACAAAGCATTTCACACCTTGGGTGAAGGTGAAGTGGAATCTCTTTGAAGTTTGCCAAAATAATGTCATATTTTCCTGAGAAGGCATCTGGGAGATGTATCCTTCTGACCAGTTCAATAGCAAGCTGGAAATCTCATCGTTCCATGAGGTCTAGTTTCCTTATCACTCTATCTGCATCCCAAACAGAGAGCTGTTTGTCATCCATCAGTCAAAACTGCCCTTTTCCTATAGTACTGGTTCATCCTTTGATTTAATGTTGGGAATCTTCTGAAAAGCAATTTATCACTTTGTTAGATTGCACCTTCAAAGGAGATTTTGCATATAAATATACCCCAAAATCTCAGCTCACCATGCTCAGACTTCACTTTCTTTCTGTCTCCACACCAGTCTACTTTCCCCTCTCTCCTTCTGCCTTCTGGTGCTCAGATCCCCATTTCCATGCCACTCTGTCTCTCCCCCTGCTTTCCTTCCCCTTCCAAATCTATCACTCTCTCTCCCCAATTCTGACTCCCCCTTTTTCCTTCGCTTCAGCTGGCCACCATCTGTCTTCACAATGCTTACTCATAAATAACTTCCCTTTGCAATGCCTACTTGCAAGAAGTTCGCCCTTCAAGATTGATATAGTATTGCCTCAACAGCCTAAATCTAACCCACCTTTTAGATTTCTCCTGCTTTTCTTCGATAGCTCTTGTGAGCGTGCTGGATGGACGTGTGTGGTGTGAATGCAGATTCAATTCATTTCTAATAAAGTTTTCACGGTTATTTGGTTTGTCTGGCTCCTTTTATCCCAGTTAGTACTGGTATACATAAGGTGAAAGATCCTGCCCAGTTACATGACCTCTCGTTGCCAACTGAGCTAATTTAAATTTACCAAAGTAAGATATTTTACAGGTGTGGATTTTCATGTACGATAGCGATTCGCGTATCAGCACCCACCACAGCCACACACAGTAGAGAGCTATCAGTGGGAACTCCAGCAATTTCAAAAGAACTACATTCTTTAAAAAAACACACACAAGATATGCCACTATGAACCCCTTGCAAGAAGGGAAACAAGTCTGTGTTTGCATGCAGACTAGGGAAGTCAAAGTGTGGAATTTGTTACCACAACATGTAACAATGGCTTCCACTTTCTACAGCTTTAAATGAAGATTGGATTTGGAAGTCTAAGATGAATAAAGGTTCTATTAATATTTGTTGGTAGTGTAATGAAAAAGAGGGAAAATTTATCATATGTGGTGGACACGTGCTAAGGTGAAAAAATATTGGATTCAAATTCATCGCTTGATGGAGGGCATTTTGAAATTAAAATTTCAGTTGAAACCAAAACTTGTTTCTGCTGGGCCTAATGGATGAACAGATCAAGGAGAAGTATGGATAAGTTATTCAGTATATGGTTACTGCTGCCAGACTACTCTGTGTGCAAGATATGGCTATTAATTCCATCACAAGAAGATTGGATGATGAAATTGTCTGATTTTGCAGAGATGGATAAATTGACTGCCTTAATCAGAGAAAAGTCATTAAGTAGTTTTATCAAAAATTGAGAATTATTGTTTTTCTGAGAGATTGCTGGGTAAGATTATCAGTAGTAGGATCTGAACACTTATAGAACAAATATGTATACGTTTATTAAGATACTGATTTAGAGGAAGTGGGATAAGTAGATAACTAGAGGCTGGCCCCGTTTACATGGGGGATACATTCCCAGACTTACTGCAGATATGCAAAACTGCATATAATAGCAAATTGCCATATTATACCATAGAATCACACCAGAGGACCTAGAAAATGCCTAGAAAGAACACCTCTGTAGGCATCCGGTGCGACTCTATGGTCAACTTCTGCTGGAAATTGACCATAGTGTCACACTGGAGGATCTTCCAATGCCTAGAGAGACCACCTCTAGTACAACTCTATGGCCCTCCAAATGCCTAGAGAGACCTTTCTCCTCAATCGCAGGTAAGTGAAAATACAGGTACTGCTCCTGTGTAATGTATAACCACCAGCTGGAAAGTTGGAAGTCACTTGTTGTTTCTCTTTTTAGTTTAGTTACTGTGCAGTGGGCCCTTGGTATATACTGGGCTTTGGTTCCAGGATGCTCATGGATACCAAAATCTGTGCATGCTCAAGTCCCATTATATACAATGGTGTAGTAAAATGGTGCCCATTATATAAAATGGGAACAGTAAGGTTTGCTTTTTGATATTTCTTTTTCTGTGCAGTGGTTGGTTGAATCCATGGATGCAGAACCCATGGCTACAGAGGGCCCACTGTATTTGTACAGTTGTCCCTTCACTTTTGCGGGGGTTAGGGGTGCAAGACCCCCGTGAAAGTGGAAAAAATGAATAAAAATAGGCCTCCCAGGCCTCCTATGCCGCCACCCCTACCATCACTCACCCTGTCACCGCCACCTTGCCCCCACTGCCATGCGTCCCATCACTGCCACCATGCCCACCACCACCATACCTCCAGGGCTGCCACCGCTGCATCCGCCATTCCTCCGCTTCCACCACCACCATACCTCTGGGGCCTCCACCACTGCATCTGCCATGCTGCTGCTGCTGCCACCAACATACCCCCCAGGGCCTCCACCATCACCACCACCATGCCTCTGCCACTGAGCACTTGGTGGCTTTGCAGCTCAGTGGCTTTGCAGTCAATGCGTGGCTTTCCTCAGCTTTCATTTCCTGTGGGGGGAGCCAAGCCAGAGGAAAGCCACGCGCTCACCACAAAGCCGCCAAATGCTTCGTTCCATTGGGGAGCCAAAGCTGAGGAAAGTCTCAAATGCCCAAATGGAACAAAGCCCCCCCCCCAATAAAACAAAGCCCCCCCCCCCAATGAAACAAAACCTAAGGAAAGCCGCACGTTTGGTGCAAAGCCGCTGAATGCGCAGTTTTCCTCGGGCTTTCTTCAGTTCGGGGGGGGGGGAGAGACATGGCCAAGGAAAGCCATGCATTCCCTGTGAGTAGGGGAGCCAAAAGCCAAGCAAACCCTCAGCAGCCTTCCACAAATACACAAAACTGTGAAAGTCAAAGCTGCAAATGCGAAGGGATGACTGTATTTGTATTATTTTTTAGTTTTTCTGTATATGTTGTTTTATATTATAAAAACTTCCTGTGTTAATAAAGATATTTTGAAAAAATTATGAATGAGGATTAGAAAAATTCATGGAGGACCAAGCTGCCAATAGCAATTGCTCATGCAATGATGGATGCATCTTCCCTCCAGTCCCAGAAGGACTGTGCCTCTGTATATCAGCTGTTGTTCATGTTCTGCTAGCAGGCTTCCTGTAAACATCTAATTGGCTGCTGTGCAGGCAGAAGGTTGCAATAAATAGGCCTTTGGATTGATCCATCATGGCTGTCTTCATGAATGGGGAAGGCCAAAGGCACTGAAGCCATTAAACTCCTGCTAGCCAGCCCCTGTCCCCAGCTTCTTTCTCTTCTCACCACCCCTCTTTCCAAAGCATTGGTATTATTTTCTCTGTCTCTTCCTTCCCATTCACTGCTCAGCAGCCTTCACCCTGAGATATATCTCTGAATATGCTCTCTGATCTGTTCTAGAACTCTCTCATCTCAGGTCAGAAGCTGTGTTGTGTAGCTTCCCACATGGACAAGAATCCTTTGAAACCACAGTTCATGTCCACACCTTCAGAACTCTTCTTTCTCAGAATAGGTGGTAGCCCAGAAAGCACATGAAAACACAGACAGAAGCTGGAACCTGGATGGTGACAGTATATATTGCTGTCACACCCGCATAGGTGCCTTTAAGGTCATTGAAGAAGGATATATCTAGTACCTCTTCTGCACCATGACACATGCATAGCTTACCTGTCAGCTGCTGGGGCAGTCCCCCACAGCTGTTTAGTGTTTGGGGAGAAGCAAGGAGGTTGTCCAATCAATGCCCAGCTGCATTTCTGCATTTCTCCAGAGATCTGTGAGGATGCCCTTTTCTTTGTGCCATCTGGAACACTGCCAGATGCTTCCTGGGCCTCTGCCATCCTTCCACAGCCACTAGATAGCCATAGGGTATATGGGGCAGCAGATATGTAGGCAGCATGCACAAGGTGGGGAAGGTGAATATATGCATGATGGATTTTGTATGTAGGGTCTCAGCCATTATCAGTGCTTCAACAGCCCAATATCTGGCTTCCAAGGTCTCCTTTCTCAGGTGAGAGGCAACCAGACTAGCCCTTTGGCAGTCTCCCAACTAACCAAAGGAGGAAGGCCCAAGCACACTTTAAGTCATAGTTTGAGTCCCCTAACAGTTGTTCAACCCACATCTTCAGAGCCTCTCCTTCTTTATCAGGCAGCCTTTTCAACTCTGAGCAGCCCCGCATCTGAAAAGAGGGAGCTATGAAAGCCCTCCCTTTCCATGCATAGACACTAGCATCACTTGTTTACTCAAAATTGCAATTTTTGGCACATTGCAAGGATATCTCTCCTTCACCAAGAGAAATGATTATGCTCTAATTTTAGCTATACCCCCCCGCCCCAAGCACCATTCAACTGTATTCTTGTACACTGCATTTGCATGTAAATCAGCACTAATTATTGGCATCTATTAGCATGATTACAAAATACAATGTTTACACACAGTATTTGGATTTCTGTGTTTGTTTAATATGATTCCCAGGATAAAGGATAAACAAAGTGATAAATTCTACATAAATTTTGCAGTCCCAGTTCTGTTAATATTCACTCAGATCTAAGTACTCGTATATTCTGTGGGGCTTGTTCTCAGGTAAGAATGCAAAAGATTTCATTCTTGGCTGCACACATGAGTCATAAGCAAATCTCAGAGCGGGACAGAAGTTCATATAACCCAAGCAAAATGTAACTCACCTAAAGCTTCTAACTCCCATCTGTTTATGCTCTCTTAAACCCTCATTGTTCATTTTTTTTGGATAGCAAATGCAGCTTTAGGGCAGACTCAATTCATAGCCCAAAGTTCAACATGTACAGGACACACATTCATTTTAAAAAAACCCACTGTTTCCCATTTTTCACACTTGCTTTGTATGTATTTCATATGAGTAAACAGGCAATATGCACCAGTGAAATGCATACTGCCAACTGTGTCAGCAACCATCAGATATTAAGCAGGATGCACAAATTACAGTAAAAGAAACAACCCAGTCCTAAATGTCTTGATATGAAATGAAGTTTTTGAGATTGGGTTCCTGCTCCAGAAGCTTAGGACTGTAAACATAAGCAACGCACAGTGGAAACTAACACACATGGACTCAGAATAGGGTGGCCCAGGGCAGTCCTCTTTTCTGTTTCAAGGTCTTCTCTGTTTCAAGGGCTGTCCATTCCCAATATTATGTAAAGAACCAGAAGAATGGAAAACAAGAGTTTTAAGTGGCCCATGAAGAAATGACCTCTGCATATCAGACAGAGCAGAACACATGGGTCAATTAGTCGCAATCTTCCCTACTATGGAAAAATACTTTTATTTATGTTAGTTATATCTAAATTTGTATCTCTATCTATAGGTACATACAGCAGATGCAAATTTAATGCAAATATGCATCCCCTTTTGTGCATATGTGATGCATTCCATATGCAGCCATCCTAATATGGATTTTGAAATGTGAATTTCAAAAATAAATAAATATTTAAAAAATAATAATAAAAAAATAAAATAGAATAGGAAAAAAGGAAAAACAATCAAATTTTATATCACAAGTGCCTCAGGGAAAAGGAAAAAAAAATTAATACTGGATGAACCAGAGACACATAAGTATATATGTATATGTGTTCAAGTACCCCGGTCCAGAAAGAAAAAAAGAGAAAAGGACAACGAATAAAACAAAATAGGAGTGCACAAAATAGGAGTGCACAAAAAGGAAAAAAAGAAAGAAAGAAAGAAATTAAGTAAGCCTTATCCATTCCCGGTTTTAATTAATGGAGTAAAACCTAGCAATTAACAAACAGATGGGTCAAAGTAATTCTGCTATTAAATTAAAGGTAATGCCTACAGAGGCTGGAAGGAAATAGCTGCCTCCCAAGAGCAAGCTTCACGGACCTTGATCAATATGTTTCTTCTCTCCTGGTTCCGTGATGTCTGGCGGCTTCTTCAGCGTAACGCAGGTATGCCTTTTGCCCCACGCTTATCCCACTGCGGCTGGGAGCCACCTTGAAGCTCGTGTTCGCTAACCCTTCCTCTCTCCTTCTCTTAGCGAACCTCACGTGCTGAGCCGTGTTTTGGCAGCACCTTTCAGACTCCCCTCGCCTGGGGGTCTTTTGCAGGGGTTTTGAAGGAGTTTGCTAACTCCGTTGTTTCTCCCCTCAACCGCAACGGGGTTTTTAGGAGTCAGCGCTCCTTTCAGATGGCCATCGCTCGCTCCGTCCCAAACCGGAAGTGAAATGTAAGTCCTTTCAATCTACGTTGTGTTTTTAGAGAAACGACAACGCAGAAAGAATCACAACCTGGAAGCATCACCCAAGGAGACCTTCTGCTGTGCTTTCTGCAACTGAACTAGTTTATCTCAGATTGGCCTTTTCAATCATCAGCGCGCTTGCAGAAAGCGTGGGATGAGTCCTTCCTGAATCTTCATTTGCGAAGAAAAGCCAGAGAGAGAGAGGGTTTTTAACTGTTTTAATAATGGTAATGATTTGATTCTTTTTAAAAACTTTTGTAATGTTTTCCACTGGAAAAGAACCCAGTGGACCAGGTAAAAGAATTAATTAAAACTTTAATTCATTTCGGAGAACACTCAGGATTCAAAATAAATAAGAACAAAACAAAAATTTTGACTAAGAATATGAGCACAATAGAAGAAAAAGAACTTCAAAGTATGACTGGATGCGAAATAGTAAAAAAAGTTAAATACCTAGGGATTAGTATTACAAAAAGAACCGGAGACTTGTATGATAATAATTATAAAAGATTATGGGATGGAATTAAAAAAGGACTTAGCTATTTGGAAGAGATTAAATCTTTCAATACTAGGGAAAATAGCATCAATCCAAATGATTATACTCCCTAGACTGCTACACCTTTTTCAAAACTTGCCAATAATTCACAACGAGAAGATATTTGAAAACTGGGAAAGAACATTAAAAGAGTATATTTGGGAGAGAAAAAGGCAAGAGTTAAATGGTGTAATCTGATAGATGACCAGAAAAGGGGAGGATGGGGCCTTCCCGATTTAAGAGTTTACTACAATGCGGCAGCCTTCATATAGCTAAGAGACTGGATAATTTTAAAAAATGAAAAAATACTGAATGTAGAGAGACAGAATACACGTTATGGTTGGCATGTGTATCTGATTTACAGGAAAAATAAGGTAAATAAAGACTTTGACAACCACTGTGTCAGAAGAGGGCTGCTCAAAGTTTGGTTGAGATATAAAGATAAATTTTATTATAAGATTCCAATTTGGACCTCGACGCAGGAGGCGTTCCAGTCAAGATAGAATAGTTCCAGCCCCTGGTTGAGATACTCAGATTTAACGGAAATTAGCAATGAAGGTATAAGAGTTCTTAAAAGTAAAGAACAAATAATTAGGCAATTCAATATCAATTGGTTTTCCTATCTCCAACTAAAGGAAAGGTTTAACGAAGACCTGAAAGAGGGTGGAATAGAGACAGAACCTAATGAACTAGACAAGTTAATCTGGGCCGAATCCTCAAAGAAACTAATATCTAAGATTTACAAACTTTTGCACGCCAGAAAACTAGAACAAGAAACTATTAAGGATTATATGGTGAAATGGGCCCAAGACGTCGGTCACAATATAACCTTGGAGGACTGGGAAACAGTAAGAAGAAGGACCATGAAATTCACAGCGTGTCAATCTTTAAAAGAAAATTACCTTAAAGTATCTCATAGATGGTACTTCACACCAATAAGATTAAACAAAATGAAGATAATGACTAACAAAAATTGCTGGAAATGTGAAAAGACCCAGGGCTCCTTGATACATCTATGGTGGAAGTGCCCTAAAGTAAAGAAATTCTGGTTTAAAATACATGATCAGATTAATAATATCTTTGAGATAAAATCAGAGTTTTCCCCAGAGCTTTATCTATTAAATATAATCAAAGGACTAAACAAGGCGGAAGAGGGAAGATACTGGAAAAATATAATGTATATGATTTCAGTGGCCATATTGATTGTTGCGAAGAAATGGAAGTTAAAAGAAGAACCATCTATTAATGAATGGAGGGATAAGTTATGGGACTTAATCGAGATGGATGAGCTAACAAACAGATTGAGACAGGCTAACAACCAAAGGACTAAAGTGGTCTGGAAACCAGTGCTAGACTTTTTGGAAAATTCTGGGGAGCTAGACAACACTTTTATTGGAATACCTATCAGTCAGGAAGGAAATGAGGTTAACTCAGAGAAAAATTAGACAAATTCTCTCTATGTATAATTATATAAATGATTTAAACAGTAAATATTATGTTCGGTATTTGCCGTGCTGTTTATGGCAATATAGTGCCACATTTATAAGAGACTATTAACAAATGGTAAAACAGAAATATAGGGGTGAATTTAGTATAGAGGTGAGGGGATTGGAGCAGAAAATATTGGTAATAAGATTAGATATGTATGATGATAATATGGAGGTTTAAAGGGGACTATAGAGAAACATTTAAGGAAGGGAACATACCAACACAAGGAATATATAAAGGAAGTCCATAGGAGAAGACTCATATACTAGTATTTATGAGGTAATGATAATTTATACAAATAGATTCGGAAATTTGATTAAGGGAACAGTTTGTACATATCAACAATGTTATCTGTTATAGTATTTAGAGATACAGAGACAACCTGTGTGATAATAATTGTATAAACTTATTTTATTGTATTTTTTCTGGTAAAATAACAACCAGAAGAAAGAAGATATAAAGGATAGACAACATGACTTATACACATGTTTGTAAAATAGGAAATGTAATGTACAAATGTATAAATTATGAAAACTCAATAAAAAGTAAAAATGAAAAAAAAACTTTTGTAATGTTTTAGTTGTGTTTTTAAAATTATTTTAAACCACCTTGAATCTTATATTGGGAGAAAGGCAGGATATAAACCCAATCAATCAATCAATCGAAGTAACTCCCACTGAGTTAATTGGGACTTACTCCTGAGGAAGTGGATTCAGAAGCGCATCCTAAATGTCATATATTGATTGTTGACATCTTCAATAGGCAGCTGCCTGGTGATTATGCAAACTCAGAGATTGGAAAAGTTACTTGTTATATGGCCATTGCAATGCAGCCCCAAAAAGGACCTTCTCCAAGCCTAAGCAGGCCACCTCCAGATTTGACAGGCCCTTACTGAAGTGTCCTCTCCATTGACGCCCCCTTGTCGTGGGAGAGAGGCTTGCGTACCCTAATGATGTTTTGAGCTATGCTGGCGGTGGCATAATAGCCACTGGTAGGGTCTCCCATGCCAGACAGGTCAAAACCGAAGGGTCTGACAAAGAGCATCAAAGGGCAGGATGGGCTCTCTAGCCTTGTGGCAACCGTCCTAGGAGAAGGAAAACTCTAATCCCAAACCCAGGCAGATGGTGCTCGTCCAACCCTGTAAGGTCAACCATCTAAGAGAAGGAAACTCTAATCAAACCTACGACCCGAGGACCTTGCTGCTACTGTTCATGCTTGCAAGGCCATGGCAGATGAATCTCTGGTTTAAAGGGTGAGGCCAGTTCTGTGCATGCTGCGCTCCACCAGAAAAATCCATTGCACAGGCTCGAAGGACTGCTTTTTGCAACCGGACTTGTTTATCTCGGATTGGCCTTTTTAGTCATCAGCGCGCTTGCAGAAAGCGTGGGATGAGTCCTTCCTGAATCTTCGTTTGCGAAGAAAAGCCAGAGAGACTGAAGTGTACTTTGTAACTTTCCTGTATTAGTGAGTTTACCTGCAGTTGGCAGCTGGTGGCTTCCATGTCATTGGGGCAGTGTATTCACTATAGGTTTCAGCCCCAACTGTAAAGGATCTATCCAAGAGTCTGAACTTGTTTCGGAGACAAAATTCAGGACCTTGGATAGCTCCTTTAAAGAAAGCCCAGATGTCCACTGACATCAAAGCCACCAGCCAGCATTGTTTACCAGTCAACTGCAGCCTGCCTTTGGCACCTGGAAACTGCAATTTCAATTTCCCTCCATGCTTCTGCTGTGGTGTCACTCTGAGTTATTGTGGGAAATTTAAGTGGCTCCCAAACCTACCCACATGGTGCTGCCTGGAGTGGAAGGCAGTTTGAAAGAATGCATGAGACAGGAATTAGTTATAGACCTCCTAGGGCCCATAGATCCTGGCAGCTGCCAGGTGTTACCACATCTGACCGTGAGGACTGAATGCAAAACCCCCAAACCCTACTGGGATATCATATTGTCTTTGCTGAATTCCTATTATCATGAGATGCCCTTCATTATGTTACTACAGATTGTCTCTAGCATCTCTTCAAAAGGACCTTTCACATACAGGGTTACAGGCAACCAAGGCAGATAAACCAAGATTGTAATCTATAACCAAGTACTAATTTAAAAGCAATTTCACAACTGCATAGCTGACTGAACTGTTCCCCATAAGGAATTTATTCACCAAATTGCCAGCCCACCCTTTCTGAAGAAAGGCTTCAAAAATGTCCAAGAGTTTTTACTGAATCTCCCCTGCACTTGCTTTTTTTTTTTAATTGGAAAAAAAAACAGCTTTTCATTAGCACAGGGAAGGCCTCTAGGTTGTTTACATGCTGTTCTTAGAGGGAGCTCAGTCAACAGTTCAATATTCCAAATCTTGAGATTCAAGGCTTGTTGTTGGTTAACTAAATACGATGGTAAGTTTTTTGCTCCTTGAAAAGTCAACAAATATAAGCTCTTTCCAGGTGACATACACAGGTCAATAGCTATCTTGTTGCATGAAGAAACATTTACCATTCCTCTCTCACCAAGCTGGGACCAACTTCCTAACATATATTTCAGTTTCCCAGACAATCATTTTTTTCCCAATTTTTTTTTAAAGAAATGTGGCATAATTCAGCAGTAGGTAAGCCCAAGAAAAGATCCTTGTTTTTATTTCCCTTTGAAACTGGAAGTATGCATCTTACATAGTTTTTTGATATTTAATTGCCTGATAAGTGAAATTATTTTGGTTTTTTTAAAAAAAATCTTTATTTTGCTTAGTTAAAAAGGCATCCCAAAGTCCCATTTAAAAAAAAAAGTAAATCATTTTAATACAAGTATTTATTAAAACTGCTGATGGCAGACATCATCTTTCACATAAGTCCCAATGCCTCTTCCAAGATTAAGATTAGAATCCTGTCAGGGATATATCTGTGCGTAACTTGGAGTTACACATGCCTATGACTTTTTTTCTTTCTCATTTTGCATACCTCTTTTTTGGATGTTGGGAGACATAGAGCAGATGCAAATTTAATGAAAATATGCATCCCCTTTTGTGTATATGTGATGCATTTCATAAGGAGCCATCCTAATATGGCTTTTGAAATGTGAATTTTAATTGTCATGCTGCTTTTAATGTCTTTTAATGTTTGTAATTTTTATTGAAATTATGCTTTTAATCTACATTGTGTTTCTAACTGGTGTGTTTTAATAATGGTAATGGTTTGATTCTTGGTACTGCTATGGTAATTGCTGCCAACTGCCATTGCTATTGCCTCCAGAAGCTGAAAAGAACAAACAGGCCCAGCTCCATCATGCCTAGACCCAGCAACTGAGTCTAGGCAGTTGCTGGGTCCTCCATCCATTCCAACTGCCCCTACTGTGGCCTCAAAGGGAGAAAAGAACAGGCAGTATTAAGTTGGATTTTATGCCCTTCTGAACTGCCACTCCCTTTTCCTTGTGTGTTGTGTCTTGTTT
The DNA here is from genome assembly GCA_030847615.1 of Gambelia wislizenii. Taxonomy (NCBI): domain Eukaryota; kingdom Metazoa; phylum Chordata; class Lepidosauria; order Squamata; family Crotaphytidae; genus Gambelia; species Gambelia wislizenii. The sequence continues at coordinate 32,427,201 of JAUMIR010000005.1, forward strand.
AGATTGTAAGTGTGTGGGCAGGGAACTGTCAAATTAAGAATTTGTAAGCTGCTCTGGGAGTTTTTTTTGTTTGTTTGTTTTTGCTTTTGTTTTGTTTGTTTGTTTGTTTGTTGTTTTGTTTTGTTTGGGTTTTTTGTTTTTGTTTTTTGTTTGTTTGTTTGTTTGTTTGTTGTTTTTTTGTGGGGGGGGTTTTTTGGCTGAAGAGCAGGATATAAATACTCTGAATGGATGAATGGATGGATGGATGGATGGATGACTGAATGGACTGGCTGTGTGAGGAAGGAATTAGGAAGCAACCGGGCAGCATCCATCCCAGTTGCAATTCTACAGCTGGGGAAAGAGAGCTAAGATTGCTCTCCTGGATCTCCAGTGAGTCCCTAACAGAGGCCATCATGGCAGCAATTTCCCAGAGCTTTAACATTGTTTTCTGGGGAGCAGGAACAGCATAGATCTTGATGTAGAGCTTGATAACTTGATGTAGGTTCATCGACTAAGCTGGTAGCATCTTTTATCTGGAGGACCCCATTGGCTGGCTGCTCTGGGAAATGATAGCTACCCTCTTGGACAGATCTATACTGTTTCCTTACTGGTTAGTGTCCCACATGTTATTTGTATCTACCTTACACTGTTCTTATTGGAACAGTTTGCAAATTCAACTAGATAATATCATGTGTGCTTTTGGGGTGCTAGGTAAATCATAAATATTTGTACTGGACCATCTCCTAATATGATGTGTCTAATAATGTAATTTGCTGCCAGGTCAGCTTCAACATACAGCGACCCTATAAATTAAGAGACCACCAAGAGCCCTGCTCATCAGAAGAAGGTACTGCAAACTCAGGACTAGGGCTTCCTTGATTGAATTGATCCACTGTAATGTGGTCTTTCTCTTTCTTTACTGCCTTCCACTTTACCAAGCATTATCATATTTTCCAATGAGTCATGTCATCTCATGATATGTCCAAAGTATGGTTGCCTCAGTTTAGTAATTTTGGTTTCCAGGAAAAATTCAGGCTTGATTTGCTCTAGGATCGATTAATTTGTCATTTGGGCAATCCAGCTTTCACAACCAAGAATAGAAATTGGAAATGCTATGGCCTGGATGAGTCTGATTTTGGTATTCAATAATGTATCTTTACACTTGAACAATAATCTCTTATTATTCTGCCCTTCCAAGTCCTAGTTTCCTTCTGATTTCTTTACTATCTAATGCAATGGAGATATTAGCTGAAGGTGAAGCTGTTTCTGAAGTACCTCTGTTGTTTGTTACCTGTGTTTGTTACTTTTATGTAAATCTGTCCTTTTGCAGTCAGACAGATGAGCCCTTATGATATCAAAGAGGCACAACATGTAAGTGTTGGAAGGAACCCATTGTTTCTGGGCCAGCAGCCTGTACAAACAGGCACTGCACCATACAGATAAATGGGGCCCAGAGTCTGAGTAAAACCTATCTAACCCAGAGTTAGTGGAGAGAAGGCTTAATCTTTGGCAGCTGGCCAGGTAACTAAACACACCTAACAGCTGCAAAAGTTACATGAAGCACCCAAACAGATGCTACAATTGCCATGAGGCCTCACAACCCATGCAGAGATATTTACAACACACATGACAGACTGGGAGTTTTCCCAAGACCTGATTGCTTCTGGGGCTTGTGGATGGTTCATTGATAGACAATAGAATGGGTCTAGACCATGTTCCATTACTGCCAGGTCTTGTGCAACAATAAAATTCGATATTTGCAGTAATTGGGAAAGTTACTACTTTGACTATAAATCCCAGAATCCTCCACTCCCTGCCTTGCTTTGAATAGCACTATGGACCCAAGTGCATGCCTCACCACCTCTTCTCCCTCCCCATACCAGAGCACTAACATTTGTCCTAAACTAATGAGCCTTGGCATTAGCTGAAAATAAATAAAGATAGATGTCAGGGTTTTAATGACACCTCATACCCCCAAATTAGATTTTCTCCTTCTCCAGCACTGCTTGCTTTGAGATCTTATTCTCTGATGAAAAACTCAGGGAAGCTTAACAATTCCCAGCTGCTTGAGATGGTGCCCTGAGACATGGCAATCCTGCAGGTAATGGTATTATGGTGAGACAGCATGTTATTGCTGAGCCCACGATCCTTTACTAGAACCCCAGTTAGTTAATTTTCCAAGCATTGGAATAAAAGAGGGAAACATGGCTGGAATTCACTAAGGCAGTTACAAATCCGTAATCACCTTAGTTCCATAGGTACGTACTGTCTTCTGGCCCAACTTACTGCCAATCCCCACTAACTAGACAGCAGCTACTGTACTCAACAGTTCCCAGATAAGTCTGATAACTTGTAAAAACTAACATTTATTTTGTCTTAATATGTGGATGTTTTGGTGCTATAAGTTACATATATAAATTCTGTTTAGAAAACACTGATGAAGGAAGCTGAAACAGTTGGAAAATATCTAGATCTAGCTGTCTTTTTGTTGCATTGCTGACATATTGGAAATGAACTGACTTATTTATTTATTTTTGCTGGCTTGCTGATACATTGGATTTATGTTCATTTATTGGAAGAAGATAATAGTACTACTGTGAAGAATTTTTTATTATGGATAAACTGGACTTATGTTCACGAATTATAAGAGTGCATATGCAATATATAAAATGGAATACATAGTTTTCACAGTTTTTCATCCCTGTGAGCCCTGTGTGCGGTGGCATGGACTCATGCCTTTGTTGTTTGGTGAGCACCAGGGCCCCCACCCCACATTCTTGTCTTTCACCTAGGTGGAAACGACCTGGGGCTTTTAAAGGGGAAGGCTTTGATTTTGCAGGCAATCCATGATATGGAAGTGGCCTGAAGTTACGGTCCTGTGGTCTGCCATCTTGCCAAGACAACTATGGTCTGGGGATGGGGATCCCTGCCTGATTGATAGGGCAAGACAGAGGGTAAATAGGGAAATATGCAATGCCCTCGCAGCGGGGCTGGGCTTTTACCTTCCTCAAATTGTGCTTGAGAGACCTAAGCTCTACCAAGTAGATGGGGTACATCTCTCAGACATGGGTAACCTAATATTTTGGGGAGATCTTCAGCAGGGGTTGAGGGACCTCTTGGACAACCTAGTGGGGGATAGGGACTAAGCGGATGCTTGCTCCTTATCTGTGGCCAGATGAAGGGGGAGGCATAGAGTACAGTGAGCACCTATGGGACCAATTTTGGTGAAGGGGGGTCTCGGAAACTGCCACTTTAGGTTATGTGACGGGGGTGAATGAGACTCACCTTGGGGCTCACCTGAAGGATAGACCCTCAACTTAACTCTCATCACTTGGGTGATGGAATTTTGGGTTGGCCTTCCAGATGCGGGCTGGCTGGGGAGCAACCCCATCTCTTGGGGTTCCTCTCTGGGGCCCAGGTGTTTGCCCTGGGTAAGCTAGGGAGTAAGGTCTAGGATAGACCTACTACCCCAGCTGCTCCTGAACTAGGTTGCCTTCCCCCACTGAGGATCTTTAGGGGTTAATAAATAGGCAGGATTAAACGAAGCCCATTTATTGTATTCCATCTTTTGTGTCTGGTCTCTTTATTTCCCTGAATCGGTCGGCAGTAATGGCGTTATGTTTCTGCTTTCCTCATTCGCGGAATTACAGCGTTTTTATCACTAGTCTAATAAAGGAAATTATCAGGTGGTTTTAAAAAGCCCCCAAGGAACTTGTGAGAATGATGTCACTGTACTGGCAAGGGGCCCTGATTTCACATGTGTCACCCGCCTGGTATGCTTGCTCTGTTCTCCCTCCATGCTGAAGCGATGAAACAAGAGAATGATGTCATGCAATATCAGGACCCTTTGGCAGTACAGTGACGTCATTCTCACAAGCTCCTTGGTTTTGTTTTTTTTAAAGCGTCTGATAATCTCCCATGTCCTAAGACCTCTGTGGTATATTAGGACAGTGCCATAGAAGCATTTATCCTTGGCAAAACCTGATTAGGGATGCAAAGGCACTTCAAATCATGCCATTTTTAAAATAAGTCTTAGAATAATGTTGAATCATGCGGTGTTAACTTATGTGTGTGTGTGGAACTGTACGTGTTCAAGATGGTAGATTGCCATCTAGATAAAAGCCAGATATTAGTTTGCTCAGAGACTTAATGGCAACAGATGTATAGCAGCAGAGTAATAGCATTCCAACTTCCCATAGGCCCAGCACCTACAATGTAACATAGCATAAAGTACATTCTACCTCAGGATATTGCTCATGGAGAAGGAGAAAACAGGAGACACACCACACTGGACAGAAGCAGCCAGCAAGTTTTTTGCATGACAGGTTTGATTAGAAGCCTTATATATGCATGATAAGAACATGACATTTCAGCAAGTGACACTTTAAGGCCAGCTCTACTAGTCTCTGCTTTTCCCCAAATACTGTATTATCCTTTCCACCTTTCTACCAAGCAAAGAAAGATGGAAAGAGAAGGACAGCAGGGATCCAATCACTATTCCTATGAACAATAGGGATATCATGGCCTCAATCCTATAATTAGTCCCTACTAGAGTAGACCTATTGAATCAGTGAATTTATCCATGTGTTAAGCACCATTCATCAATTGACTACAGGTCTGCTCTAGCTGGGATTAACCAACAGGATTCATGGGTGCCATCTTGTTGGTGTTTTACACAGACATAAGCTCCTAAACACATGTGGTTGTACATTTTTGACCACCACTTAAAGTTAGGTAAGCAGAGTCCCATAATTGTAATCATTTCACATGCAGTTGCACATTTTGGGGTGGTGTGTAACTGTTCATCAATGCCTTCAATATAACACTTTTTCCGCTGGGATTGCAGAGTTGGCCATTATGAATTCTTCATTACACAATGTTCACAGATACACAACTGGCTGCACAAGGCTGATATGCCGCAAAAGGATGATGTAGTGCAGCTATCATTTAAATATCTAAGGACTTTTTCAGACAGGACTTACCGCGCAAGGAGGCTCCAGAACAGTTATGACACTGTCGCGTGGTAGGGGGTCCATTTCGGATGATGCCGTCCCTCTCTCGGCAACGTCCATGACCGTTCTGGGTATGATTGAAGGCAGCTGTGCCATTTTTTACTCATGGAAGTTGTCCGTGGGTAAAAAATGGCATGGCTGCCTTCAATCATACCCGGAACGGTCACAGATGATGCTGAGAGAGGGACGGAGTCATCCAAAACGGACCCCCTGCCATGCAACAGTGTCGTAACTGTTCCGGAGTCTCCTTGCGCGGTAAGTCCTGTCTGAAAAAGTCCTAAGTGTCATACCCTCTCTCCAATAGTTCACATAGGAAAAACAGGACATTTGTGGCCAAATAACACCAGACTGTGGTCAAGATGGCAAAAGGTTTTAATGAGGAAAAGCACATGGACTAGGAAAAACTGCAGCAGTTTGCTTTTGCCTGAGTCTGCTGGGAAGGGTAAAATTCTGCCCCCACATCTCATCTCCCCACTGCTGAGTTAACTTCGTGAAAACTCCTTTTTCACTCTGAACTCATTTGGCAGCAATTGAAGTAAGTGGAAGACAAAGGAGGGAAGCAGGAGAAAGAGAGAAAAACTGGTACATTTTAAAAGCAGCTGAAAAAGTGATAAGATAGAAGGATTCTCCCTGCTAAATTGGAACATTTGGACGGCTTGGAGGGTATGTTTGCACTACACAAGTATCATATAGGATTTGGGCCTATGTTTCTAAGACATTTTAAAACCTCTGATAGCTATAAAGTGGCATGTAACTATTATACATACATAACAGACAACCACCCGGATCCTGAAGAATGGTGGATCCGGGGGAGGTGTTTTAACGAGGCGCAGGGAGGCGAGCCCATGGGCTGGCCTGGGCGTGGACACGCCCCGGCGGGAGGAGTCAAGGGGAGGCGCCAGGCAGGACCTATTTCACCCCTTGCCTCCCCTGGTCTCCTCCTCTCTGTTACATCATACATAACATTCCATAAGCAGTTTAAGCTCCCCTGGTGGGAATACAGAAATGAACACCTTCCTCTGGTCCAGAAATAACTGAACAGGAATGCTCATGAGTAAGACAGAATAAAATCCAAATGCAGTTAAGTCAGAATCTGATCCACTACTCTAAGGATTTTAGCAGACAAACCCCTTAAAACATTCTTTTGTTGGTATAAAAAAAATCAATTTTTATCCTAGCAAAAGAACTCCCCCCTCCACTCTCCCAGCAAAGGCGTCCGCCGCAATGAAGGAGGAAGTGAATGCCCTCGTTTGAAATCCCGCAAGACTTCATCACGCTGGAAATTCAAATACTGTATAAAACAAAAAATAAAACACAAAAAGTTACACAAAGCACAAAAACACACTTAAAAACTTCCAAGTAAACCAGGGAAGGTTTTAAAAAGTGTGTCACCTATCTGGATGTCACGATCTCACCAGAAGTATTCTGGCCTGTTCTGCCATTCATGAGGTAAGTACAATAGGACCCCTCTATCCACTGATTCATTATCAACTGATTCAGTTATCCACAGGACACAAAATAGCACACCTACCATAGAGTTTTCCTAGAAAGAGTATCTTCTCTAGCCATTTTCTAGGTCCTCCAAGGCAACTCTATGGTATTTTATCCCATTATTTTCAATGGTGTTCACTATTATCCACAGTTTTCGGTATCTACACACACACCCCAGAACCAACTCCCAGCGAATACTGGGATCCTACTGTATGTGGAAAAAAAGACACAAGGTTACACATGCCGGCTATGCCGGCAAAAAAATGGCACAGCTGATATATTGATGGCTTGGGCTGTCAATAAAATAGATCAGCTTAAGGACAAGACATACATGTGGAAAAGGCTATGTCGTCTAATATGTGCACCCTATCACATTTGTGTGGTGTCATTATGATGCCATATTTAGTGCATCTGATAAAGTCCTCAGTCAACTCTTCGAAAACACATTTGTAGTCTTGAGGTTATCTCATCAAATGCCAGTAGAAAGTAGGAGAGAGAGCAAAATGAACATTCCATTATGTAGGTTATTATAGGTATCTACCTGCATTCAACATACTCATTTATTCCTCTGTTCTCTTCCACGTGGGAATTCCCCTGGGATACATGCAGAGAAGTAATAACAAACTGGTAATGAATGTATGAATTAGCCACCTGTCTTGCCATTTTTCAACCCAAAATAAACTAGCAATAGGAAGCTCTTAGTAAATCTGTAGCTAGAAGAAAAGTATTAAGCAAGCAGAGAAGTTCACACCTGAGACAAATTGTCACAAATGGAACTTGCCTTGTAACCAAAAGCAAGCTACAGTGTCATAAAAGAAAGAGGAATCAATAGCTGGGCAAAATTTCATATGTTGTTTTGAATAAACCAGCTATTATTTTTATTTTTATTTTTATTTTCCCTGAGCTTCCAGGTGCTAAGGAAAGACCTGCAACCAAACAGCTCTGGGCTCTGCATCTTAAGGAGGCCATTGTAGCCTCTAAAAGCACCAGATCCTGTCTGAACATGGAAGCTAAACAGGGCTGGCCCTTGTTAGTACTTTGATGGAAGACCAATGAATACCAGGTACTTGTAGGCTATGGAGATTTTCAGACCATTTTTTAGAGTGCCTAGGGCGGGAGGAGCTTTCGGGAGAGGGACGGCGATCTTGCGCAGCAGGGGGGCATTTTCGGACACCGTTGTCCCTCTCCCGAAACCATCCGTGTCACTTCCGTGAAGCTTCGGAAGCCGCAGAGCCATATTTTAATCACGGAGGTTGCCCGTGATTAAAATACGGCGCTGAGGCTTCCAAAGCTTCATGGAAGTGACACGGATGGTTTCGGGAGAGGGACAACGGCATCCGAAAACGCCCCCCTGCTGCACAAGATAGCCGTCCCTCTCCCGAAAGCTCCTCCCACCCTAGGCACGCTGAAACGCGGTCCGAAAATCTCCTATGTTTCAGAGGAAGGAACTGGCAAAACCACCTCTGAGTATTCCTTGCCTAAGAAAGCCATATGAAAATCATGGGGTTGCCATAAGATGACAGATGACTTGAAGGCACATACATACACACACTGACAAAACAGTTTACAGTATGTGTCCAGAGAGGAGTGGCAACAACTGTGAGAGGGCTGGAAACTACATCCTGTAAACAACAGCAGAAAGAACTAGATTGGTTTGGCCTAGGAAAAAAGAAAGAGTGACAGGAGATAGAATAGTTGCTATTGGATACAGAACTGGTTTATCCTCAGTTGCTCCAGAAGGCAGGACTTGAAGTTGCAGGGAGCAAAGAACTTCATAATGGTAAGAGTTGTTCAATAAGGGAACAGACCACCTCAGGCATTGGTGGGTTCTCACTCTCCTTTGTTGGAGGCACTGAAGCAGAGGGTGGGGGACTGGGTTTCTGTGACACCTGATGCACCTACACATATAGAAAAGGCTCTTCTCTTCGAATTGTTGCTCTCTACACAGTGAGGAAGGTGGCAACAGGCAGGAGGAGAGAGGATAGACTTGTCTCCCCTCCTCTCCCATTCAATTTAAACATATTCCAAATGCTTGAATAAACATATTCCAAATGCTTGTCTTTTCCATATCTTTCACAGTATACTGATAGACTTCTTCTAATGGTTGACCCTCTTATTCAGTTCCTTTTAAAATGAGTGGAGATCCTAGGTTCCAAAGTCATGTGAAAGCACAAACCTAATATAATGGAAAAGTAAAGAAACAAGACTTTTAAAACAAAATTCCCTACAGTGCTAGCATTTCAAAGAGACTTCCACACAGTGTGAAAAAACAGAAATCATTAAGCTTAGCCTGAGGAACTGAATGTAAATTAGTTCCACAGAAACCTCACTGATATCCCAGAATGTCTTTCAATAAGCATTAAGTCTACTCTGTCTTGTCCACGAGCCAATAACTGCGACTTTAATCTAGAACTTGCACAATCTTTGGGGCCTTATGGCAGGTCTCTATGAGGGAAAAGTCTCTTGACATAGGACTGTGTACAGAACATGGAACAAATTATTCTCTTCCCTTTCTTGATGAGAAACAAATTTCTTATGAACAAACCTCAGACTAATCTCATGCTGAAGTAGGCCAGGGGCTTGACAAATGCATAGCAACAAGCTGTAACTTGGTTAAGCAAAATGTGTACATAATGCAAAAATGTGTACAGAAGTGCCCATATTAGAAACATGGAAGTAAAGAGGGAAATGCATCTTCCAAAAAATTGGTACACACACATTTCTTTGCCACCCAAAGAAAGACTCATAGATCCATATAGAAAAGATATGGAGCAAGAATGGCAGCACAAAACTAAGAAATTCAATGGGAACGAGACTGACAGATTTTTCACATCTCTACTGAAGAATTTGACATTTAGGAAGGAATCCTAGTTGAGATACCTTTTCTTCTGTGCCTTTAAAAACACCAATGTTGTTAGAAATTCAGCAGGTTCAACCCTTCCCTGAATGGAAGATAATTATGAAATAAACTGTATCTGCTGGATTTCTGCCTGTAAGATAGCTGTCAAAGTCTTTGAGTTCCTGCTAGGGAAATGGCAGAGGCTTTCACTGCCCTGGCATTAACTGGGTGATTCAAAATGGATAGCCAAGTGAGCCTTAGATCAAGTTAAACTTTGTAAGAACCTTGTGGGTGGACTGCCAGTAATGACTACTGCAAGCAATAATAGAAAGTAAGAGGAGTTCTACCTCCAGACCTTTTCTTATATAATTGACCAAAAAAATGAACTGAGTCCCTCTGGAAACCACTGCTATACTCCAAAATGAAAGCCTGAAGTAGTTTTTACAGACAAGCGGCAAAAGCTTATGTGATGAAAGTAGACTTTCTGATGTTTTAACCTAGTTTAACATCTCTGTAAGATTTCTCCAACTGACAGCTCAGCTTCTGCAATGACATGGAATATTCACAAATATTTTAATGGGTGCTTATTAGTTATAGAGTTCTGATAATCATGACAAGTACTATGATGGAAAAACATTTGGAACAGGAAGTGCAAGGTGCTGAAACAGAATCAGAAAATTAGGCCCTAAAATCTGCAAAGCTGAAAGTCAAAGATTTAAGGAGGCAGCCCAGACACTGATGTGGAGAAAGCCCAATAGCTTGTTGGTAGCATGCAGTTCGGGAAAGAGAAACAAAGAGTCAGAAAGTCAAAAAACCAAAGAGACAGGGGCATAAAGGAGACAGAGAGGAGAGATGAATAACATGTAGTGTTTCAAGTTAATGAACCAAAATTTCATTAGTTTCATAAGCTAATGGCCTTAGCATTTTTATGATGCGTTTTTATGAAACGTAATTCCTTCTTTAAGATTTCTTTGCTATGAATTATTCTGAGTCTAGATAGGTTCCTGATTATCAAGTGTAAACAACTGCCATCCCATAGATCTGTAACATCACTTCATTAAGAAATTTGCAGGCATTGCTGATGGTGTCATGTTAGTGCCCCTAATGAGCCCCACCTCCAGAAACCCCAAAAACTGGCTTATTAATAATTTGGCTGATTAATGTGGTCTTCCACCGGGATGAGAGGTAAAATATCAGGGACTCACTGTAAGGATCCCAAAAGGTATGTGTTCAAAGCCATGCATTGCCCAAAGGAAGAACTAGTGACAAATTTCAAACTATGAAGAAACATACTGAGGTCAAAAGGACATTGTTTGCACACACCCAGGGGACAGACAATGATTCCAATAGGTGGATGGAGTAACACTTTTGTCTAAAAGGTATCAAGCTCCCCTTCCCCAATCATCCAGCCATTAAAGAGACAGCTAAAGCTTTGTAAATCTAATCACCAGAACATTTAAGGCAGCTTCAACACATTAGCATCTTCAGACACCTATTGTCAAAACCAGGAGTTTTTCCTGAAACTCATTGTGCAATCTTTGGAGACACCTGCAATCTATTGTTTCAACTTATGAAACTCCTCACTTCAGGACACATTTTTAGTATAAATACTGGCCCCAAATCATGCCTCATTATGCACAGAGCCTATTCCTAAGGGTGCCATGTCCCTCTGTGTAGCCAGGATACACAGAGCTTCTTCTTGGGGACACTACATCTCTCTGTGTTAGCCACTCCAGATTCATTCATCCATGCTGCCAGTCTGCTTGATGACTTTGGACTACAAGACAGGCATCATGTATCCCCAGAAATCTCCTTACCTACCCCTCTGGCAACATTTCTTCTTCCATTCCTACTGGTCTTGTGTGAATGCTTTATCGTATGAACTTGCCACGGGTCAGCATAAGAGGGGCGCTCCAAAAAAGCGATACAAGGACTCCCTGAAACAACATCTCAGGCTCAGCCAAATTGATCCCCAACAATGGTCCACCCTGGCCTCACATCGGGAGGCATGGAAACGCACTATCCACAATGTTGCAGCCTTATTTGACAACTCACGCCGAACAAGTCTTGAAGAGAAACGACAACACAGAAAGTATCACAACCCAGAAACATCACCCAAGGAGACCTTCTGCTGTGCTTTCTGCAACCGGACTTGTTTATCTCGGATTGGCCTTTTTAGTCATCAGCACGCTTACAGAAAGCGTGGGATAAGTCATTCCTGAATCTTCGTTTGCGAAGAAAAGCCAGAGAGAGAGAGGTGTGTGATTGGTGTTATTATTTTTAAGTCTTTAATAAATATCATTCTTAATTTTTCATTTTGCATTTGTGTGCATCTGTTCAGAGTTAGTAAAGGTATTCAGTTCCTTCTCTCTGTTGCCCCCTTTCGCATGGCTAAGGTTGGGTTGCTGCTAATTTCCCCAACATATTAGAAACTTGATATTTCTGTGGAATTTCCACAAGCATTTACTTAGGGTAACAGTCAGCACATGAAATCAAATACCAATGAATTCATACACCTTCCTGCAACACAGGGGACCACCAATGTAAACTTGGTTTTTCGTTAAAAGGCAAGAAGCAATGTTTATAAAGGAGGCAGTGTGCTATAGTGGTTTGAGCATTGGACTATGACTCTGGACACCAGGGTTTGAATCCCCACTCAGCCATGAACACCTTGGGCAAGTCAGTCTATCAGCTTCAGAGGAAGGCAATGGCAAACCTCCTCTGGACAAATCTTCCCAAGAAAACCCTATGATAGTATCAGGTATTAGCATTCCCAAACTCAGAGCACAAGCTTTAAGGTTCATAAAAAAACCTTATTGCCAGAAACCCAGGAAGCATACAATACGAAGTTATTGCTGAGAATGAGAACCTAATGGATACACTCTAAATTAAAAGCATTTTACAATCAACAAAATCTGGCGGGCTGCATAACCATTGGTTATCCATCATCCACTGATACAACCATTCCTTAAACCAAAAGTTACCGCCTTTCCAGCATCTCTAGCCTTGAAACTAAAGCTGTTAAGTACAGATGCCTTGTTATCTCCTTTCCCAAGAAAAGCCCAAACAGTTACACCCACGTCATTTCACCCCTACACAAACTGCTATGCACACTCTACAGCAAGACCACAGAGAAACTAATAAATATGGAAGGAGCAGGAGCATAGGGGACCATTCCTGACAGGTAGGTTCACTTTAGGGTCGCCATAAGTTGAAAACAACTTGAAGGCACACAACAACAGCAACAATAACAACGCTTATAATGACAAGAGGGTTTACTTTTAGGTTTCACCATGTTGCCATGAAGTCCAGTAATCAGAGATAACTATCTAAGTAGTTGACAGAACATTTACCAGACCCTGGTTTTAATTTAATCTAACTAAGCTTGGCACATCTTTCAGCTAATTAGATTTCCAGCAGGCACCAAGCATTTGTACATCAATTGGAAGCAATAGTCAACTGAGAGCTAGTGTACATATAATAGCCACAGAGTTGAACGGAAACCAAAGAGGCCTGGTTTCAAATCCCTACTCAGCTATGAAACTTACAGGATGATCTTGAAACAACTGTTCTTCCTGTCTCACACTAAGCTACATTACAAGGCTATTGGAGGGATAAAATACCATGAGCAATCATGCTGTTGGCAGGATAAAAATGGAATGGGTGAATCCTGTGTTTCATTGAAGAAAGGTGCAGTATCATATAAATATTATAAATTTAATAAACAGAAGAAAAGCCAGAGAGAGAGAGAATAAACAGATTATGTAATTCTTAATTTATTCATGAGGTCTTAAATTGCATGCATCAGGGATTCTGAGAAGTGTTTACAGATAGATGCTTAGTTTGATTGTCCACATATCATCAGTTCAGACTGTAAGATCTCTCACCTGCTTATTCCATGCTAACAAACAGCTTGTGTGCTTTTTATTAGCTGCTCTAGCAACTCTTTGTGTTTGCAGTGTTTACCATCTACTACAGGCCAAGGTAGCTGTGCCTTATATGTCAGTGGGGCAGGGAATCAACTCCAGATTTTTGTCTTAACTTTAAGGGGCTTGTCCAAGGTTCTGAAACCTAACCCCCCATAGTTTCAGGACCTTGGATAATTTCTTTAAAATTTGGGGTACAACCTGGAATGGATTCAGTGCCCCACTAACATGAAAGAAGCCACAAACTGCCACTGGTACAGCCTCCTCTGTAAAAACTATTTCAGGATTGATGAAGGTACAAGCTCATTCTGACAAAATATAGTGTTGTGTGCAATCAGCTACAGTATCTGTGATTTACTGTGTACACTGGTGGAATGTACCATAGGGCACTTTCTTTAGAAAAAAATGACTCTGCTTTTAATTTTGCCAAAGGCTTCCCTTCTTTGGGGACTTCAAGCACATCATTGGAGTTGTCATGGATTTTTTTGTCTTGGTCTTGTGGTAATCAAAATCTCATTAGAACAATACAGTAGGACCCCCCATATCCATGGGGGATTGGTTCCAGGCCCTCCTGCAGATAATGAATTCACGAATAGCAAATGCCCCCCATTGCCATTGCCACCACTAGAGCCATGCCAAGGGGCAAAGGGAGAAAGGAAGTGAGAACACTCCTCCCCTCCCTCCCCCCCCCATTGCCATTGCCACAAGAACTCTCCTCCTTCCCTTCTCTCCCTCCTGTTGCCATTGCTGCCAATGGAGCCATGCCCAAGGGAGATGGGAGGCAAGAACTCCCCTCCCTTTGCCCCCCCCAGTTGCCATTGCCACCACCAGAGCCATGCCAAAGGGAAAAGGGAGGCAAGAACACTCCTCCCCTCCCTTCGCCCCCCCAATGCCATTGCTGCCACCAGAGCCATCCAGAAGCTTCCCCATCCCTCCCCCATCCCCCCCATCACCAAACACAGATAATTGAATCAGCGGTTGGCGAATCAGCAGATACAGGTGTGCTATTGTGTATGCCTTGCATCATTCCTGTATATGAAGTTGGCAGAATCCACTTTTTCACCTTTCTATGTACTATAAGAACTTCAGGTATGTTTCTGAATGTATGTGATAGCACCAAAAATGACTAGATTTGTTTAAGTACAGAATTGGCTTCACTAACTTTTTTCAGTGTTTTATCACACCTGTTAGCTCCAATCCAGCACTGATTCTGTAAAGACAGAAAAATTCTGCTGCAAAAGGATTTAAATTTTACTGTCTTTTGTCTCAACTCCACATGGCCAGGAAGCAGGAGTGGCCTCTGCCTGCGTGAGACCCCTCACCTGAACAACAACACAAGTAACATGCGAAACAGCAGGTAGGCCTGTGACTCCAACATCTTTCTTTTTAACATCTTTTGCCTGATGAAGAAGCCAGTAGACCTTTGAAAGCTTGCATCATGTGTTTTATATTTGGTTGGCTAATAAAGGTATCACTTTTTTGTGGGCTTAAACCTATCATCTTGAAGTATGCAAGAATTAATGGGGGTCATATAGCTCAATCTTTTAATTTAAAAAAGATTGAAACAAGTAATTTTGTTCATTTTCATAACATTTATTTTCTGCTATTTAAAGGTATAATGTGTTGTCTGAATGAAATTTGAGGAGAAGGGAATAATGACTCTTTATTATTATTTTTCTTTTAGATAGTGTATTTTAAGGTTCCTTTTTTAACAAAAATACACTAACAAAAAAAAAATCCAAGTTCTCACTTCAGAGACAACTAATTTTTAACTAATTAAGCTATAATGCGTAATGACATCACTAAGCCATACATTCATGACATCACCAAGAGCCATCTCTATGTCTCAGGTTTTGGCCTAGAAAACTCAGGGTCTAGGATGATCATGACCTAGAAGCATAGAATCATAGAGTTTGAAGAGACCACAAGGGCCATCTAGTCCAACCCCCTACCCTACAGGAATATACAATCAAAGAATGCCTGGCAGATGGCCATCCAGCTTCTGTTTAAAAACCTCCAAAGGAGACTCCACCACACATTCCACTGCCAAACAGCTCTTACCGTCAGGAAGTTCTTCCTAATGTTTAGGTGGAATCTCTTTTCCTGTAGTTTGAGTTCATTGCTCCATGTCCTAGGAGATTACAGACGCAGGGGGAGGCAGCAAAAAATCATGTTCCCAACCGCATCAGAAGAATGGGAAGAGAACAGGAAGGGCAAACTTACCAGACACCCACATCCTTCAGCCATTCTGGGGGTGTAGCACTGCTGCGGACGAGACTCCATTTTTCTATTGACAGGGACAAGCTGATAATAGAAAGGGATGCTTTACTCACTGCTGTGCTATGCCCCCGGGATGCTGGAGGATGACATCATCTGATAATCTTGCCCCTTCCTGTTCTAACGATCTTTTGACATGGTTTTTGCCACATCTGATAATCTCCTAGTCTCTGGAACAGGAGAAAACAAATTTGCTCCATCCTCAGTATGACAGCACTTCAAGCATTTAAACATGGCTATCATGTCACCATGTTTAGACTTGGGCCCAATCTCCAAGATATCTCATGAGGTATATTCCAAAACCCCCAAAAATCTGAAATCCAAAACACTTCTGGTTCCAAGCATTTTGCATAAGGGATACTCAACTTGTATATGAAGACTGTCAATACAATAAAACAGATGCTAGAAGTTTTCTTTTTTAAAAAAAATGGAGAAGACAACACTTATTAAGTCTTTGTACGCTACAGTGTGTTGCAAGATCACACTATGGTCTGTGATCTGAAGAGGAGAGGGACTTCTCCCCCTCCCACATTTTGGAGTGAGCTTCATGCACCTCCCCCACAGACTATCCTTGTATTACTTGTAACTAGTTGCTTCCCAGATCTGGCTATACTTTATATAAACCTTGATATTTGGCTTATAACATGGGGGGGGGGTTCCGATTCAAGCAATTTCCAGTTAAACAATAGCACTTTGCCAGTCCACAGATGGAATGCTGAACGACACAACAACAATGGCATTCAATCTGGTGGGCTTGGGTGTGGATTGCCAGAAAATGATATGCAATAGCATGGCAACCATGCTATTGTACATTCTCTATAAAACCCAAGTGCATAAAAGATTACAGTTCTGGCAGGGAAAAGGTCATGTGGATGCAACTTGAACTGGAACCCAAAATGTGGCATTTCAATATTTAAAAATCCTAACTGCACATTTTCACTATATTTTGCTAAAGCAACAGTTGGTGTGCTTAAAAAAGCAAAACTTGATTTCTGTGGCTGAGTGAGTGCCGAAGTCAAGTTACAATAAAAAAAGCGGGGGTGAAATGGTAGCAGCAAGTGGGTCTCTTTCAAGGGTCTCTTACAAAAGCTACGGGAAAGTTCAAATTGCAGCTCAGCTCTCTTAGGCAGCCTTATGACAATTGTGAGCCTTTTGAGGCAAGCCAAGAAATTGCAGGCAATTTTATATAACTTGGTGAGGGGCCTTTATTTCCCTAATGTCATTTCTGGAGTGCAAAATTGGAAGCTATAAACTGACTGTTTTCAAAAGCTCTGGGTAGAGGAGGAGGCAGCATTGCCCCCACGTTACAGACTGCATCAACCTCATTGACAAATTTCTTTTCCTTTGAAGCAGTAATCAGCCCCTAGATGTGCTCAGTCAGATCATGCAGCTAATCCAAAAGCTAGGGAAAATTCCAAACAAGCAGAACAATCAGCCACAGACTTCCTGCTCACTGAAAACTGTGTATTGTACAGGGTGGGTGCTTAGTGCACTGAGTGTTTTATGCTTTGAAGTGATGTCTGCATTGAGAATTATTATATTGTCTGCATTTTTATAGATTTTAATAATTGGGTTTTGTCACACAGGAAAATTAAATCAATGTATTACCTTTTCCTAGCTATTTCCCGAGTGAATCAGTTATGCTGCTTTGCAAATTCTACTAGAATTCCTTTAACTATTAAGTGTTAACATCTTTTACTTCTGCATACAGTCCCATCTGCATACAGTCCCTGCCCACTGACACAGAAAAACCAACACGCAAACATACACACACACAAATAAAATGTATCAGCCATAGGGATGAGGAGATCTGTCCATTTTGGTTTCTCCCACATCCAGACATTTTAAATTTCAAGTTCTGCCCACGCCATATGAATGTGTTGTGTGTGGGTTGGTGTCGTGGAGAAAGAGGAGTGCTGGTGGATGTTGGAGAAATTGGTGTTGAGTTTGTTAACTGAAATAAAATTGTTCCCCATTAGAATAGCCAAATTCAGAAGGGGACCCTAGAAGACCCCATTACACCTTTATGTCTATCATATCATCTGTCAAGCTTCTTTTCTCCAGGCTAAACATACACAGCTCTCTAAGCCATTCCTCATAAACTTGGTTTCCAGAATTTCTACCATCTTTCTTGTCTTCCTCTGGACACATCCTTCTTAAACTGTAGTGCCCAGAACTTGAGGCAGTATTCTAGGAAAGGTCTGGCCAAAGCCAGGCAGAGTGGTGTGATTTTTGGGTAGCACACCCATCTTTTGTATTGTTCCAATGTTAAACACCACAACCCACAAAAAGACACCTTCAATAAAAGTAAAAAGAGTTGGACACAATAGCCCTTCTAGGACTGCATGATGTGGGCAACTTGTGGCCTTTCCATAAGGTCTTGGATTACAACTGTCGTCATCCAAACCAGCACAGCCAATGGTGAGGGAAGAGGAAATTTGCAGTCTGGAGGCCTGCTGTGAAGAATTTGCTCACCATTTCACAGATAAAATTGCTAAGATTCACTGTAACTTAGATGCCAGAGTTGATACATCCACTGGTTGAGTGTTGATGGATACTTTTCAATTTGTGTAACCTGGGGATGTGAACAGAATCCTTGGAGAGGTGAAGTAGCCAGGTGGGCCCTAATGTCTATTTGCTGGATGCTGTCACCTTGCAATCACTATTTGGGGGTCAGACTGGATGGCCTCCGGGTCTTTGCTAAATTCTTTTTTTCTCTCTTCAGCCAGGCTTAGTCAATGCTCCTCACGAATGAAACTCCCTGTTCTGTAAACATGCAAAATGTTGTTATCTTGTTCTATAAACAATTTATGTAAATTCTCCTGTAATATCAGTTAGAGTGTACCAGCTTATTTTGTCTTCCTGAGTGTCTTCCTGTACTATAAACAATTGTCACAAGAAAGGGATGTGCTGAATACAGTAAAATCACAGAGGGAGGGGGATTTTGCCTGCGTGTCATAACTACTCTATAACAGAGTTCTGCAAATGTAGTTTGAGGCTTGGCTTTCTTTTGGAAGTGATTCCAGCCGCAGCCCACTGGCTTTACTTTTAATAAAAGATAACTCCTTTTCCAACTCCGTGGTCTCCCTGTCTCTGACTTCTGCTACAGAGGTGAGAGCCACCATGTATATACTAGACCCTTGCCCTTCCTGGCTTATTAAACATGCCAGAGGAGGACTGGTAAGGGAAGTGTTTAAATGTCTCATTATAGCAAGGCAGGGCCCCAACACACTTGAAGGAGGCAGTTGTAAGATCTCTTCTGAAAAACACCTTTCCTGGATTTTACTATTCTGGATAACTATAGGCCAGTTTCCAACATCCCATTCTTGGTGAAGGTACTAGAGTATGTGGTGGCTTTTCAACTTCAGGGGTTCCTGGATTATCTAGATCCATTTCAGTCTGTTTTCAGACCTGGTTATGGGACAGAGACAGCTTTGGTCACCTTGGGGGATGACCTACACTGGGAACAGGACAGGGGGGATGTGTTCTTGTTGGTTCTGCTGGACCTCTTGGTGGCTTTCAATACCATCAACCATGTTGTCCTTCTGGTTTGCCTTGCTGGGATGGGATTTGGAGGTACTGTTCTACAATGGCTGTGTTTTTTCCTGGAGTGGTACTCTCTGGAAGTGGTGATGGGGGCTTTCTGCTTGACTTCTTGGCCATTGGCCTGTGCAGTCTCTCAGGGTTCTGTCTTCTCCCTTATACTATTCAACTTTGACATAAAACCTCTGGGAGATGTCCTGAGTTTTGGGTTCAGGTGTCACCAGTACACTAATGATACCCAGCTCTATTACTCCTTTCCACCTAATTCCTGTGCTAAACTGGTGCCTGGCAGCTGTAATGGACTGGATGAGGATGAACAAATTGAAGCTTAATCCAGATAAGACAAAGGTGCTCCTTTTCAGTCAAAAAACAGATCTGGGAATAGGGATTCATCCTATGATGGATAGGGTTACAAACCCACCCACCCCAAAAATGCAGGTTCACAGTCTGAGGTTATTCCTGGATTCATCTCTGAGCTCTGAACCATCAGCTATGGTATCCTTCTGGGCCTCTTCACTGGTGACTGGAGGCCCAGGTTTCAGCAGTGACCAGGAGTGCTTTCACACAGTTAAAGCTAATGTGCTCATTCCTTGGGCAGTCAGATCTGGCCACTGTGTTACATGCCTTCATTACATCCCATTTGGATCCCATTTGGATTACTGTAATGCACTCTACATGTGGCTGCCTTTGAAAAGTGATCAGAAACTTCAGTTGGCCCAAAGAGCTGCAGCCACATTGTTAACTGGGACTGGCTACAGGGAGCACACAACTCCCTTGTTGCAACAGCTCCATTGGCTGCTGGTCTGTTTCCAGGCACAATTCAAAGTGCTGGTTTTGACCAATATAGCCCTATATGGCTTGGGTCCAGGTTATTTGAATGACCATATCACCCTGTATGAGCCCATTAGATTTCTAAGATCACCTGGACAAGTCCTTCTCTCTGTTTCACCCCTTCTCAGTCTTGTTTAGGGGGAACAAGAGAGGGCCTTATCGGTGGCTGCTCCCAGACTTTGGAACCCCCTACCCAGAGAGGCCAGGATGGCTCCCTCCTTGCTCTCCTTACGGCAGCAGGTTAAAACATTTTTGTGCTGCCAGGTTTTTACAAACAGACAAGGGCTGGGCTTCTAAGGCAGCGCAGTGCTGTTTTTAAGATTTTTATGGGTCTTTATAAAGTTTTTAAATGCTTTTTTAATATGATTAATGTTTTAACTGATAAATTGTTTCATTGTTTTTTTTAAAAAAATTATATTTATATTGTTATTTTTACATTTGTTTTTAACTTGTATTGTTTTAAATATGTTGTTAGCCAACTTGAATCCCATTATCGGGAGAAAGGAGCAATATAAATGAACAGGAGGAGGAGGAGGAGAAGGAGGGCTGCAGTAACCAATGCAATAATGCTTGAGCTGTGAAAAAAATGGAGGCCAATGAAAGAAAACAGTCATCCCTGGATGCATTTTGGAAAAAGGTTTCAAGTAGTCTCTAGAAGGTTCAAAATGTTTGTTTACTTATGCAAGACTTACCTGAAGTGGTTGTTTCATTTCACATTTGCATTTTGGAAAAAGGTTTCAAGTAGTCTTTAGAAGGTTCAAAATGTTTCTTTATTTATGCAAGACTTACTTGATGTGTTTTTTTCATTTCATATTTGCATATTGTTCAGTGCTGAATAAAATGCTTGCTGAAACATGTTGATTTGCTTTTCTTTGGAGATTTTCACACTACTGTACACTGTTATAGTGTTACTATTCCACTTCAACTGCTCTGGCTTCCTGCTGTGGAATTCTGGGGTTTGTAGTTTAGTCAGGCCTAAGAGCTCTCTGGCTGAGAGTTGTAAATGCCCCTCCCTAAACTGCAAATCCCACCATTCCACAGGAGGCAGCCATAGCAAATAAAGTGGAATAGTAACACTATAACAGTGTAGTGCGAAAATCTTTCTTTTTTTTTCTTTCATTCTTTTTGTGGTGTGGGATAGCCTAAATACCCTAAAGGCACCAGATCCTGTCTGATCTAAAAGCACAAGATCCTGTCTGATCTTGGAAGCTAAGCATTATCAGCTCTGGTTAGTACTTGGATGGGAGATCGCCAACGAATATCAGGTGCTGTGGGCTATATTTTAGAGGAAAGAACTGGCAAAACCACCTTGGAGTATTCCTTGCCTAAGAAAACCCTATGAAATTCATGGGGTCACCATAAGTTGACAGGCAACACACACACAGGATCCTATCCCTATTCTTTCCACCTTATTTCTGCCTCCGTTAAAGAAGTAATGCTCAGGAACAGATCTATTGGAAAAGCAAGATATACTAGTGCTCTTCTAAGTGACAGATCATCCTCCAGTCCCTTGTCGCATCCAAGTGGTAATTCCTCAGCAATTCTGGAAGGAGCCATTTCTCAACCTCGGAATGTGTTGATAAAGACTGAAGCTGATTGTAGAAACTGGCCTTAAAAATGGATGAGAAGCTGCAGCAACATCTAGCAAGGGCAGGTAGTATGTAGGAAGAGAAAAGTGGCTTAATGATGAATAATGCAGGAGCAGAACGCTGCTGGTTTCCATCTCAGAAGCACAGGAAAATGCCATGTACTGAGTAAGACCACTGATCCATCTTAGACAATATTGCCTACGACAGGGCTGGGGAAGCTGTGGCTTTCCAGATGTTTCTGGACTGTAATTCTCAATAGTCCTACCCTGCCTGGCCAGTAGTGATAGATGATGGGGAAAGTTGTTCCTCAACATCTGAAAGGCTACCCAGGTTTTCTAAGTTGCAGGGCCGGTTTAAGGAATTTGGGGGTCCCTGCAATGCTTTATTTTGGGGGGCCCATATGTTTATCTTAGGTCAATGTAACCTAACCTATTCACAGTACAGGATGTTCAGATTACAGTAGGACCCCCACATCCACAGATTCATTATCCATGGGACACAAAACAGCACACCTACCATAGAGTCTTACTAGAAAATGTGTCTTCCCTAGCCATTTTCTAGGCCCTCCAAGGCAACTGTTTGGTATTTTAAACCAGAAGTCTCATTATTTTTAATGGCGTTCACTATTATATACGGTTTTCAGAATCCATGCCTGCACAGAACCAAACCCCAGTGATGCAGCAGCAAAAAATGCCAATGCAATTCTAGGCTACATACATTAATAGGAGTATAGTGTCTAGCTCAAGGGAAGTAATAGTACCACTCCATTCTGCTTTGGTCAGACCTCACCTAGAATACTGTTTCCAGTTCTGGGCACAACAATTCAAGAAAGATACTGAGAAGGATGGTGGGAGGTCTGGAAGCCATTACGCCTGTATGTGGAGCGGCTTAGGGAGTGGGGTATGTTTAGCCTGGGGAAGAGAAGGTTGAGAGGTGACATGATAGCCATATTTAAATATTTGAAGGGATGTCATCCTGAGGATGGAGCAAGCTTGTTTTCTGCGCTCCAGAGACTAGGACACGTAGCAGTGGGTTCGAACTACAGGAAAAGAGATTCCGCCTAAACATTAGGAAGAACTTCCTGACAGTAGGAGGTGTTTGGCAGTGGAATGCACTGCCTGGGAGTGTGGTGAAATCTCCTTCTTTGGAAGTTTTTAAGAGGAGGCTGGATGGCCATCTGTCGTGAGGGCTTTGATTGTGTGTTCCTGCAGAAGCCGACTGGATGGGATGGCTGTTGGGGTCCCTTCCAGCCCTATGATTCTATGATTCTAGGCTGCATTCAGAGCCTGGGAAAGTTACTTTTGGATTACACCTCCCAGAATCCCCCTGCTAGCACCCTTCTCAAGGTCTGGTTGCATTGTTTCTTTTCCAGCATTCTCTAGCCCAGTGGTTCTTAACCTAGGGTCTGTGATGTCCTTACAGGGGGTTCACAAGGGCTTGAAGGCTGCTTGGCCCATCTCCTCCCTGTAGTGGAGCAGCCATGTGATAGGAACAAAGGCAAAGGCTGGCTGGCTGGCTTGGCCTGCATGTTGCCATTCAATCCACTCCAGCCACGAACATGCAGAAAGAAGCAAGAGTGCCTCTGAGGGAAAGTTTAATGGATGGTGTGATTGTATTGTTTTTGTTGTTAGCTATTATTATTAGGGTTTTAAATCTTGAGTTAAGTCTTGGGGCAATGAAAGATATTTAAAGGGGGTCCCTGGTAAAGAAAGGGTTAAGAACCACTGCTTAGCCTAATGGCTCTCACATAACACTAATGGGATACTGGTGTTTTAGTGACAACAATAAAACTATTGTTCCCAGTAATATTACTCCAAAAAAAATTATATTCTTTATATTCTTCTGTTAAAAGAGCCAGAGCGTTGTAGAAGTTTTAGCATTGCACCATGACTGTGGAGACCAGGGTTTGAATCCTTACAGCCATGAATACCCACTGGCTGACCTTGGCCAGTCACACTCTCTCAGCCTTAAAGGAAGTCAAAGGCACACCCCCTTTGAACAAACCTTGCCTAGAAAACCCCATGGTAGGTTTGCCTTAGTCAGAAATGACTTGAAGGCACATAGGCAAACACACAAATTCCGTTTTCAGGTTGAACTGAGTTGGCAGCAAGTGGCGTAAGCTGAAGACCAAGGGAGAAAGGGAGGGAGGGGAGAGAAACCAGGACGTGTTAAGAGCAGCTTGAAAGATGTACTGGAGGGGATCTATGTGGAAGGAAAGAAGGAAGAAAGGAGGGAGGGAGGGAGGAAGGAGAGAGAGAGAGAGAGAGAGAGAGAGAGAGAGAGAAAGAAAGAGAAAGAAAGATGAAAGGAGAGAGAGAGAGAGAAAATTTCAGAAAGAAGGAACGAAGGGAGAAACAGGGGGGATAAAAAGTGAGAAAGAAGGGAGGGAGAGAGAAAGAAAGAAAGAAGCCCTTTCTGAAGAGAGAGTAGGGGAGAAAGAGAAGGAAAGAGATGCCACACACACACACACACCCCTCTCCGACACACACCTGGCTGGCTTGCCTTTTGACAATCGAGGGAGCAGCAAACTCCCTCTGGAATCAGCCACACAAAGAAAGCTCCGTCTTTCTCTTTCTCTTTCTAGTTTGGGAGATGCTGGGGTTGGTTTTTTTTAAAGCCAGCATGAGGTTTTTTCAGGAGGAGGGTTAGGATGGTCAGGGTGGGGCCCTCTGGCTGTGTGAGCCCCCCCCCCCCCCCGCAGATGCTGATTTGGCGGTATGGTTAAGCCAGCCCTGCTAACTTGGGTTTATGCCAACTGGCTCTCCAAGGTTTGAAGCAGAATGAGGGAGCAACTATGTAAGCACTGTTTAGTTGTACAACAGACTGGTATTACAGCATTCCCAGCTCTTCAGCCATCATTGGGCTTATGGTCAAACAGTAGCTATTGTGCCACCACAACAGTGGCCGTGCTGGCTGAGAGATTCTGGAATTTTTATTCCCAAAAAGTAATTTTTTCCAAGCTCTGCTCATGCATTCCACCAGTATAGCTAAAGACCACTATCCTATTGGTTGTTCCAACTAGAGTAGACCAATACAATCAATTGATAAATAGTGAATTAATATGCAGGATTCAGTGAGCTGGGACTGGCCACAGGATTTATAGATCAGACCATCTCCTTCTATTGGGTCCCTTTTATGTAGTGGTGATTGTCTCTTCCTTCATGGCAGCCCTTCTTGAACCTGCTGGTTTGACTGGGAGGGAAGTGATCAAAAGGGTCTTTTTTGGCTCATGCATTCTCTTGTACAATACTTACAGGTTTTTAATGTTATAACTTTTTAAAAAACTGTATTCACTTTAGTTGAAAATTAAGGGATAAAATTGAGTAATGGAGTGTCTGTGGATAGTCACAGCCCATTAACAACAGTTTTTCTCTTTATGCATTGTTATGAAGTTTGAATAATTGTCTTGGTGGACACTGAGTGCTTAGTATGTGTTTAATTATGAAGAAGCCATCAATCATTTCTGCCAAGTGCTATTTGGCAACAAAGTGGTTTTATTACGTACTGCTATGAGCATGCTGGCAAGTTTGTAGAAGTTTCATTTCAGTTATATATGTTTTTGTACTCTTGGAATAAGGAGCAAATTACAGCTTGTGCTAATGATTACTTTCAAGTAATGATTATTTGTCTGGGTGTTGCTATTGAAACTGTGGTGTTATATGAAACGTATCTCTTCTTTCCTCCAACAGTACCTCTTTAATACCTAATTTGTCATTTTTCTTCACTGTGTTTACTGATTATGGGTGTATATTATATATTGAAGAATTCATATTAGTTTGTAGTATGCCTGAAAATTTTCACAGGGCCAGCCAGAGTGAGGCAGCCACTTCAAGCAGGAGATGCCTGGCATAGTTGTTTGTTGTTGTTGTCTGCCTTCAAATCATTTCTGACTTATGGTGACCCTATGGTGAACCTATCATGGGGTTTTCCTGGTAAAATTTGTTCAGAGAGGATTTGCCTCTGCCTTCCTCTGAGGCTGAGAGAGTGTGATGTGGCCAAGGTCATCCACTGAGTTTCTATGGCCAAGCAGAGATTTGAACCCTGGTCTGTAGAGTCCTAGTCCAACATTCAAACAACTACACTACGCTGGCTCTCTAACCTGACCATTTCTCCTCCATATCTCTGCCATACAGGAAATCATCAAGCCAATAAAGTAGCCTGCTGCCCTCAGGTGTGATAAAGGACCTGATTCCATGACAGATTTCAACTAGGGTTCAACTGCCAGTCAGATTCTGTACCTGAGGTATATCCACATTGCACAAGTCTAACAGTTTAGTAACACTTTGACTGCTATGGTTCCATAATCCTACAGAATGTTGGGATTTAGGAGATATCAGATGGGAACAAAAAAAGCATCCCCGTCTTGCAATCTCCTCTCCCACCCCCATCCCAGCACAATAACCCAATTTTTCACTCCTACCTTGTTTGTGCAACGCTCTCTCCCCCTCAGCAGCCCAGGGGTGAATGGAGCTTGAACAGAGCTGCATTCACTTCCTGGTTTGAAATCCAGGGCCTTCTGGCACGGACCGCCTACTGATGCTGGTATCGTGCCAGCATAATGGTGCACCTTTTCACGTGCCCATTATTCCATTACAGAAATTGAGCAGGTGATCTATTGATGGCTTAGCCCATCAATAAAAAGTACTACTGGTGGAACAGGAACAACATGGGAGCATGATGACTGTGGAATGACATCATATGAAAAACAAGCCCTTTAGCGATCTCCTGGCATTCATGTAACACCATATTTAGCCTATCTGATAATCTCCTGATAGTTTGATGAAGCACCTAGAATTTTCTGGTGCACCCCCTGAATTATAATGTTAGACCTCTCTGGCAGAGAATTCTAAGTACCCCTCACCAATGTTCAAATCCCAAGATTCTATAGGGTGGAACTATGGCAGTTAAAGTGGAATAAAACTGTTATAATTGTATAGTGTGAATAATGCCCAGAATGAAAGGGGGCACAGTCTTGAACTATGGTTCATGAAGCAAAAATCTCTTGGTCTGGCCCAGGAGCTTTGTTAAGACTAGAATTCTGAAATTGTTAGTAATTGGGGGCTATGATGTCTAAATTGAAAAGCTTAAATAGTATAATACAAAAATGGTAAGTTGCATGCTCTAAGTTAACCTTGATTTGAGGAGGAGTCTTAGCAAAAATACACTTGGTCAGTCCCTTTCTGTCTGATGAGGTGCCACTTTTACATCTGTCCATTTGCTTGTCTTCTGCCTTTGGCCCAGTTTGCCCCAATTGTTATCTGCCCTGACACCCCCACCCTTCCAATAATTCATCAATTGGCTATATTTCATAAATTGGCTTATTCATTGATGCTTCATGAGGTTAGCAGTAGACCCAGACTTCCCCAGAAATAGGGGCTGAGCTAAGCTTTGCCCAAAACCTAATGAAGATGTCTTTCTAAATTCCCAAAAGATGCACCCAGGTAGTAATCATATGGATCCCCTTTCCTTGGATGGGTAGTTAGGGTGGAATGTGCTATTTCTCCTGGACACACTTATAGTTATTCACTAATTCAATCAAGTGACCAGAAAACTCTTTACTCTGCAGACTGGTTTTCCTTCACACCCCTTTCAACAATAGAAGGTTGCCTGACACCCATCAGTTTTAATGTCTCATCCATCAGTGATTGTTGACATAGCCAGAGCTTCCTTTGTCTAAGTGTGGGAAATTGCATCTAACATTGTATTCCACTCATAACACCCCTTAAGGGCAAATATTGGATATAAATATTGCCCCCAAACACAGTCAAAGTGTCCAGTGTTCACAGCTTCCTGCATCCTATCACTCTGTTCGTCTGTTGTGTGACCCTCAGAGTTCCATCCAAGTATCTTCTGCTACATGAATCTCTGCTCTTTGGACACGTATAGTATAGCCTATCATCCCTCTATCCTAATACTTTCTACTTTCTTCGATAGCCTTATGTGATTCCTTTAAGCCTGAGTGCTGTTGTGAATGCTTCTGGGATTATTTTTCAATAAAAAACATTTTATTTTATTTCCTGGCTATAAGTCTCGTCAATTAGCACTGGTATATATAGGTCTAAAAGTCCCATAGTTACCCAGCCTCTTGCTACCATATTGAGCTAATTAAAATTCCCCATATTAATATCTGGACATGCGTGGGTTCTTCATGGACCTCATATAATTCTGATAACACACTGTCTAGAAGGAGAGCACAAGACAGATGGAGGCAGCTCCTCCTCATCCTCCTTGCTCTTTTCTTGAACTGGGTGCTTTCAAAAGACTCAGGTTTTTGTAAACACACAAAGCAAGGATCTGTAAAATCTTGACCCTTTTCAGGTCAGGCAATAGGGTGCTCATACCCTTCTTGTATAAACATACCTAAGACTGGGTGTCAAACCTTGCCCAGTTTTATTTGATCAGTCTGAAACTATGTAACCACAGATTCAGATGGTATGCTTGGGAACATAACAACAACCCTCTGCAACCTAGATCCAAGATTAAAGCCACCTCAGCAATAGTGGCCTGTGGTTTCTGTGACAAAGTACAGTGAAAGCACACTGAGTTTTAATCTAGACTTTGAAGGCTCTAACCACAATGCTCAATCTATTTGGGGGAACAGGGTTCAGCATCTTGGCTAACTCATTTAAAGAGGATTCAACACATGTCTGATATGGAAGCCACCAGCCCCAAAGGGGATTTTGGAGAGGCTAGCTCCATGGTTGCCACAATATAGGAGGACCAAGTCCCATGATGCATCAAAGTTATAGCTGTTTTAATCCTGTTTACTTTTCAATATATCTGACTTTGGCATTGGTTGTCTACTCCATTGAATCTCTAACTTTCCTTTGGGAGAAAGCTTGCTATAAAGGACATTGTGGTGCAATTTCAGGCATCACTGGGATCACTGGAATTTTGGGCCCCTACCTTACTTTAAAGCTGATTACATCACTTGCAACTTGTACTTTGATAAGACTGAAGTAATGGTGGTGATTGGCAGCTTTTGTGGCTTGTGTAGGTTTCAGATAATTGTGATAATTGGTTTTGGAGGATGTTTTTACTGACATTAGGGCACTCTGTAAGTCCACTTTGCATTTCTTGCATTGCAAGAAAGCATTTGCATTGTGCATGTGTATGTGCCTTCAAGTATATGTACATACCTGTCAACTTATGCCGACCCAAAGGTGGTTCCTTCCTCTGAAATATAGACTCCAGCACCTGGTATTCCTTGGCCATCTCAAATCCAGGGCTGATCCTGCTTAGCTTCCAAGATCAATGTGCTTTTAGTCCACATTGTCCACAATATATATTGCATTTAAAAAAAAAAACCATTAAATGTCAATGGCCAGGTAACAACTAAAAAAAATTTAAACTTCATTCTGCATCCAGTTATGCGTTTACTCAATATATATTTAATTCCAACAGCATTACCAAACTGAGAGTCACCACTATCTAGATACTGTATAACCTACAATGGATACAGTATATGACTCATATATACGTGTGTGTGCATGTGTGCGTGTTAAATGAATGTGAGAGGAACCAGAACATCCATCCAGACTCATACATCCAGGCCCAGGTCTCACAGTATTTTTTAGCTTTGAATCTCTGGGTTTAATGCTACCACTGGTTTGGGGAATTTTTTTTCCCCTGAGAGTTACCATCTCTTCATCTTTAATAACCTATATGGCAAGAAAGTCTCTCTCTCTGGCTTTTCTTCACAAACGAAGATTCAGGAAGGCCTCATCCCATGCTTTCTGCAAGCGCATTGATGACTAAAAAGGCCAATCCGAGATAAACAAGTCTGGTTGCAGAAAGCACAGCAGAAGCTCTCCTTGGGTGATGTTTCTGGGTTGTGATTCTTTCTGCGTTGTCGTTTCTCTTCAAGACTTGTTCAGCGTGAGTTCTCAAATAAGGCTGCAGCATTGTGTATAGTGTGTCTCCATGCCCCCTGATGTGAGGCCAGGGTGGACCATTGTTGGTGATCAATTTGGCCGAGCCTGAGATGTTGTCAGGGAGTCCTTGTATCACTTTTTTGGAGCGCCCCTCTTACACTGACCCGTGGTGAGTTCACCGTAGAGTACTATTTTTGGGAGGCGATGGTCCTCCATCCTAGAAATGTGCCCTGCCCAGCGCAGCTTTGTTTTCAATATCATGGCCTCAGTGCTGGTGATCCCTGCTTGCTCAAAGACAGCAACATTCATCACATTTAGGATTGTATACATTTAGGAGTGTATATTTAGGATTGTGGGTATACAGCGCTGATGAAAGCGTTCGAGGAGTCGTAAGTGTTGGTGATAGGTGGCCCATGTTTCAGACCCGTAAAGGAGAATAGACAGTACAATGGCTCTATACACACTGATTTTTGTGCTTCGCCTCAGGTGTTTATTACTCCAGACTCTTTTGTAAAGTCTTCCAAATGCGCTATATGCCTTTGCTAATCTGTGATCAATCTCTTTGTCAATCCTGGCATCTGAGGAGATGATGCTTCCCAGGTAGGTGAACTGCTGAACGGACTTGAGCACAGATTTGCCGACGGCAATGTGGGGATGGTAGCCCCTTGGAGCATCATACTGAAGAAGATTGTAAATAAAGTTGGTGCAAGAACACAACCTTGCTTCACTCCATTAGTTATTAGAAAGGGCTCTGAAAAAGCATCACCATATCTGACTTGACCATGCTGGCCCTCATGTAGCAAGATAATCATTTTAAAGAATTTGAGGGGACATCCTAGTCTTTCCAGAATTTGCCATAGACCTTTTCTACTCACAGTGTCAAAGGCTTTGGTGAGGGTGACAAATGTTACATAGAGACCCTTGTTCTGCTCTCTACATTTCTCTTGCAGTTGTCTAAGGGCAAATACCATATCTGTAAGTACTCCTATTGGCTCTGAAGCCACATTGGCTTTCAGGAAGAGATTCTTCTGCAATAGCAGGAACTAATCTGTTCAGGAGTATCCTTGCAAGGATTTTTCCAGCAATAGAGAGCAGTGTTATGCCTTGATAGTTTGAGCAGTCAGATTTTGCTCCTTTTTTCTTGTACAGGGTGATGATGACTGCATCTCGGAGATCTGATGGCAGTTCCCCTTTTCCCCAGCAATTCACAAGGAGTTCATGGAATTTATTGTGGAGTGCATGATCTCTGTGTTTCCAAACTTCAGGTGGGATTCCATCAATCCCAGCTGCCTTGCCGTTTTTCATCTGCTGTATGGTCTTAAGGGTCTCTTCCAAAGTTGGAGCTATGTCCAATTCATTTTTCATTGGTTTTTGTATAATATGTTGGATAGCTGAGCCTTGGACTACTCGGTTGGCACTGAAGAGAATTTGAAAATGTTCAGCCCATCAATTCAGGATGGAGGCTTTATCAGTAATTAATGTTTAACCATCTGTATTGTATAAGGAGCTTTGGACCTGATAAGTATGTCCAAACACTGCTTTAAGAGCTTCATAAAATCCTCTAAGATCACCCAGATCTGCACAGCATTCTGTCCTTTCTGCTATATTGATCCACCAATTGTTCTGCATGTCTCAGAGTTTTTGTTGAAGTTTACTACATGTGAGATGGAAAGCTGCTTTTCTTACATGGCAAGTTGACTGGGCAAGGTATGCCTGGTGAGCAGTTCTCTTCTTTGCCAACAGCTGCTGGATCTCTTGGTTGTTTTCATCAAACCAGTCTTGATTTTTCCTGTGGGAGAACCCGAGGTATTCTTCCACAGACTGGAGGATACTGTTTTTGATATGTTGCCAAAGCACTGTAGGAGTAGGATCTGTAGGATGGTCTTCAAGTTTTGTTTGCAGTTTTGCCTGGAAGTTGTCTCTCATGGTAGCTTGTTGAAGATTGTTGACTTGGAGTCTCCTCTTTGAGATGCCACCCCTCTTAGGTTTGAACTTAAGATGAAGATTTAGTTTACATCTTACGAGGCGATGATCTTTTTGGAATTTTTCACTGGGCATCACTCAAGTGTGACGGACATCGCGAATGTTTCTCTGGAGGACTAGAACATAGTCAATGAGGTGCCAATGTTTGGATCAGGGATGCATCCAGGTTGTCTTCAAGCTATCTTTCTGCTGAAAGATAGTGTTTGTAATAGTCAGCTGATGTTCTGCACAGAACTCTAGCAAGAGGTGTCCGTTATCATTGCAATTTCCAACACCATGCTTGCCTAAGACACCTTTCCAGTCTTCGGAGTTCTTTCCTACTCTGGCATTGAAATCACCACGGATAGTAATTTTATCTTCTACAGGGACTTTTTGTATGAGTTGGTGTAGGTCTGTGTAGAATTTGTCTTTCTCTACAGAGTTGCCTTGCAGAGTTGGAGCATATATACTAAAGTGAACAACATGTGGGAGGCATATGGAAATAATGCTATCAGAGTGTCCTGTTGGCAAGGTTTCGAGTTTGGAGGCAATGGAGTTTTTAATCATAAAGCCTACTCCTGAAAGATGTTTTTCGGTTTGGGGTTTGCCAGACCAGTAAAGTGTGTAGCCAGTGCCGTGTTCTTTAAGACCTTCCTCATGGAGACGAACTTCACTAAGAGCAGCGATGTCAATATTAAGTCGTGATAGTTCATGGGCTATAAGAGCAGAATGGCGCTCAGGCTGTCCACTATCTGCAAAGTCTAGCATGGTTCTGATGTTCCAGCATGCAAGTGTCAGTTTATTTACACCTTTGCAGGCCGGTGTGTGCTTTTGTTTCTTTGCCTTGGTTTGATCGCATCAGAAGATGCCCGTTGGCCATGGCTAGCCAACCAGGTAGATGAGGATAAGCTTTTGTTAGGCCACCTTTTCTAGGCCCCTCTCCATATGGAGCAAGCAATGCTCTCCTTTAAAAAAAGGCTGCTTGGTCATTCAGGATGCTGCTGAACAAGACTGTCATTTCCCGGGTCAGCCTTGAGCGACCAAAGTCCTGAACCGCCTGCATGCAGGGTTGGGTCTGCGGCTTCCAGTGCATCTTTACACCTGCCGTTTCATCCCTCACCTATCGCTACAGGGCTTTTTTGGAACTGGATTTGTCCTTCAAGCCTGTGCAATGGATTTTTCTGGTGGAGCGCAGTGTGCACAGAACTGGCCTTACCCTTTAAACCAAAGGTTCATCTGCTGTGGCCTTGCAAGCATGGGTGGTAGCAGCGAGGTCCTCGGGTCGTAGGTTTGATTAGAGTTTCCTTCTCTTAGATGGTGGACCTTACAGGGTTGGATGAGCACCATCTGCCTGGGTTTGGGATTAGAGTTTTCCTTCTCCTAGGAGGGTTGCCATAAGGCTAGAGAGCCCATCCTGCCCTTTGACGCTCTTTGTCAGACCCTTTGGTTTTGACCTGTCTGGCATGGGAGACCCTACCGATGGCTATTATGCCACCGCCAGCATAGCTCAAAACATCATTAGGGTACACAAGCCTCTCTCCCACAACAAGGGGGCGTCAATGGAGAGATGGCAGGAAGGTAAAACACGGTCATCTCCATGCTGTGGATAACTGTACCTTATTCAATTTGTCCAATGCAAATGGAGGAGAATTTCTTTTCACATGGTTTTTAACTTTTCCAAGCTCTGGGGAGGGGATCACAGTAAACCCAATTGGCATGGTAGAAAAGGCAGCTATCTAGTCCAGAAAGTGCCAGGAGAACCTAATTTATGCCAAAGCAGTTCTATGTCACATTTTCTGTTATGCCCAAAAGCTTGTGTCTGAATGTAGTCATTCAGAGTATGAGGTGGAAGTCCTTAGCTTAAAGTAAAGCTGAGCTGTGAAGTCACTGGTTGGCTTTCAGTGAGCTATTGTCTCTCAGCCTTAGGAGCCCTTCCACCTCTAATACAAGGACAACAAATGCTGACCTTCCTCATAGGGTTTTTGTAAGACCCATTTGACACACTGAGGAAAAACACATTATAAACATTGGCTGGCATCCTGTTTAATAGTTATGAGATTGTAACCAAACTTAATGATCTTGTAACTTTGGGGATTCACCTTTACAGTCATTAACAACTGAACATGTCCCCCAAAACCTACCTTTTCAGTGAAGCAGCACCCCAACTGAAGGCTTTCAGAGGCATTGCAGATTGGGGCACTGGGAAATGACACCTGCAATTCTCTCTTTCAAGAGTGCATTGAGAGAAGCAGTTGCACCAATAACCCAAGGGGTGTCTCCAGCCTGCCTGTTCCCAAAATGCACCATGATTGGGAGATCACCAGAGATCTCATATTCCAAGACTGCAGTGTCATGGAAACCCTTTGGCTGGAGCATTGCCTGGCTGAAAAGGGAGATGTTTTAAGGGATGGCATTGTACAGCAAAGGAGCTCAATCATTGTAGTTATGTCTGACAATGCAGGAGTTCAGCCAACATGTGCTGGTGGCAATGATAACAGCAATCTTCTTTTTTTAAAAAAAAGCATGAATGTGAGAGGCAAGAAAACTGATTTTCCCACCCCTAGTGTTGACACTTCTGTGGGTGACACTGATATGGAGACACAGCCAGCTCCGTACAATTACAATATCTGAGTCCTGTTGGACAGTGTGTATGTTTAATGTAGGTATCTGGGTTGCTGCATCAAGCCTGTCATCATAGGTGACTCCAATAGGCAATCACTACTGTCTGCCCAGTCTTCTTTTAAATTCAGTGTCTGTCACACATATGTTTTGAATTTAGCATGTTAAATTCTCAAGCCTAATTTACTTCCGAAACATAAATCATTAAATGGGGTTGGGTGAACTGCAGGCACTGTGATTTTTGCAACATGAAAGTTTAAATGAATTGTTGCTGTAAAGTATCTGCTAATTATCCAATTTCTTTAATTATTTGCATGCATTAGAATTGCTTAATGTATCCATCAAATTCTGCTTTGAATAAATGACAGATTGAGTCAAAAAGGTGAAGGAAATGCATTCCTCAATGTTTGGAGATGTCAAATATTATTTTTTACCCAAGATGTAAAAATAATTGTGTAATTAGTAAGAACTATATCACTTCTGAAATATGTTTCTGAATACTAAATCAATTCCTTGCTTCTCTTTAACGTCTCTTAGTATTTTTTTATTGAAGAAAAAAGTAAAATCATCAGTAAAAATATGAATACAAGCAGCTTTTTGAACAATACACCAAAAGAAATAAATTAAATTAAAATAAAATAAAATAAAATAGAAAGTGAGTGTACTGTTTATATGTTTCCCCCATCTCCTTACTGCCTATAAAGAATTTATTGGTCATCTTGGCTGATCGGTCTCAGTCCAGGTCCTGAACATTATTCAGTGAGAAGCTATCTCCTGTAGTCTGATGATTCACAATGCAGAGGAGAGCCACACACAGCCAGCAACTCTTGCCATTTGTACAGGCCACTAATCATAAATATAAGCCTTGATTTGCCATTCATTTCAATGGGGTTTATGCATGCTTATCTCCTTATACATTGTGCTGGGAGCCGCTGAGGCTTGGAACTACATGCTGTGAGTATGATGGATATGATAGAAAAACAGCTGCCCAGGGCTGAGCTCTCTCTACCTCCTTCATGGAACATGTAGCAGCATGTATCTCAGGATGTGCTGTCATCTTACCTCTACTTAAAACGGTGGGCTGCTGCTGGCAACAGTGGGAGAAACTTTCAGCATGATGGCATCACATCCTGGGCACATATCCCTGCACATTATGAAAGAAAGGGGACAAAATTGACCCAAGATCTTATTTTGGGGGACATGACTGCCATGAGCATAATGTGCAGCTACCAGACAAGAAGCCCTGAGCCTGAGTTATTTTACAGATTCTCTATTAATATGCATTTTGTGATACTCTGGCTCATTTTCAACTTATGGTTACAACTTGTTTCCACTGCGTTCTAGTGAAGAATTACCAAACACAATAATTAAAAGCTTGTGGACTTGCTCGAGGGCTTCCTTGAAAATTCATTTTATCGGGTACACAATAAGAAAACTGTAACAAAGCAAACAGGCTTGGCAGAAAGTTAAAGTTAGCTAATAAATACAATCTTGATAGCTGAATTACTTCTTCCACCTTACATGTTATATGAATTAGGAAGTTCTAAGAATACAAATGGTCTCATTGCTTTTTTTTTTTTTTTTGTGAGTGGTTTGTATAGAGCAGAGTATGATTAAACTGTTTGGAGAAGCTGGAAGGAAAAATATAGGACATTTTCAGATTTCTCTGATGGCATTACATTGTCTATACTGTGGCAGCCAATAATGCAAAGGGTGAGGGTGTACCAAGGACAGAATCCTGGTTTTTATTGCATGTACACGTTTTACTGGGCATTTATTAAGACAGAAGGAAAGTGATGCATAGCTGTTCTTTTATCTTAATCTAAGATTTGAATATTTCTATCTCTATTTCATTTTCATATGGTGGAGAAACGTTCCTGCCAACAAACAGTCTTGTGGTACCTTAAGCATTATTTGGCAAGAACTTTCATGGACCGCAGCCCAATTCATCTAATGGAATGAGTTGCAGTCCAAAAAAAAAGCCTATGCCAAATACAGCTTGCTCATTTTTAAGGTGCCACAACACACTGTTGTTTTGCTGCAGTAGAATAACAGGGCTATTCTCCTGGAAGTGTTCCGGAGAATATCAGGAAGCTGAAAGAAATATGAGAAGTATTGTTGCCAATGGTGTGCACACTCACCTGCTCTCAATCCTGGTAAAACAGATTCTGCAGGGTTTTCTGTGCTTCAGAAAGGACCATGACCTGTTGTATCAAAGGAACACAGGAAGCTTTAAACATAGGATAAGGGTCCTGGTTTATGATGGGGATACATTTCCTCAATGGTGCAGCTAATGGGGGAGTGGGGGTCAAAATGAGGGGCCAAATAAAAATTTTGTCCTGACATGAAATTTTCCTTCTGTCCCCAGATTTCTAGCATTGATCACTAACGGTAAACTTCAGTGGTAATTTAGAAATCTAGGGGATTATCAGATGTGGCTAATGTGGCACCAAAACAATGCCAGTGGAATGCAAAAGGATGCCAATATCACACAGTGCCGTCCTTTTGCGTTCCACTGTCATTATTGTGCTATTTCTTTTTATTGATGGGCCAGAGCTGTCAATGGATCACCCATTCTGTTTTGGTGCCAGCATTGCCAGTGTCTGAAACTCGCACTATTTTTGACTCGCGAATGCAGCATCAGTGGGTGTTCCTGCCAGAACACTTCTGGGTAGGATCATGAGAACCAGGTAGGCTACCCTCTTTTTCGGACCCTCCCCAGGTTACTTGTTATTTTTTTAGTATGTGTGTGTGCTTTTGTGAACTTTTTTGTGTGTATTTTTATTTTGAATTTTGAATTTTCCACACTCGTGAGAACAGGTGGGATTTCAATCCAGGAAGTGAATGGAGCTCCATTCACTCCTGGGTTGTCTTTGGACAGAAGATAAGATATGTCTGACAGAGTGGGTTATTGTGTTGGGACAGGGGCAAGTCTGGACATTGTGGGATAAAAACGCTTTTTGCGTTCCTGTCTGATAATCTCCTTAGTTTAGGCCAAAGGAAAGGAGCAAGCAGAGAATTACTAAGGGAATGTGAATTCAGCAACTATGAGAATTCTAAATGTGAATGATTGTCAGTGTCTTACTCTCTGCAATGCTAGAAATGTGAGGACTGAAGGAAAATTTCATTTTGGGGGGGATTTTTATTTATGGAAACAATGCTGTCATCTCTCACACACACCCAGTTACTCCTTGTATTACCTCCAATATCAAAGGCAGTGTGCCACAGTATACTAATTGTTGGAAATTCAAGTGAGAAGGTGCTATTGTTACATTTATGTCCTGCTTGACATCTCATTGGCCACTGTGGGGACAGAATGCTGGATTTAAATAGGCCTTTGTATGATCCAGCATAGCTGTTCTTATGTTCTTAAGCTGCTTTATACCAAGACAGGTTCACTACACACAGACAATCATATCTCTGCCTAATGAGCCAAGAGATAAATTAGTCTTGTAACCCTCTTGTGTAGAAGCTTTCCTCCTCCCTTGTCTGAGTACTCAAAGGCAATGCAGAAATCTCCAATTAACCATAGCCTCCTAATTCATCCACACCAAGAAACAATAGCAACAGAACAAGTCCAGATCGTCAACCAACTGCAAATTTGGCTTGCAACTGAGTTTGCAACCATAATTTCCTGGGGCTAAATCCAACATTATTCCTATGTAGATCCATTGAAATAAATAGGACCTCTCAGCCACAATTAAGTCTTCTCCATTTCAATGGATCAAGTCTAGGTCAGACTATTGTTGGATTTAGCCCCCAGTTTGGATGAAATGGGAAACTAGAATTAATTGGAGGCTTTGATATTGCATTTAAATGTACCCTAAAGGGAGACAGAAAGACTGTACCTCATTTTTTAAGCCATTATATAAACATCTGAAGCAGGCTACTATTTCCACCATGTGGTCCAGTATTACCAGCTTCTTTTCAGTGGAGATGCCTGGTTGTATATCTCTGGCCTTTCACAAACAGATGCCATCTGCTCTTTGTAACATTAACATGTCTTCACCCATCCAATGCTTCCTTTACAACAGTGTGTTGTTTCCTATATAACCCCTTCTTATGTTTAAGGGCAAAGTTGCACAACTGAATGCTCAACCAAATGCCCAACAAAATTTACAACCAAAGGTGCTCACACATACACATGTGCATGCTCAACATCTGCATGCACAATGGCACTGCGTGCAGAACTTTGCTTCAGCAAACTGAACTGAATACAGGGGTTGACACATCACACAAAAGTCTCCAGTTGTTTCAATAGGGGAATTTATGCATACATAAGACACCAGCCTAGGCAACAAAGAAATGAATATTTGCACAAGTTGAAATAATGTCTGTAAAGCATTCCCCTCGTTAACAATCTTCCCTCCATTCCAAACCTGTCAAATCTGTTTGATAAAAGGCAATAAAGAGGGGGGGAAGAAATGACTTTGCATTTCACTGTTGTCAGTGGTTCTCTTATACTGACTGTCTTAAAAATTATTGTTCCCCTCCAGCCTTTGTCATATGACAATGAAAATCAAAGTCAACATAAGCTCTGTTCAGCTATTACAACACTGCAGCATGGAGATTTTTCTTTCATTTAAAAAAGTATTATTTACTCATTAGTGTGATAGCTCCTGCAAACTAATGGGAAAGTAGAGTCAATTGCATTTTTAAAAGTTGTGTTCCCTCACAGCCTCCACAGTCTTTCATTATACTATGACTCATTTCCTTGTATCTATCTAGTAGACACAACACTCATATCCTAAGAGTGCAGATTAGTATGTAACATCCAGGATATGTTGCAATTGGGAAGAATGTGCCAAATCACATTATAGTCAATCTTGCTAGAACACTGAGAACACTTTCAACCACATTTGAATACCTTGGCACTCAGTAGCAGTAATAGCCTTTAGGGCAAAAGGAGTTACAGATTATATGTCATCTCCAGCTTTCTACTCAAGCTTTTCTTTAAGATCATATTCTGTGCTTGTTCTTACTCACATATGTCACTTTAGTTAAATTGTATCAGAGATCTAATGAAAGTGGAGAAATAGGATGGATTAAAACATTACCTTTCTAACAACATAACCCTATACTGCAGTAATGTCAGCTTTAGAATTTTGTGGAAGTCCTGTTATGTGAATGCAAAATCCAATGGTGTGACAGCTATACGCTGGTAGAACTCCCCTGATACAGCAGCAGAATTTTCCAGAATGGAAAAGTCATATGCACATAAACAGTGCTGCAGCTCCAATAGGTAATTTTATACTTTAAATTGAATGGTCTTACAGCCTTCACCTAGCTGGTTTACAAAGCCACATGAATTACTTTAATTGGGAAGCACAATAACAAATACTAGCTGGACCTGGCGTACTATATGCCATTGAAAAACTCCCCAAAAACCATCCAGTAGACCTCACAACAACCATGTAAGGTAGGCCAGTGGATTTTTAAATTCCTCCTCCTTTCTCAGCATTCCACACTTTCCCCACAATTGCTATGGGTAACTCGCTCTGTTGCCCTGCTGCTGCCACCAGTTGACTGCCTGGGTTCTGTCACAGTGGCAGCAGTGGCAATCCACCACCACTGCTGCCAGTTGACTTCCTGGGTCCCAATCTGGGCCACAGACTGAGTGCCAGGAGTGGATTGTGAGGTGGAAAGGGAATTTGCATGTGGGTAGTGATTGGTTGGGTGCGTTTCCTTAGGAGCCAATCAACACATTGGGAAAGGCAACATACCCAAGAGAATTATATATATGTAGATATCTCTTCTCTTCCCCTACATATACAGATACCGTTCCATGTTTTACAATTACATTCTTGACATGTTAGAGCAAAACGAAAACAAAAAAGCTAACCTTGGTTTAAAAAGAAAGAAATATTGGCATCCTGTTAGTCACATACAACAGTCCCTAACCCCCCCAAATATTCATACAATCATAGAATTGTAGAGTTGGAAGAGACCACGAGGGCCATCCAGTCCAACCCCCTGCCACACAGGAAATCACAATCAAAGCATCCCCAACAGATGGCCATCCAGCCTCTGTGTAAATACCTCCAGGGAAGGAGACCCCACCATGCTCCGAGGGAGTGTGTTCCATTGCCAAAGAGCTCTTACTGTCAAAAAGTTCCTCCTAATGTTGAGGTGGAATCTCTGTTCCTGGAGCTTGCATCCATTGCTCCGTGTTCCAGTCTCTGAAGCAGCAGAAAATAAGCCTGCTTCATCCTCAACATGACACCCCTTCAAATACTTAAACAGAGCTATCATATCGCCTCTTAAACCGTCTTTTTTCCAGGCTAAACATACCCAGTTCCCTAAGTGTCTCCTCATAAGGCATGGTTTCCAGACCTTTCACCATTTTAGTTGCCCTTCTCTGGACACGCTCCAATTTGTCAGTATCCTTTTTGAATTGTGGTGCCCAGAACTGGACACAGTATTCTAGGTGAGGTCTGACCAAGGCAGAATAGAGCAGCACTATCACTTCCCTTGATCTTACAACACCAGCGGATGTTATCCTTTTCTAGAAAAAATGGTGCTCCGGATAGCAGCAGCAAATTTCATTTTAATCCTAGAAGTCACATAAGCTTTAAATGAATTCAAAATAGGAAACTGTACATGTTTAGAGTAGCTGAGATTATGCATATAGAGATGGAGCTTAAAGTTCTGCCTAACGGAACTATAAAAACTATTTGGTAGCACTTGAATTCTCTAAAGGCACCAGACCCTGTATGTTGTTGGAAGCTGAGCAGGGTCAGCCCTGGTTAGTATGTGGATGAGAGACTCTACCAATGAATATCAAGTGTTGTGAGCTATATTTCAGAAGAGGAACTGGCAAAAGCACCTCTAATTGTTTCTTGCCCAAGAAAGCCCTATGAAATTCATGGGGACACCATAGGTTGACAGGTAACTTGAAGGTGCATACACAGGTGGCACTATACTCCTTCTCTACCCCCTTCTTGCAGGACTCACTTGGTTCTAGCTGGGGGAGTACCAATATGGCCATTTAGTGGCTTCTGGAGAGTGGAGGGAGTCATTAAAGTGACTAACTATGTCCCTCTACCTGAAGTACAACAGCAATGTCATTCCCCATGGATCTTTTTACATACTTATGTAAGAATGAAAATGACAAAATAAACATCAGATATCCAGAAACCTTAACACAAATAATTCCCAGGCTATTTCCAGTTTCCTCCATAGTGCCTTCTCCCATAGTGAACCTCTGTTCTTATTTCTGCAGCTGAAAGGATCTGGCCAAGAGCATCTTGAGTCTCAAGCTAAATAATGCATTAGCTTTGAGAGAACATGAGTCTTTTAGGAGAGAGCAGCCCATGAATCATCTCTCATTTCACATGTTACAAACCCAAAGGTAGTCCTCACATTAATTACAAGGTTTACCACAGGATTTAACTGTATGTAAATAAAAGTAATTACCATGACATTAAGGGGTAAAGATGTTACTTGGTAATTATGCCTTTTCTTAGAAGGAAGTAACCCAGTAATTTGTGTGCTTGAAATTATCTTTGCCCCAATATGTTTGCCACCATTGTAAGTTAGGGGTTCTTCTTTTTTAAAAAAAGAGAGAGAAGGAGACCCACTAAGGCAAGAAAAACAACTTGACAAATATTATCACCTATACAGTAGGATCTCCATATCCACTGATTCATTATCTACTGATTCAGTTATCCACAGCACATAAAACAGCACACCTACCATAGAATCTTCCTAGATAATGTGTCCTCTCTAGCCATTTCCTAGGTCCTCCAGGGCAACTCTATGGTATTTTAAACTGGAAGTCCCATTATTTTCAATGGTGTTCACTATTATCCATGGTTTTCGGTATGCATGCCCCCACCGAGAACAATTCCCAGTGGATACAGGGGTCCTACTGTAATTTAGATTGATCTACATGGGGCAGTTCTGTGGGGAAAGGTGTGCCTTCAAGTCTTCCTCCTCATTCTGGGTGAAGCCAAGGGGTATATGTGCCATGCCTGCTCATCAAACCCAGGGCTATTAATCATGAAGGTTAAAAGCAAAATTAAAGCCCAAACAAGGCAGGACATGCATATTTGGTTTCTTTTTAACAAAAAGGTAAACCTCAAAAGACTGAAAACTTGAGAAGAGGAAACGCATGCTGTGTATGATGGCCACTTATATATTGCTTTAAAAATGTGCATCATCGAAAGGGAGGTCAAAAGAAGAAATTGATTTACATAAAATTTGCATGTGGTGATGTATAGGTGCATATTTACAAACAATTACTGTTCATTCCTCTCACTATGGCTGGCATCCTGTCAGTGACATACAGATGTGTTAAGCTATCCTATACATGCAGGGAAATTATTGCCCATTATAAGTGAATTGGACTTATTCCACTGAATGAAGTTGTGCATACAACAACATTGTGCATTCTGGTTGTGCATTGTGCATTACGGTTGTGCATTCTGGTTGCATATTGGGCCAGTGCACTGTGTAATACAGCACAGCCTTTGAGATTCACTGTGTAATTTTGCTATTGTGTTTAGGGATTGGCTTATTGAGTAGTGCTGGTGTATCATATGTCCACATGTGGATATTTATGCTAAACAAAGGGAATGCCAAACTGCAGCCAATATATGATTGAAGACTGTCATTGGGTGACCTGTATACCTGTTCAGCCTATTGTTGAGGCACTCACTGTTGGTGGACAATTTCAAGGTCCCTGATGCTCTCCCTTTTTAGGGTTCTTAATTTTTTTTAAAAAATCAGATTGATCCTTCAAACGGAGGAGCGATCAGAGAACTATCCTCTGACATTCCTTTAGAGCCTCTTCTATGTAAAATAGAACATATGACCATCCCAGAGGCAAGGGGCTTTATTTTTTAACCTTTTTCCTCTGGCAGTTTATTGTTTCCCTCAATTGCTTTGTCTCCATGGAAAGAAAAACATGGGTGCCTTGGATTAACATTTTTAAAAAATCAATAGCACATTGAATGTAGCTTAATCCTACGGCTGTAGATGTTCTGAACAGGTGTCTGGAACAGATAATGGCTGGTTCAGAGCTAATAAACTGAAGTTGAATGCTTCAAAATTTTGTTGCCTGTATGGGCCTAAATACCCTAAAATCACCAGATCCTGTCTGATCTTTGAAGTTAAGCAGGGTCAGCCCTGGTTAGTGCTTGAATGAGACAGTGCCAATGAATAGCAAGTATTATAGGCTATGTTTCAGAGAAAGGAACTGGCAAAAAAAACCCTCTGAATTTTCCTCGCCTAAGAAAACCCTATGAAATTAATGGGATCACCATAAATCAACAGGTGACTTGAAGACACATGCACACAAACATAGTGAAGTAGCTACTTGAGCAGGGATTCTATTCAACTTGTTCTGGTTGGGGTGGCATTTCTTCTACAGCTGTGTTTCTCAACCTGTGGGTCCCCAAATGTTGTTGGGCTACAGTTCCCAGAAGCCCTCTGAGGTTTCACCTTGACAGCCAGTGGTCCTCCCAGTCATTAGTGAGGCTGTGAATTCAGTCCTACAGCCTCACTAATGACTGGGAGGACCACTGGCTGTCAAGGTGAGACCTCAGAGGGCTTCTGGGAACTGTAGTCCAACAACATCTGCAGACCCACAGATTGAGAATCACTGTTCTACAGTATCAGGTACTGCTCAGCTTGGAGTGCTTTATACCGATCATTATTGGGGAATGAGTTACTTCATTACTAACTTTGGGCAACTTTGGAAGGTAT
Source organism: Gambelia wislizenii (assembly GCA_030847615.1). NCBI lineage: Eukaryota > Metazoa > Chordata > Lepidosauria > Squamata > Crotaphytidae > Gambelia > Gambelia wislizenii. The sequence continues at coordinate 32,470,851 of JAUMIR010000005.1, forward strand.
ACCATTCATGGCCTGTCTTGAAAAGAAGGGGTCTAGCTACAGTTATTCATCCTCTGACAACACAATTACTGCACAATTTTTCATGGGGACCTGGTACTGAAGACTGTTTGGAAATTAAAATTGATTCAGAACACACAGTAGCAGCTGGTTGCTTCCATGTCAGTGTGGTGATGAATATGTGCTGGGGTTTATTCTGCAAGGCGCTGAACCTGTGGCGCATTCTCAGTGAAACAAATGACCAATTGAAAATCAGAGGGTGGGGGACTCCAAAGAGATAATAAAAAAAGGTGTTAATAAGACAGTGAATAATACTGTGAGAAACATAAGGGACTTAGAAAAACAGAAACCTACAGGCAATACAATACAGCTGAATGTCATAGCTTATAAGGCCACATACAAGCAAATGACAAAGGTATAACACCTGAAAGAAACCCAAGATCCAAAATCAGGGATGGCACTTTGGACAGCTCCTTTAGTATTCAGACTAAAACCTAGAGCAGATTCACCAACCCACTGACGTGGAAGCCATTGTGAACACAGCAACAAGGCTGCTGATTTGTACCAACATCATTAATCATTCACGTTCTTAAAGAATCTCATTGGCTTCTTATTCCATGAAAAAGTTCTGACATTGCAGGGATGCCAGTGCCAAGGTGCAAGTTCTGCTCAAGCAGCAGCCCTGTTGGGATGAGAAAAGCAAGGGACTGGTAAAAGGGATAAGACACCATGTGAGTCTACAGACCTTATCAGACGAGGAAAATACAGCATCATAAGGACGCCACATAACTGTGAAAGGGCACGTGGAGCAGACAACGATGCCCTTTCACAGTTATAAAGAGGCAAAATCATGTACTTTTTAATTGACGGCTTAAGCCGTCAATAGATCCTCCTGCTATTTTTTTGCTGGCATTGCCGGCATGCAGTATCTTGGGCCATTTAAATCACGTACGTACCCCAACAATAGCTGCTCCAGCATGAATATTTTTGGGTGAGATCAGGACATCCATGTAAGTTTCACTCTTTTTATGACACTCCCTGGGTTACTTGGAACTTTTACAGTGCATTTGGGTGCTTAGTGTAACTTTTAGATGTTTATTTTTGTTTTTAAGTTTCAATTTTCCGTACGATAAAATCATGTGAGATTTCAAATGAGGAAGTGAATGGGACTCTGTTCACTTCCTCTTTATTGCTGGGAGCTTTTGCCTGGATTATAAAGTAAGGGGGGGGGGACATTCTTTTGCCAGGATAAAAATGCTTTTTTTTAATGCCGGCAAAAGAACGCTTACAGAGGCTGCATCTGATAAAGTCCTACATCATGGCCTAAGTCCATTTCATCAGGTACATGGCCTCCTCCTGTGTTGGCATGAGTGTCATGAGATTAAAGGATTCCTATTCTGATTAAATCTGGGGCAAGCAAATGTAATTATTTCGACACAGGTAGCCTTCTTCCCAGGGTCACTGGGAACCAGTAGTACTGATAGCACTTAGAAGCCATAATATATATGAGTAAGTATCTGTTTCATACAGTGAAGCAAGTAAAAGCACACATACACACTCTCACAAACATTTGATAGGAAAGGCTCAGTATGAGGCATATTATAATTTTAGAGATGGAGAAAATATAATTTCAGACTTAAAATAGAAATGTTTCCCTCATAATTCATTCAACTGGTATATGCATAGGAGGACCCCTGTGTTACACATTTTTACTGGTCCCTGCTAGCGTTGACTATAAACCTGCAAATATTCAACTTGGCAGCTGGGTAACTGAAAATTCACCCTTGTTCCATATGCCCAACTACTAAAATCTTTATTGGAGGTCTTAGTTAAAATGTTTCACCTTTAGAAGTATGCTGATGGCAGCAGCAAAAGTAGGGCTGGCCCTTACATTAGGCAGTGTGAATATGGAGTATAGGTGCAAATGTTCACTTCCCTTGCAAGGAGGAATGAATAATTCCTTCATATTTTTCCCCATTGCACAAAAATACAAAGATTATTGGCCAGTCTTTGAGTACTATTTGCACTTTGGGAAATCTTTCAGGGAGTTATTTTCTACATAAATATGTTTTTTTCTGCACAGAAAACATGTTTCCACACAAAAATAAACAGTTCCCTACACAGGAAAAATGTATTATGTGCTATTTAAAAAAGAGAGAGAGAGCTTGCATTTTTGCACTGAAAAGGATTATGAGAGATTTTATGAAATATGAACCTCATATTGGTGGTAAAGTGGTTAAATGCCAGTGGTTAAATGCTCCAGGTTGACTTAGCCTTCCTTTCTTCCATAGGTCAGTAAAATGAGTTTGTTGGGGGCAATTAGTTAAAAAACATTGTAAATCGCTTGGAGAGTGCTTAGCACTATAAAGCGGTATAGCAATGTAAGTACCATTGCTAACCTCATGGCTTCTGTTATTCAACCTGACAGGGTTTCTTGAGCATTGAGAAATCCTGTCTCAACAGGTATACAAATTAAGATGCTAAGCTTTCTGTTGTATAATATTTTTATAGCATTATGCCACTGCTGTTTTTGTTTTTTGTGTTGAGGGTGTGTTTTTTCTGCAGCTGTTTTATTTTTATTGCTTTTATTTTATTGCTTTTAATTTATGTATGGCTTTTCCAATCTGGTTATAAGCCATCTAGGGAACTTAAGTAGAGATAACAATTACCAATCTCTCAAATTGGTAACCTAGCAACCAGCAAGGATTGGGGAGAATTTCATTTGGTTCACATTTTGATAAGAACTCATGAAAGGTGCAATTCCCAAATCATGATGAAAACTGTAACTCAGTTATTCTTTGGCAACAAACCTTCTCAGTGTTTTATGATGCAGTTCTCCTGGAGGGGAACTCAGCAAGTAAGCACACAGGTCACCTGGGGCCTTTTCACACTATACAATTAAAGCACTATCATTCTACCTTAATTGCCATGGCAACATCCTATAGAATCCTGAGACTTCCAGTTTAGGGAGAGGCATTTAGAATTCGTAGCCAGAGAGCTCTAGTGCCTCACCAAACTACAAACTCTAGCATTCCATTGGATACAGCCATAGCAATCATAGCACTTTCATCGTGTTGTGTGAAAGGGTCTTGTGGAGAACTAGGTTGGAAAGCATGCATGAAAGGGAGCCAATCCCAGTGCAGGAAGCTGTGATGGGAGGTGGCTCTGTGAGAGTGAGGTGAGAGAATGTCAGTTGAGCATGTCAGTTGTGAGAAAGCAGTTGGATGAGTTAGATGTATGAGAGCTATTGGGAGTGCACTGTTTGAAAGAAAGTTGTATGAAGCAGTTGAGAGACTGAAAAGATAAAATGTATGTTTAAATATAAATAATCTGTCACTGAAAGGAAATACTAAGGAGAACTAAGTGAAAGAACCATTTGTTATATACAGGGTTACCATACAGTTTTGAAGTTGTAACCTCTTTGATACAATAAACCAAATATGTTTGTTTGTTAACTGTTCCACTGACTCATCTTGCTTTATTTCCCTCATAATAAATGGACGGGGTTACACTAACCAAAAGAATACTCTTGAGTAAATAAATCTGTCCACAGCAAAGATCACCAGGAGACTCAGGCCCCAGTGCAGATACGGGATTAATAAAAGGGGACTTGTGGGGACCAGCACAGACAGTGCTGGGTGTTGTGGGCATCTTGGCTGGCAATACCTCACAGACCTCTTTTCTAAGTCTTCCCTACTATGAGGAGAAACTTATTATATTCCTATTTAAATTTGAGTAAAGTATATTAAACATGTATCTACACATGCAAAGCAACATACACAACTTCATGTCCAGTTTATGGTGGTGCCTTTCTTCTTTTTTATTTTGAATATGTGTAAGCAGCCACCCTAGAGGCAGACAGTTCCAGATCATAAGCCATTATAATGAGAGTATACTTTTTGGTAGTGAAAAAGATGGGGACAGAGGTTGAGGTGGTGATATTATGAGAGCTGATCAATGGTGGAGGTTTGGGCTGAAGCATAAAAGATGAGACAGAAATAGCAGAAATTGGGAGGTCAAAAGTTGGAACACTCCCCTCTGTCAAATGTTCCATCCCTTTCAACAGTGATAACTGCTTGGTATTCATTGTACAAACCTGCAGAGACTTCAGCTCTAGCTGTGAAATGTAAGATAAACAAACACAGGGTTAGGGATCACCCCAAAAGTATAAAACACTGTCTCAGAAGTATTGTTGCTGAAGAAAAAATTCCAGTTATGGATTACGTTTAAATAAAATTGTTAAAATGTCCAGGGGAAAGAGTACATCATACGCTATTTGGATCAAGCCAAATGCAGAGAAAGGTTTGATTTCATAACCATACTAGGGAGGAGAATCCCTAGTGGGAAGTACACTTTGTTGTTTTGGGATAGGTTGGGTTTATTTATTTTAAATGTGAAAATATTGGTCTCAGTGGGTTTTCTTTTATCTTTATCTCCACTCTAGTGAATATTACAGGGAATCAAAGTTCTGGAGAATTTAGCTTCAGCCAGCGTGGTGTAGTGGTTTGAACCTTGGAATAGAACTTTGGAGACCATGATTCAAATCCCTGCTTGGGCATGGAAACCCATGCAGGGATCTTGGGCAAGTCACACTCTTTCAGCCTCAGAGGAAGGCAAAGACAACCCTTCTCTGAATAAATCTTGTCCAGATAACCCTGTGATAGGTTTACCTTAGGGTTGCCATGAATCAGAAATGATTTGAAAGCACACAACAACAAGAGATAAAAATGTTATACAAAGTGTTATACAAATGTTATACAAATACATAAAATGTTATGTATTTGTATAACATTTTATACAAACATTTTATACATATACAAATATGTTATTTGTATAACATATGATAAAAATGTTATACAAATACATTCAAAAGACATTACATTATCAAATGTGGAAAAAACTGTAAGATTACAATGCCACAGTAGCGCAAGCAGGTCCCACTATCGCACGACATCGTCATCTTCACGTGGTTACAGCATGCTGCAGCTGTGAAAAAGGCATTTCTTCTAATGCATGGGACAAGCCATGAATAGATCTTCAATAGCACTTTTTTTTTTGCACTATTGATGGCATGCAAAACCATATTCCATTGTAATCGTGAGATTACAGCATGAATGGGCAATCCTTAGCAAGAAAACTTCCAGGTGAGAAGATGAAAACAAACCACAGGATGCTCTTTTTATAAACTTCCCTGTTTAGTTTACATGTTTTTATGTTTGTTTCAGTGCTAGTGTGTTCATTTACTCTGTAAATTAAGGTAGTTTTAGCATTTTAAGCATGCTCATGTCTTCTCGCAAAAACCACCAAAATCTCACCTATGCTAAATCATGGAAGTAAACTCATGCTCTTAAAGTGCTAGTGGTCATCATGCAATAATTCAGTGGCAGTTCTTTCACACAATTACAGTGACATGTGATAATAAGTGTGATAATGCCACTATGTTTCTGCTATCCTCATTCATGGAATTACAGCATTTTTAGATGCTCGTCTGATAATGTCCATAGTCTCCTTTCCTCCCCTGCCTCACAAACCCTGCAAATTTGTATTGTCTTTGAGCTCATTTTCCTAGAACTGTTATCCCTCAAACTAATCCTGGATATGATTATATATTAACCAGTATTGTAAAATGAAGGGAAATATTGGGTTTGGGTTTATTTAAAACCCTGTTCTTCACTAAGTGAAGTTCAGCTGAAAGTGGGGTGAGGGAGTGAGTAGGGGGAAAAACTTTTCTGCTTTTATTTATTTATTTTGCACTTGGAGACACAGTCATGTTGTTTCTATGCTTTTCTGCTTACCTCAGACGTCCATATTTGTTCTTGTATGGCTTTCTATTTATATTATCCAGAAGAAGTGCATCTCCTGTAGAACTAAAACAAAATATTGAGGTAGAGGAAGGGTTTAAAACTGATCAAAATTTGAATGCTAAAATCTATAACTGATCTCAGAACTTGAGTACATTAAGACATAATTGGATAACCTTTCAATCAGGTTTTGATATATTAAGGCATAACAAATTTCTCTGGGATGAGAAGTGATTAGGAGTTGTTGAGAACTGAGTGGGCAATTCTTTGGCTGCAGGCAACCGGTACTATTAAAATATTAAGAAAGCATTGAACATCAAATTTCACCAAATACTAGTTGGTTAAATAATATGTGAATTGACCCTTTGAATCAGGGGTGTTTAAAGTTTTATAGCTTTGGTTTGTCATTTGTCTTAGAATTTCTTTCAGTATGACACACTTTGCTTTGTGGATCCTGACAAATGTTATTCTTGAATCAATAATCTTAATTAACATAGGCTTTGCCATGCCAAGGGCCATTCAATAAACTGTTGAAGACAGAAGACAATCCTGCAGGGTATGAACTTCCTAGAAAACATTGGAAAAGTTACTTTTTGGACTATAAATCTTAGAATCCTCCAGCCAGAGATTCTGGGAGTAATAGTCCAAATCAGTGTTTTTTTTCCCATGCTCTGCTTCTGATACAACTGCAGGTTATACAAGTCAGTTACGTGTGTGTGTGTGTGTGTGTGTGTGTGTGTATTTCTTTACTGGAGGATCTTGTCTCCTCATTTTTTTTCATTGTAGCTTTGATAGATATGCAGGTAGAAAATTCAGAACTCCAGTTCACATACAAACCTGTGAAACGTTTTCTGAGAGCTAAATCCAATGTGCCTACATGTTTCCACCAATCTTAGTTTGGGACTCCGAAGTATCGGTAAGCTTTAATACCTTGCAGCTACATTTAAGTAAACTGTATGCTGATGAAGCCTCATTAGCTGGATTTGTATAGGCAGGAAGTATCAGACTCCTTCTGCATGCAGAAGAGAAGACACATTTGTCATGTTTCAACAACACCGCTCCCCTTCTTACCATAATTCATTTCATCAGGGAAGGGCTGTGACTTCAGGAGGACCAATTAGAGACTAATTGCTATAAACATGGTCATACTTCACTGCACAGCTGAAATGGAAAATCAATACAAAAGAATTCTGCATCACCTCTGTTAAGATCCTCTAGGGAGAGATGTTGAGGGCTCCATCTTCTACCTGTTCAAGGACTTCTCATTCACTCTGATAAAAGAATATTTTAAAAACCCAAATATGAATTCTTCCTTTTACAGCAGCTTATGAAGCATTACACCAGAGGTGGGCAAGGTTTGATCACCCCACATGTTTTTTGTCAACCCCACACCCCAGTCCAGCCTTTTTCTGACAAAAAATAAAGGAGAGAGCAAATTGCCTTTCCTGGAAGCCTCAAGAAGTGGCCATTCTGTTACCTGCCCTGACACCCCACTCTTTTAATAATTCATCAATTGACTAAATTTCATATATTGGCTTATTATTGGCACTCCACATGGTTGGCAGTAGACCAGGGACTACCAAGTACAAGGAATCAAGGTTTGCTCAGAAAACCTAAGGAAGTAGCCTGCTAAAATTCCTCAGAAACACACCCAGGCAAGGATTAAGTGAACCCCCCTGGAATTGATGCGTTAGAAAGGAAATGGATTAATTCTCCTGGATATTCACAGAAATAAGTCATTCAATAATCACATCAAAGTAGCTGGACACTCTTTGGTTACAAAACTGGTTTTTCCTCATACCTTTCCCTAAAATGATGGAGGTTTGCCTGAGAACCATCAGTTTTAATGTTTCAACCATTAGTGATCATTAACACATCCGGAGAATCCATTGTTTAAACCTGGGATGGGAAAGTTACATTTTGATCTTCAGCCTCAGGACCATCATTTTGGGTAGGGGATTCTGGAACCTATAGTCCAAAAAGTAACTTTTCCAAGTTCTGATCAAATCACAGTTTAAAATCGTGGAATATGAACACACACATTGAGCCACTGGGGTGTAGGGGTTTTAGTGTTGGGCTCTGGCTCTGGAGACCAGGGTTCAAATCCCCACACAGCCACGGAAACCCACTCGGTGACCTTGGTCAAGTCACACTTTCTCAGCCTCAGAAGAAGGCAATGGCAAACCACCTCTAAACAATAGGCTTGTCTTAGGGTTGCCACAAGTAAGAAATGACTTGAAGGCATACAACAAACAACAACAACAACAAACAATAAATCAGAGTTCCCCATTTCAGGCAAAGGGATCAAATTCAATGCTGGTGTGAAGAAAGTAAGAGGATGGCAATAGAATGGGTGTGCTGGCCTGATGCTCTTTCCAAATTATAGTGGAAGAAGCTGGGACTGTTGTTCCCACAGCTATTGACATCTAAATTGCATTCTACACACACAATTATCTGGGAGTAAATCCTGTTCAACTTAATTTTATTGACTGCACTGCACTGTCTGCTTTTTGTGATTTGACTTAAAACCACGCAGTAGGGGCATACATACAGATTCATTGTGTGTGTGTTTAATATGATAATTATTTAATTTTAAAAAATGTCCACTATTTTGGCAGGCAATTTCAGTGTTCCACAAATACATTTTATTGCTGCACAAGAAACATTTTAACAATAAATGAGGAAAGGTCCAATCTCAGCTCAAAAGGCAGGCAGAGAAGTGTGAGCACCAATATCCTCAGAGTTGTGAAATTATAGTTTCCTAGCAGCATGGAAAATACAGATAATTTTGTAATAAATATTGCACACTTCTTCCATACAGCAATAGGAAGGAAAGAGAAATATGGCATTTATTTCCTTCTTCCATTCCTGCCTGCAGTTATCAAGCTAGTAGTATCATCATCATCATCAAATACCCATTTGCACAGGCTTGGGAGTGCAAGTAATATACAACTGGCATAAACTAAATTATAGCAAGAAGAATTCATATGTATCAAAATGTAGAACTGGGTATGAATCAATGGATTCAAGAATACAATGTATTCTTCTTGCTAGAATTTACCTGCATATAAAAACTATGAATAATAATAGTTCAAAGGGGGCTATAATAATGCAGCAATGTGCTTTGCATTCATATTGAGCCAGTTTCAATATCCTTGAGTTAAAGCAGGAGTGAAGAACCTGAGGACTGGGGCCATGAAAATATCCATAGTCCTTTACCTTTGGCCATGCTGGCTGGAACTAGACTCATAACAAGGTCCCAGTCCTGGTTTAAAGGTTGTCAGCCTAGTAAAGACCACTCTTTAAAACACTAGAGAGCCATCGCTAGCCAGAATAAAGAATACAGGTCAACAGAATGCTGGAGGGCTGAACAATTCTCATTCAAGCTTTAAGGCAACTGTGTATTCTCATAAAGAAAACGCTTGCATAGTGAATTAACTATCTTAATTCTAAACTGCATTTGACTCTGATACCTATAAGGAATTCTTACATGTACAATCTTCCATGCTCAGTCTGTAGGCATGAAGCTGTACTACCTAATGAAATTAATGTACAGTTCCAAAGGGAAAAGGAGCATGGCCACCCTGCCACTGGCCAAAAGGAGGGGGACACCTCAAGTGGCAGATGCTGGGAGGCAGCAGCAAGATGTTGCAGGAGACAGAATTGTGCTACACATTCTGGCCTGATCCCCTGCTGCCTTCTAGTGCAATGGAAGATGCTCTTCCAGTATCAGTGTAGAAATAAGGTTTAACTGCCAATCCAGTTGGCTTTTGTACAAGAAGTGGAGAAGACCTGCCATCTTGTTCTAAATCTTCTGCAGCAAAATTTTTTGGGCTGGCCCTGAATCAGAGCTTCCACAGCCGGCAAGATTAGATCACAAATAGGCCTGCAATTCACCCAACCACTGCTGCCACTCTAGGTGGATCCATTTCTATGTAACCTGTCACATGAAGTTTTCAAAAGTTCATTTGCAACCAAGAGCAATTACGGTTCAGCACCATTTTATTTTAGATGCACTAAATTGTGCATTGTGGTATTAAAAATACTTCCATTTTAATCATTTTTAAAACCCATGAACTTTTAGGCATTACACGTATAAGAAATTGTTAAAAATTTTATCATCAGAGCATTCACTTATTAAGAAATGCCATTCCTATAATAAGCCCACAGTCCCCTTGAAAGACGAAGATCAAAAGCAGTAAGTGGTATAATTAATCCAGTGTTAATTAGTAACTGGAATCTTTGCATCATTTATGCAAACTTACTGAAGCAAGTTTATTTTTTAAAAAAAAAAAGTTATTTCCCCTTAAGAGAGGAAAAGCTAAGCCTATTTTGAAACTGCTGCTGGTATCACAGTTATAAAAAATCTATAGTTCTTCTGTAGATGGTGGTGTTGCATTAAATGACCTTGTCAGCTAAAGCAAGAATCCATTCATCTACAGGAGGATGTACAAGGGCCATAGGATTTATTTATTTTTATCTTCTTCTCTGAAATTGAAGAAAAAAATCCACTCTGTGAGATGAGTCCACAAACCTGCAGAAAACTGTAGCAATTGATACTCCTGTCAAATGGGAGTGGAGAGGCCAGGGGAAGCTGGATTCCAACCTTCCTGTTCCCTTGACAAGACCCCAGAACTGGGGAGACACAATGACAGTTCTCTCCCATTGGAATCAATGGAACCAAAATGCATTCCTTTCAATGTTTCTGTGGAGGCTTGTGGCTTCCAGGTCAGTGAGACAGCAAATTCTGATTTACTCCAAACTTTAGAGAAGAGATCAATATGCCAAACCTAATGCAGGAATAATGTTCAGCCTTTTGGACTGTTTCCCTTGAAGTTCAGATTAAAATCCAGAGCGTATTCATTGATCCACAGACATGGAGGCCATCAACCTTCAGTGAAATTATACCCAGAAAGGAAGCAGAAAATGCTCCCCACATTTTGCCCAACTGGTGCAAGCCTGGCAGGACATAGGAAAAGGCAGACTGTGTGCCATGGACTCTTGCCCTGTAAAACTGCTTTGTTAGGAAAAAATTACATACACTCACCTTGGAGCAAGCCCCATTCACCTGAATGGCACTTACTGTACTTCTGATTCAGTGTAAGTAGGCTTGGACTAAAAGTCTAGTTTATTTTATCTGCAACATACTGTAGATGTGTGTAACATTTAACACCACTTAAAGGAGACTGTAATACCTTTGGTCCGCAACGGCAACATTATGATTTCTCAATTAAAAGGACAAATGTTTCAATCCAGAGCTCTATGGATACTAAGGAATGGTGTAATTTTTACAGGCAAAGGGTCTCCCTGAATCTACTGGAGCCCTCCCACTTTTAAGTCATCACTGGAGTTTAGCAAAAATAATTATTGTAATATACAAATGCTGAAGGAAAACCTCTGTCCTAGCACTGATTCTGGTGGTTCCTATGAACAACATTTTTGTTCTTTTTGTTTAAAAATGGCTGAAGAAAGTAGGTGCTGTAAAAATAAAATCCTTTGTATCTTCCAAATCCCTTTATGGAGTTCAAGAGTTCTTCCATTTTCTTAATTTAATAAGTGTCCTTATAACTTCTTCATTATCACACTATTCCAGTTCAATGTCTCCCGCATACAAGGTGATCAGCAGGATAGCAGCAAATCCTGTGAGCAGCCCAGCATTTTGGATAAGGAAAAAGGTTAGATCAGTTTTCCTTCCAGTTACTTTCTCTCTCATCATGTCGTTCATCTCTGGGAACTAGAAAGAGGGAGGTGGAGTGCAGGGGAAGAGAAAAAGAAAAAGATGAATAGGTAGGTGTTGCCATCTGCTGGCAAAACATTGCACAACAGCATTTTTTATAAGTGCATCCATTTATTTATTTTACATTACTGGACGAGATTGGATTTGGTTCCCAAGTCACTTGAAAAACAATGATTTGAGGCTATGCCCAGCAGAGGTGCTGTGTCTGAGTGATTACTCAGAAATTAACAACAGAAATTTTCTGTTTTTCTACCTACTCACTTTTAAGACTTTATGCAAGGTTTTGGGGACTTGTGCACATGTTGTAGAATTCCCCAATTGTTTGCCCTTGGCATTTTAGCAACACAGGGGTTTGCGTTCATATCCCTATTATTTATATCTGCTTACCATAAGTAGGGTTGCACTGATAGGGAAATCCTGGCCTAAATGCAACAGCCATTAAAGTAGTCTGGCCAGTGTCACAGGATAATCAAGAGGAAGAGAATTTCACCTTAACTCTGCTCCTCTCTGGAGTAAGTGGTGGAGGAAGAGGGGGGAACCTTCATGTGTCACACAGGCACATATATGCTGATTTGTTAGTGGCATTGTCATAATAACATGCTATTGATGTTGGGTAAAAAAGGCAACTTGCTTGGATAGTGTTGACCAGATTTTAGAAAAGGAAACTTTTTTGATTAAAATTCCCAGAATCTTCAGTCAATATGACTGAGACCACTATGGGCAATGTGGGCTAACACTCCTTGAAGCAATGCCCTGAAGTTCTTTCTTGTGAACCTGTACACTGGTACAACAGAGTTGTAATGTTCATTTCATTTTATCTTGTTGGTGTGTGTTTGCATGCTGTATGTACACATATGCATGCACACCTCTTACACTTAGTTACCCACAAGCCTTTGCAATAAGATGGGTTGTAAATTTAATAATCAAACAACAGAATATCACTCTTGATTAAGCTGTATAACTTTGGGCTATGTGACTTTCCTGGCCAGGATCCCACTGCACTTGTTCATCAGAACGTAGTGCAAGCAGTATGCTAGATTTGCTGCTTACATAAATGGGCCACCCAGGACTTCATTGCGCAAATGGAAGTTGTAGTTTCCAAAGGGGGACAGCCATTTATGCAACAGGGATCCTGCCTCGTGTGATAAGTATTACACAAAATAAAAATACATTTTAAAACTATTGTGGTCCCTTAGACAAAGGAATAGAGCATCTAAATAAATAATATCCCCTAACATTTCTTTTTTTACATTGGCCTGATATACACATCAGAACATGCAACGGCTCTAGGGGAACCCTGGCTTGTCACCCACTGTCCAACACTCACCCTTGCAGTGGGACCATCTAAACAAACCATAGCCCTTCAATTTACGGCAAGGTCTGAACCAGCAATGACTTGGTTCAGAGCTGTCAAGATGGATCTTTTCCGGCAGGCCTTTCCCGAATAGCTATCCCAGCCCGAAGATTCAGCTGCCTTTTCCCTTTAGCGGCCACTGGCTTATTTCCTTTTTGTTTCTCTTTTTAATTATTGTACATCTTTAATCTGTTTAATTTAATATTGTTTTAAGGGGTGGTTGGGTTAGGGTATTAATGTAATTATGGGATTTTTATGATGTAAGCTACCCCGATTGCGTTGCAGACGGGCGGAATAGAAATAAATATTATTATTATTATTATTATTATTGGTGGTGGTGGTGCTCTGATTTATTTATCACCCAGATTAAGAACCCAGGTTCTGTTCTTGGGCTGTTTCTCTGGCTTCCTTGCTTTTGCCAGGTGTAGGTATCACACTGTATCAAGGCTGACAACTGCAGAAATATCAGAGGCTAATTTTCTATTCCTGCCCCCCTAGCAGCTGCACCAGTGTCTCCACTGTTGCAGTAAGTAGTGTCACATCACTTTTGGTTTAATTTTTACCCGGTTTCCAGTTGATTTTTTGGGAGGAGAGAACTCATCAGGTGCTCGGGGTGTCTTGAGTAGGGTAATGAGGGCAAATCCACCACATTTTGCATTAGCTTTGACCCATTTTTAGCAATTTCAGGTTGAAAAATCACGCATCATTTTTTAAAATTGGGGGGGGGCTGAGGCCTTTGGGGGCATCCCTTCCCCACTCCTGTGCTAGATGAAACATAAACCAAAGGTCCATGGCTTGTTCAGCCATTCCCACCATATGAAGGTGCTATCAGCCAGTATGTACCAACATGCTGTCCAAAAGCTGAAATTCTTTAGAACTTCAGCTGGACAGCTTGAATTCATGGCAACCAAATACATCTGCTGTCTCATTTCTTGTACAAAACCATGATAACTAGAAAGAAGGCTTTTAACCAGAATTGCAGTTTCCAGGAACCTAAGGAATCCATGAGATTTTTGTACCTGTACAACAAATCTTGATTCTATGACGAAGGCATATGCAGTTTGCTACATTCACCCACTCACATACGCATACGCATGTCAGTAGACTCCAGGCAGAATAAAGAGATACTTTTTAAAAAACAACTCACAAAAGCTGTTTCTAGTTTGACAGGTAAACACACTTACTTGCCATTGATCATTGCACAGACTCTCCTTGGAAATTAATTCAAAGACACTGAAGAAACTTCACATACTGCAAAGTGCTGACAAATACAGATCAACAAAATTGCTGCACTGGCTGCTTATCAAAAGATGAGGTAGGATCAAATTCAAAGTTTTCAAAGCCTCCTGAAACTTAAGGAGTCCAAAAATTGTTTCTCTGGAAACAGCCTCAAAACACAATTGAAATTTTCAGGGTGGGGGGTGACAAAAGGATTTTTTATATATATAACTGGGGTGATAAAATCCACACGAAACATATGATAGCCATTATTCCTACCACCTCCCATCATGGTCAAGGTCTCTTCAATAAAGCTAAGAATAATGATGAATTCAGCCATCTTCATCATACCATAAAATATCCTCTTTTAATAGGGTATTAAGCAGGAATGAAGGGACTGGCTCAAGCATCATGGTGTAAGGGGTCAGGAAAGGGCAGAAAACTTCTAACGGTTGGTTTTTATTGCATTTCATATTCCTAGGGGCAGGGAGAGAGAGGCAAGACAAGCCCCACTATTATAGAAAGTGAGGCGGATGCCTCAGTCAGCAGATTTGGGATGTCATGTACAGGCAGTACATGGATAAATTGGTGCATTTATTATTCCTGAGTGTTTGTTTTGCTGCAAGGGAGAATGCCAGGTGCTTGTGGGATTTCTGGTCCAGGTGCCAAAATGAACTTGGCTGCGGATGGGTTCAGTGAACTTTGACTTGCATCAAGTTGGGGAACATTTGCTGCTCCATCTGAGGCAGCAAAATATTTGGAGCCAGTCCATGATATGTCTTCTTGCTTGTCAGTCGAGACTGTACCCGTATTTAACCCAGATTGTGAAAACTGTTCCACCTAAGTGTTCAGCTGTTGCACACGAAAAGCATCTACAGGATGGGAGGGCAAAGTGTGCCCCTCCACAGATAATTCTGGACAGCAAATCCCAGCATTCCTGACCACTGGTAGTGCTAGGTAAGGCTGTTGAGAGTTGGGAGTGCAACAACATCTGGGCTGGATTAAACTTTGCTCACTCCTGCTCTGGAGCTTTAAGTACAAAGGTTACTCTACTCTTGACTAGCCAGAGGCAAATTGCCTCTATGGGGGTGGGCAATGGCAGTAGGTACTGGGGCCGTTTTTTCTAGGAGGCACAGGGACTGTCAAAAAGCCCCAAAATCCAAACCCACAAATGGACACACACACGGGGTTGAAAACTTAAAATGTGTTGCTGCTCCTGAAGGCTTTCAGCAGAAGTAATTAACCTTCTCTTGCCAGACAAAGGGCATCCTGGGAAATTTGGAGGGGTCAAAGGCCACAAAAACTACCTGGGGGAATAAGTGGCCTTGAGGGTGCACACTAACCACCCTACTTTAGTACTTATATCAAGCCTGGCTGATCCAGATGTTTCCTCTTGCCTGTGAACTGAGGAGTTGAGTTTGTAGATCCTAATCCTTTCTATGCCTCAGAAATGTTCTGGGGTAGGCACAAATTATTCAATTCAATAACTAGCCCCAATCCATAGCTTCCTAGTGCAAGTTCCCAGCTATGACTTGGGAAGACCACTACGTGCATCAAAGTACACTTCCAGCAGATGGGTTCAGAACGTTCGTTGTAAAGTGCTCACAGAGTTTGTGATTAGATGGCCTGTCCCACACTGGAAAATTTGCTGGGTATTAGCAGCCCACAGCTAACCATATCTGCTGGTCATCTTAAAATGACAAGCAGAGGAAATCTGAGTGACTATCTTGTTATCTAATTATGTGAGGTAGTGGTGTTGCCCTCACACATACATTCTCACTATGTTTGCCAGCCACATGAGGACCTGGGCAAGTTTGATTATCCTAATAGTAACCTCAGTCCTGTCTTGCTCCTCATCTGTGTTTGCAGACTTGCCACCAAACACAAGCCATCAACAACTGCAAAAAAAAAAGAACACTGGAGAATATAATCAAGGGTGGAGGTATAGTTGTGGATATCCATTATGATGGAATGATAACTGTCTTTGCATGGGTGGCAGAGAACAGTGGTCCAAGTTAGTCTACCATGAAAACCTGTCCCAGATGCACACTTGCATGTGCCCAACATCTGCAGCTGGGGTTCTAAAAGGTCATCCCTGGCTAGGGGAGGAGCCTCTCTAGTTATTTACCTGACCATATCAAAAGTGTAAGGGAGCTGCTCATCTCTCACAAGAACCACCAGCATTCAGAAGATGGAGCTGAGAGCCACACAGTCACCAGTTTAGATCATCTCATAGCTGCAAGCTCTTTTAGAAGCCCTAGATAATTTACTTTCATCCTCTATCCCATTTTTTTCATTAGAAGGATAAAAGGCTTGGCCTAACTGTATCACGACAGTGAGTACCACTGAGATTTCCTACATATATACTTTCAACACTCTGAAGTGCTGGGGATGTGGGAGAGGAGTATTAAGTTCCATTCAAGAGAGTGGTAGGAATGGCTACCTAGCTCAGATATCTGATAGATAGATTGATTGATTGATTGATTGGATGTATATCCCACCTTTCTCCCAAGATGGGGGATTCAAGATGGCTTACAATAAGGTGGCTTACAATAATTTTTAAAAGATCAAACTAAAAATTTTTTACAAAAGTTTTAAAATAGAATAACAATATTATTTTGTAAATGATTAAAAACAGTTAAAAACACTTAAAACATATTTAAAACATATGAGATCCTCCTCGAAATTTACAAGACAATGGCCTAGATCCAGCAAGCAGGCTGGCAGAGCTAAGTCTCCACCAGTACATTCATGCCATCATTCGAGGCAATGCTCTTGTCCTTACTTCTTATGTAGCATGCAGGGGGGTTCCAAATTCAGCTTCACTCTCTCAGCAATGGATTGGGCATGTGTGTTGCATCCACGTTTCATAGGCTCTTGTACACCCAGCAGGGAGAAGGAACAGGCACCATACCAAGCATAAGGCTGCTCTTTCTTCATCAAGTGTCTAAGTGTGCCAGAATGTGCTCAGATGCATCCCAATCAATGGCAAGGAGAATAGAGCTATGCCTGGTAATCTCTTGGTTGTTTTTTCACACTGGGAGTGATGAAGTTGCAAGAGGAGGTACAGGATACCTTTTTGCACAATGTTATTTAAAGAACATACATCATAACTAAAGCTTACACTAATGTATGTCACCAACATTTTGGCCATCAAGTTTTAGACTGCTGCCAAATGAAGTGCTGTTCTTGCAGCAGCTTGTGGCAGGCTAAGGTAATGTAGCCCAGCTTCCCCCGAGCTGCAGTCCTGAGTGGTGTGGTGCCAGGGGAAGTAAGATTCTGATCAGGAGGCCCATGGCTTTAATTTTTAATGAATCTTATAATGATGAGGAACAACCAGAACTTACTTTTTTAGAAAACAACTTCCAGAATGCTTTAGCCCATCATGGTTGGCTGGGGGATTCTGGAAGTTGTAGTCCAAAAGATTCTGGGAGTCATAATCCAAAAAAGCAATGTCACCAAACTCAGGAAAGGGCAAACTATTATTAATTTTTTCCCCTGTACAATAAGGTAGAATACATCCTGTCATTTCATGGACAATGTTATATATTTCATTGTATTATGTATTGCATTATCTGAATTTTGCTGACAGACAAAAAATTGGTGGTGGCTGCAGACTCACATGGCCTTAAAAGAGACCTAGACAAATTTATGTTAGACAGATATGAGTATTAGACTTAATAGTTTAATTAAACATCAAACTTTAGAGTCCATCTGAAGATTAAACACTAGGGGAGGGCATTTGTTTTCACAGCCCTTCTTGGGTTGCAGACTGAGCCCTAAGCAGGCCACTAGAACAAGCAAGATAGAATCATAGAACCTCAAGGGACTGCAAGGGCCTTCTAGTCCAATGCCCTGCCATGCAGGGGTACATAACTAATGCACTCCTCAGGGATGGCCACCCAACCTCTGTTCAAAAGACTTCAAGGAAATATTAGATTGACCTCTGGTCTGTTCCATCAGGGCTCTTAATTTATTTATGCTATTCAAACACGACTTTGTGGGGGAGACACAATTTGCTGCTGTCACAAGTAGGAAAATATGTGGGGCTTCCTCTGTCTCCAAGTAGAGAACTATTAATTTTCTCTCGGTTTATGTGGTTGCATCAAGCACCACCTTCAGCATGCTAATCTTTCCCTTGAGACTCAAGGTCTTCTCTTCTTTCTTTAAGATTCAAGGACTTCTATTATTTGAGAGCCTTACTAACTTTCAATCAGTTAACCTCCAGTGACCATGGTACAGACAAAGAGGTAGCAGTACACAAATCTTTGCTCTCACTAAGTCATGATAAATATTATAGACTTGATTGTGTTCATGCAAAATCTTATGTTTGTTTACTCAGATGTTCCACTGAGTTAATGGAGTGCTTTCCCAAGTAAAGGTCCATAGGATTACAATCTAAGATGTGCCTTAGCTGATTTTTTTTTTCTGGAAAATCTGAGAACATATACAGGGTACATAACTCATCTCATTATACTTTCACTATACATTACATAATCACTGAGCTGGATTCAAAGAAAAGACATATTGAAGCCAGTGGGACAAATTAGTGGTTCCTGCCTTCTGAAATGCCTTCTCCCACCCCCATTTTTTGGAAAGCGTCTAAATTAGCATATTTCTGATAGTATTAAAATGCATTTCTTTGTACAGGCACTGTCAGGCTATTATCACTCATTCTACACTCCTATATCTGTGTGCATGTGTGTGTTAATATTATGAACTTCTTTGAGATTTTACTTTAAACAGTAAAGTCTTATAAACATGTTTTAAAACAAATAGATTAAATGAATACTAGTGGGTAGAAAAAAGAGCACCACAATACTCAGGCCACTGCTTGGTGAACCAGTATAAAGAAAATTCTAGGTAACCCAAATTTCCAACCCTGGAACCCTGGTTGAGAAACCCTGCTCTAGACATTTAAAAGCTACTTCCCTTGTGAGTTCTTTTTAAAGCCCAAAGTAGCCTTTTAAAAAACTAGAAATAAGAAATCTCTTCCTGTCTCTAAAAAGGGCTATTACAGGCCTTAAAAAGGCACAGGGTTAGAAGCCTTTGGGGCTGCAATTGGACATTTTCATGCTGACAAATGTGGGATGAGTGGAAGGATCAAAGGACATGGGATCAGCGAGGTTGGAGTATGTATGTAATGTGCCTTCAAGTCACCAGTTGACTTATGGTGATCCCATGAATTTCATAGGGTTTTCTAAGACAAGGAATACTCAGAGGTGGTTTTGCCAATTCCTTCCTCTCAAAATTAGCCTACAGCATTTGGTATTTGTTGGCAGTGTCCCATCCAAGTACCTACCAAGGTTGACCCAACTTAGCTTCCAAGATCAGACAGTATCTGGTGCCTTTAGGGTATTTAGGCAATTAAGGTTGGAGTAAACCCTGACAAAGTCCCAGAAGCATAAAAATGGCCCCCAGACCCAGCTAAGATGCCCAGCTATGATCTACTCATTATGTGAATAGTGAGATTGTAACCTGAAGGGGTTAAAAACTTGTCTGCACCCCAAGTGCCAGATCTAGGGGAGTCTCAGATGCCACAAGTATTGCTTGTCAGGCATAATATCCTCAGTGGATATCCTCTGTCCTGTCCTGTCCTTTCCTTTCCTCTCTCTCTCTCTCTCTCTCTCTCTCTCTCTCTTTCAGAGTGAGTCCATCTCCTCCTTGAGACTATCACCACTTCTTACTGGCATGTCCTGTTCCTCTGGATCCAATTCATAACACGTGTCCAGGATATCGGTTCATTTATTCACTCTTATCACTGTTTCCTGCCTCAGAGGCACCTGAACAGGCAGAGACTAAAAAGAGAACGAGGAGCAAAGCCAGGAGGCTATGAGAGTTGGCAATGTGTTCTTACTGTAGCAAAGGCCTTGGCAGGTGCCCAGTCTCTGTCGCTAGCCCCGTGTGCCACATCATGATGTTAAGGAGAACACTCTTCCACATAAAAGTGTTCTTTTTCCACTATACATATACACAATAACATGTTTGGATTCAACTGTGGTTAGAGTAAACTTACTGGAATCAATGGGACAAATTAGCACCATCTACCGTATACAATGCCCTGCCTTCAACAGTATTAAAGTGTGTTTCTTTATATTTTTTATGTTCTTCTGCCTATAAAGATTGCTACTTATAGCAGGCAAGAACACTATGCAGAAGTCTTTACTAAAAATATTCACAAAGTTCTTCTGATAAGAAAGCATTCCAATAGGTAAATCCCTACCATTGTGCTCCAAACCCAGAGTCCTACCACCTCAAACTACCATCTATACATCTTTCATAATGTATTTATTGGCTCATAGTGAATAAGCAAGAAGAAGAACAGGAAGAGTGAAGAATAAGAGTTTTAACAAATCCTACCTGCTTCTAGATAGAGAGGAACAGGGTAGAATTCAGCAGAAAAGCAGGATTCTGTACTGACCATTCACACACATTATTTACTTTTTGTTCAGACACTGCATGAAAGGTTCAAGTCTAAAAATCTAAAGAGAGAGAGATTTGAGAGGTAGACAGAGAAACTGATCACCTGTTCTGCCACAGTGAGTTTAAAAATAGGGGTGTAAACAACGTCTAAGACAGAAATGAGTCAGAGAGAACAGCTGTAGCTTCCTAAGATGCTCTTTACCCTTGGCGGAAAGAACTTGCTATATACACCAACAGAGCTCTTTCCACGTTAGCCTGAGAAACAGCTCATTACTGTACATAAAAAGGAAGAAAGCTTTCACTGTACCACAAGACACATGAAATCTACATGAAATCCCAGTGCTAGTTTGTTCATCTCTCCTTCTCTTATTTGGAGATGAATGCATCTCTCAAAAATAAATGCACTAAGGTCCATCAAATTCTTTCTATCACTGGTCTTCTGTTTAGTTGTTATGATGATATGATGGAGATTTTGAATTAAACACCTGGAATCACAATCGTTTCCACAAATTTGCCTATGCTAGATGCATATATACACACACACCCCACCCAAGCTGCCTTCATCATTTTTCACTCTGTAGGCCACACTGACCTAAGAACATGCTACCAAATTCCTCCAAACCACTTTAAATACGTACAGTTTCAAGGGCAGTTTATTGACGTAGGCCAAGATCTCCCTCGATTCTGTTGACTGAACAAGGTGCATCAACAGTTCCAGGGGTTTCCCTCCCTACACAATACCTGTGCACTACTGCAACAAGGTGCTCTCCTTCTCTCTGCTGCCCCACCCAGCAATCCTTCTGTATCACATTAAATTATGCTCTGGAGGGTTCCCCAACCTCTACAGTAGATACTGAGGGTATACGGCAGGTGTCACAGTCAGCTAATCACCTCCTCCTAGATTCAATCTTCATCAGTGGATGTATCCAACTGGATACTGGCTTTACTAAGTAGGGTTTCTGCTGTTAACAACTGGAAGAATGTGCATGCATGCTGCACCCTCTTCTGTATCATACCATATGTCCTTATATCTTGTAAGCCACCTTGAGTCCCAACTTTAGGTATAGGGTGAGGTATAATAAATAAGTGTCAACAGGATTCAGATTAACTTTGAAAGGAGTTTCTACAGTTTATCATTAGACTGGATTTCAGCCAAAGTGGCTAATAGAGAAAAGTACTATGACGTTATTATTATTATTGGGTTGTTGTTTTTTCACAAGGAATTAGTTTCATGCTAGTGATGCACATTCCATAGTTTCACAACTTCCTCTTACAAGTACATTGCTTTATAAGACAACCATGTAAAACACTCATGTTCTTATATATAACGAAAACATAGTGGAAACATACCATATCCGCCAGAGAAATGTACAGGAACATGCCTCCAGCAATTGCAAATATAATGTTTGGAGCAAAGTTGTTGCCCACTATTATACCAAAAGCTAGTCCAACATAGCAAGAACATGCTGATAGAAAATTGAAAAACAAGGCTTGACGTGTGCTCATTCCTGCATTAAGAAGGATGACAAAATCTCCTGAAAAAAGAAAATATAAAGACAGGAGGAGACTCATCAAAAGTGATATTGGTACTTTGTTTTCAAAAAGAATTTTAGAAATAATTGCAATATTTACAAAAAAAAGATAGGAAAATAATCATGTTCCCAAAATGCTACAAAACATTAATTCTTTAGGGGTTTTTTTTAATTATTATTATCCCACTTTTCTTCTAAGGAGCTCAAGGGAATATACATAGATATCCCCTCTTCCCAACTGTTATCCTTGCAACAACATCATTAAGTCAGGATGAGAGAGAGAGTGACTACCTTCAAGTCATCTGGTAATTTTCAGAGATCAGTGGGGACTAAAACTGGAACTCCCAAGTCTCAATCCAATCTCTTTGATGTATGCAATAATATCTTGAGTTTATGGGAAACATCTTACCTAGTTCATGAGGAAATTCTTCACACAAGATTGCTATAGATGTGCTAATTCCTTGAAGCAGGGAGAGGGTAAAGGATGCACCAATGGCTAAGCCATCAATGAAGTTATGCAGTGCATCACTCAGTGTAATCATCCAGGCAATTGTGCCAATCTCTGACAATGAAGGTCCCTTGAAACATTTGCATGGGCTGCTTTGGATTTCTTCTTTCTGCAGAAACAGAAGCAAAATCCGTTAACTGATACCTCAAATGGCTACAAGGGAGCCAATATCATTCCTCCATATATCTTAGGAAACGCTAAATTACAAAACATCAAAATTGTTGAGTCATAAGTCTTCTTTCCCTCCCCCAGAACAAACACTACATAGAAAAATGAGTGTACAAGGCATAAATCACTCTGAGGTTGATTTCAGGTAAGTGCTGAGAACAGGACTGAAGGTTTTCCACAGGAGTATCTAATGGAACTATGTTGTCCAAGAAGAGTTCAGTGTAGGATGGTGTCTGACACCACTCTGCTAATAAGATATTTTCTAAAGCTGGGGGGGGGGTCTTATTTTCACAGGACGGTTGCAGATTATGAGCCCACAATGTGCTGGATCCCTTCAGGCAACCTGTTTTCTCATGGATTCCATGCCATGTGGATTTCAAATTTGGAACAACCAGGTGTTAGACCACTTCTGAGAGTCAAATGTGTGCTTGGCCACAAGGCCTTCTGGGAAGACTGGGGCAGTTGTAATCTCTCAGCCTCATGTGGTACTGGATTCAGATTTATCCATACTTAGAACAGGGGTCAATAAAATCAATGGGGCTTCAGTTAGTTATGACAAAGATGTAAGTCTCCACTTGTTTCTTTATCATAGATTATTTTTTTGAAACAAAATAAATCATTTTTTTCTCCCAACTGGGCAATAGCATGACATTTTTTGCATACTTTTAATGATTTTTTTTTTTACTTTTTGAGACTCTTTATGAAAATTTTGTACAGAAAATGATGTACAAAAACACTGGTTTTTATGTAAAATATAACATTTCTCTTCGACATTGTGAAAGACACAACATTTTTAACAACTCACAAAATTGTCAGTCAAGTATGCAAAGTGATAATATCTTGGCTGAGCAATGATTTAATAATCATAAAGCACTGTTTGCTAGTTCTACCATAGCACAGTAATACTAGAGTAATCATAATATGATATGAAGGACTAAAATATTTCCCTGCACAAACCATGCATTCAAGTGTATCTCATATATATATATATATATATGTGGCTTTTCTTCGCAAATGAAGATTCAGGAAGGACTCGTCCCGCGCTTTCTACAAGCGCGCTGATGACTAAAAAGGCCAATCCGAGATAAACAAGTCCAGATGCAGAAAGCACAGCAGAAGGTCTCCTTGAGTGATGTTTCTGGATTGTGATTCTTTCTGCGTTGTTGTTTCTCTTCAAGACTTGTTCGGCATGAGCTCTCAAATAAGGCAGCAGCATTGTGGATAGTGCGTCTCCATGCCTCCCGATGTGAGGCTAGGGCGGACCATTATTGGTGATCAATTTATATATATATATGAAGCCTGTCTATTAAATAACAAGACTGATACAATAACCCATCTTTATTTATATGTATTACAATTCTAATGCTTGTCCCCTTCAATATACTCCCCGTTCACACTCACACACCAATGCAGACTTCTTTTCCACTGGTCAAAGGCATGGAACAAATCAGTTTTGGTCAGCTATTTCAACACATCTGCCATTTTCTTCTTTACTCCTTCAATTGACTCAAAACGTGTTCCTTTAAGCGCCAATTCCACTTTAGGGAAAAGAAAAAAGTTGCATGGTGCCAAATCTGGTGAATGTGGAGGATGTTCAAGTGTAGTAATGCATCTATTGGCCAAAAACTGCTTCACAGAAAGTCCTATGTGAACAGGCACATTGTCTTGATGAGAGGCTGGATGGCCATCTGTCGGGGATGCTTTGATCGTGATTTCCTACATGGCAGGGGGTTGGACTGGATGACCCTCGTGGTCTCTTCCAACTCTGCAATTCTAAGATTCTAAGAATGAAACCATTTTTCCACAGTTCTGGCTTTTTTTTTTCCCTGACTCTATCTCTCAGCTTTGTCAAAACTTCCTCATAATAATACTGGTTAACTGTTCTGCCTTCTGGAACCCATTCTGCCAAAATTACGCCCTTGATGTAAAAAAAAAAATGTGCACGGCTTTGAATATGGACTTGCTTTGATGTGCTTTTTTTTTCATTCTTGGTGATTGTGGTGTTTTCCAGTGCATTGACTGTCATTTTGTCTCAGGATCATACTGGAAGATCCAGGTTTCATTACAAGTGATGGTCTTTTTGAAAAAGGTTTTGGTCCGCCTCAAGTTGCTGCAGAACGCCAGTGCAAATTTCCTTTTTGCTCTGGTGTGAGAACCCTAGGGACCATCTTGGCATAAACTTTTCTCATGAAAAAGTTTCCATGCAGTACCTTTGTCAATGTTCATGGCTTCAGCTATCATTCAGACACTGAGTTGGCAGCATTCTTGAATAATCTGGCTGATTTTTTTCCACAATTTCTTCAGTTCTTGAAGTGGAAGGTCATCTATCCATTGATCACCTTCCACATTCTCACATCCTTCTCTAAATTTTTTGTGCCACTCAAACACACACATATGAGACATGCAGTCATCCCCATAGGCCTCAGTAAGCATTTGAAAAGATTCTGTTGGTGTTTTGTTTAATTTTACTAAAAAGTTCAAATTGACACGTTGCTCAACTTTTAAACTTAACATTTTCCAGCACACAACAGACAACGCAGCTGCTTTAAACAACAACTGACAATTAACTGAACAGCCAAGAGTGTAGATGTTTGTCATGCAGGTTCAGACATGTCCAAGGTCACCACTCAAGCATTCATAATCAGTTCTCCCTGATTTGTCTGAAAGGTAGGAACACAGTCTCATTATTTAATAGACAGGCCTTGTGTATACATATTATATATATATATATATATATATATATATACACACACACACACACACACACACTTTTGTCACTGTATGCCAACATTTGAATTATTGCAGTATTGTTTCCCACAGACTGCTGAAGAGAGCAAAAAGCCAAACCCCTTGGGAAAGGTGTGCCTTGCATAATTATTCTGAAAACACTGTTATGATGGCCTATTTTGTTTTCAATTTCTACTAAATTTATTGAAATACCTGAGAGGGAAATCTCAAGCTTTCTTGAGTAATGCTTATTTGTTTAGAAAAATAATTTGATTTAGAAAGACCCATATGTGGCTGTTAGCGTGTTAGCCTGGGAACTGGGAAACTGTCCTCACTGAGCCATGAAACCCATTGGCTAACCATGGACCATTCACTGTCTCATAGCCTTCTCTATCTCACAGGGTTGATGTGAAGATAAAGTAAAGAGGAGGAAGAGAACCATGTATACTCCATTGAACAGACTGAAGAAAATAAAGGAATGTATTCACCCTAACCTTGCACAGTTCCTGATAATTACGGAATACACAAGAGGAACACGTATACAGAATTCTCCAAAAGAAAGAAAACATATTAGTTACTTTCAAAATGAATCACAAAACAACTATCTTTATAAAAGCCAGGCATGTGAGTGATATCATCTATGACAGTGACTCTTCAAACATGAGAAGCAGTTTGAAGAAACCTGAGAATGGGGGCACACACAGTTCAAATGAAGCAGCCAATTTCCCCATCAGAGTCACTTTTCAAGACTTCAGCTGCTTAATTTTAAGTTACGTACTCAGTTTTTCCTAGGCCCCTTCTGAATTCTCTGAGCTCTATGTAACTTCCACAATGGATTCCTGTAAGAATGTGATGGAATATAAAGTTTCTTATACCAAATGGTGATACAAAACCACTTAAGGTTTGTTAAGAAAAGAGCTATACACTCTTCCTTTTTTTTACTGTTAAACTTTGCAATCTTCCTGGCTAACATACTTTGTGTAAACAGGACAAAATGTGCTGAAGTTTACCATTTCAGCTATCGGTCCATTGAATTTAATGATACCTGACAAATTCAAGAGATTGACAGGGACCAGAATAAATAGTTCAAGCACCTAAATGGGAGGGAGAGAAAATACCTACACTCCCAAAAGATAAATACTATTGTTACATTATCAGGATTAGTCAAGACTCAACCTGAGAGATCAATGCATTGATGCCCTTGTGCTGGGCCATTCAAGATAAGTACCCACTGTCCCAGAACAGCTCCAGATACCGGGCAGCCTTCTGGTTATTCTTGAGTGGCCAAGATATATATATGTTTCTAGGCACAGCTCTGCATTTGCCATGGGCCCAAGACCAGCAGAGTGCTCACTGCTCTAACAGTGCTACCATCTCCACTTTGCACAGAGGTGTATGGAGCCTAAAGGTTTGCATCCCTGCCTGTTTCAAGTTAAATCCTTAATCCCACCCCACTCCCAAAGTGTTTATGTGAATCCCTAGTTTTGCCTATCTATTATGTCTATGCCAGCCTTCTTATTCACCAGTCTGCTATTTCTTTGTCTTTGGTATACGCATGAAGCATGAGAAGGTCAGCTCGACTATACCACTGTGGATTTCAGGGGGATTCATTTTA
This sequence comes from Gambelia wislizenii, assembly GCA_030847615.1. Lineage (NCBI taxonomy): Eukaryota > Metazoa > Chordata > Lepidosauria > Squamata > Crotaphytidae > Gambelia > Gambelia wislizenii. Next base: position 32,497,931 of record JAUMIR010000005.1, read on the forward strand.
ATTTAACATTCTGTCATTTGGGAGTTGGAATCCATGTAAGGTTTTTTTTTGTTGTTGTTGTTTTTAAGAATTACAGGAAGAAAGATTCTAACATCCTTTCTCTTCCGCTAAAACTTGTCTTCTATTTGCAGGTGGTTTTATGTGAAAGGATTATTTCACCACCTCAAGAATTTACCTATCTATACTGCTGAATGTATAGACCAGATTTTTATTTTAGTTTCATGAATATATTGCCCCAGATCCTCTTCCTACAAATCCCAGCCCACTGCAAAACCTCATACCTTTGAAATGACTCAATGTTGGAGAGAGCTTGGTTTCTACTTAATTTTTAAGTAGTTTCTCTGAGGAGAAACAACAGACTAAAATGAACAAAGAAAACATCTGTGCATATTCTGCCACAGCTGTATGTGTGGAGAATTTATTGTGCAACCATGAACCTAGCACATCTCTCTCTCTGGCTTTTCTTCACAAACGAAGATTCAGAAAGGACTCATCCCATGCTTTCTGCAAGCGTGCTGATGACTAAAAAGGCCAGTCTGAGATAAACAAGTCCGGTTGCAGAAAGCACAGCAGAAGGTCTCCTTGGGTGATGTTTCTGGGTTGTGATTCTTTCTGCGTTGCCATTTCTCTTCAAGACTTGTTTGGCATGAGTTCTCAAATAAGGCTGCAGCATTGTAGATAGTGCATCTCCATGCCTCCCGATGTGAGGCCAGGGCGGACCATTGTTTGTGATCAATTTGGCCAAGCCTGAGATGTTGTTTCAGGGAGTCCTTGTATCGCTTTTTTGGAGCACCCCTCTTATGCTGACCCGTGGCGAGTTCACCGTAGAGTACTATTTTTGGGAGATGATGGTCCTCCATCCTAGAACTGTACCCTGCGCAGCGCAGTTGTGTTCTCAATACCATGGCCTCAATGCTGGTGATCCCTGCTTGCTCAAGGACAGCAACATTCGTCACATAGTCAGTCCAGTGTATATTTAGGATTGTGCTGGAGAGCCCATCCTGGCCTTTGACGCTCTTTGTCAGACCCTTCGGTTTTGACCTGTCTGGCATGGGAGACCCTACCACTGGCTATTATGCCACCACCAGCATAGCTCAAAACAACATTAGGGTATGCAAGCCTCTCTCCCACGACAAGGGGGCGTCAATGGAGAGGCCTAGCACATGTAGTCAAGAGAAAATAGACTAATTACAGGGGTTGACTGTGGCAATGAAATATTTTTCTGCTATTAAGATTTTGTCTATCGATCCAAAAAAAATCACATTAAGCAGGCCTTCATTCACTGGCTACTAGAAGCTACTGCAGTGTCAAGTAAAAGAGCAAAGCTGTCTTTATTCAACAAAGTTTAATTTTATTCATCCTTTGCTTATATCAACAAATGAAGCCACATAGGATGAGACAGAACCAGGTAATTCTGTGAAGAACAGAAACAAAGGTACGAATTTGCACATGCAAAAACTTTCCATCTTTAAAACTCTATATACATATATTTATTTCAAAGTGAAAGTAAACACTCTGTTGCAAAGAGCAAAAAGTATCTAGGGCATAAAGTAGCCTGCAGACACATTAAACTGCCATTTTCAGAACTCCCCAACCACAGTGGGATCACAGCCTTACACATGAGGAGGCCAGAAGCCTGGAGAAGGGTGGACTAAGGGCCAACTCATACATTAGTTGTTTGAAGCATATACCAACGTTTTTAAAAATACATGCCTGCAACATATTGGGACGGATCCAGACTTAGTCACACAAAGTACAAAAACTATGGGGTTTCAGTTAGTCATGACTAAAGCTCTCCCCAAGTGTTCTCTCAATCTGAGGAAAGCTAAATGGTGGGGGGGGGGGCACAGGTAATGCATGTAAGCCCAGTGCCCAAGTAGAATCAGAGACAGAATGTGGTTACAGAGCTCCTGCATTCAGGAACCCTGATAAGGGAGGTCCCCAGTCACTAGATTTTTGTAACCTTGTTCAGTTCAATGTGATTACAAACCAAAGACCTTTGCAGATCTTCATGGTCAACACTTAAACACTGTCAAGTGTGTGGGACATTGAGGAACTGGGCTTACATATATGAACATGTCCCTATCACCCATTTAGCCCTCCAATCCAATGTGTCATACAGATTTACTCTTCAGAGCAGCATACCATGTCAAGTGTATGCTTGGGGATAATCTTAGGTTTGCTGGCACAGAATGCGTAGAAAGGCCATGCCTGTGTATGGAGAAGATCAATACTTGGACACTTCATATCTATCATTTCCTTAAATAGTCCAGAAGGACAGAATTATGGAAGCTGTTTAAGACAAAGAGAACAAGAAATATCAGAGTCTGACAAGAGGTAAATGTAAATCTACATTTAACATTCAGCTGTTAAAAAATGTACAACATTCCTGAAGAGCTCAACTACGTGGTGAAAGTTGATTTTAAAACTACTGCTTAAAAAATGGATCAGAGATGAAGCTCTCTGCTTTCGTAAACCAGTAAGATTTGTTAATTCATACCTGTCCGGAGACCACACTGACATTATCAAAACTCAGATTTCCATTGGCCTCAGCTATGGCTGGGTTCGCGTAGCACATTGTTCCATTCATGGGTTTGAAGGATTCAACAGGCGGTGGAAAATTTTGGGGTGGTTTCAGTTCTTCAGGTTCAAAGTGGTTATGACCAGACTAAGAAAAAACAAGTGAAATAATGCAGGAAGCAGCTTCCAAACACATTTCAGAAGGACTATTGTACCTAAAATATCATTTACACAGAAAGCTGTCTTGTATCAGGGCAGAATATTTGTCCATATAGCCCAATATTGTCTGCTCTAACTTGTAGTGGCTTTCTGGGGTTACAGGCAGAGGTATTTCACATACGCTGCTACTTGATAAGGATGTGTCAATTTCTCAATTTGATTGTATTTCAATGTTTCAATGTCAGTACATTTCTCCAAATCCCACCTGTAGTTCTTTTTGCCCTTATTTCATACTAGGTTATGAGACTTTGTTATTGAGTATATAGTGGGGGGGGGGTGTTGCATGGCAATTCAAGCATATTTTGGTACACAGTTTTCCTAATGTGAGTACTTTAATGCACTTTTCTTAATCAGTACATTTTAGTATGCATTCTTCCCATTTACGAAAATGCGTTTGCCAGCATTTTTCAGACATACATGCTCTGTGCATTTATTTGCATATAAATCAAAAAGGGAGGTAAAGGATCCTGAAGATTGTGGTTTCTTCCCAATGATGGGAAACCAAAAGATATCTGCACACTTTTGTTAACAGTCTCACAGACCTCAGACTGGATAAACTGTGTTAAAAATTAGTAAATGAAAAAGTATTTCCCATCCCTGATGCTTAATCAGAAATGTCAGGAGTTGAAATCTGTGTGCAAAGTATGTGCTCTACTACTACGACAAGGTTCCCTCTCTTCAAGTCTAAACAACATTCCCATAGTATAGCACATTGCATGGATAGGAGCAAGCATGTGTGCTTTAGTTGTGTTCTACCAATGAGCTGTCTCCACATGTATCTGTGAAGAAAGAGGGACAAATCCAAAGTAGTCCTTACTATAGAAGCCCTTTGAAATCAATTTGACTGACAAAAGATGCCAATTACTTTCAAGGAGTTTATTCTAGTTTAACTAAAACTGGATTCAGCCCAGATTATCCAAATCTCACTTTCGCACATACACATTTCCATTTAGGTGAAAATGGTGTTGTTAATGAACTACTTTGATGTACTACTTTAATTAACTACTTCAAACATACAATATTCACATATGTGCTGTGGGGAATGTTCACTGAGTGAGTGAGTGAATAGGAAAAAGTTGCCTTTAGTTACGTTCTTCTCTGCATGTTGGGGCTTGACAAGGGGACATCTATTATCTGTTTTAGCTCGTGACTTAAACCAGAGATGTAATTCTGGCCCTTCATATAAAGTTTTGACCTTTGGATTTTAATTACCAGAAGTCCCATCCAGCATGGCTGATGGTAAGAGAATGCAGGAGTCAAAGTCTAAAACACTTGGAAGCCCTGGTGGCACAGTGGTTAAATGCCAGTACTGCTAGTCACCACATTGCAAGTTTGATTCCAGTGGGCTCCAAGGTTCACTCAGCCTTCCATCCTTTCGTAGGTCAGTAAAATGAGTACCCAGCTTGTGGGGGCAATTAGCTAACACACATTGGAAACTGCTTAATGCAGTGTAGATGTGTAAATTGCTATTGCTTAAAACAATTTGTAAGCCGCTCTGATAGCCTTGTGGCTGAAAGTGTGGTATAAATAAATAAATAAATAAATAAACAAACAAACCCTGGTTTAAACCTAACAGTTTTTAAGCTTTAAATTCTCTCCAGTTAAATAAATATATAGAAAAATCAAAAAGAGCCAAAATATGAACATCCTTTTCTTTCATGCCTTGTTACCTACTTACATGGCTGTAGGTCTTCAGTATCATTTTAAGAACTCTTTCCACGAAGAAGAGGATGTAGAATCCACCAAACACAGCAACTGCTTTTTCAATGTAGTTATCTATTTTGGGATCAAATCCAAATGCCTAAAGAAAAAATGAGACAGTGAATCCAGACTACCCACAATGTATGTACTTTGTTAGAAAAACGACATGAAAGATTTGCAAGTATCCATCCCTAATTAAATAAGTCTAATCAAATCTAATAAACATGTCTGAATTTGCACCATCCATCTACAACCACATATAAAAGCCAGCATGGTATACTGCTTAGATTAGCACTGGAAATACAGTACACAGGTTCAGATCCCCCATTTAGTAATAAAACTCCCAGGATGACCTTGGGCCAGTCACTACGTCACAGCCTGGCCTCACAGGATTGTTGTGAGGAGTTTGTTTTTTTAAATAAAAGTCAACCTTTGCAAGTATTTTTGCATTTCAAAATTTCTAACAAAAAAATTCAATTCTACACAAAATATAGTGTTTTGTGTGGGAATGTTTTTGTGAAACAATTAAGTTTGCACAAAAAACCAATGTTTTTGCACATTTTTTTACATACAGTATTTTTGTACAAATGAAATTTTCATCAAGAAAGTCTAAAAATGGAAAAAATTATAAAAAATATGCAATATCTTATAACTTCACCCATAAAAGAGAACAGTTTTGAAATTCTTTGTTCTTGCATATGAGAATTAAATAAGCAAATATTTAGATCCTTAATAAGGAACCATATTGTCTCTGACTGTTTATTTTATTTACTAAAATATTTATTATTTAATATTTATTAAAATATCCTGCATTTTATTGTGAGATCTCAGAATGGCATAAAATTAAAATGATATAAACAGTTTAAAGCAATTCCAGATAAACATAACAGAATAATTTAAATAGATTGAAGCATATTAAATAAATCACCAGGTTAAAATAGCAGAAAAGGCTAAATTAAAAAAAAAAGCCATGTACGAGGTCTGTCTATTAAATAACGAGGCTGTGTTTCTACCTTTCAGACAAATCAGGGAGAACATATTGTGAATGCTTGAGTGGTGACCTTGAACATGTCTGCATGACAAACATCAACACTCTCGGCCATACAGTTAATTGTCAGTCATCATTTAAAGTAGCTGTGTTGTCTGTTGTCTGCCAGAAAAATGCTAAGTTTAAAAGTCGAGCAATGTGACATTCTGCAGCAACTTGAGGCAGACCCAAACCTTTTTCCAAAAAACATTACTTTTGATGAAACCTGGATCTTCCAGTATGATCCTGAGACAAAACGACAGTCAATGCACTGGAAAACACCATCATCACCAACAATGAAAAAAAGCAAATCAAAGCAAGTCCACGTTCAAAGCCATGCTCATTAGGTTTTATTTTTTACATCAAGGACGTAATTTTGGCAGGATGGGTTCCAGAAGGCAGAACAGTGAACCAGCATTATCATAAGGAAGTTTTGACAAAGCTGAGAGAAAGAGTCAGGAAAAAAGGCCAGAACTGTGGGGAAATGGTTTCATTCTTCATCAAGACAATGTGCCTGTTCACACAGCACTGTCTGTGAAGCAGTTTTTGACCAACAGACGCATGACTACACTTGATCATCCTCCATATTCACCAGATTTGGCACCATGTGACTTTTTTCTTTTCCCTAAAGTGGAATTGGTGCTTAAAGGAACACGTTTTGAGTCAACTGAAGCAGTAAAGAAGAAAATGGCAGATGTGTTGCAACAGCTGACCGAAACTGATCTGGTCCATGCCTTCGACCAGTGAAAAACAAGACTGCATCAGTGTGTGAGTATGAATTGGAATATATTGAAGGGGACAAGCATTAGAATTGTAATACATATAAAGATGGGTTATTGTATCAGTCTCGTTATTTAATAGACAGACCTTGTACATGGACACTTTAAAAAATAAGATTAGGTCCCAAAGGTTTCAATTAAAACCATGTTTTAATCGGTGCCTAAAAGAGACCAATATTGGTGCCAAATGGGTATCCAAAGAGAAAGCATTCCATAAACAAGACACTGAAGCAAAGAATGCTCTCTCCCATGTCCTTGCATAATGTTATTATTCCCAGTAATGAGATTCAGAGAAGGCTTCCACCTGCAAATCTTAGTTCTCAGGAAGGTATATATATGGAGAGGCACTCCTTCGTGTACAGAGAGAGGCACTGCAGTTGCAATCAAGAAAAGTAACCTTTCTGGAACCATTTCCTCCTTACCTCTGGGATTAGCTGAAAAATTGCATTGGAGAAGAGGGTTCCAATGGCCAAACCCACAAAGTACGTTAAAATCTTGGGGAAATAGTCCTTCTGTAAAAGAGGAGTTAAAACCAAGCCAAGAAGTGCAGCAAAGTTGATTATGGTCACTGCAAGGAAACCAAAGCCCCACACTGTAAGGAAAGAAAAGCACAATGAAATATTAGATATGTTCAAATAAAAGAGTAATCTTTGATGGGTCATTTGAAAACACATTGGTCTCACAGCCAAAATGCTCACATACCTAGTTGCAAAAGCGTTGAATGCAGGAGGCAGTATTTGAGAAATATTAAAGTCATAAACCAGATTAAGGAAATGATGTTTCTGCCTATAATTTTTGAATGTGCTGACTGGTGGAGAAAAAAACCAAAAATAGCTCTGTGGTTGTATTTTAACTGGATTTCTTGAGGCAATTTCTTCTGGAAATAACATAAACTAGAGGAGAAGTATCAATGTATCTGCTAAGCTGCACAGGAAGCATATTACATGGTACTAAAGGGATTAAATTTTTATATTTGTAACTGAGAATGTGTTCATATTTTCCACTATAAAATCTTAGAGCAGCACATTAAACCCCAAATTAAAAATATAAAGCATCATCTTTTTACCTGTTATCTCACATTGTCCCACATTTCCCAAGAACTAAATTTGTGTAAGCAAAATCCAAAGCAGTACAGTTTTAGCCGAACTGTGAACAAGATAGTACATAGCTCTAGTTCTGTTGTTCAGGGGAATGGCACCTTTAGAGTTCTCTGGCAGAAAATTCTAAAATACCTGACTAAGTTACAAATCCCAGGATTCTGTTAGATGGAGCCGCAACAGTTAAAGTGATATCAAATTGCCGTAACTGTATAGTGTAGAGGATAGTAAAACCCAGAAACTAAGAGCCAGCTTGAACATGACATTTTCCAGGGAATTTGCCTCACATGTGTTGTCTTCTTTTATCAACTATAGAGATGTGAAGGCTGGAGGGACAGAAAATTTTGGAGAAAAAACAGGTTTTTTCTGAAAGCTTTTTTTTTTCCCAGGAAAAAAAAATGGAAAAATTGAACATTGGGGAATAATGGGGGAAATGCACTTTGGAATGATGAATAAAATATTTAAGTCGTTCATATATTTTTCTCCCCCAAAATCATTTCTAAAAAGCGTGTATGAGTAACAGAAAGACTTTTATGTAAGACAAGCTATGATATGTAATCATTGCAATTCCTGGTATTGGTATCCTTTTCTCAGTTCTTTTTATGAGAATGAATGCTGTAATGTCTGTTTGACAGTGTAGAAGATCAGAGGAGATGAAATAATTTTATCTGTTTTACTAATTTTGATGGTTTCTTCGGGAGGTTTTTTGCTGTTGTTTTTGCTTCTTCCTAACAAAGTGGCAAAATCAAACAGGTTCTTTACAGGGGTGGAATTCAAAGACATAGCCATGTTAGTTTGGAGTATCAGTTGCAAAGGGATATTGTAACATCTTTGAGACTAACTGAGAAAAGAAGTTGTAGCATAAGCTTTCATAAACTTGGCCGACTTTCTCCATGCATCTGAGGAAGTACATCAAGGGCTTATCTAGACAAGTAATTCCCCCCCCCCCGCCCCCTGTGTTGGATCCCTGCAGTCCAAATGATGCAGGGCTCTTGCCCCGATTTGCCTCCGAACAGTCCTGACAATGTTCAAGGAAAAGTCACAGTAAACACTTTAAAAACATTTCAAAATAACCTCCAGGAAAACCTGTGTCATGTGGGGAAACCCAGAAGGCAAGAGTTCTACCTGCACACCAGGAAGTATCACCAGATGCTTCTGCTGCCACTGATAGTATCACCCTGAAGCCAGGAAGAAGACCCCCAGCACACGATCAAGGCCCCCCACATATTACCAGCCTGGCTTCAGAGGGTGCAGTGCGCAACAGCAGCAGAGGTGCCTACCAATACTGGCTAGTTCCCCCCAAATTCTGGCTGACATCATGTTCAATATTTATGGTGCTGTAAGCCAATTGGATGGAAGCGGGTGCATCGTCCTTCATCAGTGCCTTGGGACTCCTTCAGCTGGTGCAGCTGCCTGACTTCTGAAATGGGTTTGAGGGGTGGGGGTTGAGTCTGGAGATGTAGCTACAACTATGGAGTTCTGCTGTCATAGCTACATCTGATGATATAGGAAGTCAGCCTCTGTGTTGTTGAGTTTTTTAAAAAAAAAATGGGAAATTCTCTATGGGTTCAACATTTCCAGAAATATTATAGTTCCAACCAATTACCAATTGGTCAATTACCAGGGGAGACTGAATCAGGTCACAATTGGAACCACACTTCCTATGCAATGTAAGTAAAGCCTCATTTTCAATTACAAATGTCAGGTACAAGAGGAAGCAATTCTAATGAGGAGCACAGTGGAGGGAAAGGGTTAAAGTTTCCCTACTACCACACCAGTTCACTCCCACTCACCTGCCCCCAGTAGTTAAAAAAGTCAACTATGGAATGGCAGACTATGAAAAATATATCTGGTTTGTCCCTGAAAAAAGTAAAAATGGAAAACCAGAAAAGAGAAAAAGAAAAACAATGAAGAAATGGCAAACGGAGGGTCTAATCAGAAGCCCTGTATCCTATAATATTGTAAAAGTGGATACAAACTTGCTAAGCAGATGACTTTTGGCGTATTTCTGCATGCAGTTAGTTAACTGAGGAGTAAACTCTACTAAATTCATGAGGAACTTGACATGTAGCCAAGTAAATATGCATATGGCATATTATGACATATAAACTATAGTATTATTATAATAATTATTAATATTATTAATATTATTATTATTATTATGTTATTCACTTATATCCCCACTTTTTCCCCATAATAGGACTCAAGGCACCTTAGAAATCATTCGTTTGCGAAGAAATAATTAAAACCAGTACAAATGAAAAGCATACAAAAACATGTGTCTGTCTGTCTGTCTCTCTCTCTCTCTCTCTCTCTCTCTCTGTGTGTGTGTGTGTGTGTGTGTTTGTGCAGGCACACTCACACAAGCAATCTAAAGAATTAAAACCGTTTAAAGTTCATTAAAAGAGAGAATACAGTATTAAAAAGTCAACAAAACAGCATACCATTAAAGTACTTGTCTATTTAAAAGGAAGCAAACATGCAAACATTTTCAAAGCTTTATCAGCACTTCCTCATTAACTGTAGCAAGTAATGTTAGGGATCTATATTAAAACAAGCAAATGAAAAGTTTGATGGGATGCTTCAGTGAATCTCTTAATAAATGTAATCCTAACCATTATGATAGATACGGATTTCAGAGGTTTAGATGGTGTATGGTAGCCCTTTCCTTACTTATGGACATGCACATTCATTTCTCCTGTCCCACCTGATCAATATAACCAAACAGATTGTTCAAGGATGGGGGGAGGGGAATTACCATGTCATTGCAGGCTATCACCATAATTACAAGAGTTAAACCAGGGTTGGTGAGCTGCCCCCCTGCTGAACCCAGGCTGGCTGTCCCCATTCTCACTCCATGCATCTGAAAGTTTTGGGTCTAGACAGTTACTTTCTGTTTGGAGAGAAAGCCCATTCAGTTCTTTTTTTAAAAGTGAAAGCCCCGCAAAAACACACAAACACTGAAATGTGGCTAAATGGCTCACAGTACCCAGAGAAGTTCCAGGGGCACTATATATTATTTGGGGCAAAACATGAGACAGTACCCCACCCCCAAAAAATTGGGTGGGGTAGAGGGGCCCTTTGGGTGCAAATAGACCTTGGAGGGCTACATGTGGCCCACGGGCAAAACTTTAGTATACAATAGTATTCATGAGCAAAGCCACACTGAAAATATTTTTTAAAAAAAACTACGTATGTGAATACAGTACTTATCAAGATGGAAGTTTAGCCCTGGAAAGTCATTACAGACAGATTCATATCACTGCAAAGTTAGATCATAATCATAATGGAATATGAATGTAGATCATGAGAAAGGGGCGAACATGCCTTGGGACTCAGAGTTCAGCAAGCCCCAATAAATCAGGTATACCAACATCATATTATTAACCTGTGTTTCTGCTGTTACGTATTGCTGCCTCATATTAGAGGGACATCAGCAGCATATTCCACATCCTGTGCAGAAAATTTCAGCCCTCCAAAAGTTCTGTCCTTCAACTCCTACAATTCCCATCAGCCCCAGCCAGCATGGGCAATAGTATTGGACTGTTGCAGCTAGTATAGCCCAAAACCTCTGGAGAACCAAAGGTATCCTATCTAGATCATGATCATTAATCACTCTGTTGTACTCAGAGCTGAGTCCCTATGGCAATTCTCTGAATACACAATTACAAATTTTGATTCTAATTAATTAATTATTAATACAGGGTACTTGGTAGCAGCTATCCTGGGTGAATTAATGCAGAATAAAAAATGTTGGGTACATATTATTATTATTATTATTATTATTAATGATATTATCATTACTGTTGTTGTTTATTTATATCCTGCCTTTTCCCCATCCCTTAAAGCAGCTTACAAATGTTAAATCTGATACAGCTATAAATACACATCATATAAAAGTTAAATAAACTATTGATAGAATTAATAGCAATTAAGAATATGCCCATTTTAAAAAACAGCAGAGAATACAGGACATTATTAAAGGCTCTTTCTCCATGAGCAATCAGTTTTCAAAGGCCTGCTGAGACAAAAAAAAATAACGTCTTCAGCTGCCTACACAAAAGGATAGGAAGTAGAGTATCAATCTAACCTCTCTAGAAAGGGAGTTCCAGAGCCAGGAACATAACAACGGTTACAGTAGGTGTGGAGGAATTTTGGCTCTTCATATTTTCAGACTTCACTTCCTGATACCTCAGCCAACATTCCTATAACCCACTACCTTTGGACATTATATTATAAAACAAGTGGACAGCCAAGGTTTCCCAGCTTTGTTACATGAATCTATCCTATAGAACAGTGAATCTTAACCTTTTCTTTACCAGGGACCCCCTTTAAATACATTTTGTTGCCATGGACCCCCAAGACTTAACTCAAGATTTAAAACCCTACTATTATTATTATTATTATTATTATTAATTGTATTATTAATAATAATACAATTATACCATCCATTAACCCTTCCCTCAGAAACACTGGAGGGTAGGGGAGATTTTTCTCCTGCTTCTGCAACTTTGTGGCTGGAGTAGATTGAACAGCAATGAGCAGGCCCAGCCAGCCAGCCTTTGTCTTGGCTCCTGTCACGTGGGCTGAGCAACCTTCAAGCCTTCACAGACCCCCTATGAGGACATTGCGGTTCCCTGGGGATCCACGGACCAAGGGTTAAGAGCCATTGCTATTGCCAGCTCCATCAGGATGGTGGTGCCAGTTGTTTTGTTTATAAACTGGAATATTTATAATTCAAGGTAAAAAATTACTTCTGGGCTGTTTATTTTGTAACTACCGGTACCTATTGTAAGGCCTCTTTGCCCTTCTGAATAGGGAAGTGAAACTAAGCTCAGTTTAGAAAATGGGCCTCAGTGTTTCCATCTGTGCTTCAAAAATACTTTTCATTTTTGACATGATTCCACTGTAGCCTCTGGCAGTTTATGTAGGATTACTGCTTCTACTACTGAAACCCACTGCATGAATGAAGAAGATAAAATTTCATTAGGTGAAGGTATCATGAAGCAATAATGGAGGCCCAGAAGCTGCTATATCAGTAGTATTAGATGTATGAAGCTACTGAGTAGTAGCAGGGCCCATTCTGGATGTGGTCCATGTTTGGATGTGGCCTATGTTCAAGAGCCAGCATAGTGTAATAGTTTGAGCATGAGATTACAAGTCTGGAGACCAGGTTCAAATCCCCACTCAGTCATGGAAATGCACTGTCTGACGTTAGGCAAGATACACACTTTAAGCCTCAGAGGGAGGCAAAGGCAAACCGCCCTCTGAACAAATCTTGCCAAGAAAACCCAGTGATAGGTTCACTTTAGGGTTCTCATAGGTCAGAAATAACTTGAAGGCACACAACAACAACAACAAGCCCCACTGTGGCATAGGGCCAGACTAAAACACACAAGCATGTTGTCAGCAACCATTGCTGGGTACTGCTTCCCATTCATCAGCCAGATGCTCAAACAGTCTCTCCAGCACTTCTGCTACAGGCTGATGGCCTGTTGTAAGAGAGCAAGTTTGGCTCATCTATGCAGTTGTACTTAGCAACTAGGTAATTGGATGTTGCTGGATCACCAGCCTCTGTGGCTGCTTCATAACATGCTCTTGCAAAGGCATTGATTCCTCCTTCCCTTTGAAAAGACAGGACACATGATTCGCTTGCAAAAGTTTCCAGGTTGAATCCCTGACATCCCCAGTTTAAAGGGTCATGGAGCAAGTGATGTGAAAGATCATACCTAGAAAGTCATAGCCACTCTGAGCAGACCATAATTTACATGGACAGAAAGCCTTCCTGACCCAGAGCTTAGAGTTCTTTGCTGATGTTTTTTAGCTTCATCTCCTAGAATCTCTCAGCCAGCACAGAATGCTGAATGGGGGATTGAGGAAGAAGCAGGCCAAAATAGTAACTTTTCCAAGGTTTGGTTCATTGGATGTAAAACAACTTCCTATGTCCCCACACCCATGCAACAACACTCAGTGATGAAAGTGGGTAGCCCACCAGCAAACTACCTCACTAATGAGGCACCAATATTTCTAACCATGCAGATTTAAATGAGGAGCATTAATCTCATGGCTCCAGCAGTGTAAATGAGCCATACCTTCTGTGGGAGATGGTTTTGAGTTGCCTTTGGATTTTTCACAAGGGTGAAAAATCAGCTGTTGCAAGACAGCAGGACATATTATGGAGAAGCTGGACGCTGTCACCTTGGTGCTGTTTGACATGCCATGCACAGAAAAGATGTCTTCAGCTGACATGCACTGCAACAGAATGGGAAACTTGAATTAGTAGGAGAAAGGAAATGGCAATCTCATTTGTGAGATCAAACAAAGCTGGAGAAATGTGGCTACAGAAGATTGTGATGCTTCAGTTTTCAAAGCAGACCTAAAACATTTTGATATTTGGGAACTACAAAGTACTTTGAAAAGATGTCTTTGGAAAGGCTTTTTTTTTTAAGAGGCAGTCTCTTTGTTCACAAAAAGGTCTAAGGGGCACCAACAGTAAAAGAATCTCACAACCCACAACCCCAAAATGTAGGTGCAACACTCCAGCAGCTGCTAAAGGCTCCCCCAGTCTCCACACACCCCATAGGACAGGACAGCAATGAAGATGAAGATGGTGGCCAGGAAGCAGAGGAGCAAGAGGAGGGCCAATCCTATGGTAGCGTGGAGGCCGGTGGTGATGACAAAGGCAAAAAGGAAGATGCTGCACTGGCAGTAACTCCAGCAGCCCACCACTTCATAGTCTGGAGTATATTCACATGCTGCCCAGGATGATGCCAGCGACGGGCAGCACAGTCAAGAAAATTGTCCCCAGTCCCATCAAGAAAGGGCGGCTGAGGGTACCTTTCATGGATTCCAAGAGGGGTGTGGTGGCCACCACCGGCTGGTGTTCTTCAGACATGGCCACTGGGTAGAGGGAGGGAATCCAGTGGCAGAAAGAGTGGTGGGGAGGACAGCACTGGGCAGCTATCAGCTCCACTCCCTCCAGCCATGTCTTTGGAAAAGCATCTTATGCTTACTAGGCAGACTTTGCCAGAAATTTTGAAATGTTACTTTGTGTGACTGAAATTTCCAAAGGCCTCTAACCATCATGGCCACTAGTTGACTGGCTGAAGGGTTCTGGAAGTTTTCTTCCAAAAAAAAGAACTATGGAAATATAGGAAGGTTGCAAGTACCTCATTACCACAGGAAGATTCCTATGAAATCATGGAGTTTTGCATGTATTCTTTCATTGCTGGGTGCAGTTCTGTTCCCTGGCAAAGAACCTAATTTACCAACTGGAACCTAACTGGCATAGCAGGTCTGCTTACGAAACTGCTTCTGGGCATGCAATACGTGCCCTTGACTACAACATCTACAGTCCTCAACAATTGGCCATACTGTTTGGAGGTTACAGGGCTTGTAGCCCAATACATCTGAAGGCCCCAAGGTTGTTTAATCATAGGGGTTTTTTAAAAATTTCAGTTCATTCATTGGGTGTCTCCAAATCCCACCTGTGTTTCCATTCCACTCCACTTTGTCTATATCGACTTACCCTCCAACTATCCCGATTTGTCATGGACAGTCCTGATTAAATCTCTGCCATCCCAGTTTTTCAGATGCCTTTAAGTATCCCAATTTCTCTCACCTTCTCCCACTTTTCCCTGTTGTCATCAGCTTATTTCAACTCTTGCAAACAGAGCTGAATTGCAAGAATAATCTGTATTCAATTAACTCAGCAGAGTGGAGCAGAGGAGAGGCTGGAATCTTGTCCTTCCCAATAGACTCAGGCAAAAGCAAACTGCTGCAGCTCTCCTAACTTCTGTAATCTTACTTAGTCAGAACTTCTGCCATATTGTAACGTTAGCTCATCACACATGTATCAGTTTTCATCTGTGAAATGATAGAGGGTATCTATCATATTGCAAAACTTTCTTGCATGAAACTTCATACAGTTGGCCCTCCATATCCATGGATTCTGCATCCATGGATCCAAGCATCCACGTCTTGAAAATATCTCCACCACCACCACAAATCCATATTTATACAAGGGACTATTTTACTACACCATTGCATATAATGGGACTTGAGCATCCACAGATTTTGGTATGGGGTGGGGGGTGAGTCCTGGAACCAAACCCCAATGGATACCAAGGGCCCACTGTGTTTCCATATGTGTTTCCATACACATATTCAATAATGTATGCATTTATTTCTACATAGATATGCATTCTTGTAGACATTTTAGACCAGTGGAGGGCAAACTGCACCCCTCAGCTGCAGCTTCCCCCAGGGCTGTTTTGCAGCCCCCAGGACACACTCAGATGGGGGGGAGAGATTTAAAACTCCCTCAAATACCTTCTGGGGATGCAGGAATAATTTTGCCTTGCTTTCCCGTGCACACACAGACAGTTTTTAAAACATAAAGTATCCTGAAAATGACTTCCAAATCACTTCCTATTGTAAAAGGAAGACTCTCCTGAGCCTAAAAAGGCTTGGAGAGGGAGCTATGTCTCTGCTCTGGAAGGTTTTTGTTGGCATTTGGGGACCGAAACATTTTGAACATTTTTGCAAGGAGACACAACCCTCTGAGGTCTCCTGGGAGAGGGAACAATATAGCCTCCAAACCCCTCAACAGTTTACTCCTTTCCTCAATTTACCGTTGAATACACTATGTTTGTGTGCATATTTTTCAACACATTTTCCAGTCATTTACATTTTTAAATGTATGCATGATTTTGCACATACAAAATATACTGCAAACCTCACTAATGTTTGAATTAACATGAGATGTTCTTTGTCTTACAAGTCTCAGGAGCTGTAAAATGTTTAATTTCAGGAAGAATCCCGAATGTTCCAAACCTCTTTTCCATATCTATCTAACTTAAAAGCAAAAACAGCATGAATAAAGAAAACAAGAAGAGAAGTACTGTTCAGAAATATTTACTTTCACACAAATTCAAATGTTTAGCAGAACTGGGCACAAACAGTTGTGGCTGGAATCCTGAGCCGTTTCTATCAACATACCTTTTGAGCTTTTCATTTTCCTGGAGACAGCTTCATTAAAAGGCTGATGAAGAAAACTTCATCAGTGCTATTAATAGGAAGTCAAACAGACTGTTAATGTTCTTGGTGGTTTTTATTCTAAAGCTTTACATACACAGATCAAGGCTCTTTCTGTAAAACCTGAATCTTAATATATGTATTATTGTGAATTTCCTAAACATATTCACGTAATTTTAAAGCTTCAAGCAGTAATTATTTATTTTCAAAACGGGTTGCTTGGATAAAGCTGCATTATACACTCAAAATATTTTAATTTCTATTGTTCTAATGTTAACGATAACTATTGGCAATTTAAATGACCATCATACCATATTTAAAATTCTGTACTATGTACATTCACTTATTGAACAAGACCACTGCCCTAATCTTTGACAGCAAGGGCAACTGAAAGAGAGCTTCAATAGAGCCCAAGCAGTTAGATGCTGACTGATATGAGAACAGGTAGTTCTTCAAGTACTTAGCTCCGAAGCCAATAAGGATGCTATAGTTAAAGGCCAGTACCTTGAACTATGCAAACACAGTTGTCCTTCCATATCCATGGATTTGGTATCCATGGATTTAAGTATTCACGGCTTGAAAATATTCTTTAAAAAATAACAATCCAAAAAGCAAACCTTGATTTTTGCCTTCTTATATAAGGGACAGCATTTTGCTATGCCATTGCATATAATGGGACTTGAGTATTCACGGATTTTGGTATCCTAGAACCAAACCCCAGCAAATATGAAGGGACAACTGTACAGAGGGCCCTCCTGATCCACAGGTTCCAGATCCCTGATTTCAAGCAACTGCGGATCGTCACATCCTATACGTAAAATGGTGGCGGCATGAATGTGTCCACACTGAAGCGTCTGTTCGCACGTCAGTAGCATTTAATAATAGGTGATGCTATCATCCATATTTTTTGTCATCTGTTGGGGGGGTCCAGAACTGAACCCCCACAGATCTGGAAAGCAAAAATTTGGGGAAAGGAGAGACTTGCTCCCTTAGCCTTCTTCCACAGCTTTCTTTCTCTCTGCATTTTTTGTTTCTCCTGTTCTTTCTTCCTGCCTCTTATTTAATTTCATATCATATTCATATCAGCATATCCTTCAACTGTCCCAGGCAGTTCTACATAGTCCCAGTTTTTCAGCTGCTTCTAAATTATCCCAGTTCCTCTCACCTTTTTCCACTTTCCCCCTTCGTACTCAACTTACTTGAACTGCTACAAAACAAGTTTAAACTGCAAAAGAAGTTTGCATTCAGTCTTTGTCAGGTTGCATTAAGAAGCTGGATTGTGTCCAGAGGAGACTGACTAGGATGGTGGGAGGTCTGGAAGCTATGGCCTATGAGGAGCGGCTTAGGGAACTGGGTATGTTTAGTCTGAAGAAGAGTCTAAAGAAGAGAAGGTTAAGAGGTGACATGATAGCCATATTTAAATATTGTCTTACTGAGGATGGAACAAGCCTGTTTGCTGCTTCTCCAGAGACTAGGACAAGGAGCAATGGGTTCAAACTACAGGAAAACAGATTCCACCTAAGCATTAGGAAGAACTTCCTGACAGTAAGAGCTATCCAGAAGTGGGATACACTGCCTCGGAGTGTGGTGGAGTCACCTTCTTTGGAGGTTTTTTAAGATTGATTATGTATTCCTGCATGGCAGGGGGTTGGACTGGATGGCCCTTGTGGTCTCTTCCAACTCTATGATTCTATGATCAGTCAATTCAACAGATGGGTGAATCGACCTTTCTTCTCTTCTTTCGCCCTTCTGAGTTTATTGAGTAAAATTTGCAGCAATTGAAGTAACCTGATTTTGCAGCAATTACAGCAATTGAAGTAAGTTAGAGGCAGCTGAAGGTGAGATCAAAGGGGGAAGTAGAAGGAGAGAAACAGGGACATTTTAAAAGCAGCTGAAAAACTGGAACTGTAGTAGATTAATAAGGCTTGCTCCTGGCAAATTGGGAGGGTATACATGAGATCTGAGGTGTCCCTTTGTTTTTGATGAACACAAACATCAAACATCAGTATTTGGATACTGACCAAATGTATTTGTAGTAGATATAGATGTCTCACAGCTTATTTTTTTAAAACTGCTTAATATTTAGTCCTGAGATTGCAGGATACTTCCTGGAACTGAAGGATAGTTCAGTCCTATTTCACACAGGGACAGATGACCCTGGGTCATATTTGTATCCTTTTATTGATGGCTTTATGGCATTCTTGAATGCATTGTCTGTTTACTTTAGCAAAATTAACAATAAACTTGATGTTTCCATGTGTTTCCATGTGTTTCCACTGCCAGTTTTATTTCCTGTGCTAATCTTTAACTGTACTGAATCTTTTAAAGATCTGACCTAATCTTCCATTTTTATATTGTTTTACTGCTGTGGGTTTTCTTATGACACCACTGAACCAACTTCACTAGTTACTGGATTGTTTCAAGGCACAAATCAAAATGCTGGTTATGTCCTATAAAGGCCTATATGGATCACGGGACCAGACTATCTGAAAGATTGTATTTCTCCATACAATCCTACTTGAGTTTTAAGATCCTTAGGAGAGGGCTTCCTCTGGATTCTACCGCCATCACAAGCACGTTTGGTGAGAACACAAGATACAGACTTCGTGATGGCTGCTCCTAAGCTGTGAAATTCCCTGCCAGAGGAAGCTAGGTGGGTTCCCTTTCTGCTGTTTTTTCCACTGACAGGCAAAGGCCTTTCCATTCACTCAAACCTGTGTGTGTTACCTGCCTGGTGCAGAATGTCTTTTAATTGGGAAGTGTTGTATTTTTATAATTTTTACGGCCTTTTAAAACAGTTTTGAATTCATGTTTTTAATATGGTAATTTGTCTTAACTTTTGTATGACACATAGTTTTAAGTGTACTTTGGTTCCCATATTGGAAGTAATGCAGGAAATTGATTGATTGATTGATTACAGTAGGATCCCTGTATCCACTGGGGATTGGTTCTGGGGGAGGGCGTGGATACTGAAAACTGTGGATAATAGTGAACACCATTGAAAGTAATAGAACTTCCAGTTTAAAATACCATAGAGTTGCCTTGGAGGACCTAGAAAATGGTTAGAGAGGACCCATTTTCTAGGTAGACTATGTGGTAGGTGTGCTGTTTTGTGTCACATGGATAATTGAATCTGTGGATAATGAATCAATGGATACAGGGGGTCCTACTGTAATTAGCACTTTGCCCACCACTGTGCTAATGTAACACACAAGATTAGTGTCTGAAAAAACGTGGGCCCATACTACATATGGAAGAGAATAAGGTAGGAAGGAACTGGTGGTGACAGTGGCAAAGTTCTCAAGTGGTAGTATGAGCTGTACAACATCAGGCTGCAGGAACTGGATTATAACTTTGAATGATCCTAGGTATAAAAAGATTCCCTGCTATCATAAAACCAGGACAAGGTCTGCAAAATACCTCCTCTCCCTGATATTCTTATTTCTGTGTTTCAAAGCAGAGACTATGCTACATGAAGAAGAACTGGAAAATGGCAAACCAGCACTACCACCACACACACACACACACATACACACACAGTAAAATGATTTATGCCACCTGAACTTTCTACTTTCTGAAAACAGGTACACCACACCTTAGACTGC
This sequence comes from Gambelia wislizenii, assembly GCA_030847615.1. NCBI lineage: Eukaryota > Metazoa > Chordata > Lepidosauria > Squamata > Crotaphytidae > Gambelia > Gambelia wislizenii. The sequence goes on from JAUMIR010000005.1 coordinate 32,517,915, forward strand.
AGAAGTTACCAAATTTACCCCTCCGTCCCCCAAAAAATAGAGTAGCTTGCCTGCCCCAAAACATAAAAAGGACCAGCTCTGATAATGGGCGATGGTTTGGGGGTGACCTTTATTTATGTATTTATTTGATTTACATCCTAACTTTCTCCTAGCATAGGACACAAGGTGCCTAAATACCCTAAAAAGACATCAGATCCTGTCTGATCTTGGAAGTTAAGCAGGGTCAGCCCTGGTTGGTACTTGAACAGGAGACCGCCAATTAATACCAGGTGCTGTGGTCTATATTTCAGAACAAGGAACTGGCAAAACCACCTCTGAGTATTCCTTGCCTAAGAAAATCCTATGAAAAATTCATGGTGTCACCATAAGTCAACAGGCAGCTTGAAGGCACATATACACACACAAAGGACATAAGGTGGCTCAACCAGTGATCATAAGGGTGCATGTTTGGATGATCTAATAACTATTTGGAGAAGGAAATAAGTTTTGTGTGGGTTGTGGCTTATGTATTTCTACACAACAATGTTAATATGTCTGCTCATTTGTGATCCAACCCGCCTTCTGTTTGCTATACCTTTAAAAAAAAAAAGTAAATGCCTTGCATATGAAGTATTATGGGATGAGTCAATGTTCAACAATAAAGATACTATCACTTGCCATGGTACTGCATTTCACAAAAGCTATGTTCTGCTATGACTTGGACTATAACTATGACTCTGGAGACCAGTCTTGAATCCCCACTCAGCCATGGAAACCCATGGGTGGCCTTGGGCAAGTCACACTCTCTCAGCCTCAAAGGAAGGCAAAGGCAAAACCCTTTTGAACAATTCTTGCCATAAAACCCCATGATAGATCTGCCTTAGGGTTGCCATAAGTCAGAAATAACTTGAAGGCACACAACAACAACAACAACAACAACAACATGATGAATGAGCTAAAAAAAAGTCAATTTTTCTGAAATACTATATTTACAAAACAAGTGTGGCTGCAATCCTAAGCACATTTACCTAGGAGTAAGCATCACTGAATTCAATGGGACCTATTTTTGAGTAGACATGTGCAAGTTTGCATGGAGGAAAACAAAAAGTAAACTGGCTTTTTTTCTTCTTCAACTTACAGTATTTGAGATCCAGAACAAATATTTTACTCTGAAGGAGGTTATCTCAGTAAATAAAATAATGCCTTTTATATCACTAGAGAGAACATATGGGAAGGGCTGGATAAATGAAACCACAGATATCGAATCCATGGATACAGGGGTTAACCTGTAATCAAAAACAAACTGGCATGAGATCTTCCTGTGTTTTCCTATTTCTTCTGCTTCTTTTATTACCATAGAACAAGGATGAGAATCATGCAAACCTCTAAATGTTATTGGACTACAAATGTTAGAAGTCTTAGCCAGCATAGCCAATGGTGAATAATGCTGGAAGTTTCAGTCCACCAACATCTGGTAGGCTGAAGAATTCCCACCCCTGCCATAGAAAATCCAGTAAGGAGGGAAAGAATAACCACACAATGCCTTTCAGCTGGCAATGCTAGGTAGGAGCCATACATCTGAAGTCACCCCCAACCACAAATGTTGTACCCTTGACACTAAAGCTATACAGCAGGGGTGGTCAACTGTGTGCCTCCAGAAGTAGTGGAATTTCAAGTCCCATCAACCCTAGCCAACACAGCCAATAGTAGGGATGCTAAGAGTTTCAGTCCCACAAAATGTGAACACAGGGCTATAGTTACTCAGCTGTACGCTACAAGATGAGTTGGATCCAGGCACACAAAGCTTCATCCAGCCAGGTTTCTGCCGCACAGAGAATATTGGCAGCCTCATCCAAATTACTCCATGGCCAAAAATAACAGACCTACAAATATACCATACATGATCGAATGCGCAATCTGTTTGAACTGAATATATTGAATATTGTGTGGTATGTTTGCATGTGTTTCTTTCTGCCAGAAGCCTAGACATTTGGATATTGTGTCATCTAATATTAAAGGCATCCTTTCTTCACTCAAAGTATATTTGGATGAAGAAGCCATCCATTGGCACTACTGAATTTTGCAGGGTCATATACCCTGAACAAAGATGAGGCTTTTAAAACATAGTGTAAAGACATCAGTTATTCCCTCATTGGGATATTTTAACCAGTACATGGGTTCTGGAATGTGAACATTTGAGCCAAAATGAGTATTCTTCCATGGGCAAACTGAGCTGTACTTGTCTAGCTCTTTCCACATAGGCAGTTTGATTTTAGATTTCTAAAAATGTAATGTTGCGATCCTCTAACCACTAACTTTAACTTAGCTCCCACCAAACTTAATGGGGTATACTTTTGAGTAGAAAACTGTAGGATTATACTAGAAATCATGTCCCCCTCACCCATGGGGAAAGGGTGACTGGATTCCTCTTATTTGTTTTTGTCTGTGTTCTAGCAAAAGCAATGAAAAGTCTCATGACACATTAAAAACTATCACATTTGTTATGTCACAAGCTTTCATGGACTAAGTCAATTTCATCAGATGCATTAACTGTTTTCTCAGTCACAGTATATACAGTGGGCCATCAGTATCCGCTGGGGTTTGGTTCCAGGACCACCCTGTGGATACCAAAATCTGTGGATGCTCAAGTCCCATTATATACTCTCTCTCTGGCTTTTCTTCACAAATGAAGATTCAAGAAGGACTCATCCCGCGCTTTCTGCAAGCGCGCTGATGACTAAAAAGGCCATTCTGAGATAAACTAGTCCAGTTGCAGAAAGCACAGCAGAAGGTCTCCTTGGGTGATGTTTCTGGGTTGTAATTCTTTCTGCATTGTCAATTCTCTTCAAGACTTGTTTGGCGCAAGTTCTCAAATAAGGCTGCAGCATTGTGAATAGTGCATCTCCATGCCTCCCAATGTGAGGCCATGGCAGACCATTGATGGTGATCAATTTGGCCGAGCCTGAGATGTTGTTTCAGGGAGTCCTTGTATCATTTTTTTGGAGCACCCCTCTTATGCTGACCTGTGGCGAGTTCACCATAGAGTATATGGCATAGCAAAATGGTGTCCCTTATATAAAATGGCAAAATCAAGTTTTGCTTCTTGGAATTTATTTATTTATTTATTTATTTTTAAAATATTTTCAAGCCATGGATGGTCGAATCCATGGATGCCAAATCTGTGAATACAGAGGACCAACTATACAACACAACCACTGTCTAGCTCCTTCTACCACCTATTACTGCTATCATAAAGGACCACTATGCTTATATTGCCTGCATTCAAACTCTGATTGAATTGTTATTATCTATATTTCTCACATTTCATTTCTCCTTGATTCCACTGCTTGTACAGTAGGACGCCATATCCACTGATTCATTATCCACTGATTCCACGGGCCACAAAACAGCACACCTACCATAGAGTCTTCCTAGAAAATGTGTCCTCTCTGGCCATTTTCTAGGTCCTGCAAGGCAACTCTATGGTATTTTAAACCAGAAGTCCCATTATTTTCAATGGTGTTTGCTGTTACCCACAGTTTTTTGTATCCACCGCCTCCCCCCCAGACCCAATCCCCAGCAGATATGGGGGTCCTACTGTAATCCCCTAGCCCAGCCTTTGGATGTTCTTTTGAGTACTCTTGCCGTCTAAACCCTTAGCTTTCATTTGTGAACTATCATTTCTGAGGGAGCCCTGGTGGTACATTGGTTAAATGCTGGTACTAAAGCCACAATGTTGCAAGTTTGATCCCAAGGGCTCCAAGGTTCACTCAGCCTTCCATCCTTTTGTAGGTCAGTAAAATGAGTACTCGGTTTGTGGGGGCAATTAGCTAACACACATTGGAAACTGCTTGAACAGTGCCTAGCACCACTACAAAAAGCGGTGTAGATGTGTAGGTGCTATTGGACAACATAAGATTTACATTGGCTACTGATGAAGACTGCTAGACAAAACGTGTCTGGCTTCCCTTTAAATAAAGAACAAATGAGACCTTGGGCCATCTTTCTCCTTCAACAAATAATTTATGTCTTATAGACGACCTCTCACACTGCTATTTATAGTTTGGACTATGTAGTGTTAATTTGAATAACTTATTATTTTAGTGCTTTATTAAATTTGTTATATACATTTACATACACACACACACTCTTTATATTCATATCCTAACTCCTTCTGTTTATGTTTCGTTATTTCAGTGAGTTAGGTCTTATCCTTTCCCTTTGTCCGCTCTACCTGACTGAATTAATTCAGAGTGTTTCACCCAATAACACACTCTTAATAGGTGCACATGGGTGGAATTCTACTCTTTTTAGCCAGTCTGAATATGAAATAGACAGAATGGTTCACAAGTGCTAGGAGTGGCCAACCCACAAGATTTTAAGAGCACTGCTGGATCAGGCCAAAGGCCTACCAGATCCAGGATAACAATTTACCAGACACCTCTGTGGCACCTAGGAGGAGGACATGAGGGTAATAAGTGATCTTAGGTAGGTTTGTTTTTATTTTAAGGCATTTGTTTATCACCATTCATCCAGGATCCCTGGAGTGATAAACTTGAATAAAGAAAAAATCAATACTGCTGTACAGTAAGTACATGACTATAACACATTTTAAAACAAATTATAAAACTCCTCTTTGAAATAGTTCTAAAATCACAGACAAAACAGCCAGTGCAACCTCTTCTAATTTTAAGGAGCAAAGGCCAACTGAAAAAAGAGTTTTAGCTGCCTGCTGGAAAGTCAGAAGGGCTGAAGACAGATAGATCACTTTGAGAGGGAATTCCCCAGTCAGGGTATTGCTTCAGAGAAAGCCCTGTTACATGTACCCACCAGCCTAGCCTCAGGAAAACTTAAATTTTGAGCAAGCTCATTGGGGAGGAGGCAGTCTTTCAGATATCATGACCCGAAGCCATTTAGGTTCTAGGTACAAGCCCTCAGAAAAAGGAAGAAGAGAATGAGGTCTGGAGTTTGTTTGTTTGTTTCTTTTTGCAATTAATACTCAAATCACTGTTTGGTTCAAGTGTGTAACTAGGATCCAGCATGCCATAGTGGTTTCAGTGTTGGACTTGAACTTAGTGAGACTAGGGTTCGAATCCCCACTCAGCTATGGGTGACCTCATCTTTCAGCCTCACAGGAAGGCAATGGCAAACCTTCTTTGAACAAACCTAGACAAGAAAACCCTATGACAGGGTCGCCTTATAGCTACCATAAATCAGAAATGACTTGAAAGCCACAACAACAATGTCTACAATTCAAATATAAAATGGCTGGGAAATATCAGTTTAATATCCATTAATTAACTCATGTTGGAAAGGGGCTCAAGGGCGTTTGCAGATCAATGTGTGAAAATTCAGGTTGCAACATTTTATTAATTGATTGAAAACTTTTGCATGGCTAACCTATATATGACTACTAAGAAGTACTGTAAGTTCCTACAAATGCAATTTGGCTTACTCTGAGATACATATCTATAGAACTTAATTAGCCAAAATGAAGATGACAAGCACCAGCTGAGAGCCAGTACAGTAGTTAGAGCACTGGACTGCGACTGGACTGGAAGAGCCAGGTTCAAATCCCCACTAAGCCATGAAATTCACTGCCACATGTCCCTCATTACCTTCATGTCCTCCTCCTAGGCGCCCATGTCCTTGGGACAGTTAGGTTCTCTTCAGCCTGGCCTGTCTCACAGGGTTGTTGTTGTGAGGTTAAAATGGTGAGAAAGAAAGTTATGCATGCCACCCTTGAGCTCAATGGGGAGAACAGGAGGTGTAAATTTAACTAACAAATAACTAAATAAATTCCTTTGACTCACACACAGATAAGAGAATAATTCATTGAAGATGCACATTCAGTGTTTAAAATAAAAAAGGGAGCAATCCTATGTTCCTTAGAAAGTCAGCTGACACACGAAATCACAGCTGGCAGTATCTTACCAGAGCTGGAGACTGAAACAGGGGACAGAAGTTGGAAAAGTTACCAGAAAACTCCAGACAGAATGGCCAGTGGGAACTATAATCCAATGCCAATGGGAGTCATAATTCAAAAATTAACTTTTCCAAGCTTAACCAGAGGAATGGATCCACAAGTCCTCTACCACTGCCACCCCATACATATTCAGATATCCCAAAACAAGCCCTCAAACCACATCAGCCCTGGAGCTAGATGTAATTCCTTCTCATTGCCATCAAGGGGGGGAGTAGATGGGGGGGGAATAGATAGGATGAGGGGTTCACTTTTGCTGTGGCTGCATCTAGCTGATAGGACCTTGCCAATTGCTCCACCACAAGATCTTTCACACTCATACACCCGCCATCAGCGCAAGGTTGCTCCAAGTGTACTGCCTTCTTCAGAAATATTACTGTGTTAGCTCTATGGAATTTTAATCAGCAAGGGAATTGACCAGGTTGGTTCCATACAGAGAGCTCCTACTGCTACCAGTCCAAAACCACGCTGCACCTATGGACACCCTCGCAGATGAAAACTGGGCACATGTGGCCAAGCAACATCAGAATAATGCCAAGATGGCAAGAGTTATTAATGAAGAACAATACAGAAGCTACAAGAGGCTGCAGCAGTTTGCTCTTGTCTAAGCCAACTGGGAAGAGCAAAATTTCACCTCCTCCTCTTCTCTTCCCACTGATGAGTTAATTGAATGCAAACTACTTTTGCACATTGAACGCAGTTTGTAGTAATTGATGCAAGCTAGAGAAAAGCGGGGGGGGGATGGGGGTGAGGAAGAGAGAGAAACTGGAACACTTTAAAAGCAGCTGGGAAAGTGGGATGACAGAGGATTGATTTGGACCATCCCTGCCAATTTGGGACAGCTGGAAAGTATGGTTATTCCACCTTTCCCCCTCTTTATGGATGTTTTCCTCCCTTAGGCTAGAAAAAACTGAAGAGAGGCAATGGGAAAATACAGGAAGGTTACAACTGGAAGACACTGTGGTCCGTACCTCCATAAAAATTGGTGTCTGAGGCAAGCCTCTGCAAAATAAACGCCTGGAATTATCGTTTAAAACTGTGGCTCTCAACTATTTGCTCCTTCGGATGTTTTGGACTTCAACTCCCAGAAGGCTCAGCCAGTACGGCCAGTAGTCAGGCATGCGGGGAGCTGAAGTCCAAAACATCTGGCCGAACAAAGTTTGGGAACAACTGCGTTAAATTCTTATAGCTCGAGAAGACTGGGTCCACAGAAATGATTATAACCGAATGGCAGTTTTCCTCAAAATCCCGAAAGGCTTTTTGTCCCTGAGCCGGTTGAATTTTTATTATTTCTCCGTGTGGTTATTTATTGCCACAAATCTCTGCCAAAGACTCCTTGAGGCAAACGGGGTCGCAAGTCAGAGCGGACGGCAGCCCTCGGGTCCTTCCCCGGCCGTTGGGAACAGGAGGACGCACCTCGAAGGAGGGCTGGGTCAGGGGATGATGGGCTGCCTACCTGGTTGGCGCGCAGCGAGTCCAGGCGCCCGGCGGGCAGCGCCTCCTGGAGCCGGGGCAGGGCTCCCATCGCCTGGAGCATCCGGTTGAGCTGGCCGGCCGAAAGGCTCCGGTTGTCTCCGAAGACGGCCAGGACGTCGCCAGAGAAGGGCAGCGCCGGCGCGGCGGCGGCGGCGGCCAGTGCCCGGGAGTCCCCTCCTCCGAGGGCGGCCAGCCCAAGAGCCAACGCGGTGGCCAGGAGCGTCCGGGGGAGAGCCAGGGCGAGGCGCGGAGAAGAGGCAGCGGGAGACATCGCTCCGTCTCTCGGCCGGGGCTCAAAGGTGGTGGTGAGGAGGAGGAGGAGGAAAGCTGGAAGCCAGGAGGCTCTCAGGAGTTCAGGCACCAAGCCGGCGCTGCGCAGGCGCCTCTGGCCGAGCGCAGGAGGCGGGAGTGGACGAGGCGGCCCGCTTGCCCCGCTCTCGCCTCAGGCGCCTCTGCGGCTCCTGCGCGCCCTCCGTCTTAGCCACCCCCCTCCAGGGCAGGGGCAGACTGAGGCCCTTCTTCCCCTCCCTCCTGCTCCCCCCGCTCAATAGGACAGCTTTTCTCGACCTTTTTATCCTGGAGGGACCCTTGAAATGCTTTTCAGGTCTCAGGGAACCCCTGCAGCATAAACATTATTCTATATACAGTTGTCCCTCCCCATCCACGGGATTTGATATCCACGGATTTAAGTATTCACGGCTTGACAATAGTCTTTAAAAAATACTGATCCAAAAAGGAAACCTTGATTTTGCCATCTTATATACGGGACACCGTGTTGCTATGCCACTGAATATCATGGGACTTGAGTATTCACAGATTTTGGTACCCACCAAGTTCCTGGAACCAAACCCCAGAGAATATGAAGGGACAACTGTACTGCTATTGCTTCCCTCTCTCTCCCTCTCTCTCCCTCCCTCTCTCTCTCTCTCTCTCTCACACACACACACACACATACACAATCTCTTGGGGAACCCTAGGTTTCCAGGGAACCCTGGCTGAGAAACACTGGGAAGTAATAGTGCCACTCTATTCTGCTTTGGTTAGGCCTCACCTGGAATACTGTGTCAAGTTCTGAGCACCACAACTCAAGAAGGATATTGAGAAGCTGGAGCGGGTCCAGAGCAGGGTGACCAAAATGGTGGGAGGTCTGGAAGCCACAACCTATGAGAAGCAGCTTAGGGAGCTGGGTATGCTTAGCCTGGGGAAGGGGAGATTAAGAGGGGACATGATAGCTATGTTTAAATATTTGAAGGGATGTCATACAGAGAATGGAGCAAGCTTGTTTTCTGCAGCTCCAGAGACTAGAACATGGAGCAATGGGTTCAAACTACAGGAGAAGAGATTCCACCTAAACATTAGGAAGAACTTCCTGACAGTAAGAGCTGTTGGGCAGTAGAATGCACTGCCTCATAGTGTGGTGGAGTCTCCTTTGGAGATTTTTAAACAGAGGCTGGATGGCCATCTGTCAGAAATGCTTTGATTCGGTATTCCTGCATGGCAGGGGGTTGGACTAGATGTTTCTTGTGGTCTCTTCCAAATCTATGATGCTTCCCCCCAAATCTAGGAGCAGCCCAGGTGGCTGGAGGGGTGTGTGAGAAGGTGACTCGGAGAATGAAATGGCAAAAGAGGGGGAAGGAGGAGGGTGGTTTCTTATTCTTAGAGGAAATGGTCACCAGATGCCCACGCAGCTCCTCCTGTGATAATGGAGGGTGGAAAGGGGACAGGAATGGAGAGATAAGGGTAGGGGAGGCTTAGAAGAGGTTGAGAGGATAGCATCTACAGCTGCTGCTGTTTTCAGGGCTCCCAGTTCTTAACTAAGAGACCCCATAAAGAAACCATGTATTTAAACAGATCACACATTTCTTAGAACAGTGGCTCTGAATCTTTTCTATACCAGGGACCCTCTTTAAATATCTTTTGCTGCCAAGGACCCCCAAGATGTAACTCCAGAGTTAAATCCCTAATAATCATAATAACAATAATAGTAATACAATTACACCACCCATTAAACCTTCCCTCAGAGGCATTGGAGGGGGAGGGAAGACTTTTGTCCTGCTTCTTCCTGCAAGTTTGTGGCTGGAGTGGATTGACTGGCAATGTGCAAGCTAAGCCAGCCAGACTTTGCCTTGGCTCCTGTCAAGTGGCCACTCTACTGAAGAGAGGAGGCCTTTAAGCCTTCAAGGACCCCCTGTGAGGGTGACCCCATGGACCACAGGTTAATAAACACTACTGTAGAATATAAATTGTACATAGTTATATGTTGCTCTGCGCCATCAAGTAGTTTTTGACTTTTGGCGGCGACCCTAAGGTGAACCTATCACAGGTTTTTCTTGCCAAGATTTATTCAGAGGAGTGTTGCCATTGCCTTCCTCTGAGACTGAGAGAGTGTGACTGGACCAAGGTCTCCCAGTGAGTTTCCATGGCCAAGTAGGGATTCAGACCCCTTTCTCCCAGAGGCCTAATCCAATACTCAAAGCACTACACCATACTTGCTCCATTTGTGTTTATCAATATTAACTATTTAATCTTTTAAATACTGATATTATATAAAGCAGGTAGCTTCATTGGCCCTTAGGATAATTAAACAAATTTTAATTAATAAATCTGGAAGCAATAATAGGGTGATGCTAAGTGCTGAAAATCTGAGAAAGCAGCCAGCAAGCTATGAAATATGCAACAACTGGGTTTAGGGGAATATTGAGATAGATGTGATAGTGGGATGCTTGCTGCTGCCTTCTACGTGGACCCATGTGTGTAGGGCTGGGGCAGGACCAAAGAGCTGGGGGGGCTTTTTGTGGGGGGCCCAGAGCATAATGCCCCTGTTGAACCCACCCATCCAAAGAAACCCTACACAACCCTGGATGATTTGTTATTGTGTATAGCAGAAAGGAGCGGGGATAAAGATAGCTCCCCGCAAGCTCCTTTCTCATGCTACCCATTTGTGTTGTTTTGGTTTAATTTATTCATTTGTAAATATTTATATATCCCCTTACATCCAAAGATGTCGAAGTGGTGTCCATCAATAACATTTAAAATGTACACAGTTAACACCTAACAAATCCTTTTTGAAATCTGAGAACTAGATGATGAGTTGGATTAAACAGGAAGGTTTAGTCAATTAAGTATGTTTTTTAATATGTATTAAAAAAATAAGGTCAATTGGAGAATGTCAGAGTTCTGAAGGAAGAGGTCAGCATCCTGAACTGGAAAACTTGCTCAGTGCTTTGTGATGTTTAAATTGATCCCATTAAAGCAGAAGAAAGTATCATGTTGTGATCCAATTGTTGTTGAACTGCAACATCCATCAGGCCCAACCAGCCTAAACAATGTTAAGCAATGCTGAGAGAGGCAATTCAACAACATCTGGAGGGTCACAGTCAACCAACTCTGTATTAATGGTGTAATAACACTTGTTGTTCCAGCACTAATGTTTACTATTATCAAGTGGTTTGTTCCTTTCTAAGGCTATTTGCATACAAGAAAAGAGTATTAGCAGTGCAATCCTATGTAGGTATAGCCTAAAATATGCCCAGTTAAGTTCAAACTCCCAAATATGTGTGAATGAGATTTTAGCCTGAAGAAATACTGTCTTATCCTCAGTGTTGGTGGGATTGTTGAAAGCTTCTGGTCAACTACTGCTGACTGATAATCAGCCAAAATGGCAGCAAGGATTGATGTCTCATTTCTGGCATGCTGAAATGTGCCAATACAGCCCACCCCTTGCACAGTTGCCCACCTCTCATCTAGGGTGAGTAACGTGTAGCTTCAGGGTTTTTAGCAGCTCACTAGACTCCTCTGAACCCTCTTGAGCCCACAACCTACAATCCTGGGGGGAGGCAAAAATCACCCCAAACACTTGGAGGTGTCCAGGAGTGACAGACAACTTCCAAAAAAATATCTACCCCAAGTAAAGAAAATCTCCTGAAAATGGCCAAATCTTTGGGTTTCATTTTCAGCTGGTCATCAACTGATTGGGGGTGCAAGGCAGAAACTGACCCTCCACAGTGGCCCACCATTAGGCTACACTGCTTAACAGCAGCTCTCCAGGGTTTCATGGGAAGTTTTCCCAGCTCTATAAAAATGCTAGGAGATGAACCTGGGACCTTCTACTTACAAAGCATATGCTCTGTTGCAGAGATATTGCTCTCCCCCCATCCTTAAAATGGACTTTCAATCTTCTCTCTCAGGGATCTACTGTTCTTACATGAAGTTTCACCTGTGTAACTTCACTAGCAACTTTATGCTTAGGTCCTCTTGATTTGTACTTCAAGAATAAGCAGTTACAGTCTTGACAGAACCCTTCACACACCCTTCTACTAATTGTTCAGGAAAAGTCAAGGTTGTGTTGCCCAGTTACATGCAACTTGTCAGTGAAGCTGAGATACTTCTGCATTATAAACCACCTAGGCTTCAAGTTGCTAGGGGAAAACAACAGAGCTTCAGTCCCCGTGCAAAAAGAGACCTGCTGGATGTGACATGGGGCTTGTCTACATGAGCAATATACCCCATCTTGCCCTCATCTTAGAGCTCTGCAGTCCTGATGATGCAAGGCTTTTGCCCCATTCTGCCCCTAGGCAGTCCTCATGACTCCCCTCCCCTCCCCAGGCAGTGTGGGGGGGAGAGATGGGGTAGGGTCCAATAAACAGTTGTATTAAATTTTATTTATTTATTTATACCCCACTCTTCAGCCACAAGGCTATCAGAGCGGCTTACAAACTGTTTTAAGCAATAGCAATTTACACATCTACACTGCATTAAGCAGCTTCCAATGTGTTAGCTAATACCTGCTTTAATCCATTCCTACGGGAAGAATGTATTGGGGCCCATGTGACCCCAGGAGCCTGCTCTGGCACACCATCCCATCACTGCAGCTGCCAGTCTGCTATCGCTCTTTCACAGCAGGGAGGAGTCCCACAGCATGTGACCAAAGCTGGTCATATGCAGGGGGCCTTGGTCTCATGTTGTTGGACAGCTTCTAGCTTCCAGAAGAGCACAGGAGACTTTAGCAGCAGCGGCTGCAGCGATGGGCTGGCATGCCTGTCTGGACTTCCTCCCATTTCTTGGTGGTAATAGGGGAGCAATGGGCCTGATCCGCAGGGAGGATATGCCAGTGGGGAGCTGGTGTATTCTTGCCCACATAGATGACCCCTAGTCCAGCTTCCTGTTTCTAACAGAAAGCAAAGTTAGCCATGCTAGCCAAAATAAACTATCCAAAATCCATATTAAGGTAATGCTTTTTATTAGGTCAATTTGAAAATCATTAACTATTGTGTAAGGCAGCACGTGGACTCCTCCAAGGTTTACTTGAAAGGAACCCAAACAAATAATATTTAATTCCCATTTCTGAAAGTATAAAATCTACCTCTTTTATATTTTAAAAAATGCAAAGTCAACCATTGCTCCCAGGTTTTTCTTTCTAGTAACCCTTGGGAGAATCCCAAGTAAACTCTGAAACCATTTCAGTACCTGCTAAAGCCTAATTAGGATGTCTTCAGCTTTCTCCCATTTTTTTAATCTTAAGATTGTAACCAGATACAGAGTTTATGAAAACAACTTCTTTTGGACTTCAACTATCAGAATCTCCCCATCATGCTAGGTTAGGAGTTGTAATCCAAAAAAGTAACTTAATGAAAAATTTGACAGTTTGCAGTTTCTGAAGAACTTTATGCTTGCATATATTTTTTTTTAGAAAACACCTTTATTCCCCTATTAACAGTGGCCTAGCAGATGCTTTTAGGTAGTCCATAGGAATATAACGGCCACAGCTTAGCCCTCAGCATCTGGTATACAGAGATATACTGCCACATTGTAAAGTATATCAATAGTCTCTTATAGCCATCTTGTTCCAAAGCTGCTGATTGGGCTATCTTCTGTTCATTTATCTCGAATCTGTTTGTCAAGTCATCAAAGCTAGCAGTCACCACCATATATTAGTCTTTTTTTCAGGCTCCCAAAATCCATGGCAAGTGGACACATACTGAAGGGCCACACCCTGACTTAATTCATATTCATTTCAACATTTCATTCTAGTGCACATGTATAAGTCAGTGTGGAGCTTGCTTGTCTATACTCTCCCCATTTGTGTCCATTATCCATAGGCTGTGAGCACAAATTCCATATGTTAACAGTGTGGTGCTTTGCAAAGTAGCATTTCTTTTTGTCTTTCCTGACTCTAGTGTCAATCCATTTCCGTGTGTGTGATTCCTAGTTCTAGGGATATGGAGAAAAGACAAAAACATTTCTATCCATGTCTTCCAAATACATAATTTTATAAAATTTTGTCATGTCCTTTGTCCTATTTTTTCCTAAAAAGGCCCAAGACACTTTAGTATTTCTTCATAGGGATGGTGCTACAATTGCTTTGATCTTTATTTCAGTGGCTCTTGTTTGCACTTTTTACAGCTCCACATTATCCTTTTTGACATAAGGCAACCAGAACTATGGAACACATGCAGTGGCAGCTGATGGCTTCCACACCAGCGGGGTGGTGAATCTGCCCCAGGTTTTAGTCTGAACTGTAAAAGACTTATCCAAGATGCCAAACCTTTTGAGAGATAGAGATTAGCACCTCCTTGAAAACCTGGATTAGATTCTTCGCACACACCCAAAATGAAAGCCACCAGATGCCACTGTAGAGATGCAACTTGTCCAAAAAATTAGGAGTAAAATACCAGAAAATATGACACCAGAAAGTGAGCACAGAGTAGAGCTTGAGTGTTGGACTAGGAGCAAGGGAAGCCAGGATTCAAATCCCCATTCAGCCATTAAAAAAAAAACCAAACATTGGTTTTTCGCCTTGGGCAAGTCATATTCTCTCAGTTTAAGATGAAGGCAATGGCAAAATCACCCCTGAATAAACCTTGTTAAGAAAACCAGAGAATAGGGTCACACTAAATCTGAGTTGACTTAAAGGCACAAAACATTATGATACCAGACCAGCCATTTATATTTCAGTCCCCTTTTTAACAATCCTTGTATACACATTCCCTGCTCTGCCCACCACCAGATTCTTTGCCATGCTCTCTGCCAATGACAAACAGAGCAGGCACACATAAGCTTTTTCTAATAATCCCTTTAGGCTGTCCTTCCTTTGTTGTGCTTTTCTTCGAAGATCCTTCAAGGGAAAGTTAGACAAATTTTTGACACTATGGTTAAAATACTAAGTGGATAAGTATTTTAAAAATTATTTTCAAAAAGTGTAAGGTACAATAAAGAGTTAATGACAGTGAGGGGCACAGCTTGTGCGTTCCCATTTCAGAGGGTAAACAATACTTTGCTGGGGCTTGGCTCTTGCTCAGAAAGGTCAACATCTGACCATGCAAATATGAAGGAAGCTGCCAGGAAAACAGCAGGGTTGTTGCGGAGAATGGTGGAGCTGGCTAGATCAATCTTCTTGCTAAATAATGTTTTTAGAGTATGGCACATGGTGTGTTTTTGTAAAATTCTAGGTGTAGTATCAGCACGCCTGCTGATGCACAGAAATTATAAATGGCAATCCATACTAATGTCCCTACGATAAATGCAAGAAATTCAATGCCCCTCCAATCTTATTTTGTACGCCAATATGAATGTTGTTTTCCATATCTCTGTATTAATACAAAAGTACCAGACTAAGACCTTGTCTAGACAGACTATTTAGCCCGTCTTGGAGCCCTGCAGTCCAGACGATGCAGGGCATTTTATATTTTATTTATTCATTCATTCATTCATTTTTAGTTATTTATACCACACCCTTCAGCCACAAAGGTTCTCAGAGTGGCTTACAATTTTTTTAAGCAATAGCAATTTACACATCTACACTGCATTAAGCAGTTTACAATGTGTGTTAACTAATTGCCCCACAAGCTGGGTACTCATTTTACCAACCTACAAAAGGATGGAAGACTGAGGAGATTTTCACACTACACTGTTACAGTGTTACTATTCCACTTTATTTGCTCTGGCTGCCTCCTGTGGAATCCTGGGATTTGCAGTTTAGGGAGGGGCATTTACAACTCTCAGCCAGAGAGAGCTCTTAGGCCTCACTAAACTACAAACCCCAGAATTCCACAGGAGGAAGCCAGAGCAGTTAAAGTGGAATAGTAACACTATAACGGTGTAGTGTGAAAATCTCCCTAGTCATCCTTAGAGCCCTTGGTATTGAACTTGCAACGTGGCGGCTTGCAGTATTGGCATTTAACCACTGTGCTACCAGGGCTCCCTTTTTGCAGTCCACACAACTCCCAGGGCAAAGGCAGAGCCCAAGACAGAGTAAAGCCTGTTGTACACCTTTTTAAAAATACCTAGGAAAAAGCTCTTCTGCTAGCAAAAAACAGATTGGGCCCACATGACCACAGGAGCCCATTCCAGCATGCCAGCCCATCGCTGCAGCTGCGGCCTGCCATTGCTCTTTCAAACCCAGGAAGCAGGCCCGCAGCATGTGATCAGCCTGGCTTCCTTGCTTCAGGGAGTAGGGCCCGGGTGGAAGCAGCTGGCACGGCAGTCTGAACTCCATCCATTTCATGCCAGTAATAGGAGATGAAAGGGCCTGATCCATGGACAGAATACACTGGTGGGAAACCAGCTTATTCTGGCCTGTGTAGATGAGCCCTATGTGTCCTCAAAGCTTCCCCACAGCCATGCCCTAAAAATAATAGCAATAATTAAAAATGCAGAGTCCTAAAAACAGAATAGCAGAATAGCATATGATGATTGCTTCCTTTTTTCTTCCTGCCAAGGTTTCCAACTGTTCTTCATTTTTCTTTTAACAGTTTCCCGCAACATGCAGCAATTCAATGGTTGCAAGAAAATGAAAGGGATATGACAGCATCTAACATTTATTTTTGGTAATCAGACTTCTCTTCTTACCCTCAGTAGAAAAATTTTGCATGCTGATGTGTCTTAAACTTCTCAACCAAGCCACATGTGGAGAAAGCAAACAAGAACTTGCCAAAAAGCAGAAGATTATGGATATCTTGAGATTACTCCCTATTTCTCTCTAGGCTTTTTTACACCAGCTTTCACAATATATTTTGCCACTATCTTTCTTTATGGAGCGGGGGCAGGTGAAGTGAGAGAGAATGCACTGCCCCACTCACCTCATTGACTACTTCTGCAGTCCTTCAGAACAGCCAATGTGTCTTCCATAGATAAAGCCTTGTAACAGGGAGGAACACTGGTTGCAGTTCAGCCACTGTGCTGCACTCAAAGCGCCTGAACCATTTGCAACTTGGGGCAGGGGATTAAAGATCAGCTACAATTTGCCCCTCCTAGCTGTGGTTTTGGTCTTCTTTTTCTTCCCAAAGAGAGCTAGAGCGAGAATGAATTAAGCGCATGCGGTGGGGGGGATCCTGCTGCTAACTCAGCTCTTGTGGTTCCTCATACCACATTGTAAGCAGTATGTTTAAGCCTCGTGTTGAGAAATAACTGATTTGCTGTCTTCCTAAGCAAGGATCCTGGACCATTTCAACACAACACCCAGACCCTACTCTTTTATATCTACCTCACAGGAGTTTATTTCCTCTCCTCTCTCCATCACTAGAATGCTACTCAGTTTTTGAGCTGGCTTCAAAGAATGCAGGTGGGGCTTAAGAGATGGAACAAAAGATTGCCAAAGAACTGTGCTACATAGAAGAGTTTATTCTTTAAAAGTGTGCTTTGTACACATGCTACCAGTTAAGCTTCCAGCAGCTCTGCCAATACTTTTCTCCCTTGTTCAAATGCTCTTTCCTTGAGCCACCAGCCATTTCTAGTAAGACATTGTTTTGAAAAAGATTCCTTGAATCTTCACAGATGCAATTGCAGTCTTCATAGATTCTTGGGGAAGCTATAGTTTTTAATTAGCTGGTTAAAAATCAACCCTAGGGTTGCAATTTTATACCCATTTCTTTTCTTTTCTTAAAAATAATTGATATTAAAAGTTTTAAAACACATTTAAAATTACAAAGATCAGAAACAAAGAAAAGATAGAAAACTTTCATTTTAAGGCATAAATCCAGCAATTATGTGCTGCACCATTCTCTGAAATCATGCCTACTAGTAATCTATCAATACACACTAGGATTTCTTCTCAGGGTCAAAGGACATGTTGTGAACTAATGTACATAACAAAACAAAATGAGGAAAAGCAGAAAGGAAGGGAGATCTTGGAACAAAGAAGCAACTGAGATTGGCAGTGCTTAATTCATTTTTCACACACATTTTTCCATTGCTTTCAACAACAGAATTCCTTGATGTGTGGTTTTTGCGTGACGTGTAGTTTTTTATATTCTTTCAGCTCAGGTTCTGAAGGTATGCTGTTGTCACTGCTAAAAAAGAAACAAAGAAAAGGGGCTACAGGGAGAAAGCTGTAAATTCTTGTATAGCAAGGCTATAGACTATAGCCACTGTATTCGTAATACATGAAAAAGACCAGGTATGTCATAAGGGCAGGGGTTTCAGTAAGGTGCCAATTTTCAGTCTCCTCCCAATCAACAAAGGAACAACTGTGTAAGAAAGGATAACTGTATACCTGTACACAGCTACCTGTATACAGCTACTACACCTAGAAACCTGACTTGAATTGGATTGAGCAATGCTACAGGGTTGAGTCAAGAGCTAAGAAAGTATGAAGCAACTTTAGAAACATCTTACCATGTGCCAAATACTTCATCTACACACACCCAGCTCTAAGGGTGGAGCCACACATTCTGTGATCCACTTTTGTTGGACAAGCAGAAGCAGCAAGCTTGTTTTCTGCTGTTCTATTATTATTATTATTATTATTATTATTATTTATACCCCGCCCCTCTGCTAAAAATAATCGGGGCAGCTTCCAACAGTTAAAACATTATAAAAAGACTAGAATACAAACCAATGCTGTTCTAGAGACTAGAATACAAACAAATTACATGAAAAGACATCCCCCCTAAACACTAGGAAGAATTTATTGACTGTAAGAGGTATTCAACAGACAGGAGGTAGACTCTCCTTCTTTGGAGGTGTTTAAATAGTTTGATGGCCATCTCGCAGAAGTGCTTGAGTTGTGTGCTCTTGCATGGCAGAGGGTTGGACTAGATTACCCTTGTGCTGCCTTCCAACTCTGTGATTCTCTATTACTTTTCCCACCTGAGCCTTTTATTGTCCACTGCAGGTGCCTTCCATTAGGATCATTTCAAGGCAAGGCAACCATGCAACCATGAGGCTCCTTTTTCAGTGGACCAGAATACATGGTGCTGAAATCATCCCTTGCTTTTAAGGTTGCTACCGGTCACTCCATTTCTTCATGTGCCACTAACAGCAGCCAGATATGCAAAAATGCTGTTTATGAACCAATAGTTAAAGTGATAGGAAAAGCTTTACCACTTATATTCATCACCCATTAAGAGTTTGGAGACAGTTACTTTTTTGCACTACATCTCCCAGAGTTCCGCAGCCAGCAAAACTATGGGTCATTTGCTAGAAGATTTTGGCAACTGTGATCCAATTTTTTTTAACTTTTTCATGCTTTGGGCCTGTGTTAGGTTTCATTATCATTGTGTCAAGTAGTTTTAGAACTGGGGACTTTTTCAGACACCCCTTACTGCGCAAGAAGCCTCTGTAACAGTAGCGAAGCTGCTGCGCGGCAGGGGATCCGTTTCAGACGCCGCCGTCCCTCTCTTGGCGTCGTGACTGTTCCGGGTAGGATTGAAGGCAGCCACGCCATTTTTTTATTCACTGACAACTTCCGTGAGTAAAAATGGCACGGCTGCCTTCAATCCTACCCGGAACAGTCACGGACAACGCCAAGAGAGGGATGGCGTCGTCCGAAATGGACCCCCTGCCACGCAGCAACTTCATTACTGTTATGGAGGCTTCTTGTGCTGTAACGGGTGTCTGAAAAAGTCCTTGGTTATTGTAAATGGTTAATTGATCTACTGGATTGAAGCAACTAGAACGTTGCTGAATGCTTGGTTGCTGTTAAAGCCACAGTAAGAGCCTCATCCAGTTATAAAGCTATCAACCCTGCCTTGCATTCCTCTTCTAAAGTTGCTAGGGGATGAAACTTGCTGTGATAAGTGTACATGTGGATCTTCTTTATTTGCAGCATATGAATTGGGTCCAACCTCAGACCGTTATCTGTCAAACAGATACTTCCCCTGTCTCCCATTTTATCAGCACTAGCTCTCAAAGCTTGTAAACTTTTCATTAAGTAAAGAAGCTATTCCCTGCCATAGAGGTACAGTCTGTTTCTGCATAATGCTGAAAAGTTTAGTTCCTGGGCAATTCCGGTAGGAATTATTTTTCTCTTTCCAATCCGCTGCAGAATGAAAATCCTTCTGACTCAGGGTTAGCCAAAGTTTTACATCAAGGATTGATGCTTTCTCCCTCTTGCTCTCCTTCCTTTTCTTCCTTTCTCTCTCCCCCAACAATTGCTAAGAGATTTTTTTTTAAGCTGCGTGTTATTTGAAAAGAAAAGAATGGCAAATAAGCTCTAGGAGGTCATGCAGGTTTAACAGCCTATGTTGCACTGGCAGTTTGTATGATCATTCCACTTACCAAAAAATAATTTAATGATGCAGCACATAGTACATGCCCCAAATAAATTAATAAGGAAGCTTACTTCCACCCACTAAAGTACACAGCAAATCTAAACATTTTTTCTTGGGACCAATTGTACAGTAGAATTCCATAAGACTAACTGACTGCTTAACATATTGGCCTAAATCAGGAGAATCATATTCTCCTTAAAATGTTTTTGGACTAAAGGCTCTAGTAAACTAGAGATTCACTTACCATTCTTCACAACTGGGAAACAAAAATAATGTAGCTTTAAATCTTAAGGCTGATGGTACTTGCAGTCCAGCAAAATCTGAAGGGCCACTTGTTTCGCATCCTGGCCTAAACTGAAATGATAATCCAAACTACAGTGGACCCGTTGACTCAATGGGATTTCCATAAGTGTTGTTTTAGCATTTATCTGTTGATTCAAGGAGTCTACTCTCATTGGGCCAAGCACTTGGACTTAGGCCATTGATTTAACCATGAACAATGTGGGTTTGAGGTGCTGTCATAACTTGCTTTCTGGAATTCAACAATTCAGAGGAACAGGCATTGCCAGGAATCTGCAGCTCCTGATAATGATGGTCTCTCTGAGTCTGGGGAGCTGGGGGTTGAGGCAGAGGGAGGCCCTACTCCCCAGCAGAAGGTGGCAGATGCTAATGATGAACAATGAAGAGATAGAAAAAAATTGCACAGATCCCAGCAGCTGTTAAGTAGGAGAGGCTGATTAATTAGGCACCTGGTGTTTTGGAGATAGCTACCCATAAATCTCCTAGCAGCTCTCCAGCAGCTCTGTTGTTCACAACCATCTTATCTGAGTGACTGACATTTCTCTTGGCATTCATGTTTTCTTGACCCTGGACTGGCTGTGCTTTGACCACTACAGTTACTCCTTACTGGCTTCTTGTATCTGGACTGCTGACTTGTTACAACAACTGCTGGCCCAGCTGATGACCAGCCTCTTGTTTCTGCCTTCATCTTGTTGGATAACCTATGACTCACCTAGACTGAATTAACTACTCAACAGCTCTTGCATTCTAACCACCTGATTCCTAGAACACTTGCTGACTGGAGCATAGGACAGGTACCAAAATAAACCTCTGGATATTACAGACTGCCCAAGATCCATGAGGAATCTTGGGTTGTCTGTGGAAAATCAATATGTATCAGTTGACACATGAAACCTCTCAGTTGGGGTTGGCTAGGAAGACAGATCATGGTATGGGCTTCAAGGCTTTTCAAACCAACATTTAGTGTTCAGAAGAGCTACTCCCAGCCAGCACAGCCACTGACATTTCCAAACACAGCCACCATTGCAAATGTCTTGGACTCTGGTAAAATTGAAAGCTATTTTATTTTGTTGATATGAGAAAGCTCCAGGGGTCTATTTTCTGCCCACAATAGTAGGCTGTTCAGCACACACAACCCTCAAAAAAATCTCCCTAGAGGAAAGAAGGATACTGGAAGTGGTTGGGAATCCAACTCCTGGGCAGTGCCATGCTGATTGGAGGATTCTGGGAACTGTAGTCCAAAAAAGTGAACTTCTCCCAACTGAGCACAAAAACCTACAAAATGAGGAATGGTAGAAAACTAGAGATTCACTTACCAAAGACTGAGACAGTGGGTGTGGAAGCAGCACTATATTAGTCAACTAACTACTGGTAAACACACAAATTCAATTGTAGGTTTTAAATCTACAAATTAAATTGTAGATTTTGAAGAGATTAAAAGCTTGACCACATCCTGTACTTTAGCTTCTCAAGCAGTATGCATACAGAGGGTTTGCTCCACAATATTAAAGAGGCATGGATATGTTGTGACAGCCAACATGATGTATTGGTTTGAGCATTGGACTAGGAGTCTAAGAGACCAGGGTTTAAATCCCCACTCAGCCATGGAAGCCCACTGGGTGACCTTGGGCAAATAACACTCTCTCAGCCTTAGAGGAAAGCAATGGTAACAAATCTTTTCAGGAAACCCCCATGACAGGGTCACCTTAGGGTCTTCTTAAGTTGGAAACAATTTGAAGGCATACAACAACAACAACTCTGGTATGTTTTAACCAAATATCTCTTTAAACCTCCCTGGTCTGGCAGTAGGAGCTGAGGATGCTATCATGGCCCACACAGGCCATGCCCAAGCAGAGAGGCAGCACAGGAGGAAGTACTCAGGGCCAGTGCAAGATATTTTGCTGCTGAGACAAAAACCAAGATAGTACACCACCACCATTTATATCCTACCTTCCCCCCAAAACTGGGACTCAAAGTGATTTACAAATTAAAATAGATACAATACAATGGGCCCTCTAGATTGGTGAGGGTTCAGGTCTGGTGGCTCAGCACCAACAAGATTCCAGCCAAAAGGTCAACAGATTGGAAGGATTAAACTGTCAATAACATTTAAAACTATTTAAGATAGATTTAAAAATAATAAAAAGCAGCTTAAAGACAGTAGCATTAAAAGTAGTATGGGAGTCCTGTTAAAAACCCTTTCTTTAAAAACATTCAGTTCATGAAAGCTTGCTGGAATAAAAATGGTATTTGCCTGCCAATGGAAGAACAGCAAGGAAGAGGTCCTTCTTGCCTCCCTAGGAACAGAGTTCTAGAACCTGGGAGTAGTCACCAAGAAAGCCCTGTCTCACATCTTCATGAGCTGTACCTTGTGAAGGTGCTGAGACTAAAAGAAGTGTTCATTAAGATCTCAGAACCCAGACAGGCTCATAAAGGAAAATCAGTCTGTCAGGTAATCTGCTCCTAAGCCTATTCACATTCTATGTACAGGCTGGACTTACTAGTTGAGCCTTTCTTCAACAAATAGTAATGGGACAGGATCCTCTGTCACACCTGAAGGCAGCAGATTAGCATGGGAGTGCAGGATAAGCCACAGCGCACACAGCTTTCTCTTCCTATACCTTGCTGTCTCCCTCCAACATTTGCTACTTGGGGTGACTGCTTCACTATACAGCTATACCTTAGTTAACAAAGTAATTTATTTAGGTATTTATACCCCACTCTTCAGCCACAAAGAGTGGCTTACAAATTGTTAAGCAATAGCACTTTACACATCTACACCGCATTAAGGGGTTTCAAATGTGTGTTAGCTAATTGCCCCAACAAGCTGGGTACTCATTTTACTGACCAATGGAAGGCTGAGTGAAACTTGGAGCCCTTGGGATCAAACTTGCAACGTGTGGCTTGCAGTGTTGGCATTTAACCACTGTGCCATCAGGGTTCCCTTTTAATCAAAGTAGGAATGAAGTTCCCGGGCACTACTTCTTTAACAAAACAAAACAAAAATGATACTAGAGGCAGAAATAACATTAAAAGTATAGCGATAGTTCCTACATTGAAAACACACGCAAAGAAGAGCAGCTTGAACATTCCAGCAAACTTTATTCAAAACTAACATGCATATGTGAAATGAAATACCTCGGTCAGGTTAGCCATGCATAAGTAACCAAAAACCTTTTGAACCTCCCAGAAGCCAATTAAAAGCTTCTTTCAAAATACAGCCATGTTTCACCAGCTTCCACTTTTCTTACGGTTTCCATTATGGTGACCAGAACTATGTTTTTCAACATGCCAGGTTGGTGAGGCAGATCTATGTGATTTCCCCTTTTCTCTGTTTTGCTGTTCGCACATGCTCCGTAAGAGATTATAGAGGCGGTGGTTGTTTAAGTAGCCTGATCCAGACATACATGGCTGCAGTAGGAGTAAGTAGAGTAGAATCCTGCTGTTTTCCAAGTCAATCTTTTATTGCATTGTTTGCTGCAGAAACACTGCTGCAACCCAATACCCAAAGTCTATGTTTCTGCAGCCCTCTTTTGCTATCCTCACTATGCTGATGCTGCTAGAAAAACTTCCAGCTAGCTAAAGGATGAGGAAGAAAAAGATTTTGTATAAAGAAGCTTCTTTGTCAGAGGCGTTGTTAACTGAGGTATGCCTGCCTATGGGGTTATCTAAACAGCAAAAATACTCCTCACAGAATGCGAGGAGACACAACCTATCTAATGGCACCCAATATTATATCACCATTTTCAGAAGGAGGAGGGATAAATATACCATATACTCCACAGGAAAAGCCTTCACAGCTTTTTCCAGAGGTTTATTTTTTGTTTTTGTTTTTTTTAAGGCAGGGGGAATGCACATTCCTGCTCATTGGGACAAGCAACATGAATTGATTTGCTTTCCCAAAGGAGCAGAAACTGAAAGCTGATTGGCTGGATGAGTGCAGGGGCAGGACTTGCTAACAAGGGAAGCACCTGGAGCCACCATGGGCTTTTTTGCCTTAGCAAGTGAGTGCTAATACAATAAAATGGGGGAGTGTGGGTTTTTTTGCTTTTCTGTTAAGGCAAATAACACACTTTTGCACCTTAGATATGCTTTAAAAAAATACTGTTTGGCAGCAGCAACTGGTAAGAATAAAAATGTGAGTAATTCACTTGCAGCTGCCACCTTGATTTGCAGGCATGCCCATTTGCACGGCAAATGTGGATAGCTTCACATGCCTGCAATCTACCTAAAAAAAAAACCCCAAAAAACCATTAAGACAAATCACAGCTGCTGTGAGTTGCCATTACTGTGAAGCAATCTGCTTCTTTTTGCCTCGTATAGACAACACTTATAACTTACTAGGAGTAAATCACATTAAGACGCCCTGCCCTGCATATGTTCTTTTTACTGGAAGGCAATTGTACAAGTTTGCACAAGTCTGTCCCAAAATATCATGGGGCTATGCTGTCAGTCTCATTGAAACAACTTAGATCTGTGAATTCACTGGCATACATGTGTTCCTTCTGTCTATGTAAACAGTCACACAGGTCTGGAAATTCTGGTTTGAAACATAATAGATTAACAAAACAAGTTTCAACCAAGTACTTGCTCAGCAAGTTATAGCTATATCTGGGATGATATCTCCAGAAATACCTAGCATTTCATGTACATTTCACATGTTCCAGTTACAAATCTCCCCTCAAAAAAATAGCATGAAACTGAGGGCTTATCTACATGAAGGGGAAAAATCAGACTGCTCCACAGTAATAGCAAGTCCCAGCAGCTGCGACCTGTCTTAATGGTTTTACAGCCACCATAAACTTTGCATGCCTGTAGCTGAGATGGCAGCTGTGAGTGGATTACTCACATTTTTAAACCTGTGGCTGCTGAACTAGCGATCACTCACTAAAGCGAAAATGCAACATGGGGGCAGCTGGTACTTGCCCCATAACCTAGTCCCGCCCCCTGTGCTCATCCAGCCAATCAGGTTTGCACTGTGTCCTGTATGGGGAAGTGATTCATGTCGAATCGCTTGTCTTAACGAGCGAAAATGCACATATCACTGGAGCTTTTTTTAAAAGTCAGGAAAACCCGCAAATGCTTTTCTCGCGTAGTTTTTCCTTTTTGCCCCCCCCCCCCCCGCCTTCACAACACTACGAGACAATGCAGGATCCCATTAAGACAGCTTGTTTTCTTTGTGAATTCTGTGAGGAGTATTTTCACCGTGTGGACAACCCCTGAATCTAGTATTACACTTCAGATTGAGATATCCAGCAGTTCTTGTCAAGTACAAGTCACAAGGATGAGAAACTTCTTTTTTAAAAATGATACCTGGAGGACTAAATTCAGCTTCTAATAAAAATTGCTGTTTACTTATTATATATTATTTCAGCCTTGCTTATACTGCTGGAATAAGGACAAATATGCAAGTATGTAAAATCAACATTTCTGAAGCATACTTTTTTATGTTTAGATGTTGAGGCATGTGTCTAAGGAGAGGCATTCCTTTAGTGTTTAAGAAAAAGGTGGAAAGTTCCTTTTAATATAATCTTTGCCCTCTAGAAGTAATATTGTAAGTAATGTTCTTTAAAAAAAAAAAACTGTTGCCCAGTTTATTTTTATTTGATTAAAAGTTTTTCTTAAAATCAGTTTTAAAACCCTTCCCATTGTTTAATTAACAGATTAAGTGGTAAAAAGCCAGTGTGAGGAATTGGTGGCCTTCCAAACATTCTTTGGTCTCCAGCTCCTCGCATTTCCAGCCAACACTTTGATGGGCAGAGTGATGGAAATTGTAGTCCAAGAACTTGTGGAAGCCCACATGCTTCCCAGCCTTTGAATAAACTTTGCAACCAGCATGGGCCCATCTAAATGGCGAAAATACTCCTCGTGGAATTCACCGGGACTCCTACCTGTCTAAACAGGATCCAGTGCCAATCCACACTATTTGAAAGGAGGGGGGCTCAAAATGGCAAAAACAATGGGCTAAAAGCCTTTGCAGATTTCCCCGTACTTTTTCACAAACCGTGAGGTGGGTGCACATTTCTTGTTTGGACTATTGAACAATAAAAAACTCAAAAGGAAGCACAAAGCTGATTGGCTGGGTGCAAGCGGAGATGGGGCTTGCTAGGAGGGCAAGTGCCTGCTGCCACTGATAAAAAGGATCAATGTTTTCTGTTTTGCTTTCTTATAAAATCGGAGAATCAGTCTATCACACCAGCGCACCTTGAAATGACTTTTAAAAAAATCAGCAGTGGTGAAGAATTAACACAAGTAAATCACTCGCAGCCGCCATCAGGAATGTGAGGCTTATCGGAGCTTCCAAGGCCAGAAAAACCATTTGGACATGTCACTGCTGCTGCAAGATGCCAATAGTGTGAGATACTTTGGATTTTTTCCCCTCGTGTAGATGGGCCCCACATTTTTAAAAATATTGCAGGCCATGCTAGTTGTCTCTACCAAACTTGCCAAAGTTAACACACCCCCCCGCCGCCGCCTTTTAACATTTCTACTACAGTCATTAAATCTGCACTCTCATGAATCAAAAACAGCAAGAACTGACTTTGAACTTTCTTCTGCTGCTGTCATACAAGCAGAAGAACCTTTTTCAGAGTTAAACATTTTGAAGGTTGAGTGAGTTAACAGATACTAGGAATGCATTGTCTTGAGAAGTGTATGTGTATATTTTACCTCATTGGTTAAACACTGTGTTTTTAACTGGATTGGCACACTATGCAACTGTGGTTCATGTAAACTTATTGACATCACCATTTGTGCATGTATATATGTGTGTTCCTTCCAGTCATTTCTGACTAATGGCAACCCTAAAGCAACCGATCATGGGTTTTCTTGGCAAGATTTGTTGAGAAGGGGGTTGCCCTTGCCTTCCTGTGAGGCTGAGAGTGTATGACTTGCCTAAGGTCAGCCACTGGGTTTCCATGGCCAAGCAGAGATTTGAACCTTGGTCTCCCAGTGTCCTCGTCCAACACTCAAACCATTACACCATGCTGGCTCTCTGACATAATTTCTAACATTTCAGAGATGAAACTGGGACACATATCAGAGTGTGATCATGATGGCAAAAGGAGAGGCTGCAGCAGTTTGCTTTTGCCTAGCTCTATAGGGAAAGGTAAGTTTTTGCTGCACCTCACCTCTCCCCACTGCTGTGTTAACTGAGTGCAAACTAGTTTTGGCATTTTGGACTCAATGTTCAGCAACTGAAGTAAGCTGGGGACAAAGGCAGAAATAGGAGGAAGAGGTGGGGGGGGGGAACTGGGACAGTTTAAAAGCCTCTGAAAAAATGGGACGATAAGAAGGTTAATTGTGACTTTCCCTGCCATATCTGGACAGTTGGAGAGTATGTCATTTGGAATAACTAGAAGTAATGTTACTTCTGGACAATTTTGATTTTCTGCTTTTTGGCAGGAGGGATAAATACTAGAACATGAATCCTTAGCCTGCATTCCAGCTCCTTCTCTTTTTCTCACGTGGGAAAAGCATTTTTGTTTTGCTGGACTGATCACTTATCATTAATTAGACATCTTTGTGCTGAAAAGGCCCAATTCACCTGAAGAAAACTTCGCTGCAAGTTATTGTAAAACACACTAAAATACCATAAGCAATGTTGATAGCAAAGCAGTCTTAGTTGTGTTAGGTAGAATTTTGAATGAAACATTCAACTCAAAATTTCTCTTCCAGCTTGATGAAATGTTTCAGAAATCTAGCTATAGAATCACAAGGCTAAAAATAATGACTTGAAGTCCTGGCCCAGTCCAGTAAGTACTCAAACCTTGCAAGTGACATTTTAGTTCAATTTTCAGATGTTTTTTCATAGTAACTACAAGCATCTATTTTAGTTATTTTTGAGAAATGGTAAAGCACAGAGTTGCAAAGAGTTGCTTTTTTAAAAACTGCAACTAACTCTTTTTGGGGGACCTAGATACAATAACATTAATTAATATTTTTTAAAGTAACTCTCCACACCCCAGCCCTATTTAAGGATTGCTGGCAAACCAGAATATGAATCCATGATTTGTTTTCTAAATTATGGTTGGCATTAACCAGAACATCTTCACAGAGCAAATTATGGTAATAGAAATATCCCTAATTCACTGGTTTCTTTATCTGCATCAACATCATGCCTGAAATCATTCCTAAATTACAGACTGAGCCCAAGTCCCTGGATTAATGCAGCTCATCATGACTATCCAGATAGACAAAGAGAAACCAAGAACAAACAAAATGCTTTACACTAAAGGTGACTGATCAACTGATAGTCTAACTGAAGATTTAAAAGGACAAGGAAAGCAAGCCAAATCACAGGTTCCATGTGTTAGAGGAAATAGACCATGGGAGACAGAGTGATTGTAAAAGGAGAAAAGAGGCAGAGAAGGATTTGAAATGTTCCTGGGGGCCTTAATACGCTCCAAGAAAAGCAGAAACAGGAGGAGCATCCGGTCTTTCCTCCTTCCTTACTGCATGGCGTTGGCATTCTTCTGGTGTTCCTTTGTTTCATTTCCATGGGAGACTGGGGTAAAACTGCATCTTTTTGCAAATGGGCTTTTCTGGTTAGCAAAAAGACACGATTTTACCTCAGTCCTCCATGGGACCTGAACAAAAGAACACCGACATCAGGCAACAGGCAGTAGGAAAGATGGAATGTTCCTGCTGCTTTACCGCTTTTCTTCAGAGTATGATAATGCTCTTAGTCTATGGGCCCTTCCACACTACACAATTATAGTGCTATGATTCCACTTTAACTGCCATAGCAGCATCCTATGGCATGTTGGGATATACAGTTTAGGAAGAAGTCATGTGTGCTCTGATTTTACAAAGTGGAAAACTGAACAGATAGTTCACCCATTTAACACACAAAGGCAAGGATGACAGTCAATAATGATCATATTGACAAGGCCCATCCTACCATAAGGGGCAACTGCCTCAGACAGCTGCAACAGATGGTGGGAGACAGGGGGACAGCTGTCATCCATTGTTCCTCTTGAGCCTCTGTTGGGGGATAAAGTTGTGCATGCCCAACAGTGTCTATCCTGAAACCCAAATGGCCTGCTGCTCTCAGGTATGGTGGAAAGTATTACCCATTGTCAGCTTGAAATGAAAGTCAACTGAAGTGTTGTCAGTATCTGGACATGTAATGGGAAGGGAAAGAAGGACCATCTTGTTTTCATCTTGCATCAGCTCTACTTACCAATATTGTTCCCTTATGTGTGGCATGAAGCAGACTGGAGGTCATCTGTTCTCCTTGCTCACCTGGAGCATCTCTTTCACCTTTGACATCACTGGGCAAGGATTCATTTAAAAAAAAACACAAGGTAAAATCCTATATAGAATCATAGAGTCTGTTAAATCCACCCCACCACCACTCAATGCAAGAGCTTCAGCTAGAACATTCCTATCAGGTAGCTGTCCAGCCTTTTTTTTTAAGACATTGAGAGAAAGAAACTCTACTACCACTCTATGTAATTGGTTCCACTGCAGAACCACTCTTATCATCAAGGAGTTATATGTATGTCAAAGTCAATGGTCAATTCCTAGATTTTATCTGGAATGTTGAATAGATATTTCAACCCATGTGTGTTTACTGTACCTTTTCAGACATTATGTTCAAGTGTAGATGTCCAGTGGCATCAGAAACAGGAAAGAAGCACCAGGTAAATGGAAAGAGAGGCATAATTTCATTCATCACATATATAGGAGTAACTCCAAAAAGTTTTGTTTGATCCAGACCAATGCCTGACTCCATTTCACACTTGCCACAATATTCATTAGTCACCAGTGTCATATGAAACCCTTCATGAGCTTCCTAGCCATGCATGACAAGAGTCCAAGATATTCAGCAAATGTGTACACTCAGGAGGACAGTTTCATGTGCCAAACATTTGATTGAGAGACATATGGTCAACTGACAAGCAGAGGACTTGAAATACTACTCCAGAAATGGAACAGACCCATTCACAGCCACATGTCAAGGGTGAGGAACATTTGTCTCTCCAAATGTTTGGATTTTGACTTTCAAAAGCCCAATCCATGATAGCCAACGTTGGTGTGGGACAGTGGGAGTCGTAGTCCGAAGCCTATGGATGACCAAAGTTTCCCCTGTCCCACTGTACATAGTACTGCAGGCAGGTGTATAACTCAAGCTCTGTTTCCTCAAAGAAAAACTGTTCAGGAACAATTCTCTCTTCAAGGTATGCATTCACAGAGCTGGGATCTCCGGTTGCCTCTTGACTTGATGGTCAAGCAATGTTTTTTCCTGAAAATGGTTCCCAGGAGGGCAATCAATCAGAAGGTACAGGCAGGGCTTTATCTTGAGTGAAGAAGCAAAGCATTTCTGTTCCATAGAACCACCTTTATTGTACCATTGTCTAGTGAATCAGTTACTTCGGCATCTTCTCTTGAGGCAGTTCATAAAACTAGTTCTCCTTATCTTCCATGTCTTTTGACTCCTTCCCTGCCAGAGAGTAGTCTGAGTCACAAGCCACAACAATTAACACATTTTCTTGGTGTAACATATTAAAAGACCTGTTGTTTTCAGCTAGATTGAAGATGAGGATATTTTAGCTCTTCTACCTTCCCCACAAAAAAGTAACACATAGTGCAGCATTCAAATGCCTTCAACTTCTCTGTCAATTATTTACAGTGGAAAGTGCTTAACTGATGCATTCAGAAGCACAGGAAGGCACATTTTTTGGAACTGAGTTTGTAGAAATTGGTTCAGAAGAGCTCCAGTAATAAATGAGAATCAATTAACAATCGCTGGTGATGCAAGCCAGGCAGTTTATCAATTAAAACCTTCAGGAGCACAGGAATAACCATTTCCTTGAGAGGTGGGGTGGGCAACTTGTGCTTCTCCAGATGTTGTTGGCCACCTCTGTTGTAAGGTAACAGAATACCCTTCTATTCATGTTAAACTCTCCAAAAGTACTGTAAAATGCTCTTTTTCATATGATAGGAACTGGGTCCAGAGACAACATAAAATAATACAGAGAAGTTGAAACTGTATTTATGTGACATAAACACAATATATTATCTTTTTGATTAATTTATCATGAGTAGGGTACATGGATCTAAACATAAATATAAGCATGTGTTTTGATACTTTGGCGTCATAGAATGGAGGTGTTATCTTTTTAGTCTATGGAATGTCTTTTAATTATTGAGTAGTGTGTTTCTAAATGATTGTGTGGTTATTCATTTATTGTTCTAGTTCCATCTGATGAAAAACAATTACTTATTGAGTACTGCAAACATTTACAGTCTTTGGCTTGTGTGGCTGTGGGGTTTTCTCTGTTCCAGGTCATGATGCTGAAGGGCATAGTTATTTCCATACAAAGGTCAGAAACATCCCAGTCTCTTCATTTCCTTACCCTGGCATACGTGACAGAATAAAAGGTTGATAGCTAAACAACCAGTCACTTATATGAAGCTTATGTGCATAAGCTAGAGAAGCCTCACATCAAGGCGGGTGACAGGCAAAACCAGAACTGCAAGGCATACAATGATGTACTTCTCTGATAATAGGAGCCAGTTCATTGTTAGTGTGGGTTGTGGAGTGAATGAGAGTGTATAAATGAGAGCTCCCCAACCAGTGACCATGCTGGCTGGGGATTCGGTGAGCTGTAGTCTAAAAAAGTAACTTTTCCAAACTCTAGGGTGTGTTTTAATCAAGAGTGTTTCAGTAAATCGCTAAACAGTGGGGTAGACTTGAAGGGTAACACATTGGATTTCTAAGCACAGCAATTATTTCAATGTAAACAAAACAAGTACTTTTTTCGCTAATTCAAATGTTTAAATTCTGTTTGACATACACAAACTTTCCTCCTATTTCCCCAACAAACTCCTCCCCAGGTTCTTTAGTCGTTCCGTGAATTTAGTGGAGCAATCTCTAACAGTATAGCTTCTTCGCCTCTCCGTAGTCCACTCCACATTTTAGATTTGCACAAGAGAGTGGATTTCTATGTATTTGTTCAACACAGTATCCTGAGCTCAGCTGGGTTAACATAAACTGTCATTTATACTGGCATAGAAGCAAAGGTGCAGTCTAGTGCTGCAGTTTAAGGGAGATCACTGGAACTCTCTGGCTTAGAATTCTAAATATTTCACCAGATTACAAATCCTAGGGCTTTGTAAGATGAAGCCATGGTAGTTAAGCTGCTATCAGAGTGCTATAACTGTGTTGTGTACATTCTCAGAGCTAGTCCTACCCTTAGACAGAATGAGGTGAACAGCTCCAGTGGCGGATGGTAGGACAGCACCAGCTAAAGTTACCCAGCTGTTCCTACTGTGGGACAACAGGGAAGTTAGGGGGGTTCCACAACCTAAATCAGCCTGCCATCTTTAAATACACTGTATGGTGGAAGTTGCTGACCCATAACCAGTGTTGAAAATTCAACTATCCAGTCAGCTTCTGAATGCAGAATTGGGACTGAGGGGGTGGCAGCACTTCATACTTTGCTGCCATGGTCAGACAAATGGGAGAAAAGTGGGACATAAATAAATACATTAATTTTGACATAGACACCAAACATATATTGAAATTACTTTGTGAAGGCTGCAAAACAGCAGCTTGTCTAAGGCTGTCTAGGCCATAGATGATTATAACATTGAGATTAGCATTTGAACAGAAGAATTTCCTAATCACAGAGGACAGTCTTAGCGGCTGCCTGAGAGTGTACTCCCATGTTTATCCCTTGAATCTCAGATAAGCCATTTAGTAAAACAATCATACTTCTGATTAGATGCATAAACGGGTAGCTGAATGGACAGTCTAAAAGAGTGAGCAAGTGTGTTTGTGGATACCAATGTCATCATAATCTGCTGGCAAGCAAACAATTTTCTCCATTACTTCTGCCAAGTTCTTTAAGTCTGGCAGTGATCTAATGCTGACTTGCAGCTTAACCTTTGTTAAAGTGTAATTAGATTTACCAGAAGGCATGAGTATCTTAGTCAAGCTAGCCTCTATCAGTACTTGATTTATTTGCCTTCCAGTGAATTGATTTTCTATTTTGTGAGGGAAATCCCCCAATCTGTCATTCCAACTTGAACAGTGGCTGTGTTCCTACATGGTAGAGACACAAAGTTCCATGTGTGTAGCTACATTATTGCTGCAATCTGACACCCCCTCCACATAGTGTAAATATCCACACTTGGAGAAGACTACACAACTCCCATGCAGAATTGCAACATTGTGCAACTTATCAATGACTGGATGCTGTTGTGTAATGTGCAACCACAATGCACAAGACTCAACCATGGTGTGAAGTACACCACTGCAGTGCAAAACTACAATGTACAACATTGCTGTATCCACAACTCTGCTTCTTCTGTTGTCAGCAGAATATCTCTGTTGTGCCATGGCACAACACCCTGCATGCACAGCGTGACTTATGCATGTGTATGTCACTAAGAGTATGTCAATGAGTCTTCTCTTCCTCATGCGCGCACACACACACACACACACATATGCACACATAAATGATTTTTAGCTGCAGGAACACCACATACACACACACACACCAACAGCCCTTTAGAAATTGCTGAGGGATAGGGGCATCAGAGGAACATTTCCATCCCTCTAGGCAGATACAAAACAATGGTATCATCTGCTGAGAACTCCAGAGGACTCCCGGATGCTTGTCCAATGCTCTTGCTCTTCACCAGTCACTAGACAGGTGTGGTGGGGGACTCCTGCAGCTAAAATAAGAGGATTTGGGTTGTTGTACAAGAACTCTGATCTCTATCATAAACCAAAATGCTATTCACAATGGCATGTTGGACTTACGCCATAATAACGAATTAACAAGATACCAACCAGTGTATTCTAAACTTTTGAATTATATAGCAGGATAGGAAATGTACTGTCCTCCAAACATTGTTGAATCACAACTTCCACAAGATTTTTGGTGCTTCTACACTAGACACTTAATCAATTTCATACTAGCTGCCTATAGAATTCTAGGATTTGTAGTTTGGTGAGGTGCTTACAATTCTCTCCTACAGAGCTCTAGTGCTGCCTACAGAGCATTTCCACTACCTCACAAATGTGAAAATCCCAGGATTCCATAGGTCAGAGCCAGAGGGATGGTGGGAATTGTAGGGTTGTGTTAATGGTCAAGATAATCTTCATGGAATTCACTGGGAATCCTACCTGTCCTAATGGCATTCTGCATTGGATCACAGTATTCGGAAGGAGAGGGACCAAATCCACCATAAACTCAGCCAGGAAAGCCTTTGTGGCTTCCCTAAAGTTTTTTAAATGCTCCATAGGGAATGCACATGGTTGCTTGTTTGGACAATCGGATTCACATTCATTTGCATTCCTGATAAGAGTGGAAGTGGAAACAGATTGGGCAGACGTGGGCTGAGGGCAGAGCTTGTTAACAAGGCAAGCGCCCATAACCACCACCGTGGATTTTCGCTTTAGCAATCATGCACTCAGGCGATGAAACAGCCTTTTTCTTTTCTTTTTTGAATTTATTTAGGTGGAATATTGCACTTTTGCACCTTAGGTATGCTTTTTTTAAAAAACAACTGTTCAGTGGTGGCAACTGGCAACAATAAAAATGTGAGTGATTCACTTGCGCCCACCATCTTGATTCGCAGGCATGCCTGTTGGGACAGCAAAACTGGATAGCTTCATAGTGCTATAAATGTGTAGTATGGAAGAGCCCCTGGAGACTGTCCCTTTCAAACTATGTTTCACACTTTCAAATAAGGAACTGGGATTTCAACAAGGAACTAGGAACTAATTACCAATTTCACCTTTGTAAATACAAATCATAAACCAGAACAGTGTAGTGGTTTGAGTGTTGGACTAGGACTATGGCAGATCAGGTTTCAAATCCCTGCTCAGCTATGGAAGCCCCACTGGGTCACATTGTCAACCTAAGAGGAAGGTAATGACAAAACTCCTCTGAACAAATCTTGCCAACAAAACCATAGGATTGGGGTGCGATAATCTGGGACTGATTTGAAGGCACATAACAACAGCTATAGATTACTTTGATGGGATCTCACTTGTCTGGAAAAAAATCCAGAATCATAAAGCTTCCCAAAAACTAGAATATCAAACAAGTTAAATCTTACCACTCTGTGCAATCTTATGCCTGTGTAATTCAAAAAATCCTCTCTCCCTCCCTCTCTCTCTCTGGCTTTTCTTCGCAAATGAAGATTCAGGAAGGACTCATCTCACTCTTTCTGCAAGTGTGCTGATGACTAAAAAGACCAATCCGAGATAAGCAAGTCCGGTTGCAGAAAGCACAGCAGAAGGTCTTATTGAATTCAGGAGAACTTACTCCCAAGTAATTATGAATAGGACTGTAGCCTTAAATTATCTGCTAGAACCCAAGCAGGGATTAAAACCATGTCTTTATCTGTTCTTTTGTTTGTTTATCGGTCTGTCAATTTCTGACATTTTTTCTTCTGGTTTGTGATCTAAAATACAGTACAGGTAGATCCTGACTTTCTACCTATGATATGTAAATATTTCTTTCACTTCCTGCTCTTCCCTTACTATTAGTTAAAGAATTTAAAGCATTTTAAGGACTGTACCTGGTGATTCTCAGAGGACAAGCTCAGGCCAAATGCAGAGGCCCTATTTATTCCAAGTCACAGCTGAGCGGTAAAGTACATCCTTGCACACAGAATGTCCCTGGTTCAAACAATAGTATCTAGCATTGCCTGATGTCAAGGCCTGGCCCTGAGTCTTCAGTTTTTGTGGGCTCGGCTCCAGACAAGTGGAAAGCAATGTGAAATATCCAGCTCAGCTATTAAATCTACAGCCTACTACAGTTTACAAGGCTTAATTGATTGGTTCCTGCAACTTGTAAAGACTTTCCAGAGGGTCTCTGTATTTATTTAGCTTCCTCCTTCCCTCCCAGTCATTATGACACCAGGACACACCCTCTGCTCTGCTCTACATCCACCTTCTGGCTAGAAGCAAGCAGGCTAGATTAAATTTTCTTTATCCCCTCCCTAAGAGAAAAGGAATAATACCCTCATTGCACCTTAATCTGGATACAGCTCCTCTAGCTAAGATTTCTCTCTTAATTTCCAAACAGAAAAATGTGTTGACTCACCATCCTAGGTTTCAGTTTTGTCCTAGAAACCTCAGGGCTTGGGATGATCCCAAACTGGCAAACCTACTAATATCTCAAAGTACTAATGGGAAAGACTCCTTTGTGGAATCCTAGAGAGCAGCTGCCGATCTGTGAAGACAATACCAAACTAGATGGAACAATGGCATGGCTCAATATAAGACAGTTTTCTCTGCCTCCTTACTCATCAGCCAAATTTCAGGTGACCTATCACCCCTGTTCTGTATTACAGCCTGCCCATAATGGCATCTTTTTCTCCACTGCGGTGGAAAAATTTGATGTGGTGATGGAGATAATGTAAATGTAACTCTTTTCTTTTTCAATTTGCAAATAGGAGCTGGCTGGGGGAGCAATCTGAATAATGATGGTGGTGTGAGGAAGAGAGGTTAAGCCTTCCCTCTGCCCTGTTTTTCCAAAGCAAGATTTATTCATTCACTCATTCAAATAGTTATATCACACCCTCTACCTACAGATTTCAGGGTAGTATAAACCCAATCTAACAAATTTAAAACAGTGTAAGTAATAATAAAAAATAATTTTAACAGGCTAAAACATATTAAACAAGTTAACAAGTTAAAATAGATTTTTTTTAAATGACTTCCCTTAACATTGACCATCTTGGCTGCCTTTTCTAAGGACGTTATTAGACGAACATCTAAAAATGCTATAATTCCACGAATGAGGATAGCGGAAACATTGTGGCATTTTTACACTTATTACCAGTCACTGTAATCGTGCAAAAGAACTGCCATGGAATTATAGGACAATGACCACTAGCGCATTAAGATTGGGAGTTTGCTTCCATGATTTAGCATGGGTGATATTTCAACGGTTCTCATGAGAAGATATGAGCATACTTAAAACTCCAAAAATACCTTAATTAACAAAGTAAATGCACACAAGCACTGAAACAAACCTAAAAACATGCAAACTAAAGGTGGCAGTTCATAAAGAGAGCGTCCTGTGCTTCGTTTTTGCAGTCTCACCCAGAGGTTTTCTCACTGAGACCACCCATTCACATTGTAATCTCATGATTACAATGGGATGTGGTTTCGCATGCCATCAATACCACGAAAAAAGTGATATTGAAGGTCTATTGATGGTTTGTCCCATCAATTAGAAGGAATGCCTTTTTTGCGGCTGGAGCACACAGTAGCCACACGAAGACAACGACGTCATGCAATAGTGGGGTCCATTCGCACTACAGTGATGTTGTAATCATGATAATGTCATGTTTTTGCCATGTCTGATAATGTCCTAAGTTGCCATTCTAAATCTGCTGGGGAAAGCCATGCTTGTCTGTTGGTTTGACATATGAACTTCTGACATGCTAACTTTTTAACAGGAGATGGGGGAAGTGGGTTTATTGGAAGAGCATGGGGTGGGTGCTTTTCCTGTAGCCAGTATCTGGATCTGTAGATAGCTTTCCTCACTCACTCACTTTCCACCTTGCAGGAGGAGCTTGGACGCATCTTGAGATCTGGATTCAATGAGTTCTCCAAACATTGGCTTACAGTACTAGTCCACTAATGGGGAAGGTGAGGAAGAAGCAAAGTCATGTCCCTGACTGCTTAGGTACTGGAAGCTACAGCCAGAAGTTGTTGCTACAGATGCTACAGCTAGAAGCTGTGACATCATGGGACATGGTGACATTCATGGCATCAGGCCAGAAGGGCAGAGATATAGCACAGCACTCCAAACAGGTCCCTCTTTCCTGATATTAACAATAAAATAAATGTATTTTATGCCAGTCACATGCCAACCTATGGCAACCCCATGAATTTCATAGGGTTTTCTAAGGCAAGGAATACTCAAAGGTGGTTTTGCCAGTTCCTTCCTCTGAAATATAACCTACAGCACCTGGCATTCATTGGTGGTCTCCCATCCAAGTACTAACCAGAGATGCTTAGCTTCCGAGATCAGACTGGATCTGGTGCCTTTAGAGTATTTAAGCCATGTGTGTGTTTGAAAAGAACACAAGGTGAAAACTATAAGCTGTGTAGAGAACCTTTTACCTTTCTGATGTGTTGGACTTTAGCTTTCACCATCCCTTACCATTGGCCACTTTGGCTGGGATTTTTGGGAGCTAAAGTCCAGAACATCTGGATGGTTCCTCATGCTGCTATAAGCTAACCAGAATGGAAAGGGTGCTCAGGGGTTTAGCTAGAGGAGAGCAAAATGAGGGGTTTGACCTTCCAAATAAGAATTTTGCCTTCCTCATTAGATTTTACAGATACTTCCATCCCCAAATTTCTAGCATTGTAATAACTTTAAAAATTCCATAGAGCATTTAGAAATACAGTTTAGGCATCCTAAGATAAGGGACAGGGAAAGTTATCAAGGGAATGCAAATACAGCAGCCGAGATCCTGGATCATCAGATGTAACTACAGTGATGGAACACCATCCTTGTAGTTACATCTGACAATGCCACCAGAAAAAAACCTTCCTTTTCAGCCTGGCAACATCCTAACCAAAGGATTTCCAAGGTACTGCAAATCAGGTTGCTAGGAAAATATGTCTGCAGCATCCGCCTCCCCCAGGCACATTGAAAACAGGCAACTGGAGAGTCCCCTCAAGGTCCTGCCACAACTGCTTCTCTCAACGTGCCCTGTGACCAGGGGAGCACTGCAGAAATGGTTTCCTAGCACTTCAAGCTGTAGCACCTCAGAAACCCCTCAGCTGGAGCTCTGCCAAGCTTGAACTGTAGGCTTTTGGAGTCATGTCTAGTCAGTCAGCCACAAACATGAATCCCCAGCAGCTGCAAGATTGCAAGTCCAGCTTACAATCTCATAACTACTGAACATGGTGCCAGTCAGCATATACAACAGTTCTAGGTGTGAACTATTTTCAGTCTCTCACTCTGCAATGATAGAAATCTGAGGACTGAAAGAAAATTTCATGGGGGTGGGGGAGAAAGAATTCTTATTTGAGGGGAGCAATGCCCTCATTCTGCACTCCAAGCTATAACCCCATGCTCTTTAACTAGGGCACTACTTGTTCTTGGGCTTACACCAAGAAAATGTTTCCCAAATGAAGAAATAACTTTCAATACACAACAGTTTCTTGCTCAATAGAGGCAGTTTCCCAAGTTATTTACCTTCAACATGTTGGTTCAGCATGGAAGAGATCCAAGAATTTCACAGCAATGATATCACAATTCCCCCTAGAGCTGGACCCAGAATTGGTGTCAGGATGTGGAAAGGTTGAGACCTGTGCCTTTTACTTCTATTTTTTTTCCTTCCCAGCTTGTTTCTCCAGAGAATGAAATTATCATCTGACATTCAGTGAATTGAATCTATTGCCTCTAGTAAAAGCACAGCATCACCCATTAAAAGGCAGTTTTTCAACAACCAAGGCTTGTCTAGACGAGAGGATATAATGCTGATTCCTGCACATTATTGCAAATTCACAGCAGCATTCATTTGTCTCCATGGTCTTTTGGCAAAATTGATAGTATGTGAAGCTACCTGCATCTGAAGTGCACGTGCCTGTGAATCAAGATGGTGGCTGAGTAGATTAGCATGTTATTTTTCTCCACATGTTGTCAT
This sequence comes from Gambelia wislizenii, assembly GCA_030847615.1. Lineage (NCBI taxonomy): Eukaryota > Metazoa > Chordata > Lepidosauria > Squamata > Crotaphytidae > Gambelia > Gambelia wislizenii. The sequence goes on from JAUMIR010000005.1 coordinate 32,557,782, forward strand.
CACTGCACAGCATTTTTTTTAAAAAAAATCTTTAACACAAAGGTGCACAAGTGCAACCTTCTGCTTAAAAAAGGTATCTGGTCCCCTTGGACCAGAAAAAAAAGCACATGACTGGAAACACGAAAATCCAAAATGGCGCTTCCAGCCACTCCCTTGCCAGAAAGCCCAACCCCAGCTCATCTCCAACCAATCTGCTGTCCACTTCCTCTCCAAGAATGTGCAGCATCCCAAACTGTTTGTCCAAACAAGTGGTAATGCACATTCCCACATATTTGGCCCCCCTCCTTCTGAATATCATAATCTCATTGAGACTATCATTGAGACAAAAGGTATTCTCCTCAAATTCTATGAATATGTTTTCTCCATCAAGACAACCCACCAGTTAATAGCCAAAGGCCTGTCTAAATATGTTAGCCACCTTGAGTCCCATTATTGGAAGAAAGGCAGGAGATTAATACTACTACTACTACTACTACTACTACTAATAATAATAATAATATGATGTCTTTTCCTTCCAGCAAAAGGAAGGCAAAAAAGATAGGGCCAGCCTAGTCTCCTACTGGGAGCAGCCACTCAGAAAGCCCTCTTGCTTGTCCGCTCCAAATGTGCCTATGACAGTGGTAATACCAAGAGAAAGCCCCCCTCCAAGGCTCATATACTCATCCAGGCTCATATACAGAGATAAGGGCTGGGATCCTGTTAGGGACATACACATGCATAAGTTTCCCTTATGCATGTGTATGTCCTTTTTGAGATGCTGTGGAGATTGGTATTCTTTTCTCCCTACATGGCACCCAAAGCCCCTCCAACTTACTGAACAGCCTCTGATGCCCTCCCCCCATAGCCATTCCTTGTTTTCTGGGAAGCAGGCAGGATAGCAGAAGCATTGCTCCATAGCCAGATGCAAAATGATGACATCAAAGCTGAAATCTGCTATGTTTCTCCTGAGTCTCAGCACTGCTGTATTCATTTTGCATCTCACTACAGGAACATAGGCAAATGTTTCTGCCATCCTGGCTACTCCCCATGAAGCAGGAAATGGCCATGCTAGGGTGGGAGCGCCAAAGGCTGTCCAGTAAGTCAGGGGAGGTATATGGCTCAGTCTAGCATGGTGTAGTGGTTTGAGCATTGGACTATGACTCTGGAGACCAGGGTTGGAATCCCTTCTTGGCCATGGAAACCAACTGGGTGATCCTGGGCAAGTCACACTCTCTCAGCCTTGGAGGAAGGCAAAGTTAAACACTCTTTGAGCAAATCTTGCCAAGAAAACTCTATGATCGGTTTGCCTTAGGATCACCTTAAGTCAGAAATGACTTGAAGGGACACAACAACAAAGCATAAGCCTACTACATTGTGCTGACCCATACAAGTAGCAGTCATTGTCTTACCAACCGCACCACTATGGAAGCAAGATTCCACTGGCTATCCAGTCAGTTTCTGCACATGGAATAGGGGATGGAACACTATTTTTGTCCTTTGCCTCAACCATCCAAATAAGGTGGGCTGGCCCTAACAACTGGTAGGTCCTGTTAGATGCACAGGTTTCTCTCAAGCTTTGAAAGGCACATTGAGACATTTTTATTCATACTCAAAGGCTGATGCTGAAACTTTTCTCCTTTTCAGTTTTCCTTCCACCACCACCCCAAATATTATGGCCAATATCCTGCATCAGGAGATGTGTCACATAGCTGTGTCTCCATAGCTGCATCTCCTGGTGTATATCATAAAGCTATATCTCCACAGTAATACGTTGTTGTTGTTGTTGTTGTTGTTGTGCCTTCAAGTCATTTTCATCTTATGGTGACCCTGACTAGAAACTATCAAGGGTTTTCTTGGCATGTTTTGTTCAGAAGGTGTTTGCCATTGCCTTCCTCTGAGCTGAGAGAGGGTGACTTGCCCAAGGTCACACAGTGGGTTTCCATGGCCAAGCAGGGATTTAAACTCTGGTCTCCCAGAGTCCTCCTCCAACACTCAAATCACTATACACACTGCCCTCCATGGCTTTACATCTCCCCACTTTAAAAAGCCACTTTGTTAGCAGCACACACACACAACATGGCCATTTCCATGTTGTCAAAGGGAAGAATCAGCAGGGATACATCCAGCTATTTTCATTTAGCTGGACACACTGCAACAGGCATCTGCAGAGACCTCTGGGGCTCCTTGCAGAAGTCCTCATAGAGCATCTAGCTACATGAAAATAGCTGGATGTGTCCCCACTGATCACCTCACTCCCTGAAAACACAGACATGGCCATATTGGGTGGCTGTGCTGCTTACAGTATGGGTTGACGGGGGGGCTTTAGTTGCTGTGCAGTTGAAACAGAATTCCGACCTCTACAGCAAAAACAAAAAAGTGCGTTGCAATGGTGTAAGTCAGACTTAATTGACCAACAGCCTACCAGCCCATGGGCTCTTTTATATGGCAGTTTTTATCCTGGGGAGAAGCTAGATATCTTCATCCCAGGTTCATCTCTTATTGTTTACACGATTTGTCACGGGTAGCATAAGTCTTGGTTTTTTGGATTTGTTATTCTGAGTACCTCCATCCCTGGATAGGGGCACACAGCAGAGCTGTATTTTGATTGGTCGGACTTTGGAGGGGACGGGCTTGCAAGGGAAGTCTGGCAATTCTGGATCCACCATTTTTTTAATGGTCAGTCTCGGAGAATCACCACCACCCCTGCCAACCACAGCTACCCTCGCCTCTAACAAGAACCCCCATCCCCTGCCCCCACTTCTTTTCCTTCCAATAGAAAGCAATGCTTTAAGTTCTTTCTGTCCCCACACTTCTCCCCACTTCTTTTCCTTTGAAGCAATGCTTTAAGTTCTGTCTGTCTCCCACTCTTCCTTCTCACTTCTTTTCCTTCCAATAGAAAGCAATGCTTTAAGTTCTTTCTATCCCCCCGCTTCTCCCCCCACTTCTTTTCCTTCCAATAGAAAACAATGCTTTAAGTTTTATCTGTCCCACCCCACTCTTCCCCTCACTTCTTTTCCTTCCGAAAGAAAGCAATGCTTTAAGTTCTGTCTGTCCCCCACTCTTCCCCCTCACTTCTTTTCCTTCCAATAAAAAGCAATGCTTTAAGTTCTGTCTGTTCCCCCATTTCTCCTCCACTTCTTTTCCTTCCAATAGAAAGCAATGTTTTAAGTGCTTTCTGTCCCTCCGCACTCTTCCCCCCACTTCTTTTCCTTCCAATAGACCGAGGAGGTGGGAGGGAGGGGCCGGTGGCTCTCAGGTCGCTGAAGCTTCTGCCAGCTGGGCATCACGAACTGCAAGGTTTCCCTTGCAACCGCCCCCTCTAAAGTCCGACCAATCAATATTCAGCCCATGTCCTGGGATGGTTCCTGATTGTTCAGACAACCAATAGCACGGGTTGTCTCAGACTTTCCTAAAAAGGTCCTGAAAAATAGAGGGGTGGAAAGTCACAGGTTAACTGGGCTTTTTGCTACCCCCTCCTTCTGAATAGCCTGTGATGTGTGTGAACTACTAGGGATCAACACGAATTCTTCTCGGGCTTTTTTTGTCATGTAAATGTTCCCCATGTTTCAAAAAATGTTCTATATTTGCTCTTAATAGTCATATTTGAAACATTTGACTGGCTATTTAAATCTTATTGATTTAAAATTCACACAAAAGATTTTTTTAAGGAGGGATTTTTAAAAAATATTTTTATGCAAAATATCATTGAGTAATAGAAGAGATGTGATATAAATACAAATATTTTTGCAAACATTAGGTGGAAATAGAATGGTTCCAACTGTTTGGGGCATGGGGGGACAGTTTGCCTCAGGGCTGCATGTAATCCCCCTCTCTTTTTTTTCTCTTTTTTTTTTGCAGGTCCACAAATGCCCTAAGAGTGCCATTCCAGTACCAACCAATTTGGTGGTGTGGTACCAAATTATCAAAAACATAATGGCAGCATTCTACAATGCCAGTGGGCTTTCATTCAGGCAGAATTCAACACAGATATTGTTTTATATTGTTTATATTGTTTATACATTGGGCCCATATGGGAAAATCCGCTCCAAGCAGGATTTCCAGGTCAAGGTCATCCCAAGCCCTGAAATTTCAACACAAAAACCTAAGCCATAGGGATGGCACTTTGTGCACTCATGGGGGATGTTACAGGGGACAGACCCTGGTGATGTCATTAAGCATTATATATTAAGCATCAGCCACAGTTGCACAGAGTATGCGATTCACATTTTTTAAAAATCCACCATCTAGCAAATGAGGAATATATATACATAGGAGGTCTGTCTATTAAATAATGAGACTGATACAATAACCCACTTTTATTTATATGTGTTACAATTATAATGCTTGTCTCCTTCAATATACTCCCCATTCACACTCACACACTGATGCAGTCTTCTTTTCCCCTGGTCAAAGGCGTGGAGCAGATCAGTTTCTGTCACCTGTTTCAACACATCTGCCGTTTCCTTCTTTACTGCATCAATTGACTCAAAACATGTTACTTTAAGCACTGATTTCACTTTAGGGAAAAGAAAAATGTTTCATGGTTCCAAATCTGGTGAATGTGGAGGATGTTCAAGTGTAGTAATGCATTTATCGGCCAAAAACTGCTTCACAGAAAGTGCTGTGTGAGCAGGCACATTGTCTTGATGAAGAATGGAACTATTTTCCCACAGTTATGGCTTTTGTTTTCCTGACTCTGTCTCTCAGCTTTGTCAAAACTTCCTTATAATAATACTGGTTAACTGTTCTGCCTTCTGGAACCCATTCTGCCAAAATTATGCCCTTGGTGTAAAACAAACAAACAAACAAAAAACCCACAAAAAACCAGTGAGCATGGTTTTGAATGTGGACTTGCTTTGATATGCTTTTTTTTCATTCTTGGTGATGACGGTGTTTTCCAGTGCATTCATTGACTGTTGTTTTGTCTCAGGATTATCCGGAAGATCCAGGTTTCATCACAAGTGATGGTTTTTTGAAAAAAAAAGGTTTTGGTCCGCCTCAAGTTACTACAGAATGACAGCACAAATTTCCTTGCAGCACTCTCTTTGCTTTGGTGTGAGAACCCTAGGGACCATCTTGGCACAAACTTTTCTCATGTTGAGATCCTCATGCAAAATTTTCCATGCAGTGCTTTTGTTAATGTTCATGGCTTCAGCTATCATTCAGACACTGAGTTGGTAGTGTCCTCGAACAATCTGGCTGATTTTTTCCACAATTTCTTCAGTTCTTGAAGTGTAAGGTCATCCAGGGTGTTCATCATCTTCCACATTCTCATGTCCTTCTCTGAATCTTTTGGCCACTCAAACACACACACATGAGACATGCAGTCTTCCCCATAGGCCTCAATAAGCATTTGAAAAGATTCCGTTGATGTTTTGTTCAATTTTACTAAAAAATTCTAATTGACACATTGTTTGACTTTTAAACTTAGCATTTTTAAGCATTTTTCCGGCACACAACAGACAACACAGATGCTTTAAATGACAACTGATAATTAACTGGATGGCCAAGAGTGTTGATGTTTGTCATACAGGTTCAGACATGTTCAAGGTCTCCACTGAAGCATTCACAATCAGTTCTGCCTGCTTTGTATGAAAGGTAGAAATGCAGTCTCGTTTAATAAACAGACCCCACAGTATACACACGCATCCATTTTTCAAGGCAGCCCTGAGCACCTGAAATTCCTCCCCCTCCCCCTGAGGACCAAAGAAGAAGGGACAGTTTCCCTGAGATCCGGGAACCATAACTCCAGGGTATGAATGGCATGCAAGGCCAGGGATGGCATGGCTGTTCCAAATGGTGGGTCAGCATGATCCAAGTTCCCCATTGTGCATAGAGTTTGATCACCCTCCTAAAGCTAGCCTGAAAGATAAGCACAAAGGATTGTGCATAGCTTATGGATCTGTATACTTACCAAACCAAACAAGGTTTTATGAGCTTTACAAAGCAGTGAGGAAAAATGTACAACTGTGATTAAAGGTAATCATTGGTAACACTCATTATGACCTAAATCCCCAACACTGATGAGATCACTCTCTCTTCCTCATTGAAAAACACATAATGGAAACAATATTTAAGGATGGCAAGAACTGTGGTTTAAATATCCTAGCTTATTTATGACATCATTGAAAGTGAGATGCCATGAAAATAGTAGCTTGGCAGTTAACAATGTAGAAAACCACATATTTTAAGACAGCATGATTGAAAGAGTGCTTAAAATTACCTTACCAACATACTGAAGTAGTGATGAGGATAAAAAACTCAGCAGGCAGTCAGTGGTTAAAACCTATAATTTCCTTGCCCCTTGCCACCCTGCTGCAGAATTCTGTAATATTTAATTTCCCATTCTATTTATTTCAAGTTACCTTTCTTGATCAGTCTATCTGGAAACCAAGCACTTTCCACTTGGAAAATGGAGGTAACCAACTATTTCATAATGGCATGGAGTTAATTTCCTTGAGTGAGGTTTCTGTGCAGGACTTGGTATACCACTATAGGCAAATCAATGTAAATGTATTTCTTATGCCAGGGTGGACAACTCACAGGAATTAGGAGGCTGCATGACCCCCAAGTGATCTTGGAAGCCCCCCCCCCCCAAAAAAAAAATCTTAAAAATTTGTTTACCCCAAATGTCCCCTACTTGGTGTGGGGATAATTTTGTCACACATTTATCCCCCATGAACCGTTTTAGGCCAAAGAGGGAACTTTTTTCCCAACAAGAAGTGACCCAAAAGTTTGGGTCATTTGGGGGCAAATAATTTTGTGCAGTCCTGGGAGACTGCCTATGTGGAGCATTTCCCCCACCCGTGACATGACTCTCTGTGTCCCTTACAGAAAAAATACCACAGGGTTATCCATTTGTCCCCCAGAGGATGCTGGTTGGAGTAATGAGACCTGTACTCTACACATGTGTAGGAACACGTGCTCTCTATCCACTGCATCACCAATTTTTTAAATACCAGCAGGCTGACTAAGAGGATTTCTTTTGCTTCGTACACAGGTATTTTTTTATAAAAAGATGACACTAATTGAGCAAAATACATTTCTAACATAAGCTTTCACAGACTCCAGTCCACATCATCACATGGAGTGAAGCCTCTGTGGATAGACATAAATGGCAACAGGTATGGAGAGGAGGAGACTGTAAATAGTAATAAAAAGGCATACACTCCAACAGTTCACAGATGAAAAATGGGACACGTGGCCAAACAACTTCAGAGTGTGGTCAAGATGGCTGAAGTTATTAATGAGACACAACAGACAAACTAGGAGAGGCTGAAGCAGTTTGCTTTTGCCTGAGCCTATTGGAAAGGCCAAGATTCTGCCCCCTCCTCTCTTCTCCTGTCCCTCTTGGACAAGATGCACATGCAAAAAGGCCCAGCTTTGCTCCCCATCATCTCTCAGAAGGCCTGGGAAAGATTCCTGCCCAAATCCTGAAGAGCTGCTGCCAGTCAGGGCTTTATCAGATGCACAGAATAAGGCATCATAACAATGCTACATAACTGCGAAAGGGTGCACATACCACATGTCATCTTTTTGCGGTTTTAACCTTTAAAGCCCTACATGGCTTGGGTCCATCTTATCTCCGGGACCGCCTCATCCCATATGATCCCCCCTGCGCACTTCGGTCCTCTGGGAGGAACCTGCTGCAACCTATGAAAACTAGGCTGTCGCAGACCTCCCAGAGGACCTTCTCTTCTACGGCTCCCAGACTTTGGAATGGCCTGCCAGATGAGATCCGTCTTATCACTACTCTTGATAGCTTCAAGAAAGTGCTAAAGACGGATCTCTTCTGGCAGGCCTTCCCGGAATAACTTCCCGGTTCCAGTGGACTGATTGCTACCCACCCCCTTGCCATCGTTGCCGTTATTTATTTATTCATTTATCATATTTTATTCTCGTTTTAACTCTTCATTAGTTTAATTTAATTTTAAGGGGTGGGAGGGTTAGGATGGGGAGGGATTGTTTTAACTTGATGTTTTAATCTTGTTGTACGCCGCCCCGGTTGCTGAGCAGAGGGGCGGGTTAAAAATAAAAAAAAATTATTATTATTATTATTATTATTATTATTATGTGAAACCTCACATCTTTTTTTTAACCATACTTACCCTGTCAATGGTCGGTCCGGCGCAAACACTTCTGGGTAAGATTGCAACATCCAGGTAAGTGGCACACTTTCTATAACTTCCCTGTGTTACTTGTAAGTTTTAAAGTGTGTTTTTGTGCTTTTTTCTCCACTTTTTTAACTGTTATTTTTGTTTTGTTTTGTTTTGAATTTCCTGCACGATGAAGTATCCCACAGGATTTCAAAGGAGGAAGCGAACAGAGCTCTGTTCACTTCCTCTTTATTGCTGGAACTGCCCTTGCTGGGAAAGTAAGGTAAGTGCAGGGGGAGCGTTCTTTTGTTGGCATAAAAATGGAAAAAAATATGCCAACAAAAGAATGCTTTAAGGGTAAAGTCCTCAGTATCAACAGTGCTGGTCTCAACAATCTAATTTAGTGTAAGGGAGTTTCCTACGTTGCCATGATGAGACCCAAGTTTATAAGGTCACCAAGCCATGGATGTCATTAGGACCATGCCACTACCCATCTTGCAGGCTTATTATTTGGAAAAGTGGGGAAACCATGTATGGAGCAGGAAAAGGAGCCATCAGCCTGCATGATTTATAGAGTACAAGAGGACTTTAAGCAACTTTAAAAATGTAAGAATCAGGGTAGTCAAACATCTTTCCAGGTTGCATTGAGCCTCCTCATACCTTGTTCTCTTCATCCTGTACTTCGTGCAGGCACCATAACCTTTGATGTTCCATAACTTGCCTTCCCCCAACATCAACATGAGATGATAAAGCACATATTAACACTGAATGTGTCAATCTCAGCATGTGATGTATAATTTGACAGCCAGCTAACACTCCTGAACACTGCCAAAAGCAACTAGAAATCTGATGCAGCACTGGAACTGTTTTTCAGAAGAGCCAGGCATGATCCAAAGTGCCAGAGGCCATTTTTGATACTTCTTTATGCGTATATAGAACACAGGACTGTGTATTCCTGCATGGCAGGGGGTTGGACTGGATGGCCCTTGAGGTCTCTTCCAACTCTATGATTCTGATTCTAGGACATCTTCTAACAAGACATTTTTGCTGCTCAGCTGCAGATGGCAGTCGTTCCCCAGGAATGAGATACAGCAGTATACAGTATTCTCATTGCCTATATTCACCAGCTAAATGTGACCTAGATAGAAATCTTTTAACAGGGGACATGAAAGGAGGAGGTGAGAGCTTGTTCACTGGAATTCCAAAGATGCTGACTGGGGAACAGGATGAGAAATAAATGCTTGGCTATGTTTGATCTTGAAATAATTTCCATGGTTCGACATCCTGAACTGGTTTTCACATGGGAAGGGATTACAGTGAAGAAAAGCAAGGAAATGCCAGAAATGATGTAGGCATCGTTTGACAGGTCTCTGCGGTATCTAGATATTGCTCACAGACTGATAATTATTGAGGATCATTTCAATCACAAAAAGATTATAGAGGGTAACAGACAGTGGTGGAGCCTCTCAGCTGTATTTCAGGGAACTGTTCATTTTCAGTCTAAAAAGCTGTGAATATAAATACAGTGCCTGCTATAATAGTTAGCTCTTCCAAAACAGCCTTTTGTAAGTCTATTTATATACTTATTGAATATATAAATATATAATAGGTAAAGAATATAAATATTACAATATTATTGAATATATAAATATATTAATATATTCAAGATTACCTGTCCTCCCCTAAGCCTTTACCCCTCTTTAGATGAAAAGTGGGTGCAATATTTATATTATTTATAAATAATATAAATATTGCACCCCACCTTTCATCTGAAGAGGGGTAAAGGCTTAGGGGAGGACAGGTAATCATCAAAGAAAGTAGAGCCAAATACAGTATTCTTATTTATAACTCTATTTTAATTGTGCAATTACAATTTGAAAACTTGCCATTTTGGTGGGACAGGAATGCAAACGCCTCTTTAATGGAACATTACTTACATTATATGAATATTCACCGTTTGAAATCCTATTCAGTGCAACTGTTTTCTTGAATGTCCGCTGCACCTTCCTTTCTAGATTACTCACATAGGTGATCGCACCAAATAAGGACATCAAAGTTCAGATCTGGAAGTTCAGAAACGTTCCGAAATCCAGCCCTCCCAGTCATAAGCCACATCCAAATCTTATTTGAAGTTCATTCACAGCCCTTACCATTACAAATCCACTTAATGACGACAATGACGACAACATCAACAAGAGGGAAAGCTTGCTGCAGGCCCTCTGTTCCATATTTTCTGCTGACACTGCAGCATCCCAGGCACAATGGTTTGTGGGAGAGATCAACCCATTGTATCTTGATGTACTGGAAACATCAGGATAACAGGAACATCACAGGCTCATTGACATGTGGAAGTTGTAGTTCCCATGGAAGCTGATGTCCCTGCTAGGACATTGAACTACATTTCCCATAAAACCTGAGGAATGAATAGATATAGATATAGATATAGATATAGATATAGATATAGATATAAAATGCCATTTTATATTATTTGTTCATCTGTTTGTCCTAATACCCAGAATGCTGTTCCCAATTCAAGGCTTTCAACAAGGTTAGCTCATTGTAGGGCCTAATTGTCACCAGATGTGTTGGAGGGAGGAATGGGCAGTGACAATTTGGATAGCGCTTGCAGGGAATCTGGGTTGCATTCCAATTATTGCATTACAAATGGGTAGTAGTACAAAACGACTGAGCTTCATGAGGGCATGGGGCAAAATTAGTTATTTGGTCAAATCAAAGTATGCAAGCCTAACCTGTCTAGGTTTGAATTTTATTAAGGGATGCTTTTGTATTCTGAAATGGAGAGACAAATGTTATACTTTGCTTTTTCTTCCTCCTGCCTTTTTCCTCCTCCTCTTCCAACTCCTCCTCCAGCCTTAGGAGCTTAGTTAGATTTTTATTACACTATTTGAAGACAGCTGATAGGGCCTATACATCCAAAGGCACCCAATCCCATCTGATCTTGGAAGCCAAGCAGGGTCAGTCCTGGTTAGTGCTTAGATGGGAGACCACCAATGAATATACCTGTAGACTATTTCAGAGGAAGGTAATGGCAAAAAAAAAAATCTTTGAATATTCTTTGTCTAAGAAAGCCCTATGAAATGTATTGGGTCACCATAAATTGACAGATTATTTGAATGCACATACACACACATGGCTCTATTACTGTATAGTTGCTTAAACATCTTTGCCTGAGGAAGAAACTTTGGTTTCAAAAGCTTGGACAAGGATATTTGGCTGAGTTAATAAAAGTATTAGCACAACATGGGCTTTGGATTTTTATCATATTCATTCCAAATTAAGCAAGAGGTTTTCCCCTTACTACTCAATCAGGGATTATCATTCAAGAATTATACCTAATGCATTGAACAACATTATACCATGCACGTCTACATAGCCAATCAGGTTTCTTCATTTTTAAATGATGCTACTACTGGGGGCTGTAAGTGAACCTCCTTTGTGTGGATTTATATGTATCCAAACCTGGCAAACACCTCAAAGGGAGTTAGCATAGGGAAAGAGAAGTTCAAGGTCCACTTCCATTTCACACCCATCTACATCCATTCCGTCTTGCCTTAGTGATGGATCTTTTCCTTTACTTCTTTACCTTCCTCCTTGTGCCATTACAGTGGTTTGCATTTTGATACTTACTAGTCTTCTGTAGTAGAACACTCTATACCAGTGATGCCAAATTTAAAACGTGTCAGCCATTGAGGAATCATAGTTCTTGTGGTCCATGTGCAACTCATCTTTGTTCCACCTCATGCAAGTGCTCTGCTCTTGTCATGAGCTACATGTCATTTTGCGCCTGATCAGCTATAGCAAATGTTGAGATCTATTAGAGATATTCTCACACCTTCCTAGATGTAGAAACAAACAAAAAGAAACATAACCATGTGGTCCATGAGCAACAAAAAAAAGTCAAGTTTTTTGTTGTACCACTGAAATATTATGAAAGGGTGCATTCTTTGAGTCTAGGACTCTTCATTTGGGCTAGGCATTACAGAACTTAGGATGAAGGGAGAAAATGTCCCAAAGTCATCATGACTAAATTTTAAAGCCACAAGATCTGTGGGTAGATAGAAATGCCAAGACTGACCAAGACTGGAAGAATCAGCCTGAGGTGTGATGACATCAGGCTTCACCTGGTAGGTTTTAGAATCAATTGTCTTTCCCTATCTCTGCAGACGTAAGGATGCAAGTCTGTTTGGAAATTAAAATAACTATTTTTCCAAACCAAAAGTGGTATTCCAGATACTTCCATGCTTGGGGTTGGTTTCTTGTTTTGTTTTTTGGCTACTTTTGGCAAACCTTACATTACCTAGAATAGTGCCACTCATGTGGTAGTCCATGGACTGGTGCCAGTCTGTGACCTACTGGTTGCCACTCCACAGCATGTTGTCAGGAAGGAAAGAAACAGTCATTGGGCATCAATATGGTGTCAGTCCCAGATACACTGGGAAGGAAAATTGCCACTCTCCACATTAGATGATGACCTATAGGGTTTCCTTGGTAAGATTTATTCAGAGATGGTTTGTCACTGCCTTCCTTTTAGGCTGAGAGAGTGTGACTTGCCCAAGCACACCCAGTGGATCTCCATGGCTGAGTGAGGATTCAGACCCTGGTCTGTCAGAGTCCAACACACAAACCACTGTACCATGTGAGTTCATGATCTGTAGTTACAAGGCTGAAATTATTAGTTCTCAACAATTCTTGTTGAATTCTCAGTTCCATATTCTAAAGTTCAAAGCACAGTTTGAAAGGGACAGTCTCCAGAGGCCATTTCACACTACTCTGTTATAGCACTCTGATTTGACTGCCGCAGCAACAACATCCTATGGAATCCTGGGCTTTGCAGTTTGCTGAAGCACTAGAGCTCTCTGGCTAAAAATTCTAAGTGCTCCTCCCTAAATGCCAAATCCCAGGATTCCATGAGAGGCAGAATAAGATGGCGGCACCCAGGAGCCGCCACGAGGCCGGTGGCAGAGGGGAGGGGAGCTCCCCCACCGGCAAATCCCGGCTGTGGGGGAAGGTAGGTCCCGCAACCATTTTTCCTTCACTGGAGATCTTTCAATCAAGGCTGGACAACCCTCGGTTGAAAGACCTTCATGCTATGCTTCAAGATTCCTACATTAAGCAGCAGTTTGGACTAAATGACCTCATGTTTTCTTTTCTGTGAAATGCCTTGTGTGAGAAAAGGAGGGGAGGTAAAACACTGTAATGAGGTAATCCCTTCTAAGCTTCATTATAACACCTCAATTAATTTCTTTGCTCATGTGTTCATAACTGTGTGTCATGCATCATTCAGTTAGTTCTAAGCCATCACTATAAATATCAACAAAACAGTAAAACACGTCATTAGGAAGCAAAATAAAATCAGGACATAAAAAACTTCAAAACATCTGCAGCAGCCATAAATTTAAAATAGCAGAGCTACAGGTTAGAGCATTGAAATGCTTGTTGGAACAAGCAAGCCCTATGCTGCTTTTACTTGCTTGGAACTATGGAATTACAAATATATATATATATATATAGAGAGAGAGAGAGAGAGAGAGAGAGAGGCATGGAACAGATTCAAAAGCCTCTCGGCAGTAACAGATATGGCCTTTAATAACTTTCCCTACTTCTCTGAGGCTGCAGTCCTATGCACATTTAATGCTGTATTTAGTACAGCATATCCTCCAACAGTCCCAGTTTGGCAGGAACAGTCCCAATTAATCCTTTGTTGCTGCACTTTTTCAGCTGCTTTTAAAATGTCCCAGTTTTTCCTACTTTCCTAATCCCACTTTCCGCCTTAGTCCTGGCTTATATCCACTGGCGCAAAAAGAGTTCAAAGTGCAAAAGTAATTTGCACTCAATTAACTCAGCTAGGGGAGCTTATCTGTTTTTTCTACTTAATGTTTGCCATCTTGACCACACTCTGATCTTTTGCTCAACTGCATGTGACCCAATTTTTGTCTGTGAAATGTTGGAGGGTATGGTATAAGGGCTGGCAAAACACAGAGCAAGGGGAAATGTGGCCCCCAAGGATGCTTACAGGTTCCCATGTTTCTGGGCAAAAGGGGTCAAATTGGCTTACCTGGAAGCTGGAAGCCTTCAGGAATGGCCATTCATCCTAAGGCAACCACTGAGAGCTGATACCGGGCCTGGGGCAAAATGCATTATAAGGGCCCTTCTCCCTATATTAAGCAACAAACATTGTAGCCAGTTTGTTGTGATACCAAAATCTGTATAATGTATTATTTGTTTGGTTTTTTCCTGTCCAGGCCCCTCAACCCAGTGTACCTCTTAAATAGGATTAACAAAACTATTAAGGAGATATGTGGTAATTCTTTCTTGGGCTCCTTGGTGGTGAGTGACAGAACCTAAACAATCAAGTGACCTACACAACCCAAATCCCCAGGAAATATCCGTCAGACCCGCCTCCTGTCCTACAATGTGAGGTTGTCATAAACCAGTCTATTCCTATCTTCCAGCCATCTAAGACAATCAATGGAGTTTCATTCTCCTTTGTTGATCCTGTGGGAGAGGCATTTAGCCATTGTTGTAACCAAAACGTGCCTTCAAGGCACAAAATGGGTTATAAATATCCCAGCCTAAACAATAGCAAGGAGTGCCACTGTGGACAAGACCCAGCCACTCTCTCTGTCAGCGCGCTCCCCAATCAGAACTTCCAGTGCCACCCTCAGACTTCGGTCTGAGTACTTTGCTGCTCTTCAGACTGGTAACTATCACCCTATTTCCTGAATTTATTCCTCCATCCAGCCTTTCCGCTTTAATCTCTTCGATAGTATTGTGTGGTTCTTGTGAGCATGTATTGCATGTGTGAATGCTTTTTTGTGTTATTTCCACTAAAAACCATTTATTTCACTTTAACCTCAAGTTCTCTGCAGTAAGTACTGGCATACCTAGGTGAAAAGGTCCCGAAGTTACCCACCTCTTGCAGCCTTCCATTTGAGCAAATAATAATTCCCCCAAATATTACTATAGTTTTGGCATCATGAGTGGGGCTCTAAAGCACCCACACCTCTTCAGGTAACAAGATCCCTCCCTATATCGTGGGATCTCAGGGCAGCATACCAGAACTCTAAATTAATTAATTTAAAACAAGTTAAAATAGTTTTTAAAAAATTAAAGAGGCTAAAAGTAAATTAAACTGACAAATTAAAACCAGTTAGAACATTTTAAGACAATTAAAACCAGGCACATGGTTGATTGGGATGAATTGATCTGGATGAAGTCAGTTGGGTGTCTAAAGCTGGAACAGGGTTCCTAGGTATCTCCTTTCCTATTGGAGGTCCCATGTTTGGGGTCATAAAGTCTTGTTCTGTATTGGGATGATGTGAGTCACCACAAATCCCATGTCTGAAAGCAAGAATCAGCCAAGCTCCCACCAGACAGACCTCCAAGCATTTAATATATATGCAGCAATCAGGCATTACTTTTAGCACCACTAAGGCTGGTGTCACCCCTCCCCCTGGCAGTGTCACCTGGTAAGGTTTGGCCTCTCCGCACCCACCCACCCCAGTGCTACCACTGGGCATTATATACCAAATGCCAGGGTTCATGTTGGGATTGTGGTGGGCTCCTGTGATTCTTCTTCCTGTTCTCCAGCTTGTTCAGCAAGTAAAGTTTTCATCTCATGATGATTGGCCTGCCATTGTGACATTTGCATGGGCTTGGTGGATATCTCACAAAATCCCTGAGAACTTGTGAGAGGCTCTCACCTCGTTATACTTGAGATAGCTTTGTATAGGCCTGACTCATTTATTTATTTATTGAGGTATTTATACCCTGCTCTTCAGCCACAAAGGCTCTCTGAGTGGCTTATGAATTGTTAAGCAATTGTACTTTACGCATCTATACTACATTAAGCAGTTTCCAATATGTGTTAGCTAATTGCCCCCACAAGCCGGGTACTCATTTTACCAACCTATGAAAGGATGGAAGGCTGAGTGAAACTTGGAGCCCTTGGGATCAAACTTGCAACCACTGCACATTTAACCACTGCGCCACTAGTGACTCATGCATCCCACACTGATTTCCAGAAAATCTGGCAGCCCCACACCAGTGACACCAGTGACACCAGTGACACCAGTGTTGGCATCAACTGAACTTCTAAGAGGAGGGTATTTCACAACCAGGGAACCACAGCAGAGAAAGCCTTGGCAATGTTAATTCAATGACAACTAGGAGTCGATGCAAGTAGGCTATGAAGTTGACCTTAAGGGGAAATTCAGGAATGATATATCAGCAAAGCAATGGATTGCCCTGTGGGTCCATATCAGTTTCTGATGGGGAGAAAGGTGGTTTGGAGAAATTCAGGTTATTCAGGTCCACAGGTGCTTGAGTCATCTTACATGGCCAAGAAAAGAGGATCTGAAAGCATTCACCTTCCTGAAATGAATCAGAGTACTTTTACTTAAATAAAGAGCAGAATTTCATAAGTGACATTTGACAGCATTCAGGTGGGCAGCTTATTTTTATTTATTTATTTATTTTTGTCAAAGGAAACAGTCTCTCAGAGGAAATTGGTCAGCTTGCTGGTGATGCCTGTAGTTGAAACTAGTAGTGGACAGAGCAAGGGCAATAATTAAGTAAACCCAAGCACCCCCCTCCCATCTCTCTCTCCCTCTCCCTCTCCCTCTTTCTGTGCCACCTCATTTTCTCTCTCCCTCTTTCTAGATAGTCCATGTGGAAGATCCTACATGAGCCTGGCAGAGGGTAAAGTTCTGCCAGCAGTTTCCCTGGGCTGCCTTCTGGGGCCCTTCACACACCTATAGCACTATGGTCTCACTTTAACCGCCATGGCTGTATCCTATGGAAGCATGAGGTTTGTAGTATGGGGAGGCACTAGAGTTCTCTGAGAATTCTAGATCTCTCTAAAAACCAAGTCCCAGGATTCCATAAGGTGTTGCATATAGCAGTTAAAATGGGTTCATAGCACCATATCCATGCAGTGTGAAAGGACACCTAGGACTTTATCAGACCTAACCACCATTAACGTTCCTGTCCCACCAAAGCTGAAAGTGAACTTGTCCTAGCAAAAGAACACCCCCCGCATCAGACCTACGGTACCTCATGCAGCACAAAAAGTCAGCCCCAGCTGTAATGGAGCATGAATGGAGCCCCATTTACTTCCAAGTTCCACATCTTGTTAATTCTCGCGAAAAGATGTGAATGCAGTAAATTTGAAAAGAAAAAAAAACAAAGACACAAAAAGTACACAGAAACGCAGAAACACACTTTATAACTTAAAAGTAAACTGGGGAGGTTCATAAAAAGGGCATCCCCTACCTGGCTGTCATGATCTCACCTGGAAGGTCATTCACTCTGTATTCACATGAGCACAATGGCATGAAGTTTCAAACACCGGCAACACTGGCAACAAAGTTCCATGGCAGATCTATTGACATGGCAGATCTATAAAAAAGAACAGCTTTTGGAACTGACATGATCATGGAAGGACTACATCGTTGTATGTGTGCCCTTTCGTGTTCATTAGGCATCCTTATGATGCCAAATTTGCCACATCTGATAAAGTCCTTAGTCTCAAAGAAAACAGTATTTGCAGCAAAGGAGAGTACCTACACAACTGACTGCAATTTTCTAGCCTGGGGATGAGGGGAGAAGCCATTCTACCCAATTACCGCCAAGCACAAAACTGCTAGCAGATGTTATTGGAGTAAATGACCATAGTAGCACATTCCCACACTGAGGATGTTTCCTTGCTCACAAATCAGCACTAGATGACAGGATTTTTCATTTTTCATAAATCTGCTCTTCTACCATTTGGGGGAGTGTGTTCTTTTTTCTACAGTGTTACCCACCCATGGCCCCCAAAATGGGGGGGCTGACAGTGCTCTAGTCTGGGAGCCTGGAATTAGGAGGGGGACCCAGCATTATATTATTGTAAGTTTTTATTATGTAAATCCATTTAGTTTTTTAAAAAAAAATAAATATAAATATTACTTTGGTATCATCATTTAAACTGACTTACCTGTATTTTAATTTTTATCCTAAATGCTGTAGAGCAATGGTTCTTAACCTGTGGTCCGGGGACCCTCAGGTGTGTCCTCACAGGGGGTCTTCAAAGGCTTGAAGGCTGCTCAGCTCACCTTCTCCCCGCAGTGGAGCAGACATGTGACAGGAGCCAAGTCAAAGGCTGCCTGGCTTGCTGGCTTGGACTGTGCATTGCCATTCAATCCGCAGGAAGAAGCAGGAGAAAAGTCTCCCTCCCCTTCTAGTGCCTCTTAGGGAAGGCTTAATGGACAGTGTAATCATATTATTATTATCATCAGTTGTTGTTGTTGTTGTTTGTTACGGTTTGAAATCTTAAATTAAGTCTTGGGTGTCCGTGGCAACAAAAAATATTTAAAGGGGGGCCCTGGTAAAGAAAAGGTTAACAGCCACTGCTGTAGAGCATCTTGCTGTCCTTAACCTTAGCGGTAGGTAGGGGGCCCACCAAAGGTCATGGCCTGGGGGCCCACTTCAGGATGTGTGGGCAATGTACCCACCTGTATATTAGGCCTTTAATAATCCCTGGGTAGTCCATCTGAAAACTTCAGACTGGTTTCCCAAGGGTTGCTGAGAAGTTAGCTTAGTGCTATAAACACAAATGTACCAAGAGCTCCAGCAAAGTTGAAAGAAGCTTAGTGCCTATCACAGCACCCACTCAAGGGACTGCCTCATGAAAGCATCCTGGTACTTCAGATGGAAGATGGGTTTAAGAGTGGCTGTAAATGTCAATTTTTAAAATACTCTGTAAATCCAACTCTCCTGGAGTTGACAGATAAAAGTTTCCCTGGGGCTTGAAACAGGAAAAGAAAGAAGAAGAAAAAATCTTAAGATTTACAACAAATGTCAGCTACAGCAAATGCTAGAAATAAATAAATAAATAAGATTTACCAAGAAAGAATTAGGAGGAGTTTCTTTAAACAGAACTGCCCTTAAATCAATAGTAAACCAATTCTGCAACCCTGTGGAAACGGTTCAATGTCCCACAATCGGCAAACTCTACTGCTTCTGATGTCTACCAGTACATTCATATCCCCTTACTTCAGTGGAGAATAGCCTCACCAACAAGAGGGTTGAACTAAATTTAATCTCCTGTGTCTCAGAGCTAAAATGAAAGTATACAGCTAACCAAAGCTTGGAAGTAATGAGTTCTGTATGGAATTATGAGGTGTAACAAAACAAGTACAGGAACACATTTCCAAAGTAACACAACAAGTAAGACCAAAGTCATTTTATTGATGTAATAAGTAAAGGTTTCTAGTTGCTTTCCAAAAAGTAATTTTAAAGGGTATTTTTAGAGGGATTTTAACAAGATTTTGTTTGCATTTATGACATTTTCTTATAAATCCTTATGGGGTTTTTACTCCCAAAAAGGTAACAGAAAGTATCAGAAAGCAGCAAGTTATACAACAGGTAATGTGACAATGTAATGAGCTACCTTCTCTAGTTTGTATTAAGTAATGACAAGTGACAGCCAGCATGCTGTAGTGGTTTGAATGTTGGACTAGAACTCTGGAGACTAGGGTTCAAATCCCCACTCAGCCATGGAGACCCACTGGGTGACCTTGTAAAAGTCACACTCTCTCAGCCTCAGACAAATGGCAAAGGCAACCCCACTCACCCTGAACAAACATTGCCAAGAAAACCCTGTGATAGGGTTGCCTTAAGATTGCCATTAAGTCAGAAACTACTTGAAGGCACACAACAACCACACAATGACAACTTAATTTCCAAAAAGTCATTAGTAATGGAAACAAATTACTTCTAAAAAATAAATCTCCCAAATCTGTGACTAACAAGAAGATGACCACAGTGTGCCAGATGAAAATATAGTACATTTCATTGTCCCTGAAAATATGGTATTTCCAGCTCCTAGCATGTGCATTGCAGGTATAAGTTGCATAACTGTGGACATTTGCAAATTACTCAGGAGATACTGTCACACAGCCCAGATGGAGTCAATGAGGTTAATAGGACTATTCGTGAGCAAACTTAACTAGTTCTTCTTGGTTGGTTCTGTTGATGAAAGGTGGTTCCTCATTAGGGCCAAAATTCAACAGTAAAGCAGCAGAGAGTAAGGAATTGTCTAGACAATGAAAACTATTCTTCATAGAATCCGAGGAGAATACCTTTTGTCCGAATGAGATCCTGTGGTGATTCACTGTATTCAGAAGGAGGGGATCCCAAAAACTCCAAAAACTGTGGGAGGAAAGCCTTCACAACTTTTCTTGAGATTTTTTTTAAAAATATGCGGAAATATGCATTACTGTCCATTTGGACAACCAATTCACATTGCAGCACATTCCTGGATAATCGAGGAAGTGGAAAGCTGATTGGTCAGATGTGCAGGGGAGGGGTGGGCTTGCCAGCAATGAAGTGGCCAGAAGCACATTTTGGAGTTTTGCATTGCTGATCATGTGCTTTTTCGCTACACTGAGGCAACCAAATAGCTTTTTTAAGTGAAAGGTCGTACTTTTTCACCTTAGATTTACAGTTTTTAAAAAAAACTATGCAGTGGTGACAACTTGTGGAGAATAATAATGCAAGTAATTCACTCCCGGGCACCATCTTGATTTGCAGGCATGGCTGTGTGTGAACTTCAAACATGGATAGCTTTGCATACCAGCAATTTTGCCAAAGAACCATAGAGACCCCCCCCCAAAAAAACCACCCTGCTGTAATTTTGCATTAATGTGCAGCAATCAGCATTATATCCTCTTGTCTAGACAAGCCTTTGGGAAAAGTTGCAATGGCTCCCCCACCCAGCCGCAGTTTTTGGAGTTTTTGGCCCTCCTCCTTCTGAATATGGCAAATCACTGCGGGATCTCATAGGGACAAAAGCTATTCTCCCATCCTGGGAGAAAGGTTGGTCATAAGCTCAATAAATAAATGTTTGTTTATTAACTTCTGTATAATAGAATTTTAGCTAAACAGTACTTGTTTTAATCTTTGGTAAGCACCTATTGGATCCTGTGTCAGGAGAAAGCAGGATATAAGTTAAATAAATAATGTAAATGAATACATAAATGTTTGCAGAGATCCTACATCACAGATGTCATTACAAATGTGTAGCTATGTCATGTCTCCCAACCCAATTCCTCAACATATTTTAACAGCCAACAGCCATATTGAGCAATGGATGTCTGTTCTACGGGTAAACAGGGCACAGCAGGATGACATTGCCAGATCCTTCCTACCAGCAATCTACAGTGGGACAATCAGAAGCAGTATTCTGTTGCAACTCCTTGTTGCACTACAGACTGTTGGTGGGAAGGGTCTGGAAATGTCACCTTGCTATACCCTGGTCATAGCAGAACAGATGGCTGTTAAGGTAGGTTCGGTGCGGCATTTGCAATCATGGTAATAGTTAGCAAGCCATAATATTTAAAACAAAAACCAAGAACGCCACCCATGGGTGTCAAACGGTTGAAATCCATTCTTTTTTGGGGGGGGGGTCATTGACTGTGCCTTGGGTCATAATCTTGTGCCCAGTGGCAGCTGGTGTGGGGACCCTGCTCTAGGGATAGAGTTCAGCACCTTTTTGAACTGAATCTCTATTTTGGCTTCAGCACTTTGGGTAACTACATTTCAGACTAAAACCCAGAGTAGCTTAATTACCATGAACATGGAAGCCACCAGCAACCAATCCACAGCTTGTGCTCATTAAACATACTGTACTACCTTACACTGAAATAAATAGCACTTAAGGATGTGTTAACTATATTGTGATTACAGCCTAGGAGATGGTGCCCCAAATACATAATTCAACAATTTGATATTTATGGCAGCATTCAGGTGGAGAAACGCATGAGATAACATCAGAGAGCGTTCTGATTTTGTTTTGAGGGAGGGGGTTGGCAGTGCAGTCATAAGATTTAAAATACTTCCATCTTGATACTGAACAAAGCTACGACGGATCGCTTCCAAAATAGTGAGAGCCTGACAGTGTGAGATCAAAGCAGCACAGGGTGGCATGGTGGCAGCTATACTCCTCAGAGTTGAAACAATGAAAGACTGCTGTGTTTTATGCCTCCCTCCCCACCACCTTTCACCACTGCTTCCGGGGTTTTCTCTCTTGCTTGTTATTTCTGTTTCGACTTGCATGATGTAAAAGCCAGCCATTTCCTTTAAAGAAGGGAACAGCCAGTTCCTCCTTGGTGACACTGCAGTGAAGTAGCTTGCTTTTTCAGCCTGTGAGGCCCTACTCTTTCTGTTGGAGAAAGGTCTGAACAAATTCAAAGATGAGTCATAAGTCACAGAATTATGTGATTCACCTGGCTGCACATCTTGGCCAAAAATAGGTTGGCGCTATTAACAGCAGTGCCTTTGGCCAGTAACATAGTGGTTACATTTTGAAGTTCAGGAGCTCATCATGACATTCCATTTAGCCATGTTCCCAACAAGAATCCGAAAAGGCAGGCTGCTCTCTTCATCCATCTCAGCACATCAGTTCTAGCAGTTTTCATCAAGAGCAGGTCTTTTGTAAAATTAATGGGTCTTAATTCCCCATTCAAACCTCCCCTAAATACTTTGCATTACAACCAGAATAACTTATAACAATACATTTTTTACTGTAAAACCAGTGGTTTGAGTGTTGGACTAAGAAACTGGGAGACCAGGATTTGAATCCCTGCTCAGCCATGGAAACCTACTGGGTGACCTTAAGCAAATCACAATATCTCAGTCGTAGAGGAAGGCAACAGCAAACCTCCTCTGAACAAATCTTGCCAAGAAAACCCCTTGATGGGTTCATTTTAGGGTTGAAGGTACACAGCAACAGCCATCTCTACCTCCACCACCACTGTGAGTAGAAAGGGCCCTTTAGATCCACAGGGGGTTGGTTCCCAGACCCCATTTGGATACCAAACACCACAGATGATCATGCCACATTTTACTAAATGGCAGTGACATGAACACACAGCTTCAGCATGTCCACATTCATATCGCTGCCATTTAATAAAATGGGGTGTGATGATCTGCAGTAAGTTGAATTCACAGACCTAGAGCCCATGGATCTGGAGGGCACACTGTATTGCACCTAGACTTAGAGGGAATGTATAAGGGGGGGACAGGGTAGACATCATCATCCTGGCTAATTAAAAAAAAGCCCTGGCACTTTGACTGTGTGATCCCTGGCTCCTTGTCCCACTGCCTTCAACCTCACTGTTCCACAAAAGCACAAGCTTTCTCAGGCACCTGCAGGTAGAGTTGGAAACTTTACCCCTCTGGAGAACTACTGTCCATCTGCATAGGAAATTATACTGATATGCTATAAAACAGCCATGCCATGCAAGCTGCAGAATGATAGCCATTGTAGTCTAGCACATCTGGAGGCTGCCACATTGAGGAAGGCTGATGTAAAGACTTCAAATCAAAACAGATATCTAAGCAAGATGCCCACTTCACTCATATCTGTGGATTCTTGGACTCATCTGTACTGGGTGAAGTATTGTTTTGGGTGTCTTAAACCTACACACAAAAGTATGAACAGAGAGAATGAAAAAGATCCTCTTTCTCTCTTTAGCATTAATTAGGTCACTATTCATCTGGCATATATTTTTCCAAGTAGAGAAATGCCTGTCAACAAGAAAGCCAATAATAGTGAACACCTTTACAAGAAGAAGGCAAAGCCAAAGCAGTGACATGCAGAGAGACAACAGGCAACCTCCTCTGATCACAGGTGGTTCAGATGTGTCCATAGATGTGGGAGGTCCTCCAAATGTTTTGGACCACAATTCTCATCAGCCCTAGCTAAAGGTTGGGGATGGTGAGAATTATAGTCCACAATGCCTGTTAGATTCAGCAAGGCCACTCTATAGGGAGGCTTACAAGACTTCCAGTCATGCTGAAAGAACATGGGGAGGGTGGGGTTTACAGGGCTATGTGGGGTAGCCCTCATCCCACTGCTGATACACAGGGGTACCACCCCTCCCCACCAGCAGAAATACTTCCACCTAGTCTACGCATTCAGCCTTGGAAAAGACCACTATACTAAAAGAGATTCTGACTGGGCCAGATCTCTCTTCATACACAGAAGAGCTCTATATGCATGCATCTGTATCAAAACTTGGAGAAATTAAATTTCCCCACATAGGAAAGAGATCTACATGCATAGCAATCAGAGCTTGGAAAAGATATTTTCTCAGACTAGGGCTCCCGATTCCAGTCCTGCCCAACCACCAGGTGATTCTAGGAACTGTAGTCCAAGAAAATAAAAAAGCTCTGGTCAATATATATGTATTTCCAATGCATATATGATGGAGAAAGATTTCCTGTGTGGCTGTTATGCAAATCAGAAGAAGGGTTGGTTTTGCAGCCGCACATGCCAGTGTGATTTTAGTGTTAGACCAGATTTCTCTTTCATCCTGACCTACCTCATAAGGTTGTTGTGAGGATGAAATGGAGAGGTGGGGAGCCATATATATGTTCTTGAGCTCATTGAAGGAAAGGTCAACTATAAATGCGACTGAAATAAATAGGCCCCTTTTCTTCATTTTTTCAACATATGGATGGTATTCTGTGAACTTTCATGTTGAAATTGTATTCAGAGATGTGTGACGTTTATTGGAAAGACAGAAGACCCGGGTTTCAAACAGTAATTCAGTGGACAGCTTCCTGCTCTGAGTAGGTGCCTTATGTTCACAGGAACTTTGAAGCTACAATATTCTAATCATTTACCTGAGAGCAAGCCTACTCTCAGGTTAGAGCCAGCATAGTGTAGTGGTCTGAGTGTTTGACTATGACTCTGCCTTAGGATAGCCATAAGTCAGAAATTACTTGAGTACCCAGCTTGTGGGGGCAATTAGCTAACACACATTGGAAACTGTTTAATGCAGTGTAGATGTGTAAATAGCTATTGCTTAAAACAATTTGTAAGCCGCTCTGATAGCCTTGTGGCTGAAGAGCGGGGTATAAATAAATAAATAAATAACAAAGGCACATAACAGCAACAACAACGGCAAGCCCCAGTGACCTCTGTAGAGCTCGCTTTTCAAAAAACATGTATAAGACTGCATTATTTAATGTATTGATTTCTTACTTTGTTTTACAGCAGGCTTCTACTTGCCCTTTTCAGAGCTTCAGTGCATCATTTAAAAGGACTATGCTAGCTGTCTCTGCTCTAAACTAAGTCCCCCTGCATTCATTCAGAATGGCTGGAATTTATTAGTGCAGTTCAGTTTTATTCCCTGCCATTTTAGCAGCAGATTGTAGGACACATTAAAAAAAATACAATGCAGAAAAATAAGTGACAAAGCTCATATATTAATGCAATGCTTAAAAGTTGGGATAACCAAAATTAGCCATCACCCTAACAAATTCACAGCACAGAAGTCAATAAAAGCAGCATGAGGTTTAGAGAATGCAAAAATATAAGCTGCAGATGGAAATAATATTTCTTCTTGACATCAGTGTCCAAGTTAGGGAAACAAAAGAAAAAATTATCTTTGAAAATGATTGACTTTCCTTACACAACTGCAGAGGGGAGTGAGGAAATATGTGTCTGACTGGTACATGGCTGGGAAACTAGCAGAAGGGGAAAACACAGTGTATCTGTCTTCCAGTTTTTCCTTTGTCCCAAAGAACCTATGATATGCTTACACACAAAGAGCTAACACATTTGTGTGGGCTTTGTACAGGTGGTTGGAGACTTTGCCTTTTGTAACATCCCTGATTACACAGACCTGAGACAGACCATACACCCAAAACTGGTATCCACAGAAGCCCTTGACTCCCAGTCAGTCACGGAGCTTGGGGATATATATTTGTGTGTGTGTGTGTGTGTGTGTGTGTACTATAACTCCCAAAATCCTTCAGCCACCATGACCAATAACCAAGCTGTCTGGGATAGTGTTGAATAAATTGTCATCCAAACCTCCAAGGCATCTCTATGGCATTTTAAACTGGAAGTCCCATTATTTTCAATGGTGTTTGCTATTATCCACAGTTTTCAGTATCCACAGGGTCCCACAGAACCAAACCCCAGCAGATATGGGGGTCATACTGTATACAGACACAGGCTTTCCCTTGGAGTATGTTATGTGATGTCATGGCTCACTGAGCTATGCTACTTGGTGGTTTATTGGTCCATGGTCCCTTGGGATGTGCTACCTGGTCCCCAGCTGAACCAAGATAAGACTATGGTTCAAGTGAGCATTAAAAAATTGTACTGCAAAGGCTGTGCTGCTCAAGCATTGTTCCAATAGTTAGGAAGAAGGATGGGTTAAGAGAAAACCAGAATTATTTCATCCTGGCTCTACTTACCATTGGCTTCAGTTTTGCCTACTATTTTGTTTGCCTTTGTTTAAAATTTATCTCAGCTTCAAATGTCCACTGTCACTTTGCTTAGTGTCCATTCCATGCATGGTGGAGGAGCAGGATCAACACTGCAGATGCAAACCACAACTGCTGCACATTCAAGCCAGAGGTACAGAGGGCTCTTTGGTAAGCAAATGCACAGGACACATATATACCAGTGGTTCTTAACCTGTGGTCCATGGACCCCCAGGGGTCTGCAGTGTCCTCAGAGGTGGTCTGCGAAGGATTGAAGGCTGCTCAGGCCACATGGCAGAAGCCAAAGCAAAGGCTGGCTTGGCCTGTGTGTTGCTCTTCAATCCGCTCCAGTCACAAACTTGCAGGAAGAAGCAGGAGAAAAGTCTTCCCTCCTTCTCCAGTGCCTCAGAGGGAAGGGTTAATTGATGGTGTAATTGTAGTAGTAGTAGTAGTAGTAGTAGTAGTAGCAAAAATAGTACTCCATGGTGAACTCGCCACAGGTCAGTGTAAGAGGGGTGCTCCAAAAAAGCGATACAAGGACTCCCTGAAACAACATCTCAGGCTCAGCCAAATTGATCACTAACTATCAATTTATATCAGAAGGCATGGAGACGCACTATCCACAATGCTGCAGCCTTATTTGAGAACTAACGCTGAACAAGTCTTGAAGAGAAATGACAACGCAGAAAGAATCACAACCCGGAAACATCACCCAAGGAGACCTTCTGCTGTACTTTCTGCAACCAGACTTGTTTATCTCAGACTGGCTTTTTTAGTCATCAGCGCGCTTGCAGAAAGCATGGGATGAGTCCTTTCTGAATCTTCGTTTGCGAAGAAAAGCCAGAGAGAGAGAGTAGTTGTTGTTGTTGTTGTTAGGGTTTTACATTTTGAGTTAAGTCTTGGGGGTCCTCAACAACAAAAGTTATTTAAAGGGGGTCCCTGGTAAAGAAACGTTTAAGAGCCATGGGTATATACAATTGGGAATTCTGGTGCAAAGAATTTTCTTACTTGAGACTTTACAATCTGCCCAAGTGGCATCGCTAGGCCTGGACCCATGGTTCTCAAGACCTGAATCCACAACTTAGAGTTTTAAGTGCCCCTTGGTTAGGATTGCCTGAGTGAAAACTGGAGATGGCTCCTGTATCTTTAATGGTTGTGTAGAAGAACAAATTTAAGCACATGTTGCTTCCCACTCAACCAGGTAACAAACTAATACCCTAGAGGACAGGATCAAAAGTCAGAATGACCTGGATAGACTGGAGAGCTGGGCCAAAGCTAACAAAATGAAATTCAATACGGAGAAATGTAAAGTACTGCATTTAGGGTGGAAAAATGAAATGCATAAATATAGGATGGGAGAGACCTGGCTGAATGAGACTACGTGCGAAAGGGATCTAGGAGTCCTAGTAGACCACAAGTTGAACATGAGCCAACAGTGTGATGCGGCAGCTAAAAAGGCCAATGCGATTTTGGGCTGTATCAATAGAAGTATAGTGTCTAGATCAAGGGAAGTAATAGTGCCACTCTATTCTGCCTTGGTCAGACCTCACTTAGAATACTGTGTCCAGTTCTGGGCACCACAATTCAGAAAGGATATTGACAAATTGGAGCGTGTCCAGAGAAGGGCAACTAAAATGATGAAAGGTCTGGAATCGATGCCTTATGAGAAGAGACTTAGGGAGCTGGGTATGTTTAGCCTAGAAAAAAGACGGTTAAGAGGCGATATGATAGCCCTGTTTAAGTATTTGAAGGGATGTCATGCTGAGGATGGAGCAGGCTTGTTTTCTGCTGCTCCAGAGACTGGAACACGGAGCAATGGGTGCAAGCTCCAGGAACAGAGATTCCACCTCAACATGAGGAGGAACTTTTTGACAGTAAGAGCTGTTCAGCACTGGAACACACTCCCTTGGAGCGTGGTGGGGTCTCCTTCCTTGGAGGTCTTTAAACAGAGGCTGGATGGCCATCAAGATTTGATCAAGATTTCCTGCATGGCAGGGGGGTTGGACTGGATGGCCCTTGTGGTCTCTTCCAACTCTGCAATTCTATGATTCTATGAAACAACACCTGTTGAAATTCTCTTTTCTACACAACCATTCAAAGTACAAGAACCCACTTCAGTTTTCACTCTGGCAACCCTACCATACTAAAAATGTGTTTTTTTCCTCAGCTTAATTGCCATGTATAATGGAGTGAATTTTCACTGCTGGGAGTATCACATTTTGATCCCTCCCTGCTTGCTGCATCTCACACGCACACAGCTTCCTCCTTCCTTCTCTCTCTTACACAGACACACAAGTGCACACGTACACCACATGACCGGGAAGAATTTCCATGGGTGCCAATGGAGGGTGCCCTCCCACAAGCTTAATTGCCAGGTGAGGCATTTATTTTCAAAGAGGCACAGTTGAGAAGGCAAGGAGCTGTGGAAATACAAACCACACTTTTCCACTGGTGCCAATAGGTTTTCCCCAGACCTAATTGCTACATGGGATTGGGAGTGGTTATTAATTTATGAAATGGCAATACTGTGCTTCTGCTCTTAGCTTGACTTCTGTGGCTTGGCCTATGCAAGAACTGCATCCTGCAGTTGCCTGGCAACCACAGAAACATTTTGTTTTGTTTTCCTTCTCCAGAGGCAGGCAAGGCTTTTTCACAAGCAGCAGTAGGTGCAGGCAGGTGGTCGCTTTTCATCTTCACCAGCTATGAAAAAAGAAAAGGTGTTTCTTTGAGCCAATGTGAAATAGCAACAGGGAAGGAGATAATGGGTCATAATATTGCTACTTGGGGAACTAAAATGGAGACCCAGGGGAGGAGTGGCAATGCATTGCAAAATCAAGTTCTCCTCAGGATACAAGAAGAGATGCTGCTATTTATCTGGCTTGCAGCCTTTTGGCCTATCAAGGGAAATGCTAAGAAAACAGGTGTCAAAATCATAGAATCATAGAATTGCAGAGTTAGAAGAGACCACGAGGGCCATCCAGTCCAACCCCCTGCCATATGGTTTAGGGGTCGTGTATATGGTGAAAATACTCCTCACAGAATTTGAGGAGAATATGATTTGTCTTAATGAGATCCCACATCAATCCATTGTATTCGGAAGGAGAGGAGCCCAAAACACCAAAATACTTCCCATATTTTTTAAAAAGCTCCACGAGGAATGTGCTTCCTCTCATTGAGGAAACCACTTCGCTTTGCTGCACATTCCAGATAAGAGCAGAGTAGAAAGCTGATTGGTTGGACATGTGCAGGGGGAAGAGCTTTCTAAGAAGGCAAGTACCCCAAACTGCCATTTTGGATTTTTGCCGTAGTGATCATGCACTGAGGCAACAAAACAGCCCTTCCTCCCCCCTTTTTTTATTTATTTAAGCAGAATATCGCATTTCTGCACCTTGGATGTACTTTTTTGAAAAAATACAGTACTGTTCAGCAGCAGCAACTGGTGACAATAAAAGCGCAAGTAATACATCCGTGCCTGCCATCTTGATTTGCAGGCATACCTATTTGAACAACGAACACGGATAGTTTTGCATGCCTGCGATCTTGCCCTAAAAAATGTTGAGACAAATGAAAGCTGCCGCAAATTGACATTAGTGTGCATCAATCCACATTTTATAGCCTTGTATAGAAAAGCCCTTAGTCTTTTAATGGCCATCTGTGGAAACTATTTTGCTTATGTAATGTTCAAAAACCTATTTTTTTAAAAGAACACCAGCTGAAATCTGCTGTGGGATGCCCTCATCAGAGGGGTTTGCTTTGCACCTATGTTATGGCCTTTACAGACCCTGGGATGCTTTAATACTAGAAAAATACAGTTGCCCCTCCACATTTGCGAATTTAGCATTCGTGGTTTTGAATATTTACAGTTTTCAGAGGGCCTCCCCCCCCCCCGCGCCCTCCCAAAAGCACCGACAGGGCTTTAGAAGCCCTATGGCCGCTTCTGGGGGAGGAAAGAAGCAGGCCGGAAGGGTGGGAGAGACGGCGAGGGAGTCTTCCGAGGCCCCCTTGCCACCTTAGGAGGCCGGGTGGGGGCGTGGGAGAGATGGCGACGGGCCTTGGGAGGGAGGGGGAGGCCTGGGGAGGCGACCACGGGGCCTCCAGAGGGCCTCCAGAGGCCCCATGAAGGCCTTGGGAGGGAGGGGGAGGTGACCATGGGGCCTCCAGAGGCCCTCTGGTGGCTGGGGAGGGAGGGGGAGGAGGGAGAAGTGACTATGGGGCCTCCGGAGGCCCCATGGTCACTTTCGTGGGGGAGGGGGAGGGCAGGCATTATTCTCAGAATTTTCACATTCGCGGGGGTCTGGAACCTAACCCCTGTGAATGTGAAGGGACAACTGTATAGCTATATGATTCTACTTTAACTGAATCCTAGGGAATCCTGGGGGCTGTCCTTTGCTGAGGCACTAGAAGTCTGTGGCTGAGAGTTCTAAATGAACCTCCCTAAACTGCAAATCCCAGGATTCCATGGCTTGTTGCCATGGCAGTTAAAGTAGAATACAGTGCTATATTTGTGTAGTGAGAAAGAGCTCCAGTGAAGAGTGTTTTTTTTAATTCTCTCGTGCATTTTAAGAACTTTCTTTTGTGTTTCTGAGCCTTCGTCTACTTGCACTGATGCTGGTTTTATATGCTGAAGTGCTTTGTTCTCTGCCAAAGTCTAAGTAACAAACAACTCATGTATTGTGAAGTCGAAGGCTTTCACTGCCGGCATCCATAGATTTTCCTTGGGGTTTTTCCTTGGGCTTCCTTGGTTTTTTTCCAGGCTGTGAGGCCCGGAAGGAAGAAACTTTTCCAGAACATGGCCTCACAGCCCGGAAAAAAATCCAAGGGAAATCAACTCATGTATTCTCTTTTCTATCCCACTTTATTTTTGTTCCTGGCTATATTAGGAAATATCTTAGAATCACAGAATTGGAAGACACCACAAGGGTCATCTAGTCCAACCCCCTACCCTGCAGGAATACACAATCAAAGCACTCCCAACAGATGGCCCTCCAGCTTGTGTTTAAAGACCTTCAAAGAAGGACACTCCACCACACTCTGAGGCTGTGCATTCCACTACCAAACAGCTCTTACTGTCAGAAAGTTCTTCCTAATGTTTAGGTGGAATCTCCTTTCCTGTAGTTTGAACCCACTGCTCTGTGTTCTAGTCTCTGGAGCAGCGGAAAACAAGCTTGCTCCATCCTCAGTATGACATCCTTTCAAATACTTAAACATGGCTATCATATTGGGGGAGTATCCCCGGCAGTCCCCGGCAGAAGCCAAAAAATATCTCAGCAGGCTTAATAGAAACCTGTTCCCAAGAATACTCACACACAGAGTGTTTGTCATCCAAACAAACAGGAGGCACTTTATCTTCAAGCTCAAGGCAGTTGCAATATGTACAGATATATACAGCAGACAGACAAACTGCTTTGCCAGACATCAAAGTATTTCAAGAGAAGGAATGCTCTGGACAGAGCTTTCTTTTATACAGTTTCACAGGGCATTGGCTCCCTCAACCACATTGGTGCATTACATCAGATTTTGCACTCCAGACTCTTTCCTGAAGCTATGCCCTCCATTAACTTTCTTGTGCAGCTGTGGACTCAAGGCTAGCATGACTTGGCAGTTTCTTGGCCATGGCTAGCATGACTTAGCAGTTGTTTGGCCATTTTCTATGGAGTTCAGTCCCTGACTCCTCACAGTCACCTCTTAACCTTCTCTTCCCCATGCTAAACATACCCAGCTCCCTAAGCCATTTCTCATAGGGCATGGCTTCCAGACCTCCCACCATTTTGGTCACTCTCCTCTGGACATGTTCCATCTTGTCAGCTTGTATTCTCTCCTTCCTGATCATAAATTATTTTCATACAGGCCAGATGATTTTATGTTGTAATTTAGTGAACAGTGCTTGGTCAAGGAACAAAGAGAAATGGAGAAAGAGAAAACCTATGTAAAGGGCTGCCAGTTCAGGCTCATAGAATCATAGAATCATAGAATTGTAGAGTTGGAAGAGACCACAAGGGCCATCCAGTCCAACTCCCTGCCATGCAGGAAATCTTGTCCCAGGCTCTGAAGTTTCCGGGCCAGAATATAAGATCTAGGGACAGCCCCTGGTGATATCATTAAGTGTTATGCATTAAGTACCAACCACAATTACTCACAGCTTGTCATTCAAACACAGTCACACACATGCCCACTCAAAACATGTTTTCCTGTTTGGAAATTAAGACAGAAATCTTAGCTAAAGGGGCTATTCTCAGATCAAGATGAAGTGAGGGAGAAGGAACATTTAATGTAACTGCAATGTCATGGACTTGTGTTAAAAATATTGTTTAATTTATTGATTGTATAATAGAGTATAAGGAAAAGAGCTGTTGGGAGGGGGAGAATGGTTAGAGTGAATGCAGATTGGTGGAATGTTTGAGGAAATTTGCATAAGGCTGGTGAATGACAGTTGGTAAATGACAGTTTGCTTGGGGTTTGAAAGGAGTGCAGTTAGAAAAGAGCTTGAGAAGAGTTAGACTAGGGATAGAGTGAAAGATAACAGTACAAATTGAGAGTTTGTAAGGGTCTAAGTTAGCTTGAGATGAATACATGTGAGAGAGAGAGTAATGTTTTAAATAAATAATATGCTGTGCTATTTTGATTTCTCTAGCTAAGATTTATTTTTTATTTTTTTACACTTCTGGCCTATGGAAACATTATCTATCTGAGAACTTGTATTCAGACAAGGTGTCTATGGTGGCACCATTGAATATAAAAGGAGTGGTGTACGTTGCGGATAGCAGTTGCATAAATCCTCATATGTACCTTGAGGACATCTAAACAGTCCACACAGTGGGACAGGAAGAAGTTGTTACATTGTGACTAGAAATCCCACACTTGGCCACAATGGTTGGATTGCCCAAGAAAAATCCTCACAGTTGATGGCAGCATGGTGGGAATCTATCTGTCTATCTATCTATCTATTTATCTAATTCTCTTGGGTATGTTGCCATTTCCAGTGTGCTGATTGGCTGCTTAGGAAACTGACCAACCAATCACAGCTTGGTTGGGCAGCCAATCAGCACACTGGGGGTGGGAACATATGGATTTTTATGTCCAGTGTATACATGGCTGCCGACACGGAGGTGTGAGTAACAGGGTGTGTGTGTGGCATGGTGTGTGTCCATGGGGAGGCTCGGGGAGGGTGGCAGGGGGCGGCGAGGGCTTTGGGGGGGCAAGGTGCTGTGGGGGGAGGCAGGCAGCAAGGGGTAGGGAGGGAGTGGCGTGTGTGTGTTGGGGGCTCGGGGAGGGCAGCAGGGGGTGGCGAGGGCTGCAGGGGGTGGGGGTGAGGTGCCGTGGGGGGAGGGAGGTGGCAGGGGGGACCACAGTGGCACAGTGGGGGGGCAGGTGCCATGTGGGGTGGCGGGAGGCAGTGGGGAGGGAGCGGTGTGTGTGTGTGTATGTGCGCGCGTGGGGGGGCTCAGGGAGGGCGGCAGGTGAAGGCCACAGTGGGGGGGCAGGTGCTGCATGGGGGGGTGGGAGGTGGCAGGGGTGGGAAGCGAGTGGCGTCTGTGTGTGTGAGTGCACAGCGGGCTCGGGGAGGGTGGCAGGGGGTGGTGAGGGCTGTGGTGGAGGACAGGTGCCACGTGGGGGGGGGGCAGGAAGCAGCGGGAGGGTAGGGGAGGGAGCAGCATGCATGTATGGGTAGTGCAGGGGGGAATGGTGTATGCTACACCGGGTATATAGCTAGTAGAAACTGAAATCCCCATATTTGATGGCACTGGTGGGATTGCTCAAGAGAAACCTTAGAGTTAGTGGGATAACCTTAGAGTTGGTGGGATAATGTGGGGAAAACCCCACATTAGGTGATCATAACAGTGGGATAAAGGGTGAAACCCTCATATAAGGGTGGAGAACACCCATAGTAACCTACTTGATTCTAGCCAGAAAGTGGATCCAGAACAGAGTGGAATGTGAGTCCTGGAACCACAATGACTGGGAAGAAAAGAGGAAACTATCTACAGTCATCCCTTCACATTCGCAGGGGTTAGGGGCAGACAACCCCCGCGAAAGTGAAAAAAACGGGGAATAGGAAATGAGCCTGCCGGCGAGCGGTTTTCCACCCCAGTCCCTTCCCAAGGCAGTGAGGAGCTTCCTGACAAGCCCCTGGCTGCCTTGGGAAGGGAGTGGGGTGCAGCGCGAGCACACCAGCTGGGTCTTACCCCCCTTCCCAAGGCAGCGAGGAGCTTCCTGAGAAGCCCCTTACTGCCTTGGGAAGGGAGGGGGGGGGCGCAGGCAGCTTTCTGCGAATGATCAAAACCGTGAATGTGATAGTCGCGAATGTGGATGGGCAACTGTACATAAATACAGAGACCCCCCCGCCATGGAGAGTCTGCAAGTTTAATCAAAAAAGTAGTTAAGTCTTGCAGATTGTAGGAAGCTGCTGTTCTGCTAACTGACCTTGATCTTTGTACATAGCCCTTTCCTCTGGAGCTGAGCCCATCAGAACTGGAAAATTGGCACTCTGGTCTCCCACCTGGAGATGAGCCATGAAAACTGGAGATTCAGGGTTAGACTTGAGATCTGGCAAGCCTGATCATGTAAGGGGGAGGAGATGAAGGAAAATAGCGATCCATTCAAGGAAGATTGTGGGAATATTGTTTAGGAAGGAAATTTGACCTCGGTTTGGAATTAAGATCTTCAGGAATAGGGACCTAGGGGAGATGGGAGAGGAAAAGATAGGTCTTGGGATTAGAAACATATGGGGAACAACAGGCAGATGAATGTGGTGGCAGAGATATTCTCCTACATTACAGTCCATTAATATGAGGTGTTGTGTGTATAGTTGTAATTTATCAGCTGGTTGGACTAAATTTTTCAGTTGTTATTTCTATTGTTGTATTTTCCACCAGAAGGTGGAGCCATAAACACTTAGGGAAAAATGCACACAGGTCAAAACGTATTGTGATAGGGCTGTTGTTCTGGTTGTTCCTGTCACTGTCCTCATCATCTCCACGAAACAAATTCCCTGCTTAAGATAACATGTGTGATTTGGACAGAGCTGGGAAATAATTTGTGACTAGTAACAACTTGTAATCAATAACTTTACACAACAGCTAATACTTAATTGACTTACACTGTGATGTAATGAAGGAAGCCATGTTAGTGTGAAACTAGATGGGGTATTTTCATGTTCTAGAGGGTTATATTTACATGGATCATTGTGCTTTCATTCTGGCCATCTAAACAACACACTCCTTGTCCTGGTTTGTTCAGCCTAATTTCCCATCATCACCCGCATTTTTTTCATTACACAATAAACCTGACAATTGAAAATGATGTGATGCTCTTTGTTGGTGCATTATTTCATTCAGGGTATGTGTATCTGATGTTGTACATGTTAACATGACTATGGGTGTCTCCTTTTACCAGCCTTATCTCCCCTTTACACAGTTATTGCACTATGATTCCACTTTAACTACCATGGGAACATCTTATGGAATTCTGTAATTTCCAGTTTTGGCAGGGGTATTTCAAATTCTTTACCAGATACTTCTAGTGCCTTACCAAATTACATATCACAAGATTCCACAGAATGCAGCCACGGCAATTAAAGTGGAATCATAATGATATAATCATACAGTGGGAAAGGGCCCATGGTGGCCACTAGTAGCAAACCATATGCATCACTGCATTCATGACCCCCAACACCATACAATCATAGAGTTGGAAGAGACCACAAGGGCCAATACACAATCAAATCATAACTGACAGATAGCCATCCAGCCTCTGTTTAAAAACCGCCAAAGAAAGAGACTCCACCACACTATGAGGCAGTGTATTCCACTTCCAAACATCTCTTACTGTCAGGAAGTTCTTCCTAATGTTTAAGTGGAATCTCTCTTCCTGTAGTTTGAACCCATTGCTCCATGTCCTAGTCTCTGGAGCAGCAGAAAACAAGCTTGCTCCATCCTCAGTATGACATCCCTTCAAATATTTAAACCAGGCTATCATGTCATCTCTCAACCTTCTCTTCTCCAGACTAAACATGCCCAACTCCCTAAGCCGCTCCTCATAGGGCATGGCTTCCAGAACTCCCACCATTCTGGTCACCCTTCTCTGAACATGTCCCAGCTTCTCAATATCCTTCCTGGATTGTGGCATCCAGAACAGGACACAGTATTCCAGGTGAGGTCTGACCAAAGCAGAATAAAGTTGCACTATTACTTCCCTTGATCTAGACACTATACTCCTATTAATGCAGCCTAGAATCACATTGGGTTTTTTAGCTGCTGCATCGCACTGCTCACTCATGTTCAGCTTGTGCTCCACAAAGACATGCGTGTATGTTTGTTAGTTTGTGGCATTTATATATCATTCTCATCCTGCCAGGGCCTCTGAGGTGATGTTCAATGGATAAAAACGTTTTAAACCATACATAGATAAATGTTTTAAAACAAACTTTTAAAAAACCTCCTTAACACCATTTCAAAGCAAACAGTTAAAACAGTCAGAGTAGTTTCAAGGATCAAAGGTAATGTGGAACAACACCATTTTAGCTGCTGCCAACCCTCCCTCCCCCCAAAAAACTCAGAAGAAATAGAGCCAGCCTAAATTCGCATCTCAAGAGAACCACACCTCTGGGGTGTTGCTACAGAGAAAGCCCTGTCATGTGTATACTCCAATCAAACCTTACAGGGTGTTGGGACACAACAGAAGATCTCAAATTTTGGGCAGGCTCATATAGAAGACAAACTTTTGGATATTTTAGCCCTAAGCTATTTTGAGCATTGTAGGTCAAAACCATCATCTTGAATTGAGCTCAAAAGCAAATTGGAAAACATAACATACATTAAGTGCAGGTGTAACAGAAAACAGAAGAAAAATGGTTTTTTTCAAGCAATTCATTTTGCAGCAGTTACGTATCTAAAAATCATGAATTAGATGTTGAAATGGAGATGCTGTTACTTGATAGAAGTGCAGAATAGCACTAGGACTGCCCCAAAATATTAAAGGTAGATGCACCATTGCATGTTAGGGAACCCTGGTGGTGCAGTGGTTAAATGCCAGTACTGCAAAAAGTCACCCCATTGCAAGTTCAATTCCAGGCAGCTCTAAGGTTCATTCAGTCTTCCATCCTTTCATAGGTCAGTAAAATGAGTTCCCAGCTTGTGGGGGCAATTAGCTAACACACACTGGAAACTGCTTAATGCAATGTAAATGTGTAAGTTGCTATTGCTTAAAACAATTTGTAAGCTATAGGTTTTCCTTGGTGTTTTTTTTCCGAGCTGTGAGGCCGTGTTCTAGAACAGTTTCTTTCTGACATTTTGCCTGCGTATGTGGCTGGCATCTTTAGAGAATGGTTGGGTAGGTGTATGTGTGGAGTTTATATGCTATGAACCCATGTTGGGGAGTATATGTAAATTTGTGTATTTGAATTGTTAGTTTCTGGGTATAGAAATGCAAGCAGGATTAGTGTCTGTTTGGCTGATTGTTGGTTGATGGGCCATTATCTGCTGGGAATTCCCCTGTCCCTGGGTGTAAATCCTTTGTAAGTGTTGAGTTTTGATTCTATTGTATTTCAAAATTGGGAGCCAAATTTTGTTTACTTTTAAGGTTTCTTTTTTCTGTTGAAGTTGTCCAGGTGTTTATGCATTTCAGTAGCTTCTCTGTACATTCTGACATGATAGTTTTTGGCCAGATCCAGAATTTCTGTGTTTTTAAATAGCATTTTGTGTCCAGGTTGGTTTATAACATGTTCTGCTACAGCTGATTTTTCTGGCTGGCCCAGACTGCAGTGTCTCTCATGTTCCTTGATTCGTGTTTGCACACTGCATTTAGTGGTCCCTATGTAAACTTGTCCACAGCTGTATGGTATGCGGTAAATTCCTGCAGCTGTGAGAGGGTCTCTTTTGTCCTTTGCTGAGTGTAGCATTTCTTG
This sequence comes from Gambelia wislizenii, assembly GCA_030847615.1. Taxonomy (NCBI): domain Eukaryota; kingdom Metazoa; phylum Chordata; class Lepidosauria; order Squamata; family Crotaphytidae; genus Gambelia; species Gambelia wislizenii. Next base: position 32,596,044 of record JAUMIR010000005.1, read on the forward strand.
GATTTTTTTGGTTGGTCTATAGATTGTTTGGAGGTTGTGTTTCCTCGTCAGTTTCCCTATTCTGTCTGTGACTCCTTTGATGTATGGTAAAAATACCTTCCCTTTGGGTGCCTGTTTTTCCTCTTCATTCCTGTGGTTTTTTTCTGGGTCTGGCTGCTGTTGTGATGTCTGATCTGGGGTAACTATTAGCCTGTAGGGGCCAGTTTAGGTGCCTGAGTTCATCCTCCAGGTAGTGGGGTTCACAGATCCTTTTTGCACAGTCTACCAATGTTTTTATTGTGCTTCTTTTTTGTCCTGGGTGATGATTGGAATTCTTGCGTGTGTGCGGGTTTTCTGTATACCTTGTTGCCTAACCATTTGTTTGGTTTGCGGATGACTAGGACATCCAAGAATGGCAGTGTTCCTTTCTTTTCTTTTTCCATTGTGAATTGGATATTTGGGTGGATGCTGTTCAGGTGGTTCAGGAATTAGACCAAATCTTCTTCTCCGTGGTTCCAAATGGTGAAAGTGTCATCCACATATCGGAACCATGTTGTGGGCTTTTTGGGTGCTGTCTCCAGGGCTTGCTTTTCAAAATGTTCCGTGTCAAAGTTTGCTATCACTGGGTTCAGGGGGCTGCCCATGGCGACCCCATCTATCTGTTCATACAATTCGTTATCCTACTGGAAGTAGCTTGTGGTGAGGCAGTGTTTGAACAAAGCTGTGATGTCCTCAGGAAATATTTGTTGGATGAGTGCCATAGTGTCCATTATGGAGTCTTTGGTGAACAAGGAGACAACATCAAAACTGATCAGTCTGTTTCCAGGTTTCAGCTTCAGAAATTTCTGAAAGCCTTTGTGGCTGAAGAGCAGGGTATAAATAAATGTTAGTAACAAGACATCAGTGCCATGTACATACTCTCCAACTGTTCTGATTTAGTAGGGACAGTCCCAATTAATCATTTCCAGTCCACTTTTTCAGCTGCTTTTAAATGTCCCAATTTCTCTCTCCCCTCCCACCTTTCCCTCTTTGACCTGGCTTACTTCAGTTGTAAAATGAGTTCAAAGTGCAGAAGTTAGTTTTCAGTCAACTAACTCAGCAGTGAAGAGAAGCGAGGATAGAATCTTGACAGTAGGCTCAAGGAAAAGCTGGATTATTTTTTCATGGCTCCTTCCTATGGAATCCTGGGATTTGCAATTTAGTGAGGCACCAGCACTCTTTGGCAGGGAAGGCTAAAGGCCTTGTAAAACTACAGATCCTAGGATTTCATAGGAAGGAGCCATGGATTTGGCCCTATATTTTATCTGTGAAATATTTGGGGGATGTATGTAGTCTTTCCCTTCTCTGTGCATATCCTCAGGACTGCGCCTCCAACAGTGTATTTTGATCAGATGGTTGGTTTCTTTTTGTCCAGTAAATAGAGCAAAAATTTCAGCTTCAGAAATTTCTGAATTTATATTTCAAATAGTCGCTGAAGCAGGCCTTTGACAGCATATATAGGCCAAAACACCTTGAGCTTTTTTACTAATAAAAACATCAATCCATTAAGCAACTTGAAGTGTGCCTCCGGTTTCCTATGCAGATTTTATTGAGGACTCACTGGTTTTTGCTTCCCTGTAGAAATATAAAGGGTGATTGTGACAATGTGCTAATGTTAGGAACTTTACATTACTATTAATCTTGGTTAACTTCTCTGTTATACAGTCAGTCCTCTATATCCACACATTTTACATCCACGAATTCAACCAACCACAGGTCAAAAATATTCAGGGGGGGGGGATTCCAAAAAGCAAACCTTATTGTTCACCATTTCATATAAAGGACAACATTTTACTACGGCATTGTATTTAATGGGATTTGAGCATGCATTAATTTTGATACGCACAGGTGGGTCCTGCAACCAACCCCCAATGAATATCAGGGGCCCACTGTACTAGTAATTGCCACTGTGAAATGTTTTGTTTTGTTTGTTTTATGAATTGTATGCTGTTTTTGAATTTCCTCATTTGAACAGTTTTGATACATTTAAGACTAGAGCCCTGGTGGTGCAGTGGTTAAATGCTAGCACTGCAAGTCACCATGTTGCAAGTTCAATTCCAGCGGGCTCCAAGGTTCACTCAGCCTTCCATCCTTTCGTAGGTCGGTAAAATGAGGACCCGGCTTGTGGGGGCAATTAGCTAACACACATTGGAAACTGCTTAATGCAGTGTAGATGTGTAAATTGCTATTGCTTAAAACCATTTGTAAGCCGATCTGATAGCCTTGTGGCTGAAGAGCGGGGTATAAACAAATAAATAAAATATATTTTAAAAGATCTGCTTAGATTTAACCAAATTCCTCCCAGCATAATGGAGCAAAGAGCTTTAAATCCCCCCTCCTCCATGTAAAACTGTCCACGTGGCCAGTGCACAATAGTTTGAGTTTTATTGCAGGCTCACTCATTGTTCTGGTAACATCCTCAGCTTCTTATAAGTCAAATACAGTTGCCCCTCCACATTCGTGAACTTAGCATTCACAGTTTTGCATATTCATGGATTTGGGAGGGCCCGCGCCCTCCCAAAATTGCAACAAGGGGCCTCCGAAGGCTCCGTGAAGGCCCTGGGTGGGAGGGGGGAGGGACGGGGAGGCCTCCACGGACCCTCCGAAGGCTCCGTGAAGGCCCTGGGAAGGAGGGGGAAGGGCTGGGGAGGCCTCCACGGAGTACTTTTAAGTACTTTTAAGTGTTTCTGAGTCCTTTTTATTCTAGAAATATAACTTGGGGAAATTGTGTGGTGGTTATCTTAAGCTTGCATAATGAAATCAATATGCGTCTGCTGTATATGTATTTTAAACAAAGAAACTGCTGATTTACTGTGCTTTCTAAGGAGGTTAATAGCCATCCGTTTTATGGCTGCCTGTCTTGTAAGGTACTTCCAGTAAAGCACGGGGGGGGGGGAGATTGCTAAATGTTCAGTACTCCCAATATGGCAGAGAAGGCTAAAGGCCTTGAACAACTACAAATTCCATGATTCAATAGGAAGGAGGCATGGTGAATAATCCTGTTTCAAACTGGATTATTTGTGTAGTGTTGATTTGGCCATAATCTCACCCTTCCCAGTAGACCCAGGCAAAAGCAAACTGCTGCAATTTCCTTTAGTTTGTCCATTCTTCCTCATTAGTAACTTGACCACTCAGCCAAATTGACTACACTCTGATGTTGCTTGGCCATATACAGTATGTCCCAGATTTCATATAATAAACTGTTGGAGGGTCTCTCTCTCTCTCTCTGGCTTTTCTTAGGCTCTGTGGCAAACAAAGATTCAGGAAGGACTCATCCCGTGCTTTCTTCAAGCGCGCTGATGACTGAAAAGGCCAATCTGAGATAAACAAGTCTGGTTGTAGAAAGCACAGCAGAAGGTCTCCTTGGGTGATGTTTCCGGGTTGTGATTCTTTCTGCATTGACGTTTCTCTTCAAGACTTGTTCAACGTGAGCTCTCAAATAAGGCTGCAGCATTGTGGCTAGTGTGTCTGCATGCTTCCCAATGTGAGGCCAGGGCGGATCATTGTTGGTGATCAATTTGGCCGAGCCTGAGATGTTGTTTCAGGGAGTCCTTGTATCGCTTTTTTGGAGCACCCTTATGCTGACCTGTGGCAAGTTCACTGTAGAGTACTATTTTGGGGAGGCAATGGTCCTCCATCCTAGAAACGTGCCCTGCCCAGCGCAGCTATGTTCTCAATATCATGGCCTTAATGCTGGTGATCCTGGTACGGAGGTGTGAAAGAGAGATGTCCTGCCTTGGTGCCATTAAGAGGTGATGCTCCATGCTGATACATTTCAAGCTCCCAGATTCTTTTCTTCCTCACATCCACTCTGTCTTTCACCACCTAAAGCGCACCAGCTTGCCTCCAAATTCTGATGCCAAATTTACTCTACCAGATACCACAGGATTCTATTTCCATTCATCACCTTTATACTTCTCACCTCCCTTTGCCCCTCACCAAATTTCTTCTTCTAACATTGAACTGCCTCTTTCCCCAATATTTTCTAATTCCTTAGCAACAATTGCCAGAAGTCATTCATTCTCTCCTCATTCCCTTCTCCTTTATTTATTTACCTTTCTTGATGCATTTATTCCCCACCACTCTTGACAAATAGCCACCAAAAAGAAGTTTATAATATAATTAAACAAATATACATTTTAGTCAATATGACAGATACAATGCAAAATGTAAAACTTCCATGTAGTACATTAAACATAAAACAAGCAACACTAAGAAACAGCACAGCTCAGATTAACAAAGATTAAACACAGCTGATCTGCCATACATGTATCCAGGCAATACAATGGATAATGATGTCAGATGTATCTACCAAGGTAATGCGTATTGCAAGTGCTGAACCAACAGATGTTTTCCCAGTCCAAAAAGACAAAGCAATGCCATCTACAACATCATGCATAAGACCTCAGTTTATCACCTGATGTGACTGTTGTCTTAATGTAATGTACTTAATAAAGTACAGGAAACGTTTTAAAGTATGCCTACTCCTGAGGAAGATTGTGTGCATTCCAATAGGAACCAATAAGTATTTTTAAGTTGAGAGGGTTCAACATCGACAAGCAGGTCATTTTTTTCTTTACTCCATGCACGTATGTTTATACAAAACATTGAAAACACAATACTGTACATTGTATTAAAACAATCCTCCTCTTCATTATCATCTGACTGAAGCTAGTAACAATCTAAGTACTGTGGAAGCAGTAGCAAAATAATGAGCATGCAGTATGCTTCTGGTTAATAATTCTTACAGGGGCTCAACTGTATAGGAATTCTGGTGGTCCAATTTTTCCTGATCATTTTTGGTGGGAAGCTCAGTTCCCCCAGTTTCCTTCCTCATTCTGGGGTCCATGCTCTGTAACCTAGTTTCTATACTTTTACTTCTTTTGCCAAATGTTTAACTTCTTTGGGAAGCTGACATACTGTACTGATTAACCTCACTGCATTTGAATACAGGTCTAATCCCTTCCCACTAGATATTTATTTGGTGTTAGACTGTTAAACATCATGTAGCATCTTACAGGGCCTACCCCACCATTAGACAAAGTGAGGCAGCCAGTTCAGGCAGCTGATGCTGCAATGTTGGGACCAATGTCAAGGTGTTAAGAGCTGGATGTGCAATGAGACCATCTCTGTGTCCCCAGACCTAGCCAACTATCCTCAGGTATGTTGGACACTGTGCCCTTACCACTATTGAATTAACATTCATCTGTCAATCTCATCAGCTTCTGTAGGGGCAGGAAACATAACCTTGTTCTTTGCCACTAACTGGGAACTTTTTTTAGCCGCCTCCATCCTGGCCACCCTGTTGTTCTTATGTGTCAAGTCAACTTCAGCTTATGGTGATCATATCATAGGGTTTTCTTGGTATGATTTGTTCAGAGGAGGTTTGCCATTGTCCTCCTCTAAGGCTGAGAGAGTGTGACATACCCAAAGTCACCCAGTAGGTTTACATGGGTGCAGGGGGGATTTGAACCCTTGTCTCAAAGATTCTTTCTCTAACACTCAAACTACTAGGCCATGTTGGTCTAACCCTGTCCCACTGATATATTTTAAAAACTGTGCATCTGTGGAATAATCTTCCTTTGGACCTCCATCTGGAGGAGGATCTTGCCCATTTCCATAAGAGGTTGAAGACCTTCCTCTTTGATGCACCAGATTAAACTGCTGAGATGGGAAGTGGCTGGTGGGATGTTGGGGATTTTATGTATGTTTAAAATGTTATTTTTTTGTTTTTGTCTTTGACTATATATGTTTGGTGTTCTGCCCTTTGGTGGAAAGGGCAGCATTATAAATAAATATTATTATTAACCACCAGTCTGTGACAAACAGGGGAATGTTAGGCTGATGGTGATGACTTCAGCATAGTTAGGGTGTGTATACCCTATGTTAAACAATTTAAAATTATGTTTTTGAATAAAGACAGTTCTGTGACTTGTAAACATTTTGCATAGTTCCACACTTTCTCTTATTTTATTTAAATTATTCTTCACTGTTTGCTCTTTTGCATGATTTACTCTCTTAGCTGTGGTGAAAGGTGGGGAACTAGGCAGGGCACTAAAGTCTCACCACCAATATTGGGACATCTTACGATATCTCAATGAGGCTTACTTAGAATGTCCCATGGATTTCCACCCTTAACCTTTGGGATTTTCCAGCAGTCATTGCCTACATGTTTTCAAGATTATCTTCACAGACAGCATCACTCTTTGTATTTCCACAGAATTTGTGGTAACATCCCAAGCATTATCATTGAATGCAAAACTGGGTAACCTGCAGACCTTGTGATGTTCTTGAACTATAAATCCCACCTGACCAGTCTAGCCAATGTTGGATCATGTTTGGAGAAATACAGTACTGTAATTCATCAATATCTGGAGGGCTAAAAATTTTTACCCCTGGTTTAACACATATTTTAAAGGTCTTGATTATCTAATTCTCATAAGTGTTGTTGATACAATGACAGAAAATTCATCTGCAGAATATTCATGCAGCATCCTTGGAGAAATAAACAGGTACAGTGCCTTTGGAAGCACCTGTTGTTGACCCATTATTGATCCATTATTACTGCTGTTCCCAAATTTGCAAGCAGGAACAACAATGAGGAACAGCAGTAGCAGCAATGCTAGCCACTGCCATGCACTCACTTGCTTGACCTCCCTCTGTGGTCCTGTTTGGCCCGTTTCCCCTGCCACCCAAAGTTAGATTGATTAAGTGAATAGGCAACATGACTCCTCTCTTTTCCACACTATTTACTGGCTTCCCCAGTCTGTTATACATAAGGAGAAAGGAACTGAATGACAAGAAAGGTTGCTCCTTGCCACCTACATCACATGCTAACTGATCTGAACAGAAAAGTAGGTAATTAAGCAATAGTTGGTGCTGGTACAGAGTATCAGAAGCAGGAACTGCCTGTCTTTCCCCTTCTTTGGTGGCGATTTGGACAAGCAAATGGAGGTCATAACTGAGGGGTTGTCTAGTTGGTGAAAAAATTCCTCATGTAATTCCAGGAGAATTCCATTTGTCCTAATGAGATCCCACATTGAACTGCGGTATTCAAAAGGAAAGAGGACAAAACCCACAAAAACTACACAAGAAAAGACTTTGGGACTTTTCCCAAGTTTTAAAAAAAACTGCAGGGGAAATGTGCACTCCTGCTCATTAGGACAACTGAATTGCATTCCCAAAGTGGGTAGCTGATTGGTTGGATGTGTGTGGGGAAGGAGCTTGCCAGCAAGGCAGCACCCAGAACCGCTATGTTGGCTTTTCGCTGTAGTGATCATGTGCTAAGGTGACAAAACAGTCTTTTTGTTTGTTTAAGCAGAAGGTCGCACTTCCGCACCTTGGATATGATTGTTTTTTTTTTTAAAAAAAAATACTTTTCAGCGGCATCAACGTGGAAGAATAAAAATCCGGGTAATTCACTATGCCCACCATCTTGATTCACAGGTCTGCCCGTTTGAACAGAAAACATGGATAGTTTCGCATACCTGCGATCTTGAAAAAAAATATTGGAAACAAATGAAAGCTGCTGTTGATTGGTGTTACTGTGCACGAATCCACATTTTATTGCCTCCTATAGACAAGCTCTGAGAGAAAGTTCCATTGCATTACTGGGGCCCACAGTGGATGGGGTGTCTTGAATAGCCTGCTGCCACCACTACCAAGAGCCTGACAACTGTGCAGATGATAGCAGTGCCAGTGAGGCCAGTCTTTATTTTATTGCCAAGCTCATTAATACAGGTAAAGTTTTTTCAAGCAGCAGTCTTTGCACAAAAAAATATTCTGCTCTCTCCATTTCCTCCTGGTTCTGTGTGGGTGTACGAATTGAAAAAGCTTCCTTGTGCAGATGTTTTGTTTCAGAGTAAGGCTGAATTCACTTGTGCATTCTTAAACACTTAAACTACTGCTGATACTGATTTCTGATATATATCCACACACAGCCCTGTTTAATCTCTGGTAAATCTGGCAAGTTTGGAGGAAAGCCTTCTCAATTTCACCAGTAGTTCCTCAGTTTCTTCTTTAACTGCACAGTCATGGGAAGAGTGGATGAAAATTTGGATTAGTTGAAGATAAAATCTAGCACTTTTTGACTTGAGTTAACCTTAAATATTGCCATTTCCATTACTTAAATGATGGACTGATTCATAAGAAATATGTGAAGGATGTTAAATTATGCATCAGCATTATTTTTCATTTTCAAACTGAATCTGTTTTCATTTTCAAATTGAATTTTCCATAAGCCCACATCAACTCACTGAGTTTCTCAAACATCACTCTGCTTTACCTGAAAACAACGCTATCCTTGGATTATTGTTTTCAGAATAACAATTTGCAAAAACCTATATTACATTCTTCTCATTCTCTTAATGTAAAGTATTTTGTAGATGTCAGTATATCACAGTACTAGAATAACTAGAAAGGAGAGCTCTTCAGACAAAAGACATAGAAATTCTCTATTCTTATCATTTTTATTGCTCAAAAATAATAAGGGGGTACAAAATGCATCTGAACTAGAAATACCTGAGGAAAGTGTTGAAAAATCAAAATTAGATGGAAAAATAAAATCAGTTTGAAAATGAGCATTCAATTGCCTAAGAGAAACTGTTTAGACATGCTTATTGAACATTTCCAAAAGCTGCACTTCAGATTTTACATCTGAGTTTCCCTTTATGCCCCACTATTAATTGTCACTGTACAAAATCAGGTGTGGGGAGGAGGTTTGTCATACAGTGCGTGATATTTTTTTCATACTAGGTGACAGATAAGTTTCTCACAGCTGAGAAGTAATGCTCAACTTGATCCCTGTGTTGCTTCTTCTAATCTTTGTTAAAAGTTTTTAAAAAGCGGGGGGGAGGGGGGAGAGAAAATTATTTAAGCATGTGCCTATAGCTGTAGAGCTTAAAACAAAGGGTTTGAGAAGTACTCCGCCTGAAATATTTTCAATAATAGCATTATCTCTTTTAGCACTGTCTCTCATTAAATGAATTACTGAGTTAATTCTGGAATTAAATTTATGCTGAAAATCCAACTTAAGCTAAAAATCAATTTAAATAAGTTGCCTTTTTGGTTAGAAAATTTCTGACTTATTTTGACTAACTGCTTTTATGTCATGGAAACATGCAGTTTTATCATACCTTTTTAAGCATGCACATTTTAGCATGAAGCATTTTAATATGAAATTATTCAGGTTTTTATTTTACATGGAATGCTCCATAATTGATATTTTGGAAATTTAGCACTACTGTATTCTAAACATGTCCAGAAATCTGAAGGAATTTTTATCACAAAAACTCACTGGTGCAAGCCTCTGCTATGCTATCAAACGTGTAAATTAAGGATACCCTCCAACAGTCTAGCAGAATTCTGGGAACTGTAGTCCAAAATAACTTTTTCAAGTCCAGGATAGTTCATTTCTTTAAGCTTTAACTCACTAATTAACTAGTTAACTTTTGCAACTACAGTTGTCCCTCCGTATCCATGGATTTGATATCCATGGATGTAAGTATTCATAGCTTGAAAATATTTGTTAAAAAATATTAATTCAAAAAGCAAACCTTGATTTTGCCATTTTATATAAGGGACACCATTTTGCTGTGTCATTGCATATAATGGGACTTGAGTATTCATGGATTTTGGTATCCATGGGGGTCCTGGAACCAAATTCCAGTGAATATGAAGGGACAACTGTAGTATACTGGTATTGAAAATAAAACTTGTCTAACAACAAAAGAAAGAACATGCCAGAGAAGGTGAAAATAGTTATTACTTAACTGACCAATTAATTTAAATATTTACATTTAATATTTAAATATTTGTGTCATGGCATTAGATGTAAATATTTATATCTAAAAATCTCAGGATAGCATACAATAAAATAAACTTGACCAATTTAAAATAGTAATAACTAATTTAAAAATACTATATACATATTAAACAAATTAATAAGTTAAACCAGAGCAGTTTAAAACACACCACCAAAGATGCCAGCCACAGATGCAGGTGAAACATCAGGAATAAACTCTTCTAGAACACGGCCTCACAGCCCAGAAAACCCCCACAAAAAAACTATAGTTTAAAACCAGTTTGAACCATTTAAAACTACTGTACATAAAATTATGCACAAATGTATAGATTTGTATAAAATCGATCAGAGCCCAGTCCTTAGTAAAAAGCCATGTTGCTAAAATGACAACATTGGTAACAGTTAGAGGATATTCCACAGCTAGGGAGTCACAGTATTGAATATCTTCTCCCATATCCTCCCATAGTGTATCTCCCCAACTGATGGGGCAAAAAATTTGTTCCCAGTTGCACCAAAGGAGTGACAGAGCAGAAAATAACATATCTACTTGCTGTCTGACAGTCACATAAACGGTAAAGTAAAAGAATCACAGAATCAGAGAATCAGAGAATTGTAGAGTTGGAAGAGACCACAAGGGCCATCCAGTCCAACCCTCTGCCAAGCAGGAAATCATAGAATCATAGAATTGCAGAGTTGGAAGAGACCACAAGGGCCATCCAGTCCAACCCCCGGCCATGCAGGAAATCACGATCAAAGCATCCCCAACAGATGGCCATCCAGCCTCTGTTTAAAGACCTCCAAGGAAGGAGACCCCACCACGCACCGAGGGAGTGCGTTCCACTGCCGAACAGCTCTTACTGTCAAAAAGTTCCTCCTCATGTTGAGGTGGAATCTCTGTTCCTGGAGCTTGCATCCATTGCTCCGTGTTCCAATCTCTGGAGCAGCAGAAAACAAGCTTGCTCCATCCTCAACATGACACCCCTTCAAATACTTAAACAGGGCTATCATATCGCCCTTCAACTGTCTTTTTTCCAGGCTAAACATACCCAGCTCCCTAAGTCTTTCATCATAAGGCATGATCAACATCATGATCAAGGCATTCCTGACAGATGGCCATCCAGCGTCTGCTTAAAAACCTCTAAGGAAGGAGACCCCACCATGCTCTGAGGGAGTGTGTTCCACTGCTGAACAGCTCTTACTGTCAGAAGGTTCCTCCTAATGTTGAGGTGGAATCTCTGTTCCTGGAGTTTGCATCCGTTGCTCCGTGTTCTAGTCTCTGGAGCAGCAGAAAACAAGCCTGCTCCATCCTCAATGTGACACCCCTTCAAATACTTAAACAGGGCTATCATATCGCCCTTCAACTGTCTTTTTTCCAGGCTAAACATACCCAGCTCCCTAAGTCTTTCATCATAAGGCATGGTTTCCAGACTTTTCACCATTTTAGTCGCCTCCTCTGGACACGCTCCAATTTGTCAATACTGTATCCTTTTTGAACTGTGATGCCCAGAACTGGACACAGTATTCTAGGTGAGGCCTGACCAAGGCAGAATAGAGTAGCACTATTACTTCCCTTGATCTAGATACTATACAGTACTTCTATTGATGCAGCCCAAAATCGCATTGGCCTTTTTAGCTGCCACATCACACTGTTGACACATGTTCAACTTGTGGTCTACTAGGACTCTTAGATCCCTTTCACACCTAGTCTCATTTAGCCAAGTCTCCCCATCCTATATCTATGCATTTCGTTTTTCCACCCTAAGAGGAGTACCTTACATTTCTCTGTATTGAATTTCATTTTGTTAGCTTTGGCCCAGCCTTCTAGTCTATTCAGGTCATTTTGAATTTTGATCCTGTCCTCTAGGGTATTAGCTACTGCTCCTAATTTGGTGTCATCTGCAAATTTAGAATCATAGAATCATAGAATTGTAGAGTTGGAAGAGACCACGAGGGCCATCCAGTCCAACCCCCTGCCACGCAGGAAATCTTGATCAAAGCATCCCTTAATAATTAACTATTAGTTGAATTTAAAATAATTACTGGAGTACACTATAGAGGGGAGAAATGGAGATTATAAATCTTAAGGTGGAGAAAATAGGAAAAGGGAAGAAAGGAGTGTCTGATATTGAGTCAAGCAATAATGCTTGGAAGTTGAAATAGAATTAATTGTTTAATCTGGGATCTCCCTATCTTACATTAACTAATAATTTTGGGTTCTATAAGCTATCTTAAATTGATAAGATTATAATTATAAGTGATAATTGATAATTGGTGTTTGATATTTAACTTTTGATACTTGAATTAAGATTTGATATTTCATATTTGGGATTTGCGAATTCATGTTCGAGTTTTGAGATTCAATTTTTGATATCTGAGACTTGACATCAGATTTTGTCAACTGATATTTGAGAATTGATACTGGGATAGGAAATTTGAGAAATTTTGAAATTAAGTCTAACTGAGAACTTGAAATCAAAGTGAGGATTTTGAAACCAATTTAAAATTGATATTTAAAACAAAGAGAACTACCCAACATTTTGAATAATGCCCTAATTCTGTCATCCAAGTCATTGATAAAGATGTTGAATAGCACTGGGCCCACTGTGGGCACCCCACTGGTCACATCTTTCCAAGACAAAGAGGAGCCACTGAGGAGCACCCTTTGGTGATATAAATAAAGGAGAGGTTGAAATGTGAGAAGGAAGGGTGGAAGGAAGAGTTTCTTAATGTATACAGCTCTTTGGAAATAAATTTGGAATGAGGGCCATGAATTAACGTGGACTCAAGAGGGGCTTCACCTATTCACTGAATATGCAACAGCAATAATAAAAACCTGAAGAGTGGTTGTAAATCCTTTCTACATAGTTCCACTTATTAGTATTAGCAGCTGCTACAAAATCCCTTCAGTTTGCAACATAATATCACAGTACATTGTTATAGTACTGTTGCTCCACCTTAACCAGAGGGCTGCCTCCTGTGGAATCTTGGGATTTGCAGTTTAGGGAGGGATATTTAGAATTCTCAGCTAGAGAGCTCTGAGGCTTCACTAAACTACAACCCCAGAATTTTACATGAGGCAGCCATAGCAGTTAATAGCAGTTAAAGTGGAATAATAGCACTATAACATTGTAGTGTGATAAAGTGAGTCAGAGCATTGGTCCAGCTAGCCCAGTACTTGTCCGCTCTGACTGGCAGTCGCTCTCTTGGAGCCCATTCACATTACACATTTATAATGCTATTCCTTAATGGCCATGGTTCCAGTTCAGGGAGGGACATTTAGAATTCTCAGCCAGAGCAGTCCGGTGCCACCCACCTCACTACAAACCCCAGGATCCCATAGGATGGAACACTATCACAGTTTAAAGTGGAATCATAGCACTATTACTGTGTAGGGTGAATAAGCCCCTAGTTTCAGTCAGGATTCTCTCATAACTCTACCTGGATATTTCTGGTAGTCCCCCATCTGTTTACTAATCAGGCCCCATCATGCTTGGCTTCCTAAATTGAAGAGATTGGGTGATAGATTTGTCAGTCAATTATTTAATTCCCCCAAGTAAGAGGGAACTTATAGCACAGTTGTTCTTAACCTTTTCTTTACTAGGGACTCCCTTTAAATATATTTTGTTTCCATCGACCTCCAAGACTTAACTCAAGATTTAAAATGATGATGATGATGATGATGATGATACAAATACACCATCCATTCAAGTTTCCCTTAGAAGCACTGGAGGGGGAGGGGAGACATTTCTCCTGCTTCTTACTGCAAGTTTGTGGCTGGAGCAGATTCAGTGGCAATGTGCAAGCCAAACCAGCCAGTGTAGGATATATTGTTATTTATATTGAGCAGATTGCAGCAGAGCCCCAGTGCAACATGAGCTTCTGGTACAAAACAGGACATAAAACATGCAGGAAGCTCCAGTAAAGTTATAAAGCAGAACTTATGTTTATTATGGCAGAGAATACATCTTAGATAGGAAAAATAGATAAATAGGAGATAGTTATCTGATTTTGGGTAAAAGCGTCCCTAAGGCTGACTCTCATACATGCATGATGGTTTCTAGCTTCTTGCTTCTGAGACAAAGGTTTGTAAAACACTAAAACATCTTGGAGCAAAGTGGGAGGAAGTGACCTCTGCATGCAAGCAGGAAGTAAACACAGATCAGGGACACACAGACAGAATTGTAAACAAGAGTTGATGCTTCTTCACATCCAACAGCCAGCCAGCTTTTGCTTTTGCTCCTGTCCCATGGCCACTCCACTACAGGGAGGAGATGGGCTGAGCAGCCTTCAAGCCTTCATGGACCCTATGTGAGGACATTGCGGACCCCTGGGGGTCCCCGAACCCCAGGTTAAGAACCACTGTTGTAGCCCTTCAGATGTTGCTGGGCAGCAGATCCCAGCATTCCTCACCATTCAAAATGTTGACTAATATTATCACACTAGTGTACTCTGTTATAGTGCTATCATTCCACTTTAACTTCTCTGGCAGCCTCCTGTGAAATTCTGGGGTTTGTAGTTTAGTGAGGCCTAAGAGCTCTCTGGCTGAGAATGCTAAATGCCCATCTAAACTGCAAATCCCAGGATTCCATAGGAGGCAGCCAGAGCAGTTACAGTGGAATAATAGTCCTGTAACAGTGTAATGTGATAAATAAAAGGCTGGTGGCACCAGGGCCGGTTTAACCTGTCTGCCAAATCAGCATTGGCAGGGGGCCCTGAGGTCAAGAGGGGGCCCCGAGGTCAAGAGAGGGCCCCGTGTTGGCCTCCTTAATCTGACGAAGGAACAGCCAGGAGACAGCCGGGAGGAGCCCCCTCTTACCCTCCTCCTCCAAAAACCTCCTGCTGGCTTTTTTTTAAAAAACAAACAAAACAGCCTCTCCAAAACTAAAGAGAAAGAGAAAGAAACAGCAGCCCTCCGTGGCAGAAGCTGGAGGGAGAGGCACATCGGAGAGGGTGAGTGTGTGTGTGTGAGAGAGAGACAGGGAATTTGAGGGTTGTCACATGGGCAAGAAAGAAAGGGCTTCTTTCTTTCTTGTCCATGTGCCTTCAAGTCATATGGGGGCCCCAAAGTAAAGCATTGCAGGGGGCCCCAAAATTCCTTAAACCGGCCCTGGGTGGCACTTACACTCCCTCTTAACAAGTTCTGAAGGGCCAGACCTCCGTGGACCGAAGAGTAAATCCTATTGAATTCTATGTGACTCAGGATTAGCCTATAAATTGTACTTTTTAAAAAATCTGTCTGTTTAAATAAAAATCATATTTTTTAAAAAATCTGTCTCTTTGAAGAAGGTGCATGGCTCTCCATGACAGGTTGTGACTAAAGGAGGAGCAGGGGCTAAGAAGACTGCGATCCAGAGAGCAGAAAGAAAGCTTCCTTCCCTGGCTTTTGTTCTCAAAATGGACAGCAAAGGTATAGAAAGCAACGTCCGGTAAACTCTGTGAAATAAAAGATTATTTTGTGGGGCTCTGTCACCCTCACCTGTTTTATTATTATTATTATTATTATTATTATTATTTTATTACAGTTGTCCCTTCATATTCGCTGGGGTTTGGTTCCAGGATCTCCCGTGGATACCAAAATCCATGAATACTCAAGTCCCATTATATGCACTGGCATAGCAAAATGGTGTCCCTTATATAAGATGGCAAAATCAAGGTTTGCTTTTTGGATTATTTTTTTTTAAAAAGAATATTTTCAAGCCATGAATACAGTTGTCCCTTCATATTCGCTGTGGTTTGGTCCCAGGACCCCCGTGACTACCCAAGTACCCATTATATACAACGGCATAGCAAAATGGTGTCCCTTATATAAGATGGCAAAATCAAGGTTTGCTTTTTGGATTATTTTTTTTAAAAAAGAATATTTTCAAGCCGTGAATACAGTTGTCCCTTCATATTCGCTGTGGTTTGGTTCCAGGACCCCCGTGACTACCCAAATACCCATTATATACAACGGCATAGCAAAATGGTGTGCCTTATATAAGATGGCAAAATCAAGGTTTGCTTTTGGGATTATTATTTTTTTAAGAATATTTTCAAGCTGTGAATATAGTTGTCCCTTCACATTCGCTGGGGTTTGGTTCCAGGACCCCCGTGGATACCAAAATCGGTGAATACTCAAGTCCCATTATATGCAACGGCATAGCAAAATGGTGTCCCTTATATAAAATGGCAAAATCCAGAATATTTTCAAGCCGTGGATACTTAAATCCGTGGATGCCAAATCCGTGGATACGGAGGGACAACTGTATTATACTTTTCTGGCACCAATGCGCCCATGCTTGATGGAGGAAAGGAGGAGGAGGAGGCAAGCAAGCCCGAACCGATCAACCTGGTGACGAAGGACTTCCGAGCAACCCACGGGCGGAGAGAGCGCGGCACCCGTCTGGGCACCTCCCTGGCCCGCAGGCGCCCAACCCTCCCGCCGCCGGCCGTGGCCGTTTCCCACCCTCCCTGCCTCGGGCGGCTCTTTCTTTTACTTCCCCCGCCGCCGTTGCTGAAAAACGTCAGTGGGAATTTCCAGCTAGGAAGTGAGAGGGAGGGAGGCGAAGGTGCGGGAGAGGAGGGTGAAAGCAAGCGTGGGGCTGGCTTGCGCGCCTCGGTGGGAGACCCAACAGCCTGGCGGGGTCGGCTTGGAGGAACCGGTGAGTTGAGACAGAGAGTTGGGGAGGGGGACGAGTGGGGGAGAGGGTGGGTGGGCAGAGAGGAAGGCAATTGGAAGTCCGGGCAGACCCTCCACCACAAGAGGGACGGCTGGCCAGGCTTCCCCTGCCTTCTTCTTCGCTTGTTTTCATTTTCACACGAACAGGAGCCACCACCAGTCAAGTCAGTTCCTCTTGACCCGCTCGATCCTTTGGACATGGCGCTTTTTCTGACCGACTTGGGACGTCGTTTCCTTTCCCCCCCACCACCCCAAGTTCTTCTGAATTTACGCTTCTATTATTATTATTATTATTATTATTATTATTAATACTGCTTCTTTCGGCGAAAGAAGTTCCTCGTGGTGGTGGACCCCAGTTCCTCCCTCTTTCTTTCTTTCTTTCCCGCCTCCCCAGTCCCCACAGCCAGGAGGATTTCGGAACCAAGGAATACCATTCCGGCTCCTCAGGTGAGCCCGGGGTGAGGAGGGGCGCCGCCTTCACACGACCCTGAGGAGAGGCTGGAGGAAGCCTCTCTCTCTCTCTCTCTCTCTCTCTCTCTCTCTCTCTCTCTCACACACACACACACACACACACGTACGTACGTGCGCGCGCGTTTTTTAGCGCCACGCGGGAATGGTTATGAAGTCAGGAGGAAAACAGGAGGCGTTGGGGCTAATCTTATATAGGAACAAGTAGGTAACCTCTGTTGTTTTTCTTCCGGTAAGTTCAGAGAGAAAAGGCTCTGTCGCACTTTCAGAACTAGTAGATTGTTCGCCTCTTTCGTGAGTGAGCAAAGTGAGTGAACTCCGAGAAAGCTGAGGGAAAGCCTCAGGACACCTGGGAATCCTTAAGGAGCTGTCGACACATGGGTATGTTTAGCCTGTGGAAGGTTAAGAGGGGACATGATAGCCATGTTTTAAATATGTGAAGGAATGTCATACTGAGCATGGAGCAAGCTTGTTTTCTGCAGCTGCAGAGACTAGGACATGGAGCAATGGGTTCAAATTACAGGAAAAGAGATTCCATCTAAACATTAGGAAGAACTTCCTGACATTAAGAGCTGTTGGGCAGTGGAATATGCAGCCTCAAAGTGTGGTGGAGTCTCCTTCTTGGGAGGTTTTTAAACAGAGGTTGAATGGCGCTTGCAGAATGCGCGGGATGAGTCTTTCCTGAATCTTCATTTGCGAAGAGAAGCCAGAGAGAGAGAGAGAGAGAGAGGATGGCCATCTGTCGGGAACGCTTTGATTGTTTATTCCTGCATGGCATGGGGTTGGACTAGATGGCCCTTGTGGTCTCTTCCAACTCCATGATTCTGTGATTCGCAGAAGTCTGGCCCCTCCGCCCAGTTGTTAAACCATTTTTGCCACAGTTGCATTGCAAACTTGCATTTAAAGAGAAGGGGGAAGTAAATTTAAATCACAGTGCAAAAGCATCCAAACTTGCTGGGCATCATCATCATTGTTATTATTCTATTATTATATAGATTTTAACAGGGCTGGACTTCTGAGGAATTATTGTTGAATTGATGTGTTCTGCATTTTTTCTCTCTGCCTTCTCTGTGTGGCACTTTGGTGTTCAACAGCCCTTTCTACTTCCCCATTCCTGTTTAGCCTAGTAACACACAACTTCTCATGTAGTGCTAGGACTCGGAGAGAAGCTTACATGGCAAGGCCTTCCTTCGATGGTACATCCAAGGATCAGAGCTGGCCCTTTTAATTCTAGCAAGGCTCATGTGTGTGTGTGTGTGCGCCTGCCTTCAAATCACCTGTTGACTTACGGTGACCCCATGAATTTCATAGGGTTTTCCTAGGCAAGGAATACTCTGAGGTGGTTTTGCCAGTTTCTTCCTCTGAAATATAGCCTACAATACCTGGTATATGTTGGTGGTCTCTCATCCAAGTACTAAGCAGGGCTGACCCTGTTTAGCTTCCAAGATCAGATGGGTCTGGTGCCTTTAGGGTATTTTGGCCCTGTGTGTATTCTGTGCTAATGTCAAAAGACTGATGTGGAACTGGGCTGATGCTCAGTTGGTGAAACCTCTCCCTCACCACTTCCTCTCTGTTCCAGGAACAGCCTTACCTATTAGATGATGGCTTGTCACAACTGGCATAGGAGCTCTGTCAGGTGGAAAGTTGGCAACACCCCCCCACTTACACTTTATACTTGTTTTGGAAGCAAGAACAGGTACCTGTCATTGGAGTGAAACGGGAAAGAAAAGGCTGTTTCAAACTGCAAAGTGAAAAAGAAGCATTCCAATACTCTGTTCTTTTGAACAGTTTTAAGAAAAATACAGTGGGGCTGACACCACACTACCCAAATAATCCAGTTTGAAACGGGATTGTTTGCCATGGCTCCTTCCTGTGGAATCCTGGGATTTATAGTTTTACAAGGCCTTTCACCTTCTCTGCCAAAGAGTCCTGGCGCCTCACCAAACTACAGTTCCCAGGATTCCATAGGAAGGAGCCACGGCAAATCCAGTTTAAAACTGGATTATTTGGGTAGTGTGGGTTCAACCTTGGTCTTTTTAGTGCCACCAAGGCAGGTAATATTTGAACAAGGTTTTCCACCTGGTAAAGTTGATACTGTCTTTGCACTGCAGGGTACAGAAATCCTAGAGTGGATCAGTCTAAAAGCATATGCATGCAGACTGCATTTCTACCCACTACAGGTTTACCATGCTTGAATCACAATCACCAGGAATATCTAATGAGTTGCAGGTGCAAAGGAGAAGACCAGGGGTTAAATATTCACTGTAGTGTCTCTTGGTCCTCTCCCTGCTTCAGTTTTTCTCTCAGTTGGATGGAAAGTTTTTTAATGTGGATGTGGCCTTCTCCAGATGTGAGGCTTGGGATAATTGTACCATCAAATCCTCTGTACCTGATCCCAAACAGATATCAACCCCTGGAGTGCATCCCAACCACCCACCACCCGCTTCTTGGAAGTAACCACTGGTTGTGGATTGGGTAGCAATGCAGACCAGGCCTATTGTTTCTTTTTTAGCCAAAGTTCAAGTCTGAAATATATTAAGTAATTAAGCAAAGAGGGGCTTTAAGCATGTATGGAGCATGCTTTATTCTCTGGGATGAAGAAAAAGTAATTCAACTCCCAGGGGGACTGGATTTGGGTCCCAATAACATGTTAAGAATTACACACCCTGTGGAGGGAAGTTTGTGATGTCTGTAATTGTAGGACCAATGATTAGTAAAGCACTGAAGTCCTGTTTGACATATTTCAAAAACACACTACTGGAAAACAAATGATACAGTGGGCCCTCTGGAACCCCAGAGGTTTTGTTCCGGGAGCCCCTATGGATGCCAAAAAACGTGGATGGTCAAGCCACATACTATTCAGTGGTAGCAGTGTGAATGCACACACTTCAGCCTGTCCATATTCACAATGATGCCATTGAATAATATGGGGTGTGACAATCCAGAGGCATCCAATCCACCAATTGGAAGCCCCCCAATAGAGGGGGGACCACTGTAATTGCATTTTTAAAAGCCAGGGTTAACACAACATACACAATTTGTAAGCCGCTCTGATAGCCTTGTGGCTGAAGAGCGGGGTATAAATAATAAAATAAATAAATAAATAAATAAAAATAAAGTTTTCTCAGATTAAGACATTTCTTGTTACCTCTTGGTACCTAGATTGTGGTGGTGTTCATGCTGTATGCTGGTTTAAACAGTTTCAGTTGAGATACTTACTTGTACTATTCATGTGCTGTACAAATGGGGAAAAATCAATAATTTGCACAGATGAAAACCAAGATAGAATGGATGTAGGAGAGGACAAAAAGTCCTTAAATGTTGGCTATTATAACTGTTAAATTTCCAAGTGTTTTGTTGGAATGTGTTATTGGAACGTAGCAATCTTTGTGGATGGGTCCCTAGGTTGCTTGTGGTGGTAGCTGGGGGACACAGGAATGAAAGGAGTTAAACTTGCTACGTAAATATCATAAAAGTGTATTGTGATAGGGTGATGAAAAAGTAACTAACTATGTTCATTTATATGTCTTCTGGAAAAAAAATTCCACGTACATGTTTTGGTGGTGGCATGAAGTAATTCATACAGGGAGAAAAATAATTACTGAGTTGTATTGCTATTTCATTGGTTTGTATCCTGAATACAATGTGTCAAAGTAGCTTGAATTCTTCAGTTTTGTTTCTCCATAGCTGTTCTGTGCTGAGTCGCAAGATTAGAATGTGAAGATTTTCTTTAGTTGTCTTTTAATAAAATAAGATTGCTATGGATATTCACTAGTGTGTTTTTTAAAAATTAATGACAGATGCCGTCAACCGACATATGCAATATTATGCAATTTTAGAATTTCCTGTTTCTGCAATTTCATTTTTGCATCAAGTATCATATTTGTTACTAAAAGACATTTTGGTAAAAAGTATTTACCTGTGTCTCTTTCTCTCTCTGTCTGTACTTCTTCGGTCTTTTCAATCAGCAAGATCAAAAGGACAGTGTTTTATCCTCTCCATCTGTAGTAAGCCAAGTTTTTTTTTAAAAAAAAGTGTGAAAAGGACCATTAAACATGGATTCTTCCTGTACAACAGTATGTTTCTTAACAGAACACCTTTATGATCTTCCTAAAAAAAAACCCCATGGTCTACTTACAAAACACATTTTTAAATTAGTGAGGGGAGAGAGCAAAATACACAATTGGAGCGGATACTAACACGTGAATGTTTGAGAAATCTGGATTAAGACTTTGACAACAAAGGTGGTTCTTCCCTCTTTCCTTTTTATCATGCTGAGTAATTTGGTTTACAAGGCCAAATTACCAAACCATTTAGCAAGGAGCTGTATAAAGGACCCGCTCCGTACCCTGCAGTTTCCACTCATCCAGTGGCGCGCAGAAGTCTGGGGTATGTGTTGTCATGATGTACTGCATTACAAAAAAACCCATCACGACCTGGAACTTACTGTCTTGTATAGTTACATATGCATAGTGAAAAAAATCAGGGTGCATTTGTATATATTGACAGTATGATCTTATAAGGACAGTACTTACAGAAAGAGGTTGTGGGCCACCAAAATTCTCTTAAAACAGTAGTGCATCAAAGCCTTTGAATGGTCATAAACAGATTGTGAAAGGATGGCCTTCTCTGGGGATGGTTATTCCTCTACATATGCTTTTCAAGGGTGTTCTGTCTCATTGCTTTATGTATTATGGGTTACAAGCCTATCTTCTATGATTGTCTAGTCTCTTTTTAATGTACAAAGTTGTCATGGCTCTGTGTTGTACGTAGATGCTTGGATATGAACATTGGAGGAAACAAATCCCCTCATGTCCTCTTTGCAAGCTTTCTGGAAGTAAATGGCTGGCATTGCTGGGACTATTAAGTAATGTAGGCAATTGGTTGTGATAGAATTAATTTTGAATGCTCATGTGCACAGAGGTAGTTTTCAAAGAAGTAGCCATGTTAATCTTTTGCAGCATAAAAAGGAGGAAGAAAGGGGGAGAAAAAAGAAATGTGGCAGCACTTTTCATTTTTGGCTAACTGGTTTTTATTTTTGTGTGAGCTTTCATGGATATACATATGCACTGAGGTTTTTGAGGGGTAATATGGAGATCCAATTTTGCAGCCAATATATCTTTTAGATATTCTGTCTCTCTTCTTTACTGACCAACCTTTCTTAGATATTCTGTCTCTCTTCTTTACCGACCAATCTTCCTGGTTATCACTGAATTCTCCTGCCTCATGTGGTACACATGCTCTTTTTTTATATATTGGTTTCTTATCCCTGCTGCTGCTCATTGCACTATGGCTCATTGGCAAGAAGAGGCTGTGCACGCTATCCTTCAGTACCCCATGCACCAGTGCCACAGAACTCATTTGGTTTGTGTGACTCCCTGGCTTTTAAGGTGGGTTCAGGTTATCAGGGCAGGATACAGGGGTCAGTTACACAACAGTGTTTATCCCGGGGAGAATCGAGATATCGTCATCTTGAATCTGTCTCGTATTGTTCCCATGATTTGTCCCAGGTAGCAAAAGTCTCGGATTTTTGTGATTGGTGTTTACACTTATCACCATCCCAGGAGAGGGGCACACAGCAGAGCTGAATTATGATTGGTTGGACCTTGGAGGGCATGGGCTTGCAAGGGAAGCCTGGCAATTCAGGATCCGATATTTTTGTATTGCCCTCTGTAGGGTCCTCGACTGCCTCCCATGCAGGATCTCAGCCAATGTCTTTAATACAAAATACACCGTTTCTGTGCAAAAATGCTGGGTTTTGTTTTACTTTCCTTTGCTTTTCAAAAAATAGTTTTCCTTACAAATGAACTTTTTTCCCACCCCCCAAAAAAGGTCCCAAATTGTGAAAAAAGTTGCAGTGGCTGAGCATATTTTGAACAAGTTGTCTAAATGCATTGAGACACTTTTTTTGGCCAAGGATAAGAGAGCATTTGTGAGTATTCTTTACACTCCTGTGTATGGGTAAGGAGCACTTTGGGGCTACTTCTTTTCTCCAGAAGTACTTTTATAGTTCATCTTCATTCACAATATTTCTTTTCCCTGAAGATTTGTTTAATGGTATTTAAAAAGTTGTTTACTTTCCAGCTTGCAGTGCCAAGATGAAAAAAGGGTAATCTGATTTGGGTACTTCTAATCAGAGCTTCTTAAATTGTCTAGAATATTATAGAGAATGTAAATGTCATACTCAACAAAAAACCCTTTGCAGTGTCCCTTCCACATGAACAACCAGAGAGGCTTAAAGGTGCATATATGCATGAGCTCAGTTACATGGCAGTTTTTATTGTGATAGTTTGTGCTTTAGTGCATTTTTGCACCAGTGTTGCATAGTTTACATGATTTAGTGTGAAATTGGTTGTTTTCATCCCTTAGCAGGGAGTGCTCCCTCTTCTTCCCAAAGTGAGATGGGTGGGAGGAAGGAGGCAGCCTTTCAGCTACTGAGGAGCCATCCCCCATCAAGTCCTCCTTCCCCTCACCCACTCTCCCTCTTTCTCACAACACACACAAACGCGACCATAGCAGGGAGAGGGAGCGAAAGGCCGGAGGAGCAGATCACTACTCAATCTCCCCCCCCCTCTCACACACAGGGGAACAGGCTAACTGGGGATTCCTCAGCCCCAGCAGCCAAGCAAGCCGGGAGGCAGACAGCTGGGTGATTGGGATGGGGATAGCATTGGCTGTATCTTTTCCGTGGCTGGAAACAACAGTGGCTGGATCTTTTCAGGCTCCTCCATCTCTTACAAGTCCACCCCCTCCATGGTCAGTCCAACCAATCATGGCTCAGCTCTGCTGTTGTTGTTTCAGAAAGATTGATGGTAATTCACACAGATTTTTGCTAAATGGTAGTTCACACAATCGATAGTGCGCTAAGTCACGCTACTTTTCAAAAATGTCAGGAAAAGTAGCAAAAGCCCTTATTACACTACTTTTGAGTTTTTGAGCTCCCCTCCCCTTCTGAATGAGGTGATATTGTGGCACGATGTGTGTGAACTATTAGGAATCTTAGTGAATTCTTTACGGACTTATTTTGCCATGTAAACGGGCCCCATGTTAAGAGTATCTGTGAAGTGAACTAGAAGATCTGGTACACACTGTGTTCCACAGTCCACAGTATGTCTACTAAGAAAGATCTCTGATTTTCAGGTTTTTAGAGGCTTGTATACACATAAGTTGGTGTGCATGTGTCTAAGGTATAGTGGTCTTGTGAGCTGGGAAGTCCCAAGCTGAAATCCTTCTCTGCCACAAATTAATTAGATGGACTTGGGAAGTGGGCAACTGTTGATTTCTAGATGTTGTGTGGCTGCATTTGTCATAAATTTATCACTGTTGGCTAGGAAGAGGCGGTGTTATGGGCCCCCCAAAATTGGGAGCACCACAGTTACCTGTACTTTGCCTTAGCGTCACCCCATCATAATAGTGTCACCCAGCTGTTGTAAAGTTTACTGAGATAACATATGAAATGAAAATCTTAAATGTGGCATTATGAGTATATTGACTGAGAAGAAGCAGAGCTATATCTTTCAGGTCTTTGGAGGAAAGGGTGAATACAATAAACAAATTCTTCCCCCCCCCCCTTAGTACTGGAAGACTCAAGGCCAACTCTGCATCTCTTGCTTTGTTATATCAACTGAATACAGTAATAACAAACTGGCCTGAGAAAATTATTAAGCCACATCCCTAGTTATTGTAACCTCATTTTGCACACAATACTTTAGGTATTTCCAAAGATAATTTTTGCATGATTCTTGCAAAAATTTTGAATATTTTTCTCTAAGGAAAATGTATAATCACTGAATGAAGTTCATTCTGCTTTAAATGATCTGATAAGGAGTCTTATATTGACTAGCATTTGTTTATGAACTTGGGAAAGGTTTGTTCTACATTTTACATTGTGATTTTTTATCTTAGCCTCAGGGAAACCATGTTTGACGGCAATGTTCCCATCCTCTTTTTCCGTTGTCTGTGGTAAAAAGTTCTAGAAAACATAGAAACTTGAATAGTTGTTTGTGACACTTGGTTGGTTGTAATAAAGATGTTGCCCAACTGTGAATATACTATATACACATGAATCTTGCAGCAGGTTTTACAAAACAGACAGGTATGGAAGGAAAGACCTGAAAAATATAGGCTCAAAGAATGAATGGCTAAGCTAGGAAATAATATTCCTAAAATCTTCCCTGTGTTGGTAACATTGTTTTAATATTGTATAATAATTTTTTTAAAATAGTGGAGAGTGGCTTTCCTATTTTACAACTAGTAGATAAGAGTTCCCAGAAATATCCAAGTTCCTTGTGTTCACAATTTTGTTTTCTTCTTTTCCTATGCCATAGTACATATGTTTCATCTGAAAATCAAAGATCTTCTTAAATACTACTCCCAGTTACTATCTGCACCTTAATCATTGTTAGGTTTTTGGGGAATCTAAATTCAGATTTCAGATAATCTAATACATGTGATAATTCAAACATCTTCAGGCTTAATAAGCTGTGTGAAATCATAGTTATCTGAAAGTTTGATGGTGTTCTTGAGATATATTTTTAATGTGTAATGTTGCAGGAAAATATATGCAAAATTGTTCGTTTTGCCTATTTGTAAGCAATACTGATGCCCTTTTCTACAGGAAGTACAGCAACAGTTAAGCAATCAGATAATAACATTACATATACTGTATCTGATTGAAGAATCATAATTCATTTTCTAGCTCAGTGATGTGCAATGATGTAAGGCCAGAAATTACTTAATTAAGCAAACCCTGTTGGTTTAGGGCTTCTTCCAATGTCATCTTGTGCTTCTGACTTCAGTGCCAAAAATTGTGTTCAGAAGCCTTATACAGAAAATATTCCTTTTGTGCTGCCTTGCCTTCATTAATGTTTTTTGCTCATCTGCAAGTGGCTGAATGTATTCCATGATTACCGGTATATCTTTGTAACATGAAAGCAAGTATAATTTGTTATTGGGTGAAAAAGTTAACATCTTGATAATACATTGTTCTAAGCTCATAGCATTTAAAGCTGCAAAGATAATGTGGGCGCTCAATGATTTCTCGTATGACCTTTAGGATGTATGAGGTATAAATAAGATAGATTTCCATGCACACAATATCCCTGGAACAGGGATTTAGTGCCCTATGTAACTCTTTTTGTTTTTTTTCCTATGACTTTACAGATAGAAAAAATAATGCAAATAAGTAGATATATTTATGAGATACTTTATTTGCATTATTTCAGTAGGCTTTTAAAAGATAACAGTTTATGGAGAGTTTCCATTTGCATTATCTTATATCAGTTAGTTTGCAGGCTAAAAAAAAATAATTCATGCACGTTGCACCTTTGCTCTTCTGGAAACAGAATTTACATCAGTGTAGAGATAACAATATCTCTGTATTATTGTTATTATTTTTGCAACCTTGTTATGCAAATATTGTTTTTATTTGTATAACCATGTTTTTATTAAGGTACAAACCTGCAAAATAACAATTTAATTCACATCTCTTGTTGTAAGAATAAAAATATGAATGGCAATGGGAAACCTTTCATCCTCATACCATATCTACCATGCTTAATATGTCTGCTCAGAAATATGAGAGTCCCGTTGCAATCACTGGGGTTTACTCTAGGGTAAGCATGTACAGAATTGCAGCATTAGCTCTCCCTCCTTCCTGATTAAACAACTGTCTACCTGCTGTTTGTTGTTAATTGCCATCAAGTCGACTTTAACTTATGACCACTCTATGAATGAGAGACCTCCAAGTAAACAATAGCCTTGCTTAGGTCTTGCAAACTAAGGGCCATGGTTTCCTTGATTGAGTCTATCCATCTGTAACATGCCATTCCTCTTTTTCTACTGCCTTCTGCCTTACTAAGGATTATTGTCTTTTCTAATGAGTCATATCTTGTGATGATATGTCCAAAGTATGATAGTCTGTTTACTTTCGGTTAATTCTAAAAATGTGAAAGATGCTAAAAGTTTTATCTGCCAACAAAGTGGTTTCATTTAAAAGCAATGAATGTCATTGTGGAAGTGATACATACCATGTTGGTAAAAATGTGTATATTTTGTGGGCTTTTGAGATTTGCAGCATTTGTGTGTTTTTTTTTAAAGTTTGTCAGCCCAGGACATGTTGCTGCCTGACTCACCTGAGATAGAATAGCAAATGTTTGTCCCATTCAGCCGTGTAGTACCCTAGACCAAATCATTTTGGAACTCAAGGCAGAAAATCCTACAAGTACCTCTGGGAGTTAAAAAAAAATCTAATAATTATAGCTTAACTATCAATGTACTCTTTCTCTAACACCTCAAATCAGATGCCTGAAATGGCTGTCTCCCTCAGCATAATAGCAGGTTTGACTCTAAGGGGTTGGCTAAATGGTCCAAATAATCCTCATAGAATTCTCTCAGAAATCAATCTGTCTTAATGGAAATCCGCATCGTATTCAGAAGGGGGGCAGCTGAAAACTTCATACACTGTGACCGTAGAGCCTTTGCGGCTTTTCTCGGGGTTTTGAAATGCTCCGTAGAAAATGTGCTTGTCTGCTCATTAAGACAGTTGCATTTGCATCACTCCACTTTTCCATAATAGAGGCAGTGCAAGCTGATTGGCCAGATAAGCATGGGGGTGGGGCTTGCAAACAGGACAAGTGCCTGCTGTCACCATGTTGGATTTTCGTCTTAGCGAGCAATTGGTAAGGTGATAAAATAGTGATCTTTCCCTCTCTCTTTTTTTGTTTAAACGTAAAATATCGCTTGTGTGCACCATTTTAAACATTTTTAAAAAGTGAGTAATTCTCTCACAGCTGCCAACTTGGCTAGGAGGCATGCAAAGTTTATGGGGGCTGTAAAACCATTAAGACAGGTTGTAGCTGCTGCAAATTGCAATTGCTGCGGAGCAATCCGTTTTTCTCCCCCTCATATAGATGAGCTCTCAGAAAAGATAACATATATATTGAAATATTCTTCATGGGAAAACTATTGTATTCTAGATAGAGCATGGTTTTATGAAAATCTAATTGTGATAGTTGAACTGATAAGGTAGCTTAACTACACATTACAAAAAAGAGGAAATCAGTCAGTGAAAAGAAGGTTGTTGTTAACTGCCTTCGAGTCAACTTCAACTCATGGTGACCCCATGAATGAGACATCTCCAAGACCCCGTGTCTTCTACCACCCTGCTCAGGTCTTCCAGGTTCAGGCCCATGGCCTCTCTGATTGAGTCTATCCATCTGGTGTGAGGTCTTCATTTATTTCTTTTTCCCTCCACCTTTCCCAACATTATTGACATTTCCAGTGAGCTGTGTCTTCTCATGATGTAAGTATGAAAGCTTCAATTTAGTCATTTTGGCTTCTAGTGAGAGCTCTGGCTTGATCTGTTCTAAGATCCATTTGTTTGTCTTTTTGGCCATCCATGGTATGCTCTGCACTCTTCTCCAACATGACATTTTGAATAGTTGATTCTCTATCAGCTTTCTTCCTGTCCAGCTCTCAGTTCCATACATGGTAGTAGGAAAGACGGTGACTTAAAGGATCCTGATTTTAGTGCTCAGTGTTATATCTTTGCATTTTATGATCTTGTCTAGTTTTTTCATAGGTACCCTACCCAGTCCTAGTCTTTTTCTGATTTCATGGCTGCAGTCACCGCTCTTGTCTATGATTGATCCAAGAAATGGGAATTCTTTCACTATTTCAATTTCCTCATCATCTTTTTTGAATTTAGGTAAATCCTATATGGTCATTATTTTTGTTTTCTTAATGTTCATCATTAAGCCTGATTTTGCACATTCTTCTTTTACTTTCTTTAGTAGTTGCTCCAAATCTGTGCTGTTTTCAGCTAATATTGTGATGTCATCTGTGTATCTTAGATTGTTAATGTTCCTTTCTCCAATCTTCACTCCTCTTTCCTTCAACTTTAAACCTGCTCTGTTCATGATGTTTTCTGTATACAAGTTGAAGAAGTAGGGTAATAGAATGTAAACTTTCTGATTGGGAACCATTCTGTTTCTCCGTATTCCATTCTTATGGTGGCCTCCTGTCCTAAGTACAGGTTATGCATCAGGACTATCAAGTGTGCTGGTACACCCATTTCTTTTAGAGCAATCAAAAGTTTCTCATGATCTATGCAGTCAAAGGCTTTCCTGTAGTCTATAAAGCACATATTAAGTGGACGGTACAGACAAGGCCTCTGGGACATTTTAAAAAAAGCTCTAAAAGCGGGATGGTAAAGGATTAATCATAAACAAACAAACAAGTTTAGTGATTAGTCTGATCAATATCAGACCATATTAGATTAATCATGGATGTCTCTACCAAATCAGAACAATTGGAGGGGATGCACACTGCTTTTTGACTGGAAGCATCCATAATAAAATTGAAGGGAGAAGGTTGGAGAGGTCTGCATGCTGGTCTACTATTAAGAGAACTGTGTAGTGTTAATACACTGTCTGAATGCAACACAGGCAAAGTCTAGGATAATGTCATCTGTATATTTGAGAGTCAGATAAGCAGGAAGACAAGCAGTCAAGTTTTTATTAGTACTGCAAGTTTTCATCGGTATAATCAGCTTTAGTTGACTGATGGATGAGAGGAAGTATGAATCTTGTGAGACAGAGAGTTTAAGGGCATGTTTGTTTATTTTTAATTCTTACACATTATAATATGGAATGAAAAATTATGCATTCAATTATGTGTTTCCATCTCACATTTGCTGTCGAAACCAAAATTATTCTTGTAGGCTGTTACAATAGAATTGTACCCAAAGCTTGCTTGCTTGCTTTTTATTGTTGTTGCTGTTGTTGTGTAGTTTCAAGTAATTTCTGACTTAAGACATCCCAAGGTGAACCTATCATGGACTCTTCTTAGCAAGATTTGTTCATAGGGGGCTGTCATTGCCTTCTTCTAAAGCAGAGGGACTGTGATTCATCCAAAGTCACCCAGTGGGTTTCTATGGCCATGTGGGTTATTGAACCCTGGTCTCCCAGCGGCCGTTTACACGATGAAAATGTCGTGAGATGAACTTGTAATGAACCCTGGTTGTTCACATGTTCATTGTGATGATTTCAAGCTTTTCAGAAGGGGGGGCACCATATATTCTCCAAGGAGTGTGACTTTCCATCCCTCAGTTTATCCTGTGTTTAAAAAAAAAGTCTTGGGAGGTTGCAGAAAATTGGATATGTGAACAGGTCAGGACAAAATATCTCGGGAGTAGGTGATGGCCGGAAATTGAGGTGGGCAGGGGCAGGCACAGAGTTCAGAGAAGGAGGGGTCAGTCACCCTTTTCAATAGATTCAGCCTTACCAGCTGAAAGCAAAGGCTTCCCTCCTATGTCTTGGGATCTTGCTTTTGTCACGGAAACGGTTGTCGTGTAAACAACAATCCCGGGATATTGTTCATCCCATGACAAATCATGTAAACAACAAGGGACGAACTCGGGATGAGGAAATCTCGCTTCTCCGCGTGATAAAAACTGTCATGTAACTGAGCCCCTAGAATCCTTGTCCAACATCTAAACCACGACACCATGTCACATATAAATTCAAAATCTATGTTGTTCATATTATTTCTTCTGAATAGAAACTAATAGTGCTATGAGGTCCATAACCACAGCTTGTCCAGAAAAGTTAAATGATATATGTTTCATCAGTAACTGTGTTGTGTAGGAGCAGTGACTGTGTTGTGTAGAAGCAGTGAACCTGGCTTAACAGGTTTCTCTGGAAAATTGGCAGTTATCTGTGAAAAGAGGAAAATCTTTTAGTACAGAAAGTTTACTGGCAAATGTGCATTCAGACCCACTTAGAAAATTGCCTTGTGGATTCCTGTGGAAAGTATACTTTAAAAAGAAAAGAAAAGAAAGGATTCAAGTAATATTTAACAATTAAAGGATTTTGCAATAAATGTCTGGAATCTCTCCCTTTCAAGTCTTCTAAGTAGTGAAAATCTGGGGTAGTGGAATAAAACTGCAAAACATGGTGATCATTAGACACAAGTACAGTATACAAATGACAGAGGTTTGCTTATCTTGTTTGGCATTCTACTCAGAATCGAATTAATTTATTTTTGTGTTAATCTATCATTTAATGAATCTCCACTAAAACATTACAGTTGTCCCTCTGTATCCACAGATTTGGTATCCACAGATTTAAGTATTCATGGCTTGAAAATATTCTTTAAAAAATAATAATTTAAAAAGCAAACCTTGATTTTACCATCTTATATAAGGGACACCATTTTGCTATGCCATTGCATATAATGGGACTACAATTCCATAGGACAGAACAATGACATTTGTAAGAGTTTTCCAACTGCTGCAACTCTGTATTGCAGATAAAATCGAAAACTTTTTACTACAGATAGTCCCTAATTTCAGTCTCCTTATTTTGCCCTTGAGGGACATGTTGGAAGTTTATTTTTTAAATGTTTATACAATATACCTCTTCAGGTGTTAGCCCCTTCTGTCCTGAGTAATGTCTGAATAGAGCATGGATGATCTGAATTCTTCATGAGAAATACAAATACTAAAGTACCCTTATTTTAATATGTGGATGGTTGGATGGTATTTGTATGTAGCACCTCTTGAACAAACTGTGCAATATTTTAATACTATCCAAATCATGGTGGGGAACCTTTCATCCTCCAGATATTTTGGACATCAGCTCCCAGATGCCACAGCCAGCATGGACAGTGATCAGGGATTCTGGTAACGAAAGTCAAAACCATTTGGAAGGCCAAAAGTTTGTCCATCTTTGGACTTTTTCAGACAAACCTAAAATCTGGAAGAAGCCGTCGGGAGAGGAACACAGCTGCGCCGCGGCAGGGGGCACTTTCTGACCCACCGTCCCTCTCCCGTTACCCTCCGTGTTCCTTCTGTGTTGCATGGAAGGAAACGGCACCACTTTTTATTCACGAAGAACTTCCGTGAATAAAAAGTGGTGCCGTTTCCTTCCATGCAACATGGAAGGAACACGGAGGGTAACGGGAGAGGAACGGCATCGTCAGAAACTGCCCCCTGCCGTGGAACAGCTGCGTTCCTCTTCCGACGGCTTCTTCCGGATTTTAAGTTCATCTAAAAAAGTCCTTTGACACAGATTATATGTCAGATCTTAATACTGGATTCTATCCTGGGAGAAAGGCAGCATATAAAATTATTTAATTGATTAACACACTCTCTCTCTCTCTCTCTCTCTCTGGCTTTTCTTCGCAAACGAAGATTCAGGAAGGACTCATCCCGCGCTTTCTGCAAGCGCGCTGATGACTAAAAAGGCCAATCTGAGATAAACAAGTCCAGTTACAAAAAGCACAGCAGAAGGTCTCCTTGGGTGATGTTTTTGGGTTGTGATTCTTTCTGTGTTGTCATTTCTCTTCAAGACTTGTTCGGAGTGAGTTCTCAAATAAGGCTGCAGCATTGTGGATAGTGCATCTCCATGCCTCCCGATGTGAGGCCAGGGCAGACCACTGTTGGTGATCAGTTTGGCCAAGCCTGAGATGTTGTTTCAGGGAGTCTTTATATCGCTTTTTTGGAGCACCCCTCTTACGCTGACCCGTGGCGAGTTCACCGTTGAGTAGTATTTTTGGGAGGCAATGGTCCTCCATCCTAGAAACGTGCCCTGCCCAGCGCAGCTGCGTTCTCAATGTCATGGCCTCGATATTGTCTTAAAATGATTTTAAATTACTTTTGCAGATTCTGGAAAACAGATATGTGTGTGTGTGTGTGTGTGTGTGTGTTTAGCAATATATAGTAATTAGCTGTTCACCAGGGATGAATAGCAGTTGCTCCTGGATGTTCAGTGTTTGACTGTATCTCCTTCCTCTTTGCTCTGTAGTATTAGCCTCATAAATTATTGTCTGGTGTTTGTTTGTTTGTTTCTGTCAGGCCTCCCAGACTAGGGCAAGAGCTATTTTACCATGCTGTAGTATTATTTTCTGATGTTGAGGTGTAAGTCTCAACTGCTAAACATGGTTGAAATAAGATACATTAGCACTATCCTACTGCCATGTCTTCTGGGCTTACCAAGGGGCTGGCAAAAATGGGTGCTTTCCAAGGGAAGATTCCTAGCAAAACCAGTCAAAATGTATCCTGCATGATTTCTTACCTTAATGGATT
The DNA here is from genome assembly GCA_030847615.1 of Gambelia wislizenii. Lineage (NCBI taxonomy): Eukaryota > Metazoa > Chordata > Lepidosauria > Squamata > Crotaphytidae > Gambelia > Gambelia wislizenii. Next base: position 32,629,077 of record JAUMIR010000005.1, read on the forward strand.
TTCTCTGGTGGGGGCAGGAAAGGCAGAGGAAGTGATGGGGAACCAGAGGAGAGTTATAAACTAAAGACATCATTGTCTAGAAGATCATGTTATAAAATTCCTTGAATGAGGAAGGGTGGTTTCTCAAGAAAAGTTTTGCCTGGAAGCATCCACATTTCCTGCTGAACTACCCACTTCTTTCAACATGGCAAATTATGTTAAAATGACCATGAAGATATGAATAGTTCAGGTAATAGAGTGGGTGGAAGGAAGAGTGAAGGAAAAAGGCAGAGATGGAAATAAATGAGTGGGACAATAAAAGAATTGTCTGTAGCAGAACTGGGTGACCATTAGATTTGTTTTGTTTTTAATAATGAAGTAACATGGGACTGAATCCTCTCGGTAGCCCTAAGTAGAGTCCCAAATAGCTCCAGTTTGGTAGCCCAAACTGAACGATAAGTTGCTGAATGATTAATTAGCAGGTATGTACATTTCATTGTACATTGTACATTCATTGATTCAGTGGATCCACTATAGTTGAGTCTAACAGTAAGATTTGGACTTATTGGGGGGGAGGGGGTGTCTAAATGGTGAAAATACTCCTCATAGAATTCAAGGAGAATATGATTTGCTTTAATGGGATCCCGCATCAATCTGCCGTATTCAAAAGGATGGGGCCAAAAACTCCATATACTCCTTGTGAAAAGCCTTCACAGCTTTTCCTGTATTATTTTAAATAATGTGTGGGAATGCACACTATCACCCGTTAGGACAAATGATTTGCACTGCTGCGCATTCTCAGAGTGGGAAGCTGATTGGTCAGATACACACAGGGGCAGAGCTTTCTAATAAGGCAAGCACCCAAAACTGCCATGTTGGATTTTTGCCATAGTGCAATCCAGCAAGAAAATAGCCCTTTTTTGTTTTTTAAAAAACTGTTCCGCAGTGGCAACTCACATTAAATAACAACACAGTTAATTCACTCACACCCAACACCTTGATTCACAGACATGCCTGTTGGAACAGCAAAAGCGGGTAGCTTTGCATGCCTGCAATATTGAAAAAAAAACAGTAAGATAAATAGAAGCTGCTGGGTATTACTGCATACTGATCCACATTTTATTGTTTCATATAGACAGCTTTTGTGCACCCTAAGATCTGTTTATCATCTGGAAGAGAGTAATTTGATTATGTTTTCACAGTTCCTCCAGTACTGAATTTTAAGACTTTTACAAATTACTGTCTACATTGTCAGGATAATGGGATATGCAACCTGGTAAATGTATACTGTAAAGAGCAATTTGTGACATCTTATAGCCTGCAGAGGCCAGTGGTGAGAGGGCTAAATGTAGCTGGCCAAAGTATCTTATTAGGCCTGGGAAGCTAACCTTGTAAAGAACTCTTATCTCTGTGAGAGAGTGAGTGAATCTGTGTGGGAACCACTGTCTCTGTATACTGTTAGACTATGCTATGTAACTATAAGCAGTTCTGTCTGGACTTTGCAGTGACATGACTGTACTATACTGTATGCTGTGATATGTAGTCTTTATGAGAGGAGTCTCAGACTCAGGAGATTTTCAGACCGCGTTTCAGCGTGCCTAGCGCGGGAGGAACTTTCAGAAGAGGGACGGCGATCTTGCGCAGCAGGGGGGCGTTTTCGGATGCCGTTGTCCCTCTCCTGAAACCATCCGTGTCACTTCCGTGAAGCTTCGGAAGCCTCAGCGCCATATTTTAATCAGGGGCAACCTCCGTGATTAAAATATGGCTCTGCGGCTTCCGAAGCTTCACGGAAGTGACACAGATGGTTTCGGGAGAGGGACAACGGCGTCCGAAAACGCCCCCCTGCTGCGCAAGATCGCCGTTCCTCTCCCGAAAGCTCCTCCTGCGCTAGGCATGCTGAAACACGGTCTGAAAATCTCCTCACTGTACGTAAATATCATCATATTATGCTGTAGTAAAGAGAAGTAGTTTAGACACACAGCTGTGTCTGTGTGCTTATTTTTTTGCCTGGAGAATGAAAACTCTGCTACAACAACTTTTGCTGCCTGGATCTCTTGATATGCTCAGAAGTTCCAGTGTGCTACCATGTCATACATGGCTTTATAACAATAATTTCAGCCTTTTCCTCGCTTCTCTTCTCTCCCCATTGACTATTCTGTTTTACTTTATAACCAGCCTGTTGAAGGTTATTTCAAAGCTTGCTGTTTTGTAAGGTTTGGATTATTTCTAAGGTCTTGTCTGCAGTGGCCAGAATACTTTACATTTTGGGCAGAGCATTCTGGCCCTGGACCTGCCCCAGATTCCACCTCCATTACCTTGCTTTCTGTGGCAGGAATGGACATCTGTCTGCACACACCCTGCACTGTATCTGCAGGTGCCTCTGCTGCCATCACTGGTGTCATGCTCTCTGGGCCTGGAAACGAAGTGCCCAGCCTTGATCACATGCTGGGGACCTTGTTGTGACTTCAGAGAGCTCAATATGCAACACCAGCAGTGGCAGCAGAGGCGCCCACCAATACAGCGCAGCATGCATGTGCAGACAGCTACCTGTTTCCACCATGGAGTACTCCAGGTTTTCCAACAGGATCCAGTTTTTCCACAGTATTTTCTTAAGTTGTTTTAAGGGAGTTGTGCCCCAGTTTCTAGCTGGAACTGCCTGGATGTCATCTGGACAGTTCAGACTGGAATTAGGGCCAAAATCCTATGTCATCCAAACAGCTGGGCGCAGGAACAGGGCTCATGCAGATAAGGCCATAGTGAAAGTCTTGCCCCACTGTGGATTTCATACATAATATGTCAATTATATATATATATATATATATATATATATATATGAAATGAGGTTTTAAACAAAGGTTAGTGGGTTTAATAATAAGGAATGTTGACATTTGTAGCCCATAATTGGAGCATACCAGGAAAGCTAGATAGGCAAGGGGTTGGACCGAATGGCCCTTGTGGTCTCTTCCAACTCTGTGATTCTGTAAATGGATGCATATAGAAGTATGTATCAGTTAATGAATTAGATGAATTCCTGGGCATTACTTCTTTAACAGAAAATTTGATACCAGAGGCTGAAATAAAATGGAAAGAATAGGGATAGTTTTCTGCACTACAAAAAGAAGAGCAGTTCAACATGCTTCAGCAAAATTTTTATCCAGAACTAACAAAATGCACATGTGAAATGAATCAACCAGGTCAGATAAGCCTTTCATAACTAAACAAGACATTTTGAACCTTCAAGAGACCACATGAAAGTAATAAAGCATAATACATCCAGGCATAACTTTTTCTTTGCCAGCCTCCACTTTCCTTATGATTTCCTTTTTTGGTAGCCAAACTTATAGACCTCTGCTTCTTTAATGTGCTGGGTGTAGTTGGTGAGGCAGGCTTATCTACTTTCCCTTTTCCTCTCTGTTTTACTATATGATCAGCTAGAGTAGAATCCCATTTTTTTTTTTACAACTCAAGCTTGTAATGTGTTGTTTATTACAGACATACTGCTGCAATCTGACACTGAATGTCTATGCTTCTCTAGTCTTCCTTCACCATGCTGATGATGCTAAAATATTTCCAGCTATACAGAGGACAAGGAGAAAAATGGGGGCTGAGGCATAAAAAGATTTTGTAAAAACGAACTGTCAAAAGTATGCCTATATTCATCTTTGGTCTCTAATTTCAAATGCCATTTATACACTTTGTTAATTACATGGTCATCATTTTTACACAACACTAAATAAAACTCATTTTCTCTAACCTATATTGCTGCATTTCTCTTATCTTGATTAAATCTGTCCTTAAGTTGCATATAAGCAAGTCAATCAAGATATCTGCCTTCCTTAAGATGTGCCTTTCTTGATTTAACTTCCAGCTGTCTGATTCAAAATACAAAAGATCCTCATAAAACAACCATCTCTATTTTTTAACCCATTTTTTCCTTTAAAAAGATTTCCTGTGGTGAGGTGGAAAAATATTATCTTAGGAAAATGTCTCTGTTTATACTTATACCAAACTCATAGGAGAGCATTTCTAATACAATACTTAAATTCAGCATGTACCTTAACTTTATCATACCAAAAATAACCATGGTAGCCAAATCTTAAATTGACCTTCAAGTTTCAAGAGTCTCTCATTTTTAAGCAATATGCATTCCTTCAGCCCTACAACACAACAGTTCTCGTAATACAATTTGGTATTAGGGACTCCAAAGCCATCCCTTTCTTTAGCATTGTACTGTACAGTGTTTTAAATTTTATTCTGGGATTTTTTGTCTGCCAGACAAATCTGGAAATCTCATTCTGCCATTGCACAAAAGGTATACCATTTCTTATAACAAGGATTGTTTGAAAGTGAAATAAAAGCCTTAGCATAACATTTGCTTTTATTACTGCAATTCTATCCAAAAGGGATAAATGTAACTTTCCGCATTTTTCTAAGTATCTTTTAATTTATTTCCAGACTACTTCATAGTTGTTTTGAAATAATAAACTGTTATACTTTGTGATTGTAACTCCCAAATACTTAATCCCCCCCTTTTTTTTCACTTTAAAATTTGAAAGAGCAGTTAATTCATTGTCCTGTTTTCAGGCCATATTTTTAGTCAAAAATTTTGTTTTGTCACAATTCACTTTAAACCCTGAGCACGTCCCTTATTTTTTATCTGGAAGAGCCCTAACTGAGTCCAATGGATTTTGTGTCATTATCACAAATTCACCTGCCTAAGCACTCACCTTGTACTGTTCTTCCCGCCCCCCTCAGCCCATAGATTCTCTTGTCTTCTCTGATATCACTCAGTAAGCTCTCCAATACCTAAATAGACAGTAACTGTGAGAGGGAACAACCTTGTCTGGACCCCTTCTGTTTTCAGCCAGTCTTGTTGCATTGCCAATTACAGTTGTCCCTCCATGTTTGTGGGGGTTAGGGGCGCAAGACCCCCGCAAATGTGAAAAAAAGTGAATAAAAATATGCCTCCCCCCACCCGCCCGCAAACCTCCTACCCTTCCAAAGCGGCGATGGGGCTTTTCCTGCTCGCCCGGCCAGCCACCCCTCCGTTCTTCCCAAAGCCGCGATGGGGCTTGAAAAGCTTCATCCCCGCTTAGAGAAGGGTGTGTGGTGGTGGCTGAAAAGTGCCTTTGCCCCTAACTCCCCGCTCTCCTGGGGTTTGGCTCTCCACCCCAAAGCCCCAGGAGAGCGGGGAGTTGGGCGGCGGTTTGCTTGGGGAGAACTCCATTTAAATCGACTCCCTCCCTTGTGTGGAAGGGAGAGAAGCTGATTTAAATGGGGTGCTTGCTGAGCAAACCATGAATAATCAGAACCGTGTAAGTGAAAGCTGCGAATGTGGAGGGGCAACTGTACTCAGATCTGGGCCTTTTGAACTGAGTACTGTAGTTTGTCTCTGTTGCCTGAATGTTATTTTCACCAAAGTCCATTCTCTCCAATACTTGAAATAAGTAATTCAAGCAATATTATCAAATGCTTTCTCTGCAGTTACAAACATCAAAACAGCTTTTTTTGTCATTATAATGATCCAAAAGTTCAACATTAAGAACATTTCTTACATTATTCCTTAGTTGTCTTTTTAACAACAACACCAAAAAAAAAAAAAAAAACCACTCTCATCTTCATGGATATTTTGAGAAATATGCTTTCTCAATCTGCTTGCCAAGATGGTAGTAATTATCTTATAGTTATTATGTAGTAGTGAGAGCGATCTATAATTCTTTGTTAATTACTCATCTGTATTTTCTTTATGAATCACTGTAATATCGGCATTCCTCCAAGAAATCTGGCACCTGCTCTTTTTCTAATAACACATCACATACCATTTTTAATAGTTGAAATAGCTCATCTTCAAATTTCTTATAATAGGCTTTAGATTGTCCACCTGGGCCTGGTGCTTTTCCAGCTTTAATCTTTATAATTGCTTCAATAAGTTCCATAGTTGTCACATGGCCATTCAACGTTGCTTTTGTTATAGGCATAATTTGTCCAATTGGAGTTTATCCAAGAAGTTTTCTGTGTCTAAGATTTTCTCATTGCCCCTTGCATATACGTCTCTGTAATATTCTGCAAAGACTTTTAATACATTCAAATTATCCATTACAAACTGATCTCCCTTCCTGATTCTTGTAACACTTTATCTTTTCTGCTTTAACTTACAGGAAAGACACTTCCCAGGTTTATTTCCAAATTCAAAGTTCTTTGGCTTAAGGTATAAGTAGTCTGACATTCATTTCTTGGGCTGTAAACAATGAGAACTATTGTTGGAATACGTTAATCTTTTGTTGAGTCTCTTTATCAAAATTTTTCTTATATTCCCCCACCAATTCTGTATTTCATCCATCAATGCACTTTTTAAAGCTTCTTTTTCTTTTTTGAGCCTAGAACCATATTTTATAAATTGTCCTCTCATATAAGCTTTGCTTGCATTCCAAACTATTATGGGCTCTGTACGCATATTTAAGTTCAGCTCAAAAAAATTTCCTCAGTTTTTTTTTACATTGTTGTAATAGTTTTGTCTTCAGAAATAAATAAATACACATTTTAAGTCTCCATCTAAACTGTGTTTGCTCCTTTTTCAGGGACATCATGAGTATGATCTGAAAAAGAATGGTAAAATGTCTATACTCTTTATTAAGTTAGCCATATTCTTAGAAATCCAGAACATATCTATTCTAGAAAAAGATTTATGACGATTTGAAACAAAGTATGGTCTCTAGAGCTTGTCTTTAAATATCTCCAATTGTCTATTAATCCAAAGTGCTCTTTATATTTAAAGAAGGTTTTAGGTAGTCTCCCTTGATCTTCTTTAATACCTTTATTGGAACATTTATCTTTATTAGGATCAACAACCCTGTTCAAATCTCCCATGCAAATCAGATTTTGTAGGTCTAGTTCAGATGTCTTCCTTAACAATGTTTCATAAAATGTTGATTTCTCATTAGTGTGCCATAAATACGCATTAGGAGCATTATCTTGCCATTCCAATTGATTTCCTCAATTACACATCTACCTTGTCCATCTTCAAAAATCAATTTAGATTGTAATGTTTGACTAATATAAAAGACTACAGGTCAACCCCTATATCTGTGGGGGGATACTATGTGATGAATGTTGCTATCCTTGAGCAAGCAGGGATCACCAGCATTGAGGCCGTGTTATTGAGAACACAGCTGCACTGGGCAGGGCACATTTCTAGGATGGAGGACCATTGCCTCCCCAAAATAGTACTCTACGGTGAACTCGGCACAGGTCAGCATAAGAGGCATGCTCCAAAAAAGCGATACAAGGACTCCCTGAAACAACATCTCAGGCTTGGCCAAATTAATCACCAACAATGGTGCGCCCTGGCCTCACATCGGGAGGCATGGAGACACACTATCCACAATGCTGCAGCCTTATTTGAGAACTCACACCAAACAGGTCTTGAAGAGAAACGACAACTCAGAAAGAAACACAACCCGGAAACATCACCCAAGGAGACTTTCTGCTGTGCTTTCTGCAACCGGACTTGTTTATCTCGGATTGGCCTTTTTAGTCATCAGCGTGCTTGCAGAAAGTGCGGGATGAGTCCTTCCTGAATCTTCATTTGCGAAGAAAAGCCAGAGAGAGAGAGAGAGAGAGAGAGAGAGAGAGAGAGAGACATTCCAAGACCCCTGTGGATACCTGAAATCATGGATAATAGGGAACCCTATAATTTTCAGTGAGACTAACACTGGGAGCTGACCATAGCATCACATTGGAGGTCTTAGAAATGCCTACAGAGAACATATTTTTTTGGACGTGGATAAGTAAAACTGTGGATACTGAATCCGTGCATAAGGGGGGTTGAACTTGTAACTCCATTTCTTTCTTTCTTGTTTGCAGACACAAACTCTAGGCCCATACTTCTATTCTGAAAAATTCTACAGTCTCTTTTTCTTATATCAGTCTGTTGAAGACAAATAATTTCATATTTCGGATTTGCCAATATTTCCCTTGTCTGGAGCAAATTCAGTCCATTTGCCTTCCATGAAATTATTTTAAGATTCATTTTAGTCTTTTTATTAAGATATAATATTGTTATTTTTATTCATTCTTATCAGCTTCTCAACCATTTAAATGTCTCCCTCCTTCAGGTTTTTGGACAGATCTCTTGCACTCTCCATAGAATTTATCATATATTTATCATCTGCCTAAGTGGTTATCATACCTCTGGGACTATTCAGGAAAAGGTTATATCTTTTTTTTTTTTTTTGAGTGCCTCTATCAAGTATTTATACTCTCCATGTTTCTTCAGTATTCTTTCAGGAATTTCTTTAAACAATTATTTCATTCTTGTTTATTTTAAGCCTTTTCCTAAAGTGTACTCTTAATATTTAATCTCTGACACTTTTATGCGTGAAACAATTTATCACATCTCTTGGAGATTTTTTCCTCTGTGCATATGCAGAGTTTTGCTTATATATTACTTCATTCTTCTTGTCAAAGTCTTCACCCAAGCTGCTTATAAGATCCATCATAGCTTTTAAAACTGTCTATTTTAAATCAGTCAGTCCTTCTGGAAAAGGGGGGAAATCACCAAAGAAGAATTCAAACAGATAGCGAACACGTGTAGGAGTAAAGTCAGAAAAGCTAAAGCGCAGAATGAGCTCAGGCTTGCTAGGGAGGTTAAGAACAATAAAAAGGGTTTTTTTGGGTATGTCCGCAGCAAAAGGAGGAAGAAGGAAATGATAGGGCCGCTACGTGGAGAAGATGGCAAAATGCTAACAGGGGACAGAGAAAAGGCAGAATTACTCAACACCTTCTTTGCCTCAGTGTTTTCAGAAAAGGAAAAGGAGGACCAACCTGAGGAGAATGGAACAGAGGACACAATAGGGGAAATCCAGCTCAAAATAAGTAAAGAGGTAGTACAGGAATACCTTCTTAATCTAAATGAATTTAAATCTCCAGGACCAGATGAACTACATCCAAGAGTATTAAAAGAGCTGACAAATATAATCTCAGAGCCATTGGCAATAATATTTGAGAACTCCTGGAGAACAGGAGAAGTCCCAGCAGACTGGAGGAGGGCAAACGTTGTTCCCATCTTCAAAAAGGGGAAAAAAGAGGATCCCAACAATTATCGTCCAGTTAGTCTGACATCAATACCAGGGAAGATTCTAGAACAGATCATTAAACAGAGAGTCTGTGAACATTTAGAAGGCAATGCCATAATCACAAAAAGTCAACATGGGTTTCAGAGAAACAAGTCATGCCAGACTAATCTGATCTCTTTTTTTGATAAAGTTACCAGCTTGGTAGATGAAGGGAATGCTGTGGACATTGCATACCTTGATTTCAGTAAGGCCTTTGACAAGGTTCCCCATGACATTCTTGCAAACAAGCTTGTAGAATGTGGGCTAGACAAGTTAACTGTTCAATGGATTTGTAATTGGTTGACCAGCCGAACCCAAAGGGTGCTCAGCAGTGGCTCCTCTTCGTCTTGGAAAGATGTGACCAGTGGGGTGCCACAGGGTTCTGTCCTGGGCCCAGTGCTATTCAACATCTTTATCAATGACTTAGATGAGGGAATTAGGGGCATACTTATCAAATTTGCAGATGACACCAAATTGGGAGAAGTAGCTAATACCCTAGAGGACAGGATCAAAATTCAGAATGACCTGGATAGACTGGAGAGCTGGGCCAAAGCTAACAAAATGAAATTCAATACGGAGAAATGCAAAGTACTGCATTTAGGGCGGAAAAATGAAATGCATAAATATAGGATGGGAGAGACCTGGCTGAATGAGACTACGTGCGAAAGGGATCTAGGAGTCCTAGTAGACCACAAGTTGAACATGAGCCAACAGTGTGATGCGGCAGCTAAAAAGGCCAATGCGATTTGGGGCTGTATCAATAGAAGTATAGTGTCTAGATCAAGGGAAGTAATAGTGCCACTCTATTCTGCCTTGGTCAGACCTCACTTAGAATACTGTGTCCAGTTCTGGGCACCACAATTCAGAAAGGATATTGACAAATTGGAGCGTGTCCAGAGAAGGGCAACTAAAATGGTGAAAGGTCTGGAAACGATGCCTTATGAGGAGAGACTTAGGGAGCTGGGTATGTTTAGCCTGGAAAAAAGACGGTTAAGAGGCGATATGATAGCCCTGTTTAAGTATTTGAAGGGATGTCACGCTGAGGATGGAGCAGGCTTGTTTTCTGCTGCTCCAGAGACTGGAACACGGAGCAATGGGTGCAAGCTCCAGGAACAGAGATTCCACCTCAACATGAGGAGGAACTTTTTGACAGTAACAGCTGTTCGGCAGTGGAACACACTCCCTCGGAGCGTGGTGGGGTCTCCTTCCTTGGAGGTCTTTAAACAGAGGCTGGATGGCCATCTGTCGGGGATGCTTTGATTGTGATTTCCTGCGTGGCAGGGGGGTTGGACTGGATGGCCCTCGTGGTCTCTTCCAACTCTGCAATTCTATGATTCTATGATCTCTTAGCCTAATCGAGGAACATCTCAATTATACTTTCTGGAACATCTCTTAGCCTATGACTATTGTTAAAAGCATAAGAAGAACTCTTCCAAATCAGATCAAAGGTCAAACATTCTGTTTTTCATAGTTCCTTCAGTTAGAAACCTAACTGAGAATAGAATGAGAGCAGTAGACCTCACCAGTTGTTGTTCCCAAGTAACTTTGGTCAAAGGCATGATGCGTCGGATGCTGAAGGTGGAGCACAGCCATCCATGGTAGCAGGCATTGATATTTTCTCCATGAATTTGTCCAACCCTTTTAAAACCATGTCATATATGTCAGAGGACATCACCATATTCTGATTTGACTTTTTGAAGTGTGGTGGAATCCTTCCTTTTGTCTATCCTGAATCTCCCACAGTTCAGCTTTATTGGATACACTTATGTTCATGTGATGCCAAGGAAGCAGTAAATATTTTCAATCAGTGTATGAATGCAGTAATAGATTGAATATGGGCTAGTAAATTGAAGCTTAATCCAACTAAATGGAGGTTGGTTAATGGCAATATGTCCTGTTTTGGGTGGTCTTTGAAAGGCAACAGCTGCTGCCACACGGCAGAAATAATCCAGTTCGACACCACTTTAACTATAGTGGCGCCACCCAATGGAATGCTGGGATTTGTAGTTTGTTGTAGCACCAGAGCTCTCTGACAGAGAAGGCTAAATATCCCACAAGACTACAAATCCCAGAATTCCATAGCATTGAGATATGACACTTAAAGCAGTGTTAAACTGCATTATTTCTGCAGTGTGGCAGCTGCCAAGATCAATCCACAGCTTGAGTGTGTTTGGAGTTGCCATTGCTCCTGGCTATTCTGCCCTGGCTAAGAGTGCATTTACACAGCCTTGGTTTGTCTGCTGCTGTTTCCACAAAAAATTATCTGCCCCATGTGTCCTGGTCACATCAGTCTGGAATTACAGTAGGGCCCCCGTATTTGTGGGGATTGGTTCTGAGCCCCACCGCGGATAATAGCGAACAATGATGTCACCGGAACCCTCTCAGAGGAACGGAGGGGAGAGGTAAGCTCGTCTCCTACCTTCCTTCCCTGTCCACCCCCACTGCACCGCTGGAACCCTCTGGGGGGGAGGGAGAGGGGAGGCGAGCTCACCTCCTCCCTCCCTCCCCTGCCCCCCCACCCCCCGCCATCACCATCCTCGGATAATTGAATCAGTGGATAGTGAATCAACAGATATGGGGGTGCTGCTGTACTGCTCTACATAGGTCTGCCTTTGACAAGCATTTGAAAACTTCAGTTGGAGCAGTCCTGTACTTGATGAAGTAAACCATGCTGAAATATTATGCTTATTCACTTGGGAGTAAGTCCCATTGAATGATATTATCTTACTTCCAAGTAAAGATAGCTAGGATTGGGCTGCAGGATACATCAATGTGACCTGTGGCAGGTTGTTTGTTTTTATAACTCTGTAGTTTGGATGGCCTCTGTTTTGGGTTGGGGTTTTCCCACTTCTCTCAGTACAGACAACATTTTGCATTTATCTTTTGCTCATACTTGAATCATCCAAAATTATGTACATCTGATTCATCCAGTGATACTAGTCAGTTACAGAGTTTGGACACAATCCATTAAGACATTCTTCTATGCAAATTCCATGATTGCAATGTTAGTTGTGGCATGTTCTCTTAGGAAGACCTGGGACTTGTGCAAGAACATTACTATGCTGTTATGTGCTCTCTGTCACTGGTGTTTGTGTAGAAAACTTCTTCTTGAGGATTATGCCTTGGATCATTACAGTCAGTGTTATTGCTAACTTTCCAGTGGAGGGAAAGGTATCTTTTTTTTTTTTTTTTTTTTTGCTTTTCCAAGATTTTATTTGGATCAATTCATGAGACAACATAGAAACAATAATGTCTTACAAACAAATGAACATTTAACTGTTTCTTTTGTCAGTGTGGCTTTCCCTCTCCCCCATCCATAATTAGCTCACTTTTTTGAAAGACAAGCAAGGGTATGTATAGCAATGCATTATTTTTTAAGAGTGTCTGCTTCTGGAGATGGTATTTCATCTTGACTTTGCTATAGCTCTGATCCTATCTGATTGGCAAATCCCAGAAGGTGGTGCCTGGGGACTCTTCATTAACCAATGATTAGCCTATGATATTCCAGCCCTTTATCATTAGCCCTTTTTAAAGGAGAAATACAAATTACATATTTAATAAATTAACTTCAAGCAATGGGACAACTTTATCAGCATGAGTTTAGCAGTGTTGTGACAATGGCATCCTAGTTTCTTATTGGTTAATGAAATCAGATATTATCTGATGGTTAAAATGTTCGAGGTGCCTTTCTTCCAGAAACACACAAAACAAAATCCTTGATATCAATGGAATAAAGGAATGGATTCAATCTGCAGATGACATCTCCCTTTCTTTCTCTTTGGGCTTCTCTACATGGGCAGTATACCCCGGCTTGCCCCCATCTTAGAGCCCTGCAGTCCTGACAGGCTTATTGCCCTGTTCTGCACCCAGACAGTCCTCACCATCACCAGGGCAAAGACAGGGGGAAGACGGGGTAGGACCAGATACGTTTCAAAATTGTCCCTGTTTTATTCTGTTTCTACTGGGAGGAAACGGATCAGGTCCTCCGTGTCCACCAGGGCCCGTCCTGGCAGGCCAGCCCTCACTGCATCTGCTGATCTCCTTGGCTTTCCCGGAAGGCAGGAAGGAATCCTGCAGCATGTAATCTAGGCTGGTCACATTCAGGGGGCCTTGGTCTCATGTTGCAGGCCAGTTTCTTGCCTTCTAGAAGGGCCTGAGAGATGGCGGCAGCAGCTGCAGCAATGAGCCAGCATGCCCATCTGGATTTCTGCCAGTTTGGAGGTGGTAACAGGAACAATAGGCCTGATGTGCAGCCAGGATATGCCAATGTGGAGCTAGTGTATCCTGGCTCGTATAGATGAGTCCTTTTTTTTCTTTCTTTCTTACTTACTTAACTTAACTTTACTTTACCAATGTTGCAGTTTAAAAAGCATTTAAGAAAATTCTTTCTTAAGTATAGTTGGATTATTTCCCTCCCCAGATGTTTTTATTCTCTTCCTTCCCATCACCATTTTATTGATGCAGGTGCTGTTATAATTTTGCTTTGACTTACAGTATCTGCTTAATTGTTTCAGCTCTCAGGATGGCAGATGAGAGTGCATATCTCTTGGGATTAGATCATCCAGTGAGTATCTGTACCGAATGATAGGAACGTGTTAACAATGTGTGTAAAGAGTCATGTACTGTATGTACTACTTAAAAAACTAAAAACTGTTTGGACGTTATATAGTTGGCAATGGAAATGGTTTTAAAATACATTACAGGTTGAGTATCCCTTATCCAAAATGCTTGAGCCCAGAAGTGTTTAGACTTAGATTTCAGGGTTTTTTTAATGAATTTTGGAATATTTGCATATACATAATGAGATTGGTTTCATGTTGAAACACAAAATTCATTCATGTTTCATATACACCTTATACACATAGCCTGAAAGTAATTTTAATATTTTTATTTTTTACTTATTAAAATATTTTTTACATTTTTATCTAAGTATTTTTATATTTAATATTTTGGATCTTGGAACATTTTGGATTTCCAGATAAAGGATACTCAACCTGTAACTCAACCAGGGGACAAAATGAACAAATGAAATCATCGTAGGTTTGCTTTGTTGCTCTGTTTCATTCAGTTATCACTGGAGTAGGAATTATGTGGCCCTCTAGATGTTGTTGGTCAGCAGTTCCCAGCATTCCTTACCATGGTCTATACTTGCTCAGGCTGCGAGGAGTTGCACTCCAACAACAACATCTGCAGAGTGTCATGCATCTCCTACGATGGCGTATAACTAGAAGCTGGTATTTAGAGTAAATCTGCTGCTATTTTATAAGTGATGCTCTGTTTATGAGCCACTGTTAAGAAGTTTCTGCATTAAAATTTCTTATAAACTTGTTTAGTTTATTATTTTTCTTCTTTCAATTAAGAATATTTCAATAGAGAACTGAAGACATTTTCATAAATGTCTGCAACTCTCTGTGAAAAACTGCTAGAAGCAGATAGAAGAGATTAGATTTTGGCCACAAATACAGTGGTAATAACGTCTTTCTATCCATATTTTGAAGAAAATGCAAAGTAAGCTTTTTGAAAGACTGATTTATAAAAGTATTTACTTAGTGCTGCATTTTTAGGTTAGTGTATCCTGTATGAGTCATAACATTTAGATGCTGTTTCATTTGTTCTTTAATGAGTGGGAGTTTCAACTTTTTTTGGCAATCTCTGAGCTCCTTGTATTACACTGTGGTCAAATTAGTGAAAGGTAATTTTTCCAAATACGTAGCATCCACCCACTGTAAACTGTGAAGTGTAACCGACATTATGATTATCTTTTTCTTGTTCTTTTTTTGCCTTGCCTTTCTTTTTCTGACGTCCTAATCAGGATGGACTTCCAGTTTTACAGCCATTATTATTGCATGCTCTTTAGTAAGTTACTACTTAGGATTAAATACCATCAGGTGTGGGAACTAGAGAGTTGTAACAAAGATGACTTTCAGATATTTGGTTCTGAAAGAGAGTTGAAGGAATAGATCATGCAAGTGACCTGGGAGGTATTTCCCTGGTATCAATTAGCACAGGGGTGTGTGTGAAGGAGAGGGAAGGAGAATGAGAGAGCACATATTCCCTAGCCTTGTGCCTTGTAGATGTTTTGATCTTCATATTTCATAATCCCTCAACATTGGCTATATTAGCTGGAGTTACAGGAGTTAGTCCAAAATCTGAAGAGCAACAGTTTGGAGAAGGCTGGAATACTACTATATAGTACCATGTAATTCAACAGTATGGGACTGGGACTGCTCTGCACTATCTATACTTGTTGTATTACTCCCAAGGACTGCAGTCTTGGGACAATAATTGTGAGCTTGAGTATTGAAGTGTGAGCTCACTTATGTACATAATAGCAAGGTTTTCATAGGCAGGGGTGGGCAAAGTGCATGCTGTGGGCTGTATGCAGCCCTGGGACCCCCAAGTGTGGCCCTTCAAGTCCCCCAAAGCCCACAGTCCCTATTTTCCCCCAGGTTCCTCCCTTCTAATTTTAATGGGCTAATTTTCAAAGTTCTTTTCCCTCTCTATTGCTGGAAAGCCTTGTTGCTGATGTTATACTCCCTTGCAGGGTCACAGCTGTTGGACACAATAAGGGAAATGTTAGCCACTCATTTTCTGGTGGTTTATTAAAATAATATATTGATTGCCTTGATTATTCAGTGTATATACTATAAATCATTTAGATGATGAAAATCCTGAAGGCTGAGATGGTGCTGGTTTTTGCTATACTGTATAAGACAAATTTTGGTTGAGAACCATCTGTTGTAAAATGAGTAGGTTAAATCCAACATCATAAGCATTTGCTAGAGCCTGTACTAACTTGATTTATTAATAAGTGCAAATGTTTTCAATGCAGGTGTTTCCAATGGACCACTATCCCATAGGGATGAATCCGCTGTTCAATAATTCAAGCATGATTACATCTGATCTAGCACTTCGCCCAGGTAAGACCTATAGCTGCTTGACTGAGATAGTTTATTGAAGGTTGTTGGAAATAGGTACACAGAAAGATGCCTATGTTTGTCTAAAATTATTCTTAATTTTAAATATTAACATTGCTTAAAAAGAGAAAAGCTGGTTTTGAAGATGCCTCAGTCTTGTATTACCATTTTCTTGCACTATAAATCTTACATGTTAAAGTATTTGAAATATTTTTTTCCCTTAGATGGTTAGCTGAATATACAATCAGACCCCCATATCCACAGGGGGTTGGTTCCTGGACTTACCGCGGATACCAGAAACCACGGATAACAGTAAATGCCATTGAAAATAATGGGACTTCTGGTTTAAAATACCATAGAGTTGCCCTGGGGGACCTAGAAAATGTCTAGAGAGGACACTTCTGTATGCATTTTCTAGGAAGACTCAATGGTATGTGTTCCTCTTTTTTGTGTCCTGTGCATAACTGAAATCACAGATACTGGTTCCGTGTATATGGGGGTCTGACTGTAATTCTGAAAATAGTTATAAATTGAATAACCGGTGTCTTTGTTTGCTTTTCCTCTGGTTCGTTCTTTATTCTACTTTATTCAGCTGCAGACAAAGACTTTTAAAAAATGGTTTGTATATGATTGATCTTATCTAAGAAGCTATTATCTAATTCTAACCTTTTTTTAGCTATTCTAAACTATTGGATTACGACTACAATAAAATGCTTCAGATAGATAAATCAATAAAGGGCTAAGCGGAAGGGCTTTTAGGATTATTGATAGTTGTGAGTGTAAAAGTCTGTAGCAGAGTGTATAGTTTAAATAAACACCACTTAATGGCATCAGATTTAGTTTCTTCCTCAGTTTCGAAAGAGTTATTTCAGTTTATAGCTGCTTGAGCCAATGAATAGCCTGAAGTTGTGTTCTGAAACAATGAGCATTATGTTCCACAGTTTACAGCAGGGAACAATCTGCATAAAGCAACATTTGTCTCTCATTCTTAAGTTCTTCTTAATTTCTTTGAATATATTGTGTACTACCTGACAGTGCTTTCAGTGCCAATACTCTTGCAAGTCCCCGTTAGTCATATTTACTGTATATTTGCACTCTTAATTTTACAAAAAAATATATATTATGGTTTCTGTGATGTCGGCCCTCATTCCAAAGTGGACTATAATGTATTCTTTTATTACATATTGGGAGACAAGGTTAAGAGCTATTTTTTGCCATGATTTCACTGGATCATCTTTGTTTCTCTATGTTCACTTGATATGAGCAGATATGCATTGTATGTCACACAAAAATCAGGGTCATGTCCAAAGTGGTGGTGGGGGGAGTGGTCACTGTTTAACTACTGGAGAGGTTCTTACCTCTATTATTCTTGCTAATATAGTCTACAGTAAAAGTTAATTTCCTTTATCACTTAAATCTTTTTCCATGTGGCTAAGTGTTGTATTTCCTGTGTGATGTCAAATCATGAAATCCTCTACTAGTTTCATTTAGTTTCTTCTTAAGTGGTGGAAATGAAAGATTTATTCTGGATCCATTTTCTCACAGAAATAGGCATCTATCAGGACAAACTGCACATTAAATTTAATATGTTGTATGCAGCTATGCCAGTATCTTCATCTGGGAGCATATTTTAAGGAGGAGGAGCAAAGATCTTTTAAGTGGAAAATAGCTCTTCCACATCTGCCACTTTAAGGGGGAAAAAAGGGTGGGTAAATGAAGGAAGATTTCCCAGACTCAACTCACTCACAGCCAGCTTTTTTTTCCCGTGGATGTAAACTGCAAAATATTCCCTTCCAAACCTGCTAATGAGCCATGGGCACAAATGGGAACTGTAGCGAAAGGTAGGTAAGGTGATAATTTTCACTATTAATTCTCCCGTCTAGCTGATCCCAAGCATTCAAACCACAGCATAGCCATGGAAACCGACTGGGTGGCCTTGGGCAAGTCACACTCTTTCAACCTCAGAAGAAGTCAATGGCAAACCCTTCTGAACAATTGTGTGTACATTACACATGCACTGATGCTAAGATTCAAAATACTTTTAAAGCAAAGGTGAGCAAAGTGTGGCCCTCAGAATGTTGTTGGACTGCAACTCCCAGCTCCTCTAGCCAGCATAACTAATGGTGAAGAATGGCGTGGTTTGCAGTCCAGCAACATCTAGAGGGACACACTTTGGGCACTTTTGTTTCAAATATTGCCAGACTCAGTACAAAGAGAGCTCTTTGTAATTAATTTATCTTTCTTTGGAGAGGTAAACCTTTGGGAAGTGCAGTTCATCCCATTATGGTCTTACAGTAATGTACAAAGCTTTGTGAGTCAAAATTATACATTGCGAATATGCCAGTTAACAGAGTATTAACAGAATAGTTTGACAGGCAAATGTTGTTTTATCAAAGGACATGCTGCTATAAAAATGGTTAGTACTAAGCAGTTAATTCTTAGAAGCAGAGAATGAGATGAAAGTTTGAAAGTTTAGGGACTTTCTGACAGTAAATGTCTTGTTCTTGCAACTCTTCATAAATGAAAAGGTTCTTGGCTTTCTCTTTTATCTCATTTTCTCTTAGGCATAATACAATTTGACATCACAATCAAACAAGGGGAGAATGGAAATGGGAATGACTTGCGTTCTATTTTGTTTTGCTTCTTGTGTAACCTGCAGGTTGGGAAGGGTACCTTTTCTTCTCCGTTCTCTCTGTGAACTTGGCACGTACCATGTTTTGCACTTTGCATTGTATGCATTACTCCTCACTTTTTGCAGTGTGTAAAGCTACTCTGATACTTAAAACTGCTATTGGACAGAGGCTTTTGAGTTGCTCTCTTGGTTTATTTAACATCTCCAGAATGCAGAGGCTTAAATGTGTACCCAAGTCATTTCCCTGAACTCGTCTGAGGTTTTCTGATCTTCCCCAACTACAGCACATTCAGTGCAGTAAATGGAAGACTTTCTTGCAGCAAGGGGGGGAAATAGTAAAATTATTCATTATTGCCTGCAAGAATGAAATTTGAAAAGATTTACTTTCCTCCTTACTACATTTAGACCCCCTAGACTTTGAGATGAAAATTATCCCAACAGATCTACTTATTTTTGCCATTTTTGCCAATATAATATGTTGAGACAGTGTCCCATGCCGTTTAGACCACAATAAAACAATATAGAAGTAACATAATCTGTTTGGTTCTGTGTCTGTGTGTATAAACACTTGTTTGGGGGTGAGGCGTTTTTATACCCTGGTATACAATGGAATTCTCAGTGGGATAAAAAAAATACCAAAAAACTATCACAATGCAGGCTGTTTTTGGGGTTTTTTTTTTTTTTTAAGATTGTAGTGTATGAGAGCTAACCTTAAGGATCTAAAGAAATTATTGGAAAGCAATTTTAAAATAGCAGCAAATAGTTAACAATAAAACATAGTGAATATTAAAACTGAACAGCATCAGACAGTCTCAACCTACTTTGCATCAACACCTGAACAGAACTGATTGTTTGGTATTGGTCTTAGGGATATAGAATGCTCTCCCGGGAGAAGCCTACCTGGTGCCTTTCTCAGTATCTTTTGTGTGCCAAGCCTTTTAAACTTTTTTTTAGAAACCTTACATTTAACTTACTGGAATGAAAGGCAGAACTGCTCAATCCCTGTTTTGATTCAGTCCCCCCACCCCAAAGAGGACTGTGTGCTTCCATGCATCAGCAAAGACATTGACAAAGAATTCAGGTTGCAAATCAAGATTAATAAGGAGTTAACTAGGAATCACCTGGTTAACGTAAATGAGTTCAAATCTGTAAGACCAAATGAACTGCGTCCCAGAATATTGAAGGAACTTCCTGACATAGGAGATTTTCAAATGCTATAAAAGACCTCCAGGGAGGCTGGGAGAGGTATGCGGCTATCCCGTGACAGGGGGTCAGTTTCGGATGATACTGTCCCCCTCCCATCGTCCTTCATGTTGCTTCCATGCTCAATCGAAGGAAAAGGCGCCTCTTTTTACTCACAAAAAAATTCCATGAGTAAAAAGTGGTGCCTTTTCCTTCAACTGAGCACGGAAGCAACACGAAGGACAATGGGAGGGGGCGTTTTCATCTGAAATTGACCCCCTGCCGCGGGATAACTGCGTACCTCTCCCAACCTCTCGGGACGTCTTTTATAGCATCTGAAAATCTCCATAGTCACAGGACCACTTGCCATCATTTTTGGGAAATCTTAAGAGAATGGGTGAGGTGCCAAAGGAGTGCAGACGAGCAAGCATTGTCCCTCTTTTCAAAAAAGGCAGCAACAACAACACCAAAAGATCCAGGAAACTACAGGCCAGTCAGCCTGACCTCCATACCAGGAAAATATTAGAATTGACTGTATTATACAGCAGTCCATCTGCAAGTATCTTGATGACAATGCAGGGTTCAGTAGGAGCCAGCATGGATTTCTCAAGAACAAATCCTGCCAAACTAACCTTATATCTTGCTTTGATTGGGTCACTAGTTTAGTAAATGGTGGGAATGCTGTAGATGTCATTTATCTGGATTTCAGCAAAGTGTTTGATGAGGTCCCCCATAATATTTTGATTAGCAAACTGACTAAATATGAAATAGGTGGAAACACCATCCAGTGGATTCCTAATTGGTTGGAAAACTGTGCTCAGAGAGTTGTCATCAGTGCCTGTGCTTCAGATTGGAAGGAGGTCTCACACAGACTGCTGCAGGGTTCTGTCCTGGAGCTGGCACTCTTTAATATTTTTATCAATGATTTAGATGATAGGGTTGAGGGAATCCTTATTAAATTTGCAGATGATACAAAATTGATAGGGGTAGCTAACACATTGGAAGATAGGGACAGAATTCAAAAGAAAACTGGACTGAAATTAATAGAATGAAATTCAGCAGAGGCAAATGCAAAATTCTAACATTTAAAGCCACAAAAAACAAATGCACAGGTATAGGATGGGGGATACTTGGCATAGCAGTACTACATGTGAAAAGGATCTTGAGATTATTGTTGATCATTAATTGAACATGAGCCTGTGGTGTGATGCTGCAACAAAGAAAGCAAATGCTATTTTAGCCTGCATTAATAGAAGCATAGTTTCCAAGTTGAGGGAAGTACTAGTCTCCTTATATTCTGTGCTTGTCAGGCTTCATCTGGAGTACTGTGTTCAGTTTTAGGCACCTCATTTTAAGAAGGATATAGACAAATTGGAAAAAAAATTCAGAGAAGGGCAAAGAGGCTGATAAGAGGTACAGAGAACAACACATATGAGGAAAGGTTGAAGGAACTGGACATGTTCAGCTTGGTGAAGAGAAGACTGAGGGGTGACATAATCACACTTTTTAAATATATCAAGGGTTGCCACAAAGAGGAGGGTGCAGGCTTATTCTCTTTCTCAGCAGGTAGAACTAGGTCCAATGGTTTTAAGCAGTGGCGGACTGGCCAGGGTGTCAACTTGCCCAATGACAAGTGGGCCCTGGGTACTCTTGATGAAGTGGGCCCTCTTAAGCATTAGACAATATGTTAAAAATGTTAATGACCTTTTAGTAGCTTGAAAATATAATAGAAGTTCCAGTATTATTACTTTATGCAACTAAAATTTAAGTTTTAGTATGGGCCACTGGGTGGGAGGCATCCCCACGTGGGGGGCATATGTCCTCATTGGGCTGTAGGACTGGGACCTCCAGGTGGACTTTGTCTCTTGTGTTCGGAAGCTGGCATGTAGCCTGGGACCCCCAGTGGGGGAGGTCTGCACCAATAGGCTGGGCCCTCTTCCATTCCTCCCCTGGGAAGCAAGGGGTTGTGATCGCCAACACCGGCAGGTCCCCCTAGGAGGCAATGGCCCCTCCCTTCCTGGAGGGGTTGGGGAGGCCCACTAGAACGGGCTCTCCTCCAGTGGGCTCCCTATGTCTCCTGGCAACCAATATTTTTAGACTCAGTCCGCCACTGGTTTTAAGTTACAGGAGGGTAGATCTTGATTGAACATTAGAAGGAAGTTCTTGACAGTGAGAGGAGTTCAGCAATGGAACCAATTGCCTAAGAGGAGGTGGGCTCTTCTTCTTTAGATGTCTTCAAAAAGAGGCTGGACAACTACCTGCTGGGAATGGTGTAGCTGTAGATCCTGCATGGAGGAGGGGGTTGGATTTGATGGTCCATAGGGCCCCTTCCAACTCTATGATTCTATGATTCTACTGAATTTTTAATTTCTACATTATGATGTTGTTTTAAACGTAACTGTTTTAGCTCTGGGAAATTTATTCCTTTGATTCTCTCTGTGATTGATCTGTGCTTTGTAATCTCTTGACTTCTGCTTTGAAATGGTCTGTTTTGTTTTATGGTGGTTTCCTTTGCTGCTTTAAAAGTTATCTGTTATGTTAAAATTGACTTTTGTTTTTTATCTTGTACCTTACACAGAAAACTGTTTTTGCATGACTGATAAATGGAATAAATAAATAGTATTCCGGATAAGTGACTTAGTTACATAGTTGTAGCTGTTTAAATGTTATTAGAAATTGTAATTCCTATTTTTATTCTTCTTTTCTTTTTCTCTTGAATAAGCAGATGGGCCATACCTTCAAATTGTTGAACAGCCTAAACAGGTAAAAGAAGACCCTTGCATTTTTAAAATAACTAAAGACTTCTAAAATCAGCATTGACAAGTTCTCAGATAATTGCTGAAGTGCAAAATATAGTGTTGAGTAACAAGGTTTGATTGTTCTGATGCATAACCTGTACTGAGGACAAGAGGCTACTGCTAGCATCGAATACAGAGAAACAGAATGGCTTCCAAATGGCAAGGGGGTCAGGCAGGGTTGTGTCTTATCTCTTATCTGTTTAAAGTGTCTGCTGTAAATATCATCCATAAACAGGATTAGACTTGGAGGAAGGTGACATGAAAATTGAAAGAAGGAACACCAGCAGTGTAAGATATGCAGATGACATCATACTACTAGCAGGAAATAGCCAAGACTTGGAACTATTACTGAAGAAAGTCAAGGAAGAAAGTGCAAAGGCAGGTTTCTAGCTGAACATTAAGAAAACAAAAATAATGACCACAGATTATTTACATCACTGTAAAGTAGAAGAAGAAATCGAAATGTTTCAAGATTTTCCATACCTTGGCTCAGTCATTAATCAGAATGGAGACTGCAATCAAGAAATCAAGAAGACTAGGATTTGGAAGGGCTATGAAGGAACTAGACCAGATCCTGAAGTACAAAGATATATGATTGAATACTAAAGTTAGGATTGTCCATGCTATTGTATTTCCCATTTCTCTGTCTGGTTGTGATAGCAGGACAGTGAATAAATCTGATAGAAAGAAAATCAACTCATTTGAATTGTGCTAAAGAAGAGTTCTTTGGATACTGTGGACTGCTAAAAAGGCAGAAAGGTTCTCAATATTTAATGATGAGATATTTTTGGCAAAACACATTTAAATATAACAGCTAAGGGGCTGAGCACACACTTGTTTGACATACTTTCTACCATACAGGATGCATATTTCCCCAAAGGGAGAATAACAGTGGTTTACAAGGAAAATACAGAAACAGTCCTTAAAGTGAAATGGAAGCAAATCAAGAATCCCTAAAACCCAGGGATTTCCCCCCACCCCCAGCTTCCAATTTTGTTCCAACACTGATTATGGAATTGGATTGTGAGATTTTATCAGTCACATTTCTCTGATGAGGAAATATGTATGTATGTATGTATATAGGCTTACGGTAGCAGCATCCTTTCAGTGTAGGTTGCTATAAATGCCTATTTTTAGTGATGGTGAAATGTTGTTTCACCTATACTTTCAAAACCACAGACAAGCAGATCAGAGCCTCCACAACCCTGCTCCCACTTTGTTCATTAATTTATTTCAAATTACTGAAATAAAGCAGATAAGATACCAACTGTAGTCCAAAAAAGAAATAGTGGCATGGATGAAGGAAGAGGGAAATACACAAGCCCAGGGCTCCTGACTACTGTTTTACAGGTTATGCTAGAACATAATCACTTTAGGGATCTGGAACATAAGAAGCTACATACCAGATCTTATTTGTCCATCTTGCCCCAGTATTGCCTACTTGAACTGACAGCCGCTCCCTAGAATCTAAGGCAGAAATCTTTAGCAATAGCACTTACAGTACATTTCTATACCATTTTTTAGTGCTAAGCACTCTCTAAGTGGTTTACGATGTGTTAGCCAATTGCCCTCAACAAACTGTGTACTCATTTTACATTGTGTTTGCAGTACCAGCATTTAACCACTGCACCACCATTTATTAGCAGCTCTTTTTAGTTGGAGATGCATGGAATTCAGCCTAGAACCTTTTGCTTACAAAGTATGCACTCTGCTACTGAGATCTAGTCCCTGACTCTAATGCTTTCTCAATCATGTGATAACAGGTAGTTGGATGCGGGTTGGAATTTTGACCCCACCTTTCTCCTGATAATGGGACTCAAGGTGGCTAACAGCATATTTTAAACAATACAAATTAATGAAATACAGAAACATTAATGAAAGTATAAATATAAGATTTTTTAAAAATTAAACCATTTATGCAGTTAAGAACAGAACTACTATAGAACAGTACTTCCAAGCCCCATCCCAGAGAGGTGACCTAGCAGGATATTTAATCGCATCAAAAGCCATCAAGAAGTCCAGCAGAACCAACAGGGACACACTCCCACTGTCCAGTTCCCTGCATAGGTCATCCACCAAGGTGACCAAAGCTGTCTCTGTCTCATAACCAGGCCTGAAACCAGACTGAAATGGATCTAGATAATCCACCTCATCCAGGAATCCCTGGAGTTGAAAAGCCACCACATACTCTAGTGCCTTGCACAAGAATGAGATGTTGGAGACTGGCCTATAGTTATCTAGTATAGTAAGTTCCAGAGAAGTTTTCATTTTTTTCAGAAGAAGTCTTACCACAGCCTCCCTCAGGCATGTTAGGACCCTGCCTTGTTGTAAAGAGGCATTAATCATTTCCCTTACCCACTTAGCAAGTCCTCTTCTGGCCTGTTTAATAAGCCAGGAAAGGCAACGGTCTAGTGCACATGTGGTGGCTCTTACCTCTCCAGGGATCCTGTTCACACCCTCAGGCTGCACAAATTGAAAAGTATCCATCAACACTGGACAAGCAAAAGCCAAGGTTACATCCACCAAAACTGTGCCAACTCTGACATGTAAATTAGAGTGAATCTGGGTGGTTTTATCTGCAAAAATGGTGGGCAAATTCTTTGCGGCAAGCTGTTGAGTGGCTTACATTCTCCTTTGGGCCAGATTGTAACAGATCCCCAACTGCTCAAAACACCTCTGATGAATGGTTTTGTGCAGATACAATAGTGTTAGCCAGAAAAGCCCTCTTTTTTGCTACCTGAGATAAATTTTAGCCTGTTTTCAGTTGGACTCACTCTGAATTTTCTGCCACAGTTTCAACTAGCTTGTTTTATTGCTTCCTACTCTTTAGAAAATAAGGGAGCTGGCTTAGCTCCACTCTGTGAGCTAAGGAATGCTTAGGAGAGATTGTGTCTACCACTCTGGACATTTCCCATTCCAGAGATCAACCAGGGCTTCAACCGGATCACCTGCCAAGGTAGCAGGATACTCCCCAAGGGCCATCAGGAATTCATTCGGATCCATAATGTGTCCCCCACCCCTGCAGAGGCTCTGAGTTCAAACAAGTCTAAACTCAGTCTGAGTTCGAACAAGTCTAAACCAAGAAGTGGTCTGTCCATGACAACAGAACAGTAGACAGCTCCTCCATTCATAGATCACCATCACCACCATGCCCCGTACAGAAAACATAGTCAAGAGTGGCCCTAGCAGCATGAGCAGATACTGTTTGGGAGAGGCCCATGGTTGTCATGGCAGAAATAAAGTCCTGAGTCACTCCCAACAGACTAACCTCAGCATGTGAAGTCCCCCAGCATCATGGGGCATTGCAGGGAAACCCTTGTAGCTTGGGGTAAATTTCTGTAAGTTGAGCTGCCCTGTGGAAAACAGACCAGAGGTCAATAGCAGGGTGAATACTTTGCATGCAGCAGGTTCTAGGTAGAATTCCACACATCTCCCATTAAATAGAGCAGCCAACAAAGATAAAGACCAGTGCCTCGGATTCTAAGGAATTACTGCCAGTCAGAGGAGATAATGCTGGCCAAAACTGTGGGAATGTCACGCTTACACAAGCACCAGTGGTTCAAGATGGCATGAATCAACTGTAAGTAAGGTAGGGGTAATTGAACAAATCTACCAGAGAGAGAGAAGCCAGAGAGAGAGAGAATGAGAGAGAGAACAAATTGAGTCATCTCCACAAAGGCCTACAGCATATCCTCAATATGAAATTGGATTTCAGGGATTACCCCAGTCTTTCAATTGGTACTTGTAAAATGATGGCTTCCACTCTTTAGAATACTGTAAAATTTGCAGCATATCATGGGTGAAAGTCAAACTTCCAGTGTAATGGTAAAACAAACAAAAGAAAAGATTTGGACAAAAGAGTTGGTACCTTAGCTTTGAATTGGATTACTAATGTAATTGTGAAAGCTGTTGTATGTGTAGGATGGCTAGCTGTCAGTTATAAAAGATATGAACTATGAGAGCTTATATGTTAGAAGCTTGTAGTTGGGTCATTTATTGTTCAGATACCTTGTCTTTATCCTGTTGAGAATTTAGGAAGTGTTACATATAGTCTTGCCTTATATCAGTGCTACAATTTTGAAAGGTGTATTGAATCTTAGAGAATGTAATTCATCCAAGGCAGAGTTGGGGGATGATCTTGTTCAGATGTTGTAGAAATAAGTGAGATGCCAATAGCACCTTAAACACTAAAAAAATTAAAATGGTGTAATATTTCAAGAATTAAGAGCTCTTGAAATACATATTTTCTGTTGATTGGTATAAATACACCAATTGAAGCAGATGCAGTAGTGCCTGGTAGCTTCCATATCAGTGGAACAGTGAATCAGCTTTGAGTTTTAGTCCAGACTTCAAAGGGGCTGTCTAGGATGCTGAACTTTATGCCTCAAATAGGCTAACAACCTTAGATAGCTCATTTAAAGGTTGTACTAAAACCCAGAGCAGATTCACTGATATGCAAGCCATCAGCCAATATTGCCTCTACATCCATGTGTGTTTATACCTACAAAAAGAGGATAACATTTCATGTATTGCATGAAGTAGACTCTAATCCTTGGAGTATGTAAGGCAAGTGAGAAAATGATCACCATACTGTGTAATACTAGAATATGTTTGTCCTTGGCATGTGTTCTGTTATCCTTAAAAATATATACCTATATAATATTAATGTCTATAGTGTTGATACAATCTTTGTGAGGTCTCTTATAAGGACAGATAAGAGGTAACTGAAGAAGGAAGATGGTATAAATTCTCCTTTCATACATAAAAGAAGAAGCTGGGATTCTTTCAAAAGCTCATATAATTAACCATTTAAAAATTAATCTCCTTAGAGGGGGTTTCGCTTCCGCTATGTTTGTGAAGGACCATCACATGGTGGACTTCCTGGAGCTTCTAGTGAAAAGAACAAAAAATCATATCCACAGGTTAAAGTAAGTTAATGATTTATTTCTCATTACCATTTCATTTCACATGATCATGATTATTACACTATTTTTTATGGCACTTTATAGAATAGGAGAGAGCAGGTACTTTTCAGAGAGATAATGCAAGTCTATACTGGTTTCACTGCTTTAAATGCATCTAATGAAACAAGCATTAGATGTTTGAGTGTAAGCTTCAGTTCAGAAAAAATAGATCTGCTGGATCATTCCTCAGTTGTTTTGGGATGGACTAGACCTATGGGATGGAATTCTCTGAAACCGTAATAACTATAATATCAGTACAAACGTGCTGACATGAAAAAATTAGCTAGGATGATATCTGAGATTTTGGAACAGATGTCTTCTGTCTATTATTTTGAGCCTGTAGTGTTAATACATTATAGATGAGGGTAATGACAGAGAGTATTTGACTAGGCCACTGGGAGACCAGGGTTCAAATACCTGCTTGGCCGTGGAAACCCACTGGGTGACCTCGGGCAAGTCACACTGTCTTAGCCTCAGAAGAAAGGCAAAGGCAAACCTCCTCTGAACAAATTCTGCCAAGAAAACCCTTTGATAGGTTTGCCTTAGGGCCACCATAAGTCAGAAATGACTTGAAAGTAAACAACAACAACAAAATGTCAGAGAAGGGGTAACTGTTTAACACAGATTGCAAAGGAGAGAAGATTCATCTAGAAACATAGCAACTAAAGCAATGTGAGAATGGCTGAAACTATTCTCTCTCTCTGGCTTTTCTTTGCAAATGAAAATTCAGGAAGGACTCATCCCGTGCTTTCTGCAAGTGTGCTGATGACTGAAAAGGCCAATCCGAGATAAACAAGTCTGGTTGCAGAAAGCACAGCAAAAGGTCTCCTTGGGTGATGTTTCCGGGTTGTGATTCTTTCTGCGTTGTCGTTTCTCTTTAAGACTTGTTCGGCATGAGTTCTCAAATAAAGCTGCAGCATTGTGGATAGTGCGTCTCCGTGCCTCCCAATGTGAGGCCAGGGTGGACCATTGTTGGTGATCAATTTGGCCAAGCCTGAGGTGTTGTTTCAGGGAGTCCTTGTATCACTTTTTTGGAGCGCCCCTCTTATGTTGACCCATGGCTAGTTCACCATAGAGTACTATCTTTGGGAGGCGATGGTCCTCCATCCTAGAAATGTGCCCTGCCCAGTGCAGCTGTGTTCTCAATATCAAGGCCTCAATGCTGGTGACCCCTGCTTGCTCAAGGACAGCAGTGAAAAAGCTAGAACTGTAACTGATATAAAAAAAGAGTAATATGACAATAAATTGGAATAAGTGGCAGTGGTTTCACTTTCAAGCCCATTTCATCTGACTGGTCCATACCTATAACTGACATCAGACACTTGTTTAGTATCAAACAGCTTCTTTGGAGTTAGATGGCAGGGGAAATAAAGTTGAGTCATCAGCATATTGGTGATATTGAACCCCAAACTCCAGATTATCCCTGTCTTTGGTTACGTATATATGTTTAACAGCATATGGAACAAAACTGAGCAGCGACAGCACTAGGAGTGGGTTCAGAGAGGCCAAACTGCACCAGGCGACACCATCAGAGGGAGGAGTAACACCAACTTTAGTAATGCCACAGAAACTGAGTCCTGAGGGACATCACAGGTCAATGCCCAGCATATTTATCAGGAAACCCTCAACACTAACTTCTGAGTTCAGCCTTCCAAGGAGGACTGATTCTACCCAGGGTTTTGAAACACAGGTGCAGACAATAACCACTGTGTATTGTTTGCCAGCCATAGTGTATTTCAGTTAGTAAACAAGACATGGGTAAGAAAAAAGCAACTGTTTTTACGTAAATTTTATCTGTTTGGTTTCCTTATGTCTTAAAGGTGGCATTTAGAGCCAATCTAGATGTGACAGCCATGTGTTTGCTCGTGTATCTGCCCTATTCACACATAAAGCCAAGAGTGGGATGAAAGGTCTATTTTTTTTTTTTTTACTAGAGAAGGTGAGTGCAGGTGATGGGAGCTGAGGCTTCACCTTTCCCTTGCCTTATCTCATTGCACTTTGCTGCTACAAAGACTTTTCTTCCCAGCTCTGGCTTCAGTATCAGAAGTTAGCCAGTTACACAGAAAAGTGCCTCAAGTTACATATAGAGAGGTAAGGATCCTCTCAATATATCATTTTGTCTTTAATTTAAAAAAAAATATCCCTCACATAACATGAACAGAGTACATTTGTGAACAAATAAACATGGCTACCTCAGTCAGATCTAGTTTGACCTTTAGTGTACAGGTATTTCCAAGAAACCCCTCTTTGAAAAGTCTTAGAGACCCTATTTTCCTCATCATCATCTGTCTAGTTCCAAATTTTTGCAGCATTGGTATTGGGAGGATGATGAAGGATGGCTGGAGAATCAGATAACAGTGGCATGTCTGCAGTAAACAATGTCAGAAAGCTTGAGCTGGGAAAGAAGGGGCTTCTACTGTAGCTGATCATATTGTAGTTGTGTGTGACTGCCTACAACAAATAAAGTAAATAGGAGCTGCCACCAGAATCCTTTAGTGAGTATGCATGAAAAGCAAAGCAGAGGGAAAGGGGGAAAGCAGATAAATCAAACTCACCAGCTACACCGAACATATTTAAAGGAAGCATAGATTTATTAGTTTAGTCACCAAAATAGAAATTCTAAGAAAAGTGGATAGTGGTGAAAGAAAAAAAGAATCATCCCTGGATGCATTTTAGAAGAAGACTACAAATGGTCTCTAGACGGTTTTGTTTTGTTAAATGTTTTGTTTACTTATGCAGGGTTTACCTGACAGTTTGCTGCATCATATTGAACTGCTCCACTTTTTGTGGTGTAGGAATCTATCCCCATTCTTTCCATGTTATTTCTGTCTCTGGTACCAAATTTTCTGTTAAAGAGGTATGTCCAGGAACACATCTGCTTCATTAACTGAGGTATACCTCCATGTTGAGAGCTCATTGATGAATAGATCTTGTGTATTTGAATAGGTTATATTTATTCGCAATAGGTTATATTTAGAGTCTAAATGTATAAATATCTATAAATCTTCCCATGGGCAACACCTGTTGGAAGAGGCTGGCAGAGATATGTGAGGAAGTTTCTCAAGGCTACTCTACTGGCTTGTTAGTGCCTGTTCTTGATTTCAAGTTTAGCCAGTAGAAAGGAGAAATATTTTACATACCATTTTGCTATGATCTGCTCTCCTCCTGCTCCTGTAGCTGCTTCTTTTTCGTGAATGACAAGATCTCCAGTAGGTTTAGTTCAGTGCTCTAAATAATGGTTGGTTAACATGTCCTTTGTAGTAAAATGTATTTTACCCCCAGGTAATTGGAGGTTTTGGAGTTTTTTTTTGGTAAATCTCTGGTTTGCCCTCTGTTTATACGTTAGTGTTAGTTCATACAATACCAGCCTCCCAGGTTACATTTAGATTTAATATCTAGCACCCTAGGATGTTTAGGGAAAGAGGATGTGTTAAACATCCTTAATTTATATCTTTGTGAAGACTGTGTTAAATAGAAATATTTTCCCAAATCTATTTTGGGGATTGGATGTAATAATAGGTGCAATAAAATATTATATTTCATAGATCCCTAAGAGTTGTGTACCAAAAAAAAAATGCTTACCATTAACACATTAAAACAAAAATAGTAAACCACCTCAGTATTGAAAAAGCATTATGAAGGCATTCTGCATTTTTTTTAAAAAACAAAAGCAGAATTTTGCTGCCTTGAAGATAATCATTCTAAGAAATCATATCAACGCTAACTATATTGTATGGCTCATAAGGTTCACATTTCCTCAACATTCACCTATGACTATCTACAGCAATCAGCAAGAATATATCATGGCGGGGGGCAAGGAAATTTCTTCTCTATATACAATGACAGCTTTAAAATAGCAATTTCAACTTTTGGCTTTGTAACCATACCTATAATCTTCAACCCTTTATCCTTGCTGAACATGGACTTGGATATCTTTGGGCTGTTCTGGTCCATTGCATGTGTTTGAACTGAGGGAGTACCTGTTTTCCCGGTCCATGCAGCTCAAAATGGGTCCACTGCCATCATCTGTGTGGAATATGGCCTGTCGGCTTACACTGTTGTGTGCCTTCAAGTCTTTCCCGACTTAGGTGACCCTAAGGCAAACCTATCACAGGGCTTTCTTGGCCAGATTTATTCAGATGGGGTTTACCTTTGCCCTCCCCTGAACCTAAGAGAATGTGACTTACACTAGGTCACCCAGTGGGTCTCCATGGCTGAGGAGGGATCAAACCCTAGTCTCCAGAGTTGTAGTCCAGCAATCAAACCACAACACTATGCTTGCTCATCAACCTCTATACACAATATCTAATATGGGATATACAATATCTAGTATAGGAATCAAGTACACTATTAGCTTCTTGGGTATCAAACGTGGAGATAAAGCCTATGAACATTAGATTTTATATTTCTAGACCATGTGCAAATGTGTTGTTCCAGGTGACAGGCTGGATGAGCTGAAAGATATTATCTGAACTGGCCAATAGTGTTTGAACAGTGCTTGTTTCTTGGCCAGTTTATTAGCTATGTTATGGAGCAGAACTTGTTGTTATGAATACCCCAAGGCATCTGAACTTTGGTTGTATGATTACTTTGTGTATGCTGACAGCAATCACAAGACATTCAGAAGAAAAGTCACATTCTATGGTTATAATTCCATAACTATTCTGTTAAATGGGAATTCTGCCATTAGTTTCAATAGACAGTTGTTAAGACTCTAAATTTGCTTTTGTACATTTTGGTAAACAGGCTTGTACATTCTATTGTAATGCATTCCAACTTGAATATTTGCTTCTGGTGGTATAGCAAAACCCCTGGCATGGATTGGCTGAGCTGATAAAAGGATTAGCATATTTAATTGTGCAAGAAACAAAGCAGTGTTCTGTCCATCTTCTCAGAATCAAGAGAAACTTGGCTGAGATTAAAATCTTTCAAATGAAAATGCTGAAGACTGCTAAGAAGCCCTAGACCAGTGGTTCTTAACCTTTTCTTTACCAGGGATCCCCTTTAAATATTTTTTGTTGCTGCAGACCGCCAAGACTTAAGATTTAAAACCCTAACAATAATAGTAAATAATAATAATAATAATAATAATAATAATAATAATAATACAGTTATGCCATCCATTAACCCTTCCCTCAGAGACACTGGATGTGGGGGGAGACCTTTCTCCTGCTTCTTCCTGCAAATTTGTGGCTGGAGTAGATTGAACAGCAATGTGCAAGCCAAGCCAGCCAGGCTTTGCTTTGACTCCTGTCATGGGGGCTGAGCAGCCTCCAAGCTTTGCAGACCTCCTGTGCAGACATTGTGGTCCCCTGGGGGTCTGCAGACCACAGGTTAAGAACAACTGTCCTAGACCATAAGGAAGCTTAAAAAACAGGAAGCCCAAAGGCAGCAAAAGGGTGGGAAAAAGCATGCAAAGCAGGCAATAAAGTTTAGAAGAAGACTGTGAAGGAAAGATAGACTCCTTATGAAGCATAAGGAAGGGGCCATGTATATTTAGGGCATAGTATACAAGGGCTTAGTATAGGATTCTGAAGAAACTGTACATGACTTAATCTTAATAAGATTTGTGTGTTACAGAACCGGGTGAGCAACTGTGGTGAGTCTAGGCAGTCTGGAGCAACCAAGGGCCACAAAAGCAGTGTGGCCCCAGGGTTGTACTCCTCCACTCCTGCTGTAGAAAGTAGGACAGAGGAGTAAGAAGATTACCCAAGGTAGAAGAAGGTGATGGACAAAAGTAGGCTCTGGCCAGAAACAATGTTTAATGGAGACACAGAGTTGAAGGAAGGTGTTGAGCAAGCGTGGGGAACTTCCTTCAAATCAACTTGATGGCTAAATTCAGTTTTAGAGATGTTCTCTGGGGCCACATTATATTGGTGTGCGAGTCAAAAAGGTGCAACCAAACTGCTAGCATATTTTAGCTTGCAACTCTTACTGCCAGCAGTTAAGCATTAGGAGAGGCATTTAAATATTTTAGAATGGGGGAAGAAACTTTACAAAAGCTGGGAAACCACAAGCTATCTTCTCATGGAAAAGGGAGCATGGTCTTCTGGGAGAACCCATAGGGCCAAATTAGGACCACAGGGAGAACCAACCATTGCACGTAGGGGAGAAATAAACTGGTTCAAAATTGCATACCCAGGCCGGACGTTCTTCCCCATCCCTGCTTTTCCCTTTAAAAATGACAGACACATCATAATATTTGGAATGATATATTATAAATGATTAGTATATATATATATATATATATATATTGGCAATAAAGGCCACAACTTTATTGATAACAGCTGCACATGGTTGGCTCAACCGCATGGGTCCGCATCCAGATATCAACCAACCTGAATGCTGATTGATGATACCGCTGTCGGCTAGCCACCAACACAAACAATGAAGAAAGGAGGAGGAGTCCTGGCCAGGCCTGATGACTCCTCACCCTCCCTGTTCCTGCCCCCCTTTACCAAAAAAGGGGGTCTCCCTGAACTTGAACTTGCATCTGACCTTGAATTTGATTGAGACTCCTCCCATCCAATGACCTCAGATCAGGACCCGTGCCAACCGCCCCTAAAGTTGTGACATAGCAAGAATACAAGCAACACATAACGTACAATACCACAATCAATTAAAGGGAGGGATGGTGAGTCTTTGGGTCCCAGCGAGCCACTGATGTCTTCAGCGCCAAGGCCGGGTCATATACCCATCCTCGGGGCCGTAAAGCAGGCGGCCATAAAGGGCCACCGTAAAGTGATGTAAAAGACGTCATAAAGTGCTGCAAAATGCAGCAAAGCCCGCCTCCCTCTGGGATCCACCAGTCAGGGCAGGGGCGGCCTACCATGATTGGTCCTCCCCATTTCGCGCTCCTTCCCGGCCCACAGGGCAGGCCAGGAAGGAAAAGCCACAATGGCAGCCCCCATGCCAGCCACCACGTGGACCGAGGTGGCTTTCAGAACACCCAGGACGAAGGGGGAAGGCCAGATGGGCCACAATGAGGCTGCTGGGTAAGTCCAGCAGCACAATTATCAGTAGTACCAAAAACTAGAAAGGGCTCTGCTGCATTGACATGATATTCAGAAGGAAGTATACATGCAAGTGATGGAGTGAATGTAGCATGTGACTGTTTGCTCAAAACCATGATAGGAGGATTCTCCCACCTTAAAGCTGCAATGTAGGATAGATTTAGGAACCTATTTAGGTAGCCCTGATAGCTTTCTGTCATGAATGCTATAATTCCCTCTTGCATTGTAGATCCTGCACCAGGGGTCACTCAGCTGATACCATTTTTAGCAAAATGTGTTTGGATAGGGAAGAAAATTCACAAATGTTACTGGACTTTAAACTGTATCAGCCCTAATCAGCCTCAACAGTATTGAGGGATTATGGAAGCAATAGTTTATCAATATCTGGACAGCCATAGTTTCCCACTCTTCGGCTAAAATAGGGAAGCAAGATAGGTGGGAAGACAGCTCAGAATAACCATTATGCAAAGCTCCCTGGCTCTTATTTCTAAGCCTGCAAATGCAATTCTTGGCAAGAGCACTACAGTCAGACCCCTGTATCCGTGGAACTGATATTTATGGTTTCAGTTATCCATGGGACACAAAATAGGGACACATACCATAGAGTCATGCTGGAAATGCCTAGAGAGGCATCCTCTCTAGGCAACTTCTAGGTCCTCCAACACAACTCTATGGTTTTTTTTACCAAAGTCCTTTATTTTAATAGGGTTGGCTGTTATCTGCAGTTTCCCATATCCACAGTAAGTCCAGGAATCAAACCACTGTGGATACGGGGGTCCGACGGTACTTCCAAGTAAGTGTGCATGGGATCAAGTTGTTAGGGAGCCATGCAGAGGAAGCTTATACGCTAAGAGGAGGGTTTGAAGGAGATTTGGGAAATGTACCCTGTCCTGTTCCTTTGGGAATATAGAATAGCAGTGACTGAACACATGGCCCTATGCATTAACTAGCTGAATATTGAAGATGGGACTAAATTGTGAAGATGCTGAGCCTGTTGAACAAGTTGGTTGCGTTTATTTTGTATTCCAGCAGCTTATTTTGTTGTCTGTCTGCTATTTGTGTATTTACTTTTTCTTCTATAAGTTTCAGTTCTAATATTTGCATGAGTAAACAGAAAAACAATAGAGAATTTGAAGTGAAGCTGAATTCATAAACTGACAGGAAGGTATGAAAGCTGCTCATGCTGTCTGAAACTTACTTTTTTTTAAGTCTCTCTCATTATGAGTCAAACTTACATTACTAATCTGTAATGAAATCAGACTTTCTCTCAACTGGGATGAAGTATTTGTGTCAGCTAAATGTTAAATACAATCAAATTAGGGATTATGAATGCTGCTTCATAAAGTTGGCTATATCATAAAAATCACCACAGTACTTCACCACCCCACCCCAGCCTTCAAGGGCTGGTTATTATTTTTTCTGCCCTCCCTCAGATGATAATGTTGATGTACATCTATGGTTAAACAGATATGCAGAGATTAAGCAGAGTGATTCAGGCATACAACAAGGGTGGCATGTTTGGAAGGGGAAAAAAAAACCCTCTCACTTTTAATGCATTACATCATTGGCTGGATTAATGTGCCTTTAAGGTGCAGATTTATGGACTAGACAACTGTGTCCCCCTGTAGTTTCACAGGGGCCTAAAAGCAAGTCTGAGTAGTAGTGAACAGTCATGCAAATGTGTTCTCTTCTACTTCCGAGGGAGAAGGTGAGCTCTCTTACACTGGAGGTATTTAAACAGAGGCTGGATGGCTTTCTGTCATGAATGCTGTAGTTGCATCATACATAATAGACAGGGACCACTCAGCTGATAACATTTTCAGCAAAATGTTGTTGGAGAAGGAGATAAAGAAGAGTAACAGAGTTTATTGTCCTTGACGTGAAAGGGTGCTTTGAGTCATCAAGAAAACTATGAGATTTTTTAATTTTGGATTTTTTTCTACTCAAGGATTTCATACTGAAGAAAAACTTAGGGTTTTTTTTTTAAAGCAAGACTCTATGCTTTGCACAAAATACAATATTTTTTCACTTTTAAAAAAGCTTTTTTGTACAAAAATGCAAATTTTTGTCAATAAAAATCTCATACTGTGAGCAATGATTAGAAATGTACAAAAACTATTGTAATTTCACTCAGTGAGGAAGGAACATTGGGAAAAAATAGTGAGAAAAGGGTTTTTTATTCTTGCATACTAGGCATGAGATTTTTCATATTTGGGGACTTTAAAAAATCACAAAAGGGTTTTTGCACAAAATTAATGAAATTCTTGCAAAAAAAATGGCAAAACATCTAAAGAACCATTGGACATCCCCTCCTCATGTACTGTTTTATGAACTGTTTTCAAAGCATCACAGAAAACCTTTACTACTAGGATAAAAATAAATCATTTTTCTGCTGATTATTATTACTTTAAATAATTTATCTTAATTATTTTAATTTATTAAGAAGATATCATGCCTTTGATGGTTATGTTTTACTGTAATTTTTGAAATGTGAATAACTAATGCAGAATCACAGCAAATGAAACATTGTTCCATACTAAGAGTATTGGTTCTGCTTCTTGTAGATCTGCAATTACACTGGGCCTGCGAAAGTAATCGTGCAGTTAGTCACAAATGGAAAACATGTCCACCTTCATGCTCACAGCTTGGTGGGGAAACACTGTGAACAAGGAGTATGCACAGTTAACGCAGGACCAAAAGACATGGTGGTGGGGTAAGTGCATTTGTATATTTGTAAAATATTTCGTCTTTGTGCTCTCTGTGAGTGAATGGGTTCAACTTGTGGAACATTCTAAATCTGAGCTTTTTCAGCTGGAATTATACCCTCACTCCCTCGGTGAATGTGCCTCAGCTATTTCTCCTCAGTTCTTTCCCATCCATTGCATGAGCATCAACTAGAACATTGTCTTCACTTAAATGTGTCTTTCACGTCCTCTTTTTCCCTCACATACCCTGACTTTCCTTCTCATTTCCAGTTTAGAGGCAAACCAACTATTATTTCACTCAGTATGGGTATAACAACAAACTATGGCTTCCTTTCTAAGGGGAAAGTGAGAGCAGAAATTAGATTGTGCAAAGAGAGTGGGAAGTGTACAAGCACATGATGCCCAAAGCATGTTTTGTGTCAGGTCTGATCCATCAGGTATTAGAAGTGCAAGTAAGAAGACAAGACTGCTTCTCAGGTGTGCTCTGCACTGTCTAAGCTGGTCTCCAAGAGACATGATTTATTCTTTTTTTTTTTAAAGAATAACAAAGGAAGCTGGCACTTCACAGTAGTATTTATTTTTGCTTTGATGTATTGAAGGAGTTTTTCATGGTTTGTAGTTTTGCTTGCATACCCAGTTGGAGTTGGTAATTTGATAATGGCAGAGAAACAAAACATGTAGTAGGGAGTAGCTGAAGTAAGTGTTTGACATAATTTTATAAATCTTAATAGAAATTTCTATAGTGTTGCATGTATCCAGAAATGAGAGATGATTAGAGCTAGTTGGGGAAATCTGCTTAACATTTTTCTGAAATTGTAGTGTATAGTCATACATGTAAACAATGACTTTAATTGTGTGTGTTTTTGTTTGCTTTATGAAGAAAACATGGTTTTTATTCATAACCACAGTTCTTCTGTGCACGTCATCTGTATCATTGATTTTGGGTTGAAAACTCAGGCTGAGAGTTAACTACAGGTAATTGTCTAAGGCTGTTTGGTCAATAATAGCATGATGCACACCTGGGATTTAACAGTTCTTGTGTGCATGCTGAAGTATTTTGATTACATGCAATTCTGATTCCCACTTCATTTCTTCTCACTATGTTGGTGCAGCTTTCAGGACAGGCTGAAAACCTATGTGTGGCCTTTTGGAGCCTCTTCTTCTCTCCATTCTCCCATTTCCAAACACAACTAGTAGTGTGACCATATGCAAAAGAAAACAAGCTCCTACTTCTTTTAATACAGTTGGCCCTCCTGATCCTCAGGCTCTGGCTCCATGGATTCAACTAACTGCGTTTCGAAAATAATAATTAAAAAATTCAAATAGTCTATTCTGCAGCACACCCCTGCTGAGAGTGAGGTTGTAGGGGGGGAGTGGGAGGGAGGAAGAGTGAGAAGTTTGATCATGCTGATAAGCCGTGAACCTAAGCCATCAGGTTCCACCCACAGGGCTGCTGTCATCCTTACCTCAGGACTGTGCAACTTGGCAGCAGGTGGGAAAGTAGAACTGAGGACCGAGCCACCTCTCCTCCTCTCCCCATCACATCTCCATCCGCCGCACCACTTTCCACTTCTCCAGTGTGTTCGCCCTTTCTCTCACTCCAGCCTCCGAGCACAATGCTTCTATCACTACCATCTTCATCTCTCCCAATCAGCCATTTAAGGGGCACACACACACACCTCCCTTGATCCCCAGCCATACCCCCAGTTCTGAAGAGACAGCAGAAGCCCCTTGGATGGGACATGATGAGATCTGAT
Organism: Gambelia wislizenii; assembly: GCA_030847615.1. Lineage (NCBI taxonomy): Eukaryota > Metazoa > Chordata > Lepidosauria > Squamata > Crotaphytidae > Gambelia > Gambelia wislizenii. The sequence continues at coordinate 32,668,137 of JAUMIR010000005.1, forward strand.
GATTGGGATTCATGCCTTAGTGACCACACTCCCCATTTCAGGGGCGGGGGCTTGGTGAAGATGCTCCCCTTGGGCATAATGTGATGATTGCTGACAAAGTGGGTTCACAATTTAGTAACCGTGCTCTCCATTTCTCTCTTGGGGGGCTTGGCAGAGATGCTCCCCACTTGCAGCAGTGTTAATCCCCTGGGTAGAACATGGTAAGGTCTGTTGGCTGGGGCTCTCTCTTGCACACAGGGGAGAGAACAAGGAAGAATGGGAAGTGGTTTTGGGGAGGCTAGGGCTCATACACATGTGAGGGAAAGAGCAAGGAAGAGCTGGAAGTGGGTGTCAGGGAAGCTGGGCTCACTTGCACAGGGGGAGAGAGCAAGGAAGAGCGGGAGGCAGTTTTGGGGAGGCTGGGGCTCATGTGCATATAGGAAAGTGAAGAAGAGTGGGAAATGGTTGTTGGAGAGGCTGGGGCTTGTGCATCACATGGCAGCTGCCACCTTTGGGATGTACATGAGGTTGGTGGAGTAGAAGTGATTGGGTGGCATTTGAGGTCACTTCTTGTCCCTTTATGTATATAAGGGACTTGAGCATCTGCATTTTTTGGTATCCGTGGGGGGGAGGGGCTGGAACCAATCCTCTGCAGATACGGAGGGCCCACTGTATTTGAATAAGAAGCAGGGACGTCATGTAAGCTACATCTAGGGACATTCCCTCTAGTATACAACTGTTAAAAGAGTCCTGTCCTCGTTTGCATCTGTCCCTGCAATATGGTGGCCTCCAGATATTTGGACTACAGTTCTCCATCAGGCCCAGCTTGCATGGTCAAGGGTCAGACATTATGGGAGCTATAGTCCAAAAAATCTGGAGGGCATCAGTTTCTCTGTTCTTGGGCTAATGTGTCTGCTGAACTAGTCTTCTCACTCCTAGATCAAATTAACTGTCATGCTTGCTCTAGCAATGTTAACATCAGTGTGAAGTTGACATAAAGATTAGGGATACTGAGTTGCTTAAAGTCTATGTTCCAAGTGTGAAGCAATATTAAATCTCAGTTAAGCTACTTCCCTTTTGAAAGAAATTTTGTTCAAATAAAGTACACATGGCACTGTTTCACAGACTGGGTCGGGTTTCAGTTAAGTGCTAGTTTGATGTCTTTTGCCCAAGTTTTTGGAGCATGTATCAGTGTAAAAAAGAATGGTAAGGCAGAAGCTGCTCTTAAGATTTGAAAGGCTCTTGCTTTTGATGTTAAGACCCAACTTGCCAGTAACTTGATTGCAAATGTCAGATTTGCTCTATTGATATTCGGGCTTCTAATCTTGAAAGATTTGTTATATTTCCTGCTGTGTATTTGTCTATTTCCCCTACTCAAACAGACTGAAATAATAGATTTGCCCTTTAGGAGCCAAAAGTGGTTTTGCGACGTTTCTTGTTTTCATTGGTGATGAAGGGTATCAAACAAAACAAAAAGGGTCTCCACTTCCCCCTTTCCACATTTATAAACAAAGTATAGAGCAAACTTTATGAAATCAGAACATTCTTATTTATTTATTTATATTTATAAGACCATCTTTCCTTGAAAAGAAGCTCCCCCCCCACTCATTTTATCTTCTTCTCACAACAGCCCTGTGAAGTAAATTGGCTGAGAGAAAGTGGGCTTGTCTAGACCTGCCAGAATATGCTGCCTTCTGGCTGGCATATTCTGCCCCAGAGCTGCCCCCCTCTACATTACCATGATGAAACAGGCAGGAGTCAGCACCTACACACTGGCCAGTATCAGTGGGCATCTCCCCACCTCTTGTGTGTCTCACTGTCTGAAGCCAGGGAGGAGGCCCTCAGCATATGATCAAGGCTTCGTCATGTGCAGGGAACCTTAATCACATGCTGGGGGCCTCATTCTCGGCTGCAGAATGACTCCAGTGATGGGTGGCGGTGGAGCCTGGCATGCAAGTACGGACTCCTGTGTTTCCCACACCAGACCCATCTGGGTTTTCCTGCATAATGAGGGTTTTCCTAGGTGTTTTATTAAAACACTTTAAAGGGCTTTACCCCAGCTTTCCCCAGCTTTGACTTGTGCATCATCAGGACTGCCTGGAGGCAAAACATCATTTGGACTGTGTCGTTTGGACTGCAGGGTTGCAAGATGGGAGTAAGCCAGGGTGAATTGCCTGCCTGGGTAAGCCCAAGATCACCCAGTGAGCTTTACCACTAAATGGGCATTGGAACCTGGATCTTTTCAGTCCTAGTCTGATGCTTGAACCACTCCAGCATACTTACTTAAGACAATATTCTCAAGACTGAGTGTAGCCTGGCAGCAGCATTTTTAACAACCCCATTGTGTAGTTTGCCTTGTGTAGTTTGAGGCCAGGGGAACAGAAACATGTGAAATATGGAAATGAAAAACAGTAAGTCCTAGAACATGAGATGTACCAGAGAATCTCTAGAAATAATTATCCTATACTTCTGTGTAGGTTTCCAAATCTTGGAATACTACATGTTACAAAGAAGAGAGTCTTAGACACACTGGAAACACGCATGATTGATGCTTGTAAAAAAGGGTATAATCCAGGACTCCTAGTACACCCTGATCTGAGCTACATACAAGTAGAAGGCGGAGGGGAGAGGCAACTAACAGGTGAGTAAAGATGTAATATGGTTCAGGTCTAGAGATAATGGCTTTATCTATATAGATAGATAGAGAGATACAATTCTCTTGGGTATGTTGCCTTTCCCAGTGTGCTGATTGGCTGCTCAGGAAGCACACCTAACCCATCACCAGGCACGTGCAAATTCCCTCTCCACCTCACAGTCTACTCCTGCCACTCAGTCTGTGGCCCAGATTGGGACCCACACAGTCAACTGGCGGTGGTGGCAGCAGCAGCAGGCCACCTGCAATGGACCCAACTGGCAGCTGCAATGGGCAACAGAGCAAGTCACCCTCAGCAATTCTGGGAAAGTTGTAGAATGCTGAGAAGGGGGAGGAGGAATTTAAAAACCCACCAACCTACCTTACAGGGTTGTTGTGAGGTCTACTGGGCATTTTGGGGGGAGTTTTTCAGTAGTGTATGCTACATTCGATCCAGCTAGTAAATTAAAAATCTTCTTGTTGCTGTCAACTCTACTTTATACTTTCTACAGTAAGTAAGCTGTCCCCTCTCCCTTTTTAGTTGTTACTTCTGCTCATGGTATTTCTTGAAGAAGAATATTTTTTTGAAGAAGTCGTCATCTCTGGAGCAGTTTCTAGATATATAAAGTAGAAGGAAGCAAAAAAAAATCTTATTTGTATGTTAGATTTGCACACATTATTGTCCAGTTTACAGATACAGTACAACCCCCATATCTGTGGGGGATACATTTCCATACTTACCGTGGATACCATAAACTGCAGATAATAGTGAACCCTATTAAAATGAATGACTTCTGACCCAGTTGTACCATAGAGTTGCACTGGAGGACCTAGAAGATGCCTTGAGAGAGCACCTCTCTACGCATCTTCTAGGACGTCTAACACAACTCTGTGGTCAGCTTCTGGTGGAAGCATACCATAAAGTAGCACTGGAAGACCTGGAAGATGCCTAGAGATGTGGCTAAGTGAATCCACAGACTGGTCCCAAAGATTTGGGCGTCATACTGTATCTCACAATCTTGATCAACCATATATATATATATATATATATATATATATATATTAATCTGCTCAACCTACTGTTTATTTGTTGGTTGGTTAGTTGGTTTTTGCCCTTACAGTTAGGTAAGAATGCTACATTTTGAGCAGTTCTTTCATTTGTTTTGCAAAGCACTCTTTTTTTTAGCAGATAAAGCCCCTTCAAGCAAAGTGAAACATCCACAGAACCCCTGCATTTCCTGGAGAGAAAAGCAGTGATGTTTATGATCTTGAGCATACAGATGGCTAGGCAGAAAAGCCTTGATGTTTTCTCAATCACTGCAACTCTTTTGTTCATCATGAGATGCACTTTCACTTATCTAGTGAAAGAAAGTGATATGTGAAAGTGATTTGGGGAGGCACAATCTTAAAATATAATAGAACCACCCTCACTTTGTTTCAGTACCTTGACATTTCATTTCATTTCATGTAACATCTAATTTACAAAAGGCCCTTTGTTTCTCCACTGAAATGGCTACAGTTCATCTTAATTCAGCCTCCTTGTCACTCTCTGTCACTCACACATGCCACTAATACCTTATGCCTTCATTACACATAGCCATAATAATTCAACTGCCTTCTTCATTGGTTGCAGAACGAGAACGGGAAATCATTCATCAGGCAGCACTTCAGCAGACAAAAGAAATGGACCTCAGTGTAGTTCGGCTCATGTTCACAGCATTCCTTCCTGACAGTACTGGCAGTTTTACCAGAAGACTTCAACCTGTCTTGTCTGACCCTATATATGATAGCAGTGAGTATCTTATCTCCTCTTCATTCTAGTCTGTGGCCAAATGCCAGTCCACTAGTCATTTTGTTTTGTGTTTAATCATTTAGGCAAGGTATAGAGGCTGATCTTCTCTTAACTTTTTTTAAAATAGAATACCATTTAATGTGAAATGAATATAATGGTGAACACATGACACTGAGCAAATGAGAGGCAAACTTCACATTAGGTCATTTGCTTTCTTTATTCCCTCCACCACCATAAGCATAGAGGGGCCCACTCCAGATTAGGGCCATTGCACATGAGGATTTCTTAGAAATTCATGCCTGCAAGGACTAAAAACAAAACTCCATTGGTACCCAAGCTGCCCGAACTACTCATGGTCAGAATCCTGTTGGTGATTTATGCACCTGTAAGTTGTGCTACACATGCAGAGTGACTTTTTTGACAATGAGGAACAGACATATGCAACTTATGGTGGCAAGAATGGATTGCCATCTGTCTAACTATTGTAAGTGTGAAATAAAGCACTTAGAGTATCTACTTGCAAAAGCATTGTGTATTGCCTCAGTGTATTTCATACTGCATATTTCACCTTGTACAATGAGGTGGTAAGTGTGTATATTTACAATGTCTCATGTATTTCATTGTAGTGGCTTCAGCATAGGTATTGTATAGTGCTACTGTAGTGAAACTACACTGCTGGATATTTACATTATGCTGAAATGATGTAGTATCTCGCCCTTTATATTATAGCTTTTAGTATGGTAATACATTAATATTAAAATATGGGACAAATCTCCCAGCAGTTTCTCCATCTTTTGCTGTCTCTTTGTAACCATTATGTATATTTTGGTGTTGGATTTTATACTAACTTTGAAAATACAACATTGCCAAAGGGAGAGAGAGAGAAAAAAAACCTTCTCTTGCTAAAATAGTACTGTAATGACTAAATTTGAGTCTTCCTGTTTGTTTATACCCATTAGAAGCTCCCAATGCATCCAACTTAAAAATTGTACGAATGGATCGCACAGCAGGCTGTGTGACTGGTGGAGAAGAGATTTACCTTCTTTGTGACAAAGTTCAAAAAGGTGAGAACTTGGGATGCTTCATCTCTCATGTTTGAGTATGTTCCTATAATCACTGGGTGCCAGTGTTGCATAGTGGTTAGAATGTCAGACTAGGATTATGAAGACAATTAAGCCTAGAAACAAGTAGCTAATTAAATTATTAACTTGTTAGGCTTTTCTTCAGATGTGGCTTAACTCCCTGTATTTCTTCATTAACACAAAAATGAATCCTATGCTTTAATGAGTTAATTATGTTTCTTTTAATGGTGATATCTGCCAGAATGGTTTGCTGTTTCTGTGGCAGAGCCACTAAAACAAGAGGGCCTAGGGGAAAGGAGGATTAAGATCAGAAGAATTAAATCACATGGCTTTGCTGTTAAGCAGCAGAAGAATAACTGGGAAGAATAACTGATTCTCCATCTGCTGATTCAATAACCTGTGGATGGTGCCAGCAGGGGGGTGGACAGGGGAGGGGGGACAGCTCTGGGGTTGCTCCAGTGGCAGTGGTGGAACACATGGCGGTGGCTGAGGAGGCGGAGGGGAGGACTGGGAGGCTGTGTTGGCAGCAAGCATGGTGGCTGTGGAGGCGAAGGAGGCCTGGGAGGTGGCAGTGGTGGCAGGCATGGTGGTGGCTGTGGAGTGTGTGGCGGTGGCTGAGGAGGAGAGAAAGGAGGCCTGGGAGGCCATGATGGTGGAAGGCGTGGTGGTGGTGGTGGTGGGGCACGTGGCATGCAGCATTGGCTGAGGAGGTAGAGGCCTGGGAGGCTGCAGCAGCAGTGCCAGACATGGTGGCGGTGGTGGCTGAGGAGGAGAAGGAGGTCTGGGAGGCTGCAGCAGTGGCAGAGGAGGGGGAGGCCTGGGAGGCCACAATTTAGGCAAGTCGGGTTGCAGCAGCGGCCTGGGCCATGAGCGTTCCTCCCTCCCTTATTCATCCTCCAGGGTGTTTGCTGTTATCTGTGGACGCAGATATGGGGGTGCTACTGTAGGTGAAGAACAGGAATGGGGAGCAATTGAAGAAGAATTTGAAGGGGAAAATGGATTTATGGTATAGAATGAGATGGGGCACTTATTTGTTTCCTTCCTGTCAAGCATCATGACCCTTACAGGATATTAGCCTTCTTAGGCCTAAAAGGCTGGTATGTCCTCCATGCCCACAGCTGACTGGCCTGTATGTCTTTCAGGTGGGGGGTGCATTGTGGCTCTCTCTCTTTTGTTGATTTTTGTTCTTATTTATGTTGTATACTGTTATTCAAGATGAGTTGCATTAAAATACTCCTTTAATGTGTTTATTATTGCACACACAGTGCTAGACACTTGGGTAATTTAAATGAAAAGTATTTCGCAGACCCACTCCCCATTTTCTCCTTTCTTGGCTTCTTAACTAATCAGCTTCCCTTCTATGGGTGCGGCTATTCGATCATAAAAAAATCCGTATGGGGGGCAAAAAATACGAACAGCTTGTCGTTCGTATGCATATGAACCGGCTATACGATTTTTAAGCCCCCTAAGCTCCGTATGACTCCCTCTTCCCGAAGCTGGCTGGAGCGAGCAAGCCAAGCGGCAGTTTTAAATCTCCCACCGCTTTTTTTTTTTTAAAGGTTCCTGGTTTGCGGACAGTTGGTTTTCCGTATTTACAATATAAAATAAAAATAAATAAACATATAAATTCACGGACTTACCGGACGCTCGCTAGCTGGGAAACCAACATGGCGGCCGCTCCCAATTCCCCTCTGTGCTAGCCCCGCCCCTTCTACTCGGCCAGCCAATCAGATTACCCTGCCTGTTCATATGTGTGCGAACGGACCGTACAGACCCGTCAGCCATCCGAACGGCGTACGGATTTCTCTTCGCGATCCGCTTTCCTTCCCGAATGCCGCATGTGTGTATTTCAGGGTGGAAAACCGAGCCCCCCCTCTTTTGCATTCGTGTGCATCCGAACGGCCGTTTGTACGGAAGTGCGAACTTTTGCACGCCGTACGTATTATTTAAATCGTGTAGACGGGACCTATGTCCTGGTTCAGACAGTCCTACACTTTGAGGGGTTTGGTGAGGTTGGAATTATTACCCTGGAGCCAAAAGAGTCATTTAGCTAATGCACTTTCCATGTCTACTCAAAAGTAAATCCCATTTAATCCCTTCATAATCCTTAATAGTGTGTTTATTATTGCTCACATAGTGCTGGGCCCTTGAGTGATTAATTGAAAAGTTTTCCTCAGCTCCCCCCCCCCCCCCGTTCTTTTTTTGGCATGTCTTTATGTCTTTTCTCTTCCCTTTCCTCTCTGTCATTCCCATTAAACTTTTGACTCACATCATGCACATGTACTCTTCTGCTGATCTTTAGAAAACATGCTTCTGGATAAGGGGAGGAAGGGTTTAAGTTGTGCAGATTTTCTGAATATTCTTGGAGACACGCAAAACATTTCTAGCTAAGAGTTATCCACCCTTGCTTCACTGATAGATCTAAATAGCCAGTTACTTATTGCTTAATTTGCAGTCAATGTCCTCTAGTTAAAATCAACATATCATCCCTTATACTCCCTTAAAAGGTAAAAATGGATAAAAACAGAGGAGATACAAGACAGTGACAGAACTTAATTGAATGGATATTAGTACAGCCTTCATGAACCTAATTGTTTCCAGATATGTTGAACTCCCATCACACCCAAGCAACAATTTATTATCAGCTTTGTAGTACATGTGGGAAAAAATGCAATGTATGGGGAAGTGAACTGTAAACCAACATTTAGAAGGTGCAAGTAACAAAATGAACTGTAGCGGACCCTCTAGAGTTGGACTATTCAGATGGAGAGGAGGAGGAAGATTGCCTAGAATCTGCAGCTCCTGATGACGGTGGTCTTTCTGAGTCCAAGAAGCTAGGAATTGAGGCAGAGAAGGGTCCTTCTCCCCAGCAGGAGGTTGCAGATGCTGAAAAACCATTACTATCATTCAGCAAGCAGCAAAGAGACAAAGAGAGATTGCACCGATCCCAGTGGTTGTTAAGTAGGAGGCAACTTAATTAGGCAACTGATGTTTTGAGACAGCTGCCTATAAATCCCTCAGTGACTCCCTGGCAGGTTTATTGCTTTCACCCTTCTTATTGGGTGACAGCAGAACTCTTCAGCATGGCATTGGTGTTTTCTTGACCTTGGACTGGCTACACTTTGACCACTCTGCTTATTCCTTGTTGGCTTCTTGTATTTGGACTGCTATGTTATAATGACTCCTGGACTGGTTAGATAACCTGTGACTGACCTGAACTGCATTAACTACTTGACACCTCTTGCACTCAGCTCCTCAGTCACTTTCTGACTGGAACGTAGGACAAGTGGCAACCACCAAGCCATTATTTTTAAATCCTGTGGTCTGATTAAAACTAATGCTTTCAGTAGTGAATTAACCAATAATAACTAATAATAATTCAATTAATGTTGTTAGTACAGGTAATTCAATTATTAGTGGTGTTGTACTCTTGGCAGACCCGTGCCTTGATTGCCTCCACTTCAAAGAGTATTTAAAGTTTCTTTCAATTGCAGCGAGAGGATTGTGCTTTGCTTTTCAAGCACCTACAGTCAAATTTAATCATAGCTGAAATGTCTCAACCCAGGTCTTCCAAAAATGCCCATTCCACTCCAGTTGATAAGGAGGGTCACAAGATCGATGCCATGGCCTGTAGGACTTACTCCTTGCTGAAGCAAGGATGCAATAACAATGTAATAAATAAATAGATAATCCATCATGAGACTATAAAGTATTTGACTTGTAGAGAAGATTCATACTGTTAAACTGCATAAATAAGACATAGGTCTTCTCTACAGTAGCCAGGATATGCCGGTTCCCCACTTCCATTTCCTAGCTGCGGAAGTGGCCCATTCCCCCACCCCCTCTACCTGCAGAAGACAGGCCGGGGTCCAAACAAGACACTGGCCTGTCACTGGAGCCATCGCCACCATATTCTTGCTAATGTGGAAGCCAGGCAAGGCTCCCACAACATGTGACTACAAGCTCCCTGCATGTGACCAGCCTCAGTCACATGCTGCCAGACCTCTGCCTGGCTTCCAGAAGAGCCAAGGAGCTGGCAGTGGCAGTAAGGAGTGGCATGCCAGACAAGCTCCCATGGAGTATAGGAGTATAGTGTCTAGATCAAGGGAAGTAATACTGCCACTCTATTCTGCTTTGGTCAGAACTTACCTGGAATCTGTGTCCAGTTCTGGGCACCACAACTCAAGAAGGATATTGAAAAGCTGGAATGTGTCCAGAGGGGGACGGGCAGCCAGGATGGTGGGAGGTCTGGAAGCCATGCCCCATGAGCGTCTTAGGGAGCTGGGCATGTTTAGTCTGGAGAAGAGAAGGTTGAGAGGTGACATGATAGCCATGTTTAAATATTTGAAGGGATGTCATAATGAGGATGGGATAAGCTTGTTTTCTGCTGCTTCAGAGACTAGGACACGTAGCAGTGGGTTCAAACTACAGGAAAAAAGATTCCACCTAAACATTAGGAAGAACTTCCTGACAGTAAGAGCCATTTGGAAGTGGAATACGCTGCCTCAGAGTGTGGTGGAGTTTCCTTCTTTGAAGGTTTTTAAACAGAGTCTGGATGGCCATCTGTCAAGAATGATTTGATTGTGTATTCCTGCATGGCAGGGGGTTGGACTGGATGGCCCTTGTGGTCTCTTCCAACTCTATGATTCTGTGACACACAGGGCCAGATTCAATGGAAACAGAGTAAACAGGGTTTTTTTTTTTTTCTTGTATTGTGGTAAAGGGCCCTATCGTGGTTTTCCTCCATTCCAACCCCGTACCTGCTCCTGGGATCATTTGTATTGCACAGGGGAAAATTGGGATAAATGCCCTGCACCATCTGGACTGCAGGGCCCAGGAACAGGGTTGTGTGTGTGTGTGTGTGTGTGTGTATCAGTTGTTCCCCGCCTTGTTCCATGGGGAGAGGAGGGTAAGAAATAAACATCATCATCATCATGCCAGGGTATTTTGCCAGTGTAGACAAGGCCATAGTGAACTGATATTCAAGGCTTGACATATGTACTGCGATTGCTGATGCCTTTGTGGGAGAGAAGAACAGCAGGACAGTTCCATCACGCCTAGGCCCAGCAGCTGAGGAAGCTGCCACTGTTATGGCCTTGGAAAAAGAGAACACTACCCAGCACCTGCTAGACTTAATCCCTTCCTCCACTCCCATTCCTTTTTCCTTGTGTGTCATGTCTTTTTAGACTGTAAGGCCTGAGGACAGGGAACAAATTAACAATTCTAAGCCACTTATGTAAAGCGCCATGTACACTGATGGCACTATATAAATCTATCAATCAATAATAACAACAACAATAACATGATGGCATATGTTACATTCATATTTACATTTACATTCAAGATTGTAGTAACAATGATGGAAATAAAGAAAAATTTAAAATAATTAGAGACCAGTGTTTTCCAGCACAATTCTCCTATAAATTTGTGACACTGTTCAATATCAGAGAACTATGTTGGTAACTGTAACTGAAACAACAAATGTTATCATTGTTGTTGGGCTTTTGTTTGAGATTCTAGTAAAGCAGAAGTGTTGTAAAGCAATAAGTTGAATCTTTGTGTTCATTATTTGTGGCAGTGTTACACTCAGTTTTTCTTCAGTTTTTGGAATGTATACAGTATTTGTTCTGGTGTTTTACTTATATTGATATTGAAGTGTTAAATTACATAATATCTATTTTTGTTTTAAATAATAATTGCTAATGGTGTTGACTGACATATGGCATACAGCCGAAAGGCAGCCTGCACATTCTGCAAAAACAAACAATTCAAGATTATTTTCTGTTTTTCCAACTTGGAATAAAGACAAGAAAGGAGGTACAGGTTTGTTTTGACATTCTGTGATCAATTTTCATGAAGTCTGAGAAAGTCCTTCATGATTCAGGAAAGGGAAGTGAAACTTACGTGTTAATTGCTTTAAAAAGATATCTGAGTACATGAAAACCCCAAAGTGGGGGTTTCCCTTGTGACCTCATTTATTGAAATCTCTCAGTCCTTGGGAATTTAAATGTATGATGAACAATTTAGTAAAGTTTTTCTTGGTAAATACTTTCCAATTAAAGGATGGGAGGTAAAACATCCATCTGTTGTTAAAAACTGGCTACATGCTTTAGAAGGGGAAACCCTTTCTGGCAACAGGCATAGATGAAAAATGCCTTTACAGATCTGACAACAGAGAAATAGTTGAAGCTCAGAAAAGTTACATTTTTGCACTACAGCTATCACAATCCTCCAGCCAGAATAGCCATGAGGAGATTCTGGCAAATGAAGTTCAAAAAAGTAATAAAGATAATCTGACATTGTATTATCTGTAAAAATTGACAATTTAAGAGACAAGGAGAAACTTCTTCCTGTGTCATTTTTTAAAGCAGTGAGGACAATCCCAAAATACAACCTAGACCAGCCTTCAGTAGTGTCCTCCATTTCAAGTATTTTGACCAACAACTCCCATCATCATGCGTGTGTGTAAATTAAAGTAAATTAATTAATTTTAATGGAATTAATTTCCAAATGGCCCAAATTAATTGTTTATGAACTGGAGCAGAAACAAATAAAGTTGTCCCTCCATATCCACACATTTGGTACCCACGGATGTAAGTATTCATGGGTTGAAAAAAATCTTAAAAAATAATAATCCCAAAAGCAAACCTTGATTTGCCATCTTATATAAGGGACAGCATTTTGCTATGCCATTGCATATAATGGAACTTAAGTATTCATGGATTTTGGTGTCCACGTGGGGTCCTGGAACCAAACCCCAATGAATATGAAGGGACAACTGTACACCACGCTATGCAGCCAACCCTCTCTTTTTACTATACTGTATAAAATGATTAGAGCTTTGATTTGAATTGGAACCAATGTGTTTGGAATGAGGCATTCTAAATCACACACCCAACATTTGCTTCCCAAAATCCCATGCCACTTGTCCAGGACTTCAAAAAGAAAAAAAGTTCTATTGCCATTGAACTGAAGGTTTTTTCGTTCTTTTTTTAACCCACATAATTGGAGGAAGGGATCAGGGAGTTAATTATTTGAGGGATGTGAATCTCTTCTTGTATAACTGTTTATGCATGCTTACTATTGAAGGTGAGTAGAAGCTTCTTTCAACCCAACCACTAAATTCTGTTTCAAACAAGTTCTTGGTTTCCACATGCCAGCAATTAGTAGAGCCAAATGGTGGGACCAAAGATACCAGCATAGTTCAGCTAAAAACTCTTAAGAGCTGTATTTCAGCCTTTTAGAAGAGAGGGGGAAAAACACAAAAAAGCTGGGGAAAACTTAATAGTGGTATCATGGAGAAAAGGCTTTGCCCATGTGCGTCCCTCCCGAAGCTGCGTGCTCGGTGGAAAAGGACAACCATCCCAGATAGAAGGAGTGTACCGTTCTTCGGTCAAGGGTATACAATAGCTGCGCTCCCCGGCTAGAACCTCCAAACAAGCGCATTGCATGAATATTTTAAAAGCCATTAAATATCAGGTCCATGACATTCATTCCTGACATGCAAGAATATGTAGAGAGCAGGGTAACTTTCTCCTTCCATAGTGCAGTCTGGGGGGAAAATTCTATGCTGCTGTTTGAAATAGGAGATAACCTCTCATTGCCACCACTAACTGTAAGGAAGGGAGACCAAGGTATCACTTATGGGCTGTGGTCCCAGTCCTATGCTTACTAGTCTAATGTATTCATTTATCTTCAAGTAATATATTTAGCATCATGTATAGCTTGACTCTAAGTTATTTAATCAGCCACCTAAAAGTCCGATACAACCTTTCATGCCAGCTTTAGTAAGTGATGTAATAGGAAGATATTGTCTCAATGCCTGCTGTAAACTACCCCAATGCAATATACTGTTGCTTCTGCTATATGTATTATTATTTTTTTATTTTTAAAAAATAATTTTATTGAATAAAATACAACTAAAAACAATAGTGAAAACAGTTTTTTTAAAAAATCACATAACACCACAAATACACAACAAGCAAATCATGTAAATAAGGCCTCATCTACACAATTAAAAAAATACATACAGCGTTTGAAAGATTGATCATGTGTACACATGGCTGTTTGGATGCATATGTGTCTTTTGGAAGGGGGGCTAGCGAATCCCCCATAAACTACGTGGATTCAGCATTTGGGAGGATTAGTGGATCTCGACCTAAAATCCGTACAGCCATTTGTATTGTCAATCACCTGTACACCCCATTCACACACATATGAACAGGCAGTGTAATCTGATTGGCTGCCCGAGCACAGGGGGTGGGACTAGCAAAGAGGGGAATTGGGAGCGGCTGCCATGTTGGATTCCCGGCTAAGTGAGAGTCCAGTAAGTTCATGAAATGGAGATTTTTACAGTTATCCCTTTTTATTTTATGTTGTAAATATGGAAAACTGACTGTCTGCATAACAGGCACCTTTTTAAATTAAAAAAAAAGCAGCAGGAGATTTAAAACCACCACTTGGATCACTCGCTCTAGCCAGCTGGGCAAGGGAGGTCATACGGAGTTTGAGGGGGGTAAAAAATCATGTAGGCAGATCATACGCGGTTGAACGGCTGCCTTTTCAAATTTTTACCCCCAAAATGGAATTTTTTTCATTGTGTAAATGGGGCCATAGTATAACTGCTGGCTACAACTGCTTCTATAAACCAAGGGCCAGGCTAAACGGTGAAAATACCCCTCATGATATTGGCTGGAAATCCTACCTGTCCAAACACGGGCCAGCGCCAATCCACACTATCCGGAAGGAGGGGGGCCCAAAACAGCAAAAACAGTGGTGTAAAAGCCTTCGCAGATTTCCCTGTGCTTTTTCACAAACCGTGAGGTGGGCGTGCATTTTTGCTCCTTTGGACTATTGAACAATTAAAAAAAAACTTGAAGGGAACCACAAAGCTGATTGGCTGGGCAAGAGGGCTGGCTAGGAGGACAAGCACTGACTGCCTCCATATTAAATTTTTGCCTTAGCGATCGCTCACTAAGACAATAAAAAGGATCAATATTTTATGTTTTGCTTTCTTATAAAATTGGAAAATCACTCTATTGCACCAGCGCACATTGGGATGACTTTTAAAAAAAAACAGCAGCGGTGAAGAACTAACACGAGTAAATCACTTGCAGCTGCCATTAGGAATGTGAGGCTTATGAGGGCTTCAGAAGCCAGAAAAACCATTTGAACATGTCGCTGCTGCTGTGAGATGCCAATACTACGAAGTATTTTGGATTTTTACTCCTCTTGTAATTGGGCCTGAAAAAATGCACTACAAAACTAAACACAAAATGATTAAAAGTTGACTTCCTGCAGTTATACCCAGGCATGCCAGCTGAATTTATGTCATTGTTCAGCCTCATCACTTACACTGCCACCACTTTTGTGATGCTGGGGTTTTTCAAATCCCACTGCTGTCACTAAATTAATCATCTGTGGAGACTGCAGTTCCACAGTTACCACCTTTATATCAAACTCCCCCCTTATCCCTTCTTCCTTTGGACTGGGGTTTGATTTAAACTGGATATTACATGTATCAGTATGTTTAATTACAGGGTTAACGTGTGGCTTAAATATCAGTAAGGGTAAATAAATTCATGAGGAGTCTGGATATGACAAACAAACATGAAGATTGATTTATTGGTTGAACAAAATAACAGAAATGCTTTGAACGTTGTTTCCAATCAGCCTCTATTCTTCTTAACACTTATTTTCACTGCCCATGCATTCCCTCAGCTCCGCTCACAGCCATACACACATTCCAGCTTTCTCCCCATCACATCACATCTTCAACTCTCTCCCTTCCAACTGCCATCTCCCTTCACTCAACTGCCATGTCCCCCTTTTCACTCTAGGAGACCCCTCCCATACCAGTTTCCTGCCACAGGATTGGCTCCTTCATGCTCGCATCCCATTCGCTCATTCACATTCCATCAGCCGCCCATCACATGCTCTCTACATCTGCATATACAAAAGGCGTATGTGCTATATCAAAATAAACTATGTCAAAGTCTAAATGATTAATAAATCCCTCTGCTTCTTGTTTATAAAATAAACTAATTTTCAAAACCTGCAAATGTTATCTTCTCTCCACTATCTTGTAAAAACTGTTGACTTTTCCCTTATTAGAATAGATAATTTGTCCATTTCTGCCATCTTAAACATCTTTAATCCCCAGTTTTCAAACAATGGAATCTCCAAATTCTTCAACAACTGGGCATACAACTTGTTGCTGTGATCATATATAATAAAATCCTATATAATAAAATCCTTTCATGTTGACACTTTTTCTGGTCATCTGTCAGTCCCAATAAAAACAGTTCTGGTTTAAAGGAAACTTTTGACATAGATTTACATTGGTTTTTTTCTGGGCTGTGAGGCCGTGTTCTGGAAGAGTTTCTTTGTGACGTTTCGCCTGCATCTGTGGCTGGCATTTCTCTGAAGATGCCAGCCACAGATGCAGGAAAAACGTCAGAAAGAAACTATTCGAGAACACAACCTCACAGCCAAGAAAAAAAACCAATGAAAATTTATGGATGCTGGCTGTGAAAGCCATCGAATTCACATGAAATTTTGACTTTTGACTTAAATATTCACCCTGCGAATTTTCTTCTATTTTTTTTTTTTTTGCTTTGCCACATGTCCACTACATATGGAAAAATGTTCCTTCTTGAAGTTCACATTTCCAATATACATGATTAATCCCTTTATACAGTTTAAATAATCTCACTGGAGTCAAATACATCACGTTATAAAAATTCTCTTTTAAGTCATACTATAGTGTATACTTCATTCCCTTCTGACACATTTCCCCCATTGTTCCAGTTCAATGTTTTAACCAAATTTTTGAGCCCATTTTATCATACACTCTTTAACTTGTCCCTCTTCCATCTCTATTCTTAATAACAATTTATACATTTTACCAATCAAAATATCATCATCTGTACATAACTGCAACTGTTCTGTTTTCTTTTGTCAAAAACCATATAATTTCTTGTCCATTTTATTTCTTTCCATCAGTTGTCTATAACAATACTATTGAAAATTATAACCCTCCATCATACCATAGATACCTGTGCCATCCAAATCTTAATTCATGTCCTTCTAAAGATAATCTCCTATCACCCAGTTTTATCCATTCTTTTAACCAAACCAAACAACAGACAGCAAAGTATAATTTCAAGCATCCTGGGAGAGCTTAAATCTCACTCTTGGTTTTTTCTCTTGCCAGACAAATTTTGGTAAGTCCTTTTGCCAACTTTTAAATGATGTATCATTCAGCAATGCCGGTATTGTCTAAAATAAAAACACTTTTGGTAACACACTCATTTTTATTGTTGAAATTCTTCCTAATGAAGACAGTTTAAGTCAGGCTTAATTTCATTCCAGATTTTAATGTAAGTATCATAAAATAATGCAGATTTCTTATTAGACATAGTTTTAACCAAGTATTTCACCTTCTTTTCTATCTTAAAATCAAACAACCACACTAATCTCATTTTATCTTCCTTCCCCATGTTTTTGTTAGTAACTTCATCTTTTGTTTATTAATTTTAAATCCAGAATCTTCTGGATCCAATATTCATCCAATTCATCCAATATTTTCAATAGCACTTCAATATTGTTCAAAGGACTTTTATCACAATCATCAACGTCTTATTCATTGGTTGAAATTGTAAGTCTGAAAAACAGAAAGAATGAATAGAGCTACCAATCGTTGTAATTTTTCCAGGACAGCTACCCTTTACAGTGGCATAACCTAGGTGCCAGTTACATGACAAAAATTGTCGCAGGGCTTACCGTGACTTCCTGATCCCGTATCTGTCCCTCGCTGTTTGTACGATTTTTGTCACTCTTTAGGAAATCCTGGAAGATTCCGTGATTGATATTTACACGACAAAAGTTTTTATTGGTCCCACACTCTTATATCCCATGCTTTTGCTGTTTACATATGTTTAACTTACCGGGATTTTTTTTTTTTTTGGCTGTCAATCAAGGATGCGATTAGTCGTGTTTTCACAACCTCGGTAATGTACTTCCTTTAGAGTTCCGCGCCACGAGCGATGCTATTGGCTGGCTGGGAGGGGGAGAGAGGGGGAAGACGCTTGTGTTTATCCTGTCTCTTAAAAATGTTAACCCTTTAAGCAGAGGCAGAAGGCATTTTGAAAGACCAAGAATGTGATATTTCGCTCAGACGGAGGAACAATTAAACCATGTCCTTTCCTTTTGAAATCAAGCCGAGTTGGGTGGGGGGAGGAGAGGCTTGGGATTTCTTTTAAAATCTTGAGGCTTAAAGCAGAGGGAGCTGCATTTTGAAAGACCCAGAATGTGATCTTTCGCTCAGACGCAGGAAGTGCTTTCCTTTTGAAATCAAGCTGAGTGAGGTGGGGAGGGGAGGCTTGGGTTTCCCCTTGCCTCTTTAAAATGTTAACCCTTACAGCAGAGTTTTAGCTGCAGAGTGAAGATTTCAAGCCAGCGACAGACAGGCATTTTGAAAGACCCAGACACAGGGGGGGGGGAATAAAAGTGTGTTCATTCGCTCAGAGGCTGGAATATTTTACTGTGCCTGTTCAGACCCAGGGGAGGTGATCAAGGCAGGGGATGAATGGGCGACCGTCTGCCCACCACGATCTCTTTGTAACATGCAGTTGAGGAAGAGGTTAAAGCTGAAGGGTTTGCAGTGTAGAAATCCATTTAAAAAGGTGATTGAGTACACGTGCACACACACACACACAAACCTAAGTGCAGCTGGAAGAGATGCTTTTATTTTCAGCTGGTGAGGCTGGATCTGTTGAACGGGTGACTGACCCTCCTTTTCTGGTCGCTGATCTCTAAGCCCGCCCCCAGTCACCATTTCCGGTCATCCCCTAGTACCGAGATATTTTGTCCCAGGCTGTTTACATTTCCGCTTTTCCGAATCCTCCCGTGACTTTTTTAAAAACTGGCACAACCCGCGGGACTGGAAGTCCCGCAGGTTGAGGGATAAAAGGTGACCTCCCTTCCGAAAATCATGTACCCGACCTGATGTACTTGTAAACTGCCAGGGATTGACATGAATTCTTTCCGGGACATTTTCATCGTGTAAACGGCACCCTAGAGTTCCCTCAAATTTATTTACACCATGAAATTGTTCAGTATTTTTCCTCGTTGTACAAATGTTTGTGCTGCTTGTCCATAGTAAAACACCAGTTTTCATTTTTATGGCTATTGATGCACTTTGATTGCAAGGGGTTTGTGGATTCCAGTGGTTAAAGCAATCTTGTAGTGTAGAAAAAAGTTGTTCCTTTTTCCTTCAATCTATTAAGATTGTGGAGTGGGCGAATGACAGCAACCATTTATGTGCACATTACATGCACACTAAATAGAGAAGCAATAATGTCTTGAAAACTGATAGCACTTCACATTACACTGTAAAGCAGATAAGCTATAGAATTAACTAATAATCCATTATCCCCAAAGCCCTTTGTAGCAGCAAAGTCTTAACCTACATTAATGCAAGAGTGAATCTCAATAGGAAGAAAGATGAACAATTTTGGAATCACACTGAGAAAGTTATAATAGGCATAATCATCTTCCACGTAGCAGTTAGGTGGGTACAGGGGAGCAGAGCAAGTCATCAGCTGTTTTGAGTGGAGAAACATGTTTCTAAGGTAGGATGTGGCTATAAAGGTGTCTTGGCACCAGACCTTTAGGGCAGCCTTTCCCAACCTAACACTCTCCAGGTGGATCAGATGACAAAACCCATTATTTCAGCCTCCTGATTATGGCCAACAGAAATTTTAGTCCAACAAATCTATGAAAAGCACTAGGTTGGGGAAGCACCATTTTATACTGGGCCATACAACTTTCAGTGACAACAAAAATAGCAAAGGTGATGTAAAATGGCAGTAGAATGATCCACACAGTTAACTTCTCATTTTAGACTGGAGTTGTCTATCTGGCACCGTGAGGCAAAGGATTATCATAGGTCATAACCGGTTAT
Organism: Gambelia wislizenii; assembly: GCA_030847615.1. Classification (NCBI taxonomy): domain Eukaryota; kingdom Metazoa; phylum Chordata; class Lepidosauria; order Squamata; family Crotaphytidae; genus Gambelia; species Gambelia wislizenii. Next base: position 32,687,588 of record JAUMIR010000005.1, read on the forward strand.
GAACTTGTATCATCAATACAGATGATATTCAGATCCGCTTTTACGAAGAAGATGAAAACGGTGGTGTCTGGGAAGGGTTTGGAGACTTTTCACCTACAGATGTACATAGACAGGTATGTCCACTTTACAAGATGTATTAGTAATAATGCATAGAAACAATTTCAACTTTGGTTATCGTGTAACCATATTTGTGGTCTGATATAATCACTTTTATCACTTTGTTCCCTTCGGTATGTCTTGGGAAAATTATTTTCCTTAGGAAAAAAAGTGACAAGTAGTTTTTTTTTTCCTCCTCTGCAGCAAGACTCCTCTTATTTCCATCATGTTTGTGAACAGTTTCTAGGGGGCCGTTTACATGGCAAAATAAATCCTCTAAGAATTCGCAAAGAGTCCTAATAGTTCCCACATCTTTCAGATCAACATGGGCCATATTCAGAAGGAGGGGGGCAAAAAACCCCATAAATCATGCAGTATCAGCTTTCACTATTTTCCCTGTCTTTTTTGAAAAGTAGCGCAAGTTAGCGCATTTTCGATTGTGTGAACTACCATTTCGCTTATGGTAGTTGGAACTATGAGCAGTCTTTCGAAAACAGCCAGAGCAGAGCTGAGCCTTGATTGGTTTGAGTGACCACGGAATGGGTGGACTTGCAAGAGATGAGTCTCAAAGGAAAAGATCCAGCCAGCCAGCTTGCTTTCTAGCATAATTACTGTTTCTCTCTCTCTCTCTCTCTCTCTCTCTCTCTGTGTGTGTGTGTATGAGAGAGAGAAAGAGAGTGATCTGCTCCACCAGCTGATCACTAGCTTGCCCTGCTGCTTTTGTGTGTGTGTGCACACGCACGTGAGACAGAGAGAGGGAGAGAGAGAGAAGCAATCTGCTCAGCTGAGAAGGCTTTCCTTCCCTCCTTTGTCATTATTCCTCCCCCCCCCCCGTGGTCTCCTCCGTTGGTTGATTTATCTGGTTTTCTCTGGCTCAGATGAAGCTACGAAGCTACACTCTTTCCCCCTCACACTGCCCCCCTCCTCGCTTCCTCCCTGCCTCCTGCCTGCTTTTTTGAAAAATAGCACAAGTTAGCGCGTTTTCAATTGTGTGAACTACCATTTCGCTTATGACAGTGATCTTGAGGCCATGCCCCCCACCTTTGTTTGTGTGAACAAGAAAGTCCGAAAGCTCACCGGATCTTCCGATTTAGCAATAAATCATGTGAACTATGCAGTGCTAGTGTGAAAGGACAGCAATCCAGAATTTCGTGCACTTTATTCTGCCGTGTAACTGGCCCCTAGGTTTCCAGTGTTTGATGAGGGCTATTGCCACATTAGCCACATTAGCAGTAAGGAGGAAGTCCCTCTGGTTGCTCAATAAACATAATAGGCAGTGTATAGACTGTTGTATAGTCTTTAGGCAATGTGTAGAACACAAATGTGAGAAATATATAAACAAGCATTTGTTGTCAAATATCTGATTGTCTATTTCATATTAACCAACAGTTTGCCATTGTATTCAAAACACCAAAGTACAGAGATGTCAATATTACAAAACCAGCATCTGTTTTTGTCCAGCTTCGGCGGAAATCAGATCTGGAGACAAGCGAACCAAAGCCTTTTCTATATTATCCTGAAATCAAAGGTAATGTATCAGCATTGTATGGTTTGTCCATGAAGAAAGACATACAGATTTTTAGAATATCACCAATATAGGAATTCTGGTCTATTTCATAATAAGGTGTAGTGCGCATACTTGGTAATGTTCCTGTTGGATTATAAATTCTGCATTACAGTGTTCCCCAGAAATAAGGATAGTATGCACTCAGCAGAATGGATTCAATAACCAACAGATTTGGTCCAAGGACAGCCTAAAGTCAGCATTTTTATTTTTTTATTTTTGCAACATGTAATGTATATATTTGTAGGTACCGCTGCGTTTCATTACATGTACACCATAGCTGTAAAGCCTTTCCTGCTCAATTGGTAAAAAAATGTATTATGGAGATAGATACTTGTGCAGCAAAATTAGATTAAAGTAGCTTCTACATAAAAAATAAACAGCTCTTTAAACTATCCTTCCCCAGCCGGCCCAGCCGGATGCTCTCCAGAAGGGAATTGTAATCCAACAAAACAAAGAGGAAAGCAACAGTATGTAATATAAAATGATATTGTGAATTATGAATGCATAGGGGTTTCTGCCACTGATTTGGTCTTCAGAACTGGGATCCTTGAGGATAGAAATTGTACAGACCTGTTGTTTGATCATTTGTTCCTGATGGGAGTGGAAAGATTTGGCATGGTAAAATAACTTTATTCTGCCACTTATGAAGGAGTGGTTTATTCTTTATCTGTCAGCCACTCATGGAGACAAGTGTGTCAAAACATGTTTCACTTGTATAAAACATCTGCATCTACAGTAATTCATGCGAAGCTGTTTTAGATTTATGATACAATTGTAGGTCACCTTTGTTAATACTGGCTTGCACAAAGTGGTCTGAAGCAAAATTTCCCAAGCTGTCTAATGTGGTGGAACAAACTGGTACCATATTTGTGCCATGTTATTATTGTACTCACATAGTTTTCTGAAATTTGCTACGGATGGTCACTGGTTCATAGACCATCACTTTGAGTAGCAGTGGTCTGAATGAAGTACTGTACATGTATATGTTTACCTACTCCAATTGACAGAAATTAGGTTATTATAGTGTTTCTGTTGATAAACAAATATTACAGTATTTTAAATTCTGTACTGAAGCTTTCTTGACTGCTTTATTATGTTGCTCATTCTGAGCATGGTGTAGTGGTTTAAGTATTGGACTACAACTATGGAAACCAGGGTCAGAGTCCCTGCTCAACAATAGAAGCACACTGGGTGACCTTGGGAAAGACACATTCTCTCAGTCTCAGAGGAAGGCAGAGGCAACCCCCCTCTGAACAAATGTTGCCAAGAAAACCCCATGATAGGTTCACCTTAGGGTCACTATAAGTCAAAACAATTTACAACTTGAAGGCCCACAAAAAGGTGTAGAGCATCACATCTGGACTGTACCAGATTAGGGAATGCTAACACAGTAGATAATAGGCTAGAAACGAAATTATTCTGGAGAGTTTGAAAACTTTATCAGGTTCTGTCAGCTGTACTCAGACTACTGATCAGACCTAGTTTTAGAGAGCACCTGTCTTCCATTCCCCATCACCTTAACTGGCTACCAGTCTGTTTCTGGCTGAACATTATAGTGTTGGTTATGACCTATAGAGCCCTAGATGGCTTAGGATACCTTCTCCTGTATGAAATGCTCAGATATTGAAATCTGTTGAAGAGCCCTTTGTGGTTCCACCTCTGTCCAACATGGGATGGTGGACAGGTTTTTTTGTGGGGGGAGCATTTCAAACATTTATTCCCCCTTATCGATGGTCTCCGAAACTTCCTTATTTGAGCAAGCCATTGTCATGCAAAGCTGGCATATGGTTTCTTCTCATGTAGTTGTTTCAACTGTACATTTTTTTATTTATTCTTTTATTGAGATTACAGTACATTTGATATTCTGTTCCATCTTATACAATCCTTCCCCCCCCCCTTTACATCACATTTGTTCTCTTATAACATTTACAAAAAGAAGATCATCTACCACTTCCAATCCGTTGTTATGGCTGATCTCGACTGAAGTTAAATATTGTAATCAAATATAACTTCTGTTCACCATGAAAATGTTATATGTTTCAACTCCTCTTTCAACTGTACATTGTGATATACCTTCATCACTAGGGGATTTTAACAGTATAACATTACCTTATCATTTTCCCCATCCTTATTATTCCTTAAATAATTTAATACTTTCCCCCATTCTTCTCTCCATTTTTGTTCATTCTTGTTCCATAATTTCATAGTTAATATCTCTAATTCCAACATTTCAGTCAACCTGTCTTTCCACTCTTTTATTGTCGGACGCTCTTTTGTCTTCCATTTTTTAACTGTAACTAGCCTCGCTAGGGTAACCATATAAAGTATAACTCTCCAATGTTTCATCACTGTTTTATCTTGATCTTTAATTATATTTAACAGAAATAGCACTGGAGTAAAAGCCAAATCTATTTCCAGAATATTTTTAATTGCTCCATAAATTTGTGTCCAAAATTTTTTTATCTTTGTACATCGCCACCACATATGAATCAGATTACTGTGACTTTTGCCACATTTCCAACAGTTACTTAGAATGTTTCTGTTCATCTTACTCAATCTTTGTGGCGTGTAATACCATCTTAAAGCCATCTTTATGTAGTTCTCCTTAAGATTTTGACAAGCAGTGAAGGAAAAGGATCTTCTTCTGGCCACCTCCCATTCTTCCATATTAATGGTATTACCTATGTCCTTCGCCCACTGCAGCATATATTCTTTTACAATGTCATGTTCTGTGAACCTTGCTAATAATATTTTATAAATTTTTGTGATCATTTTAGACCCTTTTCTTCCAATAATATTTTATCTAGTTCATTATTTTCTATCTCGAATCCACCCCTCTTTTGATCTTCCACAAATTTCTCTTTTATTTGCATATAGGTAAACCAGTTTATGTTATATTTTGTCTGCAAAATTTCTCATGATTCTAACCTCAATAGCTTATCACTTCCTTTCTTTCCCACATCAGAATATCTTAACTAGATGTCCTTATTGCTCCATCTTGACATAAAAGCTTCCTAGGGTGATATCCATAAAGAGATTTTATAATAAAATTCTTTTTTAATCTTTTCCCAAACTATGAATAGACCTTTTCTTACACAGTGATTGGTAAAATTTTTGTTAGCTTTTTGTTTTCCATAAAACAAATAAGCATGCCATCCAAATATATTATCATGGCCTTCCAGCAACAATAACTTATTATTATTTAAGTTAACCCATTCCCTAATCCAAACTAATGCAGCAGCTTGGTAATATATTCTTAGACCTGGAAGGTCACAACCACCCCTTATCTTTGTATCAATCAAAAGAGTCCATTTAAATCTTGCTTTCTTTCCCCCCCACAAAAATGACTTCAAATCTTTATTCCACTGCTCAAAAATTGTATAGTTCTTAAGTATTGGCAAATTCTGAAAAAGGTACAGTACTCTAGGAAGTATAATCATTTTTATCGCTGAGATTTTCCCTAGCATGGAGAGACCTAAATTTTTCCATCTTTGTAAATCTTTTTTTTTTATTATTTCGGTCCAGGTTGATCTATAGTTATTGTCGAATAAATCCGCGTTCCTCTTAGATAACCAAATTCCTAGGTACCGTACCTTTTCCCCAATTTTACAACCTGATATCCAACTGATGTTATCTTCTTCTGATTTTTGAGTATTTTTTGTAAGTATGACTGCTTTTTCTTTATTAATCTTGAAACCTGAAAATTCTCCAAATTCTCTCATAACCTTCAAGCATTTGCTAATTTGTTTTATTGGGTCCTCCGTGAATATAATCATGTTGTCAGTGAAAGCTCTTAGTTTAAAAGTAGAACCTTTTATCTGCACCCCTGGAATCCTTCCATTTGATCTTATTTCCCTGTTGAGCACCTCTAATACTATAATAAATAGAAGGGGAGAAATGGGACAACCTTGTCTAGTTCCTTTTACTATTTTAAATGTGACAGATTTTTCTCCATTGATAACAAGTTGGGCTGATTGCTCTGTATATATTTTCTCTATCCTCTTACAAAATTTATCCCCCAGCCCTGTTTTTTGTTTCTTTCTTATAATCTTGTTTGATTTCCTTCCTTATATCTTTCAATTCCTTTCTTATTTCCAGTTTAAAGCTGTTAAGCTCCGTCCTCAATTCTTCTAACAGTAAACTGTGAATTTCTGGTATTTTTATTGCTTCTTGTGATCCCCTTCTTGCAGTTATAGTTTGAGTATGAAATTGTGCAGTTGTTTTCCTAGTACTATAAGCCATTTCACTCCCTCTCATGCAATCTCTACTCTACTCTTTTGTTACTTTATTTCTCGTAGTTCTAAATACCTTTTTTTATTGTTATAATATTATTTTTTTTTAATTAGATTTCCAGATTCTCTTTCTAGAATGGAGCTTCGATCCTCTCAATACCTTGTACCAATTCTTTGTCCTGCATTAACTAAAGTCATTTTATATAGTAAGCCCGTCATGTGTGAATTTTTGAAACAACCATATATCACAATTAATTCAATTGAAAATAAGAGGGAATGCTCAAATTAACGATCTCTTATCTGTATAATTAACAAAGTTGATTTAACGGACTAACTAGTTAAAGATAAAAAAAAATAATCTTTCCCCCTTTAGATCTTCCATCCCAATCAGATTTCACTATTCATTTAATTCAATCTAACATGATCTGTATTCCATATACCAATAGTTCCATATTATATTCTAATAATTATTATGTTCATATTATAATCCAATAGTTTCATCAACAATCACTGACAATCGATATACCCAATTTATACCTCTAGATAAGATTCCCAATATATTAAGGTTCTGTCTTGTGTCTTATACATATATTTTCTGCATATACTTAGACAACTGGTAATGGTACAATTACAAAATAACCAGTAATTTCCCAAATCTGATGTAATCGCTATCTGTTGTTTTCTTCATATAACATCCCTTGTTTCCCCCTTATTAGAATTCCCCCTCCCCTTAACTTAAATCACCTTTATATTATGCACACACTTTTTTAAATTTATGTAGCATTAAATTGTATTTATATCATAAACAAAGATCCTTATACCCCTTATAAACCTGTTATGAATTCTTCTTCACTTCCAATAAATTCCTCTCTTAAATTTTCTTCCCTTATATTCCCTCCCCCTTCAACACTTTCTCTTTCAATCTTTTAGCTCTCTGTTTTCCCCGGCTTTCACCCTTTAACGCTCCTGAACAGTCAGATCAATATCAAGATCCAATCTTCCAAATATTCTGCTCTTCTCTTCTGTACATTTTTTTTTTAAAAAAATGAATGGAGTAGTTTTTATCAGTTACTTATGTGATCTGTGATTAGTAATGTATGTGATGTTAATGTAATCTGCTTTAAGTACTTTGGTAGAAAGGTGCAGTGATTAAACTAAATAGTTACCTTTAATTAGTCAGTTTAATATACTTCTCAAGGCAAGCTATTGGTTCTTTCAAATTGCATGAGTGTACTCCTGCACGCAGTTTGGAAATGATTGTGTTTGATAGATGCCCCCTTAAATTGGCAATAGCATGGCATTTCAGCCAATGTGATATACTGTAGGAAAGGAGGGAAGGCACCATCAGTCTTGGGACAATATGTGTATTTGAAATGTATCAAATCTGCTGTAAGCATTTTACAAGAGTGAAAATTTTGACATGGGACAAGCAGCAACACATAGATTAGATGGACAAATAAGGGAACAATCAGGTTCACTGTTGATAACTTATCATAATTGGCAGGAAGTGACTAGGGAATTTCCAGGTTTAGTATTGAACTGATGAACTCTGCATAGTTCTTTTCTTAGGACTCAGAAAACTTTGTGGTGCATGTTTGAACTTTACAGACACTTTCAAAAACTCCCTTGACACCTCGAGATTTATCCTGGGGCTGGCTGTGTGTATTATCAGGGGAAATGCCCAGATGATAGATAATGGTATATTTTAGGGGGCATATATTTCATTCATCTGCTATAAATATACATGAAGTAGTCTGTTAACTGCTATACTAATTGGATATTGTCTAAGCCTGGAAACATATATTTCTTTTATAGGATTCTTGCTTCTTAGTGTGTGGGTATATTTGGAATATATCCAAATATAGACATACTTTTGTAAATTCAGTAGTTGTGAATTGAGTGTGCATTCACTTTAACTAGCGTGGTGAAATTTTAAGGAAGCATTCTGAAGTAAAGTATTTAAATAATTTTCACTTTTTCCTCACACTATACATCTAGTACAGAACATACAAGAATGATATTCCACCTCAATGTTTGTCCATTTAGCTTAATATTGTTTGCTCTGACTGGCACTGGTCTCAGGCAGAGGTCATTCACATCTGCTACAGGGGTGGGGTCCCTGCAGATGTTTTTGGACTGAAACTCCCACTAGTGCCAGCCAGCCTGGCCAATTGTGAGGGATGATAGGAATGTCTCCAGTTGCCCATGCCAGAGGTGCAAAGGACTGAATCTGGTGCCTTGGTCATTCAAAATGTATGCTGTAGCACTGAGCTACCGCCTCCTCCCTTAATATTATGTTGTGCTAATAATGTACTGTTGTAATAATACAGTAAGCTGCATAGGCAGCTTAGTGCACATGATATCACTATATCAGTTTCAGCCTTTTCTCGCCCTTAGTAGTTCAAAGTCATATCTGTCTCTTTTATCTCTTGCTGTTCTCTGTTTTTCTCCCCTTCTTAGACTGATCCTTTAGGCTCTTTTTTCCCTGGGTTCTCTTGAACCCATGCCCTTTCCAGTCCTTTTGTTTGGCCCTGATCTTATCCCTGCTTTATTAGAGACTGTAAAAAAGACATATCAGACAGCAAGGCAAAGAGGAAATCTCCAATTGCACAAGAGACAAGTTTGTTTTTTATTAAGCCCAATGTATTTTGAGAGAACCAGCATGGTGTAGTGGTTTGAGTGTTGGACTATTACTCTGGAAAGCAGGGTTCAAACCCACACTCAGCCATGGAAAGCCACTGGGTGACTTTGGACAAGTCACACTCTCTCAGCCTTAGAGAAAGGCAAAGACAAACCCTCTCTGAACAAGTCTTGCAAGAAAACCCGATGATAGGTTTGCCTTAGAGTCACCATAAGTCAGAAATTACTTGAAGGCACATAGCAACAACAAAGGTGTTTTGAACTGTTTTTTTGTTACAGACACGCTAACATGATAATGACTAACCTAGTATTAAATCAATATTGCTTCATGTAAACAAGGCTATGCCTCAGCTTCCCCTGAGTTGCCTCAGTTCAGTTTGCAAGACATTGCAAGAGGGTTTATTTTTGGAAGATGTGACTTCAAAAGTTCCTCCTTGTTGCATGCAACATTTTCCTTTTGGTAAATATAAGGAGGTATATCAGTCTTCTGCTGACTTTAGCTAAGGAAGTGTGATTATAACAAAATCTGAGAACTCCACTCAGCAGGGCATGTGATTTTCAAGAACAGTTTTTGGTTCCCCATTTTTAACCTGTTTTCCTATTGCCTAGGGAAAAGAATGGACACACTTTCTTTATTCCATTGCATCCCTCTCACCTTTTTCTCCTTTGCTCAAAAAATGCAGATAAAGAAGAAGTACAAAGAAAACGACAGAAGCTCATGCCTAACTTCACTGATAGTTATGGCGGAAGTGGTGCCGGAACTGGCGGAGGTGGAATGTATGGAGGAGGAGGAGGTGGTGGAGGAGGTGGAGGTGGTGCTGGATCAGGTAAACTGTTATGGATCAATGAGATAATTCATTTTGGAAACTGTTTCCCTTTTACTATAGATTTGGGAAATGCCCATTATTATGACAGGTGGGATTTGTGTGGCAGGAGGTTTCAGTGTTTCAGTGCTGGAATAGGATTCTAGGACACCAGGGTTCAAATCTGTGCTCATTGGTGGAAACCCACTTGGGCAAGTCACACTTTCTCAGCCTTAGGGGAAGATAATGTTGAACTTCCTCTAAATAAATCTTGCCAAGAAAAACCAGTGATAGGTTCACCTTATGAGCACTGTAAGTCAGAAATATGCTGAAGGCACACAACAGCAGGTCTTACATTAGACCTAGAGAACCTGTGGCCCACCAGATGTTTTTGAGACTGTTCTTCCAGTTATCCCCATCCAATTTACACCATGGTGAGGGTTGATGTGAATAGTAGTTCACCACCATCTTTACAATAAATACTTGAATAAACATTATTTAAATAATCAACCATCTGGGGAGTCTCTGGTCACCCTGTTGTATACACTGCAAAGATTCCTTGGCATTTCTGTACTTTTGTACAGAGAAATACATTGCATTCCTTCCTGCATGTAATCCTTGACATTGAGGGCTAGATTGCCCAATATCAAGGTGGAAGAAAAGTCACCGCCCTCACCAGAAGACTTCACTGAGCTTAATCAGTTTTTGTTCTGTCTGAGGAGGGGGAAGAAAAAGATGCATGCAAGGTTCAGCAGCAGCAGAGATCTGTTCAACTTGGAGCAGCTGCAGGAGAAATTATGGTAAAATCAGGAATGGATTTGCAGCCCCCACAGCAATGGGTACACTCGGTACCACTGATGTTGATACATCAAAAAAAAGATTTTTATTATTCTTTATATCCTGTCTTTATCTTATGGAACTCAAGGAGATGAACATAGAGTCCCCTGATTGTCCTCTATAGTTTTAGACTGAGGAAGTGTGAAGCTGAGTAGGTTTTCAACCTAATGTAGCTAAGCAACTGCCCTTGAGACCATGTCAAAGTCTGTCCAGTTAATCCTGGACTTTAAACTGATCATTGGGTTTTGAATACTTTATTTTTCTTCTAAGGAAATGTAACTGATAAATCACCAACTGATTGGGATATTTTTTCTATTTTTTTAAAGGGTATGGGTACTCGCCTTATGGTTTTTCTGGGTATGGAACAATGCACTTCCATACCAGCACAAACAAGACTGGCGCAGGAATGAAGCATGGTAAAGTATTAAGGATTCCCATCACTCACCTCACCACTGCATTTATTATATTTACTTTACAAAACTGAAACAGCTTTGAAACAGGTTATGACTCTTCATCATCTGAGCAATTACTTTCCATATGATTTATTCCAAAGAAAGGAAGTGACAGGTGTTTACTACAAGGGGGTCACAGTCTTAAAAATAGACAGAAGGGGAAGAACAGGGAAGGGGTGGTAAATGGAAAGATGTGTAAATGTTTTTGGCTTAGTTACAGAAGGGCAGGGGTGCAGTATCTCAAAGGTTGCATGTCCTAAGAAGTGATTTCTTGGCCCAGGGCCAGGATCACATACCAGTGTTGGTGAGTCTGGCACAGGGAAGGCTGAAACCAGAGGTTGGTGGGACTAGAGTTGCAACTGAGTGGGGCCATCACCTTTTCTCTCTCTTTCTCCCCTTCCCAGTGAATTCCCAATGAAATCCCCCTTCTAGGAATCATTGAGGCTTAGAAGAACAAACTGTTCCCATTGGAGCTTATACTGAGGAAAGGGGTGGTCATAACACAGTAAGGGAAGGATTAACCTTTCCTTTCCCAGCTGCCATCCCACTAAAAAATTCCCTTCCTCAATGATGCCAATGAGAATTTTTTTCCCTAAAGTCTAATTGTTGGGAAGAAGAGCAGGTCCTATGAAGAAGAGACCAGATCCAAAAGTATAGTGATCCATAGGCCAGCTATGCAGTAGGGTAGTAGGACAGAGAGGTTGTACAAAAGGCTTTGTACAGCAGTGTCTGTTGCATGAATTTCCAAGGTGTGAGAAACTGTGCTTTCTGCTACTGTTTGTATTCTTCCTCAATGTAATAAAACACAGCTTGGAGCTTTTGCAAATACATACTCTAATGTTATGGTTGGAAACCTATTGATGCACTATGCTAGTGGTTGCACTTATTCCAGGGCCATGCAGTGATGGTGATGGAAGGTAGCTTTTTTTCTCCAGTGCCTTATTTACTTTAGAAATACTGCATCCACTGCCTTTTTATTCCTGCCTTCTTCCTTTTACACCAGCATAATTATGCTGGCAAGCTGCACCAACAGCATTTGAATTCATGGCTGGAATCCTATAAGTTACTCCCAACTAGAATAGAGCCACTGATTTCATTATTTAATGGGGAGTTAATACATAGATAAATCTAATTAATTCAGTGACTCTAGTCTAGTCAGGACTAACAACAGGATTTGGGCCTATATGTTTACTTATAAAGCTTGATTAATATGAAAAAAGTTAAAACAACTTATTTCTGTCTTTTTAAGGTTTCTCAAATGACATGCCTAAACAAGATGCTGGAAGTCAGTGCAACAAAAAACACAGTGTGAAATTTAAAGAGAAATCAGAGGCTGAAGGGGAAAGCAAAGCAAGTATTGACACAGTTCCTGAGGTAGACAGCACTTCATCATGTGCTGATAAAGCAGACACTTATCTACAAGGTAATTGGAGAACAATTTTATTTACTTGAATTGAAGGGTTGGGCTGTACAAGCAACATTCAGTTTCAAAATGGTCAAATCTGTTAAGTCTTGGACATGCACAAAATCCATTCTCCTAAATTCAGGTATATTCAAACACATTATTTAGGAACAATAGAGCTATCTATGCCACATAATGGTGTTTTCTTAGTACTGTTTTTGAAATGATTTAAATTGAGGGTTTTATATGTAAAATCAAGAGAAATTTCTGGAGAAAAGCCACTACTTATCTGAGATAGAATTACAAACCCTTCTATTCCTTGTCTTGTATTAAAATATGAACTAAGGTAGGAGGGCCCAAAACAGCTCAGTGAGAACTGAGGGTTCTTAGCAGCCACAGAATTAACAACCAACGTTGACTGTTGCATAAAAGCAAAGAAACTGCTCCAAAGCAGCCCACAGTTTCTGCAAAGTCTTCTACAATTGGTTATCATCCACAAGATAGCTCTAGATGAAATGGTTTCCATCAGGTTGCAACCTTCCGTTCCAACCACTCAGGAAGATTTCAGTCAGTGGGTGTCTTAATGTATATCTTAATGCAGAGTAGTCTTAATGAATATTCCACAGCCAAATTACATCTGCTTATCTGTACACTGTTCATAATCAAGATGGCTGTTCCTTCTTCCCACAGGTGCTTTTTTTTTGGAGAAGGCAATGGAGCTTGCTAAGCGCCATGCCAGTGCCCTTTTTGATTACGCAATCACTGGAGATGTGAAGAGGCTCCTGGCTGTACAGCGCCACCTTACTACTGCCCAGGATGAAAATGGTGACAAGTAAGTCTGTAATGTTAAGCCTCTTAAACCTGGGCTTCTGTAAGGTGTGCTGTTGTTGTTGTTGTTGTTGTGTGCCTTCAAGTCATTTCTGACTTATGGCAACTCTTAACTGGGGTTTTTTGGCAAGGTTTTTTCAGAAGGGGTTTGCCATTGCCTTCTTTTGAGGCTGAGAGAGTGTGACTTACCCAAGGTTCTTCCATGGCTGAGAGGGGATTTGAACCCTGGTCTCCAGAGTCGTAGACCAACACTCAAACTGCTATACCACATTGGCATGCATCTCATGAGTAGAATATCACCTATTCAATTCTGGGGGAAATTGTTAACAAAAAGATTGAAGCCTAGAGAGAGAAAGAGAGATGGGTAATGGATGGAAATTTTATTCTTTATGTAGTAAATGCCATTCCTTAGTTTGTTGTTAAGGTTCTTCCATTCTGAATATTAATGGAGAATATTTATTTATTTATTCAGTATAAATTATATCCTGCCCTTCTCTTGCCATGGGACCCACGGCAGCTTACAAAATACATTAAAACAAAGTACAGCTAAAAGCCTCACAGTAAAGGTTTTTTTAAAAAATTACATAAGCTCTCCTGTTGAAACATCACTCATTTAAAACAGTCTATAATATTTTTAAAAACTTATGAAACTTATAAACCATTAATGAAAGTATGGTGTGCACACATACCATTAAAAACCTTTCTGCGAAGCCAGTTGATTGACAAATGCCTGTTTAGGTAAAAAGGTCTTTACCTGTTCGTGGAAGGAGAGTCGAGATGGGGCCAGGGCTTGTGGGCTAAGCTAGTCTGCTTTGGAAAATAATATCCAAGAGCCTACATCAAGGAAAAGGAGTCTTAACTTTACACTCACAGAGTTAGACAACACCACTGTGTTACTGAATTGTGATACTGGGCAACCACACATGCATGTGCGACTGCCTCCACAGTGCACAATCATGCTCAATTATACACAGTGTATAAGGACTGTGCATGATGCACAGCAATACAGAATGGTTATCTCATGCATAACTCCACTTCTGCAACCTTGAAAACATCCATACTGTGTTGGATAGAAATGCCCAGCTACTTCCATAGGGGCAACTTACACATAAAGAAGATATCAACAAAATTCCAGCACATCTCTGTTTCTCTCTCTAGGCTTCAGTCTTGCAATTTCTATCTAAATAAACATGCTTTGTATTGGCATGTTGTTCTTGTGCAATTTTCCCCAGAGTAGAATAGGTCATATTCTGTTCCTGAGATGATGCCAGAAGGGAAAATAGCAGTTCCAAAAAGAGTGATTCATATAGGTGCTTCTCATTTTGAGAGAGAAAGGGGCAAAATGACTTGAGTCATCACTGTATGTAATGTTTCAAAAACAGGACAAATATATTCTGTTCTTCTTTCATCCACTTTTAATTTTCTAGATTAGATCAAATTAACCCTAGACAAGCCACTTCTATTTCATAACAACTCCTCCAGCATTTCTGACCATTGGCTATGCTGGCTGGGAGGGACTTATAGGGTTTGAAAGCTCAAAACAGAGTTTGAAGCCCAGGTCGGTGAGAGCTGTCTTAGTTATGTTGAATTATACTTTGAAGCTCCAGTCTTTTGTGGTTTGGGCACTTGCAATTAGTCCCAACCAGCTACTCAGAAGATACTCACTTTAACTGGAGAAATCCCATGTTGGGCAGGAGAGGGGAACCTAAGAGAACAGTGGAAATGATCCATAAGCTTGTCAAAAGTGTGATAGTGATGAGCTAGCACAAGCTTAAGATTTGGACTGTCATCCTCCTCAGAAGACTAGGGGGAAATTACCCTACAGGAGGAGGCCTGCTAGGCTGTCTGGGCCAAGGACCTCCAGCATCCCAGGTTATTTATTCACAAATGAAGGCTGATGTAGCTAAGGTCCTCTTTGGTTTCTCTCCCTCCTAGCACAAGACTGGCACAGTGAAGCCCACCACTGCCCTCTGGTGGACATGATGAGCAACAAGACTTCCTGTCACTTGCTTTATCCCATTTCTGGCAGCTTTCTGCCAGTCACTACTTTCTCCTTACATCCAGGCTTGAGAGAAAGATGGCCTGGAATGTGCATTGACAACACACACAGGGTGTGACTAGCAAGTGCTCCACCTTTTCCTGCTCCAGAGCATAGCAATGGGGATGGGAGCTCTTTGGGTGCCACTCAGCAATGATGCTCTGAGGTTTTTTGAAGTCCACATGCTCCTTGCTTGTGTTTCATGCAACAGAAAGAGGTGGGTTACTGTTCAGCATGGGCCAAAGCTTGCAATACTCTTACATCCCCCCCCCCCCATCACCACAGGTAGCCTTTGCAGAATCTACTTTAGAGCTGTGTGAGGAGGGAGGGCAGCATTTGTCTCATTCACACCAGCAATACAAAAGAATCAGGGGGCAGAGCAGAATTTTGGGTTTGGCTAGCAAGTCCAGCCAAAGACTGTAGGCAGGAGCCTTGATTGCCACACCCTGATGAGGTTGAGACAGCCGAAAAGAAACAAAGCATTCATCTAGCCTCAAGGCCTGATAATTTCATGCAGTAGTTTACAAGCCTTCTGTTTGGGGGGAGCACTTTTCACATTGATTCAGCTGCTAAGGGACCTCTGCATGTAGCAGAGATGGCTAAGGATGTGTAAGGATCTAGGATGTTCATGTGGATTGTTGGTAGGCCTATTGAGCCTCACTGTGTTAACCTATGAGAACTGAGAGTGTGCAGAATACATTCACCATTCCTCTGTGGCTGCATGGCTTAAGTAGAATATTAATAACGGCAAGCAAGCTGTCTTTTGTGGAAACTTGTCTGTTGGTACTGTGTTCATATTGAGTAACTTGATACACTTACAAAGAACCCTGCCAGAATTTTGTGGGAGTGGAAGTGAGGAAGAATGTTGACCTGGTGGATGGGATGTGAGGAGATAATGACTGAACTTCTAACTTGTCAATAGGTCCTGTATTTCATATTCCACTTATAGGCATCCTTTGGTGAAGAGTGGCAAGTAAGAAGACTAGGGAAGCTTATCTGGCCTGTACTTATGGACCTTCTCAGTGCTTTATGTGCTCCCACCTTGTTAGCTGCCCTCTTGTAATTCTTCTCAAACTGTATCCTGCTTGGCTCTCTTAGTCTATTTATAGCTAACCATTGAATTGGGTTTCTGTGAACTGAGCTCTCCACTTGTAGCCACTTGCAGCTCTCCTTGTTTGAAGAGTGTCAGCTGGTACAGGGGTGGGATGTATTTCCCTCTTAGAATATATTTCCCTCTTTGGAAAATACACTGGTGGGAAATTCCCAACTTGGAGAGAAAACTATCCTTGACAGTAGTCAACACATAATGCTTGGGGGCATACGTTGCAACATTGCTATGGATCTTTTTAGCAAGGTAAGCTTTGATTGAGTCCCAGACTGCATGTGATGTTGACTACATGCTTTGCCCTTCATTTTAAGATATTTCTTGTATAGATAGCCAGAACAGAACCCCTGATCCAAATGCATGCAGGATGGGTGGACTTTAGGTCTTCACTTCCCTGCATACTCAATAAATTGTGGCCTCAGTGTTAGGCAGGGGGAGCTTGGATTTTGTACTCTGTTTCAGTTTACATATCAAGCATGTGTGTTTTTCCTTTCCTCATGACTCATTCCAGCTACCTCTCAGAATCCCATGATCTTTAGTCACAGTCTGTATTCACATGAAGAACACTGATGGTCATCCCCAGAGGAAAGAGTAATTTTTCAGACTAGTTTTAGGCAAAATGTTGGATTTACAAACCTTGTGGGCCATATCAAAAGCAAAAGAGTATTGTAGCACCTTCAAGGCTGACAAATTGATAGTGTAACATTTTGTTGATTACGTGAAGTGCATGATGAAGTGGGTTCAGATCCATGAAAAGCTTATCCCACAATGAACTTGCTAGTCTTTAAGGTACCACAAGACTCTTTTTCCCCCCTCCTAATGTGGCTAGTTCTCAAGAAATTGTGGGTCTTCTTTCACTCTAAAAACTTGACAGAGTGAACATGTCCTAAACTAAAGTAAACTGTCATTAAAACTCTGAAACTTTGATCAGTTGAATGCATCTCAAATTATATGATGTTGGGAGTTATTAATTCCCCCACCTAAACATTCCACAGACTGGTACCATATTTTTTACCCATTGCCTACAATTGTTTCTTGCTTTCCTGGAAAGTCACCAGGGACTTGTAGCCAGTGGCTTGGAGACTGGCATCAGTCCATGGACCACCACTTTGAGTAGCACTGTCTTAGATAACCCAGTGAGGAGAATTCTCTGGTGAATGCATGTTGTGATTGATTGATTGATTGATTGATTGATATGCATATATCTTATATAGTTTTCTAGTGATGAAGCCTATGTGAATTACACTCTAAAAAACTCTTGTGATATCTGCTTGCTTATTACAACTTTAACTCTATTTTTCCCCTTTTGATCAATTCCAGTGTCCTTCACCTAACAATTATTCATCTTCATGCTGAACTGGTGAGGAATCTCCTAGAAGTAACAGCGGATCTGAATTCTGCTGATATTCTCAATGTGAGAAATGACCTTTACCAGGTAATGCAAGCAATAGGGAGAGTGCATTCCACAAAATTGGATGGTGATACCTTCTGTGAGCAGAGTACCAGTCATAGTGGGTGGTTCTGTGAAATTTCCCCTTCATCCCTGTCCAGTTTGTTCAGCAGCATTTCACAATTCTCTGCAGCATTGGAGGGGAAGTATAAAATGATATTGAGGGTGAAGGGAAACGGATTATAGAAGGTGACTCCATTAGACAAAGTTGAGAGATGTACTGTAGCGTGTTGGCTGCTTTGCTGGCTGCCTTTTACAATGGGTCAGAAACTCTGTTCTCCATGTTTTTGAATCCTGCCCCGACAGGTTGGGTGAAGGGGTGTTCAGATTTCTGAACCATGGCCAACACCCTTATTCATGACTTTAGCTACTCAAGAAGCAATTGAGGGAGGGGACTTCCATTGACACTGCAGGAGATGGTTCTGAGAGGGGAGGAGCTAAAGAACAGTGGACTGAACCAGGAAATGCAAGAGGCAGCAAGATGTTGGAGACCAAGGTCCCATCTATACAAGGGGTGGGGGGAATATGATCTCCTCCAAAGAAACAGCAATTCGCAGCACTACAAACTGTCTTAATGGTCAAAAGAGCCCCCCTAAATTTTGCATGCCCCCCTAGCCAAAATGGCAGCCACGAGTGATTTACTTACGCTTTTAAATCTGCTGCCACCAAATTTTTTAAAAAACAGTTTTCCATGCGATATTTCCTATTTATAAAAAAATGCGATATTTGCATGCAGTGTTTCCTATTTACCAAAAAAGAGAGAGAGAGTAAAAGATTGCCATTTTATCGACTTACCAGAGCCTTGCTTAGCCAAAAATCCAACATGGCAACAGCAGGTGCTTTCCCTGTTTGCTAGCCCCACCCCATGCTCATCTAGCCAATTAGCTTATGCTGCCTGATCGCAACAACATGAATATGACTATCTTAACAATTACACATTTGCATGCCCTATGGAGCTTTTTAAAAACTCAGAGAAAAACTCTGAAGGCTTCCCTTGGGAGCTTTACAGTGGATTTGGTTGCCCCCCTTCTGAATGAGATGTATTGATGCAAATGTCCATTTGGACAGATCACCTTCCATGTGATTGCCATTTGGATTATTTTTACCATTTGAACAGGCTCTAAATCTCAGTATGTGGTAAGTGCTGGCTTGTTGGATGCAGTAGGGCATACTATGCTATCAGCAGCATTGGTTCAACTGCCAGTGCATTTGGCTTCTGAACACAGACTTAGTTGGGTGACATCTGTCATCTTGTAGTTTGCTTCAGGCAGAAAAATGTCTTGGATTATTCCTAGCAGGAAGGCCTAGTTAGAAAGCTGAAAAAGGCCTCAGAGACTCAGTTTTTTCTGAAGCTGCAACTCATGTGATCTTCACAATATTACATTTGTACTCATTTTAAGATATGGATGCCTCTTTAGCATCTCTCAAGCTGAAATCTATTTTTCCCTATTTGTATCTTGTCAGTATGTTGCTTGGTAGAATTTATTTTCAACAAAAGGATTTGTATTGGTGTTTTTGACTTTCACTTCCTATTTAGTTATTTCCTCCTCTTTTTTTCCCCAACAGACTCCTTTGCACTTGGCTGTTATCACAAAGCAGGCAGGAGTAGTAAAAGACTTGCTCAGTGCTGGGGCAGATGTGAGCCTCTTGGATCGCCATGGCAATTCAGCATTACATCTGGCAGTCAAGCAAGGGGATGAGAAGGTGTTAAACATCCTGCTTAACCACAAAGAGGCATCTTTGATGAAAGACCTTCCTAATGGGGAAGGTAAGCAAATGTGACAAGGGATTTTCAGAATATCTTTCAAATTCTATATATCAGTAGCTTATGCAGAACAAGGTAGTGCTCTGTAATATTGTTTTGTCAAAGCTATTAATAATTTTTTTAACATGTAGGCTCCTCCATCAGCTAGAGATGAGAATCATGCAGCTCTTTGGGCCTAATCTGGCCCTTGGGCACATGAAACCATCCCAAAGCACTGGTATGCGCCCCCAATGGCAGGCAATACTTTTTTGTTGTTGTTGTTGTTTAAAAAATGCACTCCTTGACAGATTCCACTGTAAAACACTGTTTTGGGGACTGGTACCAAAACAGTAATTTAAAAAAGGCCTCAGTTACCACCCAAAATTGACTGGTGTGAAGAAACATCACTTCTGGTTACCCAAAATGAGTAACTGCAGGGGTTCAGCACAGCTCTCTGCTATTTACCCAACCCCTATCTAGATAACTGAAATATCAGAAATTATTTTTCCCCTACATAAGTATTATAATGATTTTTAAATATTTAGAAAATTTTGTATGTAATTTACAACAATATGTAGTAGTAGTAGTCAGGTCTCTGTCCCACTGAGCTTACTGTCAACATTGAATAAGATATGAAAGGGAGGGAACAGGCAGAATTTGTACCAGTGTCTCACACAAATACTTAGGTGAGAGCTGCAAAAGGCCAAAAACTTATGCTCCTCCCATCTCTACCTTTTATCTTTACTCTCTCGTCACTATATTTCGGGATTTCCTTGATAGGAAAAGTATAAACTATACTTCAGAAATGGTGCATCCCTCTCCTGCTTTTCCTGTCTTGTCATTTTACCCAGCCCCAATTCACTATTCTCATTTATAGATGTTTGGGGAGTCATGTCATAGGGCTCATGGTTTATCCTGGCTGCAGATGAGGCCCATTGCTCCCCTGTTCCCTCTATGGAATGGGAGGAAGTCCTGACAGGCAGGCTGATCCATCGCTGCAGCAGCCACTACCACATTTCCCTCGCTGTCTCACAAGACAGAAGGGGCGCCTGCAACATGTGGCTGTGCCCCCCCTGCATGTGACCAGCCTTGGTCACATGCTGCAGGACTCCTTCCAGCCTTCCAGGAGAGCCAGGGGGACTAGCAGCAGCGAAGGCTGGCCTGCTGGGATAGGCTCCTGCAGACACGAAGTAAAACAGGTATTATTTTATAACGTTGTATTGGGCCCTACCCTGCCTTCCCCCATCTGAGCCCTCTATCTGCCCTGGGGGTGGTGAGGACTGCCTGGGGGCAGAACGGGACAAAAGCCCTGCATCATTAGGACTGCAAGGTTCGAAGACAAGGACAAGGTGGTGTATATTGCCCATGTAGACAAGCCAATAGTCTGCAACATGGCAAATTGTTTTTGATGGCCAGAATTCTGTATCAGCTACTTAATGAATATACTTAACTAAGTAACCTCTCCTGGGGCAACACCACCACCCCAATTCTGATGGAAATTAATTCATCCAAGCTCCAGTCACCGGTAGAATGGACCTCCTCCTTCCTATGCTGCCTGGTAAAGTAGGCTGGAGGGGGAATTACAATCATGGCAACAGTGTCGTAATCATGACTAAGTAGCAATTGTGAATGGAAAATAATTGTTAAGTGCTGTCAAGTCAGCTTGGACTTATGGCAACCCTATGAATGAGAGACCTCCAAGTCACTCTGTCTTCAACAGCCCTGCTCAGGATGACTAAATCTAAGTAAATGTTTCATATTTATGATCACTACTTAGTTGTCATTGTGATACTGTTGCCACAATCCTAACTCCACCCACCCACCCACCCACCAAATCTACTTTACAAGGCATCAGCTGCAGCAGAAGGAGGTCTATTCTGCCACCGATTGGAGCATAGGTGAAGAACATTTCTGTCAAGTTTGGAGAGGTTAGACCAAACTTAAGTACACTTTAGTATATTTAAGTTTAGTTTAGTATACTTAAGTAGGTGATACAGGATTCTGGCTGGTGCTGTACCAGGGGTATTTTAGCTCTATCTTATGGGGGCAGCAAAATATGGTGGCAGCTAGAGCTCTGTTCATTGGAGCATACCTCAGGGAGGAGGGTTTAACTCTAACATGGCTGCCACCATAATAGTGTTTTAAAGACTGTTTAAAAGTGAGAAGGAAGGAAAAGAAGCCACCTATGATTGTAAGTGTCCTTCCCCCCACTAAAAATGAGTGCCGTGTTTTTGGCCCTCTGTGAAATTGTAGCTTCCCCTAATTAGGAGAGACTCTCAACTAGATGAATGCAGACCAGTCCTATAGCCCACACATTTGTCTTTTCCTTCTGGTGTGTCTGTGCTTGCCATAACACTTTGCTTCTTGTATTGCAGGCCTGACTGTCATCCACTTAGCTGTGATGGCAAACAGTGTGTCTTGTCTTAGACGACTCTTTGCCGCAGGTGTTGATGTCAATGCTCAGGAACAGAAGTCTGGGAAAACTGCTTTGCATTTGGCTGTTGAACAAGGAAATATCTCCTTAGCAGGTTGCCTTCTGCTTGAGGTGAGCTCTTATGGGGGTATATGTATTTTCTTTTTGGCCTGTTTATTTTGTTTCCTCCTTTAGATGAATGACTGCTCTTTTCTAGGAATAGAATATTCATTTGGTTCTTATAATCTTGTAGAAGTTGAGTTTTGTCATTGAGGTTTCTCAAGGTGTCAAGGCACCCATTCTAGACATGTGCAAAATATTCATTACATTTCCTACACTTCTCATTGTCATCCCCCCACCTAGGTGAAGGTTGGCATCATGAAGGGCCCCTTGTCATACCCTGTAATAATGTCACTATAGCTTTTCCTGTAAACCTTGTATTGTTTCTGTTTTTAAGTAATCCAAGAGCAAGATATATCTGCCTCTTTTTACATGAGGTTGGTGCTGTGTCCATGCAATTCATTATAATGTAGCATTCTTTATATGAACATTTTTATTTAAATGATAAATCACATTAACCTGTCTCAGGGGGAATATGTGTACATCTGGCATATTATTAGTAATGGATATGTTAGGTATAAGACAGGCAATTTAAAGTGCAGTTTTAATTAAGCAATTTTACTCAGAAGAAATTCTGAGTTCAGTGGCTTTTACTGTCAAGAAAACAGGCATGGGATTACAATCTTTAGTAGGCCAATCTGAGAGCACAAAATAGACTGAATAGGTAAACCTTTAGAGGACTATACAGAGTTAAGTTCTAATTTAAATTGAATTATCCATATTTGAAATTAGCTACAGTTACATTTTTGCTATGTTTTTTGCTTGCTTGCTTGCGGGTTCCTGAAATACTTCTTAATCCAATACAGAGGAAGTAATATGTGGCTCACCCAAGTTAGCCTTCTGCTAATTTAGTGAGATATGTGGAAGAGTATCTAGAGCAGATACTAGGGACTATTTTTCTGGATCCAGACTCCTCAAAGGACCAAAGCAGCCCTTCTGTGTGAAACCAGGAATAACCTAAGATCATTTCCAGTCTGAGAATACCCTTAAAGGGGGGGCACTGAACAAAGTGAGGGATACCTTGCTTAAGGGGATTATGTGATTCTCCCTTTTTAAAATTAAAAATAGCTTTAAAATCAGCAGGGCAGGGAGGCACTGCAAGAATGGCATTGGGGGTCATATGGAACCTGCAGCCACATGAAACCCACCCATTATCTTTTTAGAGGTTTGGACATGACATATGATAATCCTGTTGATTTTTATTAACAAGTCGTTTTCCGACGTAAATTCTGTGATGATCTTTCACTGATTATTTAACATTGTGTTAGACCACAGCATTACAGAAGTTATACTTTAAAAAAATCTATAGAACTCTCACTTTTATAACTCAATATTCCAAGAATTATTTGGACTGTTCCATAAAAAAATACTTAATATAAATGTAGTTTTGACTTTTGAAATGAATGAGACACACATGTATCTCAATATTTCAGTCCAAGTTGGACAGATTGTCTTTTCTATCCATATTAAAGTCAATGAATGTCATGTCACCTCTTAATTTCTGCACACTTCAGCACATAAATATGTACACAGTATTAAGTGTATCCTGTGGCCCTGAACCAAGTCAGACAATATATACTGCTCTAGCCCCAAAAGGAGAACAACATCAGCAACTGGGTGCTCATTCAGCTCAGGTGCTGCACATTATTAGCATTACAATGTATCATTAGAATAAATTATAAGCATCCAATTTAATTTTTCTCCTCTTCCTTCCCAATTCTTTTTTCCTTTGTGTGTTTATCATAAATTTAGATTGTAAACCTGAGGACAGGAAGTTTCTTACTAAATATTTTGTAGGTCACCATGGGACAAAATAATGCTGTAGGAACATCAATTTGCTATACTTTTAAATAAGCCTCTGCCTTCCTGTAGGCTCTCTTTTGCTTTAAAATTGGTCAGAAATATGTGGAGGCATCCAAGTGTGGTACTGCTGTGTGTTATGAACAGCTAAACTAACATTTCTTTTTTAAAAAATAGGGGGAGGCATTTGTTGACAGCACGACATATGATGGCACCACTCCACTCCACATAGCAGCTGGAAGAGGTGCTACAAAATTGGCAGCTCTTCTCAAAGCAGCAGGTAAGGAAGTGTGATTGCTACAGCATGCCACTGTTGCTCAATTAAAAAAAAACACATTTATTTTATTATGTTTTTAATTCTGTCATCCATTTTTGAGTTTTAAAGAAGGTTTCTTTTTTTAAAGGTCTTTAAAATGTAACAGGTTCTGTAAAAACTTGTTTTTAACCTAGCAGACCACTGGGCATGTGTCACATGAATTAATAGAGATGCTCCCCTGGAGAATCCTTTTATCTTCTACAGACAAGTCATGGTGCTGGCCCTACGGTACCCTAAGGCAATAGTGTCTCAATACCACCTGTAATGTAACTTAAAATGTAATAGCATCCTCTAGGGTTGCAGAGTAGATTTTTTATAAAGATACAAACTGTACTTCCTTAAGGTTAGACCACAAAGCACTTGTGAAATCCATGAGGAAATGCTCTTGTTGAACTCACTTGTTTTAATGGAATCACATTTGGAATTTCCTGGAAAACTTTGCCCAGGGAAAGAGAGAGAAAAACCCCTGCCAGTTTTCTGGTCTTGTTAAAAATTGGAATAGATCAGACTAATCCTAAGCCTAACTAAAAGTGGTATCTTCCTTTGGGGCTTTAGTTGGAATTGGCCTTTTGTTAGGCTAGAAGAATCCAACTGTAGTGAATATGTTAAAACAGTGGCTCTTAAACTTTTTCTTTACTAGGGACCCCCTTTAAATATCTTTTGCTGCTGTGGAGCCCCAAGACTAAACTCAGGATTTAAAACCGTAATAATAATAAAATAACAGCAGCAACAATACCTGATAATAATAATTACACCATCTATTAAACCTTCCCTCAAAAGTGCTGGAGGGGGAGGAAAGACCTTTCTTCTGCTTATTCCTGCAAGTTTGTGGCTGGAGCAGATTGAATGGCAATGTGCAGGCCCAGCCAGCCTTTGCCTTGGCTTCTATCACATGACCACGCCACTGCCGGGAGGAGGTGAGCCAAGCAGAATTCAAGCCTTCGTGGACCCCCTGTGAGGACACTGCGGACCCCTGGGGGGCCCTGGACCACAGGTTAAGAACCACTGTGTTAAAAGACATGGGTGATCTTTTTTTAAAATGTCTTTTGTATATTTTCGATAAAGGTGCAGACCCCCACATTGAGAACTTTGAACCACTGTTTGAACAAGATGATGTACAAGACAAGGAAGGAGAAGATGAAGGGATTGTACCTGGAACAACACCTTTAGACATGGCAACCAGCTGGGAGGCAAGTGATTGTTTTATCATTTTAGGACCAGTTTAAGCATATGGCTTACTCATGTAATGCTGAACTATGGATTAGACTTGCAACAAAACCAGACAATTGAGCTATTTAAATAGTAGGACTGAACTGAAACCTAAGGAGGATTGGATAAAATTGATGATCTGATTTGCTGTTAGCATTTGTTAGCTAATTTTTCTCCTTCCCAACAGGTATATGACATCTTGAATGGCAAATCCACTAAGTCAAAGGTAGCTTCTGATGACCTATTGACTCGAGGTAGGAGTACATTTCAGCAGGAGAGAAATTATTTATTTTGCCTCCTTCTC
The DNA here is from genome assembly GCA_030847615.1 of Gambelia wislizenii. Taxonomy (NCBI): domain Eukaryota; kingdom Metazoa; phylum Chordata; class Lepidosauria; order Squamata; family Crotaphytidae; genus Gambelia; species Gambelia wislizenii. Next base: position 32,712,944 of record JAUMIR010000005.1, read on the forward strand.
CAGCAACTAGTTTGCTTGCTGTTACTCTGCAGTTATTGTAGGGCATCTGAATGGTAGAGAAGGGTTTAGGAGAGAGCATTTTACACTTTCATCCATTTCACTGGGTTTTGGGGATGACTGAGGTACAGAGTTATTTGTAACCTATAATAGTAATAAAAACAATGTATTTCATGCTGTTCTACTTAAGTACCAAGTGTAGTATAAATATAAGTAACAAATAATAATGACAGTAACTACCAAAGAATTTATTTTTTTCCTTCTCTTTTTGACCATTTCCCAGGAAACATGAAAGAACTGAGTGATGATGTTAAATCACAGCTTTACAATTTACTTGAAGTGCCTGATCTGAACAAAAATTGGTCCATGTTGGCACAAAAGCTGGGCCTAGGGATACTAAACAATGCTTTCCGGTTGAGTCCTTCTCCATCAAAAACTCTACTGGATAATTATGAGGTAACACATTATTATGGAGTAACATAGTAGGTGAGAGCTAGTGTGGTGTAGTGGTTTGAATACTAGACTATGACTCTGGAGACCAGGGTTTGAGTCCCTACTCAGCCATGGAAACTCACTAAGTGACCTTGGGTAAGTCATACTCTCTCAAGCCTTAGAAGAGGGCAACGGCAACCCCCTTCTGAAGAACTCTTGCCAAGAACCCCCTGTGATAGGTTCACCTTAGGTCTCCATAAGTCAGAAATTACTTGAAGGCACACTACAACAACAACCATCTTTACTAGGCTGTGCCTGAAAATCTGTCTTTACTCTCATGTGAGCCTTCCCAAGCTAGCATAGCTAGTTAGGGATGACGGGAGTTTTAGTTTGGAGAATGCCAGCTAGGGACGGCTGCTCTAGATGTTTATAAGCCCCAGTGAATAATGTATCTCAAACAGTTACTTAGATCACAGAAAATACAGTACATCTTTACACATGTTAGGTATTGGTATGCAGATGAGAACTGCATTGGCACCATAGAGTGTACCTCCCACTTCCTTCTATTGTTACTAGAAGTTTCATTTAAAAAAAAATCCAAACCAGAGTGTCAATGTGGCGTAGTGGTTTGAGCATTGGACTACAACTCTGGAGATCAGGGTTTGAATCCCCGCTCAGCCATGGAAACCTACTGGGTTTCTTTAGGCAAGTCACACTCAGCCGCAGAGGAAGGCAAAGACAAACCTCCTCTGAACAAATCTAGTCAAGCCCTGTGATAGCTTCGCTTTAGGGTCATAGTAAGTCAGAAACAACTTGAAGGCACACAACAACAAGAGTAAGGCTTTTATATCTGTTGAATTTATCTGTGTGTTTCAACATCCTTTACCAACTGATTCAACTGATATACTCTACTTGGGATTAACTAATAGAATCCAGGCCGCTATCTACTGTATTCCAGCAGATACTGCTGGTTCTTCTCTCCCTCCAAGGGCAGGGCTGTGGCAGTTGGATTGGAGGAAGGGCCTTTCATCTGCTTCTGGACCCAGGCCTGATGGTGTCTGCCTGCCTCTTCTTCTCTTTATAAAGAAATCACCACAGATTGAGAAATCCTTTTAAGTATTCCCAGAAAATGTTGTTCTACATGTGTCCTACACATAGTTAAAAAGATGTAGTACTTTCCACTCACTATGTGGCTGCAGCTTTTCTTTCACATATAGATGCATATTTATAAAAATAAATGTGGAAGAATCATATAGATTTCTGGAATGATATTGAGATATTTGTGGATTGTTAGTATATGCATACCTACATACATATACACACTTGCTCTTAGTTAATAGGTGTTTATTTGCTACTCTTCTTTGGTAGGACAGTTCCAAAGAACTGTGGTGTTATCTGTCATCAGCTATGCTAGAGAATGAACGACCTTTATAAAAAATAGTTGCTCCTCTTTATTGAGAAGGAAGACTGCCTCAGTGACCTTACCTTTGTTTCTCCCCCTCTGTGTAGGTTTCTGGTGGAACAGTAAAAGAGCTTGTTGATGCCTTGAGAGAAATGGATTATCCAGAGGCTGTTGGAATAATCCAGAAATCATTCTCTGTTTCTTCAAGCGAGACCAGCCAAGAAAGGACAAAAGATGCCAGACCTTCATTAAGTGAATCCCCTTCCTCTCCCATGAAGTCACAAACAGGTAAATTGTAGCTACTCAACTCCAATAACGTTTTGCAGATGGGCTGTTTTCTTTTGCCAGACTGATAAGGAGTTTAGGATGCTTGGTGTGGATCTGAAAGAACCAGATTCAAATCCCTGGCCTAGCTGCAGACCCGACTGAGAAACCCCTTTCTTTTTCTTCTGGTCTGTTGCCCTAAAATATTGTTCAGAACAGCTTGGGGAAAGGGCAGGATACAAGTATCTATACAATTATGATACTAGGCAACTGCCTGAATTAGGACAGTCTGTTCTCTTGGCCCTTCTGATTACAAAAGAACACAGATATATTCTATCCTCAGTACTTAAAAGATGTGGAGAGGAAGTTTTATGAAATGAAACTGAAAGTATAGAATTCTGTCATCTCAAATCTTGGAAATAATGTCTTACAAGTAACAATTTCATATGTAAACTTATTTTGTGGGCTATCCAACACTATTGCTTTTTAAAGTGAAGACTTGATACCTTTGGGCATAATGACTAACCTTTACTCATTACTCCTAAATGCTGTGTTTAGAGGATGATGGGTAGTGGAATTTTAGTCATTTTAATATTTCTAGTGCATTTTCAAAGGCAAAGAAACCCCAACAACATTAAAAGTAACTTACTAGCAATGAGTAACATATCCACCCCCCTTCAGGAATAAACGTTAATGAGCTACTCCTTTTAGTTTTTAAGCTAAACTGTTTCTTCTATTTAAAGTTAACATTCTAAGTCTGCGCATCTTATTGGAGCTAATCAGCTCTGTGGTTAATTAATGCCTGGATGGAACACTGGACATCCACCCATTTATCCTATTTAAACTCCTCTGGAGGAATGAAGAGTATACGGCTGCAACCCTACATCAGGGCATGCAGAGTGGAATGTTTTGGATGTGTCACTCTGTGTAGCTACCACCCCCAGAAGGCACCTTTCAAGCTCCAGGAATTGTGCCACAACCATGTACTAGCCAAGGAGGGAGGGAGAAGCACCAGGAAGAAAACTAAGGTTGCGTTCTTCACTCATCAGCAACTGGCTGGAAAACCAGGACAGCACCTTCCTTGTTCTTCCCGAGTTGCAGGAGTAATGATCTCCCATTATCCCCATCTCATGGAGATACCCCAGGCTTGAAAGCTGTCTTGGAGGAGTTGTTTGGACATTGCACAAGAAGATACTGAGCATCCATTTGCTCAATATCCATGAGCACACATAACCCAAAGTTATGGATACATATGTCGCCAACAGGATTCCAGCCATAAGAATACCAATAAGTTTTTTTAAGCCACTCTAGCAGTTTGCTAAGAAACTATGAAAGTGCAGAATGTTTATAAACACTGGTTGCCATAGTGTCCAGTAGTTATGAGATCATAAACTGGAGGTGTTCTCCCAGTCATGGGGCATGTTGGATGAAGCATTTACAGCAGAACTTCAAGGGGGCTCTTCAGCTAGCTGTTCTCAACACACCTCATGACCAGGAGAGCACTGCGCATGGCATTTTCCACTGCCGCAATCTGCAGTGCCCCAACAATCTTTCAGTTGGTACATTGTCAAACTGAAAAGCTGGGTTATGGCAGGGGGAGGGGGAGTGGCATCATTAAATATAACTACAACCAGCTATACCTGGCATAACATACACCGTTACCTACATATATAAAACACTTTGGTATGTTTCCATTCCCACTCTGCTGATTGGCCACTTAGGAAACATGTCAAGAGTACGATCATTTGACATATTAATATACAGTATAACCTTTCAAATCAACTACTATGGCTAATTTCATGCTGAGAGCCTCGTCGTCAGACAACTGTGTGTACATACACACACACACCACGCATGCCAGGACATGAGAGCCCCTCCACTGCTGCCATGCAACCATGCATACACATACACACACCCCACATTACACCCCACACCCCACACACACCCTACCTCACCCCACCCCACACACGTCAGGACACAAGAGCCCTCCACCACCATGCTTAGAAAGGACTTGATGCTTTCTACATGTTTCCGCCCCCAGTGTGCTGATTGGCCACACAACAGGAAGCTTTGATTAGTTGCAAAGTTTCCTACTGTCAGGGCCCCGGTCATGGGTGGCAGGTTCTAGAAGCAGAGACAACAGGGCCAGGTCAGGAACAGAAGAGACAGAGTCCAAAGTCCAGGCAGGGTCAAAGATAAGCAAAAGTCCAAAACCAGTCCAAGGTCAGAACACATACCAGATACCCAGGGCCCAAGAGCAAGGAGCAGCTACAGACAGCACAGAAGGCCCAAGGCCCCAACCCAAAAGCAAGGAGCAACTTCAAACAGCACAAAGACTATGTTGTTGTGGCTAAGACTGAGGGCCAAATACCATTCTTAAATAGCAAGTCCCCTGGCTACTTCAGGTGTGCTGCATGATTGCAGCGGGCTGCATCTGATAGCTTGGCCCTGGTTCTTCCAAGACTCCCACAGCCAGGGCCTGAGTCTGCAAAGAGTCTGAGCCGTCTGCTGCAGCCAATCTTTCGAGGAAAGGGGCCTAGTCTTTCGAGGAGAGGCACATTCTGACATCTAAGCAGCCAATCAGCACACTGAAAACAGCAACATACCTAAGAGAATTATATATATAGATGACAGCTCCTTCATAGTTAATGTCTGACAGTGGAGAATCTTAGCAAACTTTTTCTTTTATATGTACTCAAGACTGCATTTTGGAAAACACTCATTAGGAAGTAAAGTCCACTGAACTCACTTCTTCTGAGTAAACATGCTTAGTATTACTGATAAATATAACTCATGAACTGAGAGCAAAGTCAAAGGATTCTTAATGGTTTGTCCTGGCCTTATCACATTTAAGGGAGAAAAGGAAAATAGTTAAGGATTATCTAGAGCTTCCTGAAGTGGCTTGGCTGAAAATGATGAACTTCTCCCATAGGGTGCTGGGACCCCGGAAAACGCAGGACATCTTCTTTATGCCCATAAAGTTGAAGCAATCCTAGACATTACAAAATTGGGAAGAGGGTAGGAAAATTGTAGCATGAGAGCAACCCAAGGAAATCTTGAGAGCATATGAATATATCCATCAAGCTCAATATTGCCTAAGAGTCCACTGTTTTCAGGCAGAGGTCTTTCCCAATTTTGACACCAGAATTCTTTTATTTGGGAGGTGTCAGAGATTGAACAGAAGACCTTGACTACTGAAAACACATTTTCTAGTGAACTGTAAGCTCTATGTAAGAAGGCAATAGATGAGCAGAACTCTTGCTGTGGATTGTCCCTTCTGCACTTACCAGGAACAGCAGAATGGGACAAGAGAGTATGAAGGAGCTGTTTAGTTTACTTACTAAACAGGCTGCAAATTGCTGGATTGTTTTTTTTAAAAAAAATATTGAAATAATGTGAAATTCCTCCCTTCCCAGGTGAACTGTGTACTCTCAGACCCCAAGACACTGAAAGCATTTGTGACAGTGGTGTAGAGATCTCCCTCCGCAAACTTAGCTTTACATGTTCAGAGTCTTTCACCAGCAAGTCATCAGTAACGCTTAAGAAACTGGCCACAGGATTTGGACAAGATAATGTGCTGCAAAGCAAAATTGAAGCCACTTAAGAGGTTATTCTTGGTAGAGAAAAAGAGCTGATGAACCAAAGTGCACTAGAAGAAAAAGCTCTTTAAAATGTACCTCCATAGGACCTTTCAACAGTCACCAGCTGGATCCCAATAAAGAGGGAGACTCAAGAATGGATTGAGTGAAAGTTGCTTTTTCCCAAGATCTTCATCTTAAAGGAAAGAAACTGCTCATGATATTCAGTGAAAGCTTATAAGGGACAATGACTATGGGACAAAGCTGTGAAGCACAATCAAATCAGCAACAGTGACCATGATAAATACTTAAGCCAATAATAATGATGTATATTTCGGTAACTGTATTTAAAAATTGCATCTATAAAATAATTCACGCTTCAGACTGTTTCCTCATACTGTTTTACCATATTTGTACTGTAAATATTTCGGTTTTGATGAATCACTCTGAGGAAAAGAAAATGCTTTTTAAATGCTTGCTTTTTTATTTTACTTTTATAATAAAATGCAAAACTGAGATCATTTCCAGTGTTTTTTCTGTTCTGAAACATGACATCAGAGCTTGTGGTGAATTCTTTCCATAGGAATGTAACAAGAATAAAGACAGAAGTAAACCAACAGTGCCACCAGGTTTTTCCCCCCTTATCAGTGCACCTGAGAAAACTCTAAGGACAAGCTAAATGTCTGCATAATTTTTTTTCAGATCACAATCACAGAGTGATGGAGGTTGTCTGTGGTACATCTAAGGCTTGCATACAAGCCACACCCTTTCTAAAAACTTATTTGAAATAATAAGAAATAAACCTGTTTATATGTGTGAGCCAGTGTCAAACTAGGCTAAGGAGATTTTCACATGGGCTGCCATATCCTGTGGCAGGAGCAGAACAGGGTCAGGAAAGGTTTTCCTTTTCAGACGACGTTGACCCCATTCTGTCCTGCATCCATCCTGCTCCCGTGACTGTTCCGGAACAATGTAATCACAATTTTTCATCATGAATAGACCTCCTGTTGCGTTGCTATCACACAATCACGGGTGTGCGAACAGGAGCCTTGTTCCTGTTCTGAAATGACAGCTGCGGAGGGGAGGTCCATTCCGAGCACTTCCTGGTACGATCTGGACATCCAGGCAAGTGATACCCTTTATTTTATCCTCCCTGTTTTGATTGTGTGATTTAAAGTGTTTTTTGTGCTTGGTGAACTGATTTTATGTTTGGGGGAGTTTTATTTTTTAAATTTACCACCCAGCCGTTATCATGCGATAACGTGATGGCATTTCAGACGGCTGGTCATAAAAGCAGCCTTATGACAGCTGCATTTACAGCCAGCCAGCGAGGGGAGGGGGAGCCCTGCCACGGAATTAAGGTAAGTGTGTGAAAGATTTACATTATTCTGTGGCAGGAACTGGAGAGGAGGTGGCGGGGCAGTAATGGGGCATTTTGGCCCCGTGTGAAAATCTCTTATAAGTTTAGCACATTTTTTGCAGAGGTGCTCCACCAAATGGTAGAAGACACCTACTTGTCTTACTGCATGATTTTCCTCACCAAGAGACCCTGCATTGACGTGTGTGTGTGTGTGTGTGTGTGGTTACCCTGTTCAGTAATTACAAAGCTGTATACCTCACGTATGACATCAGAATTATACTAATTCACTTTTACAGTTGATGCACCATCCCAATAATCAAAAGTGTCCTCCCAAACCTGCTTTTTAAGTCTTATAGCTGCTGGAGAATTTTTCTGAGATGCTGGAGAACGGCAAGGAGATTAAGATGGGGTGGGGTGGGGTAACATTGGGAAAAGTAGCTACAGAGACATACTCCATCTCCTGATGCAGGATCTCTGCCATGGAGTTAATTTGCATATGTTCTTGCTATGGCACGTATCTCTGAGAAAATCCCATTCAAGGAAAGGAAAGGGTATGTGTATTTCTAGCAATTAATACACATTCCACTGAATATCTACTTTGACCTTCAGCTAGGCACGGTTTCTGATTGACAAGTATACCATAGGCAGGGTAGAACAGACTTTTGAGAACTTAAGCCATTGTTCAAGGAAGGAAAAACAGACATGAAAGTGGGCCAGTAAGAGGAGGGGATCCGCCCCACTGCCACCTTTTCTCCATTTTTCTTTCCCCAGTCTCTCTTCAACATCCCTCTTCTAATCAGTGTTTTGTTAAGGTACCAGGATTTAGAACAGCTAACTTGAAAGCCTTTCTTCTAATAAAGAGAGTTACTGGTTTAGTTAAAGGCAAGGCACTATTTTTGTAACAATTACCATTTGTATACTTATCTATTTCTTATTCTCTTTTGATTCATTAATAAAAATCCCAGGGCCAATCTATAAAATATTAGTGGTGCCTGGAGTTCTGTAACCTGATCGTTCTTGTACAACCACCTAGGGAGGAGTTCCAAATATATGGGGAGTCTTAGATAAATTTACAGCCATGGTTGCAGTTCTCCAGTTTTAGCCAAACTGTCCCTCCATCCATTGACTTTTAGAAACAGGAGTTAAGAGTGGGAAGCAGAAAAGGTAAGTGGGGCTAGCTCCTCTTTGGCTCCCCTGTAATTTGGACACTACCTGGGTGTGTGCATTAATACAAAAAACCCTGGTCTGTTTCTGCAGCAGTATATCTTTCCATCAGAAATGTAAATTTTGATTCTGGTATGCCAAGAAATAGAAACAATAGGCACTCAAAGCACTAAATACAAGGCATGGTTCATTTCACTGTTCCCATAAAGCTCTCTTAGCATACGTGTGCATCAGACATGAAAACAGACTCACTCTGAAGATGTATAGATACTGTACATTCTTGGCTTCAATCCACTGAAGAGAGGAGTCCCATATGGTTAGGACGCTGGCTTAAGAATGATGTTTAATGGTCCCATTTTGTGCATCTATTGATGCTAAATTATATTCCTGCAAAAGCTTCCTGTTTCTATTGGTCTTCCTCTCCACTGCTGCAGGGGTTTCCTCAGGAAATGTCTGTCAGTGATGTTAAGCTGAGTGACTTTTCCAGCTCCTTGACACTAATGGTCTCCCAGGGATAAAACAGTATGAGTTTTCGCTTCTCTGTGAGAAGGAAACCATTGTCGCTGAATCTCCCTGGGATGTTCCCAGCATCCAACCAAACAAAGGGAGTGATGGCTGCAGCCTCCAGGAGAAGATGAAAATGATCTCCTTCTTGGGAAACAGAAACCTGAAAAGGGACAAACATTAAAAGAACCTGTTCCATTGCCTTCATTGCCATTATTTGCCATTACTGTACTGTTAATTATTTATAATTGCTATGGAATTTATTATATATAATATGCATTATAATATTGATTCATTCTCGCAAGATTGCTTGCAAAAAAGCAAATATATAAAAAATATAAAAAGCTGCCTAATAACAATACTATTTCACAATACTAAACGTACTCCCGTGTACTGTCCATTTGATGATGTGGCAAAAATACTGTGATCTCTACCTTGTTCCCCCACTTCCTGCCCCCAAATGTGTTACCCCAGATTTATCTGGGGAAAGAATTAAGACAGCTTAAATGTGTAGCAGAGATAACATCTTAAGTCAGGTCCATCTGTCCCACTACTGTCAAGCACTCTTCAGATTTCCAAGGGAGATGTCTTTCCAAGTCCTCCTACTGTCCTTTTAATTGGGGATGCCATGGTCTAACTCAATGTCTGAGTTCTGAAACTGTCTTATTCTGGGCTGCGTTTACACGGGCAAATATTCCCCTAAATATACCGCAAAGATAGCTCATTGTTCCCATGGATCGCACCACAGCATCGCCTCATTCAGAAGGGGGGAAGGTAAAACACCCAAATATAGCGTGACGGGATGTCGCTATTTTTGCCGAGTTATTTGCAAAGTAGCACATTATTGCTAGTGTAAACAACCATTTCACTAAGGGCTGCAGCAGAGCTGCACTGTGATTGGTTGTTATGATGAAGGGGTGGGCTTAAAAGAGGTGGAGTGAGGGAGGAGATTCAGTAGTGATTAGGAAATTTTGAAAAATCCTCTCTGCTATTTTGCAACTCTGTGTGAATCCAGTTTGCCAAGAAAAAGGATTCCCAAGTCCTTTCAGTCAGGGGAAGCTTGTTCCCCCCATAAAGCTCCTCCTTCTCGTCAGCTGTGACCCCTGTCTCTGCTTGGGGGAGGGAGAGAGAGAGAGAAATTTTTCTCTGATCTTTCCCCCTGCTGTTTTGGCAGCCTGTGATTCTTTATTTGGCAAGAAAATGCAGGATTCCAGTCCTTTCAGTCACAGAAGATCTATCCCCCTCCCCATCAAGCCCTCCTCTGCTTGGTCTCTGCTTGGGAGGCCACACCCCCGCACCTTTGCCAGTCTGAACCATAAAGTGAAATAGTAAACAAAAGTAACTGACCGGCACAGCTGCGGAAAAGAGCTAAAGCGCAATTTGTCACAATAAATCTGCCGTGTAAATGCAACCCTGGTTTATCCCTACCAGAAATACTAGCACCCATGTGAAATTAAGCACGCATCTTATCCTTGTCAGGTGATATATAAGACCACTGGAGAAATGGGACCTGTATCAGGGACCTGTATTTATCTAAACTAGCATTTCCTGTGATCCTCCAGGAGAACAAGTTACTAAAGAAGCTAGGGAATTCCTTCCTTATGCTGTTATGAAGAAAAGGGTGAACAGGAATTTCCAGGGAACATATACAATTGTGTGGAAAAGAAAGTACACCCTCTTTGAATTCTGTGGTTTTATGTATCAGGACATAATAACAATCATCTGTTCCTTAGCAGGTCTTAAAATTAGGTAAATACAACCTCAGATGAACAACAACACATGACATATTACACTATGTCATGATTTACTCAACAAAAATAAAGCCAAAATGGAGAAGCCATGTGTGGAAAAACTAATTACATCTTATGATTCAATAGCTTGTAGAACCACCTTTAGCAGCAATAACGTGAAATAATCGTCTGTATGACTTTATCAGTCTCTCACATAATTGTGGAGGAATTTTGGCCTACTTTTCTTTACAACGTTGCTTCAGTCCATTGAGGTTTGTGGGCATCTGGTTATGCACAACTCTCTTAAGGTCCTATCATATAGCTTTAATCAGGTTGAGGTCTGGACTTTGACTGGGCCATTGCAACACCTTGATTCTTTTCTTGTTCAGCTATTCTGTTGTAGAGTTGCTGGTGTTCTTGGGATCATTGTCCTGCTGCATGACCCAATTTCAGCCAAGCTTTAGCTGTCAGACAAATGGCCTCACATTTGACTCTAGAATACAGTTGTCCCTTCATATTTGCTGGGGTTTGGTTCCAGGGCCCCCCGTGGATACCAACATCTGTGAATACTCAAGTCCCATTATATGCAATGGCATAGCAAAATGGTTTCCCTTATATAAGATGGCAAAATCAAGGTTTGCTGTTTGGATTATTTTTTTAAGACTATTTTCAAGCCGTGAATACGACTCAATCACTGTAAGGTTCCCAGGTCCTGTGGCTGAAAAACAAGCATCCCGACACCACTGTGCTTGACAGTTGGTATGAGGTGTTTGTGCTGATATGTTGTGTTTAGTTTTCGCCAAATGTACCACTGTACATTATGGCCAAACATCTTCACTTTGGTCTCATCTGTCTGAAGGACATTGTTCCAGAACTCTTGTGGTTTGTTCAGATGCAACTTTGCAAACCTAAGCTGTGCTGACATGTTCTTTTTATAGAGAAAGGCTTTCTCCTGGCAACCCTTCCAAACAAACCATACTTGTTCAGTCTTTTTCTAATTGTACTGTCATGAACTTTAACATTTAACATGCTAACAGGCCTGTAGAGTCTGAGATGTACTTCTTTGGTTTTTTGCAATTTCTCTATGCATTGCACAGTCTGGCCTTGGTGTGAATTTGTTGGGACGTCCCCTCCTGGGAAGACTGGCAACTGTCTAGAATGTTTTCCACATTCGAATGATCTTTCTCACCAAAGAAGGATGGACTTTAAATTTGTTTGGAAATGGCCTTATAACCCTTCCCAGATTGATGGGCAGCAACAATTGCTTCTCTAAGATAATTGTTGGTATCTTTCCTCCTTGGCATTGTGTTAACACACACCTGAATGCTCCAGACCAGCAAACTGCTAAAACTTTGGCTTTTATAGAGTGGTCACACTTGCTGATGATCAATTGATCAAGGGTATTTGATTAGCCTATCTGCTACTTAGTATCTTAATTCCTATGGAAGCAATAAGGGTGTACTTAGTTTTTCACACGTTCTCCATTTTGGTTTTATTTTTGTTGTATAAATCATGACACAATGTAATATGTCATGTGTCATGTGTTCTTGTTCATCTGAGGTTGTATTTACCTAATTTTCAGACCTGCTAATGTTATTATGTCCTGATATGTAAAACCATAGATTTCAAAGAAGGTGTACTTTCTTTTTCACACGACTGTATGTACTCTCGTTATTTTGAAAAATAAAATCCAAAAATCCATACCAAAAAAAGCTCCATTTCTTGGTCTTCTATAAAGTGTGTAAAATTGGTCTCTGTTCCATGTAGTATTGGACAACTTTTCAATAATACACAATGTATAGAGGTTGCCTGCCATATCCTGGGGGCATATGTTCCCAGACTTACTGTGAATACCTCAGGTAATAGCAAACCCCATAGAATTGCACTGGAGGACTTAGGAAATGCCTAAAGAGGCAGCCTCTCTAGACATCTTCAGCACAACTCTATGGTAGGAGCTAAAGAGACCATATTTTTCAGAGAACAGATAACTGAAACAGCAGGTACCAGTCCCACACATGGGGGGGGGGGTTCCTGACATGTACAATTACTTTCACTAATGAGAACAAGAATCAAGAAACTATGCAAGCCACTGAATTTACACACATAACCATCAGCTTTAGCTAGTGGGACAACAAATGTAATCTCCCTAAGGATTTACGAAGGAAAAGAAAAAGCAACTTTTGAGTGCTGATTTTTGTGTCCAATACCAATCCTGAGCATTTCTCATTACTGGAAAAACCTGCTGCTTACATGAAGCTGTGGATTCTTTAGTCCCACGGCATCCTTCAGTGAGGACAGGAAGTAATGATTGCTTGGGCTGGAGAGCTGGCCTTCACCCTCAAGGTAAAAGGTGATGATGCAGCTTTGCCTGGTACAGTTTCCACATCTTTTCAAAAGCTCACTGATGGGCTCCTTGTAGATAGGTATAGCACTCCTTGCCTTAATGACCACACCCTCTTTAGCCAAGGTACACACAGGCTCCATCCCACTCCAATCATAAAGAATGACCTGTAGGGCACATTAAGAGAGCAAGGCAGTAAAATAGCTTATGAATGCCTTTCTATTAATAAAGCTCATACAGTATACTCAACTCTAGTAACCACATGTTTAAACTTCTCTTATTAAAATCTATGGGGTTTAAACACACTAAAGCTTGGTACGATCATGGCCTCTGTTAAGAGAACAGCACTGCATCTTAAAGTTGACTAGATTCAATATTTACACTCTGGTGTTTAAAATTCCACATGTGAGAATATCTGTAACAAGGAGGATTGTTTGCTTAATATTACATTTGGTTCTGTTTTGTTTCACTTCAGGGTAAGATCCTGTAGCAAAAATGGAAGAGGGCTTCTAGCCTCTTTTGTCCCTGGATTTTTCTTTTTAAGAAAACAATTCTTTGTCTTCTTTCACTTTTCAAAGAGGGAGGCTTTGGTGGTTTTTAGCTTGGTAATGACCCAAAGCTTGGGCTGCTGCCATTCTTCCTTGCCAGAGAAGAGGAGGGAAAATGGCAGCCAGGGTTCTGTTGCCGTGACACAAGCTTTTTCAAAAAAATTGAAAAGAATTTTTGAAAAAGAAGCAGAGATAACTGTACAGAACATAAGGAGCTTCCATGCACTCACGAAATCAATGGTTGCTAGTGGATGAAGGATGGGTCAGTCACTTGCCACTCAAAAAATTTGTGTGGAACAGCACCTCCTCAGTTCATGCTGTAAGTCAACCATATTGTAAGTCAAATCCTTTCTCTCCAAAATTATTGCAGGGGGAGGGATGGAATGTTGAAATTGTAACCCTGAAATGGAACCTAAATGTCCATCACTAATTCACTGGATGTAAAAGGGATGGCAAATTGAGAGTGGCTATTTCAACCCATCCCTACAAATACATATATTATATAGAAACTGGAACTACAACAAAATGCAGCAGCATACTCCTAAGCCATTAAGAGGAAATCTTTCTTCCCCAAAATGCCAGCCAGCATGGAAGAGAAACCTCATAGTTCTCTTTTGCATTGGCAAAATGCATATTTTTGTCTTCCCCTTTTCCTGAAAACCTTTCCCCCTGTTTGTGTCACAGAGCGTTATGAACCATTTCCCCCAATCTGAAAGGGCAGTGAGGGCTACCTATAGGTCCCACAATGGGGAATTCCAGGAACTTAGTATGGCTATGACTGTGATTTTAGCATGCTCCACCAAACAAAGGTGTCAGCAAAGGAGAAAGATACCGTTGCCATTTAATGTGCATTTGGAAGTTCCCTCTCCAAAGAGTAAGATGAGGTACCCCAAGAAGCCTTTTTCTGTGCCATCAACAAGGGCACAGAGGTCCTTCTTGCTTTTTAAAATGTTTGCTTTTTCTTTTAATTTACAAACAAACAAATACACTTCTGTGTACATATGTATGTGTGCGCACCTTCAAGTCACCTTTTGACTTACTCCAACTCCATGAATTTCGCAGAGTTTTCTTAGGCAAGGAATACTCTGAGGTGGTTTTGCCAGTTCTTTCCTCTGAAATATAACCTACAGCACCTGGTTGGCAGTCTCCCATCCAAGTACTAGGCAGGGCTGATCCTGCTTAGCTTCCAAAATCTGATGGAATCTGTTGCCTTGAGGGTATTTAGGCCCTCTGTGTACCTAGGACTGTTCAAATACATACAAACTACTAACATGGTCATATGTTGAGCACTATGATGTAGCCATAGCAGGATGGTTATTGGCATTGGGAGACATATATGTATCACATAGCTAGTTAGGTCCAGGGTTTTTTCTTTACTGTGGAAAGGATGTAACGATCATCCACCGCTGTTGTCTTCCATGGACGTCCAGGCCTTGTTGTATTGCACAGCTCACCAATGTGTTGGTTTTCTCAGAATGTACCAAACTGTTGATTTGGCCACTCCTAATGTCCCTGCTATCTCTCTGATGAAGTTTTTTGGTTGGGTGTTTTTTTGTTTGTTTGTTTTTTTGTGCAGCCTAAGGATAGCCTGTTTCACTTGCATCGAGAGCTCCTTTGACCGCACATTGTGGGTTCACAGCAACAGCTTCAAATGCAAATGCCACACCTAGAATCAACTCCAGACCTTTTACCTACTTAATTGATGAAGAAATAATGAAGGAATAGCCCACACTTCTCTATGAAACAGCTTTTGAGTCAATTGTCCAATTACTTTTGGTCTCTTTGAAAAAGAGGGGGCTACATATTAAAGAGCTGTAATTCCTAAACCTTTCCTTCAATTTGGATGTGAATACCCTCAAATTAAAGCCGAGAGACTGCACTTTAAGCCCATATTCATTATTAATTGTAACTTGAATTTATTTTGGTAAACAACCAAAATAACAAAACTTGTGTCAGTATCCAATTACAGTATTTCTGGACCTAACTGCATGTCTCTGTAGCTACATCGCCCAATACTACCCTCAAAAAAATCACCTTATAAGAAGTGTAGCCTCCCAACACAGCCACTGCTATATTGTCAGAGGGTGGGGGGGGGGGGTGAGCAGGGATGCATCCAAACTATTCTCCCATAGATGGATGAGCTGTGACAGGCATCTGCAGAAACCTCCAGCAGTCCTTGTGAGTTCCCTGCAGATGATGTCATTGTAGAGCACCCTGCTACAAGAAAAGGGCACAATACAGCCCTGATCATCCCCCCCACACACTCCAACAACACAGAAATGGCCATTTTGAGGGACTGTGTCACTTACAAGGTGGGTTGGGGGGATTTTGGTTGTTGCATGGTTGGAACAGAATTCTAACCTACACAACAACTGTAAAAGTGAGTTGTAATGATGTTGAGTCCAACTTATACCATTGTAAGTCACTAACAGGATGTCGGCCATTGTTTTTTCCTTCACAACAATTGTTTTAGTCAAATGAAAATATAATGACGAATTAAAACAAACTGCATTAATCAACTAAAGTTTTTTTTGGGGGGGGGGACTGGGTGTCTAAGCTACTTTATTTCTCTTTCCAAATTCATTCCGACTCATGAAGCACAGTGGACTTACTCTGAGTGTCACCTTGTGGTCTGAGTGAAGATCCGAGACACCATATATGTAGAGGACATCTTCATCCTCATGTGCCACAGGCAATAAAGGGGCGAAGAAATGCTGGGCAAAATAATGCAGCATTTTCCACTTGCCACCGTATTCTGAGAAGATTTCCAAAAGGGAAAAATGTTAACCCAGCATATTTGCCATATTTCTTTTTTAGAGTCAAAAGGAAAGCCACCCCCTATTGCAGGGTGGGTCACAATCTGGACCTCTGGGCTTTCCCAAATAAGCACACCTGATCTGTATGACCTATTGTTAGCTAGCTTTTGTACATTTCCCCCCATTTTCTTCTAACTAATGCCTCTCCTAAGGCTTGGTTACTGGCAGTGAGAACTTTAAACTTGAATATGCTGGTATTTTTGTCCCCAAACTTTTGCCTTTGCTCCTGCCTGTCACTTATATGTGGCCCACAGAAACTTCTCTTAAGTCATATTTGGCCTTGGGGATGAAAGAGGTGCTGCACACCTGCCCTGTCAGAGTCATGTCACATGCTCCCTATGTGTAGTGGGGCTGTAGGTGGGTGTTAAAGGGCCCACAATGCATATGATGAAATGTGCTACACACAGATAAACACATTTGTATGTACACTCAATTAATGTTATAATTTATCTCAAAGGCAGATGGCAGGATTGCTGAAATTCAAGCTGTTGAAGTGCTACATTTCAAGCAATGGTATTATTTCAGAATAAGATATGGTGCATTGGAACAGAGATAAGGAAGAGTTCAGATCCCTGATTTTTAAAGTATGCCATGAACTCTTCTCACTAAAAGGCAGAATCAAAGCATCCATCTTGCTCTCCTGTGCGACCAGCATTAAATTAATCTGACCATGCATGAAGGCATTACTTCCTTCTGTCCATAACATAATAATGTGTCCAACAGCTATTATTCTCTCTAATAGCTGCTGGTTTCAGTTCAGTAGATGATGTAAGCACTTAGTGTGATGTGAGTAAAAGAACATTCTCTTGAAGAAAAATGTGCAGTCTAAAGCAAGTATGTCAAGGTGACATTAAGTGTAGGAGGGAGACTTAAAAAAACATTGACTGCAACTTGCTGTTCTTCGCCTTAAAAAAAATGGTGAACAATGAGTAAAAGTCACTGATTCAGAAGCTGCCACCCAAAACATCAGACACTGTGGGAATTACAAAACAAACAGTGGGAGAGAACAGACAGCCAGTCCCCACTCTACCAGATTAGCTAAGGCTGCCTGCTATTTAGCTTTTTCTCCCCTAAAGCTATTTTCTGTGTTAGCCATTCCATCAGGTCATAATGTAAACATCTTGCAAGAACTGGTGCCTGCAATGTGTTTATTTTGCCCTGTTTCCCTGTTCTGGTCCCTTTCTTTTTGTGTGTGCTGTATTTCTATTAGATTGTAAGTCATTACTGTGACCAGTGAAGCAAGCCCCTGGAGTGCATTGGCAGAAAGGCGGAATACATGAGAAAGTGCCTTCTTAGTGTTCAACAGAAGCCAGATTGTCTGCCACGAAGAGAATAACACAGAAAAGGCCAAAGACATTTCTGTTGGGTGGATTTTGGATTAAGAAAGAAGCTCTTAAAAGGTAGGTGGTTTTGCTTTTTAATTCAGTAATATATAATTTATTTAATTATGTTTTAATATTGAAACCTGCTGTGTTTTTATTTTTATCTGTTTCTAATAATGTTGTGAGCAGCCTTGAGCCCCAGTTTTTTTTGGGGGGGATCAAATAAATACACATCAAGTGCAGCACATAAACAAACAAGTTAGTCTTTGATGTCCCTTATGGCTCCCTAATACTTCAACCACCTTGACTTCCTTGAATCTAGCAGCC
The DNA here is from genome assembly GCA_030847615.1 of Gambelia wislizenii. Lineage (NCBI taxonomy): Eukaryota > Metazoa > Chordata > Lepidosauria > Squamata > Crotaphytidae > Gambelia > Gambelia wislizenii. The sequence goes on from JAUMIR010000005.1 coordinate 32,730,729, forward strand.
ACAGAGACTAACTATATTATTTTTATATTTGCTTGCACACACATATGCAAAGAAAATTTTCTTGAATACTAACAAGGATGGACTGTGGCCTTTGTTTTAAGGAACTCCAGGCATTCAGGGAGGGAATCAGAAACAGCCTTAAGAGACAAAGTCATAGTTTTGGCCACGAAACCAACTTTGATATGCTCTTGTTCCCCTGTAGTAAAAAGCGATACTGAGATTGCAGTTAATGTCAGCTTTCTAACATAGGAGATTATCAGATGCATCAAATATGGTGCAATCATGACGCCAGCAGAATGCAAAAGGACACCAATATCAGACAACGACATCCTTTTGTGTTCCTCTGGAGTTATGCTAACATACCTTTTTTCTGACCGCTGAAACTGTCAATAGATCCCCGTGCTGCTTTTTGTGCTGGCATTGCCGGCATGAGAAACCTCAGGCCATTTAAATCTCGTCACCGCAGCGAGAATGGCCAGTCCGGAGCAAACATTTCCGGGCCAGATTGGGGAATCCAGGTAAGTTTCGCTCTTTTTATGACCTTCCCCGGGTTACGTGGGACCTTTAAAGTGTATGTATGTGCTTTGTGCAACTTTAAATGTGTTTATTTTATTTTTATTTTTAAATTTCCCACACAGCGAAGTCTCACAGGATTTCGAGTGAGGAAGCGAACAGGGCTCCGTTCACTTCCTCTTTATTGATGTGGAACCTTTACCAGGAGATGAAGGTAAGTGCGGGGGGTTTGTTTATGCTGGCAGAGGAACGTTTTAAACTGGGTCATCTGATAATCTCCACAGTCAGCCACTGATCACCAGGGACTCCCCCTTGTAGATACAAGCACCAAGACCATAGGTGATGCATCTAAAGCAACACATCACTGAAATCTGCTGTTAGAAGGAAGTGGAGAAATTGGAAGCATAACTTCCTATCTGTACCAGCACAGCATCCCAACAACATACAAGAGTTTCTCTGACAGTCAAGTACTAGTTTAATTGGCATCTCTTCTGATTTTTCAACAATTATTGAACAACTCCCAGAGGAAGAGATTGTTCAAAACGAACAAACCATAATATCCTGTAAAATAGCTAAGGCGAATTCTTAGACCTAGTGCCCACCACACTACACAATTATAGTGCTATGATTCCACTTTAACTGCCATGGTAACGTTCCATGGAATGCTGGGACTGGCAGTTTTGGGAGGGCCATTTAGAATTCTCAACCAGAACATACTAGAGCCTCAACAAACAACAAACCCCACGATTCCCTAGGATGTAGCCATGGTAGTTAAAGTGGAATCATAGCGCTATAATTGTGTAGTGTGAAAGGGCCCCTAAGTAAAAGCTCTCTTTTCAGTATCTCCTTATCCTCTTTCCTTGAAGAGTAATTATCAACCAGGATGAGATGTGAAGTACACTTGCTATTCTTGGGACACAACTCATAATAATATAACCTCCAGAGCCAACTAATGACCTCTCTGAGCATCTTCTGACATTGGTTTTTTTAAAAAAAGCAGAAGAATTACTTGTTTGGACTATGACTATACTGGCTGGGGGGTTCTGGGAGTCACAGTATTAAAAAATAACATTTCCAAGCTTTGATAAAAAGTATCAATTGAAACTAATCCTTAACAGAAAGTCATATCCCCACCTTGCCTGAATTTTTAATAAGACTAAAAATGTTTGGTTCTTGGGAGATTTCCTGACAGAAATGTTGCAAGTTCATTGCTAACCCATGTTACAGAATTTCCAGTGTCAGACTTAGCCATTAAGCTTACTTGGGTGATCTTGGGCCAATCAGTATCACTAATTTTTAATCTACACCACCTTGTAGGGTTGTTGTGAAGATAATAGAAATGGGGGGGGAACCATACTGAGCTGTTTGAAAGGAAGGCAGGATATACATACAATGAAAATAAATAAACATGCAAATACATTCATAATGCCTATGATTCAAGGGAGCCCAATTACTCATGGTGCATTGACCTAAGATGACTTACCCAGAGAAGCCCAGGAAGGGCCCTGCCAGATATCATTGAGTTGCCAATAGAGTGCACCCATGGTCCGTCCCTCCCCATTGACAATTTCACTTTGGCTGCGACGATAGAACTCTGTTTCAGATTTTATGCACTGAGCCTGCATAATCTAATACCACAATCAACAAATTGGGGTGAGGGGGGAGAGAGACAGAGACAGAGAGAGAGAGAGAAATGTATCAGTATTCATGGACTTACAGAACTGCAAATGCTATGAAGAATAGTCTCCAACCGCTTAGTATAAACAGCCAATCACATGATAGAACTCTTTTTAAAGCAGACCACTTCAGTGTTGTAAGCAACGAGTTGTATTATTTGAACGTTTATGGTTTGTTTGTTTGTTTGTTTGTTTGTTTTTAAAAGAAAAACCCATATACATTCCAAAATAGGATGCCAGTAAAAAGATATTTTTACCTGCCTTTTCACACGAAGCTTACATCACAGCAGCTTACAATTCTAGATTAAAAAAAACCCAAACCGTCAAAACAGCATGACATCTAAAAACCCACAGTTCTAGCTAGCCAAAGACTAGCAGCAGAAACAGAGTACAAGAAGCTCGTAATATGTACAACAAGCACAACAGATCATAATATCACTGGGTAAAGACATCACTGGGGAAAGACTTGAGCCAAACAGAAGAATTTCTACTTGGTACCTAAGAAAGAGAAGTCTGGCTTCCAAACAAGTATTTCTAGGGGAAGCATTTCATAATCAAAGTGCCACCCAAGGGAAGGCTCCTTCCAACGCAGGCTAGAAACTTTCTCCCAAACTTCTAGTTTACTATGCTCTGACAGATTGGTTTTCTTCCAGATTATAAATATTCATATAGCTATGAAGAATGATTTCAGTATTTATAAACTTTTAACATACTTAGCACAAATGGAAAATTGTTATAGTTTTCAACACCAAAGCTTCTTGAACTGTGGGGTCACGACCCCATATGGGGTCACGTAACTGAATGTGGGGGTTCTGAAAAATTTGGCATATATATAAAACCTATTTTATACACTTATATACCCAGGGTCACATAAAAATTTCTCGGGCAAAAAGAAGTCACAAGTGGGAAAAGTTTAAGAAGCCCTGATCAACACCACCTCTCTGAATCTCTTTTTCCTTGATATACATACATGAGAGCCTTGCAGTGTGAATTAGGACAGTAAAGAACAGTTTATGTCTGCATTTTGAAAACCGTGGGAGGCCAGGGGATAGAGAGGACTCCACGCTCTGAAGAACCTCTAGCTCTTAGGCCAAATCTGGCCCTCTTGGCCTCTGGACTTTCTCAGAACAACATACCACCTTCTTGTGATGCTGTCAAAATGCAGAAGATTCTCTTCCCCCCACATTCTAGAAGGCTGAAATGCCTCTCCAAAGACATAGTTATTGGCTATTATAGCTTAAAGCTAAAATATGCTGGGATTGTTAGCCTCACTCTTTTGCCTTTGGCCCCACCCATCACTGGAATGCAGCTCCCTAAGAATTTCTTTGAAATTGTATTTGGCCCTCAGGCTGAAAGAGGTTCCCCACACTTGCTGTCTAAGCAGCTTCCAATATATTAGAACGCAACATCCCACTGTTGGACTTTCTGGCTGGGGATGAAAGTGGTCTATAGAATGAGATCCAGGGTAAGGTTAATTTTGTAACAGATTCTCTGCAACACATGTTGTGTATACTTCTTTTTTTGGTCAAGGTGACCTCTAAAATCTTGCCAAATGCTTACCTGACTGAGGTAAATTGTATGTTTGAAATTCTTGATGGGGTCTGTTTCCTCAGGCAGCTTAAAATGGAGGCCTGCCTGTAGAAGCATTTGCTCATTGCCTTCTGCATGGTGCTGTCGGTGTAGGGAGAAATTGCTCGTGTAGGACCAATCCTCCTCAGATGATACCTGTTGTTCAAGCACAATGCAATATACCCATGTAAAAATGGCAAAGAACAAGTCTGATGGAAGAAGCAGCAGCACAGCAAACGCCAGTCATAAAAGTTTGATTTGAAACTGTACTTGGTTCACCGGTTTCCAGTACCATTCCTTCTATGTTGCCATTTTTTCTCTTTCATGTTTTGCACATTATTTAATTCCACCTGAAGTACAACCTGTAGGACATCCTGAAGGTGAGGGGAAGACTGAAACAGACTTGAGGGGATTACACATGATGGGACTTTCTCTGGCACTTTCATAGAATCATAGAATTGCAGAGTTGGAAGAGACCACGAGGGCCATCCAGTCCAACCCCCTGCCGTGCAGGAAATCACAACCAAAGCATCCCCGACAGATGGCCATCCAGCCTCTGTTTAAAGACCTCCAAGGAAGGAGACCCCACCACACTCCAAGGGAGTGCGTTCCACTGCTGAACAGCTCTTACTGTCAAAAAGTTCCTCCTAATGTTGAGGTGGAATCTCTATTCCTGGAGCTTGCACCCATTGCTCTGTGTTCCAATCTCTGGAGCAACAGAAAACAAGTTTGCTCCATCCTCAACGTGACACCCCTTCAAATACTTAAACAGGGCTATCATATCACCTCTTACCCGTCTTTTTTCCAGGCTAAACATACCCAGCTCCCTAAGTCTCTCCTCATAAGGCATGGTTTCCAGACCTTTCACCATTTTAGTCGCCCTCCTCTGGACACGCTCCAATTTGTCAATATCCTTTTTGAATTGTGGTGCCCAGAACTGGACACAGTATTCTAGGTGAGGTCTGACCAAGGCAGAATAGAGCGGCACTATTACTTCCCTTGATCTGGACACTATACTTCTATTGATGCAGCCCAAAATCGCATTGGCCTTTTTAGCTGCCGCATCACACTGTTGACTCATGTTCAACTTGTGGTCTACTAGGACTCCTAGATCCCTTTCTCACATAGTCTCATTCAGCCAGGTCTCCCCCATCCTATATCTATGCATTTCATTTATACTTTGATGGTAGAACTCCTCCAACCCCAAATTGGATCCAGGCCTACGCCTAAACTGCCTAAAGTTGTGACAAAAGTAAATTCTACAGAACACGCAAGCAACAACAGCAATGTAGAAAACAGGGTGGGCAGGTGGGGTGAAGCTCCTAAGCAGACTTACAAAGGGAATAAGGGAGTCTGTGATATATGAATATGAGGTGGACCTGAGTGAAATCTCCGGCAGGTTTCCCACCATACCAACCCCCATTACTCTGGCTGCCATCCAACTGGCTGGCCTTCTAATGCTTTCCACAAGCATGTGAAAACCACACAGGAAGGAGAAGGGAGGCCAAACAAAAAGGATGCTGCTGTTTGCATTCCAACCAGCCACCATGACCTGCTCTCCGCAAGTTGGGAACACTATTGTCTTTAAAACTTGATTTTGCTTTTAACATTTCTATGTGCAATTAACATAAAATCTTTTCAAACTGTTTTACATTAGTGCCTTTTTAATAGGATACTTTATTTGTTTTCAAACTTGTCTGCTTTCAGCTTCTTGAGAAGAAAAGAGAGGGTGGCACCATAGCTTAGGTGTCTGACTAGGAATGGGGTTCAAATTGTCAGCCAGCCAGAACAAGGAACTTTTCCAGGCTCTGCATGCAACTCATAAGAGAGAATAAGGAGTAAAAGTTGGTGTTTGCATACCTGTGCCAGGGTGCTGAAGGAAGGCCAAGACTGGAAACCATACTCTGAGACAAACCGTGCCCTGGGGTATGTGGTCCAATTCCAGCAGTCACTCCAGTAGTTGTAGTAATGAACGTCTCCATAATGGGTGTCATAAGGATTATGGGCCAGCCAGCCCTCCTTAACTGACTCCACGCCATTAGTGGGACTTGAGGTAATAAAAGGGCGGCTCTTATCCTCCTGGATTTCACAAAACGCAAGACAGGACAATGTGTGGGGTTGAGAGATAATACAGGGTTTCTGTAAAAACTAGCTGAACAAGCCATAATTTGGAAAGTAAATGCAAATGCTAAATCCTGAACCGATGAGTCACTGCCTCTTTTTCTTCATTTCTGCTTTCCTAACTCACAAATAAATATTTGTTTCCTAGAATCAAATGTTCAGCTACATAAAATTAGTCATTCACTTCAGCACTGAAAGGAAAACAATTTCTTCAGGGGAAAAAAAGGTCTACCTGCAGATTGTGAAATTCTTCAGGGACATATTTGGCACAGTGCATTTGTTTTCATATAAGGAAAATCCAGAATAGCCTCGATCAACTTTTCAGAAAGCAAAACTGACTGGGAGAAACTATCAAGGTCATTCCAAAAAATGAATACACAGTTGCTTTCCTTCTGCTCAATAAACTGTCTGACTTCGTTGCCTGCCTGGGATTACAAAAAAGAGAAGGACAAAGACATAAGATGGGCAAGCCACAGACAGACATGGCAGCTGGACTGTGTTCATCTTACTGGGTCATAATTTTGTACAACCTGATTTTAGAATGAAAATATCCAATGTATATTCATGCTCTGTCACAAATTGGGGATTCTCAAAAGCAGTTGCATCCCTGTAAGCACTGTGACAAGATTATCAGGCAGGTACCTTCTCCTCAATTAGAAGCTGATCCCTTATGTATATTTGACAGGCAAGTGTGGATTCCTAAGAGTGCATCACTTGGAAGACTGAATTAAGCCAGATAAAAATAAGGCCATTACAAGCACATCACATTTTCCAAGACAGCTCATGAATTAACTCTGCAGTGAATTACTTCATCTCTTGCTTGTGTAACTGTATAATTAATAATCTCAAATAATTATTAGTAATTGTTAACAATAGTTGCATTTCAAATTGATAGTCTCCAAGAACAGAGGCATCCTGGTCCATAGTGCCTTCCAGATGTTTTGCACTAAAAATCTTACCATGCATGGCCATTGTCCATGCTAGCTAGGGTTTATGAGAACTGGAATCCAACCAATCTGGGATTAATGGGAAATGGAATCCAAACAAACAGGAGCACACTGTTGAGGAAGGCTGCTAAGAAGTATGAAGAAAAAGCGTTCCCTACAAAGGAGTTGCAGGGGACAGGAATCAAACAGTCAGAGGTCTATCTAGAACTTGGGGCTGGTTTACACGGCAGGTTTTATTGCGTTAAGTTGCGCTTTAGCGCTTTCCCACATCAGTGGTGGGTAGTTTACATGGTATATGTTTACACAGCTATATTTTGTGGCTCTTTGATTTTTTCCGCTTTGAGGTTCACACAGCCAAAAGTGCTGGGGGCATGGCCAAGCATTGGAGAAGGAAAGGAATGCCACAGGAATGTCTCCCCTGGCCCGAACTCCGTGCTTAACAGCTTAGAGGCAGTCCCCCTCCCCCCACTCCCTTCCCACAAATCAAACGGAACAATTGTTTATCTTCCGTTTTCCCTCTGCATTTGTGATTCCTTTGTAGCGTGTCTGTTCAAATACTTTCTATTCTTTGATTACCTTTTACATTAAATTAAAAGGGTTTTACTTGTGGAAAGTGAGGGAATCCTTTTTGTTTGCAAACTGGCTTGCAAAATAGCAGAGAGGATTTTTCAAAGTTTCCTCTAATCGCTACTGTCTTTCCCTCCCTCCCTGCCCCTCTTTTAAGCCCACCCCTGCATCATCAACCAATCACAATGCAGCTCTGCTGTAGCTCTTAGTGGAATGGTTGCTTACACTGCCAATAATGCGCTACATTGCAAATATACCTGCAAAAGTAGCGACATCCCTTGCCACGCTATATTTGGGTGTTTTACCTTCCCCCCTTCTGAATGAGGCAATGCTGTGCTGCGATCCGTGGGAACTATGAGCTATCTTCGCGGTATATTTAGAGGAATATTTGCCCGTGTAAACGACCCTTGGAAATCTTACTTCAGTGGATTACAACTCTCAGAATTTCACACTAGCATGTTCACATGTTGGCTGGGAGACTCTGGGAATAAAAAAAGGTAACATTTCGAAGCACCTGGTCAATCATGAAATTTCTTAGAACATTTCTGCCCCCTTTCTCAAATACTTGGAAAAGTACTGTAAGCCATTCCCTCTGGACAGCACATAGTATAACTAGGCAATTCATCAGCCTCACTTTCCACAAGTAAAACCCTTTTAATTTAATGTAAAAGGTAATCAAAGAATAGAAAGTATTTGAACAGACATGCTACAAAGGAATCACAAATGCAGAGGGAAAACGGAAGATAAAATTACAGCCAGGTCTGATTTGAGCCTATCCGTGAATGCTCAAAGAGAACAGATGTTTCCAGATTTTTTGCTTAGTGCATTTTTAATGTTCAGGCTTTGCCAGTAACATATGCAAACTAGCTACCCTCTTCCAAATGAGAATGGAAAATCAGCAGTTCAGCAAAACTTAAATCCTACTAACAAGCTCATACTCTTCTTCATTTTGGGGAAATCAGTACTTACAGCGAGAACAATTTGTCGGATATTCTTGACATAAAGTGTGACATAATCTTTGACATAAATGTTCATCTTTGCACATGGAATAGAGAACCAATTGGCTGCAATTGCTGCTTCATTTTCATTGTTCCCACTCCACACAATGATAGATGGGTGAGATTTTAGTCGCTTCATCTGAAGAAGAAGAAGAAGAGTCTTTCAACATCAAAGAAAAGTTATGTGCATGTGAAAAGAAAAAAAATGAGCAGTCAGAAATGTTAAAGGGTAAAATTTCTTCCCCTCTTTGCTATTCTACTGTCTGCAGGCAAACACTTTTTATTCCAACATGCTTTAAGGAGCTTTTGGGAGGGCAGCTTTTAATAGCAAGCTATGCTGCTTTCTGCTTTTTTTTTTTTTTAATTTTCTAATGTACATTTGAAGTTGTTTTAAGCTTGTGTAATTATACTATAATGATCTACTTTTTATGCTTTTATCTATACAGTACTGTATTTATTTTAATGCTGTCATCCACTTTGAGCCCTGGTTCTAAAGAATAAAGCAGCATATATATAAAGTTCATTATCATCATCATCAATACCATGTCACTTTTAAAAGTGTATGATTTTACCAAATACAGTATCTCAGTGTATCTGCAAACCAGATCAAAGTTTAAAACATTAGCCTTTAAGCTTCTGCTTCACAGACAATCTAGGGATTAAGAAACCTACTCCATATGCTGCTAGAACATCCATTTTTAGTTCAGTCTTCCTTAACCTGGTACCCTCCAAATGGGTTGGGATTACAAATCTCATCATTCCCAGCTTGAATGGCAATGGTATGCCAGGTTGGAGAAGGCTGCTATAGAGGACTTATTTTTTCTTTTGAATCTGCTGACACTGTCAGTCTACTGTGATACAGCAAATCATATTTGACATTTAACCTCTGATGTTTTTTTCAGGAGAGCAGAAATTTCAAAACCCAAAGCAATGTTTTGGAAAAAGACTGTGGAAGGCTCAAATAAGCAATATATTATGTTTCTGAACAGAGTATTTGGAGCAAAAGGATGACAGAGGCAGAACTTCCACAATCTCTGTGTGTAACTGATCACTCCCTTTCAAATCATGAATAAAGTGACAAAACTGTGTTTTGTCTTGCCTTTCTACAGACACAGGGGGCATTTCATATATGAGGTCTGTCTATTAAATAACGAGACTGTGTTTCTACCTTTCAGACAAATCAGGGAGAACTGATTGTGAATGCTTGAGTGGTGGCCTTGAACATGTCTAAACTGCATGACAAACATCAACACTCTCAGCTGTTCAGTTAATTGTCAGTTGTCATTTAAAGCAGCTGTGTTGTCTGTTGTGTGCTGGAAAAATATTAAATTTAAAAGCCGAGCAAAGTAACATTCTGCAGCAACTTGAGGCAGACCCAAACCTTTTTCAAAAAACCATTACTTGTGATGAAACTTGGATCTTCCAGTATGATCCTAAGATGACAGTCAATGCACTGGAAAACAACATCATCACCAAGAATGAAAAAAGCGCGTCAAAGCAAGTCCACATTCAAAGCCATGCTCATTGGTTTTTTTGACATCAAGGGCATATTTTTGGCAGTGTGTGTTCCAAAAGGCAGAACAGTGAACCAGCATTATTATAAGGAAGTTTTGACAAAGCTGAGAGAAAGAGCCAGGGGAAAAAAAGTCCAGAACTGTGGAAAAATCGTTTCATTCTTCATCAAGATGTGCCTGTTCATACAGCACTTTCTATGAAGCAGTTTGGGGCCGATAAATGCATTATGACACATGAGCATCCTCCATATTCACCAGATTTGGCACCATACAACTTTTTTTCTTTTCCTTAAAGTGAAATCGGTGCTTAAAGGAACATGTTTTGAGTCAATTGATGTAGTACAAAGAAAACGGCAGATGTATTGAAACAGCTGGCAGAAATTGGTCTGCTCCACACCTTCAATCAGTGGAAAACAAGACTGCATTGGGGTGTGTGTGTGAAGAGGGAGTATACTGAAGCGGACAAGCATTAGAATTGTAATACATATAAATAAAGATGGGTTATTGTATGTCTCGTTATTTAATAGACAGACCTCGTATTGTACAGCTACAAAACTCTGAAGGACAAGATCCCTAGTGCACTTCATCCATTTCTGGCCCCTAACAAACATTCTTGCATGATGCACATTTTCAAATATGACCAGTAGACTTTACACTGTTTAGGTGTCTGCTGTAGACATTAAAAGTGTCTACGGAAAAACATAAAATGGCCTTAGGACTGGTAAGAGCTGCATTTCCTAGATCTGTACTTGGAAGAGAAAACAGAAGGAGGAGTTCTCCCTGCACCAGCTGATAAAAGAAACTGTTTACTCAAGACAGAGAGGCAAAGACAAGAGGCAAAGGGTTCAGACTTGCTTCTGATAAGAAAACTCCTTCAAAAATTTCAAGTTAGGCTTATCAGTCACAAGTATGAGCTTCCCCCTTCTTCCATCTGCCCCATGCCAACTTGTTCTGAAGGAATAGCTTCAAAACACAAAACTCAAGCATGAGTAAATATATGGTTTGGTTCTGTGAGGTGCCATTCTGAAGGAGAAAGCTTATAAAATTAGGCCTAGAGATTCCAGTGCCATTACAACAGTAACTAAAAAAAGGTAATGTAGAAAGTAATTTGGTGAGTTCTCTTTTCAAACATTGTAATACATAACACCATCAAATTATTTTTGCCCCATCAATGTAATGAATAATGGGAATTAATTGCTTTACTGAAAATACTTTCGTAAAAGTAACCTGCAAAGCTCTAGATCTACCTCAGTGTCAATCCTGGACCCAGTGAGGCAGCAAAGGAAAGATGGATAGGGGCTCCCCTCTTTTTTCAGAATGCATTTGAAGAGCTGTGAACAGTCCTGCAATTGTTCAGTAGCACAGAGAGTTCCACTGGGTTGCGGAGTCACGGCTTGGCATGTTCATCAAGCCAGAGGGAAAGACAGAGATGAAAGGGGAAGGAACAAGTAGCATTGAACTGGTTGTGTCCCAGAGATGAGAAGGAAAGAGCCAAGGCTGCCAGCTCAACACATATAGGCACACTTGTGAAAACTGTGATGAAATTATTGAGCAGTCAGTCAGACAAATTAATTGTATTAATGATATTGTTTTTGTATTATTAATGTTTTCCTGTTACTGTATATTTAGTATTTTCATGTTATGTTTATTAAGTTCTCTCTCTCTCTCTCTCTCTCTCTCTCTGGCTTTTCTTCACAAACGAAGATTCAGGAAGGACTCATCTCGCGCTTTCTGGAAGCGCACTGATGACTAAAAAAGCCAATCCAAGATAAACATGTCCGGTTGCAGAAAGCACAGCAGAAGGTCTCCTTGAGTGATGTTTCCGGGTTGTGATTCTTTCTGCGTTGTCGTTTCTCTTCAAGACTTGTTCAGCATGAGCTCTCAAATAAGGCTGCAGCATTGTGGATAGTGCATCTCCATTCCTCCCAATGTGAGGCCATGGCGGACCATTGTTGGTGATCAATTTGGCCGAGCCTGAGATGTTGTTTCAGAGAGTCCATGTATCGCTTTTTTGGAGCGCCCCATTGTTTGAAATGCTGTAAGAGACTGAAGATGAGAGCTGAAAGGAAAGAGAAGGCACTGCAACTGGCAGGGGTGGGGACACTCTTTTCCATCCCACCCCGTGCAGTTTTATTCCCTCTCGAGAAATGTGCCAATAAAATGTATTTGGATCACACCCAGCAGTGAATACTCTCTCTGCCTCTCACTCAGTCTCTCCCATCTCTTATACTCTTTTTCTATATCCTCCCTGTGGCATGAACCCCAGGGGCAACCTCAAACCAGCTAGTCAACTTTACCTAAAATGTTCAGCCTTGATGCCTCCATCCTCTGTTCCTACCACTTCACCTTCTGATTCACCCTATTCCCTTTTATCTGAACCAGGGCTGAACCATTATAACCAAATATGTGTGGATGTGTGGTGTTTGTCTGGGAAGTGTGTCATTAACTGTCTATATGTTGAATGAATCACAAGGAGTCTGGATCTGAACAACAACAAAGGATTACAGTTGTCCCTCCGTATCCACGGATTTGGTATCCATGGATTTAAGTATTCATGGCTTGAAAATAGTCGTTAAAAAAATAATAATCTAAAAAGCAAACCTTGATTTTGCCATCGTATATAAGGGACACCATTTTGCTATGCCATTGCATATAATGGGACTTGAATATTCACAGATTTTGGTATCCACGGGGGGTCCTGGAACCAAGCCCCAGCAAATATGAAGGGACAACTGTAATTTATTAAAAGATAAAAGATGAAGCATTAATTAGGCAATCTTGTGCTAATAACCATGGTATTATCTGGACAGACTGTCACTATACAATGATCAATTATAAATATCTTAGCACACAGATTAACCTTTGGCTGTTTTAATCCCTTCCCTTATAACCCAGACTCATTCGCTCTTTGTTCATTCAATCTTCACATTCAGACTTCCAACCACTGCACACAATCTTCTGGATTCAAACCTCACTCATAAAGCACACAAGCCTCCACTCAAACCTCAACTGTACACACTCAGAGCCTTCAGCCTCAACTCACTCACTAACTGCCACTCCTAACTGTCATGCATCCCTTTAAACACACAGAAAACCCTCCCATTACAGTCTCCTGCTCTGGGATTGGTTACTTTCAGGCGCTCATCTCATTCACTTATCCTCATGCTCATCACACTCCCCCTGCCCCATCTCTCTTTATCCCGTTTCCTTACCTCTTCCTGTCCCAATGGCCTCCCTTCCTCAGTCCTCCATCCACCCACCCACCAATTAGACTTTTAAAGATGCTTTCAGCGCACACCAGTGGAAACTTAAAAAAAAAAAAACACTTCTGCAGTCACTGCCTACAGAAAGAAGCTACCTTTTCACCCCCAGCTTCAACCTCAACCACACCAAAGTTTCAGCAAACAAATTAGGCTTTTCTTCACATTCACCAATAAAAGCCTTTTTCTTTTTTTAAAAAAAAGTCTTACTTCTTGGGGTAGGGTAGGGGGTTGAGGAGGGGACTCTACATGCTGGCTGGCATATATAGGAAGGCCTTCCAGACATGCTACTGTACCTCTGGTGCAATCTGGTTCAATATGAGTAATCCCCCTACCCCACCCCTCATATGGTTTCTTCAGATTGGATGGAAAGTTTTCTTAACACTAGGTTCTGAGAAAGAACATCCATGGGGCATGACATGATAAATGGGGGCAGAGGGACTCATCACTTAGACGCAGCTTATCTGAGCGACTAAATTGCTATCATGGGTAGTTTGTGCTTCACCTCTTTTTTCATGTTTGAAAAACAAAGTGCCACTGCTCATGCAATTTTGGGCTCACAGAAACAGAAAAAGGGAAAGCACGGTGCAATATCTGTCAAAGATAGGCTATGTCTACATTCAGGACTTTTGATTCCACTGAACTGAATACCATACCTGGTGAGTAACTTCGGCTCTTACTGAGTCTAAGTAGCTCTGGTCAGTTGGGTAAAGGGCACAAGCAAACATGAAGTCCTGCCAAATCTAGAGAATGAAGACAGGGTGAAAGAAGTCAATAAGCAGCCACTTCCTCTATGTAAACTATGCACATTCTTCAGCTTCTATCACTCAAGCCAGCTTTCGCTAGTCTGACATCCTCCAGACATGTTCTACTAGAATTCCCCTTACCCCAGCCATCACAGACAACAGCCATGTAGTTTGCAGATGATGGCACTTGTAGTTCAGCATATCAAAGCCATGTTAGGGACAACGGATATACGGATTCAGTGCCCCCCCCCCCAATTAAGATTGCATTTCTATACACCCTTGGCTCCACTAAGCATGAAAGGGCTTACTTTTGAATAAACATGTAGAGCAGTGTGATACACATAACCAGAGATGTTAACCCACATTCAAACGCTTATAATTCATAGAAATGAGGCTTTTACTTATACAAGCAATGACAACCCAATATATAGTTATCCTAGGGTTTTAAAAAAATAACAATCTCAACCCAGGTTTTTTTAAGACCACAAATTCACCAACTCTAACTATTCAAAAGTGGGAAAAAAGGTACCTGGGTCAGAAAAATCATAGAATTGAATCTATTCTAGAATAGAATTGAGTGGGAAAGGACTACAAGGGTCATCTAGTCCAGCCCTCTACCATGGAGGAATATACTATTAAATCACTCCTGAAAGATGCCCATTCACCTCTGTTTAAAGACCTCCAAATTTAGAGAGCACCACTCTCCACTGTCAAATGACTCTTACGGTAAAAGAGTTCTTCCTGATATTTAGGTGGAATCTCTTTTTTTGTAATTTGAATCCATTGGCTTGTGTTCTAGTCTCTGGAGCAGCATAAAACAAACTTGCTCCAACTTCTACATGGCATGTTTAAAGTATTTGAAGGGGTGTCACATTGAGGATGGAGCAAGCTTTTCTGCTGCTCCAGAGACTAGAACATGGAGCAATGGATGCAAGCTCCAGGAACAGAGATTCCACCTCAACATTAGGAGGAACTTTCTGACAGTAAGAGCTGTTTGGCAGTGGAACACACTCCCTCGGAGCGTGGTGGGGTCTCCTTCCTTGGAGGTCTTTAAACAGAGGCTGGATGGCCATCTATCAGGGATGCTTTGATTGTGACTTCCTGCGTGTCAGGGGGTTGGACTGGATGGCCCTCGTGGTCTCTTCCAACTTGACAATTCTATGATTCTATCCCTTCAGATATTTAAATATGGCTATTATGTCACCTCTCAGTCTTCTCTGGCCCAATGCACAGGACTGACCCAAGACATTATTGCTGCTTGAGGCAAAGTGGCAAATGGTGCTTACTCATTCACCCAGGTCACAATATACAGTACCCAAAACTAGCCAGTTTTTGCACATGATTCAAAAAGTCACACAAGCACATCACCCTATTTCATGGCATTAATAATACCATAATAACAAGTAAATAACTAGCTACTTGCTCCCCCTTTCGGGGCACTCCAAATTAGCTCTCTGAAGTAGGTACCTCACTCGGTTAACGGTAGAGTTGGCCTTGATAATATGCACTCAAACTGGAAAGAAAATAGATGGGAGGAGGACAGATCTTTGCTGTGGCCTTCATAACTGCCATTTTTAGAAGGCTATGGGAGATGGTGGTGGGGATCTGATTAAAAATGATGGGGAGCTAATGAAGCTTGTGAGTTTAACAATCTCCTATCTTTCTTCTCATAATGCTAGCACTGAGATGCACCAGAAACCAGAAATATGGCTTTAAAGTAAACAGGGTAAAAGGTGATGGAGAATGAAATGTCAAACAACCAAAAGGTACGCTACAACAATATGTTTTATTACATTTAAAAACTGAATGCCTAGAACTTATCGCAGTGGATTTGCAATCATTGCCTAAAATCCAGGAAGGTAGGAGCAGTTTCCATTCCCAGCATGCACTTGGGTAGAACTGTCACCATATTTTTCTTATATCTCTGTAGGGTAAAAATGATTAGAGGTTTACCTGCAACAGAAGTGAAAAATCCAGGCCTGCAATATCAAAAAAAGGGGGACAATTATTGTCCCCCATGGCCACAGTCCTCCATAGAACAACAGGTAGCACTCTCTTTCAAAATACTGAAAGGGTACAAACTGCATGGATGTTCTAGGTAAACAGATCTGGGTAAGGGAAATGGCTCCCCAGCTTGAGGCATCAAAGAGATCCTCAAAGGCTGGTACACAGGGTGGCACATGCAAAATGGTCAATTTTTATTAGGATTATCATCTTAATTATCATCCTATCAGTAGCAGCTGGTGGCTTCCTTATGTGAGGGGCTCGAAATCTGCTCAAGGGTTTAGTCTGAACCTAGTCCCAAAATAGGTTCAGCACTTTGGATAGCTTCTTTTAGTGTAAAACCTGGCACAGATTCACTGTCTTACTAAAAAGGAAGCCAGCACAACTACTACCTCCCACCCTCATTCACCAGACTCCTGTGCCAGTGAAAAGTAAATGGCAAACAGAAATACAACCTGTGTAGCCTTTCTCATCATGGAGATGCTGTGGGAGAAAAGCTTCTGCTGCTGAATTTCCACTTGTCTTGCAATAGCTAAAGGAGTCCTGTTTCTCTCCCAAATGATACAGGGGCCATTTTCTGGCTCTACCTAATTGCATTCTGTTTCCAAACAGGCACTGCTGCATGGAGGGAAAGGGGGTGGCGGGGGTGGCGAGAACGAAGAGAAGTGTTGCATATGGGTGATATCCAAAGGGGGGAGGGGAGAAAACATAAGTTCTATCTGGTGACATGTTTGATCAGAACTCTGGAATGTGTGCTTAATACACTATAACTTAAAGTTACCGTATATTCCAGCGTATAAGACGACTGGGCATATAAGACCACCACCCCCAATTTCCAGCCAAAAATCTAGGCTTAGGCATATACTCGCCATATAAGACCACCACCACCCCAATTTGGCTGGCTGACTGACTGGCTGGGGGAGCCTTGCCAGCTGATCCTCTTTGTTTCCCAACTCACGAGGATCTCCTCATGAGTTGGGAAAGCGAACAGGATCAGCTGGCAGGGCTCCCCCATACAGCCAGCCGCAACATTCGCCCCTCTCTTCAACCTTCCAGTCAAACTTGACTTGAAGATGGAGGAAAGGAGCGAAAATGCCCAGTTTGCCTCAGCAGCCCCCTTCCCTCCGTCTTGGCTCTTCCAAAGGGGACCAAGGCGGGGGAAGCGGGGGTTGCCGCGGCAAACCCCTAGATTCTACCCCTCTCCCCAACTTGAAGGAAGGTGGGGAGAAGGGGAGAAGATGCCCCCTTTGGCTCTGCAGCCCCGATCCCTCCTTCTAGGCTCCCTTCCAAAGGGTGCCCAGAAGGAGGACGTGGGGCCGTGGAGCCAAACCCCGGGATTCGCCCCCTCTCCCCACCTTCAAGGAAGAGGGGGCGAATCTAGGAGTTGCAAGGGAGCCCAGAAGAAGGCATCGGGGCTGCAGGGTTAAACGGACCCTCTTTGGCTGCACAGCCCTGATCCCAGGAGGAGGATGCGGAGGCTGTGCAGCCAAACCCAGGATTCTCCCCCTCTCCCCACCTTCAAGGAAGGTGGGGAGAAGGGGCGAACATGCCCCTTTTGGCTGCACAGCCCCAATCCCTCCTTCTGGGCTCCCTCCTCCCGCGATTCCCCAAACCACGAGGAAGCTGCCCAACCTCCTCGTGGGTTGGGGAATGCGGGATGGCCAGCTGGCTGGGGGGGGCTGGAGGGAGGGGGCTTTGGGGAGGGTGGAAGGGTGGCTGGAGGGAGGGGGCTTCTCAGCCACCCACCCCCTCCCTGAAGCCACGATCTCAAGTGGGATTGCGGATTTGGGGAGGGGGGATGGCTGGAGGGAGGGTGGACAGGTGACTGGGGGGAGGGGGCTTCGCAGCCACCCCCCCTCCCCAAAGCCACGATCTCAAGTGGGATCGCGGCTTTGGGGAGGCGGGGTGGAGGCAGGGTGGACGGGTGGCTGGGGGGAGGGGGCTTCGCAGCCACCCCCCCTCCCCAAAGCCATGATCTCAAGTGGGATCGCGGCTTTGGGGAGGGGGGTGGCTGGAGGGAGGGTGGACGGGTGGCTGGGGGGGAGGGGGCTTCACAGCCACCCCCCTCCCCGAAGCTGCGATCTCAAGTGGGATCGTGGCTTTGGGGAGGGGGTGGCTGGAGGGAGGGTGGACGGGTGGCTGGGGGGAGGGGGCTTTTCAGTCACCCACCCCCTCCCCGAAGCCACGATCTCAAGTGGGATCGTGGCTTTGGAGAGGGGGGGGCTGGAGGAAGGGTGGACAGGTGGCTGGGGGGAGGGGCTTCACAGCCACCCCCCTCCCTGAAGCCACGATCTCAAGTGGGATCGCGGCTTTGGGGAGGGGGGATGGATGGACGGAGGGTGGACGGGTGGCTGGGAGGAGGGGCTTCGCAGCCAACCCCCCTATCCGAAGCCGCGATCTCAAGTGGGATCGCGGCTTTGGGGAGGGGGGTGGCTGGAGGGAGGGTGGACGGGTAGCTGGGGGGGAGGGGGCTTCGCAGCCACCCCCCCTCCCCAAAGCCGCAATCTCCAGTGGGATCGTGGCTTTGGGGAGGGGGGTGGATGGACGGAGGGTGCTGGAGGGAGGGTAGATGGGTGGCTGGGGGGAGGGGCTTCGCAGCCACCCCCCTCCCCGAAGCTGCGATCTCCAGTGGGATTGCGGCTTTGGGGAGGGGGGGTGGCTGGAGGGAGGGTGGACGGGTGGCTGGGGGGAGGGGGTGAATCCTGGGGTTTGGCTTCACGGCCCCGCATCCTCCTTCTGGGCTCCCTTCGGAAGGGAGCCCAGAAGGAGGGATCGGGGTTGTGGAGCAAAACGGGGCATTTTCGCCCTTTTCTTCCACCTTCAAGGAAGGTGGGGGGAAAGGGTGAATCTAGCGGTTTGCCTCAGCCGCTGCAGAGGCAATCAAGCGGCGGCCGCGGCAAACCACAACGTTCGCCCCCTCCTCTGTCTTCCGTTGCTCCCCAAAGGGGGGGAAGGCAGAGGAGGAGGGTGAATGAACTGCAAAACACTTTGCTTCACCCCCCTGCCCCATCTCCTGCCTCTTTGCTCCGTTTGCGAAGAGGCAGGAGATAGGCAGGCAGGCAAAGCAAAGTATATCCGGTGTATAAGACAACTGTCGATTTTGGAGGGCACTTTTGAGTGCTCAAAAGTCATCTTATACGCTGGAATATACAGTACATAGGCATTATTTCTAAACAGTTCAAAACAGGTGTCGCCCTTCTAGCCATACTTATGCTTGTAGACAACTTTCTTTAAAAGCATTCCTCTGGGCTTGAAGCTTTCTGTGGTTGATTTCAAGCCAAAACCATGTCATTTTAAAATTTATTTGTCTTCCAAAATCAGAATGATTTAAAAGAATATGTTGTTGTGGGCCTTCAAGTTATTTCTGATTTATGGCGACCCTAAGGGAGTTTTCTTGGCAAGATTTCTTCAGAGGGGGAGTTGCATTTGCCTTTCTCTCAGGCCGAGAGAGTGTGACTTGTCCAAGGTCACCCAATGAGTTTCCATGGCCAAACCGAGATCTGAACCCTGAACTCACAGGTCTTAGTCCAACTACTGCACAATACTGGCTCTCAATAAAACAATTAAAACAATAGGAGAGAATAATTTTCTGAAACTGTAACAACTAAAGGCCACTTGTTTGAAGGACAGGAAGAAACAGCCATGGATATTTTCCACTTTATCTCAGTAATTACAGTGGTTTTAATAAGATGTCATACAATTCTTTGACATAAATTAAACAGGAAATACAAATGCTGCACACTTCTATACTTTTGCTTAGAGAATATTTTAATTTTTGCATTTCTCAAAGTCAGGAGATACACAAAAGTCCATGTGAGAGGGAGGTGTGCAGTCTTTGTCACATGACTGTAGCTTCAATAAAACAAAACATAACAAAAGCACTGGTACTTCTTGTTTCCTTGGCATCTGGAACTGCTCAAAGTTACCAAGGTGAATCAAGGTCTCACTGGATGTGTGTGAGAGAAAATATCATATCAAGGTTTACCTAGGGGAGGAAACTGAGAGTTGCAATCCCTTCTAATTCTAACCTACCACTTCCTAAAATTCAGAATGCAGTTGGTTGGTCAATCCTGCTACTGACAACAGCCTAGCATGGCTTATCTGTCTCGCACAACCTGAATTTAACTTTGTGATAGAAATGACAAATTTTTTTTGCAAATGGGCAATATGCCAGGTTCCAAATATGAAAGAATATTACTTACTAAGAGAGGGTGGTTCCTCACACTCTCATCTACCAAAAGTGTGCAGAAGGCAGAGCAATGTTAGAGAGGTAGGCAGAAATGCAGGCCTGAGTCTGTCTTGGCAAGCCCCATAAACCCCTAGGCTCTTGATCAAGATCCACTGCCATCATTGCTATGCCTTTTACTATAAGCATGAAAGCCTCTATATCAGGGGTGGATAATTTGTGGTTCTACAGCTGTTATCCTGCTACAATTCCCATCTGCACAGTGCATGGTGAGGGATGATGGGAGTTGTAGATGCCCACAACTGTTCTATATTAGAGGACATATGTACACTGACTGGCAGTTGCTGAGACACAATCGAGTTGTTCTATGGCCTTTACAACTCTTTTGTGGGCTTCGTGAATCATCTGGTTGGTCATGTGACAAGCATGATGCTAAAAAAGATGGTCTGAAAGCCTTGAAATGCTACTTGTTTTGTTTGTTTGTTTTCTACAGCTCTCAGCCAACATGGCCTTTGGGGTTTTGTGATATTTGTACATATTTAAATACAAGCAGGAGTTTTTCCCTTCAGTCAGTTAGGCTGGCTTCTTTTCTGGCTTTGTTTTTCCTAACGGTGTATAGTTTTGTGAAGGGGTGGACAAAGTGTGGCTCTTCAGAGCTACAACACATAACATTCTTTACCAATGGCTACATTGACTAAGGCAGCTGTGCATTGTAGTTCAGTAACATCTAGAAGACTGTACCTTTAGACTACTGATTTTGCCAGAGTTTTAAAAAGTGTTTTCCTCTGGCCATGTTGGCTGAGGGCTTCTGGAACTTATAGACCTAGAAGATAACTTTTTCAAACTCTGGGTCCGCCTTTGATCAGCTCCACCAGAACTCATTTTGTATTCTGTGGCACAAGCTGTTTATCCATGGTTTATTACACTGACTTTTAAAAATACTATCTTTCATGTCTATATGAAAGGCATTAATGAAAAACTTGAAACATTTAAAAATATTATGTATAGTTCTTTTTATAAGTTGTTTTAAATGTGTGGTGTCTGTTTGTTTACCATGATTCCTAATTCATCGCAGATATCATAGAACTCGTCTTGCTCATATATACCTCCACCCCAAACACGAAGTGTATTCATGTTGGCATCAACTGTGGATTGCAAGAGGAGCCTTAACCTGTCAAAATACAAGAGCAATTCAATTTGAGTGAAATGGCATTACTTGTCAGAAACCTACAAGAAGTTCACACAAAAGCAATCTATCAAGTGCAACCCACATCTAACCTTCCTGCATTTCAGCAGAGCTTGCATAGGACAACAATGTGAATCCTGGTGAACTTATGGCAATGTTTTGTGGACATGGATATCTTCAAATAATGACAACCTCATTGCTTAGCAGCTTTTCCCATCCAGATGCAAGGGAGAAGCAGCAACTACTACCATTGAGACAGAAAGGAAGACTCAGGGCTCACTGGTGGCTTTTTCCTCTTGCCCTGTTTAAGACCCCTTTCCTTCAAAGGATCTTCCACTTAGTAATCAGGCTCTCCACCTTTTGGGGACAATGTCTTTCTCAAACTTTTTACCCTGGTGGGGCCCTTGAAAAAAATTCAGATCTTGGGGAATGCCCACATAAAAAATATTATAGCTACAGCTCAGAAAAGTTTATTCTTTTTCATTCTTTCTTTTTACACCATTTTGATTTTTTTAAAATTATATTCTTTTTCAGTCATGCTCTCTTGCAGAACCCCTAGCAACCTCTCATGGAACTCTAGGATTCCAGGAAACCCTGATAGAGAAACTCTGCTAGCAAAAAAATCTATGGCAGCTTAAAGACTAACAAATTATAGCATGAGCTTGTGCAGCACAGTACTTTATTGGATGCATGAAATGATACCCAGAACTTCAGGGGCTTGTGCATTTATTTATTAAAACATTTCTATCCCAACCTGTATCTGAAGATCTCAGAGTGATGTGCAATAAAATCAATTTAAGACAATAAACAACACAAACAATAATTTTAAAACACTAAATCAGACCATTTAAAATCAGTTAAAACAATTTAAAATAATGCCAACCACATAACATGTGCAAAGCACATAAGATCAATATGTCCCCAAAAGCTTTAATAAAATGCTATGTTTTGACTTGGACCAGAATGACACTGGCACTGGCACCAATCGGGCCTCTATGGAGAGGGTATTCCATAACTGTGGTTATGACATAACATGATTCAGTATACATTAAAGGGCTAGGATCATATAAGAGCATGAGTGGGAACCATTAGGCCCTCCAGATGCTGATAGGTTACATAAACTCCCAGAAGTTCACATCAGCAGAACCCATAATGGTAATGCTGGGACCTGAAGTAAAATAAAATCAGGGTGGGGGGTGTGCATGATTCCCACTCCTGTTGCAAAGGGAAATTAAATATTAAAATACTGAAAGGTATTGTCAAGTGTAGGGATTATTAGAATGTCAGAACATTTTAAACATTTAAAAAAGCACTAAAGACGGATCTCTTTCGGCAGGCCTTTCCTAATTAGATCCCGGCCTCAGGGGATCCTGGCCTCTTCTAGGCTGCTGGCCATTTATTATATTTTATTGTATTTATAGTTTTAAATGTGATTTTAGATTAGTTGTTTTAATTTATATTTGTTTAATGTTTTTTTATGGGGGAGGGTGGGAGTGGGGGTGCTTAGGGATTTTATTTGTATTGTATTTTAAATTTTGTAAGCCGCCCCGATTGTTTTAACAGAGGGGCGGGGTATAAATAAATTTTATTATTACTATTATTATTATTATTTTGTTTTATAAAACAGACTAGCATTTCTACAAAGCTGTTTAAAAGACACTCATTCTGTACACCTCAAAACTCTTTACCTTCTTCCATGAAGATTCTATGAAGCAGTGACATAATATTGTTCATTACAGGAATGCTTACCATTCCCCCCACCCACCTCCCAATATTTTCCCCTTATTCAGAAGACACTTCCGTTGCTGTTGTTGAACTCTTAACTCAGAACCTTCTGAGTGCTGTGAGCAAAACACTCACACTAGAGATTTCAGCCAGCCTGAACTCTTACTCCACTATTGTTGCCCCTTACTCTGAGATAATGCCTCATATACTTTGGGGCCAGTGCATATACACAGCAAAACCAAGTGGTAAATCTTTTCCTCAACTGTCACACTTCTAGTTGCAGGTTGGGGGGCGCATATTGAACAGCTAAGCTGAATCCCTTTCCTTAGCATTGTTGGTCTCTGTATAGGGAAGCATTTTAGGTGTGTCCACACCTATTAAAAAATACTGTCCCTGCATCTGCATGCTGCTACCATGCCCATCCTGGGAGAAAGATTTGATAAATCAAATCAATCATCTGCAGCCTGAATGGTACAGTCCTTCAAAGAGCACTTTGACATGGGGGCTCTTTCAGAGAAGCAGTCTCCACATAGATTTTCCTTGGGCGGTTTTCCAGGCTGTGAAGCCGTGTTCTGGAAGAGTTTACTTCTGACGTTTTGCCTGCATCTGTGGCTGGCATCTTCAGAGAATCTCTGAAGATGCCAGCCACAGATGCAGGCGAAGCGTCAGAAGTAAACTCTTCTAGAACAGGGCCTCACAGCCCAGAAAAAACCCAAGGAAAATCTATGGATGCTGGCCGTGAAAGGATTTGACTTCACATTGAAAGTTTCCACATAAACTCCCAAGGAGTACAGTCCTATGAAAGAACTGTGCTCACATGGATGAAACTGAATCTGGTAACTCCTGCTCAGCGTGAATGGGAAAAAGCAAAATCTATGCATCTATGTGGAATATTTAAAAACCATTCAACTCAAACTCACATGCCAGGCATCACTCTGTCTTGAAAGGAATCTGCTGGAATCCAGTTGGATCCCTTCATAAAAACTGGAAGTCCATTGATTCTGAAATAAAAACTCAAACCAGGTGACCCAGGAATAGGCTCCTCTACCAGTTCTACTGTTCGGAAATAAACCTGGAGAAAATTAACATATATGCAGGTTTACAGCTGGTTGCAAGATAACAAAAGAAAGCAAACTTTCACTTCAGGAACAACCAGGAGAGCCAAAATGTCTTGCATGGTTCCTTCTTTTCATCCCCCGCTATGTGCAGAATAACAAATAATGGAATCTTGTTGCAAGATTTGCTGAAATCACTCTTGAATAAGGATTCAATTAATATCATTTGGAGGAGTTTAAAATTTGAAATTGCTGGAAGATTCTAGTGCCCTTATGCCATATGCATACACCCCCAACAGACAACATGTACTAGTGCTGTAAACACCCACACAGCCAGCTTGTGATTACTGAAAGAGAAATTTAATGAAACTACTAGACAGAATGCTGATTGTAATCAAACTACATTTACAGAGAACTACATCAACCTGAGGCCAGATATTTTTTTAAAAAAAAACTGTGTGTCAGGCAGGGAGTCTTTTTACTGATGTCCCCCTTTTATCAGAATTAAAGACTAAAGGAAAGAAAAATAGCTGTGAAGCTCAGTTATAAAAACAAACTGCCAAGAAACAGCATGGAAGCATTTTCTTTGTAAATTCTAAAAAGGAGAAGCTGAAACAGCAAGAGATGTTTTCCTGCAAGTTTAAGAACCTTTACTACAACCTAGCATTTTCTAGTTGTGTTGGACTACAGCCCCATCATCCGCAATTAGCACAGCCACTGGACATGCCAGATGGGTTTATGGGAACTGTAGTCCAACCCACATGGGAAAGCCATGTCGGAGAAGGATGCTGTGTTCCCTGCAAGGCGTAACATTTCAAGATTTTAAAAAGCCAAAGATATTTTGCAATTATGGAAAGAGATTTGTTAAGCTGGAACTGTAAAATTAAAGCACTTCATGTTGAGCAGGTCCTATCAACCATAGCAAAACAAGACAAAACAAACAAGTTATTCCAGTTTTTCCCAGAGAAAGGGTGGGTAATGTGTGGCCCTTCAGATTTAGTGAACTACAATGCCCATCAGCCCTCACCATTGGCTATGCTAGCTTTCAGTCCTACAATATCTGGAGGGCTGCAGTTTGACCACCCCGACCTAGCTCAGTGTGTGCCAGTTTCTCTGAAACTTCCTCTGGTGAGATAAAAAGCAGGACTCAGACCTTGCGACTCAGGACTAAGATCCTTATTACATTACACTTATAGTGCTATATTCCACTTTAATTACCATGGCAATGTCCTATGGAATCCTGGGATTTGCCTTTAGGGAAGGGAACTTAGAATTCTCATCCAGAGCGCTCTTGAGCCTTGCTAAACTACAAACCCCAGAATTTCACAGGATGTGCCATGGTAGTTAAAGTGGAATAGAACATTACAACAGTGAAGTATGATAAGAAAATACACCCGCACAGCCTAATCATGTCAGTTCCTTCTGCACTGATCTTTGTGAAAGCAATGCAAAATTAATTAGAGCCAAGATACTAACACAAATAGAGCTAAAAAGGGAATCATTGAGCAGCTTACTATGATGTGGCCTTGCAAAGAGATTCTCTACCTGCCATGGAAACAAATTCTCAGGAAACAATCGTCAGACATACAGACATACAAACTGGCAGAGAGCGGAGATCAAAAGTGATGCTACTGCTGCAACTCTTACAGGTTATCCCTTACAGCAGGGTGACTCTGGAGCAAAGAAATATAAGCCAGCATGTGTCCATCCCCCAGATGTGTTAAACTACAATGGCCATTTCCCCCAGCTATCTTGGCCGATGAAACTGTCTGCCCAGAACTGGGTGGAAATCCAGGCTGGTATTCAGCATCTGTCAATCAATAAGATTAAACTTATCTCATACCATCACCTTTAGCTATTTTCATGAAACAGGCATGATGCCTTCTCGTCATGATACCAACCAAGCAGTTTTCTTCAGAGAATAGTAAAAATTATTTGAATCCCAAAGCAAAACACTTTGCTTCATTGAAAGTTATTTCATAATAGTATGGGGGTAGGAATGAAAAAAGAAGCAGTACCTATACAGTTGGTATCTGTTCAAATAGACGGGTTCTAATCCATATTTTTTTATTTTGAACATATGGTATTTCCCAATTCACTACAAATCCACATATTTAAAAGTCCTTTCTATTAATAATACTAATAACAGAATTAAGAGCAGCAGCATTAATGCTTGTTTAAAACAAGGCAATACTTGGTCTAAAGGGCTTTTAGTGGTTTAATGCTGAATTTCAGTGACATAATTCACCATCCAATTTTGGTAATGTCTGGGTAGTGGCTGGGGCCTGAATCTGTGGGTCTGAATTGCCCCACCATGTTTTAACTCCACATAACAAAGAAAAGCTGCCATTTAGGAAACCATTAATCCAATTCCCTAGTTTCATCATACAGTGAAAAAAAATAAAGGTTGTTGACTATGTTGATGGCTACAAGAACATGACATTTCCAGTAACTGGAGGTTAGGAAGGCAACAATAAAATCTACTAGACGCCACTCTGTCCCAATTTTCCTACCCAAATGAAACTACTTAAATATTAATATCATCTGCTACCTGAGGTGAACTGTGCCCGTGGGTCATGACCAAGATCATCCTCCACAGGTTGACTCATACCTCCCTTAAGTGCCAAATGTACTCCTACACTGTGTCAGGTTACTAACAAGGGAGTTTTAAGTGTTGATTTATTTATTTTTAAAAATGCTAAAGTTAACAAGAGGGGTCTCACATTCTCACTTTCTCTCTCTCAAATACACACAGTATTTCTTATTCAAATGTTGATGAGAAGTTCCAGCATATAATTTTCATCTCTGTTAGGATGTTTTTGTTTGCACATCCATGATACAGGTACCAAAAGCTCTTCCTAAGTCTCAGAGTTGCTCAGAAATGGCACAAGCTTGAGAATTTGGAAAAAAGAGCTGTAAACCTTTTAATGAAACACCTTTGCTTTTTTGAATTTCTAAGCAGCTGTAATTTCTCTCTGTCTGCCTGGTAGCAGAGGTGCTAGGCAGAGGTGAAAGCTGACTACCAGTATAAGAATTCCTGTCATCTTCTAATTTTGAGGAGCCAACAGAAACATTATACAGTTTACGAGGAAGCTGAAAACCACTTCCATGTGGTGGCTGTTCCACGCGCAGGACTGGAATGTTTATGACTTGAATTGGCCTGATCATCTGGATGATTTTCATTCCAGTGACAGCTAGAAATGTGCACTGGTAGTCACAGACTAGTCTCTCTATAGGGACCATGAATTTGAATCTAAGTGAATTGGTCACATCGTACAAGATAGCTATCCCAAGGAAAGCAAGAAAAGATCCCAGCTCTTTCCTAATTTCTTCCAACACATCCATTCAGCAGCCGTAGGCTTTGGTTACAAAGTTATGCAGCAGCTGTAGGCTTTGGTTACAATCCCATCCCTCTGTAGGATATAAGCATCCTGAGTGCAGAATTCCAGTTCCTGGGTTTAGAGTGTGGGAGGGAAATCTCTGGCCCATGAGCCTAATATGGCTTACCAGATCCCCAGTCTGGCCTGCTTAGATCCCATGGTTTCCTGCTGGGAAGAGACAGGGAAGAGGAAGGTGAAGTGAAGCCAGGGGAACTCCAAAGACAGGAGCCAGCTTTATTCCCTCCATGCCTTCCACACACGGAAGAGCAAAGTACTGGTTTAATGAACCTAGCTTTACTTACCACTTGCCTCCCCAACATGAAAGCTCCAGCTGGTGCTTTGGGCAGGCAACTAATGACAGTGCTGTGATATCAGGGCTCGCCAGAGCTTCTAAAATCAGGGATATAGCAACACCCCTAACAGTAGGGGCCTGGCAGCATCCTCTAATGTCATCTGATGGGGTGGGGATTACCATTCCTGGTTTAGTGACTCATCAAGCTTTCCAGGAAGCACATGACACAGCAACAAAAATTACAGAAAGCATGAGAGTTGGCATACCTTTGAAAACTCCTCAATCTTGTAACCTCCCTCCATAACAAACATGGCTGTCATGTTGTATCCGGTCTGGTTTCCATGTCCTCTGGGCCACCAAGTTTCCAGTGTCACATTCTTTTCCCCACCACAAGGAAAAGAAAGAAATATGATACAAAGATAAAAGCCCATTTAATATTATGTTGTTTTAAGTCTTCCCTTTAAACAAAATAAAGAGCTTATTTTGGACCACAGCAATATGTCTGCTCATGTAAACTAAATGTTAGTGCGCAAATTTATCTATTACTGGTCATAATTAAAAGTCATAGGAATAAAAGTCATAGGAACTATCCAAAATGGATAGATCAATATTGAGCACTGAGTGCTTGAGTATGTCACAGATAGCAAGTGTGGAGGAAACAGGTTAACAATACAATTTGTAATGCTAGTTACCAAGGCATGATTACATAGCTCAGTCACTAATGTTCCATCTTTCATTATTTGGAATCACGTTGAGCAGTCAATATGCAAATGCCCATGAATTCTGAGTACACAGAGAATGAAGCATTATTCATATGTACCTCCACTGTGCTAAGTAAAACAGAGAATAGCTTTAGAAGCAAAGGCACTGCTGAAGCATACTGATTGGCTGTTAGTGATGTCATATTCCTGCTCAACCATTTGCTATTTCTTAGCTGGAAAACACTACATGCACTCAGTTTTGGCAGAGGGGATGGTGATTACACATTTTTAGAGGGTGATATTCAGCTCAAACAGTTTCAATTTTGGAATGCTGCCCAGGGATTAGTTTTGACGCTTCAAATAATACATTTTTAAAAGCTTAATACACAGAATATGACCCAGCAACATAAATTACAGATGCAGATGGTCTTTTGATGTATAAAAGTGCACCCCTGAGTCCTTTGTCATACAAATATGGCATCAGAGGGCAGGCAAGCTGGAAACAATAAAAGGTGAGCATACAGCCCATCTGCTAATGCTGGTGAACAGTTCTGAGTTTGTTCTCTTTAATGGGAGAGAAGCATCCCAGCTCTATGGATTACCAAGTTAACTGGTCTGTCCTACTACCTATGCATTTTTCCCTTCAAAATTAGTAATGTATTTAGTAAATGACGATAAAACTAACACTGCTGTTGTACTCCACAGTGTGAAGCTGAATTCCTCCTGTCCATTTGCAAAGTGGCTGCAGCCACCTGGAAAGACGCAGATCTTTCCATTACGCACCACTTATTGCCATTCTGTAGATGACCCTCTTCCTAGAGCTTGGGAAAATTATCTTTTTTGGAACTCTACCTCCCAGAATCCCCCAGTCAACATGGCCAATATATATGATGGGGAATTCTGGCGGCGGAGTATTTTCCACTGTTGTTGGCCCAAAGTACACTACAGGAATTCAAAGAGGAAATATTTAATGTCGTTAGCATCGAAATCATTAAAGGACTATTTCTTCTCACTGGGAACAAACCATTTTATTAATATCTGTCTTTGTATTACATTCTTGTATCAGTTCCCAAGACTGTTTTCAAAGTTTTTCCACATGGTTCTCAATAATGCAGATGTTTTCACACTTGTGAATATTGTTGTCAAGGGAAAAGGTAGTGGAACTTATTTGTATTCAGGCCCCATTCAAGGAAGTGTCATTCCTGGCATATGACAATTTCTTTGGGGACCTCACACCACTCCATCATAGGATCGTTTTTATTTCCCTGCAAGCAAGCCAGCATTAGAAACAGTGTGGTATAGTGCTTTGAGAGCTGCCATTACAGCATTCAATTACAACCTTGGAATACTTATTAATAAAGCTCTTTGGTTGACTTTACTTGAGATACTCTCTCTTGGATTAACCACCATCACAGGACCGCTGCAAATGTAAAATGAATGGGGAAAGCAGCAAGACTGCATAGCGCTTTGAAGTCCTTAGAGGAAGAGTAGGATAAAAACAAAAAAATATATAGCAGCTCTTTTAAACTGTAACAAACTCTTTAGTTATTTAAGGGCCTTATCTCACAAGGGAAGGGAGGTGGCAGTAAAGCCCAAGAACAGTGCGCCCCACCTTGCCTTATTGCATGACGTCCGCATGCTTCAGCTGTTCTTCCATTCCAGTCCCATGAAAGACGGTGGTAAAAGTGAGTATTTTTGCTAACTGGAAAAATCCATTAGACAAAAGACTTGCCTTTACCACCATGTCCCATAGGACCAGAACAGATGAACAGCTGAACCACACTAACATTGTGTGATTTCTCAAGCTTTACTTCTGCTTCCCTTCCCTCATGTGATAAGCCCCTTAGTCATGGTGCAGTCAGTGCAAGATAAAAGCAGTCATAAGTTAGATGTCTGTGACACCATCAAGGAGGCATATGAAATTTAAGCAAAGATTTTTGCACCACTCGCCAAAATACCCTCAAGAAGATACGAGAAGTACAAGAAAAAGAAAGTATCCATGGATTCATAGTATGCTGAATCTGGCTTGGTCATCTATAATGAGAGGCAAACAAACTGTGAAAAGATGGCAAGGTAGTGTGAGAATTCTGATTCCTATCTCCCCCTTGTGCCACCACCTTCCAAGCACAGCTGGTTGAGTATGAGACTCTTAATCTCAGGGTCATGGGTTGAAGCCTCACATTGGACACACTTTGTAACACTATACTACACTAAACAGTTTCAAAAGCTAAGCAACTCTGGGCCTGATTACTCCTTGGATGGAAGGCCACCCTGCTAGTAGATGCTTGGTAACCAAGAATCTCCAAATAGGACTATGAAAGAATTCTGCCCAATACCATGGAGAACCACTGCCGGTCACAGCTGACAGTACTGGGCTAGAGAGTCCAATGTTCTGACTCAGTACAAAGTAGCTCCCTGTATTCCTAAGCTCAAGCCATTGAGTTGCCAATGATCAATGAGAAAGGACAGAATCAAGTCAAAATTAAGCACATCAATGGAAAGGACAGAAGTACATGTTTAATTCTCCCACTGAAAAACCACAAAATGTTAAATTGTTTAATCTTTCCTGGACTGTGCCTACAGTGTCTTTGGCTATGTTGGCTGTGGGATTCTGGGACTTGGAAGTCAAATCTTTAGTAAAAAAAATTGTGGCTTAGCAGCCTTTGTTGTCTTTTTGGCATGGATAGATACTTTGCATTGACACCCATGCAAAATGAAAAAGTGCTGTATTCAGCAGAACTGGGCCTCACCTTACTCATGTTTACAAGCAGCACAATGTGGCCTTCCCCAGGATGAAGCTCCACAGTGAATGTTTGCTGTGTCTGCAGCTCAGGAATGCTCACTGTCAGGAGACCAGAAACTGGCTTTGAGCTGACAACATCAAAATCCGACTCTATTTCAAGACTCCACTGCTGAGTGTTTTGCGCTGGACAAAAACAAAAACAAGAGAGGTTTGCTGAGAGTAGTGGGAGGCAGTGCTTATTTTCCACATGCACTTTTATTCACCCACAAACTAGAATGGAAAAGACAATAATGCTTGGTAAGGAGCCCTGGTGGCGCAGTGGTTAAATGCCAGTACTGCAAGCCACCACATCGCAAGTTCGATTCCAGCCGGCTCCAAGGTTCGCTCAGCCTTCCATCCTTTCGTAGGTCGGTAAATTGAGTACCCAGCTTGTGGGGGACAATTAGCTAACACACATTGGAAACTGTTTAATGCAGTTAGATGTGTAAATAGCTATTGCTTAAAACAATTTGTAAGCCGCTCTGATAGCCTTGTGGCTGAAGAGCGGGGTATAAATAAATAAATAATAAAATAAATAAAGTTGAAGGCAGTAGAAAATGGAAGAAGACTGCATTACAGATGGATTGACTCAATAAAGGAAGGCATGGCTCTGGCGTGCAAGACCTGAGCAGAGTTGTTAATAACAAGAACTCTTGGAGGTCTCTCATTCATAGAGTTGCCATACGTTGAAGCCAACTTGGATATATTACAACCAGAAAGGCTACAATGGAATATCAGCCATTACCCATGGAAGGATCTGAGCACAAACCTCTGCTTGGCTCTGATGTGTGTGGGTTCACCATGAGGAAGTAGCTGTTTCTTGAAGCTTAATCTATTTTCCCTACTTAATATGCTTTGTATTGATAAAAAAAGTTTTCATTTTCATGATGTTTATAAAATGTGATTTATGACCTTCCCCCTCTTCTTTGAAAGAAGGGTGGAATGTATACGGGGTAAATACAACTAGAAGCCTATGGCTGAAGTAACTTTCTTCACCATCACTGCAATCTCTAGTATCTACAAGGATCCTAAGCCATGTTAACTTCTTCCTATGCTAGCCATAGTTTGAAAGCTGCTCAGAATTGTTGAACCCAACGAAATTGTGTGTGTGTGTGTGTGTGTGTGTGTGTACACACACACAAACATATATAACATAACATATATATGCAGAAGAAAGGCATCATTTCAACTTTGGGCTTGAAATTTTCACCAGAGTGAGGCACAGGGACTCATCCACTGCTGTGCCAATGAGGAATGATTTGTTACCTCTCTCTCTCTCTCTCTCTCTCTCTCTCTTGCTGTCCAACATTCATGCAAGGGGAACAGGTGGGTATGGAAACTTAAGGTAGGCTTCTTAAGGATGCCTAATTCAGTTTTATGAAAACTGTTGTGCTCAGCAGCTGCTGGGCAGAACCATCCATGTTTCCATGGGCTGCATCAAGCCCTGGAAGGCAATGTAGACAAAGATATTCAAATGTGATACTTTGGTATATGCACTACAGAAAATAAATAGTGGCTTATGTTTCATATTTGAGGTCAGGACACTGGTACAAAACTAGCCCTGCTAAGGCAGAGTTTGACTAGCCATTTTCCCATTACAGGAAATAATTTAGGACAACAAAGCTTAGGAGAAGCTAAATAGATACCATCTGAAAAGAATTTCCCCTATCTGTTACATTTAGTTTTATTCAATCTCTTATAAACACAGCTTGCTTTTGGAAAAGTGGAGGCGAAAGCTCATGATTTTTGGACAGCACACGGAGTTCTGCATATTGAACAATGCTGCATTCAAAGAAAATGTGTGAAATAGTAATCCGCTGCAGGCCTATGAAGTGAGCAGAATTAGACGAGGGAATGAATTGAACCCATTGTGTCTGGATTTGGTGAGGCCTATGGCTATTTCTTTTTGGCCACTCAAGTGTGCTGGACTCATCAGCATGCTAATAACTGGCAAGGGAAGTCCCCTGAGATATCGCATCCAGTCCTCCAGCTCAGAGACTGGCTCATTCCCAGAAATGTGTTTGTTCAGTCCTCCTACTATGCTTGAATAAACTACCAGTCTCTTGCCAAAACTTCACTAATCATCTCATCAACAAACAACAGGGAAATCCTGTGTATCACTCTATGCAGTAAGCAAAACTGCCTTTTTATTGCCCAAATGGAGGTGCACTGCTTTAAGACAGAAGGCAGATATGTGCGTGATTCCCGTTTGTCCTCTTTCCCCCAGAGTAAATGCAACAGAGTCATAAAATGGACAACAAAGACATCCACCACTCTTTGGCTTTGCCTTAATTGGTAAAGCCACAAATTATATATTGTTGTTTGTTGCTATGTATCTTCAAGTCATTTCTGATTTATGGCAACCCAAAGGCAACCCTATCAAGATTTGTTCAAAGAGGCTTGCCATTCCCTTCCTCTGAGGCTGAGAGAGTGTGACTTGCCCAGGATTAGCCATGGCGTTTCCATGCCTGAGCAGGAATTCGAATCCTGGCCTCCCAGAGTCCTTGTCCAACACTCAAACCACTACACTGCACTGGTTCTATTACTTATATATAGTGCAGTTTAACTCCTTCATCTTAGCCCAAATTATATATTATATTAAACAGTATACATGAGATGACAGAGCACTGAGGACACAGAATGGGCCTACACTTCTACATACCACATAGTGAAATTGCAGAAATCCCGCAGACTTGCCATCAGAAGTATTTTGAAAATCTGTATAAGAACTTCCAAACGTTTGTACTGGAGCATTTTGAAAACTACAGTTGACCATTTGAGAGACATTGGTGAAAGAACCATATATTGCTGCAGGTTTAATTCTAATTACTAGTATTTTGGAATGTATTGAGAAGTTCATCTTTCTTTCATTGCTTTTATCTTTGAACAGTGTCTATGAAACAAGTTTTTGTACATTATACATTGAAGTGTTTGTTAAATACTACTGCAGGTTTTGAAATTTTCCATTAAGTAACTGCAGTGGTATAGTGGAGTACTTGGCATATCATTATATTATTTGTATCAGGTTATATGTATGACTTGCTGTATATATATGGGTTGTCTCATGCAATTCAATTGATTAAAGTATGTGATATGTCATTCTATGTGAGTTTAGAACACTCCTGATCACCAGTTTCACTTTGAGCATCATAGAGTGTTTGCAGGACCTAGTCCTAGTTTTTTCAGTTAGTAGTTGCAAGGGTTGCTGATTTTCTTGGTGTATCCTACTCTTCTATAAGCCACATAGTGACTACTGGCTTCCACATTAGTGGGGCAATGAATTCTGTTCATGTTTTAATCCAAATTTTAAGAGAGCTATCCAAGGTATTGAACCTATTTCCAGGGTAGAGTTTAAAATATGGACTAAAACCCACAGCAAATTCATTGCACCACTGACAAGGAAGTCACCAGCTGCCACTGACATGCTGCAGATGAGCAATCACATTTTTCCATCTTTTTCTTCTTGTAAAACAGAAAGCTAGAATAAGCTGGCAAAGGTCCCAGGAGAGAATTTTTCTCCCTTGGGTTTCCTGCCATATGGGGGCAGTAGGGAAGAACACAAGGGCTAAGAGTAGATACAAGATGCCAAATTATCTCCCTCAATATCTATGCTTTGGAAGTGGAAGGGAGAGAGGAAAACCATCGTCAGAGGCCAAAGCCCCCTGCTCACATGATTAACAATTGTGCAAGAGGGGCAACAGAACTACAACACCTAATGCCTCCCTCCCTCATCATCATGTTCCCCCTCTAGCCATATGATAGGGGAATGTGTGCAAACATAAATTCTGCTAAGCATATACAGACTCTTGCCATGATCTGGAGAATATTATACAAATCAACAATAAGCATTCACATTGGGGACACCCTGTAGAAGGGATGTATGTCACACAAGGGTTTTTTTTTTTTATTCTAATAAAAAGTACAACAAGTTGTGTGGATCAGCCCAATGCATATTGATTATTTTAAAAATACACATTGGGCCACCTGGGAAAAAACCTGGAACTGTGCAAAGTGATATGAGAATTGTGTGACAAATTTAAGTATCTCATTCTTCATTATATGGGCTGTTTTTAAGGCTTGTATGTACAGTCTTTTAATGAATTGTAATATTTTAATGTTTAATATTTTGACTTTATAAATTCTTTAATTGTTTTTCAAATCTTATATTTATACTTTTATTAAATGTATTTTTTTAATTTGCATTGTTTTAAATATGTTGCTATCCGCCTTGAGTCCCACTATTGGGAGAAAGGAAGGATATAAATGAATAAAATAAACAAATAAATACCCTGAGGTTGATCCCCACTCCACCCCATTCTTTTCTTTTATAACTCAGCTCATGCTCTGGTCTATGTTCCAAAAATGCCCCAGCTGACTGAACAGAAACTGTATCTGACTGCATACCTGGTTACCAACAGCTGGCCTTGGAAGGCTACATACTGAGTGCCTTCTGACTCTGCCATGGCATTTCATGGAAATTCCAGCTGCATTAGTTAGGGCAGAGGGCTGGAGCTATTTGCAGAAGATTTAAAGAGGGACTTCTGTCCATTAATATGCATATACAAACCAGAGACTTCAAAAGTTACTTTTTTGTACTATAACTTTTTTATACTCCAAGAAAATAGTAACCTTTTGAACTATGACTCCCAGAACCCCCCAGGCAACATAGCCACTGAATGAAGATCAAAGAAGTAACTTTTCCAAGCCCTGAAACAAGAGGCCTAATTTCACCATTTTTAGGACATGATCCACCCAAAGCTAAGCACTTTTAAGTCTCATTGACTTCAACAGGAGAGATTAAACATGCATTTTAATGTTATTGCCAAAATCGCTAGAACTTAAAATTTCTTAACTTTGTTTGGAATAAGTCACTTTTAGTTGGCCACTCTGTCTGCTTTTCAGCTCCAGCAATGCCTGTTTTTAGAAATACAGATTAAAAGTCATAGATGTGAAGACAGAAATGATTGCAGGAAGGGTACCCAAGCCTCTGATGTACCCTCCTTTCTAAAGGAATGAAATAAGAGGAAGAGACATTTAACTACCATACATGGGCAGCTGGTGATTTCCATGTCAATAGGAAAGTAATCTGGTTTGGATTTCAATCCAAACCATAAAGGAGCTATCCAAGGTATTGAACTTATTTTGGTAATAGGTCTCAACACCTCAAACAGCTCCTTTAAAATTCAGACTACAATCTGATTCAACGTCCCACTGACATGTAAACCACCAGGGTTCCCATCCCTTCTCAGGACATGGCTAAGCATAGATTCTGCTACAACCTCACTTTAGAAGGTTGTCTTATACAAAGTTAAATCCATCTATCTTAGTAGCATCAAGGCTAAGAGTAGACAATTTCCACATTGCCACACTCAATCCTCCCCTATCCCTGCCAACCAACCCACCAAGGTTCTCGCTATCTTTGCCAGGTTTCCTGCAGCTGCTGCTGTTGTCACAGAAATTCAAGAGTAAATTCTGCCACCCTGTGTGACACAGGAGGGTGCTAGAGTGCAAGTTCCACAGACACCGAGTTCCATCGACTCCTTCCTCAGAGTGTCATCTCCTAGGAACAGGAAAGAGATTTCCTTTGCAGCACTGCTAAAATTTAGCTTCACACTTCTGGTGACAGCAGTCACAAAAGCAGCCAATAGGGGGCCTCAGGAACTTTAAACTAGCCAGGGGTACACACAGCGGACCATCCCTAGGGTCTACAGTACACTAACTAGAAGCAATCTTCTAATATTTTAAACAAGCTTCTTTCCAGCCCCTTCTCAGAAATACCAGGGATTGAACCTGGGACCTTTTGCCTGTGAAGCATGTGCTCTACCAACAATCTAAGGTCCTTGGCATTTCAGTCTTGGAAATCCAGTTTTGACTGGAATATATGGGCCTTTGTAGGGGCCACACAAGTGAATATCCTTTTGCTTTGGAACACCAGATTAAAATTACTATTCTCTGGTTCATGGCTTATTAAGAACTGAGTCATATAGCCCTCCAGTGACCTTTGTTTCCAATCTGTGTTTAAAACATTTCCATGGTATGAATATCTTATTCGAACTTTGTTATAAGTGGAGATCTGAAAAGCCTTTACTGAATAAGTGGAGCCTAAGGACTTTATCAGATGTAGCAAATACGATATCATAACAACACCTAATGAACGTGAAAGGGTGCCAATACCAGACGACGACGTGCTTTCACGATTATGTTATGAAAATAAGGCATTATTTTTTTATTGACGGGCCAAGCCATCAATAGATCAGCCATGGTGGCTTTGTTTTGTTTTGTTTTTTGCTAGTATTGAGAGTGTTTGAAACCACGTGCCATTTTCCTCTTGTGATTACAGTATCAATGGGCAGAACACTTCTGGTTGACAATGTCTGGTTTACCTGGGAGTTTGTGAGTGTGTTTCTGTGCTTGTGTGTACGTCTTGTTTTGATTTTGCTGTTTTTTAAATTTTTACAGTGCTCGCATCTTCTCGCAAGAACTGGCGAGATTACAAACACAGAAGTAAACATCACTTGCATTCATGTTCCGTTAATGCTAGGGCTGCTTTTTAACACTATTATACAGGTAAGTCTGATAAAAAGGGTTATGTTGCCAGGATAATAATGCTGAAAAATATGGTGCTAAAGAGATATTTTTGGAGGTTTATCTGATAAAGTCCTAAGAAGGGACTTTTGTGAGAATGGAAAGACGACCTGACAAATGGGAGGGGAGCCTTTCTTAGGAATAAGGACACTATAACAGAGAGCACAAAGTGTGAGGATACCCGATAAATTATGGTATATGAGTGAGGAAGGGTGTTAAGTGAAAACTCAGGGACAAAGGCCCAGTCTGAGAGCATTTGAATATTACTGAATGTTAAGAGGATATAGGCTTGAACAATGCCTTGATAGAAGACATTTTGTAAGAGAAAATGTAATTATAAACTGAAATGGGGAGGCCATATATTTAGCAAGACAGAGGTACTAAGCTTTAGAGCAGGAGTGGGGAACAAATAGCCCTCCGTATTTTATTGGACTACAGTTTACATGATCTTTCACCAATAGCTGTGCTGACTAGGCCTAATGGAAGCTTCAGTCCAACAAAAACTAAGAGAACACAATAGTAGAATTCAAAGACATACCCGTGTTAATCTGGATCAATATGCAGGGATCTTGTAGCACCTTTGAGACTAATTGAGAGAAAGTAGACTTAATTCTATAAAAGCTTACGCTACCAACTTCTTTCTCTCAGTTAGCCCCAAAGGTGCTACAAGATCCCTTTGCATAAGGGGTCACGCAAATACTTCGTTTCTGCTTTAAAATCTATAATTCATGCTCTTCATAACAAGGAGCCAGCAGAGAGATGAAAGAAGAATTATCCTAGCAGTGAAAGTGAACAATATCTTTTCTGGTTAACTGCAGGGAACAGATGATGGTCTTTTGACACTTGCTGGAATCAAAATACTGCAGTTTATCTATGGCAACTTCCCTCAACCTGGTGTTCACCAGATTTTGTGGACTATAATTCCCATAATCCCTAGGCAGAATGCCAATGGAGATAATGGGAGCTGTAATTCTAATAAATCTCAAAGGTGCCAGAAGGCTAATCTATGGTTGTACTTTTAAAAACAAGAATAAACATTAGTTTTCCCTCAGAAAAAAGCAATCTTATTTTTCAAGATTCACTCTAGGTTTAAAGCAGTAAAACTTACCATAGTGGGGGGTCACAGAGAAATAGACCAGATGACAAAGATTATATGCTTCAATTCTAACATCCTTCCAAATTCCCTGAGTGGGAAAAGAGGGACCCCAGTCCCAACTAAAAGAACACTGCTCCTGCAATTAATCAGACACACAGATAAGAAGTTTAGGTCACTTCACTGAGGGGTTAACTTGCTATGGAAGTGTAGGGACCAACAGAGTTTTAGCATACAAACTATGGTAATGGGATTTATCCAGCTTTCTCTGCATCCCACCACATCTTCAAAGAAGTAGCAAAAATAAACATAACAAAGCAGCAAAAATTAACACATATAAAGTATATCAGAAAGAAATGTGTACGTGAAGTCAACCCTCAAAACCTGTAACACTCCCACACATAGCAGTTTTTAAACTTTCTATACTCAGGAAACTTACTCTGTACTGACTTGTCATCTGCTGAGGAAAAGCACACCATCTGGCATGGAACCCCTGTGAGCTAAAAGGAAATTCTGAAGTCTAAATCAAATTGCTTCTACCAATTGGCATAAAGAATCTATTACTCAAAAAATAAACTACTGAATGCTAAATCAACATTTATATAAAACTCACTACTCTAATTGGCATTAGCAGTTGAGTTTAGGCTGCTTAAAGAACAATATTATTGAGTGGCTTTGTCAAAATATGGTAAATGAATAAATGGGCCACCGGTTAGGTTTGTGGATTATAATACATATTAGAAACAACAACAAGAAGTATCAAACTCTATTTTTCCCTTTAGAATGAATTACAGACATTTCAGGATATATACAAAACTTCTTGTTCCCTCTGCATCTGACCCAATGACAGACATCCTAGAGGATGAATTATATGTACTATATGGAAACCCTCCCTTTACACAAGGGTTACTGCAGGGAGGGAAGGAATTCCCTCCACCAGGGGATTGTCAACACAGTGAAAATACTCCTCACAGAATTCACTCAGAAAATGAACTCTCTTAATGGGATCCCGCATTGTCTTGTCGTATTGTGAAGAAGGGGGCCCAAAAAGAGGAAAAACTACACAAGAAAAACATTTGCAGCTTTTCCCAACTTTTTAAAAAGCTCCAGTAATATGTGCATTTTCGCTCAATAAGACAAGCAATTCGACAAGACAAAGTGCAAACCTGATTGGCTGGACAAGCACAGGGGGCGGGCCTGGATTACAGGGCAAGTGCCCGCTACTGCCATGTTGGTTTTTCACCTTAGTGTGTGATCGCTAAGGCAATAAAACAGGGATCTGTGCTATCTTTTTCCTCTCTCTCTCTCTTTTTTTTTAGGGGGGGGGAAGGTGGAATATCACTTGTGTGCACCATAGATTTAAAAAAAAAAGTTTAGCAGTGACAGATTTTAAAATGGGAGTAATCCACTCCCAGCCACTATCTCAGCTATAGGCATGTGAAGTTTATGGGGGCTGTAAAACCATTAAGACAGGTCCCAGCTGCTGTGACTTGCTATTACTGTGGAGCAGTCTGCTATTTTTTCCTTTGTGTAGACAACTCCTGGACAAGCTACAACCTTGCCCCCTGCTACAAACTGCTGGAATTTGCCAGTAGAAGGTAATAGATAGTCCACTTCTGACCCTTTAAAAAAAAAACAACCTGTTTTTCTGCTTGGAATACAGGTAAAGACCTGTCTAGCTTGTTTTAAATGGGAATTACAATACCTTGGGGCTTGCAAAGATGTGATTCCCCTTCAAAACAAGTTTAACATGTGGCTTTAAAGCATTTTCACTATCAAATCTGAGCTTAGTGGCACGAAATTTGGCAGTGGGAGATCAATGCAAAAATGAACATTGGACCACATGCTCCGTAAGGGACACATGTTTTCCACCCATGCTAACCATACAGAGTGTGCTCAGAGTACATGGATCTTGATATTATAATAAATGCTGATGGTAGCTTGTTTAACTTAAGCCATCTGAGGGCTCGCACTAAACATCTAAACTATCTAGTTCGTGAGCTGCTCTTCACTGATGATGCTGCCCTTGTTGCCCACACAGAAGCAGCTCTGAAGTGCCTAACATCCTGCTTCGCAACAGCTGCAGAGCTGTTTGGGCTGGAAGTCAACCTGAAGAAAACAGAAGTTCTTTACCAGCCTGCACCACAGGACCAACACCGCCATCCCCACATTGCCGTCGGCAAATCTGTGCTCAAGTCCATTCAGCAGTTCACCTACCTGGGAAGCATCATCTCCTCAGATGCCAAGATTGACAAAGAGATCGATCACAGATTAGCAAAGGCATTTAGCGCATTTGGAAGACTTCACAAAAGAGTCTGGAGTAATAAACACCTGAGGCGAAGCACAAAAATCAGTGTGTATAGAGCCATTGTACTGTCTATTCTCCTTTATGGGTCTGAAACATGGGTCACCTATCGCCAATACTTACGACTCCTCAAACGCTTTCATCAGCGCTGTATACTCACAATCCTAAATAAACACTGGACTGACTATGTGACGAATGTAGCTGTCCTTGAGCAAGCAGGGATCACCAGCATTGATATTGAGAACACAGCTGCGCTGAGCAGGGTACGTTTCTAGGATGGAGGACCATCGCCTCCCAAAAATACTACTCTACAGTGAACTCGCCACGGGTCAGTGTAAGAGGGGCACTCCAAAAAGTGATACAAGGACTCCCTGAAACAACATCTCAGGCTCGGGCAAACTGATCACCAACAATGGTCCGCCCTGGCCTCACATCAGGAGGCATGGAGACGCACTATTCACAATGCTGCAGCCTTATTTGAGAACTCACGCTGAACAAGTCTTGAAGAGAAACGACAACGCAGAAAGAATCACAACTCGGAAACATCACCCAAGGAGACCTT
Source organism: Gambelia wislizenii (assembly GCA_030847615.1). Classification (NCBI taxonomy): domain Eukaryota; kingdom Metazoa; phylum Chordata; class Lepidosauria; order Squamata; family Crotaphytidae; genus Gambelia; species Gambelia wislizenii. The sequence goes on from JAUMIR010000005.1 coordinate 32,772,496, forward strand.
CTGCTGTGCTTTCTGCAACCGGACTTGTTTATCTCAGATTGGCCTTTTTAGTCATCAGCACGCTTGCTGAAAGCGCGGGATGAGTCCTTCCTGAATCTTCGTTTGCGAAGAAAAGCCAGAAAGAGAGACCACCACTGGACTGGCAGATACTCAAAGCACATTACAAGTAAAAAAAATGCAGTCATAGATTTTAGAATGTAGCATCCCACATCCATCAGATGGAATTCAGATATCGCTGATTGAGATCTAAGAGTTCTAGTTTCAGATTAGGTCTGCTTCATACATTAACTTTTCTCCTGGACTAAACAGACTTCTAGGTATTAAATAACACAGACCTAAGGTATGGGATGTCACATGTGATAATATGGACAAATGAGTTTCATATATACATGGCTGTGTGAGTATCGGACAAAATGATTAACATGCAGCTTTCACACCACTTGCTATACAGGGAGGACATGAAATGTGTCAGGATAATGTCCCTTTAAGTGCAGAGAAGATGTTGGAGCAATAGACCACTCTGATAGCACAGCTGAAATAGGTGTGTGCACAGCTGTGGCTAGGCAGAAGGTGACTAGCCAATCACTCTCATAAAGATACACTCTGTGTGCGCTGCTGTTGAGGAGTGTTGTATGTTTGGAGAATTGCTGTTGGATTTGTTATTGAGGTTTGCTTGTATATGTTCTGTGTTTTGTACTGGAACTGAAGATAAACCCTCTAGATATTATTGGAAGGGCCTTGCTGCTTGTATGTCTTCTTATTGTGGGTGAAAGTGGGTCAAAGTAGTGATAAAGTCTGCCAGCTGAAGCCTTTTGTTTTTCAAGCCCTATTCTGCTGTGTAGTTATCTGCTGTTTGGCTACTCCTACATTTAGTTCATCCCCAGGCTGTGCCAGTCACCTCTCAGTGAGCCTATGCTGAGTGGACAAAATGTTCATCAGGATCAGAACCAGGCATGCTAAATACCAGTAGTGATTCTACATACCACCATATAACATGTTGTTCTGTGGCTTCATCCCATGTTAACTCAAGTAACAGTTGGAAGTAAAAAAAGCACATCAATCAACATACTAAGGACTTTTTCGGACAATGTAAAAATAATGCTAGCAGCGTCGCCAGTTTGCGACGCTGCAGCGCTAGAGGGCGTCAGTTTCGTACGACGCTCCTTCCCAGCTTTCTACTGTCATATTTTACTCGCGATCAACGATCGTGAGTAAAATATGACTGTAAAAGCAAAAATATCACGGTCAAATGTCCCAGCGGTACTGCAACAGTACCGCTGGGAAGGAGCGTCGTACGAAACTGACGCCCTCTTGCGCTGCAGCGTCACAACCTGGCGACACTGCTAGCGTTATTTTTACATTGTCCGAAAAAGTCCTAAGATGACAATGATAAACATGGCAAAAGATTACTACTTTGGCCCCATCCACATAGCTCTATCTTCCGAACCTAATCATATCACCATGTTTTTCAAAAAGCCATAGAAAAACACTACCTGTATCAATGAATAATGCAGAGGCATTTTTGGCCCATGGACCAATTTTTCAGCCCTTTGGATCTGCCACAGGCCTCACCACCAGAGCTCAAAAAACTTTTGTTGCACCACAACTCCTACAATCCAGTCCACAGGGACATGCTGGCAACAGGGGGCATACTGGCTGGAGATTTCTGAGAATTATAGTAAAATAAATAATAATAACTCCAAGCTCTTCACACTATCTCCTCCCAATTAGAAAAGGCTAGAAATTATTTTCATTGTCTTTTTAAAAAACTTTTAAAACCAAAACAATACACACAGGGCTAGCGTGTGGCTTGTTTTCACACTGACTCATGCTTTCTGGAACTTTCATAACCATGACTCTCAATTTCTTATTTTGGTGTGTGGAAAGGAGCTCCAGGTGGTGGTGGGGAATTACTGGCAGAAGTTGTATAAAGCCCACAGGCTACTCATGCTAGGGATAATATATATGACTAACTGGACCGTTCTCCTGGACTCACTGAGGATGACTTGCTTTGTTGCCCCACTGCTGCCACTGCCATCAGTTGACTGCCTGGGTCCTGTTACAGCAGCAGCATCCCCCCACCATTGCCGCCACCAATTGACTGTCTGGGTCCCATCACAGCCCATGACTGGTGAGTGGCTGAGGGAATGAGAGGAGGGAGGGGCCTCCACCAGTCAACTGGTTGAGGCTGGGGGTGTAGATGCAAGTTCGAGTGGCAGGAGTGGATTGTGAGGTAGAGAGGGAATATGCATGTGGATGGTGACTGGTTAGGTGTCTTTCCTGAGCAGACAATCAGCACAGTGGGAAAAGAACCATACCCAAGCCTTTTATAGATAGATAGGTAGATAGATAGATAGACAGACAGACAGACAGACAGACAGAGTTTTCTTCCCCCACTTCCTGGCCTACTGGCCCTTGTCCTTCCTTTCTTTATCCAGTCCTCTTACCCGTTTCCGCCTTGTTTAATCCACTTGGTGAATTGTTCATTTTCAAGGGCTATTTTCCCTTAAGTATGCTGTCTTGCATCCTCTACTAAAGAAACTTTCTCTGGATCCTTCCTTTTGTGGAAAGAAACATGTGAACATCATCCTGTGTCTCTTCTCTCATTTCTTTCCAAAATATTGGAGAGAGCTACACTTTCCCAAATCATATCTTATTTGGCTACATATGATCTTATTGACCCATTTCAATCAGGGTTTTGTAAACAACACTCCACTGAAATGGCCTTGACTCGTGTTGTAAATGATACTCTAGTGGGGAAGACTCAGCATCAAACATCTGTGTTGATCCAATTGGATCTTTCTGTAACCTCTAGCACTTTGGACCAGCAGATTTTACTATTACAGTTGGCATCATTGGAAATAACAGGGCACACTTTGTCCTGGTTTAAATCTTTCTTGTCTGATCATTTCTCCTCTATTTTATTCTGGAGATCTATGTCAAAAGTATTTCTTGTAAGTACAGGTGCTATAAGGATCAATTTGGGGTCTTCTTCCCCACCCCCATTATAAAGCCTCCCTCTTGGATTTTTTTCACATTTGGGTTTTCAGTATTGTGCTTATGCAGATGACACACAGATTTTCCAGAGTTTTAAATTAATTGATGCCTGTGTATGGAAGTCCATGATGAACTGCTTGTCAAGTGTTTCTTTGTGGATGACCACCCACGACCTTAAGCTGAATATAGGGGGGGGGGAATGACATCTTGGTGTTTCAGCCTCTAGTAGCCCCATTCATGCCCCCCTCTGTGTTTACAGGATTGTACAGCGGTTCCTGTTTTGGCTGCCAAGGAGCTCAGAGTCCTGCTGGATGACTGGATGCCCCTGCGCCCCTTTATTGATGCAACAACAAAGGCATGTAATTTCCATCTCTTGAACATCTGTAGGATCTGTAGGTTCCTGACCATTGAGACTGCCCACCTGCTTGTCCAGGTTTTGGCTGTTTCACATCTGGATTACTCTAACAGGCTACTTGTGAGTTTGCCTTCTTGTTCTCTTCTTCTCTGCCTTTATGTAATGCAGAACAGTGCCATCTAGGTTGTCTTAAAGCTCCCTAAATATTCATATATTTCTTCCCCCGCCCCCAAAGCCCTTCACTGGCTACGAGTTCAGGCCAGGTCCTGTTTTAAACTTTGATTCTTGTATTTAGGGTTTTTTGCTCTAATTTGCCCCAGTACCTGTCAGCTTGGCCAGCATGAGGAATTTAATTTTCACAGGCAAATTATTATTGTCTGTTACAGTGATGCGCGCAACCTGTGGTATTACTAAGGCCGGTGTCACCCCTCCCTCCAAAAGTGTCACCTGGTGTGGTTTGGCCTCTCTGCATGCTCCCATCCTGCAGTGCTGTCACTGCACACAACTCTGTGAGCCTTTCAAGACCTGACTCTGCATCTGTGGAACTGTGTTCCTTGCGACCTCCAGCTGGAGGAGGAGATTACCTGTTTTCATAAGAGGTTGAAGACCTTCCTCTTTGATTCACTAAATTAAGCTGCTGAGTTGTACCTGAGGTTGCTGAGGTGGGTTCTGTCTGGTGGGATGTTGGGTATTTTATGTATATTTATAGTGTTACGTTTTATTGTCTTTGTCTTTGATTGGATATGTTTGGTGGAAAGGGTGTTATAAACATTATCATTATTATTAAGTAAAGCCCAGAATTACATTATCACCCACAGTAAATCCTATGGCTGGACCCCTGTGGAGAACTATACTAGTGTTAAAACAGTTGTGCAAACAGTCACAGTTTCTCAGAGATCGTGCAGCCAAGGATTCTCCAAACACACACATGGCCTTCTCTCATACTTGGCGTATGAGGGGGAGCCTAAATACCCTAAAGGCACCACATCATGTCTGATCTTGGAAGCTAAGCAGGGTCAACCCTGGTTAGCACTTGGATGGAAGACCGCAAATGAATACCAGGTGCTATAGGCTATATTTCAGAAGAAGGAACTGGCAAAACCACTTCTGAGTATTCCTTGCCTAAGAAAACCCTATGAAATTCATGGGATCAACAGGCAACTTGGAGGTGCATGCACACACACACAGAGCTAATTGACTGCTGCAAACAGATGAGCTCAAGGCCTTGGTGCCTACAGTGTAATAGATTGTGCAATTATGGGATCCACTGCAACTACACTGGCATAAATTTAGAGTATGCAAAAAAAGTATAGGATCTTGGCCAATATATTTAGCAGGCATAGCAGTAGTTTGACTTTCACTGATCTCATGGGGATGATATGCAAAATATGTGAACAGCACATGACCAAACCATGTAAGTTAACTTCAGTTCATGCTAAGTTTTCTAAGAAAAAAATAAGTTGTTAACCACCGCTTGGAGACAGGCCTTGATTTGACCTCAGGACTCCACACCCTGGAGTTATGCATACAATAGATCTTGCTAAAGTTTTGTATAGTGACCTACCCAGCTAAATTTATAATCCTAATAAACGGCAGCTGAACCAAACTAATTTTGGCAACACACACTGCACTTGCCTAGCTTGTCCCCTGTAATTCAGAGAATCAGCTTGCCTGACAGTGTATCATGTTCAAGGGGGAATAAGAAGCAGGCCGTGTGCTTATTTCAAGTGTAGTAACAGTAGAGGCAATCGTTTCTAGAAAATAGCCTACAAAAACAAAAAGATCTTTTTACCTTACTGATTCTGGCAACGGGACTGCCAAGCTTCAAATCTGTATAGGCAATTGTTAAGACCACACAATAGTCAGTCACCAGTTTCAAGGTGTTAAGTCACAACAGCAATGCTGCCAGTTAACAATGGGAAAATTAGATGATAAAGTGCAGATTTTACAGCTTCAAAACTAAAAGCGTGAATTGAGCTTCCAAGTGCTATAAAAGAAAGCTGTTTCCCCCACAAAACACTAGGAATTTGGTTCTGAGATTCATGTGAAAAAGCAAGTGAGTTCACTTCACATGCAATACTCACCAGCCTGAAATTAGCCCCTTGTTGCATTTACACATATGTTCCACCACAAACCTAGGATGCTGATTTGTTTCTTCTTACTAAATGATTTGCAAGCTTCCACATGTGTGCTCACACGAAGGGGGAGTGCAAAGAGGAGGGAGGGGGCAGAGGAGGCAGATTTCTGCTCTTGCTGCTGTGCAGACCATAGCTGTATAGCACCAGCATCCAGAGCAGTAGCCTACAGCCCTCAGCATGGTCAAATGATATCACAGCTAAATGTCATTCAACAATGCCCAGTCACTGAGATGAAATTTGCACAGTACAGCCCCACCATGCCTCCTTTCGTCACTGACACCACATTGTGTTACGGCACTAAGCCAACCAGATTTTTCTTGGATTTTTAAAAAAAAACATGGAGTCAAGCATGTAGGTGGGTCAAGCAGCCTTCAAGCCTTTGTGGACCCCCTGTGAGGACATTGCGGACCCCAAGTTAAGAACCACTGGACTAGAGAATGCTGGAAAAGGAACAATGCAACCAGACCTTGAGAAGGGTGTTGGCAGGGGAATTCTGGGAGGTGTAATCCAAGAGTAACTTTCCCAGGCTCTGAATGCAGCCTAGAATCATAGAATCATAGGGCTGGAAGGGACCCCAACAGCCATTCCATCTGATCGGCTTCTGCCCTGCAGGAACACACAATTCAAGCATTCCTGAAAGATGGCCATCCAACCTATGTTTAAAAAAAGAAGGAGACTCCGCCACACTCCAAGTCAGTGTATTCCACTTCCAAACAGCTCTTACTGTCAGGAGGTTCTTCCTAATATTCAGGTGGAATCTCTTTTCCTGTAGTTTGAAACCATGGCTCCGTGTCCTAGTCTCTGGAGCAGCAGAAAACAAGCTTGCTCCTTCCTCAGTAGGATATCCCTTCAAATATTTAAACATGGATATCACGTCACCTCTCAACCTTCTCTTCTCCAGGCTAAGCATACCCAGCTGCCTAAGCCATTCCTCATAGGGCATTATGGCTTCCAGACCTCCCACCATCCTTCTCAGTATCTTTCTTGAATTGTTGTGCCCAGAACTGGAACCAGTATTCCAGTTGAGATCTGATCAAAGCAGAATGGAGTGATACTGTTACTGTTAAAAAAGCACTGAAGACGGATCTCTTTCGGCAGGCCTTTCCTAATTAGATCCCGGCCTCAGGGGATCCTGGCCTTTTTTTAGTCCTCTGGCCATTTATTGTATTTTATTGTATTTATTGTTTTTAAATGTGATTTTAGATCAGTTGGTTTTAATTTATAGTTGTTTAATAATTTTTTATGGGGGAGGGTGGGGTGGGGGGTGTTTGGGGATTTTATCTGTATTGTGTTTTAGTTTTTGTAAGCCGCCCCGATTGTTTTGACAGAGGGGCGGGGTATAAATAAATATTATTATTATTATTATTATTATTATTATAATAAAATGGATCCTCCCTTCTAAGCCCTGTGACCCCAGTGGAAGGATGTAGCTCAGTAGTAAAGTACACATGCCTTGCTTGCCGAAGCTTACATTCAGTTTTAGTATCTCCAGGTAGAGCTTGGGAAAACTGTTTGAAACCTTTGAGGGCTTTTGCTAATCACATTGAGTGAGAGAGACTAATGGTATTGCTTGTAAAGGCTGTACTTTGTGCACCAAACCCCAGCTAGGCCAAAATATTGTTGCACTGGTAAATGTGAGGAAATTTTAAAGCACAGCTGCATTCTCCTGCTACTGCATGCTAGAATCTGTACAGTATGTTGGAGTACCAGTCCTAGGGATGGAGAAGTTGGGATACCTGCCTTGCTGGGCTAAGCAGGAAGTAGAACTGGCCTCGTGGGAGAGAAGAACCAGGGAACAAAGGATTAAAATCTCGCAAGAGGCTCTGTTCTACTTCCTGCTTAAGCTGGGCGGCCCTAGGTTCCCAATGCTTCTGGATTGGTCCTGCCATCTAGACCTACAGAATTTTACAATTCAATTCATAACTCAAAAAGGCACTGAAAAATATGTTTGTTAGGCCGCACGTAACTACATACAAAAATGTATTATGGGGGGGGGGGAGGTTTGCAAAAAGTTCTCCCACTAGCAAACATGCATATAAAAATGTGCTTCTAAGGAAAAATATGCATGGAATTTTATACTGTAAAATAAATTGTGCATGTTTTTTTTCTTTGATCAAATTTCACTGTATTTACAAACTGATGCAGTTGGAGGAGTGAGTAATTTGAGAAATCCTAAATTCAAGGATTTACCTATCTCTAACTGGTGCAACGATGGCATCAGATGACAAACAATGTAGAACATCTTTGGGGTTCCCTTTACACATAACTGAAATGCCATTAGAAGTGTTCTGTAGGCTCATCCTTTCCTGTTGCATCAACCTTCAGAATGAGCAGAACTACTTGCACAATGGACAAACATATTGTTGCTTAACATAAAATGAGAAGCCCTTCAGGAAAGGAAGATGTTAGCTTTGTGTTCAGGACATGTACAACTGTTACCACATACAGAGTAGTTGTGGAACCTTTAAATGTTAATTGTCATGCAATGGGATGAACTCATCTACAAAGCAATTTCTATAGTGCAGCTGTAGAATTTAAAAGGTATCTGACTTTCCCCTGAAATTTCATATTTGGAGTCCATTAGAACAAATAAGGAGCTCTTTCTGTGCCTATATCCTCCCAATTCAGATTGAGACAATGGGACAGTATGGCTACAGTCATTCATAACACTCCAATGTGAATTTTGTCTGCCAGTAGGCAACCAAACCACACAGATCTTAGGGCTGGGAGGGGAAATTTCACTTGTGTCAGGATGAAATACCTTTCTAGAACTCATGAACCCATTCTATTTAAATTTCCTGTGACCCAAGAGAGGGCTCATTTCCTGTCTCCAACTTCAGAAGAGTACACTAAGCATTTGGTCCTCTTTCACCATACCACATTTGATACTCGGCACCAGCCTCTCACTTGTCATTTGGGCCATAAGCATATGAATATTTGAATTATTTTGTCACTGATCCACCTAGCACCGTGTTGTTTATCCTAGCTGATACTGACTTTCCAGGATCTTAAGTGAGAGGTCTTTCCTATCACCACTACCTGATCATTTTAACTGGAGATGCTGGAGATTGTACCTGCAACCTGCTGCACACAAAACACGTGCTCTAAAGCTTTCTTCCATATGTATTGACTATAATTCCCTGCAGGAAGGGTGTGACACAAATGGGGTGGAAGGGGGCATGAATTGAGAAAATGGCTACGTTAAAAAAATCTCAGTCAGTTTTCAAGCATGATCCCACAACTCCTTCCAGGCTCAAAATCTCCCTTTGGAATATATTTTCTGTAAAAATCCCTTCAAGGCTCAAAGTCTCTTTTCAAATGATATTTTCCATAAAACACAACACAGTCCAGCACCATGTAAAAATTACCCTCCTTGCATCTTCTGCTCTAAAAATAGTACTACAGCTGTTCAAGTTTTTTCCACCCCTGTACTGATTTCTGATCAACAAAGGAGAAACAACATACAAATTTAAGAGTCAAACGATGCCGCTACCATGTTTTAATTAACTGGTATAACAAAAATAGCTCCTTTTTCACAGCTTACTTAAATATATATCTAATATAGTTGCACTAGTTACATGATAAAAGAACATTCACATCCAAGTTATTGTCCATTATATTTTTAATTACCATTTTCTCTCCTACTGCCTGATAGTGGTCATTATTAGCAAGAGTTGTGGGATCATCAAGAGAAAAAACACTGAACCAATGAGCACATCTCAATTTTAACAGTTTAAACAACATCACATTTACAGCCTTATACAAGCCTCTTACTCTAGGGCTAAAATCTTGCAAGTATATAAGCCTTCTAATTCTAAAGCTTCAATCCTGAAAGGATTTCTTACGGAGTGAGCACTATTTAACACCATGGACTTACATGTAAGTAAACAGAGATCCAGAATGGTGTAGTGGTTAAAATGTTAGATTGGGAGTTGAGAGATTCAGGTCCAAGCCTCTGCTTAGCCATTAAACCCACCTAGGGACACTGAGCCATTCTCTCCCTCAATCACAGCATTGCTAAGAGAGTGATGTGAGGGGCAAGCAAGATGTGTATGCCTCCTTCAGCTCACTGAAGGAAAAGCAGGCTATAAATGCAGCACGCTAACATTTATTTGGATGACCTTTTCAAGAAATTTTACAATGGATCCATGTATTACCAAGTAAGTGGCCAGCATTGAGTGCATAGGGCTCCCAATTCAGTTCAGAGCCTAATTCAGCAATTAGAATCTGGTCCCAATTCAGTTCAGTCCCATTCCATTCTGATCCAAGTCCCGAACTAAATCCAGACTTTGGAATCTGGATCATGAGACCTCCTGCACTGATTTGCATTGGGAGACAAAACATTGATTATACGTTTAAAAAGAAAAAACATATGTGTATATGTACCTTTAAGTCACCAAGGAATATTAGGTGCTGTAATATTTCAGAGGAGTGTGACAAATCACCTCTGAGTATCCCATGACTAAGAAAACCCTATGAAATGAATGTGATCACCATAAGTCAACAGGTGACTTGTAGATGCGCACATGCACGCACACACACACAACAACAACAACAACAACAACAACGAAACAGGAATGTTCAGTTTCTCATTATCTTGGCAATGAATTACAACTGCAGTTTTTATTAAGTACTTGGCCTTCATGACTGCAGTGGGTAAAAGCTTTTTTAGAACTATCCTATTTCCCCCAGTGTGCACAAACAGATTCACCTGCTCAGATATACAGCAGCAGAGTGAGACACAGTTTTTGATTAACTAATGCTTCCCAGAAACTTTTGGAGCTGCACAATATAAGCAAATCAGCACAGGAAAAACAACAAACACAGACAAAGCTGCCTGGCTAAGATCCTTACAATCCTGCCAACATATCCTGGCACTCTTGAAAGCTAATTCTCATCTCTCTTCATTATTAAACACCCAGGCTGGATACAACCATAAGGCACAATCTACCTGGAACTTCTCCTGTGAAATGAGAAATTGCTGCTCATAATTCTTCCTAGGCGATTCTAGCAATATGGGGCTTGCCGGGGACAGTACTGTATTTCGGAAGGTTGTACTCATTGCTTATAGTAACTTTCTTGTTCTCTTGCTGTCAGTCTCTTAAGGTACCATTTCTACTTTTCTCACATTGCTAATGCCTGGGTTTTGCAATATTTCTCAATGAAGTCTATCAAATATTCGAATAGTGATCTTGAGTAAAGGAATTCAGCATCTGCATCAATAATTTCCCACCTTTTCCCCAGTTCAGGACTCAAGGCAGCTTACAACAATTAAAACAAACAGTTAAATGTACATCATACAAAAAATAAAAAATAATTATATTACCCAAAAAGTTAAAATTAAAACCAGATACAATTAAAAGCATTAAAAACAAAAACAAAAATTAAATCCAATACATTATACATTTCCCCATTAAAATAAAAGTTTAAAATATTTAATATATTTTAAATATACCGTACTTAAGCTCATCACCTGACGGATCTCATTCAGCAGGCCATTCCATAAATTGGGGGTGATTACCGAAAAGGCCCTCCTCTCCAGGAGTTTGCAAGTCTGCCAATGTGGCTCTAAAATCATTAATGTGCTCATTCAAAAATTTGGGATTTGATAGCTTCATATTAACCAACTTCATTATTAATGAAACCTTACTTCCCAAAGATTGAACGCCCGAGAGATTTTTCAAAGTATCCCATGTTTTTTTAGCTGTTCTCAGACCTTTAATTTCACAGACTGTTCCATCATCTACAGCCAGTGAGCTGGCTGGCTGGTGGGGGCAGGCTTTCCAGCCAGGTGGCTGGCTGGACGGGAGGCAGGGGGGCAAAGTCTATATTTTAACTTAAAATTGGGGGGGGGGGTTGTCTTATGTGCCCAGTCGTCTTATACGCCGGAATATACGGTAACTTCAAAAAAGCACTAAAGAAGGGGCTCTTTCAGCAGAACTTTCCTGATTAGATCCTGGCCTCAGGAGCTGCATCTCCTGGCTGTTTTTAGTCTTGTTTATATTTGTTTTTAATGTGATTTTAGTTAGGTGGTTTTAATTATATATTGTTTAATGTCTTTTTATGCGGGAGGGTGGGAGTGCGTGGTGCTTTTAATTGGCACTGTAGAGTTTTAATTGTTGGAAGCTGCCCCGATTGTTTTTAGCAGAGGGGCGGGGTATAAATAAATTTTATTATTATTATTACTATTATTATTATTCATACATACTCATGCATGTACACACACACATATATACATTTTTTTAAAAAAGGAATAATAATAATTATTATTATTATTATTATTATTTATACCCCACCCCTCTGTTAAAACAATCTGGGCGAATATAATCCAAAGGACAAATGGTGAGAGTTTCAAGATTAATTTCATGTTATCAGCATTATTTTTCAACTTGACTCAAGCGATATTAGCACACATGCACACTTCTATTACCTTTCTGATGAAATTAACATGACATTGTCCTTTCTGTACAGGTGGAGGGCATTCAGGAGGTACCTGGTATGCTTCATGAATTTTACTCTGCTCTGCAGCATACCAAACAGCAGACAAAAAATGAACCTGAATTGTATTAATCTCCTTGATGACATCAGTAATATCAAACCTCTGTCAGAGGGAAGAAAAAATGTATTACAGTTACAACATATTAATCACTTCCATACAGCATCTACTATGCATTAATTCAGTTGCCTGGGCTCAATCATTACAGTACTTTATTTAATACAGAAGTAGCTCACTTGTATAAACAATGTTAGAAGCATATTTATTGATATTTGCTCCTATGTTCAGCTCTCTGAACATCCTAAATCAGAGGAATCAAAACTCTAAACCCCCAACCTAATCTGCCCTGCTGTGGTTCTCCATCTGGCCTCTCGAAAGTGTGAGGAAGCCCCAAACCCTTCCCTCTGCTCCTCCAGCCCTTATGAGCTCTGTGAGGAGATTTTCCGTATGCCACCTGTCTTCACAATTAAAAGGACAAGAAATATGCTTCAGAATCCCATTGATATCTCTGATCATTAATCCTGAAACAACATAATCAGACCCAAGTAATCAGGCCTGCAAACAGCTGAGGAGGGAGTAAATCATCTCCCCTTACCCTTGTAAGGTTACCCACCCCAGTCCTAGATGTTACTTTAATGACAGAGTCTGCCGAGATCCATGAGATGGCAGGCTACAGTGCTTATGTCACAACTAAACTACAGTGGGCCTTCCTGATCTGCAGGCTCCTGATCCACAGTTTCATCCACCTGCAGATCACATTCCATACTGACAATGGCAGTATGATGCTGAAAATGACATGCATGCAGATGTGTCAGCACGCACATCGTCACCATTTAGAATATGAGGTGCAACTATCCACATTTTTTGCCATCCACGGGGGGGGGGGGGTGTCTCTGATCTGAACCCCCATGGATCCGGAGGGCCCACTGTACTGTACCTCTGAATGAAGAAAGTAGGCAAATGTAACATTACAGCCAATGTTTAGCAACCAAACTGGGTCTTTGCAAATTGTGGCCTCCCGGTGAAAGTAGACATGCCTGCCTGGGGAAATGATAAACCTTCTATCTTTGCTGCCTGCCTAGAACTATACAAAGAGCTGGCTGTCAAGCATCTGGTAAGCCACAATCCATTCACTGGGGCGGTCTCAAGTCATGCAAGTCTAATTAACCTAGCAATGCTGTGCTTTGATACATTCTGTGAGACCTGGTCATCTTTACTACAATAGTCCACCCACAAAAATAGCAGGAAAACAGCAACAAGGCTACTATATTCACAATTGTAGGTGGAGGCAACTCCAATTTAGCAATCTTCACCAACTAAAGAAAACTAGTTTTGGTCACCTTAGAGCAGTGATAGGAATAATGTAGCCCTCCAGATGTTTTTGGATTACAACTTCCGTCAGCTCTGCCAGCAAAGTGAATACTGAGTTCAGCAACATCTGGAGGGCTATATGACTCCACCTACATCCTAAATGTATGTGCAGGCTTTGCAGATACAACACAAAGAAGCCTCCTTCTTGTTATCACTTAGTACATTCAAAAGACATTCCGATTCACGCATGGCCAAGTACAGGATCTAATATCCAAGTTTTTATGTGTTCTTGTTGACAACTATACTCCAGAGGTTGGAAAAATTCTTGTGGGATTCAACTCCCAGCATCCCTCAGCCAGTATGGCCACTAAATGGGTTTGATAGCTCTCCTCTGTCCTCACTCCTACACCTGTGGCATATGCAGAAAACTCCAGGAAGAGGTCAGTGTTTCCCTAGTTTGTGGTATGGAGAAGATAAGAAAAAACAAGTGTATTTGTGCTGTTCTTTTTACCTGGACCACACTACTGCATAAGTAACTAGACTCTGTGTCTCTGTGTGCACCCCCATCTACCCACAGTTCTCCAACAAACACACAGGGTTTGGGAGAAATCCAATGTCTTCTGTGCCTGTACAGATGTATTGATAAGATAGGAGCTAATATTTATCCCACAATATTTATTGATGGATTTTAATATGTATTTGTTCTATGTGCTCTTTTAACTGATGTTATATGTTGCATTATTTGTTGTTGTTTCCTGCCTCAATCCACAGGAGAGGTGGGTAAGAAATATACTACTACTACTACTACTACTATTTCTTTTATCACAACTATTAGCTTTATTAGACTGTGGAAGTCTCTCTCAGTGATGGATACTTGCCCTTGGTGAGCAGGCATTGTTGATGCTTGGGAAACTATTTCAAAATGCCCACCAAACAGGCTAGTGCCCTCTTAACTCATTTCTTTATTTCTAATTAAACTTTCATACATGGGTGGGTAATCTTGGGCCCTGGATCCAAATGTGACCCACATGAAGCCCTAATCTAGTCCTCCTGGGGTTCCCTACATGCCCATGCCCATCCCCATGGCACATGGTTACTTGGCTTCTCAGTTTTTCTACATTTCCCCCCACTCTACAAGGATAAAATGCCTCTTTGAAGACTTAATTATTGACAATAAGAGATTTAAACTAAAAGAGGCTGGAATTTTTGGTCCCATCTTTTCTGCTCAAAACTTTGGGAAAGTTTCTCTGTTACAAAAGGGTCAGATTCAACCTCAGGCTTGGCTAGTTTTGTTTTGTGAGTGCTGGATAGGGACTAGATGGGGAAAGACTTGGTGGGAGGAAGGCTCATTAAGTTTTAGGTTTTCTTTACCTGAAAAATTGAAAGCACCAGATTATTTGAAAGACTTTGTTTTTTACATAAAGAAATATAAAATTCATGCTGAGGAGTTGAATGGGGAAGACAGACCAGGTCAGAGCATCAAGAGGAGTTTGTTAACCCGTTTTTGCAAAAGCGTCAGGCCAAACTAGATTTATCAGAATACCTAAATCACCAGACTAACCCAATTGAGTATTTCATGGACAAAAGGGTCCCCAAAAAGTTGTGGGACTTGAGGTGGAGGCTCTACCATCAGGTTCTTAATCTGAGGGGAAAGAGACCATGGACTGCAGAGGATGAGCAGACCTGTCCGCGTCTGAAATGTAAAAAGGCTGAGATTTTGAGTGGCATGGCACAAAAGGAGACAATCAGACATTTTGTCCAGGACTGCCCGAGGGCCCGGGAAACATGGGAGGAGGTGGCCCGGGTCCTGGATTGGCCAGATTTGGCACAGCAGGCTTGGGAGACAGTGCTTTCGGGGTCTGAGCCTCCAGAGGGTGTCAGGGGACCCAGAAAGTCAGTGGGCCAAAAGAGGAAGAGGAAGGAGCCTGGTTCCGCCATGGCTGAGAGGTTTTGGAAAGTGCCCTGGTCCACGGTGCACCTGGTAAACCTCTATGTGATGTTAGGGTTAGTTTTCCAGAGACAAAAGGAGGTGAAAAGTCAAAATCTGCAGGATGTAAAAGGCACTGCCTATTATGTGAAAAATGTAATTGAAAATTTAGCTCTGAGTGAAAAAGAGAAATTGCCAAACCATCGTTGGAAAAAGTTTTGGTCGTGGTTTAGTGAGACAATCCCAGCAATAACATAAAATGATATTTTAAATAAATATTTTATTATTTTTGTATTATTTTGTATTATTATTTTTAATTAATATTTTATTGGTTTTTTTTCATTTCCAAGTAGGTATAATTATAATGTGTAAATATAATGTGATTATAGTGTGTTTAGATTAAAGAGAAAAATACATTAGTGTTAGGATAGATTTATTTTTGTATTAGTAAGAAAAGAGGAAAATAATTAGTATTATTTTTGTATTATTGTTATGGCCTTTTGCGGTCGGGTGTATTTTTTAGTAGAATCGTCTTACTCCAATAAAAATTTCCCTATTAAAAAAAAAAATCCAAAAGAACTTCTCTGAAATGTAATTCTATCTTTGGGCTGAAAGAGGTACCCCACCTTTGCCTCTTGTATTACATTTGGACCAAAGTTATTCTATACAGTTTCAAATTACTCAGATAAATTGCGGGGAAAGTGCTGATGAATATGCAGCATCGCCACCACTGGTAGCTACAAAAAGTCCAGACTGGGAGCTGAAAACAGCCCTATCTTCAAACCACATCAAATCCCTTCACCAACTTAGAGAAACCTTTTTTGATTAATTGCAAGACTCACGTATAGGCTGAACATGTTGTCCGTCTTCCCAACAGTGACATTATTGACCATAACCTGTGTTATGGTATCCACTCCCTCAAAGATCAAGCTCACTTTTTGCCACATGCTACAGAAAGAAAACAGAAAGGGGGAATATTATTATGGGGTTTGCAGTGCACCAATGACATAATGCTGATGGGATGATGGCTTCCTACCATGGCTTGAAAATTCAAAGCCAACTCCAGGAACATGTACTGTATTTCATTTCCTGCCCTACTCTAGTGCCTGCCCCTCTGATAGGGATTTCCCCCTCCCTAGTCTGTTTTAACCCTGTTTTAGTAGTCCTTCTATACTGACACAACTGTCGTTAATGCCAACCAAGATTCCCAGGGGGATAAAAGTTGAAAACTGAGATCTGAAATGGATTTTCAAATTCTAATCAAGATGGGAGTTCTGGTTACATTAAGTATGGTAAATTTTCAGCACAAATGCAGGTATCATAGTAAACCATGTCTGAGGTATTCAAGAGAACGGAAGATGAATATTAATAATAATATTTGTTACCTATATTTCCCTATGGATCGAGGAAAGGGAAAAGAGAGGAAGCCTTTCAGTCTGAAAATCAACTCATTAATTAGGCCATTAAATCCACATCAAAAATTATCTGAGTAGCAGATATTTCTAGTCTTCTCCAAAAACAATGAAGTAAGCTAGGGGCAAGGAGGGGTTTTTAGCTTTTCAGAGACGGGCAGCCAAATGATTAAGAGATTGAAACAACCCCCCTCTGAAAATGGGCTGCTTAGCCTTGAAAGAAGTATGGGGAGACATAGTAAAGAGAGACATGATAAAATATTATGTGTAGAATATACAGGGAAAGGTTTTATTAACACTAGAACCCAGGCTCATTCATTGAAGCTGATGGTAGAAGATGTGGGACAGATAAAAATACTTCTTAACATAGTGCCTCGTTGAATTCACTGCCACAAGATAGAGTGATGGCATCCAGGTTAGACAACTTTAAAAGAAAATCAGATAAATTCACAGACACCCATGGATGCTAGTTAAGACGGCTCTGTAATATCCCCAGTATCAGAAGCATTATGTCTCTATGCATCAGTTGCTGGGAATGTGAGGCACGAGGCGAGTTACATGCATGCCCCAATAGTGATTTTTCCATAGGCATCTGATTGTGCATGTATGAAGAAAATCATAGAATCATAGAATTGCAGAGTTGGAAGAGACCACGAGGGCCATCCAGTCCAACCCCCCTGCCATGCAGGAATACACAATCAAAGCATCCCCGACAGATGGCCATCCAGCCTCTGTTTAAAGACCTCCAAGGAAGGAGACCCCACCACGCTCTGAGGGAGTGTGTTCCACTGCCGAACAGCTCTTACTGTCAAAAAGTTCCTCCTCATGTTGAGGTGGAATCTCTGTTCCTGGAGCTTGCACCCATTGCTCCGTGTTCCAGTCTCTGGAGCAGCAGAAAACAAGCCTGCTCCATCCTCAGCATGACATCCCTTCAAATACTTAAACAGGGCTATCATATCACCTCTAAACCGTCTTTTTTCCAGGCTAAACATACCCAGCTCCCTAAGTCTCTCCTCATAAGGCATTGTTTCCAGACCTTTCACCATTTTAGTTGCCCTTCTCTGGACACGCTCCAATTTGTCAATATCCTTTCTGAATTGTGGTGCCCAGAACTGGACACAGTATTCTAAGTGAGGTCTGACCAAGGCAGAATAGAGTGGCACTATTACTTCCCTTGATCTAGACACTATACTTCTATTGATGCAGCCCAAAATTGCATTGGCCTTTTTAGCTGCCGCATCACACTGTTGGCTCATGTTCAACTTGTGGTCTACTAGGACTCCTAGATCCCTTTCGCACGTAGTCTCATTCAGCCAGGTCTCTCCCATCCTATATTTATGCATTTCATTTTTCCGCCCTAAATGCAGTACTTTACATTTCTCCGTATTGAATTTCATTTTGTTAGCTTTGGCCCAGCTCTCCAGTCTATCCAGGTCATTCTGAATTTTGATCCTGTCCTCTAGGGTATGCTATACAAGATGTACGGTATGTTTCTTCTAATCTAGTTTGGCCCTTCTTGGATGCTTACAGTAGATTATTATCTACTAGTAGATCTTTGGTGTGTTCTGCAGTATAAATTTCTTACCTTCTATTCTTCAGCAACAGCAACAACTAAAAGGTTTATTTGAATAAATACAGATTGAGGGAAAAATAAAGGTAGACTTTTCTTTGAAGGCACTGTGAATTTAGTTCTAGCACTGAAAACAAATTAATAGGGTAAGTGCACATGTTCTTTCATTTTAAGGCTGTATCTATCTCCTGAGCCAGTAATTTGCACTTGGCTCTGGTTGGTAGACTACAACCTCCAGAATCCCCATCAGCTTGCCCAGTGGATATGTTAACTAGGGTGTTCTGGAAGGTGTAGTCCAAATAAATAACTCTTCAAATTCCAATACATACAATATGAAGTGATGACCCATACAGAGGAATAAAAATAGTCTGATTAGCTTTTCAGATAGGTATTATGTGTATTACAGTTGTCCCTTCACATTCACTGCGGTCTGGTTCCAGGACCCCCCGTGAATACCCAAATCCATGAATACTCAAGTCCCATTATATGCAATGGCATAGCAAAATGGTGTCCCTATATAAAATGGCAAAATCAAGGTTTGCTTTTTGGATTATTATTTTTTTTTAAGAATCTATTCAAGCCGTGAATACTTAAAACCGTGAATGCCAAATCTATGAATGTGGAGGGACAACTGTGTATGTATTCTTATATCAGTTTTATTTATGAATTTCCGTTGTAGTCAGTTCAAGAGGTCTGTTTATAACAGAATAAAGACCTGAAAGTATTTTATTATGATCTATTGTTATTGAATATTTAATTACTCAAACAGTTGTACTGCAAGGTGTGTTCTGAGAAGCACAAAGCACATTTCATTCACATATGTCTTTCCACTAATCCCACATTTTTAGCAGCTGCATTTGATGCTATATTAATAATCAGAGCATGGGGTTTTTGTAGTACAGCTCCTAGAATCTCATGGACATATGATGATCATATGAGAGGGTTCCACAATAATATGTGGAACTCATTATTAACATTTCTGTGACGCTTTTTGGCTAAATGCATCTTATTAGTATTTAAATAACACACAATGAAACTTAACTTTTAAAAAAATTATTGAACACAAATAGCAGCCACTAAAATATAACAATATACATGTAAATATGAGTGCTACTCTTAATAAAAATATGAGTACCACACTTTTCCAAGTAAATGAAGGGGAATAAAGTACATGCAGTTTTCAGTAGTGGCACCTCAGTCTTATACTCACTTCATTGGCCGCCCTTAGCAAACAGGTTACTTACAAAGGTTGGTTTTGAAACCATGATCAAGTAGGTTTTGGAAACTATAGTTTCAGTTAGCCATTGTTAATGCAAACATCAATGTGTATGTAATGCTCCAGAAATCAGAGGTCAGCAGTGGCTAGAAGCTTCCATGTCAATGGGACAGTGAATCTGCTCTGAATTTTAGTCTAGACATTAAAGGAACTATTCTTAGAAGCTCTACCCTTTCCACAAAATAGATTCTGCAGCTTTGATAGCCCTTTTCTGGTTTGGATTAAAACCCAGAGTGGAGTTACTGCCCCACTGACAAGAGAGCAGTTCTGTCACTGTCAGGAGTGGAATTATGGTACTAGAAGAGAAATGAAGCATGTGAGTCTGAAAGGTGCTCCTGATATCTACTGTTAGGGAAGCTGAGCAAAATTATCTCAGCTCAGGGATATAGGCTATCGATCAAGTTCACTAACTATAAGGAGACAGCTGCCACAGACAGCATATTCCAACAGACATCAACTCAGAAATGAGCCTTATTCAGCTCTGTAGTACTTATTTCTATAAGTACTTGGGGATTTCAACCTAAATCTTAGTATTTTTAACTTATGTTATGCTCATACCTGACTTCAAAAGGACTTTTGAATGTTATGCTGTATGTCCAGTTATCCAGAGCAATCCACGTGTAAGCCAAGTCATTAAACCTGTAATAAGGATCCTATTAATAGACCACAGAAAAGATACAAAAAATACTGCTTATTAAAAGGTAACAATGCAACAAATTAAATACAAACACTGCTAAGGATATTTGAGTTATGAAAATTGAACAATCATCCAGAAAGAAATTCAGGATGGAGCAAATCCTGCACCCTATAACAAGGGTGGCTGCATTAACTTTGTACTGTCACTTCAATTAGTAAGTAGAAGAGAGGCCTTTACAACTAATAAAACATTAATTAAATGACAAAGTGAAGAAAATCATAGCTTTATTATTGATATTCATGTTTACACTATGTTTCAACCCATGGAGTCTCAAAGTACAACAAAAAAAAACCCCACAACAATAAAATAATACTTTCAAACCATTGATTAAAAAAACAAATAGCATATAAGGCAATAAAAGCAAAAAAGAAAGGAACAAACTTGGCAACCAGAGCAATCAGGAAAAAACTACATGGAAAATAATAGCTTTTAAAATTGTATTACTACTTTACTAAAACAACAACAACAAACAACTCTTCAAGTAACATTTAGACATATTAGATATGTTTGGACATAATAATAAGCTATGGCTTACCATTATGGGAACAGGCCACAGCAAATCTGAGCCTTATGACCTAACTTCTCCTTCTACTCAGCACAAAGGGGAGCATGGAAACTTGTTTCTGTTTTTGAGGAACCTCAACTTCCCATTATGTTGGACAAACTGAAGTTTATCTTAATTATGGTTTACTGAAACAAGCTGACTTCAAAACTTGGTTTAAGCTTAAGAAGTAACAACAAGCTATGTTTAATCAAAAATACAAGCAAAAGCTTCCGATCTCCTCCTGATCTTGGTGGAAGAAGACATAAGAGTACACACTCAAGGTTTGCTATGGTACTGCTCTTAAATAAAAAATGCATACATACAGTTTATAACTTAATTAATGTGAGGAAGTTCATATAAGGCAATTCCCCCATCCATTCCTTCCCTTGAAGCCACTTGTAACTTTCTCTCCAAAGAAGAATGTGGGATGAGACATGACAGGGGCTGCAAGGGGGAAGGAGGGGACACAAAACGTTCCTGTTATTAACCTCCTTATCTTAGTATATAAGCCCAGTTTTGAGCAAATCTCCATTCCCACAGCAGCCCTGCTCTCACTGACCAAGTGGGTTGCTGTATCAAAAATTGCATCAAAATGTTCAATGTTAACTTTGCAGAGGTTATTGGAGGGAAACAAATGACTGCAGGGATGTGGATGGGGAAAATGGGAAACTTTCCTTTTTGTGACCTGCCTTAAATTTAAAATTATCTAATGTCAGATGATCATCATCATCATCATCATTATTATTATTTATATCCCGCCTTTCTCCTAATAATGTGACTCAAGGTAACTAACAACATATTTAATTCTCTCATACCAACCTACCATCACATTATATTTTCAAGTTTTGTTGGAATACAGTCATCCCTGATCATCCCCAGCCTCCATGAGAAACAATGCTGATGATTGAAAACCAAATATCTTGAGGGCACCAGGTCTTAAAGAGTCAAGAATTCAAGAGGCACTTATGGCAGAAAAAATGGTCATATCATAGGGAAGGCAACCGGCGACCCAAAGGCTCAATCTATCCTAGAAAGGCTTCCTTTCCACTGTCCCCAATGCAGTCTTTAGTCTAAAGAACTCTCCAGCCCAACTCAGGCATTTGGCCAAACACATGAAAGCTGTAAGTGCACAGAGCAGAGGTGGCACAAAGGACACCCCTTCAGATGTTGTTGGACTACAACTTCCAGCATTCTTCAGTGTTGGCTATGCTGCCTAGAACTGTAGTTGCAGTCCAACAATAGCTGGGAGTTTGCATATTGCCCAAATCTGGCACAGAGTGAGGGAACCAAGTGCACACCCCACACTTGAGCAGAGAAGTCTTAAAAGGCACTGTATATTTATTCGTTTCAACATGAGTAAAGTGCCGAGCAGACTGAGGGATTCTTTCCCTCTATCTGTGTATGGCCCCCACACTTTCAGGAAATGCCCAAACATGTTGCTCCTCTCCCCCTTCTTATTATATCACATCTACTTTCTCTCAAGTGGTCTGAGAAACAGGCAAAGTCCAAAGCTTTGAAAAGTTGTGGGTTTGGACTACAACTCCCAAAATCCCCAGTAGCCATGGTGACTGTGGGATTCTGGGAGCTGTAGCCAATTTCACTCCCAAGCTCTGCTTTAAGCCATCATCATTACTCCCCTGTCCAATATGAACAGCTACAAAAGGTTTGGCAGAGTTTGCCCATTATGCACTTCAGCTGCCAACTCTTTAACACAAGCCAAGTCTCAGAAAAAAATGGGAGCCAGCACAACAGCTCACACCCAAAGGCTCACTGCCGTTCACACTGTGACAAAAAGAGATTTGCAGAGCCCTCTCTGTGTGCCTCAGGTTGGCTGCCTATTCTACAGATAACATCCTTCCAGATAAGGGTTATTTCTTCATATTAGAAGCATGGCCCCAAAGCAGCTGCTCTATTATTAGAAATGGGCTTTATCGGGCTTGTCAAATCATGCCTGTGAAGTGGTACTGCATGTTTGTGGAATGCCTGCTATGGTTATGTCTCTCTTCCCATCCCCAACACTTATCCACATTGTTCCTTTAGATGCTTCTTAAAGAAGACTCAAGAGAGCCAGTATTAAATAAGAGTTAATTTTCTTATCAAAGCTTAACACACAAGGCAATCCCTGGGGAATCCACACTCTGTTGACCCCACGTTTTTATCCTCATTAAACCAGCATTTGAAATAAGGGAAGCCTTTTCTTGAGCAAGCCCCTTACAATTTTTCCATGACAGAATTTTGTGAAGGTAACCCCCCCCCATAAATAAGGGGGGGTCAGGGGTGTGTGAGAGAGAGGGAGAGAGACAAAAGAAGCCACTAGTCAACCTATATCTTTGTGAGAGTGTGCTGTATATTTTAGCGAGGCAGTGCTAAATATAAACTCTGACAGGAATATTTAGCACTACTGTAGGAAACAAGGAGACATGGATCATTCCGCTGCACGGGTGTGTTATCAGAGATATTTTCAGAACTGAAGTATAGTTTCCATAGCAGGTTAATATTTAATTGTATTTAGAATAAGTTCATTTCAACCTCTTTGGCTAGGCTGTTACTGCAAGGATGTTCATATATCAGTCTTGATTCCTGAAGGTTAA
Source organism: Gambelia wislizenii (assembly GCA_030847615.1). NCBI lineage: Eukaryota > Metazoa > Chordata > Lepidosauria > Squamata > Crotaphytidae > Gambelia > Gambelia wislizenii. The sequence continues at coordinate 32,795,810 of JAUMIR010000005.1, forward strand.
AGACAAAAAGCTTTTAGACTGTTAATTCCTCAACCATCAGAGACTCGCTACCCTGCCATGAGAAATACATTCAATATATCTACTTTTAGAAAAATTGTTGTACTGCAGGCTATAATTCTGCCAAAGGGGAGGGCAGCTATGAAGACTCCAGGGACATTCTGGACATGCCTCATTTGAAGCAGCTTCTATAAAAGCATGTAAATTCTGCTTCTTCTCTGTAACCAGATCCCTCCATCCAACTCCTATCATACCTCCCAGGAAATTCTGCTGTTTGGGGGGGGGGGAAGTTAATTGTAATATTCAGTCCTCTTAACATCTGCTTTGACCCTGAATCAAGCTGATAAAAACTGAATGCCTATTAGTCATGATTGTTATACACTACCTCCAGAATCTGAGGAAATCTTCCCCTGAATCCTAACTACTAAGCAGCAATGGCAAGGATTATATCCCCACCCACCCTTTTGTGACCTTTCCATCCTCATCTAGTTACCAGTTAACATAATGGATCCAGGGCTCATGGGATGAAGTATCAGTACCATAATTTGCTCTACTACCCCCACCCTCAGCATCCATGTTCCTTCTGAACTAGGCTGCAGTTCCCACTGCAGCTTGAATGTGTGTTTGTGTGTGTGAATTTTCCTAGTAACAATCTGCTGCTGCATGCTATTTATGCTGTAATGCAAGGATCTTGAAATGGCTTGGTCTTAAATGGTCAATGAAGATCCCTTAGCTTTCCAAAAGACCTGCTGCTAATGGATATGAAAGCAGCTAAAACTGAAAACTTGATTTAATGACTTTTTGCTGTTTTGGGACATGGGATGCTGAACCAAATACAGTCTGATCCAACAGAACTCTTCCTACATTTTTTTTTTCTGTCGGTGAGATGATGCATGTGGCTCAGCTCACCCCAGGGCAAATTTGGTCCTCTGCATGGGTTCGTATAGCTTGCCATTAAAGCAAAATCTTTGACTTCACAGATTATGAAAAACTATGGGTCACTGTACAAGAACTGGAAGTGCCACAAAATTTGATTCTCTTGATGCATAATGTATATAACAGACAAAAAGCCATTGTCAGGACAGAACACGGAGAATGTTTTCTGATTAGCAAGGGTCTCAGACAAAAAAAATGCATTCTATTACCCTGTCTGTTTAATTTATGCAAAGAATGTGTCATCTATTAAGCAGGATTATACTCAGAGGGAAACTTGAAGAAGAAACATCAATAATTTAAGACATGCAGATGACACCATACTACTAGCAAAAAACAGTCGACTTGGAGCAATTATTGAGGAAAGGTAAGGAAGAAAATGCAAAAGCATGTTTACAGCTGAATATTAAGAAAACAAAATAATGACAACAGAAAATTTATATAACTTTCAAGTGGGTGATGAAGACATCAAAATCATTTAAAAGTTTCTATACCTTAGCTCAATCATTAATAAAAATAGAGAGCATAATCAAGAAAACAAAATATGACGTCTTAAGACATGGAAGGGCAGCTATGAATGAAATAGGTAAGAAAGTCAGGATTATTTATATCATTGCTACTCAAAGTGGTGGTTCATGGACTGGTACCAGGTCACCAGTCATCAACTGCTGGTCCTTGGAGAGTTTCCAGGAAAGAAAGAAACAACTGTAGCCAATGAGCACAAATATACTAGTCCCTGGAACAGTAGGGGGGAAATTGCTGGTTCCCCACACCAGATAGTTTAAGAAGTACTGATCTACTTTGTTCCATAATATTTCTTATTTCTATGGATGGATGGGAAAGCTGGACAGTGGAGAAAGCTGACAGAAAAAAACGTAACTCATTTGAAATGTGGTGCTGTTGGAGAGTTCTACAGATCCCACTGACTGCCAAAAAGGCAAATAAATGGGTTTGAGAGCAAAGCAAACCTGACTTTTCATTAGAAGCCGAAATAATTAAACTGAGGCTATCTTCAGACATATCACAAAACAACACAAGAACAGATAACAATACTCAGGGGTTATCTAGATGATGAGAATATTCCACACAGAATTCGAGAAACCTTTTGTTCCAACACACTGTGAATAAAATTCACTGTATTCGAAAGGAGGGGGGCCAAAAACTCCACCTACTACGCAAGAAAAGCCTTTGTGGTTTCCCCTGAGGTTTTTTTTTTAATAATGTGCAGGCTTGCACATTATCGCACATCTGGACATCCAATTCAGGACACTGTGCATTCTCAGCAAGGGCAGAAGTGGAGAGCGGATTGGTCAGACAGGCATGGGGGCAGGCTTGCCAGCAAGGAAGTAGTCCAAAGTGCCATTTTGGAGTTTCGCATTATTGATCAGGTGCTTTTTTGCTGTGCTGAGGTGACCAAACCGTTTTTTTAAGCAGAAGATCACACTTGCGTACCTTTGATTTACATTTTTTTTAGAAATACTGTGCAGCGGCAACAACATGTGGAGAGTAATAACATGCTGCAGTTTACTTGGCCACCATATTGATTCACAGGCATGGCTGCGTGGGCACTTCAAACGTGGATAGCTTTGCATACAATCAATTTTGCCAAAGGACCATGGAAACAAATGAGCACTGCTGCAAATTTGCATTAATGCACAGAAATTAGCATTATATCTCCTTGTTTAGACAACCCCTCGGTAAAGTTGAAAGCAATAGGAAAAGAGAAAAGCTACATTACAGATAGATTGACTCAATCAAGGAAACCAAACTCTTGAATTTGCAAGACCTGAACAGGGGTGTCTCTTGGAAGCTTCTCATTCATAGGGCCCGCATAAGTTGAAGTTGACTGAATGGGGTGGGTGGGTGTGTGCACACACCTTCAAGTTGCCTGTTGACTTATGGCAACTCCATGAATTTTTCATAGAGTTTTCTTAGGCAAGATATACTCAAAAGTGGTTTTGCCAGTTCTTTCCTCTAAAATATATCCTACAGCACCTAGTATTTATTGGCGGTCCCATCCAAGTGCTAAACAGGGGCAACCCTGCTTAGCTTCCAAGAGCAGATAGGATCTGGTGCTTTTAGGGTATTTAGGCTACATACCAACAACAAAATAGGTTCATAATTGCATTGACATACAATTTTAAATGCATGAAAGTGTAAATGGTAAAGACTTTAAAATGGGAAGGCAGGACATACATCAGTTTTATAAATACATAAATGGGGGAAAGGTTTGCTTCCAAGAGCTTCTAGGGCTGTATTAACTATTTATCATCAAGGGAAAGCAAGTGTTAGGGCTTGTCTAAACGGTGAAAATACTCCTCATGGAATTCGAGGAGAATATCTTTTGTCCAAATGGGATCCCGTGGTGATTTGTCATATTCAGAAGGAGGGGGGCCAAAAATGCCATATACTGCATGGGAAAAGTCTTTGTGGCTTTTCCTGAAGTTTTAAAAATAATGCGAGGAAAATGTACATTCCTGCTTGTTGGGACAACCAATTCAGATCACAGCACATTCCTGAGAAGAGCGGAAGTGGAAACCTGATTGGTCAGATGTGCACGGGGGCGGAGCTTGATGGCAACAAAGTAACCAGAACTGCCATGTTGGATTTTCATGGTAGCAATCATGTACGAAGCAACAAAACAGCTTTCTTTTTTAAAGTTTGTTTAAGCAGGCCGTCACACTTCCGCACCTAAGATTTACTGTAAAAAAAAAATACTGTTCAGCGGTGGCAGCAACTTGTGGAGAATAAAAACATGAGTAATTCACTTGTGGCCTCCATCTTGATTCACAGGCATGCCCGTGTGAACATTGCATACCAGCGATCTTGCCAAAAAAACCATGGAGTAAAATGGATGCTGCTGCGAATCTGCAATAATGTGGAGACATCAGGATTATATTGCCTCATTTAAACAAGCCCTTAGAATTAGGGCTGTAACCTAATTAAAGAAATTTTAGCTGATTGATTAATCAAACAAGTAAAAACAGTTTGAAGAAACAAGCATAAGTTTTTAGATGTTGCACACATTTTTGTTGCAAGCACCATTTAAGAAAAGAGACCAAGATTAACTAACTTTTCTCAAATGGTCACCATCCACAGTTATTATTGATATTAATTATGAATTCATTTATATTTTGCAGAGGAACCAAGGTTCACAGGATCAAAGGACCAGGACTTTTGATTAGTGGGGAAGATGATGGCATCATCCGCTGGTTATGGGAACATACATGATTCGCACTTGGAACTCAAAATTCACCACTACAGCATTGCTCATCATCCATGGGGTGAGTTCCATATAGAATTGTCATTATCACTTCACAGGCTTAAGGAAATTAGGACAGAACCTTTTCTACTGCCACTTCCATAACCCTCTGCCAGATCCAGTTTTCCCTTTATCCTGGCAAACTGAGAGCACATCTGAGAGCCTAATCTCTATAGCTTAGAAGTAATAGAACATGTGATATTGACTATTACCAACTGTCTGTTTCTCACAATGGTGCAGCCTGCATATGAATCCTGCATAAATTATGCAAACCCAACACACTTGCATGAGCTCTTGTGCATAATTTATTCTGCAATTTGTTGTGCATAATTTATTCTTCCTCTGCTAGATGCAAGGAATAGTAAGAAACTACTACACAAGGGCATGAAATCCCACCACCCTGAGCTGTAGAAATCTTATTTCACAATTCCTTTGAAGTGTGAGTGTTTAACTGTGTGTTTTGAAGTATTATCTTTGCAACCAGCAATTTGCTATTTTGAAACACACACACAGAGAGAGAGAGAGAGAGAGAGAGATAAAAGTCTTCTAGAAGTTGGATTCTGCATTAAGTTTCACATTTTGAAATGTTTCTGCGTATCCGCAAAGTTGTAGCCCAGTGCTTCTCAGTGAATCTGATATGAGGGATCAGCAATTATAGTTTTCCAATGTGGAAGGGGCCAGCGGGGTGCCATCCTGTCCCCAATGCTGGTTAACATCTATATGAAGCCGCTGGGTGAGATTATTCGGAGTTATGGGGCTGGGTGTTATCAGTACGCTGATGACACCCAGATCTATTTCTCCTTGTCCCGATCATCGGCCTCGAATTCCGATGGCGTCTCTCCTCTTAATGACTGTCTTAAAGCAGTAATGGGCTGATGAGGAAAAACAGATTGAGATTAAATCCGGACAAAACAGAGGTGCTCACGGTAGCGGCCCCGAAACCAGGAGTTGGGTTGCAACCGCCAGTCCTGGACGGGGTCACGCTCTCCGTTAAGGACTGTGTTTGCAGTCTGGGGGTGCTCCTTGATTCATCGCTTCAGATGACGAGTCAAGTGAATGCGACTGTCAAGAGCGCTTGTTATCAGCTTCGGCTGATACGCCAGCTGCGCCCTTTCCTGGAAGTAAGGGACCTCGAGACTGTGGTGCACGCGCTCGTAACCTCTTGTCTAGATTTCTGCAATGCGCTCTACATGGGGCTACCCTCGTGCTTGGTCCGGAAACTTCAGTTGGTACAAAATATGGCAGCCAGAGTGGGCTCAGGAACATCTCGGAGAGATCATATAACTCCAGTATTAAAATCTCTCCACTGGCTGCCTATCAGTTTCCGGGCCCGGTATAAGGTGTTGGTTATTACCTTTAAATGGCTTGGGTCCAACTTATTTCCGGAACCGCCTCCTCCCATACAATCCTCCCCGTGCACTCTGGTCCTCTGGGAGGAATCTGCTTCAGCCACAAAAATCTAGGCTGTCTGCAACCTCCCAGAGGGCCTTTTCGGTAATGGCCTCCAATTTATGGAATGGCCTGCCGAACGAGATCCGTCAGTTGACAAGCTTGAGTAGCTTTTAAAAAGCACTAAAGACGGATCTCTTTCGCAAGGCCTTTCCTGATTAGATCCCGGCCTCAGGAGCTGCGTCTCCTGGCTTTTTAAAATTATGTTTATATCTGTTTTTAATGTGTTTTTAGTTAGGAGGTTTTAATTTTATAGTGTTTAATGTCTTTTTATGGGGGTGGGTGGGGGTGGGTGGTGTTTTTAATCATTATTATAATGTTTTAATTGTTGGAAGCCACCCCGATTGTTTTTAGCAGAGGGACGGGGTATAAATAAATATTATTATTATTATTATTATTATTAGCACTAAATTTGTGCCTGTTGGTTTTAATTGTTTCTTTCGTTCCTGGAAACTTACCAAGGACTGGCACTAGTCCATAGATCCGAAGCCTGTATACAGCTTGCTCCTTCAACTGGCTGGGGCTAAGGACAAAGGAAAAAATGCTAGTCCTACTACAAATGCTAACTCTAGTCATAACTTGCTATGGTCATGGAAACTAACTACGTACAGTATTTAAGAATCACAGAATTGTAGAGTTGGAAGAGACCACAAGAGCCATCCAGTCCAACCTCCTGCCACGCAGGTAATCATGATCAAAGCATCCCTGACAGATGGCCATCCAGCCTCTTTTTAAAGACCTCCAAGGAAATTGCAGTGCAAAAATGAATTCTTGTCAGAACCAAGACAAACCAGTGCAAAGAATCTGTCAATTCATCTTTCTAGGACTCACACAAAACAGTGACCTTTGTTATATTTCTGCTTTATTTCTAATTTATTATTTCTCTTTTGAAACAACTGACACTTGGTTCTGCAGGGCAAAATCGGTTGCCAATCTATCTAGCATGAGAGATTAACCAAGCCTGGTATCTGGGAAACTATTTCATATGAAATTAGCATGCAAGAAATGGCAAAGAAAACAGTTCGGTTTTGTAGAAAGGAAATATTCTGGTTGGTAAAGTTGTCCTCACTTTTTCTTTTGGTGAAGATAATGCTAAAATAACAAAGGGCAAGACATGTAGTTTATGTTGATTCCCAAAATGGGTTTTCATATTGCCTCTATAACAACTTATAGATGATACATGAGAAGACAGTGTTGGGTTGGAAACTTGATAGCAAAGTTTTCCTGGCATTCTTGTAATGTAAAATGCCCAATTTATGTGGCAATTGTGTGTTTTTCTCTACAAATATACTGCTTGAAGTTTACGGCTCTCCCCCTGTCTAGCTCCCCTACATATGACTCTTTGAAACAGTCAATATTCTGTTTACAGAAAGGAAGCTCTGGTAGCTCATTTAGATCACCTTCAACTCTGTGGCTTATCAAATATAGCAGTAGGCGTAGTACTTGGTAAGCCAAAACATACATTTCCTACACAGCTGAGCATAGACAGCTGTCAAGTGAAAAACCAGATGTTGTGTCAGGTGTCAGAACTAAGAAAAATGAACCAGGAAAAGCTGAAGAGTCTAGATTAAGCCAAAGGTCAACGTTCTCCAGAGCCAGGGAACATCATAGTTGACTAGGCATAGTCTCAATTGTTCTACGCAGGAAATTCAAATAGTTCTTCCTGTGCAGAACCAACAGTGCAGCCTGGACAAGAAAAGCCCATCCAATTCCTGGAACATCACTACTGTTGGAAAGAGAAAGCCTCTGGCCTCTCCAAATGTTTTGGCCTACAAGTTTACAAGCCCCACAAAACATGACCAATGATAAGGGACTGTGAGGGCAGTTGTACAAAATATGTGAAGGGCCAACCATTCAATTACTGCTCAGGGAAAGGCTTCAGAACTTTCATTCAAGTAGCTCACTACAGAGGGCTGCTGCATACTGAGCTATGGGTTGCCAGTTGTAGTCGTGACAGCTCAAACAAAGAAGGCTAAAACATGCTACCAATTTGTACATATGATGATGACGATGACAATGATACCGATATCCTGCCTTTTTCCTTAAAATGGGACTCAAGGCAGCTTACAAATTATTAAAACCAATAAAGATTAAAAACCATACAAAAACATCAGTAATACACATACGAGCGCGCACGCACACACACGTCAAGGTTGAAGGCATAGGTTCAGTTTCATCAATTACATGTACAGGTGAACTGGCAGGAGTCCTGTTGCAAAGAGAAGCATCAGGGTGCACCAGTCGAGCTGGAGAAACAGCTAAATGTTGAAGATGTCTTGTCTTCTTTTCATGAAGCTTTTTCTCAGTTTTATGCCATTTAGATTAAACCAAAAGGCCAAGCAGACGCCCTGGAGTGGATGGGCATGTAGGATCAACCATCAGTACTGAGTCCGAATGCACAGTCTTCTCAACAGGCGATTTGAAACCAGCTCAGATTCAATGAAATGATCTTTTTGTTGTGACTCTGACAAGCCAGAGACTGAGGGAGAAGACATAGCTTGAGGTGGTACCAAAACCATGGTCAAAGATAGAACATACGGTTTTAATGCATGCTCATACAGCAAGGTTTTAAGCAGAACTCACAGTTCTTCTGAGCCTGGGGCCTGAAAGCCTTAGAATGCAAACATAACCCAATATTGTGTCCTCCAAGACACTAGAGGCATTGAGAATGGCCATCGCAGCCCAGAATTTTGGCACTGCAGACGGTAGTCAACAAAGCCATGAGGAGAAGACAAGTCAAAAGTGAACAGCCGTAGGTCAAACCAGAGAGACAAACACCAATCTAAATTGCAATCCAATAGCAAAACAAACAAACAAAAACAAGACAAAAGTCACAATCCAAAATACAGAACAGCTCAAGAGCGAAGCTCCTATGATACTACTGATGTGATGGATGAAAAGGAACTGAGGGTTTGGGCGGGAACATGGTGATATGCTGAGATAAAGTCGGCAGGCTTACCACCAAAAAGCTTGCATAACAGCTCTAGAAAGTTCCAAACTGTACTCTGCACAGGTGCAGATAACCCCATTTGTGTGAGTCACAGAGACTATGAAGAAGAAGCCATCCGAGCCTCAGTAGGAAGAGAGTAACAAAGTCTGAGAGCAGCCACCAAAAAGTCCTTCTCCTTTGTTCCCACCAAATAAGATAGTGGGACAAAGAGAAGGGTTTCTCCTAAAGATCTTAAAGAGTTCAAAAAGGCTGACACAGGTAAATATGGTCCTTCAAATAGCCTGGACCCAAGTATAGGGCTTTATAAGTCATGAATCCCAATGTGAGAGAAAGGCAAGATATAAATAAATATAATAACAATCACCATCACCATCTTGAATTGTGCCTGGAAATGGACTGGCAGGTAGCAGAGCTGTTGCAACAAGGGAATTGTGTGCTTCCTCTAGCCAGCCTCAGCTACTATCTAGCTGGAGCTCTTTGGGACAAACTGAAGTTTCACGTAGAGCACATAACAGTAATCCAAACGGGAAGTAATCAAGGCATGTGTTATTATGGTCAAATCAGACATTGGCTAGGAATCGGAATAGCTGACAAATGCTCTCCTGATCACTGATGAAACCAGGGCCTCCAGGCTCAAGGCTGAATCCAGAAATACCCCCAAACTACCAACCTGCATCTTCAGGGAGTTTTTAACCCAACCAAGCACAGACAGAAGCCTATTTCTAGATCTGACTTTCCACTGACCAGGAGCACCACTGGATTAAGTTTAAATTTTCTCACTCCCATCAGAGGCCAAGTTCTGGTTTAGCATGGAAACAACTTCTCTGCAATTAGGTGGAAAAGAGTAATAGAGCTGGGTATCACCAGCATTTGGGTGACATCTGACCTCAGAACTCTGGACAACCTCTCTCAGCAGTTTCATCTATACATTAAATAATATAGGAGACAAAACAGAACCCAAAGAGCCTCCAAAGGCCAATGACTGAAGAGCTGAGTAGGACTCTGCCAGCACCACCTTCTGGGAGTGCCCCTCCAAGAAAGAACAGAGCCACTTTAAACAGTATCTTCAAGGCCCACCCCAATGAGTCAACCTGAATGTCTGTTTGTAAGCACAATGCAACCCCAGCTTTTAAGTAAAGTTTCAGCAGCAAAAGGGGGAACTGAACAGAATTCCAGTTAACAGAAAATAGGAGTTCCAGTGCTTTATAAAACATTCAGATGCACTCAGAAGGAGTAGAATTAGTACTGCAAAATTATACCAATTCACTTAATTTATGGAGGTAAAAGAATCTGGTTTTTTTGGCACAAAATCTTGATTTGTTTTACAAGCTATTGTACTCTATGGCTGGGCCTCAGAAACATGCAAATGCAGCACAAGATTTCCAGCACTAATCAGACCAATATTACGAGATCTGCATAGGATACATCAAGCAGTTCATCATGCATTTTTACATAACTAGATGTCAGGGTTTTATACCTCTCTCTTTTCATCAACATTCACTATATGATATCACATTCATACTTGGGAATGAATTTCTGCACACAGAACTAAGCTACTACTAGAATGGAACATTTTTATATAGACAACTATACCATAGCAACCCAATAAAATCAACTTCCCACCACCTCCTCAAAACCAGCCTTGAAATCTCAAAGTCTTCATTTACAAAATAACCACTGAATTTTAAGACATTTCTTCTCTTGTCTTGAATAGAAGCGCTTAAGACGGAACTCTTCCGGCAGGCCTTCCCAGAATAACTTCCCGGCTCAAGTGGAGTTGATTCCCTACCCACACCCCTGCCGCTATTGCCTTTTTTTTGGTCGTAATTTGTATATTATATTGTACTTTGTGTTTGTTTTAATTTTCCACTAGTTTAATTTAGTTTTAAGGGGTGGGAGGGTTAGGATTGGGAAGGACTGTTTTAACTTGCTGTTGTTTTAATTCTGTTGTACGCCACCCCGGTTGCCGAGCAGAGGGGCGGGTTAAAAATAAAAATGTATTATTATTATTATTATTATTATTATTACTTAATTAATCAACATCGGGAACAATACTTCCCACAACAGCTCTGTTGGCTACCAGTCCGTTTCTAGACACAGTTCAAAATGCTGGTATGACCTAGAAAATCCTTTATTGATTACATCCACACTGTCAGACAGACTGTATCTCCACGTATAGGCCTGTTCAGGCCTGGAATCCACTAGAAAAGCCCTTCTCTCAGTTGCACCAGTTTCACAGGCACAAGTTAAATCTTGGTGCCTGCTCTGAAGCTCCTCATCTGGCAGATAAAGACTTTTCCAACAGCTTTTGAGAACATAATGTTTTCAAAGAAATGGCTTTTAAGAGAGTTCTGTACTGTTTTAAATAAATTGTTTTAGAAACTGTTTTTTATTAGTTTAATTGTATGTTCTAAATTATTTTGAATATCATTAATACAGTAGTTTCATTCTATGTGAAAATGCCAGCCAGACTAATCTGATCTCTTTTTTTGATAAAATTACCAGCTTGGTAGATGAAGGGAACGCTGTGGATATTGCATACCTTGATTTCAGTAAGGCCTTTGACAAGGTTCCCCATGACATTCTTGCAAACAAGCTTGTAAAATGTGGGCTAGACAAGTTAATTGTTAAATGGATTTGTAATTGGTTGACCGACCGAACCCAAAGGGTGCTCAGCAGTGGCTCCTCTTCGTCTTGGAAAGAAGAGATCAGTGGGGTGCCACAGGGTTCTGTCCTGGGCCCAGTGCTATTCAACATCTTTACCAATGACTTGGATGACAGAATTAGGGGCATGCTTATCAGATTTGCAGATGACACCAAATTTGGAGGAGTAGCTAATACTCTAGAGTACAGGATCAAAATTCAAAATGACCTGGATAGACTGGAGAGCTGAGCCAAAGCTAACAAAATGAAATTTAATACGGAGAAATGTAAGGTACTGCACTTAGGGTGGAAAAACGAAATGCATAGATATAGGATGGGGGAGACCTTGCTGAACGAGACTATGTGAGAAAGGGATCTAGGAGTCCTAGTAGACCACAAGTTGAACATGAGTCAACAATGTGATGTGGCAGCTAAAAAGGCCAATGCGATTTTGGGCTGCATCAGTAGAAGTATAGTGTCTAGATTAAGGGAAGTACTCTATTCTGCCACTCTATTCTGCCTTGGTCAGGCCTCACCTAGAATGTTGTGTCAAGTTCTGGGCACCACAATTCAAAAAGGATATTGACAAATTGAAGTGTGTCCAGAGGAGGGTGACTAAAATGGTGAAAGGTCTGGAAACCATGCCTTATGAGGAAAGACTTAGGGAGCTGGGTATGTTTAGCCTGGAAAAAAGATGGTTAAGGGGCGATATGATAGCCCTGTTTAAGTATTTGAAGGGGTGTCACATTGAGGATAGAGCAAGCTTGTTTTCTGCTGCTCCAGAGACTAGAACACAGAACAATGGATGCAAGCTCTAGGAACAGAGATTCCACCTCAACATTAGGAGGAACTTTCTGACAGTAAGAGCTGTTCGGCAGTGGAACACACTCCCTCAGAGTGTGGTGGGGTCTCCTTCCTTGGAGGTATTTAAACAGAGGCTGGATGGCCATCTGTCAGGGATGCTCTGGTTGTGATTTCCTGCACGGCAGGGGGTTGGACTGGATGGCCCTCGTGGTCTCTTCCAACTCTACAATTCTATGATTCTATGAGATGCAGGCGAAACGTCAGGAATAAACTCTTCCTGAACACGGCCTCACAGCCCAGAAAAAACCCACAGAAAACCTATGGATGCCGGCTGTGAAAGCCTTCGACTTTATGGAGTGCATAAACGTTTTGTGCATTTTGGTTTGCCAATAAAGGTATCACTGTTTTGTGGATTTTGTACTTCAGAGGAGTGCACAAAAGCTCCAGGCAAAGAACCCTAAGTACCAAGGGAAATCCTAGAATTCCCTAGGATGGAGCCACATGGTTAAAAGTGGCAACAAACTAACTTAACTATGTAATGCAGACACCTCCCAAGAGGCACTGGATCCAGGTTTATCTTAGAAGCTAAGCAGAATCAGCCCTGGTTAGTACTTGGATGGGTGACTGCCAACAAACACCAGGTGCTGTAGTAGGCTGTATTTCAAAGGAAGGAACTGGCAAAACCACCTCTAACCATTCTTTGCCTAAGAAAACTTTATGAAATTCATGGGGTTGCCAGAAGTCGACAGGCGACTTGAAGGAACACACACACACATACACACTAGGGTGACCAACTTTTGGTCATGAATTTAAATGAGATTTAGTTGCGACAAATTTTGTGCATTTTTAGTGGCGTGGTGTCATTCCAGCAAATGTTTGTTGGTATAGGATCTTTAACATCTTTAATGGCCAGGTCTTATTGTTTAATATTCTGAATGGCTTTGTATGTTTGTGTATACAGTCATCCCTCCACATCTGCGGCTTTGACATTCGCGGTTTTGCGTATTCCCAGGTTCTCCTCCTTCTCCTCTCCATCCCCGGGAGGGAACTCCATCTACCTGAGGGGCTTCAATCTGTTTGGAGTGGGGGACCAAGGCGCCCCCTCCCCCTTCCCCTGGGGCTTGCCTCTGTTTGAAATAGAGAGCCAAGCCCCGAGAGAAAGCAAGAAGGGGGGCGATTTAGACCCGATCTCCCTGCTCCCTTGGGGGTTGGCTCCCCACTCCAAACAGACCCAAGCCCAGGGACAGTGGGAGATGGGGTCTAAAGCACCCCCCTCCCCACTTTCCTGGGGCTTGCCTCTGTCTGAAATGCAGAGCCAAGCCCCCAGAGAGCAAGGAGGGGGGCGATTTAGACCCGATCTCCTTGCTTCCTCGGGGGTTGGCTCCCCACTCCAAACAGACCCAAACCCAGGGACAGTAGGGAGATGGGGTCTAAAGCACCCCCCCTCCACACTTTCCTGGGGCTTGCCTCCATTTGAAATGCAGATTTGATATTCTCCTCTGTTATTTCAACTTCCCACCAACCAGTTACTAGGATTATTTTTGTTAATCTATTATTTATTTTGTTATTTAGTTCATTATTAATAGTTATTAATTTGTTAACGATTATAATCCTAAACATCTCACATTTGATATTCTCCTCCCTTATTTCAACTTCCCACTCACCAGTTACTAGGATTATTTTTGTATGAACGACCATCTCAAAAACATATTATGAAAAATGTCCCACAGTACTGAAAATATCAAATCATATCAGTTACTTTTTTATCAGTTTACACTTCAACCTTTCATATGTACACTATGCCTCTCATCCACGCTGAATTTCAATATCTCAGTTATTTATTTATTATTTATTTCCTTCACTCTCAGTGGAATGTCTCAATTTTGCAACCCCATCTTTCCCCACACACACACACACACACAAAACATAATATTAACTGCCTTCCAGCATTCATAATGACCAAATACAAGTTCCTTATCTCACTAAATAAAAAGAGTGTGTGTTCATTTCCTGTATGCCTTTTAATAGTTTTGTTAACCATTCTTCTAATGACGGTGCTTCATAGAGTGGGAAGGGACCACAAGGGTCATCTAGTCCAACCCCATGCCATGCAAGAAGACACAATCAGCAGCAAGATTAATGATATCCAGAAAATGGAAGATACAAGGAGATTATCAGATAGAGGAATAGTATAGAGAAGTATGGGACATTGTTATTAATGTGTAGATTTAAAGTTTAAAAAGGATTATGGAAAAGTTGTAATTTTGATGAAATATGGAAGCCATTTATAGAATGTTTTGTTTTTTGTTTTTAAGAAAAAGGGAGTATACACCTCCAAGAGAACTATTACAATTTTGGAAAATGGAATAAATAATTAATATAGATGGTCCTGGGGGTAGAGAGCAATTAAATTAATAGTAATAAGATTGTAACACTTGTAGAGAGCAATTAAATTAATGGTAATAAGATAAAAAGTATGCACCATTTAATATAAATGAAAGACTGTAATATGTTTGATGTATGTTGTTAAGCTTATAATTAATAATAATAATAATAATAATAGGAAGACCCAATAAAAGCATCCCTTGGATGCCTATTTAGAAGCAATTTAATAGTCTGGCCATACCTGGATAAGACCCTCTCGGAGCAAAGCCGTGTGGACACAACCTGGGACCTCCCCTCTTAGCACCAGAGAGCCGTTCCCGTTGCTCAACCACCAATTTCCTCCTTGTAAACTGTAAGTTGTAGCCGAAAACGGGCTGGTCGTGGCGAGAGTAGCAACAACTAGGAGTAGGAGCCCCCCAAGTAAGAAACCCCTTTTTAGCATCTTGGAGTTGGCAAGCTAAAGGCAAAAAGCCATGGGATTAAAGCCCCATTAAGGGTGGGGAGGCTATTTAGGAATAAGAGAAGGCGGACAATCTCTATCTCGCAGCAGTTGGATGAAATTCAGTCCTGGAAACTCCCACAGATAACTGCTGTCACGCGGGGAGCCCCCATCAGCTGAGTATGAGGGAGACCCCCCCCTCAAGCGCCATTGGCCTCTGCGCAAAGGGACAAATGCGCCTGCGCACAACGCCTCCTGCGGCGGCGGCTCCTTTTTACCTCAGCTTGAGTTAAGAAAAGCCCTCCCTTCCCTCTCCCCTCCGCCCCCATCCCGCCAACGGTCGTTTCAGAGGAAGGCGGGAGTGAGGAGCAGCGACTGCCTCCTGTGGAACTCTGGGGTTTGTAGTTTAGAGGGGCTTAAGAGCTCTCTGGCTGAGAGTTCTAACTACCCCTCCCTAAACTACAAATCCCAAGATGCCACACTGTGGAGGCAGCCAGAGCAGTTAAAGTGGAATAATAGCAATATAACAGGGTAGTGTGATGAAATGTTTTATAGTGCTATTATCCTACTTTAACTGCTATGGCTACCTCCTGTGGAATTCCGGGTTTGTAGTTTAGTGGGGCTTAAGAGCTCTCTGAGAGTTCTAACTACCCCTCCATAAACTACAAATCCCAGGATGCCACACTGTGGAGGCAGCCAGAGCAGTTGAATAATAGCACTATAACAGGGTAGTGTGATGAAATGTTTTATAGTGCTATTATCCTACTTTAACTGCTCTGGTTGCCTCCTGTGGAATTCTGGGGTTTGTAGTTAGTGGGGCTTAAGAGCTCTCTGGCTGAGAGTTTGAAATGCCCCTCCCTAAAACTACAAATCCCAAGATGCCACACTGTGGAGGCAGCCAGAGCAGTTAAAATGGAATGACAGCACTGTAATAGGGTAATGTGATAAAATGTTTTATAGTGCTATTATTCCATTTAACTGCTGTGGCTGCCTCCTGTGGAATTCTGGGGGTTTGTAGTTTAGTGGGGCTTAAGAGCTCTCTGGCTGAGAGTTCGAAATGCCCCTCCCTAAAACTACAAATCTCAAGATGCCACACTGTGGAGGCAGCCAGAGCAGTTAAAATGGAATGATAGCACTATAACAGGGTAGTGTGATAATCGCTTAAACGTTCTGGGGAGGAAGACTGGGAAGTTGCCTTAATTCTTTTAGGTGGCTACTTCCCTCATAAATTGTTGTGGAGGAAGTTCCTTCCCCTGCCTTTTCTCTTCTTACTCAGCTCTGAGGAGAAATAAAAGCAGTTCTGTTAGCTCTGGTGTTTCATTTTGTTTTTTTTCCCTTCAGCTGCCAGGCAAGGAGTGACCCTTTGGGGCCAATAGTTGCTGCTGCTGCTTCTTTTGTTCAATGCCAAGTGGCTCATATTCCTTCCCCAACTGGCCAGACACTTTTCCAGTCCAGGCGCTTTCAAAGCTGCCTTTCTGGCTCCTTAACAAAAGGCTTCTGTATTGTACTAGCTGTACCTGGCGTAACAGACGCCATTAAAAAAAACTCCCCGAAAAACACCCAGTAGACCTCATGTCAACCCTGTAAGGTAGGCCACTGGATTTTTAAATTCCACTTCCCCCTTCTCAGCATTCCACTTTTCCTGGAATTGCTGAGGGTGACTTGCTCTGTTGCCCAACCACCACCACTGCTGCCACCCCCGCCAGTTGACTGTCTGGGTCCCAATCTGAGCCACAGGTTGAGTGGCAGGAGTGGATTGTGAGGTGGAGAGGGAATTTGCATGTGAGTGGTGATTGGTTGGGTGTGTTTCCTGAGCAGCCAATCAGCACACTCAAGATTTAAGACCCTAAATAATAGTAAAATAATAATAATAATAATAATAATAATACACCACCCAAAAAGTACTGGAGGGGGAGGGAAGAGTTTTCTTATGCTTCTTCCTGCAAGTTTGTAGCTAGAGCAAATTGAATGGCAATGGGCAGGCCAAGCCAGGCTTCTCCTTGTCTTCTGTCACACAGCTACTCATGAGGCTGCAGTCAGGAGATGGCAGCCTTCAAGTCTTTGTGGGTCCCCTGTGAGGACATCAAGGCCCCCTGACCTACCATAGTGAGACTTTCTTTTTTTTTTTTTTTTCCACTGCAGCCCTCCACACTGCCAAAAAAACTGCTCTGGAGATTTTCCAAACCTTGCAGTTAATGTTTTAAGGATGCAAGGGGAGGAAGGCTCCAATGAATACAGAGAACCAGGGAGCTGGGTATGTTTAGTCTGGAAAAAAGACGGTTAAGGGGCAATATGATAGCCCTGTTTAAGTATTTGAAGGGGTGTCACATTGAGGATGGAGCAAGCTTGTTTTCTACTGCTCCAGAGACTAGAACACGGAACAATGGGTGAAAGCTCCAGGAACAGAGATTCCACCTCAACATTAGGAGGAACTTTCTGACAGTAAGAGCTGTTCGGTAGTGGAACACACTCCCTCGGAGCATGGTGGGGTCTCCTTCCTTGGAGGTCTTTAAACAGAGGCTGGAATCTCCATCTGTCAGGGATGCTTTGATCGTGATTTCCTGAGTGGCAGGGGATTGGACTGGATGGCCCTTGTGGTCTCTTCCAACTCTACAATTCTCTGATTCTCTGATTCTATGGATCCTAGTCAGTGTCTTTCAGTTCAGCCCACTGTGTGGGTGAAATATACTTATCAGATCACTGTTCTGCCTTGCCTGACATTTTGTCCTTCAAACAGCTGACAAATGAAACATGCTAACTGCCATGCAAACATGCATTTCCTTCAGACAACATGCATATACCTACAAGGGGAGTTCCAACTTCCTGCTCTGAAAATGCTGAGAGATAACAAAGAATAATAATTTACCACTGGTGTCCTACTAGCGTTTTCTTGTCACTGCAAAATTTGAAGTCAGCCTGTAGTATTTTGGTATTAAATTACAGTACTATCTATCTAGCTATCTATTAAAAAACAGCAGCACACTACTGCTATTTCCCCTGAAAAGCTTGAAAGAAACAGTGCAGATGGTTCTGGACAGCAACTACTGTCTTTCTGGGAGAAACAGATGGATAGAATCCCCTACCCCTTTTTAAAAACTTTGTGGAAGCAAGTCATTTCCCCCCCACTTGGCATATAAGTAAGCCAGAGAACAGTGTAGTTTAATACCCACTGACCTATCTCTGAACAGATGTACAATTTACACATGTTGGAAGAAATGTGATGGTTAATGTAATACCACACTATTGGAGAATTCCCCGATTCCATTAATACTCTGCTAAAGCATAGTATTTGGTTTAGGGTGGAGAGTTCAGGTCCCTGAGAATCTCAGCTGGAAAAGAAAAGAGTGAAGCTAGGTGTAATACCTACCTTGACTTGGTTATACATGCACTAACTAGTTTTGAACTGGACTACTGGCTTACACTTTGTGGGGTATACTTTTGCAGATGGTTAAAAAAAAGTCAGCTCATACAAGAAGTACATCCAGGCAGACAGATGTTGTAGAGGGCGAATATGTAACACCAATTTTGCACTGCCTGTCAGTGCATCCCCAAGTCCAACTTTAAAAAGCTGAAGCCAAACTCTCAAAAATCTTAGCAGCTTGAGATCAAATTACAGTATCTAATAAACCTACCTTCACTCAAATGACCATAACGATTCAATGAGATCAAGTTTGGAGACACTGCTTCTATGCTGCTTTGTCAAGGCATGGTCCTGAAATGTGTATCTGTTTTCTCCAACTATCCCAGCTGAAGAGATAGATGGTCAAGAGGTACAGTGCCCTTCCTGTTGACTTGTTCTTTTTAGGGAGTCTCATCTGATATCTGCTGTCATCTTTATACTGGGCAATGACTCCCACACCACAAGATAAAAGATTATAAAATAACGATTTCACTTAAGCATAGGGAATTTGTGTCCCGTCAGGTGTTGCAGAACACTAGCTCCCATTTGTCCCAGCTATTGTGGGACAGTGGTCACACATGATGCAAATTATTCTCAATTTGTACTGATTTTGTGCTGCATTTGTTTGCTTTGGTCCAGTGGTTAGTTCTTTGTAGTTATTTATAATTCAGTTTTGTGTGTATCCCCTAAACATTTTTTATTTCTAGGACAGGATATACATTTATTAATATGAATGAGTATATAAAGGTGTTGAAAATAACTTGCATCTTAGTGGAGGTATGATTTGAAAGGGATAATGACTAGTAGTCACTAATAGACAAATTCATGGAGGATAAGACTAATTCCTCTTTAAAACCATTTAAGTTGGTGGACATCACCAGCTGTTGAGGCCCTCTTCCATCTGAGATAAGATTCTTACCAGTTAGAAAAAGACCTTCTTTGACTTTGGTATCCCAGTTCACAATGAGGAGTAACTGGTGGCAATGTATGTTGCATTTCAAGCACTAGTTTAAAGCTTACTATTATTATTATTAATATTATTGTTATTTTGTTGTTTCAGACAATGTAAATATTATTGTTGTGCATTGTATCTGCTACTTGTTTACTTATTGTATTTTTAACCTACATTTATATTCATAAATTTTGGAAACTGACCTGGAATCTATCCTTCTATGTGGCGAGTTGTAAATGAATGTTTAATTGCTTTACGATAAACAAGTAAAGTAAAAAAGCTTGGTCAGAATTTAAAAAAACATGAATTTACCACAAGGGTAACACACTGGCTTCAGACTCCAACAGCCCTTGGGTGAAACACTTTCTCTCAAACAGGAAGGAGTATGAAAGTAGTAAGAAATGGGATAATGAAGATGGGTTCAAACTGTTATTCTGCCTGAGGCAGAGAAGTAAATGCCCTCCCTGCCCTGTCTGAATCAAGTTACACACAGCAATTACCTAGAGCCAGCCATGTTATTTAGGTGCATAAAGCGGAATATCCCACAAGCACTCTCCTATTCCCTGACAATAAAGATACAATACAATAGCACCCCCATATCCACTGATTCGCCATCCACTGATTCAGTTATCTGTAGTTGGCAATGGCAAAGGGTGGATGGGGAAGGGAAGGGAAGGGAGGGGAGGAGGAGAGCTCACCTCCCTTCTCCCAACCCCATGGGGGTTCTGGCAGCAGTGGTGGCCAGGGCCACAAGCAGGAGAATTACCACTGCCTCCTCAATTGCTCTTGCTGCTGCTGCCAGGCACCACGAGGAGGGAGGCACGGGGTGGAGGATGCCTTGTCTTTCTCCTTCACCTTCTTTGCCACTGCCGCCTGGCAGGAGCTGAAGCCGATCTGGGATGGCAAGAGCAGAAGCTGCACAGGGCTGGCTGGGCGATGGACGGACAGACGGAGGGACTCCAGGCGGATGGCTGAGTGCTTGGGGCGGATCCATGGTGGAAGCGGAGTGGCACCAGCAGCCAAGCAGAGCCCAGGAGGTGTCATGCTCGGCCTGGCTGGTTCCGGGAGCCACAGAGGGAGACAGAGTGCGGGCAGCTTGAGAGGGCGGGCAGCTCGAGGGGACAGCCAAGGAAGGAGGGAGGGAGAGCAGTTCTCCTTGCATGTAAGGCAGGCCTTGAAGGGTTACACGTCTCTCTCCTGTGGGCCCTCAAGACTCGCCCACCCAGACCCAGCCCGCCACAAGCCGCAGGCGAACTGGAGGAGCCCCACTCCTTCTGCCTTCCTCTTCCTACTTGCCTGCCTCCCTCCTTCCCTTCCTCCTCCTCCATGGCATTCACTATTATCCACAGATTTCAGTATCTGCAGGGGACCCTGGAATGGATACGGGGGTTCTACTGTACTAACAACTTAAGTAACAAGAATTCTGCTTCCTGAGGATAATCCCATGGATGCTACTCTGAGCTCCTTGGAGGAATGCCAAGCATTGTTTCTAATTTCTTGCCATTTACCTTTTTGAAGATTACATGAATGAAAAAAGAACAGATTCATCAAGTGGTCATCTGTGAATTCACATAAATAAGGGTTCCAACTCTATGATCCTATGATTCTACAAATCTGCATCTGCACAGTGCATCATTCTGAATCTTCTAGAGCAGTGGTTCTTAACCTGGCGTCCACGGACCCCCAGGGGGCCACAATGTCCTCACACAGGGTCCGTAAAGGTTTGAAAGTTGCTTGCCCACCTTCTCTCTGCAGTGGAATGGCCATTTGACAGGAGCCAAGGCAGAAGCTGGCTGGCTGGCTTGTTCTGCATATTGCCATTATTATTATTATCAGGTATTATTATGGTTTTAAATCTTGAGTTAAGTCTTGTGGGTCCACAGCAACCTTTACTTTACCAGGGGGTCCCTAGCAAAGTAAAGGTTGAAAGCCATTATCATTATATTATTATTATTATTATTATTATTATTATCCTTTATTTCTATAGCACCATCAATGTACATGGTGCTTTACAAGAAAAAGAACAACAAAACATTTCCTTGCCCTTGAGCTTACAATCTAATGAAGACATGATACAAAAGGAAGGGGGATGGCAGTAGCAGAAGGGATTAAGTCTAGCATTTTCTTCAAGATGGAGTTGTGCCTGCCTTAGCTTCTCTCCTTTTGCAGCCAGGGCAATGGCAGTTAGGATGGAGGGAGGCCTGTTCTGCTTCTGGGCTGAGGCAAGATGGAGCTCTGCCTGACTTCCCTTCTCTCCCTCCTTGGCCAGAGCAATGGCAGTTGGGATGGAGGGAGGGCCATTCACTGTTCTAGAGCTCTTATGTAAGTGTTTTGGTGGTAGCCACGCCACTCCCCATGCACCCTAATAGTGCTCTTCCTGCCTAAGCCCTCAGTTCCCTGGATGCTGAAGCAGCAGCCAAGGATCTAAGGAGAGGCAGAACATGACAGGGGAGGATGGGTGGGGTTGTGTGATCTCACAGATGACCACTTGAAGATCCATAGTCACAGGTAAGCAACCTGTTCTTCTTCTTCATGGTCCTTGTGACTCACATAAATAGGAGACTAGCAAGCTATTAACCATAGGAGGAGGGAGTGTTATGCCACATAAGAGAAAAGCACAGCCCTCCCAAATGCAGTTTCTGCTTGGGACCTTCAATGCCACCACCATCACCCTGGTTGAGTGAGTACTCACTTGGACAGGAAGTTTATTGCTGACAAGTTCATAGGCCAGGCAAATAGTTGCTGCAACCCATTTGGAGAGTCGTTGGGGTAAAACAGGAAGTCCTTTTCTGTTGGACAAGAAGCACACAAAAAGCCTCTGTGGTTTTCAGAAAGAAGCTTGTGTGTTCGATGTAAAAGGCCAGTGCTCTACATGTGTCCAAGCAGTGAAGAGAATGCTCCAAATCAGATGTAAGGATCTGCATGAAAGCAGAGAGCGCAACATCTTGGTTTAAATGGAAAGTTAACATCACCTTTGGGAGGAAATAAATGTCTGGCCTAAGAACAACCCTGTCCTTGTTGAAATGCAAGTAAGGTTGGTCACCCCTAAGGGCACAAAGCTCTCCCACTGTTCTAGCAGAGGTGACAGCAACCAAAGATGTAGTTTTCCAGGTAAGTAACCTGATATTGCAGGAAACCATAGGTTCAAATGGCTTCCAAGAATGCTGGGAGAGAACTAACTGCAGATTCCACTGAGCAGTAGGTCCCATCACCAGTGGGTGTAATTTTTTGTACCCTTTTAGGAACTTTTTCACTAAAAGGTCCAGGAAACAAGAAAGCTTGTCAAGGCGTTGAAAATGCCACAAGATCACTGACAAATAGCACTTAATGGATGACAAAGACAAGCCCTTGAAAATCAAGGATGTGCATAGTTTGTGCTTCGCCCAGATTGACATGTGCAGACTGCAGGAACTTAGTCCGTTTGTGAGAATAAGAATGTTGTGTAGACAGCTTGTGGGCAGCCTTGATCCCATGCCTGACTGAGTCAGACAATGATGTTATAAGCAAATATACTAGGTAGTGAGTTGGAGAGTTTGTAGGTCAGGATGCCTCGACTTGCCCTTGTGGATGATGAGGAGATCTGGATGGAGCAGCAACTTCTGGTACTTACCTCCAGAGACATGAATCAGAGAAGCAAACCAAGGTTGCCTGGGTCACCATAGCGTGATAAGAATGTGTTTGGCCCCATTCTCGTTACTCTTGGCACCCTTGTGATGAGAGGAAACAAAGGAAATGCATATACCATGAGACCTGTCCAAATGATCAGCAATATATTACCTAGGGACACCTGTTGTCTGCAGTATGGAGCAGAAGATCTTGCACTGCTTGTTCAGAGGAGATAGGAACAGATCTACAGCAGGTGCACCCCAGTCCTTGAAGTTCTTTTGGAGAATGCCCGTGTGTAGATTCCATTTGTGACAGGACACAGGCATTCAACTCAGGGTATCTGTCAGGACACTTTGCTCTCTGGAAAGGTGAATTGCTGAGAGTCAAATTCTCCTTGGGCTACCCCAGTTCCACGGCTGTGAGGCACAACAGGGTGTCTGATCGTGTGCCTCCTTGCTTGTTCAGGTAGTATACCACTGTGGTGTTGTCAGACACTACCTGAACAGCTCTGTCACACAGCATGGTCTTGAAGGCCTTGAAGTGCACTGATGTGTAATAAGCACTCTTCTGTCTGTCAGGCCTTCCAAATGCTTCCCCCAGCTGTCCAGGGACATGTCTGTGGCGATCACTACTGATGGCTGATGAGGGAGAAATGGCATGCCTGCCTGTACATTCCGATGGTCCATCCACCAACTCAGCGAGCAATCATGCCGCAAGGAATTATCAACACCTTCCTCTGGGACTTGATGAGAGGACTGACGTTTGTGAGGAACCACACTTGCAAAGGCCTCATCTTTAGCCTCGCATAAGGTGTCATTACAGTTATCAAGGCCATGAGGCCCAGAAGCACCTGGACATCTCAGTTGAAAATCCTTCTAGTGAGCAGGCACCTGAGTATCATTTGTTGAAAGAATTTGGTTTCTGCTGTCAGGAAGAAAGGCAACTTGGGCCCAAGAATCCAACAGGGCTCCTATAAACCTCACCTGTTAGGATGCTTCCAGGTGAGATTTCTCATGGTTCACCACAAGACCCAGAGTACTCAGGAGCTGAAGTGTGAAACTAATGTTCATAAGCTGCTGCTCATGAATGTGAATGACTAACAACCAATCATCAATATAGGGAAAGAGGACCACACCCTGTTGTTGAAGCCAAGCAGCAACCACCACCATGTACTTGTAAGACACATAGAGCAGTGCATAAGCAGAAAGTCTTTCTTCCCACAGCAAAACACAGGAATCTTCTATGAGATGGCCAGATCATGATATGGAAATAAGCATCCTCTAAGTCCAGAGTGGCAAACCAATTGCCCTTCTGCATCAGGGGAAGAATAGTGTTGTGTGGAACCACCTTGAAACATCTGGGCTAGATGTAGAAATTGACACCTCAGAGATACAGAATGGGTCACATTCGACCCTCCTTTTTGGACACTATGAAATAATGGGAGGGGGAAAAAACAAAGACTCTGTGGCTCTTTTGAGGAGCAAGTTGTTCACCTCCTCTTTGAGAGTGGGCAAGGAAGGAGTAATGTGAAAAACACCCGTAGGTGGAATCTTCCAGAATTCTATGGCATATTCCTTTTGATGATAGCAAGAACCCACGAATCTGAGGTGATGGAGGCCCAAGCATGATGGAACTTGCTGAGCCTGTTGACAAAAGATGGAATAGTGGCTGAGATAGTGGTGTTGGCGCACATGTAGAGAACAGGGTAGACAGTCTGGAAAAAGTAAAAGACATCACCTATTAGTCTTAATACCATTTCTTAAACTGACCAGGCTTATATCTAGTTGCAGATAAAACTTTATGAGACACAATCAACTGGAGAGGAGTCTGTTTCTGCTGACAGCCAATAAGTGGTCTGTAGGCTCCTCTGTTCCCCACAGAGAATCTGTGGAACTGCAATCTAGACACTTAGGATTGTAGCTGAAACACAAACTTCTTTGCCATAGGCCTCATTTTGTGCATGTACTCTAACTTCTCATTGGTGGCAGAATTAAACAGACCCACTTCACCAAATGGTAAACCTTCTATCATCACCCATGCTTGCTGGGACAGGCCTGAAGATCTTAACCAAGCATGCAGTGAAGTGCTTCAGCTCCCGCAAAGGCCTTACCACTACAGTCTGCTACATGGCAAGCAGTTGTAATCTGTTGTGAGACCAAGCAGTGCATTTCAGCCTGAAGCATGGCTGTAACCCATCTCGCCTGCTCAGGAAGTCATTCAAGGAAGAAAAAAATCTTGTCCCATAAAAACTGTTGGTATACCCCCATGCAGGCACCGTAGTTAGCAGTACAAAAGATGAGGGCTGATGAGGGACCTAGAATGAGGATGGGGGAGACCTTGCTGAATGAGACTATGTGAGAAAGGGATCTAGGAGTCCTAGTAGACCACAAGTTGAACATGAGTCAACAATGTGATGTGGCAGCTAAAAAGGTCAATGCGATTTTGGGCAGCATCAATAGAAGTATAGTGTCTAGATCAAGGGAAGTGATAGTGCCACTCTATTCTGCCTTGGTCAGACCTCACCTAGAATACTGTGTCCAGTTCTGAGCACCACAATTCAAAAAAGATATTGACAAATTGGAGCATGTCCAGAGAAGGGCAACTAAAATGGTGAAAGGTCTGGAAGCCAGGCCTTATGAGGAAAGACTTAGGGAGCTGCGTATATTTAGCCTGGAAAAAAGATGGTTAAGGGGTGATATGATAGCCCTGTTTAAGTATTTGAAGGAGTGTCACATTGAGGATGGAGCAGGCTTGTTTTCTGTTGCTCCAGAGACTGTAACACGGAACAATGGATGCAAGGTAGAACAGAGATTCCACCTCAACATTAGGAGGAACTTTTTGACAGTAAGAGCTGTTTGGCAGTGGAACACACTCCCTCGGAGCGTGGTGGGGTCTCCTTCCTTGGAAGTCTTTAAACAGAGGCTGGATGGCCATCTGTCGGGGATGCTTTGATCATGATTTCCTGCGTGGCAGGTGGTTGGACTGGATGCCCTCGTGGTCTCTTCCAACTCTACAATTCTATGATTCTATGATTCTAAGTGGAATAAAACTCTCACTCCATGGCATCTAGCTTCTTTCCTTCTTTATCTGCTGGGGTGGAATGCAGATTCTGCAATGTTCTGAATTGTGCTGCACCCACAATTGTGGAATTTGGCTTGGGGTGTTGTGAAAGCCATTCAGACCTAGCCTCCACAAAATTATACAAAACCTCAATCTTTTTTTTTTATGTTGATGGAATCTAGGAAGGAGTTACCCATGATTTTTGGGAACCTGTAGGAGGTAAGACAGAACCAAGAGAGAGGCAGAAGATGAAGCCTGGCTCTGCCTCTGCTACTACTCTGAGTTCTTTGGGTTCTGATTGCTGAATTTGCAAATTGAGTGACATAAGTAACATTTGGTCCACAAAGGACCTCACATCATCGGTTGGGGACACTAGCTCACACTCTGCCACAAGAGCAGCTGGAGATACTTCCACAGGTTCTACCAACAATTCCAGCATCTGGATTGTCATCTGAACCCTGGCTTAAGATGGATCAAGAAGGAGGAACCTTGAAAGAAGTTGAGGGACCAGCATGGATGGCACTGAAAAAGGTGCTGTGCAACAGGGGACAGTGAGAGAACCCAGGGAGCCAATGCAGAACGACGTGGAGATTGCACCCAGTCTGCAGGGTGAGCTACTTGTGGGGACCTAGAATGAGGAGCTGCCAAAACTGCTTATCACCTGTTCACAGCTTGTGCTGTAGGCAGCAGCGATGACAACAGTGATGATCAAGTATTCTTCCATGCCTGCTGGTTTTACAGAAAGTAGTAGATAAGATTAAATAGCTACTAACATTAATTTTTTAAAAGTTGTTGGTATGCATAAGTAGGTTGGTAGAGGCACTATCACAATTATAAACTCTATTACATGCAAACCCTTGTTAACAAAGGTCCCGTCTATATGGGGGGCGGGGCAGGGAGGATACGAACGTGTCTGAAAAAGCAGGCATTCACAACGATGCAACCTGTCTAAATGGTCAAAAGAGCCCCCTAAACTCCACATGATCCTCTAGCCAAGATGGCAGCCGCAAGTGATTTACTTGTGATTTTAAATCTGCCACCACCATTAAAAAAAAATGTTTCCCATGGTATGCACATGCGATAGTTCGTATAGACTTACCGGACCATTGCTTAACCAAAAATCCAATATGGCAGCAGCAGGCGCTTTCCCGCTTTGCTAGCCCTGCCCCCGTGCTCATCCAGCCAATCAGATTGTGCCTATTCGTATCTGCATGAATGCAATCATCCAAACAATCACACTTTTTCATGTCATACAAAGCTTTTTTAAAAATCCGGATGAAGCCCCTGGACGCTAGCCACATAGACTTTGCGGTGGATTTTGCTGCCCCCTTTCCTAATGACATGTATTTGTGTAAATGCCTGTATGAACGGACCACCTTCCTATTCACATGCTCCTTTTATTATTTTTACTATATAGACAAGCCCAAAGCCTCTGATAGTGAAGCTTCATTTTATAAAGGCTTTTTATGCCTGTCCAGCCCCCTTTTTCCTTACTCTAATTGGACACTTTTTTTTTTTTTAGCAACATTAGCATTGGGAAGATGGTGAAGGAGGACTGGAGGAAAACAGGTCCTTCTGTGTCAGGTTGCAGCAGCATGTCTGCAGTAAACAATACAATGAAAACTTGAGCTGGGAGAAGCTTGTGCTACTCTAGGCGATATTATTGTAATCAAATATGACTGCCTATAATAAGCCAGATAAACAGCAAGTGTCTCCAGAATCCCCTTATTCAGCATGGGTGGACTGCAAAACAATGACAATAAGCCTGTTTCACCAGCTACCGCTGCATGTTAAAAAATAATAATCTGAAGACAAGAGAATTAAAGGAGTGTGGTATCAGATTCCTAATCCCACTGTGTGCTTATAAATGCAAAAACCTAAGTAACTAATGTAAATTAGGTAATAAACACTGATTGCTTCACTTCATTTTAGCCCCAAAGGACACACGCTTCTTAAAGAGAGGCCCTAAACACCAAAGGGCGAGTGCAGCCTACACCACCAATGTTAAGCTTAGCCAAATCACAGTCCCAAATCCATCCAGAAATCCAAAGCAGGTCAAACCAAAGAAAGACAAGCCAAAATGCCAAATCCAAAGCGAAATCTGATAAACAAAGTAAGACAAAAGCCAAAGTCCAAGCCAGACAAAAATACCAAGATCAAAAGAACGTTCCTGTCAATGCTGCAGTGGATGAAAATGAATGGAGTGTTTAGATGGGAACCATTCTGGATAGGCACATGGGGAGCGGGCTGGGGTACTGCCAAAATGCATCTAGTATAGCTCTAGAAGATTACAAAAGATGCACTGGCATTTGTGTGAATCACAGACCACGAAGAAGAAAGAAATATAATCCCCAGATGTATTTCAGAAGAAGCTGTCAAGTGGTTTCTAGAAGTCGAAGGCTTTCACGGACGGACAGCATAGTTTATTCTTGACGTTTTGCCTGCATCTGTGGCTGGCATCTTCAGAGAATGGTGGCGTGTGGAATTTATATACTCCGAGTCCCTGTTGAAGAGGATTAGCATGTAAATTTGTATATTCAGTTGTTGGATGTTCAGTTCTTAGGGTGGGATATGTGAGAGGGATTAGTGTTTATTTAGCTCATGGTCCATTGTCTGCTGGGAAGCCCCCTGTCCCTCGGTGAGGTTCATTTGCATGTGTTGAGTTTTTATTTTGGTGTTTTTCAGGACTGGTAGCCAAACTTTGTTTACTTTTAGGGTTTCCTCTTTCCTATTGAAGTTGTCCAGGTGTTTGTGGATTTCAATAGCTTCCCTATGCATTCTGACCAGATTTTTGTTGGCCTGGTCCAGAATGTCGGTGTTTTCAAATAGCATTTTGTGACAATGTCACCAGGGATGTAACTCTTTACTTCATGCTTATATGCAAGAATTAAAGAATGTATGGAAGGATGAAAAATAAGAAGTTTTCTCCCTACTGGGTGAGTTTACATGTGTTTTTGCACACTTTTTATTATTTTTGTGCATTTCAGGACTTTGGGGAGGGTCATGTGTTTTTTGTTCAAAACCTTGTTTTTTGCTTTTGCACAGAATTTTTATTTAAAATATTTCCCCCCCAAAAAAACTCCTTGGTAGATTTTTTATTAAAAAAAAAAATCCTGCTATGGAAGAAAAATCTTACAATAGATGACCTTGACACATCAAGACACCCTTTTTTCATTAAGGATAGGAATCTGGATAACATTCTTTGCAACCCTTCCTACAGCTCCTCACTAAAACTACTCTGTATGTTGTCAACAAACTATAATCCAACCTAGGCACTGATATTTTCCCATGTCAGGTATTTCCCTTTGATCTCACTGTATTTTTTTTAATCTCTACATTTGTGCATGCATGCATACAAACTTAGAATAACATTGTGGTCCTGCTGAAGTAGAACAGACCCCATTCCATAAAATATTTTGCAAAATAAGTTGGTTAGTTTTTGAACATAGCACAAATATGTTTGCAGTTATCAATCATATACAGTTGTCCCTTCACATTAATGGATTTGGCATTCACAGATTTAAGTATTCACGGCTTGGAAATATTCTTTAAAAAATAATAATCAAACCTAAAAAGCAAACCTTGATTTTGCCATCTTATATAAGGGACACCATTTTGCTATGCCATTGCATATAATGGGCCTTGAGTATTCACGGATTTGGGTATTCAGAGGGGGGTCCTGGAACCAAACCCCAGCGAATGTCAAGGGACAACTGTATATCATTTTTAATGTGCAGAATGTTTGGGTTTTTTTAGTTGTTCCTAGGTTATGTCTTTGTAAAGGCATAGAGCAGGTAGATAAACATCAAAATTCAACATTTCCATAAATAAATACTCATTAAGCCAGTATAATATTGTATAAACCTGTAGAATAAACCACAGCATCTTTGGAGTTTGGGAGCAGCCAATAAAACCACTAGCTAGATGAAGGGACAATAAAAAATAAAAATAAAACCGCACATTAATGGAACTGATTTGTGCAAGATGTGTTGATGTTCACTAGCCTAGAAAGCTTTGAAATGTGCTTGTTGCTTATTGACAGTGTAGTCCGCCCACTCACTCATTTTGTTTCACACAGAAGCCTGAAAAGCTGTATATGGAGGCAAGCTGCTTCCTATCGCTAAGCTGAGAGATGACCTGTTTGGAGCTGGCTGGTTCCAAAGGCAGATTCCTTTGAGATATATTGGGGAGGCACCATAACTCAAAGACAGAGTACAGTACAGCCATATCCATAGATTTGGTATTCACAGATTTAAGTATTCACAGCTTGAAAATATTCTTTTAAAAAATAATAATCCAAAAAGAAAACCTTGATTTTGCCATCTTATATAAGGGACACCATTTTGCTATGTAATTGCATATAATGGGACTTGAGTATTCACGGATTTCGGTATCCACGGTGGGTGGGGTGGGGTCCTGGAACCAACTGCACACGTTTTCAACGGAGAAGGGCCCAAGTTGAACCACAGATATCTCCCTTTAATAAAATGTTAACAGGGGACAGGAAAGACTTCTGATGAGAAACTAGTAAGCCATTACCACTCAGGCAAAGCTGGTTTCATCTCATCTTCTTATGAGAAAGTATCTTCTTATGTTCTGTTAGTATGACACCTACCATTACTCACTGGAGTGTTCATCAGGAACAACTTGAAACACTAAAATCTATGTATCTATTTATCTGAATTGAATATTTCCATAATAGAACTTTTCACAGTAACAGTTCCTGAAATATGCATAAATGTTATTTAAGTGCAGCAGGTATCTTTGCAGCCAGTATCTTTGTTGCTGAAAGTCTGAGAACTTAGATACCATCTTTTGCAAACTGAAATCAGAACAGGCTTCCCTGCACATTTGCATATTGCTATCCAGAATCCTTTTCAATCTCACACCAGAAGTGGTTTCTGCTGTTTCCTAAAAGACATTTCATGAAAACAATTGAGATGAGCATTAAGATATTAGAGCTGTAAGACTATGAAAATCACTTAAACCAGGACCTTTTTCTATAGCAGAATTATCTCCATTTTAAGGGCTATTCACAAGTTACACAGTTATAAACCTTTTCCACCATGCATGCAGGGAGTGCATATTTAACCTCAGTTACCTAACAAGAGAAATAGTCTATCTTCATTATTTTTGTCACAAATTGTGACATGTATAAACTTGATATACTGTACATATACATATTCGTTCATATGCACATACACATTCTCAGGCACCTATTGTCACATTCAAATGTTGCCTTCACTTTAAATAAAGATCATGGCTTCACTGAACCATGAAACATACTGTATGACATTGGGCCAGTGATTCTGTGTCTCAGCTTGAGCTATCTTGCAGGAATGGTGCTCTGAGAATGCAGGACAGATGCCACAAGCCCTTTGGAGGTAAATAGATATAACAAATATTAAAATAAATCAGGTCAAGACAATTTGTGGCCATCCAGACAATGTGGGATTTCAACTCTCATCAGCCTTAGATAACACAGGAAGTACTGAGGGATCCAAAACCCAGAGGGCCACAACTTGCTCTAAACAGCCACACCCCAACCCCAACCTAGCTGTAAACCTAAAATTATAAGGCTTAAAGATTCCATAAGCCGCACCTACAGTTAGGACTGCAAAGCAGACTCTGGTGTGATGAAAGATTCAGCAAATTAAGCTGTCTGTATAATTGCTTTATTTCCATGTCAACAAAGCTTATCTGTTAAATACTTGCTTGCATCTAAAATGTATAATGATCACAAGCTGAAGCTGGGATTTATTTTTTATTTTATTTTTGTCCCAGTGCATGTCACTTTACTCGCTGACAGGGAATGGCATTAGCCATTTTGAGGCATATTCCCCACCTGGAAAATGCTTCTGGAATTCTTTGCTATCCTGTTTGGTTTAACTACCCTAAATAATTTAGTGTCATCAGAAATCTGGCCATCACACCATTCCAGGAGACCTGCTGGTCTTGGGTGTCCTGTTGCAGAGACAGCTGGAGAGGACGTTTATGTGTTATCAGGGGTATGTGTCCGAATGTACCCCGAGGAGAATGCTGTCCACACTGGATGGAGATGGTTGATCCGGAAACCCAGGTATCTCTGCAGTCGTCTGGTATTACAATGACCTGACCTTGTTATGGGGACGGGACTGAGCAACCTGGCAGTATCAGAGTAGCCTGGTCTCATTGTGGGGACGGGACTGAGTGGCCAAACGGTATCGGATGTGTCTGCAGGACTGGTCAGGGAGTTGAGTGCGATTTTGACCTTTTAGCAGCCGACGGGTCTGAAGCCTCGGTACCGGGGCGTTTCTTAGCCTTTTTGTCAGTTTTAGAAGGCAGGTCTGCATGGACAAGATGGAATGGCCCTTGCAGACAGACTTGGACACGGTGTCGAGGGGCTGGTTCCGGGCAGCCAAGTCCACAGCTTGAAGAGACTGGTCACAGAGATGGGTGCGGAGTCTAGAAAGGCAATTTTTACATGCTTGGTGGGTGAAGCCCTGGTAGATGGAGCAAGCGGAAGGTTTATGGCCCTCGGCCAAGCAGTACAGAGGTTGTGGGCATCTGATTGGGATATTTTCCCACCACACGAAGGGCAAGGCTTAAACAAGGCTGCAGAGACCATGCAAGGCCTAAACTCACATGTACTAAGTTCAAAGGTTGGTCCAAGGAGGTCGTCAGAAAATGCTACCGGTTCAGTCAGCTGTAGAAGGGATGTCCAGAAGAATGGTAAAGAAAAAAAAAACAGTCCAAAGTCGATGTCAAAAAATCCAAGGAAGCTAGCTACTCAACTGAGTTCCATGTGATCTGAGCAATGGACAAAAAGGAACTGAGGGGAGTAGCTTTCCAGCACTATATACAGATTGCCCTGGGAGGATGGAGCTACTGCCAGAAAGCTACTCAGCTTGTTAACACCCCATACTTGATCTGCACATGCGCGAAGATCTCCCGTATGTAAGAGGCAGAGAGACCACAAAGAACTGTTAAATACCTGCTTGAACCTAAAATGCATATAATATTACGAGGAGCTGAAGCTGGGATTTTTAATTTTATTTTTTTGTCCCAGTGCATGTTACTTTACTTGCTCACAGGGAATGCTATTAGCCATTTTGAGGCATACTCCCCGACTGGAGAAATGCTTCTGGAATTCTTTGCTATCCTGTTTGGTTTAACTACCCTAAATAGTTTGATGTCATCAGAATTCCGGCCATCACACCCTCATTCCAGTTTATCTACAAACAAGATTAAAAGCACTGGTCTTAGCACAGATCCCTCAGGCACCAACACCCCTTCACTGTGAGAACTATCCTTTAGTTTCTCCTGTTTCCTGTTGTTTTATCAGTCTCCTATCCATAAGATAACCTCTGCTCTTATCTCATGACTGACTGCTAGGTTTGCTCAGGAGCCTTTGACTGACTTGATTAAAAGCCTTAGGAAAGTCCAAGTAAACAACATCTACCTTTGTAGAAGCCATGTTGATTCTTCCTTATGGAGACTTGGCCTATGTTGGATCATTCTGTCTTTGCTGTCCACCAGAATAGGCATTAAACTAACTAGCCTATTATTTCTTTGAAACCCCTTTTTAAAATTTGCACTATATAGGCCACTTCCCAGCCCTCTGGCACTGAGTCTAATTTGAAAGAAATATAGGAAGCAGCCTTATATTGAGTCAGGTCATTGGTCCACCTAGCCCAGTACTGTCAAATCTGACTAGCTGCAGCTCTCCAGGGTTTCAAATAGGTTCCTCCCTCACCCTACATGGAGGTCCCTGGCTGTACATCCAACTATTAAAGCTAGCCCCAACCCTGCTTTAGATTGATCATGTTCAGAGTGATGTGGTAGTACCAGTATTTTCATTACATAGAATCATAGAATCATAGAATTGTAGAGTTGGAAGAGACCACAAGGGCCAAACCCTAACATGTATAAAATCTAGGTACAGTGATTTATTTTCAATTTGTTAACAAGGTCTGTAATTTCACCTCAGCACCAGTTGGCTCAGTTCCTCAGACCCCCCTCCTAAGAAATGTTCAAACATATGCACTGCCCTATATCGTCTGCAGTGAAAAACAAAATACTGTTGTACATTTGCCTTGCAATTACTTTATCTTCCAAGTGTTGAGTGATAAATGCACTCTACACCAGTATTTTGTGGTGTAAAGAAATTCTTTCAGATCAGCTTGACATCATTCAGCTGATGCACAAGTGTTCATGCATCTTCTTTATACCATTTCAATGTAACTTCTAAAACAGGAATGCATGTAATGCACTGGAATGTGCAAGGTGTACATTCAATTTGAATTCACAAATGTCACCCACCCACCCACCCAAAAATTGTGCGATCTCATGGGGGCAGAAAAATCTTCCTAACACAATGCCCAAAACCAATGTACCAGCTTAGAAGTGATTTAAAAACACTATTGTCTTAAGCATTGTACTACTCCTGCTTCTTCTGGGGAAGCTAAAGAATGAGTTGTTTACTTTAGAAATACATTCAAGTACCAGCCATTGCAAAATTTCCAAGGGGCAGCAAAAAAATAAATTGTGAGACCTTAAAGACTAAAATGTTTTATCTTTTGAGGTACTAAAGGCCTTTTTTAAAAAAGAAATCAGCTGTTACAAGGATTGTGGATGGCATTTTAGGTAATTTAGTATACTGAATAAATCCTAAAATAAAAGGATTTAGTAGGCTATGATGTGTTTAAATCTGGGCCAATGGTTACCAGCTTAACTCAGGAAACTTTAGTGTCTTAATCCCAGGTTCCAGTAATGAAACATGTGAACTAAAGGATGAATGCCTTTGAGCATATGCAAAAGGCTTTTCTCACGAGGCCATAAAGTGAAGCAGGGCTTCCAAAAAAAATTGATCTCTATAGGTATTTGTAAAATTAAAATGCCACCTGCATTTTCTACCACCACCGAGCAACTTGCAGATTAATGCAATACAATGCATTAACATGTTAAGTCCTTTAAAAAATTCAAGTTTCCTACAAAATTAGTAGTTCCAGAGAAGTATGTGGCTTTAAACAATTAAGTACCACCTTTCAGCTTTTGACCGAGCAGAAAAAAGTATTTCATTTTTCATACTTATACATTTGTCAGTAGGTGCTAAAATGGAGCTTATCTGTAAAGTTCTTTCAATATAGTCTCTTTCTTCCAATGTAAGATATTTATACTACAGGTCAGGCTTACAAAGCAACTTGAGACAGGCATGAAAGAGGTCCTTCTTTGCTGTGAACGATGATCCTTCAGATCTCTGCTTACTACAATTCTGGCAGTTGATGTTCTATCCAGTACATATGCAGTGTTGAGGGTATTCAGATCACTCTTTGACATACAATAAAAGCATCCAGTTCTATAACTCTCAAGATTAAGAAAATGAAGCTGTGGGGGGGGGGACATAAAGGCTTTTGGGGTTTTCTAATTCATGCATTAGTAGGCACTTAATTCAGGTAGGAATCATAGAATTGGAAGAGATTTCGAGGGCAATCCAATCTAACTCCCTGCCATGCAGGAATACACAATCAAATCATTCCCAACAGATAGCCATCCAGCCTCTGTTTGAAAACCTCCAAAGGAAACTCCATCACACTATGAGGCAGTGTATTCCACTTCCAAACTGCTTGCTGTCAGGAAGTTCTTCCTAATGTTTAGGTGGAATCTCTTTTCCTGTAATTTGAACCCATTGCCCTAGTCTCTGGAGCAGCAGAAAACAAGCTTGCTCCATCCGCAGTATGACATCCCTTCAAATGTTTAAACATGGCTATCATGTCACCTCTCAACCTTCTCTTCTCCAGACTAAACATGTCCACCTCCCTAAGCCACTCTTCATAGGGCATGGCTTCCAGACCTCCCACCATCCTGGTCACCTACCTCTGGACACGTTCCAGCTTCTCAATATCCTTCCTGAATTGTGGTGCCCAGAACTGGACACAGTATTCCAGGTGGTCTGACCAAAGCAGAATAGAGTGGCACTATTACTTCCCTTGATCTAGACACTATACTCCTATTAATGCAACCTAGAATTGCATTGGCTTTTTTAGCTGCTGCATCACACTGCTGATTCATGTTCAGCTTGTGGTCCACTAAGACTCCTGGGTCCTTTTCACATGTACTGCTCTCAAGCCATGCGTCATCCATCCTATTTCTGTGGATTTCATTTTTACTACCCAAGTGTAGTACCCTAAATTTCTCCTTGTTGAAATTCATTTTGTTCATTTTGGCCCAACTTTCTAATCTGTTCAGGTCATTTTGGATTCTGATCCTGTCCTCTGGGATATTAGCTACCCCCTCCTAATATTATAACAACAACAACAACTATTATTATTATTATTATTATTATTATTATTATTATTTATATCCTGCCCCTCTACAAAATGCAATCGGGGCGGCTTACAACATTAAAATCTACATACAACCCCTCCATCCCACCCACCCCTTAAAATACAATCAAATAATTAAACATTTAAAACACAATAAATACTAAAAATACTAAAAGCAACACAATAAAAAGCTGGATGGGAATTTGGTATCATCTGCAAACTTGATAAGCACCCTCTATTCCCTCATCCAAGTCATTGATAAAGAGGTTGAATAGCACTGGGCCCAGGACAGAACCCTGTGGCACCCCACTGGTCACTTCTCGCCAGGATGAAGAGGAGCCATTGGTGACTACCCTTTGGGTTCAGTCAGTCAACCAATTACAAATCCACCTAACAGTTACATTGTCTAGCCCACAGGTTACTAACTTCTTTGCAAGAATATCAGGGGGGGACCTTGTCAAAAGTCTTACTGAAATCAAGATACACTACATCCACTGCATTCCCTTCATCTATCAAGTTTGTAACTCTTTCAGAAAAATAGATACCGTATATTGCTGCATACAAGACTACTTTTTAACACTTGAAAATCTCGTCAAAAGTGGGGGTGGTGGTCTTATACCCCAGTAATCATACTCCCCTGCTGTGAGAATGATTGAAGTGTAAAATGGCCTGGGCAGTTTTCCCAGCAGATCCTTCCTCCTGCTGTGAGAATGACTGCTTTGCATTTGAAGAGTTAAATGGCCCTCTATTTAGCTCAGGAGAGTCAAAATGATGTTTCTTTTCAGGACAAGTTAGCCTAAAATTAGAATTTCTGGATTCAGACTTATCATTCTGCATCAAGTTTTGTCTGTGGTGAAATTCTCTTGTCTACCACTGTGGCTCTAAAATCATTAATGTGCTCATTCAAAAATTTGGGATTTGATAGCTTCATATTAACCAACTTACAGTATTAATGCAACCTTACTTTCCAAAGATTGAACACCACAGAGATTTTTCAAAGTATCCCATGCTTTTTTAGCTGTTCTCAGTCCTTTAATTTCACAGACTATTCCATCATCTATAGCCACTGAGCTGGCTGGCTGGTGGGAGACAGGCTTTCCAGACAGGTGGCTGGCTGGGGGGGGGGGAAACTCTATATTTTAACTTAAAAATTGGGGGGGGGTCGTCTTATGCGCCCAGTCGTCTTATACACCGGAATATACGGTAAGATTCGTTTGGCACGACTTGTTTTTTAGAAATCCATGTTGACTTTTTGTGATCACAGCACTTCTTTTTAAGTGCTTATAGACTGTCTGTTTACTGATCTGCTCTAGAATCTTTCCTAGTATTGATGTCAGTCTGACTGGGCAGCAATTATTTGGGTCTGCTTCCCCCCCCTTTTTTTTTAAAGATGGGAACAACATTTGCCCTCTTGCAGTGTGCTGGGACCTCTCCTGTTCTCCAGGAATTCTCAAAGATTACTGACAGTGGTTCTGAGATTACTTCTGCCAGTCCTTTTTTAATAACCTTCGATGAAGTTCATCTGGCCCTGGAGACTTGAACTCATTTATACTGGCCAGGTATTCCAGAACTGGTTTAGGAAATAGAAATAAAAATGATACAGCAATCCATTGAAAGCATCCTCCTTCAATTCTAGTGTTACAGTAAGTAGACAGAGTAAGTGGAGTTACAGAAGTAGCTACACCACTCCTGCAGTAGTGACAGATTACCATATATACTAGAAATAATTTCTAATTAGAAGAAATCAAGACTAAACAGCAATAGTGTAACAACATACTATTTTAAAAAATTATACAGCCCAGAATGCATTAGAGCTAGTAGGATGATAATCAAAACAATTTTAGTTAACTGTAGGGCCTGCTATGATCAACCAAATTCTTATCATGGCAAGCTCTGTACGTTACTGTAATAAGATGATCACTCATTATGCAGTCAGGCCTGATTAGTATTTGGATGGAGGACTGCCAAGAATACCAGGGGCTATAAGCTATATTTGAGAGGAAGGCATGACAAACTACCTCTGAGTATTCCTTGCATAAGAAAACTATGAAAATAATAGGGTTATTGTAAGTTGACAGGCAACTTGGGAGGCACATGTACACACACACACACACAGGATTTGGGACTCTACCAAGTTATTTCTATAAAGAGAACACACAGTATGTAGGCTGAGTGAAAACATCACAAAATAACTGCCAGTTTATGAAATGCAGGACAGCACTCTCTGACCATTCAGTTGTTGCAGGCAACAGATTTTTCTCTAATACAGATGAAGTTCTCCCCATCATCCATTTTTAACATATAAAAATTCTTCATTCTTGCTGAGAAAGTAACCTAACATGCCATTAGGAAGGTTGGTGCCATAAGATGTATTACATTGTTTATGTGTAAAGAGCCATTGTGTTGCTCTAGATTCAAATTCTCTGTTTTACTGCCTAGAGCTGAGGTTCTTCAACTGTGGTCTACAAGTTTTATTCCTGTGGTATGGAAAAATGTAAAACTCAATCCTACATTTTTTTTTCTGATAATGGAGACTGAGACCATTTTATCATGCCAGATTAGTAAACAGACTAACAAGGCACTGGATGTTCATAATACACTGCAAGTTTTGATGAGGTTATCATTAAAGTTATTTTTAAAAAGCATTAATGAAATGCAAAATGGCCACTAAAGCTTTACCAACATTGCTTACCTAAACACAGATATAGCTATACTTTTAACTTTTAATTTATGAACCTGAAAGCTAATCTCCACATACTGGAGAATAAAATAGTAAAGTGAACCACAGCATTCTGTAGATGGTGATTCCTTTATTGTGCTTCTGTATAAAGAGTTGCTTGCAAACAAACTGGTCTATCAGATAGAAAGATACTAAGCCTACCACATCATAATACACATTGGAAACTGCTTAATGCATTGTAGATGTGTAAATTGCTATTGCTTAAAAACAATTTGTAAGCCACTCTGATAGCCTTGTGGCTGAAGAGCGGGATATAAATAAATAAATAAAAATAATTTTGAGATGGGGTTAAAAAATACAGGAACATTCAACAATTTCATAACATACTGGGAAGTGGTACTCTATTCTGCTACTTGAATCTGTTAAATATATATAGCAGAATTAAATATGGATCTTTATTCTGTTTAGTACAGCTACTAAAAACCATAGCAGGAGAGCTATTGGAACAGCCACTGAAAGAAGGGAAATGGTCCTGGGATACTTTGTTCTGCCATAATTTTAAAAAGTAGGCAATAAGGAAAAACACAAGTTGCAATGCAATTGTTACATTACAAGTTGAGGTAGCATTTGGAATTAAGTGAATACAAGCATTCCTGTTCTCTAAAAGGTCAAATAAGGTAATGAAAATATTCCAAACTGAACGCAACTTTAAAGCAGCAAAGTGTTCAGAATATAGGCTAAGAACGCCATACAGAAATTTTATTTCTGAGTACATTTGACTGACAAGAAAGGCAAGGGATATGTCCCCCTTAGGTATAGTAACAAGTAATACCTCTTATTGGACGTAGTAAAGCCAATAACAGTGGGTGATTTGAACCTAGTAAATGTGCTGGGACAGAGTCAGGAAACCACTTTAATGAATCCAAACCTTTAGAAAACATAGATATTTAATTAGTGTACGAAAGGCATAACAGTTAATCCAATGTTGTTTTGGAGATAGGCACTTCCATATACCTATAATAAAAGTTGCTCCTTTTTTCCCATTCTTGCCCTCATCATGAAATCAACTACAGTAGGAAACTGCACTTTAGGAACAAATATTAGGGTTGGCTACTCTGCTATACCAACGGTTAATATGTTGCCTATATCCAGCCTATTTATTCAAAACTTTAAGCTCCATTTATCGTAGTTTCAAGCTCTGAGAGATAATGCAAACAGGTTGTGTTGGATTAACGGAAACTAAAAAACCAAGTTTTAAAGGTTATATTCAGTTAGGATAATGGCTGCAGTTCACCTCCCATGTTTCTATAAGTCCTAAGAACCTTTATTTATGCAAACACATTTATGCAAACTTGCACAATTTAGCTACATGTAAGGTTTCTGCAGCTTTGCCCAATATGGCAGACAATAATACTACATGGTGCAAGCAGCATTAAAATTTTTTGTCAAATTATAACTACATAATAACAAGATTTTCCAAATTGGGAGACTGGTCCTGTGACATTCTCTACATCACATCTGTACATGGACTGTACAGCTGATCAATAATTTATGCCCAAGTTTAGAAGTGAGTCTTTTGTATAATGCAATTCAAGTACATAACCTTGGAAACATTTATGTGCAACTAATACTACAATTATAGAACAGTGTGTTCTCAACTTTACATCCCAGTCTCAAATACCTAGGTTATAAGCCTGAGGCAGTGGCTGTCTTCCATTTTCTCAGATCTATATGCTGCTCTGGAAACATTTTTTGCTAAACAGTGGGGTGAAACGATTTAGAATAAATAAGTGAGGCTTTTTTCAATGGAATTTACTTCCAGCTAGGTTCAGTACTACAACCATACACTAGCTAGCTAAAGTTACATTTTAAAGCCCCATTCTTCTCAACAGAAGAATCAAGTACATGTTTAAACTCCCCATTCAACCAGGGTAACATTTAGTTTGAAATGAATCATTCCACTTTGTTGTTACTCAGCAGTACCTCAAGGTATCAATGCCATGCTTATGTGTGCTAGGCAACTGGCTTACTGCAGCCGCACCCAACGTGTTTTTCTCTAAGTATGCTTTTACTGCCAGCAAAAACAAGTCCCAAATACTTGGGTTCCCAAGACAAAGCATACTCAGTAGTGAAGAACCTATCTTGAATAGGCAACTGAATGCA
The DNA here is from genome assembly GCA_030847615.1 of Gambelia wislizenii. NCBI lineage: Eukaryota > Metazoa > Chordata > Lepidosauria > Squamata > Crotaphytidae > Gambelia > Gambelia wislizenii. Next base: position 32,836,837 of record JAUMIR010000005.1, read on the forward strand.
GAAGGCAGATTTTTACCATTTTTAAATTTGAAACAAACCATGGTCAAACTACATGTTCCACTTTTATAAAAGTTACAGTTGAACATTTATTTTACATCTAGGTTTCCATAGTTATGTGGAGACAAAGAATTAGGGTCCACAGAACTATAAGCAGTGCCAGAAGTGGAGCTAGAAGTCACAGAAGCACAAATTGATAGTACAAGACTAGAAAACGCTGAGCTATATAGACAAAAGACGGAGACAAGCCATGAGTGTTAGGAAGAGGAGAAAGATTAAGATATTGTATTATAAACAAGACCAAGAAAAAAAATGGGTGGCACAAACAGTGCTTCTCAAAACAAAAATAACCCAGTAGCAATGACTTTATTCATTCATTTTAGCCACCAAAAATGAGTGATAACTGCAACAAAGATGTTCATTAATGCAAGTGGCAGCATGGTAGTCTTTTGATAGATAGCAAATATCCCACATAGAAAAGTCACTTCAACACAACCTCATGACAATTCCCACATCAAAACAGTACTTTATTTTTCAGTTTTTGCCTCATTACTCCCACATAAAGATCTTTCAGCTGTTAAGTGTACAAGGTGAAGAAAAGCTTTTCAGTCAACAAGCTGGGTGCATCTGGAAAAGTCTCCACAACACACCATTACATATATCAGCTGGGTCCCAAGTCCATATTTGAACTCTTGGCTCCCAGTACCATGTGTAGTACACTAAAGTCTACACTACTAGATTAGCTTATTAGTTCTGCATACTCCAGGGCTGATCAATGTGCCAACCTGAACACAGACCAAGTTTGATAACTGAACATGGCAAAAAGTTCACTCTACTAACTTCACATCATTATTTGATGCCAAACAATGAGGCAAATCCCAACAAGTATATACAAAAACCACCTTTGCTTTTACAAAAGATTTTGTTTCCCATATTGATTAATCCAGGCAGCTAACTCATTGGTTTATGTAACTTTATTGAAGAAAATAAAATCATTTACTAGAAGAGCTATTAGTTGATCACTCATCCATTGACAACTTGCATCATTTATTCAGTGCTATATATAACAGTTGTGGAAGATAGATTAACTAATAGCTCCAAGCATCCTAACAAAATTTAAATGAGAGTTACAAAAATGTTCTGAGACCCTATTCTGGAATACAAGGGATGTTGGACTTCCAATTTCCATTCTCTGTGTAGAACAAGAACTGGTCATTCCTTTATTGACATGCATAAGATACATCACGTGTTCTGTTCTGCTGATGCTACGGGTTCTGTACCAATTCTTCAGCCATACCAGTTATGAGCACAAGTATGTCATAAAACCTCAGTCTCTAACACTGGAAGGTTTTAAAACAAGATGGATGATGCTACAGCAATGTTATTCCCTGTGATGTGAGCAATCTGAACATCCATCTCCCCTCCCTTTGGGTGATATCTTCAGTAGAACTGTTAGAGCAGTGAGGAATGATTTCAATCTCATAACCAAGTTAGAGTGAAGACATTGGCCACAACACACATGCTCCCTTTAAAGAATTCTGAATCTTGGGCAACTGTTCTTGTATAACTACTTTACAGATTCTAAAAAGCAGTTATTGTCCAAAGCTGGAAGAGCTAAAGTCTTCTCAGATGAGCATGTGCATGAATGGATAGAGGTAAATTAAAAAAAAAAGAAAAAAAAAGATGAGGTCTGATAGGGGAGCAGCCGGATAAGAAAATCAAAAAGGAACAGTAATTTAAAGTTTATTCCAGCTATAATGCAGGTTATTCTGACTTAAGGTAGCATCACATGGCATACTTCTGAGTCCATTCCCGGGATATTCTGTTGTACCTGAAAAAGGAAAACACATTAAGCAAAATCAGCAAATCTACAAAATCAGCAATAAAAAATGATCAAGAAACTTCCACACATTTAAAGTCACTTTCAGCTTTCCAGGAACATGCTCATTTACTCCAGTGTTAGCAAGAAATACACATATTCACTGAAATCTAGAAAATTAAGCTTCTGAACCACATTCAGATCCAACAGGGAGAAAATTCACATGCGTAGTAAAAAGAAGTTGCTGCCAAAAAGAATAAAATTTACTTGATATTAAGGTGGGAATTGTGTGGCCCTCCAATGTAACTCCCATAAGACCTAGCCAGTATAACCAAAGGTGAGAAATGCTGGGAAAGGCTGCTTAACAACATCTAGAGGACAGTACTATTGCCAACCCTCTATTACCCAGAATGGCTTACTGTTTTCATTTACGTAGAATTCTTTCAGTTTTCACCTCCAATCAAAGCAAACCAAGTTAATTTAGAAATAGCAGATTAGACTTCCTGACATACAATATCCCTACACTTCAATTTTCCTGATCAGATCCAAAGCAACTCAAATGGTACAAACAGGAAACTCTTTAAGTGACATCAACAGTGTTCTATAAACTTGGCCCTATGAACAACTATGATAGCAGGTTGTGGGGAGAAGAGTCAGGCCAACTACCTTGAAATATTCTCCCCTCAACATACTATTATTGTTCACAGAGTTTTTGACCACTGAGCTAGATATGTAGAGGACTGTGGGCAAAACACATACATGATAGCTTAAGAAGCACCATGTTTGATGTTCCCCACTGTGCCAGGGACTGGTACCATATTTGTAACAATTGGCTTTAACTATTCTTTTGTGGAAACTTGTCAGGGACTGGTAGCAAATGGCCTGGGGGACTGATACCAGTCTATGGATTACCACTACTGTTACCTCGGCACTGCTATATCCTAGCACCTTATCTAGCTTGTAACAGTTACGCAGTGAGACATACTAGAGAGCACCTCTTAATGTGCAAGTGCAGATAGACAATCAGTTACAATGTTATGGCTCATGAAGCAAAACTCCAAACTTTTATAAACAGCACAAACAAGTCCTTTAAATACTAATTAAGACCTCTTTCTCTCCCCCCTGCTCTCTCCCCCCACTCTCTATATATTCCCCCTTAAAAAAAAAAACAGAGCTAAAGAGAATGGCATAGCACTACCCTGAGACCAAATCAGTGCTATATTTACATGCTCAGTTATTATATTAGTGTCTACCTATACATGCCTACTAGGTTTCAGTACTTTATGAACTCTGATTTTCACCTGTTCAACAATCTGCATTGGATTTATGACTAAAGATAAAAAAAAGCCATCTTCATTGAAGTCTTGCCAAATACTTACCAGATGGACAGATCCAGAACAAAAAATATCTAGAAACACCTTCATATATTTGGCTATACTTGTTTTGCCATGCAAAAATGGGTTTCTCACACTGAATACTGATCAAGCAGTTAAACTTTGTATTTCCGTAACCAGTACATTCTTTTGTTAGTTAATACAGTGCCTTAAAGCATGCTGCACTCAAGTGCTGAAGTCCCAACATCATTAACGCACCATGAAGTGCAGACAGTCTTACCCTAGAGCATAGCGTATTTCTCTGTCCACTCTCTTGCTAACCTATTGTACCTAATTGGATAAGTATATTTAGTAACAAAGACAAGCCAACAGATCCCTCTTAAGTCTACCTGGGCAAGATTTAATTGCAAACTTGAAGCAGAAAGCAGTTCTAGTGGGTGATTTTGATGCAACTACAGTTATGACTAAAACAGAAGGTACTAATTAAATCATGAGAATAGACAACAGCTTGAGCATTCCCCTCCCCTCTAAAATTCACATCTAGTGTCCCACAGTTGTTTTTAAACTGTTTTTCATAATGTAACAAGAGGAACTTATCACAATTTGGTCAGTGTTAAATTCTAATATCCACTTTAGCATCTTTCTAAAGCCTTCTGGATATTAAAACAGAACATTTTACTCAACTCAATCTCCAATTCAGGAAGCGCAAAAGTGACTCAACTGTTTTCTGACCATATTTTTCCACTAAATCCATCTTTCCAAGGGAACTCTACTTACTTGTCTCTGTCTGTTTTATAGATACGTGCAATCTCTGGCACTAGGGGATCATCTGGATTTGGGTCACATAGCAGTGAACAAATGGATAAGAGAACTGCAACGAGACAACAGCATTTACAGTAACATCTGAGAAAGTAATGTGAACAATTCATCAGAAGATAAGTTAATTATGTATCTCTATGCATGAATGCAGACCAGCTCCATGTATTTTCTTGCAAAAGGTTTGCTGTAAGTAGAATAAACAGCTTAGGTAAACTGAAATTAAAGCCACTTTCTTATACAAATTGACCTTTCCTTTCCTGATGATTAGAATCATAGAACTGCAGAGTTGGCAGAGACCACAAGGGCCATCCTGTCCAACCCCCTGCCATGCAGGAATCATGATCAAAGCATCCCTGACAGATGGCCATCCAGCCTCTGTTTAAAGACCTCCAAGGAAGGAGACCCCACCACGCTCCAAGGGAGTGTGTTCCACTGCCGAACAGCTCTTACTGTCAGAAAGTTCCTCCTCCTAATGTTGAGGTGGAATCTCTGCTCCTGAAGCTTGCATCCACTGCTCCATGTTCTAGTCTCTGGAACAGCAGAAAACAAGCTTGCTCCATCCTCAATGTGACACCCCTTCAAATACTTAAACAGGGCTATCGTATCGCCCCTTAACCGTCTTTTTTCCAGACTAAACATACCCAGCCCCCTCAGTCTTTCCTCATAAGGCATGGTTTTCAAACCTTTCACCATTTTAGTTGCCTTCCTCTGGATACTCTCTAGTTGTCAATATCCTTTTTGAACTGTGGTGCCCAGAACTGGACACAGCATTCTAGGTGAGACCTGACCAAGGCAGAATAAAGTGGCACTATTACTTCCCTTGATCTAGACACTATACTTCTATTGATGCAGCAAAATTCAAAATGACCTGGATAGACTGGAGAGCTGGGCCAAAGATAACAAAATGAAATTCAATATGGAGAAATGTAAGGTACTGGACTTACAGCGGAAAAACAAAATGCATAGATACAGGATGAGGGAGACCTGGCTGAATGAGACTATGTGCGAAAGGGATCTAGGAGTCCTAGTAGACCACAAGTTGAACATGAGTCAACAGTGTGAGGTGGCAGCTAGAAAGGCCAATGCAATTACTAAACACAAATGATATTCTACATTTTCAATTACTGTGAATACCTATTCTAGGGGCAGTTTTAATAGCCAGACTGTTTTCATTCTTCTCGGCCTATCAAGCTTAACAAGCTGCAGGCACAGTAAAGCGTACATGTGATATAAAGCCTGCTACTCTTTGTCAAGTTGTATCCTCTGTAGAGGTGTTCCTTAACCAAGCACTGTTGGTGACTTAATAGAAAGCCTCATTTGTTGGTTTCACAAGAAACTATCAATGGAATATAAAATCATATATGGTAAAAAGCTTTTCAAAGCATCAATAGTGATATGCTAGCAAATGCTTAAACAATGTGAAGTTCTGGGACTCACATCCAATTGCCCTTCAACTCTAGCATCACTAAATTAAAATTTTAACAGTTTAGTACACTGAGAAATGTGTGTGGTAAGCTAGGTTTTTCACCAAAGTCAGTTACAAGCCAATATATAAATCAGGATGTAGATTTACATAATGCATGGCCAGAATCCTGTTGGAACATTATACTAGCATAAAAATTGTTTCATGGATAGTTGTGCTTTCTGACATTGTGTAGGTGTAGTCCCTGGGGCAGACAACCATTCTGCAAGCACAGAGACACAGTTGTCTGTCATTTTTGACTTGGTGTGTGGAAACTCACCAAGCTCACAAGGTGAGCTCAAGGCCATGGTGTCTGCTGCACAGCAGAGAAATCCAGTATAACTGTGTTGAGGTATATTCACAGTGTTCTAAAGGGGTATAAATCGTGGTGCTAATCAGAATGACAAAATAAAGTCCAAGTACACACAAATACCACACTAAGGAGATAAGGGGAAAGAGGAGAGAGTCTACAGGAATTTAGGTTGCCTTCTATAATGGAAGACTAGAGAAGTAAGACACATATGAAACAAGTACAGTACTTTTACCCAAATCCTCTGCTTACCTTTAGAAATAGTTAAAGCAGGAGACCACTGTGACCTTAGAATGTCGAGACAAATGCTGCCATTACTGTTAATATTTGGATGATAAATTCTTGTTGTAAATGCAACCTAAAAAGATACATCAGTTTCCAGTCAGCACATACACACTTTTGATCTGATTAAAGGTGCCTGTCAAAGTGTTCAGAGACCAGTCAATGCTACTAACTGACAGTGGCAAACTGCATTGTACTTCATTATTTCGAGGATTATGTTCTCTGTTTCTAGGATTAGTTTCAGTTGTGTACAGCACAAGTACATGTTATGCATATAGAACACATACTGTATCTGAAATGAATGCATATATTCAAGGTTATATGCAAAGAGGGGCAGATTTATGGCAAACTACCATTTCCTATGTTTAAGTCCCTAAAATATTATTTCTATACTTACCTTGGGTGGTTTGAAAGGGTAGTCTGTTGGAAAATGAATTGTCAGGAAGAAAACACCGCCTTGATATGGACTGTCATTCTGTCAGAGAAGGAAAATTCAGGAGTTTTAGCAAGAACCATGGAGTTCAGAATAAGTACAGTAAGATTTAGTTCTTCTTGAAGGCTAAACATAAGTTAACTACAAGGAAAGGAATCTGCAACAAGATTAACTATGCAACATTTAATGCTTTTGTTACACAAATGTAGTGAGGATTACATAGAGCAAAACAAAAACCTCTCTTCCTTGAAATTTCTAAAAATATTACATAACAATTGACATGTAACTAGAACAGGGTTCAACACTGTTTATGAAACATTTTCTCTAGAAAGAAATTTTCTCTTGCTTGGCACTAATACTGCTTTATTACAGATGCCAGATGAAAACCTCCTTATTCTTACAGGCATTTTAGCGATAATAATGAGAGCAGCACCTTTAGTGCGGCCTTTCTCAACCTTTTTACCCCGGGTGGAACCCTTGGAACAATTTTCAGGCCTCATGGAACCCCTGCCAAAAATTATTATATTTACAGCTCAAAAAAAAAAAAAAGTATATATTTTTTTTTCAATCTCCATATCTTGCTGAACCATTAGCAACCTCTTGTGGAATCCTAGGGTTCCTGGGAACCCTGGTCAAGAAACCCTGAGCTAAATAGACAAGGAATGACTAGCAGAGGTTGAGTTTATGGTGATGGAACCACCTGGCCCAACTGCACAAAGTTACTGTTCACATTAAGAAACATTGCCCAGAAAGCAGGAATTGAAAGAGCCACTAGAGCAGGGCTTCTTTAGGGTTCCACAAGAGGTTGCTGAGGGGTTCCGCAAGATATTGAGATTGAAAAAAAATAAACATTTTTTTGCGCTGTAGATATAATAATTTTTAGGCAGGGGCTCCTGGAGACCTGAACATTGTTTCAAGGGTTCCACCAGGGTAAAAGGGTTGGGAGAGGCTGCACTGGAGTGTCGGTTGGGTAATAATAATAATAATAATAATAATAATAATAATAAATTTATATCCCGCCCCTCTACAAAATGCAATCGGGGTGGCTTACAACATTAAAATCTACATTCAACCCCTCCATCCCACCCACCCCTGAGATGCAACTATACCCTATGCTACGTAAGAAAGCAAATATGCCCTATGCTAGGGATGGGGTCCATGTGGCTGTCCAAATGTTGCTGCTGTGGGGGCAGAGCTGCAAATCCCATAATTACTTCCCCAGCCACTGATGGGAGTTGCAGTCCGACACTATCTCTCTGGCCACACATCCCATGCCCTCACAGGGCTTCTCTCTTTGAAAAGGTTCCTACATGAAATGTGCTTCCTTATTCTTATCATTAGGACTACGAGAAGTCCAGGCAAAACTCAGGAGGAAAAAGGGCAGTTTGTGGAAGGCGGGATGTGTGTGTGTTGCTACCAGGGAAATAAAGGCTGGAAACCAACAGCGAAGGTAGGTAGGTAAGTGGAGCAGGGTTGGTGTCAGCAGTTAATGGAGCAGACAGGGATAGGATCGGGGGGGGGGGTGTCAGAGGGATCACGGCCACATTTCAACCCTCTCTTCCCCCTCCCCCCGCTTCCAAGCATATTCCTCGGGCGGGGGCAGGATGGGAGAGAGAAAGCGTGTCCATCCCAGGTGATGGGCGCCTGACTCTGACCTGCAGGTCATGTCCTTCATGATGCTCATGTCTCCTCCAGCTCCGCTCCCGCTTCGGCTTCCCCTCCCCTCCCGGTTCCTTGAATTTTGGTTCCACTTAGTGCCGCCTGTGGAGCTGCAGGCAGACTGAGGCAAGGGGAGGGAGGAGCAGTTTGGGAGGCTGCCAGGAGCTAGCCGGCCCTTTCTTACACGGGGGTTGGTTCCCGAACGGAAAGGTTAAGCAGCCGTTCTCAAGTGTAAAGAGACAATGCCAACGGGGCTGGGAGGATGAGAAAGCCCACCTCCCTCGGAGGGAACCGCGAGAAGGAAGAGGAGGAGAGGCAGAAATGGTGGGAGGACAATAGGCAGGAATGAGGCTGGGGGGGGGTCACTTGCCAGACTGGGAAGTGAGGGCACTCCTGCATGCACGCACATACAGATCACCACTTCTCCATGATTATTTATTTATTACTATTTTCTTACGGAACCCTAGGGGTCCATGGAACCCCAGTAGAGAAACGCTGCTTTAGTGGATAAAGTGATTGGTGTCAACACAGAACAGTACCTTTAGGGTATAGAGTGACTGGTGTCAACATGATACAGAAAATACTTAAAAGCAAAGTTCCACATTATAACCTCATTCCAGAATCTTGAGAATGAAATGCCCTTATAGGCAAAATCCTAACTCTTCAGTTTAAAATTAATATGCATCAAGTTGCAATACTTACAGGACCCATAATTGTGGCTTGCCAATGAAACACTGGTGGGAGAGAAGAAGAAAAAAGAAGATTCAATATTTACATGGCTTTCCTCCTTTCCTCCTAGAGATTATTGAATAGATCATATTGCTTAATTGGTCTAAAGCTTCTTGTTCATTTACTTACTGTCATCTCCAACTGGTCCTGCAGAACACTGGGCTGGTGGGTCACGGGCCAAGTCACTAAGTTCCTAAACAAACAAACAAAACTTACTTTTAAATCATGCCATATTTTTCTTCCTTGATCCACCAAATCGTAAACAAAGAAAGATGCTCTATTGAAAAATTACCAAAACTGTTTCAAACGTAATTCTATACCAAAAGAATGTTACACGCATGCGCGCACACACACACACCAATGCTCCTGTACTGAACTAATGGGAGCAAGGCTCAAAAGTTGAAAACACTTAATATGAAAAAAGGTATTGCTAAGTTTTAAGTAAATTGATATTTTCATCTCAGCTGAAAATGTCATTGAGAAGCTTCAGTAATCACAGCCACCTAATGTTTCCCATCTTAAACATAAATATTCATCAAATCTAAAATTAAGTTCAAGAGCAACTGAGCCTTAACCTCGAAGCCTTCCAAGTGATCTTAGTTCACAGATATACAGAGTGGTTTTCAAAGCACAAGCAAGCTATGATCCTGCACAAATTCTCAGATGTTACTCTTGACTACTTTCATTCATATTAGCAAAATAAATAACTCTTGCTAATAATTTCAGTCCTTTTTATGTGTAGCTATAATCAAGTGTTTATTTATACATTAGAGCTACACCAAAAGGTTTCTACAATACTGTAACACCAATGGAACCTGTAGAAGACAACTCCATGTTTTTGACAGAAAAGCACAGTTTGCTTCTCTTTTGCAAGGGTGCTGGCCATCAAGATATTCTGCATTTTCCTATATGGCAATTTCTTGACCTTTTAAAGTAAAATTTACTTGTGGAAATATCCCATGAAGCCTGGAAAAGTTAGATTCCTTCTCAGAATAATTGTGCAGCATTGACAGCTCAAATAAATGGCATACAGTAAAACTAAAACCTTTGCTACAGATACAACATTCACTGGAAATGATATACAGGTTGAGTATCGCTTACTCAAATTGGGACCAGATGGGTTTTGGATATCGGATTTTGGAAAATCTGTATTTGCTTATCTATACAGTTGTCCTCCATATCCATGGCTTTGGTATCCACAGATTTAAGTATTCACAGCTTGAAAATATTCTTAATTAAATAATAATAATCCAAAAAGCAAACTTTGATTTTGCCATCTTATATAAGGGATGCCATTTTGCTATGCCATTGAATATAATGGGACTTGAGTATTCATGCATTTTGGTATCCACAGGGGGTCCTAGAACCAAACCCCAGTGAATATGAAGCGACAACTGCATATATAATTCTCTTGGGTATGCTGCCGTTTTCAGTGTGCTGATTGGCTGCTTAGGCGCTCCTCAGCCAGCCAATCAGTTCTCAACAGCATCTCCTCAGCCTACAATCGTTCCCAGCTGCAGCTTTACCTGATGGAACAGGGGATGACATCATCGCTCCGCTGCCGCTACAGCTGAGCTCCGGCCTTCCCAGACCAAACAGGGGTGTGTGAGAGGTAAGGGCCCTGCCGCTGCCGCTGAGCTCCCACCTTCCCAGGCCTAAGGGGGAGGGGGCGGGGAGAGAACAGGGCCCTGCCACTGCTGCTACCACCATGCTCTGGCCTTCCCAGGCCAAACGGGGGGGGGGGGGAGAGGACAGGGCCCTGCCACAGCTGCTACCACCGTGCTCTGGTCTTCCTAGGCTGAATGGCGGGGAGAGGTTAGGGTCCCACTATTGCTGCTAAGCTCTGCCTTCCTAGGCCAAACAATGGGGGGAGATAAGGGCACCACCACCACCACTGCTGAGCTGTGGACTTGACAGGCCAAACAGGGGTGGGAGGTCATGGTCCTGCCGCCACTAAGTGAACTTGGCAACAGAAATGTGAATGGTGGTGGTGGCAGCAGGATACTGCTCCAGCCACTCCAAGAGAGACCACACACTCAGTGGCAGTGGCAGTGGGAATGGCAGCACTGGTAGGACACTGCTCCTGCCGCTCCAACTAGCTTTACCTGGTGTAACATACATCGGTGGTTCATTAAGGGCGAGTTGCTTTGCTGACCTCCCCTGGTGCTACTGCTGCCAGTTGACTGCAGACCCATATAGTCAACTGGTGGTGGTGAGACTGGCGGCGGCAGCGGGACGTTGCTGCTGCCGCTCCAACAGGACACATGCAGTTAATTGGCAGTGGCATCATGGGCAGGTCGACAGAGCAACTCACTCATAATGCATCACCGATGTATGTTACATCAGGTTCAGCTAGTACAGTTGTGCCTTCATATTCGCTGGGGTTTGGTTCCAGGACCTCCCGTGGATACCAAAATCCGTGAATACTTAAGTCCCATTATATGCAATAGCATGGCAAAATGGTGTCCCTTATATAAGATGGCAAAATCAAGGTTTGCTTTTTGGATTATTTTTTAAGAATATTTTCAAACCATGAACACTTAAATCCGTGTGGATACCAAATCCATGGATACAGAGAGACAACTGTACAGTAGTTTTCTAATCAGAGAAGAGAAATCTAATTGGACTCTTTTCTCTCTGCTAGTAGAGTCTATTTCTGATTCTGTGGCTTATTATAATGGCAAAAAGCCTAAGAAAATTATGTTGGTGAGAAAAATGATAGCAAAATGGTGTCCCTTATATAAGATGGCAAAATCAAGGTTTGCTTTTTGGATTATTTTTTTTTAAAGAATATTTTCAAGCCGTGAATACTTAAATCCGTGGATACGGAGAGACAACTGTACATACATATTGAAGTATCTGTGAGATGGGACATAAGTCTAAACACTAAATTCATTTATGTTTCATATACATCTTATACACATAGCCTGAAGGTAATTTTACACAATATTTTTAATAATTTTGTTCATGGAACAAAATTTGTGTACACTGAACCATCAGAATGCAAAGGTATCATCATCTCAGCCACTCATGTGGACAATTTTGGATTTTACAGTATTTTGGATTTCAAAATTATGTATACGGAATGGTCAACCTGTATTGGGGAAAAACAGCCCTCAGGTATCCAAACCCCGAGCCATACAGTGCTTAAAGAAGGGTAAGCATGTCAGGATAATGAGACATGCAGGTAAATAGATTAATGCTGTTAATGAACCAGAATAGCCTACAGGGTGCAGCAGAGAGAGCTAACAGCAGATTGCTGCAGCTAGCCTGTAGGACAAGAGTAATGGCATGAAAAAAAAAACATTCCACTCTAATTGCTCTGGCTTCCTGCGGTGGAATTCTGGGGTTTGTAGTTTAGTGAGGCTTAAGCTCTCTCTGGCTAAGAGTTGTAAATGCCCCTCCCTAAACTGCAAATCCCAGGATTCAACAGGAGGCAGCCATAGCAAATAAAGTGGAATAGTAACACTATAACAGTGTTGTCTGAAAATCTAGTTGGAGTCTGGAGAGATTATTATCTATCTCTGCTAGAGAGAATGTTTGTTGTTTTTTCTATAAGAAGGATACTGTGAACTACTGTATTTATTTAGCAATCCTATACAACTGTGTTTCAGTTTCTGTTATGGACTTTGCAGTATAAAAGATGTTTTTCTACTGGATGCTGTACTATATAGTTCTCATAACTCTCTTGATGTGCTCAGAGGCTATCATTGCACTAACGTGACAAAGCACTGTTTATTTTATAATTGAAAGCCAATGTACCCATATATAACTGGCATGACATATTCCCTTGAACCTGTCAAACTTTGTTTTGCAGCTGACCATTTACGCAGCATTAGCCTTCAATGTTTTTGGAGATTACGTGAGAACAGATGACCAAAACTAGACCTTATGACTCAAAGAAAATCACAAGTGGTGCACAGCTACAAAGCCACAGAGGTCTCCAACCAACAAAGCTGAATCAATTAGCCATCAACGAACCAAACCATGAACATACTCCTCTTAATGACACAGCCATGTCCAGAGATCAGCCAGTACCATCTTGGGTTAAAAAAAAAAAAAAAGATTAACCCTACTATCTTCTTAAGACTCCATTCAGTATTTCCTGATTCAACTGATCACTGATACTAGGCACCCCATTCATCACACACACCACTTTATTTGAATCACACATGAAGAGATGGCAACTGCAGATGACTCCATACAGCAGTTTCACGTAATTTCTGAACAGGTGGGTTTAAGGAGATTATCAGACGACCTAAATATGGTGTTACATGAACACCAGGAGATCGCTAAAGGGCTTGTTTTTCACATGATGTCATCCCTGTGTTGTTATACTCCCGTGCTGGTCCCGCCTCGCCCTCGTTGCTTTTTATTCATGGCTTAAGCTGTGAATAGATCGCCTGTTCCGTTCCTGTCATGGAAAAACCGGCAAGTGAAAAGGTGCCCTGCTATGCTGGTGAGATGCCAGCATTAGTGGGAGGTCCGTTTCAGAAAACTTCCGTGTGCGACCAGGACATCCAGGCATCCAGATAAATGACACCCTTTTTTTACCCTCCCTGGGTTACTTGGTATTTTTAAACTGTTTTTGTGCTTGCTGTCATTTTTTACCTTGTATTTTTCTTTTTAACTTTGAATTTCCTGCACGCTCATCCTCTCACAAGAACAGCCAGGGATTTCAAACCAGTACCGTATATTCCAGTGTATTAAGACGACTGGGCATATAAGACGACCCCCCCAATTTGTAAGTTAAAATATAGAGTTTGGGATACACTCGTCATAGACTACCCCTCCTTCTCTACCTCTCAGATCTCCTGCCCCCCCCAGCCAGCCAGCCAGCCCTCCACCCTTCCCGAAGTCGCAATCGGCAACCTGATTGCAGCTTCGGGAAGGGCGGGTTTTGGCTGGAAAGCCTACCCCCTCCAGCCAGCCAGCCAGCCAGCCAGCCAGCCACCCTTCCCGAAGCCACGATCGGGTGGCAGATGAGGCAAACCACTAAAATCGCCCCTGTCCTCCACCTTCGCTTCCTCCCCAAAGGGGGCGAAGGTGGAGGAGAGGGGCGATTTTACCACTTTGCCTCAACCCTCATGCTCTCCTGCATCTTCTCTCCCTTTGAGAAGGGAGCGAAGACCCAGGAGATTGGGCGGAGGGTGAGGCAACCCGCTAAAATAGCCCCTGTCCTCGGCCTTCATTTCCTCCCCAAAGGGGACAAAGGCGAAGGAGAGGGTTTGGGAAAGGCGGAGGGGTGGCTGGCTGGGAGGGGGGGGAAGCTTGCGAGCCACCTCCCATCCTTCCCGAGTCTGATATGGGGTGGCAGCCACATTGTGGGTCCGTATACCTGGTGTATAAGATGACCCCCGACTTTTGAGGAGATTTTCCTGGGTTAAAAAGTCATCTTATACGCCAAAATATAGGGTAAGTAAATGCATTGTTGGGAGGGGGGCAGGACAGGAGATTGCAAGACAGGGATGCTATTTTTGTCCCCGTTAAACAAATGGAACCCATAAAAAAGCTGTCCTTTGCCACCACATTCTGCACCACAACATATAATCCATTGTGGTGGTTATCGTGGTTAATGGCATCAAAGTCAGCAACAGCTACAAGAGAATTAATAAAATTGCTTTCCCTGCTGTCATTTTTCCAGCACATGTTAACCATCAAATAGATGGATAACCCCCAACTGCCCTCCCAGCAATGAAAACTGAAAAGGAGCAGAGGAATTAACTTCATCCAGGAGAATCGCCACACACTTGACCACCTTGTCCAAGAAAAGGCCATCTGTCACAGTAAAAGCCACATCTTCAAGGGGCATAAATTAAGAGTTTCTTTCCAACCAACTACTATGTAATATCACAAAATCCCTGCTTCCCCATTGTACCATAATTTCTCTCCAGCACTGCTAACATAAAATAACATTCCGCATTGCCTACTAACAAGCTTCTGGAACTTTTGTGGTGGCAAATCTGAATAATTACTGGGATTTTTATGTTTTCAAAAATGGAAACATCAACCATTAAATATTTGCCCCAAGAATTTTACATGTAACCCAAGATTTCTGTAGGTTTAGATGGCAGGAACAATCCGTGAGTATTGGGAACCTAGGACCGCCCAGCTCGAGCAGGAAGTAGCGCAAAGCCTCTTGGGAGATTTCAGTTCTTTGTTCCCAGTCCTCCTCTCCCACGAGGCCAGTTCTACTTCCTGCTCAGCCCAGCGAAGCAGGTTCTTCCAACTCCTCCGGTTTGCCATCTCCATTTTTTTACTTATTACCTCTCCTTTTACTCACCCCCCCCAACCCTTCTCTCTATACTACGGCCTCTATCCCTCTTGCTCCTTTATTTAAAAAAAAAAACAAAAAAACCCACAACTTTCTTCAACGCTCTTCCCCTCCGCTTTCCCCCCCTCCCGCCTCCAGCCGACCCCTACCCACCCGGCGACCGCTCTCCGTCCCCGACCGTGCTCCCTCCCCCTCGGGTTTCTCCCCTCGCCAATGGAGCCCCGCGGAGCCCCCAGCCAGCCCCCCCGGCACGCGCGGCTCCCAGCGACCACCTTCCTATCCAGCCGCGATCGTGCTCCTACACTAGCCGAGCGGCAGCAGCTCCGCGCACAGCCTTTCCCCGCGCGCCCCTCTCTGGCCCCAGCAGAGCGGCAGCAGCTCCGCGCGCGCCCCTTTTCCTCACGCGCCCCCTCCGGCCACAGACCAACCAGCCGCGCCGCGATTGCGGCTCAGGCCTGCCACCCCCAGCGGCCACTAGCACCCCCCCGGCGCCACGCCACGTGGATCAAGAGGACATGGGAGGCATTAGAGGCCCCACAGCAGCTGCACAGAGGCAGCAGAGGAAAGGGGCGGAAGGACGCTCCGGCACCCACAGCGGCGACCGCGAGCTCCCTTCTACGAGCTCCGCCGCCGCGGGCCTCATGCCGGCCCTGGTGCCTCAGCGACGGGCTGCACAGGCGGCGGAGAAGGCCCTGGCCAGTGGCCGCCCTACGAGCGCGCCCAGAGCCATAATACGGTGGCGACAAGGGGAAGGAATGCGCCACGAGGGCCAGGGGACCGCGGGGGCCGAGGTCTCTTCCCTGCCCCCCGGAACTCCCACAACTACACTGACCTACAAGATGAGATCCAGGAGAAGACGCAGGATAAGGTAGGAGGAACGACGATTTCAAGGTCCAAGCTCATCCTGGACACGTTGGTTTTTTCTAGTGAGGGGGAGGATGAGGAGGATGAGTATGGGGACATTCCAAATGAAGTGGAAGGGCCCATCCAGGTAGATGAACGAGGTTCCAACGGGAACCCCAATGAGCCGGTCATCCAGGAGGGGGAGGAGGGAGAGTCACAGCGGGGGAAGACTAAGCAGAACGAAGCCAAGGCTAAGAAACAGTCCATCAAACTGGCCCTGGCAATGTTGTCCGAGGCACTCCTGTCTGACCAGGAGGAGGAGCAGGAGTCACTCCCGAGCTTAGCAGAATTGCTGAAAAAGCGTAAGGAAAGGGGAAAGACACCCATTCCAAGAAAAAGCAAGGCCCCCCTCCCCCCCAGCAGGCCAACCGGGACGGGTAAGGGGAAGCAGCGGGAAACCCCTGCAGTCCCCCCCACAGGCAAAAAGAGAAAGGAACCACCTTCGAGGCACTCATCTGAGGAGTCAGATGGAGCCTCAGAAGGGGACGACTTACACACGCCATCCCAGACCTAGACGACACAGGGGACAACGACGGGGCAAGGACCCCCGACAGGGAGGAGGGGGAATTGTCAGAGTCCGACAATTCGGACAATGAGGCAGCGGACAGAATTTTCCAAGGGGATAAGTTCTCATACCTACTTAGCAGGGCTCTGTCAGCACTGGGGATCTGCCCCCCCACTGCCACAGAAGACACAATCGAAGACCCCCACGCTCCCAAGAGCGAGAAGGCGGCAGCACTGATGCCGTCGAACAAGTCAAAGAGGCCCCTCTTCCCCTTCCCAAGATCCTTCTGGAACTTAGTGGCAGAGGAGTGGGACAAGCCAGCCTTGGGAAGGCGGGGCATGTCAGCTGCCCAGAAGTTCTACAATTTCCCCAAAGAGATACTCGACAAACTAAGAACCCCGGTGGTCGACCGGCCAGTTGTATCCATGGTCTCCAACTCCCTAGCGCCCAGGGAAGGGGACGACGCCCTCAAGGACTCAGACGAGAAGAGGGCCGACATCGCTCTGAAGAGATCATTCGATGCATCCGCCCTAGGAATTAGGTCCGCACTGGCAACGGCCCTGATCTCCCGGGCGGCCATAATATGGCTACAAGAGGTGATGGAAGCAGAAGAACTAGACACAGGTGCCCTGGACAAGGCCTTCAGCAGAATCCGCCTCGCTCTCCACTTCATCGCTGACGCATCCCAGGACTCACTAACATATGCGGCCAGGGCCTCAGGGGCTGCCAACTTAACAAGGCGATCACTCTGGGTGAAGCAATGGGATGCGGATGGCAAGTCTAGGAATGCCCTGGCCACAGCATCATTCAAAGGGACAAAACTCTTCGGCGAGGAGGCCCTCAAGGATATCCTAGTAGAAACGAAGGACAAGAAATAAGCCATGCCCTCGTCGGGTCGAAAGCAAACTAAGAAGCCCTTTCGACGGTCACACTCGTTCAACCCTTCATTTCGCCATTACAGGGGAAACGGAAGAAGAACAGACTACAGGTCCAGCAGACCGGCATGGGCTAAAACCAACTACGTCATTCGCCACACACCCTTCGTCAGCAACCCTCCCAGTCGTAGGGGAGGGGGAACCCAGCAGCAGCGGGGTTCCTCCCGACAACAATCCTGACTCGGGAAAATCTCCAGTGGGGGGCAGGCTGTCAAGGTTCCTGGACGTCTGGCTGACTACAACATCGGACAAGTGGGTACAGGAAACGATCGCCCACGGTTACAAAGTGAAGTTCAACGCAAGACCCAGGAACAGGTTCCTACCTGCACCCATACCCTCAAACCAACAAAAGGCGCGGAACTTGAGGACAGCAATAAGCCACCTACTGGAGATAGAAGCCATAGAAGAAGTACCAGACACGCAACGTTTCTTAGGGGTGTACTCTTACTTCTTCAAAGTACCAAAAAAAGATGGAAGCCTAAGGTCCGTACTAGACCTCAAGTTTACAAACTCCTTCATTACTTACAAGCATTTCAAGATGGAAACGCTATCGTCCATACGGGAGGCGGTACAGGAAGGAGACTTCCTGGCTTCCCTCGACCTATCGGAAGCATACCTACACATTCAGATGCACCCAGAAAGCAGACGATTCCTCAGATTCGCGTTCGGAGACCAACACTACCAGTTCCGGGCACTCCCCTTCGGACTCGCGACAGCACCAAGGGTATTCACCAAGGTGATGGTGGTGATAATCGCCCACCTGCGGACCAAAGGGATACACCTGTACCCTTACTTGGACGACATCCTCTTAAGAGCGCCATCGAGGGACAGGGCTCTCAGAGACCTGGAGATAACCATAAGGTGTCTTCAGAATCACGGGTTCATGATAAACTTCAGAAAGAGCACCCTAATGCCATCGCAATCCATAGTCCACTTAGGAGTTCAGATAGATACAGTGACCTACTCCGTCGCCCTGTCCACGGAAAGACAGTCGGCCATCAGGAAGGAAGCCACAATAGCAAGAGGAAGGCGGAGGGCCCAGATCGCGTCCCTAGCACGACTCTTCGGGCTCATGATATCAGCCATACAGGTGGTCCCATGGGCGAGGTTCCACTCCAGACCTCTCCAGGCTCTACTACTCCCCCACCAGGAAAGCATATCCCGCAAAGAGACGATCACCATAGACATCCCACCCACAGTGAGACACTCCCTCACTTGGTGGACACGGACAGAAAACATATCCAAAGGATCCCCGCTGTCAGTACCACAACAAGTAGTGGTGACATCAGATGCCAGCCTCCGAGGATGGGGGGCACACTGTCAGGACATGGCAGTGCAAGGCCTATGGTCAAGAGCCGAACAGGAACACAGCATCAACTGGCTGGAGCTCAGGGCAGCCAGACTGGCCCTGGAATACTTCTCCGACACACTGAGGGGACAGCATGTGCTGCTGCTCACAGACAACACAACGACGCGATCGTACATAGCAAGGCAAGGCGGGTCCAGATCCAGGTCACTACACTCGGAGGCAGTAACACTGCTACTCTGGGCGGAAAGGACAGTACTGTCCCTGACGGCCCAACACCTACAAGGGGAAGTCAACACTCAAGCGGACTTCCTGAGCAGACACACGGTTCTCCCGGGAGAGTGGGAGCTGAACCAAGAGACCTTCAATCACATCCAAGCGAGGTTCGGGGAAATGGCAGTGGACATGTTCGCGTCTCACCTCAACGCCAAACTAAACCGATTCTTCACCAGATTCTTCCACCCGGGAGCGGAGGGAACCGACGCTCTTCGGTCCCGGTGGCCAACAGGCCTCCTGTATCTGTTCCCCCCATTTCCCCCATAGGGAAAACGTGCAGGAAAATCCGGGCGGAAAGAGCACAAGTGGTCCTGATCGCTCCACACTGGCCACGGCGACCATGGTTCTCCGACCTGACAGATGTCGGTCGAGACACCAGTGAGGCTTTTTCCACGCCAGGACCTCCTCCTACAGGGCCCGGTGGCACACCCCGACGTGTCGTGGCTCCAGCTGACAGCCTGGAGATTGAGCAGAGAGCACTGAGGGCCTGTGGATACGAAGACAACGTAATACAGACCCTCCTGGCCTCACGCAGACCGTCAACGAGGAGGATATACCAAGCGACCTGGAAAGTGTTCTCGCAATGGTGCACAGCCGCACAGATAAACCCCCTGCAAGCCTCGACGAAACACGTCCTGGAATTCTTGCAAGGAGGCCTCGAAAAGGGCCTCCGACCCAACACGCTGAAGAGACAGGTAGCCGCACTGGCAGCATTCATACAATGCCCACAGGGAAACAGGATCTCAGCACACCCACACATCAGGAGGTTCCTGAGAGGGGCGACCCTTATATCCCCACCAGTGCGCCACAGATTCCCGTCATGGAACCTCTCACTGGTGCTCCGCCAATTAACCAAAAGCCCCTTCGAACCCCTGAGAAGGGTCCCTCTAAGAGTAATGACGATTAAGGTGGCCTTCCTAGTGGCAATCACGTCAGCCCGGAGAGTATCGGAGCTCACGGCGCTGTCTATCAGAGAGCACCTGTGCTCTTTCGAAGAGGACGCGGTGTACCTCAGACCCGACCCATCCTTCAAACCGAAGGTGATCTCCGACTTCCACGTATCGCAGCAAATAATCTTGCCCTCCTTCTGCCCCAGGCCATCTCACCCTGCAGAGAAACTGTGGCACAAGTTGGACGTCAGGAGGGCTTTGAGGATCTATATTAAACGCACAGCGGAATTCAGACGCTGCGACTCACTGTTCGTATCATTCACACCTGCATCAATGGGTGCTAAGGTGTCTAGACAGACCCTGGCAACATGGATCAAGGCGTGCATTTTCCTGGCCTACGACACCGCGAACATACCACGCCCATCCGGGGTGATGGCACACTCCACCAGGTCAGCAGCAACATCGGCAATTTTTTCAACGAACGCACCCATTGACGAAATCTGCAGGGCCGCGACATGAGCTACTCCATCCACCTTTATCCGTCACTACAAGGTGGACAAATTCAAGTCATCAGATGCTATCTTCGGGAGAAGAGTCCTCCACGAGGTGGCACACCAGCAGGGAAACTCGAGATCAGTCACTCCCACCCACGGGAGATAAGGGGCTTGGGTACGTCCCAATACTCACGGATTGTTCCTGCCATCTAAACCTACAGAATGTTACATTGGGTACTTACCGTGAAGGTACTTTCTGTAGGATAGATGGAGGAACAATCCGGCCCGCCCCGTGACTGACATACGAGTCTGTGAAGGGGGTACAAGGGGACACTAACCATGAATGTATCATGTATCTTTATCTCAACAGGGAGGAGTCTTTACTACCTTTCTTACAGGGCTATGCTAGTCAGAGAACTGGCCTCGTGGGAGAGGAGGACTGGGAACAAAGAACTGAAATCTCCCAAGAGGCTTTGCGCTACTTCCTGCTCGAGCTGGGCGGTCCTAGGTTCCCAATACTCACGGATTGTTCCTGCCATCTATCCTACAGAAAGTACCTTCACGGTAAGTACCCAATGTAACATTTTGTGATAGCTATCACAGCAGGGGTGAAAACCATCTGGCTCTCCAGATGTTACTGAACTGCTTCTCCCAGCAGCCTCAGGCAGCATAGCCAATATTGAGGAATACTAGGAGCTGCCATCAAACAACATTTGGAGGATTGGAATTCTCACCTGTGTACTAATATTAAACCTATTTAAGTCTATGACTCTTTCTCCATTCCATCTTTAAATTCTGGCCATACAGAACTCATGAATTCATTATCAAGTCAGTCTTCACTCCTTTCCTCTCTTCCCTACTCTCACCCTGCCAGTTACACCTCTTCTGATGATGAGAACAGAAGATCTTGAAAGCTGGTTCCCAATTTTGGCATATATGATTGATTCTTAACACAGGTATTGCTTGACTGCAGATCATGGAGTATTTGTCTCTTACATTTGAGAAAAGCTACAGCTTTATAAAATTATTTGAAGAGGAACAGTTATTCATATGAACAATACAGAACTAGATGTACACCATTTAAGAACAAACTGGGTTTGATTTCTCAATTAGTAGTTTTAAACACAATTCCAGGACACAGGCGTTAGAAAATTCTGCCATGAAACAAGCAGATTTCTCAGTGTGGCAACATGGGATGGTCGAAAGTTATAAAATTACGAATTCATAAAAACATACGCACAAACATCTCTGTTCTTCCTCCGGTGGCCAGGAAAGCAATAGACAGATGACAAGTGAGACAGTGAGGTGATATTCCTAATGCTGTATTAATAGCATGTATTTTAAGCTCAAAGTTTTCCATTCTCACATGATTGCTTAATAAATTTCATTTTGTAGCTTATACTTTTAATCACTGATAAAGCATTACAGTTAAGACCAAATTCTAACCAAAGAAAAAGTGCAGCTCAGCTGGCAGACATGTTTCTGCTTTGTTCCTTCTATTGTTTGTGAGTAACTGGCTCCATTCTGCCTCAGAGTTGTAGAAGGAACGTTCTACTGCTACTCTATCAGTCCTGGACACTTGGAATCAGCATGGCACAGACTCCCACATGGGAATGAGGCTAACAGTATCACAGTACAGTTGTCTCTTAGAATCATAGAATCTATGATTCTATGATTCTACTGCTACTCTATCAGTCCTGGACACTTGGAATCAGCATGGCACAGACTCCCACATGGGAATGAGGCTAACAGTATCACAGTACAGTTGTTTCTTCATATTCGCTGGTGTTTGGTTCCAGCCCCCCGCCCCAGAGGATACCAAAATCTGTGAATATTGAAATCCCATTATATGCAGTGGCATAGCAAAATGATGTCCCTTATTTAAGATGGCAAAATCAAGATTTGCTTTCTGAGTCATTATTTTTTAAAGAATATTTTCAAGCCGCGAATACCTAAATCCGTGGATGTGGAGAGACAACTGTACTGAGATGACAGTGAACACTTGAACTAACATGTGGCCTGTACACCACACATTAAAAAATCGACACTTTTGAAAATACAGCTTCCATCAATTCCTATTGACATGTTGTTGGGACAAGCTCCCCACCAAGCAGTATTCATACCAGAAGGTATGAATTTGAATTTGGGAAGGTTATCTTCCAAGATACTGAAGTCTGAAAGCAACCTAACTATTAATTTTTTTTCCAAGGTTCCTCTCTCATCTCTTCAAGATTTCACCATTCTGTAATGGCTTCTCAAGCCTTCTGATGTCCTTCTATACCGTTTCATCTGCTGCACTGCTTTGCCAAGGCCAAGTACACAGATGGTCATGAAGGGATCTTCACAGAAATATACTGTTCATATAAACTGCCAGTGCACACAAGTGGAGACTGGAACACTAATTCCAACATCAACATTAGAAAAGGAGTGAACTGTGATATTAATCTGAATGCCATACATAAGGAAACTAGAACAAAGATCAAGGTGGTGGAAGACCACTCACCCCACACAAACCAACATAGATCCTTAAGTATCCTCTGCCATTAACTGCTCAATCCATCTACTGGGTAGTACAGAATTAAAGTTACACAGCATTGACTTCTATCTCTGGAAATATGCAACCTCATATCCCCAGAAGGGGGCTTTCGATTTAAGAATTAGACTTGTAAGCAATTTTATCCTTTTACCTAATTTTTAAATATGGTACAGAAATCTTGTCTTTATCTTTCACAGCTGGCAGCTTCAATAATAACCTGTTCCCATCTGTGTAACAATAGTAATAGAATCTTGAATATATCAGCAGTTCTCTTTTTCAAGAATAATTAAAAAGAGATTGTTATCAACTACAACTACCTCTATATTAAACTAAGCTATTAAAAGAATTCACAGCTTCAGTACTACATGGCTCCTGGATTCGTGTTTAGCTTCTACATCAAGATGACTCCAGAAGTAAAGGATACGGGTGCACCAGTTACAGCTACATAGATAGCAGAAATAAGCCAATTACTACTTTCTGCACTGCACTGCACTGCACTGCAAGTTAGAAGCAGGAATAACTAGATCAGATGAGTCTGCATTAACTAAGTTTCCAAGTAACAATTAACAATGAGGAACTGCAGAAGACTACATGAGTATCAGATAAAGTAAAACTGTCTATGGATAGGTTTGCTCTATATTCCAGTGGTGGCATTTTCAGTTGTCACCAGAGATGCTTTTAAGTGGAAACGCTGGTGAATTAAACATGGGGCAGATATACAGATAGACCGCTGTATCCACAGGAATATTTCCCTAACTTACCAGATACCAGAAACTACAGATAAAAGCTAACTATTAAAATGAATGACTTCCGGCCAAAGCATACCATAGAATCACACCGGAGGACCCAGAAGATGCCTGGGGAGACCATATTTTTTTGGACGTGGGTAAGTGAATTCGTGAATTCAGGTCCTGCAGATACGGGTGTCTATTTATATATACCCCACACCAAAGCCTCTCCTTTAGAGTGCTAAATAGCAAGTCTCACATTTTATCCACAATGGGATCATACAATGTCCTTGATATGTTCTTCTTCCAAAGCACATCCATTTTTAAGCAAGTGAAAGACATGGGAAGAACATTTTCTGACGAAACGGTAGTGAACAACTATACAAACAATGGTCCAAATTGTAACAAGATGACAGTTTGACAGAGAGGTCTTTTTTATTTTTTATTTTAGTTATTTATACCCCGCTCTTCAGCCACAAGGGTATCAGAGTGGCTTACAAATTGTTTTAAGCAATAGCAATTTACACATCTACACTGCATTAAGCAGTTTCCAATGTGTGTTAGCTAACTGCCCCCACAGGCCGGGTACTCATTTTACTGACTTATGAAAGGATGGAAGGCTGAGTGAACCTTGGAGCCCTCTGGAATTGAACTTGCAATGTGGTGACTTGCAGTACTGGCATTTAACCACTGTGCCACCAGGGCTCCCCTTTTATTTCAGTATGTTAGGACAACTGGTCAAGATGTTTTATTAGGAAGCTACACACTCTGTAATCCAATCAGATCACACTGCCATTTTAGACTCACCAAATGATTCTGCCTGGAACCTTCAAAGTTGGCATTGGGTAAGCATAATATGACCTCCGATACTGGCATTGTAGCTTTATTCCAAAATAAGAGTACAGTGGGCCCTCAGTATCTGCTGAGGTTTGGTTCCAGGACCCCTCATGGATACAAAAATCTATGGATACTCAAGTTTCATTATATACAACGGTACAGCAAAATGGCATCCCTTCTATAAAATGGCGAGCAGCAAGGTTTGCTTTTTGGAATCCCCCCCCACCGAATATTTCTGAGCCATGGTTGGTTGAATCCATGGATGCAGAACCCATGGATATGGAGGACCAACTAATGTACTCTTTAAGATACGTTACTAATAAGATAGTAAGGAACTGATGATGTGTAAATACACATCTATCAAAATATAAAATGTCAACACTGAATGATTAACACCATTAAAACTAGTTTCACTAGATGCTGCTACACTGCTTTATCAAAATATTTACTCATTCCATTATCCTCAGTCACAATAATGGTTCTTTTACGCCAACTCATCTTTCAAATCAATGGTTCTCAAACTCTAGGACCAACCTGCTCTGGAGTGATGTGGCAGAATACTGCAAGATGTGGTAGAAAATGGAAGCCATGGTAGAAAAAACTTTTACACCAACCAAAAGCAGGATGGTTTGAGCAGATTTTACCAGCACCACCCCAGAGCCATACCAGATAACATGATGTATTACAGCATCCACACTGCCAAATCCATTTGATGTACATGGCTCCCCTGTATACGAGAGGCAGAAGAGAACCATTCTACCATTCTAATGCCAGTACTGAAACTAGTATTTCAACCCATATGTCCTCCCATGGAACAGATGAACGAATGTATGTGACTGTGAAAGATATCTTTACCGCACATGCAGTACAGTGAATATAGTACTGGAATGGGGATGGAGCACAGGCAGAATAATGTAACTTGTTATGGGCCTCAACCTGAGAAATGGGAACAGGTTCATTTTGAAGAGTCTTTTACATCCTTGAAATTTTTAAAAAAAATGAGATGTACGTCTCATCTAAGTTTTTTTAACGAGCAATGTTATTTGAAGAAATTAGAAAAATTATGCTTTTCAATTAATACATTATAAACCACCACTTTAAAGTAAGTATTTCAGAGGTTTCACTAAAGCCATACTGGTGAAAGTACCCTCGAGGCATAATCATTCTGATGTCCTTGCATGAGATACCTAACTTCTTAAAATTTTAACTGTCAATACTATACAATTGTCTGATCAGGAGTTTCAAAATACTCCAGTGCATTTTTCCCCAGCAATGTAATTCAGGAACAAAAAAACCCCACTTCATTCTACACG
This sequence comes from Gambelia wislizenii, assembly GCA_030847615.1. Classification (NCBI taxonomy): domain Eukaryota; kingdom Metazoa; phylum Chordata; class Lepidosauria; order Squamata; family Crotaphytidae; genus Gambelia; species Gambelia wislizenii. The sequence goes on from JAUMIR010000005.1 coordinate 32,862,678, forward strand.
AAGTCCTTCAATTTATGTTTTAACAACATGACCATAAGTCTAACCCAAACACTGCATTGTCTTATTAATCTTCTTCTAGTTTCTTGTTCTAGCTTCATGGATACTAGAGATTTCAATTATGAGGACTATAAAATGTATTCTATAGCCAAATTTACTTTTTATTACAGATTTCCTCCAAGGACTGCAGCACGTTTCTGCCCTTCTCCCAAACCAGGAGAATACCATAGGCTAACCTGTGGCATGCTGCCTCTGGCAAAGGTGTATTTCAACCACTTCAGAAGTATGTGTAGCATAGTGCTCTTCTCCCAAGAACCTCTGCCAGAAAATGTGAACGTATACACCCTTCCTGTAATAACTTGGTAACTAACAAAAATTTGTGGTTGCAAGGCAAGACAAAATATGGGTACCATTTTCCCCACAGCATATCAGCTTATACCTCATTGATAAGACATTTAGGGCAAGGGTAGGCAAACAGGAGATGTGTGCTGGATGACAATTCCTATAACCTCTAAGATTTGGCCACACCAGTTTAGATAGACTATGCTGACTTTAAGTGGTAAGTATGAACTCACAACCTGAGTGCCAAATGTAATTTTTAACTGAAACTGTAACCTCTGAAGAGCAGCTATTTTCTTGGTTAGAACCATCCACACTGTGTATTCCAAACCCAGATTCATCTGTATGTACTAGACTTGTAAGCAGTCATATTTTTAGCCAGCCTAACCAACTGGTATCACATTCAGACAACCAGGCAGAAAAGCTTTCTTTAAGAGCATAAGCAAAGAGAAAAAAAGATTACAAGATTCAAATTTAAGAAAAAAAATAGATTGGGATTTAAAATATACTCATTTACAGCACTTACTACACAATCAGTAAATATGGCTATTACAGCATCTCCCAAGATCCTTTCCACCTCTATTATTTTTCTGTTTTCAGACTTGGGAGGCTTCTAGTATTTGTTTATTTAAATAAACAAATACAAATCTGCAATCAGACATACTCCACTGACAGAGTACATGCTTTACAAGCAAATCATTGTAAGTTCAAATGCAAGTATCTCCAAATCGGTTGGGGAAAGATCTCTGTCTGAAACTCTGAAGTGGCTGCCAATCAACTGGATAATACGGAGCTAAATGAATAAATGGACTAGATGGATTCAATTTAAGGAGCTTGCATTACTGTGCTTGTAGTGGCTAGTATTTCTATGCCTAACTTTTCAATATTTGCCAAGTCAATTGAGAATTCTTAAGTCTTATATGTTTGACCATATTAAGCTGCGGAGAAAAGAAGGCTGTTATAACCAATGTGCAACCCCTCACAGCTATCAAGGTTTGAACAGATTTGAACCATAACAGATTATATAAGCACGGAAGCATTTAATAGTAAGCTTGCACTCAGAAACTGTATGAGTCTTATTTTTCCATCAGAAAACAACTGGTAAGCTTAAATTAAATGCTATTTTTCAAAATTAAATAGTTATTTGAGAAAGTCAAGGTAATACAAAAAATATATCCAGAAAAACATATTTGATTTGGGATTTGTCTTCAGTGGAACCTCTGAAATAGGAAAATAATGAGAGAAAGGTAAGCTATAAGATTTTCCATGATGCACTATCTTTACATCAGAGAGATTTTGATGTGGGGGAAGCATAAAATAACCAACCTCAAACTGTTCTGATTCATTGCCAGACATTCTGCATAGTGTGCACAGGTGAATTCTAAGATTAAAAGCAGTATAGATCAATATTGTGTGGTATATAGGTGGCAGACAAGAAGGCAAAAAAATATCACATCAGAAAATGAAGTCAAGGCATTTTGGGACAGATGCACCTGAAGACAAGGAAAAAATAGGAAGTTAACCTGGTACACTACAGCATCAACAAGAAGGCAAGCAGCGCAGCAGCATTCAGAAGAGCACAGAAATAACCAACAACCCCGACTACTGAATGCAAGGTTAATGTCATGGCGATTATATTTTAGCAACAACTAATCATAAAAACAATTTAGTTGAGGAATTAATTCCAATGGTCTCAAAAACAGAAAACAATAAGAAAAGAACTAGTAATAATAATTCCTTTAAAGGAAAGATATTCACCCAGGTAATTGCAATTTGTGCACTTTCAATCCCACTAAAAAAAATATGGGGAACCGATTTTCTGCATGCCACTAACCCATTTTTTTCATTATTTAATCAAGAAAACAGGAGGAACAGGCAATATAGTATTAACAATGGACCAGGTTTAAACCAACGTATTTGCAGCTCTCCTCACATGCATAAACATAAGATACAGCTAATGAAGGCACTGCTAATTGTATGGCATTCAGGCAACGGAAGTATCATTGCCTACTGAATCATGAAAGGTATGTCAAGGAAATGTTAACCTAAGTCTCAGGCCATTACCATATATAAGACTAGGTAACTTGGGAAAAGAATCAGAAAGTGGCTGGGTACATTCTGAGAACTGTATGCAGACTAGATTAGATCTGTATCAAAGAAGCTATCAGTGTGTGTTTTGTGTGTTAACTCAGGAGTGCATCTTGTTTGTTTAACCTTGTTTACATTTGATATTGTTATATGCCACTGTATTTTTATAATCATGCAGTGTATGTGTAAAGAGGGGAGAAGTAAAGAAGGCAGTGAAGAACAACAGAGAGGGAAAGGAAACTGAAACTGCTTGATCACATATAAAATATTTTAACACATGCATTATGTTAAGATGTGGACTAGAACATTCATTTGCACACACAGTTTAGAAAGATTAGCAATGAAGCAACACCCAAATAAAAGGATGTTGTTGGATATTTGAATGAACCTCACACCAACACCAAGATCTATAAGCTGATGATGCTGAACTTGAGATATATTTTTTTCATTTTTGAAAATATTAATAAAATTCCACTGAGACTTCAACTGACAGATATTGTCTTGGAACAAAAAGCTTCAAATAAAACTTAATAAACTTAATTCTTCAAGGTTCATTCACAGAATGACTTACATGTTTAAATTTTGAATACATACAATAGGGATAAATAAGGCACTTGAAGACAGAACTTCAAAGAAAAGGGGAGAGACATAAACTGAAATGCATGAGTTTAAATTAGAGATAATCAAATGTAAATACAACTTGCTAAGCATCAGGTGGTATAGCAAGGAGAAGCAAGCTAGAGTACAGCTGGGGAGGTCCAGGTTCAAAGAATCATTCTTCTAGAGAAATGTATTTACTGACCTTGGGCTAGTCACTCCCTTTCTGCTCAATCTACCTAAACCAGAGAGAGAAACCCAAACACTATCCCAGAACTCCTTGAAAGGGCAGCAGAACAGAGATGAAATTATTGTCAAAGGAGTTTTGCTGATGCAAAGCATAAATGGGCTACACTGGCAAAGTGATCAACTGGGCATCTTAAAAATTCAAACATCTTAGTGAGACCAGATTTTATTCAGATGTAATGAAGGGATTTCTGAATAGTTTCGTTTTCTATTTTACAGCTAATAACTTTCAAGCACTATTTTCCTTCACAATATAAAGCCTTAAGAGGGAATGAGGTCAGCCCTCACATGGTGAAATTCTAGTACAGTACAACTCATGTATCCACAAGGAATATGTGCCTGGACTTACCACGAATAGCGAAAATCACAGAACATATCAAAACCTATACTTCTGGAAGAAGCATACCATAGAATCATGCTGGAGGACCTCCAAATCCCTAGAGAGAACACCTCTCTAGGCATTTGGAAGGTAAGTAGGTAAGTGAAACCACGGGTACCAGTCCCACGGATACAGGGACTGTACTGTACTTTAAAAACTCACAGTGACTGTAAGTGTAAATCAACGCACTTAAACTGGGTTAATGAGGAGATAAGCAAGCCACCAGACATATATTATAATCACTACTGGAAAAATCCAGTATCTTCGCACACTGAAGATCTATAGGTATGATGAAGACAGGTCCCAGATGTGCAGTTCTATTAACTCAGCTACACTAATTCAGGAATGACAATAAGTCATCTATAGGAGCCTCTTTAAATGAGTGGAAATTATGCACTAGAATATCTTCATATAACTTTTCAATCTGTTTGTAGTTTTTTTCCCCTCTGATTTAATGAGGATATAAAGTTGACAACTGTTACATCAATACTCCACAGTTACTGCTTCTCTCTTTACTTACATACCAAGTTGCATTTAAAGGAGCCAGTGTGGTGTAGGTTTTTTAAAAAAACAAAAACAAAAACATTTGGACTATGACTCTGTAGACCAGGATTCACCCCCCCCCTCAGCTGTGGAAATCTGCTAGGTGACCTTGGGCAAGTCACACTCTTTCAGCCTCAAAGGGAGGAAAGGGCAACCCCCCTCTGAACATTATGCCAAAAAACAAAAATTGCTATGACAGGCTCGCTTTAGGGTTGCCATAAGTCAGAAATGACTTGGAAGGTACACACCAACAACAAACTTAAGTAAAGGCCACAATTTAAATCCATAATGAAGTGCTTGTCTAGAAGGAAGATGTCTTGACCTAAATTTGTTTAATTCAAGATGCAGATGCACCAAATAAAAGTCAGATACTAAATACAAGTTTCAGTGGTTTCAACCACATACAGAAAATTATCTCCAAGATTTCAATACTGTATTTTAGGTATTCCAAAGCTAATAATGGCGGCGGAGGGGGGAGAACGTATGTAAACATTTAAAGCCACAACACTGTAATAAACTTCTGATGAGGAATTAAGATATTGAACATGGTAATGAGAACTTTACTGTCTGAAGATGGAAGATCTTTACCATCTCAAAATAGTCTATTTAATGTAAGATTCACATGTAACACACATTTGAATTTTTTGTTTGTTTGTTTGTTCCATAAGAACTATTGAAAAGTTTCAGGTAACATTTGCCCAAGTAATTCTTACTTGACAAGTTATGCCACTAGTCAAAATGTATGTTTAGATTCATCACACCACAGCATTGCCACTATTAGTGCTATGAATTCTAGAACAGTCAAGAGGTATGGATTAAGTCAACACTGAGAAACAAATTACCAGACTTAATTGTATCAAAGTGTTTAGTGTCCAAACTCCAGGCTACAGACTTTGGCTCTTGAGAGGATATCCTTATCTGGAGACTCTGAAAAAAAGCTATGGGTCAGAGCCAGACAATCATACTTTGAGTAGGACAGAGGTACTAAACTGCAACTCCCAGCAACCCTAGCCTGGTCTGCCAATTTACGAAGAATGCTGGAAACATGCAGTCCAACATCCTCTGGAAGGCAACAGTTCCTATCCCAGAGTAGGCTTAGTGAAATCAGTAAAGTTAAGTTACTTATGACTTAAGTCATTATTTCAATGTGTTTATTCAAAGTGTAGCCAAGTATGAATACAGCCCTAAGCCACCAATTCACACTTTACATGAAGGAGCAATCTAGAGCACTCTGTTGTTTTGAGTTACAACTCCCTACACCCATAACCACTGTAGTTCAAATATATCTCTGCTTTGCATCATATATTCCAAAATAAAGTAGGGCAAACGCAAGCAGAAGTACACTATCATACATTTTGGTGAGTCCATTTTACTTCCCACTTAGTTTTCTGAATTCTACAGCATTTGCCCACACAATGCTAAAAAACAAAACACTTCAAAGACAAAGTGTTCAACATTTTGCCTCCATGTTGCTGTCAAAAATAATAAGAGCTGGGCAATTCCCTTTAAGAATGTTATATTCTCTACTGTAAGGGAAACAAGCTGGAAAGCAAGTTCACCCAAAACTATTGAGATTCAATACTAATTTTGTCCAAATACGGCTGTTGTGGAAATGCCAAAGTAATGTCTGTGTTTGGCACTGACACAACGAGTTCAGCAAACATCTGGCAAAGGTAACCACTTAAATTGAAGCACTTCACCTAGAAAAGGCATAACTGGGCTTTTATTTTTGTGAGCAGCAGTTCAAGAACCGCTTAACAGCTAAAATTCTGATCTGTCTGTCACGTTTCTACAATCCAAGTGGCATATATACTTCCTTCAAGGCTGACCCCTTCAGTTTACACAACAACGTCACCAGTGAAACTGGGAGGGTTGAAGACATTATTACCTAAACCGCACCCTCTCCCACCACAAGCAAGGCTTCCACTGGGAACACGGGCTGACTTCCTCCACCACGACACTCATTTCAAATTAGCTCGGTTACTCCACCCTCCTTCTAGATTGTGCAAGAACGACATTCTCCATGCATCACACACAGCCACCACAGACTTCCGCTTCTTGTCAAGACCAGAGAGGCAAAAGAAACACATTCCGCATTTAAGAAAAAGAAGGGGAACCCCCCCCACACACACACACCAAAAAGAAGATGATTTGGGGGCAATCGGTAACGGCAGTGGGGGGGAGCTGCAAATATGGATGCGGGCGTGTGTCACTCATGTTAAAGCTGAAACCTGGCGAGGGGAGAGAGAAAGAGATCCCGGGGAAGCGCCTGAACTAGGCAAACCCGCCGCCATCTTACAATGCGGGAAAGAAGTTCCCGGCCAGAGAACACACACAAAAAAACCCCCGACTCCTGGGAAAGTGGATTCGACACGTAGAGAAAAACACACACGCGGGGTTGTATGGGGACACCTTTTACCCAACCACCCACCCGTGCCGGCACGATTCAAAGACAAGATTCATATATATATATATATATATATATATATAGCGATCTTAAGGAGGCTTTTGTCATGACAACAATACCAAGGTGGGAGTCTGCCGGGTTCAGACCGATCGGCTTCGTAATCCTGAAAACTAATCCTCTCCCTTCCCAATATCGAGCCCTCCTCCCCTAAAGACCCCCCCAAAAAAAAATCTACCAGGGCTCCACCAGCGACCTCTGCCCCAAAGCCTGAGGCTGAACGGTGGGAGTGTTGCAATAACAAGGCCCGGACCAAGGAAGGGCGAAAGAGGGAGAACCCAGCCACCCGTTTCTTTTCACGACAAGACCCCCCCCGGTGATTTGTCACCATTAGGCCCACTTACAGGACCGGTTTAAGGAATTTGGGGGGGCCCTGTAATTTTGGGGGGGCATGTTTCATCTCAGGTCAGTGTAACCCAACTCAACCTAAGCTATTCACAGTGCAGGATAGTCAGATTATTACTAATAATGTAATTATTATTAGGAGGGTGACTAGGGCTCCCCCACAATGATGGGCCCCCCTGAAGATGCTGATGCAGCTGGTGCCTTAAACCGGCCCTGGGTCCACCCTTCTTCTCTCCCCCCCCCACCACCACCCTGGTCCACCGACTACCACAGACCACCAATACCCCCCGTCCCTCCCCAAGGCGGAAGTGAAGGAGGAACACCCCCCCCCCGACACACGGGTTCACGGCCACCTGTAAGGGCTCACCTTGTTAATGCGCTTCAGTGCCATCCTTCCTGCGCCAAGGGCGAGAGCCGCTGCGTTGGGGGGGTGTTGTCGGTGGCCGCCGCGGCCGGGGGTTGCTATCGGTGCTGCTCCGCCGCCGCCTGGTCGGGCCTGCCTCTGCGCCGCTGCCGCACTCCCTCCCTACGGGTGGGGGATGGAGCCGCTCGCTCTCTCGCTCGCTGCGTTTCTCCTTCCTCCGGAAACAGCCGGGGGCGCCCGCCCGCCCCGAGCCCCAGCCGCGACGTCACCGGCGCCGCCTCCTCCTCCTCTTCTCCTCCTTCTTCTTCCACCTCTTTCCCGGCTCCCTCACCAGGTCAGGTCCGCGGCCTAGCCTCCAGCGGCGAAAAATAAAAAGGCAGCCGAGAAGAGCCTGGCCGAGAAAGGAACGGGACAAGCGCGCAGCTAAGCTGAGGCGCCGCCGTCGCCGCCGATGGCGAGGCCGAAGAAAGGGGCGGGGCTAAATAAAGGCCCCGCCTCTTCCTCCTCCTCCACCACCACCACCACCACCGCCTCCCTCCTGGGGGCCCAAGACGAGCTCAGGACCATCCGCGTGATGCCCCGCCCCCTGAGGCGTTTCCTATTGGATGAGGACAGAGACGCTTAACCGCCACTAGAGGGGAAAGGGAGCGCGCACTCCTTAAGGAAGGGAGGGGGGAGGGAGGGGGGAGGGAAGCCTGAGCAGAAGGCTGGGTAGTAGGATCAGCGCAGGCGCCCTTGCTGGTGTTTGTTTCTATTCTGACTCCACCCCGCCCCCACAGATTAAAAAAAAAACAGAAGGAAGGGAGGGAAGAATGACATGGCCCGGCTCAACCTCTCGCGAGAAAAAGCGGGCGGGCCGCGCGCCTGGCTATTAAAATGAAAAAAAAAAATCTGCCTCATGCTTGGCTTTGCCAGTTTGGGGGGGGCGAGGATTATAAAGTGTATATACGCGCGTTCCCGACCTCCTGTCTCTGCCCATCCCCCCCATCATCAGTGGGGGTAACCGTTATGCCTACATTTCAACTCCCCCCCTCTTCCCCCTCGCTGAGAAGAAAGGCCACTGAATGGACACTTACAGCACAAGCTGGGCTCAGCCGCTGCGCGAGTCCGGGGCAGTGGCGCATGCGCGCTCGAGAGGGCCGCCGACCCCCCCCCCAGCGACCTACCAGCAGTTGCTACCCCCCCCCCCCGTGTCCGGCCCTTCTTTTCCCTCTCGGGTTCGCGCATTCGCCAAATGGCCGCCGAGAAAGGGGGGGGAATGGGACGGACTATCTGTCATGAAAGAACGGCCTCTAATATCCTTCCGCACAGATTAGGTGGTTCTAAAGGAGGGGTGTGTGTGTATGAAGTATTCTTCCCCCCCTCCATATTTTTATTTTAAGACTTTCAGATATATAAAACACAACAATAACAGTGGATAGAAATACCAAGAAAAAATGCAAGAAGAAGAAACAGATACATAGAAAAAGAAACGAAAACAAGGAAGATAAAAGTGATTTCCAATCTTCTCTTCAGTGGTGTTTACCTATATTAATTTATAAGAACCTCCAGTGCTTCTTTCATACATTAAATCATTCAACATCCTTTCTACAAGATACACTTGTTAATAATCAAGATCAAAATTCATATATTCATACTCCCTAAAGAAAGTCAATCAAGTATACAGTATATCCTTGTGTGTATATGTGTGTGTATACATATATATATATATATATATATATACACATATATACACAAGTCAGTCATGTATATATATTTATTAGTTGTCCCTCCTATCCACGGATTTGGTATCCAAGGATTTAAGTATTCACAGCTTGAAAATATCCTTAAAAAAATAATAATCCCAAAAGCAACCCTTGATTTTGCCATCTTATAGAAGGGATACCATTCTGCTATGCCGTTGCATATCATGGACTTGAGTATTAACGGATTTGGGTATCCGCAGGGAGTCCTGGAACCAAACCCCAGTGAATGTGAAGGGACACCTGTATTAGTAATTGTTATTAATAATCGTCAACTATTGGTATTAATCCTCCCCTAAGCCACCATGGCATAGTGATTTGAGTGTTGGACTAGACTCTGGAGGCCAATGTTCAAATTTCTGCTCAGCCATGAAAACCTACTGAGTGACCTCGGGCAAGTCACACACTCTCAGCCTCAGCAAATTGTGATAGGTTTGCCTTAGGATCACAATAAGTCAGAAATTATTTAAAGGCACACAGCAACAACAAGTTAAGTAAAACTATCTCACTTTCCCTCTTAACTATAGATACTACTGTTAAACTAAGGGAGCAAAGTGTTTTATCTAATACGTCTCTCTCCAGTTTCCCTGGTTTGAAGAAACATGTGGTTGATTGTTAAAAGTTCCTCTTTAACAGTAAAAACTGTTTGGCAGTGGAAACAAATATCAGGGGATAGGATTCTCCCTTGCTAGAGGTGTTACTGCAAACACTGGTTGGGAATGCTGTAGTTCTGGATTTCCCGCATCTGGATGAAGACTGGACTAGGTGACCTACTATATAGGTTTTTAAAAAACTGATGTTAGGTGAGAGGTAGAACAAGTGATTTGTGCATCCTCTTTGAGACACACCTTTGAAGTGAACAAGTGAATTTCTGTCACAGGGAAATATGGTGTTCAATAATAGTAGTAGTAGTAGTAATAATAATAATTGTTTATTTAATACCATCAATGTACAATGTTCAGTTTAGGATACTCTTTATAGGACTATACACCTTGACATAATTTGCAAGTGCTCTGACTGCAAAGAATCGACAGCTCTATTAAGAGCAATCCAGCCCCCTCTTAACCTGGGCAGTGGAAAAAGAGGGGACAGAAAAAAGGAGGTAGCAGAATTAATCACAAGAAATGGAGACCCCCCCCCCACACACACACTTTTGCTCTGCTTACTTCTGGCTTTAGCCCCATCTTCCATTGGCCCATACACACTGCCTAATGTGATCCTCAACAGGAAATACATTTCCCACCCTGGACTAGAATACCGTATATGAGTTTATAGACACCCCCGCCCCCGAGTACTAAATGTGTATGCTGAGAATCTTTACATACAACAATGAACTAACTATACTGAATGCTGTACCCAATGGTTCCCCAAACTTTGGTCCTCCAGATGTTTTGGACTTTAGCACCCAAAAGCCTCACCTTGGCCAACAGTCAGGAATTCTGGGAGCTGAAGCCCAAAACACCTGGAGGACCAAAGTTTGAGAATCGCTGTGCGTAGCCTGTTGTTATTAATAGCAACAGTGCGTTTACATCTCACCTTTCCCACAAAGTTGGGGCTTAAAGTGCCTTACAAAAATTAAAACAAATACAGATAAAATGCTTATACAAAAAGTAAAAACAAACTGTTGATAGAATTAAAATAATTTAAAACAAATCCATTAAAAAGATAAAACTATGTAGAACAGCATAATTTTAAAAGCCCTTGCAATTGATCCCTAAAGATCAGTCTGAATAGAAAAGTTTTCACTGGGCAAAAGAAAAAGGGCAAGGAGGGAGTCAGTAGCCTTTTTAGGGAGGGTGTTCCAAAGCCTGGGAAGAGGCCTTTTTCCATGTCCCCACCAGTCTTTGAAGGTGGTGAGGCCAAGAGAAGAACCTCATATAGGAACTCATATAGTACAGGCCTATATAGGAGGACCCTATCACCTAGCCTGGATCCAAACCATATAAGGCTTTATAAGTCAAAACCAGCAATTTGATTTGTGCCCTGAAATGGATTGGTAGCCATTACAGCTGATATAACAAGGGAGTTTATGCTCCCTGCAACCCATCCTCATATTCTCGGTGCAGACCTTTGGACTAAGTGAAGTTTCTGAGCACTTTTCAAAGGCAGTGTTGCCAATAGCAATATGAATTATGGTGGTGTACTAATTTTGGTGCCTTTTATATTATCTTTTATATTATATTTTTTAAAAGCTGAATTGTTGTTTCCCACTTCAAACACATTCAGTGGGACAAGCTAAAACACATAAATAAACAAAACATTTAAGCAGATTTGTCTGTGCTGAAATCAGTGGGATTTAATAGATTCCAATGTGCACATTCAGGCTTAAGTGGTTTATGGTTTGCTGTCAATGTGTCATTTAAAGAGACTTAACACAAGACAAGGTAAGCACTTCTGTCTCATTTCTGGGATACATGTACAGATTTTGTTGTTAATTACAGGTTATATTTAACTGTACGGCTTACTCAGTATAAATGCCTTCTCTTCTAAACAGGTCATTCTGTGAAAATTACATATGACATCAGTCAGCAGTGCTAATTTTCAGCACCTGATACAGAATTCATTCCTCAGAGTTGAGATCTTTTAAGAATTTTATTTATTAGTTACATCTACATCCTGCCTTCCCTCTAATGACTCTACTTCCTATTCTATTCTTACAATAGCCCTGTAAGGTAGATCATGCTGAGAGAGAGTGACTGGTGGCCCAAGGTGACCCTGTGAGTTGCATGACTCAGTCGGAACAAATCTGGATATCCTGGATCAACACTCTTAACCACTAAATGTCACATTGACTAGTCAAAAGGAAGTGAGCATGTTTTCAGGGCAATTCCACCATTCCATTATCTGCTCCCTGAGATCATAGAATCATAGAATTGCAGAGTTGGAAGAGACCACGAGGGCCATCCAGTCCAACCCCATTCTGCCACGCAGGAAATCACGATCAAAGCATCCCCGACAGATGGCCATCCAAAGACCTCCAAGGAAGGAGATCCCACCACGCTCCGAGGGAAAGATGTTGATTTCAAAAGCATCACCTTATAGGAAGTCAAAATGTGCTTGTTATTTGATTACTGTATTTAATGGGAAATGTGAAGAAAGTAATCAAGGTTATTAATATGTGGTTATGTAACATTAGAAATAAGAGATATAACTAAAATTTAACGTATAAGCGATATGTTGACGAAAGATATATCAGAAGAATGGAAACTGAATAAAATATTAACGAAGGAAAAAAAACAATCCTTCCCAATCCTAACCCTCCCACCCCTTAAAACTAAATTAAACTAATAGAGAATTAAAACAAAGATAAAATACAATAAATAAATTTTAAAAATGGCAATAGCGGCAAGGGGGCAGGTAAGCAATCAGCTCCACTTGAGCCAGGAAGTTATTCCGGGAAGGCCTGCCGGAAGAGATCTGTCTTTAGCGCTTTCTTGAAACTATCAAGGGTAGGGATAAGACAGACATCATCCACAGGCCATTCCAAAATCTGGGAGCCGGAGAAGAGAAGGCCCTCTGGGAGGTCTGCGACAGCCTAGTTTTCATAGGCTGCAGCCTAGGAAGAAGAGAAGGTGGGAGGGAATGGGAAGGAAAGGCAGCTGAGGAAATGGAAGAACAAGCAAGGAAGGGCCTGAGGAAAGGAAGGGGAGCCCCCCAGGAGAAGGCCCCTGGCTTAAATCCACAACTGGAGGAGAAAGAACAAGAGAGCTGTGACTTAGTGGCGGGGGAGAAGAGAGAGGGAGGGTGGCCTGGATGGATGTGGCCTGGAAAGAAGGCCCAAGGGCTAGGGAGGGGGGGGGAGATGACCCCCCTGCTCCCCACCCTTTGCAGCCTCCCCTCTCCTGGCCCCTTCCAACCTGCCCACAACCTGGCCATCCCAGATTCCAAGGTGAGGCCCCAACCTGCTCCCTTGGCAGAAGCAAATGGGTCACAGCCCTGCTGCCTCCAGCCTTGGTGGGTAGCGGTGGGGAAGAGAGGCCAGGTGTGGCCTGGTCTGATGCATTGCATGCCCCCCCATACCCAGATCACTGGAGAGCCCCCCTGTCAGGGGCTCAAACTGAGTTCCCTTCCCAGGAGCTCCAGGTTAGCCCTCTCTCTGTAGGGTTAGTCCTGAGTGTCCTCACCCCAGGATCCTCCTACAAACCCCAAAAACCATCGATCTGCCACCACCCACTGGGTTTCAACTGGGGGGGCTTATTTCCCCCTTGGGACCCCCCTTTTTCACGCACAACGCAGTGGGAAGTTGTGCGTAGTCTATGTTAATCAGCGGCACTCCTTGCCACTATAGAATCAACTAACTCCCTCCTCCTAACCCCAGAGGAGGTTCACAGTAGCATAGTCAAGAGTAAGGCACGTGGTCAGCATCAGCATAGGAAGATAGAAGTTTGCTTTATTCAAGAGAAGTAGTCACGCAATCTCACATGAGGCAGGATTCTCCCCTACCTCAGGCAGGCAGGCTTAAAGTGATAGCAATGCAGAGTATCAAGATCAAAGCATTACATTACTCAGGTTACATTCAGTTACTAATTTAGCTACATTCAACCAAAGTAAAGAAATTAAAAAGAATTCCCTAACGCAACTAAACAGGCCCTAATCTCTACTAAATACTTGCAGTTTGTTGCCTTGAGATCTTGTCCAGGCAGCTGGGAGCAAAAGCCAGAGATGGAATGGCTGTGCTCTACCAGCATAGCAGTTTTTGTTTTCTCACATCTCCAAAATCTCTCTCCTCCAAGTCCCACTCATCTCACTCGATAAACTGTGCAATCCTAGATTATAATTTGGATATCCAGTATACAACCCCACACTAGAAAAAAATGGGCATGTGCTAGTGAGGGAGGGCATTCAAAAATGCAGGTGCCTGCCTGGATCAAATAAATATCCCTAGGGAGGAACAGGAGTATCCTAGTCACTACAAGTGATCGTAGGATAGGTCACTTCTCCCTTATGGTCTGCATGGAATGACCTGTAATTCTGCCCTTGTTGAAGAACTGCTGGTGAAGAACAGAGACACTGAGTAGACAGAAGTAATCAATAGAAAGAAATAGGTGTTGGACTGATGTGTGAAGGAGAGAGAGGAGGAGGATCAGAAATGTCACATGAGTAAGCAGCGATCACCAGCACTGAGGCCATGATATTGAGAACACAGCTGCGCTGAGCAGGGCACGTTTCTAGGATGAAGGACCATTGCCTCCCAAAAATACTACTCTACGGTGAACTCGCCACAGGTCAGCATAAGAGGGGTGCTCCAAAAAAGCAATACAAAGACTCCCTGAAACAACATCTCAGGCTTGGCCAAATTGATCACCAACAGTGGTCCGCCCTGGCCTCACATCAGGAGGCATGGAGACACACTATAGACAATGGTTGGTTTTAATTTATAATTGTTTAATATTTTTTTATGGGGGAGGGTGCAGTGGGGGGGTGTTTGGGGATTTTATCTGTATTGTATTTTAATTTTTGTAAGCCGCCCCGATTGTTTTAACAGAGGGGCGGGGTATAAATAAATATTATTATTATTATTATTATTATTACAATGCTGCAGCCTTATTTGAGAACTCATGCCGAACAAGTCTTGAAGAGAAATGACAATGCAGAAAGAATCACAACCCAAAAACATCACCCAAGGAGACCTTCTGCTGTGCTTTCTGCAACCGGACTCGTTTATCTCGGATTGGCCTTTTTAGTCATCAGTGCGCTTGCAGAAAGCGCGGGATGAGTCCTTCCTGAATCTTCGTTTGCGAAGAAAAGCCAGAGAGAGAGAGAGATTCCATAGGCCTTCTGCCATTATAATAAGCCACAGAATCAGAAATAGACTATACTAGCAGAGAGAAAAGAGTCCAGTTAGATCTCTCTTCTCTGATTAGAAAACTACTGTACTGTACTTAGAATTGAGGGAACAGCACTAATTGGATAGGACCAACAGAGAAGGGAGAGGACCATTCTAAATGGACAGTACAAGCAGGAAAGGATGTAGATTCTGAGGAGAGGAGATACGATGTAAGGACTTGTACCACGTATGGAGCATGAAATACCAGATGTGGTATATATGGAATCAGAGCAGTGTAGAGGTTAGAGAGTCTAATCCCTGCTCAGCTATGACACTCGTTAGGTGATTTTGGTCCAGCCATCAACTCTCAGCCTAAATTTCCTCACAAAGTTGTTACAAGGATAAAATGAAGAGGAGTAGGAGGATTGTGCAACTCTCCTTGGGATCTATGATGGTGGGGAGAGGGAAATCTATACATATATACATACATACATACAAAAAATGTTTGAGTATGTTTCCTTTCCCAGTGTACTGATTGGCCACTTAGGAAACATACCCAACCAATCCCCTCCCTCCTTTTACTCCCTCAGCCAATCATCACCCACATGCACATTCCCTCTCCACCTCATAATCCACTCCTGCCACTCACCTGCATCTACACTCCCAGCCTCACAAGGGGCCCTCCCTCCCCTCACTCCCTCAGCCACTCACCACCCACGTGTAAAACAATGCAATATTTTCCCTAAAATAATACCATGTAGCTGTGTGAAAGGATTCTGAGGGGAAAAACACGTAAAACAATGTATATTTTTTAAAAAATTGTAAAAATGGGTGAACCATGTGAAAGAACTCCATGTGTTGAATGAACATGTTAGCTAATCTCTGGGCAGTTGGTAGTGTTTTACACCCCACAAAATACGCTTGTTTTGTTAACAAATCAACTACCACCCATATAACTGTTTTCCAAGTGCTATTAGGAAGATCCTCAATAAAATCCATACTAATATAGTCCTATGGTTGGGATGAATGGGCAGTGGCTGCAATAGCCCACGGGGCTACCCTCCTTAAGTCTTAGTAGTAGCACAGGCAGGACAACCTTTCACATAGTCTGCTACATCATTTCTCAGCCCCAGCCACCAGTACAGTCACATTACAAAATGCAAAGTTTTTACAAACCCAAAGTGCTCTGTAGATTTCACATCATGACATTGGAGATTTTCAGACTACACTGTTATAGTGTTACTATTCCACTTTAACTGCTATGGCTTCCTCCTTTGGAATTCTGGGGTTTGTAGTTTAGTGAGGCCTAAGATCTCTCTGGCTGAGAGTTGCAAATGCCCCTCCCTAAACTGCAAATCCCAGGATTCAAGAGGAGGCAGCCATAGCAAATAAACTGGAATAGTAACACTATAACAGTGTTGTCTGAAAATCTCCATTGTTTCAACATTCCACATCTCAGTTTATCAGACACATAAATCTTTGCCTTTTACACCAAATGTCATTTGTACACTCCAGTTCACCTTTGTGAGCTTTTAAACAGTCATCGGCCTCGTAGGCTTCTTTCAACACTTGCTGGATAGATGGCTCCACTCAGGATGTCTGCCCTGCTGTTTTTGACTTCACCACAAGTGACCACAGCTAGTACTCACTGTTTGGGCTTAAAGACCATGTAAATTGTTTCCATTCTTTGGCTATTGTACTGAGGCAACCTAGACAAAGGAGATTTTCAGACGCGATTTTCGGGTCTATATATTCCAAAACAGCTCCATTGCTGCCGCACAGCAGGGGAGCAGTTTTGGACGACACCGTTCCTCTGCTGAACCCCTCCGTGTCACTTCCATGACAGAATGGAGGAAGCAGCGTCATATTTCACTCACGGGCAACAATCGTGAGTGAAATATGACGCGGCTTCCTCCATTCTGTTACGGAAGTGAACACGGAGGGGTTTGGCAGAGGAACAGTGTCGTCCAAAACTGCTCCCCTGCCGCGCGGCAGCAACAGAGCTGTTTTGGAATATATAGACCCGAAAATTGTGTCTGAAAATCTCTATTGTGTCAGCTAATGATTTTTTTTCCTTATAGGCAAAAACATTAGGGTGAAATTGAACAGCCGCCCCGATTGTTTTAACAGAGGGGCGGGGTATAAATAAATTTTATTATTATTATTATTATAACTTCTACAGTGAAATTGAACTGGCAGGGTTAGCTCTTTGGATTACAGTGATAATAAAGTTTTCTGTTTTTAACTCTGAAACTGCGGGGCACAGTGACAGTATGGCACTCATTCATAAATATGGGATCTGGGGCATCCTGTATCACCTTGATACGGGATCAGACTTTAGGATACCTGACACACCAAACACAGGATGTCCTATACAAAATGGGACACCTGGGAACTCTACTTGTATGAAATGCATGTTATTGTGGAGGAGAATCCTATCAGCTTAAAGGAGTGGTTTTATTTTTTGGTCCTCATATATTCTACCTCTGCCTTTTGAATTTCCTGACTCAGAAAAAGACAATGATATAACTTTGAAAATATTCTGAATTAAGTTTGTGATTATGTGTAGATGTAGCTTTAAATATAAAATCTTAACATTCTGATGTGAAATACAGTAGGAGCCCCGTATCCTGATTCATTATCCACTGATTCAATTATCTGTGGTTTCAGTTTCAGCACAGCTACCATAGAGTCTTCCTAGAAAATGTGTCCTCTCTAGCCATTTTCTAGGTCCTCCAAGGCAACTCTATGGTATTTTAA
Source organism: Gambelia wislizenii (assembly GCA_030847615.1). Lineage (NCBI taxonomy): Eukaryota > Metazoa > Chordata > Lepidosauria > Squamata > Crotaphytidae > Gambelia > Gambelia wislizenii. The sequence goes on from JAUMIR010000005.1 coordinate 32,880,309, forward strand.
ACTGGAAGTCCCATTATTTTCAATGGCGTTCACTATTATCCATGGATTTCGTTATTCACAGTGGGGCCCGGAACCAATCCCCCACAGATACAGGGGTCCTATTGTATAGCTATTTTTAAAGTAATGTGCATGCTTATTTTTTTTCCAGACAAGGGAGAAATAAATGACACAGACACTAGATACTGTGAGAAGGAGGCAGATTGAACATTCTCCCCTGGAGTCTCTCAGTGTCTTGATACTCTACAATATTTTACAGATGAAAGCTGGGACACATGTGGCCAAACAACATCAGAATGTGGTGAAGATGACAGAAGTTATTAATGGGGTACCCACAAGCTAGGAGAGACTACAGCAATTTACTTTTTCCTGAGCCTACTGAGAAAGGCAAGATTGAACTTCCTCCTGTCCTCCCCACCCTCCACTGAATTAATTAATTGCAAATTACTTTTTTTCACTTTGAACGCAGTTTGCAGCAACTGAAATAAGCTTAGGATAAAGGGAGAAAGAGGAGGGAGAGAGAAACGGAGACATTTTCAAAGCAGCTGAAAAGTGGGGTGGCAGAAGATTAATTGGGACTGTTCCTGCCAAATCAGGACAATTGGAGGATACGTGTCTTTAAAAGCTTCTGAATGTAGCTTCTGAAAGTTGAATATTACCAACACTTACATCTTCGTAACTTTTGTAGATGAATTTTAAGTCATTGGTGTTAAGCTCTCTTCCTAAATTTAGTTTAAAACATAATAGTTTATTCCCCATCAACACCTACATTAGTCTACTCTTTAATTGAGGAAATTAGTTCAGTCAGCATTTATCTGACATGACCCTTGCTATTTATTTTCTTTCTGTGAATCTGCTTCATAAAAATACCATTCTTTAGCACTGTGTCTTTTTCATCCATTGTTCCTGTTCTAGTTCTATGCACACCTACAGCAACAAAGAGCAGAACACACCTGCTATTTGAGAAGAATGGAAAGGTCAAAGAACATGAAGATGACAATATTAAAAGAATAGCAACAATTTAAAAATGAAGGATGAAATATAGATTTCCAAATTAGAATATGCCTCACTTTTACCTGCTGGGTCAGGTATTTCATTTAATAAATGGCTTGCTCTATTAATACTCTCAGAGCTAATCTCAACTACTTTACATTTTTTCCCTAATATTTTCCTCTTCGTTACTGAGGCAATTAAAGTAAAACAAGAAATGATATTTATAGTTTTCTTTTGTCCTTACTATTAATATCTTAAGGCATGGCACTAAATCTTAAATGTATCTAGGTAGCTTTGTTAGACTGTTGCAGCCAAAATATCAGAGTCTTATGGCTCTTTAAAGTCTAATAGGAGGAAGAATACCAAATAAAAACTTCTTAATCTTCGAGTTGCTCCAAGACTCTGTTCCCTCACCCCATAAATATGTGCCAATTGAAAAACTAATGAAACATTGGGAACACAATCCAGCCAAGGTGGGTTACATGCTATTGATTTAATTGGGAGAATTACGTGTGATTCTGAAATTGAAATAAATTAAACTTAACAGTTCTTAATGTTGATTGGATCATTGTTGTTTGTTGTTGCTGCTGTGTGCCTTCATACTCCTAAATACAGTACTGTAGTCAGTATCCCAACTGATTTAATCTATATCTTTGTATGTGTATGTCTGTGCCTTCAAGTCACCTGTTGATTTATACAAAAAACAAAAACAAACGTAAGAGATAGTTTCTATGTGTAGTTGTGACCTTGAGCTCTTTATGCCCTGCAGTCTCATGCAAGCATGCCAGACAAAATGCTGTGGGGACATCTTCACTAATATGAGCTGCAGTAGAAGGAGAAAGCTGCATAGAACTGGCTGGTTCCTCCACTTCTATGTTATGGTATCAGAATGGACATTAAAATGGCAAATGTGATTCAGTGTAAACAAGTGTAAAGTGATGTATATTGTGTGGGGGGGGAACCACTTTCACTGGGACTTAACTGCCAATGACTGACCAAGTAAGGGGCTCTGGGTGGTGGCAGATAGCAAAATGAAAATGCCAACACAATATACCTGCTGCTGAAATCAAAATTAAATTAATATTTAAAAAGTGAATTCCATGTTGCGCTCAAGAATTAAAAATATTAACATACAGTATTGCTTTAGTTCAGTCATATCTGGAATACTGTGTACAGTTCTGATGACTTCACCTGAAATGGGGGACAAGAGTGCTGGAAGAAAGAGGCAACCAAAATGATCAAGGGACTTCATTTTGAGGAAAAGTTGCAATCTTTGGGGTGTTTAATTTATGAAAAAGGTGAGTAGATGGAGATATGATAGAAATATAGTATATAAAATTATTAATAGAGTAGAGACAGTAGATAGAGAGCCAGTGTGGCATAATAGTTTTTGAGTTTTGGAGTATGTATCTGGAGACCAGGGTTCGAATCCCCACTTGGGCCTGAAAACCCACTGGGTAATCTTGGGCAAGTCACACACTCTCGGCCTTAGAAAACCCCAGGATAGGACCTTAGGGTGGCCATAAGTCAAAAATAACTTGAAGGCATACAACCAACAACAAAGATGGGAAGAAACTTCTCTTTCTTTCTTGTAATTTGTTGTTAACTCCTTCAGGTTGACTTAAACTTATGGTGACCCTATGAATGAGGCATCTCCAAGACATCGTATCCTCAACAACCATGCTCAGGTCTTGCAGACTCTCTTGTAATACTAGAACACAATAACAAAACTATAAACTTCATTACTGCAGAGGAAGGAACTGGCAAACCCACCCTTGAGTATTTCTTGCTTAAGAAAACCAACCCTCATTAGTTTAGACAACCCTCATTAGTTTACCCTTACCCAAACAAAGGAAGTTGCTTCCTCTCTTTCTTTTGCAAAGTATTCAACCATTAAAACACTACTAACATATCTGGGATGCCTTTGTTGCTCTCTGAGCAATACCACAAAATATTGTCTTCTACTCAAAATCCCATCACAGAAGGCAAATATTTGCTATAAAAACCTCTTGAAAACTGTCTTCAGTGTCCTTCAGCTCCCTCTCTTACATCCATGCTGCTGGTTTGCTGACTGACCCTCCGAGCGCAATAGGAACTTCTGCTCTACAGGAAAAGATGTCATATCACCACTGAAACTCCCTTCGCTATTCCTCTATCTCAGTACCTTTCCACTTTATCCATTAGTCTTGAGGGAATGCTTGATGCCTGAATGTGTGTATAAAAGTTGTTATTATTGTTTTCCAAATAAAGATTATTTGTTATACTGGGCTATCTAGCTTAAAGAAGTTTTTTAAAAATACAGTGGGGGGTGCACATTCCTGCTCATTAGGACAAGCGATTTGATTTAATTCGCTTTCCCTATACAGGCGGAAGTTGAAAGCTGAGTGGTTAGACATGCACAGGGGGAAGAGCTTGCTAACAAGGCAAGTGCACAGATCCGCCATGTTGGATTTTCACCTTAGTGAGCAAGCGCTAAGGCAATAAAACAGCTTTTTTTGGTTTCCTTTTTTGTTAAAGTTAAAGATTGCTCTTTCACACCATGGATATGTTTTTTTTAAAAAAAAATACTGTCTGGCGGCAGCAAATCGAGGTAAGGAAAAACACGAGTAATTCACTTGCAGCTGCCATCTTGATTCGCAGGCATGCCTGTTTGCACAGCAAATGCGGGTAGTTTTACATGCCTCTGATCTGCCAAATATATATTTGCCAAACAACTAACAGCTGCTGCAAATTGCCATTATTGCAGAGCAACACATTTTTTTGCCTAGTATAGACAAGCCCCCAGTCATTCTCTAACTGGAATCTCACTGAAGACCAATAGTCAAAACTTAGGGGCCGGTTCCACGATAGGAAAAAGTTCGCCAGATTCCGGATTACCATCCTTTCGTATCAGGAGCGCATAAATCACACGGTGCCTGCCAGTTTCGATTGATCCAGACACTTTCTGTTTTGCTTAATTCACACAGGCAAAGGTGGGGGGGAATCGCCTCCAGATGATTAAAGTCAGGCAGGAGGCGGGGAGGGAGCAGGGAGGGGGTCATGGAGACCATAAATAATGAGAGGAAAGAAAAAGGACAAACAAACAAGCAATCGAAAGAGCGATCTGACAAACTCCCCCGTCTTCCCCAGCCCTGAAAGGCTTTTGTAAAGAAAGGAGTCAATGAAAGCACGAACAAGCAAAAGCATAGTGGAGCAGACTCCGTTCATGCATGCATGCACACACAAACACACACCACAGAACTAGGGCTTGCCTCATTTGGTTTCCCTCCCTCCGAAGGCTTGAATAAAGGCAAGTGAATGGAAGGACAAACAAACAAAAGAACGAACATGCGATCGGCTGTTTTCCAGCACACACACACACACACACACACCCCAGCGAAGCAGCGAAGCATCTTCCCACCCCCCACCCCCCAAAAGATAGACAGGAAGGGCTCCGTTTTCCAAAGTGAGTTGCAAGCAGAAGGAGGGTGAATTTCTTCTCTCCAACCCCTCAGTCTATTCGGATAAAGCACTCCAACCAATCAGGATTCAGCTCTGCTCACAGTAATTCGAAAAGGCAGATGCCAGTTTACACGATCGTTAGTTCCCACGGTAAAGTATGCGCATTTTCGCGAACTTAATCAAAAAAGTGCGGAAAACTAGCGAAAGCAGATACTGCGCAACTTATGGGTTTTTTGCACCCCCTCCTTTTGAAAAGGGCGCTGTTGCTTCGAGATGCATGGGAACTATCAGGCTTCTTGTCGCATTCTTTGAGGATTTATTTTGCCGTGGAAACGACCCCTAAATCTCTGCTGCTTTTTTAAACCCCTGTTTTACCAGGAGGCCCTTTCCATTTCACACCACTGGGCTGGATTTTACTCATCATGTACTGAGCCTGTTGCCTAGCAACCAGCCATCCAGCTGCAACTGCACCCCAAATAGCCAATTCTTAAAGCAGTGGTGTATGGTTTGTGTATTGGATTACGACTCTGGAAACGAGGATTCAAATTCTTGCACAGCCTTGGAAACCCACTGTGTGTCTTTGGGCAAGTCACACACTCTCAGCTTCAGAGGAAGGCAAAGATAACCCCTCTCTGAACAAATCTTGCTAAGAAAACCCAGTGATAGGTTCACCTTAGAATTGCCATAAGTTGGAAATGTCAACCTGAAGAAAACAGAAGTTCTTTACCAGCCTGCACCACAGGACGAACACCACCATCCCCACATTGCCATCAGCAAATCTGTGCTCAAGTCCGTTCAGCAGTTCACCTACCTGGGAAGCATCGTCTCCTCAGATACCAAGATTGACAAAGAGATCGATCACAGATTAGCAAAGGCACATAGCGCATTTGGAAGACTTTACAAAAGAGTCTGGAGTAATAAACACCTGAGGCGAAGCACAAAAATCAGTATGTATACAGCCATTGTACTGTCTATTCTCCTTTATGGATCTGAAACATGGGTCATCTGTCGCTACCACTTACGACTCCTCGAGCGCTTTCATCAGCACTGTCTATGCACAATCCTAAATATACGCTGGACTGACTATGTGACGAATGTTGCTGTCCTTGAGCAAGCAGGGATCACCAGTATTGAGGCCATGATATTGAAAATGCAGCTGCGCTGGGCAGGGCACAATTCTAGGATGGAGGACCATCGCCTCCCAAAAATAGTACTCTACGGTGAACTCGCCACGGGTCAGCGTAAGAGGGGCGCTCCAAAAAAGCGTTACAAAGACTCCCTGAAACAACATCTCAGGCTCGGCCAAATTGATCACCAACAGTGGTCTGCCCTGGCCTCACATCGGGAGGCATGGAGACGCACTATCCACAATGCTGCAGCCTTATTTGAGAACTCACGCCGAACAAGTCTTGAAGAGAAACGACAACGCAGAAAGAATCACAACCCAAAAACATCACCCAAGGAGACCTTCTGCTGTGCTTTTTGCAACCGGACTTGTTTATCTCAGATTGGCCTTTTTAGTCATCAGCGCGCTTGCAGAAAGCGCAGGATGAGTCCTTCCTGAATCTTCGTTTGCGAAGAAAAGCCAGAGGGGGGGGGGATAATGACTCTGGAGACCAGGGTTTGAATCCCAGCTCGGACATAAAAACCCACTGGGTGATTTTGGGTAAGTCACACTCTCTCAGTCTCAGAAGAAGGCAATGGCAAACCTCCTCTGGTCAAATCTTGCCAAGAAAACCCTGTGAAAAGTTCACATTAGGGTCTCCATAAGTCAAAAACAACTTGAAGGAACACAACAACAACCAGAGGCAGTAAGCCTCAGAATACCAGCTGCTGAGGAATACATGTAGAAAGATGCTACGTCCTGCTTGTGGGCTTTTCAGAGGCTTCTGGTGGGCCACTGTGTGAACAGAATAAGGGATTAGATAGGCCTGATCCAGCATGCCTCTTCTTTTGTTTTTAGCTCATGTTCATGGAAGGAGCTTGTGATCTCTTCAGTGCAGTCCCTTCTAGGGTAGGTTGGAGGAAGTGTTTCCCGACATGCCCTGTGATGTTTTTATTTTTTACTTATATATTTATACCCCGCTCTTCAGCCACAAGGCTATCAGAGCAGCTTACAAATTGTTTTAAGCAATAGCAATCTACACATTTACACTGCATTAAGCAGTTTCCAATGTGTGTTAGCTAATTGCCCCAAGCTGGGTACTCATTTTACCGACCTACGAAAGGATGGAAGGCTGAGTGAACCTTTATGATGGGACATGCAATGAGGAGGTTGCATTCTTTGTTCTTCAGCACAATGTCCCCAAAACACTCGCAGTCTGAGGCGTAACCTCATTAATCAGCAAGCATGATAGGGCAGAACCCCAACAGCCTAATTGATCTACCTCCATCTTTCCTGGGGTTTCATTGGACTTTGCAAATTTTGCTGTTGTTCATTTTATTTAAACCTATTGCCAAAGTTATTTTAGCTGCTGTGTTGACTGAGATTCTGGGAGTAGTAATAATAATAAAAAAAAAATCTTTCCAATCTGTAGACTACATTGGAGTGAACAGCCAGACATGGAGTATTGTCTTAGTTTTATACATTATTTGGGTGTGAGTATAAAACTATGAACTTCATGGGATCACCATAAGCCAGCAATTGAATTGAAAGCATGTTTTTTCTCTCTCTCTCTCTCGCACACACACACACACATGTTGTAATCATATTTGTGGGATTAGAGGGGAATGAAATGCAAACAGTACAAACAGCAATCATTACCTTAGTGTCATGTGGGCTCAAATTATGGGCATGGCACTGCTTCTGCTCAGCATGGAGGTTCACTCTGTGTACAGAGCATATGGTGTAAGAGAATAGGGCAAGAACTGGAGGAGAGACAGGTGGTACCAGGCAGTGCCTCTCCCAGTCCAATGTCAGCTACGCCAATGCTGGCTCATCAAAATGGTCCTACCTTTACTGCGAATCGACTAGTGCCTCTCAGTTATGTTTAACATCTGGATGTCACTGGAGAGTACCATTGTGAGTAATGGCTTGTATTGTAATTGCCAGGCACTCTGCGGGTGTGGATGTTGTTGCTATGTTTAACTGTTGGCTCTCTGCTCCCTACTACTGTTGAGCTTTTGACTTTGCTGCTGGAAGAACACATAATGATAATTTTATTATGACATAGCATCAGTGCTACCTTGTCCATCCGACTGATCTCTAAATAAAAAAAGGAACTATCCCTCTGATATTGGGCTCTGATTCCAGCACTTCCCAACAATGGGATTGAGGATTAAGTGTACATTTTTAAATGTACATTTTAAAGTGTACATTGTTTTGATGCATGTTGTTGTATGACATCAAGTCATTTCCGACTTACAACAACCCTAATGTGAACCTGTCACAAGGTTTTCTTGGCAAGATATCATAGAATCATAGAATTGTAGAGTTGGAAGAGACCACAAGGGCCATACAGTCCAACCCCCTGCTATGCAGGAAATCATGATCAAAGCATCCCTGACAGATAGCCATCCAGCCTCTGTTTAAAGAACTCCAAGGAAGGAGACCCCACCACGCTCTGAGGGAGTGTGTTCCACTGCCGAACAGCTCTTACTATCAGAAACTTCCTCCTAATGTTGAGGTGGAATCTCTGTTCCTGGAATCTCTGTTCCATGTTCTAGTCTCTGGAGCAGCAGAAAACAATATATTCAGAGGGAGTTTGCCTTAGTCTATATAGAATTATACAGAAGTATGCATGTGTGTGTAAATTTCTAAAAAAAGAAAGAAAGAAAAAGTGGGTATAGTCCACCAAGTTCCTCCAGGAGAACATCTCACTGGATCGAGCCCTTTGTGTTCACGTTTGAGGTTGCAAACTTAAAATCTTGTTATTGTGTGCCTTCAAGTCATTTCCAACTTATGGAGACCATAATGTAAGCCTATCATGGAGTTTTCTAGGCAAGATTTGTTAGAAGGGCTTTGCCTTGGGCAAGTCACACTCTGAGGCTGAGAGAGTGTGACTTGCTCAAGGTCACCCAATGTCTTTTCATGTCTGAGCGGAGATTCAAACTCTGGTCTCCAGAATCATAATCCTATGCTCAAACCACTACATCACGTTGACTCTCTAATCTTAAAACCACTTAACTGGAATCAAAATCATTAGGATATTATTCCAAGTAAATATGGTCTAAAAAAGAAAATGATGTTGGATACACAATTTTTGAAGGGAAGAAGGAAGTAGCTGCTTCTGAAAGATATTTGTGTTTTCTCAACACATGTTCTTAATTTATATCCTCCAGTTTAGCATTACAGCTGGATATAATGTTACTTCTCAGGCTGACGTTTTAAAAACAGAACCATGATGTACACCCTTGCACATGAGAATTACTAAAATAATTTATCATCATACCACCTGCTGGCAGTTTTCCTGATGTAGCATAATCTTCTTGGCTTCAGCATAGAAAGACCAAGTACAGTAGCTGTTTTCTCCCTCTCTTCTGACATTTCTAGATTAGTGTAGAAGAAGTGGGAGCTCTGACATTCCAGTTTGTCTGCAGAGATTCTGGCTGGCTGTTATCACAGGCAGGATGCTGGGCGGGACAGAATTTTGATCTCACACAGCAAGGCAGTTCTTATATTCTTTGGGCACCTCTTACAAAATTCTGGTGAGGGCCAACCTTACCATTAGTCATGGTGGGATGGTCACTTCAGGCAACAGATACGGGGTGTCGTGAAAGAGCAGCAAACTGTAAGTTATTTAATTTGCTGTTATTTTGTATCCTTATTGCCAGGATTATGGAGAGGCACTTTTAGGATTACATGCCTTGTACGGCAAAATGACTCACCTGGGTCTGAGGACTATGCACTTGGGCTTAGATAGGTGGGTGGCAGATGCCATTTGCTCCTCTGCCTCAAGCAGTAAACTGTTTTAATTTGACCTATGACATATAGGACATAGGTGAGTGGAAAGGAAATACACCAGAATTATTCTACGTATTCTTTCACACTTGGCATGTACATATGAACACACTCAGGCACTTACTGTATTAATGTTTTCACATTCCTGTTTGGCAGTCCTCATCTATTAGCAACTTCTGACCACGGACAAAGCCTTATAAGAGCATAAAATTAAATCCCCAAAGAAGGGTTATCTGGACTGTTCAACCTATTTGCTGATTTCATAATGAAGGGATTTATTACACATCAGACTGGAAGATAATGTGTTCCTACCTCTAAGTAAAATGCTAGTGATCATGTAAGGTATCTTTTGAACAGTCTCACATGAAGCTACTATACATTGAGTTGGATCCTTTAATATGTCCCTGTGAAGGTGGGTCCCTCCCTTCCTCTATGCTCAATCCAATTTCACAGAGAAAGAAAAGGAAGGCTCCCAGTCTTTTTGTACAATCTGAAAACACACTCTCAAGGGTTCCTCTAGTCTAGAAATCCCTTTCTGAGTTAGGAGCCATCACTACCCACTGCTTGTCACTCAAAACCCAGTTCAATGGGAAACTAGGACAATTCTCTGGCTAACCAGTGAACCACTCACTCTATTGGGGGTTCCCAATCCCCCTTCTCTATTCCCCCAGAGAAGAGACAAGATAAGTGACTAACAGGCATGTGAGGCAAGTTGGTAGAAAAAAAGAGAGTAAACTTTATTTTAGTTCCAAATGCTTAAGTCTTAGCATAGAGGGACATCTAGTCTTTCCAGGTTCTCAACTTAGATTTACAGGAAATACATTCAGTCATAGTATGCAAATAAATCATAAAGCTAACGCAAACTAACTCGACATGTTCCCTAAGCTAAGAAAATAATAACTCACATTTATGATGTCCATGCAATCAGTCCATGCCCCAATTGGGATGCGCTAGGCCAGGCTCATCATAGCCGGCTTAGCTGGCTCTGGAGATGGAAATTCGGAGTCATTTTGGATGGAAGTCTCTTCCCCAGATTTCAGATATCATTTGGGGCTCATTTGATGTTATAGAGCCATGAGGAGGTTGCTCCCCCAACCTCAGTTATCATGTCTGGTTTCAGCATGTGGCTCTCACCATGTGGCTCTCCATTTGGCCTAAGCCATGTGGCGTAGAACAAAGGGATTCAGACACTTAAAGGTCTTTTGGTCAGATCTGATTGGTTCTGCATTGCCAAATCTGATTGGCTCTCCAGTCAGGTGATGTGATGTCATGTTTAGGAAATGAGGTTCCCACCCCCTTACCATACCTGTTGCTATGGAAACAAAGGAGTAGAATTTTCCAATCCTGTGACCTGTAGGTTTTGAGATGAACTCTCCATGATGGGCTGGTCAGTCCATCATGACAGTCCCAATGTCCATGCACACACGTCTATGGCATCACTCTGAGAGGTAGGCAGTTCCTACAGCAATCCCAGTCACAATCACAGCTTTGTCACCACCAACTGAATAGCTTCAGAATTGCTAGTTAGATGGAAGGGGTGAGCCTGTTACATAATGCTGTAAGACCTATTGTTCGTCTTGACTAGGGTCAAACTATTGAATCGAGTGACTTTACTTTCATGTTTACTCATTGTCTGACAATTAATTCAGTGGATCTACTCTAGTTGGATTCCAGGATTTCCAGCAGGATTCCAGCCCATGTGTCAAGAATAGGATAGAATCATAACATTTTTGAACTGGAAATGGTCACATGCTTCATCTAATCTACTCCTCTGACAGAGCAGGCATCAACAACTGAAGAATCCCTAGAAGGAGAGGTTAATCAAGTTATGGTAAAGCTGGAACATTATATGAGGTGTCCTCTCCATTGACGCCCCTTTGTCGTGGAAGAGAGGCTTGCGTACCCTAATGATGTTTTGAGCTATGCTGGCGGTGGCATAATAGCCACTGGTAGGGTCTCCCATGCCAGACAGGTCAAAACCGAAGGGTCTGACAAAGAGCGTCAAAGGGCAGGATGGGCTCTCTAGCCTTATGGCAACCCTCCTAGGAGAAGGAAAACTCTAATCCCAAACCCGGGCAGATGGTGTTCGTCCAACCCTGTAAGGTCAACCATCTAAGAGAAGGAAACTCTAATCAAACCTATGACCAGAGGACCTCACTGCTACCGTCCATGCTTGCAAGGCCAGCAGATGAAACTTTGGTTTAAAGGGTGAGGCCAGTTCTGTGCACACTGAGCTCCACCAGAAAAATCCATTGCACAGGCTCAATGGACAAATCCCATTCCAAAAAAGCCCTGTAGCGATAGGCGATGGACGAAGCGGCAGGTGTAAAGATGCACTGGAAGCCGCAGACCCAACCCTGCATGCAGGCGGTTCAGGACTTTGGTCGCTTGAGGATGACCCGGGAGATGACAGTCCTGTTAGGCAGCATCCTGAATGACCAAGCAGCCTTTTTTAAAGAGAGCACTTCTTGCTCCATATGGAGAGGGGCCTAGAAAAGGTGGCCTAACGAAAGCTCATCCCCAACTACCTGGTTGGCTAGCCGCTGCCAACAGGAATCTTCTGACACGGTCAAACCAAGGCAAAGAAACAAAGGCACACACCAGCCTCCAAAGGTGTAAATAAACTGACGCTTGCATGCTGGAACATCAGAACCATGCGAGACTCTGCAGATAGTGGACAGGCTGAGCGTTGTTCTGCTCTAATAGCCCATGAACTATCGCGACTTAATATTGACATCGCTGCTTTTAGTGAAGTTTGTCTCCATGAGGAAGGCAGCCTTAAAGAACACGGCGCTGGCTACACACTTTACTGGTCTGGCAAACCCAAAACCGAAAAACATCTTTCAGGAGTAGGCTTCATGATTAAAAACTCCATTGCCTCCAAACTCAAAACCTTGCCAACAGGACACTCAGATCACATTATTTCCTTACGCCTCCCACATATTGTTCTCTTTAGTATATATGCCACAACTATGCAAGCCGACCCTGTAGAGAAAGACAAATTCTACACAGACCTATGCCACCTCATACAAAAAGTCCCTGCAGAAGATAAAATTATTATCTTTGGTGATTTCAATGCCAGAGTCGGAAAGAACTCCGAAGCCTGGAAAGGTGTCTTAGGCAAGCATGGTGTTGGAAATTGCAATGATAATGGACGCCTCTTGCTAGAGTTCTGTGCAGAACAACAGCTGACCATTACAAACACTATCTTTCAGCAGAAAGTTAGCTTGAAGACAACCTGGATGCATCCACGATCCAAACATTGGCACCTCATTGACTATGTTCTAGTCCGCCAGAGAAACATTTGCGATGTCCATCATACTCGAGTGATGCCCAGTGCAGAATGCCAGACAGATCATCGCCTCATAAGATGTAAACTAAACCTTCATCTTAAGTTCAAACCTAAGAGGGATGGCATCCTAAAGAAGAGACTCCAAGTCAACAATCTTCAACAAGCTACCACGAGAGACAAATTCCAGGCAAACCTGCAAACAAAACTTGAAGACCATCCTATAGATTCTTCTCCTACAGTGCTTTGGCAACATATCAAAAACTTTATCCTCCAGTCTGCGGAAGAATTCCTCGGGTTCTCCCACAAGAAAAATCAAGACTGGTTTGATGAAAACAACCAAGAGATCCAGGAGCTGTTGGCAAAGAAGAGAACTGCTCACCAGGCATACCTCGCCCAGCCAACTTGCCATGTAAGAAAAGCAGCTTTCCGTCTCACATGTAGTAAACGTCAACAAAACTCAGAGACATGCAGAACAAGTGGTGGATCAATATAGCAGAAAAGACACAACACCGTGCAGATCTGGGTGATTCTAGAGGATTTTATGAAGCTCTTAAGGCAGTGTTTGGACCTACTTATCAGGTCCAAAGCTCCTTATACAGTACAGATGGCCAAACATTAATTACTGATAAAGCCTCCATCCTGAATTGATGGGCTGAACACTTTCAAAGTCTCTTTAGTGCCAACCGAGTAGTCCAAGGCTCAGCTATCCAACATATGATACAAAAACCGATGAAAAATGAATTGGACATAGCTCCCACTCTGGAAGAGACCCTTAAGGCCATACAGCAGATGAAAAACAGCAAGGCAGCTGGGATTGATGGAATCCCACCTGAAGTTTGGAAACACAGAGGTCATGTACTCCATGATAAATTCCACGAACTCCTTGTGAATTGCTGGGAAAAGGGGGAACTGCCATCAGATTTCCGAGATGCAGTCATCATCACCCTGTACAAGAAAAAAGGAGCAAAATCCGATTGCTCAAACTATCGAGGCATAACACTGCTCTCTATTGCTGGAAAAATCCTTGCAAGGATACTCCTGAACAGATTAGTTCCTGCTATTGCAGAAGAACTTCTTCCTGAAAGCCAATGTGGCTTCAGAGCCAATAGGAGTACTACAGATATGGTATTTGCCCTTAGACAACTGCAAGAGAAATGTAGAGAGCAGAAGAAGGGTCTCTATGTAACATTTGTTGACCTCACCAAAGCCTTCGACACCGTGAGTAGGAAAGGTCTGTGGCAGATCCTGGAAAGACGTCCCCCCCAAATTCCTTAAAATGATTATCTTGCTACACAAGGGCCAGCACGGTCAAGCCAGATATGGCGATGCTCTTTCAGAGCCATTTCTAATAACTAATGGAGTGAAGCAAGGTTGTGTTCTTGCGCCAACTTTATTTACAATCTTCTTCAGCATGATGCTCCAATGGGCTACGGTAGAGCTCGAAGAAGAAGACGGCATCTATATACGTTACCGTACTGATGGTAGCTTGTTTAACTTAAGCTGTCTGAGGGCTCGCGCTAAGACTCTAAACTATCTAGTCCATGAGCTGCTCTTTGCTGATGCTGCTGCCCTGGTTGCCCACACAGAAGCAGCTCTGCAGCACCTAACATCCTGCTTCGCAACAGCTGCAGAGCTGTTTGGGCTGGAAGTCAACCTGAAGAAAATCTAAGTTCTCTACCAGCCTGCACCACAGGATGAACACCACCATCCCCACATTGCCGTCGGCAGCTGTGTGCTTAAGTCCGTTCAGCAGTTCACCTACCTGGGAAGCATCGTCTCCTCAGATACCAAGATTGACAAAGAGATCGATCACAGATTAGCAAAGGCACATAGTGCATTTGGAAGACTTTACAAAAGAGTCTGGAGTAATAAACACCTGAGGCGAAGCACAAAAATCAGTGTGTGTACAGCTATTGTACTGTCTATTCTCCTTTATGGATCTGAAACATGGGTCACCTATCACCACCACTTACGACTCCTCGAACGCTTTCATCAACACTGTTTACTCACAATCCTAAATATACACTGGACTGACTATGTGATGAATGTTGCTGTCCTTGAGCAAGCAGGGATCACCAGCACTGAGGCCATGATATTGAGAACACAGCTGCGCTGGGCAGGGCACAATTCTAGGATGGAGGACGATCGCCTCCCAAAAATAGTACTCTACGGTGAACTCGCCACGGGTCAGCGTAAGAGGGGTGCTCCAAAAAAGTGATACAAGGACTCCCTGAAACAACATCTCAGGCTCGGTCAAATTGATCACCAACAATGGTCTGCCCTGGCCTCACATCGGGAGGCATGGAGACACACTATCCACAATGCTGCAGCCTTATTTGAGAACTCACGCTGAACAAGTCTTGAAGAGAAACGTCAACGCAGAAAGAATCACAACCCGGAAACATCACCCAAGGAAACCTTCTGCTGTGCTTTCTGCAGCCGGACTTTACTATCTCGGATTGGCCATTTTAGTCATCAGCGTGCTTGCAGAAAACGCGGGATGAGTCCTTCCTGAATCTTCATTCACGAAGAAAATCCAGAGATATGAGGTGTGCCTATTAAATAACAAGACTGTGTTTCTACCTTTCAGACAGTTCAGGGAGAACTGATTGTGAACACTTGAGTGGTGACCTTGAACATGTTTGAACCTGCATGACAAACATCAACACTCTCGGCCATACAGTTAATTATCAGTCATAATTTAAAGCAGCTGTGTTGTGTGTTGTGTGCTGGAAGAATGCTAAGTTTACAATTCAAGCAACATGACATTCTGCAGCAACTTGAGGCGGACCCAAACTTTTTTTTTTTTTTAAACATCACTTGTGATGAAACCTGGGTCTTCCAATATGATCCTGAGACAAAACGACAGTTAATGCACTGGAAAACACCATCATCACCAAGAATGAAAAAGCACATCAAAGCAAGTTCACATTCAAAGCCATGCTAATTGTTGTTGTTTTCTACATCAAAGACATAATTTTGGCAGATTGGGTTTCAGAAGGCAGAACAGTGAACCACCATTATTATAAGGAAGCTTTGACAAAGCTGAGAGAAAGAGTCAGAGAAAAAAAAAAGGCCAGAACTGTGGGAAAATAGTTCCATTCTTCATCAAGACAACGTGCCTGCTCACACAGTACTTTCTTTGAAGCAGGTTTTGGCTGATGAATGCATTACTACACTTGAACATCCTCCATATTCACCAGATATGGCACCATGCTACTTTTTTCTTTTCCCTAAAGTGAAATCATTGCTAAAAGGAACACATTTTGAGTCAATTGATGCAGTACAAAGAAAACAGCAGATGTGTTGACACAGCTGACAGAAACTGATCTGCTCCATGCCTTCGACCAGTGGAAAGGAAGACTGTATCAGTGTGCGTGAATGGGGAGTATTTTGAAGGGGACAAGGATTAGAATTGTAATACATATAAATAAAGATGGATTGTTGCACCAGTCTTGTTATTTAATAGACAGAACTCATATTGTTGGCTAAAATGAGGCAAAAAAGGTAACAGAGGTGCAAAAGACCTCTAAAACTGTGACATATCTATATATATAAAACTCTTGGGCATGTTGCCTTTCCCAGTGTGCTGATTGGCTGCTACGGAAACACACCCAACCAATCACCACCCACATGCAAATTCCCTTTCCACCTGACAATACACTCCTGCCAATCAATTTGTGGCTCAGATTGGGACCCAGATAGTCAACTGAAGGCAGCAGTGGTGATGACAGTCTACCTGCGATGGGACCCAAGCAGTCAACTGGCAGCAGTGGTGGCAATAGAACATCGCTGCTGCCACTGCGACAAAACCCAGACAGTTAACTGGTGATGGACCCAGGCAGTCAACTGGTGGCGGCAGCAGGGCAACAGAGTGAGTTGCCCGCAGCTATTCCGGGAAAAGTGTAGAATGCTGCGAAGGGGAGGGGGAAGAATTTAAAAATCAACTGACCTACCTTACAGGGTTGTCATGAGGTCTACCAAGCAGTTTTGGGGAGTTTTTTAACGGCATATGTTATACTGGGTACAGCTAGTTTCATGGATACTCTCGAGAAGTCTTCCTTATTCAGGCACAGCAGTACAGTTTGTAAAACATACACAAGCCATATAATGTGTGAATTGTCCTTCAATCACTTAAAACATCCAAGCAGGGCCATATGATGAGGAATCCACCTTGCTGAAGCTAAGCAGAGATGGTACACATTACTACTTGGATGGGAGACCACATGGGAATCCCATGTATACCACCTTGAGTTCTATGATGGAAGAAAGATGAGGAACAAATGCCTGCCCTTGGATGGACAGATGAAGAGGCTGGCAGAACTCCATCAGGTCTAGGCCCAGAAGCAGGCGAAAGGCCCTCCTTCCATCCCAATTGCCACTGCCCAGCCCTTGGAGGGAGAGAATAACCAGTAGTATCTGCTGGATTTAATCCCTACCCCCACTGCCATTCTCTTTTCCTTATGTGTCATGTCTTATCTAGACTGTAAGCTTGAGGGCAGGGAACTGTTAAATTAACAATTTGGAAGCCACTCTGAGAGCCTTTGTGGCTGAAGAGTGGTGTATAAATACTCTAAATAAATAAATAAACCCTCCAACATTTCACAAATGAAAACTGGGACATGTCTGGCCAAACAGTATCAGAGTGTGGTCAAAATGGGAAAAGATATTACTGTAATGAGGAAGAGCAGACAAGCCAGGAGAAGCTGTAGCAGTTTGCTTTCCCCTGAGTCTACAGGAAAGGGCAAGATTCCACCCACTCCTCTTCAGAAGGAGGAGAAAGAAACTAGGGCACTTTAAAAACAGCTGAAAAAGTGGGATGACAGAGGAGTAATTGGAACTGTCCCTCAATTGGGACAGTTGAGGGGAATATGCAAATGCAAAAACAAACAAATAAAATGACAGAGTACTGTATATAATAACACAGCTCTCAGTTCTGTGCCCTTTTCATTTGATTTCTGCTCTGACTTCTTCTTCTCTTCTTCCCCACAACAAGCCCTTCATTTTAATATAGGCCAAGTCTTCGTCATATCTATTGATGTTTATGTAGTGAATGGAAAAACTCGGCACGTTCCGTGCAGCTGTACCCACACTGAAAGGAGCCCTGATCAAAGCCAATCCAGCAAGACTCAGGGAGCTTCAGAGATATGCTTTCAGCCATAGGCAAAATTATGGAGAGATGAGGAAACAAAGTGAAACAGGCAGAGAATAGTATTAATTTAAATGGAAGCTTTGCTTTGTTCCATACTGCACTATTGAAGACCTTTGGATTGTCCATCCACAATAAGCTCATGTGTGATGTAGAAGTGGAGACAATTGTTCTTTTAAAAATTCTCCCCCAGAGTATTTGAACAGTTTATTTTAATGACAAGAGTATTAATCTTTTTTTGTGGTCAATCTTTCTTTTTAATTTTGATGACAAAGAGTCAGAATCCATTCAGAAACCAGAGACAGCTATCAGAATTGTAAAGGAGAAGCAGAAAAACAAAACATTTGAGGTATACAGAGGCAAGATTTTTAAATATAAAGAGATTTCACCTCTAGGATGCAAACAGATGAGCAGAAGGTAGATTTGTATACCCAAGGGCAGATTTCTGGGCGATCTACAGGGCTTCTCTCTTAAACCTCTTAACAATAGCAATAACAAAACAACTCCCTCCTCCACTGCCCTACACTATACTGTATTGCTGAAATAAAAGAAGCTTAGGGTAGAGTGGATTTTTATGTGGAAGAACTGTACTCTGTGTTCAGCTCAGGTACTTAGAACAAATTCTTACTTCTCAGCAGAAGTCTTGAAACAGGCAGTTCTCAGAGGTCTTGCAAAAAAAAAATCCTGAAAGCCTGAGGTCTAGCTCTCCCTGATTAAATGTTTACAACTTTCTATATTGTTTTCAAATACAGTTAGAACCATAGAATCATAGAATTGTAGAGTTGGAAGAAACCACATGGGCCATCCAGTCCATCCCCCTGCCACGCAGGAAATCACAATCAAAGCATCCCTGACAGATGGCCATCCAGCCTCAGTTTAAAGACCTCCATGGAAGGAGACCCCACTACGCTCCAAGGGAGTGTGTTCCACTGCTGAACAGCTCTTACTATCAAAAAGTTCCTCCTAATGTTGGGGTGGAATCTCTGTTCCTGGAGCTTGCATCCATTGTTCTGCGTTCTAGTCTCTGGAGCAGCAGAAAACAAGCTTGCTCCATCCTCAATGTGACACCCCTTCAAATACTTAAACAGGGCTATCATATTACCCCTTAACCATCTTTTTTCTAGGCTAAACATACCCAGCTCCCTAAATCTTTCCTCATAAGGCATGGTTTCCAGACTTTCACCATTTTAGTCGCCCTACTCTGGACACGCTCCAATTTGGCAATATCCTTTTTGAATTGTGGTGCCCAGAACTGGACACAGTATTCTAGGTGAGGCCTGACCAAGGCAGAATATTTATATATTCATAATATTTACAATATTCATAATAGTTGATGTGTTTCCAGTCAGATTTCCATGGTTAGAATTGTCAGGGTGGATTTCCTTGAGAGGTGATATCTGCTCTGTGTCTCAGGCAAAAGTGAGCTGTTTTTGGTGGTGTGTGTGTGTGTTTTAATTTTTCATCACAGCCTAAATCCACTTTGGGACAGATCTCTAGGGACATATTCCAGTGGCTGAGGTGTGGAGTAAGGCCCTGGCTAAAACAAAAGTGACCAGGACCTACTGTGATTTTTTAAACCAATTTGGTAATGCAATTTGGTTCAATGTAACAGCTTTCAGGAATCCAAATCACAGCTCCGTTCCCAGGCTGCAAATCATACTCTAGCACTTGACAAAAGTGATACTCTAATATTCAGGAGATATGTCCTCACGGGAGCAAAGATGGCCCAAGAAGGCTAAGTGATATGAGATAACTCATCTGGATTCCCAGATGGTCAGTCTCTGTCCCGTATATTAGATTTCTGAAATCAACATCTAATTAATAAAAGTACACAAATTGCATTAACGCTCCCATCCTAAACATGCTTGTTTAGATGTAAGCTTTACTGTATTATGACAAAAAATGGAACAGCTGCACTAATACATTAGGAGGAAAAATCCAAAGCCCATAGATGAAGACAAAACTTTATTTGTACCAGCCAAAGTGCCACAAGATAATGTGCAAGCTTTTGATTAGAACTGTAGCCATGAAGGAGCAATGCTATGACTTTGCTGGTTGAGGGGAAGGGCGGTACACATAAATGCCACTATGTATTCTTTCTAAATGGGCAGTCTGTAGTCTCTTTGCAGCAAAACCAATGGATATATGTGTGACACTTTGTTGTTCTGTGCCTTCAAGTCATTTCTGACTTAAGGCGACTCTAATGTAAACCTATCATGAGTTATTTTTGGCAAGATCTTTTCAGAGGGTGTTTGCCATTGCCCTTCTCTGTGGCCGAGAGAGTGTGACTTGCCCAAGATCATCCAGTGGATTTCTGTGGCCAAGTGGGGATTTGAACCCAGGTCACCTGGAGTGCTAGCACAACACTCAAACCACTATACCACACTGGCTCTCTGTGACACCTTAAAGACATAAAAATGAAAAGCAGAGGCAGTTATGCTGGCCTTTAAAAAAAAAGGAGCAGAAAAAAGGAGCAAAAAAAGAAAACTCCAAAACCCTTATTAGAGTATTATACCAATGAAAAAAAAGCATATACATGTGTGCAAGTTTTTGAAATGTTGAGATCTCTTGATCAGGCAAAATGTTGCAAAAAACACTTGGGGGCAGCGATGAGAAGGGGAAATAAGCAAGGTATGGTGGTTTGAATGTTAGACCAGGATTCTGGGAGACCAGGGCTCAAATCTCTGCTCAGCCATGGAAACCTACTGAATGACCATGGGTAAGTCACTCTCTCAGCCTCAGAGGAAGGCAATGGCAGCCCCCCCTCTCAACAAATTTTGCCAAGAAAAGCTTGTGACAGGTTTGCCTTAGGGTCACCGTAAGTCAGAAATGACTTGAAGGCGCACAACAACAAACTTGAAATTCTGATGCCTGTGTGGAAAACAACAGACTGGTTTCTTTCATGGACAGCAGTTCACTTTATGATATGTTGTCTCCTAAGCTGTAAAGGAAGAGGCAAATGTCTGCAGACATTCAAATGAAGCTGACAGGTAATTTGAGGATTTAAAAAATTGCAGCAGAAGTAATCCTTCGGGTGGGAACTCTGCAGCCCCCCAGAGGTTATTGGGTGGCAAATCCCAGCATTCTTGATGGACTGACTATGGAGATTTTCAGACCGCGTTTCAGCATGCCTAGCGCGGGAGGAACTTTCGGGAGAGGGACAGCGGTCTTGCGCGGCAGGGGGGCGTTTTCGGACGCCGTTGTCCCTCTCCCGAAACGGAGGTTGCCTGTGATTAAAATATAGCTCTGCAGCTTCCGAAGCTTCACGGAAGTGACACGGATGGTTTCGGGAGAGGGATGGCGGCGTCCAAAAACGCCCCCTGCCATGCAAGACTGCCATCCCTCTCCCGAAAGCTCCTCCTGCACTAGGCACGCTGAAACGCGGTCTGAAAATCTCCTAAGTGACAAATGTTGCTGTCCTTGAGCAAGCAGGGATCACCAGCATTGAGGCCATGATATTGAGAACACAGCTGCATTGGGCAGGGCACATTTCTAGGATGGAGGACCATCGCCTCCCCAAAACAGTATTCTACAGTGAACTCGCCACGGGTCAGCGTAAGAGGGGCGCTCCAAAAAAGCAATACAAGGACTCCCTGAAACAACATCTCAGGCTTGGCCAAATTGATCACCAACAACGGTCTGCCCTGGGCTCAGATTGGGAGGCATGGAGATGCACTATCCACAATGCTGCAGCCTTATTTGAGAACTCATGCCGAATGAGTCTTGAAGAGAAACGACAATGCAGAAAGAATCACAACCCGGAAACATCACCCAAGGAGACCTTATGCTGTGCTTTCTGCAACTGGACTTGTTTATCTCGGATTGGGCTTTTTAGTAGTCAGTGCGCTTGCAAAAAGCATGGGATGAGTCCTTCCTGAATCTTCGTTTGCGAAGAAAAGCCAGAGAGAATGATACTCACATTTTCCTGTGCAATGGCTGCTCCCAAGCAGTGGAACTCTGTTTCAAAGGAGACTGTGGCAATGCCAGCCACAGATGCAGGCAAAACATCAGGAATAAACTCTTCCAAAACACAGCCTCACAGCCCGGAAAAAATACCCATGGAAAACCTATGGATGCCGGCCGTGAAAGCCTTTGACTTCACAAAGATGGGTTGTTGTATCAGTCTCGTTATTTAATAGGCAGACCGTGTTATTTTCTTCCTGTCAGCTTTCTTCAGTGTCCGACTTGCCCATGTGTACATAAAAATCGGAAATACAACAGTCTGGATGATGCATTGCTAACTTTCCCTCTCTCTAGAGGTCTAATCCACACTACACAAATAATCCAGTTTGGAAACTGGATTATTTGCCATGGCTCCTTCCTAGTGAATCCTGGGAATCTGTAGTTTTACAAGGTCCTTTGGAGATTTTCAGAATACACTGTTATAGTGTTACTATTCCACTTTCACTGCTCTGGCTTCCTCCTGTGGAATTCTGGGGTTTGTAGTTTATTGTGGCCTAATATCTCTCTGGCTGAGAGTTGTAAATGCCCCTCCCTAAACTGCAAATCCCAGGATTCAACAGGAAGCAGCCATAGCAAATAAAGTGGAATACTAACACTATAAGTGTTTGAAAATCTCCTGCCAAAGAGTGCTGGTGCCTCCCCAAAACTACAAACCCCAGTATTCCATAGTATTTTTTATTACATAGTACATTTTGTACTATTATTTTTCTTAATCTTTTATTGATTTTTTCTTCTCCAAATAGGTATAATTGTAATGTGTAAATATAATGTTCATTGGAAAAGAAAAAAGAGTGATTATAGTGTGTTTAGATTAAGAGGAAACATGTATTAGTGTTAGGATAGATCGTTTTATTTTTGTATTAGTAAGAAAAGAGGAAAACAATTATTATTGTTTTTGCGTTATTGTTACGGCCTTTTGCGGTCGGGTGTATTTTTCAGTAGAATGGTCTTATTCCAATAAAAAATTCCTAACCCCCCCCCTCCCAGTATTCCATAAAGAAGAGGGATGGCAAATCACCCTGTCTCAAGATGGATTATTTGTGTAGTGTGGATGCAGTCTGTCTCTGTCTTTCTCTCTGCCTGCCTTTCTCCAAGAGCACCCACACTGAGCTCCTGTGGGCGGGCTTTGGGGCTTGCATAATAGTGCCAGAGGAGGTGGAGGAAAGGCCCAGCTCTTCCTCCTGGGTGCCTGGACACCCCACCCTACCCCAGGGCGGTCTTAGGCTTGCCCAAATCCTCTCCCCTTCCTCCGGCTTGTAGGGCTCCTTCTTCCCATCAGCAGCGCCTTCCTTTGCGCGCACGCTCAGTGGCCGAAAAGGGTCCATTTTCCTCCTCTTTGAAGAGGGGAAAGTAAAAGAAGGAGGAAAGAAAGGAAGGGCAAAGTCGACCCGGGCATGCGAGGGAGCTGAGCCAAGGAGAGGAGGTAGCCGCCCAAGAGGTGCCCCCTCAGCAGCAGCTGCCCCCCTCAGCCGCCCTCCTTGGTCCCCCCGGAGGCGCCATGGTCTTGGAGAGCTTCGCCCGCGTCGTCAAAGTGCAGCTGCCCGCCTACCTCAAGCGCCTGCCGCTGCCCGAGAGCATCGGGGGCTTCCTCCGGCTGACAGGTTTTTATTGGGGGGAAACTGGCGATGCGGTGGTGGTGGTTGTGGGGGGCTTGAGGGGTCCGAGCCAGGACCGGTTTAAGGAATGTCCCCCCCCCTGCAATGCTTTATTTTGGGGGGCCTATATGTTTAATCTCAGGTCAATGTAACCTAACTCAGCCTAAGCTATTCAGAGTACAGGATATTCAGATTATTACTAATAATGTTTTTGCAGAAGGAGGGTGACTACTATGGGGCCCCCCATAATGATGGGCCCCCCTGCGGATGCTGATGCCGCTGGTGCCTTAAACCGGCCCTGGGTCCGACTAAGGCACCCTTTCTCAACCTTTTTATCCTGGCTGGAGGAACCCTTGCAATACTGTTCAGGTCTCAGGGAACCCCTGCATAATCAACATTATTCTATATACAGTTGTCCCTCCATATTCACAGATTTAAGTATGCACGGCTTGAAAATATTCTTTAAAACATAATAATCCAAAAAGCAAACCTTGATTTTTGCCATCTTATATAAGGGACATCATTTTGCTGTTCCATTGCATACAATGGGACTTGAGTATTCACGGATTTGGGTATTGGGGGGGGGCGTTCCTGGAACCAAACCCCAGCGAATGTGAAGGGACAACACATCCAGAATGTAAGTATTCACGTCTTGAAAATATTCTTTAAAAAATAATACATTAATCCAAAAAGCAAACCTTGATTTTTTGCCATCTTATATAAGGGACACCATTTTCCTATGCCGTTGCATATAATGGGACTTGAGTATTCACGGATTTTGGTATCCACGGGGGGGGGGGTGTCCTGGAACCAAACCCCAGCAAATATGAAGGGACAATTGTACACTATAGCCCACAGCACCTGGTATTCATTGGCAGTCTCCCATGCAAGTATTAACCAGAGCTGACGGATTTTGTGCCTTTAGGATATTTAGGCCTCACAGTGGGACCTTTTGTTGTGTGCTTTCAAGTCATTTCTGACTTTTGGCAAACCTAAGACGAACTATCACAATGTTTTCTTGGGAAGATTTGGTCAGAGGGGTTTGACTTTGCCTTCCTCTGAAGGTGAGAGAGAGTTATTTGCCCAAGGTCACCCAGGAGGTTTCAGTGGTTGAGCGGGGATTTGAACTGTGGTCTTCGGGGTCCTAGTTCAGCATTCAAACCACTGAACAGCTCTTACTTCCAGTTAATCAGAGGAGCTTTCTGTGAGATTTTCTTGTGGTCCTTTTTTGCATTCATGGTGGTAGGGCTGTGAGTGGACATAGGGACAAAAGTCTAGGGCTCCAGCCCAGCCCAGCCCTCCTAGATGGTCCTCAGCAGGTGAGGAGCTTAGAGGCATGTAGGCCTGGCATTCTATGCCAGCAGCCACCAGTTATAATGCAGCTCACCACAATAGTTTTACTTTATTCTTTTGGGAAACTTCCTGTTGTTGCTGTTGTTATCATCCACCTTTTTCCCAGTTAGGGTCGCAAAGCATCTTATAACAGTTAAAACAAACATAGTTAAAAATTCACAATGTACAAAAGCTAAAAAGCAATTAAACTATCAGGAAATTAAACCTGGTTAAAAACATAAACCAGTTTTAAAAAAAGCAAATAAAAATCCAGCATGTTATGCAAGACTTATTTACCCCCAAATAAATAAATAAATAAATATTCACAGGCCTGGCTGAGCTGCCCAGCCATGTGAGCTGCCCAGCCATGTGAGCTGCCCAGCCATGTGACACAAATGTAATTGCAGTTGCTTATTTTGTTATTTCTACTTTAAAATAAATATTGCTCATTGCTAGAACAAATGCTGCATGTTTCCAAGTAAGTATGTGTGGCATAGCTGTTTGAGTCTTGGACTACAATTCTGGAGGCCAGGGTTCAAATTCTCGCTCAGCCATGAAAACCCATTGGGTGACTTTGGGCAAGTCACACACTCTCAGCCTCAGAAAACCCCATGCTGGATTTGTCTTAGGGTCGCCATAAGCTGGAAACAACTTGAAGGCATACAACAACAATAACAAATGTTTGGCATCAAAGCAGCAGAAAAAACCTCAGTTTTATTTCTTTAGTCAAGATGTCATTAAGTTTAAGAGTGATCTTAAAATGTTAAACTGTGTGCATGTTTAGATTATTTAATTTAAAAAATATTGCCAGGATTGGCAGACCTTTTTTTTTAAAAATCTCTTAAACATACCAGATATGTAGAAGTAATTGTAAAACATGGTGAGGAAGTAATAAGTATGACAGTCTAGAGCAGGGGTGCCCCCCACAAGAAGTTTTTGTTACCCTCAACACTTCCAAGATTCCCAAACCAATTTTTTTCGCCAAAAAAGAGAGAGTGGATTGCTGGTCCTGGAAACCCCCATATGCAACAGGTTGCCTTTTAAATAGGTTGCAAGATCTCCTTGCACTGTTTAACATTTTAAAAAATGACCTTTTTTGAGAACCAGAGATGGACTTGTGGCCACTACTACCTTCTACCTAGCACCACCACTGCCTGAAATTCTTTCCTTCTAATCCTGTTTCAGGTCACTGTTTCGTCATTTTCCCAAGCTGTATACCCTTTATTTCTTTTGTACCAGGCTTTCCCACCCTGCTCCTTACATTTTCCTACTGCTTCAGTTGCTTTCTAGCCTAACTGCAGATCTTCTTACACACCTGCTTTTTGCATGCACGTGTGAATGTTGTTAATGTGGGATAGAAAAGAGAAAAAAGCTATTACTAATTCTTATTAATTCAACCACATTAGAATTATAAGAAATATTAAAGGACTGTTTTCATAATAATAATAATAATAATAATAATAATAATAATAATGTTTATTTATACCCAGCCCCTCTGCTAAAACAATCAGGGCGGCTTACAAAATTTAAAATACAATACAAATAAAATCCCTAAACACCCCCACTCCCACCCTCCCCCATAAAAAAACATTAAACAAATATAAATTAAAAACAACTAATCTAAAATCACATTTAAAACTATAAATACAATAAAATATAATAAATGGCCAGCAGGCTAGAAGAGGCCAGGATCCCCTGAGGCCGGGATCTAATTAGGAAAGGCCTGCCGAAAGAGATCCGTCTTTAGTGCTTTTTTAAAGCCACTCAGGCTTGTTATCTGACGGATCTCATTCGGCAGGTCATTCCACAATTTGGGGGCGATTACCGAAAAGGCCCTCTGGGAGGTTGCAGACAGCCTAGATTTTTGTGGCTGAAGCAAATTCCTCCCAGAGGACTGGAGTGCGCGGGGAGGATTGGATGGGAGGAGGCGGTTCCGGAGATAAGTTGGACCCAAGCCATTTAGGGCTTTAAAGGTAATAACCAACACCTTATACTGGGCCCGGAAACTGATAGGCAGCCAGTGGAGAGATTTTAATACTGGAGTTATATGGTCTCTCCGAGATGTTCCCGAGACCACTCTGGCTGCCATATTTTGTACCAACTGAAGTTTCCGGACCAAGCATGAGGGCAGCCCCATGTACAGCGCATTGCAGAAATCTAGACGGGAGGTTACCAGCGCGTGAACCACAGTCTCGAGGTCCCTTACTTCCAGTAAATGGCGCAGTTGGCGTATCAGCCGAAGCAGATAACAGGCGCTCTTGACATGAGCTTAAGTCCAACTTGCCAAGGAAACTTAATTCTAAGTAACCCTGCAATCCTCTGTGATGTTAGACACAGGGAGCGCATTGATTCCTATGGATTTAGGCTCACTTAATTCTGTATAGCCTGTGGTACTGCAGATAGACATCACATTGTAGCTTTCATATTTTGTATTCAAATGTTTTCTGTGTGCATCTGCAAAACCATTTCATTTAAAATAGTAACTTCTTGTAGTGCTCATCGTAGAGTTAAAAGACAAGATTTTTTTCTGCTTCAATGTTTCAGTGTACACTTATTATCTAAGGCCTAAATCCAGTATCAGATGCCAGCTAGTGAAGACTCATTGCACCACTGAGTTTATAAATCAGCTCTGATGTAGATCCCATTGATTCAGTGAATTGAATCTAGTTGGGATTAGCAATTAGATTTTGACCAAAGTCCACCAAGAATTCTGTGGCACTTTCAAGACAAACAGTAAATTATGGCATAAGCTTTGATGAACCTTACTTCATCAAATCAGGTTGCATCTGACGAAACAGGCCGTTCATAAAAACTTATGCCATTATAAATATGTTAGCCAGAGTGGTGTAGTGGTTTGGACTACAACTCTGGAGACCGGTATTCAAATCCTCACTCAGCCATGGCAACCCTACTGTGTGACCTTGGGCTCTCTCAGCCTCAGAGAAAGGCAAATGCAGTGGCTCTTTAAACTTTTTTTTTTTTTTTTTTACCAGGGGCTCCCTTTAAATATCTTTTCTTGCTGTGGGCCCCCAAGACTTAACTCAAGATTTAAAACACCAATGATAATGATAATGATAATAATAATAATGATAATGATAATAATAATAATATTACACCATCCCTCATAAGCAGTGGAGGGGAGGGTAGACTTTTCTCCTGCTTCTTTCTGCAACTTTGTGGCTGGAGTGTGTGCAGGCCAAACCAGCCAGCGTTTGCCTTGATTCCTGTCACGTGGGCTGAGCAGCCTTCAAGCCTTTGCGGCCCCCTGGGAATCCATGGACCACAGGTTAAGAACCACTGTGCAAAGGCAACCCCCCTCTGAACAAATCTTGCCAAGAAAACCCCACGATAGTTAGCCATAGAATTGCTGTAAGTCAGAAATGACTTGAAAGGCACACAACAACAGTCTTTATAATGCCATATGATTCTTCATTGTATTTGTGGCAGCTAACTAATATGGCTGCACGTTCAAAGAATGCCATCAAAATGGGTTAATAACAAAGCAAATCTGTGCTCTTAGTAAAGGAAAACAGAAGGGTGTTTCCCCTGTTTCCTGGCTTTCGAAAGTACATTGAAATGATGGGATAAGTCTAATTCTGACAGCAAAGGACATGGTTGGGGCGGTAATTTATTTCTTGGTTCATCAAGTAGAAAAGATTCCTATCCTGTATGATTCTTTAATACTTTACTTACTACAATATTGATTCTTTCTGAAGTGAACAAGCCTGAGAGACATGTTCGTTTTCCCAAAATGAAACTATACAGAACAAAACTATACAGAAAAAAGGCAGTGTTTCCTCAATGTGTGTGCTGTTGCAAGGCATAAAACCTGCTCAAGCAGCAAACCTGTACAGATGAAGTTGTCACATAGTGACATAGTTGTCACATAGCCACTGATTTGTAATGGTATGGCCCTTCAGATGATACTGGACTGCAGCCCCATAACTTCCAGGCAGCATAGCTAATGGTGAGGGATCATGGGAGTTATAGTCCATATGTTCCCCACCCCTGTCTTTTGCAATAGATGAGGACTAAAGGAAATCTACGGTATATGTTCTCTTGATGTAGCATCATTATATGTTTTATAGTCATACCGATCCCCAAGACGGAGAGAACTGCAATTGGATTTTTTAAATTTTTAATTGGTCCACTAGCATAATCATTGGCAGAGTGCAAGCTTTTGCATCTGCATTCTCCAAGCATCTCCAGTTAAGAATCTTGGATGAAGAACTGGGAAAGACTTTCTCTACGTTGGGAGAGCTGCTGCTAGTTAAGAATATGGGCATACGTTGTCCTCTTCTGGCCATGGAGTTCAGTAAAGGCCCATGGGGTTGAAAAACTTACAACACTCTTTAAACATTTAGTCATTCCATGAAAATGTCACAATTTGTGGTATTTCTCTCTTGAAAGAGGAGACCACATTATAGTATTGTATTTTGCTTCTCTATGCTTTTTCTTTTCAGGAGAAAGTGATACACAGTACTGACACAATAAGGAAAATATGTATTTGTGCTGCAAATGTGACTGCCTAAATGTGTCTATAAATGTGGAACAGTTATAGGTTAGACCTGTTTTTTCTAAACAAACACAACATTTCTGTTATCTTGATCTCCCCCCCCTTTACATCTCCCCTTCGGCTATGAACAGTTTGCAGGTTGAACTGCCTAATAAATCTAAAGGTCCTAGAAAGGTAAACAGACTTCAACTTACATGTTATAACAGCTGGGTAGGCTCTACACGCCAAGGGAGTTAATAACAAGTTAGTTGAGACAGGGGCAACCTGAAGGCCAGAGGGAGAAAAAGTCCTCTAGTAAAAAAGGAATGCTGTTCTGCATGCCTTTCCTGACTGTAGCCACAAGGTAACTTCTGTAATCTTATTTCTCAATTTGTAAAGCATAAGGTAGATAGTTGTTGTTGTTATTGTGGTTCTTCAAGTCATTTCAGACTTGTGGTGACCCCATTGTGGGGTTTTCTTTGTAGAATTTGTTCAGATGTTTGCCATTGCCTTCCTCTGAGGCTGAGAGAATGTGACTTGCCCAAGGTCACCCAGTAGGTTTTGGTGGGTGAGCTGGGATTCCAAACCCTGGTCTCCCAGTGTCCTAGTCCGACACTCAAACCACTACACCATGATATAGTTACCAAATTTAATGGGTGGGGGAAGGAATAGTTTCTGATCCATTCTTTATTTTATTTCCACTTTTGCCCTGTTGTAACTCACTCAGCATTATCTGACTCTGAGCTAACTGTTTGGGATCAGTGGTTTAGCATCAGTAGTTGGTACCATCAGTTATCTACTGGAGCTCACATATGTACCAGCAACAACTGGGATGCCAAGCCTATTGAAGGGCCCACTCCTCGTAATGAGCCTGCACTGTAAGCACAGGTCCCATGCTTCTCTGAATGAGTACTGGAACCTTCCACAGCCATGCACATGAGCTGTCACTGTTGGCAATGGTAAGAAGAACCATTCTGGATCAGGTGAAAGTCCTAGTTCGAGGGATGGAACCTCCTTCAACCCAAAGGCCAGATTTCAGGATTAGAGTTGTCAGGGGCCACAAATGGAATTATTGCATTAAGATTCACAAAGAAAAACAGTATTAAATGGTTATAGTATAGTCTCCATGCTTCTGAAGAAGCAAACTACGGTTGCTGACGCACCACAGAAATAATCCAGTTTGACACTGCTTTAACTGCCGTGGCTCAATCCTATGGAATCCTGGAATTTGTAGTTTGTTGTGGCAACAGAACTCTGACAGAGAAGGGTAAATCTCTCACAAAACTACAAATCCCAGAATTCCATAGCATTGAGCCCTGGCAGTTAAAGCAGTGTCAAACTGCATTATTTCTACAGAGTATCAACAGTCTGGGCTTATGAAACCTTATGCTCCAACTTCTTTCTCTCAGTTTCAAAGGTGCTACAAGATCCCTTTGCATGCTAAGATAAACTACAGCATGAAAAGCATCTTACATCCATTTTCACATAGACACTGCAGTATTTGCAAGAGAAAGTTTCTGTTTCTACACATTATTTTCTTTGTGTCATGCCTACACATTAGTGCAAGGATTTTAACAGAAGGAAGTTTTGACATCCATAAAGGAACATAATTTCCATAAAAGATGAGCCCTTGTGAGTGGAAGGTGAAGAAGCAAGAAAAAAAATGCAGCTAAGTGAGCATTCTGTTGTGCTCTAGTTAGGTCTTCCTTCTTTCAGTTCCTTTTCATGTTCTCAACAATTCTGGTGAAATGTACGTTAGAGTCTCATGATGACTGTGCTTTTTATAATGGTTTATAATGGCTTTTTATAATTGCTCAGACTGGTAATAACAGCTGTACAGCTTTTATCAGTTCTCTGCAGAATGGCTGTCACTGAATCAGGAGAATATATTCAGCTCCTTGTGAACATTATTTTAGAAATTCAGACATTTTGTAAAGATAACATAAAAATAAATATAGCTTTGTTATTTGTACTTGCCTAAGATGCTATGAGTGCAAGAATCAACAAAGTTTATTTAGGATACGGTCCTAGACTTGCTTGACTAGGGTACATTAAAGTAAGTGGGACAGACTTTGGTGTGGATAGGCATAAGGTTATACAGGTATACCTTAGTTAACAAAGTAGATGTGTTCCTGAGCATTACTTCTTTAACAGAAGATGTAGAACTAGAGGTAGAAATAACATGGAAAGAATAGGGATAGGTTCCTGCACTACAAAAGAGGAAAAGCAGTTCATTCTGTTTCACTGACGTTTTTATTCAAAACTACTAGTATGCACATGCAAAATGAAACAACCAGGCCAGGGAACACTTGCACAAGTAAATGAAAACGTTTTGAATCTAATAGAGACCACTTGAACGCTTCTCCCAAAATGCATGCAGGGATTACTTTTTCTTCTACTCTCCCCTACTTTTCTTACAATTTCCATTTTGGTGGCCAAACTCTTAGATCTATGCTTTCTTTTCTTTTACATGCTGGGGGGTAGCTGGTGAGGCATGCTAATTCAACTTTCCTCCTTTTTTTGTTTTGCTGTTTACCCATGCTCAATGGGGAATTCTGGAGGCAGCTGCTGTTGTTTCGGCTGTTGTAGGCAGACGCAGACAACTAGAGTGGGATTAGCTGAAACGTATTCCATTCTTGCTGAGCTCAAGCTTTATTGCAGTGTCTACTGTAGATGTGCTGCTGTGTACTGGCAACTGAATGGCTGTGTTTCTCCAGTCCACCACCCTCCCAGTGCTAATGTTATTAAAAACACACACCTTCCAGATAGATGGAGGACAAGGAGGAAAAGAGGATGGGCTGGCAGAAAAATACTTTGTAAAAAGGAGCTTCTTTGTCACAGGTTTTGTTAACTAAGGTCTCTGTAAACCTTGGGGGGAAAATAATTCAGGAAGTAACCTTCCAATTTGTAAAATACTTGGACTTGCAGATAGCATTGCTTTTTGATTTGGCCCATTGTGGGTTTTTGCAGTAATCATTCATTTCCATGATTTGGTTAGGAAGGACTAGTTCCTAAATATACACCTAGCAGATAATGGTTTCCTTGGTTTGCTGTACCCCTCCATGCTGTCAGTGTGATATGGAAAGTTTCCATGTTTGCCATTGTTTCACAGTCTTCTCATTTTAATGCCTTTGTTGGTTCAATTCTGGTTTTTCCTTGAAGTTCAGCTTTACTCCATTGTCTCCGTTATCCTGTTGAATAGATTGTATAAACATACAGTTTGGATCTCTGAACTGTCCTGTTTTTTCTTTCTTTCTTTTCGAATGATATGCTTGGATGGGAAGAGAATGGCCCAATTTGCTCAGATTATGGCGGCTCAATATTTTTCTCTTTTCTTTTATTAAAAAGTGTTTTCAAGATCACAGTAGATTTTTTTTTGAGGAGCTTAGGTTTATCCTTGTGTTTTAAGGGCCTGCTTATTTGTACAAGGCAATGGAGTGGTTAATATTTCCACCACCCCAACGAAAAACTTGTATCCCTTAATCCTGTGCTAGCAACCAGAATCTAGCTAAGACAAAGGAAGTTTTTACCATACAGGTTCCTGCTTTATCTAGCTTGATTAGATTATTTAATCAAGAAGAAGAAAATACATACAACATTAATTGTCCAGGGCAACTGTATTTTATCTGGCTCTGCAGTCCTTGGAACAGAAGAGGAATATGTTCTGAAGACACACACAGAAGTGCCTTATCTAAGCAGGTATCAATTTGACCAATGCCTGTATAGGAGAACATGCAAGAATTGGTAAGCTGTTGTCACTGGATGTATTGTAGGAATGTGTCACAAATGGGATCCACAGTGTTCCTCATGATAAATATATAGGATAGTGTAATACTGACCCACACTTGCTTCCTCCAAAGAGGAAACTGAAGGTTTTTTATTTTCACCTGAACAGATATAGCAGTATCTATCTATCTATAAAATGCTTGGGTATGTTTCCTTTCCCAGTGTGCTGATCGGCTGCTTAGGAAACATACCCAACCAATCCCCTCCCTCATCTCACTCCCTCAGCCAATCACCACCCACATGTAAAACAATGCAATATTTATTCCTAAAAGAATACCATGTAGCTGAACCATATGAAAGGAACACTGCCACTCCAAGCTCTATGCCGCAACCACTGCTTGAAACTGCAAGAGGGCACATAACGGCGTATGTTACACAGGGTACAGCTATACTAGTTAAACTATAATTATGTAAGCACACCCAGTTTTATTCAGGAAAAGAATGCCAGAGCTAAACTTGCCATTTGTTGTTAACTGCCCTCGAATTAACTTTGACTCATGGCGACCCCATGAATGGGATACCTCCAAGACCCCTGTCCTCAATTGCTCTGCTCAGGTCCTGCAGGCTCAGGCCTGTGGCCTCCTTGATTGAGTCTATCCATTTAGTGTGCGGCCTTCCTCTCTTTTCACTACCCTCCACCTTTCCTAGCATTATTGTCTTTTCCAGTGAGTCATGCCTTCCAACGATGTGGCCAAAGTATGACAGTCTCAGCTTAGTCATCTTGGCTTCCAGGGAGAGCTCAGGCTTCATTTGTTCTAAGACACATTTAAAAGTCTTTTTGGTAGTCCATGGTATCCGTAATGCTCTTCTTCAGCACCACATCTCAAATGAGTTGGTTTTCTTTCTGTCAGATTTCTTCACTGTCCACCTCTCACTTCCTTACATGGTTATGGGAAATATGATGGCTTGGATAATCGCAGCTTTAGTGTTCAGTTTTATATCTTTGCACTTTAGGATTCTGTCGAGTTCTGTCATAGCTGCCCTCCCCATTCCTAGTCTTCTACTGATTTCTTGACTGCAATCTCCATTCTGATCAATGATTGATCTAAAGTATGGAAAATATTTAACTATTTCAATTTCCTTGTCTATATTAATTTATGTAGATCCTCTGTGGTCAATATTTTTGTTTTCTTAATGTTCAACAGCAAGCCTGCCTTAGCACTTTTTTCTTTGACTACCTTTAGTAATTGTTCCAAATCTTTATTGTTTCCTGCAAATAGTATGGTGTTGCCTGCATATTTTAGATTGTTGATATTCCTTCCTCTGATCTTCACTTCTCCTTCTTCCGAGTCTAAACCTGCTCAGCGTATGATATTTTCTGCATACAAGTTGAACAAGTAGTCTGGAGAAGAGAAAGTTGAAAGGTGACATGATAGCTATGTTTAAGTATTTGAAGGGATGATATACAGAGGATGGAGCAAGCTCGTTTTCTGCTGCTTCAGAGACTAGGACACATAGCAGTGGGTTCAAACTACAGGAAAAGAGATTCCACCTAAACATTAGGAAGAATGTTTCTGACAGTAAGAGCTGTTCAGAAGAGGAATACACTGCCTCAGAGTGTGGTGGAGTCTCCTTCTTTGGAGGTTTTTAAACAGAGTCTGGATGGCCATCTGTTGGGAATGATTTGATTGTGTATTCCTGCATGGCAGGGGGTTGGACTGAATGGCCCTTGTGGTCTCTTCCAACTCTATGATTTTATGAAAACAAAAGTATATAATGTAAGAACCAGAGCTTGGAAATGTTCGTGTTTGGACTCCAATTCCTTAAATTCCCCAGCCAGCAATGTCACTGGCTCTGGACACCTGTTGGCTTTGGGAAGTTATGCATGACCAGGAAACTTTGTAAACAGTCTAAATAATAAAAAATGATTTTTAAAAAGCTAAAAACATATTGTGCAAATTAACAAGCTAAAAAGTTAGAATTAAAAGTTAAAGTTGTGTTAGAGCAATTTAAAACTCGTGAGAGTTTGTGTAAAACCAATTAGTCCCCAAAGCTCTAGTGAACAACTATGTTTTCACCTGGTTCCATAATGATAGCAATGTTGGTGCCAATCAGGTCAAGGGGAAGATGTTCCATAATTGTGATACCACAACAGAGAAGCCTTTGGGTATACCACTGGCTATCTCATTTCCTAGCACTTAGAATAATAGAATAATAGAATTGTAGGGTTGGAAGACACCTCGAGGGACATCGAGTCCAACCCCCTGTCACGCAGGAAATCTTGATCAAAGCATCCCTGACAAATGGCAATCCAGCCTCTGTTTAAAGACCTCCAAGGAAGGAGACCCCACCACGCTCCGAGGGAGTGTGTTCCACTGCCGAATAGCTCTTACTGTCAAAAAGTTTCTCCTAATGTTGAGGTGGAATCTCTGTTCCTGGAGCTTGCATCCATTGCTCCGTGTTCAAGTCTCTGGAGCAGCAGAAAACAAGCCTGCTCCATCCTCAGCGTGACATCCCTTCAAACACTTAAACAGGGCTACCATATCGCCTCTTAACCTTCTTTTTTCCAAGCTAAACATACCCAGCTCCCTAAGTCTCTCCTCATAAGGCATGGTTTCCAGACCTTTCACCATTTTAGTTGCCCTTCTCTGGACATGCTCCAATTTGTCAATATCCTTTTTGAATTGTGGTGCACAGTATTCTAGGTGAGGTCTGACCAAGGCAGAATAGAGTGGCACTATTACTTCCCTTGATCTAGACACTATACTTCTATTGATACAGCCCAAAATCGCATTGGCCTTTTTAGCTGCCGCATCACACTGTTGACTCATGTTCAACTTGTGGTCTACTAGGACTCCTAGATCCCTTTCTCACGTAGTCTCGTTCAGCCAGGTCTCTCCCATCCTATATCTATGCATTTCATTTTTCCGCCCTAAGTGCAGTACACTTGGCATAGAGAGTTTTCTTATCAGTACATTACTTCTCGGAAGTAGCTGATGTGCTGCATCAGGAACTAGAAGGAGGTGATATCTAGCACTGTATATTATGGCTGCCATTTATCATAACCAAGGCTAATGTAATATAGTTGTTGGAGTGTTAGGGCTGAGATTTGGGAGACTTGGATTCTAATGCCCACTAAGCCAAGAAACTCATGGGGTGACCTTTTGCTAGGCACACTTCCTTAGCTTGACTGACCTCACAGGGTTGTTTGTGAGGATGAAATGAGGAGGATGAAATTATGTAAACTACCCTTGGATCATTAGAGGAAAGGCAAGATATAAATGTAATGAATAATAAATAATTGATCTTTGAGAAAAGGTAGCTAATACCAAGGGGCTGCGCTGATAGCAGCTGATGTTGAAGACTGTCCACAGTGATGAATGCCTTTATCTAATAAGTGTGTGGCATGTGCTCAGTTTCAGAATGGCTACGACTGTTACCTTTCCTGGGTGTCCTTGCTCTGCTTGGATATCTTGCTATTCGTCCATTCCTTCCCAAGAAGAAGCAGCAGAAGGATAGTTTGATTAATCTCAAGATCCAGAAGGAGAATCCCAAAGTAGTGAATGAAATCAACATTGAGGACTTATGTCATACTAAGGCAGTGTACTGCAGATGCTGGCGTTCAAAAACGGTAGGTCTTTTATTGCTTCAGTGGATGCCTTCAAGTTTCTCTTTTTATTACTGGGATACTGCTTTGTGTGATACAGAGCAGTGTCCTTTTAAAAATTGTTATAACCATTCAGTTGTTATAACCATGACAGATTGTCATTGTTTCCATTTGCATAATAGTTCCTATGATACTTTTTTTGTCACAGAGTTTTTCAATAAATGCTATCATACATCTGCATGTCCAAATCTGTTGTATAACTAAATCTCTTTTGTTCTGGAGCTTGCTCAACAATACTCTGGTGAGATGCCTTCAAGTAAAAAAGAATGTATTCAGTGCTTCTTGTAGAAGATATCAGTTGCAGAACTTCTAGAGTATCTCCTGTGGCAGGTCTGGGAAACATGAGGTATTCCAGAATTTATTGGACTGTAGCTCCCATCTGATTTAGCCAGCTTAGCCAGTGATGAGATATGATGGGAACTGCAGTCCTTCACTGCCTAGAGGCCTACATTTTCCCTATTTCTGTACTTTGGCTGGGCCAAACTATTTTGTATTAACCATATTTTAGAATCCAAACCATGGTTTTGAGCTTTGATTTCATTTACCATCTGCTGTGCTTTTTGCATTTCCAGATGCAGTGGTCTCTGGAGAGAAATGGCTATAATTATGATTTTCAAATTTAAATAGCATGGCAGGCAAGAAACAGCACAAAACGTATCTGGTGAACCCGCTTAAATCTTAGCTTCCTATTCTACTAACTAGCTACAAGCCATGGTTTGTTTATTTGGACTTCCAGCCAAATTCTAATTAGATGTGCTTAACTGTGGTTTGACATGTTTGGATGGAACATACATGTCCCAGTTATGCAGGTAGAGGATAGTGAACAGAAATGTGTGTGTGATGCATGATTATTTCATTGCAACAGAAATGGAATCAAAAGGAGAAGGACAACTCTAAAAAAGAGAGCGGCAGACACTCTGATGAAAACCTCTAGGAAAGGTTAGAGAAGGGTAGGCTAAAAATGGACACAACAGCTTATAATGAAATAATAGCAGGGGCTGGTTTTTGCAACACCGGGGAGGAAAGAGAGCAAGCACTTCAGTGAAAATTCAGGTGAACCCTAGTGTATTGCCCACTACTTTAGCATGCTGTATGTCTTTTCAGTGTAAATATCCTAAAGATACCAGATCCCATCAGATTTAGAAAGCTAAACAGGGTCAGCCTTGGTAAGTACTTAGATGGGAGACGACCAATGAATACCAAGTGCTGGAGGCTATATTTCAGAGGAACTGGCAAACCATCTTTTGAGTAGTCCTTGTATAAGAAAACCCCATGAAATTCATAGGGTTGATAGACTTGAAGGCACATACCCGCACACACATGTATTTTTAGGTTAGTCTGTAAAAATCCCCCAACCTAAATCCTTTTGTGCCTCCCTAGCTTAGTTGAGGATTGTCTCATTCTATCCAGTTTATTCACTTGTAGCTATTAATGACATGAACTGATTAGGTTAAAACTTATTTCTTAATCATAACCACAGTCCTAACGCTAGATCCAAAACATTCTTCTCATTTACATTTTCAGTTCCCTGTCTGTGATGGCTCTCACAATAAGCATAATGAATCAACAGGAGACAACGTGGGTCCACTAATACTCAAGAAGAAAGAAGTCTAGCAAACTCTCAACTGAATCATGACTGAAGGGAAGTCTACTTACACCCAAATGTGGCAGCACTTCCAGTCTAATTGCTGTAGACTTGCGTCTTGGTATCTTTTGAGGTTGCCTTAGATTTATAGACTGTAGTAGATATGCAGCGATACTTTGTATGGTCTGAAAAAAACACATATAACAAAACAAGACAGGGAGGGACCTGTGCACATCCATGTAAATCAATGTGTTCTATTTTCATAACCAAGTTCCCAGAATTGAAATTTAACCTGTAATAAAAAAACTTACTTTAAGTGGTGGTCTTGGGACTGTATCCTAGGTATCATAGGAAGGAACAATTTCCACCTCCAAGGTCTTGGACAAAGCTCCAAGCTTTAGGTGTAGAGATCATATATCCGACACTTTTGTTCAGCCTCTCATTCCAGATCAGAATTCCAAGGGTCGAGGATGTTGGGAATGTGGTGGTAGGCAGGCAGGAAGAGGATGTGGATTTGCTGTATAAACAGCCTTTTTAGTCCACAGTCATTCTCTTGAGTTGGGGGAAGATGGCACTGGGTCTGGCACAGAAGCTCCTTAAATGCCCTTCCTTCTCACTGCTTGCAATATAAGTTTTTTGAAATCTTTTTAAAAAAGTTTCAAGAAAGATAAACCAGCTGAAAATATGCTCTTTGCTTTTGCTCTGTTGTCAAGTGCCTTGCAGGGCTTGGGAGATACCAGAGCTTCCAGGGTGAAAGTTCTTATCTGTTGGGCTCCTCACCCTTAAAGGGCACATGAGTCTGCTCTTCTTATTGGAACATCTACACTACAGATTTAAACAGACTGAAAAACAACTTAACTGCTATGTTTTTGGAGGCTGTTGAGAATTAATTTTTCTTTTTACCTTCATGGTTATTACCATAGTCCTTTCACAACTGAATACAGCCTTGGCTTGTTTAATGGGTTAAAGGGTCTGCAGATAAGCCCAGTTTCTACCCAAAATATCATATTACAATCTGAACAGATCAAAGTAGAGTAGAGAGGAAAATAGAAATCCTTGACTGAGAACAGTTAAGACTAGCAAACTGGCTTACATTTCCATTGTACTTCAGTGGTCTTCAGTGCCTCTCTATATTCTGATTTTCAGAAGCAATAGATCGTGCATTCATAACTGTAGTAGCTAATCTTTTTGAATATGACAGTTATGTTCCAGTGCTGGATTATATAGAATAAGCATATAGCCCAGTTAAGAAAATATGTAGGTCCAAGAGCAGCACAATCTACTTACCCAGTCCAGTGCACTGCATAGCTGCTGCCTGTACTGTATAATATGAGGTAACTGATTTGTTACTAAGCCTACTGCTCACACTAAACAAAATGAATTCACACCAGTGTATGTAGAATAAGAATACAATATGCCTTGATGGTTGTGTAGACCTGTTCGACAAATTCTACATTGCTGCCCTTGAAGCAACTTAGTCATGTTGTTCTGATTCCCTGAACCTGTGACTCCTACCCATACTAGCTCCAGATGTCATGCGCAACCCTAATATCTGACAAGTACAATCTGCATTTTACAAATTATTTGGGTTTACATTTGGTTTATGCTCCTTGCCCCAAAGAAATCACACCAGTATTAACAACACTACAGGCTCTAGACCCACTTGGATAGGAACTGTTTTATCTTTCTGCCAACATCTTATGTAAGTTACCTTCATCAGTATTTGTATATGCAAAAATAAATACCAAAATAGGTCCCTTTCCCCATGCATCCATGTACCACCTTCCCTTCAGATAGTCCAAATGTAGACAGAATCTAGATTTCAACTAAGGGTAGATAGAATCCAGATTTCCACTAAACCAATCTGCTTTGCTGGTTACCTAGCTAGTGAAAGGATTATTTGTGGAACTTACAACCTATCTTGTTTCTGGCTTCCTAGTCCTTCCAGGAATTCTGTATATCATTTGTCTTTGACTTATGGAACAAGTGTATCGTTAAGAATGTGTGGATATAGTTTGTTTTCTATCAGCTTTCTTCTAGAATAATATATATATATATATATATATATGGGGGGGGTGTCCCCTAATTTTTATGCTTAATTATAAGCAAACCTTGTTTAAATGAGTAATTTTATATTTGCTACATTTCCAGTCATAGAGACCAAGACTCCTTCTAAACAAGAACAAAAATATTAGGAACCATCTGCATGACATGTTCATGTCATCTGACTTATAGAATTTCTGAGAACAAGCATTTTTTAACATATGGTAAGTTAGAGCAAAGGAATTTGCCATACCCTCAACTCTGCACTGATAAATATGCGAGCAGATTAGCAGTTTGAACACACTCCACAAGAACTTGAATTTGTTCATTTGATGCTTGCCATTGAAAGAATTGCGGGGGGGGACGACACTTTTCTCATTCTCCATTCTATCCCAAAAAGCCACTCTAGAGGGACAGCATGGGGAGATAATGTAGAGGGTGGCAGGAAAGACCCCACTGCCACTTCCTTACCATGGCTTGTCCCCCCATTCATGTAATGGACAGAGATGTTTCTATTAACACATCCCCTACCATTCCCAACACACACAAACAGATTTTTAGGGAGTCTATAAAAGGAAGAGGGCAGCAGGGAAATTATTTTTCATAAATGTGAACGACATTTCATTCATGGAAGAAAATTTAGCATTGAGGCCTGTGGTTCTAATGAGGAACAGTTACATCTCATTCTAGTATATTTCATAGGGGATTTGGGGGCAAAAAATGTTTCTGTCTCATGTCTACCTCTGCTTTTCTCTTAACTATGCACTAGATAACTTTGGAATGTTGAAAATGTTCAGTTGCAACTTATAGTATGATTACAATGTCCATTAAGCATTTTCCTAGGGCTTTCAATCTAGTGATGGATGACTTCAGGATCATGGCTGTATAAGGTAGCTGAAGTAAAGACACTGCATAACAGATGTGGTCCATAAAATCTTCCCAGTGGTGGCACTAGGGGGGTGCAGAGAGGTAGAACCGCACCAGGTGACATGGTCAGAGGAAAGGGTGACACTGGCCTTAGTAATGTCACAATATCTTTCCTCTCCCCAAGTAACCATCCTAAAATAGGACCTTTTCAACCTTGCCTCTGACATTTTAAACAAAAGTAGGTGACTGTTTTAGTCTGTCAAAAAATATCATCACCAAAGATGAAGTGTATAGAATGATACACACTTGCTGCTTCCAAAATGATTTTTAAGATGTACTGTAGGTGAGTTATTCACCTTCGGCTCTGTCCCAAGCAATAACTGTATATTATGTTATATTACCAAACAATGTCTGGTGACTGGCTTTTGCCTGAATAGCACAACCTGAGCTACATGCTGTGTACACATGCCTTCGTGCAAATTTCTAGTAGTTCACATTGATATAATTAGCAAACAATTTTAGCTCAACAGTATCTCACTGACCATTGAAAAAATAGGAAATCTGTGCATAATGCCATGGGACACTATACAACCTATACCATTGAAATCTTTTATCAAAAGTTTATTTTTTGAAATATATGTAGATCAATATCAAATTAATTAATTGTGAACTAGAAATAACACA
Source organism: Gambelia wislizenii (assembly GCA_030847615.1). Lineage (NCBI taxonomy): Eukaryota > Metazoa > Chordata > Lepidosauria > Squamata > Crotaphytidae > Gambelia > Gambelia wislizenii. The sequence continues at coordinate 32,922,038 of JAUMIR010000005.1, forward strand.
AGGAGAAATCCAGATCCAGTTCACAAATCCAGATCCAGTTCACTTGCTAGTGGTATACTAGAGTGCAGCCTTTTTAGGAATTCCTAGCTAGAAGGCACTTCAACAAAGCGGAGTACTGCAGCCTGCTGCAGTGACATGGTGTCTTCTATTTGGCTGACAGCTGAACTTCAGCATGATTCAGCAGCATGGTTCCACAGCATTTTTGTACCACACAAGCTTAAGTTGTAGAAAGATTAAGTTTGGCCCTGATTTTTGGGAAGTGGTTACTGAAAATGTGCCTCTGTTTAATGCATATAAACAATGCTCAGACCCAAATGTACAGAGAAGACTTAAGATACCTAGCAGGACCAAAATGGAGGAAAATAAACCATGTTTGGGCCTTTTGCTCCCCCTGGTGAAACATTTTGGAACAGGAATATAAAGTACAAATGCTAAGCACTGACTGTTCTCTCTTTCTTTAACAACTGGCACTTCAAAAGACATCTGTGCCAAGCCTGTGAAAGCAACGATAGTAAAAACTACTTATGTGTTTTGTTTTAAAGGAAAGTTTCCAATAGCTGTATTTTAAAGCTTCCTTAAAGGTTGTTTGGTTAACAAATGTGCTGCAGGGACCTCTTTATTGTGCTGTTTGGCCACCTTCATGATTGTTTCAGAAACAATCATCTTTAATGAAAGAAAGCAAGGGGAAGAACAATTTGTTGTACAATTTGTTATAATCATACATTGCCACAGTGGGCTCATAAAATCTTAAAACAATGTTTTACCACAACCAGGGGTATGACAGGCAGAATAATAAGGTTGATTTGTACTTCTTGACTTGTGCTTTGCCACCTAGACTCTGAGCATTCTGGCTGTTTATATTCTGGAAAGAAATTAGTGGTGATTGGTTGGCTTCGAGGTCAGTTGAGCAATGAATCCACTCTGGGTTTTACGTTGACCTGTAAAGGAGTGATCACAGCTTGAATAGCTCATTGAAAGTTTTGACTGAAACTCAGAGCTGAATGACCATCTCACTGACATCCGTGCTCCAGCTATCACTGGACATAAATACCTTGAACACCACATTTGTTGAACACAGATTACCAGCAGGAATGCAATTGTCTATCTGACATTATTATCTTCCCGTGATACTCTGGCCATTGTTTTCTGCTCTGTATCTACACTCATAAGAAGCCAAAAAAACACCAATGCCTCTTTAGTGACCCTACTCCTTTGAGAGATGAGAAACCAACCTGAGGATGGGATGTACTGCTACAGACAATACACTATGGTTTTCTGTGTTTGTGGTTTTATAATGCGGGTACAGAAATGGCTGGAGATGGTTAAGGAGATGGGGTTTTGCAGTGTTCACTACTTGGAACTACAGGTAGAAGATAAAACTGACAAAGTCTATCAATGTTTATGTGTAAAATCCACATTTAATCACTTTCCCATTACAGTTTTTGCCTGTTTTGGCCCCTCTTCCTGCATTGTTAAGGATGCAACTGATAGTGCAGACTTGTAGCAATGACTCTATGTATACATTCATTTGACACCATATAGTCCTTTTGTTTATTGAGCAGAAATTAGTGAGGCCCATCTGTCCCAAAATCCATGCCCTCTCTCATACTTATTTACTTCTGGTACTGGTCCTACATAAAGTTGTTCCAAAACCAACCCCCAGCTATACTTCAAGAAGCTTCTCCTCTCCAATTGGTACTCGTAGTTCTGAATATTCCAGGGGACAATGTTATATGGCTAAATTACTCACTTGACCTATAGATACTTTCCTTCGAAACCCCCATGTCAGTGAAGGAGAGAATCCTGGTTGAAGATTTAACATAACTGTATCTTTGTTTACTGCTTACTTTGTTGGTTGCTGTTGCAGCAGGACATGCAGTGCACCCGGCAGAGATTTTCAGATTTTTGCACACCACTATAGGACACAGTGATTCCTTGAAAGCCTGGAATTATCTCACTTATACTTCCCTATACTGGTGAAACTACTTGACTTCGTTTTCTTTTCCCAACTTCATCATCTGGATAAGTCTTGTGGAGAAGTCTGGGGCCTGCCAGGCCAATTATAAGAGCTCCAGCTGGAGCTGTGATCAGGATTGCCAGGAAAGCTACTGTCAAGATGTTCAGGCCATATTGTTCTAGCGTTTTGTTTTCGTGAAGTCGTGCTGTATCTAAGGCAATAGAACCAATTGCAGCCTATCAGGAAGAGAGAAGAAAACTGGCTTGGATCCAAGAATAATTCAAAGTCCATAGAAGGAAAGTTTCTCACCCCACTCCATCTGTAGCCTCTTGCACCCCCTACACCTCTCTGTAAAGTCAAGGGGCCATTTTAAACAATGTGGAATGGAGCAACTGCCCAAAAGAAGGCTCAAAACCTAAGAAAATTAATGTACATAAGTTCATAAGAATGTTTCTCATCTTCTCAACTCCTCTGCTAAGTTCTGTGCCCCATCCCATATTGTTTAGGGAGTTACCTGGGGAGGCATTTGATTACCTTAGTATTTACCGTATATTCCGGCGTATAAGACGACTGGGCGTATAAGACCACCCCCCCAATTTCCAGCCAAAAATCTAGGCTTAGGCATATATTCGCCATATAAGACCAGCCCCCCAATTTGGCTGGCTGGCTGACTGGCTGGGGGAGCCTTGCCAGCTGATCCTCTTTGTTTCCCAACTCGCGAGGATCTCCTGTGAGTTGGGAAAGCAAACAGGATCAGCTGGCAGGGCAACATTCCCCCTCTCTTCAACCTTCCAGTCAAACTGGACACGAAGGTGGAGGAAAGGGGCGAAAATGCCCAGTTTGCCCCAGCAGCCCCCTTCCCTCCGTCTTGGCTCTTCCAAAGGGGACCAAGGCAGGAGAAGTGGGGGCGGCTGCAGCAAACCCCAAGATTTGCCTCTCTCTACAGCCCCGATCCCTCCTTCTAGGCTCCCTTCCGAAGGATCCCAGAAGAAGACATTGGGGCTGCAGGGTTAAACTTGGCATCTTTGCTCCTTCTCCCCACCTTGGGAGAATCCCGGGTTTGGCAGCACAGCCTCCGCATCCTCCTCCTGGGCTCCCTTCCAGGAGGGAGCCCAGGAGGAAGATGCGGAGGCTGTGCTGCCAAACAGGGCACATTCGCCCTTTCTTCCCACCTTCCTTGAAGGTGAGGAGAGGGGGCGAATCCTGAGTTTGGCAGCACAGCCTCTGCATCCTCCTCCTGGGCTCCCTTCCAGGAGGGAGCCCAAGAGGAAGATGCAGAGGCTGTACTGCCAAACGAAGCACGTTCGCCCCCTCTCCCCACCTTCAAGGAAGGTAGGGAGAGGGGACGAATCCCGGGTTTGGCAGCACAGCCTCCGCAAGCTCCTCCTATTTATTTTATTTATTATTTATTTATTTATACCCCGCTCTTCAGCCTCAAGGCTATCAGAGCGGCTTACAAATTGTTTTAAGCAATAGCAATTTACACATCTACACTGTATTAAGCAGTTTCCAATTTGTGTTAGCTTCCAGGAGGAAGCCCAAGAGGAAGATGCAGAGGCTGTGCTGCCAAACGGAGCACGTTCGCCCCCACTCCCCACCTTCCTTGAAGGTGGGGAGAGGGGGAGAATCCCGGGTTTGGCAGCACAGCCTCCGCAACCTCCTCCTGGGCTCCTTTCCAGGAGGGAGCCGAAGAGGAAGATGCGGAGGCTGTGCAGCCAAACGGAGCACGTTTGCCCCCTCTCCCCACCTTCAAGGAAGGTGGGGAGAGGGAGCGAAACCCGGGGTTTGGCTTCACGGTCGGGGTCGTGGAGCAAAACGGGGCATTATCCCCCTTTCCCTCCACCTTCAAGGAAGGTGGGGGAAAAGGGCGAATCTAGAGGTTTGCCTTGGCCGCTGCAGAGGCAATCAAGCGGCGGCCGTGGCAAACCGCAACGTTCGCCCCCCTCCTCTGTCTTCCATTGCTCCCCAAAGGGGGAGAAGGCAGAGGAGGGGGGGCGAATGAACTTCAAAAACACTTTGCTTCACCCCCCTGCCCCATCTGCCTCTTCGCTCCGTTTGCGAAGAGGCAGGAGATAGGCAGGCAGGCGAAGCAAAATATATCCGGCGTATAAGACGACTGTCGATTTTGGAGGGCACTTTTGAGTGCTCAAAAGTCGTCTTATACGCCGGAATATACGGTAACTTAATCTTTGGGTCAACTTCATAGTATTGTATAGAGAAAGGAATGTCCCTACATGAATCATGTTTCAGACTTGATTGTTCTTGAGAAGCCTGCATTTTTAGCTGACTCAGTTGCTTTATATCCTGAGTAAATGGTATTACCAAAATCATCATCATCATCATCATCATCATCTAAGTAGGCATACACACACACCCTTTTCATAGCATACGCAAAAATCCCTTTAGTTAAAATAAGAATGGCCATTTGATGTGTTGGCAGATACAGGCTGGAATCCTGTTAGTGACATACCTGTGCACATCTTGAGGTTATGTGTCCACATGTCTTATTTTGGATGGTGTGCAAGGAGCTGTTCACTAGTCCATTGCGCTCTAGCTGAAAATTTCCCTCCAGCAGCTACCAAGCCCCAGGCTGTCTATGGCTGTTAAATAGCCATGGAATAGGAGGAAGGGAGAAAGGCAACTAAACTGTGGAGACTGCCTCAAGTCACTGCAACAGTTCTTTTGACAGAGGGAAGAGGACCAATGACCTTCCCTCTCTCTGGAGAATTGCAGTGGGGATGGGAGGGTCCTGCAGCTCAGTTCCTTCCTTCCTTCTGACCCATCTGCCAGGAGTGGGAAAAGAGGTGTGGATGTCAGCCATAATCTATGTTTGGGAGGATGTCAGGCATCTACCACAAACGTCTTCATATTTTTTCACTCCTTGTGCAAATACCGCTTTTCCATGTTTTACTTTTATCACAACAGCATTATTTCTGCATTAATGCTAACAATGAATAGCATCAATCAGGAATACCTTTTCAGCCAGAGTTTGAATATGCAAACATGTAAGTGAACTTGTTTCATGCCAACACTGACATAACACTACACTGGGATTAAAGGAAAACATGGAAATGAGGAAGAGGGAGTGCAAGTTTTCGATCCATGGTCAGGAGATTGCAAATAGCAAGTCTACCTTTCCGCTGTATGAAGACTGATGACCAATAATGAGACTGGAAGGAGAAGGGGAAAACCTCAAATATAAGAAGAAATCAACAAATGGTGAAGCAATTGTTTTTCAACTTGGTTGCTACATAATAGCAATATACCATTGTGTAGACTTAAGTTCTTCTTGGTAGGTCTGTTCTAAAGGCATATTCTACCTGGACAGTTGCTTTGGGGATCCATGCCAGTGCAATAAATACTTTCTCCTTGAAATCAAAGCCAGAAGCAGTTACCAACAAAAAAGTAGCAATAAGTCGTACTATCAAAGCCAGTGCCAGAGTGCCCAAACAAAGCCCTGAAACAAGGAAATGCTTAATTATACCTCTAAGAAAAAATAAATTTTCATCATATTATTTAGAATAATCAACAGGATGGTTCACATGTCAGACAATGAGGGCCCTGCTAATATATGCCTTTTATATTTTACAATTCATATTTCAATTTTCTTCTTTAAAACAAAGTCATGGGTGTGTTTTTACAAAACCAACAAGAGCCTAGGATGCCAAACGTAAAAGGTAGCAAACAGTATTTCTGTTGCTTTATGAATGGTAAATAATAATAAAAACAGAAACCCAGGGTATAATAATGCCAAGCAGCAGCTTGTGCCTCCTTTAAAAGTGCAGGGAACACCTTGTCTTTTTAACTTAAAAGACTTTAAAATGTGAACCTAGCTTGGAATATTGAAACATTCAGTTAGATCACTTAAGGCAGGACTGAGAAAGTCCAGCCCTCCTGTTATTGTATGCAACTCCTTTCAACCCTAGTCAGCATAGCCAGTGGCGAAGAACATTGGGAGTTACAGTCCAACAGTCTCTAAGAGGTTGCCAATTGCTGCAAAATAATTTAAATTTTACTGTCTTTTGTCTCAACTCCACATGGCCAGGAAGTAGAAGTGGCCTCTGCTTGCATGAGATCCCTCACCTGAACAACACCAAAAGTACCGTAACCTCTGAAACAGCATGTAGGCTTGTGACTCCAACATCATCACGTTTCGTTTTTCTTTTAAAACATATTTTGCCTGATGAAGAAGCCAGTAGAGCTTTGAAAGCTTGCATCATGTGTTTTGCATTTGGTTGGTCAATAAAGGTATTGCTTTTTTGTGGATTTTAGATTATATTAAGACATTAGTAATTGTTAGCAATTGATTAGTTAACTAGGAGCAAGGAAGCTCAAAGGCTTCCCAAACTTTAGTTAGATAATATTGTACATTATTTTAAAATAATCTTTTTGAGGGGAAATGCAGGCTTTAGTTTTGGAAGAGAAAAGCTTGTTCTTCTCTAAGGTAAGCTAGTAAACCACACTTTGAAGTGCCACAGTTCTTATAAGCTGACTTACCAACCATTTCGGGCTTGAGAGAGGCAACAGATAGTTCAGCTCCAATTAAACCAAACAGAAAAGGTTGAAAAACCGTCCAAGCAATTGCAACCATTTTTTCAACAGCTGTCTGTAGGACAAAGAATGTGCATGTGCTGTGTTACAAGAACAAGTGTCAGTGATAGTGCTGCAGGAAATATCCTAAGTAATACTTTTTTTAAAAAAACATGCTCAATAAAGATAGGAGCTGGAATCCTGTTGGTGACATATGTGCACATAAATTGGGGGTATGGGTGTGTATTTTTTCCTGGATGTTGTGCAACAAAGTACAGTTGTTCCTTCATATTTGCTGGGGTTTGGTTCCAGGACCCCCCGTGGATACCAAAATCTGTCAATACTCAAGTCCCATAATATGCAGTGGCATAGCAAAACGATGTCCCTTATATAAGATGGCAAAATCAAAGGTTTGCTTTTTGGATTATTATTTTTTAAAGAATATTTTCAAGCCATGAATACTTAAATCTGTGAATATGGAGGGACAACTGTATTACCCCCCTGTGTAGCATCCACTACCCTACCACCACACATAGTTTTTAAGCCCTTAGGGTGCAGCCACAGTTGTTACTGGCTGGAAGGGAGAAGCCCCTGCCTCTTCCTCATCAGTAACGGTCATGGCAGCAATCCTAGGGTTTGATAGGGTGGGGGATGGCACAGCACAGGTATACAGGGAACAAGGCTCCACATGCCATGATACAGGATTTTGGTCACTTTCTTCAAGTTCAAACTCTAGAAACTTGATTCTATCTCTATTTTAAAAAGAGCTACCATTGCATTTCAAAAGTTTTGAGGAACTTTTATGATAACTGGTCTCACTCATCTGCAGCATTCTGTTTACAAAAGTTTTTATCAACAACACGAAGGCTAGCTGAGACAAAACTACTTTTTAAAAGTTCCCCCATCCAATAGGTTGGAACACCATTCAATTGTCTATTTGTCCTACTTTTATTTTATTTAGGACATTTTAGTCTACCTTTCTACTTGTACAGGCTCTCTTCAAATTTACAGAAACATTTAATTTCTGTTCAGTGAAACTCATTCCAGCTCAGGTTTAATGTTACAAATAGTAACCAAGGATAGGAATATGCAGATCCCATCCACACCAAAAGATGCATCCAGCTAGTTCACAATGTTTGAATAAACATCATGATACAGGTGAAGAAGCATGCTGTTTATGCTTCATAAAGTATTGGCCGTTTAGGCAGAAGCCAACTTCTGTATAGCCATTACACTTCTTCTGCAAAGGATCCTAACCCTAAACTAAGAATGACCAGTTGCACTGTACAGCCATCTTATTGCATCCCATTTGTTTCATACAATGTTGTTCTCTGGAATGTTGAGTGCATTCTCAGTAATGTGGATTAACCAGTCACTCACCTTCTCTTCAGCCCATGCCATCCCACCTAGAAATGACAAAATAATTGTGCAGAGTCCTCCAGATCCATGGTATTCTAAATACTTGCTGCCCAAAAGGCTAAGCACAGACAGGCCCATTATAAAGAATGCTCTTTTCCATGAAAGAAATGCCTAAGATGAGAAAACGAGATGAAAAGTAAAGACTGTTTAAATATTCATAGAATCATAGGGTTGGAAGAGACCACAAGAGCCATCCAGTCCAGCCCCCTGCCATGCAGGAATACACAAAGCATTCCCGACAGATGACTATCCAGACTGTTTAAAAACTTCCAAAGAAGGAAACTCCACCACACTCTGAGGCAGTGCATTCCACTGCCAAACAGTTTTTACTGTCAGGAAGTTCTTCCTAATGTTTAGATGGAATCTCTTTTCCTGTAGCTTGAACCCATTGCTCCGTGTCCTAGTCTCTGGAGCAGCAGAAAACAAGCTTGCTCCATCCTCAGTATGACATCCCTTCAAATACTTAAACACAGCTATCACGTCCCCTCTTAATCTTCTCTTCTCCAGGGTAAACATACCCAGCTCCCTAAGCTGCTCCTCATAGGGCATGACTTCCAGACTTCCCACCATTTTGGTCACCCTCTTCTGGACACATTGCAGCTTGTCCATATCCTTCTGGAACTGTGGTGCTCAGAACTGGACACAGTATTCCAGGTAAGGTCTAACTAAAGCAGAATAGAGTGGCACTATTACTTCTCTTGATCTAGACACTATGCTCCTATTGATGCTGCCTAGAATTGCATTGGCTTTTTTAGCTGCCACATCACACTGCTGACTCACATTCAGTTTGTGGTCCATTGAGACTCTTAGATCCCTTTTGCATGTACTGCCATCAAGCCAGGTGTCACCCATCCTATATCTGTGCTTTTCATTTTTACTGCCCAAGTGTAGCATCCTACATTTCTCCCTGTTGAAATTCATTTTGTTTGTTTTGGTCCAGCTTTCTAATCTGTTAAGGTAATTTTGAATTCTGATCCTGTCCTCTGGGGTATTAGCTACCCCTCCTAATTTGGTGTCATCTGTACACTTGATAAGCACACCCTTTATTCCCTCATCCAAGTCATTGATAAAGGTGTTGAATAGCACTGGACCCAGGACAGAACCCTGTGTCACCCTGCTGGTCACTTCTCTCCAGGATGAAGAAGAGCTACTCTTTGGATTCAGCCCATCAAGCAATTACAAATCCACTTAACAGTTGCATTGTCTAGCTTGCATGTTACTAACTTTTTTGCAAAAATATCTTGGGGAACTTTGTCAAAGGCCTTACTGAAATCATGATACACTACATCCACAGCATTCCCTTCATCTACCAAGTGTGTAACTCTATCAAAAAAAGAAATAAGATTAATCTGGCATGACTTGTTTTTCAAAAGCCCATGTTGACTTTTAGTGATCACAGCATTTCTTTCTGAATGGTTACAGACTGACTGTTTAATGATCTGCTCTAGAATATTTCCTAGTATTGATGTCAGGCTTACTGGGCAATAGTTATTTGGGTCTTATTTCCCCCTGCCTTTTAAAGATGGGGACAACACTTGCCCTCCTCCAGTCTGTTGGGACATCTCCTATTCTCCAGGATTACTCAAAGAGTATTGACAGTGGTTCTGAGATTACTTCTGCCAGTTCTTTTAGTACCCTTGGATGTAGTTAATCTGGACCTGGAGGCTTGAATTATTTATACTGGCCAGGTATTCCTGAACTACCTCTTTACCTATTCTATGCTGCATTTCCCCTACTGCATCATCTGCTTCATTTTCTCCAGGTTGAGCACCGTTCTCCTTTTGGGAGAAGACCAAGGCAAAGAAGATGTTGAGTTGCTCTGCCTTTTCTCTGTCCTCTGTTAGCATTTCTCCCCGTAGTGGTCCTACCACTTCCTTGTTCTTTCTTTTGCTGTGGAGATATATATATATATATATATATATATATATATATAAACCCTTTTTATTGCTTTTAACCTCTCTAGGAAGCCTGAGCTCCATCTGTGCTTTTGCTTTTCTGATTTCCCCCCTACATGAGCTTAATTTGTTTAAATAATTTGTTTAAATTCTTCTTTGATGATTTCTCTCTTTTTCCATTTCTTGTACATGTTCCTTTTAAGTCTTAGCTCAGTTGAAAGTTCTTTAGACATCCATACTGGTTTCTTTAGACACCTCCCCTTTTTCCTCCTCATTGGAACTGTTTGAAGTTGTGCTTTCAGTATCTTGCTTTTTAGAAACTCCCATCCATCATGTACTCCCTTCTCTTTTAGTATTCCTGACTATGAGATCACCCCCAGTAATTCCCTTAAGTTTTCTGAAATCAGCTTTCTTAAACTCTACAAGGTATGTCTGACTACACTTGGCTTCCCCTTTCTTCTGTATAACAAACCCGAGGAGAACATGTTCATTCTAAAGGATCCCACCACTTCCACCCCATTAACCAGATCATCTCTGTTGGTTAGGATCATATCTAAAATAGCTGATCCCTTGTTGCCTCTTCCACCTTCTGGACAATAAAACTGTCTGCAAGGCAAGTGAGGAATTTGTTGGACCTTAAATTTTTGGCAGAGTTGGACTTCCAACAAATAACAGGATAGTTAAAATCCCCCATTATTACATCATCTGTCCTGTCTGAATGTGTAGTCATCTCTTCTAGGAAGGCATCATCCAAGTCCTCAGTTTGGCTTGGAGGACTGTAGTAGACCCCCACAACGACATCTTTGCTGTTTCTCTCCCCCCTGATTATTACCCTGATGTTCTCAACTTGGCTCCCAGGATTTAAGTCATGGATCTGTTCACAGGTGTATGAATCCTTAATGTATAATGCTATTCCACCTTCACCAATTAAATTATTCCTCATTGTAACACCATTAGGAAGTGACCTGAAATTGATGTGATCATAATATCAAGATAAAATCTACAATTGTCTTGTATTTATTCCAACAAGTATAGCCATTTTCAAGCATTTGCAGACTGGAAACCCAACCCTAACCATTGAATTCTATAGAAACATACACAAGCAAAGCAAAATTATCCCTTCTTCCTAAAACTTCCTTTTACCTGATCCTTGCTTGGAAAGTAGGAAATAAACATTCCTAATATCCCACCAGCCAGTGTACCAACTGCAACTTCTATTAAACCATGGAGAAGAGTTCCTGAGGTAGACCCTGTTTGGACAAAGAAGAGAAAAGGCTTCAGACAGATCTCCACACGATCACTCTGCTAACACTACTCTGTCCAGGCCAATATTCAAAATACTTACCAATATGAAGCAAAGGTAAGATGAAACAAAAAGCCTTCAGACACAATACCCTCTAACAAAGCAGGGCCAGCCTCTCATCAGCCTCCTTGGAAATCAACCCATCTCTAAATGCCAGTGCATCATAGAATTAGAGCAAATGCCTCATGGGTATCTGCATAACAGCCAGTAACCGAGGACTCAAAGAAATGAGCCAAGTGAGGGGGAAACAAACCTCTCCTTTCCAAATTCTAAACCTTCTTGATTCTTGCATTTTCTACCTCATGACAGGAAAATTGGTATTGGGTGCTGTGCAATGTCCTAAGCTTCAGCAAATAAAATACTGGCTGATTGTACTGGATGCAGCAGAATATGACCCAAAGTTCTACAGACTCTTGAAATTCAGATTACAGAGCTATCACACTCTTCTAGAACACATATTTGTGTTCTGTTGTTTTTGGTAAAAGATTTTTCACACAATATGATAGCAGAACAGGAAAAAATGTACTGTTGTCAATTGAGGCTCTACGTATAGTACTGATTTCATTTTAATTCTACCCTTTCATGGTCCTGTACTTATCTTTCCAGCAATCCTGTAAAATAAATAGGCTGAAAAAACCTGTAACTGGCCTATGAAGACATCCAGAATGTTTTGTGACTGAATGGAGATTTAAACCTCAGTCTCCTATCTTACGAACTACATCATACTGGCTCATATGGCCTTCAAGTCACTGAAAAAATGATTTACTGAAGCAAACCTGGTTAATCCCTGAGGATCATGGAAAGCAGGATAATAACAAATATTTTATGTGAAAGAACCAATTCTCCTTAGGCTCCACTGGACTACAATTGTGAGATAAGTCAGTTGTTGAACTTGATGAAACGTTTAGCACAACCATTTCTTCTGATATGGCATGGGCCAAAGTATAGGATAGTTAAAATGCATCTTTGTATCTAAAGCGAAAATGTTTTTAATGCAGACTGCTTTTTCCAGCTGGTTTCACCTAGTCTGAGCTGTGTGGGCTGATAATAGAATCAAACCATGCATGGAGAAGCCCTTTTACTCATTTTTCCCTACTGAGGAAAATCCCACTTTACTTTGAGAAGAAATACTGCTTGGGGAATTTCCTCAGTGCAAATGATATGTTCAGGAGTGTCATCAGGGGGATGTGGGCCACACTGGGTGTCAATGTAAGTGGGGTGACATTATAACCCCACTACCCTATTGATGCTACTGCTCCTCTGCTTTCTTCTTTCTCTTGGAGTCAGGCGGCCTCCACCGCAGATTGCTGCTGCATCTGCAGTGGTGCCAGAATTGGGGGGGGGGTCTGAGGTTGTGGGAGGAGAAACAAGGAGGCTATGGCGTGGAAGGAAGGCAAGGAGAGAATGGGGGAGGGGAGAGAAGATGAAGGAAGTATCCAGGCCAGCCACATGCTTTCACATTTTAGTGGAGACCCTCCTCCTTCAGCAGCACCCCCAGACGAGCTGAGAATAACTGGGAGGTGTTGGGGAGGCAGCGCTCATACTTCCTCCCCTTTGTCCTGGAGCTTGGGGCTGCTGTGTGAACGTGCAGATGTCGGTCTAGGGCTTTGAGAGGAGGGTTGGCAGCAATGGTGGTTTTTGTGCTCTTCCATCCTAAAGCCTGCAGCCACACTGGCACATTCACACAACAGCCTCAAAATTGGTGGGCGGCTGCAGTACACACTCCTTATCTTCCTTTGCCAATAGATAGGACCCAGCCATGGTTTTGTGCGGGCTTAACTCATGGGTTGTCTAAACAGCACAACTACTTCTCACAGAATGCGAGGAGAATACAGGCTGTCTTAATGGCATCCCATGTCATTTTGCTGTATTCAGAAAGTGTGTGGGGGGGAAACATCATAAACTGTGAAGGGAAAGCCTTCGCAGTTTTTCCTGGAGTTTTTTAAAAACTCCAAAGGAAATGTACATCCCCACCTGTTGGGACAAGCAATTTGATTTGGATCGCTTTCCCATAGGAGAGGAAGCACAAGCTGATTGGCTGGACGAGTGCAGGGGCCTGCTGCTGTCATGTTGGATTTTTGCCTTAGCGAGCAATCACTAAGGCGAGAAAATAGGGTACTGTTTTTTTCTATTTCCCCCCTTTTTTGTGTGTAAAGGCAAAATATCACTTACGTGCACTGTGGAAATAGTTTTTTTTTTTTAAAGTACAGCAGTTGCAGATTTTAAAACACGAGTAATTTACTCACAGCCGCCATCTTGGCTAGAGGGCATGCAAACTTTATGGGGGATGTAAGACCATTAAGGCAAGTTGCAGCTGCTGTGACTTGTCTTTACTGTGGATCACTCCAGGTTCTTTGGACTCATATAGATGACCACTCAGTCAACAGTCTCTATAGGCTAAGGAACCCCAGCAAATTGCTGCTTCCTTCCTGGAAAGCAGCCAGGATGGCTTGAGCCCTGGCAGTGGTTGAGGGTGGGATTAGGGAGTGGCTGCACTGCCCAATGGGTAGAGGCCGCATTGACACAATGTACTTTTGTTTATGTCACAACCATTGGCATTACATTAAAAATATATGAGAATTATTTACAAGTAACCTTAGTACAAAAAACATTACTAAGGATTCTGTACGTTCTGGTATGGGAGGAGGTCAATAGGGGTGTGTGTGTGTGATACCATGACTTATTGCACCAGATGACACCAACCTTAGTAATACCACTGGGGGAAGGGATTTTCCTCTGGTCTGTAGCAGTAGAAGAAAGGGTTAAATTCTCTCTCTATGTCTGCTCCAATCACATTATTGGCAGCCCCAGCTTGTTGAAATTTGCATTCTAAAAAGCAGCCTTACATTAAAAACACATTTGCAGTTTAAATATAAGAATGTTTAAGCTCATGTCGACTCTTATTCCTTGTTCAGAAGTGCTCTGTGCTTTGTACCATATATACTAGGCTGGTACTGTAGCATGTTTCATTGATCAATGTACGGTCGACTGATTCAAGAATAAAACAAAAGGGGTTACCTTCAAAATAAAGTGGGTATCATTGATTATTCATTGGCTTTCCCATTTTTTTCAAGACAGGGAAAATCAGGCAGTGCTAATGGTGTGTCTTTTTTGGGAGAGGGATTAGTGTATTGAGAGAGACTTCTGAGTATTCCTTGCCTAAGAAAACCTATGAAATTGATGGGATCACCATAAGTGACTTGAAAGCACAGAAACATATTCCCATATGTGTGTGTGTTTCCTTGTCCAGCAGGTGGCAGAGAAAGGGCATCTTTTGAATTAGCTATGCCAATAAACAAGAGAAGCAAAAGAAGAAGAAAATGGAGCTCATTTGCTAAACTGGAAACTAAAGTGTTCAAAGTGCATTATGGCCGCCACACTTAAGACAAATGTCATAGATCTATAGCAGCAATAATCTTCAAGCCACTTTACACATTACAGGATTAGGTGGCACACTGAGGTGACAGAATTCAGTTCAGTTGAACAACAAAATTCTGAAATGCACCACTTCAGACTGCGCATCGAATGCACGTGTGTGTGTGTCATATTTTAAAACTGTACTACACTGAACACCCCCAGTCCTCATGTAGTAAACCAATACATAAAAGAAGAAAGTTCAACATAGATATATATCCCTGTGATGTTGTGCATCTCTCTTTCACACAGACATTCACATACACAAACACACACATGGAGGTCTGAAATATGCAATCCAAAAGGTAATCATTCTTGGAATGTGCAAAATAGCTCAGGTGAGGAGACCATCACAAAAGCTTCACCTCAACCTTCTCCAATATGCCTCCCAGACATTTTATGCTACATTCAGGGAAGTAGGGTAGAGATTAAGGAAATAAGAGCTCCCCCGCCCCCCCTCGCTCTCCAAACAGTATTCCATTTCTAGCAACAAAAAACAGTTTCATAAAAATAATTAGTAACAGGAAATGGATGCCAATTATTAGGCAAATAATTCTAAAGTACTGCAAGTGATTCTACAGATACAGGAACTGAAACCAGAAATCCCCCAATGATCTCATTGGAAAACAGTAAAATTGTGTTGGAAGTATAGGGAACCCCAACTTACCTGACAGGTTAGGGACTGCAGCAGTGTCAGAAACTGGAACTGGTTAATAAGGAAAATCCATGGAGGGAGCATGAGGGAATTACAGTGGCTTGCTTGGGACTACCTGTGGGCCCACTGCTTGCAAAATTTCTCAGTTGGCTTGGTGCCCTTTTCCTCCTCTCAGCTCATTTTGCAAGCATCATGCACACGCACAGGCAATCCCAAGCAAGCCTCCAAAGGCAAGGAGAACTGACAAAATAGCACACCCCTCACTGAATTAATGGAGCTTTCCTTAATTTGCAAATGTTGAAAGAGCAAATTGTCAAATAATGGTACCTCAAAAGGTCAGGGCTTCCTGTAGATGAATGGTCAGTCATGGCATCTGTTTTTTATCTGCTAAAATCAGCAAGTTAACTGTTTTCAGTGTCTTTTCCTCTTAAATGTAAAGCAATGATATAAGATAACTAACTACATGTTGTTGTAAAAATTTAAAGCAATGGACCAGAATTCTATATGTGCTACTTAGTTATGTAACTACTGTAGTTGTGCAGCTAAGTAGTATCTCCGGTTCGATCCACTCCAACCTACTTTATTGGGCATCAGCCACGCTGAGAGATGGGGGTCAATTCTACTGGCAGATGGGGCACAGGTTGATGTTTTCACTTGCCTCCTACTAGCCAGCAAGGCTGCGAAAATCAGAACCATGTTGCACTTCCTAGCAGCAGTCTCACTGGTTGGTGGGAGTGGGGTGGAAATGTCATCCACTCACACTCTGATTGCCAGCAGAATGGGCCGCCTTCTCTCTGCATAGCTGATGCCCAGTAAAGTAGGGGGGGTGTTACAATTGTGGCAATAGTGCCAAGATCGTGACTACCTAGGGACCGTGAATATGAAGCCAGTACGTATGCCTAACTCCAAAGTCTGATACTGAATTCCAGCTAATTGTTATAATAAAAATAGTTTCCATATAAAGTCTGAGGTTTTAAAAAAAAAATAATAATACGGTATTTAAACTATTGATAACTTCAAATGTAGGGCAGGATATACATATTTAAATAAATATTTACCACATCAAGTGTGTCTTTGAACAGAAACATTTGATTAGGAAAAACAAACACCTATGGGCTGCTGGGCCATTAAGAGTTTTGTTAGTAAATACACATTTTCTATTTAGGGCATTCACACTTTATCAGACACCCCAACATCAGGGGCTACAGCTCCTATAATTTTTGCTAGCTGATGGAAACTAATTCAAAACATCAAAGGGCACCTGCTCCAAGAAGGCTGTTTTAGCTGCTTGACAATCCACATACTTTCAGCAAAGGAATCTGAATGAGCCCTTCTTGTGGGAGCCTAGAATGGGATCCCATCATTAAATGGAATAGTTTTAGCCTTTCCTTTCTAAGAATACCTATGCTTTCCCTCCTTGGTCGGGTACATGCTGTGGCTCATCAGTCCTACGAATTAATTAACTATGGTACCTTTAGAAAAGGCCATGCTCAAGAAGGTGTTGAATCCTGTGATGGCTACAATATCATCTAGGCTTCCTGCCGCTATCAGCAAGGTTGGGATGCCTTTGTCAACACCGTATCCTCTGGCCTGTAACCCCAGCATTGAAAGGACAACAATGGCAGGAGACACAGCACCTACAACAAATCTGAAGATATACAGTATCAACTGTTTATTAATGTCCATTCTCTCTGACCTTTTCATCACAGTATGCTCTTCAACACAGAAACATAAAAAATAATCTCAATAAATGTCTTCCCTGTGTTGAGAGACTGAGAGTAATGGACTTAGTAGTAATGAAAGCACATAGTACCAGTGCTTTGAAAAAGAAAGAAAAAAGGTCATACCATATGCTTTCTGGAAGGCAGAGTAAACATTGCAATAATTACATTGAATACAGTTGGATCCCCCAATATCCGTGGAACCAATCTCCATGGTTTCATTTGTCCACGGGACACAAAACAGAAGACACATACCATAGAGTTGTGCTGGAAAATGCCTAAAGAGGTATCCTCTCTAGGTAACTTCTAGGTCCTCCAATGCAACTCTATGGCATGTTTTTACAGGAAGTCCTTTATTTTAATAGTGTTTGCTGTTATCCCCAGTTTCTGATATCCACAATAAGTCTGGGAACCCAACCCCTGTGGATACAGGCATCCAACTGTACATTTGTAGAAATAGATCCATCGTTCATAGTCACCATTCCACACTCCAAATCGAAACAAGAAAAACAAATTGGATAGGAAGAGCTTCTTTGCATTTCCATTCTCAGCCCTAGGAATTACTAATAAACAAACAATGAAATAAATAAACAATGAAATAAAAATTAAAAAGCCATCTATACATCATTCCAAAAAACTTTGATGTCCAGAGCGATTATGGGAAGTAGAAAAATGAGGTGTTCTAACTATGGCAATACAAACCAATCACCTTCCTGCACTTGCTTATTATGAATGCTAAGAAACTCAAAAGGAAAGCCCTGCATGTACAAGGCACTAAGCTTCACCCACTGTGTTTACGATTGGAATGCAAACATTGCTAGAAGAAATACACTGCCTGTATCTAAAGGTAAGCAGAATGCCTTCTTACCCTAACATAAATCCCCAAACCCATGGTAGGCCCATAAGAAAATGAGAGATGATAGCTGCTGCACACGATTCAACGATGCAAGGCCCCAAACTTAGTCTAAAGCAGACTGCTTTTAACTTATTCAGAGCCTGAAAGACAAAAATATTGAGAAATTTGTAGTACAACTTTGGAAATCTGTTCTTTTCCCTCAGTTTTCCTCATCTGTAGAGTACAGCACATGACAAGTCAGAATAGTTTTCAACTGATCAGGATGAAGACAGGCATAAGAATGTGAGCTTTTTGACTATAGCTTCTTCATTTGCATTAAGGACTTAGGTTCCAATCTGTTGCTACTGTCTTTTATTTAAGTGGTAGCATGGTTGGTAAGAACTGGAAAAATCACCTCTAAGTATTCCTTGCCTTAGAGAACCCTATGAAATTAATGAGGTTGCCACAGGTCGCAGGTACTTGAAGGCACATACACACATGGCAGAATTATGTGAGCTGGAACTGCATGTGGGTGAGCAGCCACTTAAGTAGAGAATAGATGGACTGCTCCATTCCTCCTCTTTATGCAGCAGAGTACAGAAAACATGAGATTACAAAAGCATTTGCAATTATAGTACAGGTTGACCCTCAAGAGATAGCCCACCCCCACCCCCGTGGATACCTGAAACTGTAGATAACCCTATTATTTTCAATGAGATCAATGCTAGAAGTTGACCATAGAATCATACTGGAGGACTTAGAAATGCCTAGAGAAAACTTTTTTTGGACGTGGGTAAGTGAAACCGTGGACACTGAATCCATGGATAAGGGGGCTGACCTGTACATTTTAAAATGACATATCATATTTCAGGAGTTTTCTGTAAAAATAAAATCAGTTTCCACAAAAAACATAGTTTGCACAGAAGGCAGAGTCTTTTGCACAAAATAAACTGTTCTGTGCACAAATGTTGTGTTTGCACAAAAATGAACTTTACCACATAATTTTCTTAAAAAGTTCCAAAATGTGAAAAACATCATGGCTGTTGACCAGTTTCTCAGAAGGTCTCTCAAGATGACAAAGGCAATAACATTTTAAAATATTCTTTACTTTGCTTTATGCCAGTTTGTTCATTTGCAAAGTAATTTTGCAAACTCTTTACTTTGAGGGTTTATTTATAAAGCACGATCTTTCTCTACTACTTCCCCCTTCCTATTTCAAAAGCAGTACATGCATGTATCATAGTTTGGAAAAGTTACTTTTGGGGAATACTAATAACAGTGGCCATGCTGGTTGGGAGATTCTGGAAATTGTAGTTCAAACGTAACTTCTCCAGGCTCTGGTACACTCCCCACATTTCTCAATCATGAAAGATTAGTTTCCTCTGGATGATTAGAGGATTAGCTTCTCCAAATTTATATATAAGAGGACCACACATGGAAATGGAACAGGCATTCATACAAGGCAGGAGATTCTCCTGGCCTTACTGCACTCCAAGGAAAAGGGGCAAAGCAGCAGGAACATTCCTTTTTTCCTGCTGCCTTCCCGCATGGCGTTGTTTTTTCATTCCGGTCCTTTATGGGACCAAGGTAAAACCATGTCATTTTACTAACCAGAAAAACCCATTTGCAAAAAAGCACAGTTTTAGCTCTGTCCCCCATGTAACTGGAACAAAAGGATGCCGGAAGGACGCTGGCATCATGTGGGAAGGCAGCAGGAAAGATGGAACATTCCTGCTGCTTTGCTGCTTTTCCTCAGAGTGTGGTAAGGCCCTCAGAGAGCAATGTGGGCAGCTTTTTAGACTGGAGGTTTAGTTTCAACTAAGACCAATTGGAAATTCTCCTCTCTCTTTCCCCTCTGTTTCTTTAAACTGTAAACACTTATTTCTCTACCACACCCCTTTTCTTACCCTGCTATGGTTGTCTGAGTGAAAACTGGAGAGGGCTACTATACCTTAAATGGTTGTGTAAAAGAGGGAATTTTAGCAGGTGTGGCTTGTTGCCTGTTGCACGACAAATAACACATTGTGAAATTTCCATCTACACAACTGCTAAATGTACAGAAGCACTTGCCACTTTTCAGTCCAGCATTCCTACACACATATATTTGCTTCCTTTCCTTTACTAGGGAATGCCACTTTCATCAGATTTGTATGGGTGCCTTATTTGAAAACACAGAGAGATTCCAAACTCTCTGGACATTATTTCTTAATCCAGTTTTCCCCAGCTTGATGCCCTCCATAGTTGCTGGATTACAATTCCTACTGTCTCTAGACAATGTCTTTCTTTTTTTTTAAGTAACTGCAGGGGTGGGAGTGGGAAGGGAAAGCTTATCTTTTCCCTCTTGATCAGAACATCATCACACAGTCCCCTGTGTAACTGGAGTGATGAGCAAAACAGTTTCTAACAGCACCAGTGGGAACATTTCCCCTGAGAACTCTAGCCAAGAGTGATGGAATTTTTAGCTCTGATGCTCTGAGAAGGGAACATACCTCCCCTCCCTTTGTGCCCTTCTCCTGGTAAGAATACCTCTCCAACACCTCTAATCATTTAAAGATACTGCTGTAGATGATGCCTTAAGCATAACATGGTAGATTGGGCCTCTTTTCTGTAGCACAAGCCTTTGCGTTTGTTAAAGAAGGATCATTTGATAAGCTACCTCTGGGTTAAGGCCAAGACCAGCAAGAGCCAAGATAATCGAGAGGGCAATATTTCTCAAAGCAGCTCCCCATTTCACATTGATCTTAACAATCTTACTGGTGAAGGGGATGTTTCTTATGATAAATCCAGCAAGCAACATACCTACATGGGAGAAAGAAAGCCATATCAGGGTCATTTCTACCACAAGACACAACAGAATTTTGAAAACACTCCTTCTCTCTCTCTCTCTCTCTCTGTTAAACTTTTGATAAAGGATGACATTTTTGTGTTAGTACAAGATGTAATACTGTAGCCATTTGACTCAATAAAGTCAACATACAGAGAAAGAAAGAGAGTTAAACAATGAAAAAAGTAACAAATCAGTGGGAAAATCAACACAGCCAGGTCAGTACAAGAAACAGTACTTAGATCCTTGGATCCCAGTCTGAAAGAGAGGTTGTGTTTCCTGACCTCTTGGGACCCCAGTCCAGTCCTCTTCTCACTAGCACTACAAAGGAGAACTGAAACAACCAGCCTGAACCTACTCTCTTACAACAACAGTTTGGACTTTTCGCAGCAGCACAGATGGTAGAAATTAATCCTTCCCTTTAATGGGTCTGCAATGTTAGGGAAGACTGCATTTCTGCCCACTGTGCAGCTGCTGGTAAAATCACTTGGGTGCTGGTCGAGAACAAAGATGACAACTGTATTTTGACTGTACAATGTTCAGGGAAAGGTACCAAGCGTGGGGCCTATCCCTGAACATTATATAGTGTAGTGGTTATAGATTTTCCTATTTTGGAGTATCGCACTCCTAGTTTTCTTGGTAACTCTACAGTTGTCCCTTCATATTCGCTGGGGTTTGGTTCCAGGACCCCCACATGGACACCAAAATCTGTGAATACTCAAGTCCCATTATATGCAATAGCACAATGGTGTCCCCTATGTAAGATGGTAAAATCAAGGTTTGCGTTTTGGATTATTTTTTAAAGAACATTTTCAAGCCGTGAATATTTAAATCCATGGATATGGACAACTGTACTTTGATCTCAGACTTGCTTTGGTGTAGGCTGTCCTGTCTAAATTATTTGTTCAACTGGAACAGGAACGTAATGGAGATATGACCCAATAAATGATTTTTGCATGTAATTGTAAAGTGCATACTGTATTTACTTAATTAAAGGGCATACAATAATACTTGTTCTCTAATCTGTATCCCATCAGAAATAACTTGCCAATAACATGCTTATACAAAAGCATAAAGTGCATTCACAAAAAGGTGCTGGAAATATGCATCATATATGGTTTACAGTACAAATTCCATAAATACATACATAGATAAATATTTACTATAATTCACAAACATACACTTCAAGATTTTTAGTTGAATATTCTTCTGGAGACAAATCTCCTTGAAATATGGGAAACAGTCTTTTTGTGAACAGACTTTTATATCCTTTTGGAAAAGTCCTAGTGCTGACAGGTAAGCTTGTTCAAATGTAGGGGATCCAATCCAGATCATATTATACACCTTTTGATTACATCCATTTCAAGATGAAATTAAATGGAATTTAAGTGATCCTACATATGGCTAGATCATGCACAGGCTGAGCTTAGTAGGCTTCTAGCCACAATGATCTTGTTGTGGAAAAACCATCCTGCTTAAACTTGAGAGCCTTGAGTTTTTTTTACCTGCACAGAATGAATTAGTACCAGGGAATTTAATGATATTCTGTGGACCAAGTTGGTCACATGTTTCTTAGCATTCAGACCAAGGCTGTTCTATATCAGCTTTGTGAACTATTTCCATCTGTAGGAGAAAATAATGCACTATAATACTTCAGTTGCCAATAGGATATGAGCACATGAATGGTGGGAATTTCTTCAAATAATGTACATTTATCTAGTGAGAGTATATTCAATATCACATTGAACAAGTCTACTGCTTTTGCAATAAAGTCAAGTCTATTACCAATAAGATGATAATCATCTGCTAATAGTATACATACCAAAAAGGCGAGGGAGAGGAGGTAGATTTGGTATCTTAATGAGCATCATAAGTCTGCCACCCAATACAGAAAAAACATAGAGGAATATAAGTCCAAAGAGATTTCCACCAGGAAGACTCTCTTTACCTGTTAGAAACCAGGCCATAGCCCAGAATAACAGTAATGCTGCTGCTAGAAGACAATAAGAAAAAAAATGCTGAAGCACAGTTCAAAATCATTTCAAAGTCATTGGAAAATCATTTACAATTAGAGTGGTAGAAAAATCTTAACTTATGCTTATAATGACAGTGCTTTCAGTGGCATCTTAAATGTTCTGAAATGTTCTTATATAGTAGGACCCAAGTATCCACTGATTCATTATCCACTGATTCCATTATCCACAGGACACAAAACAGCACACCTACCATAAGTCTTCCTAGAAAATGTGTCCTCTCTAGCCATTGTCTAGGTCCTCCAAAGCAACTCCATGGTATTTTAAACTGGAAGTCCCATTATTTTCAATGGCATTCGCTATTGTCCACGGTTTTTGGTATCCACGCCCCCCCCAATCCAATCCCCAGTGGATAAGGGGGTCCTACTGTACCCCTTTCCTTGACTTCATTTACTATTTCACCAAGTACAGTAGCTTGTTCACATCAAATCTGCAACAGCTTGGATGCTACAGAGCTTCATTGCTACAAAAGATCTTTCACTCTTATTCTTTTTACTATGTAATAAATATTTTTTAATTCTATGTAATAAATAACATTCTTCATAAAATTAAAAGTAATCAACATTGACAATAATAAAAATTCTAATAAATGCTAAAATGAATGAAGCAGTGTACCTGAATTGACAAGAAGGCTGGGAATCTAGGAGGAACTCTGTCTTTTGGAAGGACAGCCTCCAAGCATACAATAATTTTGCTTTAACAGATATACTTTTCTTTACAGGAGTCTGTTAGAAAGATTTTTTATACATTTCTTTCAAATAGAAGGCATGCATTTTATTGATTTATGTGGTCTGGATGTTAGAGTTGTCCCCCTGACATGTTAGAAGAGAAGGCACAGTCATGACCTTGTGGTGGCACTAAGGCTGGTGTCACCCCTTCCCCCTGATGGTGTTACCTGGGGGCCGTTTACACGGCAAAATAAGTCGTGTAATAATTCGGCAAGACGCCTGATAGTTCCCATGTATTTCGACGCAGTATCGCCCTTTTCAGAAGGAGGGGGTGTAAAATACCCGTAAGTGGCGCAACTTTTGACTGTGCTGATTTTCCGCTCTTTTTAAAAAAGTTCCGCAGTATAGCGCACTATCGATATTGTGAACTATCCGACATCCACTTTTGCAATTTTTTCATCTACCAGAAATTAGGCGGATCCTTGGGAGTGGCCCACTAAAGCATCCCTCCCACCAAACAAGAACATCACGCAGGCAGGGAATTCTTTCACAGCAAAAGGAAGAATATATCTTGAGAAAAAGGGACATTGCTTTGTGATGACTTGTTCTATGAAGAATCGCAGCTGCCTACATCTATTCCTTCTCCTAATACAACTTCTGCGGTGATAAGACCTGCATGCATCCTGAAATGCAGCAATTGTGGCTATGATTCTGAACATCAACAAGAAGCAACAAGAAATAGTTGCTAAAGCCTCCATCTTTAAATTGAATAGGTAGGGATACCCTAACGACAGTGGGCGAACGATGAGGTGCACCAGGTATAGGTGTGCCCAATCAGATTTCTTGGAGCAGGAAAGTTTAATAGAAACTGTTAACCAATAGGAATAAGAGTGGCGGGAGCACAGAAAGGAAGTTAACCATAAAGGAGTGACGTATGCCGCTGATTGACAGCTATGGTACTAGCTAAAATGCGAAATGTCGATACTGTGGGAACTAAAAAACCCCGAAATCGAATAATTCGTAACTTATTTAATTCCGTATAATTGCATCATGTGAACTTTGATTGCGGCGTTTCACAAAAATTAATGAAAAATCGTGTACACTATGCGACGCTGTATCGAAAATGCGATATTGCAATACATTGCGGGGGAAATATTGCCGTGTAACCGGCCCCCAGGAGTGATTTGGCCTCTCCACATACCCCTAGTGCTGCCACTGCAAGACACAGTTCCAACACAAATCTGAAGAAATGTAGTGAGGTCACAGCCTTTTTTGGAGTTCACTCAAGGGTAAGAACATTAAGATCTGGTTTAAGAGCTTACAATGATGATTAAAACAATAATGGCTAAAACGAAAAAGCTCAGTGAACTGAAAAGCTGACAGAACAAAGTAGAAGGGATATTAGTAATCTTGTCTGTTTGCCTTAGGAAAGAATTCAATGAATTTTTGAGGGCTTTAGTGTCAGGCTCCTAAAGATTAACTTGATTTATCACACTTTTGTTTTACCCCAAAGAGCTTATAGTGCCCTATATATGATTCCCATATTACTGGATTCTCATCCAAGCAGGTTATTGGGCCAAACCAGCTTAACTTCAGAGGAAGAATGACATCTGAGCCTTCATATCATTTTCTGGGTCATGATAAGTAGCAGATGCTACATCTTGCCTGGTGATACACACAACAATCTTCACTCTTAGGGACTATTGTCACCCTAGGGTAATGATATTCCTTCTTGCATTACTTGGTTGTTCTTTCAGGTTAATTAATCTTAATTAATTAGGCAAATAAGCCTACATTGTCATCTTTTGCAAGCATTGCCTCACAGCTCCACAGCATTTTACACAGGACAAACAGGCCAATCTTTATGCAAAAGAAAACCAATCTGACATTAGAAACATTCATACTAAAAAACCAGTGGGAGAACACTTGTTTCCCAGGACACTTAAGGCGTCTGTCTCTGAGCTTAAGGTGACCTACATTGTATAAAAGAACTTTAAAGACAGATTACAAATGGAAACAGGTGAACAAGAATGCATGAAGTGGTTCCTTTAGTTAAACAAATATTTTAAACCTCACTACTTGTTATTCTACATTAACCAGTTCACGTATGCCTGCAAACATCCCATTATATGTTTTGTAATACTGTTTGGAATAGTTCGTCTAGTTGTAATTTTTCGTTCACTATGAACTAAGTGTGTGTGTGTGTGTGTGTGTGTCTATGGAGGGCAGGAAGAGAGAGAGAGAGAGAGAGAGAGAGAGAGAGAGAGAGAGAGAGAGGTTAAGCTGTACTCTTATACTTGGATACAGATGTCTCTACCACACATTTGTTTATCTGCTTAGAGTGTTTGGATGTATGGTTAATAACCTTTGAACAATTCTTTAACAGCCACCATTAAGATTTGTACCTCTCACCTCTCAATGATTACTGTTATGACCATCACCATACTGGAACCTTTTGTATTTCTATTACATTTCATATATCCACATAACTGCATGTGCATAAATAAATGTCTATCTATTGAAGCTACATGTATCTGAAGAAATGCAAATGCAGTCCACAAATACTGATGTCAACTAAAACATGTTAGTCTTTAAGATGCCAGAAGACTCTTCAATTAAAAAATTAGTAAGCCCAGTGCTGTAATTCAAAAATAAAACAAAAATTGAAGTATGAGGGCCTAACAAGAGTGACAGACAGCTTGTCCAGGATCAGCAGCAAAATACTAAGCATCGTAGGTAGCCCTTGGGGTAATTTTCAAATAACTCCCTCTCCTCAAATATATACGTCTCTAGTATTACAGCTGTGTAAGAAGATTTTGCAATGTCAGAGACAAAAGCCAAAATCCTGCACCAGTAGAATGGAAGTATCGTAGCTATGTGTCATTTCCTGATCCAACTTCTGAAACCCACCTTAAAACACAGCTGTCCCAAGCAATGCAATTTGGTGGCACTGGTGAGCAGGGTGCTGCAGGATAACATGACCAGCCCCCTCCTGCCAGCAAGTGACACTGCAAGAAGCATAAGCAGGGAAACTTGGAGGAATACTACACGACCTGTTGTAGTGCCATGACTCAGTAACAGTATCACAACTGAAACTGTTCTGACCAGATGACGATGCCCCCCTTTAGTGCTTGTACAATTTTCCACTGTTTCCCAGAATTGTGGTTTTTTTTTTAATTCACAGGCATTGCGAGTTAATGGAATCCATTCCAATCTAAAACCACCATAATTAACTGTGCAGTAGTTACTTTCTGCCACAATGACTGGCTGATGTAAAAACATGTCAGAGGAGTGGGCGTGCCTGCTCCTCCCAAAGCTCCCCGATGTTTTATTCCTCCTGCTTCCCTGGCATTCAACTTCCGGTGGTTGCTCCCTGCAGTCAAACTCACAGGTTAATAACTTCATCCCCAAGTTATCCATTAACTTTTAAGCCCCAAATTTGCAAAATTGAGCAGCAGCTAAATTTACTAATACAGACATTTAGCAATACTTGCATTTAATATGTTTCCTTTCCATTTAAAATACATGTATTCCTCCTCTGGTGCTTTGAAAAACTCACTCCCTTCCCGTCAGGGGTCTGCTAACAACCTTTGGTTTTCTGCTACCTTAGCCTATATGAGCTGTGTCAGCAAACTAAGGAGTGTCTTGGTCTTATAATCAGAAGGTCGTCAGTTTGATGCTGACATAGAGTAAACTTTTATTCCTCCATTTATCATGTTTATCATTTTAGCATTTTGTGCCCCCTTCTCTTCTTCCTTGGCAGTGCAATTAAAATCCCTTTTTGCTCCCAAAGGTGTGAATGCAGGTTGCTAAATCGCTCTGATGTTTATAAGGCAAGGGAAAGAAACAGAAGCCATTAACGGTCACTTGGATGCAAAATGTATGATCACTTAGACAAATGCCACCTTGAAACAGGAAGTAGACTATTAAAAATATTGGCTGGACTCCTGTATCAGCTACTTAGTATCTTAAATAACAAACATAAGTCTTTAGGGGTGGCGGGAGAGGAGGGAGGAGGAAATGTTAAAATGCTAAAAGAAAGTTTGCTTCACATCAGTCCCAAACTAATGACCTGCTGATTATAAGAGCAAGACACTGCCTGCTTTGCCATCAAGGCTCATACAAGCTGATGGAGCAGAATTCCATGTCAGCTGAATTAAGGATTTGCAGTGTGACGCAATAGATTAATTTAAAAGGGGTGCATGTGCATACAAACTAGAGGAAATGACATTCTAAAGATGGAGAGAGGAGGGAGAGATTGTGGGAGGTGTGGTTATCATATGGTGTGTTGTCTGCGTGCAGCGCTTTGAAAACCTGTCATTCCATTGCAGAAACGGAATGGAGGGCATGTGCAATAGGTAAGGGTTGTATTCCGCAATACTTTCGCTTCGTTATGTTGCGGTACAATCGCTCAAAAATGCCCTTGTGTAGTATTCTTCTTGCAAGGACCTGTTGGAATTCTTCATCACAGCATTGCTTGCTGGCAGGAGGGGGTGGTCATGTCATCCTGAACACCCTACTTATCAACACCACCAAACTCTGTTGCTCAGGATGGCTGACAGGTTTTAAAGATGGGTTACAGAGGCATTTATGATTGTGGCAATGATGCCACAATTGTAATTGTGAATAGGAAACAGTTACATGACCATAAGTCTAACTTATGACATCGTAGTGGACTAATAGAATGCCAGCCATTATATCTGAACCACTTTCCGTCAAGTATCTCTAAATTTGTTCCACTCGTTAAAAAAAATTGGGCAAGTACTCCTCATCTGAGGTTAAGCAGGCCATTCTTCATATATGAGGTTTATTTCAGGATAGTTTTTAGGCTTGTTTAAACATACAATCCTAACCTATTCCTTAAATATCACCATCCACTAGATTGTGGATGGATATCTTCACTTCTGCCTTAGTTTTCCTCTTGTGTACTTTTACATACCATTTGTTATTACTGAGGAAAGAAAGCCTTGTGGAAGGCAAGAACGTATTTGCCACCATTTTCCTGGAGTCTCTTCTGTCTGAGCTAGAGGTTCCTGCACTTGCTCTTCTGTCCCAGCTAGAGGATCCTGCACTTGCTTCTCACTGTGATTCAGCAGAGTTTCCTCTTCTTTTGGTTTATTATCACAAACATTTTTGGAATCCAAAGCATTGGCCTCCTGAATTAAAATAAATAATCTCAGAAACTTGTGCAAAAGTGGAAATCATGTAGTATTTTTCAATGGGATAGCCATGTGAGTCTGTTTAATGATAAAAATGGGAAATGGGGAGCACCAGCAGCACCTTTGATAATAGCTCCACTTTAGCAAGAGCACTGTGGATATCAATTCACTTCTTCAGACAAACTGATGGACTTAGAAGTACAGCCACAGGTATATTAAAGTTACAAGTTTATGGGTGAATTGGGTCAGATTGCAACAGGAGACAGGAATAGGCAAATTGTGAACCAGATCATAAACCTTCAGGGAGTTGTGTAAAATAATACAGATCTGACAAGCAGCTGATTTGCAGTCCTGAGATGTGAAAGCGATACTTAAAACAATGCTTAAGAAAGTCAATACTAAAGTAATTTTAAAGCAATACCTAAGAATTACTTGAGCAACATCTGAGGCAATGCCCAAGAAAACTGTGAAAACAATGCTAATGAAAGTCAGGTTCTTTGGGCTAGGAAACCATTCTGAGGTGTTTCTTCTTCTGAGATGAATTATTTTATACACAAGCAGTTGTGAGGATCCAATTATTAATGGCCTAAGTCATGTTCTCAGTCCTGATTAAAGCAGATCCATAGAATCAAAGGGATTTACCTACATGTTGATTCACCCTTCAACAATTGATTTGAACTGGTCTACTTTAGTTGGACTACCAACAGGATGCCAGCCAACTTATGTAATGTGTAAAAAAACATTATTTCAGTTCATACATCAGCTGGTGCATTGGAATTCTAAAAATTCCAATTCAACTGTTTCTTTTTCCAATTTTCCCTTGAAATTTATGTGCTCAAGAACAGCTACTTGAAGGTCTTTGAAGATTAAAATGTTCTGTCACTAGTTTGGGGGTATTGCCATTTCTGATATAAAATTTGTGTCCATTTATTTTCTTATGTAGAGACCGTCTTGTTTGTCCAATGTAGAGTTTAGCAGGGCATTGCTGGCAGAGGATGATATGTATCATATTGGAGGATGACCAAATTAACATGCATGCTGATTTTGTGGGTGATGCTATTGGGATCTATAATGTTGCTGCCTGAATATGGGTGGGGACAGAGTTGGAATATAAGTTTTAACAGGGTCTTGCTCCTATATTACTATCCATGTTGTGTGAGTAGTTGTTTGAGGGTGGGGGATTTTCTGTAATTAAGTAAAGGCTTGCCACCCGGAGCTGTAAAAAGTTATTATTGCTCTCCAGAATTGGCTGTAGCTCATTGATAATACATTTGAGTGGTGTCAGCTGGGAGATGTAGATGTCAACCAATGGTGTTCTCTCATTTTCTGTTTTTGGCCTGTCCTGTAGTAGATTGTTTCTAGTGCCTTGTTGATTTGTTTTTTCATCTTATTGCGTAGGTATTATAGTTTGAGAAATGCCTATTGTAAATTCATGAGTTTTGAGTGCTTTCCTGTGATGTGATTGTACCAGAGGGCTTTATAGTATGTTACAGATTTGGTAGTGTGTTCTGGCTGGAAGCTTGAGGTATGTAAGTGTAATCCATCAGTACAACTGAAAAAGTGGATTGATATCCACAAAAGGTCATGCAAAAATATACTCAGTCCCAAAAGTTCTGCTGAATTCTTTTATTCCTACTCTTTCTATTAAAGTAGGTACTTTAAAGATTAAAAAAAATTACACTATACCCTAAATTTGTTCATCTCTAAAGTGGCACAAGACTCTTGGTTGCTATTCATCAATAGACTAATATGGCCAAACCTTTAGAATTTGTTCAAAGGTGTATTGGGTGGCAAAGTTTCCAGGTACAACTTTGGTTAGGTCAATTGCTAGCTGATCATACTTCATAGCTGGAGCTACTTCTTTAAGGTTTCTGAAAGAGGCAATGACAGACATTACCCACTCCAGCTAAGGATAACCTAATCTAAGGCTCAAATGACGTTCTCCTAAAGGAAATCAAATCCAAATAAGTTTTATACTCCTAGAACTTCTCCACTGTAAGGAAAGTTGAGACAAGCTGAATCATAACAGATTTGAGAATGGTTATTGTGTTGCTAACATTGAAAATAGTATAAATAGTTCCTCATAAATGATAAAGAGCTCTAAAGGCAACAGAGTTTAATGGTGATTAGTACCATCTTCCATTTAATTCCCTGGAATCCTCAGGTTGCCTTTGACAATCAAAACAAGCAGAAAAAAATTCTAGTCCACATAGCAGCAAAGAAAGCAAAAAGATTGATTTGTTTCTGAGCCAATGTCAGAAACTAAAATTAACTAAGCAAGTTCAAGTTTATTACATGTCTTTAATTTTGTCTGTTGTAGTTGTGATATGAAAAGGAATCATCATAATGTCTAGTATCTTTTACTTTCTGATTATATAGAGTTCAGTGACAGCTAATCCCAAATAAATGTGCCACAGTACCCAATTTCTGTTTCCTTTTAAACACACAGAGCCAATACAGTTATAAAAGGTCTTAATGGCAAATACCTTAGTTTCTGCATGCATGGGATTAATTTTATTTTCCATATTTGCAGATGTGCTGTATCCTTGCTGTTTGCCACCATACCCTCTGACCTGTTCAACAACCTAAGATTGGAAAAATGTATTTTCTAATTAACAAAACTTTCAAGAATCATACATCCTACCTCTCCAATAGCCCATACATAGGCTGGCACCACTGTGCTTTGTTGGTACCCATGATACTCCCAGGTCCTCTTGATTTATGTATACTTAGATTATTATTTTAAAAAAATTAATAGGGATTCTGCTCTATTGCAAAGTGTCACCTCTCATCTGTCACCAGCATAACTTTTCTTTTCAAGTATGCCTCTGGATTCCATGTTGCTCTTGTAGGCATTCTTAGAAATTTAAGATTGATGGATGTCTGTACCACAGTGCTGTTCTGAAGTGTGGCTATGCTCAGATAAAGAAAAAGCTATTGGGCGGGGGGGAGTGAAGGGTTTTTTTTGCCCATGTATATGTGTATGTGTTTCAGTCTGAGTATCACCAGTCCACCTTCTGTGAAATTAGAATTCTGTTGAGTGTTGTGGCATGAAACTAAGTACTTTGGCACTTCTGCATTGAATTAAGGCTCTTGGCTGCATTGCCTACATTTTTATGTTTTAAATGGACTTGTAAGAAAGCTCGTTTCTTTAGAAAATACCTGGTGAGAACCCATGAGGAGAAGTGGTCAAATGGAGTTTGTGCTAAATGGGAGTTTCTTAAAGGTGAGATATTGAAGCACAACTGCAAACTCCAATGAGAAAGAAAAGTTGGGGAATGTTTAAAGATATCATGGCGGATGTATAGAATTTACTCACCAAGAGGCATCATGGTATAGTGGTTTGAGTGTTGGGACAGAACTCTGGAAACCACAGCTGAAATCTCAGCTCGACCATGAAACCCCACTGGATGACCTTGGGCAAGTCACATTCTTTCAGCCTCAGAGGAAGGCAATAGCAACCCCCCTCTGAACAAATCTTGCCATGAATACCTCATTATAGTGTTGCCTTAGGGTCGCTATAAGTTGGAAATAACTTGAAGGCACACAACAATAACAACAAGCTAATACTTCAGAAGATAGAATCAGGATTCAAAATGATCTTAACAGGTTAGAGAAATGGACCAAAACTAACAAAATTAATTTCAGCAGGGAGAAATGTAAAGTACCACATTTAGGCAGGAAAAATGAAATGAGCAAATATTGGATGGATGACACCTGACTTGAAAGGAATGCATGTGAAAACATCTAGAATCTTAATAAATCACAAGCTAAACATGAGTCAGCAGTGTGATGTAGCAATACGCTGCATCAGCAGGACCAGTGTTCTGATCAAGGGAAGTCATGGTGCTACTCTGTTCACCTCACCTGAAATACTATGTTCAGTTCTGAACAAGAAGATATTGACAAACTTTAATAGGTCCAGAGGAGAGTAACCAAAGGTCTGGAACAAAGCAATATGAAGAATGGCTTAGGCAGTCAGGGATGTTTAGCTTGGAGAAGAGAAGGCTGAGAGGTAACATGATAGCCACCTTTAAATATCTAGAAGGATGTCATTAGCTAACACACATTGGAAACTGCTTAATGCAATGTAGATGTGTAAATTGCTATTGCTTAAAACAATTTGTAAGCCGCTCTGATAGCCTTGTGGCTGAAGAGTGGGGTATAAATAAAATAAAATAAAATAAAATAAAATAAAATAAAATAAAAATATAGAGCAGGGGACAAATTTGTTTTCTTTGGCTCCAGAGACTAGGACATAAAACAATGCAACCAAATTACAAGAAAAGAGATGCCAGCTAAATATTAGAAAGAATTCTTTGCTGTAAGGGCTGTTCAACAGTGGAATAGGTTGCTTGTGAGGGTGGTGGACACTCCTTTGGAGGTTTTCAAACAGAGGTTGAATGGCTATCCTGTAGGAGCTCTGTATTCCTGCATAGCAAGGGGTTGGACTAGATGGCCTTTGGGATCCCTTCCAGCTCTATGATTCAAATGAAAAGACCTGTTATAAATAAACAAACAACAGCCTATGAATGTACTGTAGATGTTTCACATTCAAGGTTTCCATAATGGGCTTTCATTGATCCAGCTGGGTTAGAGCAGATAGGACAGAGATGGCGAATTTTTTGCTATCCAAGTACTGATCAGGCCTGACCCTGCTTAGTTTCTAAGCACATACTGGTTCTGATTATTTTCAAGGTAATCATGTGCACTTCCAAATGTTGTTGGACTGCAATGCCCCACATTCCTCACCATTGGCTCTGCGAGGGCTGCTGGAACAAGTCCACAAGATTCCCACTCTTGCATTTGCACTGTTTACTTGGGGCTATGCTCCAGAGAAATGTTGGATTTAAAATAGATTTCGAACATCAGCCTTAAAAGATTTTAATGTAAAGTTGTTGTTGTTGTTATATTTATTTATAACCTGCTTTTCCCCCAAGGCTGGACTTTCCCAAAGTTAGTTTTGGCTCAAGAAAAATGTTTGTTGTATGTTTCCTTTGTCTGTTTTTTGTACATTTTGATTACAAGCATGTATACTTATTTGTGGATTTAACTAACCATGTTACTAATCATTTAACTAAGAAAAACGTACGCCTTTCCCCTCCAATTCCCAGTGAAGGAAGACAAGCAGGGACTTACTTGGGAGAAGCAGGTCTCAGGAAATTCAGTGGGGATGTCCAATTTGTAAAATGTTAATTTTAACTCTTTTTAAAAATGATGTATTTTTATTGAGGTTACATTTTAATTATGTGTTATTATTTTTTTAAAAAAAGAATTAAATTAATTTCTATTATTAACTTTTGACATTTGTGAGGTTTTAGTTGTACAGTTGTCCCTTCATATTCACTGGGGTTTGGTGCCAGGAGCCCCCGTGGATACCAAAATCCATGAATACTCAAGTCCCATTATATGCAGTGGAATAGCAAAATGGTTTCCCTTATATAAGATGGCAAAATCAAGGTCTGCTTTTGGGATTATTATTTTTTTAAAAAAAATATTTTCAAGCTGTGAATACTTAAATCCATGGATACCAAATCCATGGATACAGAGGGACAACTTTTTTAAAAAACTATTGTAAGCCGCCTTTGAATCCCACCTTGGGAGAAAGGCAGGATAAAAAAAATCCAATAAATAAATATACTTTTAAGCAGAGGTGAAGAAAAGCCTAGCTATCAAACAGTTTCAAGCCCTAGTAGTCACAGTTCAAGGATATTAACAAGCTGGTATGCCTTATTATTTTTGTATTATTATTTTTATTATTTTTTTATTAATTTTTATTTTCCAAATAAATATAATTGCAATGTGTAACTTCTAATTTTAGTATAAAGGTGTAAATATAATTTTCATTGGAAAAGAAAAAAGAATGATTAGAGTGTGTTTAGATTAAGAGGAAAAATGTATTAGTGTTAGGACAGATAGTTTTATTTTTGTATTAGTAAGAAAAAGGAAAACTTTTTTTTTTTTGCATTATTGTTACGGCCTTTTGCTGTCTGGTGTATTTTTCAGTAGAATGGTCTTATTCACTAGAATGCTCTTGTGGTCTCTTCCAACTGTATGATTTTTTTTTATGCTGATTACATTTAATATTTTCTGGTTAATATTTTCAGCTTTGTCTCAAGACTGACCTAAAGCAGGGTGTGTGTGGGGGGGAATAAGAGGGGAACCTGCCAGAGACAATGTGCTTTGGAGACAATTATACACAGTTAATTCATAAAAACAGATTAAATTGCAGAACAGTGGTTGGCATTCAACTGTATGATTTTAGCCTGTCCCTTAAAGTCGGTCGGTCTTTCAAGGCCATCAGGGGATAGAAAATAATCCCCTACCTAACAACACAAGGGAGGTTGCAGAGGAGGCTGCTGGCCAGCCGAGGGCAGGACGAGCTGGAGGAAGAGGCCGAGAGTCACGGAGTAAGTACTCTTTTGACTCGACTTCCCCGCCTGGACCGCGGCCTTCCTTTTCTCTTCCACGACCATAAAAATCCACCTTCCCGCCAAACGGTTTTTATCCAAGGAGGCAGCACTCGTCGTTCGCCGGCCTGGACGCGCCCCTTTCTTTGTCTGTCTGTCTGTCTCTCTCTCTGCGGGCCCTCTTCTCAGTCTCTTCCCACGCGAGGCCGAGCCTGGAGGAATAACGGTCCCATCCTGGATGGCTGGCTGGACGGCCTCGCTGCTTGCCTTGCCTGACGCCCACCTCAGGAGCGTGGGAAGCGGCCGAGATGGCGACCAGCAGCCCTGAGAACGAGGCGGCGGCGGCGGGCGTGTGGGCGTCGAAATGGTGTCGCCAGCGTTGCTTTCTGGTTTTGAGTGAAGGACATTTTCTTGGAGGGAAATGGCCAGCCGCGAAACACGGATCTAGTCCCTCTCCCTTCCCTCCCAGCCGTTTCAAATTAGGCAATTTTAATTTAAATATACAGTTGTCCCTTCATATTTTCTGGGATTTGGTTCCAGGAACCCCTGCGGATACCAAAATTGTGAATACCAGTTGTCCCTCTGTATCCACGGA
Source organism: Gambelia wislizenii (assembly GCA_030847615.1). Classification (NCBI taxonomy): domain Eukaryota; kingdom Metazoa; phylum Chordata; class Lepidosauria; order Squamata; family Crotaphytidae; genus Gambelia; species Gambelia wislizenii. The sequence goes on from JAUMIR010000005.1 coordinate 32,957,456, forward strand.
TTTAAGTATTCAGGACTTGAAAATATTCTTTAAAATAATAATACAATTGTCCCTTCACAATCGCTGTGGATACCAAAATTGTGAATACCAGTTGTCCCTCTGTATCCACGGATTTAAGTACCTGTATTCAGGACTTGAAAATATTCTTTAAAATAATAATACAGTTGTCCCTTCACATTTGCTGAGGTTTAGTTCAAGGACCCCCTGTGGATACCAAAATTGTGAATAATAATAATAATAATAATGAAATTTATTTTTATCCTGCCCCTCTGTTAAAAATAATCTGGGTGTTTTACAAGAATTAAAATGCAACAATGCTAACGAAAATCCCTAAACACCACCCACCCCCACCCTCCCCCATAAAAATACATTAAACTAATATAAAGTTAATACCAGTTGTCCCTCTATCCATGGATTTAAGTATTCAGGACTTGAAAATATTCTTTAAAATAATAATACAGTTGTCCCTTCACATTCGCTGGGGTTTGGTTCAAGGACCCCCTGTGGATACCAAAATTGTGAATAATAATAATAATAATAATGAAATTTATTTTTACCCCACCCCTCTGTTAAAAATAATCTGGGGTGGGCGTTTTACAGGAATTAAAATGCAACAATGCTAACTAAAATCCCTAAACACCACCCACCCCCACCCTCCCCCATAAAAAGATATTAAACTAATATAAAGTTAATATCACTTGTCCCTCTGTATCCATGGATTTAAGTATTCAGGACTTGAAAATATTCTTTAAAATAATAATACGTTGTCCCTTCACATTCGCTGGGGTTTGGTTCCAGGACCCCCTGTGGATACCAAAATTGTGAATACCAGTTGTCCCTCTGTTTCCACAGATTTAAGTATTCAGGACTTGAAAATATTCTTTAAAATAATAATACAGTTGTCCCTTCACATTCGCTGGGGTTTGGTTCCAGGACTGCCCCCTGTGAATACCCAAATCTGTGAATACTCAAGTCCCATTGTATGCAATGGAATAGCAAAACGGTGTCCCTTATATAAGATGGCAAAATCAAGGTCTGCTTTTGGGATTATTTTTTTTGTAAAGAATATTTTCAAGCTGTGAATACTTAAATCTGTGAATGCCAAATCGGGTGAATGTGGAGGGACAACTGGTAATTAAAAAGCAAAGCTTAATTTTGCCATATTATATAAGGGACACCATTTTGCTATGCCATTGCATATAATGGGACTTGAGTACAGTTGTCCCTTCATATTCGCTGGAGTTTGGTTCCAGGACCTCTGTGGATACCAAAATCCATGAATACTCAAGTCCCATTATACGCAAAAGTAATTCAAAAAAGTTGCAGCAATTTTAAAAAATTATACAGAATTTCCAATACAGTAAAACTACAAAAGACAAAGGAAAAGATATAAAAGAAAGACACAACCATGACAAATAGCAACAAATACAGTTGTCCCTCCATATCCACGGATTTAAGTGGGACTTGAGTATTCATGGATTTTGGTATCCACGGGGGGCGGGCGGTCCTGAAACCAAACTCCAGCAAAAATGAAGGGACAATTGTACTCAAGTCCCATTATATGCACTGGCATAGCAAAATGGTGTCCCTTATATAAGATGGCAAAATCAAGGTTTGCTTTTTGGATTATTTTTTAAAAGAATATTTTCAAGCCGTGTATAATTAAATCAGTGAATACTTAAATCCGTGGATACGGAGGGACAACTATATATCTACACTACACAAATAATCCACTTTGAAACTGGATTATTTGCCATGGCTCCTTCCTATGGAATTCTGGGTTTTGTAGTTGGTGAGGCACCTGTACTCTTTGGCAGAGAAGGCAAAAGGCCTTATAAAACTACAAATCCCAGGTTCCATAGGAATGAGCCATGGCAAATGATCCAGTTTGAAATGGGATTATTTGTATGGTGTGGATTTGGTCAAAAAAATTAATGTTTGTACCCAGTAGTGAAAATTGAAAATTTATTCCTGTTTTTCTTCATGGGGGGAGGTGACCAATGCCAGACAAGGTTATTCACCAGTGACCAGGCACCGTGCTTGTGTCCTTTATTTTTTATTTTTTGCCATTTTCACACTCGTCACTGCATGGTTTTTTTTTTGGTGCAAGACATTCTGCTGCCTGAAGCAGAATAGAAAATGGTGTCTGTGCTACCCCTTCACTCCTCAGAGTCAAGGTACATCCAAGGCCAGTCAAACTACATATTCTGGTACCTAAAGGGTCTCTCTTCTCCTCTGACCTTAGAGGTGTAAGAATATGGTATACTGTAACCACAACCTCCATCAGGAGAATGGTTTAAAGCAGTGGTTCTTAACCTTTTCTTTAGCAGGGACCCCCTTTAAATATCTTTTGCTGTCATGGACCACCAACACTTAACTCAAGATTTAAAACAACTAGACCAATACCTGATAACAATAATACAATTGTACCATCCATAAAACCTTCCCTCAAAGGCACAGGAGCGGGAGGGAAGACTTTTCTCCTGCTTCTTCCTGCAAGTTTGTGGTTGGAGCAAATTGAATGGCAATGCGCAGTCAAACCCAGCCAGACTTTGCTTTGGCTCATGTCACGTGGCCGCTCCACTGCAGGGAGGAGTGGGCTGAGTAGCCTTCAAGCCTTCACGGACCCCCTGTGAGGACATTGCGCCCCCCCTGGGGGTCCATGGACCACAAGTTAAGAACCACTGGTTTACAATATGTGTCTGCATAGAATTAAGCCCTATTCAGTTTGGTGGGCTTTACTCCAGGGTAAGTGGATATAGAATTACAGCCTAAATGTGCCCAAATCCCTATTATTGTACTATTTGGGTAGGCCAACGAAAGGAGAGAGAGAGAAAAAAATAGGCGTGCAAACTTTTGAGAACTTCAGGTCTCTTCATTGGACAACCTGGACCACAGGTTAAGAACCATTGGTTTAAAGCATTAAATACAGCAGCTGTCTTGACTAGCCTTGTCTCTGATTAAATGCACTCCACCATGGCCACCACATGTATGAACGTTTTCCTACTGCATATGGACATTTTTCCTGAATTGAGCTTAAACCCATAGGCTTGTATAGATGGCATAAACTCATATTTCTTCCTTGCTTTTCCTACTGTCATCATCTTCCCCTTACTCTGTTGTTTCCCCTGTATTGAAGTTTAGATTGTAAGCTCCTTAGGGCAGAGACTTTCCCCCTTGTGCTCTGTCAAATGCCATGATAAAGTAATAGCAGCTTTGGAGTTCTGGATTATTCTTCAGCCTGTACTTAAGCAAGGGGGGAGTGACAAGATGGAAGGTGAGAGGAAAACTGTTGAATTAATTGAATTTCCTTATTGCGATTTATTAATGAGCATATTATTTTTGCAATTGTATAACAGGATAAGCACAATAAGAGGTCTCAACAGGGGTCACTCAGTTCTTCACCTCCAGTGCCTCTAAGGGAAGGTTTCATGGATGATGTAATTGTGTTATGATTACGATTATTAGGGTTTTAAGTCTTGGGGGACCACAGCAACAGAAAATATTTAAAGGGGTGTCTGGTAAAGAAAAGGTTAAGAGCCACTGTTTGAAAGCATTTTGGACAAAGCTTTCAAGTGGTCTCTAGAAAGTTTAACCTGTTTTCATTTACTTATGCAAGGATGACCTGACCTGGTTGTTTCATTTCACATGTGCATGTTGTTGGTTTTGAATAAGCAGTTCCCTGAAACATGTTGAACTGCTCTTTTTGTGGTTCAATGTGCCTTGATGCCCGATGCAATGCACATCAATCCCCTTGGTACATCAATCTCTTTGTACATCAATCAATCTCTTTGCTGGCTTTGCTACATCATTATGTTCCAGCAGCCCTCTACTAGATACAGATGTTGCACATCTTTGCAAATCTAATTCCCACACAAGTAACTCCATTTATGAAGATGCAACTCCCATACAGGATTCCAGCTGACAGTTTTCTCCTTTGTAGTGTGAAAAGTTTGAGAAGAGCAGATATTACACTTGTCACATAACATAACCCTTTATTCAACATAGGAAATCTTGCTTCAAATAAAAACAATAATTGTAATAAAACAACTGTCTTGTTAATCAGCATGGACTACTATGGTTAGATAGTTGTACTTCAACACTTACAATCCCTTCTCATTGCCCATTGTGGGTGGGCTGATAGGAGTTGAAGTCCCAAATATCTAGAAGGTCAAAGTTTCCCCACTGCTGCGTTAAATGAAATTGTGCTGCCACCCAGGCCTTTCTCCTTAGAAGCAGAGGTGATGGGACTGAAATGGTTCAGTTTCTATCCGAGGAGCAATTTAAAAAATATTTTGTTTTATAAAATAATGCACACAGTTTTTATACATAGTTTTTAAAAGAGACCCAGTATGGTGTAGTAGTTTGAACACTGGACTGCAACTCTGGAGACCACAAGTTTGAATCCTTGCTCAACCATGGAAATCCCCTGAATGATCCTGCACAAGTCATACTCTCTCAGCCTCAGAGGAAGGCAAAGACAAACCCCCTATGAACAAATCTTGTCAAGAAAACCTTGGGATTGGGTTGGCATAAGTCGGGAATAGCTTGAAGGCACACAACAACTTTTTTTTAAAAAAAACATACAGTTACAAAGCATTTCTCAATTTGAACAATACATGGGGTCAAGATTATACTGTCCATGCCTTTCCCCCAAAATGGTCCTGGCATGAGCTGGACCATTTCAGAATGTTCTAATTTCACACTAATAAAAAGAATATTCATGATTACGGTAATCAAGCAGAAGTGGGTCTTCTTTAAGTTTATTTTTTTATTACAAGTCCTTATAAAAAGTTCAGAGAGGACAAAGAGTCACTGTGTCTGAGAAACAGGGAGATGTCTTTTCTAAGAAAATGCTTGATGTCCAGTATCATTAAAATATTTTAAAAAGCAAATAAAAAAGCAAAATGCAAATTATCAATCATTACTGAGGCTGCAATCCTTTGAATACTTACCTGGGGGTATTTTCCATTTAACCAAGCTGGATTTACTTCTGAATAGACATGGATAGGTTTGTACTGGAAGGGGATTTTAACTGGGTAAAAAGGCCTAACAACAATTGATTTTTGGGCCCTGTTCCATTTTTAAAGAAAAGCAACACCAGTCTCCTAAAATGCTGGAGGACTGTTCCAAATGCTATGTGTGTCCATTGTCACCACATACTGTCTTTGTCTGATGAAAAACAATGAGCTGGGATTTTAAGAGCAGTTCTAAAATCCGTGATTCACTCATGATTATTTTCTTCCAGTATTGATCTTGTATACCTTTTTGTTCCAAAACCTTTGTCTTGAGAGCCATCTCAAATGCACCAGTCTCTCCTGCTAGTTGACATTTGCATCTCCCAATCAGGCCACTAACTGTACTCTAGCTGCCAAATTGTATATCCAACTTAAAAATTGTGCTTGGGACAGCTACTCTTCAGAATTCCCATATCAAGATAAGTTGGATGCTGATTTAATACAATCATATTTTTTCTGGAGTATTTGAGTTGCTGGTTTAGCAGGATCGATTATGTATTTTAAAAGCCTTTGGATTTCTGCACAGCACTACTGGGCATGTTTATGAATACCAATTTAGTGTGATGGGGAGAGAGGATTGCTCCCTAATACTTCTCTATACTGACCCATGCGTTGCCATTTCTTCTCCTGATGTTCGTCCATTATCTTCTTCACCATTTGCCCTGGTAGCTTTGTGGAGAAGTTTGGGCCCTGCTAAGCCAATTATCAAAGCTCCAATTGGAGCTGTGATCAAGATTGCCAGGAAAGCTACTGTCAAAACATCCATGCCATATTTTTCTAACACTTCATCTTGTTGAGCTCGTGCTGTATCTAGAGCAACAGAACCAATTGCAGCCTGATAGGAGAGAAAAAAACACAAAGATCCTTATTAAAAAAACAGAGTCCTTTAACTTCTCAGCTAGAGTTTCCTTGAGTTGGTATTTGGAAGAGAAGGGCCATTAGGTTTAAGTTTACACAGCATGGTAGCCAGGTAATTCCATGTCTGCAAAAGATATGGGCATGCTATAAATTCAGGGTTCATAACCAGGGGTCCAAGGTCTGCGAACTGGATACAAAAAAATCTATTTTTCTCCCTTTTGTCACCTTCCTATTACTTAGATCCTTATCACACAATATTGTTATGCCAGACACTATGCACACTTGTCTTGTAATAGCCAGATTTGCTGTGAGCCAGTGTGATGTAGTGGTTTGACCATTGGACTATGACTCTGGAGGTCAGGGTTTGAATCCTCACTCAGCCATGGAAACCTACTGGGTGACCTTGAACAAGTCACACTCTCTCAGCCTGAGGAAGGCAAAGGCAAACTCTGTCTGAACAAATCTTGCCAAGAAAACCCTGTGATCGGGTTGCCTTCGGGTCACCATAATTTAGAAACAACTTGAAGACAAACAATAACAACAAAGCAAGATTTGAACAATTTTTTCTTCATTAATGCCATTATCACTGCCCTGTTTGCCCTGCTGTCTTGTGCATCATGGTTGGTTTGCCTCATTTTTTTAAAAAAATATAGCTCTAATAGTGCAATTACAGCACATGTCATTACAGCACATCCATCACTTTCCAGATCTGGCATCAAGAGAAATGGCCCACCCCACCATCACCACCACCCCACCATTTTTGATATCTTTCTCATGTGAAAAACAAAGGTGCTTATCATACTAGTCAGTTGTTTCAGGTTTCCTGTTTAAAAACTGTTTTATCTGTACTTATTACGCCATAATAATGCTATTACAACATGACATCATAGCATTATTACAGTATTTAAAAATAAATATATTATAAATAATAATCACAAATAATTTTTGAAAAAGTAACACTGTGGTGTGTGGTACCACAGGAAAGCAGTAGAGAGGTCTTCAGAAAATACCCCTGTGCAGTAAAGGTATCTGCACAGTGACTTTTAGAGGCTAACAGATCAGGACTGCATTGTTATTGCACTATAACAGCAAACCATTTATATAGTCGGCCCTCCGTATCCATGGATACTGTATTCACTGAGTCAACCAAATATGGCTTGAAAATATTTTTTTTGGGGGGGGGAATTCCCAAAAGGACACTTTGGTATTTTCCATTTTATATAAAGGACAGCATTTTACTATGCCATTGTATATAATGAACCTTGAGTATCCTCAAGGGGTCCTAGAATCAAACCCCAGTGGATACCAAGGCCCACTGTATATTAAAAAAAAGGCAGGAAAAAAAAATCTAAAACGTGTTTCAAGAGCGTGGAATATAGAAAACATAGCTATTCTCTTGGGAATTCCCCTCCAATGCAGTAGAAATAGTCTGAGGCTTCGCTGCCAGATTTCCTTGGGAACCTCCAGACAGACAACCAGACTAATTAAATATTCTCTTAACGGCGCAAAATGAGACATCCACACTCAAACGGATCAATTAAATGTAGAGGGAAAGGGAGTAATTCATGGATCATTTCTATTATGAAAAAAATTGCATCCCCGATGACAATACAACACAACAACACTGGAAGAACCACCACATTGTATGGTAAGGCTGAGACAAAAGCAGGAGTGAACCACTGTTATGACGGTATAACAGCATGGTGTGATAAGGAAATTAGAAAATTGTGTTTAAGGGCATACTTCTGAGGAGGGTGTCTAAAATGTAAATTTGATTGCCTAATAGGTCTTTCAATCACAAATGATTAGGAAGCACAGCTACAAAGACATACTGTACCTGGACAGTTGCTTTGGGGATCCATGCCAAAGAAATAAATATTTTCTCCTTGATGTTAAAGCCAGCAAAACATACCAAGAGGAATGTGATCATAATTCGGGCTGTCAGTCCAACAAATAATGTGGCCACACAAAGCCCTGGAGCCAAGAAATAAAAACACAAAACCCAACTAATGTATTCCTCTTCACAGTAAGTAAATTATGGGATCCCCTGGGGCCCTTTTAGGACCAGGATAGACCTTTTTCTAGCCAGGATGTAAATTGGAACTCAGGATAGTGAAAATGTGGCTATGGAGAGGATTTTTTTTCCCCCCTAACCAAGAAGTAAACCTTAAACCAAGATGGTAAAAATCCATGTGATGAAAACAACCTTAGGAGGAGGGAGGATTTTAACAAGAATTAAAAGTTTTTAAAAGCTGGTGGGTCACAAGTGGGTTGTGGCACTCCAAATGTGGCCCACCATCCACTAAACAGTTGCCCACCTCTGCTTTTTTAAAGTCTGGCCATCTAAGGGATATAAAGGATCTCTCTGTGTATAAACTCTTACAGATGTGAAGATTTGTAGGAGAGGCAACCCGTTAGAATATCATCACCTGTAAAGACCTGTTTGATGGACATGCAAGAGAGGTCTTTCTCCTTTGTTGCTCTTATATTACAGAATGAACTCACTTTCTACTTTCACTGCTTTTAACCGTGAAAATAAGACGTATATAGAATCATAGAATTGTAGAGTTGAAAGAGACCACAAGGGCCATCCAGTCCAACCTCCTGCCATGCAGGAAATCACGATTAAAGCATCCCTGACAGATGGCCATCCAACCTCTGTTTAAAGACCTCCAAGGAAGGAGACCCCACCATGGTCCAAGGGAGTGTGTTCCACTGCCGAACAGCTCTTACTGTCAGAAAGTTCCTCCTAATGTTGAGGTGGAATCTCTGTTCCTGGAGCTTGCATCCATTGTTCCGTGTTCTAGTCTCTGGAGCAGCAGAAAACAAGTTTGCTCCATCCTCAATGTGACACCCCTTCAAATACTTAAACAGGGCTATCATATTGCCCCTTAACTGTCTTTTTTCCAGGATAAACATACCCAGCTCCCTAAGTCTTTCCTCATAAGGCATGGTTTCCAGACCTTTCACCATTTTAGTCGCCCTCGTCTGGACACGCTCCAATTTGTCAAAATCCTTTTTGAATTGTGGTGGCCAGAACTGGATACAGTATTCTAGGTGAGGCCTGACCAAGGCAGAATAGAGTGGCACTATTACTGTACTTCCCTTGATCTAGACACTATACAGTTGTCCCTTCACATTTGCTGGGGTTTGGTTCCAGGACCTCCCGTGAATACCCAAATCCGTGAATACTCAAGTCCCATTATATGCAATGGCAAAACAAAATGGTGTCCCTGAAATAAGATGGCAAAATCAAGGTTTGCTTTTGGGATAATTCTTTTTTTAAGAATATTTTCAAACCGTGAATACTTAAAACCGTGAATGTCAAATCCGTGAATGTGGAGGGAGAACTGTACTTCTATTGATGCAGCCCAAAATCTCATTGGCCTTTTTAGCTGCCGCATCACACTGTTGACTCATGTTCAACTTGTGGTCTACTAGGACTCCTAGATCCTTTTCGCACGTAGTCTCGTTCAGCCAGGTCTCCCCCATCCTATATCTATGCATTTATTTTTCCGCCCTAAGTGCAGTACCTTACATTTCTCTGTATTGAATTTCATTTTGTTAGCTTTGGCCCAGCTTTCTAGTCTATTCAGGTCATTTTGAATTTTGATCCTGTCCTCTAGGGTATTAGCTGCTCCTCCTAATTTGGTGTCATCTGCAAATCTGATAAGCATGCCCCTAATTCCCTCATCCAAGTCATTGGTAAAGATGTTGAATAGCACTGGGCCCAGGACAGAACCCTGTGGCACCCCACTGGTCACATCTTTCCAAGACAAAGAGGAGCCACTGCTGAGCACCCTTTGGGTTTGGCCAGTCAACCAATTACAAATCCATTTAACAGTTAACTCAACAGTTAACATATCTTTTTAACCTGCTCTTCTGAACCATTTTGATTATTATGTTGATTTTAATGGTTTTATTGTTTAATGTATATTTTTGTGTATTGTCTGTTAGCTGCCTTGAGTGGTTTTTTTTAATGGACAGGTGGTGGGATAAATATGTAGTAATAAATAATATAAATACTGTACTGCTGCATTAAGCAAGATAATTAGCCTATAAATCTGTTTATTAGGTGAAAGCTTTAAAGAATCAAACTTACAAACTGACCAAGTCTATGCTACAAATCAGAAATTGTGCAAATTGAAGGCTCCTTAGGAGGCCTTATAGAAAATTTCTCTTTCCAACTTCATTTCTCCAATACAACACTACTGAGAAAGAGGACCTCCTCCCTCTCAGGAAGAACATCATGTCCCATTCATTGGCCAAATGAGGAACAGCTATACATACTGTACATACAGCAAGTTGCCTTGAGGAACAGCCGTATGGTACTGCAAGTTGCTTGAAGATCATTTAGTCAAAACTAGGGATCCAAACACTTACCCTATAGGATTCTTGTAATCCTACTTTATAAGGTTGTTGTCACATGTAATATTATGCATGTGACTTTCTTTAACTTTACTTAGGGAAATGAAAGTTTTTCAAGTTTTTGAGAAGATACTCCATTAGTACCTCTTAAAAGATGAGCTAGCCACAAATACATTAAATGGTAGTTAGAGCTTTTCTGAGAAGACTTACCAACAGTTTCAGGCTTAAGAGATGTAACAGATATTTCAGCCCCAATTAAACCAAAAAGAAAAGGTTGGAAAATCTCCCAGGCAACTGCAATAATTTTTTCTACCTCTTTCTGTAAAGAAAAAAAAAAAGTAGTATTACAAGAAATGCTTGGCTGTCACCTGGAAGTCTTGAAAGGTTGTGGCACTGTACAATTAATGCCTTCCAACATGGCATTATGTTCATGTTGGAATATCCAACATGAATTTTAAAAATTATTTGACCCAATGAATGTAATTATGAGAGGGTAAAGTGAGAACACTGCCCCAAAATAAGGATTCTGCCCTCCATGATATTTACCTTCAGCCCCCAAACTTCTAGTATTGCAGCAACTTTAAACTTCAGTCGAAAATTTAGAAATAAAATTTAGGCATCCAACAACTCAGGCAGAGTCCTAAGTGTGGAGGATTTTCAGTGCTTCACTCTCTCCAATGTCCCTCCAAATGAAATTTTCCTTCAGTCCCCAATGTTTCATTGCCCATCCATCTTGTTAAGTCTAAGGAACTTACCACATGACATCATTATACCACAACTGCACTTCTTTGCCTGGTGCTTATTGCATGATGCCATGGCTCTCCCATGCTGTATGGTGCTGAACCGCCTTTGGGCCATTTGAAAATTTATCTTTTCCCACTGGAAACAATCTGTTAATGGCCTCCTATCCCACTTTGCCTATCAGTGTCTCATTCCATTGTGATATTAGGAGAAAAGTAGGCATGGTTTTGGCTATGGACTCATTGTTCCTCCCTTGGGATTCCCCTGGGATCTCAAGCAGGGAAGACCCGAGACTCCTCTGGTGGCTGGACTGGGAAAACACTGGCATCCCCAAGAGCTCCCAAGAGAACCCTACTGGACATTTATTCTCTGTTTTCCACAATTTTCTTTTACATTATTTAAACATATATGTATGTGTGTGTGCATGCGTATACATATGTGTACATTTATTTATTTAGAGGGGTAGTGTAATAGTACAGTTCTGATGTAATCTTATTAAAGAGTAATGCCCAGAGAAACCAGGAGGTTCAGAAAAAAAGTTTGAGGAGTAAATAATGAGTCAATATAGAAAGGGTTTAAAGAATAATTTAAACAAGTAGAACCAGGTAAGTGTTGGGTCCCACTCCTGGAAGAAAGGTGGCATATAAAATAAATTTAAAAGCATAGAAAAAATGGTGGAAGTGGGCTGGTATGTTTCCATTTTCCCAATCTGGGTGGGGATGGGGGGATTCCATAATAGTATCATTAGGTAGTTGTGCAATTGCAGCTTACTCTCTGTCTCTGTGTGTGTTAAACACCAGCCACAGATCAGGAGATGGAGCCAACAAGGAGGTTAATTGGTATTATGATATTTCAAGTGCAACAAAGCAAACACTGAAACTAACACCACTGAAGCATAACTACAATGAGAGAGCACATTACTTTTCTGCTATCTTTCCAAGGGCAGGAGAAGTGGTTTTCAAGCAGAACAATGCAAAACAACTGATGTATGATAAGTACATACATTACAAAATCTAGTATTTTGGAATCAAAGTGATATCAATCACCTTCTCATCAGACCATGCTATTCCAGCCAGAAACGCTAAGACGATTGTGCAGAGTCCTCCAGTTCCAGGGAAACCAAAATACATGCTGCCAAAGACAGCAAACATAGACAGAGCCATCACAAAGAACGCTCTCTTCCATACAAGTGATTCCTGGGATCAGGGAAGCAAAATGAAAGCAGAGGTCATCATAAGAAAATCACAAAGCTGGAACAGAATAAAATGTAATGGATTTGCAATTCGGCATAGTTGAACTAATCTGTGAGGAATCAAATTTATTTCTACCAACATAACATCTCCTCGCCTTTAAAAATCATTTTCAGCCAGGGCATGGGGAGCTTATTTTAAACACATGAGACTAATACTTTTTGAAAGATTTTTTTCATTACCTGATCCTTGCTTGGAAAGTATCGAACAAAAATGCCTAAAAGGCCCCCAGCTGCTATACCAACTGCAACTTCCAGCAAACCACGGAGGATATTATCAAGGGTGGAGCCTGTTTTGGAAAGGGAAAAGCAGCAGGACTGAATGAAATTTTGAATGATTTCCTTGCCAGTTTTTATCAATACAATTTTGATGGTGAAAGAAAAAAAATGAAAGTCTTGATTAACTTTACCCAAAAGGCAAGGCAAAGAAAGAGGGAAAGAAATTCATAGGCCCTTTAGTTACAGCAGTCTTCCCCAACCTAATGCCCTCTTGAACTACAATGCTCATCATTTCAAGCCAGCATGACAAACATCAGACTAGTTGGAGATTATAACCTAAATTAAACTGCTAGTCCCAACTAAAGTAAACTCAAAGAATCAGTTGTCAGATAGTAAGCCCTTACTTATGTAAATCCAATTGATTCAATTAATCTATTTAAATTGGGGGTAGTAATTGGATTTAGGTCTATGGCTTAAATCCAGTTGCTAGCCTGAAGCAGAAACTAGCCATTAAAACAGTGGGAACTTGGTAAATCAAGACTTACATTTGGACCATTAATTAAATGGGTCTACTCTAGTTGGGACTGACAATTGGATTTAGACCTATGGGAGTTGTATAGAAAATGACAGGGTTTTGGAGGCTACTCAGTGAAACAGTTTCCACTTTTCTCTGAGCCACAGATGGAGGACTTCTAGCCTAAGATCCAAATTCAATTTTAAAGAGTTCTTAAGGGGCCCATTACAGTGATAGATGAGGCCAAAGCAAAAGATTGGGATCAAAAATACCAGCATATGATAAGTTAAAGCTCCTACTGCCAGGAACTAAACATTAAGAGAGGAATTTCAAACGGTCACAAGGGGGGAAAAACCCTGTGGAAAAGCTTGGAAACAAATAATAGGAGAAGTGGGTAGACCTATCTGAAGGCTCCCAAAGAGCTGAAATGAAACCCCAGGAGAGGTGGATTTGGCTGCAGAGTCTGAGTTTGCCCACCTTTGCTATAAGCCTAAATTGGTCATAAATCTGGACCACATGGGTTTACAAGTGGGAATGAATAATACGTTTTGATGTAAAACACCCATGTAATACATACACCATTTGAAAGTAATAAACTAGCACATCAGCAAGGAAAGCATGTGGCTCATCAGTTCTGTGGAATAGCTGGTACCTGAAGAGAAAGCTATCCCTAAGCAGGTGTTGAAACCTGTGATGGCTAGGATGTCATCAAAGCTTCCAGCAGCCATGAGCAAGGTTGGGACACCTTTGTCAACACCATATCCTCCTGCTTGTAAAACCAACATTGAAGGGACCACAACAGCAGGAGACACAGCACCTAGAACAAATCTGAACATATACAGCATCAGCTGTTTGTTAATGTCTGTTCACGCTGAAGAGAAAGCCTCTTCTAAGATTATACTTTCTGATGTTTTCCCTCCCTTATCAGTACTAGTATTTTTTTAAAAAATTGTTTAATTGGGGCCATTTTATTTGATAAATTTTAAAAGTGACTAACTGAATATGCCTTTATGTTATAATTTGATAAGGTTAATTAAATTATACTCATTTATAAAAAAGACACATATATAATGAGAATATAGTCAAGTTAGGAGAGGAAGGAAGTCATTTTAAATATTGTTTGTTTGTCAGTGATTTAGATGTGTTTTTTGTAACTGTTTAGATATAATAGGATAGGGTTTTTAATTGTTTAATTGTGTTAGATTTTGCTTTTTTGTGTGTTTATGATTAGTTGTGTATTGTGTGATTGTTTTGTTTCTTATGAGTTATGTTTGTTTTCTGTTTTTTATATTAAATATATATATATATTTTAAAAAAGTGACTAACTGAATAATGGAATCTTAAATTGAGTAAAATACAGTTGTCCCTCAGTATCCACAGATTTGGTATCCATGGATTTAAGTGTTCAAGGCTTGAAAATATTCTTTAAAAAATAATAATCTAAAAAGCAAACCTTGATTTTGCCATCTTATTTATATAAGGAACACCATTTTGCTATGCCATTGCATATAATGGGACTTGAGTATTCACGGATTTTGGTATCCACAGGGGGTTCCTGGAACCAAACCCCAGCAAATATGAAGGGACAACTGTATAGTGAATGTGTTTTCAGAACTCTCTTTTTTCACTCCAGAAGACTTACACTTAAAAAGTTCTCAGCATATATAGGGCACAGGGTTTTTCCTCCCTGTGCTTTAAGACTGTATCATAAGGCAACACAACGTGCACCTACTAATTTCTTTTACAGCACAGAGCTTGGAAAAATTACTTTTTGGAATTATAGTAGGACCCCTGTATGCATTGATTCATTATCCATTGATTCAATTATCCATGGGAGACAAAACAGCACACCTACCATAGAGTCTTCCTAGAAAATATGTCCTCTCTAGCCATTTTCTAAGTTCCCCAAGGCAACTCTATGATATTTTAAACCGGAAGTCCCATTATTTTCAACGGTATTCGTTATTATCCACGGTTTTCAGTATCCATGCCCCCCAAACCAATCCCTAATGGATAAGGGGGTCGTACTGTACAACTTCCAGAATCCCACAGGTAGCCAGCTGTAGTCCAGAAAAATACCTTGTAGCCCCTCAAAATAACTTTTATAACAGATACATGGTGTGAACACTTCCAGTCATTGCTTTCATGAAAAGAGAGAAGACAGCTCCAGCTCAAGAAAATAAATACACAGTTTATAAGTTGGGGGGAAAACCAACTTACCCTAACATAAAGCCCCATTGCCAAGGTAGATGCATGAGGAAGTGAGACAGTACGGCTGCTGTACATGCCTCAGTGAGGCAGGGTCCCATGCTCAATCTTAAACAGACGGCCTTTAATTTTTTCAGAGCCTGGGAGAGAAACACAGTGAGAAATCACTCGCATCATTTCAGATTTTCTCTGTTCTGCATAACTTTCATAACATTGCACAGAAGAAAAGTGCTTGGATCCAAAGGATGCAGGATTCACTACTTTCCCTAGGATCCACAAGGTTCTCACTTGCTGGGCAAGCTGGGATAGGATACTGTAGTCAGAATATTATCACCCAAGCACATGGCGGCAGAAACAGTGGTAAGAGCAGAGCACTAGAAAGGTACATTTTGGGGCTCTAACTCTCATAATACTGAGCCAGCATGGCCTCTTGTCATGCTAACTGGATGACTCTGGGAGATGTAGTTCAAAAACATAACTGTCTCAAGCTTTGGGTGGGACAGGATTTTCTGAAGTTAGCTGATCTTATAATAGACTCGTTTTCTAAAGCTGAGTCTTTGTTTAATATGAGAATAAACCTCACACTCAGATTCCAATACATGTTCCCCATCAATTCCAGTACATCCACAAGAAGGAGCCTGGAAAAATTCACTTTCATTTTAAATTAGCCTAATCCTACTGTATATTACTTGAATTTTGACAAACCATGGTTAATCTTAGTAATGATTTGCTAAAACAATACAACTTCAAACCCTAGTGAATAATGCTGGCTTTCTTCAACCACATATAGGGGGTGTCTACATGATAAAAAAATACGTATGGCATTCAAAAGATCGATCATGTGTACACAGGTCCATTCGGATGCATACGTGTCATTCGGAAGAGGGGCTAGTGAATCCCCTGTAAACTATGTGGATTTGGCATTTGCGAGGATTAGCAGATCTCGACCTAAAATCCGTACAGCTGTTCAAATGGTTGATCGTCTGTACCCTCTGTTCGCACTCATGCGAACAGGCAGTGTAATCTGATTGGCTGGCTGAGCAGAGGGGGCAGGGCTAGCAAGAAGGAGAATTGGGAGCGGCCGCCATGTTGGATTCCCAGCTAAGCGAGAGTCCGGTAAGGGCATGAAATGGAGATTTTTACACATATTTATTTTTATTTTACATTGTAAATAGGGAAAACTGACTGTCCACAAACCAGGCACCTTTTTAAATTAAAAAAAAATGGCAGGAGATTTAAAACCGCCGCTAGGCTCGCTCGCTCCAGCCAGCTGGGGAAGGGGAGTCATACAGAGTTTAGGGGGAGGGTAAAAATCATGTAGTCAGATCATACACATTTGTACGACTGCCTTTTCATATTTTTTACCCCCCAAACGGATTTTTTTTTCCAGTTGTATAGACATGCCCATAGTTAAAAATATCCACAGTTTAGGGCTCTCTGACAATTTGTTGAATAGTAGTTCATCTAAGAAAGAAGCATTAATTACTGATCTCCTTGCAGCCATGCTAGAGATGGAGAGATCAAGAAGGGAATGTGCAAGACCAAGGCTTAGTGAGGTTCAGTGTCGTAACTTTACATCATGGCTTGGCATTACATCCAAATTCAGCTACAAGTATATTTAAATTGCCATCTGAATATAGCTCAGAAATAAAACTGAATTTAAGGAAAGGCACAAATCTCAACAGTCCACAGAAACAGTTCTGCATGAGGAAACATGATTTCATATGCAGATTGGTTATTCTCCTCATGCAATTTATGAAAAACTTAAGCTATGGGCCATGCTTCTTGGATGTCTTCCATAAACAGAGGCTTCTCATATGCAGCAGTGCTAAACAAGGCCATAGAGAGGTTCATGTCCCTATACTAGAACCAGTGTGATGCAATGGTTACAGTGTTGAACTGGAACTTGGCAGATCCAGGTTCTAGTCCTCATGCAGCCATCAAACACTTAGTCTGTGGGCTTGCTTAGAAAGGCTATTTACTCTGCCTTGCTCCCATCTTGGAGCCCAGCAGTCCATATGATGCAGGGCTTTTTCACCCCCGGGGCAGTCCTGACAACACCTGGGACAAAGATGGGGAGAAGATGGGGTAAAGCCTGTTAAGCTGTTAACACCTGGGAAAAGCCACTTCATTTGAAAAACAAAAAAGCAAAAATGGATTGGGCCCTGTGGGAATGCAGGAGATCATACCGGTATGCTAGCCCATATCTGTAGCCTCCTCTGCAGCCATCCGTATCACTCCCCCTGAAGCCAGGAAGGAGGCCATCAGCATATGATCAAGGCTGGTCACATGCAGAGGACCTTGATCACATGCTGAGGGCCTCCTTCCTGGCTTCAGAGAGAGCGACATGGATGGTAGCAGAGGTGGCTGCTGATACAGGCTCGCATGTCTGAGCAGACTTCATCCCATTTCATTTAGGTTACGGAGGGCAGGAGGAGTGGGCCTGATACGGGGCTAGAAACTAGGGCAGGAAGCCAGTGTATTCTGTCAGGTCTTGAAAAGCCTTAAGAAGTGGTACAGCCCTGTCACAGTTTTATCACTTTAGTCACATCCCAGTCTAGTTTTCCTGATCATGGGGTTTTGCATGGGTCAAGCAAGGCACATTCGATACTCCACCTTTGGGTCAAGGCCAAGGCCAGCACGGACCAAGATAACTGAGAGAGCAATATTTCTCAGGGTCGCTCCCCATTTCACATCAATCTGAACTATGTCAGTGATGTGTGGGATATTTCTGAGGAGAAATCCAACAAGTAGCATTCCTGCAATGAACAGAAAGAAGCATCTTACTGACATTTACAGGCAGTGAAAATATCTGAAATGCTCTGAACAAAGTTAGAGGCCTTCAGTAGTGAGTCCTCCATTCTCATAAACACACAACCTTACAAGGTAAGCTCATGTTTAATCATTTTTTCAATTAGAGAAATTCCCCCAGAAACAATTTCATCTAAAGAATCTAAATGTGACAAATAATTAACAAATCCGCTCTTAACTTTAACAGACCCAACAAATAAAAAATGGTCTTCCTGAATGTAAACAGTACGTCTCCAACTAAATCAATGAAAACTGTAGTTGCTTAATTTAACCCTTAAAATCACAGCCCCTAATTTTACACCAAAGGGAATAGGGTGATCATGTAAAAAAGAAGACAAAGCTCTTGTATCTTTAGCAGTAGTATAGAAGACCAAATGTCCATTGGTGTGGCTTGTCATGCAAACTGCACCTGTTGAAATTCCTCTTCTAAACAACCATTAAAGGTACAGGTCCTGTAGCCATCCTAGCTAAGGTTGAGTCTGCCTGTTGTCTCACAGACCAAATCTATGTAACAGTAAAATGATATTACACTATCTGACAGTAACAGACTTACCAAGAAGTGGAGGAAAGGGAGGCAAACCAGGTAATTTAATTAGACCCATAAGTTTACCACCAATTACAGCAAAAAAGAAGAGGAACAAAATTCCAAAGAGATTCCCACCCGGAAGACACTCATCGCCAGTAATAGACCAGATCACGGCCCAGACCAGCACTATTGCTGTCCCTGGAAAAAAGACAAGGAATAAAAATAATAAATCCTTCAGCATTACAAAGAATATTTCTTGGCATTTACTAATACATTTATAAAAGGTTTATCAGAGGAGGATGATTTGTAATTAGAGCAGAGGAAGAAACAAAATTTGCACTTGTAATTCCAGTGCTGTATTTTTGGAATCCCCCTTCCTCAGAGGGCTTCTTTTATTTTGTGAAATGCTCTTGTATGTTGGCCTGAATTTCACAGTCGATGAAGATGCTTGTAAATCAGCACAGCATTGGTGTACAACCAGGCTGTGGGGTGCGTGTTAGGCCCTCAGTAGAAGTCAGTGAAACTTTAATACTACCAGGGATCTTTCCATACTACACAGTTAGAACACTATGATTTCACTTTGTTGGAATCATAGGTCCCTCTATGGAATCCTGGGATTGTTAGTTTAGGGCAGGGCCTTTATAATTCTCAGACTAAGAGCTCTAGTGCTTGACCAAACTACAAATCTAAGGTTTCCACAGGATGCAGCCATGGCCATTAAAGTGGAATCATAGTGCTATAATTGTCTAATGCGGAGCATTATTGCCCCTTGTTTTTCTCCAAATCGTACACTTCCAGAAGAGCTGAGAAACATTGCTATTTTTTTTACTACAACTCCCAGAATCTCCCAGCCAGCATAGGCCATAGTTATGGGAGCTGTAGTCCAAAAAGATAATTCTTTCAGGCTCTGATGTTCCATTTTCAGAGCTACCAATTGCTCTGCAGTCTCTCCAAGCCTATTGGTGAAGTTCAGACAGAACTTTAGAAACTACAGATCCGATGGGGGACTATTTCAGCTATTGAGTATCATGAACATTAGGAAGCTTTCACACTTATTCTCTTTGTTACTGTGTAATAATATTCCCTTTGCAAAATGATTTAATCCCACATTTACATGACAGTGCACCTCTGCAGCGTATAGGTCCATGTCCTATGAATGATGTCATCCTAGTGCTCTGCATTCTAAAAACTTTTCTAAAATTCATTTCAACTCCAAGTGGTTTCTCCATCTATTAGTTCCACACCTGTAGCTTCTGTAATAATGCAGCACCTATTATTCTCAGTCCATCCACTGGGCCCACTAGAAGGTTCATAATTCACACAGGGAACTGGGAATGATTAATCATTTGATAACAATGATGAAAGAGCATGTTTAGTCTCTGGGGAAGAAGCTCTCAGAGCTACTAGAACAGGGATGGAGATTATATAGTCCTCCCACTGTTGGTGGTTCACAACTCCCTCACCATTAGCTAGGGCTGATGGAAGCTGTAGTCCAATATCATCTGGGCATTTGCTCCATGCCTGATCTAGGAAGCTGTCTATCCACTCTTTGAGGAAAAGCAACTACCCTTGAATGCTCAGTTATTTTTTTCTTCAGCACCTAGCCTTTATTATGCCCAAACCTAGCTACTTTTGAGCTCAGCACCTTTGACATTACGTTCAATGTGTCCTACTGAGTTTGGTGCCTCAAGTTCTTACGAATACACTTTGCCTGAGTAGGAGAATAAAGCACGTCTGTGTTTGTCCCTGGACACAACCCAATGTCAATGCAGCCTTGGGAATGTAGCATCTCTTTGGCTGTCCACTTTTGGGTGCAAACACTAAGGCCTGGCATAATAATTCATAACTTGAAATTATACTGCCTGGTGGCACAGTAAGCTACTGCAGCCAAAACTCATGTAGACCTTGAGTTTATAAATTCAATCCCAGGGCCCTCCAGGTTGACTCAGCCTTCCGTAAGTTGGTAAAATGAGTACCAGCATAATAAAGAGCTGGGGGGATGCACTGTGAAAATTGTAATACAGTTTTCAAAAAAGCAGCAAGTCATTATTAGTGTACAATGCATTCTGCAGTGTCACTCCTGCTGCGTCATCCGCATGCCAGCAGCACCACCTACTGGCACTTGCATTATACAACTGTCGGTATTGTCTGTATTGAATGACCTTTGAATTGTATTGTATTCAACTGTATTAACTTGTATTGCATTGTGATAATTGTTTATTGTGTGTTGACTTGTATTGTATTGTGATAATTGTATACTGTTTTGTGTTGTTGTACCCCGCCCCGATCCTGGGGGGAGAGGCGAATAATAAATAACTAAGTATTATACTTAGAACAATATTGGAACAATGAAGAAAAGTGACTGAGTTGAGGAAACATCTCCAACAAAATGAAGATGTTAGAAGATTCTTTGACCCAAGGAAAGAATTTTCAGATTAACTCAATAGGTATTTCTGGGGTTTGGTTCAAGCTCCTAAATAATGTTTCACAGTTACACTCATGCTTGTCTTTCTCCAACAAACTCACAACAGCTCAAAGAGGTTTGTCAGCCACTCTGACATTCAGACCAATTTCAGGGGCAAGATTTCAGGGGCAAGTCTGCTTTGCTTTAGCAGTTTTAGCTTTGCTCAAGCAGTGCAGCTTCATATCAGCACTTGGAAAAGTTACTTTTCTGGATTACGATTTCCAGAATCTCCTAACCTGCAGGGCCTGAAACCATCCTGGCTGGGGGATTCTGGGAGTTGCATTCTCTAAAAAGAATTTTTCTGAGCTCTGCTGCGTATATACTTCCTATGACACCACTCTCTGGACTATGAAAGTTTGCATACACCACGACATTTCTGGCACTTCCACAAGCTTGTTTATATCCTCAATATTCCATTACCATGCTATTTACAAAAATAATGTAATTAATGTATCTTGGTATTCATATAAATGCACAGTATTTACTTGTTTCCTTATTTACAACCATTTATTTTCTTCCATAGTTTGTAACAGGAGTAAGCAACCTGGCACCTTCCAGATGTTTTTGACTACCATTCTGAGCAGCCCAGGCAACATACTCAATGCTAACGCATTCCGGGAGTTGCAGTCCAAGCACTTCTTGAGGGTGCTACTTTTGCCTGAGAAGGCAAAACAGAAGCTGTAGTTAGTAGAAGGGGAGCCATGTGTTCGACAAGGAGGCGGTCTCTCCCCCCCCCCGCTCATTGATCACATGGGCACCCTCTGCTTACCTCACCAGCAGTGACAGGAGATGCCAGGCTCTCAGACAGAGCTTCTGGGCCAGTGGGTGAGGCAGCGGTGGCAGCAGCAATAGTGGCACCAAGGGCAATGGGCCAGCAGAGCAGATGCAGTGTCAGCCTGGCTGGCCCGTACAAACAACAACACACACTCGCACTGATGCGTGTGGACACCAACATGATCCATTCAGGGCCAGTCCAGAGCATAATGTTGTGGACTGGCCCTGGATTAAGCAACTGGTGCAAACAAAACTTTCAAGAAACCAGGGGCTGTTGTATTGTGAGAACAATACGAGTGCTAATAGCTGTTTAAGTGGAATTGACACAACTTGAAAAAAATTATCCACCAGGTAGCATAGTCTCTGAATTCTGTGAGCTGTAGTCCAAAAAATAACTTTCTCTAGCTCTGGGAATTCATAATTCTACCGAGACACACAATAACCTAATATAATTTGACACCTAATAGGACCAAGACAGAAAAAAGGGGGGTTGAACTGGAATGCAATAGAATAGCATATACGGGTATACCACACACCTTCTCGGAGTACTGAATAATCTGGATTGCAAACACTGAGTGGGTGCAGGTGGTTATCAAAGCATAGGGAAGACCAAAATACAGTACATGTCTGATGGAGATTAGCATGTGCTGGCCTATTTCTGTACCCTTACCTAATCTAAATATTTGGAGATTAAGTGCATGTTAAAAATGCAAATCCATAAAATAAATATTCACAACAAGGAATTTAATAGGGCGACTTTCCTTCTGCATTCTTGCATCAACATTTGTACCTCTTTTCTTTCTTTTACATACCATATGTTACTATTCTGGCAAGTATGCCTTGTGGTGGACAAGCACAGATTTGCTTCATTTTCCCCAGTGTTGTTGACTCAGCCAGACGTTCCTGAGGTCGTTGTCCACAGCTGCTCAGCAGAGCTGTTTCTTCGGTTTGTATATTACCATCGACAGCCTTGGAGTCCAAAACACTGGCCTTCTGAATTAAAGCAAAGAAACAATCTCAACAGTAATATCTATAGGTTACCAGTTAGGTACCAAGTATCTAAGGGCCTTTTTCACACCAGTCCTTTCTTCCACTAAAGAAGGCGGGCAAAGTGTGGAAAACATGTGGCTGACAGGCTGCATGTGGCCCCCAGTGGGTTTCCATGGCCAAGTGGGAATTCAAACCTTGGTCTCCACTGTTGTACTCCAACGTTCAAACCACTACACCACACTGTGGCTATGTTGGTCAATGCCACATGAGGAGAAATGGTTGTGCTAAATGTTTTGTCAGGTTCAAAAACTTCACAATCGTAGTTCAATAGAGCCCAAGGAGAATTGGTTCTTTCACATAAGATTTGGCTTGAATGCCCAAGCACCTGGAGGTTTTGGTCCTCAACACTCAACATTATCAGCAAAATCACTACTCAGGCCATAAACCCCACTCCACAACTACTTTTTCTATCACTGTTCACTTATTTTAATAAGAATTTAAAACATAAGAAGATCATTGTCTTCTTACTTGCCATCTCCTGAATAGCGATTGCTAAAAATTGGAAACATGAAATACCCAATATGAGTGCCTGGTAGGATAAGTTCTGGGACATATGGTTTATGGAGAAGCTCTCCACCAATATTCGGATGTCGACCGCTGGCGATGCTGCTGACACCATCATTGAACAATGGTTCCCTATAGTTACATATCTTTCCGAAGCAGGATCTGCAGCACAACCTTTGCAATATCACGGTAGGATGTGGAACGATGTTTTCTCTGTCCCATCTCAATGAAACTGCATGTCTGGACTGAAGTATTGCAGTCTTGTTATACGTCCAACTTCACATCCCTTCTCTGACTGTTTGTTGTATTTTATTTTTAGTTATGTTAGTGTTGATATCGTAAGATTTCTGTAACAAACTGACACTTATTCATGTTTATTTTTATTAATAAAAACTTTGTTTAAAAAAAAGATTTGTCATTTCCCCCCTTTCCATCATTCTTAGGGATTAACTAGGGACTTGTCTTGACAAGAAGATACAATGCTGATTGCTTTGCATTAAACAAAATTTGCAGCAGCGTTAATTTGTCTCCACGTTTTTTGGGGCAAAATCATTGGTATGCAAAGTTATTTGTGTTTGAAGTTCACATGCAGCCATACCTACAAATCAAGATGGTGGCCTGGAGTGAATTACTTGTGTTATTATTTTCCACAAGTTGCCACTGCTGCAGTTATTTTTTATTTTAAATTTAAGGTGCGCAAGTACAACCTTCCATTTAAAAAAGCTGTTTGGTCACCTCAGTGCAGCGAAAAAGCACATGATTAATACTATGAAACTCCAAAATGGTGCTCCAAGCCCACCCCCAATATGCATCTGACCAATCAGGTTTCTACCTACGCTCTTATCTGGAAATGTGGTGCACTGAGATTCAGTTGCCCTAACAAGCGGGAATGCACATTTCCCCCTCGTTAAAAAACAACAACAACAACAACAACAACAACAACAACAAACCTCAGGAGAAGCTGTGAAGGCTTTTCCCACACAGTTTTTGCCCCCCCTCCAAATACAGTGAATCACTGTGGGATCTCATTGGGACAAAAGGTATTCTCCTTCAAATTCTATGAGGAGTTTTTTCACTGGCTAGACAACCTCTAGGTTTGTGTCAGTAAAATTTTTTTAGTGACTTTAAGGCCATATGACCCAGTGTAATGTAGGTGATAACATAGGAGACTGAGGTTTAAATCTCCACTCAGTCACAAAATATACTAGGTGCCTCCTTAGGCCAGTTACAAGTGTTTGCAGCCTCATTTATTTTACAGGATTGATGGGAGGATAAGGCTTCAGGTACAGGACCATGAAAGGGTAGAGTTAAAAGGAAATCAGTGCAATCGAGCCTCAATTGACAACAGTACATTTTCTCCCTGTTCTGCTATCATATTTGGTGAATAATCCTTCACCAAAAACAACAGAACACAAATATGTGTTCTGGAAGGGCATGATAGCACTGTAATCTGAATTTCAAGAATCTGTAAAACTTTGGGTCACATTCTGCTGTATCCAGTACACCCAGCCAGTATTTTATTTGCTGAAGCCTAGGACATTGCACCACACCCAATATCAATTTTCCTGTCATGAGGTACAAAATGCAAGACTCAACAAGGTTTAGAATTTGGAAAGGAGAGGTTTGCCTTTCCTTCACTTGGCTCATTTCTATGAGTCCTCTGGTGCTGGTTGCTATACAGATACCCATGAGGCATTTGCTCTTCTTTTATGATGCGCTGGCATTTAGAGATGGGTTGATCTCCAAGGAGGCTGATGGGAGCCTGGCCCTACTTTGTTAGAGGGGATTGTGTCTGAAGGTTTTTTGTTTCTGGGCTTGCCCATGTTTTCCCACCTTACCTTTTGCTTCATGTTGGTAAGCGGCTTATCACATGAAAGAAGGGAAGCAGAACTAAAGCCCGAGAGTAGTGCATCCTGCCTTGTCTTATCTTTCTTTAGATATTCTCCCATTCCAGTCCTATGGGAGATGGTGGTAAAGGTGAGTCTTTTTGCTAACAGTTTTTTCCAGTTAGCAAAAAGACTCGTGTTTACCACCATCTTCCATGGGACCGGAATGGAAGAACAGTGGAAGCACCCAGATGTCATGTGATAAGGCAAGGCAGGACACACTATTCTTGGCCTTTAACCTGTTTCCCTTCCCTCATGCAATAAGGCTCTAAGTATTTCAAATATTGGCCTGGACTGACTAGTGCTAGCAGGGAGATTGTGTGGAAATCTGTCTGAAACCTTTTCCTCTTCTTTGCCCACACAGGGTCTACTTTAAGAAGTCTTCTCCATGGTGTAATGGAAGTTGCAATTGGTGCTAGAGCTGTAATTGGTGCAGGGATGCTAGGAATATTTGTTTGCTACTTTCCAAGCAAGGATCAGGTAAAAGGAGGTTGTTGTATCTCTTCAGATGGTACTGGTAGAGAATTCATAATACAGAAATTGCCCATCTCCTAGTTAAAAACAATTAAGAATATGGTACAGATCAGCCTTTGCTAAACTGGTGACCACCAGATGTATTCAACTACGACTTCATGGCCAATGACTTTGCTAGCTGCAAATAATGGGAGTTACTTAACATCTGAAGGGTGCTAGGTGGACAAAAAGACTGGCAAAACCAGTCTTTTTGAAGAGGTTATTGTGTGTCTTCAAGTCGTTTCTTACCCTATCATGGGTATTCTTGGCAAGATTTATTCAGAGACAGTTTGCCTTTGTCTTCCTCTGAAGATGAAAGAGTGTGATTTGCCTAAGGTCACCCAGTGAGTTTCCATTACTGAGTGGGGATTCAAACTGAGTGGGGCTCAGTTACACGGCAGTTTTTATTGCGATAATTTGCACTTTAGTGCTTTTTTGCACCAGTGCCAGGTAGTTTAGATGATTTATTGGGAAGTCAGTTGCTCTGTTTATTTTTTCGCTTTCTGATTCAGACGGGCAAAGGGGGGGCGTGGCCTCCCAAGCACATCTGAGAGAAGATGAGACGGAGGGAGGGAAAGAGAGAGAGAGAGAGACAAAGGAATGCCTTAGGAATGCCTGCCTTTCAGCTACGGAGCCCCCCTTCCCCTCACCCACTGAACATACACAAACGCTTACTTGGGATTCCTTGTTCCCTAGCAGCAAAGCAAGCTGCAGACAGCTGGGTTTTTTCCATGGCTGAAAACATTTCCTCCATCTCTTGCAAGCCCACCTCTTCCTTGGACATCCCAACCAATCACACACACACACACACACACACACACACACACTTCCTTATTTCCTAGCAGCAAAGCAAGCTGAAGACAGCTGGATTTTTTCTGTGGCTGCTGCTAGCAAAGTAGTATGCCACGCTCTTTCTCACACACACCACCGAAGCAGGGGCTAACAGCCTGGCGGGAGCCACACATATTATCCTTTGCAGGCTGTGAGCTCCTCTTCCCCATGGAATAAAGCAGCGACGAGCCAGGCATGCTCTCTCTCTCTCTCTCTCTCTCTCACACACACACACACACGACCCAAGTGGGGGCTAGCTCCATTCCCGACTGTTTTCCCTGGGCTATTGCCCCCAAGGCCTTCCTTTGAAGCAGACAGGAAGGGCTCAGAGCGGATTTCCTGAAGTGGGCTGCAAGCAGAAGAAGGGGCAAATGGCAGGCTCGGTGGATTTCTCCCTCCAACCCCTCCGTCAATTCGGAGGAGACACAATGGTCAGTCCAACCAATCAGGATTCAGCTCTGCTCAGGCTGCTTCGGGAACGTTGCTGCAAGTTCACACAGACATTTGCGAAATATAAGTTCACACTATCAATTGTACACATTTTCGCAAACTTTATCAAAAAAGTCTGGAAAAGTAGCGAAAGCTGATACTGCACAATTAAGGGTTTTTTCACTCCCCCTCCTTCTGAAAAGGGCGCTGTGGCTTCGAAATATGTGGGAACTATCAGGCGTCTTGTCGAATTCTTTGAGGATTTATTTTGCTATGTAAATGGCCCCCTGGTCTCCAGAGCTGTAGTCCAACACTCAAACCACTACACCACACTAGCTCTAAGTTTCTACAACTAGAAAATTCTTTTCTTTCTCCCCCAACAAGTGTTTTCCCTTTTCTTTGTTCTCAGGCTGTTTCTGGCTAATATTTTGCCAGGCTTTCTACAACCCCTATTTTCTACCAAAAGCTTCCTGTTGGCCCTTTTGTTTTAAACATTTCTTCTTATGTGCTCTTGCATTTGCTCTACTGCCTCCACTCCAATATGCTGTGTTTCATTTTCCATTCAGAGCATTTCAGGCTCCAAAGTCACCACTTTGAAATCATATTTCCTCCCCACACCACCACTTACATATTTAACCATGCACTCACTTTGCTTTATGGTATTTGGATTTTGGCATGAGGTTTCCAAGTAGTGTGGATTGATTAAATCAAGAAAGCCCTGAGTTTGCAAGACCTAAACAGGGCAGTTACATTTCAGACTATATCTCCAAGAATCTCACATGCAACCACAGCCAACAAGCTGGGTGTGAGGGTTCTGAGAAGTAAAATCCAAAAAGTAACTTTCTCCAATCTTTGATCTGGAATAAAGTCCACAGTGAAAACCATATAATATTAATACACCCGAGTGTCCTTCAGTTTGTCTGGAGCCTCTGAAGGCCTTGTTCCTGCCTAATTCATCCTGTAAAAATCTAGCAATTTACTAAGCATACCTGATGCCTTGTTTCAGTCTGGAAGTCTCCCTGAGGTGTTGCCTCTCCAACAGCCTATGCTGAACTGAACTGTCTACCAAACTAGTCATGTGATCTGAGCTGTCCAAAGATTAACTCTCCAGGAAAAGTGACAGACGAATCTAATACTGACAAATGGGAACAAAGTCCCTAGAATGCTACGAACTGTAGTATGAAAACAGAGGCCAGTCCTATGCTACCACTGCAATTCTGAAAGAGAGAGAGAGAGAGAAGGGATGGCACAGGAAAGAGAAGAAGTCAACATAAAGAGATGGATGGAGCAGTAGGGAGGGAGAGAGCTATTCTGTTATTTGCCAAGCTGCCAGCTCAGATAGGGAGAACTACCAGGGCTGTGTTCCGTTGAAGGAAAAGAATTCAGTTGGAGGGTTAAGGAAAACTGGGGTTGCTGGAAACATTTTGGATCACTGGCTGTTGAAATATTAAGCTTACAGTAAAAAGCACCACTGGCTTTGGAAAGAGCTCCTTGCTGACTAGGACCAATACAATGCCTGCTTTGGCAGGGATGTTCTGACAGGGATGGTTATCCTGTCTTTTTTTAATCCGTATGTTCAGTCCTGTCACTTCAATTGCTAACCCCTTTGCCCTTTCAATCTAAAAGTTGCCTTTCTCACTCCTTTGCACTGTTTTCCAAATCTTCTCCTGGGAATTCCCAGTTCCCAGCCTCCCTAGCTTCATGTCCTTTCCAACCTGCCTTTCCCTTCCTGCGTGTTTTAATCACTATACTGCCTTCCTCATCAACCACACAGACCTTTCCTGTAATGATTCAGGGGTAGGTAGAAGCCAGTATGGCACAGTGGTTTTAGGGCATGGGCTCAGGGGGCTTGTCTATAAAATGCATATTGATGTGCACTAACATCAGTTCACAGCACACTACTTACATTACTTAAAGGCACACTACAACAAGGCAGAAGATGAATGATCATCTAGTTTTAGTTCTCCGAGTTGTACTAAATCAGCCAAGCCTTCCAACTTCCATGTTTCTAACAGTGAATAGAAACAACTACATTTCTCCCCAAAACTAACATGTTGGGGGGCTATTTAGGGGGTAGCCAGGAGTAGATTTTGTGTAAAAGGATCTATGAGCTCCTGGTCATAAAGTCCCCAATGCTTTAATTCTAGAGTATGGGCTCTTTCAGACATACCATTTATGTCAATCTTCCAATGGCTTTGTGTATAGTAGTCACTGCTTCTCTTTCCATTATCCGAATGACATTTTTCTTTTTTGCTCTTTTTCCACTTTTTAAAAAACTTGATACGATACAAAATAATATCACCTGTATTTCTATTTGCTATCCCAGGGCTCATTCAACAGAAGTTTTGGGGGAAACGGAAAAGAGTCACTGTGGAAAAGACTCGATAGTTGTATGAGCAGGTGCGGGGTTGATGTGCTAGTACAATGACAGATTAGTAGTGCACTGACCACATTTCAGCTTGCTGTTCTAGCACTCTTTCTATAGAGAGCTTTAAAAAGAAAATTAAAAAAAAAACAGTAAGGAGCTTTTGGAGGAGAAACAGAAGAAGAATTTGAGGATCCCAAACTAAAACTATAAATTGACACAGGAGCAAAACCGGGAGTAAGGTGAAGGGACAGGACACACCCACAGATAATACTGTATTAGGGCTAATGTTATGACCAGATATGGGACACCCTTATGAAACATAGAAATTGAAGTCTTATTTTAAAAAGGAAGTGTATCAGAATGTGAAAGGGGAAATAACATTAAATGGCAGGAAACACACAAAATGACCCCTTCTGGAAGATCTATATCTCTGTCTACTTTAGCCCTTATTTTACATCTGGCTCTAGAAGGTGGGCTTCATGGCTCTAGTAAATTAACAAACTAGATTCTACAAGGCTGAAGTCTGTATGATCCCTGTAATGATGAATACCTGAATGGCTTGATGTGTGGGAATGCCATCCTTGTTCATGTTGGCAGAAGGTGCTGTCTCCTCATTCTCTGCCAACTGATCCTCTGCCATTTTGAGCAACCTAAGATTAAAAACATAACCAAAAAAGTCTTTTACTCATTAACAAATGATCCCATGTCTTTTTCATTATTCATTTCAGATACATTTCCAGAGCTTGCAAAAACTTCCTTTTGGAACTATAACTCCCCCAAAACAGCCCAGCCAACGTGGCCAGTGGATTATGGGACTGATAGTCCCAAACAGTGACTTTTCCAAGCTTTTTATGTTTCAGCACCATTATGACCTTCTTGGTATTGTTCATTTTTAAAGGGACTTGTATTTTCCTCCTTGAGCTCCAACAGCAGTTGTCTACAATAAAGTTTTTAAAGATTTTGATCACCATCCAGCTATTCAACGTGAACTGTGGATGTACATGCTATTTATCAAGATTCCCTTTAGCTTGGACACTTCTGCATCTGGAACATTTTTATGTCTCTCCCCCCCACACACTTTTTTTTCTTTTCTTCAGCTGCTCGGTCAATAAAGAGACAATACAATCAAGCTCAATAGTTCCATAAAAGCAGGGAATGTACCACATAAATCTAAAAGAAAGCAATAATAAACTCAAACCAGAGAATGTCTCTGCTGTAAATTTCCTGCAGGAAAGTGTTATATCTGATGCACACCTTACATGGGGTGTGTGCATCTCTAATGTGTTGTTCCTGCATGCTTGCAACACATTTCTACCCACTGCAGTCAAGATAATAAAACAGGAACTTCGCATTACACTACTATTCTGCCTCACTAGCCAAACCATGAGCACAACTACTCCTGTCAGGCTGAATAATACAATGCAAGGTATTAACGCGATTTCATACATGCACGATCATCACAGTCTGCAGCATCTAATAATAACTTGCATATGGGAAGAAACCAGCAATGGAAGAGTTTTTATATCAGCTGCACCCATCACAACACTTCTCAGCAGATGCAATTTGAATGTGTTTATCTGTTTGTTCTCAGTTTTTAAAAAAGGAAATGAAACTGTACAGGCCTGTAACTACAACACCATCACCTCCTCCCCCTTTTTTTCTTTCTTTCTCCTGAATTATTTTTTAACATCTTTTGCCAAATGAAGAAGCCAATGGAGGTTTGAAAGCTTGCATGATGCGTTTTGTGCATCGCAGTTAGCCAATAAAGGTATCATTCTTTTGTGGATTAGTATGAATCAGTGTACAACAACCAGTTCCAATGACAAGTACATGAATGTATTTTGTGTTCAGGTGACAGAACATATAAGAGCAGTTGGGTACAACCATATGAGTCACAGGTATTCTGCAGCATTCATATGCATTAAATATATTTACTTGATCATTCACTGACTCAATCTGAATCAGCAAAAGAAAAAGAAAGTTCACTCCCTGAATCCTGCAAAGTAAAATAAGCTTTTAAAAAGAAGAATGAACTTTGAAAAGGTACAGAATGTATCTTTGTATCTGGTCAAAATGTTGCCAGCACTTTTAGTGTATTAACTGAGAACAATACACAGCTGAAGGTGTGTCTTGAAAGAGGCAATTAAGAAGCCTTATTATCTTAAAATCTGAACTCTCTTAACTGATAGTTTCTCCATATCCACATTCTCACTATGTGTGTGTATGTGTTTCTTTTTAAATAGAAACCTTTGATTGGCATCAACACTGATATCATTCCTGCACCAAGCAAAAACAATAGTTTTTTGTTTTACTAAAATGTTGGGATCTAATTGTGAACAAACTATGTGAACACATCATTTGTTTAAATGAGTATTAGAGGGAATCACTCTTCCTTGTGCTTGTAATTAATTTATCAGTTGCATAGTCTTCCCCTACCTCATCATTCTTCTCCCCACAAATCTCTAGTTATCAGATCCTACATTTTATTCCTCATGCCAGAGACTAGGACATGGAGCAATGGATTCAAACTACAGGAAAAGAGATTCCATCTAAACATGAGGAAGAACTTCCTGATACTAAGAGCTGTTCAGCAATGCAGTGCCTCAGAGTGTGGTGGAGTCTCCTTCTTTGGCGGTTTTTAAACAGAGGCTGGATGGCCATCTGTTGGGAGTGCTTTGATTGGGTAAGTCTGCATGGCAGGAGGTTGGACTGGATGGCTCTTGTAGTCTCTTCCAACTCTATGATTCTATGATAATTGAGTTCATTGAAATCTGCATGTGTGAATAGTTTCCAATTGTCTTAAATGGTTTTAATGAATTTTAAACTGTCTTATTTTATATGTCAATCTGTTCAATATGATTTCAGTCTTTTAAAATAATTTAACAGCTTTACAGTGTTTTAAATTGGTCAAATGGATTGTTATTGTATGTGCCTTGAGATCCCATGATGTAGGGTGGGATATAAATATTTAAATCAATAAATGGCCTGTTCCCAAATTACACACTAGCTTGTCATGTAAGCATGTTAAACTGGTTGCCACTTAACTTCAGTAAGGTTTAAGCAGTACTCTTTCTGAGACTAGAAGGTGTTCCTCCCATTTGTACACTGAAAAGATTGCTCTCTCTTGTCTACTTAAGAACAAGGTAGCTTTGTTTCATAGTGCTGATAATGAAGTTTGCTTTATGGTAGGCAAGCAAATAAAACA
This sequence comes from Gambelia wislizenii, assembly GCA_030847615.1. Classification (NCBI taxonomy): domain Eukaryota; kingdom Metazoa; phylum Chordata; class Lepidosauria; order Squamata; family Crotaphytidae; genus Gambelia; species Gambelia wislizenii. The sequence goes on from JAUMIR010000005.1 coordinate 32,989,992, forward strand.
AATATAAAATTACACATGGAAGAAGGCATTATGGTTCCATTCTGCTTCACCAATTGCACAGTGTTAAAACTCATCTTTGTTATTTTGTATAAATGCCAAGGAACTGTGTTTGGAAAAGGTAACTTTTTTGGACTACAACTCTCAGAATCCCCTAAGCCAGTGCTACTCAAAATGGTGGTCTGCAGGCAGATGCAGAAGCATGGTTTCCCCTCTTCTCATTGGGAATGAATGTGCCAATCATCCATCTAACTCCACAAAATCAAGAACAGCTACATCTTGCCAGCTATATGAACTAATCTAGCATGAATGCAGCCCAGTGCATTACTTTTATTACAATGGAGTAAGCTCTTTCACTAAAGGTGCTGAAATTTTTTTAAAAAACATTTTTTTATTAGTTACATCCACATGTTTCCCATCAATTTTATAAACAAATCACAATCTTTGTAACAATCACAATCACAAAATGTAACAAATTTTTACATAATCAAAAAAAGAAAAAAGAAAAAATTACACATAGAGAAACTTCTGTTGTCTATATATTCTTCACTTCTTTCAAATAAACTTTAAAGAGATTTTTAGGAATATTCCTCCATGTGATCCTTCCTCCTTTGTTTGTGTGTGATCCCTGTTCTTGTATATTTCCTCCTGCCTGCTTGTTACATTCAACTTGTTTCATCTGGTTGTCGCTACAATCTTACTTCTGAAACCTAATACCCATAATTTTTCTCCTTATCTCCTTTTTGCCTGTCCAATCCTAACCTTATCAAAGTTTCCTACCTCTTCTTTCCTATCCCATGGTCTGATTTACCTTCCAAAAAGTTTATTTATCGGTTCCCATTCTTTTTCTATTTTTTCTAGCGATCTACCTTTCAAGGAGGCCGTTAGTCTATCCATATCTAAGCTGTCATATAGTTTACAGTTGTCCCTCCACATTCGCGAACTTGACATTCGCGGTTTTGATTATTTGCGGTTTTGGGAGGCCCCCCCGGGGCCCCCCAAAACCGCGACACAGGGCCTCCGGAGGCCCTGTGAAAGCCCTGGGAGGGAGCGGGGAGGCCTCCACGGGGCCTTCGGAGACCCTCCGGAGGCCCCGTGAAGGCCTTGGGAGGCAGGGGGGAGGGCCGTGGACGCCTCCATGGGGCCTCCGGAGACGCTCCGGAGGCCCCATGAAGGCCCGGGGAAGGGCTGGAGAGGGCTGGGAAGGCGATCATGGGGCCTCCGGAGACACTCCGGAGGCCCCATGAAGGCCCGGGGAGGGGGTGGGGAAGGCCGGGGAGGTCTCCATGGGGCCTCCGGAGACGCTCCGGAGGCCCCATGCAGGCCCGGGGAAGAGGTGGGGAGGGCCGGGGAGGCCCCATGATGGCCTGGGGAGGGCGTGCGGAGGGCTGGGGAGGCGCTCATGAGGCCTCCGGAGACGCTCCGGAGGCCCCATGAAGGCCTGGGGAGGGGGTGGGGAGGGCCGGGGAGGCAATCATGGGGCCTCTGGAGACGCTCCGGAGGCCCCATGAAGGCATGAGGAGGCGGGGGAAAGCGACTATAGGGCCTCCGGAGGCCCTGTTGTCACTTTGGTGGTGGAGGGGGAGGGCAATTGTTATTCGCGGATTTTTCACATTCGCGGGGGTCTGGGGAACCTAACCCCCGTGAATGTGAAGGGATGACAGTACTTAACCATTCCTCTGTTGTTGGTACACTTTTCTCTTTCCAGAGGCTAGCATATGTGATCCTGGCGCTTGTTATCATATACAATATAATTTTCTTTTTAGCCACAACATTTTGTCCCTTAATTTTATCTACCATATTTAGGAGATACATTTCTGGTTCCATTGGATAGTTACTTCCCAGACTTTCCTTTATCTTAATATGTATCATCTTCCAAAAAGATTTCGCCCTTGAACAATTCCACCAGATATGTATTAAAGTGCCCTCTGCCTCGCCACATTTCCAGCATCTTCTTTCGCCTGTTTTATACATCCTATCCAGCTTCACTGGTGTTAAATACCACTGGAAAAACATCTTTAAGTAGTTTTCCTTCATGTTTTGCGACAGAGTAAATTTCTGCGTTTCCTTCTATGATTTTTCCCACCTGTCTATTTCAATGACATGACCTATATCACGGGCCCAAAAGGTGCTGAAAATTTTAATTCCCAGAGCTCTTGCACAGTATAGGAATGAAATGCTCCTGGCACAGTTTGACAACTGTTGCACCATCCTAAAGCTATTCTGGCCATCTAGAGCAGTCATTCCAAATCTCACACTCTCCAAACGTATTGAACAACAATTCCCATAAACTAAGCTAGGGATACTGGAGCTGTAACCCAACACAACTAGAAGGTGCCAGGATAAAGAAGACTGAGCTAAGTATTCAGCTCACATTTGAACACTCTAACTAAAATTCTATCTACTCTTCCCTGTAAATCCCACTGAACTCTGTGGTGCTTGATCTTCTAAATAAGCATAAACATCAATAAAATAAACACCACTGTGCCCAGCACAGAAATTTTCTCCAAGGCTCTTCTACTAACTGGAAAGGGCTTCTTAGAAATGATGGACAAGGTTAGTATTACCAGGCTATAGGAACAAGACCTCATTAATAGCAATACAGATTGCCCAACATTTACATGGGATTGGTACCCATGGTTTCACTTACCCGTTGTCAAGAGGGGTGTCTCTCTAGGCATCTGGAGGACCACAGAATCATGCTGGAGATGGTTTCTCTGGGCACTGGGAGGTCCCCCAGCATGACTCTATCATCAACTCCCACTGGAAGTTGACTATAGTGTCACACCAGATGCCTAGAGAGGCATCCTCTCTAGACATTTTTTAGGTCTTCCAGCACAATTCTATTGTATTCATGCCAGTTTGCTATTATTCACAGTTTCAGATACCTGCAGTAAGTCCAGATACGGGGGGTGGTGGTGGTTACCTGTAGTCTCTGGGTTGCAGCCAACTCCCTTTCTGCAAATAAATATAGGCATATCTCAGTTAACAAAGCCTCTGATAAAGAGGCTCTCTTTTAGTGCCTGCCCAGCACACTCTTTTCCTCTTTGACTTCTGTCTAGTTGGAAGTTTTTTTTAGCAGTGTGGTGTGTTAGGAGGATAGTGATGAAGAGCTAGAGAAACACAGACTTTTCGTGCCAGGTTGCAGCACCATGTGTGCAGTAAACAATTGAATAAAGATTGAGCTAGGAAAGAGTGGAATTCTACTCTAGCTGATCCTACTGTGGTTGTGTGCTTGCCTTACTGAGCATTCATGAACAGGAAAACATAGAAAAAGGAGGACAGTTGATAAACCTCTCTCACCAGCTACTCCCAATAAGTTTAAAAAAAGAAAGAAAGCAGAGATCTATTAAGTTTGCCAAAGAAAACTGAAATCATAAGAGAAGTGGAGGCCGGTGAAACAAAATGTCATTGCTGGATGTATTTTGGTGGTCTCTAGAACAGTGGCTCTTAACTTGTGGTCTGCGGACCCCCAGGGGGCTGCAATGTCCACACAGGGTGTCCACAAAGACTTGAAAGCTGCTCAGCCCACCTTCTCCCCACAGTGGAATGGCCACGTGACATGAGCCAAGGATAAGGCTGGCCAGCTGACTTGGCCTGCACATTGCCATTCAATCCGCTCCAGCGACAAACTGCAGGAAGAAGCAGGAGGTAAGTCTCCCCTCCCTCCAGTGCCTGAGGGAAGGTTTAATGGATGGTGTAATTGTATTATTATTATTATTATTATTAGTTTCAAACCTTGAGTTAAGTCTTGGGGGGCCATGGCAACAAAAGATTTTTAAAGGGGGTCCCTGGTAAAGAAAAGGTGAAGAGTCACTGCTCTAGAAGGGTAATTAAAAAAAAATTCTCACACAAGGCTTGCCTGACAAGGTTGTTTTGTTTGACATGTGGCCTATAGTGAATTTTGAATAAAATGTTTACTAAAACCAAATGAACTTCTCTTTTCTCTAGGAGAGGAACCTATTCATGTTATTTCTGCCAAATTTTCTGTTAAAGAAGTCATGCCCAGAAACATATCTTCTTTGTTACCTGAAGTATATACCCATGTGCAAAGGGCTCCCCCCACCCCATGTTTCTTAATAGGGCAAAAATACAAGTGGGTCAGACAAGTTAAGCCAAAGGCACCCAACTTGCCTGCTTGTGAGAGTCTGCAAAGAAACATACTTATGAGATGATATATTTATTACCTGCTTTTAAAAGTGCAGGCACCCACCCTTCCTCACCCATTGGAGTAATCGTCGGGCCTGCCCTCTCATTCTTCTTGAAAGGGAGCGGAGGGAGGGAAGGGTGGTGAGATTAGTGCCCCCTCTCCCCGTGCATCATCCGCCCCAGCTGGTTTTCATTTATTGGGAGTAAAACCAGGCGCCTCGCCCCAAACAGGAGGGAAGCGGGGCGGGGGGTGTAGCTGTGGCGCTGACGCATTTATAGGCGCACGTGTCTGCTTGGAGAGCGTGGGACGCGAACACGCGAGAAAGGGGAAGGGTTAAAAAAAAAGCCTACCTCAGGAAAGGAACACCCGGGGAGGCTCTTCCAAAGATGGCAATGCGAGGCCGCCGGAGGCTGGTTTCCAAGCTTGGGGCCTCCTGCTAGTGCTGGCGGCGACGAGCCGTCCTCCTTGCCAAACCCACTCAAGCGGTGGCAACGAAACACGCCCGGCGGACCGGCTGGGACGCGCCCATTCCGCGCGGGTTCCCTTCCAAATTCTCCTCCAGCCACAACCCGAAGTCGGGCCGGTATAAATAAGAGGGGGGGAAAGGCCCTCCTGTAGGAAAAAGCCGGCCGGCGGGGGAAAATGTGACCCGTTAAGCTAAGGCCAAGCGGCAGAGCTCGGGGACTGAGGGAAATTTCCCTCGCCTTGGAAAATGCGCGTCGCGTCAGGGCGGGGAGGGGAGGGTTGCCGCTATTTTCAGGTATCTACAGGCTGGAAGGATAAGCTTGATGTAACATCCGCAAGGGGTAGAATGGTAGTGGAGGCTGCCCCTTAAACCTGGGGGTGGGTGAGGGATGGATGTTTCAATGCCCTTCCTTTCTAAATCCTTTCCAAATTCTTTTGGCAAGTGCCAACAAGCCTGTAACTGGGAGTAGAGCTGGGAAGTAATCAGTTACAGATGGAGTGGGGGTAGGAGAATTGCCATCCACAAATATCTATTTATTTGGAATTATTTCCCCAATAATGACTGACTGTAAATTATGATTATAAACTATGGTTGTAAATTAGCAGTAATGTCATTCTTTTGGGGTGTACGGTTGTTCCTTCATATTCACTGGGGTTTGGTTCCAGGACCCACCCTGCCATGGAGACCAAAATCCATGAATACTCAAGTCCCATTATATGGAATGGCATAGCAAAGTGGTGTCCCTGATAAAAGATGGCAAAATCAAGGTTTTCTTTTGGGATTATTACTTTTTTAAAGAATATTTTCAAACCGTGAATACTTAAATAAGTGGATACCAAATCCGTGGAAATGGAAGGACAAGTGTAATTGCACTTAAATATATATATATATATATATATATATACTGTAGTTGCAAGTGTGTGGTGTTTAGAGTACCAGGAGGGTCAGTTTATATGGTTCACATGCTGGCTCCCAGCAATGGCTTGTGCCCCGTTGTGGATGTTGATGTAACAGTGAGGTGGGCAGAAGGAGAGTACCGTTTGTAAGGGATGCCATTGTCTTGTTGTTGTGTGCCTTTGAGTTGTTTCCAACTTATGGTGATTCTAAGGTGAACCTATCACAGGGTTTTCTGATGCAAGGGCTTGTCTACATGAAGGGGGGAAAACTGGATTGCTTCACAGTAATAGCAAGCTGCAGCAGTTGCGACCTATCTTAATTGTTTTCCAGCGACCCCAGCAATAACATAAAATGATATTTTAAATAAATATTTTATTATTTTTGTATTATTTTGTATTATTATTTTTAATTAATATTTTATTGGGTTTTTTTTCATTTCCAAGTAGGTATAATTATAATGTGTAAATATAATATGATTATAGTGTGTTTAGATTAAAGGGAAAAATACATTAGTGTTAAGATAGATTTATTTTTGTATTAGTAAGAAAAGAGGAAAATAATTAGTATTATTTTTGTATTATTGTTATGGCCTTTTGCGGTCGGGTGTATTTTTTAGTAGAATGGTCTTACTCCAATAAAAAATTCCCTATAAAATTCCCATAAACTAGGCATGTCTGTAGCAGAGATGGCGGCTGTGAGTGGATTACTCGCATTTTTAAATCTGCTGCCGCCAAACCTTTTTTTTTTAAAAAAAACCTATTTCTGAGGTGCACACAAGTGATATTTCACCTTTCAAAAAAAGAGAAAAATTTTTACACAGATCCCCAATTTTATTGCCTTAGTGATCACTTGCTAAGGTGAAAATTCAACATGGCGGCAACTGGCGCTTTCCCTGTAACCCAGCCCTGCCCCCTGCTCTCATCTGGCCAATCAGGTTTGTACTTCCTCTTGTATGGGGAAGCAATACATGTCAAATCGGTTGTCTTAATGAGTGAGAATGTACACACCAAATGGGACTTTTTTAAAAAGTTGGGAAAAGCCACAAACGTTTTTCTCGCATAATTTTTGCTCTTTTTGCCCCCACCCTTCACAATACGGTGAGACAATGTGGGATCCCATTAAGACAGCTTGTTTTCCAAGCAATTTCTGTGAGGAGTATTTTCGCTGTACAGTATAGACAACCCCTGAGAGTGTGTGACTTGCCCAAGGTCCCCAGTGGGTTTTCATGGCCGAGTGGGCATCATAGTCCAACACTCAAATCACTACGCCACCCTGGTTCCCCCCTGCCTTCTAGGGTTCTCATATTGATTTTTAAGTGATGAAAACAATCAATTTTAATTACTTTTGAGAAACAGGAAAATGTAACTTTCAAAATATAATGTGACTAAACACTTTGGGAGCATTGGCACAATAACTGTTACTAATAACTTTTTAAAAAGCAATTTCTCAAATGCTTGCAGGGAGTGTTCTGTTTAACACTGTTCACTTGGTCTTTCAGAAGGTTTTTGACAAAAGGAAGATGCTTCCAGACAAATGGGTTATAGTACTACCAGACAAAAAGCCTTAGGTGCTAAGTTGCAGGCAATCCACAGAAACTAAGAGTTTGCTTTTAAGCAGTCCACTGAATTTGACAAGAATTCAGACTTGGTGGTTGTCTACATGGTGAAAATACTCCTCACAAAATTCACTCAGAAAATGAGCTGTCTTAATGGGACCCCACATTGTCTCATTGTATTGTGAAGGAGGGGGTTCAAAAAGAGGAAAAACTACTTGAGAAAAGCCTTTGCGGCTTTTGCTGACTTTTAAAAAAACTCCAGTGATATGCACATTTTTGCTCGTTAAGACAAGTGATTCAACACAAATCGTTTCCCCATGCAGGACACAGTGCAAACCTGATTGGCTGGACGAGCACAGGGGGCGGGGCTGGGTTACAGGGCATGCGCCTGCTGCCACCATGTTGGATTTTCACTTTAGCAGTGATCACTAAGGTGATAAAATGAAGGTTTGAGCTATCTTTTTCTCTCTGGGAAAGTTGGAATATCGCTTATGTGCACCATAAAAATAGTTTTAAAAAAAGTTTGGTGGCAGCAGATTAAAAAATGCAAGTAATGCACTCGTGACTGCTGTCTCAGCTACAGGCATGCTTGCTATTACTATGGAGCAGTCAGTTTTTTTCCTTCATGAAGACAAGCCCTTGGGCCTCTTCTTGTAACTTCCCAAAGCTTTCCTCATCTTTATTCTTTCCCCTCCCCACAAAAATCTGTTAAGAATGAAAAGATGGAGTTGCTGTTGTTTGGTTGGCAGTGCTAGGAGCCATCTGACTAGAAGCATCTATTACATGGCTCATCCTGTATTATCCTTTTCTTGCTCTGTCAGGGCTATTGGGCATAGTCTCTCAATCCAGTGCTATGGCATCAGTATGGTATTCTACCACTCTTCTCTTCTGTGAATACATTGTAATTAAAAAAATATGTATTGTTCCCTTGCAATCCTGTTAGCAAGTATGATTAGGCCAGTATAGGTGATGCCAACAGTTCAGTAGCAGGGGTAAAATGGCCACAGGCATCATGGTGACAGTAGTAGGAAGTCATCTCTACCATGAGAGAAGTTGCCTCACCTGATCCTGAGGTGCTTGGGAGCTAGTGGTTCAGCTTTGTCTGGCAACAGAGATGACTTTCTCTTAGGGCTTTACCGCACTCTGAAGAAAAATGACAAAGCAGCAGGAATGTTCCATCTTTCCTGCGCTGCCTTACTACATGATGTTGGTGTTCTCTTGTTCTGGTCCGTGGGGGACCGAGGTAAAACTGTGTCTTTTTGCTAACCAGAAAAATCAGTTTGCAAAAAGACATGGTTTTACCTCAGTCCCCCACAGGACCAGAATAAAAGAATGCTGGAAGAATGCTGACACCATGCAATAAGGCAGCAGGAAAGACAGAATGTTCTTGCTTTGCTGCTGTTCTTCAGAGTGCAGTAAGTCCGGTGGTCTGCTCATTGCCACTGCACACTTATGTTGGCTTACTGTAGCATTACACTGGCATAAGTCACCAAGAGGATTCTAGATTTAATTTAATTTAAGACCAAAGTGGAGCTCCATTTCTCCACTTTGGTCTAGCATAGCACATGGCTTTCCATGGGCACACTGCACCACCCCAAAAGCTTCCAACATTTCTGGTTTTGTTTGATACATGTGAGAATTTGAATAACCTGGGACTGAGGAGAATTTACAATACAGTAGTACTTAAATAATCACCTATTTTATTTATTTATTTATTCATATTTATACCCCGCTTTTCAGCCACAAAGGCTCTCAGAGCAGCTTACAAATTGTTAAGCAATAGCACTTACACATCTACACTACATTAAGTGGTTTCCAATGTGTGTTAGCTAATTGTCCCCACAAGCCATACACCCAAAACTGAGCATGAATGAATGAATATTTTATTGGCAGCATTTTTTAGGCAAATCATGTACTCCCAAAGAGTTAGTAGGTCTAAAACCTTTTGTATGGTATTGTCACAAGCATCTCTTCATTTAGCTGTATCAGTGCTACTGTTCATCCTCATCAAAAAATTGTTGTCTAAAAACATGTGCTACTCTGGACAACAAAGAGGACACATACCACTTTCTGTGAACAGAAAATATAGGAAAAGTACCCTAGAGTGTACTTCATGAAATGATGGCCCATTATCATGGCCTATCATGGAGTTTTCTTGGTAAGATGCATTGGGGGGTTGCCTTTGCCTCCCTGTGAGGCTGAGAGAGTGTGACTGGCCTAAGGTCAGCCACTGGGTTTTCATGGCCAAGCAGAGATTTGAATCCTTGTCTCCAGAGTTCTAGTCCAACACTCAAACCACTACGCCACACTTGGTTTTCTAGGTGTTGGTATATATCAGGATGGGAAAGCATGGCCTACAGGTCTGTTTCTGAGGACCCCTGGGGTAAAAAATGTGCCTCATGGGGGCATGTTCACTATGTTTTGGGGCTCCTTAGGCCATTGGAGACCCAGGAGAAGCCATTAAAAAAAAACCAGGAAGTGACTTTCAGGCCAGTCCCTGTTACAAAAAAGGCTTCTCCTGAGCCTCAGATTTTCTGTGGGGTCCAAGAGAATATGCCCCCATGCTCCCTAGGGGGAATGCACGGGTGTTTGGAGGCAAAAACTTGAATATGGGGAGGTTGGCCTTCCAAAGTTGGGGGGTGATGTGGCTCCCTAGCCTCAACAGTTGCCCACCCCTGGTTTAAATGTTCTCAAACCCCAAATAGCTACATAGACAGAGGTGGTTTAGGTCACTTACCATTAATGATATCACAGTGATAAAAATTGTATACAGCAAAATGAATAGGCAAAGGGAAATTTTTATTCTACAAGAACAAGACATTTTGCTTTGGTTGATTAGAAAATATAGTGTTCCTGAAACAGAAGAACAGGTTTGAATGAAGGCTTGGAGATTGGAGGCAACAAATGTGCAATAAATCTACTGTGTTAGAAAGGCCTTCAGAAAAAGATGGATTAGTCCTTATCAGATAGTTGATAAACTCCTTGGGATCTCTCATTTTAATAATTAAGGATAGCATGGCTCTGGTTATCCACATCCAAACAGCTACTCCTTTCTGTCTTCTGGTATCCAGAGAACGTTTTTTCCATGTGCAAATGGTGTCTCCAGGCCCCAAGTTACATGCTCCAGCCACCATCAATAATGCATTGATTGCCAGTCACATACACAGACTGAAATGAAATATGAAGAAAGTAAGGCCAAAATGAGAGAAAATGGAATTCAACCCGTTAAGTGCAAAATATAGAATTAGAATAAAAGCATTAGTACCAAACAATATGAAAAGTTATTTGGATACCATGTGCTTAGCTCTTCAATGACAAACATTTGAAGAGGGTTTGGTAAAACAGCTTGGGGCCCAAATACTTAAGCAACCAATTTTTCCAGTACGTGCTGGAACCCATAGGAACCAGAGTATAGAAAAGTTGCTTTTTTTGGATTGCAACTTTTTTGGACCACTGGCCATGTTGACTATTTCTAGAAGCTTTAATCCAACAAAGTAACTTTTCAAAATCGCAATCGGAATACAGGAAGCTGCCTTATACCAAGTCACACCATTGGTCTAGGCTGAGACTCTGTGTGGCTTCGAGTAGCAAACTAAAAGCTGGCTGTTTCATAAAGCCCTTGGAGGTAAACTGAAATAATTTAAAATAAATAAATAAATTGCTGAACAGGCCTATGTTTCTGTCTTGGGTGATTTCTATTGGATTTTATTGTTTGCATTTCATTTCTATAGGATTTTGGTTTTAATGCTTGGATGTACTGGATTTTACCCCTGTTCTGTTATAATTTTGCTGAATTGTGTCTTATTTTAATGAAATGTTGTTAGCTACCTTGAGTTCTTTCTCAAGGTAAGGCAGAACACAACATTCCAAAATAAGAATGCAAGCAATCAAACAAGCAAACAAATGAAGGCCATGATGCAGGAAGAACATAGATAAGTAAGAGTTCAGATGAAACTTTTACTTTCCCCATGCGTGAAAAGCCCACATGGGTCAGATTTGGTGGAGAAAATTACAGTGTGAGAGCATGCAAGCTTTTGAATTACACAGAGCTTTTCATCAAGTTGCGTAGAAGAGTTAAATAAAATGTAGGCTTCACAAAGCAAAGTATATATATCATGTATATAAGCACTTTTAGACTTTAGATTGATAGAGGCCTATACTCCAAAGCTTCCTCTTTATTTCAAACACATATTAAATTATTTCCCATTAATTAGTGTAACAAATTGATACATGCCACATGATATCATGTTTCCCATGAGCTACAATGACACATTTACCACATGCTGTTTAGTTTATGATACAGGTTTGCAAGGGGAAGTAGAGACTGGATCACTTTATTGTGCACAACTTCCCCATTGGTTCACATGATTTTCCTATTAATCTGAAGCTAGGAGTCATCCTTATGCCTCTCATATACTCTTCAGCTTCTAAAAGGAGAGTAATTTTGCTGTCATTTTCAAGTTTTCTAGATTGCTTTTACCATGTGGCCAGGCCCATTTCCTACAAATCAGGCCTAGGAAACTTTGACCCTCCAAATGCTTTGACTTCAGCCAAACATGAAGCCTCAGCCAACATGACCAATGGTAAGGGATGATGGGAGTTGTGGTCCAAAATGATCTGGATTGTCAAAAGTTCCTCATCCCTGCTATAAGGGCTTTCCTTCTCAGTAGAAACAGCATATGTGAAGCCACTGACCTGGATTGAGTTAAGACTGCAATGGAGAAGGAGTAGCCACCATCCTGCTAGGCTTCTGTGCCTACTATTTAACAAATCCTTGACCCCATTTTATAATTGTGGAGGGTGAAGGAGAAGGAGAGTTTGAGAAAGTAGGCAATGGGGACTGAAGTAATTGCGTGCTATTCCAGTTTGTGATGTAAGAGCCCACCCTACATATAATACTTGTTTCAAATGAAGAGTGTTCTGTCATCTAAATCCAATCACTAATCCCTTTGAGTCAATGGAATTTGCATAAGCCTTAATTTACTGAGTTCCCATTGATTCAATAGGTCTCTTCTAGCTGGAGCTAGCAATCAGTTTTAGACCTATATAAAGCTTTAGCAAATAATTAGTATTAGTTGTTACAATCCAGAGCTTGGAAAAAGTTACCTTTTTGGACAACAACTGTCTGAATCACTGTCCAAGCTGGCTGAGGAATTCTTGGGGGTATTGTCCAGAAAAGGTACTTTTCCCCTGCTTAGTTAAAGCAGCAAGTTATCAAACCTAATGGAATAGCTTGCTATGTGGGTGACCCAAGGATTACTCACCTCATCAGATGCTAGATACACAAAGAGATGGGCTATTTCTTCAGCTGTAGCCATTCTACCTGTCTTTTGCCTTGCCAGAAAGTCTTTCAGTGCCTGGAGAAGGAAAGCATTCTCTGTAACAGTAAGCCTAAGTGAAGTGTTTCTTTTTACATCACTGTACACCTCCCAATTAAGGGAGCTCCTAAGGTCCCTTTTACACTACACAGTTACAGTGCTATGATTCCACTTTCACCGTTGTGGTGCCATGCTATGGAATCCTGGGATTTGCAGTTTAGGAAGGATTATTTAAAATTCTCAGCCAGAGAATGCTAAGTGCCTCACGAAACTGGAAAGCCCAAGGATCCATAGAATGTTATCATGGTAATTAAAGTGGAATCACAATGCTATAATTTCGTAATGTGAAAGTATCCTTAGAACAGTTTGAGCTTTGTGAAGATTTTATATCAATGTCACCCCCAAAAAACTATTCAGAGAAATGGGGCGGGGTGGGGAGGAGCCCATTAGAAGGAAAACGAAAAGATTTCAAATGAAATTTCCATGAGTGGAAAGATACTTGTGTTAAAGAACCTTTTAACAATATTTATCTTGGTCAGGGCCAGTCCCAAACAATTTTCTATTTGTGGAAAAACAAGAAATGATGCCTCCTCCCCCTCCAGCAAAGGTGCTCAGTATTTATTGTCAGCTTTTTTTGCGGGGGTTGCTGTGTTTCTGGACAAAGTTCTCTCAAGGTGTACAGCAATATAAACCATAATATTAAAACATAACTTGCATTAACATTTGGACATTTAGGGTGGGAAATTTTTAAAAATGAGCAATACAGTATATTAAAATATAAAGCATAAAATAAAGATCACAAATTAATGGAGCAGCAAGGTAAGCAGCACATCCAATAAAGCTGTTCAATTGTGGTTTTTATTTTGAAAGAGGTGTGTTTGTGGGACTGTTTGTCTCAAGTACCCATATAACGTGGCCAGTCTGGGGTTTTAAACAAGGACCAGGGACAGAGATTTCTCAGGAACAGCTACTCAGCTCTTATGAGGTAGGATGGAGTAAAAATCAAATAAAGATATCATACATTTATCTATATATTATGTATACATAATATAAATAAATATTGACAGATATAAATACATGGTCCTCAGTGAGGCTGCACTACATTTAAAAAATAGCAACAGGAAAATCTGCTCCTGCCAAATTGTGAGAGTGCTGTGTGAGAGAGCTGTGAGTGTCCCCACCTTAAGAGGGGGGGATTTCTACATGGCCATGCCATGAAGTAGATTCAGCAAAAGAAATGATGGCTTGCATCCTATGGCTTTCCCTCACCACCACACAAATGTACTTTTTCATGTAGGAAAAAAAGCAATCTTTCCAAGTAGCTCTTTGAGATTTGGTGTTCCCTCAATATGTGCTTATGTGTAAAAATGAAAAAGCTTAACCACCTGTTCTGGATCAGGGCTGGCCTGGATTCTCTCCCGTAGCGAAGGCGTGTCAACAGTGCCTGAGAAGATAAAACTTGATTAGATAAACTTGGTTAGATAAAGTCCCCTTTGCTCCTGACAAATACAAATGATTCCTCTCACTGAAGCCTGCTCTGAAAAACCAATAGATTTGTTATTTCAATATTGTGCACTAGCAGTGACATCATCAAGTAGCCCGCACCCCCAACTAAAAGGGATTGCAATGTGACACAAGTTTCATTGTGGCTTGTGTTCTTGTATATTGGCATTGTGATATTGGATGATGGTAAGTGTGATTAGGAGAATGCATAATGACTTAGGGCTCCTCCAATAGTTTTGGGAAATTGCAGGCTATTCGGTTTCTGGATTTCATGCCTTGTAGTGGTTGTTCCTGCTCCTGCATCTGTTCTTTTCCCCCTGCTTGAGGTCTGGTTAACTGTGGTGCAGGTAGGGTTTCCTGCCCTCTCCATCAACCCTCTCCATGAACTTGACATCCCCCCCCCATGATTTCCCCCCAGTGTCCACATTCCTAGTCTGGAACATTTTTTCATAGTGCTATAGAGGCAAAGTGCTACACCACTCTATCATTCTCATTGTAGGAAAATGGAGAGAAAAAGAAAGTAAGAAAATAATAGACCACGCTGTAAATGCTGTGCAATGCAGAGGAAGTGTTCAACCTGGTAACCAGAAATATAAGGAAGGAAGGTCAGAGGAAGATTTCTGTGGAAAAGGTCACACCCATCATTCAACACATCATCAGTGGAATGGCTGAGAAGTACAGTAGGAACTTACACAATGGATACAGATGTGGGATTTGCTCTTGCATGTATCAGAAACTCTGGGTACCAAAACAAACAAAGAGCCTCTCATCCTGGGTTCGAAAAGTCATGGAAATTCATGAGAAACAAACTAGGACAAGAGGTACACTCTATGGATATTATTAAAATTCCCAATAAGTGTTTTTGATATTTTAAAGGTATTTTTTAAAGCCCCCCAAAACCCAATAAGTATAATCCTGAGGCTTTTGGCCAGTCTGGATGAGTCTGGAGTGGCAGATGTAGACTGTTGGGTTGAGTATTTGCCTGTGGCTGGTGATAATGGGTTGAGAGAATGATAGTGGGAGGTGCTATTACAGTGGGCCCTTGACATCTGCTGGGGTTTCTTTTCAGGATTGCCTATGAATACCAACATCTGTGGAGGCTCAAGTCCCATTATATACAATGGTGTAGTAAAATGGTGTCCCTTATATAAAATGGCAAAATCAAGGCTTGCTTTTTGGAATTTTCTTTTTTGGGGGGGATATTTTCAAGCCATGGATGGTGGAGTCCATAGATGTAGAATCCGTGGAAACGGAGGGCTAACTGTAGAATAATGTGGTGAAAGGGAGGATGACAGCAATGGCATTAGTGGCTTCCACGATAATGAGGTTGTGAATCTGCTTTGGGTTTTAATCAAAACGTCAAAGGAGCTATCCCAGGTGCTGACTCCACTGGTAAATTAAGTTCAGCCCCTTGAATAGCTCCTTTAAAGATTGAATTGAAATCCACAGCAGCTGGACCATTCACAGACATGGAAGTATCTGATAAGGTGTGAAGACAGGTTGAAAGAGGGAGGGTCTTAGTTCTGAAGTGAAGGCAGGAAAAAAGACATAGATTGAGACTATGTAAGAAAGAAGATGGCATTATATAGTGCAACACACCCTACCAAGTGTTTATGTGCTGAGGAGTAAAGAGTAACATATCACCCATAATAATACCTTGAAATGATTTTTGGTAAAACTCTATTATTATTCAACATAACCACACCTGATCACTAGAGTCCGAGAGTTAAAAGAACAGCCTTATACAAAGAACAGCCCTATATACAGGCTCAGTAGAGGATCCTGAAGGCAGCCATACCCTAGGAAAAGCATTGGATTTGGGAAGCACCACAATGGGATTGTCACAGTTTTCAAGAACAGAAGAACCACCAGCTGAATCATGCCAAACACCTATTCAGTCCAGCATCTTGTTCACACAGTGTTGAAACAGTTGCCATTGTGGCCTATTGGAAGCTGACAGGCAGGACATGAGCACAACAGACCTTCCCATGGTATTCCTCAGAAGTGGTATACTACTTCTAATTACTATTGCCTGTGGAAAGAAGTCTCCTCAGGGAAATCTCTCCAAATCCAAGCTTCTCACCGTCCCACCTTATCCTTCTACCCATAGTTTTCTTTCACATAGACAACAAAAAAATAACTCTTAAAGAAGAATGAAGATGGGTTTAAGTGACTTCAACAGAAGATTTCATTTCTGAAGGCTGAATGGAAACGTCCCACCTCCTTTTGCAATCTAGGCTGTGTTTTATAGCAGTGTTTCTTAAGCTATCTGATGCGGAGTATTGGCAGGTAGTTTCCCCCCCCCAATCTTCCAGGGACTGGCACCATATTTGTACCCAATGACTACACCTTTCTTTCCTGAAAATTCACTATGCACCAGCAGCCAGTAGCTTGCAGACTGGCACTGGTCCATGGACCACCACTTTGAGTAACACTGGTTTGCAGTGTTGAGCTTGGTCTTTCTAGGCGGTTCTGTCTGTAATTGTGCAGAGGCCACAAAAACAGTATTTGCTTCATTTTTGGAAACAAATAGATTTAAGGTAAGGTTGGTCAGCTTTTTGAAAGCATGGTTCCAGTGCATTAGAAAGTTTTACTTGCATGGTTCATCTTTATGATTCACTGCCACACTCTAATCCACACTCCTATCCACACAAATTCCCTTTTCTACAGAGGCATTGAACATACAGAAAAATTTATCATGCATAATCCTTACTTCAAGTGCTATGTCTCCCTTGATTTGCTTTTATGATAGTAGTCAAGCTTTCTTACTGAATTAATTACTCAAACCTTTATTTAAGACACTGAAATGAAAGAAGTGGTGTAAGGGGAGGTTCATCCTTGAGTTTTAAAGTTTACCCTTGAATTTGGACTTTCTGCTATCCTGAAAGACAGACAAAACAGAGACTGTAGACTGTTATTTACCAGGGCAAACACAATTGCATCTGATTCCTTTTCCAATGAAGTCAGCAGCTACAGATTTAGTGAGACCAATAACTGCTGCCTTAGATGTACTGTAGACACACCTGTTAGGAACCCCTGGAAAAGAGATGGAGATTAATGGGGAAACTGAGTTGTTCTAAAGTAAGAAACAGATTAAGATGCACATGAAGGTAGGTGCCAGCCTTTTCAGAATTGCCTTGAGATGCTCTAAATATCTAGTCAGTTATCTCTTAAAAAGAATATATTTGCATACATACTAGCACTCCCACTTTGTAAATAATTCTGAGTTTTGATTACAAGGAAACTAATGGGATGAGGACATTCTGTGCAGATGAGAAAACTAACTACCCTAGTTCGTCTCTGTTTTTCATGGATGCTGGCAGGTTATCTCTTTTTGCCTCTCCCTTGGTCTCCCTACTAAAGCTTCATTCTACTATAAACCTTGGTGCAGTGTAATGGAAATTAATATTTAAAGCAAGTGATGAAAGCTTCGCTCTTAGTTGCAAATCTATTTTCAGATACATTTTTGCAGTCAGAATTCAGAATTTGCTGGCTGTGGGATTCTGGGTGATGTAGTAAAAAGAAAACAAAAAACAAACTAGAGAGTCATAAACACAGTTATAACAGCAGGCTTGGGCGTGATATATGGCACACATGGTGATTGACATAGTACAAACATAAATATTTAATATAGTTGATTCTATAGGATAGCTTTGGTTCTAAGAAGTTATTCTATCCAGCAACATTTAATTGAACTAGAAGGCCAAGTTCCCATAGAAAAGTCCTAAAATTAATAACAGCTTACTTTTTCTCCTCATACTAGAAACAGCATACATTGTTCTATGTGGTAAATGTCTATGCATTTTTATTTTATTTTTTTTGCTCTAGTCTAGGTCAAGAAGCTGGTACAAACTACACCTCCATAAACTTGACTTCACTGTTCAAACATAACAGCAAAACACATCTTTCCCACACTCAGATGAATATTGGCATTCACCATAGAATAAGATATTAAATGGCCTTCACATTGGTACTGCACTATAATCAAGGCATCACAGGGGCAGAGCCCCAGAATAATCATAGGAAACCGATCCATCTGAAGACAGGCATGTTACATTGTGTAAGTAAAGTAAAAGCAAAAAACACATGAACAATGTCACATTGGAATGACTGACCTTTAATGCTGGATGCCACCGAAGACATGTTGATAATATTGCCAGATTTTTGCTCAAGCATCTTTAAAAAAAATCCAATCATAATCTGTTGTAATGCCACAAGAATCAATTGTGCCTTATTTTAAAAGAGAATGGAACCTTTGCTTCACAAGTAGAAAACTAAATGGTGTTGAATCTAGAGATTATTATTTTTCAGACACTTTCAACTTTTCACACACACGAGGCTCATAGGATGATTTACACATTTGATATCAAAAGGGAAGACTACCCATAAATGTAATGCTTTTCTTGATCTTATCCCATAAACCTCAGTGCCAACAATCATTGTGCAATATTAGTAATACTATACTAACACTGATGGCATGATAACTTCTCCCAAGACAAGACAGCTCTCTAAAATATCTACTTCAGAAAATATCCTGCTGGGGCTAATAAAGTAAATTGCTGTTAATCAGACTAAACAGAAGCATCAGGCATTTAATTTTATGAGAAAACGAACACAGCAAAGAAAGAAACAAAGAAACTGTTTAATACTTTGCAATAATCTTTGTAGAACCCCAATTATTTTCCACAAGTTGGAGAAAATTATATATATATATATATAATCTTGATAAAAAGGTGGGAATAAAGTAATTCTTTCCCCCCTTTCTTTCACAAGCTGTTTTTTCTTGCACAAGATGGGTGCAGTTTTTTGGCTAATGGATAGTGCTACAAATCCAGAAACACTTGGCTTAAATTTTGTCTCTGCTGTGAATAGGATCACCTCAGGTCCTGAGGTTTCTGGGCCAAAACCTGAGTTCCTAGAGACTTCCCCTACTGATGTCTTTGAGTGTTATGCATTAAGTACAAATCACAGTTGCTCATTCAAACACAAATACAACATATTTTCCTTTTTAGAAATTAAGACAGAAATCTTAACATTCCCAGATCAAAGTGAAGTGTTAGGATTATTCCTTCTCACTTACTTAAGAGATAAGGAACATTTATTTTAGCTTCTTGCTTCTAGACACAAGATGGAAGCAGAGCAGAAAGGAGGATGAGCCTGGTATGACAAGGACTGAGAGGGATGGAGGAACCTAACTAAGGTCTTTATCAGACTGGGCAAATACGGTGTCATAACGATGCCTAATTAACACAAAAGGGCATACATATCATGTGATGTCATCCTTTTGCAATCATGCATTGTCCAAAAGCCATCAAAAGATCCGCTGTGGTGCTTTTTGCTGGCATTGCTGCTGTTGGAAACTTAGTGCCATTGTGCTCATGGGAATACAGCATCAATGACAGAACACTTCCAGGTGAGATGACTACAGCCAGGTAGGAGATGTTCTTTTTATGACCCTCCCCAGTTTAGTTTGAACTTTAAAAGTGTGTTTCTGTGCTTGTGTGAATGTTTTATGTTTTAATTTTGCTTTATTTTAAAAATTTGCTGCGCTCGCATCTTCTCATGAGAATTGGTGAGATCTCAAACCTTGAAGTAAACGGAGCTCCGTCCATGCTCCATTTATGCTAGGGCTGCCTCTTTAATGCTGCTCAAGGTAGGTCTGATAAAGGGAGTTCTTTTGCTGGCATAAAAACAGTTCAAAATATGCCAGAAAAAGAACATTTATGGAGGGTGGTTTGATAAAGTCCTAAGTAACTACAGAGACTCTCCTGCATAGTCTTTGCAGGTGGCAGCAACCTATCAATTAATACTTGCAAAATTGTAGCAAGATACTGCTCTCCTTAGCTGAGCTGGAGATTTGCACACAGCCCCTTTCCACTTGCCTGGAGTTGAGCCTCTCAAAACTGGAGAATTTGCACCCTCACCTTCTGCCTGAAGATAACCAACAAAAACTAGATGCTTAGGTCCTGAGGTCTGGCAACCCTATGCTCAAACAAGCCACCCTCCTTCAGCATCATTACTCTCCGCCTGTGTTATGGGGATGATAATACCTTACAGAAGAGATGGACAAAAGGGGGCCCATGGGTTGCATTTGCAAGGCCATTTTTGCACCCTTTGCTACACCCATTTACAAGAGATGCTGATTCTATTACACTGCCAGAAGTCAGTGGGGTTGCCAGTACAACACATCCTGGTCTTGTTTGTTGGAAGGAATAATCATAATTGGGGTGGACAATTTCTATGGGTCATCAGGACCACAAATGTCCCTTAGGTGGGCCTGAAAACCCTGCAGAAATGGCTTGAAATGGCCAGTTCCACCACTTGGAGGCTTATGGAGGTGTGGTTAGCAATTTTAGGTTAAAAAAATTATTGGGGTTGGAAAATGGCTTTTGGGGTTACATGCTACCTGCAGACTTCTCTTTGATCATCTCTGACTTAAAATCATGCATGCAAAGTGCTTGAAATACTTGAAAATTCATACAAATATTAAGTATTCTTTCTGCCCACCTTCATCTCCTTTTTATTCATGAGTTAAAAGAGGTCTCTGAGATATACCTGTAAGTGCTGGAAAGGCTTACTTTAGGCAGGAATGCTGCAATCATCAGGTACATGCTGCGGACATTGATATTCATTGTGAAATCCCAGTCCTTTTCGTCACAATCCAAAATGGTCCCATGATGTACAAATCTGGCACAGAAAAAAAAAATAAAAGGGAAGAAAAATGGATCAAATTCTTTAGGACTGGCAGCTTCTAAACCCATGTGCTCACCCTCAAATCATTACTATACCAGTTGCTTTCATATTTAGATCTACTCAGGTTTCATATCAGAGCTTGAAAAGTTACTTTTTTGGACGACAATTTCCAGAATCCCTCAAACAGTATAACTGTGACTGGGATTACAGTATGCAAGGAGAAGATTTACTGTGACCTCTTTCCTCTGACATGGTGCCCAATAAAAACTGCCCCTCTCCAGCTGCTGCTGGACCCAAGATGGAAGACCCCTTCCCCGAGTTAAGACAAGCTTGGCAGAAGAACTGCAGAGTCGAAGACAATTTTCACTGAGACCACAGCAGTGAGAGTTAAAAATAATCTCTTCTTCTATGCCATGGTCCCACTAATTGTCCATAAGTGGGGAAACTGTAGTCTGTGGGCTGTGTGCATCTTTTCAAGGCTGTTTTTGAGGTCTAGGGCCCTACAGCAGCCCCTCAAATTTGCTGCAACTAAAATTCTATTGACCTGGGGAGAAAAAACTCCATTCCAGTGTTACCCAAAATGCTCCTTGGCAAATTCCAAGAAAATATTGAGTTACTCAATATGTTGTGAAAATTATCAGCAACTCGACTTTAGCAATGCAATATGGGGTAACAAGGGAATCTTGAAACCTTTGTATACCAGTACTTTGTATACGCACACATGTGAAATTAAGTATGGTTTTTATTAAAGAGTTCAAAATAACACCAAACACACATTCACACAAGGCTATAGAAAGGCAGCAGGAAAAAACTTAGATAGAGGGTAGCAAGAGGATTTGTTGGGGGTGATACTGTCATAAAAAACTTCAGAGTGCGTTCACTCTGCTCATCCGAGCAGAGATGCATGCAGCGAAGTAGCATGGGCTTTTGAGCAAAACCATGCACACCTCTGGTGCAAAAGAAAAGACCATATTAATTCTCTTTTATGGCTTTATTAAAGATAAATGAAAATAAAATAGACAGCAGAAGACATTCATCCATGCTTCTGTATGCTCCAAGGTTCCTCAGGAGCTAAGAGAAAAGAGGCCCCAAAATGCAGAGGGCACACACAAATTCTAAAATCCCCTTCTCAGTTAAATACCTTTCCAAAACATTCAATCCTTCTGAGAAGTGATACAAGAAACTGGACTCTTAGTTTCGTTTCTCGCTCTCAAACCCCGAAGGACAAGAAAACATAACAACAAGAGACAGATTTATGAGTTCTAATAGACAAGCTGGCGTCTTCAGTGCCTTGGTGAATAAAATTACCCAAAGGGGGAGACAAACTTCTAATTACAATATCTATTTTCCCTGACAGATACAGCCTGTTCTGTTGTTGGTCAATCCGGCAGAGTGGATAGAGGAATCTGGGTGGCTAACGCAGAGTGATAGGGTTTCCCCTATAACTGGAACGGTGTGCAATGAGCAGATTTTTTTTAGGGGTCATTTATACCTCCAAATACACCTGAAGGGAGTGGACATTTCATGGGTTGGAACAATAGATTCCATGAGCTTCCATGGATTGCACAATTAGTTTCCTGGTCTTGATAATAGGTGTGGAAGATGCTAATGTATTTCAACCTATCCTTAATGTCCGGTGATTGGATTTTAAAAGCTTGAGCAACCTCTGTCTTAAGGTTGGGGATTAAGGAGAGGAAATTTCAAAATCATCATCCAAAGGATTAATTCATCCATTGTCTTCCTTTCCGCTGGGAAATGTGTCCTTTTGACTTTTAGCCTTAGTCTTCCCTAGGGTAAAACATGGCACTCATCTGTCCTCTCTGAAACCATCCTGCTTTCCCCTTGTGGAAGGCCACATTAATGAACCAAATTAATAACATGCCAGTTTATTAATACACCAATTTTATTATATGGAGATACTAAAGAATACATCTTTTCCCCCCCTGAAAGACACAAATCCTTTTCCAGAATTGATATGTTCCTGATTTCAAAGGCTTTATACAATTAAATTGTGAAAATGGAGATTTTGCCAAAACCTTTTCCTGATCATAACCCTGTGACTTTAACTCTAAAGAACAAAAGAGGTTCTTTCGACTAGAGATTAAATAAAACTCTTTTGCAAGATGAAAAGGTCATGAGCAAATGTAAGATATTAAAAAAATAGAAGATAATTTGGATAAAGTTATATCAGCGAGAATGGTACAGGATGTGAACAAAGACTACATGAGGATATTTTATATAACGGAACACAAAGCTAAAAAAAAAAAAAGACAACTGATTTTGGATTAAATAAAAAGGATGGAAGAAGAATGGAAGAAATACCCCTCAAGTAAGGGGTGACAAACTATCTATTTATGATCATAGTTACTGGGATTGCGGGGAAAAGATGAAGTATGCAAAACAAAATAATTTTGAATTTGCAAATAAACTATGTAGATGGCTAGCCTATGAGTTGACAAAAGATAGAGTGAAAAAATTAATTTTAAAGATACAAGATGGGAAAGAGGCAATTATGGATAACAAAAAAGATTAAAGAAATATTTATAAACATTACTTTTCATTGTATAAAAAGCAAGAAATTATAGCTGAGAAGATAGAGGAATGCTAAATAAAACAAAACTTGCCATTGATCACAGATCACAGATGTGCAGAGATCCAAGTTGAATGCTTCTGTTGGTGTGGTGGAGATCTCTGCAGCAGTTAGAAAGATCAGGATTGGGAAAGCACCTGGGCCTTCCAGCTATATATTACAAGTGCTTTGAAGAGGAGCTTTTATTACCTTTACAACAGACTATGAATTCAATCCTGTGGAGTGGGAAGATTTCAGAAACATGGCAAGCAGCAAATATCATCGTAATACCAAAAGTGGTTCAAGATTTGACAATGACTAAGAATTAAAGGCCTGTCTTTTTGTTACATAATGAAGATAAGATCTTCACTATGATTTTAGCTGACAGACTGAAAATGATTTTACAGGACTTTATACATAGTGACCAGTGTAGCTTTATAACCAAAGAGATTGCTATGTGATTAATATGGTATGTGTAAGGGACATTTTGGAATATTTGGAAAGGCACAATGAAAAGCAGATGGCATTGATTTTTTGATAAATTGAATTGTGCTTTATTATTTGGAATTTTAGAGAACATGGGTTTTGGAAATATTTTTTTTTCACATGGATTAAGGTGTTGGTATTCACTGGGGTTTGGTTCCAGGACCCCCTGTGGATACCAAAATCTGTGGATGCTCAAGTCCCATTATATATAATGGTATAGTAAAATAGTGTCTCTTATATATAATGGCAAAATCAAAGTCTGCTTCCTGGAATTTATTTTTAAAAAATATTTCCAAGCCGTGGATGGTGGAATCCATGGATGCCAAATCCATGGATACAGAGGGCCAACTGTATGACACCCAAAAGGCACAAATTTTGGTCAATGGGGAGCTAACAGGATTATGTGATATACAAAAGATACAAGACAGGGGTGTCCACTCACTCTTCTGCTGTTTATTTTGGCTTTTGAGGTTTTAAACAGGACTATAAGACAAGAGAAGAGAATTAAAAGTTTGAACATTAAAAGAGAAACTTTTAAGTTAAGGGCATTCACAGATGATTTGGTGATTGTATTGGAAAATCTTTGGAAAGTATCGATATACTTTTAGAATATTAAGGGAATATGAAGATAAATCTGGTTTCAAAATTAACGAGGAAAGACGATGCTAACAAAAATATGAGAAAAGATGATCAAATTAGATTGATGGAGAAATATGGGTTCAAGATTGAGAAAAAGGTGAAATACCTAGGTATTATGTGACTAATAAAAATGCTATGTTATTTCATATTAATTATGTTAAAACTTGGAATGAAATTAAACAAGATCTTCAAAGATGGGAAAAACCTAAGTTATCATTGTTAGGAATAATTTCAGTGATAAAAATGAATGTGTTGATGAAAATGTTATTTTTATTCCAGACTATACCAATTTTGACCAATGATGTGGCATTTAAGCAATGGCAAAAAGATTTGCCATTGATGTGCCATTTAAGCAATGGCAAAAAGAATGGCAAGGGAAGAAACCGAGACTTAAATATAAAATATCACAAGATGTCAAACAAGGAGGAGGTTGGGGTTTACTGGATCTGAAATTGTTCCCCACCCCCCTGCATGCTGTTTAGTCTGGTTGAAGCAGTGGATTGTGTTGAAAAATAGGAGATCATTGTAGTTGGAGGAACATGACTTGAGATTTGGGTGGCATGGTTTCTTATGGTATAACAATGTGAAAGCTAATGCTGATTTTAATAACCACTATGTGAGACATGCTGTGTTAAGAAGTTGGAATATATTTAAACTAAGATTGGGCTCAAAAATGCCTTTGTCAGTTTCACCACAAAAGCTTTTTATAGAAAAGAAATGACAGCAAAAGAAAGGTGAGTAACCTATCAAGATCTTTTTACTGTTTGATAAAGATCAATACAGGATCAACAAGAATGAGGAATTGGCGTCTGAAGGTTTTAGTGTTCAATAGTATTCTTATAGACAGATATATGAAGAGTTTAAAATGGATAAAAAATGATAAGGTTTTGAATAGTCTAAATCTGATTTTGAATTGCAATAATGTACAGATGAAGAACATCTGACTGATAAGATATATAATTGAAAACTGAGTTGGATGAAGATCAAGTTAAAGATTGTATGATAAAATGGGCTCAAAATGTTGGCTGTAATATGCAGTTGGAACAATGGGAGAAAATATGGTCAAAGGGATTGAAATTTACATTGTGTTATGACCTTAAGAAGAACTTTTATAAGATGATGTATCATTGGTATTTGACTCCAGAGAGATTGTCTAAAATGTATGAAGGAATTGCTAATGTATGTTGGAAAAGTGAGCAGCAAGTTGGTGGTGGTGGAAATGTGGTGGACTTGTGAAAAGGTAAAAAAGTTTTGGAATCAGATACATGGTTTGATTCTGAAGATAAAACTTCAGTTATGTCAGAACTGTTTCTACTGGGACTAATGGAAGATCAGATTGAGAAGAAATATGATAGATTGCTTCAATACAGTATATATTTACAGTAGCTAGGCTGTATATGCACAGAAATGGAAAGATCAGGTCATTCCAACACAAGAAGATTGGCTAATGAAAATTGTATGATCTTGCTGAAGTAGATAAGTTAACTATTTTAATAAGAGAAAAGTCATTGAGTAATTTTATGAAAGATTGGGATTTTTAAATTGTCTTTTTGCAGGCGCAGGAGGGTAAAGTGTAAACTGTAGGTGTTGAAAATTAGTAGGATTAAACAAGTAGTAGAAGCATGAGATACTTTGTATTAGAGGAAGTAAGAAGTTATAGCATATATAACCATTGGTAAGAAAACTGGAAGTCAATGTTTCACTTTTTCTTTCTGTGTGTATTACAGTTGTCCCTTCATATTCGCTGGGGTTAGGTTCCAGGACCCCCCGTGAATACCCAAATGCGTGAATGCTCAAGTCCCATTATATGCAATGATATAGCAAAATGGTATCCCTTATGTTTGCTTCTTGGATTTTTTTTTAAAGAATATTTTTAAGCCGTGAATATTCAAATCTGTTGATACAGAGGGACAACTGTATTTTGTTGCTATTTGTCATGGTTGTGTCTTTTATATCTTTTCCTTTGTCTTTTGTAGTTTTACTGTATTGGAAATTCTTTATATATATATTTTTAATTGCTGCAACTTTTTTGAATTCTTTTTCCTCCCAAACGTACCTTAATGCTCCTGCAGGCTAAGAGTGTGTGCAGTCCTCCAAAGTGTCACGGGAAGGCATACAACCCTAACCACTCAGAGTTACCCATCTCTGATATAGAATAAGGGTGAGGAACTTGTGGCCCTTCAGATGTTGTGGGACAGTCTCTAACTACTGGCTGTGGGAGAATGGTAGTCCAAGAGTACCTGGAAGGCTACAATTCCCCATCCCTGCTTAGAAAGAGTTGAGCCCCTAATCATGTAAAATGTGACCATATATGTAATGCCACATTGAAGTGAGGTTCTCAGATAGGACTGGCTCAAGACAGTATGCTGCCCCCATTAAACAATGGAATGGTTTCAGATTCTAGGAATAGGAGTAAAAAAAAAAAAACTTTTCCAAGTTCTACTCCTAACTTGTTCAAATCAAGGCACATAATATCCGAAGTCAACCATGTTATTTTGGTGCATGAAGCAGAGATCCCACAAACAAAAATTCAACAATGACAAATAATTGACCGCTTTCTGTACTATTGTGGCATTTAAAATTGTTTCATTCTGCTTAATGGTAGGGCCAGATCTATTCTCAGAGTAAGAACATAAAGAAAAAGAGTCCCAGCAGAATCTAGTTGTCTCTGAAAATAATTGCAGCTGCATTTTAACTTATGAAGCTACACATTAAAGATTATTAATTATTTCTGCATACATAAAAACAAAGCCAGGCTGACTTGAAAAGGCACATTGAGAGGGGGAAATAATGTAAACTACATAGCAATATTTTACCCTGCAATATTACACAGAACATCAATTCTCTTCACTTCCTTGGCCAGATTTTCAATTTGTCCTTTGTTGGTGACATCCAGCATTTGAACCTGAATGCCTGTTAAGAAAATTAACACAACATATATCACTATAGTCATCATTATGTTCTCACAACAATAAAGAACATCAGCTTGTCAATCACAAATGAAGTATATGTATAGCTGGAACACAGTTTATACCAGCCTTTCTCAACCTTTTTACCCTTGTGGAACTCTTGAAACCATTTTTCAGGTTTCAAGGAAACTCTGCCTAAAATTTATTATATCTACAGTTAAAAAAAAAAAAGTTGCTTTTTTCAATCTCAGTATATTGTGGAACCCCTAGCAACCTCTTGTGGAACCCTGAGAACCCTGGCTGAGAAACCCTGTTTATACAGCGGGCCTTGGTATCTGCTGGGGTTTGGTTCGAGGACCTTCTGTGGATACCAAAATCCCTAGATGCTCCCATTATATACAAAGGCATATTAAAATAGTGTCCCCTTATATAAAATGGCAAAATCAAGGTTTGTTTTTTTAGATTTATTTATTTATTTATTTTTGGAATATTTTCAAGCTGTGGATGGTGGAATCTGGGGATATGGAGGGCAAGCTGTACAACTTTCATAGTCATTTTAACAAGTTTTCTCTATGTGAAAAGGTATGTGTTTGCCATGCACAGCCACACCCACACAGCAGGACTAGCCCTTCCATTAGTACCTGTGGGTGATCAGAGTCCATCCTGTGGGCTTCTAGAGACCACCCAAAGCTGTTTTGTGACTCCCAAATCCACCTAGAGCCTTGCCCATGTTCTCCCTCTACTGAACAAAAGAATTTCAAGAAACAATCATGTCCCCACTCCTGGAGGCCATAATGAGTGGTGTTTTTGACATGGAGTTGGGCAAAGGGGCTCTGAACCCTACTCCACAAACAGACAAGTGGAATTGCAACAGGTTTTATTTGTTTTTTTTAAAAAAACCATTGTGTGTGTGTGTGTTTCCAGACTTTTCTGGACCTCGTACAGCCTAAGATGAGTTCTGGAATGAAAACTTGGTCCAAAGATGCACCAGAATGCTCAGCCTTGCATCAGACAAAGGAGATTGAAGACAATGTGTAACTGACCATTCATAGTGACACTGCTACATTTATAAACTCTATAAATTCTGCTTTGTTGAGTAATGCCAAGATGGTATAAAAATGTTACATTGAAGCCACAGACATAAGCATCATACATTGCTTATGGAGCGTGTTGTGGCCTCTCAGCTCCAGGGGTTTCTGGATGAAATGGATTATCTAGATCCATTTCAATCTGGCTTCAGGCCTGGCTATGGGATGGAGACAGCTTTGGTTGCTTTGGTGGATGACCTATGCAGGGAACTGGACAGGGGGAGTGTGTCCCTGTTGGTTCTGCTGGACCTCTCAGTGGCTTTTGAAAACCATCAACTATGGTATCCTTCTGAGCCGCCTTTCTGGGACTTGGGGGCACTGTTATGCAGTGGTTCTAGTCCTTCTTGGAGGGGCAAACTCAGAACTGGGGGACGGAAACTGGTGCTCTGGCCATTGGCCTGTGGGGCTCCCCAGGGTTCTGTTTTGTCCCCCATGCTATTTAATATCTACATAAAACCACTGGGAGAGGTCATCTGGAGTTTTGGGGTATGGTATTACCAATATGCTGATGACACCAAACTCCATCTCTCCTTTCCAACTAATTCCAAGGAAGCTGTCTCAGTCCTTAGCCAAAGCCTCTCATCAGTAATGGACTGGATGAGGGCAAACAAATTGAAACTTAATTTAGACAAGACAAAGGTACTCCTGGTCAGTCAAAAGGCAGATCAGACAATAGGAATTCTGCTTGTGCTCGATGGGGTTACACTCCCCCTGAAATCTCAGGCTTGCAACTTGGGTGTTCTTCTGGGCTCAGCTCTGAGCCTGGATGCCCAGGTTTCAACAGTGTCCAGGAGTGCATTTGCATAGATAAAACTAGTGTGCCAACTGCACCTGTTCCTTGAGATGTCATATCTAGCTATCGTGACATATGCCTTGATTACATCTCATTTGGACTACTGTAACACACTGTATGTGGGGCTGTCTTTGGAAACTGTTCAGAAACATCAGTGGGTCCAGAATGCTGCAGCCAGAATGCTGACTTAGGGAACATATAACTCCCTTGTTAAAACAGCTTCACGAGCTACTGTTTTGTTTCTGGACACAATTCAAAGTACTGGTCATGACCTATAAAGCCCTATATGGTTTGGGTCAAGACTGTCTAAAAGACTATCTCCCCATATGAACCTGTGGGGGTCCTAAGATCTCTCAGTCCCACCATCATCACAGGCTCACTTGGTGAGGACATGAGAGAGAGCCTTCTCAGTTGCTGCTCTCAGTCTCTGGAACTCCCTCCTGTGGGAGGCTAGGCTGGCCCCCTCTCTGCTTTCACTAGCAGGCAAAAATGTTTTTATGCAAGCAGGCCATTGATATATAACTGCAGCCATGAAGCTTTTATCGGGGTGTTTTTTATGTTGTTTTTATTTGTTTCTCTCTCTCTTTTTTTACTTTGTATGCTTTTAATTAATTTTAATTGGTTTTAATTTTGATAGTTTTAATTTTAATTGTTTAATGAGCTGCCTTGGGTCCCGCTTTGGGAGAAAGGTGGCAAATAAATAAATAAATAAAGACACAGACATAAGCATCATGCAAATACCATGTCCTCCATCACATATATGCATGATGGATAAGTTCCTTGTGTTAAAAATGTGTCGTTGCATTTCTAAGAGAACAAAAACAGGTCCACACTTCCTAAAGCTTAATCAAGCTGCTATTGTTGAAGAATACTGATGACAGAATATCCAATTAGAGCATCTTTTGCTTCAAATGTTAGATCCATCTGACAGGCATCTGATGTGGGCCTTGTTTCAAGTTATGGAAAGGAAGGAAACACAAGAGAAGTTTCTTGGAATTTTTAAAAAATTTAATTAGGTATTTATACCCCGCTCTTCAGCCACAAAGGCTATCAGAGTGGCTTGTATTCTGGCAGGCCTTTCCAGAATAGATTATCCTGGCCTCGGGAACCCCCCCTCCTTCAGGAGAGTCCCCACAGCCTCCTTTGTTAATGGAACTGAATATCGCTGGGGACCTACTGTTATTGCCAAATGTAGGTATGTGTTTTTATCAAATGTTTTAATTGTTGTTTTAATTTGTAATTGATTTAATAATTTTTTAAGGGGGGGAAGGGAGTATATTGTTTTACTGTATGGTTTTTTAATATTGTGAACCGCCCTGATTGGATTACCAAAGGGCAGTATATAAATAATAATGATAATAATAATAATAATAATAACAAATTGGTTAAGCAATAGCAATTTACACATCTACACTGCATTAAGCAGTTTCCAATATGTATTAGCTAATTGCCCCCACAAGCTGGGTACTCATTTTACCGACCTACAAAAGGATGGAAGGCTGAGTGAACTCTGGAGCCCTCTGGAATCGAACTTGCAACATGGTGACTTGCAGTACTGGCATTTAACCACTGCGCCACCAGGGCTCCCTGGAATACAAGTTACAATGTTTAAACATGAGTTTGGAATACTTAATTTTTAGATTACAACTCCCCAAATCCCATGCTTGCTGGGGATTCCCAGATTTGTAGTCCAAAAGGTAACTTTTCCAAGCTCTAAAGAAATATTAGAGATGAATTTTACAGAGAGGCAATGCTTGGCCAGCTGAAAGCAAATGCCACTGAGTTCAAGGATGCTTACTCTCAAGAGAACAAATATAGGAATGCAAACTTAATTTGGTGTTGAACCTTTAAATTGTGTGTGTATGTGTGTGTGTGTGAATAAATTGTGATGTTCCAAAAAAAGGTTGGCACCTTTAGGCAGCTGCCAAGGCCAGCCCCAGCATCACAGGAAGGTCCACTGTTGATCCCACACTCACTGCTGATACTTGATCCTCCTTATGTTAGCTTGCTTTCCTAAAAACACAAGCAGGGACAATGCCAAAAGCAAAACTGGCAGCCGCCACTGCTACCTGCTCACTCACTTGCCCTCTTTATGGTTCTCCTGGACTCAGTCTCCACTGCCTACCAGAGAGACTATCGTGAATGAAAGGGTGATGGCAGTTCTTCCCTCTGCATGTCCACTTGCTCCCTGTCTAATATCCAGAGGGAAAAGAAAGGTGAAGGAGAAATGGCAGAGGTTCCTGGCTGCTACACCATCACTTACATAGTTAGCCTGGTGAATTGCAACAGCTACCTTCCCTTCCTATGGGTAGTGGACTGGGCAAGCAAGTGGAAGCATGGGGAAGGGCCCCATAAGCAGAAAATCTCCCCTACTCCAGAGCCCTGGCTCCAAAATAATGCAAAGCATACCTGGATGGCCTTCTAGCTCATGAAGTTTGGATTCATTAATGTCTGTAGCAATGACCTCGGCCCCTTCCTTTGCAAAAGCCTTTGAAATAAAAATGATCATCAGTGATTAATAACTAGACATATTAAATCATGGACTGACAATGATTTCTCACTGCAGGTTGACTAACCTGACTTTTTCTTTTTCGTTTTGGTAAATGGAGTTACTATGTAAACATCATGCCTGAAATATTAATAGGGACTGAATTTTTAAAGAACACTCCTAGAATGAGACAAAACCTTGTCACATTTACAGTTCTCAGAGGGCGGGGGGGGGGGGAGTCTGCTAATTCAAAACTCTACTTGTGAAATGTGTTCCTAAATGCGACATTGACATCTTTGCAGCCGGCTGAGCATTCCTATGCTGAAGGTTTTTGTTTCAAAATATGCCTTTGGAAGAGCTCCATGGGGTTTTTGTTATACCTTTAGAAATCTCTTCCATGAATCTGTGTCTATTGCTTGCTTTCCCAAAAACACAAGCAGGGACAATGCCAAAAGCAAAACTGGCAGCTGCCACTGCTACCTGCTCACTCATCTTCCCTTTTGGGAATTTTTGGTTCCACACAAGAAGAAGCCACAGGGAATTCTCTTGAGAAAACTGTATTTCAGTCTTCTCCAATCTGACACACTCCAGATGTATTTGATAAGGGTCAAGTTGGGTGGGGAAGATGTAAGGCATTGTCCAACACATCTGTAGAACATCAGATTATAGAATACTGACAAAATTGGATAATCATCCTCAATATAAGTGCATGGCTGTCCAAATCTGAATGAGTAATTCATTTTTAACATCTATTAATTATAGTCAATCAGTGCTTCCCAACCTTGGATCACCACATGTTGGACTAGAGTTCTCATCATTCCTAGCCAGCATGGCTTATGATCAGGGGTGATGGGAATTCTAGGACAAGCCATGGCTAAAAGACATAGTGAACAGGGGCACTTAATACTAGAATACTTTGTTGCAGGCCCCACTGGCACAAACGTAATTCCCAATGGTACAGAATTGTTCAAAAAACAGCTAATGGAAACATGCATGACATAAAATGAATTTCAGCAGCTTGGCATTCAAAAAAAGACTAATTTCTTGCTAATTTCAAGTAGAATTCACTTCAACACTGCTTTATAGATAGCATTGTAGAGGAAGAAAGAGAATACCAATTGAGATATGCAGTTGAGATAATAACGTTTTTCTGTTCTGATTAAAATTGAAGATTTTTAAAATGTTCCACTTCTTTTATTCTATGTATTTCAAAGCTGATTCTTAATGCTTGTTTTTAGGTGACTGTAAAACAACTCCACATGCTGCTTTGTGTCCCATTTGAGGAGACAGGCAGGATATAAATCAAATAATTAAATAAATGAATAAAATACTGTCCAACTCTTATGTGGAACCAAAGATGTTTTCACCAATGCATTTGTTATGAACAGGGAATGCTTAACAAATATGTTAGTTTACATCTCGTTGTGTCAGGCTTAGCATTGGTTTAAAATCTTCAACTGCTATTGTTCTGATATTTTAAGTCTTTCCTTTGGTGATATTTTGTGATTTCCTGCCCTCCTACATTTCACAAAGCATTTAGTCTTTCACTCCAACACATTCAGAGCAGAAGTATCTTTATAAACTGCTGCTTATGGAAGCATAGTCCAGTGGTGTCATTCCAAATAATGAACTAGGGTGGAAGCCCCCATCTGTCCAAGGCTTGGGACGTTCGTTCGCTATGGAGTGGTGCTGCCTTGCTCCCTTGAGCTATTGTTCCCTAAGCTCTTCTGTGCTTGGCCCCCCAAGAAGAGACCTTCTCTGTCCCCTACAGAGTGCCAAGAACAGCCTGGCCACCAAACTACAGTTGGGCAGGCATGAAGGGAGGAGGGGAGATGCTGCAAATGAAGCTGGGAGAGAGGCAGCCAATGACAACTTGGCTCATTTCTACTTGGGGAAGTATTCAATTACTCACTGCACCTGACACTCCTCCTCCACTTCTCAACTTCCTGGCCAATAGCCCGAGGCAACAGTACACCCATATCAGCATGTCTGCCCAGGGCCCAAGTCTTAAGAGGCAACTGTTCAACAACTGGTTTAGATAAACCACTGTGAACCAGCTGAATGACAACACTGAACTATACAAGCCCCAGTGAAGAGGGAAGCCAGTGAAGATTTCTAGACTTACAAGAGCCACAGCTCGTCCAATCCCTTGTGCGGCAGCAGACACCACTATTACTTTTCCATCGAGCCGTCCCATTGTGCACCTTGTGTATGGTTTGAGGCCCAAGGCAGCTTCCAGAGCAGTCAATTAAGACAACTACAATAAAATATAAAACAGCTAAAATCATAAATAAAAACATTTTAAAATCATGAACAAAGCTTAAAAAGATAAATAAAGCATCCAATAAAAAGCCCCTCTGCTTTTACATTATAAGTTAAAAGCCTGCTTAAACAGAAATGTATTTTCCTGCTGGCGAAAGGAAAGCAGGGAGTTTGCCAGCCTAGCCTCCCTTGGAAGGGTATTCCAGGGGGTGGTAGCAGCCACTGAGAAGGCTCTCTCTCTCGTGTCCTCACCAAGCCAGCCTGTGATGGTGGTGGGATCATCATCATTTGGTCCTTTATCACAAAGGACACAGAAATCCTGATCAGGATGTTCCATGGGGAAAGGTTGAGCTTCCCCATCTCCCTGTCCCCTTATCTGGATTGCAGTTCCTCCACTATGTGGCTGGATGGTGCTGAAAAGTGGGCAAGGCTCATGGTTTTCTACACATATAAAGTGTATGGACAGTTTCTGTATGCAGATCTTCTGAGTAAAGGTCCAATGCAACAGTGAAGATGTGGGGTGAGGTAAGATGAGGGAACTGCCTCCCAAATAAGAATTTTGCCTTCCCATTAATTTTTCCTTTACTCCCTGAATTTCTAGCATTGCAGTAATTTAAAACTTGAGTTGAACATCTAGAAATATAGTATATGTCTGTTTTGAAATCCTGTATATTTTGATCACAAGTATTAGTCAGTTTGTTTTATTTTTATATTTTCTTGCTGTTTCATACTATATTATTGCTGTTGGATTGTTGTTGTTTTTGTAGTTATCTGGATAATTTGTTTTGCAATTATATTTTATAGTCATATTTATTATCACTTCCTACCCTCTGTGTATGCTTATGTATACACTTATTTTAGACTGCATGCCTTTGGTAGGACCCAATGTTTTGTTTGATGTTTTAATGTAAAGCACCATGCACATAGATGGTGCTATATAAACAAACAACAACAATAAAATATACAGTTCAAGCATTAAAAAGCAGGGGTAGGAATGGGCGGTCAGGCAACATGCCAAAGGATTGCAAACTCAGCAGATATGAGCTCCAGGTGTGAATGATTTTCAATATCTCACTTTCTGCAATGTTAGAAATTTGTGGACTGAAGGAAAACTATGGGAGGATGGAGAATTATTTTTTTGGTGGGCACAATGACCTTATTTGCCCCTCACGAAAGCTAAGTCCTGGTCAAACTGCCACGGAGAAGTCTAGACAGAGCAGCTAAGGCTGGCTCTGCCATTAGGTGGAGTGAAGGAACTGCCTCAGGGAGCCAATTTTGGGTGTCATGAAACGGTTAGTGGATTGGTGCACACTAATGCCAATTCCAAGCAGCTTCTATTTGTCTTCACTGTTTTCTGGCAAAATTGCAGGCATGTGAAACTATCCGCTTTTGCTGTCCCAACAGGCATGCCTGCAAATTAAGACTGTGGGAGCAAGTGAAAATTACTCGCATTTTATTGTTGCTAGTTGCCGCCGCCACCAAGCAGTATTTTTTTTCAAAAGGGTATCTAAGGTGCGAAAGTGTGATATTCCACCTAAATAAATTTTAAAAAGAAAAGAAAAAGCTCCATTGCCTGAGCTAAAGTGAAAATCTAAGATGGTGGTTTCAGGCGCTTGCCTTATTAGCAAGCTCCACCCCTGCCCACCTCTGACCAATCAGCTTCCACTTCTGCTCTTATCGGAAATGCAAATGAATGTGAATCCAATTGTCCAAACGAATGACAATGCACATTCTCTACAGAGCTTTTTAAAGACTTCAGGGAAAGCCACAAAAGCTTTCCTGGCAGTTTACGGTGGATTTGGCCCCCCTCCTTTCGAATACTGCGATCTTATGCGGAATGCCATTAGGGCAGGTAGGATTCCCAGTGAATTCCATGAGAATTATTTTGACTGTTTAGACAACCCCTAAGTATTATATTTTGAGAAGTAGGGCTTGTAGATTTGTTATTCATTTAGCCACAGGCAACACATCACTTGGCTTTGGGAACAATGCATCTTGACTTGGGTAAATGGAGGTGCCATGAGCTGTGTAGTGGATTCCCTGACCCTTCAACTCCAACCCTTGTGTTCTGACCACTCACCTTGCCATTCTACCCTCAAGATCCCTCCCTGGACTTCAAGGTGGCCTGGAGTAGTGGGTGTGTTGATCAGTGGGTGCAGAGTGGTAAAGCATGACAAGTTCTACTTGTTAATTATTAAAATAAAACATCCTGACAAGGTCCAGTAAATAAAAACAGTAAAGATTCATGACATAATAAATAAAACAAACTTTTAGCGTTATGCCAATTACACACACACACACACATACACACCTACCTACCTCTTTCAAACCAAGTAACTTGTCTCTCCCCCCACATTCTCAGATCTCCAAAATCCAACTCACATCTTATCTACTCCTCTCTTCCTAACTGGCCTAATAAGATCTTGTGTGGAATCACAGTATTCAGAGGGGGGACACACACCAAAACACCTTCCAAAAACTGCACAGGAAAAGCCTTCATGGTTTTCCCCGAGGTTTTAAAAAACTGCAGGGGAAATGCGCACACTCTCTCTCATTAGGACAACTGATTGCATCGCTGCGCATTCCTGAAGCAGATTGCTGATTGGTTGGATCTATTGCTAACAAGGCAGTGCCAGGAACCACTATGTTGGATTTTCACTGTAGCGATTGCCTGCTTAGGCGATGAAACAGACTTTCTTTCCTTTTTTTTCTGTGGAATAATGCACTACCGCACCTTGGATATGCTTTAAAACAAACAAACACGGTTTGATGGCAGCAACTGGTGGGAATAAAAATGTGAGTAATTCACTTGATTCACAGTCATGCCTGTTAACACGGATAGCTTCACATGCCTGCAATCTTGCAAAAAAATGTTTTATTAAGACAAATGAAAGCTGCTGTGAATTGGCATTAGTGCGCATCAATGCACATTTTATAGCTGTCTGACTGTCCTAACTCACCCTGCCTCTATCTACCTCTTTAACAGATAAGCCTCTGCTTTACACCCTTTCCACTCCATAGCTCTCCTTCACAGCATTCCCTGGTTCTGACCATGCTTGCCCAACTTCTCACTGCACAGCTGTTCCACTTCAGAGAGTGAGATGTCTTGGGCTGGCCCCTGATCATGATCCCAAACCCCTCCTCCATACTTTGGCTGTACACTACTTGCTTTAGAAATGTCTGCATGGATTGTTATTTCTCTCCCCTCCCCCTTGAAATAGTAACTTTTTCCTCAAGAAACCTGTCATACACTCTACGCATTTGATGAAATAGACTGAATCTACCGTTTATGCTACAAACTTCTTTCAGTCAGTCTTAAAAGTGCTACAAGAACACACAAGATTCCTGTTCAAACATACCCCCTGCCCCTCGCAAGGCAAGACGCAAGAATGTACCAGCAATTTAAAGATTTTCTTCTTTGGAATGCTATATAACTAATGATAAACAATGAGCACAGAAACAAGTGGTGAGAAATTTGTCTCGACTCCTTATCTCGCTCTCTCTCTCATGACAAAAACGTAAGACACAGAGTGCCACATGCTCAAGGCACAAAAACCTGCAGATGAATCCTTACGCTTATAAACCCACTCTTTCACCTAAGACAAATTATTACTTAAAACCAAGAGCAAAACCACAACTATGACCACCACCACAAAAACGAAAAATCTCACCACAGGAATTCAGCGATGACTGGTTTTGAAGACCTTTGTCCAGGAGGCTTTTTTTCCCCTTTCCTCTCACAGCATGCTGGGTATGAGTGAGCTGGCAAGTGTCTTTTGATTTAGGAACCCATGATAGCTGTGCAAGTTTAAATATTGCCATCTAGTGGGCATCTAGATTAGAACTTTGCAATAAAGACCAATGTAGTCGGAATGTTTCCTTTAGGAAGCAAATTAGGTTTGCCTGGTGAAATAGGGGACAAGGCTCATGTGCCTTTAATAGTTGTATAGAAGAGGGAATTTTTATTTAGAAGACGACCTTCCCTCTTGATCCTTGCCCTTCATGGCTGGCCATGGGGGGGGGCTTTATGGTGTTCCTTAAGGACTTCATCAATGCATCCCTCAGGGAACAGTGTGTTCCATCCTGTTTAAAAGAAGCAGTGGTTAGGCCGCTCCTGAAAAAACCTTCCCTGGACCCCCTGGACATGAACAACTATAGGCCAGTTTCTATGTTACCATTCTTGAGCAAAGTGGTTGAGAGGGCAGTTGCTCTTCAACTCCCAAGTAGTCTTGGATTTATCTAGACCCATTTCAAACTGGCTTCAGGATGGGATTTGGAGTTGAGACTGCCATGGTTGCCTTGACCGATGATCTGCGTCTAAGCATCGACCGGGGTAATGTGTCCCTGTTGGTGCTTCTAGACCTATCAGTGGCCTTCAATACGATAGATCATAGCATCCTCCTGGATGGCCTAAGTGGGTTAGGAATCAGAGGCACTGCCCTCCAGCGGTTCCGGTCCTTCCTCGCGGGCAAGTCCCAGAGGGTGCTGCTTGGGGACAGCTGCTCCAGCAGAAAGGAGCTTAGTTGTGGCGTTCCGCAGGGTGCCATCCTGCCCCCGATGCTGTTTAACATCTATATGAAGCCGCTGGGTGAGATTTTTCGGAGTTATGGGGCCGGCTGTTAGTACGCTGATGACACCCAGATCTATTTCTCCTTGTCCTGATCATCGGCCTCGAATTCCAATGGTCTCTCTTCTTAATGACTGTCTTAAAGCAGTAATGGGCTGGATGAGGAAAAACAGTTTTGAGATTAAATCCGGACAAAACAGAGGTGCTCACGGTAGCAGCCCTGAAACCAGGAGTTGGATTGCAACCTCCAGTCCTGGATGGGGTCACACTCTCCGTTAAGGACTGTGTTCGCAGTCTGGGGGTGCTCCTTGATTCATCGCTTCAGATGACGAGTCAGGTGAATGCGACGGTCAGGAGTGCTTGTTATCAGCTTCGGCTGACAGGCCAGCTGCGCCCTTTCCTGGAAGTAAGAGACCTTGAGACTGTGGTGCACACACTGGCAACCTCTCGTCTAGATTTCTGCAATGTGCTCTACATGGGGCTACCCTCGTGCTTGGTCCGGAAACTTCAGTTGGTACAAAATATGGCAGCCAATGGTCTCGGGAACTTCTCGGAGAGACCATATAACTCCAGTATTGAAATCTCTCCACTGGCTGCCTAACAGTTTCCGGGCCCAGTATAAGGTGTTGGTTATTACCTTTAAAACCCTAAATGGCTTGGGTCCAACTTATCTTCGGAACTGCCTCCTCCCATACAATCCTCCCCACGCACTCCAGTCCTCTGGGAGGAACTTGCTTCAGCCACAAAAATCTAGGCTGTCTGCAACCTCCCAGAGGGCCTTTTCGGTAATCGCCCCCAGTTTATGGAATGGCCTGCCGAATGAGATCCGTCAGATGACGAGCTTAAGTAGCTTTAAAAAAGCACTAAAGACGGATCTCTTTTGGCAGGCCTTTCCTGATTAGATCCCGGTCTCCGGAGCTGCGTCTCCTGGCTTTTTTTAATCTTGTGTATATTTGTTTTTAATGTGATTTTAGTTAGATGGTTTTAATTTTATATTGTTTAATGTCTTTTTATGGGGGAGGGTGGGGGTGAGTGGTGCTTTTAGTTGTTATTACAATGTTTAAATTGTTGGAAGCCACCCCGATTGTTTTTAGCAGAGGGACGGGGTATAAATAAATTATTATTATTGTTGTTGTTGTGCAAGCAGCACCTGCTGAAATTCCCCCTTGTACACAACCATTAAAGCTACAGAAGCCCTGTTCTGTATTTCAACTAGCAACCCTGCATCTAATACTTATTTATTTGGAATTTTATTTAGATTTTTTTTAAAAGAAAGCATTCACTTATATACTAGCGTTAACCTATGTTCCACCGAATGAAAAGCAAACAGAACATTCTGCAAATTTGTATAAATTTATAGTTTTCCATAGCCCTTCATATGTACCAAGTGAAAATCCTGCTCTTGGTTCCTGATTGTATTTATCACCTGTTTCTATTTCTATACCACCTTTACAGCCTTGAGGTTTAGAACTGAAAAAAAAATTCCATAGCGCATGCTTAAAAAGTTAGAAAAGACTAAGACCATGCGATAGATGGGTTGGTTCAATCAATGAAGCCATTGCCTTGAGTTTTCAAGACCTGAACAAGACAGTTGACCAGCAGGGCACTTGGAGAGCTTTCTGTTATACGGTTGCCAGATGTCAAAGCCAACATGACAGCGAACAAGAACAAATCAGAAGGGATATGCCTTTGTAAACCAGCTGCAAAGGAACTTGAACTTAGAGTAAGGGTGAGGATTTTTTAAACTCAAAAGGCCAACTCAATTTCAGAGATTATCTCAGAGGCCAAATTTTATTGTTGGGTAGACCACAAGCAAAGGAGTGGGACCAAAAATATTTATATTTAATATATTTAAGTTTAAAGCTCTTGCTGCTGGTAACTAAACCTTAGGAGAGGTATGTCAACTTTTAGAATTGGTAAAAAATTAATTAATCTCACTTGGGGATCCACTGGAGAAGATGAAAATAATAACAAAAATTTTAAGAGACTATGAGAAGTTAACAGGTTTGAAAGTAAGTACAGAAAAAACAGTAATTATAACAAAAAACTTGACACGGGAGGAAGAAAATGAACTGATTCATCTATCTAAATATAAAATAGTGAAAAAAGCACGCTATTTGGGAATTAATATTACAAACAAAAATACACAGTTATTTCAAAATAATTATAAAAAACTTTGGATTGAAATTAAAAATGATTTTAAAAATTGGCGAAATCTAAAACTGTCCCTATTAGGCAGGATTGCGGCAATCAAAATGAGCATTCTACCTAAAATGATATTTCTTTTCCAAATGATCTCTATTATTCACAATGGAAAGATTTTTATTGAATGGCATAGAGATATTTCGAAGTTTATATGGCTTGAGAAAAAACCCAGGATCAAGATGAAAACATTACAAGATATAAAGATAAGAGGAGGGTTAAGCGTACCCAATCTAAGACTTTACTATGAAGCCTGTGCTTTAATGTGGATAAAAGAGTGGGCGACCTTAAAAAATAAAAGATTATTGAAATTAGAAGGATTTAATAATAGATATGGTTGGCATGCCTATTTATTCTACGACAAAGATACAATAAATAAAGAATTTAACAACCACCAAATTAGAAAAAGCCTTTTGAAAGTATGGAAAAAATATAGGAAAAGACTATGTCCGAAAATACCTTTATGGTTCTCCCCTCACGAAGCACTTTTTAGCAAGGAAAAAATATATGCTCAAAAATGGATAACATATAAAGATATTTTAGAAATAAAAGGGGAGCAACTGACAGTTAAAAGTCAAGAGAAAATGGAGAAAGAAGGACTCCGATGTCATTGGTACCTCTATAAACAAATTACAGAAAGATACAGAATGGATAAGAAATTAGAAGGTATTGGCATAAGCAAAGCAACATGGGAAAAAATAACTCAATCTGGAAATCAAAAACTGATTACAAGATTCTATCAACAATTGTTACAGTGGGACACGGAAGAAGATGTTATTAAAGACAGCATGATTAAATGGGCCCAAAACGTAGGACACCCAATAGTTAGCAAATTGGGAAAAAATATGGACCTTTAGAATAAACTTATCTCTTAGTCAAAATGTACGAGAAAATTGGTATAAAATGTATTTCAGATGGTATCTATCACCTGACAAGTTATCCAAAATGTATAAGGGGGTGAAAAATGAATGTTGGAAATGTAAGCGATCTATAGGTACCTTTTTCCATCTATGGTGAACTTGTGACCATGCCACAAAATACTGGAAGCAAATACAAACAATAATGAATAGAATTTTAGAAAGCAACATTCCTTTAACCCCAGAAGTCTACTTGCTAGGAATGTATGAAGAAAAATTTGATCGAGGGAAAGAGAAGTTAATATTTTATATGGTGACAGCTGCCAGAATAATCTATGCATCAATGTGGAAAAGTCAAGATATACCGTCAATCGATCAATGGCTAATTAAAGTTTATGACATGGTTGGAATGGATAAACTAACTGTCTTATTAAAAGGTAAGTTTGTAGAAGACTATCGGATAGCTTGGGAGAGCCTATCAGACTTTCTGGAAAAAAGATGGGGGAACTTCGCAACAATCCCCTATTGAATAACTCTAATAATGTAAAGAAAGCAAGAGTATAAAACCTATGTATAAGTAACATTATCAAATTCAAATCTATTATTATTAAATTTAAATCTCAGTCCTTTATATTCTGTTGAAGAATTTAAATTGCATATACAAGGAAAATTGAGAAGCAATATGATGCAATCCAGATAAATATGAGAGTGAGAAAAACAGTCAAATAGAGAAATGACAAGTAAAAGATATGTTTGTGTTGGAACTTACAGGCATACTCACTGTATAGTTAAATCAGATATTACAAGTTATTTTTACAATTTAAGCCCTCATGAGAAAGCTGGATAGGAAGTTAGGTTAGTATGTTTGAGCGATATGTGCGATAAGGAGAATGTTATAGAGGATGGTAGATGGGTGAGGATTCTTTTTCTTGTTCTTTTTCTTTTTATGTATGAGATGTATGTTCTGTCTTACTAATAAAAATATTTTAAAAAAAAAGAATTGGTAAAACATGCTTGCAAAAAATGGCAAATATTAGTGTGACTGGGAAGGGGACACAGGAAGTGCAAAGGGCCAGCTTGAAACCCTAGAAAGATTCAGTTCCAGGGCCGAAAGTTCTCCACCCTAGACTAGAGAGCTACTACATCTATGTCTCACTTGCATGATTCCATAAGGAACTGGTTGACTATTGTAAGAACACATAAAGGAGGAGTCCCAGTTCATTTGGGTTAGATTCAGAATGTCTCGTAGGTTAAGACTCCTGCAGGAAGCACTGAATACTGCTAGCAAACTTGAAAGTATGTTACAGTGCATGAATACTGCTTACAAACTTGAAAGTATGTTACAGTTCCAAAGTTTAAATGTGGAAATGTGGAAAGAATGTGGGCTAAAATGCCAGGGAGAACCAATAATTCAAATATAAGTTCTGGTTTCAAAGGCTTTCTTTCTGGCAGCTTTCAGCCCTCAGATGCTGTTGGACAGTGATGTTGGACAGTACTGCCTCTCAGCTGCTGTCAGCATAGCCAGTAGGAAGGGGTGGCATGAATTGCCATCCAACAACATCTGGAGAGATCAAAGTTGTCCAACCCTATTCTGAAGTTCAGCAGAAGAGTACTTTGGCTCTGATGGGGTGGAAAGGAAGAACATTATTATCAGGATTTTCAGTACAGTACGACTTCCGTATAAAATAGTCAATTTACGATAAAGACAGTTCAGATATTCTAGGGGAATCTCCACCTTGGAAAAATATGCTGTGGTGGGTCATTGCCCAGCCCAGTCTTGAAAAGTGCCTTGTGTGTGTATGTATAAGCAGAGCTGGGGAGGGGGGAGAGATACTTTTTTTACTCTATAACTCTCAGTGGCCATGCTGGGTGGGGGATTCTGGACATTTAGTTTTAAAAAAATGAGGAACTTTTCCCAAGCT
Source organism: Gambelia wislizenii (assembly GCA_030847615.1). NCBI lineage: Eukaryota > Metazoa > Chordata > Lepidosauria > Squamata > Crotaphytidae > Gambelia > Gambelia wislizenii. The sequence continues at coordinate 33,033,353 of JAUMIR010000005.1, forward strand.
CTGCTTCCAGACAAAATTGCACAGAGCTCCACCCTGGGGGTGGGATGGCTCAGTGGAACCCTGGGCCAATTAGGACCCCTTTTTTGCATAGACGTCTATCATGAAAACATCTGTATGTGCACAGGGTTCCTTCTTATGGCTAAACACAGGGCCCGCGAGTAGTATGGCCAGTGTGACTCTGTCCATGTGACTCATGGTAACATTCTTTTAACACACAAGGAAGGGAAATCTTAAACAATGTCCCCGACCCCAGCTTGTCAATGCACACACATCTAACAATTCTGAGGGGAGAAAAGGAAGTCTGAGCTAATAAGCAATATGGGAACAGACTAACAAGCCACTTTAAACTGAGCTGGGAAAACCTGTTTTGCACTACAACTTCCACAATCCCTAGCCAACATGGCCAGTAGCCAAAGCAGTAACATTTCCAAGCTCTTGTTTTACAAAAGCATTACAGAAATATGAGTTTAGCTTCAGCAATAGAAAAAGACAGTCTTTATTTATAAATTTAAAAAATACAATACAAAATGGATCTTTAACAGATATAAAGGGAAGTCGGGGAAGAAAGCGAAACACAGAAAGAGCAGAATCTAGCTGTCCATTGGGCATCAAATGAAACAGGATACTATTGTGTTTTACAATTGGAAACATTGTCTTTATTTGTTGCAGATATCCATTGTTTAAGATTGTTTTCTGTAGATTCTGCTGTTGTAGATCTTGTATCTGTTAAACAAAAGAACATTAAGGTCTATTTTAATAAAAATGGCTTAAACTCAACACCTGCTTTACAAACATCTGGCAGTATTTGATACAACCTGAAGCAAAACACTTGTTCAGAAAATAGCAGTTGGCTAAATCTCCAAACACACCATTAGCCTTGTAACTACCAGAATTCATAAGCTGTCATGCAAAGGGCAGTGAGCTGAACTTTATGACTTAAACCAGGGATGGGAAACTATGTGGCCCTCTAGATCTTCTTGGACTGAAACTACCAGTATTCCTCCCCTTAGCTCTCCCAGTAAGGGTTGATGGGAGTTGTAGTCCAACAACATCTAGAAGGTCACGTGATTCCTACACTTATCTTAAACTAAGTTCTCAGTGCATGATGCGATCAATGTTTTGCAAATTAAACAGTGACTGTGTAACTATTTTTGCAGTCCCTGACTTCACCACATTCCTCGGACTACACTTTTTCTGGAAAAAAGAGAACGTGTTGATTGTTCTGCAAGACACTAGGAGTGGCAATCCACCAATTAAATGGGTTGCAAGTCTCCCTCCCTCCATTATTAACATAAAAATAACATAGTTTTTACATAATGCCTCACTGCTTCTGGTTCTGATTCCCACCCCCCTTCTTTGACACATTGGCCAAATTTACCAGTTCATGCACCCCCACATGTGCCACCACGGGGCTCCAAGACTCCCTGCACTGCCCAGCTCTCCTCTCCTGCAAAGACAGTGAACATTCCAGGGAACCATGGCAGGATGCTACATTCAGTCTTGCCAACTTCTTACTGTAGAAATTAGGCTGTATTTCAGTTGTTCCCAAATTTTGGTCCTCCAGATGTTTTTGACTTCAGCTCCCAGAATTCCAGACAGTTTGCCAAGCTGGCTGGGCTTCTGGAAGCTGAAGTCTAAAACACCTGGATGACCTAAGTTTGGGAACCACTGCTGTGTTCTAATCTGGGGGAGGGTGCAAATGTGTTGTCATCCAGATGTGGTTGGATCTACAACCTCCCATGAACCTTCACTGGTGGCTGTCCTGACTGGATCTAATGGGAACTGCATCTAACAGCTGAAGGGACACATATTCCTCATACCTATTGTTATCCCAAAGCAGAAAGGAAGGATAAGCCCACAGACCAAATGAACACTGCAAAAAGGGAGGGGGGTTACTGCTGCCACCCTGCTACTGTGTTTTAGATTTTTAAAAATTACTTGTTGAATCTTAATCTGGGAAATCCAATAGGAGTTAACTGAAACATTCTAAAGTCAGATTTTATTGACTAACTTAGGCTGATGCTGAAAACTTTTGCATGGTTGATCAGGTGGCACCAACTCTTATATGATTTGGTTGCTCCTCTGTGCCATCCTGGGAACAGATTCCCCTCTCCCTTCTTCTGAATTAGGCCTATAGAGCCTACCATGCCATAACTTACCTGTTAGATTTCCTGGGCGTGGTTCATCAAAGAAGCTAAAACAATTTGATGGTGCGGGTGGGGGCGTGTTCATTGGCAAAACTGGCTTCAGTGCTTGTTCCCTGGAAGGAGAAGCCGGCAGCTCTGTGAACAAGGGAGGCGCTGTCTTCCTTGGAGATTTTGGTCTTTGTTCCTCCTCCATATCCCTTGATGGATGTGTCCTCTTCTTCAAAGCTCGCTCCTTCCATTTCTTAGCCTCCTCTTTCAAACTAAGCGCATTCCTTAAAACAAGAATGTGAAGATATGATCACTTGATGTGCAACTAAGAGCTCTTATCCTATTTAACAAATAATCTTTTTACACATGGAGGAGAAGGCATAGTTGGCTGTCCACCCCCTTTGCATCCCCATTTTTTGCCCCTACATCCCCCAAATGTTTTAGAGAACTAATGGCTGAAAGTGCCCCACAGCCTCTGAGGGGGGCACAATTGGCTCTTTTGGGCCACCTTGCTGGCTTGATTTAGACTGTGGACACCTTTCAAACTGTTCTGTATCTTCTGGTTTTGAAAAAAGGTTCCTTCTGACCTAAAGCAAGCCTACCTCCCCCCAAAAGTCAATTCTGCACATGGCCCACAGTTTGCGCTTTGTCCACTCTGTTCTACATAGTGCTAATGTGGATTCCTCCCCACCCTGTATGGCTGTTTGAAGGGACCTACATAGCTACACCTATTGCAAATTTATCAGTTCTCTTGTTAGGTGTGTGTCTTAGGTGTTAGGTATTGGCTACACAACTATTTTCTGCTTTGAGAAAGAAGGTGATCTGAAACCAGGAGGGTTGGTGCCAAAGTCACCATTATGAGTCAGGTCCCAATTGAGGGAAAATTTGGACTCTACTTGCAATGCCCTGGCTCCTCCAAAAAGAGAAATTGACTTGATTTCTCCTCTCCTTTCTGAATTTCTGGTACTATCATTATAAAAAAGAGAAAAGCCTTCAGCTGTTCTCTACCCAAAAGAATACCAGCTGTGCCTTTGGACTCATCTTTGCTGATAGTTTGTTCAGTGGACTTTTGTCTACTAAAATAGCAAAGCTTAGAAAAAGTTACTTCTTTGGATTGTATCTCCCAGAATCCCCCAGTCAACCCGGCCAATGGCCATGGTGGATGTGATGAGAGTTATAGTCCAAAGAAGTAACTTTGAAGTGGGGCACATGAAGTGACACTGTAAAGTACAAATGCATTCATTTATATATTTCATTTTATTTAACTTATCTTCCCCACCCCGATAGAGCTCAAAACTGAGTACACAGCCCCCTCCGCATTCTGTTATTTTATCTTGTTAGGTGGTCTGGATTGAGAAACAGTAACAGGCCCAAGATAACAATGTGACCATCTAATAATCAAGTAGAGATTTAAACAAGGCACTCCTGTCTTAGCAAAATGCTAGAACAGTGGTTCTTAACCTGTAGTCCGGGGACTCCCAGGAGTCTGCAGTGTCTTCACAGGGGGTCTGTGAAGGCTTGAAGGCTGCTTGGCCCACTTCCTTCCTGCAGTGGAGTGGCCATGTGACACGAGCCAAGGCAAAGGCTGGCTGGGCCTGCACGTTGCCATTCAATTTGCTCTAGTCACAAACTTGCAGGAAGCAGCAGGAGAAAAGTACTGTATTCCCTCCCACCCCAGTGCCTCTGAAGGAAGGTTTAATGGATGGTGTAATTCTATTATTATTATCAGGTTTTATTGTTAGGGTTTTAAATCTTGAGTTAAGTCTTGGGGGTCCACAGTAACAAAAGATATTTAAAGGGGATCCCTGGTAAAGAAGAGGTTAAGAGCCACTGTACTAGAACCTTTCACAACCTTGTATCCTCCAGATACTTTGGGTGACAACTCCTAGTATTCCTGACCATTGACCACATCTAGCTAGGCTAATGGGAGTTGGAGATTCAACACATCTGGACGACAATTGTTTGAGCAAGGACGCTACAACCATTATGTGATCTAGAAATAAAACAGCTTTACTTCAGGTTGATGGTTAAGAGCCATCAAAGGACAGATGGCAGCCATTTGGCTATACATGGATTAAATACTAAGCTAAGCCATTGTAAATTTCAACTGGTTTGTCCAGGTCACCTGTGATCAAACCAAATGTGACCCACCGGCCACAGAACATGGCTTGCAAGAGCCTGTGGTTTTTTTTTGTTTTTTGTTTAGCCCCAGGCTGGTCAGCCCCAAAAGTTGATTTGTATCAAAACAAGATTGTACGTTAAGAGTAACAACTTCAAATCTCAGAGAATAAATACACACACAAAGATTCAAGTTTGTTTTAAGACTTACGCTAACACAATTTCATGTTCTTTTTGGAGCTGATTGTATTTCTTTTCCAGTTTTGCACGCTCAGTTTTCAGCACAAGCAGTTGGGTATTCTGTACTATGCCACTTCCACCACCACAAGTAATTGGCAAAGAGGACTGAGGAAGGTCTTTGCTTGATATTACTGAAAATTGTTCATAAGTAGGATATTAAAATCTCAAAAATACAACAGCAATTCCCTCTAGGAAAATGGCAGATTGTCATTGTACTATCTAAGAAGACTACTTAGCATATGTGTGTGTGTCTGCCCTCAAAATATTTCTAACACTGAAGACAAACACGTTTTAAATCCAGCATATTGGAATACAAGATAAAATTTGGGACCAAACTCACAAGATGAACAGGTTGGTAAACATTTAATTGAGATCTGATGGCACGAAGAGGTCCCACCAATTATGTAAAATAAACTTTTCAATATATTTTAAGTTACGTTTTATCAAATAATTTTAAAGTGTTTATCAGCACTCTAGGGATATGTAAAGGAATATGAACACTAAGAATACAAAGACAAAAAGTTTGTTTTTATTTGAAACCTATTGTAATGAAAACTCAAAAGCACCCTGGCTTACCAATGAACTCTAGGAATGCCTGTTTGATCACCACATCTTTTTCTTTGTTTAGAACTACAGCTTTAAAATAGATCTGATATTCTAGAATATATATTTGCTTTTTCTGTACCTACCAGTTGCATCTTGATCTTGTTGAACTCTACGGAGTTCTTCCTTTAATTTTCTTAACTGTTCTTCTCTATGTTCTGCAAGAGCTTTTGCATTTGCCATCCTAAGAAAATCAAAAGAGAGCTGGATCAAATTTACTAATACTGCCTTTATACATTTTGCTTTATATAATAGGAGTTAAGGCTGTAATGTATCTACATATGTACATATTTATCTAGAGATAAGTACCATTTAACAAGTCAATGAGGTGTAGTGGTTTCAGCACTGGACTACAACTCTGGAGACTGGGGTTCAAATCCATGGACACCTACTGAGTGACCTTGGGCAAGTCACTCTCCCAGCCTAAGAGGAAGGCAGAGGCAAACCCCCTCTGAACAAATCTTCCCAAGAAAACCCCGTGATAGGTTTGTTTTAGGTGCCATAAGTCAGAAACGACTTGAAGACACACATTAAAAAACCATTTAACACTTCTGAGTAGACATGCAAAGGATTATGAAGAAAAAAGATCAGAAGTCATCCTTGCCCTGGTGCTTGGACCACAGGCCTATCCACGTAGCAACATGCTTCTTATAGTGGAAAACTATAAATGTTTTTAAAAATGATTATAAAGAACCATCTCCCACAAATGGATGCCCTCCAAATGTGAAAAATAACTCCCATAATTCACAGCCACCAGGAGAAAAACAGCCATGTAGCAGCCATGTCAAGTAGTTGTACAAACTCAAGAGTGTCCTATATGGCTCTTTAGCAGATTTATGATGACATTAACTTGATGGGCCAGAACCTACTTTTTCAGATACAGTCGTCCCTCCACATTCGCGGGGGTTACATTCTTGAGACCCCCGCGAATGTGGAAAAACCACGAATAACAACTCCTCCTGCAACCCCCACCCCAGAGGGAGGGAGGCAGTGGGAGGGTGTCTGGCCAGCCTGGCTGGCCTCTCCGCAAGCCTTCCTGAGGGGACTCCGGGCCTTAGAAGACCCAGAGCCCGCTTAGGAAGGCCGAGACGGCAGCGGTTGGGTGAGCAGGTGGGCGGGCGGGGAGGAGGCTGCGCTGCCTCCCCCCGGCCTTCCAAAGCGAGCGCTGGGACTTTGGAGCCCCAGTGCCCACATCGGAAGGCCGGGGAGAGCAGCGGGCGAGCGGGCGGGAAGGAGGCTGCGCTGCCACCCCCGGCCTTCTGAAGCGAGCGCTGGGGCTTTGGAGCCCCAGCGCCTGCTTCGGAAGGCTGGGGAGAGCAGTGGGCGGGTGGGTGGCTGGGGAGGAGGCTGCGCTGCCTCTCTCTGGTCTTCTGAAGCGGACACCGGGGCTTTGGAGCCCCGGAGCCCGCTTAAAAAGGCCGGGGAAGGCAGCGGGCGGGTGTCTGCCTTCCCCTCCCCGGCCTTCCTTAGTGGACTCCGGGACTTAGAAGCCTTGGAGTCCCCTCAGGAAGGCAGCGGGCGGGCGGGGAGGAGGCTTTCTGAGTGGACTCCGGGGTTTGGAGCCCTGGAGCCCGCTTAGGAAGGCCGGGGAAGGCAGCAGGTGGGCGGGAGGGAAGCTGCCCGGCCTCTCCCCGGCCTTCCTGAGGGGACTCCGGGTCTTAGAAGCCTCGGAGTCCCTTTAGGAAGGCTGGGGAAGGTGGAGGGAGGGAGGCTGCCTGCCCCACCCCCCCCGGCCTTCCTGAGCAGACTCCGGGGCTTTGAAGCCACGGAGCCGCCTCTGGAAGGCCAGAGAAGGTGCAGGCAGGAGGTTGCCCCGCCTCTCCGAAGCCTTCTCTAAGGGGCTGGGGCTAAACCACGAATAATCAAAACCGCGAATGTGAAAGCCACGAATGTCGAGGGGCAACTGTACAATGATGTGTAGCTGAAAAGCTGTCTCTGCTTTAGAAAGCTTCTGCTACAATAGTTTCTTAGTTTTTAGAGCATCACAGATGATTCTCTAATATCTTTAAAACAAAAACATAGCTATTATACAGTGTTGTTAAAAGTCTACTAAAAATAAATGTCATTAATCTATACTTTCTGCTGACCAGTAATCTGTGGGCCTGTCTCCAGACATAAGACTCTACAAGAGAGAAGGCCCAATTCATTTTGCTCAACTTTTAGAATATCATATTCAGTCACTATCTTTGAAAGTTTGCTGATATAGCATAATGCACCTTTGTCTAGTCTAGATTTCCCTTCTGTTTGCTATTTGGGATTTAAAAAAAATGTCAAGACTCAAAAAACAAGGACATCTGGTTTCCCTCTCCAGAGAACAATAACCTTCTCTATCCATTCTTTAAAATATAAACGTATAAAAGAAAAACAGGCAACAAGAGGACTGTGGTGTAGATGGGGTTCGGCTAGCAAAAATGTCAGGAGACCCTCCAATATTGAAGTACTTAACCTCTTTTCCTGCTCTTGAATAGCTGGGCATTGAAAGATGTCAACACTACATAGAATTGTTGCTAAATGAAACAGGACTTACTCCTGGTCAAAGTATTTTAACTGTTTCATTCCTGCCATATCAGCTTTTGCAAGTTGAGTTTTGAGGTCCTCAATTTCTTCCTTATATGGTTCAGCACCTTTATTTAGCTGGGCCTAAATTGGGAGAGAGAAAGAATAAGCCTAATAAAGAGGGAAAAGTAGTTATTTGTTCCTGCTCATGGATTATTTCAAGGGTTACAGAGAATAGTTATTTTACATAGGAGATAAGAATATGCTACTAAAAGCTAAACTGTAGCATTGCTCTCTACATAGCCTTGAAGATTAAGTGCCTCACTTTACAAAAGAGCCTCACTTTGACCTCTAGATTGTTTGTCAGTGGCACTACAAACAGCAGCAATTTCAAATAATAATGTAAGAATGATCTATTCTTACATGCCCTATAGATTTATTACTGTTAGGTTCTTCAAGGATGTTTTCACTACCATCTTTAGAGAGAAGTACAAAAGGCAGAACACAAACTACAGTTAAGAAGTCAGCACATACCTTGAGTGTTTCCATCTCTGTCAGTGCACTTCTTAAGCAGCTCTCTTTTTCCTCTAATGCAGCCTTAAGTTTGGGCACCTCACTCCTGGATGTTCTCAAACTAAGTTCCATCTGTAATGTGGCTATTCTTTTTTCCTTTTCCTGGAGACTTTTGTCTGCTTCATTTGCTCCATTTTCTAGCGCTTGGATTTTTAGCTTGAGATTCTTAGAATAAAACACAGCAAGGAATTAGGAAACTGAATAGCTGTTCTAAGAGGAAAACTAGACTTTACTGATGGTAATTGAACAGACTGATGTATTGCCAGTTTGTCCCATGGCCAAGGATTTGAGGAACTAAAGCCTAACAACTTCTAGGGACCAAAATTTGGGAATCACTGGGTTAGCATTTGGGTACCATCTGGGAAGCCCAGATGCTAGTCCCTATTGAGTGATGAAACTCACTGGGTGATGTTGGGCCAACCATTTGTTCTCAGCCTGCCTTACCTTACAGGATTATTGTGAGGTGGAGAGGAGAACAATGTACATTGCCTTGAGCTCATTGGAAAATAGGATGGATATAAATGTAGGTAACAAACAAACAAGGCAATCCCATGCTATTTCACACACACTATTGCAAAATCACACTTTTTGTATATGCAAATGGGAAGTGGTGCTATTACAAAGGCTCCATGTAATGCATACCCATCATTGCATGCACTGCCTAGTGTTTACTTGGTTACATTTTTAAAGAAAAAGAATACTGCATGCTAAAGTATGTAGCTAGTTTAAGTTGCCCCCTCTTGTTGCCTCTAATCAAGGGGAACCAGAACACCATGGTATAGGATTTAGCCATGTGCAAGTAGCAATGTACTCTAATTTTTTGGTAACAAATCTCGAACTAGAACTATATGAAGAGATGACAGAAGGGTTGCTGAAAACAGGAGTCCCACGTCTTCTCTCCTCCCTGGCAAGGTCTAGAAACAGGAGGCAGACCTCAGCTTTGCTCACTTTCAAGGAGTACTCAAACTGAGGCTGAACAGGGCAAGGCAAGGCAACCCAGCATGATGCTTTTGCACTGAACAGTTTGCAGATTTTCAGGGAGATGGAAGAGACAGCAGCAGGTTTGCATCCTTTACCAGATCTGGTTTTGGCAAGTACCACCTTTTTAAATGAGATTTGCCATTCTTTTACAGTGTAATCCATGAAATTGTTGAGATATGCAGTTGCAATCCAATAAGCTGACTTGTTTACCTGTTGAAAGGGTTAACTGGTGAAGGTAAACAGAATGTATGATGCAATTTCCTAATTCAATGTAAGTGGCTTTCCAGGGGAAGAGGTGTGTCTTAGGTACCTTTTTTGTTCTGGAGACAAACACGAGGCAACAGACGCCATGATGACTTCATAGAGCCAGGAACTGCAAGGCAGGGCTCCTGCATATATTGTTTTTAAGATGTAGTTTTTCAAGTTTTTCCATCCTTTCCTAGGTCAGTAAAATGAGTACCCAGCTTGTGGGGGCAATTAGCTAACAAACACTGGAAACTGTTTAATGCAGTGTAGGTGTGTAAATAGCTATTGCTTAAAACAATTTGTAAACTGCTCTGATAGCCTTGTGGCTGAAGAGAGGAGTATAAATAAATAAATTTAAATAAATAAATAAAGTTATATTTTGTTAGTTTAGTTTACACTTTTTAAGCTTGCTGCTAATATACACTGAGATGTATATACTGATTGTAAGTAAACTATAGATTTTCCTTGGGTTTCTTCCGGGCTGTGAGGCCGTGTTCTGGAACAGCACCAAAAAAGCCCACAACATGGTTCCGATATGTGGATGACACCATTTAGAACCACGGAGAAGATTTGGTCTCATTCCTGAACCACCTGAACAGCAATATCCAATTCATGATGAAAAAAGAGAAGGAAGGAACACTGCCATTCTTGGATGTCCTAGTCATCCACAAACCAAACCAATAACCAATGGTTAGGCCACAAGGTATACAGAACCCCCCCCACACGGATAGATGCCTACACAAAAACTCCAATTATCACCCAGGACAAAAAAAGGAGCACAATAAACACATTGGCAGACTGCGCAAAAAGGATCTACAAACCCCCTACCTGGAGGACAAACTGAGGCACCTAAACCAAGCCCTACAGGCTAATGGTTACTCCAGATCAGACATCACAAGAGCAGGCAGACCCAGAAAAACCACAGGAATGAAGAAGAAAAACAGCCACCCAAAGGGAAGGTATTTTTACCATACATCAAAGGAGTCACAGACAGATAGGGAAACTGACGAGGAAACACAACCTCCAAACAGTCTACAGACCAACCAAGAAAAACCAAGAAATCCTTATGCTCAGCAAAGGACAAAAGAGACCCCCTCACAGCTGCAGGAGTTTACCGCACACCATGCAGCTGTGCACAAGTTTACATAGGGACCACTAAATGCAGTGTGCAAACACGAATCAAGGAACATGAGAGACACTGCAGACTGGGCCAGCCAGAAAAATCAGCAGAAGCAGAACATCTTATAAACCAACCTGGAAACAAAATGTTATTTAAAAATACAGAAATTCTGGTCCAGGCCAACAACTATCATGTCAGAATGCACAGAGAAGCTATTGAAATCCACAAACACCTGGACAACTTCAACAGGAAAGAAGAAACCCTAAAAGTAAACAAAATCTGGTTCCCAGTTTTGAAATACAATAGAATCAAAATTCAACACTTACAAAGGAATTCCTTCAAGGGACAGGGGGGTTTCCAGCAGATAATGGGCTATCAACCAACCATTAGCCAAACAGACACTAGACCTTGCATTTCTATACCCAGAAAATAACCATTAAAATACACAAATTTACATATACCCCCCAACAAGGGTTCACAGTGTATATAAACTCTACACACACTCCTACCCAGCCATTCTCTGAAGATGCCAGCCACAGATGCAGGTGAAATGTCAGAAGTAAACTCTTCCAGAACACGGCCTCACAGCCCAGAAGAAACCCAAGGAAAATCTATGGATGCCGGCCCATGAAAGCCTTCGACTTCACATTGTAAGTAAACTGTTTTTCTACTTTTTAAACTACTTTTGAGTATTTGGAGTTTTTTTTATGCTAGAGAGTGTTTGTTGGGGCTGTGTGTTGGGTGGATGGCTATGTAAACCTACATGCTTAGAATCAATACGCATATACTGCACATATATTTTTTAATAGAAACTTTTAAACAGAGACTGTGGTTTTTTAAGGGGCTAAAAGCCAACAGTTCTTTGGCACCTGTTTTACAAAGGTATTTCCAGTAAAGCACAGGGGATAACAATTTTAATAATACCCATTAGAAATCCCCATCTGATTAATCAGAGTTTAATTAATTAAACTTGGGAAATTTAATAATCTACCTTTATGTCTTGCTCTGCTGCTTTTAATTTATTTTCAAGTTTATAGTTTTCTTCTTTTAGTGCAAAATTAACATCACCACAAAGATCTTGCTCTTCCTTAAGTTTTTCCTCTTCCTTAAGTGCACTCAGTTCCAGAAGCAGTTCCTTAGTTTGTTCTCTGCATGCTTTCAAGGCAATTTCAGTTTCTCTGCAGTAGTCAGCATTTCTGGTGTCCAGCTCTGATTTAGCTTGAATGTAGGCCTGAAATATAATATTATTCATGCAGCTGACACACGAAGTGTCAAAAGAAGGCACTAGAATTAGCTACGTCTATATCACCCATCACTAAGAGATGTACAACTGTATCCTATATATTTGCGTGTCTGTCTGTCCATCTGTCGTGAAGTGCTACTTTACAACTTAATTACATCTTCATCGCATAAATGACAGTGATTTCAACCTTGAAAACAAACAATCTTATCTGATGCCTCAAATTTACCATTCCATCCCAACCTCCTGTTTAATCTTGCCTTGACAACCATCTTTCACCACAGATCCTGATATGTATATATACACACACACACACACACAGAGAGAGAGAGAGAGATGGAAGAACAGATTGCTTAGCTGTAATTATGGTTCTCTTTGATGATGCAAGTGGTACAAGACTCATTTGGTGAAATCATGAAGAATCACTATGCGACTGGATAAAACCAGTGGAAATCACAATATGGTGTAATATGTCATGTGTTGTTCATCTGAGGTTGTATTTACTTAATTTTAAGACCTGCTAAGGAACAGATGTTTGCTATTATGTCCTGATATGTAAAACCATAGAATTCAAAGAGGGTGTACAATCTTTTTCACACAATTGTAAGTTGACAGGTGACTTGTAAGTTGACAGGTGACTTGAAGGCACATATACACACGCAAGCAATCTGCAGATGCAGAACTACAGTGTGCGCTAACCTTAACAGTCTGTAAACTATCCATTTAGCCAGCTCCTTTTCCATTTTTAAAATGAGTTTTTACAAAATCCTTTCCTGAACTAATGCCATCTGTTCTATCTCACCCTTGATCTGCTAGTCTTAGTTTTATTGAAAAGCCTTCTGGTCAAAGGCAAAAGTTGAAAAAGTTACTTTTATGGACTACAACTCACAGAGTCCCCCAGTCTGCTTAGCCAATCATCCATAAAACTAACTTTTCCAAGCTGTGGTCAAAACACTGACTTCAAATATCTCCAAATAAGACTTTTTTCTAGCAACAAAATATTATGATAAAAAAGAGAATGTTATAGTTTTGTTGCTATGGATAAAAAACAAACACCATAGAAGCTATGAAGCAGTATACCACAAGGTGAACAAATCTGTAAACAGACACCATTTGTACCCAAAGCTGGTCTGCACCATTAATCCATGAAAAATATACTGATCCATACAAGTTTGTTCTTATTTCTACAGGCACATGATTCCACAGTTGTACACTGAAGTATTCTTTATACCTGAGCTTTAGGACTCAAGAACCGACCCACAAGTGTGAATGTTTCATTATGTTGCTTGATGCCTGCCTCAAATTCTTGTACATCAAAACGAACAGAACAATGTTCCAAATACTGCTGTAACTTTTTATCATCACTTTTTAGCTGTTTTAGCTTTTCTTCTGTACAGAGAAAGTCTTCTTCCATTTCTGAAACATCTTTCAAGATATTCTGCATCAAAAGATAACACTGACATAAGTTGCTGTGCTTTGTATTACTTCTTTGTGTGCCATGAAGCATTTGCATAAGTTTTGTTACATCAAGCCACAATTTTGCCCCATCTTGCTCTATGCTTAAATTACAGGGAATTGGAAATCTTTGGCCCTCCAGGTGTCTCGGTCTACCAGCACTATCAGCCCTAAAGTGCAGGGCCAATGGGAAGTGACTGTGGGAGCTGTTGACCAAAACAGCTAGATGGTCAAAGTTTCCTCACTTCTAGTCTATACCAACTTACAGCAGCTCTCCAGGGAATTCATACAACCTCCCTTGAGACACCCCAGATCAAACATACTGAACCCAACATCTTCTACACAGAAAGCACAAGCATGTTCAGGTGAACCTAAGTAACACTGAAGTGCATTTTTTTAAAAAAAAATTGAAGCCCTCCTGTTAGAAGAGATGTGAAAAAAAAAACCATTAAAATATTTTCTCACTGATTCCATTTGCTTTCCTTTAGGATAGAAAATGTTCAAGAGTTACAAAATAAGCAGTAGAAACATCTCAAATATATCATGACAAACTAGCATCAACTGACTCCAGACACAAAATTTGGGGAAAAGTAGTACCTCTGTGTATAGGTCCAGGTACTGGCTCAGTTCAGAGATGTTGAGCTGGTGGGACACGTTTCTGTGTTGCTCCAAATGAGACTTTTTGAGACACTTAATCTGAGTGAGCAACTCAAGTTGTTTTCGTCTCTCGTCAAGCAGCTCTGTTGCGTAAGTACTGACCTGAGTGTAGTATTCGGCCTTCTTCTTGCATAAGCGAATAAAAAGGAACTGTTGAAAATAAGAAGATAGTATCGAGTTAGAAACTGTTCTGCTGGGCTGCCTCTACCATTATGTAAAGAAAATATGTCAACGATCTCAGGCAGCAGGCTTGAAGTGTCATGAAGAGCAAAGCAGTATTTATTTTAATTGCCATTATTACTGTGTAGGGGTATGTGTGGATGGTTTCAGAAATTCTGTGTCAGGGATGGGAAGAAATGTTCATGGGATTTTTAAAATCTGAGACATCTAAACAATGTTTTAGGCTTTCAGTTACAATTAAGCATGCCACAGAAATAAACACAACATTCAGAACTGATACCTGAAGTTTATTCAATAAGCTGTGTAAACTTTTACTTATGTGCTCATATTCCATTTGAAGCCTTTTGACATCTCTTGATTGTTCAAGTGAAAGATCAACAAGACCTTTAGCTACTACTGATTTCTGATGGTCGAGTTCACATTTAATCTGAAGAGATATCGTTTTAAGATATTCCGATCTCTTTTCCAGGCTTGAGAATGTCTTCAGAACCTCCTAAAATAAAGGGAAGCTGGCTAAAACTCAGCAGCAAAACAACATTTATGCATTTACACACACACAACATCCATCACCACCAGAAGTATCCATCTGTTAGTTACCAAAAAAACCCCACCCCAAAGACAACACGACAAATGTACAGGAATTCAAGGAGCAGGTCTTTGCTAAAGGCTGGTAAGAACTAGCAGCCAGACAGAGACCTTAGTGGGGGGAGCAAGTATATACATTAAGAACAGTCAGGGTCTGGAGCCAACCCTGCAGTGGATTCATATAAGCTACACAACACCACCCAAACCAATACAGAAAATAATGGAAAGTTCACTTTCAATTTTTGTAACTTCTCCCTTTAAAACAATATTCCCATTTAAAGTATGTGGTGGGGAGGGCTGTGTCATATTTTAAAGGCAATCTGGCATCCCTGGAGGCTGTCAGGGATGGCAATTCTTTATTTTGGCTGATATTATTTTTTGGAGTCTGTAGGTCTGGTGGTCTCAAAAATTAGTCCAGGGGCAGTACTTGGCTCACAGAGCATGTGTTGCCCAGCTCCTAGTGTTCTGAGTGCTCTGCGCAGGTGTTTCCCACTGTGTATATTCATAGAGACCATGAAGAAGATCTGCTGATTACAGTGGGCCCTTGATATCCACTGGGGTTTGGTTTCAGGACCCCCCCATAGATACCAAAATCCGTGAAGACTCAAGTCCCATTATATGCAATGGCATAGCAAAATGGTGTCCCTTATGTAAGATGGCAAAACCAAGGTTTTCTTTTTTGGATTTTTTTTAAAGAATATTTTCAAGCCATGAAAATTTAAATCTGTGGATACCAAATCCATGAATACAGAGGGACAACTGCACATTTTTACTGGACTCTCCATTTTTGGAGGTCTTTAAATAGAGGTTGGATGGGCATCTTTCAGAGGTGCTTTCATTGTGCATTCCTGCATGGCAGGGGATTGGAATAGATATCCCTTGTGGTCTCTTCCAGCTCGATGATTGTATAGCACAATGGGATTCACAGGGCAGCTACCAATTAAAAGTTTCCTGCACATCACAGGCTCTGTGTTTTTGCTCAGTCCCCCACCCCCAGCATTACATCCACTATAACAAGCTTGACCCCAGGTTAGCTAGCAGAGCAGTGGAAATGGGTGCCACAAGAAAAGCCCCAAGACAGAAAGAAGGAAGAGCCATTTTCCTTGTCCATGGTCAACAGCTGACTAGAGAGAGAATTCCTAATCAGGAAGAAATAAACGCCCACCACACCTCCTTCTCCAGTACTGGTCAAGGGTGGGGCTGTACACAAGTATAGCCTCAACATCAGAACTTGGAAGAATTGTTTTGGGGGACTGCAACTCTCAGAATTTCCTCAGGCCAGCATGGCCAGTGAGTATGGTGGCTGGGGGAATTATGGGAGCTATAGTAAAAAATATTTTTTTTCACCAATCTTAAGGCCTCTCTCTGAAGCACTCCATCTAATGAGAGCTGGAGTGTGTGAGAGAGGAGCTGTGATACTTAGGTTAGAGATTCTCCTCCCTAAGCAGGTCCCCATTCATCCCTAAGACCTCATGGCTGTTCTTTTGCTTAGCTAATTTTTAACTGGACCAAAGACTGAGAATTACAGACAAACTGATATATTCTTTCTTCTTGGATAGCTGAAATAAGGAATAGATAAGTAGATGAGAGCTAAAGGCATAATTGTTCCTATGTAACAGGGATGTGAAACAGAACATGATAAAAAAATCAAGAACAGGAAGATCAACTAGAAGTTTTTTCATATACTAATATTCACCTTTATCCTTAATACTTTTGGCTCCAAGCTTCCAAAGTCATCTTGTTGCTCCTGTTTGACATTTGTTTCAGGGAACTGGAAAAAAAGCAGAGTATGTCTTAGAATGATTGGGAAAGTTCTGGCTCATTTTTCTGTTAAATGGCCCTTCTGAACAACCCCCCCCCCCCCAAAAAAAAGAATGAAAGAAAAAGAAAGTAGAAGTGGCTAGATGTGGCTTGAATTAGGCACGGAAACAAATTAAAAGCCACTGTGACTAGTTCAAATAAAAGCCATTGTGGCTAGGAAGGGGACTTTTTTTTGCTGTTAAACAATGCCAAAGGGTCTATTTAAAAAGAGAATTATTGCTCCTAGATGCTTTCCAGGAAAAAAACAATTCATCTTTTTTTGGGGGAAGAGAGGGAGGGGAGACAGCATAAGGGGTTGTCTAAATGGCAAAAATACTGCCCACCAGAATGTGAGGAGAACACGATCTGCCTCAATGTATTGGGAAGGAGGGGTGCCAACTCCACTATATACCGTAGGGAAAGATGTTGTGGCTTTTCCAGAAGTTTTTAAAAGCAGTGGAGGGAATGCGTACTTCTGCTCATAGAGGCAAGCAATTCCATTTTATTTGCTTTCCCTATATGAGTGGAAGTTGAAAGCTGATTGGTCAGACATGCGCAGGGGGCAGAGCTTCCTAACAAGGCAAGCGCCTGGAGCAACCATGTTGGATTTTCACCTTAGCAAGCAAGTGCTAAGGCAATAAAAACAGCTTGTTTATTGTTTGTATTTGTTGTTAAAGGGAAATATCACTCTTTCACACCTTAGATGTTTTTTTTTTTTAAATATTGTCTGGTAGCAGCAAACTGCAGTAAGTTAAAATGTGAGTAATTCATTCAGCTGCCATCTTAATTTGCAGGCATGCAAGCGCAGATAGGAGCTGCTGTGAATCACCATTACTGCAAAACAATCCACATTGTTTTGCATCTCACTGAGGTTAAACGTTCCACAAGTTTTAGTCTCCCTACCTTTGCAGTATTTGCAAGCAATTTTTCCTGAAGTTGGTCATTTTCTGCTCTAAGGCTCTGCAAGTCCTGCTGAAGGTTTTCTTTTTCTTTCTGAAGCAAAGAGCTCTCCTTTGTTAGCTGCTGCATTCTTTCTGCTTGGTCTCTAAGTTCAGCTGCCAATCTTTCCTTTTCGCTAATATGCAAACTTAATTCTTCATTCAACTACCAAGACAAAATGGAACAGATTAGATAAATATTGATGGACCCAGCATGGTGTAGTGATTTGGGTGTTAGATTATGACTCTGGAGGCCAGAGTTCAAATCCCAGCCAGCCATGGAAACTCACTGGGTGGCCCTGGGAAAGTCACACACTCTCAACCTCAGAATACCCCATGATAGATATGGTTTAGGGTCACCATAGGCTGGAAATGACTTGAAGGCAAACAAAAGAAGATGACTATCACTAATCATCTTAAGTTTTTCTGATCAGACTGGTAATGTGTTGTCACAAGAGGAGGTAGAGTAAGCAAACTGAAATACAGAAATAACCCTGGTCAACAGCTAAATTGTCTTTCCTTGGGACCTACTGAAAGCTATGCCACTTCTCTCAACAAAAACAAAACCAGAAAATTCAATTTTCACTTTTAAAAGGATGAGTGTGAAGAAATACAATTAGCAATAAGAGGAGGAAAAACAGGTAAAGGTCCAGGCCCAGATGGCTTTACAATGACATACTGGAAAAACAGGTCGTAGCTTCTTTACAAATACTTCTGAATAAGATCAAGGAGTCTGGAATGCCGGAATTTTAGAAACAAGCCCAGATTGTCTTGATCCATAAAGAAGGGCGGGACCCAGTGCAAGTAACAAATTAAAGACCCATTTCATTGCTAAACTATGACTACAAAATATACACAGATATATTAACAATGAGACTGAAAACAATATTAGTAGATTGGATCAAAGAATTACAAAATGGCTTCCTACCTAATTGCCATATTAAAGACAACATGAGAATAGTATTAAACACGATTGAATATTACAAAAGGCATCTCAATAAGAAAGCAGCTTTAATATTCTTCGATATCGAGAAAGCATTCGATAGCATAAACTTTAATAGTTAAGATCTTAGGAAAGATGAATTGTGGGAGCGACTTCATAAAATGTGTAAGGACAGGTTGCTTACCTGTAACCATAGAAATCAAATAAGCGGTCCGAGTCAATCCGTGAGGTAAAATAGAAAGCGAAAGAAGCTCTAGCAAACAAAGGGTTCCTATGTGCTGCTCGCGCAGCCGATAAAAAGCAACTAAGGGGAATGAGCGGTGACGATTCAGAGTGACCGTTGGAGTGGGCGGGGCTACCGCCAAAAATCTACCTAGCAATTCTAGAAGGTTCTGAGTGCTCTGCGCAGGAATTACCCAACTGTGTGGATTCACAGAGACCACAAAGAAGATAAGCTATATATACTGAGCAAAAACCTACAATAAATATCAACAGAGAGCAAACAAAACAAGTGAAAACAAGTGTTTTATCCAGAGGGACAAGACAAGGGTGCCCTATTTCTCCTGTTCTTTTTTTGTTGGTTATAGAATTGTTAATTAACAATATTAAAACATCAAAAATACAAGGTTTAAGGGTAAAAAATAATGAAATAAGAGTCAGAGCATTTGCATTTAGGAGTTACATTAAAAATAACGGTGATTTACTTAACAATAATTATGAGAAAACATGGAAGGAAATAAAACAACTGATGATAAAATGGAGTAAAATGTAATTCTCCCTATTAGGAAGAATTTAGATAATAAAGATGAATGTCTTACCTAAAATACTATATCTTTTTCAAGTGATACCAATTATAAATAATGATGGCATAATTTATAGCTGGCAGAAAGAAATTGGCAAATTGATATGGTCAGGAAGAAAGCCAAGAATTAAATTAAAAAATCTGCAGGTTGTGAAGGAAAGAGGAGGCATGGGGCCACCAAACTTGAGGCTATACTTTTACACTAGCTGTCTATAATGGACAAAATCATGGATAGATCTGAAAAATGAAAAATTATTGGCAATAGAGGGTGAAGGCTTAAGATACGGCTGGCACTCGTATGTGTGGCATAACAAATAATACTGTTGAGATCAACTAGCTGTTATTTATTTTCAAATAAAGATGATTAAAAATGGGATACTCTAAATATGGAATCCTCTTTAATGCTCATATTTTCTTACCTCTTGCTCCAGTGTCTGCTGAAGTTTTGAAGTCCAAGAATCTTTATCTACGATTTCTCCTTTCAGTTCTGCCACTGTTTTAGTATGTGCTTCAATAGTAGTGTGAGCATGTTTGAGTTGTTCTTGGAGTTCCAAATTCTTCAGGAGAAAAAAGTACTGTTAAGCACTAATAAATGACAGTGTCTATGAAAATTTTTTCATCCACAAGTCGTAAAAATGAAATGCTTACTTTTGCAACTGTCCTTTCTAAGGTCTCACCCAGGCGAAGGCAAGTTTGAATCCCATTGTTCTTCTCATCCTGAAGAGTCTCTACTGTGTTTTTCAGATTCACATTTTCCATGGTTACACATCTCATATCCTCCATAGTAGTGTGAAGCTTCTGAAGCAACTCTGCTTTCTCCTTCCCCATGGCTTCCATTTTGGACTCAATTGTGGCCTTCAGCTGCTCCATTTCTTTCAACATTCCTTCATCCTCCTTCCTCTGTTCTTCCAATTCAAGCCTTTGCTTCAGCTGAAGGCATTCTTCCTCTAGTTTTTGGATCTAAAGATAGGATGTATTAGGTCAAGCTGAGATACTCCTGCTTTCTTGCCCAATAAACATGGCTGGGAAGAAGAGATGAAAATGCCCAGATCCAGAGCTTGGAAACATATGGGGTGCTTATTTATTTTTGTCTACTGCTCCAAGAATCTCCCAAGCAACTTAGCAGCTCATGTTGGCTGGGGCATTCTGGAAGTCATCGGAAAGAAAAACTTTTAAAAACTCTCTCCAAATCCTTCTGCAGGCTGTCTACTGCCAGATAGACCATATATTGGAGCATGTTGACCCACATCCTGCCCTAAGGAGTTTTTCAGACACGCCTTACTGTGCAAGAACCCTCTGGAACAGTTATGACGCTGTCGCACGGCAGGGGATCCGTTTCAGACAATGCTGTCCCTCTCTCGGCATCGTCCATTATTGTTCTGGGTATGACTGAAGGCAGCAGTGCCATTTTTTACTCACGGAAGTTGTCCGTGAGTAAAAAATGGTGCATCTGCCTTCAATCACACCCAGAACAATCATGGACGACGCTGAGAGAGGGACGGCATCGTCCGAAACGGACCCCCTGCCGCGCGACAGCGTCATAACTGTTCCGGAGACTCCTTGCATGGTAAGGGGTGTCTGAAAAAGTCCTATGAGCAAAAGTGGAATCCTTCCCTCAAGAACTTAAAAACCCTTCACCAATTCCCAGGTCAAGGCCAGCTTCTAGCCCCTCACGTTTGACTTTCCCAATGGTTACTTTCCTTCTGAAGCAAATATGATTCTTAAAGATGGGTGGCACAGGAGAATCAACTCTCACTTTTGCTTAGGGTCAAGTCTACTATTAGGTAAGTAAGTGAGGCAGTCACCTCAGGCATTAATTTTGAGTGTTAAAAAAAAAGGCAATCTGTTTATCCATTTTACTGTTGTTATATTTTTACAGTCAGGGAATGAGAGAGAAGGTCCTGAGGTTTTCAGCTTCATGTCAAACCTAACTTGGCTGGCCTTAGGTTCTACACACTTTGGATTGGTAGGGAAGGGTGGCATTTATTGCTCTGCCTCAGAGAAAAAAAATGTCTTGGACCAGTCCTGCTCCTGCTTACCTTTAAGGTGTTTTCTTTCTCAAGACCTCTGAGTGCCTCTTCTTCCCTTTGGAGAACTTCCCACTTATGCCTGAAGTCATCTCTTTCCTGGGTTAGGGCTTTTCTCTCCTCTTCTCTATTACAAAGTCTCTGGACCATTTCCAGCTTTTCCATTTTTTCTGCCTTTAACTCTTCTTGCAATTGGTCAATTCCACTCTGTTCCCACTGGGATTCACAAAGCTGTTCTTTTATCCCAAGCAACTCCTCCAGCTCCCTCTCTTTGTCTTCTAGCTCTTGTGTCTTAAGAGATAGCTTTAATAAATCCAAAAGAATTTTCTGTAGTTAGCCACAGAGTACTAAGGCTGTTCAAAATTAATCTGCAGCCTTGAACTGTGAAGAAAAGCCAACTGGGAGAAACTTCTGGCAACTTGACCCTGGTCTGCTCTCATACAGCCTTTGCCCAAATTTCAAAGGCCTTCTGCAAATGATCAGTACAGGTTTCTGCAACTGGAAATTTCCTATTGTGCAAGATGTAGTAAGTTGGAAAGGTGAGAAAGGAGAGGGAAATGAAAGAATAAAATGAGGAAGAACAGTGGAAGGAAAGAGGAGGAAGGAGTGAAATAGAGAGTAAAAGAGGGAGTAAGAAAAAAGGGAGAAAGGCAAGAGAACAAGGAAGACTGAAAGAGAATGTGAAAAAGAAAAGAGGAGGGCTAGCCTACTTTTGGCCCTATCCAGTGCTGGCTTCAGCACCTGTCCCACTACTGGGCTGTAGCCCCAATAGATTGTCTCCAAGGGAATGTGGTCCTCGCTAAGAAGGACCATGTGGTGTTGAACACCACTAGAACCATGTGGTGTTGAACTCTCTCTATAATGAACAATTCTGATTATCAAAACACACTGGCTCATTTCCACCCTACCTAGATCAACTATGGGATGGAGAGAAGGTTTTTTGGAGGATGGGGGTGGGGAGGAGAAATCTTGAGGAATGACCAGAGGTCAGGAGTATAGTAGTTGTTATATACGCAGGTGTAATCAGCAGCAGTCTTCAGTTAAATCAGAATCATGTAGCAGAGGATGGGAAAAGAATCTAGGACCACACTACAGCAGCTTTGTTTGGAGGTAAGACAACATTGGGGCCTTCCCTCCCACATTTTGGATGTCTGCTTGATCACTGACCAAGTGATGAAACTCCTAGCTATGGAGAAATATAACTTTAGGATGGGATCCTTCACTCAAGTATTATGTATAATTGACAGCATTTCTCATGCTGCCATATTTCATTGCAACGAAAACAAAGAAGCAGATGATGCATGGTCTTGTTTCAACACAAACACAGAGCTTTCTTTCAGATTTGTAGAGAAAATTCTGCTCTGTTAATACTTGATCTCCACTCCTAAAAATTATATACAGAATTATATAGCCGGTGGTAAGTGGATTATTGACTGGATAATGAAACTGGCTCACCTTGTTGATATGACCCTCGCTCAAAGTGTGAAGCTTGGAAACATAACCTTTTCGGTCTACAACTCCCAGACCTGACCCCATTCAGTATAGCCAATGACCATAATGGCTTGGGGGACCCTAGGAGTTGTATTCACCCCAACTCACTTTTCTAGGTTCTGTAAGTGGAGATAATGTAAGATTGTTCATAACTGTATAGATAGTCTAAGGGTCCAACTAACATGGGGCACATGTGTTGCATAAGTAGTGTCAGTTTAACTGTAATGGCCCTAGCTTACTCTCTAGAAGAAAATGTCAAGTATCCCACCAAACTGTAAATTCCAGAACTCTTTAGGATGGAGACATGGCAATCAAAAGTGATGAAGCTATATAACTCCATATTGCAGATACACCCACGAATCAACTGATTGGATAACAAACTCTTGTTTTTGTCACTTTACTAAAAAAGCAAAACACACACACACACACACAAAACACAACCCATGTGTATTTCTTACCATTGACTGAGTAGCTTGCATTTCTTCTTTGAGTTGATCTCTTTCTGTTTGCAGAGCACTATGCCTGTCTCGCAGATCATCTCTCTCCTGGATCAGAGCTCTCATTGCCTCTTCATTCTGAACTTCTCTCACATTATTTGTTACCTCTTCTTCTGTTATAGACTCAGTGGCTTTTAACTGTTCTCTTGGTTCTTCCATTTCAGTCTGTTTCTCTAGACCTTGATGAAACTCTTTTTCTATATCAAGTTCTGTATTTTCAGCTTGAAGCTCTTCAACCTTGCTGGCAACCTTTGCAAGAAAAGAAAAGGAAAATGGAAAGGATGTCAGTGGCGCACTCTAGCTATAACTATTGAAAGGCTACTTTATTTCAAAAATGTTACAAGACTCTAAACTTTTCATATTGTTCTCTCTTCAAAATGATTTTAGCTTAACTAGCAAAAAGTGTGCATTGCTGTTGCAGCTTAAGTCAATCTCAATTTTTTTGATTGAACTGACTGAATCTCAACTTCGTGCAATAAATAAATGTCCAAGAGCAATTCAGTTGATCAGAATCTGACAAAAATGGATCTACCATAAAGAGACCTGTAATATGTGATAATTACCAACTGACTCCTTTCCAGATGCTGATTCTTCTCTTCTTGTAGAGCCTCTAGTTGTTGCTGTAGAGCTGTCTTCTCTTGCTCAAGGGCAAAGATTTGTTCCTTCATCAATAGGAGCTCGTTACTTTCTTCCAATTTGATCTCTTCTGCATCAGGTTTAGTTAGATTTCTCTCCATATCGAAATATTCCAAATCTTCAGATAACTTCAATATTTGTAAGATGGAAAACAGCACAGTTTACTTCCCAAGAAGGAAATCTACAACTACATTTGAAGGAAATGGACACATCATTTTAAAGAATATGCCTTCAGTCATTTTCTAGGGCATATTCTACGGGCATCCACTTTCATGGGAGTGGAAGAGCTGGTCCTTCCACAGAACTAGAAATAAGCTCCTATCCCTAGGAGCTAAATTAAATATATTGATTTAAATATATTTAATTCATATCTTGCCTTTCTCCCAGCACATAAGTGCTTTGTGGATATCAAGGGTTGCAAATCAATTTGTGCACCCATTTCTCCCACCACTTCTCCCTCAGAAGTAGTTGTGTTTTTTTTAAACCCCTGCTCTCTTATACATTGATTTTACTTCCTGCTGCCTGTTCTCAAAAGTTCAGTGCCAATTAAACATTATTATACAAGGGTTTCCAGATTCCTTGACAACACTGCTGCTTCAGCAATGTTGAGAAAGCTCTAGCCCACCAGATGTTGTTGTATTTCAACTCCTACTACCTCTGGCCTTTGGCTGAGGTGCTGAAGTCCCATCTTTTGGAGTCCATTGTATTTATTCTTCAAGAATTGGAAATCAGACTCAGAAATAATTACCAAATGCCTTCCCTTCCCATAGCAGATGGTTATATTTGTTAATAATGTTGGATCTTAACACACTTCTATTAATTATGTATTTCCATTATTTTTCAAACCTGAAAACTGATTTATTTCCCTGTCATTGTTTTAAATACAGTATAAACAAATCCCACTCTTTCTTTAAGTTATCCATAATTAGCATTGTCAACTTACAGTTAGTGCACCTCTGTAGACTTAGATTGTATGTTAGAAATGTATGTTTTTGTTTATATTCCTTGTGTTTTTTATATATGTAAAATGTTTGCGAGAGTATGCATGCATTCCAATATTTTTTTAAAAAAATAATTACCAAATCTACTCCAAATAACTGAGAAATTACTAGTAGATCCTACCTACCTTTTATCTACTCTTACCCTATACCAATAGGCATAACCAAAGCATTCCTTTTACAGGTATCTTACCTGTTGCTTCTGTTCTTCAATAGTGATTCTTAGAGATTGTTCGACACCAGACATCTGTGTGTCTCTTTCTGCAATAGTTTTTTCCAGCTCTTTAATGTGATTCTGATACTGCTTCAGAGAATTATGAGCATTTCTCAGTTCTTCCTGAACTTCTATGTTCTTTTACATTACAAGAGAAAGAGGTAAAATGCATGCATTAGAGTTAGCATGATGTACAACAGGGCTGGGCAATGTGTGGCCTAGGAGTCAATTTGTTTTGCTTTAGAATTCCTCTGTATGCACTCCGGGGGTGTGGAGGGCATCTTCACCACTACATTTGAAAGCTCACTGGCTCCCTCAGGGATCATGAACAATTTTTTCAATATTTTTCAAAATAATTCCCCCCCCCCTGCTAAAAAAGGTCCACTGGGGACATTTCCACCATATTTTGCTGCCTCCTGGGCCAGGAGAGCCCTGGTGGTGCAGTGGTTAAATGCCAGTACAGCAAGCCACCACATTGCAAGTTTGATTCCAGAGGGCTCCAAGGTTCACTCAGCCTTCCATCCTTTTGTAGGTCGGTAAAATGAGTACCCGGCTTGTGGGGCAATTAGCTAACATACATTGGAAGCTGCTTCTTGCAGTATAGATGTGTAAATTGCTATTGCTTAAAACAATTTGTAAGCCGCTCTGATAGCCTTGTGGCTGAAGAGCGGGGTATAAATAACTAAATACATTAAAAAAAAAGAGAGGCCTTCTTTTTTGAGACCTCAGGCATGGTGAAAATGTCCCCAAAAGTGTTTATAGAGGCAAAAATGTTTGGGTGGAAACAGGTTTTCCAAGGTCTTCTGGGAGCTAATGCTGCCCTCCTAGCCTTTCAGAATTGCCCACTCCAATGTACAATCTTTATTGCAGTATTATTATTGAATTTCTAACCATACCTTGCCATTCTCTACTTGTACATTCCCTGCTTTGGCTTACCATTGACACCGTTTCCTGTATATCTGCTTTGATCTGGTCTCTCTCCTGCTCAAGAGCCTCCTGCTTCTGTTTCAGGTCATCTCTTTCTTGGGTCAGTGCTATTATTTCCTCTTTACTATCATGGAGACTCTGAGTTATGGCTAGCCTCTCTCTTTCTCCAGCCTCCATGTTAGACTCCCAAGTTTTCAACTGGTCTCTGAGTTGTTCCATGTCACTTAGTTTCTGATGAGCTTCTTCAAGTTGTTCTTTCAGACTGAGGAATTCCTTTTGTTCTAAGTCCTTCTCCTGTAGCTCTCTGATTTTGCTGGAAAGCTTTAATTTTTTTTTAAAGAAGAGAAAGCATATCCACTCAGTATTAGTAGAATGAACATTCAAGACCAAGTTAGAAATATCTGGTTTTGAAACTGCATCCTTAAGATTTCTACATTTATCCTAGAAAGGAATGCCCTGAAAGCTACCAAGAAAATTTCCATTATCTGTTATTATTTTTTAAACATCAGAATTAGGGCACAACATCCTTATCCTGCATAATTATGCCAGCAGAGGTATACAACTCTGCCAGAATTCTACAGGTTTTCAGCCAATATGTAGTTCCATGCTGGCTCAGAACACATCTCATCCAGTATTGCTACCAGATGCCAACAGAAGTCTACAAACAACTCCCAAGCACAACAGCACCCTCTCCCACTTGGGTTTGCCATAACTGATATTGTGTAGTTTTATTCTCAGGCCAGTACAACTCACAGGTTGCTGAGTCTCTTTTTTGCTGCCTTCCAGGAGCCATGTTAAACCAAACCAAAAGGAAGTGGCTTAACCCTGTTAGGTTTCTGACAATGTAAGTTATGTGAACTGCATTCAGCTCAGTGAGCTGCATGTTCTACTTCATTTATTTTATATCCCATTTTTCTCTCACGATGGGATTCACAGCAGCTTATAATAAGT
The DNA here is from genome assembly GCA_030847615.1 of Gambelia wislizenii. Lineage (NCBI taxonomy): Eukaryota > Metazoa > Chordata > Lepidosauria > Squamata > Crotaphytidae > Gambelia > Gambelia wislizenii. The sequence goes on from JAUMIR010000005.1 coordinate 33,060,206, forward strand.
TTAAAAAATTAAGCTAAAAGTCATAAATAAGTACCTATTTTAAACAAGGAGGGAAGTACAGAGTGGCTCACAGAGCTTCATGTTGTTCAGGATTCGGATGCCAGGTAATGAGGACTCTTCCACCCACATGGCAGGCTAAGAATGCACTTTCTGGTTGCTGCTATGTCCACTATTAAGTACTCATCAAATGTTGGGACTCAATGTAATATATGTAAATAGAAGCATGGACCTAGGAGGAAGTAGTAAAGTCTTCCTACGTTCCCAGACATTCAACACAAAACCCTGGTTGAAGTTCAAAACTGTTGCAGTGAAACCAGTCTTCAGCCAATGCTGTATCAGCAAGCTTTTAGATTAAGAAAACTAGCTACTAAGTACTCACTTCTTGGGTTAGATTGCTAACCACTGTGCTCAGTTTGAGGTTTTCACCAGATAGAAGATCTACTTGGCCTTTCATCTGTTTGTTCTCTTCTGATGCAATCATAAATTTTTGACTCAGCTCATCGTACTGATGCTTCAGTTCTTGAAAAGCCATGTCGTTCTCTCTCATTGCTTCAGCATTTGCAAAATCCTCTTTAGATTTTAATGCATCTGTCACTTCCTGGAGTAGCCTCTCCTTTTCAGCTACTTGAGAAAGCAAGCCCTCTCTTTCGGAAGACAATGAAGCAATCAGCTCAGATTTTTCAAGAATCTGCAATTGGAAGAAACAAATATTCAGAACAGAGTATGAACATGGCTATTATAAATCTCAATTATGTTTCATCAGATGGATTTTGGCTGACTGAATGAAAGGTTGATACTTACTGAGAACAGCCATTCTAGGAAGGCTGAAGGAGCAATCCACTACCACTGGGTTACTCCCTCGTACCAGCTTCAAAGCAGAAGACCAATGTTCCAATCCATTATCATTGCTTCTCTCTCCCCCCATCAGTTTTGTTACATAGCATTGCATGATGCAAATTAAAGGATACAGCACAAAGATAGAAATTGACCATTAAAAAAAATGCAGCCACGGGTGGAGATGGATTGCTCCTTCAGCCTTCCTAGAATGACCATTCTCTGTAAGTATCAACCTCTCATTCTCAGGAAGGCTAAATAAAGGAGCAACCCACTACCACTGGGATATACCCAAGCTAATTTTCTTAAGGGTGGGAGTGGCTGCTGAGTCCTGCACTACTGCTTGTAGAACACTTGGCCTGAAGGCTGCTTGCCCTGGTCTAAATTTGTCTGCTTTGTAATGCCTAATAAATGTGATGGCTCCTTCCACCCAGCTACCTTACACACATTCTCCAATAATGATGTTACTCTACACACTGTTGTAGTAGCCCAGCAAATGTGGGCCTCGGTGTATGTGAGTAATCATAACACAAATAAATGCAACTTTTCAGCCATCTTCAAACAGTAGGAAGCCCTGGTGGCACAGTGGTTAAATGCCAGTACTGCAAGCCACAAGGTTACGAGTACGATCCCAGAGGGCTCTCCAAGGTTGACCCAGCCTTCCATAGGTCCGTAAAATGAGCACCCAGCTTGTTGGGGGCAATTAGCTAAAAAACACTGTAAACCGCTTAGGGAATGCTTTGGCACTGATGAGAATATATAAATATCAATGCTATTGCTAGTTAATTTGGACATTTTAAATCCCAATGTTCTTGGATGGAAACAAACCAACAATAAAGCTTCTGTCCATCTAATTACTTTTGTTATACAGTTGTCCTTTCACATTCACTGGGGTTTGGTTCCAGGACCCCCTGTGAATACCGAAGTCCCATTATATGCAATGGCATAGCAAAATGGTGTCCCTTATATAAGATGGCAAAATCAAGGTTTGCTTTTTGGATTATTTTTTAAAGAATATTTTCAAGCCGTGAATACTTAAATCTATGAATGTCAAATCCATGAATGTGGAGGGACAACTGTACTCATATATACTTTAACAGCACTTCTGACCTCCAGAGTATGCCATCTTTTCTCTAATGGATGAGAAGGGTGTGGACAATACTTTGGCAGCTCAAATGCTGAAGCCATCGCAAACCTTAATGCAGACTTTGGTAGAAGTGATGGATCGATAGTTAAGGATAAAGAGTTTAGTGCTCTCATTTACATTAAAGTTATAAATAGCAACCATGACTTCCTAGGGATGAGCAAATTCACTCTGAATAAAGAACCCAGGAGAACTTTCAATATAAAGTACAATACAGTAACAAGGTATTGAAGAATGCAAATTCCTCAGAATGACACAGTGGCAACTGCTTCTCCTTGGCTGAACTATGGATTAATTCTGAAAATTTTATCTTGTAATCATTACAATATGATGCAGGGGTTGCTGAAGTGAAGCTCTGTAGCTGCGTGGGTGCCTCCTCAAGACAGAAGGGTGAAGTGCAGCCCTAGACCTTCCTCCTCAACTGCCCCCTTTCAGGCAAAAATGTGCAAATTATCTTTCGTGGAAACGCCCAGAAATGGTGATGCATCTTTTAAATAGATCCCAGGCCCCTTCCCCATCACTGTATTAACATCAAAAATACAACTCTTTCAAAACCACACTTCCAGCTACCTCTGGTCTCTCTACCACAAACATTTCCTGGTATTTTGGGCAGTTTATGTGGCCCCTGAAAGTTCCCTGGGCAAAAAACTAGCCTCCGGACCCTCCAAAATCACCCATCCCTGGTGCAATGAATGCAACCCAGTGCAATGCAACTTCAGCTGTTCTGGTAAACAGCAAGAGAAACAGGGTAAGAATTATGACCATAATGAGGACGGAGAACATTTCTGGAAACCGTGGCTCTTGAAAGTCTTAGCATGAGAAACTGCTTCAGATCATCCAGATTGCATTTTATACCTCTTTCTGGAAGATTTCAAGGTCAGGTCTCGAGTCAGCTTCTGATAACACAGTTACTTCTTTCTTTAGAGCAGTATTCTCTTCCAGAGCTTTATTCAGCTCATTTTTTAAATCCTCTATCTTTCTTTCCAATTCAATACTGGATAGCATGTCTAGAGAAAGAAAAAAACTCTCAATGGATAAAATGGTCAAAGACATTCATTAACAACTAGCTATACCTGGTGTAACATACACCTTCAAACTCCCCCCCCCCATCGCCAGGCTCTCATCTGTCGCCAGGCTCACCCCCTTCCGTTGCCAGGCTCTTAGCCCCCATCACCATCCTAACCCTAACCCCACATCACCAGGCTTGTGCCCCCCATGCTCAGGCACACACATCCTACACACACACACCACATCCACTGCCATGTTTAGAAAGGACTGAAACTTCCACATGGTCCCATTGCCAGTGTCCTGATTGGCTGCCCAACTAAGCTTTGATTGGTTGGTCAGTTTCCTAAGTGGCCAATTAGCACACTGGAAATGGCAACATACCTAAGAGCAATATAATAATAATAATAATAATAATAATTGCTATCCTATATAACTCTTTTTCTTCATACTTATCAACTGCTGTCAAAGGCCTTGTTAAAGCATGCACCCTTTCGACCAGTTTACACTCTGGTTACTAACAGATGAACTACCGTACCTGAAAAGGGTGTCATTTTGTCTGCACCTTGCGTTGCAGACTACACTCATGTTCCCCAGTCTGTACCCCTACCACGAGGCAGAGTGAGGTGACTATTTCAGGTGGCAGAAGGTGAGGAGAGGGCAGCAACAGCAGCTGCCCCAAATTCTCCAGCTGTTTCCCTCTCTTGGAGAACCAAGGTACATATGCCCAACACAGTACAGTAGGACCCCCATATTCACGGGGGATAATGAAAACCACGGATAATAGTAAACACCCCAACGCCATTGCCACCACAGGAGCCATCCTGGGGGGCAAATGGAGGCAAGATCTCTCCTCCCCTTCCTTTGCCCCCTGTTGTCATTGCCACCATGGGAGCCATCCCAGGGGGCAAAGGGATAAGAGATCTCTCCTTCTCCCCTCCTTCCCCTAACTGTGGACAACTTAACCAGCAGATGGCGAATCTGCATATATGGGGGTGTTATGGTATGTCATGGGACTCTAAACTCTACCCTGCTGTCTTAACTGTCAAAGACTCTATTCCAACCCAAGTGCTGAAGCACTAGCTTTTGTTTATCAGCGACTTCTACTTCTCTCTCAGATCTTTCTGTTCTTTAAGGTCTTTGTTCACAAAATATCTAATCCTATAGCCAGCTTTGCAGCTCAAATGAAGCTAATAAACTGGTTTCCTGTTGGTTCCTGGTTGCTGTGCATGTCAAAATGCTTCCTCCATGCAAGCTCCTCCCGGGAGAAGAAAATTTAAATGTATGTTTCCTATGCAGGCACTGTAATTCAATTTATAGATACATTGTGACTGTATTGACAGCTACTTTAAAAACCAACCTGTTTTTCTTGGGGAAAGGGAAGCAAAAATGAAACATAGCTGCTCACAAGAGCAAAAAAAGCGAATTGTAAAAGCCAACCATTTACATTATCCATTTACAAAATCCTAAATATACCACAAAGATCTGAAAAGTAGAGTAGGAAAAGACCCAAAAGTCAGCATGCAGGAAATAAAGGGCAACAGGCCTTCTTGGAGTCTTAATTAAGGGCCAAGATATCAAAAGTGTGGAACCTAGTAGGTTTTCCTGAGGAGAGCAGTCAATAAGAACACCTTACACTTCCTTACACTTCTATGGTTAGACAGTCTTTGCAGCCTAAGAATTTATTATGCCACATTAGACACATTAGGTGCAAGGGTTGGGCAATTGGAGGCCCTTTACATAATACTGGACCACAGGTCCCATTACTTCTGGTCACCAGCCATGCTGCTCAGGACTGATGGGAGTCACAGTCCAATGTCAGTTGGAGTAACAGATTGCTTACTCATACTTCAATGCATTGCTTCCTTCAAAACATTTCTTATGTGAATTTGAAAGGAAGATGATGTTAAGATGTTAATAAATCCTTTATTTCTTTATCACACTACACTGTTATAGTGCTATTATTCCACTTTAACTGCTATGGCTGCCTCCTGTGGAACCCTGGGGTTTGTAGTTTAGTGAGGCTAAGAGCTCTCTGGCTGAGAGTTCTAAATGCCCCTCCCTTAAACTGCAAGTCCCAGGATTCCACAGGAGGCAGCCACTGCAGTTGAAGTGGAAAAATGGTGCTATAACAGTGTAGTATGATAATCTCAAAATAAAATTGCTAGTATTTTGCAATCTACACCCAATTTAAAGGGAAGATGCATCCACAATACAGTGGGCCTTCCGTATCCGTGGGCTCTGGATCTGCAAATAATTTTTTTTAAAAAACCAAGGTCTTCAAATATTTTTCAAAAATTCAAAAAATACAGTCTTTAAAGATTTTTTTAAACAAAGCACTGTGAGACATCGCATCTCTTTACCACCCTACCTAGTGGCTTTGTGAGAGAACTCTGGAGGAAGCTGTTCTCTGTTCCTCTGCTGAGGGTGAAAGAAGCTGCTGAGGCAGGATGGAGGAGAGAGCAAGAGGAAAGAGGAGAGCACTGGTTACTGTAAGCTTGAGGGAAGACTGGGGCACATGCAATGTGGCAGCTGCCTTTGGGGTGCATACAAGTGATGGTGGAGTGCAAGGGATGGGGTAGCGAGAGAAAGTGAGCATGAGAGGGAACTGGTTGTCAGGGTGAGGTAGGGATTGGAGGCTGGAGCTTGTGTGCATGGCAGTGGCTATCTTGGGGTGTGCACAGGGGATGGTGGGTTGGAAGGGATCAGGTGGTGAGGGAGACAGCGAGAGGGGACCATTTGCCAGGGTGGAGTGGGGAGGTTCAAGCTTGCTTCTCTTCCCTTTATGTAATGGATTTGAACATCTGAGTTTTTTGGTATCCAGAGAGGATACTGGAACCAATCTCCCACAGATACAGAGAGGCCACTGTACCTTAAACTAGGGTGGTGTGCCACAAGGAAATAAAAATTAATAAATTAAGAGTTGTTTTTAATTAAGAGTTGTTATAGGATAAAAGCTCTCACTGAGGCAGTTGCCCAAAAAGTCTAACAGTATGCTATAGCTATTTGGAAGGATACAAGGCCAGAGCAGTAAATGCCTGTAGTGTTTAGAAAGAAGGAGACTAAGTAATTGTGCTACACTGTCTCATGAGTGGCTGAATAAGCCAACCAACCTTAATTTAGACATGGAAAAAAATTACTGAGCTTCAAACGAGCCACACCTAGGACAGTGACACTCAAATAGCAGAAGCAGGGTCCTTTCACACACTTTAGAACAGCCATGGACAACGTGGTGCACTAGACATTCAACTGCAAGCCCCATACCCTACTACTGGAGTGGGCAGGTAGGAGTTGCAGTCCAACAACATTTCGAAAGCTACAAGTTAGCTAGCTTCAAGAGCAAACGTGGTTATTCCATGGGCATGTGTGTGCATTGCCCATTTAAATCCATAAAGCTTTCCTTAGCTATCAAGAGGTTTAGCTCAGCTAAGTGGAGGACTGAGCAAGCACTTCTTATTCATCAATACCTTTGGGAACCTTCCCCTCCGAAAGTGATATCAGCTTTGCATTCTCTTGTAGGTAGTACTGAAGTTCTTTTTGCAAGTCAGACTGCATTTTTTTGTAGGTGACTTTTCCAGCTTCTAACTGCCTTCTGTAACATTCAATGTCTTTTTCCATTTGGTTGTAAGTCTCAGAGAGCTGTGTCTGCATGGGAAAGAGTTGATATATTATTATCCTGTGTTCACTTATGTGCCAGTATAGCATATAAGAAACAAACAAACAAAAACTTATATGTGAAGGTGTGACTATAATACCATCCTTGCATCAGAGCTTGAAAAAATAATTTTTTGACCACAACTCTCAGATCCCCTAGCCAACAAGGCTACTTTTTTCCTCTTCAAGCTTTTATAGTATACCACTGCAGCCAACTGCAGCAAAGTCCAGAAAAGACTTTAGAATCTTGTTAGGAAATCAGCTAAACCCAACCGGACATGGAAAGCTGTATAGGTTGTATATCCCTTATCCAAAATGCTTCGGACCAGTAGTGTTCTGTTTTTCAGGGTTTTGGATACATTTGTATATACAATGGCATAAGGTAGTACTGGAGGCCGGAGGTAAGTCCCGGAAGCCAGGTGCGCATTATTCAGATTCCCTTGCCTCTGAGGAGACTAGAGAAGGAGGGAGGAAGATGGTGTGACTGAGTTTGAAGCCAAACATGGCACAAGTTCCAGCTGCAATGGCTGCTACTGCTCCTCCACTGCAACTTCCTAGCTGAAGTGAAATCTAGAGTAGGATATGGTAGGAGTGGCTGCAGGCGACCATCTCCAGCTTTGGCCTAGAGAAGAGTCCCATGTCAAAAAGCAGCACCCTTCTCCTCTAACCCCCGCTGGATCCCTTTCCTACCCAAGCCTTCTGTGGATGGGAACTCAATAATCCCAGCCAACTCTGGCAGTGGTATGACTGCCAGCTGCCTGTTTCTGTCTTCGAGGCAGCAGCTGTTGTGCTTCTGTCCATTCATTTGGCTGGAGAGAGAAGCGAGGATCAGTGAAATGGTAGGAGGTGTGGATTCCTGCCATTTCACAGATCCTTGTGTCTGTCGCCAGCCGCACAAATACAGTACAGATATTTAAGTACGTGTTGTGAATTGAAATGTTTCGGATGTTGGAGCATTTCGGATTTTGGAATTCTAGATAACGGATACTCAACTTGTATCTGTAGCATGGTTATTTTATTTTTATTTTCTTTGTGCTTATATTAGGCACTGATAAGACAATACAAAAACACTGTATCTGCTCAGTCAGACCTTACATATAGACTATCAAAAGAGGACAAAATAGCCACTTCTTCCCAAATCCTGTATTTCCTGATGTAATCCAAGGTTTTACGGTGCTTTGTAAATGAGTGTCATCAAACGCTATCAAAAACATCCTTACCATTTTTTCTTTCAGTGCCAAGTTCTCACTTCTGAAGAATGCAGATTCTCTCTTTGCATCCAGTGCTACTGCTTCAGCATCACTGAGAGACTGTTTCATTTGTTGCATTCCATCTACCCCTTTATTTGACATTTGCTTGGGGAGGGGGGAAAAAAGGAAAAGAAGGAAAAGAACAGAGCAGCATAATATATCCATATACAAATCCTCCAGGAAACATTGAAAAATACCTTTCTGTGAACTTGGAAGATTTCTAGCCTAAACAAATCGGCTAACCCTCCCCCCCCTCACCAAACATTAAAAAACAATCATAGTGACTGAAATGTGTTGGCTATGTTTTATACTAATAAATATGTTTGTTTGTTTGTTTAAAAAAAAAACACCATATAAAGTTGTCCCTCCACATTCATAGATTTGGCATTAACAGTTTTAAGTATTCATGGCTTGAAAATATTCTTTAAAAAATAATAATCCAAAAAGCAAACCTTGATTTTGCCATCTTATATAAGGGACACCATTTTGCTATGCCATTGCATATAATGGGACTTGAGTACTCAAGGGTCTGGGTATTCACGGGGGGTCCTGGAAACAAACCCCACGAATGTGAAGGGACAACTACATTTGCATAAGCTTTGTTTACAACAGGGGTGGGAGAACTATGGCCCATAGACTCCACTCTTGTGGACCCTGAAGCATGCCCACCAGTCTTCCAAAGCCCCACAAACCCACATTTTTGGACTTTTTTGCCTTAGAACCATACAGAAAATGAAAACGTGTGAAAGTATTCCCAAGCACCCCAGAACCTTGTATTACTGTGAAATACAGGTTGAGTATCCCTTATCCGGAAATCCAAAATCCTCCAAAATCCAAAACTGTCCAGATAGGTGACCAAGATAGTGACATCTTTTATGCAAATATTCCAAAATCCAATACTAATACTAATACTATTAATGATAATAATATCTGAAATCTAAAATACTTCTGGCCCCAAGCATTTTGGATAAGGGATATTCAACCTGTACCTCCTACTTCTTCTGCAGTCTCTTAAAACAGCTATTTTGAGTGGGACTGCAGAGGAAAATACAGTCAGATCACTGTACCCACGGAACCAATACCTGCGGTTTTGGTTATCTGTGGGACATGAGCCATAGAGTTGTGCTGGAAAATTGCTAGAAAGGCATCCTTTCTATATCCTCCAATTCAGCTCTTGATATGTTTTTACTGGAAGTCCTGTATTTCTATAGGGTTCAGTTATCTGTGGTAACTCCAGGAACCGAACCCCAACAGATGGGGGGGGGGTCAGACTAGTCTTCCCCCCAAGGTCATTCAGCCAATATGAATGGTTCATGCTTACTATTGAAAAGGACATGTCTCTCTTCCCATTTTCAGCATTTAAGTCTTCAATGAGATTTTTTAGCTCAGCAACATTATTTTCCAGCATCTTGATTTTATTCTCCTGCTTCATCAGCTGTGTATCTTTTGACTTTATTTCCTCCTACAAAGAAAGGTGAAAGCACACAAATGCAAAATGTTGTTTTAGGTACATTTTCCAGTTTGCCAGTGGAATGGGTATTAGGCAGTATTAAATAAAGTAGAAGATCTGGCTCAAGCATTTGCCAAAACTGTTATCAATCCACATCAGTGTTCAGTTTCACTACATGCAAGTCTGCCACCATAACCACCAACACCACCAGCTCACCTGGAGATCTTGATTGTAAACTTCAGCATTTGTAATTATAGCCTTTAAGTTGGAAATTTCATGCATTAGTTGCATCTGTGGAGCAATTGAAGCAAAACAGCACAAGCAATTAGAAGCACCCTTCAGTTTAGTTAACCTGCCAGCACCTACCACAAAAGCAAGCAAGGTAGATAATAACCCAATTATTACTGTAGGTAAACATTGGGATTATCCATTTCTTATAGTGGAGACCCGTCAATAGTTCTATGAAATAGAAGTCTCAAAATCTCGTTATGTATACCATTTATTACTTTTCAACCATTCAAAACAAGGGAAGGATGTAAACGTTAAAGTACAGCAAACATTGTCGTCAACATGCCAACAGTAATCCTACTTGTAGAATTGCTAGGTGCACTGACTGAATGTGTTTCTATCTCACATTTCTTCCATGATGCAACTCAACATAGTGAATGAGGATTTCCAAACCTATATTAGTGTAATACTTACATGGATTCAACCCAAAATAATGAAAATCTTTTGCATTCTCCTGAATACTTCATCAGGCTGGGCATTTGCTTTACTTGTAGCCTGTGAAGAGGTCTAGAGAACTCAAAAGCTCACAAACAGCGTTCTGGTCTTTGTACACACAATTTTGTGACTACTGGCCTAATTAGGGTAGTGGCCTAACACAGATTTTAGAATTTTCCTTATGGAAAAAAAGTGCCTTTACTTTGTGGATCCCCAAGTGGCTCCTCTAGGCCAGTTTGACCAAATTTGAACCTGCTCAGGTTTAACAAGGTCACTTTATCACATGCCTTTGAATCATATCTTCCATTCATTCACATTTGGATACTGCTTTTGAAAGACATTTCTAGATGACAGAACTTTTAACAGGGAAGACTTCTTCACTAGCTCTTTGTACCTGAAATGTTAGCAAAACTCAGCGCAACAATCATATACTTCAGAGAAGACAGAAATAAGCAACTGTTCCTCCCACTTGGATTTTTACTTTGTAGGATGGGCAGCTGGAATACCTGCTTACTTGATTTCCTGCATGACGATGCACTAGAGAACTGCTGGTGAATGCATTACAGCTACTCTTTGCTGATAGCTGTACTGTTTGTCATACCACCACTAATTTCCTGTTGATCTGTTTGATATTGATATCTTTTTAATGACTATATTCCGCCCTTAGATTTATTTGATACAAGACAGGCTAGAAATATTATACTAAATAAAACACTAATAAATGTTATAAGCCACACTGAGAGTCCTGTTAAGCCACACTTAAAGTGCAGAATATTGATTGAATAAAAATGTAAAAAAAAAAAAAAAAAAAAAAAAGCATCCCCCAAGCATTTCCTGCTTGAGGAAAGCTGAGTGGCTATGGTACTAGGTGTGGTTTTTGGCAAGGCATCCCACTAACTTGGCACCAACACAGAAGATGCCCTGCCTCTTGTGCACTTATTCAGAAAATGATCACAGAAAAAGGTCTCAGTAGACCAACTATCCTCAAACTTGTATTTGCCTGATGTGCTGGGCTAGACCAGGGGTAGGCAACTGTGGGGAACTAGGGAGCTGCATTAGCCCTCCAAGTGGACCTCAGAGGCCGTAACCCCTACTGACAAATTTTTCCCCCCTCAAATGCCCTCCAATATCCTCAGGGGTGTGGTGGCATTTTTGCCACATTTCTAGACACCCCCCCCCTGCCATATTAAGTCCAGGAGAGGCTTTTTAAAAGAAAAAAATCAGAAGTCACTTCGTATTCACAAAAAGGCATCCTGTGGACCTCAAATGGCCCAGAGGTGCAAAACATATTGGAAATGTTCCCCAAGGCTCCTGGAGGGCATTTTGGGGTAATTTTTGTGGCCTGGGGGACTGCATGTGGTCTGTGAGCCATACATTGCTCACCCCTGAACTAGAGGGCAGAAATTTAACACATCTAGGAAATACAAACTTAAGAGATACCTACACAAGACCATCATCACATTAGGTCCTGTTTCTGTCACCACAAGCCTTGTTTGGGGAAATTTTCACTAGCTGAGCCTGGTACATCAAGGTATGCACTCCTCTCAGGTAGGTACATACCCCGTGCTGCACCTTTTACGCAGAGATATGGCCACAGCAATACATGCTACCAAGATCTATGGACTAAGACTACAATGCATTGTACATGGGACTGCCTTTTGAAGACTGTTTTGAAATTTGTATGAGGTGGACCTATCTCATCAGTTCTCAAACAGCTGTACTGGCTGCTAGTTTGTTGGAGCATAATTTACAGTGTTGATGCTTACCTTTAAAACCCTACATAGCATGGGACAATTTTTTCCAATTACGACTTTATCCCATAATGCGAAATTAGTCTTCCAAGATGTTTCCTTTTCTTTTTACCCGTATCCTATTCTAGGATACTACTTTCTGCATAGAGAAAGAGCCTTCCCTGTAGTGGTACCCTTTTTATTCACTTATGCATTCCAATGTATCACTTACACTGGTTTTAAACTTGGTGATGTTTTATATGCACTGCTGGTTTTATTGTTTTTTATTTGCTTCTGCTCTAAGCATTTCATATTTTGTTATCCTGTAGTAATTTGTGAGCTGACGTGGAAGTTGCAAAATGAAAGGTGTTATTGTATTACACGCACACACCTCTTCCTCTTTTGCAGTCTGATTTTCAAGAGCAACAAATTCCTCGACTGACATTTTCTCTGTCAGTTCTCTAAGTTCAGATCTCAGCTGGTCATTCTTCAACTGCAGGCTCTTTAGTTCTGTTTTCATAGCTTGCTGATCAGCGACAGCATTATCCTAGACAAGAATAAAAATAAGAGGTCAAGAGGTTTTACGTGCAACTTTAGATTAAATTTGGTACGAACGGTAAATTGACTCACCCTCTCTTCTATAAGGGTTTCACAAAGCTGGACAGACTCTGTCAAGTCTTTAGTACTCTAGACGAAAAATATTTAAGTGAGTTGTGAAATCATTCTTCCATTCCTGATCCTAGTTAAACTCTTTCAACACCAAGATTATAGATATTACTACTCAATTTATACTGGTGTACATTCCTGCAATACATTGGTAGCTAGCTCAAAAGTAACACAAGGTAAAGCCACTGTGGTTTGATGAAAAGAACTGGATGCTATTTAAACATTTCAGCTATTTACTAATGATGCTGGCAAAGGTTTTCCAAACAAAAGAAGGAAAGACACCATCCACCACAATAAGACCAAAAGAGTGTTTTTTTTTCTTTCCATGCTGTGCTTTTCCCCTTCAAGCATCTTTTCCCCATCACTGTGAAACATCACATTCCTGGGACAGGGAATACCAAACCCTGCCCCACTCAGCTGTATTTTGCTTCCTTGACTCATCCCTACTACTTACAAAGTTGATTTCAGATCCTGGAATCCACTCTTCTTCAGCCATGGCTGTCATGCCCTGATTGTCACATTCCGAGAACTCTGAAGATATAGCTGAGCATTAAAACATTTCACCAGAAGGGGGAAAAGGGGAAGAGTTAAACTTAAAATGCAGAAATAGCTCCTTGAGACAAATTCAAGAAAGGCTGAGGGACAGAATGCATTTGAGCTTGGATTAACATGGGAGCTGATGGATTCTGCATGTTTCTCTTGCAGCCAAGAGAGTTTTAATTTAAGTAGGGGGTCACTCTAGCTTTATTAAAAAATTATTTCAGTAGCTACTCTATTCACCAAATGACTACGGGCCCTTGAACTTCATTGGTAGCACAATAGCTGAATCCAAATCATAACTTCCTAAAGGGAAACCCAATAGCATTCTCCAAAAAATGTTAACAGCAAAGCAACCAGTGCATTAAGTCTGGTAATACCAAGTTTTCATAGAATCGTAGAGCTGGAAGAGACCTCAAGAACCATCCAGTCCAACCCCCTGCCATGCAGGAACACACAAACAAATCATTCCCAACAGATGGCCATCAAGCTTCTGTTTAAAAACCTCCAAAGGAGACTCCACCACTCTATGAGGCAGTGTATTCCACTTCTGAACAGCTCTTACTGTCAGGAAGTTCCTCCTGTTTAGGCAGAATCTCGTTTCCTGTAGTTTGAACCCATTGCTCTGTGTCCTAGTCTCTGGAGCAGCAGAAAACAAGCTTGCTCCATCCGCAGTATGACATCCCTTCAAATATTTAAACATGGCTATCATGTCCTCTCTGAACCTTCTCTTCTCCAGACTACACATGCCCAGTTCCCTAAGCCAATCCTCATAGGGCATGGCTTCCAGGCTTCCCACCATCCTTGTCGCCCTCCTCTGGACACGTTCCAGCTTCTCAATTTCCTTCCTGATTTGTGGTGCCTGGAAATGGATGCAGTATTCCAGGTGAGGTCTGATGAAAGCAGAATACAGCAGTACTATTACTTCCCTTGATCTAGACACTATACTCCTATTAATGCAGCCTAGAATCACATTGGCTTTTTTAGCTGCTGCATTACTGCTGAAAACGTTCAGCTTGTGGTCCACTAAAACTTCTAGATCCTTTTCGCATGTACTGCCACCAAGCCATGTGTCACCCATCCTATATCTGTGCATTTCATTTTTACTGCCCAAGTGTAGTATCCTACATTTCTCCCTGTTGAAATTCATTTTGTTAGTACTGGCCCAGCTTTCTATTCTGTTGAGGTCATTTTGGATTCTGATCCTGCCCTCTGCGGTATTAGCTACCCCTCCTAATTTGGTGTCATCTGCAAACTTGATAAGCATACCCTCTAGTCCCTCATCCAAGTCATCGATAAAGATGTTGAATAGCACTGGGCCCAGGACAGAACCCCGTGGCACTCCACAGGTCACTTCTTTCCAGGATGAAGAGGAGCCATTGGTGACTACCCTTTGGTTCGGTCAGTTTTACCATCCATCATTGCCAAGGTCTTCACTGCTTTGACTACACTTTATGTATGCTACAAATACCAGGTACTCTTTTGAACATACTGGCTTAATTCCCATTGCTAGTCCCAGCTAGAGCAGATGTACTGAATCAATAGGATTTATGTAAGGATTAACTTACCAAATTTCCACGGACTCAGTTTTGTTCTAACAAGGTTACCAACTGGATTCAGGCCAAACTCAGCATGTGGTAATACTCATGATGTTATATCTTGTGTACCTGCCCATCCTCACTTCTCCTTTTTTGTATTTGCAATGAACATTACTGTATTTGAACAAAATGTCAAAAAACTGGGGTGGGAGCTGACAGGCCTACAACTCTCCTACAACAATGAAAAGGCTGCCATATTAATCTCTGCTAATACTGACAGGGCAGTCAGATATCCCTAGTGCTAGGAACTTGGAGTTAGACTGAGATCTCTAGAGAACCATGAAAGAAACTTGACATGTTCACTTAAGCCAAAAGTTCCTTTAGTGCTCCCTGTCCCTTGAAGATTTAACAAAAACATTTTGGGGTCCAACGTCAACTGGGATAGGCCTTAAAACCCTCTTCAAAACAAGCATTTTGATATCAGTTCAAGTATCTGCCCACCATGACAGATTCTGGATATATGACACACGATACAGGTCCTACCAAGTCCTACCTACCACTATGCAAGTCCTACCGTTCACTATTCATCCCAGTCTTAAGGGTATTGCACAGCTTTAAAATGTTTTCCATCAGCACTTACATTCTTCCATCTCTATGAGAGTAGAGAAAGATGCTTTAAATCGTTTGCTTCTACCAGGAAGGTCTTCCAAAAAACATAGCCCTGCATCCTGGCTTATTGCTCCAGGAGCCCAGGTAACTCTCCTCTTCCTTTTAGCCTTAAAATGAACGAATGAATAAACAGAACAGTTTGAATATCAACATAATGTAAGATATGTAAAGTGAAATTTTAAACACATACACATGTATATCAAGATATGTAGAATAATTAAAGCAAATGTGACTATTTATATTTACTTATCCATAATATCATTTGGTGATGATACCTCACTGGACGGGCGACAACTCCAGCAGACACAAGTATTAACACTGAGTTATTTATTTATTATTATCTGCATCTCCCCTCCGGCCTGGGGCAGGCTACAACATAATATACAATTCAGTACAATTCATTAGAAATTTAATGTAAATGTTTATAAAAAAGCCTACTGCAAAGACCAACCAGGACACCATCAACCCTGTGGCCCCAGAATTCCTCCTATAGGCAACATTATTGCATTAGAATACTTCACTCTAATGTGTAAAGCTCAACAAAAGCAGACAGTTACAACCAGCATGCAGCAGCCACCAACTCTGGGAATCTTCCTCAAGTTGGTGAGCTCCAAATGTATTGGACTATGACTCCCTTCATTCTATTGGCCATCCTAGATGGGGACAGTGAGAGGTGGAAGGCTGAACTATAGGATCTCTTTTTGCAACATTTCCCCATTTTGTAATTCACTGTTATCTGCAGTTCACAGTTTTAACAGAAAATTTGAATGAGTTTCTTGAAAGAAGTGAAACAAGGCTTCTGAATGTCTGAAAGAAGTCTGCTAAGCAAAGTTATTAAATTGGAAAATGTTGCAAATGAAGAAATTTATATAAGAATCTATCCTCTTTTAAGAGAACTGGAGCCAGAGAATATGCATTTAGGTGCTGTTGTTGATAGAACAGCACTTCTTTAATGCATAGCACCAGCTGCTTGTTGTAATTCTGCTGTGTGGTGAAGCTGTCGCTGTCCAAGTTGTTGCCACCAGTTACTACAATTCCGTAGCTAAAATAATTACAATTCCATTGCAAAAATTTACACACCAATGCTGTAAATCGTGCATATGTGCAAAGGCATATATGTGCACACACAAACAAAGCCTAAATGGATTTTCCTTGAGGTTTTTCCAGGCTGTGAGGCCGTGTTCTGGAATAGTTTATTTCTGACATTTCACCCGAATCTGTGGCTAGCATCTTCAGAGAATGGTTGGGTAAGTGTGTGTGTGGAATATGCTGTGATAGTTGTTGGCCTGGTCCAGAATTTCTGTGTTTTCAAATAGCATTTTGTGTCCAGGTTGGTTTTTAACATGTTTTGCTTCTGCTGATTTTTCTGGCTAGCCCAGTCTGCAGTGTCTCTCATGTTCCTTGATTCGTGTTTGCACACTGCGTTTAGTGGTGCAAAAAGAATATGTGAACCTGACTACCTGGAGGACGAACTGAGACACCTAAACTGGGCCCTGAAGGTTAATGGTTACTCTAGATCAGACATCACAAGAGCAGCCAGTCCCAGAAAAAACCACAGGAATGAAAAAGAAAAGCAGCCACCCAAAGGGAAGGTATTTTTACCATACATCAAAGGAGGAAACACAACCTCCAGACAATCTATAGACTAACCAGAAAAATCCAAGAAATGCTACGTTCAGCGAAGGACAAAAGCTGCAGGAGTTTACCGCATACCATGCAGCTGTGGGCAAATTTACATAGAGACCACTAAACGCAGGCCAACAGCTATCATGTCAGAATGCACAGAGAAGCTATTGAAATCCACAAATACCTGGACAACTTCAACAAGAAAGAAGAAACCTTAAAAGTAAACAAAATCTGCCTCCCAGTTTTGAAATACAATAGACTCAAAACTCAAGACTTACAAAGGAATTAAACCCAGGGACAGGGGGATTTCCAGCAGATAATGGCCCATCAACCAAACATCAGCCAAACAGACACTAACGAGCCTTGCATTTCAATACCCAGAAATTAACCATTCAATTACACAAATTTACTTATACAGTTGTCCCTCCACATTCGCAAACTTGACATTCCCGGTTTTGATTATCCGCGGTTTTGGGAGGGCCCCCCGCCCCCCCAAAACCGCAACAAGGGGCCTCTGGAGGCCCCGTGAAAGCCCTGGGACCGAGCGGGGAGGGCCGGGGAGGCCTCCACGGGGCCTTCGGAGACCCTCCGGAGGCCCCGCGAAGGTCTTGGGAGGGAGGGGGAAGGACCTTGTGAGGCCCCACGAAGGCCTTGGGGAGTACCGGGGAGGCCTCCGCGGGGCCCCGCGAAGGCCCGGTGAGGGAGGGGGAAGGCCGGGGAGGCCTCCGCGGGGCCTTCCTAGGCCCCGCAAAGGCCCGGTGAGGGAGGGGGAAGGCCCGGGGAGGCCTCCGCGGGGCCTTGCTAGTCCCCTCGAAGAGCCGGGGAGGGAGGGGGGGAGAGCCGGGGAGGCCTCCGCGGGGCCTTGCTAGGCCCCTCAAAGGTCTGGGGAGGGAGGAGGCCTCCGCGGGGCCCTGCTAGGCCTCGTGAAGACCCGGGGAGGGAGGGGGAAGACCCGGGGAGGCCTCCGCGGGGGCCTTGCTAGGCCCCGTGAAGGCCCGGGGAGGGTGGGGGGAAGGCCCCCGGAGGCCCCGTTGAGGGCTTGGGCGGGAGGAGGGAGGGCTGGGGAGGTATCCACGGGGCCTCGGGAGGGTCTCCGGAGGCCCCGGGAAGGCCTAGGAAGGGAGTGGGAAGGCTGGGGAAAGTGACTATGGGGCCTCCGGAGGCCCCATGGTCGCTATGGGGGGGGGGAGTTGTTATTCGCGGATTTTTCACATTCGCGGGGGTCCGTGGAACGTAACCCCCGCGAATGTGAAGGGGTGACTGTACTCCCCAACAGGGGTTCACAGCATATAAACTCCACACACACACCTACCCAACCATTCTCTGAAGATACCAGTGACTACATGGAGATTTAAAGTTGGGGCAAGCAAGGGATATACTTTCTACTCGGATAGACATAATTCATTCTCCAGAATAGACATGATCTGGATGAGTAATAATCTTATAAAGGCCATCAAGAAAACCGATATTTTAGCAAGACCATTATCAGATCACAATCCAGTTGTGGTTAGTATGAAGGGTGAAAATAGAATAACTAGCTGGAGATTAAATAGAATATTATTACTCAAAGAGGAAGTTGTGGAAGATTGTAAGAAAAAATTGAAGGAATATTTTGAGTTGAATTTAAATAAAGAGGTAGAAATTAATACGGTATGGGATGCGGGGAAAGCAGTAATGAGAGGGATACTTAAACATTGGAATATAATAATAAATAGGAGAAAACAAGAAAGGAAAGAAAAAATATTAGAAGAAATAAAATCAAAAGAAAATGAAATGATAAAAGCCCCAAACAATAAAATAATTAAGAATCAAATAAAAACCTTACAGGATCAGATAACAATGATTATGACAGATGAATTAAAGAAAAAATTAGATTATATAAAACAGAAAGAATTTGAATTTGGAAATAAACCAGGTAGGTGGCTAGCGTATAAATTGAGGAAAGAAAGATCAAAAAAATTAATAACGAAGATTAAATTGGGTGAAAGAGAGATAACGGAGGAACTGCAGATTCAAAAAGAATTCCACAATTATTTTAAATTACTGTATCAAAATTGGAGGAACCCCGCAAGCCAAAATGATGATTACATTAAAAAATGTGGAATCCCTAAATTAAATGAAGTTCAAAGAAAAGAATTGAATAAAGAAATAACGATAGATGAAATCACAGGAGTAATAAGAAAAATGAAAGGACAGAAGGCACCAGGTCCGGATGGTCTACCGGCGGAGTATTATAAAACATTTTGTACAGAGCTAATAGGTCCTCTCTCTTTGGTAATAAAGAATATTCAGGAAAGAAATCAAATACCAAATAGTTGGAAGGAGGCAAATATTGTCCTGATACCAAAGGAAGATAAAGACTCTACGCAAATGAAAAATTACAGACCCATTTCATTATTAAATGAAGATTATAAAATATTCGCAGCGATACTAGCTAAGAGACTTAAGGGATACTTACAAGATTTTATACATAATGATCAAAATGGTTTCTTACCCAAAAGACAAATAAATGATAACATCAGGACGATAATCAACGTAATGGAATATTGGCATTACCATAACGAAATTAAAGGGGCTTTGATCTTTTTAGATGCCGAAAAGGCATTTGACAACCTAAATTGGTCTTTTATGCTACAAATAATCAAGGAAATGGAATTTGGGGTAAATTTTTACAAATGGATTAGGGCAATATATTTGGAACAAAAAGCAAAACTAATCATAAACGGGAATTTAACAGAAGAAATTCAAATTGAAAAAGGGACCAGGCAAGGATGTCCGCTATCGCCACTATTATTTATATTAGTTTTAGAAATTTTGAATAATGAAATAAGGAAAGATAAGGAGATAAAAGGAGTCAAAATTAAAAAAGAAGAATTTAAATTAAAGGCATATGCCGACGACTTGGTATTGATATTAGAAGAGCCACTGAAAGGGATCAAAAGATTATCACAAAAGATAGAAGAATTTGGGAAACTAGCAGGTTTTAAGGTGAATAAAGAAAAAACCAAAATTCTAACAAAAAATCTGAATATAAAAGAGAAAGAGGAATTAGCCAAGATAACAAATTTTGAAATCGTAAAGAAAGTGAGATATCTAGGTATAAATTTAACAACTAATAATCAACAGCTTTTTCAGAATAATTATGAGAAGATATGGAAGGAAATTAAAAGAGATTTGAAAAAATGGGATGATATCAATGATGGGGAGAATCTCCGCTATCAAAATGAATGTTCTGCCTAAGCTGATGTTCTTATTCCAATCAATTCCAGTTATCTATTCAAACAAAATATTGGTAAATTGGCAGAGAGAACTAGTTAAATTTTTATGGGCAGGAAGGAAGCCGAGAATAAAATGGAAACTACTATCAGATGCTAGAGAAAGAGGAGGTCTAGGGATGCCAGACATAAAAATATACTTTGAAGCAGCATGCCTATCTTGGATAAAACAGTGGATTTTGCTAGATAATAAAAGAAATTTGGAATTAGAAGGGCATGAATTAAAAATGGGCTGGCATGGGTATCTAGGCTATGATAAAGTCAAGGTGAACAAGGAATTTAAAAATCACGTGATAAGAAAATCCCTAATCAAAGTATGGAATAAATATAAATATAGACTATGCCCTAAGATACCAGGGTGGCTTTCACCTCAAGAAGCCTTTTGCAGAAGGGAATTAAGAGAGTACAACTGGTTAACGTATAGAGAATTGATGGGGAAAAGGACAGGAAGTTGGAAACTTAAGGAATGGCAGGAGTTAAAGGATGAAGGCATACAAATACAATGGCTAAGTTATTATCAAGTAAGGGCCAGAATTAAAGAAGATCTAAAAGAAAAACAGTATGAAGGAGATGTCTCAGAGTTTGAAAAAATAATAAAATCAGAAAGTGGACGTTTAATCAGTAGTATCTATAGATTATTATTGAAATATAATATGGAAGAGGAGCAAATTAAAAATTGTATGATCAGGTGGGCAAAAGATATAGGCCATAATATTGGTATGGAGCAGTGGGAAGATATTTGGCAAATAGGGTTAAAATTTACATGTTGTTATAGCCTAAAAGAAAATTTTTACAAAATGATGTACAGATGGTACATGACACCAATTAAAATATCCAAAATGAAAAAGAATAGTATATCCAACTGCTGGAAGTGTGAAGATCATGAAGGCTCCTTCTACCACATGTGGTGGGAATGTGGTAAAGTAAGGAGATATTGGAATAAAATAAATAAAGAAATTGAAAGAATTGTTGGCTTTGAAGTGGGATTAAGACCAGAACTGTATTTATTAAATATGGTAAATTTAGAATGTAGAAAAGAGAAAGAAAATAGAACATTACTAACCTACTTAATAACTGCAGCACGAGTGGTTTTGGCGAAAAGATGGAAATCTAAAGAAATCCCCACGAAATTAGAATGGAAAGAAAAGGTAATGGAATTGGCACAATTAGACAAATTAACGAATTGGGTAAGAGGGAAGGCTATAGAGTGCTACTTAAAAGTATGGGAGCCATTTATAAATTATGTGAAAAGAAAGGGGGGAGAAAATAGTATAACAGGATTTAGTGCTTAGGAATTGAGGGAATCTATGTAACTTTATAAACATAAATCTCCTCAATTTATTTTTCTAGAATTGTACATTTCTGGTAGTCCCCCTTCTCTGATGTTGTGGAGATATTGTGTATCCATAATTAATTGTAGATAACTAATAACTGTATAATGATTTTATAATGGAATAACTGGATAACTTCACCTAATGGATATAATGCGAAAAGAAAATGCAAGAAATACTTGTAAATATAAGATATGTTAGGATGGGGAAAATAAGTTAACTTTGTTTTGTAGGAGAGAGAATGATATGAAGATTATCAAGGGCATGAAGAGAATATGTGGGAAGTCCTTTTTAAATTTATGTGATGTTTGGGCTATATTGGTTTAGTTTTGTCACTGTTATTGTTATTGTTATTGTTTTGTGTGTGTGTGTGTGTGTGTGTTTATTGTTTGTGTATGTTATTGTGTATGTTAATGTGTTTGTTAACATATATGTTAATTAAACGTTCAATAAAATATATATAAAAAAAAGATACCAGTGACAGATTCAAGTGAAATGTCAGAAAGAAACTATTCCAGAACATGGTTTCACAGCCTGGAAAAACCCCAAGGAAAATCTATGGATGCCGGCTATGAAATCCTTCAACTTCACAAAGCCTAAATGTAATTTAATAAAAAAGTCACTTGGGGGTTTGATTCACAGGGTCATCCTAAGTCAGAGCTGACTTAACAGCACATAACAAAATATTTATACTACATAGATTGTGCATAGCTGTATACTAAAGTAACCTAAAGCTGGCGTTATTCCACATATATTAGGGGAAGAAAGGAGGTGGAATAATGATCAGGGTATACAAAGCATTTCACTGGTTAAGAACACTAAAGCTAAAGTAACTTCTGGAGAGTTGCCCAGCATCTGTTGTGAAGCAGATCAAGACAAATCAACATCCCCCACCCCCCATGCTCTGGCACTCTTTTAGACTTAGTTGGTCTGAGAATCATCTGGACAATTTGTTGCTTTATCCTCCTATAGTTTCTCCTACAATTCTTTCCCAATAACCTATCCAGACTTTTTTTTTAAAAAAAATGAACTTATTCAGAATACTGCCATTACAACTGATACAGTAAAACCAGTATCCCCAAGTTCTGCTACAAGAACAGTTATTCCTCCTTACTTTTAATTCTTGTTCTTGTTTAAAAGAAGATGCTGACACAAGCATCTCAGTTAGCGCTCTGATCCTGTCTTTTTGTTGTTTTTGAAGAGAGTCCTTCTCGTCCAGTAGCTGTGCAAGCTGGTCTTTGGTGTGAGAATGTGATGAAACCTAAAAATGGATAGATCGATGTGAAACACCAACAAAGTCCACATTTTCAAAGCAAGTATTATCTGGATTTTCAAGTGAGTTAATCAGACTGAAATTTTTCTAATCTGGGGCAGACAACTGCAGCAGGTCCAGGGTGCACTTTTATGTGCAGGAACCCTCTTGGGAGGTCAAATGGGTTACTGAATAATAAAATAAAACCTCTAAGGTGACCAGAAATCCACTTCTGGTTCTCAAAAAGGATTTTTTTAAAAAAATGTTGAAACAGTTCAGAAACCTTGCAACTCATTTAAAAAGTAAATTGTTCCTCCTGGAGGCTTCCAAAAGCAGCAATTCAACCTTCTTCTGGGCCAAAAATAGGGTACCGTGGGGATTTTAGAGGGGCTGAAGGCCACAAAAGCATTCTTGGGTGGCCGCATGCAATCCCAGGATTACACTTTGCCCGCTCCTGTTGTAAATTGTGCATTAATAAAGAACATATAGGGCAGAAGTAGGCAAAAGTATGGTTAACATGTGCCCCCCCAATTAAGACATCCCCAATTTTTCTTAAAAGACCCCTTTTATTCAGTAGGGGGGCATCCTGGTGGTGACTGCACCAAATGTTTACTTGTCCCAACATGTGTTAGTTTTCTCCCACCCTCAAAACTGGAAGTTGATCTCCAGTCACTTTTGGGTTTGAAAATAATGCCCACTCTGCTAGTTCCCGGTAGCAAAATTGCTCCTGTGACACCTAGAGGGTGAAATAGGCTTTAAAACATAAATAGTACACTGTGGGTGGATGAGTAGGTGCAGTGTGTGTAGTTCTCTTGAAGTCCAATGGGGGTTCATATGTCCCCAGATCTCTGGAGGCTGAACCCTAAATTTTGGAGGCAAAGATGGTTTCTGGGAAATGGACTGAAGGGGAGCACAGGTTCAGCTCTTGAAGGATTATTCTTCTAACAACTACTTGGACACTAGCTATGCTAGTTTTATGGCAGTTGAACTCTCCCCAAAATAGCTTTCCTGAGGTTGCAAGAGGATATTGCAAGCCTATGTCTTAAACAGGGGATGGGAAGAATGCTGTTGATCTTACCCATTCCAATAGCTCCACTACCATCACACCTCAGCTATCAGGGCTCCAATAGCAGAGGAGGTTGAAAGGGGCAAATCAAAGGATCTGCAGTCCTTCCTTTCTCTGGCTAGCAGGGAAAAGATATACGAGTCTTGAAGCCAGTACAGTAGGACTCCTGTATCCACTGGGAATTGGTTCCAGGGGCCCGCGCGGATAATGAAATCCATAGAAAATAGCAAACACCCCCTTTGGCATTGCCATCACTGGGAGCAATCCCAGGGGTGAAGGGAGAAAGGAGGCCTTTCTTCCCTCCTCCTTTCCTGTCCACACACACCCTGCTGTCATCAACCGCAGACAACTGAATTGGCAGATACGGGGGTGCTACTATATAACTATTTTCATTCTCATTGTGAATGATGTGAAAGCTTAAGAAAAGGTAGGGAAAAAGTGACTGAAAGGTGTTTATGAAACCACCATTCCCATCCACTTTCTGGGCCAGCACCATCTGGTCAGTACAAGCCCCACAGGGTCTGTCATTCCCCTTTCCCTACCTCCATAGGATTCCTCTAACCAGCTTCTTAGTCAATTCTATAGATTCAACTTTGAACTTGCCACTCCCTGAATGCATGTAGATAGTTATTAACTCTGCCAAACTCAACTAAAGTGCATCAAAGCCATGGATTAACTCACAGATCTTCAGATGTTGGACTGCAGCTCCCATAATTCCTCACCATTGGCTATGCTGGCTAGGTCTGGTGGGGGTTTGTTTAACAAAAGCTAGAGCTCCACAACTTGCTCACTCCTAATCTAATCAGAGTTAGTGGTTAGCTTGCTTAGCATAGGTAACTATCCTGATCCAGAAGGGGAGGAACCACCAAATCTTTAATAGATTTTGAAAGAGTGAATCTTTCAGTCCTTCAGTCAATGCTGCCAGACAAAGACATACAAACCCAGAACTCACTTCTGAGCTTTTAGGATAGGAATTCTTTGAGTTGGACAGTACTACAATTTTTCTTACAGCATTTGAGATGAGGGTGGCATAAATGTAAGGAATGCTATGCAATAATTGAGAATAGGGAGCAAAGGTTTTCATACAAGTAAGAAGAGGAAGAGAGCCAGTGTGGTGTACTGGTTTGAGTGCTGGACTACAGCTCTGGAGACCAGAGTTCGAATTCCTTCTCAGCCATGGGAACCCTCTGGATGACCTTGGCAAATCACATTCTCAGCCTCAGAGGAAAGGAAAGACAAAACCCCTCTGAACAAATCTTGCCAAGAAAATCTCAGGATAGGTTTGAAATAAGTCAGAAATGAATTGAAGGTACACAAACAACAACAAAGGGAGGAAGAATGAGTAGTGAACTGCAATTCCCATCAGCCCTAACCAGCACAGTCAATGGAAGTCTGGGAGCTGCAGTTTTGCAACATCTGGAGAGCCATACTTTGTCTACCCCTGGTTTGGTAGGGTATTCTTAATTGAAGGGAACACTTACTTCTTCCAGGCGTCGTTTCAAGTCTTCTATTTCTTTACGATACCTTTTCAGAAGGGCATCATCATCAAGAACTTCATTAACTTTGGGCATATTTTTCATCTTTTTAGCCGTACTTGCAAACTAAAAAAAGACAAATATGCAGAATCAAGATAGCAAATTTCCATATTAACAGAAGTCAGAAGAAATCCTTTTCCATCAAATCCATTTTATGGTAGGGTATTACAAAACTGAACACTTGCTGTTATAGCATCTACAAATGTGTTTGGATTGTGCTTTGCTTACCTCTCCTTGTAAGGTTTCAAAATATGAGCAACCATTCCAATGGATTTTCTCATTCATCTTTTGTCATGCCTTGTTTGAAGTAGATGCTGGCACAATTATAGCACTCAGGGTTGCCTTCATTTCCTTAGATTCAAGCTCTTGCACTTTTATGCCAGGATTCTTAGAAGCTGAGACCTCAGAACTTTCACACATTGCCTCAGGGCCAATATATGTTCCCTGTGTTTCTTTCTCTTATAGGTAACATGGCTGTCCCTGGTTTTCCCCCAGTATCTGTAGCAATGAGTGCTCTTTTATACTGTAGCTTTGGAGTCAGATTTCACTAACTGGTAAGGATTGAGCAATTTACTAAAGTGCCAATATTATGCCTGCAACTCAAGCAGGTTAAAAACAGAGACTGAAACTTACCTTGTGCATAACTACTCCTGTCTTTCTGGCACTGAATCCCTGCTGACCCACACAACTCTGGAGAAAGATGGAGGGCTCACTCCCATAGGACTGAACTGAACTTTTGAGTAGAAGCAAATTCCAAAAGAATGCAATGGAACTTTAGCTCTGAAGGACATCCATGTTACAAGACAGGAGTAGAGAACCTTTGGCCTTTCAGATGTACTGAACTACAGTTCCTTACCATTGGATACACTGGATGGAACTGACAAAAATTGCAGGCTGAAACATCTGGAGGCCACCACAATGCAAATGGCTGCTCTAGGCATTTAGGCCAGCACTTGAACAGATCCCATATATGGGACTGCTTGGAGGCCACCAATGAAAATTTTCACCGGTTTGCCTTAGGAACCACAGCTTACCCACTAATTTGAAATCAGATTTGACTTCATATTTTGCCTTCTGCACTATAACAACCAGAAGAGAAAGCACCTACTAGTAATGCAAACCCAAGTAAAAGATAATAGCTTTCCTAGACAACACAAAACACATGGAGGGATAAAGTTAATGGATTATATGGAAAAGTATTCTTGAAGCCACTGTCAGTTTTCTAGGTCAAAATGCACATGCATAAAATGTTACATGTACAAAAAAAGGTCTTTAGGAAGCAAGAACAACATTTTAAGTTTTACCTGAAGAGTGCTAAGAGTTTCTTCCAGAGATACAGGTGTAATCGTGCAGATGATAACAGTCTTCGCATTTCCACCCAACGAATTTTGTAGAATCCGTGTCAGCTTGCTGTCCCTATAGTTGATGAAGCCGCTAGTGAAGAAGGATAAGAAAGATGGATGTAGGCTTACTGATTAGTAAAGAAAAATGTAGTCCAAAAACAAACTATTATATCTAAGACAAAGCTGAGGATCCTTTGATTCTCCAATACTTTGGCCTATAGGTTCCATGAAAAGCATCCAGCATCACCACTGGTAAAGGTTTGTGGGACCTAAAGTCCAAAACATATGGAGAACCAATGGTTCCCACCTTTGGACTACAGCTTGTCACTACAGTTCAGGCTTATTAGCACAAGGATTCTTACCCAGTTTGATCATCACAAAGTTTCTTGATAACTTGACCCAAGATGAATAGGCTCCGGTTTATATTACAGCCTTCTTTGAATCGAATTCCTAGATATGAACACAAAGTATGTAGGAAAAATACTATAAAAATACAGGTTCTTTCACAGGTTGTGATGGAATGAAGCATTATACACCAAATCTACTCTTTTCCACTGCTTTATTTATACCCTGCTTTTCCCCAAAGGTAGGAGTCAAGGTGGATAAGACTAGGCCTGCTGGAGGCTAAAGATTTATCTAGTCTTGCATTCTGATATCACAGTGGCTGACCAGAGGCCTATAATATAAGAAGGCTGTAAGTAGAACATGAACATAATAGCACATACCATTCTCTCTCACATTCCTTGGTGGCTGGTACTCAGCAGCATAATGCATCTGATACTGGAGGTAGCATATAGCAATTATGGCCAGTAATAATTATTAACCACATCCTCTATGAATTGGTCCAACGTCCAGTTTCAAACCATCAAGGTGGTGCCTGTATTTGTTATTTGCCACCAGATCAATTTTGACTTATAGCAATAACACAAAGCACTCTCTAAGCAGTTTACAATATGTTAGCTAATTGCCCACAACAAGCTGGGTACTCATTTTACCAACCTACGGAAGGATGGAAGGCTGAGTCAGCCTTGGAGCCCTGTAGGATTGAACTTGCAATGTTGTGGCTGCAGTACTGGCATTTTACCAGTGTGCCACCAGGGCTCCTTATGGTAGATCTGTAGACTTATGGTGACCCTATGAATGAGAGACCTCTAAGATCCCTAGCCATCAACTGCCCTGCTCAGGTCTTGCATGCTTGGGGTTGTTGCTTCCTTTATTGCTAGTTTCCAATACATTGGTGGGAAGATGGCTTAGGACACTTACATGCAAAATCTATAACAGGATTAAAGTACTGATTAACAATTGCCAGTTAGGCCTAATGTACATGAAAGCATTGCCAAGATCAGTAACCTGCTGAGGAAAAGCTATTTGTCTAGTAATATATACCCCAGGTTATTATCTACTCTTCTCACCCACCTGCCCTCAGTTCAAGCCAGGAACCTTCTGGTGGGATCTTGGGGCAATTCACTTTTTCAGTCCTACCTACTTCACAAGGTTGCTTGTAAAAAGGGAGTACAGTGGTTAAATGCTGGTACTGCAGCCACAAAATTGTGAATTTGATCCTACAGGGCTCCAAGGCTGACTCAGACTTCTATACTTTCATAGGTCTCAGAGCCTTTGTAGCTGAAGAGTGTGGTATAAATGATAAATACATAAACTTTCTATATTACTCTGAACTCCACTGAGGAATGGCTAGATTTGAGTGCAATGATCAAGTTAAGATTCAGCAATGAAAGAATGAGGTATAACAAAATTCTAGAAAATCTCATTTGACATAGTAGCTACATACCATCAGGGCCTGTTTGGCTAGCTCTTTCACTCCCTGCCAGATCTACTAAATTCTGAAAAGTAAAAGCAAAGTTTGTTAGACTCTGTTTTCTTTCAAGCTGTTTTTAAACTCCCCTATTGATTTGAACGCTGACAGCTGGTGACAAACAATGGCATTGGAGAATAAATAAATATAAATAAATCTGGGAAACAGAAGTGCTATAGTTTGCACATCAGCTGATACATGAAGGTAGTTCAACGGCAGGAGTTTAAATTGCAAGATTTGACCTGCAATGTCTGCAGCGCTGGTCCTCACTTCTGGGAGGAGCTCAAGTCTTATTCAGAGCTAACATTTTTGAAGTATAAAAAGAATGAAGGAAATTTAGCACAACTTCTCTGAAACTACAACTCCCATCATCCCAGCTACCAACATCCCAAGCTAGCTGGGAACAATGAGTGTTATGGCCAAAAATCACACCTGAAAAGCACTGAGTTGGATGAAGCTGTTCTAAAAGTTACCTTCCCTGTTCTAAATTCCCTTTTGTGTTCCCCAAATGTTAGTACAAATCATCTGAGCAACACTTCCAACATTTTGAGGGAGTATGCTTTAGAACATGTGCATTTATTCATCAGATATATAGTAGGCTGGTATATAAAGTGGAAGAAGTTAGGGAAAAGTGTTACGCTGTTTATTTTTATTTTGTTCCATTTTAAGAACAGCATCAGTAAACACATTTCAGCTATATTCCCCGTATGTAGATAGCGATTTAGATCACCCTTTTAAGCAAATTCCACTGTCAGAAAAGAAACTGTAGAACAATCTTAGGATTGGTGTAACAATCTTAGGATTGAACAAAGACCGGTACACCTTGTCAGGGTTGGTGGTCTTCCTTTCCAAGTGGTGCAGTGAAAGAGAAAGGGGAACTGCCTTGCCACCCAGCTCAGCTGAGCCAACCCTGGCAATTAATGAAGAACAGATGTCACAGTCAAATTGCCCTTACATCCAGGTAGAAACATCCCTATTAAATGCTTTAGTAATATACAAGTTTTCCCCCTGGAAGATTTATCAAGATATTAGACTCTGCACGCCCAAGCACAAAACAGGATACACATAAATGACCATTTCATTTTATGGTGTTCAAAATAAACTATTCCCCTGGCAAACCCAATTTATAACCCTAGTGCTCATTATTGAAAGAACTCACCAAATGAGAAACCATTACTGCTCCTTCGTAGTCTGAGCTGGTGGTATCTTTTTCTTTACTTTCAATAATCTTCAAGAGAAAGCAAAGCCATGAACCAGTTTTAACACTGTCACATACTACAGGCTGACAAGATGACCTATCATTATGCCAGAGTCTGTGAAGGGAGCATGAAGCCTATTTTATCTCATCCCAAGGCAGAAACAGAAACACTGGTCTGAACTCTGATATGTTTAATTTAATAAAAATAATAATGATGATGATGATGATTATGTTTAATTCCAGCAGTGAAAGAAAGATGAACATCCTGAGATGGGTTGCTTCTTCTTCTTGCCCCGATAGCAGGAATGGTACAGACCTTTGAAAAGTGCCTCCAAGTGAGAGCAACCCCTGGAAAGGCCAGTCAAATTATCAGGCAACACTCCAACCCGCCCCCCCCCCATAAAACTCAAGGAGGTAAAGGGAATAAAACAAGGAGAAAGGCTGCTTTTAAATTGAATCCCATCTTAGGAAAAAAGGCAGGATATCATCATTATAATCACCCAATTACATGCCAGATGAATAATAGTTTGCCAGGATGAATTCAGTAAAATAAAATTCAATAAAACAACTTACCATTCTGAAAATTGTATGGGAGCGGCTGCTTTTTGCATTCATTTTTGTCTCACCATAGTGCCTGTTTTCTGTTAAGAACACCACAAAAATTGAGGCAATTATTCTCTTTACCAAAATACTAAGAGATCTTCTGATGCATTGCACAGACTTGCATTTGTACATGCTAAACCATAAAAGAAATATTGAGTCTTACTTTCGCCTTTCTTTAGCCAGCTCAACACTTGCTCTGGAGAAACTACCACTTCTTCACTCAGGTCTTCAACATAAATTGTCCTCTGCAAGAGTTTTTAAAACTAGATTTAGAACATTCTTATATTAAACAACTATCTACTGTATATTAATCCCCTGCATTAAGATTTATTGGTGAGAAATACAAGATTAAATGAAAGTATTTAAGGCAGTGATCTAACAGAACTTCTAATTCAATGCAGAATCAATTTTGAGGACAGTTTATTAGTGCAAATGCAAGAAGAATTAAAAATGGATAGCTATCAGTAACTTTTTGATACCTTGCATTTTATCCTCCAAATTATACTGATAATTTCGCATATAATGTAATATGATATATACCGTAGGAGAGTCTCCAGCCTGAATTTACTTACACTGATGTCTTCACGAACAACTAATGGTTTCTTTTTCCTGATGTTACTGCACAGCAAGTCTTGAATTGTCTCATTGTGAATCTCCATATATGAAATACGTAATAGGAATTCTCGGTCTGGAATCTAAAAGTTAAGAGGATACGTTCATCAGCATGCTTGAAGATGCTTTTTTCTACAAATGAAGTCTTAACGTCAATGACATCATTTATAAAAATATCTCACCTGCCCTACGATGATACAGATTTTTTCCAGCTTGAATGCCCAGCTGTTAGAGCACAATTCCTGACATCTGCAGTCAAGAATCAGGGATGATGAGGATTGTGCTCCAACAACCTCTGGGGACCCAAGATTAGGATACCTTGGGAGAAAGGGGGTGGAACCAGCTTATTGCTTGCAGGCGTAATAGCAATCCATTTTCCACAAAAGCAAAACAGAAACCCCAGCCTTTCCTCCTAAAAGTAAAGGTTGTGTGGGAGTTATCCACTTAACAGGTAGGGAATCTTTGGCTCTCCAAATGCTTTGGTCTACAATTCCAATCAGTCCCACCCAATATAGCCAATAATATCTGGAGCCATGCCTTAAACCAGGTTAGGAACTCTCATAGCATGTGCAACGCTACCTTCATCTAGCCTTGCAACAATGACCTGGCAAATGAAAAGATAAAAATTTAGTAGAATTACTTACTTTGCAAATTGTATTGAAGACATCATGAATTGCCAGAGGTAAGATACCAGGACAATCTTGTGTGCCCAACATTGTGTATGTTTTGCCTGAAGCTGTTTGACCATAAGCAAAAATTGTTCCTAAGGAGAAATGCAATGGTTACCTCACACTCATACTCACATAGAAAGCAAACAGAATGCAAACTTGCACATTAATTGATATCTAAAGGATTTTAAGAGGGTGCTGTACTGTTTTTAGCACAGCTTTAATAATTTTCAATGTGATGTTTTAAATGGTTTTTAAATGTTGGTCATTTAATTCCATTTTAATATTGGTCTTTGGTGTGTTTAAACTTCTTCAAGTAGACTGAGTGAGTTATGCCAACTCTCTCCTAGGGTTTTCTTGAAAAGATTTATTCAGAGTTTTGTCTTTGCCTTCTTCTTAGGCTGAGAGAGTGTGACTTGCCCAACTAGAGTTCAGATCCTCACTCAACATATGTTACCATGGTTGAGTGGGGATTTGAACACTGGTTTCCCAAAGTCCTAGTCCCAGAACTCAAACCACTACATCATGCTGTTTTTAACTATACAGTTGGCCTTCTGTATCCACAGATTTGGCACCCATGGATTCCACCATCCACAGCTTGATAACATTCCAAAATAAATAAACTTCCAGCAGCAAACCTTGACTTTGCCATTTTATATAAGGGATATCATTTTACTATGCCATTGTATATAATGGGACTTGAGCATCCACGGATTTTGGTATACACAGGGGGTCCTGGAACCAAACCCCAGTGGATACCATGGGTCCATTGTACTGTATTTTAATTTTAAGCAGCCTTGAGACCCAGGTTTGTGTAATAGGTAGGGTCTAAAGTGAATAATAATAATGATGATGATAATAATAATAATACCATTATATCCCTGAACAGCAGATTTTATAATTGGAGCAGCCACACCCTGGTAGACTTTTGTGGTACTGTCTTCTGAATGAAATACTTGATCTTCAAGAGAAGAAAAGAAAATGTTTAGTTCACAGGAACTGAGTTCTGTCTCCAAGAGTCATCATTATCACGTTGCTACTTACTTGTAAACTACACTGGATTAGTCAGCAGCAAAATAATTTTCTTAGATTTTATAATATGACAACAGGTATTTTTATCATTTTCATACACACTAATCGAAATTTACTACACGTAAGTATCTCATGGCTAATTGGAATTAAGCAGTAAGACTCCAAAGTGAAGTAAAAGATCCTACAAAATTTAAAATGTTTTACTACTTAATTTACCTTAATTAAAGGTAAAACTCTTTCATTTAGACTACAATTCACAAGTTTGTTTTTCCAGATGTAACAGTACAGGGACTTCTTGAGAAATTCAATGTTCTCTGCCTAAGAAAGGGACAATTAGCTATGCACAGGACAGGGGCAACCTGGATCTCAAGGGAAGTTACTTTTCTGTTGCTAACAGAGTCAAAATTTTATTACTTGTCTTTTGTTACCCTTTCCTACCCACCCCTCCCCACATGGTCAAGAGGGGGAGTGGCCTTTGTGTGCATTGAGATCCCTACAGAACTGAGCTACAACAGAAACAACATCTGATACAAAATGCAGGCCTATGACTCTACCATCATCAATTTTCTTCTCCTGTATGATTTTTAAAACACCCTTTTCCCTGAAGAAGAAGCCAATGCAGTTTAGAAAGCCTGCATGATGTATTTTATGCATTGTGGTTTGCCAATAAAGATACTGTATTGCTCTTTTGTGGGTTTTGTTGTATTTTGCTGCCTGGCCAACACAATTACCCCTGGATGCTTACTTAGTTTCTGTTAGCTATAAGATACTTTGTGTTCCAGTGGATAAGAACTTACCAAAGATAAAAGACTTGGTCCCATCTATTTGTGACACAGTACAATCTTCGCTTTTCCATACCACTTGTACTTTATCTTCAAGTTCTTCATTTTCTCTTAAGAAACAAAACAGAATTTCCTGAACATTAGACCATTTCTGGAAAATCTGTTATGCAAAACCGATATTTTAGCCCCACAATATTCAACAAGCAGTTTGGTTCCCACACTCCAAATATTCCTTGATATAGTACTGTATTAGCAACTTTCAATTGTTAATCTACTGGCAATGCCCAAGATAGATAATGTACAAGCTATCTGGAGACCCAATAACCTGAGCATATGCAGAAAAACGGAAAACACTTAATGCAATCCATCCCTAAATTGGGGTGACAGGGGGCAACAGAAACTGGAATGAAGTGGCTGTGAACAAGGACAGAGCAAGATGTTTTGCTGCCTGAAGACAGAGGCAAAATAGCATCTGAATTTTACTTCAATGCTGGCTGCCTCTACCTTAGAGCAATGCTTTTTAAACTAGCTGATGTGAGGGATCACCAGTTATTGCTTCCCCCCCCCACCACCATTGTGCCAGGGACCCATAACACAGGAAAAAAAGATTCTATCTAAACATTAGGAAGAACTTCCTGACAGAGCTGTTTGGCAGTGGTATGCACTGCCTTGGAGTGTGGTGGAGTCTCCTTCTTTGGAGGTTTTTAAACAGAGGCTGGATAGCCGAATGCTTTGATTGTGTATTCCTGCATGGCAGGGGGTTGGACTAGATGGCCCTTGTGGTCTCTTCCAACTCTATGATTCTATGATTCATTCAGCTGGTACACCAGCTGCACCTCTTACTAGAATTAAAAGACCTAAAGATTGGTAGTGCACGCACTGGTAACCTCAAGGTTGGACTTCTGCAATGGACTGTACATTGGGCTACCTCTGTGTCAAAATATGGCAGCCAGATTGATTACAGGTACATCCAGGATTGAGCACATTACACAAATACTAAAATCACTCCACTAGCTGCCAATTAGTTTCCGAGCAAAGTACAAAGTGTTAGTTATTACCATTAAAGCCCTACATGGTTTGGACCTATGTTACCTTCAGGATCACTTTCTCCTGTACAATCTGCCCTGAATACTCAGGTCCTCTGGGGGACATTTACTTCAACTAGCCAGAAGAGATTTGACAGCTAAACATACTGTCATAATTTAAAACAGCACTAAAGAGCTCTCTCTTTCAGAAGGCCTACCCAGGTGATTTGAAATGATAAATTTTAAATTGGTATTCTAAGTTTATGAATTATTTTTAACGTTTTACTCCTATGTGTCACACACTCTCAGCCTCAGAAAACACCATGATAGGTTTGCCTTATTGTCATCATAAGGGTTGGAAATGACTTGAAAGCACACAACAACTTGTTTCCCCATCACTTCTATCTTTTTTCTTTCTTACATGAGAAACATGTTTTCTAAGGAAAAAAGATAAGTGCACCATGCCTTTTGATTGTTAGTGATAGAAGCCTTCCCATCTGGTAGCACCTTGCATACTCTTACCAAAAACAAACATCTCACAAAGAGTTAAGTAGAAACAAGGGAAGGCAAAAATGCAACAATGATGCTACAAAGCTGTCCTATAAACAGTGAGTGGACAAGGAGCAGTAGTGTACTTCCAAGACTAAGCATCTGGAACATCCAGGGGCTCTTTCACATTACACAATTACTGTGCTATGATTCCACTTTTACTGCCATGGTTGCATCCTGTGGAATCCTGGGGCTCGTAGTCTGGTGAGGCACTAGAGCTCTCTGGCTGAGAATTCTAAATGCGGCTCCCAAATTCCAATTAGGAATTTCCTCCCAACAATTAATAAAAATAATTTGGAATGCTGGTTTGACTAGAATAAGAAAACAAGCTTCTTCATTCATCTTAAAGAAAAGCTCTGTGAAGCACTACTCCATGAATCAGAGGTATAATAGGTTGCCTTGGGAACAACCTTATGGTACTGACATCTGCTGGGGACAGTTCCTATTGCCTGTTCTGCCCATTCATAATTTCATTGGATCTGGGGGCTGAGAGAAAAGCCTATCCCAAATATCTTAATCTGGACAAAGTGGTAAGTAGGAATGCAGCCTTTCCAATAGCCTGCTTCCAAGCTGTATCCTTGTTCTAAAAAGCAGTAAAAGCAAACCAACTTATCTGAGTATTAATTATTGCGTGCTGATGAAATCTTACAGATCATGAGGATATCCTGTGTTGCATTATCAGTGTATCACCAAGTTCTCTGAATGTATAAACTTTATTCCACATAAGGGGAAAGACCTTTCCAAACAGGTGTAGAGTTGCTTCCCCTAAAAATTAAATTCATTTTGGAGACAGATGCTTTTGACACATTTTGCCTTATAGATAGAGAATGTGTGTGTGTGCGTGGGGAATCTCAAGCCAAGAGTCCATATCATGTTTTCATACTGTAAATCTACATTCGTATAGTTAAGTGGTGGTTGCACTGTACCACTTACTCTTCCACTGAATACCAGCACTCTACACCCAACTGCATATCTGTGAATGTTCTTGCTGTTTCTAGAATCCCAATGAATCAAGTGCTACATTGAATCAAGTGCTACATTGATAAGTAGTTATACACCACCCAAGAATGTGCAGCTGTAACAGTTACATTTGTGGAAATCCATTTATGCAACTGTGAACTGAATACAGACATTATGCCATGGCCCAAAAGTACAACCACATGCGTAAGGGAACTTACATGCATGAAAAACATCAACAGGATGCTAGCCTCAGTGCTACAAACATTTCAGTTGAGAAAGGTCATCTCAGCATGGCAAGTAAGCTCGTCTAGTATTTTGTTATTGTTGTGTGCCTTCAAGTTGTTTCCGACTTATGGTGAACCTATTTCTGAGGCTGAGAGTGTGTGACTTGCCCAAGGTCACCAGTGGATTTTCATGGCTGAGTGGGGATTCAAACCCTGGTCTCCAGAGTCATAGTCCAACACTCAAACCACTATGCCACACTGGCTCCTTTTTAGTATTTATCAACCTCCATCTGGGATCTCATCTCCAGTATAAGTTTCCCCCACGTCATTTTCTGCATTTTATATTCTGTCTCAGAGCAAAACTAATGCATTTTCCCTTTGTGAAGCCAAGTGTACAAGCACAACTGATTGAATGAGAACAGATTGATTGATCATGGAGACACAAATGACCCATCCCATACTATTACTTTTACTATACTATGAAACACCTGACACTTTTTAGAAGTTTGGTACATTTCTACAGAAATAAATAGCAAAAAATCTCTCCAAGACTGAACACTCCCCACTCTCTCCCCCAAAATCTTAATATCTGGAGGTGAGGAGAAAAGTCTTCAGTTTATGTACAAGTACAAACCAGGTCAGTATTTAAATCTGTACTTAAAACATTCACCAGAAGGTAGCTTTACAAAGAGAACTACATTCAGATCAGTTCTGCTCCCTGCTAGGCATTGGCTGAGTTCTTGCAAAGCAGTCATGTTGTCATTTTATGTGTCTCTGTATGTGCCTTCAAGTCGTCTGTTGATTTATGGTGACCCCATGAACTTCATAGGGTTTTCTTTGGCAAGGAATACTCAGTGGTGGTTTTGTCAGTTCTTTCCTCTGAAATATAGCCTACAGCACCTGGTATTCATTGGCAGTCTCCCATCCAAGTACTAACCAGAGATGACCCTGCTTAGCTTCCAAGATCAAACAGGGATCTGTTGCTTTTAGGGTACTTAGGCCCATGTGGTCATTTTACTACTTGGTAAATTTTGCACTTATCAGCTGAGATGCTGCTGATAGACTGAACAAATCTTGATTATTTGATGATATACAACATCAGTTAGGTTTTGTTTGATAACTTGCAAGGCTTGGTAGTTTAGTTTCAACACCTTACAACACTATGGGTAGAGGTCTAGAACTGTATCCAAGCAGTGATGCGGATTAGCATCCTTATCGAATACCCAATTTTCCCCTTTCCTTTAGAAAAAAAAATCACACTTTGTGATCAGAGCACAAGCACATCTTCAAAAAGAACTAAAATACTCTTCATTACTTTTAAGAAAACTCACTATTACAAGCAGCTGACCAGTGACACAAAGCACCCCTACTATCCACCTCATACTATCCAATATTAAAGTCACTCCACTGGCTGCCAATTAATTTCCAGGCAAATACAAAGTGTTGGTTATTAATGTACCTTTAAAGCCCTACATTATTTGGATCCAAGTTACATTTAGGATTGCCTCCTCCCGTACAATATGTCCCATACACATAGGTGGTCTGAGGGACATTTACTTCAACCAACCAGGACTAGAATGGCAACTGTCACCCAGAAGACCTTTTCATCAGCTGCCCCAGACTGCTGGAGGAGAGTCAACAGCTTTAAAGACTTCCAGCAGGCCTACCCAGTTCATATTAAACTATGAATTTTAAATTGGTATTTTAAGTTTATGAATGGTTTTAATGATTGTTTTAATCCTATCTGTTTCTAAATGATTATACATCATATATTGTATTTTAATTTATGCCTCGAGCCTTGGGGAGAGACAGGTAAGAAATAAATTATTATTATTATTATTTTACGTCCATTGATAACAATTGTTTCTTGCTTTCCCGGAAGCTTGAAGGGGACTGGCAGTTGATGACTCCTGGACCAGGATTACTATTAACAAAAAAACATTATTAATGTTGTTCCTCATTCATTATTCTTTGCCATCCTGACCATACTGTGATGTTGCATGGCCACAGACATCTTTATCTTCATCTACAGTAGGACCCCCATATCCATGGATTTAATTATCTATGGGACACAAAACAGCACATCTACCATAGACTTCCTAGAAAATGTGTCCTCTCTAGCCATTTTCTAGGTCCTCCAAGGCAAGTCCATGATATTTTAATCCAGAAGTCCCACTATTTTCAATGGTGTTTGCTATTATCCACGGTTTTCAGTATCTACGCCCCCACAGAACCAATCCCTAGCATATATGGGATCCTACTATAAAGGACACCATTTTACTATGTATATTTGTATATGTATATATTTATATGTATATAAATATGTATATATTTATTTTTCTATGTATATAATGGGAATATCCACAGATTTTGTTATCCATGGGGCATCCTGGAACAAAACCCCAGTGGATACCAAGAGTCCAGATACGAGGGTCCTACTGTATTTATTTATTTATTGCTACCTTTCTCCCAGAATGGGACTCAAGGCAGGTCACAACACATAAAATACCATTAATTTTTTTTAAAAAAATTAAATTAAGAATTAAACTAAAAAAAAAATTAAAAAATTTATTTTAGGTATTTCTACCCCACTCTTCAACCACAAAGGCTCTCAGAGCAGCTTACAAATAGTTAAGCAATAGCAATTTATACGTCTAGACCGCATTAGATGTGCATTAGCTAATTGCCTCACCACCACCACGCACAAGCCAGGTAAAATTTTTTTTAAAAACCCCAATTAATTATAATTCTTAAATTTAAAATTAAACATAAAACATATAAAAGCTTTAAAAATATAAACACATGCTGGGAGGAGACCACAGTGGGTGTGTGTTGGGAAGAGTTCTGTATAAATATGCACAAGACCCTCAGTTCCCCAATGACGAGGGAGAGAGGAACTAAAAAGACACGTGACAAAAGCTGCGACCATTTCCCACGACCGTAAACTCACCTGGCAATCAACGGCCGAACCCGCACGCAGACCGTAACGGCTCCCTCGTCCGCCATCTCGCCTCTTCCTCGCCTCGCCCGGCGCCAGCGTTTAAATTTGCATCAAGCTCTCCTCCTATTGGTCCTCCTGATGGAACGTACCATGATCGTCAGAGGGGGGAGGAGGAGGAATTCTTAGCTGGGCGAATCTGTCTACGCTTTAAAAAAAGGTTGGGAAATTTCAGCTGTCGAATGTTCATTTTTTTTTTTTGAACAGGCATCTGAAAATACAGTACAATACTTGCCATTATTTTAAATTTCACTTTCTAACTGTCAGACAATGGAAAAAATGTTCTGCAGTGGGTTTTTTTAAAAAAAACAAATATTATTTATTTATTTAATTAGTTATTTATACCCCGCTCTTCAGCCACAACAAGGCTATCAGAGCGGCTTACGAACTGTTTTAAGCAATAGCAATTTACACATCTACACTGTATTAAGCAGTTTCCAATGTGTGTTAGCTACAATGCAACCGTGTTCGCTATTATCCACGGGTTTTCGGTATCCACGCCTCCCCCCAGAACCAATACTGACCAGATACTTAAATGATTCAAAGAACTCTGATTAAAAATTAAAAGGCATTCCAGGCACTGGTGTGTGTGTGTATGTTGGTATAACAAATAAAATCTTGAATGTGAAAAGAAAAAAAATATGGGTAAGCTTTTATTAAATAAGGAATGTTGCATACAAACCAAAACTACTAAATTGAAAATGATACCTTAATAATAATAATAATAATAATAATAATAGGTTGGTAAGGAAAAGGGTGCACGCTCTCTTATGTAAAATATCAGACATTACTGATTTTAGTATCTTGATTCTCTGTTGCCAAATGTGTGGAAAGTGAATTTTCTCCCCTCCCCTCCCCACTTTCTCCCGGTTATTGAGTCCTTTAAAGGTAAAAAGTAGCTACTTACTACAGTAGGTATAGCAAAAGCTGAGTCTTCTCTGGCCAAGTCCACACTACACCATGGATCCTTCCTATGGAAGCCTGGGATTTGTAGTTTGGTGAGGCACCAACACTCTTTGCCAAATCCTGGGATTTGTAGTTTTAGGCTGTCTCTTCCAAAGACCTTGTAAAACTACAAATCCCAGGATTCCATAGGATTTGTAGTTTTTACAAGGTCTTTAGCCATCTCTGCCAAAGAGTGCTGATGAGCCCAGGGAAACTGACTTTTGGTACTGCAGATTTATTGCTTTCGGACATCCACACTATCTGACCAAACTAATGTTTGGTTTCAAACATTAAAGGTTTGAAAGATTGGATGTTGAATCCTGCTAAGTTTTTCAAACATCTAGTAATTCCCAGCCTAGCTGCCATTCCATCTATCATGTCAACCATGTTTATCTAAGCATTCCAAAAGGCAATCTGCTGAAAGCTATTTAGAAAAGATATTTAGAAATATCTAAATAGGCTTCAGCAAACTGCCTTTTGGAATGCTTTAGATAACACACTGATAAAGCCTCCATCCTGAATCGATGGGCTGAACATTTTCAAAGTCTCTTTAGTGCCAACCGAGTAGTCCAAGGCGCAGCTATCCAACATATGATACAAAAACCAATGAAAAATGAATTGGACATAGCTCCCACTTTCGAAGAGACCCTTAAGGCCATACAGCAGATGAAAAACAGCAAGGCAGCTGGGATTGATGGAATCCCACCTGTAGTTTGGAAACATGGAGGTCATGTACTCCACGATAAATTCCACGAACTCCTTGTGAACTGCTGGGAAAAAGGGGAACTGCCATCAGATCTCCGAGATGCAGTCATCATCACCCTGTACAAGAAAAAAGGAGCAAAATCCGATTGCTCAAACTATCGAGGCATAACACTGCTCTCTATTGCTGGAAAAATCCTTGCAAGGATACTCCTGAACAGATTAGTTCCTGCTATTGCAGAAGAACTTCTCCCTGAAAGCCAATGTGGCTTCAGAGCTAATAGGAGTACTACAGATATAGTATTTGCCCTTAGACAACTGCAAGAAAAATGTAGGGAGCAGAACAAGGGTCTCTATGTAACATTTGTTGATCTCACCAAAGCCTTCGACACGGTGAGTAGAAAAGGTCTGTGGCAGATCCTGGAAAGACTGGGATGTCCCCCCAAATTCCTTAAAATGATTATCTTGCTACACGAGGGCCAGCGCGGTCAAGTCAGATATGGCGATGCTCTTTCAGAGCCCTTTCTAATAACTAATGGAGTGAAGCAAGGTTGTGTTCTTGCACCAACGTTATTTACAATCTTCTTCAGCATGATGCTCCAAAGGGCTATGGCAGAGCTTGAAGAAGACAACAGCATCTATATACGTTACCGTATTGATGGTAGCTTGTTTAACTTAAGCTGTCTGAGGGCTTACGCTAAGACAGATCCTGGAAAGACTAGGATGCCCCCCCAAATTCCTTAAAATGATTATCTTGCTACACGAGGGACAGCGTGGTCAAGTCAGATATGGCGATGCTCTTTCAGAGCCCTTTCTAATAACTAATGGAGTGAAGCAAGGTTGTGTTCTTGCACCAACTTTATTTACAATCTTCTTTAGCATGATGCTCCAAAGGGCTATGGCAGAGCTTGAAGAAGACGACAGCATCTATATACGCTACCGTACTGATGGTAGCTTGTTTAACTTAAGCCGTCTGAGGGCTCACACTAAGACTCTAAACTATCTAGTCCGTGAGCTGCTCTTCGCCGATGCTGCTGCCCTTGTTGCCCACACAGAAGGAGCTCTGCAGCGCCTAACATCCTGCTTTGCAACAGCTGCAGAGCTGTTTGGGCTAGAAGTCAACCTGAAGAAAACAGAAGTTCTTTACCAGCCTGCACCACAGGACGAACACCACCATCCCCACATTGCCGTCGGCAAATCAGTGCTCAAGTCCGTTCAGCAGTTCACCTACCTGGGAAGCATCATCTCCTCAGATGCCAAGATTGACAAAGAGATCGATCACAGATTAGCAAAGGCATATAGTGCATTTGGAAGACTTCACAAAAGAGTCTGGAGCAATAAACACCTGAGGCAAAGCACAAAAATCAGTGTGTATAGAGCCATCGTACTGTCTATCCTCCTTTATGGATCTGAAACATGGGTCACCTATCGCCACCACCTACGACTCCTCGAGCGCTTTCATCAGCGCTGTCTACGCACAATCCTAAATATACACTGGACTGACTATGTGACGAATGTTGCTGTCCTTGAGCAAGCAGGGATCACCAGCATTGAGGCCATGATATTGAGAACACAGCTGCGCTGGGCAGGGCACGTTTCTAGGATGGAGGACCATCGCCTCCCAAAAATACTACTCTACGGTGAACTCGCCACGGGTCAGCGTAAGAGGGGCGCTCCAAAAAAGCGATACAAAGACTCCCTGAAACAACATCTCAGGCTTGGCCAAATTGATCACCAACAGTGGTCCGCCCTGGCCTCACATCGGGAGGCATGGAGACGCACTATCCACAATGCTGCAGCCTTATTTGAGAACTCACGACGAACAAGTCTTGAAGAGAAACGACAACGCAGAAAGAATCACAACCCAAAAACATCACCCAAGGAGACCTTCTGCTGTGCTTTTTGCAACCGGACTTGTTTATCTCGGATTGGCCTTTTTAGTCATCAGCGCGCTTGCAGAAAGCGCGGGATGAGTCCTTCCTGAATCTTCGTTTGCGAAGAAAAGCCAGAGAGAGAGAGAGAGAGAGAAACTATCTAGTCCGTGAGCTGCTCTTTGCTGATGATGCTGCCCTTGTTGCCCACACAGAAGCAGCTCTGCAGCACCTAACATACTGCTTTGCAACAGCTGCAGAGCTGTTTGGGCTAGAAGTCAACCTGAAGAAAACAGAAGTTTTTTACCAGCCTGCACCACAGGATGAACACCACCATCCCCACATTGCCATCGGCAAATCTGTGCTCAAGTCCATTCAGCAGTTCACCTACCTGGGAAGCATCATCTCCTCAGATACCAAGATTGACAAAGAGATCGATCACAGATTAGCAAAGGCATTTAGCGCATTTGGAAGACGTCACAAAAGAGTCTGGAGCAATAAACACCTGAGGCAAAGCACAAAAATCAGTGTGTATAGAGCCATTGTACTGTCTATTCTCCTTTATGAATTTGAAACATGGCTCACCTATCGCCACCACTTACGGCTCCTCCAACGCTTTCATCAGTGCTGTATACGCACAATCCTAAATATACACTGGACTGACTATGTGACAAATGTTGCTGTCCTTGAGCAAGCAGGGATCACCAGCATTGAGGCCATGATATTGAGAACACAGCTGCTCTGGGCAGGGCATGTTTCTAGGATGGAGAACCATCGCTTCCCCAAAATAGTACTCTACGGTGAACTCGCCACAGGTCAGCGTAAGAGGGGCATTCCAAAAAAGCAATACAAGGACTCCCTGAAACAACATCTCAAGCTCGGCCAAATTGATCACCCACAATGGTCCACCCTGGCCTCACATTGGGAAGCATGGAGACGCACTATCCACAATGCTGCAGCCTTATTTGAGAACTCATGCCGAACAAGTCTTGAAGAGAAATGACAACGCAGAAAGAATCACAACCCAGAAACATCACCCAAGGAAGACCTTCTGCTGTGCTTTCTGCAACGGGACTTGTTTATCTCGGATTGGCCTTTTTAGTCATCAGCGCGCTTGCAGAAAGCGCAGGATGAGTCCTATCTGAATCTTTGTTTGCGAAGACAAGCCAGAGAGAGAGAGAGAGAGCGATAACACACTTGGTATAATAGATAGATGTGCTACAACCAACATTGTAAAACACTGTTTCCTTCACAAGCTTACCTGTCTGCACTAGGACTTTTCTAAAAGCTTGTTTCCAAAAAGAATGTTTCTCATATTTTGAGGAGATTTGTCTCCAGAAGACTATTGGGCTAAAATCCTGAAGTGTATGTATGTGAATATTTAACTATTTATGTATTTATGGGATTTGTACTGTAAACCATATATGATACATATTTTTAGCATCTTTTTGTGGATGCGCTTTATGCTTTTGTATAAGCATGTTATTGGCAGGTTATTCTGATGGGATACAGGTTAGAGAATAAGTATTATTGTATGCACTTTAATTAAGTAAAAATAGTATGCAGTTTACAATTATATGCAAAAACCCTTTATTGAATCATATCTCCATTACGTTCCTGTTCCAGAGGCGATGAAACAGGCTTTCTTTCCTTCTTCTTTTTTCCCATTAATTAAGCAGAAGACCACTCTTTTGCACCTTGGATTTAGTTTTTTTAATTTTTAAAAAAATAGTGTTCTGCAGGGGCAAGTTGACAGCAAATTAGGAGGGGTAGCTAATACCCCAGAAGACAGGATCAGAAT
Source organism: Gambelia wislizenii (assembly GCA_030847615.1). Taxonomy (NCBI): domain Eukaryota; kingdom Metazoa; phylum Chordata; class Lepidosauria; order Squamata; family Crotaphytidae; genus Gambelia; species Gambelia wislizenii. Next base: position 33,104,617 of record JAUMIR010000005.1, read on the forward strand.
TCAAAATGACCTCAACAGATTAGAAAGCTGGGCCAAAACTAACAAAATGAATTTATGTGGCCATCCAAAGTCTCCTTGGTGGCCAGTGCAGCCCTCTAGCCCACAAGAGCTGCCCATCCCTGATTGGTTTATTTATTTGATTTATAAACCATGTTTCTCCAAGTACAGGACCCAAGGTGGCTAACAACAAATGAAAACAAAATACAGCTAAAGCCTATATGACCATGCCTTATGAGGAGAGACTTAGGGAGCTGGGTATGTTTAGCCTGGAAAAAAGACGGTTAAGAGGCGATATGATAGCCCTGTTTAAATATTTGAAGGGATGTCAGGCTGAGGATGGAGCAGGCTTGTTTTCTGCTGCTCCAGAGACTGGAACATGGAGCAATGGATGCAAGCTCCAGGAACAGAGATTCCACCTCAAAATGAGGAGGAACTTTTTGACAGTAAGAGCTGTTCGGCAGTGGAACACACTCCCTTGGAGCGTGGTGGGGTCTCCTTCCTTGGAGGTCTTTAAACAGAGGCTGGATTGCCATCTGTTGGGGATCCTTTGATCAAGATTTCCTGCGCGTCAGGGGGTTGGACTGGATGGCCCTCGTGGTCTCTTCCAACTCTACAATTCTATGATTCTATGATTCTATGATTCTATGAATTTCAACAGGGAGAAATGTAGGATGCTACACTTGGGCACTAAAAATGTAAAGCACAAAAGGGATCTAGGAGTCTTAGTGTACCACAAGCTGAACATGAGTCAACAGTGTGATGCAGCAGCTAAAAAAGCCCATGCAATTCTAGGCTGCATCAATAGGAGCATAGTGTCTAGATCAAGAGAAGTAATAGTGCCACTCTTTTTTTAAAATTAGGTATTTATACCTTGCTCTTCAACCATAAGGGCTATCAAAGTGGCTTACAATTTGTTTTAAGCAATAGCAATTTACACATCTACACTGCATTAAGCAGTTTCCAATGTGTGTTAGCTAATTGCCCCCACAAGCCGGGTACTCATTTTACCGACCTACGAAAGGATGGAAGGCTGAGTGAACCTTGGAGCCCTCTGGAATTGAACTTGCAACATGGTGACTTGCAGTACTGGCATTTAACCACTGTGCCACCAGGGCTTTGGTCAGACCTCATCTGGAATACTGTGTCCAGTTCTGGGCACCACAATTCAAGAAGGATATTGAGAAGCTGGAACGTGTCCAGAGGAGGGTGACCAAAATGGTGAAAGATCTGGAAGCCATGGCCTAATAGGAGCAGCTTAGGGAGCTGGATATGTTTAGCTTGGAGAAGAGAAGGTGAAGAGGTGATATGATAGCCTTGTTTTAATATTTGAAGGGATGTCATACTGAGGATGGAACAAGCTTGTTTTCTGCTGCTCCAGAGACTAGGACATGGAACAATGGACTCAAACTACAGGAAAAGAGATTCCACCTAAACATTAGGAGGAACTTCCTGACAGTAAGAGCTATTCAGCAGTGGAATGCACTGCCTTAAAGTGTGGTGGAGTCTCCTTCTTTGGAGGTTTTTAAACAGAGGCTGGATGACCATCTATTGGGGGTGCTTTGATTGTGTATTCCTGCATGGCAGGGGATTGGACTAGATGATCCTTGTGGTCTCTTCCTTGTGGTCTATGATTCTATGATTCCTACCCTTGTCCAGAGCTATGGGACTCGATGTGGGTTACAGAAGCGTAAAAAGGTACAGATAAAAGTACACATCATATGAAAGTTAAAATATAATTAAACTGTCAGTAGAATTAAAAGCATGTCATCTAAAGCCCAAAACTGTAAGGAAGTCCTCTGTCATTTTGTTCCAATTTACAACATTACACTTAACAAAAAAAGAGCTCCAAAGATTCCAAAGTCTGCACACAGGGCTCTTCTTGACTGGTTATAATGCAATTTCTTTCCTAAGCAGTTTGCCCAGAATGCAAGCTGCCCTTGAGAAACGATGGGGAAACCCTACAATCTAGTGTGGCTGTTTTTTACCAGGAGTATGTGCTCCCATCCCCACAAATGGAAAGAAAGGCAGGAAGGTATATTATTTCTTTGTTGTTGTGTACCTTCAAGTTGTTTCCAACTTAGGGTGATCCTAAAGGCGAACCTACCATGGGATTTTCTTGGCAAGATTTGTTCAGAGGGGGTTTATCATGGTCTTTCTCTGAGGTGAAGGGTATGACTTGCCCAACATCACCCAGTGGGTGTAACTGAAGGTTTTAATTTGCAGCCATGAAATGCGGAACCCAGTCTTTTTTTAGCTTGTAAATGCCAAAATGCTTTTGCAAGCTAAAAAACAAAAAACAAAACCCTGTGTCCAGCTTTTCAACCAATTCAATTTTCTGACAAGGCCCAGCCCCCAACCTGTCAGATAAGCCAGGGGCTCCCTGTACAGTAAATGTAGAGTAGCGCTTCTGTCATGTGACCAGTAGGTAAAAAGCAGTAAAATGGAAGGGTTGTTCAAAGGAGGAAAACTATTTTCCAATCTTAAACATTACTGCATAAATGTGTTATGTTACTGAACTAAGACCAGAAAGTCAGTCACTAAAAATATACAAGTTGTGAGTTGAGTCAAGCAAGTGCTTCATTTATTGAGGAACTGAGTCCAGGTTGAGGCACTGAAGTGGCTTGAGTCTGAGTCAATCAACTCGAGTCTACATTACTGGTTAATAGTGTACCGGTAGTTATCATTGTCATTCTCCCTGACCCTGGCCTGCCTACAAGTCTTCTTCCTCACAAAACAAGGATACTGCACTCTACTTCTGTTGAAATGCTAGATAAAATTTCATGCATCTAATGAAGAGGGCTGTTTACCAGAGCTTATGCCCTAACATAACCATTTGTTTCTCTTTTAAGATATGACAGGACTCAATACTGTACAAAAAAGTGCATATTAAATTATTGTTACAGATAAAATTTGTTATTTGTAAATAGTGTCGAGACCAAAATCCCCATTGATGAGTGGGGACACAAATACATATGCATGCAGAAGAGGAAGTTAAGGGTGGATGTGTAGCTAGGTATGGAGGAAGAACATTTGAAGAACATCCCCTTCAATCCCTTAGCTCTGCTCATCCCACTAGCACTTATTTCCTCTTTTAGTACTGGGGCATGTATCTGAGATTAGACAGAAAATAGGTTAACATTTCTTGGTAGACATTTCATTTCCAGCTTCTCTAGCCCCCCTTTCTGTTTTGGGCATGGTAGTGGAGTCTGAAGCACGCCCATAATTTATCTGAGACTGCAGTTCTATACATGGATACTTGGAAGTAAGTCTCTTGAAGTCTACAGTCATATATAGAATTGCATTGTAAGCCTGACGTCCAGATAACTTGGAATCAAAGGTGGCAAATATAGACATTAAATATGTAATTCAAAGGAGGGGTTTTCTTCTAATATGTTGGCTGCATCTGGAGGCCCCAAAAGACATGATATGCAAGTTCTTTGTTAAGATCTCCTCACTTAAAAAAACAAAACATTCATTTTGCCACAGAGAGCTTTCATTTTGAATTGGAGCAACAGTAGTAAGGAAACAGTGTTCTAATTTTTTCTAACACCATTTGTCCATTCCACTTCAGGCTGCACTCACATAGAAATATTCATGTCTTTTCCTCAATGGGGGTAAGATGGGAGGTGGGATTCGATCAGAAAAATGGCATAGGAGAATGATTAACCACTATTGCTCCTTGTGCTGGTTTTCAAATCAAAATAGTATTCCCCCACAAACACCTAATGATAATAAAGTTGGAATATCCAAGTACTGATCTTCTACATTTTAACTTACTTGGGCATGAGTGCTATAAAAATTGTTTTTAAAATAGTTTCTCTATCTTTATAGAGTATGTATTAATTTTATTTTAAGATATTTATATTTTGCCTTTCAGCCCCTCACCACCCCTCATGTTTTAAAGCAAAAACTATGCTGTCATAAAGGATTAAAATTAGCATTAAAAGGATTAGGATAGCTTTCTCAAGATCTTTTTAGGTGCAGTCCTAATCCAATGTCCATTAACTGGCACTGTTTGTTCAGACTGAAAAATCTAATAAAGTTTATTAAATTTCTTAAGAAATACATATTTCTATAGTCAATGCATTACTTCAGAATAAAAACATCACAAAAAGACATATCAGAAAATGTGTTGGAATAAGCACAGTGCATTGTCTTTCTTGTACTCTGTTTACTCTAACACATTTGTAGAAAAGTGTATACATTCTTAGAAAAAATATAACAAGTCTAGCTCTTTTGAGTCTAATCATCCTCATCTTCATCCTCATCCTCCTCTTCTTCCTCTTCCATTTCTTCAGCTGCAAGTGCCTCTTCTTGTGCAGCCTTGAGTGCAAGTTCTTCTTCTACCGTTGGATCAGCCGATTCTGTGATTTCTGGTCCACTGAGATATTCTGACTGCACTATGGGCGGCAATGGAGGGCTGTAATTTTCTGGACTGTATTTGTGACCCCAGCCAATGTAAATATTATCAAATCTCCTAGAGGAGGAAAATAGTTCCAACATTAATTGAAAGAGAAAAAAAATCAAGATTATCTTTTTTGGAGATTTTTAAACAGAGGCTGGATGGCCATCTGTCAGGAATGCTTTGATAAGGTATTCCTGCATGGTAGGGGGTTGGACTGGAAGGCCCTTGTGGTCTCATCCAACTCTATGTTTCTATGATCTTTTTGAGGCAAGATCTAATCTGTGCTACTCTGAGTGTCTGTTTTTATTTTTTGCAATAAAAAAGAAAATAAATTAATAAAGTGATATCAGTATTTAGATCCTGCCAAATTTGTAAAACTGACTAATTAATGGTTAATTGTGGGACAATTAATCAGCAATGTCACAGCAATACAGATGTAGAAACAATTAGAAGAAAATCAGCCTCTCTTAGGTATACTAGCATGTTTTTATCGGGCAAATCACCAAATATGTTTGTGCAGTTCATTCTGTGTTTACCTGCATCATTTCTGAGTATTACACAACTTACAAGGAGAATCCAGGATCACTCTTGCCACTGGGCAACCCTCTGGCAGAAGCAGGTGGAAGGAATCTTATCTTCTCAACACTGCTTTCATTAATGTTTGTTAATGGAGAAAGAGAGTATGATTTGACTAGGATATATTCCCTAGTTTTGGAGCATCATGCTGAAGAAGATTGTAAATAAAGTTGGAGCAAGAACACAACCTTGCTTCACTCCATTAGTTATTAGAAAGGGCTCTGAAAGAGCATCGCCATATCTGACTTGACCGTGCTGGCCCTCGCGTAGCAAGATAATTATTTTAAGGAATTTGGGGGGACATCCTAGTCTCTCCAGGATCTGCCACAGGCCTTTTCTACTCACAGTATCGGAGGCTTTGGTGAGGTTGACAAATGTTACATAGAGACCCTTGTTCTGCTCTCTACGTTTCTCTTGCAGTTGTCTACAGGCAAATACCATATGTGTATTGGCTCTGAAGCCACATTGGCTTTCAGGAAGAGGTTCTTCTGCAATGGCAGGAACTAATCTGTTCAGGACTATTCTTGCAAGGATTTTTCCAGTAATAGAGAGCAGTGTTATGCCTCGATAGTTTGAGCAACTGGATTTTGCTCCTTTTTTCTTGTACCGGGTGATGATGCAGGGCACATTTCTGGGATGGAGGACCATCGCCTCCCAAAAGTAGTACTCTATGGTGAACTTGCCACGGGTCAGTGTAAGAGGCGCACTCCAAAAAAACGATACAAAGACTCCCTGAAACAACATCTCAGGCTCGGCCAAATTGATCACCAACAATGGTCCGCCCTGGCCTCACATCGGAATGCATGGAGATGCACTATCCACAGTGCTGCAGCCTTATTTGAGAACTCACGTCAAATAAGTCTTGAAGAGAAGCGACAATGCAGAAAGAATCACAACCTAGAAACATCACCCAAGGCGACCTTCTGCTGTGCTTTGTGCAACGGGACTTGTTTATATCGGATTGGCCTTTTTAGTCATCAGTGCACTTGTAGAAAGCACGGGATGAGTCCTTCCTGAATCTTCGTTTGCGAAGAAAAGCCAGAGAGATTCCCTAGTAAGTTTGCACAGAATTAGTGTTTTTACAGTTGGGATGCAGAACCTCCAGCTCATGGACTAAATTTGACTCATCAGACTATCCATCCATGCTATAGGATCTCAGCTGAGGCACCTCTCTTCTCTGAAGCTCTGCCCTTTCTGCCTTCTCCTCTTGAGCTATCTCTGTATCATTAATCCAGAATGGTTTTCTGCAAAGGTTGCCAGAGTAAAAACTAAAGAAGGCCCCTGAACTTTTAATGGCTGTGCAGAAGAAGGAATTTCAGCAAGTATGGCTTGTTACCTAGTTAAGTGACAAGCAAGACATGCTGAAATCCCCTCTTTTATACCACTATTAAAGGAAGAGGAGCCCTCTCTATTTTCGACTCTGGTAGCCCTTGACTCTGACACATAAAAATATCCATGGGGGCAGGGGGGAATTGGCTTAAAGAGTTTTTATATGAAATGTTTTCCTAAAGTAATCCCTGAAGTTTATTTTCAATGATGCTATGTTTACATATATATGGTAAGTAAGTGAACTGCAAGTGTTAAGGAAGAGGAGCTTTGATAAGTGGTCCTTAAGCATGCAGCTGAACTCTGCATTCTTCTCTTGCCTTTCATAATAAGTGAAAATGTAGGAGGAGCAAATCTGATTTGGAAATCAGTGGGAGCCTAGAGAAACAGCTCTTCTAGGTGTTAGGTGAATCACTTTGCCCATCACTCATGATCTCAATCAGGACACTTGACAAGTTACCATACCTGCTGCTTACCATATATCAATTGGCACAACAAACAGTGAGTGAAGTAGATGTGCAATTCAGCAGGTACCATGTGCCTGCTGAGATCCTTTGCTCACTGCTTACTGTCCCCAGCAGGATAAGGAGTGCCAGGTGAATGCCTTGTCTGGAAAAAGCAGTGGGCCAAGTGATATCAGGGCTGGGACTTTGGGGAAGGGCTTGTCAGATTGGTCCTAGAAGGCAGGCATTATCCAGCTGCCCATGAACTCTCTTGTTTCCCACTTCAGTCTTATAGAAGCCTCTGCAAATAAATACAAAAGCTGAAGATGGTTTTCAAAATTACTTTGGAAAACTCTAAAAACAGATTTTACAATAGTAAGACAGAGCAACAGATGATCAAGAAAACACAGCTGTTACCTACCTTCCTATAGCAAAGGAGTATGCTCCAGGCCACAAATTGGCTTGAAGAACAGCCAGGGCATATTGAGGAATTAAATGTGTTGATATCTCAGTCGACCACGGAGGGATGTTCTGAATGTCTATTAAAGAAACAAACTGATTTTTAGTTATCTATTATTTTTTCTCAGAAAACAGCTTTCTCGTTTGTATATATCTGACAATGAAAAAGGGCTAAATTCTCATCCTAACTTTTTATAAGCTCTGCTGTTTCACCGAAGTCAAGGGAAAACTAATGATACAAATAAAACACACAAACATATCTTTAAATTATACTAAACAAAGTAAAAGGAAATCCCCCCCACTGATTCTTCCATTCCATGTACTAATGGATCATCTTTCAATAAACCAGTTGTTCTGCTGATAACTGAAGGTACTTTTATAATAAATAGATTTAAAAATTAAATCCACTTCCCACATCTCCCTTAACAAAACTGTTATTGTTGGACTGTTTTCTTTTTCTGTAGAACTGCATGACAAGTATTTTACCTATTACTGAGTAAAGAAATTGTTGTTGCTGTTGTGTGCCTTCAAGTTGTTTTTGACTTATAGCGACCACAAGGTGACCTTATCATGGGGTTTTCTTGGCAAGATTTGTTCAGAGGGGTTTGCCTTTGCTTTGCTCTGAGGATGAGAGAATGTGACTTGACCAAGGACACCCAGTGGGTTTCCATGGCAGAGTGGAAATCTGAATTCTGATCTCCAGAGGCCTAGTCCAATGCTCAGACCACTACGCCATGCTGGTTCTCGAGTGAAGAATAGTCTGTAAAACAAAGCTATCTACAGTTGTATTCAGTATGCATAATAGTATAGCCTCTTATTTATTCTTTTTACAAACTATTCTCGGTCATTAATTAGTCACAGCACTAAATTCCAGAATTAAAAAAAAAATCTTTCCACATTCCCCTCAAATATGAATATAGTGAGTTTTTGGGTTTTACATCTCCTACAAAGCACTGTAATATGATACATCTTAGTTTGTGTTGGGTGGGGTATCTTGGTAAACAGATTTGTAAAAGTTTAATCTTGGTATTTTCGAAAAAGCCATTTCCAATCTGTTGGATGTACCAAAATATTGTATTTGCTTAAAACATTACTGTTTTTCTTGATGTAGGAGAACTACATCAAGCTACCTTTGACGGTATATAGATCATGAAAAACTATGGACTGCTCTTAAAGAAATGGGTGTCTCAAAACATTAGATTATCCTGATACATATCCTGCACTTAGGACAAGGGGATACTGTCAGAACAGAATAAGGAAAACAGAATGGTTCCCAATTGGAAAGGGGGTCAGGGAAGGTGCATTTTATCACCCTATTTTTTCAACTTGTATGCTGAAAATATCATATACAAGGTAGGACTAAACTTGGAGGAAGGAGCTATGAAAATCAGAGGAAGGAACATCAGCAATTTTATTTATTTATTTATTGCATTTGTATACCGCCTTTCTCTCAGAATGAGACCCAATATTTAAGATATGCAAATGACACCATACGTCTAGCAGAAAATAGCAAAAACCTAGAACAATTACTGAAGAAAGTAGAGGAGCAAAGAGCTAAGGCAGGTTTAATGCTGAACATTAAGAAGACAAAAATAACGACCAAGGATGATTCACATGTTAAGGAAAATGCAACATGGGACATACAGTGAAAGAAATAAAATATGTATGTGAAAATCACAATGACTAAGCAAGAGCAATTATGGGGCTACACAGGTGAAACTGCTAATGTAATCTAGAAGGCCTGAGAGCCAAGGACAGAGGTACTGAATGCAGATTGGAAACACCTGAGAATCATTAAGTGTACAAGGTGAAATGTTGAAATACATGGGTTGGTCTTAAGCATGGGTGGAACTATGTGGACCAATCAGAATGGAAGTACACACCCACTGGGTGGAAACTAACTAGTGGGTGGTGATAAACAATGGCTATAAAATTGCAATGTTTGCCAATGTATTTTTGTGGTTGAGTAGAGGTGGAGTAGTTTGGAAATATTGTGGAGTAGTGTGTAGAGATTGTGATTTGTTGACCATATAGTATATTTATATAGAAGAATAAAGTAGGTTTTATATAAAACTACTGAGTTGCCTGAGTGAATCCTGGAGACGTTTTGGAGACACCTGGAGAAGAGTGAGAAGGCTTGGAGAGTTTGTCAGGATCTTCAGCCTATTCTCTGAAACTCTGCTGCTTTGGAGGAAAGCATTAACCACTGATCTAAGCTGGTCGGCTCTGCTGCATAACAAGGTGGTGAGTTTGAGCCAGAGGTGAAGAGCTACAACTCCCATCATCCCTGACATCACACAACATTAAAGATAGACAATGAAGAAATTGAAATATTTAAAGATTTTCCATACCTTGGATCAGTCATTAATCAGGATAGAGACTGCAGTCAAGAAATCAGGAGAAGATTAGGACTTGGAAAAGCAGCTATGATAGAACTAGACAAGATCCTGAAGTGCTAGGACATATCATTGATTACTAAAGTCAGGATTGTCCAAGCCTATGTATTTCCCATCACTATGTATGGATATGTGAGAGCTGGACAGTGAAGAAAGCTGACAGGAAGAAAATAAATTCATTTACATATAGAGTCCTATATGGCTTAGGCCCAGGTTATTTGAGGGACCATATCTCCCTTTATCAGCCCATTAGACCTCTAAGATCGTCTGGAGAGTATACTGTATCCTCTTTGTCCCACCACCTTCTCAAGCTCATTTGGTAGAACAAAGGATAGGGCTTTCTTGATTGCTGATTCCAGACTTTGGGACTCCCACCCTAGGTCCTGTCCTGTCTCATTTTGTTGGCAGTTCAACACATTTTGTGTCATCACCCTTTTACTAACTGATTAGAGTTGGCCTTTTAATGCTATGCAGTACTGTTTTTAAGGTTTGTATATAGTCTTTCAATGCATTTTAATATTTGGGTTGCCACAAGTTGGAAATGGCTTGAAGGCACGCAAATAACAACAACCACAAATGCTCCCATAGTTGTCTCATATCATTCTTGCTCTGCCTGTATTATAGTGTTTGGATTATTCCCCTGAAATACTGATGTTAACTTAATTGTGTAATAATACTGATCAGTATTAGGTACACTTAATTCTCCTTTATTCAGCTTCAGAAAAAGATTCTCTTTAGCAGTTTGATGTGGTTTATTTTTCCAAATTCATCTGTTGATTTTTTTTGCCAGTCATTCCAAATGTTTTTGGTTTATTTACAGTGGGAAATTTAACATAAGGAACTAAATCTTTGGAAGAGTTACCACTGAAATGACTGAAATCTAGCTTAGACAAAACAATGAATATCTCATGCACTTATCTGTATGTTTATACAGTTGCCCCTTCACATTGGCGACTTTAACATTCGTGGTTTTGATTATTTGCGGTTTTTGGGAGCCCCCCTCCCAAAAGTGGCAACGGGGCTTTAGAAGCCCCATCACCGCTTTTGGGAGGATGGGTGGGGGTGGAGAGGAGCAGCGACGGGGGGTTCAGAAGCCCCCATCGCTGCTTCTGGGAGAGCAGGGGGTGGTGGAGAGGAGCAGCGACAGGGCTTTAGAAGCCCCCATCACTGCTTCTGGGAGGGCAGGGGGTGGAGAGGAGCAGCGACGGGGGCCTTAGAAGCCCCCATTGCTGCTTCTAGGTGGGGGGGTTGGAGAGGAGCAGTGACAGGGCCCTCAGAAGCCCCCCTTGCTGCTTCTGGGAGGGCAGTGGGGTGGAAAGGAGCAGCGATGGGGGCCTCAGAAGCCCCCCCTTGCTGCTTCTTGGAGGGTGGGGGGTGGAGAGGAGCAGCGACGGGGGCCTCAGAAGCCCCCCTCACTGCTTCTGGGAGGGCGTGGCGTGACCTATTTTTTATTCGCATTTTTTTCACATTCATCGGGGTCTTGCAGCCCTAACCCCCGTGAATGTGGAGGGACAACTGTAAACCTGGACTACAAGAAGATCACTGTTATGGTCTTTCAGTACTTTACATTTGGGATGTATCCATAAAGTTAAGTATCTTGCTGGAATGCCCGTCCAGTCTAATTGAGATTGCTGCACAGTCTTCCACCAAAGCTTAAGTATTTTATTAAAAATCAGTGTCAAACTTAATCATCTACAATCCCATACCACCCCTGTTTTCCTCAGCAGCCCAAACCTAAATCACTCTTGTATGACTCCTGCTTTGATACCTGCATCTTCAGACAATGGTGTTAGGAGAGGGGGTCCTACTTCTTGAGACTCTTCTTGTTCATCTGGCCTCTCTTCTTCCTCATCCTCTTCTTCCTCTTCCTCTGATTTTTGAAGGGGATTAACCCATGTACATCGTCCCTAGACATCCAAAGGACCAAGGATTACAAAGCAAGATAGGTGGGAATTCAGCTATTCTATATTTGCAATAATCCTTAGCCAATATGAAGTAATGGTTAATGCAGATAGCCTCTACAACTAGCAATTCTCCTACACCCACTGTGCTCTACCTAGGCATACTATGTGGTTGATGGGCTATCCTGTCATCAGAACTCTTCTCTGCCAGCAGTGTGTTTTTTCTTGCCCATTGTATCTTGCCCCATAAACCTTCAGCAGTGATTAGGATTTGTCTGTTAGTGAGCTGCTTGTTATTTTTAAACTGTGCCATGCCTATATTTCAGAATTACATGTTTAAAATTCTTCAGTCTTATACTATTTACTAGGACAAACCATTTGTTCCTTACATATCCCTTATTGAGAAGAAATTTAATTGGGATGTGTGAGAATTAGTTAATGTAAATGTTGATTTACAAACTCTCTTTAATTTGTTATATTCATGAATTTTTATGTTGTGGATGTAGCCACATATTGATTTGTTTATATGCTCTGTGAGCTGTTTTGAGAATAATTTTGGCAAAGTATTATATAAATACATTTACAGGAAACTTTTTTTTTAAAAAAACCCTCTGAGATGTTCTTGGTGCTGCACCACTGCAAGAGTAACATACATTTGATTAATCATACCTGCATTAGAATATTCTGTACATGGTGCACCCAGTTGGCAAGAGACTCTGCCATCTCTAACACTGAAATGGGTTCAAAGTCAGGATTTTCTTCATATGTGTCTCTTCCTGCTCCTCCTTCCTCTTCTTCATCTCCCTCTTCTTCTCCAAACTGATAAAATCCCAGTGGACTGATCTGAGTTGCTGCTGAGATGCGGGCAATCTGTGCTCTTAGGTAATTGGCTTCATTGCCTGGGAACGGTGGGTAGCTCACAACAGGAGCCTCTAGCCTTCCAGTGAAAAACTTCTTGATTTTCCTAGCATTCACTATCTGTGCAGGGGTTACTTGAGGTAACCTCACCCATGGTTTGCCTGGTTCATTGCAAACAAAATAGATAAATTTATTGGTCCCTGTTCGATTATCTTCTTTTGGTATTACTGGTGGTGGCTTGTAATTGGGCTTTGGTGGCTCATCTTTCTCCTCATCTTCATCTTCTTCATCCTCTCTGATTTCACTCCCCTCTTTTAGTCCCTCCTCAAGTACTTCTTCCTCCTCTGCTTCCTCTTCCTCTTCTCCCTCACGGAACTCAACTTCAGCAACAATATAGTTTGCTTCAATACCTAAGATTTTCCCCCAGAAGCGGCAGGTGTGGATTGGATGTGTGGTGACCAGCTGTTTGAGGGCAAGGAATATGTGATAATATTCTTCCAAACTCAAACCAATTCCAGCCTGTTCAAAATAGAAGGCTGTCTCCATTACATTGGGTAGAGGAGTTTCTGGCTGAGGAAAAAAGTCTGAATTAGGTAAGCATCACAGTAAAATGGTTCCCCCCCCCTTATAAATATCCATTTATTTCTATTTATCAGAATCCTAAACACATCTGTAGCCTGAGCACAAGTAAAACACACTTCTCTGTACAGTCAGTAAAATGGGATTTATTCCCAAGAATGGATAGGATAGCACTGGTCAATTTACTTTAGTTCACTAAACCAAATGGGTCTGGAACATAAAATATATTTAGGGTATGGTCAACTTAATAGTTGAACTGCACATGTATTTTTATTTTTTTGACAACACTGACTGAACCCCTGCCTTTGAAGCTCCTTTGTATTTCCATGCCAACAATTTACTTTAGAAAAGGGCAGGATGTATTGGATTCAGGAATTTTGTGCACCTGTAAGTATATCACACTAAGGTAAAAAACAATGTAAGGAAGGGAGAGAGAAACCAAACACGAGAGAAGAGGAGGAGGAAGTGGGGAGGCAATCCCTTAAGATGACACTGAAAGAATATATTTAATCATATAACATGCCCAATGTGCTTTGGCATATTGCCTCCTTTAAGGAGGTCATTTTTTATTCAACATACTATACTGTAGGGATTCAGTTAAATTTCCAGATCTCTAAAGGCCCTTTTACATACCACCAATATAGCACTATATTCCACTTTAACTGCCCTGGATGCATCCTATGGAATCCTGAGGTTTGTAGTTTTGGTGAGCTCTCTGGCTAAACTACAAATCCCAGTTTCCACAGGATTCAGTCATTGTGGATAAAGTGGAATCACAGTGATATTACTGTGGAGTGGGAAAGGGCCTTAAGTCATAGGTGGAAAGATGTGGTCCAGGGAGCAATTTTCTGCCCTGAGACCATCTAGGAGTTGCATGGACTACCAAAAATGCCATAAAAAAAGAACAAAAATCCCCAAATGGCTAGAAGTCATTTGTTGTTCTTATTTTATTAAAGCCTTCAGCTCCTTCCAGGAAAGACAATTCACCCTTTTGGGGGCGGGCAGAAACAGAATGCTCCAGGATATCTAAAGAAGTCAAGGGCTGCAAAGTCTTTTTTTTTTTTTTTTTGCAGGGTGGGGGACTGTACTTTGGCTACCCCTGCTGTAAGTGATCTTCAGTAAATGAAATAAGACCTTCTTGCCCTTAGAGAAGGAAATACACTAAGATGCATTGATAGTATTATATTACCCAATCAAAATATTTTTAGGGCCCCTCTTTGCTTTCTTTCCTTTCGGTACTGTGACATTCTTTTAAATTATGATGAACAGGTCATATCATTACTTAAGGTCTCTCTCCATCTTGACTCAGATCTCCATTTCATATTGATTATTTCTGTAACAAAGCTAACAAAATGAAATTCAATACAGAGAAATGTAAAGTACTGCACTTAGGGCGGAAAAATGAAATGCATAGATATAGGATGGGAGAGACCTGGCTGAATGAGACTACGTGCGGAAGGGATCTAGGAGTCCTAGTAGACCACAAATTGAACATGAGTCAACAGTGTGATGCGGCAGCTAAAAAGGCCAATGCGATTTTGGGCTGTATCAATAGAAGTATAGTATCTAGATCAAGGGAAGTGACAGTGCCGCTCTATTCTGCCTTGGTCAGACCTCACCTAGAATACTGTGTCCAGTTCTGGGCACCACAATTCAAAAAGGATATTGACAAATTGGAGCATGTCCAGAGAAGGGCAACTAAAATGGTGAAAGGTCTGGAAACCATGCATTATGAGGAGAGACTTAGGGAGCTGGGTATGTTTAGGCCTGGAAAAAAGATGGTTAAGAGGCGATATGATAGCCCTGTTTAAGTATTTGAAGGGGTGTCACGCTGAGGCTGGAGCGGTCTTGTTTTCTGCTGCTCCAGAGACTGGAACACGGAGCAATGGATGCAAGCTCCAGGAACAGAGATTCCACCTCAACATTAGGAGGAACTTTTTGACAGTAAGAGCTGTTTGGCAGTGGAACACACTTCCTCGGAGCGTGGTGGGGTCTCCTTCCTTGGAGGTCTTTAAACAGAGGCTGGATTGCCATCTGTCGGGGATGCTTTGATCAAGATTTCCTGCGTGGCAGGGGGTTGGACTGGATGGCCCTCGTGGTCTCTTCCAACTCTACAATTCTATGATTCTATGAAAGTTCTTCCTTTGGAGCCCGAGGCATTTTTGGAAACTAACCCTTTTTCATTTGAACTACTTTCTTCTATGCTCGCACCAACATATTTCTTTTATATCTGTGCTTTGGATATCCTATATACTAAAAATAAATTCAGTTCTCTGTGTATGGATCCTTATGTAGGAAAAATGGCACTATTCACACAGAAGGGAAGTATCAGCTATCTTGGGGAAAACTAGGAGTACAAAAAAATCTTTAGGGCAAAAATTCACTAGGCCCCCAAATAACCCAAATGATTGCTGAGTACAGTATATGTATATATGTATGTTAAAGTCACCTTTTGACTTATTGTGAAATTCATAGGTTTTTTTTTTAAGGAAAGGAGTACTCTAGAAGTGTTTTGGATTACCTGCATCTGAAATATAGCCTACAGCACATGGTATTCCTTGACAGTCTCCCATCTAAGTACCAACTAGGGCTGACTCTGTTTAGCTTCCAACATTAGACAGGATCTGGTGCCTTCATGATTTTTAGTACTGAGTATGCTCAGTGGTTAAAGAATATAAACTTGGAAAGGGAGAACTGTAGTACTGTGAAAAAGGGCACAGATGATTGATTGGTGGCCACTCTGAACTTTTCCAAATGAATGAATCAATTCGAGATCAATTGAAATAAGGTTTTATTTATACTGTAAGATTTTGTTGCAGATTATATACTATTAGTGAACTTTAATAATATGACAAGTCACAGTAGATAAGAGGGAATGAAGAAAGCACAAATTATGAAAAGTGGATAATGATGGAAGGTTAATACTGTATGTTAAAAGAGAAAGGTGGAAATATGGAAATATGGAAAATTCGCTAAAATACAGTTGTCCCTCTATATCCATGGATTTGATATCCACAGATTTAAGTATTTACGGCTGGAAAATATTCTTTAAAAAAATAATAATCCAAAAAGCAAACCTTGATTTTGCCATCTTATATAAGGGACACCATTTTGCTATGCCATTGCATATGATGGGACTTGAGTATTCATGGATTTTGGTATCCATGGGGGTGGTGGTCCTGGAACCAATCCCCAGCGAATATGAAGGGACAACTGTATAATGTTATAATAATGTTATGAATATGCTAGATATTTAATTATTTTTTTAATTTTGTTTTTTGAAGAAAGAATATATGTATTATGTATTGAGAATTTACGTGAGATTTATGTTGTATAAATGGTTAAAATAAATAAATAAAATATACTGTTAGTGAACTCAGATGCTCATGTGACTACCAGGTTTCAAGCAAAAGAAATGATGATGCCAAGACTGACAAAGAGATTGATCACAGATTAGCAAAGGCATATAGTGCATTTGGAAGACTTTACAAAAGAGTCTCGAGTAACAAACACCTGAGGCGAAGCACAAAAATCAGTGTGTATAGAGTCATTGTACTGTCTATTCTCCTTTATGGGTCTGAAACATGGGTTACCTATCGCCAACACTTACGACTCCTCGAACGCTTTCACCAGTGCTGTATACGCACAATCCTAAATCTACACTGGACTGACTATGTGGTGAATGTTGCTGTCCTTGAGCAAGCAGGGATCACCAGCATTGAGGCCATGATATTGAGAACACGGCTGCGCTGGGCAGGGCACGTTTCTAGGATGGAGGACCATCGGCTCTCAAAAATAGTACTCTACGGTGAACTCGCCATGGGTCAGCGTAAGAGGGGTGCTCCAAAAAAGCAATACAAGGATTCCCTGAAACAACATTTCAGTCTTGGCCAAATTGATCACCAACAATGGTTTGCCCTGGCCTCACATTGGGAGGCATCGAGATGCACTATCCACAATGCTGCAGCCTTATTTGAGAACTCACGCCGAACAAGTCTTGAAGAGAAACGACAATGCAGAAAAAATCACAACCCGGAAACATCACCCAAGGAGACCTTCTGCTGTGCTTTCTGCAACCGGACTTGTTTATCTCGGATTGGCCTTTTTAATAATCAGCGCGCTTGCAGAAAGTGCAGGATGAGTCCTTCCTGAATCTTTGTTTGCGAAGAAAAGCCAGAGAGAGAGAGATTTGGGATATATAGGTGAACTCATACTTTTGTAAACCAAAAGAAAGGGGAAATTTTACTCTCCCTGCTCTCCCCGCCCCCCTCCATAGCATGACATGCTTCCAGAACTTAAGAAGAGTCACCTGAGACTGAGAAAAAGAAAGAGATGCGATACAGAGAAACAAGGAAGTTGAAGAGAGCAGTGAATTATTAGGAAATGTTCTTGCTTAACTGTTTTATAGTTAAATATCAGTGCATGTGTGTGGATTGACCAGGCATGTGGCATATTACTATACCTTATGACTTTCAGAAGTTACAGTAACTCACCAGTTCCTCTTCTATTTCCTGCTCTGTTCCATCCCCACCACCCCTCTGGAACAACGTCTTATACATTTCAGCCAGCTCATAGGTTGGATGTTTCTCATATTCATCTCGTAGAGTGTCCAGTTTCTTCTGGAACCGAGCACACTTCACATCCTTACTGATGTTCTCTATTATATCAGCTGGGTTTTCAGGCCGCTCTTCAAGAATCTTGGCCAACATTTCAGCAAGATGGTCATACCTATAAAATTAAGGAAACCCAAAGAAGATACATCATTGGCTTGCTGCAATATGATTTCAGAAGAACCACTTTTTCACAGTCATTTTATTGAGTCATGGAAACAGTGGATTCTCAGATTTCTGGTGGGTATAGCTATTGTCTCTTAAGAAGCACTACTATTGTAGGAAATCATGGTTCCAGTGATTGAAACTCAGGGGGCTGGATCTAGACATAGGTGTGAGGGACTGCCTCAGTGGAAGTGGACTGCTCAACCCCTTCCACCACACAGCACCTCTTCTAGGTTGCCTCTGTCTGTAGAAAAAGTGTGTAGAGATTCTCTTTTTTCTGCATAGCACATCCATCCTATATAGCAGGGTCCCCCAAACCTCCATGGTGGAGCAGCTGTGGGGGAGAAATATGGGGAAATATTTTTCTGGCAACCCAATTGCATATGCCTACTGTAAATCTGGATCCAACCCAGTATTATTTGATTGCTGGAAAAAATGCAATTTCCTATCCTAAGAAGGAAATGTGTGTGTGTGTGTGTGTGTGAAGGTTTGATATGTTGCAGGATAAGTTTTCATCTCCAGAATCCCCTACATACAACAAAGTTGAAATCACTTTTTGCCCTTTGCACAGTCACCCCACAAATGCTAAAACATAATTGGGACAGGCTTGGGGAGGGTTGCTTCCATATGGAAGGTTCCCAGTACTACCAGTTAAAACACACTGCACAGCTGTTCTGTCTTTCCTTCCTTAATAGATTTTCTGTAGTAGGGAAAAAGATGGAAGAAACAGATGACATCAGTTGGAAATTGAAAACATTGATGACTGGACCCCCAGTAAAATTTCTGGAATGGGGCTGCACCATTCTATAATAGAAGACTTTCTGGAAGCAAAAACAGATGAAGTGACACGTGGTGGCACAAGGCAGTGCTTCTCAAAGTGGTGGTCTGTGAACTGGTACTGGCCCACAAGCTCTTGGCTGCCTGTCAGGGGCATGTTTCCAGGAAAAAAAAAACAGTTGTAGCCATCAGGCAAAAATATATCAAAAACTTGAAATACATTAGAGCAGGGTTTCTCAGCCAGGGTTCCCTGGAATCCTACAGTTCCACAAGAGGTTGCTAGGGGTTCTGCAAGATATTGATATTGAAAAAAATAAACATTTTTTGAGCTATAGATATAATAAATTTTAGGCAGTGGTTCCCTGAGCCCTGAAAACTGTTTCAAGGGTTCCACCAGGGTAAAAAGGTTGAGAAAGGCAGCATTAGAGGTTGTTTGGCATTAAGGGGCAGTTGATAGAGCCTCCTCATAATCTGAGGCCCTAAAGTTCAGTTTAGTAGCTTTTTTGGAAATCTGGAAGCCTAGTAAGGCTATAAAAGGATATCCCACTCCCAACTTTATATTCAATTTTAGTGGAAGCCACTTTAGAGCCAATCCCACTTGCACCTGTCTTCTCTCACCACTTATCTTATGTCCACTATCCCTACTCACAAGCTCACACCCGTTTTGACACTCCTTTTCAGCAGGTAGGCTTTTGCATTCTTTATCGCCAGTGCCCTGGGCCCAGGATCTGGGATCTGATCTTCATACAAATTGACTCCCATTTGATACAGTCCATATCCAGGTTCGTGGGCTTGATACGGGCCATGTCCTCCGGTTTCAGATTGCAGGATCTGGCTCCCTCTCGCCGCCGGGGTGTGGAAGCTACTGCCTCTTGGCCCTGGCGGTGGCAACTGCTCTGCCGGCTGGTACATGCCTCCTGTGGGGTCTTGAGGAAGGCTCGTCCTCCCTGCTTGCTGTTGCCAAGCAAAGCTGCCCCCTGGGTCCTGGGTTCCAATCTGAGGTTGAAAAAGAGGGCCCCTGGCCTGCTGAGGTTGATACAGGGACCCTCTTCCCTCTTGCTGCTCATAGACGCTCAGCCTGGGTTGCTCGGGCTGGTAGATGCTGCTCCTGGGGGGCTGCGTCTGCTCCAGCTTCTCAGGGGCCTGGCCTCCCTCAGGTTCATCCTGGCCTGCAGATGGAGGTGCTCCTGAATAGTAACCACTGGGCTGCCTTAGAAGCCCCTGGCTGCCTTGGCTTGGGGGCTCCTGGCTGGTGGGGTCTTCTGGCTTTTCCTCACCTTCAGGGGCTGGTTGTTCTCCAGGGGGCTCTGCCATGGGGCCTAGGTGGAGAGGAGTGGGGTTAACTGGGCAAGGCTGTGGGGTGGGGGCCGCCTGTGTGGCTTTTTCCCTCCTTCCCTTCCTCCCTCTGCAATGGCTTCCACGAGTAGCTGCAGCAGCAGCGTTGCTAAGGTAAACCTGACACCCGTTGCTAAGGGGAGCGGATTGGTTGCGGCGGCCCCGGCTCGGCTTCTGCCTGGCCCGGGAGGGAAGGAGGCCCAGCGAAGAAAGCGCAGAGGCCGCTCTTAGCCACCCACCGGCAGGCCGGAGAGGGCAGCTTCTCCTGCCCCTAATCTCTGTCTTCAGCTCAACCTGCTAAACCTAAATTGTGGCAGCTGCTTGTGTCCTTTAAGACTCCCTTCCTTCCTTCCTTTCTGCCCCCAAAAGTGGCTAACAACATTATTACAATAAAGGATGCGCAATGATAAAAAATGGGGAATGATAAAATGAGCAATGATAAAAATATATTTAACGTGTGTGTGTGTGTGTGTGTGCACACACACACACATATATATAGAGAATATATATGTATATATATATATATATATATATACACACACAAGTTAAATGTAAATTGTTTTATAAGGAATATAAGATGGATGAAAGGAAATGGAATATGTAGGGAATGAAATGCTTGTGTCCTTTAAGACTCCTCTCCTTCTTTCCTTTCAGTCCCCAAATCATCAGAGTCTTGCTTTAGGGCTGTGCTAATTACACAGAATGTCGGGGATGCTTTGATCAAGATTTCCTGCGTGGCAGGGAGTTGGACTGGATGGCCCTTGTGGTCTCTTCCAACTCTACAATTCTATGATTCTATGAATGTTCTTGGACTGCAAGTCCCAGCAGCCATAAGTAGAAATGCTGGGAGTTACTGTCCTACAACATGAGGGATGGGCGAGTTTGCATGATTATCATCATCATCAATTTATCCATTTCTGTTCCACCTTTCTCCCACCAATGAAACTCAAGATGGCTAACAACATTATTACAATAAAGGATGGGCAATGATAAAATGCGCAATGATAAAAATATATTTAACGTGTGTGTGTGTGTGTATATATATATATATACTGTACAAGTTAAATGTAAATTGCTTTATAAGAAATATAAGATGGATGAAAGGAAATGGAGTATGTAGGGAATGAAATGCTTGTGTCCTTTAAGACTCCACTCTTTCCTTCCTTCCTGCCCCCCCCCCCGAATATTAGAATCTTGCTTTAGGGCTGTGCTAATCACACAGCATGTTCTTGGCCTGCAAGTCCCAGCAGCCATAAGGAGAAATGCTGGGAGTTACCATCCTACAACATGAAGGAGGGGTGAGTTAGCATGTTTACAGTCATCATCATCATCATCGTCATCAATTTATTCATTTCTATTCTACCTTTCTCCCACCAGTGAAACTCAAGCTGGCTAACAACATTATTACAATAAAAGATGTGCAATGATAAAAAATGAGCAATGATAAAATGCACAATGATAAAAATATATTTACCTTGTGTATACATATATATATATATATATATATATATACATATATATATATATATATATGTATATATATGGCTTTTCTTCGCAAACGAAGATTCAGGAAGGACTCATCCCGCGCTTTCTGCAAGTGCGCTGATGACTAAAAAGGCCAGTCCGAGATAAACAAGTCCGGTTGCAGAAAGCACAGCAGAAGGTCTCCTTGGGTGATGTTTCTGGGTTGTGATTCTTTCTGCGTTGTTGTTTCTCTTCAAGACTTGTTCGGCGTGAGTTCTCAAATAAGGCTGCAGCATTGTGGATAGTGCGTCTCCATGCCTCCCGATGTGAGGCCAGGGCGGACCATTGTTCGTGATCAATTTGGCCGAGCCTGAGATGTTGTTTCTGGGAGTCCTTGTATCGCTTTTTTGGAGCGCCCCTCTTACGCTGACCCGTGGTGAGTTCACTGTAGAGTACTATTTTTGGGAGGCGATGGTCCTCCATCCAAGAAACGTGCCTTGCCCAGCGCAGCTGTGTTCTCAATATATATAAATACACACAAGTTAAATGTAAATTGTTTTAGAAGGAATATATAAGATCGATGAAAGGAAATGGAATATGTAGGGAATGAAATGCATGTGTCCTGTAAGACTCCTCTCCTTCCTTCCTTTCTGCTCCCAGATCACCAGTCTTGCTTTAGAGTTGTGCGAATCACACACCATGTTCTTGCACTGCAAGTCCCAGCAGCCATAAAGAGAAATGCTGGGAGTTACCATCCTACAAAATGGGGGGGGGGGAGACAAGTTTGCATGATGATGATGATGATGATGATTTTATTCATTTCTATCCTGCCTTCCTCCCAGCAATGAGACTCAAGGTGGCTAAGAACATTATTACAATAAAGTATGCGCAATGATAAAAAAATGGGAAACATGGATAGATCAGATAGGAAGTTAAGGGATGAGAGAAGAATGTGACAGAATGAATGGGTAGGGGAAGGGGTGAATGGATGGAAAATGAAGGTGTGAATCAGGAAGTATGTTAGAATGATAGGATGTCAGAATGATAGAAAAGAGATATATGTAGTAATATAATACACACACACGCCTATACAAGTTAAATGTAAATTGTTTTATAATTAATATAAGACGGATGAAAGGAAATGGAATGTAGGGAGTGAAATGCTTGTGTCCTTTAAGACTCCCCTCCTTCCTTCCTTTCTGCCCTCAAATCATCAGAGTCTTGCTTTAGGGTTGTGCGAATCACACAGCATGTTCTTGGACTGCAAGTCCCATCAGCCATAAGGAGAAATGCTGGGAGTTACCATCCTACAACATGAAGGGGGGGGAGTTTGCATGATCATCATCATCATCTTATTCATTTCTATCCCGCCTTTCTCCCACCAATGAGACTCAAGGTGACTAACAACATTATAAAAACAATACAGGCTAAAAACAGTACAAAGTGAAAATCACATTATAAATATGAAATTTAGAAAGAAATTAAACAATTTACAAGTTAAAAACATTATGGTAAAAATTAAAATGCCTTTTAAAAGACCCTTTAAATTTTTTTTTAAAAAACACACCATGTGCCTCACTAGTCCAGCTCTTGTTGGTTCATAAAAACCTGGTGGCATAAAAACGTCTTAACCTGCTCTTGGAAGGAAAGCAAATATGGGGCCATCCTGGCCTCTCTGGGGAGGGAGTGTCATAGTCTGCGAGCAGCCACCGAGGAAACCCTCTCCCTTGTTCCCACTAAACGTACCCTTCCTGCAGTATGAAATATCCGAAATGAGGAAACTGAAATCTACAGCTGGACAGTGCCTTTATGATATCCAATCAGTTTCCCTATGTTGAATTTTAGAATGAGAGCTCTATACTAGTGGCTCTTAACCTTTTATTTACCAGGGACCCCCTTTAAATATTGTTTGTTGCCGTAGACACCCAAGACTTTACTCAAGATTTAAAACAACAACAACAACAACAATAATGATAATGATGATGATAATAATAATAATAATAATACTTTTCTCTGCGTCTTCCTGCAAGTTTGTGGCTGGAGTGGATTGAATGGCAATGCGCAGGCCAAGCCAGCCAGCCAGCCAGCCTTTGCCTTGGCTCCTGCCATGTGGCCACTCCACTACAGGCAGATAGGTGGGCTGAGCAGCCTTCAAGTCTTCATGGACCCCTTGTGAGGACACTGCAGCCCCCTGGGGGGTCCCTGGACCTCAGGTTAAGAACCACTGCTCTATACGGTTGCCTTATATAAAAAGCTATGTATTTTGATGGTAGCATATAAACAATAAAATTGACAATAAAGGTAATGCTAATACATTTACACTAATGGAAGAAACAACAAATGTGCAATTTGAACATTCTTTCCCAATTTTACTTAATTCGTTCTTGAAAATCCCTACAACTCTGTCTGAACCTTAAAGTCTTGTCCCACGATTGTCACAGGTACTGTATCATTGGTGAGGACATGAAGAAAGCTTTCACACTGGAACACCCTGGCACTAGGCTGGCTCCCTCTATGATTTTTTTTTATTTGCAAGAAGGCAAAAACCTTTTTATTTAAACATGGCATCAGTCTTTAACTGCATGTGGCAAAAAGGTCTTTTAATGGGATGTCTTCTACCGCATATCCACTGATTCAATTATCCACAGGACACAAAACAGCACACCTACCATAGAGTCTTCCTAGAAAATGTGTCCTCTCTAGCCATTTCTAGATCCTCCAAGGCAACCTAGAAACCTATGGTTTTTTAATCCAGAAGTCCCATTATTTTCAATTGTGTTCGCTATTATCCACGGTTTTTAGTATCTGTGCCCCCCAGAACCAATCCCTAGTGGATACGGGGGTCCTACTGTATTTTATTTATTTAAGTCATTTATATCCTGCCTTTCTCCCAATAATGGGAGTCAAGGCAACTAACAACATTTTTTTTTAAAAAAAAATACAGATTAAAACTATAAAATGTCCTTAATAAAAGTATAAATAAGAGTTATTTTAAAAGTGAATAAACAATATAAAGTGAAAACATTAAAACATTAAAATTCATTAAAAGACCATATACAAACCTTAAAATTGGCATGGCACAGCATTATAACCCCACTTCAGTCAGTTTTTAAAAGCCTGACAACATAAAAAATATTTCGACCTGTTGAGACCTGCTTTGACCTGCTGTGAAGAGCAAGGATGGGCCATCCTGGCCTCCCTAGGGAGGGAGTTCCAAAGTTTGGGAGCAGCCACCAAGAAGGCCCTCTCTTTTGTTCCCACCAAATGAGCCTTGGAAGATGGTGGGACAGAGAGAAGGGCCCCTCCACATGATTGTAGAGCTCTAAGAGGCTCATAAATGGAGACATCGTCCTTCAAGTAACCTGGGCCCAAGCTGTATAGTGTTTTATAGGTCAAAACCAGAACTTTTACCGTATATTCCGGTGTATAAGACGACTGGGCGCATAAGACGCCCCCCCCAATTTTTAAGTTAAAATATAGTTTGCCCCCCACCCCAGCCAGCCACCTGGCTGGAAAGCCTGTCCCCCACCAGCGAGCCAGCTCAGTGGCTATAGATGATGGACTAGTCTGTGAAATTAAAGGACTGAGAACAGCTAAAAAAGCATGGGATACTTTGAAAAATCTCTGTGGTGTTCAATCTTTGGAAAGTAAGGTTGCATTAATACTGTAAATTGGTTAATATGAAGCTATCAAATCCCAAATTTTTGAATGAGCACATTAATGAATGAGCACATTAATGATTTTAGAGCCACAGTGGTAGACAAGAGAATTTCACCATAGACAAAACTTGATGCAGAATGATAAGTCTGAATCTAGAAATTCTAATTTTAGGCTAACTTGTCCTGAAAAGAAACATCATTTTGACTCTCCTGAGCTCAATAGAGGGCCATTTAACTCTTCAAATGCAAAGCAGTCATTCTCACAGCAGGAGGAAGGATCTGCTGGGAAAACTGCCCAGGCCATTTTACACTTCAATCATTCTCACAGCAGGGGAGTATGATTACTGGGGTATAAGACCACCCCCCCCACTTTTGAGGAGATTTTCAAGTGTTAAAAAGTAGTCTTGTATGCAGCAATATATGGTAATTGTGCCTGAAAATGGACTGACAGCTGGTGGAAGTGTAGCAACAAAAGAGTTGTGTGCTCCCTGTAGCCAGCCCCAGTTGGCAATCTGGCTGCAGATCTTTGGGCTAACTGAAGTTTCTGAGCACTTTTCAAAGGAAGCTTGTACAGTTGTCCCTTCACATTCGCTGGGGTTTGGTCCCATGAATACCCAAATCCATGAATACTCAAGTCCCATTATATGCAATGGCATAGCAAAATGGTGTCCCTTATATAAGATGGCAAAATCAAGGTTTGCTTTTTGGAAAAGGCAGGCTTTTCCGGAATAGCTAATCCCGGCCTCAGGAACCCCCTCTGGAAGTTGATTCTGGAGCTCTTTCCTAATGCTGCTCGCTAGGAAGGGTTTTTAATAACAATTGTATTATATGTTGATTTTAATTTGTATTGATTTAATAATGTTTTAAGGGGGGGAAGGGATTTTGAGTTGTTTTATACTATGTACTATTTTGCTCTTGTAAGCCGCCCCGATTGTTTGCAGAGGGGCGGGATATAAATAATAATAATAATAATTATTATTATAATCATGAATGTCAAATCTGTGAATGTGGAGGGACAACTGTATAAAGTATGGACTTTTTCGGACAATCCAAAAATAACGCTAGCAGCGTCGCCAGGTTGCGACGCTGCAGCGCTAGAGGGCGTCAGTCTCGCATGACGCTCCTTCCCAGCGGTACTGTTGCAGTACCGCTGGGACATTTGACCGTGATATTTTTGCTTTTACCATCATATTTTACTTACTTGCTTTTACCGTCATATTTTTACTCACGATCACTATATCACAGAAATCCAAATGGATGTTAACTAAAGCATTTACCACTGTGGCTTGATCCAACTTCTCTAGTACTGGGTGCAGTTGGAGCACACTGTACAAATGCAATCCTCGTCACTGCTGAAAACTAGGCCTCCAGGCTCAGAGCTGAATCCAGGCTGCGAACCTGTGTTTTTGGGGGAGTATAACCCCATCTAACACAGGCTGGATCTTTATTCCCAGATCTGTCTTTTGACTGACTAGCCTTGTTTGGACTAAGCTTCAGTTTGTTTGCCCTCATCCAGTCCATTACAGCTGCCAACCACTGGTTTAGCACAAGAACAGCCTAGTTGGAATTACAGTTGTCCCTTCACATTCACTGAGGTTTGGTTCCAGGACCCCCCATGAATACCCAAATCCGTGAATACTCAAGTCCCATTATATGCAATGGCATAGCAAAATGGTGTCATTTATATAAGATGGCAAAATCAAGGTTTGCTTTTTGGATTATTATTTTTAAAGAATATTTTCAAGCCGTGAATACTTAAAACTGTGAATGCCAAATCCGTGAATGTGGAGGGACAACTGTAGGTGGAAAGGAGTAACAGAGTGGGTATCATCAGCCTATTGGTGACACCTGACTCCAAAACTCTGGACAACTTCTCCCAGCAGTTTCATGTAGATGCTAAATAGCATAGGGAACAAGACTGAACCCTGAGGGACTCTACAGACCAATGAATCAAGAGGGATTCCCCTAGTACTACCTTCTGAGAGTGCCCCTCTGGGAAAAGAGCCACTGTAAAACAGTACCTTCAACCCTCATCCCAGAGAGGGAACTCAGCAGGAAACCATGATTGATGGTTTTGAAAGCTGTCAAGATTCCAGCAGGACTAACATGGACACACTCCCTGTGTCTGGTTCCCTGTATAGGGAAGACACAGACACCAAGGCAGCCAAAGCTGTTCCTGTCCCATAATCAGGCCTAAAAATAGACTGAAACAGATCTAGATAATCTACCTCATCCAGGAACTGCTGGAGTTGAGAAGGTACCACATGCTCTAGTATCTTGCCCAAAAATGGAAGGTTGGAGACTGGCCTATACAGCAGTTATACAATAGTAGGATTCAGGGAAGGTTTTTTTTCCCCCCCCAGAAGGGGGTCTTACCACAGCCTCCTTCAGGCATGTTGGTACCCTGACTTTTGTAAAGAGGCATTAAATTGCTTCCCTTACCCCCTCAGCCAGTCCTCCTCTTATCTGCTTAAGAAGTCAAGAAGGTCAAAGGTCTAGTACACATGTGATGGCTCTCACCTCTCCAAATATTGTGCCCACCTCCTCAGGCTGCAAAAATTGAAAAGTATCCACCAGCACTGGAAAAACAGAGGCTAAAGTTACACCCACTGGACCTGTATCTACTCTGGCATTCAAGTCAGTGTGAATCCGGTTAATTAACTAACTAGTAGAACAGATTCTCAGCTGTTTATCACCAGTTGTTTTGGGTCGTTTCATTTGAAAACTGCTTATCCTATACCTAGAAAGACAGTGGAGTGGCAAGGCACTCTTGTGCACCACCATTGCATTTATGTTTCAATGTTATTCATTTTTGTGTTTGCTTTCTTGCACTTGAAATACAACAATACCATTTACACCACCCTGATTGCTCTGCCTACTACTCAATGCTTGATGGTGTTTTTTTTAAGTTCTGGAAGCTGTAATTGCACAATTATGCAATTGCTCAATTGCACAATTATGTAAAGACACTATCATAGAACCACTCCCTGCAACCAGTAAGGTGAAGACATACCATGCCACTTCCACCATTTTTTCCTGCACTTTGCCCCTATGAGCCAACACTTGCAAATTCTCCTTTTGTATATTCGTTTTTAAACCTCTGTAATTTACTCTTTATTTACTGTTTAAACTTTTCCTGAATCCCATGGTTTCTCTGCACAACAATTCTTAACATGATTAAATTGGAATTGTGTTATTGAACTATTCCTTGTTCTGAGCCCTAGAGCAACTAAGATTGCCAGAGTAAAGCTGAAGAGTGCTCCTGTACCTTTAATGTGTGATCAGGGAATTTCTGCAAGGTGTTGCTTGTTATTTAAAACCAGGTAACAAGCAATATCTGTTGAAATTCCCTCCTTTACACAACCATTCCCTCCTCTGTGTGTTTGCATGTGCTTTCAAGTCTCCTGTCAACTTATGGCAACCCCATATATTTTCTTAGGCAAGGAATACTCAGATATGGTTTTGCAAATTCCTTCCTCTAAAATACAGTTGTCCCTTCATATTCGCTGGGGTTTGGTTCTGGGACCCTCTGTGGATACCAACATCCGCGTATATTCAAGTCCCATTATATGAGATGGCATAGCAAAATGGTGTCCCTTATATAAGATGGCAAAATCAAGGTTTGCTTTTTGGATTATTAATTTTTAAAGAATATTTTCAAGCTGTGAATACTTAAATCTGTGGATACCAAATCCATGGATACGGAGGGACAACTGTATAGCCTATAGCACCTGGTATTCCCTGACAGTCTCCCAACCAAGTACTAACCAGGGTTGGCTCTGCTTAGCTTTCAAGATCAGATGGGATCTGGTGCCTTCATGGTACTGAGGCACTATAAAGTCATGTTCTTCCCAGTTTCATCCTATGGGGATGGCCAAGAAGTGACAGACTGCTATGCTTAGCTGTTTCCAGCGAGTAAATGTAGCAAGACTAGAGTCCAGCAGATGGCAGCTCTACACTAGAGAGGAGAGTCTTAGTTGTGAAATTCAAATAAGCCAAGCAAACAAACAATAGAAGTACAACCAGAAATGGGATATGGAGGTGAGAGAGGCTTGTGCTAAAGGTGAGACAGCATTTTATTTGGGAGAGACTCAAACAAGATATGACGGTGGGAAGAAATATTTATAGTGGCTAATTATGTGCCGCCAAGAAATAGAAAAATGCACTGTTAAATAAGACAGGAGACAGATTTAAATAAAATGATGGGAGCTGCTTCCTGATGGGAGATGGTGTTAGATAGTGTTATGCTTCCCCAGAAGATACAGATTTTGCACACTTAAAGCTTGTGCGCCAACCATACCCATTCCTTGGCACGCCGGAATTGGCCACAGTGGTACATGCCTTAGTGTGTGACATCCTGCTTGGACTACTGTAACATGCTCTACATGGGGCTGCCTTTGAAGAGTGTTTGGAAACTTCAGCTAGTCCAAAGAGCTGCAGCCAGATTGATAACTGGGGTGGGTTACAGAGATCATAAAACACCCCTGTTGAAACAGGTCCACTGGCTGCCAGTCTGTTTCTGGGCACAATTCAAAGTGCTGGTTATGACTTATAAAGCCTAGATGGCTCAGGTCCAGGCTATCTGGCAGACCGTATCTCCCTCTATGAATTGGCCCAGATGCTGAGTTCATCATTATATTTTATTTTTTAAAATGTTTTGATATTGTTTTAATAATGTAATTAATTTAATTCTGTTTTAATGTACACTTTTTGTATGTTTTAATTGTGCATTTTTTAAAAGTGTGAGCTGCTTTGAGTCCCAGCCTTGGGGGGGGGAGTGGGTTATAAATATAACAATAACAATAAATAAATTCATGTATTAATATAAATCATTAGATTCTAATTTAAAGAAAAGTCCTATCATTTTAAAAATAGAAATACAATGCACCTTACCACTGTAGAGAAGACTGTATATCCTGGTGTTTTTGAACTGCAGCTCCCAGCATCCATAGCCAGCATAGCCAATTGAGAAGAAGGTTGGGAAGTGGAATCCACCAACATCTGGAGCATCATACTTTGCCAATCCTCCACTAGAGAGTAGTAGGGGACAGGTATTTTTTTTTGAATAGTTTTCAGTTCAGTCCATTGAAATACTAGGATCCCCTTCCCTTCTGCAGAATTGGGCTGGTGGGACCAATACAGTTTTTCTGCCTAAGGCAGAATAGCAAATGGCCCAAGCCAAGCTACATAGTACTTAAAGCCAGCCCAGATATTTTGACATACCAGCCAGAAAATCCCACATAATATCCAAATTCCACACCCCGGCATTAAAAATACAACCAGAATAAATTAAATACCTATTTTCTGCCTTTTCATGGTACCCCAGATCTGGTGCATGAGGCAGCTGCTTCACTCTGCCTAAAAGTATGGCCAACCTTGGTTTAATCAGCATGCCATTTTAAGTGAATCTCTTTAATTCTTGATCAAAAATAAAACTTTAAAAGTGGTTGCTACAAGCCCTTAGTAAAGAATGTTCTAGTTCTCTTTTGTTTGAATCTGATCTAAATTCCCATGAGATCAATGGGACAAATTGGTCATGACTTAATTTAGTTCCCATTGATTTTGAGTGGATTTATGTTCCAGTAACCTAATCTGGATGGAATCCATTGTTTCCTGCCTTAAATGGATTCTGTATTTGTTTTAATCTGACCTCTTTTATTATCATTTGAGTGCTACTGTGTGTTTTATGTTTTTAATTTGCACACTGCCCAGAGAACTTTGGTTATTGGGCTGTTTTTGCAAATGTAATAAATATCAAATAATAAATCCCAATAGGATTGAAGAAAAAAGCTTTCTGCATGACAACGGTGGTAGTGATTATGACATTGCAATATGAGTCCTAAAAATATTGAAGTCTGAGACCTAAAGTAGTTCTTTCCTGGATGGATCAGGTACAAAAAAAGTTAACATGGCTTGATCAATTATTTTCTTTGATCAAGCTGCCAAACCTAGATATTGAAGATTAACATGAGCCCATGTGTGTGTTTGTGCATATGTTTTTTAATCTGCCTGAACACCCAATGCTTACTGAATAACTTTGACTGGACTGAAGGCTTTTTGAGCTCTTTTAAAGAACCAATAAATGACCCCTTTCCTTCAGTTTTCTCATTTTGTAGGACAGAGTTGGTGACATGCTGAAACAACAAATTTATCATTCACAAGACAGATTCCTGTTAAAAAGCAAAGTTAAACTGAGCTGGATTTGTATGTGGATGGCAAAGAGGATGGATGCTCAAAGCAGAATTAGAAACATAATATTTAATTATAGCTAATTATAATGATGGCATGAACTCATCACTCGTGGGTTTTGATAATATTCTGATATGGCACAAACTTGGTTGCCCACCCTCCCAGCTCAGCCTGACTATGGCTGAATAAGCTAAACAGCAGGCCAGCTGTGGCTAAAAGCAGAAGGATTAGTGGTGACACTCAGAGGCTCTTCTCTATGTGGAAATGCAATTAGGAAGTAAAGAGGAGGCTACTATTTTGCAGGGTGTTGATAAGCAGCACAGCTGTTGCTTAGAAGAGAATAACACATTTGTAGAAATCATATGGCTGGTTTTGAACCAATGATAGGAAATATCATCACTCTGGAACACTGAACCTTGGAAAGAAATAGTTCCTAAGACTAATTACTTGTAGCTAACCCTTTCTCCAATTACCAAAACATAAATAAGGGATCTACACCAGGCAGGATATGCTGGCTTCCCGCTGGTGTATCTTGCCTGCAGAGATGGCCTGTTCCCCCGCCCCCTATTACCTGCAGAAAATGGGCTGGAATCCAAATAGGACACCAGCCTATTGCTGAAATGACCACCACTGCCACCATTTCCTCACTAACATGGAAGCCAGGCAGGGGTCCCGCAATATGTGACCACGTTGCCCTGCATGTGACCAGCCTTGGTCATGTGCCACAGGACCCCTGCCTGGCTTCTGGGAGAGCCAGGGAGCTGGTGTCGGTAACAAGGACTGGGACAGACTGCCATGGAATGGGCCCTCACAGACATGTAGAGCCTGATTTGGTAGAAACTGGGTATTTTCTTAAAATGCGGTAAAGGGTCCTATCCCAGCTTGACTTCATTCCAGCCCTGTATCTGCCCTGGGAGTCATTTGGACTGCCTGAGGGCAGATTGGGGTAAATGCCTTGCATTGTTTAGACCCCATTCTGGAATGGGGATAAGCTAGGGTATTGGGTTGGTATATACAATCCCTAAGTCATATTATGATTGTAACTTCACAAAAAATAATAACTTCATTCTACAGTGCAAATGTAACTTTAGTTACTTTTATAGTTTTAGGGTATGTGGTCTCACTACCTGTGTGTTGGGGAGGAATACCACATGGTTCTAGTTTTGGCTTGTGCTCTGCATCATTCTCTGTTGTGAGTGTTGAAGTGACAATGAGGTGGATAGTAGGGGTACCTTGTGTCACTGAACAGCTGCGTGTAATAGTGAGTTGTTTTCATAAAAGCAATAGCAATAGCATTGATATTTATATACCGCTTATCAGTGCCAAAGCACTCCCTAAGCGGTTTTCCAATGTTTTAGCTAATTGCCTCCAATAAGCTGGGTACTCATTTTACCAACCTACAGAAGGATGAAAGGCAGAGTCAACCTTGGAGTCCTCTGGGATCGAACTCATAACATTGTGGCTTGCAGTACTTGCATTTAACCACTGCACTACCAGGGCTCCTTTTTATGTAATGAAGAATCATAGAATCATAGAGTTGGAAGAGACCACAAGAGCTATCTAGTCCAACCCTCTTCCATGCAGGAATACTCAATCAAAGCACTCCTGAATGATGGCCATCCAGCCTATGTTTAAAAACCTCCAAAGAAGGAGAGTCCACCATACTCTGAGGCAGTGCAGTCCACTGCCCAACAGCTCTTACTGTCAGGAAGTTCTTCCTAATGTTTAGGTGGAATAGCTTTTCCTGTAGTTTGAGTCCATTGTTTCATGTCCTAGCCTCTGTTCTAGTTCTTTTGAGAATCAGGATAATAAAGTGTTAACAGTAAAACAAACAAACAAACAAACAAACTATAATGCTAATGAACTACTTTTGGGGTCTTGGAACTTTAACTAGTTACTCAAAAGTAATCCTCCAGGCTCTCACTGGAGCAGGCCATTAGTATGTTGGTTATTAGTGTGATTTCCCTATAAGTTCAGTAGGTTAGCTTGGTGTATATAGACTGGTGTTTGACCTACCTATAACAGCATTCACATTTTAGTGAAGATCACTCTTTTATGGTAGTTACAAAACACTTCCGGCATTACCCAGACAAAAGTTAGAGCTTTCTCTCCAATTCATGTCATCAGGAGAAGCAACACGTTTATTGTTCCATTGTGCAATATCTCTGCTGGAAAACTCCTTTGCAAATGAGCAAAGGAGCCCTGGTGGCGCAGTGGTTAAATGTCAGTATTGCAAGTCACCACGTTGCAAGTTCGATTCCAGTGGGCTCCAAAGTTCACTCAGCCTTCCATCCTTTCGTAGGTCAGTAAAATGAGTACCCAGCTTGTGGGGGCAATTAGCTAACACACATTGGAAACTGCTTAATGCAGTGTAGATGTGTAAATTGCTATTGCTTAAGACAATTTGTAAGCTGTTCTGATAGCCTTGTGGCTGAAGAGCGGGGTATAAATAAAAAATAAAATAAAAACAAATGTCATGTTATTTATGAAATTCTTAATATTTTGAAGGTGTGCATATGCTCTGATCACAAGGTGTTATTTTTCTAAGGGAAAGGGGAAAACTGAGTATTTGATAAGGATGCTAATCCACATCACTGCTTGGATACAGAACTAGACCTCTATCCCATAGTGTTGTAAGGTGTTGAAACTGAACCACCAAGCCTTGCAAGATACCAAACAAAACCTAACTGATATATATATGTCATCACACAATCAAGATTTCTTCAGTGTATCAGCATCTGGGCTGACTCAGCTGATAAATGCAAAATTAACCAAGTAGTAAAATTACCACAAGGGTTTAAGTAACCTAAAGCCAACAGATCTTGTCTGATTTTGAAAGCTAAGCAGGGTCAGCCCCAGTTAGTACTTAGTTGGGACACCAACAATGAATACCATGTGCTGTAGTACTTGGATGGAAGACCACCAAATAATACCAGGTGCTGTAGGCTATATTTCAGAGGAAAGAACTGACAAAACTACTTCTTCATAGTACAGTCAAATTAATAACTTGAGATGGGTTTATTATTATTATTATTATTATTATTATTAAAGTTTATTTCTAAAGTGCTGTACAAAAACCAAAACAATCAAAGATAAAACAGAATAAAACCTGCCGAAGGTGTACAATCTAAGTAAAACAATAATCAAAATAATAAAAGTCAAATTAAAACAAGGACAATTACAACAATTACTAACAACAACCACTGTAAACCCAAGTGACAGAAGAAATAAATGTGTATCAGACAAAGCCAGGGAATGCCTCCCTGAACAAGGTGGTCTTTAACTCAGATTTAAAAGTGGACAAAGAAATAATGGCCCGAGTTTGAGGGGAAAGAAGGTTCCAAGAATGAGGGGCGGCAAGTGAAAAGGGGCGAAACCGAGATGGAGCAGTGCAGATCCTAGGTTGGGACAGCAGGCCTTGAGTACTAGAATGAAGGGTACAGGTGGGGATGTAAGGAGAGAGAAGGTCAGATAAATAAAGAGAGGCTAGCCTATGCTGGGCTTTGAAAGTTAGCAACAAAAGCTTATATTGGTCTGTTCGATTCAATCAGTTCTGTTTGTACACTTGGCTTCACAAAGGGAAAATGCATTAGTTTTGCACTGAGACAGTATATAAAATGCAGAAAATGAAGGGGGGGAAAACCTATGCTGGAGGTGAGATCCCATATGGAGGTTGATAAATACTAAAAAAGAGCCAGAGTGGCATAGTGATTTGAGAGTTGGACTATGGATTTTTCGGATGAGCTTTTACAGCGCTAGCAGCCTCGTCCCCGTTGCGAGGCTGCTGCGCTGCAGGGCATCCCTTTCGGATGGCGCTCTCCCCTGCCGGTACTGTTGCATTACCGCGGGGACACTGCAGCGTTATATTCGGCGGTTTTCTAATCATGAAAGTTGATCGTGATTAAAAAACCACGGAATATAATGCTGCAGTGTCCCCGCGGTAACGCAACAGTACCGGCAGGGGAGAGCGTCATCCGAAAGGGACACCCTGCAGCGCAGCAGCCTTGCAACGGGGACGAGGCTGCTAGTGCTGTAAAAGCTCATCCGAAAAAGTCCTATGACTCTGGAGACCAGGGCTTGAATCCCCACTCAGCCATGAAAATCCACTGGTGACCTTGGGAAAGTCACAAACTCTCAGCCTTAGATATAGGTTCACCTTAGGGTCACCATAAGTCGGAAACAACTTGAAGACAAACAACAATAACAAAATACTAAACAAGCTTATTTGCCATGCTGAGATGACCTTTCTCAACTGAAATGTTTGTAGCTCTGAGGCTAGCATCCAGTTGATGATTTTCATGCATGTAAGTTCCCTTACACATGTGGTTGTACTTTTGGGCCATGGCATAATGTCTGTATTCAGTTCACAGTTGCATAAATGGATTTCCACAAATGTAACTGTTATAGTTGCACTTTCTTGGGTGGTGTATAACTACTTATCAGTGCCTTCAATATAGCACTTGATTCATTGGGATTCTAGAAACAGCAAGAACATTCACAGATATGCAGTTGGGTGTAGAGTGCTGGTATTCAGTGGAAGAGTGAGTGGTACAGTGCAACCACCACTTAACTATACGAATGTAGATTTACAGTATGAAAACATGATATGGACTCTTGGCTTGAGATTCCCCACGCACACACACACATTCTCTAGCTATAAGGCAAAATGTGTCAAAAGCATCTGTCTCCAAAATGAATTTAATTTTTAGGGGAAGCAACTCTACAGCTGTTTGGAAAGGTCTTTCCCCTTACATGGAATAAAGTTTATGCATTCAGAGAACTTGGTGATACACTGATAATGCAACACAGGATATCCTCATGATCTGTAAGATTTCATCAGCATGCAATAATTAATATTCAGATAAGTTGGTTTGCTTTTACTGCTTTTTAGAACAAGGATACAGCTTGGAAGCAGGCTATTGGAAAGGCTGCATTCCTACTTACCACTTTGTCCAGATTAAGATATTTGGGATAGGCTTTTTTCTCAGCCCCCAGATCCAATGAAATTATGAATGGGCAGAACAGGCAATAGGAACTGTCCCCAGCAGATGTCAGTACCATAAGGTTGTTCCCAAGGGAACCTATTATACCTCTGATTCATGGAGTAATGCTTCACAGAGCTTTTCTTTAAGATGAATGAAGAAGCTTGTTTTCTCTTTCTAGTCAAACCAGCAATCCAAATTATTTTTATTAATTGTTGGGAGGAGATTCCTAATTAGAACTTAGACAAATTTAGTGGTAAGCTTAGTGGTGAGGGTGCAGACTAAATGGAGCCCATTCACACTACACAATTATAGCAGGATGTTCCACTTGTACTGCCATTGCAACAACCCACGGAATCCTGGGACTATCAGTTTAGGATGCCACATCTAGAATTCTCAGCAAGAGAACTCTAGTGCCTCACCAGACTACGAGTCCCAGGATTCCACAGGATGCAACCATGGCAGTAAAAGTAGAATCATAGCACTGTAATTGTATAATGTGAAAGAGACCCTAGATGCTCCAGATGAAGTGCTTAGTCTTGGAAGTACTACTCCTGTTTACAGGACAGCTTTGTAGCATCATTTTTGCATTTTTGCCTTCCCTTGTTTCCACTTAACTGTTTATTTGTTTTTGGTAAGAGCATGCAAGGTTCTACGAGATGGGAAGGCTTCTGTCACTAACAATCAAAAGGCATGGTGCACTTAGCTTTTTTCCTTAGAAAACACATTTTTCTTGTAAGAAAGAAAAAAGATAGAAAAAGTGATGGGGAAACAAGTTGTGTGCCTTCAAGTCATTTCCAACCCTTATGGTGACCAGGTGACCATAAGGCAAATCATGCTGACCATAAGGGACAAACCCCTATCATGGGGTTTTCTGATGCTGACAGTGTGTAACTTGCCCAAGGTCACCCAGTGGATTTTCATTGCTGAGTGGGGATTCAAACTCTGATTTCAGGAGTCATAGTCCAACACTCAATCCACTACACCACATTGGCTCTGGGATAGCATGAGAGAACTATAAATTGAAGCTAGATTATCTGGTCCTCCTGAAAAAAATAATAATGAATGAATGATTGTACTGCAAAGCATCATCTGGAAACTTCAAAAATTTCATATCTTTAACGATGCTGTCAGGTGCAATTCATCCACTTATAGTAACTTTATATAGTATTGTAAAAACTTTTTAAAATTTAAAAACTTTTAAAAATGTGAAAGGATCTTGATTAATTTCAATTGTCATTTTTCTTCCCTTGTTTTTGTCATTGCTTAGTAATCCAGAGGCTGGTTAGACACCCAAACCAGTTTTCCAAGAAAAACTTCAGTGGAAAAGTAGAAACTAATTGGACTGTTGCAATGGGCACTGGAGAACTGATGAGGAGAATCAGTTTAGGCTGTCATTCACTCTGTTAACTACTTTATTCTTCTCCACAGTGTACAATCTTTGTTAGAAAAAAAGTGAAGATGATCTAGCCGGTTGTTTGATGCTGCATTTTAGTCTCTCATGAGGACAGAATTCATACATTCATCAAAGGATCAGGGGTTACACGCTGCCTCATCATGCTAATATAGACTTTAATATACAGAAGTTGATACATTTGAATGAGGTTAATCATAGTATTCTGGTAGATGTCAATTATTTTCATCAGTTCTTTCATATGTTAAAAGTATCTGCTTGAATCCCCAATTCTTATGTTCCTACTGAGTTCTTGAAACAATCTCATCTGATTTTGATTCTGTCTGAACTTGCAGCTAATCTATTAAAATCCATGGACATTAAAATTCGTAGATTGACTTCAGAAGAGTTCTTTGTATGTATATAGGTGGGGGAAGCTTTCACTAAAAACGCAAGAGATTTTAGTGGTGCATAAGGTTAAATTATAACAAGGACTTTTACAACTTGTCTAATTCGGAAAGGTTTTAAAGTATGTTAGTACTTTGGCTAAGGCCTAACTCACATACTGATTGGGTAGGATGCTTCTAAATGGCACCATGCTGAATCACTCCAGTGACACAAATGGTTTGAATGCAATCATATGGTTACTTTACTTATTTAATTTATTTAACATGTTTCTGTATCACTTTTTGAGGCAAAGTCTCTTTAGGGCTGTTCACAGAAATTAAAACAATAAAATAAAATACCTCTCTCTCTTTCTCTGTCTTTTCTTTGCAAACAAAGATTCAGAAAGGACTCATCCCACGCTTTCTAAAAAGGCCAATCTGAGATAAACAAGTCCGGTTGCAGAAAGCACAGCAGAAGGTCTCCTTGGGTGATGTTTCTGGGTTGTGATTCTTTCTGCGTTGTCGTTTCTATTCAGCGTGAGTTCTCAAATAAGGCTGCAGCATTGTGGATAGTATGTCTCCATGTCTCCCGATGTGAGGCCAGGGCGGACCAGTGTTGGTGATCAATTTGGCTGAGCCTGAGATGTTGTTTCAGGGAGTCCTTGTATCGCTTTTTTGGAGTGCCCCTCTTACGCTGACCCGTGGCGAGTTCACCGTAGGGTACTATTTTTGGGAGGCGATGGTCCTCCATCCTAGAAACGTGCCCTGCCCAGCACAGCTGTGTTCTCAATATCATGGCCTCAATGCTGGTGATCCCTGCTTGCTCAAGGACAGCAACGTTCGTCACATAGTCAGTCCAGTGCAGATTTAGGATTGTGCGTATACAGCGCTGATGAAAGTGTTCGAGGAGTCGTAAGTGGTGGTGATAGGTGACCCATGTTTCAGACCCATAAAGGAGAAGAGACAGTACAATGGCTGTATACACATTGATTTTTGTGCTTTGCCTCAGGTTTATTTATTATTTTATTTATTATTAAGTTATAAAAGTTATTATTAAGTTAAGTTTTATTATAAAATAAAATACAGTTAATTCAAACAAGAAACATTTAAAGTAGACAAAGCAGTCGAGTTTTTTTTTAAAGTATAAAATAGCCCCATATTTAATTAAAAGCAGCCTAGAACAAACAGGATTTTAAGGTCTGCTTAAAACAATCAGGGAGGGAGCCAAGCACATATACCAAAAGAGCAGTCTATAAGAATGGGGGCAAGTACAGAAAGGCCCCTGTCACTCACACCTGCCCAGTTACCTGATCTTACTTTTCATAACAGTGCTGCTTCACTCTAGGGCTGTGTAACAGCAGTATGGCAAACAACCACATCTTGGGCCCCAGCAGCTGATGAAAGGCTGACTGCTGTGGCCTTGTAAGGAGAGAAGAACAGGCAGTATTTGCTGGATTTAATCCCCTCTCCATTGCTGCCCCCTGTTCCCTGTGTGTCAAGTCTTATTTGGACTGTAAGCTTGAGGGCAGGAAACTGTCAAATTAACAATTTGTAAGATACTCTGGGAGACTTTTTTTGGTTTGAAGGGCAGGGTATAAATACAGTACTCTAAATACTGTAAACTGCTCCTTGACCTCTCAGCAGCTTTTAATACAATAGATCACAGCATTCTTCTGGATCGCCTGAGGGAGTTAGGCATCGGAGGCACTGCTTTGCAGTGGTTCTGGTCCTTCCTCTCGGGCAGGTCCCAGAGAGTGCTGCTCGGGGACAGTAGCTCCAGTAAAAGGGAGCTCACCTGTGGAGTACCACAGGGTGCTATTCTGTCCCTGATGTTATTTAACATCTATATGAAGCTGCTGGGTGAGATCATTCGGAGTTACGGAGCTGGGTGTTATCAGTATACTGATGACACTCAGATCTATTTCTCTGTATCTCGTTCGCCGGCCTCGAATTCTGATGGCATCTCTTCTCTCAATGAATGTCTTTGGGCACTAATGGGCTGGATGAGGAAAAACAGATTGAGACTGAATCCAGACAAGACGGAGGTGCTCACGGTAGCAGCCCCGAAACCAAGAATTGAGTTGCAACCTCCAGTCCTGGACGGGGTCACACTCTCCTCCAGTGACTGTGTTCACAGTCTGGGGGTGCTCCTTGATACATCACTCCTGATGACAAATCAGGTAAATGTGACAGTCAGGGGTGCTTGTTATCAGCTTCGGCTGATACGCCAGCTGCGCCCTTTTCTGGAACTAAGGGATCTTGAGACCATTGTGCATGCGCTGGTAACCTCACGTCTTGATTTCTGTAATGCACTCTACATGGGGCTACCCTTGTGCTTGGTTCGGAAATTACAGCTGATACAAAATATGGCAGTCACGCTTGTCTCTGGAACATCTAGGAGGGACCACATTACTCCGGTTTTGAGGTCCCTCCACTGGCTGCCTATCAGCTTCCGGGCCCAGTACAAGGTGTTGGTTATCACCTTTAAAGCCCTAAATGACTTGGGTCCAAGCTATCTCAGGGACCACCTTTTCCCTTATAATCCTCCCCGCGCTCTCCGGTCCTCTGGGAGGAATTTGTTGCAGCCACAAAGATCTAGGCTTGCGACCACCTCCCAGAGGGCTTTCTCGGCTGTTGCCCCCAAATTGTGGAACAGCCTGCCGGATGAGATCCGCCTATTGACATTGTTAGACAGCTTTAAAAAGGCTGTCAAGACGGATCTCTTCAGGCAGACTTTTCCGAAATAGCTAATCCGGCCTCAGGAACCCCCTTTGGAAGTTGATTCTGGAGCTCCTAATTGTTGCTGCTCGCTAGGAAGGGTTTTTAATAACAATTGTATTATATTGTTTAATTTGTATTGATTTAATAATGTTTTAAGGGGGGGAAGGGATTTTGAGTGGTTTTATATTATGTATTATTTTACTCTTGTAAGCCGCCCCGATTGTTCGCAGAGGGGCGGGATATAAATAATTTTTATTATTATTATTATTATTATTATTAAACAGATAACCTGGAACTCCTCCCAGACAGCACCTCTTAGATTAAGGCAGACCCAAAAGCAACATTAACTATGTGGATGTATTTAATGCACATGTTTTAAATAATGTAAATAGTTGCAGAAGAGATGGAATAGCATTGGAAATGTGAAGAGTGTGGGAGAAAAGTTTAACTCTCATCCTCTGCAGATATACTTTATATGAGCCCTCTTAATCTTTTCAGTTCCATTACTAAGGCCAAGTATATGTGATGTCAATTATGTGACCTTTCCCTGAAATGAAGTCTCTGCCACATAAATAGGTTCTGGATGAGACTGGGACCCAGGCCAGGGTCTAGGTGGGAGCAGGTAGGGAGCTTTAATCCTTGTCTTCTGTGACCCCCAACCTGGGTTGACAATGAATAGCAACAATGAATAGAGATGATAAACTTCATGTGCAGTTTGGCCTTGGATTTATATTTTATTCCTGTTATGCTTTTCACTTTAAAAAAGAATGTTGCAGAGGCATGAATAGCTGCTTATGATTTAAAAGAGAGGAGAACTTGACCCAATAGCTTAGAATAAATCGAAGATATAAATAGAACACATTTCAGAAAACTGAGATTGTGAAGTTATAGTGGCAGGGAAGGGTTTTGTAAAACTTAGTGCACTTAGCTATCTATCAATCCTCCTATCTTTTTGACTATCAACCATTAACATTGTGCGTTCAGTA
Source organism: Gambelia wislizenii (assembly GCA_030847615.1). Lineage (NCBI taxonomy): Eukaryota > Metazoa > Chordata > Lepidosauria > Squamata > Crotaphytidae > Gambelia > Gambelia wislizenii. The sequence continues at coordinate 33,146,227 of JAUMIR010000005.1, forward strand.
AATTCAGCAGAGCATGATGGGAGGCAATAGCAAAAGTCCTTATATCTAGGAGTTACCAAGAAGAAAGATAGGAACAGTAGCATTCAGTACTTAAACTTGCTTGTGCGATGGATAGTGCAGTGCTGTGGGAAGGCATATTTGACTGAACTATAATACTTGTGGCCCAAATACCTTAAAGGCACCAGATCCTATCTGATCTTAGAAGCTAAGCAGTGTCAACCCTGGTTAGTACCTGCATGGGAGACTGCCAGTGAATACCCAGTGCTGTAGGGTCTTTTTCAGAGGAAGGAACTGGCAAAGCCATGTCTGAGTATTCCTTGCCTAAGAAAACCCTATGGAGTTCATGGGGTTGCCATAAATCGACAGGCGACTTGAGGTACACCTCATGTACCTTAGTTCAACAACCACCCAGGGGCCCAAGGTTGGAAACTTCTGTGTAAAAGGGCTGTAAATATCATGAATAGAGTGAGAAGACTGATTTCCCCTTCCATTCTGTGGGGCAGTGACTTCGCTCTAAATTTTAATCCAGGCTTTAATGGAGCTTTCTAAGGTGCTGAACCCCATTCTTGCATAGATTCAACACCATGAATAGCTCCTTCAAAGCTAGTGAAAACCTGGAAGAGATTTGTTGCCCCACTGGCATGGGAGCCCCTAGCTGTCATTGCTGGGAAGGAGCTTTAAAAGGCATGGTGGCAGCTGGGAGGAAGGAGAGAGCTATACCAGGACCACAGAGAAGCAAAGCCTCAGGGAAGAACCTGAAAGGTGGTAGCAGCAGTTAGGAGAACTGATAAGGATCTAAATGGCTCTCTTCATTCCCCAGCTTGTGGGGGCAATTAGCTAACACACATTGGAAACTGCTTAATGCAGTATAGATGTGTAAATTGCTATTGCTTAAAACAATTTATAAGCCGCTCTGATAGGTTGTGGCTGAAGAGCAGTGAATAAATAAATAAATAAATAAATACTAAATTCATTGCTTGTCTGGGGCTTGCAAGAGATCAGTAGAGCCTCTCTTCCAGTAAGTGAGTATGCAGCCAGGGGTGAGTCACAGAAAAGCCAAGGAAAGATCCTGACAGGACAGGAGAGGGACAGGACAGAGAACTGGGGCCAGCCAGCTGCCCAGGAGACAGACCTTCATCCATCTCCAGTCTCCCACCCTCCCTGTAAAGAATGATGGTGGAGAAAGTCTATAGTAGGAATAGGACTGCCTGTCTAGCTAGTACAGCCAATGCTGAGAATTATAATGCAATAAAATCTGGAGGATTGCATGATTCCCACCTTTGGAGACTGCCAACTCTCCTTGTACTTGTCTGAGAGCTCAGCTCCTGTAGTTGAACTTCAGGAAGAACAGCCTGCTCTGTATCATCCTTATCCATCACCTGTTCCTGAAACTATTCTTGAATATCAAGAGCTAGATGGACTCCCGTGTATTTAGCTGCTGATCCTAAGCCTGAAGGGACATCCAAAACCTATGAGCCTGATCCGGATTGTACTTATCTATATGGCCACCCAGATCCTGAAATGACTCAGTGCCATGTAGAGCCTGATCTTGTCAAGACTCACCTGGGGAGTTGTACTGATCCTGAAGCTAATGGTAGAGGCTAGCTCAAAGCGGGAATGTGCTAGGTGAGCAAACCTGGTCTCCTATAGAGGACTTGGTGGTAGTCCTAATGGATAAGTGGAATGCTGTGCTGTAACAAGGATCCTCTCCAGCCCACGTTTGTCTATTGGCAAACATCCTGTAACAATTAAAAGAGCATTGAGCAAAGAATTATTAATGCTGGAGTTTATTTGAAACCTTACAAGCCAAAAGGTTCAACACATTCTTCTCCATGGAGGAGATGCAAAGCATGACATGCAGTTAGCAGAATGCACTGGGAGCTACCCAAGGGCTTGATTGTATGGGGCAATAAAATGTGGATTGATGCGCACTAACGCCAATTTGCAGTAGCTTTCATTTATCTCCATGTTTTCCCCCCCAAGATTGCAGGCATGTGAAGCCATGCACATGTAATGTTCAAGTGAGAATCAAGATGGTGGGTGTGAGTGAATTACCCATGTTTTTATTGTCATCAGTTGCCAGCGCCAAACAGTATTGTTTTTTAAAAAACCAAATCCAAGGTATGGAAGTGCAATCTTCTGTTTAAATAAACAGGGAAAAAAAGGGGGGGAGGTTGTTTCATCACCCCAGTGCACAACCACTATGGCAAAAATCCAATGTGGTGGTTCTGGGCGCTTGCCTTACCAGCAAGCTCCACCCCTTGTGCATGCCCAACCAATCAGCTTTCCACTGCTGCTCTTATCGGGAATGTGCAGCAAAGAGAATGCGTTGTTCCAATGAGTGGGAATGCTAATATCCTTCGGAGTTTTAAAAAACATATGGGAAAAGCCGTGAAGGCTTTTCTTGTGAAGTATTCGGAGTTTTTGCCCCCTCTCCTTCTGAAATCCCATTAGGACAAAAGGTATTCTTCTCAAATTCTATGAGGAGTATTTTCACTGAATAGACAAGCCTTTCTCAATGGAAACTGCAGTGATGTCACCAGTGTGAACGGACTTACCTTGACTAAATATGACTTTGCTGTCATTTACCTCAGCCTGACTGAGCTTGAGCTGGTCTATATGACTGAACCTGGCTTACTGTAACTTGACCTAATCTAACCTGATTGGCTTCAACCTGATTTACTTAACCGGACTGAACTTCAGCCTGAATCTGTTTGGCTCAGCTTGCCTTTCCCCTTTTTATTCCAAAGCCTTGTTGAATGTTGCTAATAGATTGGGGCTAAAACTGTATTGGCACTACACAGTTAAGCAGTTTATACTATTTTAACTCTCCTAGCTCTATTTTACAGAATCTTAGAATTTGTAGTTTGGTGAGATCATCCAAATTTCCTGCTAGAAAGCTCTGTCTATCCCCTCTGCACTATAGTAGACAATTCTAATAATTCTATAGTAGGCAATTCTAATTGTAATTAGAATAATTTGCTGTGCTTTCTGCAATCAGACTTGTTTATCTCGGATTGGCCTTTTTAGTCATCAGCGCGCTTGCAGAAAGCATGGGATGAGTCCTTCCTGAATCTTCATTTGTGAAGAAAAGCCAGAGAGAGTGAGAGAGAGTAGACAATTCTAAATACTTCACTTCAGCTACACACACAAGGAAACCATAGGATGGGGCCATGGCAGATAAAGTAGTATCAGGCTGCTATAACATTATAGTGCAGGTACAGTCTAAGGTGGGGAATGGAACTGGTTTCACATAGGACTTTATCAGATGCAGAAAAAAAAACACGTCATAAGGATACAGTGATAACACAAAAGGGTGAAATTATCAGACAACGTCATTGTCCAGCCATTCCATGGGAGTAGTGCAGGCATGAATAAAGCATCACTTTTTGTTGATGGTTTAGCCTTTCAATAAAAAAGTGATGCCTGGTCTGCCCCCCAGGATCAGTTGAATGATGAGGATGTCGGTAATGAATTGAAGATAATGGCGGTCACTGAACCCATGATCCAAGACCTTTATTTCTGTAATTTCTATAATTGGATATTTTATTATGAGGCGTATAATAAAAATTTCTTGTGAAAAAAAAATGATGAGGATGTCTGATAATTTCACCTTTTGTGTTATCCTCGCCTTCTAAACGGCACAGCTTTTTTTTAGCAGTAGGTACCTCGTCTGATAAAGTCCATAGTCACTGAGCTATAAAACTCACTGGGTGACCTTAGCCTAGTCACTACGTCTAAGTCAAATCTACCTCACCTGGCTGTTTCATGAATATATTTTTATTGGGGAAATTGTGCTGGAGAAAGGATTAACTCCTCCTCCTCCACTACCAATCTGAATTGGGCTCCTTTATACCTATGATTGTCTGAAACCCAAGGATTCAAGATGTACTCTCAATTATATCTAAACAGAACCGTAGAATAATTTAGTAAGAATCCCCCCTCCATTCTTATTGTTTGCTTTACCAATGACTTCAGTTTGGTTTCCTCTTCCTCACCCCAGGCTCCACATACTACTAGCCAAATATAAGTGAGCTTCTTCCTCAGCTTCTTGTAATCACCATTAAAAAACAAACAAACCTCTCAGGCTCTCACAAGTCATCTGGGATATTGGTAGAGGCAGTATTTGCCCCGTGAGAACCTCAGTTAGGCAAGTAGTGTTCCTTTATAATTGGGACTTCAGTTAGATTAGGCCACCAATAGTTCTGATGCCATAGCAACGGCCAGGTGCTGAAGACTGCACAGTTTTGTTTGCCTCAGCTGTGATGGAATCTATTGAGAAGTGATTTCAGAGTGCCTTGCAATGTTGTCTTCCTCCAGGAAGTGGGTGGGTATGGCCTGCTGTGGTACCAAATTCCAGGTGCAGCATAGCACTAGAAAACCAAAATGTCAAGCAAGGGTTGTATAAGTACAAGCCACAGTGTACACCCTCCCACACACAATTGTCATGTGGACAGTCTCTCTAGAGACATCATAATGTTAGCATGGTTATTTATGTGAGCCCTAGGATGCTCTCCAAGAAGATTACAGTGGTGGTGATTTTAAGCATTGTGGTCAGAACTGAGGGGTTCCTCCATGAATAAAAAAACAGTTGTGTACAAATAATTATTAGCTGCTCTGCAAAGTACTTTTTATCTCATGTAAACATTTGTTTGGCTAACCTCCCATATAATGGTGTAAGTCTTTTTAAATATATGTGATGGGATACAAATTTGGGGAGAATTTGCCAGAAACAATTGCTGTCCCAATTTGCAATAAAGATTTCTCTGACTCATTTGCTTCACACTGTCCACCCCCTTCTGAATGGAGACAATCTACCAATACCCATTCTCTCTCCCCGCTCCCTCGCCATTCTCTTTCCCACCCTCCTTTGCTCACTTTTCTTTTCAGACAGAATATTTTTTTCCCTGACATACGTGGAATGGGTTCTGAATAAGTTGGCAGCTGTTGGACCATCTGCTACTGAGACCAGCTGATTAACACTTGAGGGAATTTCCCTGTGTTGGTTGGAGAAATGAAAAAAGAGAGAGGAAATTGCAAGCATGGCATGGTATCGAAATTCCAGCCCTTAGTGGGAGGAGATGCACTTTAATTTTAGATGAAAGCCAAACCTGAATGAAGTGGCACTTAAAATGCCCTTCAGACTTTTGAGCATGCCCCATGTGGCTATCCGAATTTAGGTTTTGATTTTAAGCTTAAAAGCTGACAACTCTGAAAGCAGTAGCTAAATACTCCTGACTGGATTCTACTGCTTTGTTATTAAGCCATTGAGAAATGTGTGGTTATGCTTAGACCAGAACTTGGCCAGTGGTGTGCTGTACTCTTGTTCCCATAAGCTCTAGCCAGCCTAGCCAATGAAGAGGTATGAGGAATCTGTTCAACGTTAGGAGGGTTGAAGTTTCCCCACCCCTGCAGTATAGATAATTGCAAGTGGGACCTATAACAAAACGGTTGCTCATGTTCAGGAAGGCATTTGGTTATGTTCTCTTCAAGGACATTCAGTTTCATTTCCCCCACTCAGTTTTGTCTCCTCTTCACCAGAAGTTAGTCAGCTTCCTATGTCCATTGAGCATCTCAGGCATCAATGAATAGTTTTCAACTCCTGTCTTTTAAGGGGTTTTTCTCTAAAGATTTGTTAGTAGTTCCGTAAATCCTGGGGTTTCAAGAATGGTGTTAGCTACTCAAGCTAACAATTTAGAATACTGCATTACATATGTAAAACCCATACTTTAAGAATGCGTTATTATGCATGGAAGTCCTCTGATTTCATTAATATGGATAGTCCCTTCCTGCAGTGATGAAGATCACAACTCTTTGTTTCATAGTGTGTCAATAGTGTGATGCAGCAGCTAAAAACGCCAATGCAATTCCAGGCTGCATCAATAGGAGTATAGTGTCTAGATCGAGGGAAGTAATAGTACCACTCTGTCTTGCTTTGGTCAGACCTCACCTGGAATACTGTGTCCAGTTCTGGGCACCACAATTCAAGAAGGATATTGACAAGCTGGAATGTGTCCAGATAAGGGTGACCAAAACGGTGAAAGTTCTGGAAACGTGCCCTATGAGGAGTGGCTTAGGGAACTGGGTATGTTTAACCTGGAGAAGAGAAGGTAAAGAAGTGATATGATAGCCAAGTCTAAATATTTCAAAGGATGTCACATTGAAGAATCAGCAAGCTTGTTTTCTGTTGCTCCAGAGAGTAGGAGCTTTTCTACACTATAAAAAATCCTGAATTCCTCAGCAAATTCCTCCAGATGTGAGACGATCAGGCCACATGAAGTATGGCTTTCCCCCTAAATCTGGGATCAGGCCACATGTTGCATGGGCCAGATTGGAGGCATTCTGGGGTATTTTATCTAGATGTGGAGATTTGACAGTCTTGTCCACTGCTGCAGCTGCTGCCGCCAGCACCACCGCAACCATTTTAAAGCTCAAGAGGGAGTTCCTAGCCAAAGGGAGAGTTTTCCCCCTTCCCCTGGCTTGACAGCACTGCCTCTGCCCACTCTCTGCTCGCCCGTTGTTTCCTTCAAGCGCTTCCATAATTTTCTTCAAGCACCCCTTCCTGCGATGGGTGAGTGGGAGAGTGAGTGGAGGCAGCATTGCCAAGCCAGGGGAAGGGAGAAAATCATTCCCTTTGGCCAGGAAGTGCCTCATGAGCTTCAAATTATGGTCAAGGTATTAGTAGTGACAGCAGTGGATGAAACTCCGCAGGGACGGTGAAAACAATGTACTGCATGTCCCTGCGGATAATAATAATGCACGGGGCTTTGAGGCTAATGAGGGGGGCATGTGGGCAGAACTACATTCAGAGTTTTTGCCCACATGTAGACAAGCCCTAGGACATGGAGCAATGGACCCAAACTACAGAAAAAGAGATTCCACCTAAAATTAGGAAGAACTTCCTGACTGTAAGATCTGTTTGACAGTGGAATGCACTGCCTCGGAATGTGGCAGAATCTCCTTCTTTGGAGGTTTTTAAACAGAGGCTGGATGGCCATCTGTTGGGGGGTGCTTTAGAGTGTGTATTTCTCCATGGCAGGGGTTGGACTGGATGGCCTTTGTGGTCTCTGCCAGCTCTATGATTCTAGCTGCTCTGAACAATTCATCACCTACTGCACATCTTTCTACTGATGAGCCTTTATGAGGCTTGTCCTCAAATGAGGGACATACAGTCTACTTCTAAGGCAGTTCTTGAAGACTTATCATTCTGGTATTACCTGCCAGAGCATATATTGTGCTGGCATAGCCTATTGCCAACACTTACGACTCCTCGAACACTTTCATCAGCGCTGTATACATACAATCCTAAATATACACTGGACTGACTATGTGACGAATGTTGCTGTCCTTGAGCAAGCAGGGATCACCAGCATTGAGGCCATGATATTGAGAACACAGCTGCGCTGGGCAGGGCACGTTTCTAGGATGGAGGACCATCACCTCCCAAAAATAGTACTCTACAATGAACTCGCCACGGGACAGCGTAAGAGGGGCGCTCCAAAAAAGTGATACAAGGACTCCCTGAAACAACATCTCAGGCTCGGCCAAATTGATCACCAACAATGGTCTGCCCTGGCCTCACATCGGGAGGCATGGAGACGCACTATCCACAATGCTGCAGTCTTATTTGAGAACTCATGCCGAACAAGTCTTGAAGAGAAGCGACAACGCAGAAAGAATCACAACCCTGAAACATCACCCAAAGAGACCTTCTGCTGTGCTTTCTGAAACTGGACTTGTTTATCTCGGATTGGCCTTTTTAGTCATCAGCACACTTGCAGAAAGCGCGGGATGAGTCCTTCCTGAATCTTCGTTTGCGAAGAAAAGCCAGAGAGAGCCTTTGAAACACAGGGACACCTTGTAATGGAAAACCTGACATGAGTGTATAATTTTGTTGCATTTTGTATTTTGAACTACAAGATACTAAATAAGCATTTTATATATATTAGTAGGTTAATATGTTTCACATCCTTGTAGCTGAGGGTGTTGATATTGTAAGCCTGTTAAGTAAGTTTGGGCTTTTGGCCAGTTCTGGGCAGTTAGCCAGAGAAATAAAAGCTAACAGGTGTTTAAGGGAAGATATCCATATAGGGACATTAGAGTCATGGTAGAGAACCCCTGTGGAAAAGGAATCTATAATGAGACAGATAGATAGGAATGTTCTGATGAACAGGACAAGAAAGTACCTATAAAGGTTGTGCTAAATAGAGAGCAAGCTGGTATCTGAAGTGGAGACTATTACTCTGACTAGGGACTTTATCAGATATTCAAAAAAAAAAAAAAGTGTCACAATGATGCCACATAACCACCAAAGGGTGTATAGATCAGATGACGTCACCCTTTTCCGGTTAAAACCAGCCCCAAACCCGTAGTTTTTAATTGATGGCTTAAGTTGTCAATTGATCCCCCATGCTGCTTTTGTGCCAGCATAGCCAGCATGTGAAACTTCACGTCTTTTTTTTTTTTAACTGTACTTACTCCATCGATGGCCGGTCTGGCGCAAACACTTCAGGGTGAAATCATGACATCCAGGTAAGCGATGCACTTTTTATGACCATCCCTAAGTTACTTGTAAGTTTTAAATTGTGTTTTTGTCCTTTGTGTCACTTTTTTAGTGTTATTTTTTTTAATTTCTTGCGCAATGAAATCTTGCGATATTCTGCAGTATTTCAAAGGAGGAAGTGAACAGAGCTGCATTCACTTCCTCTTTCATTGCCAGGGCTGCCTTTACTGGGAAAGCAAGGTAAGTGCAGGGGGCAGCATACTTTTGCTGGCATAAAAATGGATGCTTTAAGGGGATCGTCTGGTAAAGTCCTAGATGTACTAAAGTAGATTACATGTACTATGTATGACTCATATATCCATGTGGAGCACCAGCATTTTTAATTGGCTTTACATTGTGAAAACATTGGAGAAATTAGAGCTTGGAAATACAATGTTCAAAGGTATAAAGGCAATATATCAAATCCAAAAAGCATGTTTAATGATAAATGGAGAAAGAACAGAACATTTTAACATTCACAAAGGAACTCATCAAGGCTGTCCTTTATCTCCACTACTCTTTATATTGGCATTAGAAAGTTTGAATAACAGACTAAGAAATGATACTCGAATACCTGGACTCAAGATAAAAGGCCAAGAATACAAAGTAAGAGCTTTCGCCGATGATTTGGCAATAATCCTGGAAAATCCGGTGGACACTTTCCCTATTTTATTTGAACAAATTAAAATCTTTGGAAACTTGGCCGGATTTCAACTGAATAAAGATAAAACTGCAATAATAACAAAAAACTTGACATCAAAAGAGGAGGAGCAATTAACAGAAAAATCAGGATGTAAAATAGAGAAAAGAGTTAAATATCTTGGAATCTGGATAAGTAAACAAAACATTGACCTTTATGAAAACAATTATAAAAAACTGTGGGCGGAAATTAAACCTTGGACAATGGAACAAATTGGACTTATCTTTACTTGGAAGAATTAATATGATTAAAATGAACATACTACCAAAGTGTCTATCAGAATTTACCAATATTGCAAAATGAAAAAGCACTCCAACAATGGACTTCGGATTTAACCAATTTTATTTGGAGAGGAAGGAAAGCGAGAATAAAATGGACGACGTTGATAGCAGATAAGGAAAATGGAGGAGCTTCCCTGCCTAATTTGAAACTATACTATAAAGCATGTGGACTCAATTGGCTGACGACCTGGATCAAGCTAAATAACGACAGATTATTAACATTAGAGGGATACTCATTAAGATATGGTTGGCATGCTTATCTGGGATACGAGAAATCCCAAGTGAACAAGGACCTGGAGAACCACACAATTAGGAAAGCCTTTTTGAGAATTTGGTATAAGATTTGAAATCAACTTTACGTAAAATTACCGATCTGGCTTTCTCCTCATGAAGTGTGCTTGGGGAGGTGGGAAAACTCTAAGAATTGGTTAAGGTATAGAGATCTAATTGACTGTGAGGCGTGGAAAAAAGGAGAAGGAATAAAATTACTTACACGGGAAGCCTTGGAAGAAAGAGAAATAGAAACAATAGAAGGAAAAGGTGTACATTAAAAACCAACAACTAAACAGAACGTTAGTAATGGTACTTGAATGAAATCAGAGGATTAATAGAAATAATAGAATTGATAGAGGAGAGAAGGGAGGGAAAAAAAAAGAGACGAGTAACCTAGACAAAAGACTGGAAATAGGGAGTCAATGGAGGAAAGAAGAGAGAAGTTGAGAGAAGGTGAAGGTCAAAGAATGTTAAAGAATGTGTGAAGGTTAGAGAATGTGATGAAGGTTGAAGGGGAGGAGGGTAAGAAGAGAAAGAAAGGAGGATAAAAAGAGAGAAAGAGGGAAATAATGGGAGAGGGAGATGAATGATGAAAGACATGAGAAGGAGAATTTGGTGGAGGGTGGGGAGTAAATGATATAAGTATAAATGACATAAATCAAATGGTTACTATTAATAATATGTACCAATATGATTATTGTATGGTATTCTATTATTGTATTGTACTGTACTTTAACGGATCATTATGTTAAAATTCATATGATGATTGTGAAAGGAAAGCTTTGATACAATAAAAATTTAATTTTTATATAATAATATTATAAAAATATAATAAAAAAAGAAATCTCATGCCATTGTCCTGCTGTGAATACAGTGTCAATGGGAAGTCCTGCCAGAACACTTCTGGTTGGGATCACAAAAACAAGGTAGGCTACTCTCTTTTTTAGGAATCTCCCTGGGTTGGTGTTTTGGTTTTTTTTAGTGTTTTTATGTGCTTGTGTAAACTTTTTTCTTGTTATCCTTTAATTTCCTGCGCTTGCATCTTATTGTGAGAACGGGTGGGATTTTGATCCTGGAAGTGAACGGAGCTCAGTTAGAGCTCCATTCATGCCTGGGCTGCCATTGTATGCAAGAAAAGGTAACTGTGACGGCCAGGGTTATTGTGCCAGGACAAGGACAGGATTGGAGATTGTGGGACAGGAATGCTTTTTGCTTTCCTGTCTGATAATCTCCATAGTCCAACACTCAAACCACTATGACACGCAGTACTCAATAATATGCATCAAATTAGAGCCATACAACCTCTCTTTGAATTATTGAATTGCTTTTTTCCCTTTCAGTTTAGTACATGATCTAAAATTTCACCACAGGTGGTGATTCACATCTCAGGCTTTTAAAATTAGTTCACAGACCTTCCATTAGTGAACATTTAGCCCTCAAGTGTTCTTCTAATAGTTTTTTCTCATTTTTTCAATCAGAATCCTTATTGAAGTTTTTATTTTATTTTTAAGCTTTTACCGGTAATTTCTTCCTCTCTTTCACTTCAAAGGAGTTCTAGCACATTATATGTCTATAAAGCCTTTGGTTGTACCTTGGGAACATCAGAAGGTGCCTCATACAGAGTCAGAGCTTTGATTTGTTTAGCTCAGTATTATTATACTGTAGTATTATGTAGTACACTGATTAGCACCTGATATCCAGCATTTCATGGCTCCACTAAATTGTCCAAAAACCATGTATTTGGCTGGAATTATAGTTACCAGGATTTTTAAAAATATCCATGTGCCATTCTTTCTGTCCCAGGATTTTTCTTGTGAATTTTCAGTGCTAGCAGCAACATTTTAAACCTGCAGGAAGGTGCAGGTTCCCCCGCTCTGTTATGGGAATTTTGACTTTTGATACAGGCAGAGGTAAATATCACATGTCTGTATGCATTGCCTCAATCTCTTTTGCTGCTTTTGCTCATTTCCACTGATGACTTTTGGAATGAGAATGTGACCTTTGCCATAGAGTTTTCCCACTGATCCGTTGTTACTTCATTCATTCTATTTCTGGTTAAGACAACTATCTGTTTATGTCCTATTTAGATGATTTTCTTATGATGATGATGATGATGAACAACTTATTTGCTTTTTTCCACAACTGGGACTTAAGGTAGCTTATAAATTACAAATATAGTTAGAACATACAAAAGATCAATATTAAAACTTCATTAAAACTACCAACAACATTTAAAAACAATTTAAAACATACAGTTAAAAATGATAAAAAAGCCATTAAAAACCAGTACAGTTAAAGCAATACAATCAGCACAGCACTTTCTTAAAGGCCTTTCTTTGACGTTTATCTTCAGAAGATGAATAGTGAGAATGAAAATATTTGGATTCTGGTAAGGGCTGTTTTGTGACATCTTCTGATTTTCTGAGTGGAATATTCCCAGTGGAAGCTGGTGGTTTCCATGCCAGGGGGCACTCCAGGTTTTAGTTCAGATTTAAAAGAACTATCCAAGATGTTGAACCCTATTCCCAAAAGAGGTCCAGCACCTTGGATATTCCCATTAAACTCCAAATTAGAATTTGAAGCAGAGTATTCACCCCATTGACATGGAAGCCACCAGCTTCCACTACCCCTCCGCTCCTGGTCTGAGTGTATACAGGGTAAGGCAGCTGTTTAATCTGTGGGCCAATTTACACTGTTATTCCACTTTGCCAAAGTTTCATTCTATGGAATCCTGGGGAATGCAGTTTGTGTCAGGGTAATATTGTTTTAAGGGCAGAAGGAAAAATATTGGAGCAACAGACCACAGACTAGCACAGCTGAAGTGGGTTTGATCACAGCTGTGGCTAGGCAGAGGGCTGACTAGCAAACACTCCTATATAGCTGAACCACAAGATGCATTGTGTGTGGGTTGGTGTCGTGGAGAAAGAGGAGTGTTGATAAATGTTGGAGATAGTGCTGTTAAGTTTGTTGATGAGGTCTGCTGTGTTTATAACTGTTTGTTTATACTGCAACTGAAAATAAAGGCCTCCAGATATCTTTGGATGAACCTCACTGTCTATAAGTCTTTCTTGTGTGTGAAAGTGAGTCAGAGCAATGAAATGGCTGCTAGCTGAAGCCTTTTTGTGCCCATCCTGCTGCGCAGTTCTGCTATTTGGCTACTCCTGGGTTTGTTTGTCCCCGGCTGTGCCAGATGCCTCTCAGTGGGCCTATACTGAGTGGACAGTTTGGTCAGGCTTTGTCTGGGAATTCTATATGCCCCTCCCAAAACTGCTATTCTTAGGATTCCATAGGACAGAATCATGGCAGTTAAATTGGAATCATAGCACTATAATTCTGTAGTGTGAATGGGCCCTGTGTTAACCCTCTCTGAACAAATCTTGTCAAGAAAACCCCACGATAGATTTGCCTTAGGATTGCTGTAAATCGGGAACAATTTGAAGCCATACAACAGTGACAACAATGACAACAACAACAAAGCAGTGGAGTATAGGATTGTTCATGTTATCTTTTAAATACTTTTTTAAGAAGTCCACAATCCTTCTTCTAGATTCTCTCCATTAATCCTAAAGGCATCATGATAAAAGAGTGGTGAGATTGAAGCTATATCTGAACATAAAAGATTGTGCACTTCATACTGGCAAAACAGGTTTTGAGGCCAATTTCTTCTTTTATACCACAGTAAAGTTTTCAACGGGATTTCAAAACTATAGTGTCGCTGTATTAGTTTCCCTGTAGAAACTATAGTGTCCTTGTATTACAGCAGAAGTGTTTCAGATTAATCTAGAATATAGGCTGTCACAGTTAACAATTTGTGACAAATAACAGCTTGATCTTTAGAAGATGTTTCCTTCCCAGTCTTCCTAGATCACTTGCTGATAAATATTTTCTGAAGAGCTTTCCCATTGCAAGAAAGTGGCTGTAAAATGAAAAGAGGCCTCTTTCTCTCTCTCAAAAGAATAGCAATTTTAACAGATGCCAGTAATTTCAGGAGGGATAGCAAAGAATTGCATCACACTACTCCTTTTGCAGGGCAACTTCAATTTTTACTGTGCTTTTATAATTGTGGGGGTGTAACCTCACCACATACTGGAAGAAGAATATCACCTACAAATATTTTAATAGAACAGTTTATTTAATTGTTTTTAAGAAATGTATTAATCTTCATTGTTCTTAGGCTGTACTTTGTTTTCACTGAATGGAGGAAATAAATGTCATAATTCTCTTTTTGTAGATCGCCTTTAGAAAAGCAGTAATGGAATTGTTTAATTCAAGAGAAGAAGAACTAGATGGCCCCTGGAGTCCCTTCCAAATCTAGGATTCTTTTTTGAGCCCAGTTCCTCTTCTGTTTCCTTTTAAGCAAGAGGTTCTATGGACTGAAAACAATCTGATCATCAAATGGCACTCACTCTTTCAGCTTGATATTATACCTCATGATATCCAAATCATTGGACAATATTGCCTAGACGTCTGTGAGGATAGGACTGAAGTGTAGTGCTATCAGTATTAAATGTAAAGCAAAATAAGCCCCCTATACAGAAATAATGAATTATTTATACAATTTATTAATGCAGAAGGATATGCAACAAAATATTCTGCAAGGACTGCTCTTGCTGCACTGCATGTCTTCAGCAGTCTGGCTTTGTCTTCTAAACAGAATACACACATCTCTTCATATACACAGGGTGTTTATTCCATTCCATTCTAGAGTTATTGAATCTGAAACAATGAGGCAGATCTCTTTTATGTGAACAAACTGGATTAGAAAGATAAGTGCATCTCTCTAGACAATGTTCATTTTATTGGATTTGATTTAGCCAAAGATGTGGCAAAATGTACAGTCGTGGAAAGAACAGAAGTTATCTATCAACTGGTTAGCCTTGGAGCTCAAAATACTGTGGCTGCAAAACAACAGAGCATAAATATTTTCTTTATTGAAGGACACTGAATGCTTTACTTTTGTTAGAGTATTGAATCCTTTGTTCAACAGCATTTAAAGCATTAATAAACTGAAAAATCTGAACTATGTGAATGTAACTAGAGATTGGAAGCAACTAGTCATTAATAACTAGTTACTTATGAGGTCATTTAAATTACAATAGTCTAGAAATGTTGATATCAGAAGTTTCAGTCCTCGTCTAGTGCGAGACATCAAAACAGCATCATCTGCATATAAAAGTAGAGGAGCTTTCCTAGACCCAAGTTTGGGGAGATGGCCATTGGGATCATGTAAACCCTCCTCTGAGACATCTATAAACAAACTGAATAAAGTTGGAGCTAATATACAGCCCTGTCTAACACCTCTAGTCATCGAAATCTTCTTTGATAATTGACCCTGTGTGCTATACCTCACCTGGAGTATACTATTACTGTAGAGGGCCCTGATAAGATAAACAATCCTTTTATCATCCACCAGACTAGACAATTTGTCTCATAGTTTGGATCAGGGAATTGAGTCAAAGGTGGATTTCAAGTCCATAAATGCAACAAACCATTTACTCCTTGTGTGTTTAAAATATTTCTCTGCAAGATGGTAAAGAATTAGGCAGTGGCCAAAAAGTGAATGATCTTTCATAAAGCTACTTGTGTGTCTGTAAGTACATTGTTAGATTCTATAGATGCTAATTTTTGTTGCATAAGTATCTTGCATACATCTTGCCAATAACTGAAAGTAGGCTAATTGGGCTATAATTGCCAGGGTCTCTGTGTTGTCCTTTCTTATAAATTTGAATTACTATGGCAAGCTTCCAGATGATGAGGATTTTTCCAGAATTATTAATGATAGTAAATAGGGCAGCTATTAGTGGAGCCCACCACTGTTATGAATTCAGATGGAATATAATCAATACCCAGAGCTTTACCCCCTTTGAGCTGCTGGATTAATTCAATAAGCTCATCTGGGGACACTGGATCTCACAGACATATAGAGAAGGAAGAATAAACCAAGACATTGTCATAAGTTGATTCAGAAATATTAGGGTCTATAAAGATGGATTTGAAGCGCTCCTCCCAGACACAAGTTGGAGTTTCACAACTGGGAGTTTGAGCATTGGTACATAGAGCACTGGATACAATTTGCCAGAAGGATTTAGCATTATTATCCAAAGAAGCTGACAACAACCTGTCCCATTAAATTTATACATATTGATGTCTTTTTTTATACTAAAAGGGTCTTATATTTTCTCTTAATTTCATAAAATGACTACAGTCCAATGACATCCAGAGCATCATAACTTGCTCATCCTTGCCATAGGATATTTTCCTGAAATTCTCTGCAAAACATGAAGGCCTAAATCTAGATGTTAGTCTGAAGTAGAGCATGTCCATTGAATTAATGGGAATTTTAGGTGTCAATACTTGTGCTTTAATAGGTCTACTCTACTTGGGACTTATAGATCAAGGGTGGGAATCATGTACTTATCCAGATCAGAAGTGGGTAAAATGTGAACAAGGTGCCTCGTATTTACCCCAAGGATGTTTTTATGGCCCTCAACATGGTCAGAATTCCCAGACTGACCTTTTTTCTTCCAAAAAGAAGGTGACTTGCTGCTTTTGGAAGTCTCCAGTTGCAATAATTTACCTTTTAAACAGGCTGCAAGTTTTCCTTGGACTGTTTAACATCACATAATACCCATTTTTAAGAACCAGAAGTGAATTTCTGGCCATTTTTGAGTGTGAGTGTGTGTTTTGTTTTTCAGTAGTCCATGCAAAAAAATAAAATAAAAATTAAAATAGAGTCCCAGGGCATAAAGGTGGCCAGCCCCTGTTCTAGATGTTGGTGGAATACAAGTGCCAGCAGCCCTAGCCAGCATAGCCAAAGATGCCGAATACTGGAACTGCAGTTCAACAACATCACACCCCCAAATGTCCCAATCTTTAGCTGCCTTTAAATGTTCCAGTTTTTCCTCTATTCTTTGTACTTGCCTCCTTTGTCCTTGGATTACTTCAGTTCCTGCAAACTGAGTTCGAAGGGTAATGGTAGTTTCCATTCAATGAACTCAGCAGGGTGAGAAGAGAGGACAGGACAAAATTTTGACCTTTCTAGTAAAATCTGTAATAATTCACCCCTCTGGATGACTCAGATGATGAGGAGGACATCATAACTCACCCCCAGACAGTCCAGAGGAAGAGGAGGAAAAAACTAGAAGCCGAGGAGATAACAGATGTTGAAGACAACACTCCCCCACCTTTCAGTGAACACCAGAGAGAAAAGTGCCATGCTCAGTGTGCAGGTTAAATACCAAATGGCGAACTAATTAGCCACTGATGGGGCACAGGTGACGTTGAAGGAACTGCCCACAACTATCCCAGTGTTTCTCTCCTATCCTTAGTGCTGACAACTGCCTTATATGATTGTTTGGCATTATTCTTGTGTTCCTGTTTTGTCTTGACTTTGGACTGACTGTTTCTGGACTAGATATATAAAATTTCCAGAAATCTTGAAGCCATGGGAAAAAACCAATTTTTCTCATTTATTCAGAAAAAATGGAAATTTTCAGAAAAATTAAAAAAAATGCAGCATTATCACTTTTTACAGATTGAAAGTCACTCTGTCACTTCAAGAACATAAACTATGACTATGTAGAATTTGATCTGGCATAAAAGTATCACAATTGGTATATTAAAGATTTTATTGTCTTAAAGATTTTATTCCTCATGCTAAAATAAAACACTCCATAATCAATTTTCTTTCTTTTTTCAATTTTTCAGAAAAAAACCCTAAAAAAAAGGCTTCAGGGAAAAAATAGGGAAAAAAACTGTTTTTTCCCCCTGAATTTTTCTGGTTTTTTCCCCAGGCCTTCACATCTCTGTTCTGGACAACTCTGTTAACTCCTTGTTGGTTTGCATATCTGGACCTCTGACCTGCTGAAAATGACTTCTGGACCAGCTATTGACCACCCTTCTGCTTCTCCTTTCACCTTGCCCTGACAACCCGTAACTGACTTGGGCTGAACTGTTTACTCAAGAGCTCCTGCACTTCAACCCTCTGCTTCCTTGAGTACTTGCTGACTGGTGTCCAGGACAGAATCAGGCAAAAGCAAACTGCTGAAGTCTCTCCTAACATCTTCCTCATTAATAATTTTTGCCATTTTGACCACACTATGATGTTGCTTGGCTATGTGTGTCCTGATTTTCATTTGTGAAATGGTGGACCCATCTGAAGTTTTAATCAATATGCAAAGGGAGAGACTAAGGCCAAATCCACAATACACAAATAATCCAGTTTGAAACTGGATTATTTGCCACAGCTCCTTCCTATTGAATCCTGGGATTTGTAGTTTTAATAGGTATTTAGCCTCTGCCAAAGAGTGCTGGTGCCTCACCAAACTAAAACTCCCAGGGTTCCATAGGAAGGAGCCATGGCAAATAATCCAGTTTCAAACTGGATTATTTGCGTAGTGGGGATGATGGTGTTCGTCCTGTGGTGCAGGCTGGTAACATGTTGCTGTCCTTGAGCAAGCAGGGATCACCAGCATTGAGGCCATGATATTGAGAACACAGCTGCGCTGGGCAGGGCACGTTTCTAGGATGGAGGACCATCACCTCCCCAAAATAGTACTCTACGGTGAACTCACCATGGGTCAGCATAAGAGGGGCGCTCCAAAAAAGTGATACAAGGACTCCCTGAAAGAACATCTCAGGCATGGCCAAATTGATCACCAACAATGGTCCATCCTGGCCTCACACTGGGAGGCATGGAGACGCACTATCCACAATGCTCCAGCCTTACTTGAGAACTCACACCGAACAAGTCTTGAAGAGAAACAACAACACAGAAAGAATCACAACACGGAAACATCACCCAAGGAGACCTTCTGCTGTACTTTCTGCAACTGGACTTGTCTATCTTGGATTGGCCTTTTTAGTCATCAGCGCGCTTGCAGAAAGCGCGGGATGAGTCATTCCTGAATATTTGTTCGCAAAGAAAAGCCAGAGAGAGAGAGAGATTTGTGTAGTGTGGATCTGCCCCAAGCATACTAGCTCCATCTCCATTATTGTTTTCCCTGCCTTTAAATCCTGAGGACAATTTCCTTGGGAAGGAGAAGCTGGAAAAATTACTTTTTTGGACTGCAAGTCCCACAATACCACAGCCAGTAAGGCAACTGGCCGTAATGGCGGGGGTGGTGGTTCTGGGAGATGTAGTTCAGAAAAGTAACTTGTTTGAACTCTGGTATGTGATGACATATGCTCTGGTATGTGAAGACTTTTTCTTCTTGTACCTTTCAAATTATGTTTTAAATGTATTTTAACCATGTGCCTTCTAAATTAAAATTATTATTTAATTGCTTTTTAAATGTTTATAAAATAGGGTTTTAAGGAAAACTTTTATATTAAAATTAAAATTAAGCCAACCCTGGGAAAAAGGCAAGTATAAATTGAAATAAATAAATACACATATGTATGCATACATGAATTCATGCATGCATGTGTGCCACACACACACACACACACACACACACACAAATGTGATGGATTGTTAGCAGCCTCACTCTCTTGGTTCATTATATGGGCAACAATTAATCAATTACAATTAAGTGCAACAGCAGGGAACTCCATTACCTTAGTTAACAAGCTTATCGGGCTCATTTGTTTTTAGGATTCTATTTACTGCAAAGCTGTCTGCATTTTCTGCCTCAAAGCAATGTGCTGTCAGGACTTTTCTGCAAAAGTATTCCTATTTTTTTTTTTTTTGGGTGGCCAGGATTAAAAGGGAGAGTACTTGTTATGTTCCTTGTGGCATTTCTTATATTTTCAGCCAACTGCATTCTTTACAGATTGGCATCAGTGGAGCCATTTTGCCATATACTCTTTATGATAACTTGCTTGTGCCTATAATCATAGAAAAGCACAGTCTTTTCTGAAAGACCCAGAGAAAATGTGCTTAGATATAAATCATTATAAATAAGCTATGAGTAATGCTGTAGAAATCTAATAGAATCATAGAATCATAGAATCATAGAATTGTAGAGTTGGAAGAGACCACGAGGGCCATCCAGTCCAACCCCCTGCCATGCAGGAAATCACAATCAAAGCATCCCTGACAGATGGCCATCCAGCCTCTGTTTAAAGACCTCCAAGGAAGGAGACCCCACCACGTTCCGATGGAAAGTGTGTCGAAGCCCAACAGCCCTTACTGTCAGAAAGTTCCTCCTAATGTTGAGGTGGAATCTCTGTTCCTGGAGTGTGCATCCATTGCTCCGTGTTCCAGTCTCTGGAGCAGCAGAAAACAAGCCTGCTCCATCCTCAATGTGACACCCGTTCAAATACTTAAACAGGGCTATCATATTGCCTCTTAACCCTCTTTTTTCCAGGCAAAACATACCCAGCTCCCTAAGTCTTTCCTCATAAGGCATGGTTTCCAGACCTTCCACCATTTTAGTCGCCCTCCTCTGGACACGCTCCAATTTGTCCATATCCTTTTTTAATTGTGGTGCCCAGAACTGGACACAGTATTATAGATGAGGTCTGACCAAGGCAGAATAGAGCGGCACTATGACTTCCCTTGATCTAGACACTATACTTCTATTAATGCAGCCCAAAATCACATTGGCCTTTTTAGCTGCCGCATCACAGTTGACTCATGTTCAACTTGTGGTCTACTAGGACTCCTAGATCCCTTTCGCACTTTTGATGAAAGCATTCTGGGAGTTATTATCTTGTCTTGGGATTTTATCACCCCCCCACCCGGAACCCCATCCTTTTGCCAGCATAACTTTGCCGTTTTTATGCCAGTAAAAGAACTCCCTATGCCACACTTACCTCTAATCCTAGCAAAAGCATGAAGCATGTGGCGAGAAGAACTCTCCCTGCATTAGATGCTGTAGCTTTCTGATACTATGTAGACCTCCCTATTTTTCCTATCTTTCCTCAAGAAGCTGTGTGATTATACACAAGTATTGTCAGTAAAACTACTTTTATATACCTTATTAGGAAGACTAAGTATGATTTCTTTCTCTGCTCGATACTGTGCATGAAGGAAGTGGGCTGGTTTCTTGAGCTTCTGTCAATGCAGCAGATGCTCTGCTAGAGAGATCCACCAAATCTCTCGTATTTCCCAAGAATTTGGGCCTTGAATAGAATACAGGAATAAGCTGAAGATTTGTTCTGTAGGACCCTCATTTTGGGATGTCTTGGAGATCTGATATGGTAACATTTTTCTTCCAATCAACAGGTAGTCAGACAACAAGCCTCATAGACAGCAAAGATAAGAGTTCTTTGATGGTGAACAAGACTGGCATATCTCTTGGGATCTAATAGTCAGCTGGAATGTTCAAACATCAGGATCTAAATTCAATGGTTTATCTCCATTACAGTAGACTCTGAGGACTTTATCAGACACAAAACACACTAACGTTCCTGTCCCAGCACAACAACCCAAAATATCTGACTTACCTCCGGCAGCATTAAAAAGCAGTCCAGGCATGAAGGGAGCACTAGCAGAGCTCTGTTCACTTCCTGGTTAGAGATCTTGCCAATTCTCATGAGAAGACGTGAGCACAGAAAATTCAAAAAATAAAAACAGAAAAAAGTTTACACAAGCACAGAAACACACCTTAAAAAGCACAAGTAACCCAGAGAGGTTAATAAAAAGGGTGTCACATACCTGATTTTCATGATCTCACCTGGAAGTGTTCTGGCCTGATCGGCCATTGATGCTGCATTCACGTGAGTACGATGGTGCGAGGTTTCAAATGCCAGCAATGCCGCACTAAAGTGCCATGGGGGATCAATCGATGACTTGAGCTGTCAATAAAAAAGTACAGGCTTTGGCCAGTACATAAATGCAAAAGGGCAACATTGTCTGGTATGTGTGCCCTTTCGTGTTTATGTGGCATCATTATGATGCTGTATTTGGTGTGTCTGACAATATCCTGAGTCAGTTGCTAACTGGTAAGAAAACACTTGGTAAGTAAATGGTAACTAAATCCAGTTCATTGAATTGGTCATGTTAGAACTACCAATAGGATTTAGACTTAGGAC
The DNA here is from genome assembly GCA_030847615.1 of Gambelia wislizenii. NCBI lineage: Eukaryota > Metazoa > Chordata > Lepidosauria > Squamata > Crotaphytidae > Gambelia > Gambelia wislizenii. The sequence continues at coordinate 33,168,002 of JAUMIR010000005.1, forward strand.
TTTTTCGGATGAAGAAAAATAACGCAAGCAGCCACTCCAGCTTGCGAGGATGCTGCGCTGCAAAGCGCCCCTTTCGTATGACGCTCGCCCCTGCCGGTACTGTTGCGGTACCGCAGGGAGAGCTGAGCATCATATTTCGTTGATTTTTACTCACGATCAACTTTCGTGAGTAAAAAATCAACAAAATATGACGCTTAGCTCTCCCTGCGGTACCGCAACAGTACCGCTAGAGGGCAGCGTCATCTGAAACTGACACTTTGCAGCGCAGCAGCCTCGCAAACTGGAGAGGCTGCTTGCGTTATTTTTCTTCATCCGAAAAAGTCCTTAGGGAATAAGTGCATTTTTTAAATAAAAAAAATGTTCTTTGAAAATTTTTGGCAGTAGATCAGACTGTGCCATTTGAACAAAACCTCAGAGAGCTAGAAAGGCATGCAAATGTATGTCGTCCTTGGAGTAGTGGAAGGAGATTATGGTTGAAATGATGTGACTTTCCTCAGTTTCAGTTCTGTCAAAAAAGGCTAATTCGTAACAAAAATGTGCAAGTGTTACTACATAAGGAGATTGGAGAAGACAACGAAGAAGAAAATATTGAATGCTAAATAACCAAAATGTCATCAGATAATGTATACAGCAAAACCACCAGGGAAAATTGATGGAGGCACAAACAAACAGGAAAAAAACCCCAACAAAATTAAAAGTAACAAACAGACATTGGGGAAGAGAAGAGGAAGACTGAATAAAGTGAAAGAATTAAGACTGCTTAGCAGGAGGGGAAAAAAAACAGATGGATTAAGGCATGAATTTATAATGAATGAAATCAGCAAGTGAGATCAGAGCCTGATATGCAGGGCTGATGCAGGAAGAAAATTAGTGGAAGAAGGAAGATATCCAAGGCTAAGGATACATAAGAAGAAAAAGAAGCAGCAGCAGCCGTACTGGTCTATGACCATAATAAAATATCATCATCAGCAGCAACAGCAGAAAAAGCAGAAGCCATCAAGAAACAGGGCCCAGGAGTCTAAAGATAAGAAAGAGTATAAACCAAAAAGATATATATAGTAGGACAGGTGTGGGCAACATGCGGCTTGCAGGCCCCATGTTTTCCCTTCCCATTTTAGGAGCTTCTGCTGCTCCCTGCCACTACATTTACTGTCACAGTGCTGTTGAATGTCAACAATGTGCCAGTGATAACCCCTCTATACTTTTGTTTTTTTTAAAAAAAACATGTGGGGAGCACAAGCCTTGTTTTTAAGCCAAATCATGTTTCCAGATGTTTTTGGGAAGAACTGTTTGGCTGAATAACAAGGTGCCTGATCCCTTCATGTCTTGTTTTAAAGCAAAAGTACCTGTCTTTTGGCTGCATGATGGCACCAGTGTGTGTTTAGTTCTCTCTCTCTCTCTCTCTGTGCATGCACATACCAATCTGGTCCACAGAATTCCAAGAAGTTGCCCTTTCTTGTAGTAGAGCACCAAAAAACTGTGAGAAGTGGTTGACAAAAACAGAGCTTTGTACAAATGTTTTCTCTGAATTTTCCACCCATAAGCAGAGAACAGGAAGAGCCACTTCACCAAGTTCGCATGGCTTGGTTCCTCATGTGCCTCAGAGTAGGTGGCTGTGTGCCAGTGGCAATGGTGGTGCTGAGGAGGGAACAACCTTTCTTCACTGTTCCAGGGTGGGTACTGGCCCAGACATTGAGGGAAATGGTGGCACATGCCAGGCAGCAAGCTGTCCTGCTTCCTCCCATCCCAATCCAGGGTGAATCCATGCAAACTCCAGAGCAAATTTTAAAATCCAAGTTAAGTTGGTAATACCCCAAGTTTGGTGAGGATAGGGCTGTATGTCATGTGGCTTTATCGCACTAGATTAGAAGAAAAGATTGTATGTCGTGTGACTTTATTGTACCAGATTTAGGTTGTGTGTGGGGTTTCCCTCCTTTTGTACACAAGCCCTAGGAAAATATCCAAGCTATGAGTTTGACATTTCAGGGAAGTATAATCTCATCCAGCACAGGCAGAGTCCCTATTCCCTTGATCTGTCTTTTGACTGACCAAGAGCACCTCTGTCTTGTCTGGATTAAGTTTCAATTTGTTTGCCCTCATCCAGTCCATTACTGACAATAGACAATGGTTCAGTACTATAAGACAGCTTCCTTGGAATCAGATGGAAGGGAGAAGTAGAGTTGGGTGTCATCAACATATTGGTGATATTAAATCCCAAAACTGGATAACCTCTCCCAGTGGTTTCATATAGATTACAGCATGGGGGACAAAACAGTACCCTGAGGGACTCCACCTGCCGCCAGGGAGTTGAACAGGAGTCCCCGAGCACTACCCTGAGTTTGCCCCTCCAAGAAGGACCAGAACCACTGCAGAACAGTGCCCCCAAGTCCTATCCCCGAGAGGTGGCCCAGAAGAATACAGTAAGTCCTCAGTATCTCCCAGAGTTTGGTTCCAGGACACACACCCCCCGTGGATACCAAAACCTGTGGATGCTGAAGTCCCATTGTATACAATGGTGTAGTAAAATGGCATCCCTTGTATAAAATGGTGAACAAGTCAAAGGTTTGCTTTTTGGATTTTTAAAAAATATTTTAGAGCTGTGGTTGGTTGAATTTGTGGATGCAGAATCCATGGATATGGAGGGCCAACTGTAGTATGGCTAATGATATCGAAAGCTACGGAGAGGTCCAGCAGAACCAACAGAGGCACATTCCTCTGTTCGGTTCCCTGTGTTGGTCATTGACCAATGTAATCAAAGCTGTCACCATCCCAGGCCTGAAGCCATATTGAAATGGATCTAGATAGTCCATGTCATCCAGAAGTCCCTGGAGCTGGAAGGCCACCACATGCTCTAGAACCTTGCCTAAAAATGGAATGTTAGAGACTGGCTGATAATTATTCAGAATGGTGGGACCCAGGGAGATCTTTTTTAGTAATGGTTTCACCACACATCTTTTAGGCAGGATGGAAACTTTCCTTGCTGCAGTGAGGTATTCACCACTCCCCTTACTCACTCGGCCAGTCCTCCTGTAGTAGCTTTCAGAAGCTAGTAGGGACAAGGATCCAATACACATGTGGTGTCCACATCCTCAGGCTGCACAAATCCAAATGTATCCAACACATACAGGACAAGCAGGTGCCAAGATTACATCCACTGGACATGACTCAATTACAGCATGCAAGTCAGAGTGGATCAAAGCAACTTCATCTGCAAAGTGTCTTGTAAATTCTTCACAGCAGGCTGTTGAGTGGTCTTTGTTTTCATCTTGTGGGTCAGAGTGTTAAAGGCTCTTGATCACTTGAGACAGCTCTGCTGAACACTACTCTCATAAGTTTTTCACTGTCACTGTGGATGACACTGTGCAGTATAAGTTCTTCACTGCCACCATCATCATGGCAAAGGCCTTCAATGAGCTCTAGCTCATGTTTGGTTGGACTCTTTCTGAATCTTCTGATATTGTTGCTCTAGAGTCTCTCTCACTTGTTTCATCACTACCAGATCCTTAGTGAACAAGGGAGCTCACTTGGCTCTACTCTGTGGGAGGGGATGCTTAGCTGTAATTATGTCCACCACCCTGGCCATTTCCTTGTTCGAGAAACCAGCCATGACTTTGACACGATCACCTGCCAGGGCAACAGAAAACTCCCGAAGAGTGGCTAGGAATCCATCTGTGTTACCCGTATTACTGAGGTCCATGGAAATTCCATGCATGTCTACCAAAAATCTATGGGGAACTCTAATTGGCTCAAATGTAGCAGCAAGAGGCTGGGTAATGGTGGGCTCTTTTGGCCTGTGTATACTGATAATAACTGATGAGACTCTATAAGACAGGGGATAAAATAAAAATGATTTTTATTGAAAAATAATCAGGGGAACATACACATACATACACTTAGGCTTCAAGCACTCACACAAGGCTATAGAAGAAAATTGGAAGTATTGGGGTAGAGTGAGTTCAGGATGATGGGCTATACTATATCTGTCTGAAGAGCTGAGATAATTTAGCTGAGGGTCACACAGCAAACTGGCAGAGTGACAAGGTGGGAGAGACTGCGACCACTTTGGTGGTGTTTTGGGGTGATATTTATATTAAATATTCCCCCTGAAGGTGTGTTTTGAGTGGAATACAATGTTTGCCAGAGTTTTTCAGGATTAAACAATGGATTCTCCAGATGTGTTAATGATCACTAATAGTTGAAACATTAAAACTGATGGGTCTCAGGCAAACCTCTATTGTTTTAGGATAGGTGAGAGGAAAGACCAGTTTTGCAGGCAAAGAGTGTCCGGCTACCTTGATGGGATTATTGAATGATTCATTTCTGTGTACATCCAGGAGAATTAGCCCATTTCCTCCTTAACACAAGGGGGGGGGTCATTTAATCCTTACCTGAATGTGTCCTTTAGGAATTTTAGCTGGCTAATTCCTTGGTTTTCTGAGCAAACCTTGATTCCTTATACTTGGGAGTCCCTGGTCTACTGCCAAACCACGCGGAGTGCCAATAATAAGCCAATTTATTAAATATAGCCAATTAATGAATTATTAAAAGAGGGGGGTACCAGGGCCAGTAACATTTGGATCCATAGGTTTCTTGTGGTGAACCGTCTTAATGGGCTCTTCACCCCTTCTTTAAATCTTGTTCAGTTAGTTTGGTCTATTGGTTAGTTCAGCCATAATCCTGGTTCAGTTACTCAAATGCCTCAGTGGGAATATCCTATTAGAATAAATAGGATTATGATCCACCTGGGAGTTTTGTGAAGGCACCAGTTGTGTAGCATCTATACATGTGGCTTACCATCATTTGTGTCATCCTAGCAGATCATAAAGGGGAAGCTATCATACCACATATTGTGGAACTGCATGTATTTCTTCACATAAAGAGGCTTTGTGTCATACATCTATTTCTTCCATACATTTCCCACGCCTAGGTGCTCCTAATGGTTTTTACTAGGGGGACAATGAGTATCTGAATTTGCTATAGACTTGCTAAGTGGTCTTATGGACACCGTTAATCTTTTACTGCTACCCTGAGAAAAGATTGTGAAAAAAAAAACCTTATATAAGATAATCACTATGGAATCACTCTTTACTCCTAAAGGGCTAAAGAAATTCTGATAAAATGTATTTTATTATAATATATTTTATTTATCATTATTTTAGTATAATATAATACTGTGAGGAAGCTGGCCAAGGATTCCTTGGTTAGGTTGAATGCTGGTTAATAGATCATAATAGCTGGCTGATGTTTCCTGAGCTGGGAGCTAATTGTCTTAATCCCATTTCTAGTCCAAACTGGAGGGGGGGCATTGAATTAATGGGATTTATAAAATTGCCAGCACCATTCATCCACTGATACAATGAGTCTGCTGGGGCTGGAACTATAAAATGGATTTAGGCCAACGATGGGATTGCAGCAGGGAAGCTCTGTTTGTTTGAGAAGACCCCCCAGAAGCTGGGGAAGGTGACTCCCTTCTAGATAGTGGGATATGGTGTTATGTAAGAACATAAGAAGATACCTGCCGGTTCCAACCAAAGCTCCATCTAGTCCAATACTCTGTTTCCTGCACTGGGCAAACAGATAAGGGGCCTATGTGTGTAAAGCAACAGTTTGTAATCTGAAAGAGAGGCAGAGAGAAAATTATGAGAGATGGTAGTTCAAAGTCTCCTTCTCTTTCTTTTAATATACAGTATCTTCTGTTTTCTACTTTTTATTTGGCTCAGCTTATGTTCTGTTTATGCATATGTCTTCACAGTGCTTCACACATCCCAAGCTAAACTGTGGAGTTTTTCACTGCCTGGAAAAGTAATAAGAGCATAACAATACCTTTTGTTGCAGATAAGGTCTTCAAAACCGGAATAGTTGGTGCCTCTGCTCTCAAAAAGTGGTGTAATAGAGAACAACACTTCAGTCATTTTGTGTGCATTTCAAGGTTAAATTGGCAGCAGGCTGCCAACAGTATGCGTAGAGGTATGGTCTGATTATTACCTTCACATGTGCACCTCTTTTTAAAAGGGCAGATTAATTGTCTCCTTTGTCATTCTTGCTGTCATGATTTTATTGCCCTGAAACGCTAATGAAAAATGCAGGGATCATTAGCAGAGACACATTTTGCATTAAATTAGGCATTTGAATATGAAGAAGGGAAATAAACAGTCAAAACAAACCATCAAGCGTGCACTTAGAAAAAGAACAACAAAGAGCCACAAGCATTAAATAATTTAAAATAATTTCTATAGTACTCAGTAATATGCAAATTGCTTTGTTTGCCTTTTTTCTTTTACTTGAACCAGACTGGGCTTGAAAGTTAACGTGGTGTTCTAGACATGAACTGGATTCCAGATTGGTGAGTTCTGATTATTACAATTCTCTCATCCCTCATCAGAGGCAGGAAAATGGAGAAGGTGTGATTGTTATCATATTTTGCTTAAACAGAAGTTGGAGCAAACTTCACACCTCTGTTAGTACCATAGTTACCTTCAAAAAGGGACAGAAGACTCACTGGAAACTTTACTGCCCTTTAGGAAACAAAATTTACAGAACTTTAATCCTGGATGCTTTGTATTTTCTATGCGGTCAAAATCAGAAAAAAACACAATTCACTATGAGTTTGCATTTTTGAAATATACTGTATATGCTTGGGAACAATAGCATATACAGCTTTAAGCTTTGAGGTTATACTCTTGTGATGCATCATGACCATGTACAATCTCCATCTGATTGGTATGTCACCCCACCTGGCCTTTATTAGGGTACGATCAAGGACTGCCATTTTTTCCAGTGAAATCTCTACCTCATAAAGTCTAATTTTAAAGATGTAATAGTGTTTTGCAGTTAAAGCTGATATAATCACCATGGCATCTTCTGGCCATACCTGCCTAGGATGTGTTACATACCTTGACATCTTGGAATATCAAATAATTGGCTATTTTAAATAATCTGGCTCACTTGGGCCATCCATGTGTTTACAGGTAAACCAGGGATCCCCAAATAAGTCTGGATTCATGTATGCACCAAAGGAGGGGCCTGTGGAAATTTCCAAAAACAAACACTCTCAAGTGAGACTCAACACCTGGATGTGGGTCTGTCACTAATCCACTTAGCGATAGCAAGTACCCTTATTGCTTGTAAATGGGATTTTTCTCTCTTTCCCTCCTCCAACCTCCAAACAGACCTTGCCTGTTTTCTATTCAATCCCAAAGTATCAGTCATTAACAATAGTTAACTCTTCCAGAGTATCCTTTGTTTTAGCCTGGGAGCCTCTGTGTACCATTGTATTTTATCCACAACTCCTATCCCTGTAAGGAAATTATTTCATATAAATATCACCCCAAAACATCACCAAATTGAACACAGTTCCACTTCCTCCCTCCATTTTGCCGGTTTGCTGTGTGCCCTCAGAACACAAGTCTGAAACCCCGTTGCTACAGGAATCCCTGCTCTACAGACAGGTCTCGTATCACCCATCATCCCCTCACTCTATTCCTTTATCCATATACTTCCTACTATTTTTGTTAGCCTTGTGTGAGTGTTTGAAGCCTGAGTGTGTGTGTGAGTGCTCTGATATTATCTTCCAATTAATATTGTTTGATTGTACCTTTTAGCTTAGAGTCTCCTTCTTAGTACTGGTATACATATGTTAAAAGATAATGCTGTTACCCACCTCTCGTATTGCCGAATGCATTAATTCCCCATATTAATATTAGCATATTAGAGGATCCTCATGGACCCCCAATGTTTCAGGTAACAGATGGAACGTGAAGGCACTGCTTTCTGGAGAGGTAAGTTCAGGCAGTGGTGTGAGGGGAACTTGTGTTTGACACTGTACCCATGGTTATTTGTTGTTCTGCTATTTAACATATAGGTCAAGCTTCCCCCTTCTTGTCATCCTTCCTTTGGGAGGAAAGATTTTTTTCATTCAGGCAGGCCTATGGCAGTTAAGCCAGGCTGCTGCTGTGTGTGTCTCTTTAAAGATGCCATGCCTTTTTACAAAAATGAAGTGGTTTAGTTACTTTTATAGTAGTTTGGTGTTTAATTTGGTCTGGTTTATATTTTTAACAATCCTGGTTTGGTTCATTTTACTATCTGCCTTGAATACAATTTTACAAAGGCAGGGTAGAAATTTAATAAAATAATAAGTGGATATATAGGATACTTTTGCACTTCCATTGTAATAGCTGAAGAGGAAAGTCATCACCTATTGTAATAGCAAGATATATGATCCTCAATTGTCAGGACAGCTCAACCATCTCATCATAGAAGAAGCCAGTAACTTTTTCTTTAGAAGTACTAAAATTCATGTATGGATCACTTACACATACCCATTTCTTACCCCTGAAGTTTTTTCCTCCTGAAGTTTGTCACATGTGTTGACTGCCATAGAAGTTTTGGCCAGAAAGACTCGTCATATATTCTGGGGGTGGGTGGGAAATGATTTTTTGGATAAAGTTCCCATAACCCCCAGCCAGCATGGGGATTCAGAGAGTTCTAGTCTAAAAAAAGTGACCCTCCCCAGCTCTGAATCTTTTCCTATATTGTTTAATTGCTTTTTGAAAAAATCTCTTCCTCTGAGGCTTGGGTCATTTGTGGTGCTCAGCAAAATACATATCTCCAAACCTGACAGGAATACACGTTCACTGTCACTCTTATTGATGTGGGCACTCTTATTTTTCATTTGGTTTTCCCTGAGTGAGGAAAAAATAAAAGTCCTCGAAAGGAAAATGTTTCAGGGAGGGGAATGAAATTAAGTGGAGTAACCACTTGGACCTTTAAGGAGATGCATCTAGTGTTTGAGGTAGAGGATCTTCAACCCTATATAGAATATTGGTAAATTTGATCACAACCTGGAAAAGTTAATCTTTGGGACTACAGCTCCCAGAATTCCAAACCAGCAGGGAATGTAAAAATAATGTTCCCAAGTGCTCAGTTTGCCTGCTGGTTCGTGGGGCATACAGTTATCTTACACCGAGACAGAAGTGTGGAAAGGAAGCAGAGTTACTTTGCCTCTCCTTTGAGATTCTGAAGAGAAGTAGCAGTAGGTTCCATTCACCAAGTTAGAATTCTCCTCTTTCTTCCTCACTTTAATCCTGCAAATTGATAGTTGGTGGGTGGTGGGGAGGAGATAGAGAAGTCTTGTGTGTGTTCTTTATTGGGCACAAAACTTCCAATTGGTTTTCAAGTTTACAGTTGGCTTTCAAAAGAGATAAAGATCATTTTAATGATCATTTCTTCACAGTCATTTATTTTTTTGAAAAAAATACCCTACCAAATATCTTTTGGATGTTTTTGAATTCTTGATACAGTCATAATCTTTGAAGTTTGCTGTGATTAGATTTTTTTTGGAAGATGTGTTTGTAGAAAATGAGATTTTAATTTCCTAAATGTGGGGAGTCACAGCAGGCATTCTCCATCCAAATAAGCAAATATGTGAACTCATACGAGGAGAGAATTTCTAAGCATACATCCAGAAAAGAAAACAAACAAAAAAGATGACTCATTGATCAGAATGAAATGTAATGCATCAATGTAAAATAAATTCAGTCAAACAAGCAAAGTAGCAAAAGCTTTTGCTTATGAAATTAACTTTAGACAGAGAATTATTTGACTGACAGGATCTGCCTGAGATGTTTTGCTTCCTCAAGCAAAGGAGAAAGCTGAATTCCCCAAGTGTTACCACTGGAATTTTTTTAGGATAATACAGGAAGGTTTTCAAGCTTAGGGAAGATTTTTATTAATATATGGTATCCACAAAATATTTAATGTTAGAAAATGTTATAGAAAATATGTAATGTTAATTCATATATTGTATATTGTAGAGCTTGAAAAAGTTACTCTTTGACTACAGTTCCCAGAATTCCTCAATGGCACTGTGGATTCTGGAAAAAAGCAACTTTTACAGCTCTAGTGTTTGTAGTTTAATCACAAAAAACCCACTAAGGACTTTATTGGATTACCCCCCCCTAATAATCTTCTTTTGCTGGCATATTTTTTGGTGTTTTTATGCCTGCAAAAGACCCCCCCCCCACCAGACCTACCTTGACCAGCAGCAATGGGGCATCCCCAGCATAAATGGAGCATGAATGGAGCTCCATTTACTTCTAGGGTTGAGATCACACTGGTTCTTGCGAGAAGATGCGAGTCCGGCAAATTCAAAAAGTTAAGCAAGACAAATACATAAAATGTAGACACATGCACAGAAACACACTTTAAAAAATACAAGTAAACCAGGCAGGTTCATAAAAAGAGCTTTCTCTACCTGGCGGTCGCGATCTCACCTGAAAGTGTTCTGTCATTGATGCCGGATTCACATGAGCACAATGTCGCAAGGATTCAAACACCGGCAATGCCAGCAACAAAGCACCAGGGGAGATCTATTGATGGCTTGGGCCATCAATAAAATAGAGCAGCTTTTTGACAGTACATGATCACTAAAGGATGACGTTGCATAGTATGCAGGGCCAGTTTAAGGAATTTGCCCCCCCCCGCAATGCCTTATTTTGTGGGCCCCATATGTTTATCTCTGGTCAATCTAACCTAACCTAACCTATTGACAGTATGGGATATTCAGATTATTGCTAATAATGTTTTCGCAGGAGGAGGGTTACAAAGCCCCCCCCAATGATGGGCCCTCCTGGAGTTTGCAGGGGCTGCGGGGCTCTTAAACCAGCCCAGACCACGTGGGCACAGGCGGTGGAGGGAGGGAGGAGGCACCAGCAGCGGCCCTATGGCCACCAGGGCCACCACCAGCAGCAGCGGCAGGGGGGCAGGCAAGGCGCTGGCAGGAGGGGCTGCCCAGTACCCTCCGGTGGAGGGGAGCCTCTCTCGGCGGCATTGAAGGGAGAGCGGGGAAGGGGGCTGCCCAGGTCCCAAACTGGAGGGCTCTGCAGAGGAGGGAAGGGCTAGGGCCAGGGCCAGACGGGAGACCCAGGAAGTGGTGGCATCCCTCCTCCCGCAGGCCCGGAGCCAGTGCCGCTTCCCGGGTGCTGTGACTCATCATGACCAGGTCCCCCTTGGTGGGCCTCCCTGGTGCCTCTGCTTCTGCCTGCCTGGCTGGCTGCTTTGGGGGGCTGTTGCGGCTGCTGCAAAGGACGAGGAGGGGGAGGCAGTGGCCACCACGCCATGCAGGGAGCCGCATCCGGAGGCAGCGTCGGGGAAGCAGCGCCGGCAGGGCGGGCAGGCAAGCCTGCGGGGCTGGAGGGCTGGCTCTGCAGGCGGGCGAGGCTGGCCGGGCTGTGGCCCCCGCTGTGGCTGGGGCCCCCTGCCAATGTGGATTTGGTGGTAATGGTTAAGCCGGCCCTGATAGTATGTGTGCCCTTTCCTTATCATTAGGCATTGTTATGACACCATATTTGCCACATCTGATAAAGTCCTTAGTAAAAGAGTTTATATTAAGAAACACATCTACCAAAACTTTTGTCTGAGGTTGTTCTTAGTGCCTGCATTTAGGTTGTTCCCAATTTCCTGTTGCTAATCTGTTTCATTTTATCATATAGTTACATGGAAATGAACAAAAAGTCTGCTCAGTTAAAGGTGTTAGCCTTGGTGGGGGGGGCAGTTAATACTGGTACTATTTTGTAGAGAGCATGGACTTTATCACACGAGGCTGAAATCGCAGGATAGTAGCACAAATGGATTCCCATTATCACATTACATCATTGTCCTCCCATGGTCCATATGTGCTCAACCCATTAAGGCTTAGGTGAGCCCCCCCAAACCACAGGATAGTCCATGAGTGTAGCTATTGGGGGGGCAGTGAGGACATTGCATAGAGTGACACATTGAACATTCTTATTATTATTGATGAATGTGCGAGATCACATTCCACTGTAATTGCATGATGATTGTGCAAATGGGTGGTCCTCTGTTCCCCCTCACCCTTCCCAATGAGAACACATAATTAAACTTCTGGGGGAGAATGTAAAGAGAACCAAAGGGGCACTGTTTTAATGAACTGTTGGCTTTGCTTGGTATGTTTTTATGTTTGTTTAAAGTGTTTATTTGTGAAGTTCTTTCACTATGTATTTGTTTTTGGTGTTTTTTATTGAAGTTGCGTCCTCTCATTTAAATAGCCGAAATCTTGCCCATGCAAAATCATGGAAGTAAGAGAATTTTTTTCCCATAAAAGTGCATGCACAGGCCAGCAGGAAGAATTTATACTATGTCATTAGAAGGCAATGTGAAGAGAAGTGTTACTATACTGCAAGCTGAAATCCCATTTTTAAGCCACTAGTGGTAATTGTGCAATAATTCTGTGGTGGTAGTATCCCATGATTACAGCCACATGTGATAACTATTATGATCATGCCATTTTGTTTCTGCTTTCCTCAATAGCAGAATTACAGTGTTTTTAGATTATGGTATGATAAAGTCCTATGTTTTGAACTGGAGATAAGTAGCCTGGTTTTTTTAAAAACTTTTCTTTTAAAGCTTAACCTAAATGGAGCTTTTAGTGCCAAAGCTACACAAACATTTCTACTGGAATTTGGGTCCAGTTTCTCAGTGCAGATGTTACAGTTAATGCTGTAAACCATAAATCTCTATCTGTTTTTAGTTAGTGATGATCACGTCAGTGTTTATTATTATTGCCAATACCACAAGCAGTCAAGCATATTATTAACCAGTAAGTGCAAACAAAGTAAAAAATTCCTAGCTGCTCATCACTTATGTCCAATCATATATAGTAGCAGGTCTTTCGTGTTGATAACAAGCCACTGGAGTAAAAGAGAAGTGGGAAGTTCAATTTTGGACTGAATTGCTTAATCATATAGATCTAATTTTGCCTAATATTACTCATCTTTGTTTGTGAAGAAAAGCCAGAGAGAGACTCATAATATGGTTCATTCAAAACTATTTTTTTTTTTTGCAAGAGAACATCAGATACATTGCATGGGTAGAATACAGATTTACATAGTTTCCCCTCCCTCCTCAGTTCTACAGGGTCCCCCCCTTCTGTACTGAAGGCTCATTTAGGTCTATCCACTCAGCGGGATACAAAAGGAGATTTGCATCTGAATACCCTTAAATTTCCTAAGCTGCTACATTTGTCAGCTGGAGGGCACATGAACTGCTGTCATCTCATATGATCAGAATTACTCACTTTCTGTATATGCACTCTTCTTTGGTATCAGTACAGTTCTTAATGTTTTTGCAGGCCAAAGACTAGGGACTTTATCAGACCAACCTCCTTTTCTGTTCTTTTGCCAGCATAATTTGTGATGTTTTTTATGCCGGCAAAAGAACACCCTTTACCATGTTTACCTTCCATCCTGTCCAGAGGCAGCCCGGCAATGATGGAGGAGTGAATGGAGCTCTGTTCACTTCCTGGAATGAAATCTCGGCTATTCTTGCAAGAAGACGTGAGTGCAGGAAATTCAAAAATAAAAGCAAAAACAACACACAAAAAGTTCACAAAAGCACAGAAAAACACTTTAAAAGTTCCAAGTAAACAGGCGAGGTTCATAAAAAGAGTGTCACTTATCTGGATTTTGTGATCTCACCCAGATGTGTTCTGGCCGGACTGGTCATTGATGCTGTATTCACGAGAAAAAAAAGGTGCAAGGTTTCAAACACTGGCAAATGCCAGCAAAAAAATGCCACAGCTGCTCTACTGACGGCTTGTCCTATCAATAAAATAGAGTGGTTTTTTGACAAGACATAAACATCAAAGGTGTCATTGTCTGGTAAGTGCACCCTTTTGTGTTTATGTGTCGTCATTATGACTCCGTATTTGATGTGTCTGATAAAGTCCTCCTTCACTCTTACATGGGAGTAAGCCCCACTGGCCTTAATGTGGCTAGCTTTTCAGTAGACAAATATGTAGAATTGCACTGTTAGTGTGTCTTGTGCATGCAAACAACCTTTCTGAGATGTACAGTGGAAAGAAGACACCCTCCCCCAAACAAAACAAGGAACTAGAATAGTTCTAAGTAGCATTTAAGTATAGACAATAATATAAAATTTTAAATTTATTTGTACAGTGTTTAGTTATTACATACTGTCTTGCTTGATCTGCAATTCAAAATGTTATGTAGCAGCTCTTCCTTCTCTTATGGAGTGTTATGGGAGCCAGAGTAGTATAGTAGTTAGAGTGTTAGGAGATTTTCAGACAGGAAGGAAAAAAGAGTTGTTGTCCCAGAATCTCTACTCCTGCCCCTGTCCTGTCCCTGTCACACCACAATCACCTTCCCCACTGAACTTACCTCCTCTCCCATTGTTCCAGCAGCCGAGGAGTGAACGGAATTCTAACGGAACACTATTTACTTCCTGGATCAAAATCTCATGGATTTTCGTGAGAAGACGCTGGTGCGGGAAATTAAAAAAGAACACAAAAAATGACAGCAAGCACAAAAACACACTTTAAAGGGTAGAAGTGGTCAGGAGTTAGAGACTGAACTCCATTATAAAATGGCCAAACAAACTGAGTCATAATGGCTGACTTCATGAACTGCCTCGTCTTCCTTCGTTACAGAAGGAGGATTCTTATTGGTGTGTAAGATCATGTCATTGAGTAAGCCAATGCCCTGTAACTGTGTATATAAGAGAGTTCAGAGAGCTCACTTCCTCTTCTCTTCTTCTTGTGAATGCTGATGCCTGGTGAAGCAGTTTGTCCTTCAATTGTAAATATTTGTACATATTGCAACTGCTTGACTTTGAAGATAAAAGTGCCTCCTGCTTATTTGGATGTCAAACAGTCTGTGTGTGAGACATCTTGGGAACGGGTTGCTACTAAGTTTGCTGAGATAGTTTTTTGGTTTCTGCTGGGGATTGAGTGTCCTATCATCCCCTGACAATGGTTATGGGCCCAGCTGATTGATCTCAGATTAGATAAGGTGCACCCTGCAAAGTTCCCAGAATCTCTTTTGTTTTGAGTGTTTTTGGCTAGTTGGCTGTGAAACAGTTAAGTTTCAGCCAGGCTCTGTGTTAGAGCTATCTTCAAACAGCCTTGAAGAGCTGCAGGTTTCCAGCTGTTTGTGTTTCATAGCTGGAGATTTTTTTTCCAGATAGCACAATGGCAGATACTAGCCATGTTTGTTTTGAGAAATTGGCTGATGGATATTATCTAGCCTGGAGTTTATATATGGAGGCTTTATTAATTAAGCACTGTTTGTGGCACATTTTGGAAAATGGAAGTGTGATCCCAGAGGGTTCAGAAGATGAAATAGCAGCATTCAGGCTGGCAGACCATAAGGCTAGAGCGGCAATCCTCTTATCTCTCAGGCCATCCCAGTTAGTACATGCGGCTCAAGCAAGGACAGCCTTCCAGCTTTGAGCAGCTTTGAAAACAGGCCATCAGAATTCATCCTGCCTCTCAAAGATTATATGGACTAAGAGACTTTATAACACAAAGCTATGGGGGGGAGGCAGTGAAGACTGCTGCTTACCATTTAAATAGACTGTGGATGTCTAGTGTCAACCAGACCCCATATTGTCTATTGTATGGTAGAGTACCAAACCTCAAGCAGCCGAGGGTTTTTGGACAGTATACAAATGTACTGATTCACCCGAGCCTAAGGAAGCCTTGGCAGACTAAAACCAGGAGGCTGTGTTTCCTTGGCTATGAGGGTAATAAGTATGGAAAGTATTTTCTTTCCATCCTGGAAAGGTGGTGTTCTCCAGGAGTGCAAATTTTGAAATGCACTCAGGGTGGGATAGACTGCACTGCAATCAGGAAGTTTTTGTTCCCTTGGGGAGGTATGTGCCAGCAACTTCTAGAAGTCCCACAAATGGAGGGGTGGTTAAGCCTGATGATGATGAAGGGGAGGCAGAGGAAGAAAAGCCTGATACTTCACATGCCACTCCAACACACACACCACCACAAACAAACAGAGAACCTGACACAGGGAGAGAAAGCAGCAGCAGGGCAAGTAAGGATGAGTCAGACAGAACTAGGGTGCATATCCCCAGAAGGTCAATGAGGGTCAGAAAGGCTCCTGACAGATTTATTGTTCAGGAATCCAGGCTATGCAATGTCATGGCAGAGGAGACTGCAAGTTTTCAGGATCCCCTAAAACTTCCCCAGGAAGAGCAGGAGAGGTGGAACTCAGCCATGGACCCTGACTTCGAGTCACTAGTTGAGAGGAAAATGTTTCAGGTAGTTGAGAAGCCCAAAGATCAAAAGATTGTTGATTGCAGGTGGGTGTACAAGCTGAAGGACATGCCTGATGGGACACAAAAGTGTAAGGCACGCTTGGTTACAAAAGGGTTTTTGCAGGAGCGCTACACCAATGTTGATAAAACTTTTTTGCCCACAGTAAAGACAGAAAGTTTTAGGTTAGTGTTAGCTGTAGCAGCCAAGATGGTTGCACAACACTTTGACTTTGAAACAGCATACCTGAATGCTGATCTTGAAGAGACAGTGTTCATGGAACAGGCCCCAGGGTATGACAGTGCAGGCGAGAGCAAGGTGTAATTGTTGTGCAAAGTGCTCTACATCTTAAAGCAAAGGGCACATTGCTGGAACAAGTGCATACACCAGGTTTGGGTGTCACTAGGTTACACAAGGAGTGTCACTGACGCCTGTGTGTATACCAAGGGGGCAGGTGACAATGCTGTCATGCTAGTTAGCTATGTGGATGACCTTTGTGTGGTGGCAGAATGCCAGTGATGTCAAGAAAGTGCAGATGGGGTTAGAAAGCTGGTTCAAGTTGAAGGACTTAGGCAGCCTGAGATGTTATCTACGAGTAGAGGTAGAAAGAACCAGTCTTGGAGAATTTTTCCTAAGCCAGAAGAAGATTGACAGTCTTGTTGCCAAGTGTGGGCTTAGTGAGGCCAAAGTGGTCAGGACACCAATGAGCACTTATTTTTTGAACTTGGAGGCAGAATAGGGGTTTGAAAGGCCAGATCTGTACCACTCAGTGGTTGGCAGTCTGTTGTTATTGCAAACAACACAAGGCCTGACATTAGTTTTGCAGTTGGGGTGCTTAGCAGGAGAGCCTCCAAGCCTAGGAGGGTGGATTGGGAAGCCCTGAAGAGGGTAGTTAGATTTCTCAAGGGGACCAGGGACACATGCTTGAAGCTGACAGGAAGTCAGGTGACCCTTGAGTGCTATGTGGACAGCTCTTTTGCAGCTGAAACTTCAGACAGGAAGTCAGTGACCGGGTTGGTGGTCAGATATGCAGAGAGCCCTATAGTGTGGAGATCAAGAAAGCAGAACTGTGTGGCCATTAGTACAACTGAAGCTGAATTCGCAGCCTTGTCTGAGATGGCAAGTGAGGTACAGTGGGTAAGGCAGATGCTTGCAGACCTTGGGGAGCCATGCCAAATACCTGTTGAGGTGCACGAGGAGTCACAAGCCTGCATAGCTATGGCAGAAGCAGAAAACCTGAAATGTAGGACAAAATACATTGCGGTACGCTACCAAAATGTGAGGCAGTTAATACAAGAAGGTGTCTTGTGTCTGAGGTACTGTCCATCTGAGGACAATGTTGCAGACCTGCTCACAAAAGCCCTTCCAGCAGGAAGCCATGATGAGGTGGCAAAGAGGCTGGGCCTTGTCACTAGTGTGTAAAGTGAAAGGTGTCAAAAGGGAAGGTCAACTGACAGACGAATGATGTCTAACAATGTATGATGATAATGTTATGTTGTAATGATAACATGTGTCCTGCACTGTAGTTTGACCATTTTGGAGGGGATTGTCAGGAGTTAGAGACTGAACTCCATTATAAAATGGCCAAACAAACTGCAGAGTCATGCTAAGTCAGTTAGGCTGACTCCATGAACTGCCTAGTCTTCCTTAGTTACTGAAGGAGGGTTCTTATTGGTGTGTAAGATCATGTCATTGAGTAAGCCAATGCCCTGTAACTGTGTATATAAGAGAGCTCAGAACAGAGCTCACTTCCTCTTCTCTTCTTCTTGTGAATGCTGATGCCTGGTGAAGAAGTTTGTCCTTCAATTGTAAATATTTGTACATAATGCAACTGCTTGACTTTGAAGATAAAAGTGCCTCCTGCTTATTTGGATGTCAAACAGTCTGTGTGTGAGACATCTTGGGAACGGGTTGCTACTAAGTCTGCTGAGATCGTTTTTTTGGCTTCTGCCGGGGATTGAGTGTCCTATCATCCCCTGACAGAAGTAACCCGGGGAAGGTAATAAAAAGTGTGTCACTTACCCGGATGTCTTGATCTCACCCGGAAGTGTTCTGGAAGGGACCTCCCATTGACGCTGGAATCTTGCCAGCATAATGGGGCACCTTTTTGCTTGCAGGAACATCCATGACAGAAACAGAATGGAGGATCTATTAACGGCTTATCCTGTCAATATAAAGCAGTGCCAGCAGAACAGCAGCAGAATGGGTGCATAATGAGGGGGGGGATGACATCATCTGAAAAGGGAACCCTTTTGTGATCTCCTGGCATTCGTGTAATGCCATTTTAACACGTCTGGTAATCTCCTCAGATCGAGAGTTGGGAAACCCAGGTTCTAGTCCTCAATGAGCTGTGAATTTCATTGGTTGACTTAGTCATAGAATCATAGAATCATAGAATTGTAGAGTTGGAAAAGACCATGAGGGCCATCCAGTCCAACCCCCTGCCACACATTCTTTCTCATTCTTTCTCAGCCTAAACTTCCTAAAGTCACTTTGAGAACATAGTGAGGTGGAAGAGAACCATGTGCCCTTAATTCATTGAAGGGAAAATGAAATATAAATGCAGTTAAAAATAAAAACACAGAAAGCGTCACTAGAAATTGAACTGTCTTAAGTATGGAGGTATGGAGGAGCAAATGAGGGCATTGTCCCTTCAAAATAAAAATTCTTCCCTCCCAAATGAAATTTCCATGCAGTCACCAAATTTCTAGCATTACTTAAAACTTCAATGAGTATTTAGAAAAATACTTCAGACAGGCAAAGTTATCATGGGAATGTGAACACAGCAGGGATAATGAGTTCTAAGAGAACAATTTTCAATGTGTCACTTTATGCAATGCCTTACTGCCCCCTCCTCATAGCTTCATTCATGGACTGTGCTGTGGCTTGTGGGGGGACCTCATCTAAGCCTTTCCATCCACCTAACACTGCAGATGACCTTTTCTCTCAATTTCCAACTACATCTGGACTTTGTTCTCTTGGAACCCCTTATACCATGTCTTGGGCTCATCTCTGCTTCTCTGTATATAACTCTTGGTTATACCAGCATAAAGCATCAAGGGGAATCAACCAGCCTGCAAGTTTACACTTTCAATCATTTTGAATGGTTATCAAGTGTGATTAAAACTGTATTCCCTACATAGGGACCTGCAGCTATTAGGTATAGCAAAACGTTCATTCCAAGAAGTTCCAGAGTCAGTGTCAATTGAAGTATTACAATATTGGTTATCTTTCCATGTCTTCCTCCAGGTGTGGCCAGCAAAGGTAGCTATAAACCAAAGCCTTTATGCATTAATTTTTTGGATATACTTTACAAGTAGCTATTCTCCATGCCAGAGTTCTTCAGGTCCTGGTCAGCTCAAATATGCCTCTGAGCCCCCCACTCTCTCAGTCTCTCTGCAGATTAATGGTTTTAAATTAATTGTTTAAAAATGTTATAATTGTTTCTCACTGTGTTTTGTTTCAATCTATGCTGTGAGTTTCCTTGGTTCTCATATGGGGAGAAAGAGTGATAAATTAAAATGGACAAATAAAGTGTCAGTGAAGGTAAGGGATGAGGCATGAGAATACAGGGACCTGGCCAATTAGTTGTGGTAGAAGAGTACCCAAGAAAAAAAGTGTAATGGAGGAGAAATGATATGTGTGCATGTAGTCCTGTACTGGGAGATTTTGGAACACTGAGCAGAGCTGAGCAACCTTTCAGTGGAAAGAAAAAGATTCATCCCAATCCAACCATCATGCAAGCCAGCTGGACCTTGCCTGCCTGGTGATATGGTGACTGGCTGAGTTTGCTTGGATGATCAGGAGAGGGATGTTTGCCTGGGGAAGGCAGAAAGCAGCTCACATAGTTTCAGAGAGGTGACACCTAGAGCCAAAGTGACCCCCACTTGAAAAAAACAGTGATGATCACTGTTTTGTGGCTGCATTTTGCTAAACTAGAGTGGTCTGGCTAGATTCCCGGTTTTACTGGCAATGCACTTATGTGGGGCTTTTCTTGAAAAGTGGCTGGAAGTTACAGCTAGTGCAAAATGCAGTGGCTAAAACATTGTTGAGTGTGTGCTTTAGAGACCATATATTAGTGGTCTTGTCCCAATTGCACCGGCTTCTAATTTACTTCTGAGATCAGTTCAGGATGCTAGTTTTGAACTACAAAGTCTTAAATGATTCGGGATCAGGCTATCTGACTGCCTCCTTCCATATGAGCCTGTTGAGATCCTCAGTGTTCCACTACCCTAAGAGGCCAGATTGAAAAGCCCTCATGAAACAGGGCTTTTTCCTGTTGTGGCACCTTGGCTATGGAATTCCATCCCAAAGGAGGTCAGGCTGGTTCCACTCCTCTTGAGCTTTCAGTGAGCATCTAAGACTGTATTATTTCATCTGGCTTTATTAGAGCCACGGACAAGAGCTCTGGATGTTTCAGCTATGTTCCCCACCAAAAACCCCATTTTCTATACAATTTATAGAATCATAGAGTTGGAAGAGACCACAAGGGCCATCTAGTCGAACCCCCTGCCATACAGGAGTACTCAATCAAAGCATTCCTGACAGATGGCCATCCAGCCTCTGGTTAAAAACCTCCAAAAGAAGGAGAATCCATCACATTCTGAGGAGATTTTCATACAGGAATGAAAAATGTTTTCCCATCCCAGAATCTCCACTCTCACCCCTGTTCCAGCACAATAATAAAAATTTTCAGACCTACCTTGAGTAGAGTCAACAGGGCAGCCCAGGAGTGAATGGAGCTCCATTCACTTTCTGGAGTGAAATCCCGTGGATTCTTGCGAGAAGGCACAAGCATGGGAAATTCAAAAATAAAAAGAAAAATACAGAAGAAAAAATGACAGCAAGCACAAAAACACATTTTAAAACTTCCAAGTAAACCAGGGAAGTTTTAAAAAAGTGTGTCACTTACCTTGATGTCCTGCTCTCACCCAGATGTGTTCTGGCAGGGACCTCCCATTGACTCTGGGATCTCACCAGCATAACAGGACACCTTTTCATTTGCAAGAACATCTGTGATAGAAACGGAATGTAGGATCTATTGACAGGTTTCTCCCATCATAAAAAGCAGCACGAGGGGGGAATGACATCATCTGAAAAGGGAGCCCTTTAGCAATCTCCTGGCATTCGTGCAACACCACTTTTAATGTATCTGCATTCCACTGCCAAACAGCTCTTACTGTCAGGACGTTCCTCCTAATGTTTAGGTGGAGTCTCTTTTCCTGTAGTTTGAGTCCATTGCTCTGTACCCTAGCCTCTGGAGCAGCAGAAAACAAGCTTGCTCCATCCTCAGTATGACATCCCTTCAAATATTTAAACAGGGCTATCATATAACCTCTTAACCTTCTTTTCTCCAGTCTAAACATACTTAGTTCCCTAAGCTGTTCCTCATAGGACATGGCTTCCAGACCACCACCATTTTAGTTGCCCTCCCCTGGACACATTCCAGCTTCTCAATACCCTCCTTGAATTATGGATACAGTATTCCAGGTGAGGTCTGACCAAAGCAGAATAGAGTGGCACTATTACTTCCTTTGATCCAGACACTATACTCCTATTGATGCAGCCTAGAATTGCATTGGCTTTTTTAGCTGCCACATCACACTGTTGACTCATGTTCAGCTTGTGGTCCACTAAGACTCCTAGATCCTTTTCGCATGTACTGTTCAAGCCATGTTTTCGCATGTACATGTTCAAGCCATGTGTCACTCATACTGTATCTGTGCATTACATTTTTACTGCCCAAGTGCAGTATCCTACATTTCTCCCTGTTGAAATTCATTTTGTTAGTTTTGGCCCAGCTTTCTAATCTGTTGAGGTCATTTTGAATTCTGATCCTGTCTTCTCGGGTATTAGCTACCCCTCCTAATTTGTTGTCATCTGCAAACATGATAAGCATGCCCTCTATTCCCTTATACAAGTCATTGATAAAGATGTTGAATAGCACCGGGCCCAGGACAAAAACCTGTGTCACCCCACTGGTTGCTTCTCTCCATGATGAAGAGGAGCCATTGGTGACTACCCTTTGGGTCTGTTCAGTCAACCAATTGCAAATCCATGTAACAGTCACATTGTCTAGCCCACTTGTTACTAACTTTTTTGCAAGGATATCATGGGGGACCTTGTCAAAGATCTTACTGAAATCAAGGTACACTACATCCACAGCATTCCCTTCATCTACCAAGTTTGTAACTCTATAAAAAAAAGAGATAAGATTAGTCTGCCATGACTTGTTTTTGAGAAAACCATGTTGACTTTTAGTGATCATAGCATTCATTTTTAAGTGGTTACAGACTGTCTGTTTAATGATCTGCTCTAGAATCTTTCCTAGTATTGATGTCAGGCTGACTGGGTGGTAATTATTTGGGTCTTCTTCCCTCCCCCTCTTTTAAGGATGGGGACAACATTTACCCTCCTCCAGTCTACTTCAACCTGTCCTGTTCTCCAAGGATTCTCAAAAACGATTGACTATTTCTGACATTACTTCTGCCAGTTCTTTTAGTATCCTTGGATGTAGTTCATCTGGCCCTGGAGACTTGAACTCATTTATACTGGCCAGGTATTCCTGAACTACCTCTTTATCTATTCTGTGCTGCATTTCCCTCACTGCCTCATCTGCTCCATTTTCCCCAGGCTGAGCACTGTTCTCCTTTTGGGAGAAGACTGAGGCAAATAAGGTATTGAGTAGTTCTGCCTTTTCTCTGTCCCTGTTAGCATTTCACCATCTTTAATCTCCCCCCCTTTTGAAACTCTGAAGTTGTCAACAGAAACCTTTGTTGTTGCAATCACAGCAGAACTTCCAAGCTCTAAGCATCTGTTAAAATGTTATCACTTCCTTGAAAAGTATTGGAAATTAAGTATGTCTCCAGTGCACTTTACCCAAGATAAGTGCCATTATAAGAGGGATGAATAAATACAGATTTGTAAATCCTACTTTGCCTAAGCCTTTAATCCTAGTTTTACCTAGCCATGATACTAAATGTTGTAAGGGTTTCATACAATTACAAAAATTGAGAATTCGGGAAGATAGCAAATGTCTTTTTGCAGAATGTATCAGACAGTGGGATTTTACACAATGTTGTGAGTATAACATTGTGCCACACTGACCTTACAGAGGGCAAAGCTGCATGTGATGCTCAGCCACATGTAGTGTGACCTCAAAACTTTTCTTTTCTTTCAGAAAATACAGTGATGGAAGCTGGAAGACTGGTGGATGGTGGACACAAACTTCTTAACTCATACTACCACAGTGTTCTTCCTGTCCCCAATAAACATGTCCCCATCAGCTAAGCAGATGTTCATCTCACTGGACAAAAGAGATGGGCTCCTGTATCTTTTGCCAAAAGGGCAACAACGAGTGGTACAGCAGATTTTTCAATGCAGGGAAAAATTACTGGATGGGTAAAAGAATGCATATTCTCCTCCTGTAGGTCATCCTAAGTTGAAAATGACTTGAAGGCACATAACAAGGTGATCTTTGGCATTAGATGCTGACCTTGTTTGGTCAGAAATCAGGTGCATGCTGACATACTTGCAAGCTCTGTAAACAGATAAATAAAATGCATGCAAATAAAAAACAGACATGAAGAGAAAAGGATGCTAGAAAAGCATTATTTTTGACATTCTAGTTTTCTGTGTATAAGAACCCTCCCTTTTCAATGGGGGGCATTCCATCAAATCAGCCTCTGCTTGCAGTCTGGACTGGTATAGTTACACACAGTTTTTCTATCTCTGGTGCTCTTCAGTGGGTGCTAGTGAGCTTCCCATTAATTCCTGAAGAATTTGTTCAAGATTTCCAAAGCAGAAGTGTTCCATTTCTTGACTATTATCTCTTGACTAGGCAGCTCTGGTGGCACAATGGTTAAATTCCGGTACTGCAGTCACAACGTTGTAAAATGGATCCCAGAGGGCTCCAAGGTTGACTCAGTCTTCCAGCCTTCTGTAGGTTGGTTACTCAGCTTGTCAGGGGTAGTTAGTTAACACATTGTAAACTGCTTAGGGAGTGCTTTGGCACTGATAAGCGATATAGAAATATAAGTGATATTGCTGTTGCTAGTATCCAGGGCTAGACAAATAGAATGAGGCATTCATGCCAGGCAGATCATTTGGAAGGCAGCAGGAAAAGAGAGACACCACTCTACAGGTGGATTGATTCAGTGAAGGAAGCCATGGCCCTGAGTTTGCAAGAGCTGAGAAGGCCTTGGAGGTCTCTCATTCATAGGTTCTCTATAAGTTGAAGTTGACTTGACTGTAATTAACAACAACAACAATGCCAATTTGAGGTGTCATAAAAAGACATCTAATCATTACTTACTTTGCTATTAATGGATTTTTACTGGCAGAGATTGGGGGAGATATTTATGGGTTATTCTGTCTCACCACAATTCAAGAAGGATATTGATAAGCTGGGGTGTGTCCAGAGAAGGGTGACCAAAATGGTGGGAGGTCTGGAAGCCATTACGCCCTATGAGGAGCGGCTTAGGGAGATGGGTATGTTTAGACTGGAGAAGAGAAAGTTAAGAGGGGACATGATAGCTATGTTTAAATATTTGAAGGGATGTCATACTGAGGATGGAGCAAGCTTGTTCTGCAGCTCCAGAAACTAGGACAGGTAGCAATGGACTCAAGCTACAGGAAAAGAGATTCCACCTAAACATTAGGAAGAACTTCCTGATGGTAACAGTTGTTGAGCAGTGGAATGCACTGCCTGAGAGTGCGGTGGAGTCTCCTTCTTTGGAAGTTTTAAAACAGAGGCTGGATGGCCATTTGTTGGTGTGTTTTGCTTGTTTATTCCTGCATGGCAGGGGGTTGGATGGTCCTTGTGGTCTCTTCTAGCTCTATGATTTGATGATTCTATATATAATGGGCCCTCTGTATCTGTGAGGGTTTGCTTCCAGGCCCTGCTGAGGATGGCAAAAACCCTGGATGGTTGCTTCCCATAGTATTAAAGAGTGGTGACATGCATGTGGACGCGTCAGCATGTCTGCGTGCACTTCACTGCCATTTTAGGTATCAGATGTGATGATCTGTGGGTGGTTGAAACTGTGGATTGACAGCCTGTGGATCAGAAGAATGAACTGTACCAAAATATGTAATTTGGCTAGTTTGGTACACCATGTGCCTTAACCAGGAAAGGCAGGGGACGTTTGCCTTTTATCATAAAATGTCTTGTGTATGGAAATGCTTCCATCTTCTCAAGAAGATGGTAAGGCTTAATGGAGAGAAAATTCAGGCCTATAGTTGAAAGAGCAAACCAGTTTTAAAATAATACGTTGGTCCTTCTTCTGACCTAAGAGCAGAAACAAAATGAAGAAGCTTACATGGTATATCTCCTTTCAGGATGTACTTTTACACTGCAGGTATGGGCTCAGGTGCTCAGACAAAGTATGTTGTGTGTGTGCATGTGTGCATGTTAAAGAGAGAAAGAGAGAGAGAAAGCCAACATGTCAAGGAGTGTATTTACCTTGCATAGTTTTGGAATCCTGGGATTTGTAGTTTTATAAGGTATTTAGACTGATTTGCTAGTGAACACTGGACTGACCCCCAATTAAGTGGCCAGTTTAGACAAACCCTGGCATGGCTATTTCTTTGAAAATTGTTGCATGCCTCTATTAACCACACCCAAAAACCTCTAATGAATTTAATATGCACATTGTTTTACTTGACTTGTCAAGTATAATGTGCATTATCTTGTTATGACTTGGAATGCCTCTACTAGTTCATGCAGTGTTCTCTCAGCCAGAAGGTTTGAACAAAGTGCAAACAGTGAGAATAAACAAATACCCATTCATCTGAGACTCTGCTAATTTGCATAATTAGATGAGAAACTAAACTGCTTCTGCTAGATTCAGAATTACCTTTAGAAACAGTGACTCATAGTTTACATGTATTTCTGATTTTCTAGCTGCCCTAAAAAGAATTCACAGGTTGCTTTTCTCTCTCACTCACTCTTTTTTTTTTTTTTGGCCATATTTCTGTATATTCTTTGAGCAGAAAAAATCCCAAGCTGGTTTACATACAATAAAAATAAATAAATAAATAAATAAATAAAGCAATTAAAACACATTAAATTGTAGAAGCATTTTAATAAGCCAATGAACACAGCAATATTAAAAGCATATTTCTGATAAAAGGTGGGAGGGATTTTTTTTTTTTAAAGGTTGTGTTTGAAATGAAATGAAGAACAACGAGTCAGGACTCTATTCCTGGTAGAACTTAATCTTGGTTTTTTGGAAAATCATTGCTTGGAGCAGAGTTTGCTCAGAAGATCTTGAAACCTGGTGGCTCCCATGTACAGAAATATTATTTGAGATGATCAAGGTCCTGTGTATGGAAGGATTTAAAAGTCAAACCTGCCACTTTTAAGATACAAGTTAGTAACAAGACCCAGCGTGGTACAATATGGCTATAACATTCAGCTAGAACTTGTGAGACCAGGGGGTCAGATACATGACAATTTTTAATATGGAAAATGCCAGCTTACCTCCCTTTTGCTTCAGTGCTGAGCTGTGTACTTGATTTTGGTTCTTCCAAAAGCTTCTGATAAAGTTGTGATTTTGCAGTTCACAAAAGGTGTGTGTGGTGTCTGTGGCTGACAATCCCGTAGGCCCATCTCTCCGACCTCGCAGCCAGTGATTGATGAAGGGGGGGGGGTTCAGGGAGGAAAAGTCTGCGGCGGTAGAGAGACAAGCCTATGGGACTGACAGTCCCTTAGGCCGATCTCTCTATCCCCGCAGCCGGCAATTGGGGAAGGGCAACGCAGGGGAGGAATAGGCTGCGGTGGCAGAGAGATCAGCTTAAAGGGACTGACAGTCCTTTAAGCCAATTTCTCTGTCCTTGCAGCCGGCGATTTGGGAAGGGAGGAGCAGGCAGGGAGGAACAGGCTGTGGTAGTGGAGAGATCGGCCTATGGGACTGACAGTCCCTTAGGACGATCTCTCCGCCACCGCAGTCGGTGATCGGGGAAGGGGGGGGTGCATACCTCTTATCCTTGTTGCTACTGAGACTTCCATCAGTAATTGCACATACAATTGGATTTGCAGTGTTGTTGTTACTTTTAATGTTTATGATTATACACAGATCTTGAACACAAGCCCTCCCAGTGCCCTTTCTTCATTAATTCAAATCTTGCAAGTTCTCCCCCTCCGAGGTCTGATCAATCACAGCTCAGCTCTGCTGTGAGCCCCTGTTTTGGGAAGATTACTGGTAGATCACACAGCCAATAGTGTGCAATTTTATGGAACTTTTCAAAAAAGTTGGAAAAAATAGCGAAAGCTGTTACTGCACAACTTATGAGTCCCCACTCCTTCTGAATAGGATGACTTTGACCTGAAAATTGTGTGAACCATTAGGAATCTGGGCAAATTCTTTGCACTTTTTTTTTGGTCATAAAAATGGGCAGGAGGAATATGTACGCCACATTGGAGGAAAGACACCTCCATGGCTACGTCCTGTGGAATCCTGGGACTTGTAGGCTGATGAGGCACTAGAACTCTCTGGCTGAGAATTCCAAATACCTCTCCTTAAACTGCAAATCCCAGGCTTTTGTGGGATGGAACCATGGCAGTTAAAGTAATTGCATCCCCTTTTGGTATCACCACCCTCCCCTTGAATTCTACCCCCTTTTTCACATAGTCCAAAGGGAGATTGTGAGGGTCCCTTTCTCTACTCCCTGCTACTTGCAGAAATGTACCTTCCCCTCCCTCTTTTCCCAAAGAGAGAGAAACAACCAAGCAATCAAAGCACATGTATGCATCAGCTAAGAAAGATTAGAAAAAGCTATTTATTCTAAGCAGAGTTCATACATGCAGATGGTTCTCATGGAAAAGCCTCTGCCTTTTCCAGGTACATTCTTAGAGTTGTAGATGTAGTTAGCATTTAACCAAGTGGGGAAATAAACATACATTCCCTAACGCGAACTAGGTAATACAATTCCTGATCTACTCACTGACATGGAATTTAGTCTGTTGACTTCAGAGGCTTGGCTGGAACCACATGTCTGTTTCAGACCAGTCTCAACAGCCTTCTTCTATCTCAGAGTCCTTTGTTCTTGTTCATCTCTACCTGAGACGCGATGTTCCCGTCTCAGGGTCTCTCTTTGTTCTTCCCCAGCCTTGTGGCACTGAGGGAGTATCTATTACCTTGCAGATCGCCATTCTGTAAGTCTGATTGGTCATTATCTTCCTTGTGACCTGTGACATCTCTGATGATGTTACCCTAAAGGTGTTACATTTCTGCAGACCCTAGTTATTAACCCTTTGTTTACCTGATTGCCGAGCTTGCAGATACCTGATTGCTGTGCTGGCAGATAATGGGAGATGGAGTCCCATTATTACAGTAGGGACTTTTTCAGACAAGCCTTACCATGCAAGAAGACTCTGGGAGAGGTACAATGGTGTCATGCAGCAGGGGGCATTGTCTCTCGTGGCATTGTCCGTGACAGTTCCATGTCCCATCTACAGCAACCGTGCCATATTTTACTCATGGAAGTTGTCCGTGAGTAAAATATGGCACAGTTGCTGTAGATGGGACACGGAACTGTCACGGACAATGCCACGAGAGGGATGGCGATGTCCGAAAAGGACCCCCTGCTGTGCGACAGCATCGTACCTCTCCCGGAGTCTTCTTGCACGGTAAGGCTTGTCTGAAAAAGTCCCAAGTCTGATAAAGGGGGTTGTTTTGCTGGCATAAAACGGTTCAAAATATGCCAGCAAAAGAATGTTTATGGAGGATGGTCTGATAAAGTCCTTAGCCTTCTCAGTCAGAGAGCTCTATTTTCTCGCTAGCTACAAACCCCAGGATTCCACAGGATGCAGCCATGGCAGTTAAAGTGGAATCATAATGCTATCATAATGTTTAGAGCCAAATTCAGAAGAAATAGAATCATAGAATCATAGAATTGTAGAGTTGGAAGAGACCACAAGGGCCATCCAGTCCAACCCCCTGCCACGCAGGAAATCACGATCAAAGGTTTGAGCTGGATATTGGACAGTGAATAAATAGGATTGTCCAAGGAGGTGGTAGATGATGTTATAGTCCCTGCCAATTCAAAAGTCCCAGGATTTCAATCCCCCTAGCCACTACACATAAGCCACATGCATCCATTTGAAGTGGTGTAACACTGCACAAGAATATCAATTTAGAAGCTGGCTTCAGATCTGAGTGGGGTGGATATTATTTGGGATCAAACCAAAGAGGCTTAGCTGGCCCCCTCCATGGTATCCTCCCTGTGGCCTATTAAAACATTTTTGTTTGTTTGGACTTTATCAGACCACCCTCCTCAAAAGGTTTTTTTGCCAGCATAAATTGTGGCATTTTTATGCTGGCAAAAGAACTCCCCCCCACCAGACCTTACCTTGCTCCTTATGATGCCATATTTGCATAGTCTGATAAAGTCCTTTGTTTCAACAGATCTTTGGCAACCAAATGTTTAAATGAAAGAGGCATTTGATAAAGTGCTGTATTGTCTGTACAGTCAGCCCTCAACTTTTGCAGGGGTTAGGTGTGCAGGATACCTGCAAAAGTGGAAAATATAGGATGCCATTGTTTTCACCTGAGAGAACACTTCTCTAGCCATTTCTAGATCCTCCAGAATGATTCTATGGTCAACTTCCAGCAGAAGCTGAGCATAGAATCATGCTAGAAGACCTAGAAATGCTTTCTGAGGAAATATTTTTTCAGTCGTGTATAGGGCAGCTGTGGAATTGGCAGAAAATATTGGAAACTGTTTAATGCAGTGTAGATGTGTAAATAGCTATTGCTTAAAACAATTTGTAAGCCGCTCTGATAGCCTTGTGGCTGAAGAGCGGGGTATAAATAAATAAATAAATAAATAAATAATAATAATAATCAAATCTGTGAATGATGAACCTGCAAATGTGGAGGGATGGCTGTATTTCTTGTTTTTTAATGGGTTTGTTTTAAAATTGCTTTTAAATGCACTGACCATTTAATGATATTTTAACCTCTCTGTGTTTTTATTGGTGTGAGCTTTTGTCTGTATTTGTTTTAATTTTTGTAAGCAGCCTTGATTCCTAGGGTTGGGAAAAATGGGAGGAAGAAACAAAACAAGAACAACAAACTAAGGACTTTATCAGACCACTCTCCCTTTCTGTTCTTTTGCCAGCATAATTTGTGATGTTTTTATGCCAGCCAAAGAACCCCCTTTACCACACTTACCTCCCATCCCATCCAAAGGCAGCCCCAGCAATGATGGAGCTCCGTTTACTTCCTGGAATGAAATCTCGTCAGTTCTCGCAAGAAGAAGTGAACAGGGGAAATTCAAAAATAAAAGCAAAAATAACACACAAAAATTTCACAAAAGCACATAAACAAACTTTAAAAGTTCCAAGTAAACAGGGGAGGTTCATAAAAAGAGTGTGATCTACTTGCATGTTGTGATTTCACCCAGAAGTGTTCTGGCTAGACTGACCATTGATGCTGTATTCATGAGAAAAAAAGGCACAAGTTTTCAAACGCTGACAATGCTGGCAAAAAAGTTCCACAGCTGATCTATTGATGGCTTGTCCCATCAATAAAATAGAACAGCTTTTGGAAAAGACATAAATGCAAAAAGATGACATTGTCTGGTATGCACGCTCTTTTGTGTTTACGTGGCATTGTTATGACGTCGTATTTGATGTGTCTGATAAACTCCTAAATAAAAGAATGGGATCTGATACCCAGTCTTTCCATCTTTTAAAGAAGTGATTTGCACAAGTGATTTGCAAGCTGAGAAATAATAGCTGATTAGCATGGTTTTTTTTAAAAAAATAAAAAACTAGCAGTATCTCTCCCCCATCTTCCTGTCAGTGTTTCTATATTTGTGGCATTTCCACTTCCATTAAGGGGATGTAGAGGAAGGGATTCTGTGAATAGCTGCCTGTGAATAGTCACAGTCACATTGCCCCAAGTTCTGTTGAATGCAGAAAGTCCATTTTTGAATGTTCTGAAATAATAATAGCAATAAAAGACTACTGTTACATACAGTCTATAGAAGAGAGCTGCAAGGTAGTTCCATTGTGCCAATAATACAATTGATTTTTTTTTTTTTGCTACCAGCCCGTGTTCTAAAGTTGGCAACTTTACAAGTGTTACCAGGTGTGCTTTACTTTACCTTTTGCATGCAGTTGCCTTTGGACTTGGAATTTTTTTTAATTGCTGCATATAAAGGATAATTCCTTATTCACAGCTTCCATTTTGGGCCACATTTTCACCAGTTTTTGAAAAGTGTCACAAGCTGTCCTTAAACCTGGCTCATATTTTCTTGATCAGATATTACTAGATTATACATTGGTAATCCTAAAATGGGTTGTGTGAGAATTCTCTCCAGCTAGAGAATTGTTCATTACATACTTTTGGCTGACCCCAGGAATAATGGCATGTAATGAATGATCCACCTCTACAGCGGAAACTGTGAGTGGCTATAATGAATCTCATTCTTTTAGATGGGAGAACTACACAGCTGGAGCTGAGCTAAGTGAATGAGACCAGCCCCAAATACAACATGTAAGTGTTGTGGAGATCATCATCATTGTCGTTGTTGTAATATTATATTAACTTGAAAGAGTAAAATACAATCTTGAGTGTGACTTGTGTGATGGGATGATGAGCAGGTCTTCACAAGATTTTGACTAATGACTGTGATGACAATTTTGTTCTGCCCTTGACTCTGCTTCTATTTTCCTGCCTCTCCTCTTCCTTTCAGTGTGCTTATTATGATGTATTCTTACTGGAAGAGGGAGGACTTTATCAGACCAGGCAAATATAGCATCATAAGGATGCCTAATGATAGCCAAAGGGTGCGCATACCAGATGACGTCGTCCTTTCATGATCATGTAATGTAAATAAGGCGTTCTTTTTTATTGATGGGCCAAGCCATCCATAGATCTCCTGTTCTGCTTTTGTACTGGCATTGCTAGCGTTTGAATCCTCATGCCATTATGCTCATGTGAATGCAGCATCAATGGGCAAACACTTCTGAGTGAGAGAGCAACAGCCAGGTAGGAAACACTTTTTTAGGACCCCCCTGTGTACTTGGGACATTTAATGTGTGTTTCTGTGCTTCTGTCTATGTTTTGTGTGGGGGTTTTTTTGCTTTCATTTTTAAATTTCCTGCACTAATGTCTTCTTGCAAGAATCAGTGAGATCTCAACCCTGGAAGAAAATGGAGCTTTGTTCGTGCTCCGTTAATGCCGGCAAAGCTTCTTTTGCACCTCTCAAGGTAAGCCTGGTGGTGTGTGTGTGTGTTCTTTTGCCGGCATAAAAACACCACAATTTATGCCAGCAAAAGAACATTAATGGGGAGGTGTCTGATAAAGTCCCTAATCATCCATTGCATTCACTGTCCAATATCCAGCTCAAACAACTTTTAAGCATACAGAGGTGTTGGCTGTTGTCACACTGCAGCAATGACACCGCTTTAACTGCCATGGCTCAATGCTATGGAATTCTGTTGTTTGTAGTTTTGTGAGATATTTTGTCTTCTCTGTCACTACACTGTTATAGTGCTATTATTCCACTTTAACTGCTATGGCTGCCTCCTGTGGAATTCTGGGGTTTGTAGTTTAGTGAGGTCTAAGAGCTCTCTGGCTGAGAGGTCTAAATGCCCTCTCCCTAAACTGCAAATCCCATGGTTTCACAGGAGGCAGTCATCATAGTTAACGTGGAATAATAGAGCTGTAACAGTGTAGTGTGATAATCTACAATGAGTCTGGCGCCACGACAAACTACAAATCCCAAGATTCCATAGGATGGAGCCATGATAGCTAATGTGGTGTCAAACTGCATTATTTCTGCAGTGTGTCAGCAGACGTTGTCTCGCAAATTGTATAGAGCAGAATAAGATTTGTTTAGGCAACAACTTCACTTGTAAGGATCTGCCCAGGCATTTGAATACTAATATGTTAGGACAGAAGTTAGCTAAAATTTTTGGTCTATAACTCCTATGAATCCATAGCAAGGATGACCATTGGCTCTCCTGGCTAGGTAATATATACAGTAGTGCAGTGGTTCCCAGATTTATTTGGCCTACTGCCCCCTTTCCAGAAAAAATATTACTCAGCACCCCCTGGAAATTAATTTTTAATTTTTTAATAGCAATTAAACAGGATATATGTATTAATATTTCTACCTTTTTTGTAAAATATAGTAAAGAAAGGTGTAAATTAGAAACATTGAAGTTTGAAATTATGAAACTATTTATTGAACTCAGAATAGAAAGGTAATACAAAAAAAATTAAAACATTCGAAATCATCTTAATGAGAAGGATGAACCTGGTATGCTGCTACCAATTTAGTAATCCTCAGCTCTATTTTCATCAGCGGTAATCTTCATAGAATCATAGAATCATAGAATTGCAGAGTTGGAAGAGACCACGAGGGCCATCCAGTCCAACTCCATGCCACGCAGGAAATCACGATCAAAGCATCCCCGACAGATGGCAATCCAGCCTCTGTTTAAAGACCTCCAAGGAAGGAGACCCCACCACACTCTGAGGGAGTGTGTTCCACTGCCAAACAGCTCTTACTGTCAAAAAGTTCCTCCTCATGTTGAGGTGGAATCTCTGTTCCTGGAGCTTGCATCCATTGCTCCATGTTCCAGTCTCTGGAGCAGCAGAAAACAAGCCTGCTCCATCCTCAACGTGACACCCCTTCAAATACTTAAACAGGGCTATCATATTGCCTCTTAACCATCTTTTTCCCAGGCTAAACATACTCAGCTCCCTAAGTCTCTCCTCATAAGCCATTGTTTCCAGACCTTTCACCATTTTAGTCGCCCTTCTCTGGACACGCTCCAATTTGTCAATATCCTTTTTGAATTGTGGTGCCCAGAACTGGACACAGTATTCTAGGTGAGGTCTGACCAAGGCAGAATAGAGTGGCACTATTAATTCCCTTGATCTAGACACTATACTTCTATTGATGCAACCCAAAATCGTATTGGCTTTTTTAGCTGCCGCATCTTAAATCACCATGATTGACTATTTGCAATCGGTTTCTTTTTTTGTTAATAAATTGGTTACCACACTGAATCCATGTTCCACTGAATATGATGAAGGAAATGCAATTAAGAACTTTTGAATTACAGCCCATATTTCAGGATAAGCGGTAGGGATCTCTGTTTGCAGTCAGAATTGTTGATAGCTGCTTTTGAATTTAAATTTCAATTCATCATTTGTAGTTACTTCCATCAGTTCTTCTTGTAACTATGGAGATTCTTCTGTGTTTGCACTTGAAAAAGGATCCAAAATCCAATCAGGTATGTTCATTTTCAAAATATCATCAAATCGTTGATTAAAATCTGAATGGAGAGCATCACAATAAGAAAGTATGTCTTCATCTTTTTTCCCTGCTCCTGATAAATTTGGGAACTGGCTGAATTCCCCTCGTCCAAAATTTTGTTTGTACAGAAGAAGTTTTGTCACAAATGCAGAAATGCAGAGACCTCATTATCACATTACCCTATGATTGGATCCTAACAAATAATATTGGACATAGAACTATGGCAGCCAGCACAAGAGCCAAAACGGGAGGTAACCCATCACAAACACAAACACTGAAAGCAAGAAGAGAATCCTTTGAAAACCCAACAAAACACACAGATATTGGCCTTCAAATCCTTGAAGAACTTAAGAGTTTTAAAAAGGAAATCAGGGGGGATTTAAAATCTTTTAAGAAAGAGATCAGGATAGGCATGGAAAAGATCGACAGTAAACTTGACAATTTGAAAACAGAAGTGAAAGATTTAAGAATAAATATAGAAGGTGTTAGAAAAAGAACGGAAAATTGGAGAAACAAATGTAATCAAACACAAAAGAACAAGAAACGGAAAAGAACAACATTATCCTTCAAGAATTAAGATATAGGGAGAAGTGTATCAAGTTGAGAGGGAGCCCGGAAACAATAAAATAAGATTTATGGGAAAAAGTAACATCAAATTTGGCAAATGTTATAGATACAAAGGAGGAAGAAATCGAACAGTCAGTGGATAAGCTGTTTCAGATAAACTCACCAATAGCCAAAGAAAAAAACTTACTGAGAGACGTCATAGTATCTTTCACACGCACCAGGATCAAAGAAAGAGTAATTCAAACCAGTTACTCAGATAAATTGAAGATTGAGGGGAAGGATGTTCAGATCTTCAAAGACATCCTGAACGAGGTATTAAGGAAGAGACAAGAATACCAACCTCTAACTCAAAATTTAAAAAGGTTGAACATCTCATACAGATGGGAAAGGCTGGAAGGAGTGACTTTTTCATACCCGCAAAAAAAAGATACAAAATAAACATGAAAGATAAAATGAATGAATTCATCGGAAAACTTGAGGAAGAGGAGAGAAGAAGAACCGAGACAAAATTAAAAAAAAGAATGAGGTCAAAGGGAATTGAGGAGAAGACAAAAGAAAAGAGGGGAGGAAGGCAAACAGAAAAAGAACTTAGTGATGAACAGATCCAATGGGAAGAAGAAGAAGAAGCTCAACAAGAGGTCGAAGGAAAAGACTAGGAAGAAAAGATATCATCCCAGGAGGAGGAAGAAGACCCCGAAGACGGCGAACTTTCTGATAAGGTAGACGAAGAGGGAATATAATATACTGATAAAATGGCATTAAAAATAAGATCGTGGAACATTAAAGGATTAAATGTGCCTCAAAAGAGAAATCATATCTTTCATCTACTAGAGAAGAGTAATGCAGAAATCATCTGCCTACAAGAAACAAAAATACGGGAAAAAGATAACAAACTCTTAAATAGAACTAAGCTTGGACAAGCCTTCTTCTCAAACTCAAATAAAAAGAAAGGAAGAGTATCTATCTAGGTAAATAATAAATATGAGGCTAAAGAGGTTATGAATGACAAAGATGGGCACTATATCGGACTGGAAATAAGCTTGATCAATTTGAAAATAATCTTAATTGCAATCTACGCACCTATTGAGAAAAAAGATCAATTTTATAACAAATTGCATCAAGAACTTATCACCATGAATTTCAGCTAATGTTCTTGTAGTCTGGAAGGCTTCATAGCTTCATTCGATAAAACTTTCTGGCAAATCAGGCACATTGGTAATGTATTGTTTACAGGCAACTCAATAAAGCCATATTTCAAATATTCGATATTATATTGTCTATATTTTTTCTTTGGTTGAGCCATTATTATCTGTAGAAAAAAAATAAAATGTTTATGGAGGTATTTTTAATTAATTTTTTTTTGTATTTTTTTGAAATATTTTTGTAAAAAACAAACTAAAATAAATACTAATGAAATAAATAAACATATTATTAATTGTAAAGCACATATAATTATTACAAAATAAATAAATAATACTCACCAATTATAGTCGAACTATTTGTTATTTAACTTTAAATTGTCACAATATCACAACAATCTAACTTAGGACTTTTTTGGATGGAGAAATACACCGCAAGAAGGGTTGTCCCTCTTGAGATGCTGCTGTGCGGTGGGGGGGGGGGCATTTCATATGACGCTGTCCCCCTGCCAATTCTGTTCCTGTACAGATCGCAGCTCCAGTGTCATATTTGGCCGTTTTTTAATCATGGAAGTTGACCGTGATTAAGAAATAGCCAAATATGACACTGGAGCTGCAATCTATACCAGAACAGAATCGGCAGGGGTACAGCGTCATACGAAACGTCCCCCTGCCATGCAGCAGCGTTGCAAGAGGGATGACCCTTCTTGCGGTGTATTTCTCCGTCCAAAAAAGTCCTCAGAGTTCTATTATGCCATAATTTTCCCGTAATAATTACGGGAAATCTCCTGATTCACAGGTGCTCCAAAATCTAATAGTAGTAGTTCCAGTAGCCAGTACTGCCGCTGCCGTTCCAGGCTTTGGCCTTGCGATAGACCAATTGCACGAACAGCAATTGCCCGCTGCAATGCTCGTAGTGCTCACGTGTTTTGGAACGGCAGTTCAGTGGCACCACATGAAAAGTAGCAGTTTGTGATTGCACATACCTCAATGCAAGTGAGGGAGTATGCGGGAACCGTGCCAACGTCCAGTACATTGTTCAAAGAAAAATTAAGTGTTATGAGCGGAATACATAAATCAATTTTTCTAAATCTTCTCTTCTTTCTTTTATGCTTTCACCACCCCCTTACAATTATTCATTGCCCCCAAATGCACCTGTGGCCATCACTGCACCCCCTGGATCGCTGCAGCGCCCACCAGGGGGTGGTAGCGCCCACTTTGGGAATCACTGCAGTAGTGTAAGCTGCTTTGAGTCCCATGTGGGAGAAAAGCAGGATATAAATTACATAAATAGATAA
The DNA here is from genome assembly GCA_030847615.1 of Gambelia wislizenii. Taxonomy (NCBI): domain Eukaryota; kingdom Metazoa; phylum Chordata; class Lepidosauria; order Squamata; family Crotaphytidae; genus Gambelia; species Gambelia wislizenii. Next base: position 33,205,369 of record JAUMIR010000005.1, read on the forward strand.
ATAATTCTGGAAATTATAATCCAAAAATGTAACCCTCCCAAAATCTGCTTACTGTAGAGCAGAGTCTGTCACTGTGATGCTGTTACAAGAAGGGCAACATGACCACATATCATCCAAACTCTACCATGCCTCTTCAAGTAAAAATTAATTCTTCAGCAAAAATAGTGCCATTTTATTAACAAAAACACAGTGATTATTAATCCATAAATGTCTTCTGCACAGTGGCAGAAATGAAGTGTGAAAATAAGACCACTGAAAAGATTTAGGCCAATTGTCTAGAGCAGGGCTTCTTAAACTTTTTCCACTAGATACTCCTTTTCACCTGAGAAATTTCTTTGTGACCCTGGGTATATAGGTATATAAAATATGTATACAAATCAAATTCACTGTTCCCAAATTTTTCACGACTCCAATGTTCAATTACACAACCCTATATTGGGTCGTGACCCACAGTTTAAGAAGCTTTGGTCTAGAGAACCATCTGGCAAAAGCATGATTGATTTGGTAAGTTTTGTCCCTTGGCCAATCAGTTTATAATGACACATGGGCATGTCAAAGCGAGCAAGCCAATAAAATATTTTATATTACTGTACTCTTTAGCACTAGTGCCATTACTATGGACTTTACCAGACCACCTCCCTAAACCCCATTCTTTTGCTGGCATAACTTTGCCATTCTTATGCTGGCAAAAGAACTTCCCATGCCACACTAAGAATATCATCTTTTTTGGTTCAGTGGTATCCATTCCCAAACCTGGTGCCCGAATGCTTGGAGGTACAATAAAAAATAAAAATAAAAATTAGGAAGTCATGAAACTGGAGCAGACTGGGCTAAGTTTATTTTCCCTCCAGAAGTCACACAGAAGGATATTTTATTATCAAAGTACTGAATTAGTGCTTTTGAAATTCCATTCTAAAGTATTATTGCCTGAATTTTCAATACAGTTCATTCAGCATGGGGAAAAAAAATCCAGTTACAGTGGTATAAAGAGGCTAGATCAGCTGTGGGAAACTCACCTTGTAGATATTGTTAGACTACAACTCCCATCACCCTTCAATATATTCTGCTGCTCCAGAGACTAGAACATGGAGCAATGGATGCAAGCTCCAGGAACAGAGATTCCACCTCAACATTAGGAGGAACTTTCTGACAGAGCTGTTCAGCAGTGGAACACACTCCCTCGGAGCGTGGTGGGGTCTCCTTCCTTGGAGGTCTTTAAACAGAGGCTGGATGGCCATCTGTCAGGGATGCTTTGATCATGATTCCTGCGTGGCAGGGGTTGGACTGGATGGCCCATATGGTCTCTTCCAACTCTACAATTCTATGATTCTGTGAACATCAGCTATGTTGATTACGACTGATAGGACTTGCAGTCCAACAACATCTAGAGGCTCCCTAGTTGCTAGATATTATTAATGGGGGCAGATTCTACCTCACCTTTTTTTTTTTGGAAAGAATTATTATCTGTAGGTAGCAGTCCTATTTATCAGAAGAGATGACAAATGCTTTTCTGTGAAGTTTGGCTCTCTCCTCCACATCTACCTCACTGTCACCCTAATGATCTCCCTTCATCTTGGCTTCCTCACAGATCCATAGGCAAAGCTTCGAGAGAGACATCAGAAACAGAAAGAAAATCTTATAGGAACTATGTGTAGTACTGTGAGATTAACTTTAGTTCACCAGAGGTTATTTCCTTCTGTAAGAAGGTGTCAGCAGGCTTTGATATGGGAAGCCTTCTTGCTGGGCAAAAAACTTACATTTAGGAAGCAGCCTTATTAATCTCAGCTGGGGAGCCAGCCAGCAAATCACACCGGCACGTCATTCCTTGAAAGCCTGAACTTCTCTTGAGCTGAATGGCTTTTTTCATGAAATCGCAGGTAATATAGCTCGGAAAATATTCATTGACACAGCAGGCTGTCTTTGGGTGGCTTTGCCTTAAGTGCAGTCAGACAGTAGAGAAAATGAATTATGCAGAACCCCTCCGGCATGCCTGGCATTGTAATTAACAAGGAATCCCAATTAGCGGTACCTCAGATAATTGGCTCCTCCTGATTTTGTAAGAGTTCAGATAATAAATTGGCAAAAAAGTCTTCGGAAAGTTCTTCCTCCCAGTCACATCATCACAGACACATTAAAAAGGAAACGTCTGTGGTCCACTAATGAGTGAAGATGGGCTTCTGGGATCCCTGTGGTAATATAGCTGTATGTGAAAAAGGCCATCATGTATTTATACTGAAGATGGGGAAGACATGGCCCTCCAGATGCCACAAGCTGCAGTTCCCAGAAGCCCTAGCAGGAACAGCTATTTGGGTGAAGGATGATAGGAGCTGCAGTCCAACTACATCTGGATGGCTTGTGTGTGCTTCTGTGTTTGTCTGTTGCTATCATAGCTCCCAGTCCATGAAACTAGGCATGGATACTCAGAATATGTATCTCCAGGGGCCAGTCTATACGAGGCAAAACAAACAAAGGACTTTTTTGGACAAACAAAAAATAACGCTAGCAGCCTCGCAACCTGGCAAGGCTGCTAGCGTTATTTTTTGTTTGTCCGAAAAAGTCCAAATAGAAACAGAGTGCTTCACACTAATGGCATTTTGCAGCAGCAGAGACTCGTTTTAATGGTGTTTTTGCCCCCATAAGCTTTGCATGTAAGATGGCAGCTGCAAGTCATTTACTTGCATTTGTACTTACCTAAATTTGCTGCCACCAAAGATGTCCAAGCTGCACCAGAGTGATTTTTCAATTTAACAGGAAAGCAACCCCCCAACCCATTTTATCGCCTTAGCAATAGCTTGCTAAGGTGTAAATCCAGCATGGTGGCAGCAGGTGCTTGCCCGGTTAGCAAGCCCCCATGATGATTAATACCCCTGACAGCTATGTACTTAGTGGATTTATCTAACACCCTTTAAAGCCATCTTCCCATCATCTCATACCAAAGCTGACTTTTCTAAAGGAAAACTAAGTTGCCATAATACCTGGAGCAACATAGTGGTTGGAATCCTGTCAGGACACAATGCCAGAATCAGATTACAAAGATAGTTGTACTTTTTATACACCATTGTATACCTCCTCATGGTTGTAGTGCAACAGAATGGCTTAAAAGCTTGTCAAGCATGTGGGCACAGCTTTCCCTCCAATCCAGAATGGTCACTGGGATGGCCACCAGAACATTGAAAGTTCACCACCAGTGTATCCACATTGCACAATTACAGTAGGGCCCCCGTATCCACTGATTCGTTATCCACTGATTCAATTATCCATGGGACACAAAACAGCACACCTACCATAGAGTCTCCCTAGAAAATGTCTCCTCTCTAGCCATTTTCTAGGTCCTCCAAGGCAACTCTATGGTATTAAACCAGAAGTCCCATTATTTTCAATGATGTTTGCTATTATCCATGGTTTTCGGTATCCACCCACCAAACCAATCCCCAGCAGATAAGGGGGTCCTACTGTATAGCAGTATGATACCATTTTAACTGCCATGGCTCTGTCTTGCAGAACTGGGTAGTGGCCAGTGGAGGGCAAGAAGGGCTGTCCAAGAATGATCTGGCTATGTCCCTACAGCCAGATGCATAATGATGATTTCATCCTCTGGTCAACCTGGAGAATGACATCAGAAGTGGGCGAAAACTGGAGATAATGTAATCCATTCTCAGGAGATTATGCTTGCCGCTTTTCAAACAAGTTAGAAGTTGCATATGTATAGGATAAAGTAAGGTGTAGGTGTTAGGGAGCTGTGGCTATCAAACGGTACTTCAGGTTTTACAAAATATATTTTGGTTTCTATTTATTTGGCATGGAAGAACAGAAAGAGCTCTTGGTATGTTCTTTCCATGTTCTTCAAAATACAATACACTGTGATTGGAAAACTCAGTTCTGCCCCTACAGGGCATTTCTGTTGTATTGCCCTAAGTTGTAATTATAAAAGTGTTGTTGCTTGTATAAAGATCTCTTAGCAAGTAATCATACTTGACTCATTGAGTTGCATTTGACAGGTTGTCTCTAGCAGATCTCCTATGTCTGGGCTCCTTTCTCCTTAGTTTTTGCTTTCATTCTTTTTTTTTTTTTTTAACTTCATCTTGTCTCTTGTCCTGCTACTTGTCCTTCCTCTCTCCTTGCTATTAATCTGACCATTCTTTGGGGCCTATAACATGAGGGAAGGGAAGTGGCTGTAGAGCTCAAGAGAGGCACTTCCCGCCTTGCCTCCTCACACAACATCAGTGTGCTACAACTGTTCTTCCATTCCATTCCCATGGGAGACAGTAGTAGAGGCAAATCTTTTTTCTAATGGATTTTTCCAGTTAGAAAAAAAAAATACTCATATTTACCACTGTCTTCCATGGGACCAGAATGAGAGAACAGCTGAAGCAAGCTGACGTTGTGCGATAAGGCAAGATGGGACACAATACTCTTGGGCTTTAGTCCTGCTTCCCTTGCCTCGTGTGACAAGCCTCTTTGTCTCCATTTTTAGTTAGTGTTACTGAGTACTATAAGAAATGAGATTTAATTTACTTCAGAGCAGTTGGCTGAGTGTTAAGGTGTCTGGACAGCCATAATAGCAGAAGGCAACATATAGCAGATGTTGAGGCAAGAAAAAGCCCTGTTCAAGTAATATCTCGATTGGAAGCTAGAAATATCAGTTACAACCCTCACTACCTCCATGGCTGTTGTATTTGGAGAACTAGGGGAATTTAAAAATTGAATAATGTGTGGGGTTTCCTATACCTTTTTTAAAAAATTAATAAAAGAACAACGCATTTATGACCAACACAAACATCAAGACTATACCATATACACATACACTACTACAGTTAGACTACACGCTACACAAACCCTATTCCCCCCCTTATCCCTTCCCCTGCCTTAATTAACATACATATAACAAATAACATTAAAATGACTTCCCACTTAGTCTCATCCAGTCCTATAAACCTTTTTATCTTTGCACCTCTTTTAAAACTTATCTTAATATAGATAATAATGTACTATTATTATTGATAGCCCCAATATATTGACAATCCTTTCGTTAATAACTTTATCATTTATCCATTGTAATCACCTATTACCTATTTAGTATTCCCTATCTATCTGTATCAACAACTATATTTCTATATCAATTTTCTAAAATTAGTTTTATACAATGCAAATTATCACCATAATTCCCCAATGGATATAGATCACTTAAGAACATTTTCTATTAAATACTTTCATTTATTTGTCAAATCCAACTATGCTTAGTTCCCCTTCTCTTAGCTTGGTAAATTCTATAAACAATTTCCATGTTTTAAGATATTTCTCTTTTCAGTTACCTCTTATTAAGTTCGTTAACTTATCTAAAAGTGCCATTTCCATTATTTTTTCTTTCCAATCCAACAATGTTGGTGTTTCTTTAGTTTTCCACCTCCTTGCAAAATTCACTCTTGCGGCCATGATTAAATAAGTTAGTTCTTTTTCCTTCTTATTCTCTAAATTTATCATATTTAATAGATATACAGTTGTCCCTTCACATTTGCGGGGGTTCCGTTCCACGGACCCCCGCGAATGTGAAAAATCTGTGAATAACGACTGCCCCCCTCCCCCACCATAGCGACCATGGGGCCTCCGGAGGCCCCATAGTCGCTTCCTCCAGCCTCCCCACTCCCTTCCTAGGCCTTCCCGGGGCCTCTGGAGACCCTCCCGAGGCCACGTGGACGCCTCCCCAGCCCTCCCCCCTCCCGCCCAAGCCCTCAACGGGGCCTCCGGAGAGTCTCCGGAGACCCCGCTGAGGCCTCTCAGGGCCCTCCCCTCTCCCTCCCAGGCCTTCATGGGGCCTCCGGAGCGTCTCCGGAGGCCCCATGGAGGCCTCCACAGCCCTCCCCCAGGCCTTCATGGGGCCTCCGGAGCGTCTCCGGAAGCCCCATGGAGGCCTCTCCCAGCCTCCCCCCTGCCTCCCCGGGCCTTCGTGGGGCCTAGCAAGGCCCCGCGGAGGCCTCTCCCAGCCTCCTCCCTCCCTCCCCGGGCCTTCGTGGGGCCTAGCAAGGCCCCGCGGAGGCCTCTCCCAGCCTCCCCCTCCCTCCCCGGGCCTTCGTGGGGCCTCCGGAGCGTCTCCGGAGGCCCCATGGAGGCCTCCCCGGCCCTCCCCACCCCCTCCCCGGGCCTTCATGGGGCCTCCGGAGCGTCTCCGGAGGCCCCATGGAGGCCTCCCCAGGCCTCCCCGCTCCCCCCCAGGCCTCCATGGGGCCTCCGGAGCGTCTCCGGGGGCCCCATGGAGGCCTCCCCAGCCCTCCCCCAGGCCTTCATGGGGCCTCTGGAGCGTCTCCGGAGGCCCCATGGAGGCCTCTCCCAGCCTCCCCCCTCCCTCCCCGGGCCTTCGTGGAGCCTAGCAAGGCCCCGTGGAGGCCTCTCCGGGCCCTCCCCCCTCCCTCCCCAGGCCTTCGTGGGGCCTAGCAAGGCCCCGCGGAGGCCTTTCCCAGCCTCCCCCTCCCTCCCCGGGCCTTCGTGGGGCCTAGCAAGGCCCCACGGAGGCCGCTCCCAGCCCTCCCCCCTCCCTCCCCGGCCTTCGTGGGGCCTCCGGAGTGTCTCCGGAGGCCCCACGGAGGCCTCTCCCAGCCTCCCCCCTCCCGGCCCTCCCCGCTCCCTCCCAGGCCTCCATGGGGCCTCCGGAGCATCTCCGGAGGCCCCATGGAGGCCTCCCCAGCCCTCCCCCAGGCCTTCATGGGGCCTCCGGAGCGTCTCCGGAGGTCCCATGGAGGCCTCTCCCAGCCTCCCCCCTCCCTCCCCGGGCCTTCGTGGGGCCTAGCAAGGCCCCGCGGAGGCCTCTCCCGGCCTCCCCCCTCCCTCCCCGGCCTTCGTGGGGCCTAGCAAGGCCCCACGGAGGCCTCTCCGGGCCCTCCCCCCTCCCTCCCCAGGCCTTCGTGGGGCCTAGCAAGGCCCCGTGGAGGCCTCTCCCAGCCTCCCCCCTCACTCCCCGGGCCTTCGTGGGGCCTCCGGAGCGTCTCCGGAGGCCCCATGGAGGCCTCTCCGGGCCCTCCCCCTCCCTCCCCGGGGCTTCGTGGGGCCTAGCAAGGCCCCGCGGAGGCCTCTCCGGGCCCTCCCCCTCCCTCCCCAGGCCTTCGTGGGGCCTAGCAAGGCCCCGCGGAGGCCTCTCCCAGCCTCCCCTCTCCCTCCCCGGGCCTTCGTGGGGCCTAGCAAGGCCCCACGGAGGCCGCTCCCGGCCCTCCCCCTCCCTCCCGGGCCTTTGTGGGGCCTCCGGAGCATCTCCGGAGGCCCCATGGAGGCCTCCCCGGCCCTCCCCACCCCCTCCCTGGGCCTTCATGGGGCCTCCGGAGCGTCTCCGGAGGCCCCATGGAGGCCTCCCCAGCCCTCCCCCCTCCCTTCCAAGGCCTTTGCGGGGCCTCTGGAGGGTCTCCGAAGGCCCCGTGGAGGTCTCCCCTGCCCTCCCCGCTCCCTCCCAGGGCTTTCACGGGGCCTCTGGAGGCCCCGTGTTGCGGTTTTGGGGGGGCCTGTGGGGGCCCCTCGCAAAACCGCGAATAATCGAAACCGCGAATGTCAAGTTCGCGAATGTGGAGGGGCGACTGTAATTTGGGTTTTAACCCTATTTCAAATCCCATAATTTTTTCTATCTATTTATTTTGTACCAATACTTTCTCGTCTTTTCGCATTTCCACCATATATGGAAAAAAGATCCTATTTGAGTTCCGCATCTCCAGCAAATATTAGATAATTTTGTATTCATTTTGGCCATTTTTAACTGGGGTCATATGCAACCTATGCATCATCTTATAGAAGTTTTCCTTCAAATTGTAACAACACGTGAATTTTAAGCCTCTTTTCCATATATCTTCCCATTGTACTATATAAATATTGTGTCCTAGATCTAACACCCATTTTACCATACAGTGTTTCACTTGTTCATCTTCTGTATCGAATCTTAATAGTAATTTATATAAAGAACTTATTAAATGTCTATTATCGAAATTTACTATTTTTTCAAATTCGGACATTTCTTCTTCAAATTGGCCCTCTCTTAAGTCTTCCTTCATTTTAGTCCTCACTGAGTAATAATTTAAACATTGAATTTGTTTTCCCTCTTTCTTCAGATCTTCCCAATTCCTCAATTTCCCATTTTCCTGATTTCTTCACCATTAAATCTCTATATTTTAACCAATTGTAGTTTCTTAATTCTCTTCTACCAAATGCTTCTTGCGTGGATGTCCATCCTGGGATTTTGGGACATAGTCTATCTTTGTATTTTTGCCATATTCTAAATAAAGATTTCCTTATTAAATGATTTTTAAATTCTTTGTTAATTTTAACCTTTCCATACCATAGGTATCCATGCCAACCCATCAATATATTATGTCCTTCTAATTGTAATATTCTTTTATTTTCTAATAACATCCATTGTTTTATCCAAGATAGACATACTGCTTCAAAATATAATTGCAAATTCAGCAATCCAAGACCTCCTCTTTCTTTTATATCTGTTAATACTTTCCATTTAATCCTTGGTTTTTTTCCTGCCCACAAAAAATTAATTATGTCCCCCTGCCATTCCTTAAATATTTTGTTATTATGAATAATTGGAATTGTTTGGAAAAGGAACATTAATTTGGGTAAGACACTCATTTTAATAGTGGAAATATCCCCCCATAAGGGATAAATTTAAGTCTTTCCATTTATTTAAATCTTTTTTAGTTTCTTCCCATAATTTAGTATAATTATTTTCAAATAGTTGCTGGTTACTAGCTGTTAAGTTTACCCCCGAATATTTCACTTTTTTTGCAATTTCAAAATTTATTATTTGTAAATTTTCTTTTCCTGTTATGTCCATATTTTTTACTAATATTTTTGTTTTTTCTGAATTTATTTTAAAACCTTCATGTCTTCCAAATTCAGTTATTACTTTAAGTAATGTCTCGATTCCATTTAGCAGGTCTTCCAATATAATTACTAGGTTGTCAGCAAATGCTTGTAATTTATACTCCTCTTTACTAATTTTTATCCCTTTAATTCTTTTGTCTTTTCTTATCTTGTTATTCAATATTTCTAAAACGAGAATAAATAATAATGGAGATAATGTGTGGGGTTTTCCTATACCTTTAATGGTTGTGTAGAAGAAGGAATTTCAGCAAGTATCGCTTGTCATGCAATGAGGCAATAAGCAACATCTGCTGAATTTCCCTCTTCTACATAAAAGTACAGGAGCCTGCTTCATTTTTCACTCCTGTTACCCTAAGTGCTCTTGGAAATTCAAGAAAATATCAAGTTTCTAATATGTTGGGGAAATTAGCAGCAACTCGACCTTAGCAATGCAAAAGGGGGCAACAGAAATAGGGATCTTTACACCTTTGTATATTCTAACTAACTCTGAACAGACGCATACAAACACACAATGAAAAATTAACAACGGTATGCTCCTATGCTGCCTCTGTTCAGCTCCATTTTTTTTTTTTTTGTTGACGGGCAATAGATCACCTATTCTTTTTCATTAACAGAATCATGGACTTGTGAAAAGGCGCCCCGTTCCTGTGGTGCGATCTGGGAGGTCAATGCCAAACACTTCTGGTGGCAATCAGGACATCCAGGTAAGTGATAGCCTTTTTTGTACCCTCCCCTGTTTACTTGGATTTTTTTAGTGTGTTTAGGTGCTTGGTTTAAGTTTTTGACATTTGGTTGTCTTTTTATTTTTAAATTTCCCGCACAATGCCGGCCTCCCTGTAAGGTCCTATAAAGTAAGTTCCGAACACTTGTGGTGGTGATCAGGACATCCAGGTAAGTGACAGCCTTTTCCACCCCCTCCCTGGGTTATTTGGAATTTCCCCCCCCTGCTTGTGTCATTTAACCCATTCTTTTACTTTTTTTGGGGGGGGAATTTCCCACGTGCTTGTTCTCTCACAAGAACAGCCTGGGATTTCAAATAAGGAAGTGAATGGGGCTCTCTGTGAGTGTTCCATTCACATCTGGGCTGCTGAGGGGATGGGGAGGATTTTTAAAATCGCAAAAACGTAAGTGTCTGAATTTTTTAAAAATTCAGTTACAGGGATGGGAGTGGGGCGGCATTTAGAAGGTAAGATAGGGATGCTATATTTGTTCCCTGTCTGACAATGTCCGCAGAAAAGCATTCACACAAGACCATTAGGAATGGAAGAAGAGAGGTTGCCAGAGGGATTGATAGGGAGGTTTCTGTGGAAATACGACAGCAAAGTCCGAAGTTGTTGAGTAGACCAGCAGAGTGGATGGATGAATCCGGAGTGGCTATCACAGAGAGATGTAGTGTCCCCAAGATGATGCTATGTGTGCAAAGAGGCATGATTTGGGGCTTGTATTTATACTAAAAATGAGAAGTTTCCTGGAGTGATGAGTTTCCTGGAGTGAGGAATTTAACGGGTGGAAACAACAGATTCTAGGAGTCCCCTAAGAGTGCTTAATGAGTTCCAGGAAACTCCTGGGTTAGACAATAGGTGTCCAAATATGCTAATGTGTTGCAATTACTCTTAATGTGTTGGTGATTAGATTTATAAAACCTTGAGCTGCCTCTTTAATGGTTAGGTGCTGGTGAGAGAAGCTCGATACCTCTCAGACAAAGGAATACTCCATCTATCCATAATAGGATCACTTGTTTGTCACTTGGGTGTGTGCAAACAATGTCCTTTTGACCTTTCAGTTTCTTCATAGTTTGGAATTTGTCAATAGTATTACTGCTCTTCCCCATGGAAGACCACATTAATATGCCAAATTATTAATAAGCCAATTTTGGGGGTTTCTGCCATCGCCTCCCAAAAATACTACTCTACGGTGAACTCGCCACGGGTCAGTGTAAGAGGGGCGCTCCAAAAAAGCAATACAAAGACTCCCTGAAACAACATCTCAGGCTTGGCCAAATTGATCACCAACAGTGGTCCGCCCTGGCCTCACATCGGGAGGCATGGAGATGCACTATCCACAATGCTGCAGCCTTATTTGAGAACTCACGACGAACAAGTCTTGAAGAGAAACGACAACGCAGAAAGAATCACAACCCAAAAACATCACCCAAGGAGACCTTCTGCTGTGCTTTTTGCAACCGGACTTGTTTATCTCAGATTGGCCTTTTTAGTCATCAGCGTGCTTGCAGAAAGCGCGGGATGAGTCCTTCCTGAATCTTCGTTTGCAAAGAAAAGCCAGAGAGGGGGGAGGTGGGCTTCATTAGGGGCACTAACACTCTGGCAACCCTAATGGTGGATAGAGGCTACTATCTGATTCTGAATCCCTCAGGACTAGCTTGCTTTGTGTATAACTGCTTCAGGCCTAGAAGACAAGATGTTTACAGGTAATTTCTCATATTATATTTTCCTTTAGCCTTGTGCTCTTTTACACTACACAGTTATAGCATTATGATTCATTATATAACCATGACTTTAACTGTCATGTCTATATCCTGGGATTTGTAGTTTGGTGAGGCACTAGAGCATTCTAAATATCTTTCCCCAAATGGCAAATCCCAAGATTCCATAGGATGTTGTCATGGTGGTTAGAGCAGAATCATAATGCTTTAATTGTGAAGAGTGAAATGGCCCCTGGGTTATTCCAGAATACGGCTGAAGCAAAAATAGATGGAAAGTAGGCAGGGCAGATGCAGTTTCAGGAAGAAAAGAACCAGATCAGTGAAGAATTAAGTCTACAGCTTCTCCCCTAAACAAACAAACAAACACACACACACACACACACACACACACACACAATCAGTCCCTGATCCAAATGAGCATGCACTTTATTTAGCAAACATGGTGTTGGGATATATCTGCCCCCATCTAGCTTCATCCTCTCACTTTGAAAAGGTAGTAAAAATAGGAGGTCCAAGTTCTATATCGGCCACTGGCATGTGCTTGAATCCTGAGAAGCAATATGAAAAAAATAAAATATAGTTTCCTGGATATGACCATTAACATTGTATAGAAAACTTTGTCAAAATAACAGACTAAAAGCCATCCACATCTATATTAATAAGGTTAGTTGCAATAAAGTTTATCGATGCAGAATATCCAAGTAATTTCCCATGAGATGATACAACAGTGGATATTGATTAAATGAAAGCACTGTTACGAAGGTGTAATGAAAAGGAAATTTTAGCTAGAAATTGTGTGGGTTGGCATGTATATTTAACTGAGAACTGTTGTAAACATTTTTCCTTATTACTTTTGACATAGACAATCAAATTCATCATCAAAATAAAGAAAAGAATAAGAACAAATCAGAGACAAAGGGAAAAAAAAGAAAGAGGTGACATGTGAATAAACATACATATATAGAAATATATATAGACTATGGATGCTATCAGACAAGGCAAAAAAGGTGTCACAAGGACGCCTAATGATCATGAAAGGGTGAACATACCAGATGATGTTGCCCTTTCGCGATCATGTCCCATAAAAAAAGTAATTTTTTTATTGACATCTCAAGCCATCAATTGATCCCCAAGGTACTTTTGTGCCGGCATTGCCAGCATTTGAAACTTCACACCATTGTACTCACATGAATGGCCAGTCCGGCCAGAACACTTCTGGGTGAGATCATGACATCTAGGTCGGTGACACACTTTTTATGACCCTCCCCAGTTTACTTGGGACTTTTATAAAGTGTGTTTATGTGCTTTTAAAACCTTTTTTCTGTTATTTTTGTTTTTGAATTTCCCACACTATGTATTCTTCTGAGCTCCGTTCACTTCCCCTTTCATTGCCGGGGAAGCCTTTGAACAGGAGGGAAGGTAAGTGTGGCATGAGGATTTCTTTTGCTGGCATAAGTTATGGTGGCAAAAGAATGAGTTTAAGGAGGGGCGGTCTGATAAAGTCCTAAAACTAACCTAAAGATAAAACATAATACTAACACAATATACTGAAACAACGAACAGTAGCCAACTAAAATACTAAACACTAATGAACTAAAACATGAAACACCAGAGTGCTCTGACAAAGAAGACTAAATATCTCACAAAACTACAAACCCCAGAATTCCATAGTACTGAGCTATGGTAGTTAAAGAGGTATCAGACTGGATTATTTTTGCAGTGCAGATACAGCCTGGCAGTTCACTTCCAAAAGATTTCTTCTTATTTTTTTCATCTTCCAAAATTCTGTCCCTAAAACTGAATATATATATATATATATATATATATATATATATATGTATACAAAAAAATTGAGTATTTCCAGCAAGATTAATGATGGGAAGAACATTTCTCCCTTATTACTGAATGTTAGTTATCTCTCTTACCAGGCAAAGAGTATGAGGTCAATTTAATTGACTACAGGAAAACTTTCAAAGGTTGAATGCCTCTGTAATCAAATTGGAAGCAAGAGTCAGTCCACCTTCTCTCTTGATTCTGAAGATAATGTATTAATAGGTTCTTATTCTAAACTTACAGTGGATGGACGCAATTATATAGTACAAAGACTATCCAATTTAGTGTGGCAGCTTCATGAACTTTCAGATAGCTCTAAACTCTCTTCGCATTCTAAGCTCACAGAAATTTCCTACAGGTTTTTACTCCACTGTGTTTGATAGATAAGCCCAGTTGAAATGGCTTGATCCTCCCTGCTTTTATGATCTCACTACCCCATTACAGAAATATAAGGGATTTGGATTCACCAGAACAGGGATGTCCAACGGATAAATCCATCTCATCACCTCCAGGAACAGTTTTGGTTTGCCTTCCTCAAAACAATGGTGATATGTAATCTAACCAGGCTAGCTATTTAACGAAAGGGAGCCATAACTACTTTGCCTGACTTCCCTTATGTTGTAAGCACTGTTCCTGTCTTTTCCAAATTCCTTGAAGATATTTGAGGCACCCCAGTACTGGCTACTTCATGTTCCATGAACGCACTTAAGTGACTTCATTTAATGTCTATTGTCTGGAGTGTACTGTAAAAAGGAAAAGGATTCAAAGACAAATCAGAATGACTGATCCAAATGTTTTAATGCTCCAGAAGGTGCATCATGGGGTGATCCCAACAAGTTGGAAGGAGGCTTTTTGGTGAATCTGTGTTATGCAGCAGAGGGCTCATCCAGGTCACGTGGGATCCTTATAGCATATCCCAGGGGAGGTCCTTTTGTTACTCTGAACACAGTAAAAGACCATAGAGGTTGGTACCGTATGTCTTTGTAAAAGGATTTTGTGATTTGGTAAAGACAGGGCCACATTAAGGTTTTTGTAAGCCTGGGATACTCTTTTTTTTGTAGAGGAAAATATAAAAATATACGGTATTTGTTTTGAAATTTTGTTTTTCTTACCAATTCCTGTAATTTTTTTTGTTAATCTTGTTTTCATAGGCCCTAGTCTCTGTGCCTAAAATGCCTAATGGACAAAGCTGCCCTGGGTAAAGATTATATTGGCCTCAATATATAGCCCAAATGTCAAGCAGGATAGCTTTTAAAGAACTATATTTCAGCTTTTTGCCCATGTTAAAGAAGGGGAGCTGATAATTGGGTGGTTGATCATGCCTTCAAATGCATTAAACAGACTCACAGAAGGCTCAGTATCCATCCCATTATTTGGTCCACTTTTTACAGAATTTAGCTTAAAAGACATAGACCATTTATATCATTAATAGCATGAAGGAGAGTGTGATCATTCTTCCCCCCTCCTTTTTCTTAGTTGCCTATAAAGTCAGCCTTCTGTATCCATGGATTTGGCATCCATGGATTCCACTATCCATGGCTTGAATATATATATATATATATATATATATACTGTATATAAAACAAAACACAAAACCTAAGAAGTTTTGTTTTGTTTTTGAAGAATTGTTTTTGAAGAATTGATCCTGCCATTTTATATCAGGGACACCATTTTACTATGCCATTATATATAATGGGACTTGAGCATCCATGGATTTTGGGATCCACAGGGGGTCTTGGAACCAAACCCCAGCAGATACCAAGGGCCCACTGTATTCTGATTTCTGAAAATAGACATTGATTCATTAATTGTTTTCTGAGCCACCTTGGGTCCTGCTTTGGGAGAAAGATGGCATACAAATTGCATAAATAAATAATAATACATAAAAACAATGTAGAAGTATGGTTATATACAGAATGTGGAGATCTGAACCAAAAATGGACCTGAGGACTACCTCAGAATTTTAGCTAAAATTAATAACACACTCCATCATAATATCTTTAGTGTCTGTTACAAGGGATAAGATAGGTTTTTAATTTCCTCACAATTAGTCCCATTTTCATTACATCTCTTTTCCCCCAGCAATGAAAGGTGTAAGACATTTAAGGACTGGGAGCAAGTTAATTTATCTAGACTTAAAGATTTGCTTATAGGCACTAAACAAAATTGGAGCAAGATGTAAAGGTAAATTCAACATATTTGTCCATCCTATACCCACATTCAGTATCACTAAATCTGAACAATTCGTCATTGGTAGGCGGCACAGACCAGAACAATTACAAATCTTATTCTTGAATTGTCTAACAGGTAATAAATGTGCAGCTTCTACTTCTGGAGGGATATTTGCCAAAATGATAAAGCTCTTCACCATTTGGACCCAGGTTGGCATTAAAATCTGCCAGTATGAAAAATGACAAGGCTATCACTTTTTTAATAAACTCCTGTAGCCTAAGCCACCTAACTTTTATTTGGCTGTCTTTGGCATAGTGGAAGAAAGTAAGCAATCACAATATAGACAAAGAGACCAATGCCAGAGTGGTTGACACAAAACTTTGTAGAGACCAGTAACCAGAGACTTCCCCTTAGAAATTGCATCATGAATGTAGGTCTGCTTTCAGGTACTGTAATAGTTTCCAAAAAACATTTAACTCTATATTCTTACACTCCCAAGTCTCTTGGGCTGCTGACACATTACATAAATAATGCAGTTTGACACCACTTTAACTGAATCCTGGGATTTGTAGTCTGCCAGGGAGATCTAATGCTAAAGTTCAAGAAAGTGCCCTAGAAAATTCCAAGTCTTTCACTAGACTACAAATCCCAAGATTCTGTAGGGTGGAGACATGGTAGTTAAGTTGAATCAAAGTACTATTATTGTGCAGTGTGAGTGCAACCTGTGTGAACCATAATATTATGCATCTGCCTAAAATGCATAATAATCTATGGAAAGAAGCCATCTCTTATCAGTGTGTCCAAAGTACAGTGTGACTGTGTCATGATATAATAGTATCTTACTGCTTTTAAAATTTAACTTAAATACATTTTAAAAAAATGTCATTTGCCCATAACAGTTAGTTCTCAAAGCCTGTAGAAGCAACAGACGTTTGGATGTGGGTTCCTTCTCTGTTCTGTTGTCGAAGAAACAAGCTAGAATGATATTTGTGCCTATGACTGCCAGAGGGAAAAGTGGAGAGGGCTCCTGTACCTTTAATGATTGTGTAGTACCCTAAAGACTCTAGATTGCACCTGATCTTGGAAACTAAGCAGGGTCAGCCCTGATTAGTACTTGTATGGGAGACTATCAACAAATACCAGGTGTTGTAGGCTATATTTCAGAGAAAGGAACTGGCAAAACCACCTCTGAGTATTCCTTGCCTAAGAAAATCCTATGAAATTAATGGGGTTGCCATAAGCCGATGGGTGACTTGAAGGCACATACAAACACACAGAGGAGAGAATGTGTAACAGAGAAGGTTGTATAACAAGCTCTCTCTCTCTCTCTCTCTGGCTTTTCTTCGCAAACGAAGATTCAGGAAGGACTCATCCCGCGCTTTCTGCAAGTGCGCTGATGACTAAAAAGGCCAATCCGAGATAAACAAGTCCGGTTGCAAAAAGCACAGCAGAAGGTCTCCTTGGGTGATGTTTTTGGGTTGTGATTCTTTCTGCGTTGTCGTTTCTCTTAGAAATTCCCTGTTTTACACAGTAAAGTTGCAGGAGCACTCTTCAGTTTTACTCTGGCAATCTTAGTTTAGATACTGTAAAACAAAAATTATCTGTCAAACAACAACCTTGCCACCAGATGGCACCACAGCAGTTGTGCCACAGTTTAGATGACACAAGAAACAAACCACAGAATAAAGTTTGTTTAACCCCTCCATCTCCAAGTAGGAGCAATTGATCAGATGGCATGTACTAGCATGCTGCCTATCCAATTATGTCAGGATTCCTTTGGATCCTTGGCTTACTGTGTCATGTGAACATGGTATATATTAAAAAGGTCTTCTATAATTAATAAGGAAGGCCTGTGGTAAAAATGTAATCATTACAGCCGTAAATTACTGGTGATTCTGCTCTAGATTCCCGAGGCATCAAACCTGAAGAGCAGTACTGATGAGCCAGTGATTACACCAACCTTGTGCCTTCCAGTTAAGATTCATCAAGCATGAAACTATATGAGGTCTGTCTATTAAATAGCAAGACTGATACAATAACCCATCTTTCTTTATATGTATTACAATTCTAATGCTTGTCCTGTTCAACGTACTCCGCGTTCACACTCACACACTGATACAGTCTTGTTTTCCACTGGTCAGAGGCATAGAGCAGATCAGTTTCTGCCAGCTGCTTCAACACATCTGCCATTTTTTTTTTACTGCATCAGTTGACTCAAAACGTGTTTGTTTAAGCACCAATTTCACTTTAGGGAAAAGAAAAAAGTTATATGGTGCCAAATCTGGTGAATATAGAGGATGTTCAAATGTAGTAATGCGTTTATCAGCCAAAACCGGCTTCATAGAAAGTGCTCTGTGAGCAGATGCGTTGTCTTGATGAAGAATGAAACCATTTCCCCACAATTCTGGCCTTACCCCCCACTTATTCTTTCTTTCAGCTTTGTTAAAACTTCCTTATACATATGCCTTTAAGCATTTGCCTAGTGCCTACTTGTGTAGGCAGTCTTTCAGCTAGTAAAAAAAGCCTCTTTCTTATGATTATGTAATATTTCCCTTTTCTGTGACTTCATTTTTTTTGGGGGGGGGTCACCTATATTTGGTGATTTCTTCATGCCAGTTTTTATGGTGTTTGTATTTTCTAGTGGTCATTGTACTTTATAGATGTGATTCTACTGTCTGTATAGAATCATAGAGTTGGAAGAGACCATGAGGGCCATCTAGTCCAACTCTCTGCCTTGTAGGAATAAACAGTCAAAACACTCCTAACAGTGTATATGCTATTAAGCTCCTTTGAGCTGTGGGTGAAGTGGGATATAAATGTTTAAAATCATAAGCAAATATATAATAGGATAGCAATGTTAGGGGATTGGGAAATTCTTCTGCACAAAGCCCACAGAAGCAGCTCGGTTTCGGTTCTGGTTTCTTTTGTATACTTTCTACATATTGAAAAGGGACTTGTGCAAAATATCCTCTGGATTATGTCCAGTAGTAATAATATGGGGCTATTTTAGTTGTGCACTCACATTTGATAATGGTGTGCAACTGTACTTAACAATTTTTGATGTCTAACAGATTATGAATATTCCAGACTTTGGTGGCCATGGTGGTTGGGGGATTCTGGGAGTTGTAGTGCAAAATCTCTCCCCAAACTTTAGAAATTTCACATTTGATCTATCTGCCAATACAGGGGAAGCAGGGACCACTTTCCCCTCTGTTCTCACTGTCATTGCTTGACCTCATGTGACGACATTGCTTTTTAATGTGACTATGAGGATAGTAAAGATATTCACTGAACCCTTCTCTTTCAGAATATAGTGTTAAGTACTTACTTTCTAGATTTGAACACAGATGTCCAAATTTGAATCTGGCCCTCCTGCAGTCCCAATCTGGCCTTCTGTGTTTGCCCAGGGAGGTACAACTCTTTTCCCAGGAAACCATTCTAGGGTTTCCTAGCTTTAATATGGGGTTTTCATGTTCTAAAAGACTGCAGTGCTTCTCCTAAAGCTTCATTACATTTGGTAAGAGCTTTAAGTTGATATCTGCTCATCTTTTGGGCCACACCTTTTTTATCTTTGGTCCCTGGGAATTTCTTTGAAATTGAATTTGGCCCTCTGAACGAACTTCCACTGGGTATAAAGGGACATTGTGTCTGTATGGAAGTGATAATTCATGTTCTATGATGTGTTAATATCTTTGGAATTAACACACCAGATCTGCACCATAAAAATGAACTGATCATGTCTGCATGAAGATCGCCTTTAGGTGTTACATTTTTCCTTCAGAGAAAGATTGAATTTATTTCCAGTCCAGCTTAAATGTAATTAAGGCACTGATGATTAGTCTTTTTAGAAAATAAATAAATTAGAATAGAACATGCAGGAACTGATACTCTCTTCATCAATGTGTACAAATTTAACATTGTGGATCTAAGAAGAGCATAGAGCTTTAATTAACCTGCAAAAATGCTTACACTCTCTCTCTTTTAAAAAGAACAAAACTCCATTAAAATTACAATTTGTAATTTTAGCGTGCTTTAGAGAACACCACAGTTCCTGAAGACTACTGCTTTCTGAAACCTTGAGGTACCTTAAAAATGTGTACATTAACTATTTCCGTATAATAGGACGGTGTTTTCTCTCAATTCCAGCAATGTCAAATTGTTCAAATCCTTTTCCATCTCCCTATTTATAATTTCAGTTTTGCTTTCCAAAATTTCTACATTAATTAGTTTTACATCCCCAGTCAGTTGCCTTACTGTTTCTTTAATTTCTTTAACCTCTTTTTTTTCAAATATTACTCTTTCATTTCTACCATATCATCCATTTTTATCATATTTAATCTCTTTGAACAGCTTCTGTAAAATTTCTGCAGAACTTTCTTTTTCTGGAGGTTGACTTACAAGCTCTCTCCTCATTTCCATGGTTTTTGTTGTTTTATTAACAGTTGTCATATTCAGTAGATCCAAAGTAAAGATACAACAATTACAGGGTTAGTAATAAAAATCAAGCCTCTTTGTCCCCCTCCCTCTAAATTGCCTTTCTCATAGTATAACAATTTAGTCCCAATGCAATCTCCGTAGTTCCAGTAACACCATCTGGCTATTCATAGCCCCATCCTCTTATTTTGTTATTGCACCGGTTGGGTACTTCCTTTTAAAATAAGCAATCCACATTCCCACAGAGGTCTGGTGTCTTTGCTTAGTCTGCTTCAATAGTCTCAAAGTACCTTATCAAAAACAAAAATAACAAATCTTCTATATTTTCAAATTATTGTGCTCTTTATCTGTTTGTAACTTTAGTGAGCCACAATCCTGTTAAACTTTTTGCTTTTAAACTAAAATCTTATTAGTCTTCATTTTCTCCCTTCCTGTTTACAAAAAGATGGCAATTCACTGAGGCTTTAGTCTCACCACCAATTGGAAGATCTCTCTTCAGTTGTAAATCACGTAGTTAAGATGTAATTAAGAAAGTGAGGATTTTCACAAGTCCAGTGTCCATTAAAGGTTCACTTATGCAGCTTGAGCCTGATGTTAATCCTGCCCACATTGCTCTACCTGTTCTTGACTGCTAATATTTCAGCAGTCTCCTCATGAGGAGCAGCATTTCAGAGCACATGTGGCTGATCTCAAACTCTCCTTGTCTAGAGAGAGTTTCCATGGGCTGGCACTGCCTCCTAGCTGGCTATTTTGCTGCCTAAGGTTCCCTGCCATGGAGCTCACACAGGAACATCAATCCACCATTAATCCTTACCCAGAAGTCCCTTGGGTACCTCATTTTAAGAAGGATATAGGCAAGCTCTAGGAGGTTCAGAGAAAGGCCAGAAGGATGATAAGAGATATGGAGAACAAAACATATGAGGAAAGGTTGAAGGAACTGGGCATGTTCAACTTGGTGAAGAGAAGACTTAGGAGTGACATGATTGTACTCTTTAAATACCTCAAGGGCTGCCACAGAGAGCTGGAGGCAGGCCTGTTCCTTGCTGCTCCAGAGGGTAGGACCAGGTCTAATGATTTGAAGTTACAGGAGATTAGATTTCAATTGAACATTAGAAGGAACTTCTTGCCAGCAAGAGTGGTTTGGCATGGGAACCAATTACCCAGAGGTGGTGGGGTCTCCTTCTTTGGTTATCTTCAGAAAAACAGCTACCTGCTGGGGATAATTTAGCTGAAGATGCTGCATTGAACAAGGGGTTGGACTAGATGGCCTATGAGACCCCTTCCACCCCATGACTCTATGTGTAGTGATGTGTGTGTTGGGTTGGGACTCTGGGCATGGAAATGCACTGGATGACCTTGGACATGTCATACTCTCTCAGCCTCAGAGGACAGCAATAGCAAACCTACTCTGAACAAATTTTGCCAAGAAAAACTTGTGATGTGTTTGCCTTAGAGTTGCCGTAAGTCAGAAACAACTTGAACTGACACAGCAACAACAAACAAACCACCACTTACGTTTCAATGATGTTTGGAACAGTCAAGGTCTTGTATCATGGACACTACATATGTTTCCCTCTACTCCCATCAAGAGCTTGACAATCTGTTTGGACTATAGCTCCCCAAACCTTCAACCATTATGGTCAATTGTCTTCCCCAAAGAGTAGCCATTCCAAGCTCTGTTTTCATGCCCCTATTACATTAACTAGATGCACCCACTTGTCAACTCAGGTGATGTTACTTTTAGATACCCTTGGGGAGGGAGATGACAAGAATTACAATGCAGCTAGCACCTTCCACTAATAAAATGTTGATAGTGTGCCCTACTGCCTGGCAAAAACAAAGACAGACATTTACTAGAGGCAAGTGATAATAACCAAAGATCAGAGCAAATATTCTATCTCTGTCTGCCTTCCCCTGCCCCAGCTAGAGGTGCTAGAAATTTTTAAAGCAAGCTGATGCATTTTGTACTTCCTACACACATATATGTGTTGGAATGAAGTTAGCCTTCTGCAGCCACAATGTTGAAAGGACCTCCGTCAGCCTGAGCAATCAGCCAGGAAAGGTCTGCCTTTGAAAGGATAGCAGGAAGGGTCCTGGTCTAACCTTTCTAGGAAAGGAGTTTCAGAGCCTGAGAACTGCCACTAAGAAGGACCTCTCTTATGTTGCCACTAGATGTACCCATGAGTGTGATGGGACAGAGAGAAAAGCTTCCCAAGATCTACACACATGGGCAGGCTCATATGAGAGAATATGAGCCTTCAGATAATCTGCACTTGAGCTATACAGGGCTTTAACAGGTCATAACCAGCACTTTGAATGCTGCCTAGAAACAGACTGGCAGCTAGTAGAGCTGCTGCAATAATGGAGTTTTATGCTCCCTGTAGCCAGCCCCAGTTAACAATCTGACTACAGCTCTTTGGACCAGAAATTTCCAAACACTCTTCAAAGGCAGACCCATGTAGAGTGTATTACAGTAATCCAAATGGGCTGAAACTGAGCCATGTATCACTGTGACCTGATTTGTCTATAGGAATGGGGACAGCTGGCACACAAGCCATAACTGTGCAAAGGCAGTCTTGGATGCTTCTGAAACCTGAGTTTTCAGACTGAGGATTGAATCCAAACTATAAATTTGACTCTTTTGGAGGGGTGTGTGTGTAACACCATTCAGCACAGGGTGAATTCCTATTCCATGACCTGCCATTTGGTTAACCAGAAGCACCTTTGTTTTGTTTGTTCTCGTTCAGCCCATTACTGATGACAGGTATTAGTTTAAAATGAAACCAGCTTCCTTGGATTGAGGTGGAAAGGAGTAGTAGAGTTGGCCATAATCCAGCCAACCCAACAGGGACACATCCCTCTGTCTACTCTGTCCCTGTGTAAGTCATCTACCAAAGTGACCAAAGCTGCTCATAGCCAGGTTGAAACCAAATTGAAATGGATCTAGATCACCAATTTCATCCAGAAGCTTCTGAAGCTGGGCAGCCACTAGATATTCAAGTACCTTGCAGAAACTGGCTGGTAGTTGTCCAGTACAGTAGAATCTAGAGAGAGCTTTTTCAGCAATGGTCTTACAGCTACCTCCTTTAGGCATGGTGGAACTCTGCCTTGTTCTAGCGAGGCCTTGACCATTTCCTCTACCCACTAAGACAGGGGGAAGACAGGGTAAGGCCCAATAAACTGTTATATGAAAATACCTGGATTAATCCATTCCCACCAGAAGAAGAAACAGGTCAGACCCCATGAGACCATAGGAACCTGTCATGGCTGGCCCGTTGCTACAGCTGCCAGTATACCTCACTATCTTCAAAGCAGGAAGGAGTCCTGCAGCATGTGACCAAGGCTGGTCACATGCAGAGGGTCTTGGTCACATGTTGTTGGCCAGCTTCCTAGCTTCTGGGAGGGTGAGCAACATGGTGGTTGTGGCAGCTGCAGCAACGGGCTGGTGTGCCCGCCTGGACTTCCTCCCATTTGGAGGTGGTAATAGGGGAGGAACAGGCCTGATCAGAGGCCAGGATACTCTGTTGAGGAGCTGGCATATCCTGGCTTGTGTAGATGAGCCCTATGTCTCACAATGCAAGATCTTGGCCACTATGGGCCATGGCCACTGGCTAGGGAATTCTGGGAGCTATAGTCCAAAATCTCTTTCTAAATTCTTGGCAAGAAAGATATGTCTAGTCCTGACTTTTTTTTTAAAATATAACCCCACCATATTTGGTGATCATTATCAGGATGGAGAGAAGAATGTGTGTTTCCATTGCCTCATTCTAAAATAGTTCTCCTGACAAACATATTGGCCTAAAGCTTCCCAGGTAATTAGGAGTCATATCTTCCTTTTGAAATTTAATTTTGGCAACTCAGATGAGTATTAGTTTTAGGATGTCACAAATATTAAGTGTTATTCATCAGCTGATTCCATGCTTTCCATTTCAATTTTCTTTGCATGAAACATGCCCATTAATTTGGTCTGACACACAGTCAATAGCTACAGTCATTGTGGCTACAGTCTTCTGGCTTTCAGTGGTAAGCAGAAAATAATATTTATACAGTTTTCTCCTACTTCCACAACACAGAATTCATATATACACCAACTGAACCTGAAAACAGCAATGTGATTTTCAACCTTCCTTATTTCTTTTAAATCTTGGTTAGTACGTATATAAGTGAACCAAACCAAAATAAAAACTAGACTTTCAGCGGGACTATTGTTAAAGGAAAAAGCCCCTAACAACTGCACCACACTGTTTACTACAAAAGAGACAGGAGGATATCTTGACTGTTGATGCTGCCAGCTTTGACATAGCATGTGGTTGTTTTTGTGGCATGTTCAGACAGAATCTCATTAAATAAAAATATGGTGGGTGACTCATTCTCTTGCTGGAGTTTGAGAGTGAAGCAAAGAATATGTTATACAATTTTTTTCTAAGTTACTGCAGTAATATACAGCACACACACTGAACCTTATAGCATGCACATACAGCTGGAGGTGTAATCAGTGTTTGGCTGAAGTGAGAATCACCAGGCAGAAGAGACCAGTGGCTTCTCAATTTAAAAAGCCACCCCCACTATTGATGAGGTACCTAAAAATAAGGCTTAGAAGCAACAGAGAGCCCATTCACATTACATAATTATAGTGCTATATTCCACTTTAACTGTCACAACAACATCCTATAGAAACTGAAGGTTTGTGACTTAAGGAGGCATTTGAGCTTTCTGGCTGAGAATTCTAAATACTCTTCCCTAAACTGTAAACCCAGGATTCTATAGGATGTTCCGTGCTATTTAAAGTGGAATATTGCACCATAGTTGTATAGTGTGAATGGTCCCACAATAGGTGCCCTTGGCATTGTTGGGGTGGGGAATCTGAAGCTGTCAACCTAGTTTTATGTGGGTGAAAGTTTGGGTGGCACTGAAACAGAGCAAGAGTGAGTGAGTGTGAGAGAGCATGGGTACATTGTACTAGGAACAGGGAACCTCAGACCTTGGGGCCAAATCTATCTCTTCTGAAATACCAGTCTGTTCTTCTTAGCCTCTACAGGTAGCTACAACCCTTGCTTAGGACACCATAATCATTTGGGTGTTTCTGAGATTTTGTTCAGGTAATTTCCCATTCTAAAAGACTAAAATGCCCCTCCTTACAGGCAGTAAGGGGAGCACTCCGAAGAAAAGCAGCAAGGCAGCAGGAGCATTCTTTCTTCCCCACTGCCTTACTGCATGGCACTGTTGTTTTTTCATTCCAGTCCCGTAAGGGACCAAGCTAAAATTGTGCCTTTTTGCTAACCAGAAAAACATTTTCTGGTTCTGTTTGCAAAAAGGTGTGGTTTTAGCTTGGTCCCCCAGAGAACCAGAGTGAAAAAATGCTGGAAGAATGGAGACGTCATGTGGTAAGACAACAGGAAGGACAGAACATTCTTGCTGCTTTGCTGCTTTTCTTTGGAGTGTGGTAAGGCCTTTTATGATAAAATATTGCTCATACTTTAGCCCCACTCTTTTGCCTAACCCACTCCTGGAATGTTGCACTCAAGAATGTCTCTGGAACTGAATTCAGATCAGAACTTCAAGGAATTTTCCCACTGTTTTGTTATACAGTACAGCTGCTTGAGATTGCAAACTTTGTCTTTCTCTCAGACCCCACACGCTACCAGCATGTTATTCATGCAGAAAAAAGATTTCCCCACCTCTTATCTGCAGGATAAAGAAATGGCACATTAGAGCAGGAAGGAAAATATAAAAGTGGATAAGCAATCAGGAAAAAACAGAATGAATAGCTGTCAAAGCAGCCTTTTGAAAGAACTTTTGCAAGTGCCCAGGTCATACTGGTTTGTGCTGTCGGTAGGGGGGTATAGGAGTTGTAGTTTAAAAGAGTAACTTTTCGAAGCTCTGCCTCATACCTCATGAGTCTCAGTGGAACTTGAGAAGGCAGGTCAGGTGCTGGTGCTTTGCTGGTCTTATGGGCCCACAAAATATTTGTCTTTTGTGACATCTGGAGCTGGTCCTGGCAAGAATAATCTGCCTTACTGTCTTCCAACATGAATAAAAAGAGACCCATGACAGAAGGAACAAATTGTGTGCTATGGATACTTTATGCATCTGTTTTCATTCCAGTGTCGCAGGTGCCTTTATAGATAGTCTAGTTCATCGCTCTGCCCGTCCTTGGTTTGTCTACAAAAGAACAAATATCTGCAATTCATCCCTATCATAAAGTTGGCCAGAAGACAACAAACTCCACTAGGATCAGCTGTAAATAGGACTCATTTGTCTTTTGTCAAAATTACAGCCCTATGTCTTTGCACCAGAATTATTGTAGCTGATCCTGGTATTAAACAATGATGATCAATCATAATGACAGAAAAAGAGAGGGTGCAGCATTAATTATAGGCTAGATATTGCATTATTATAATTTCAGTTTCAAAGGCTTGGTTTTTGATCAATTCCTCATTCATTAGAAAGCCAACAGCTGCAGGGATTTTGTGCCATCTCCTTCCTAAGAGGGACTGTATCACAAAATGCCAGCTATTCTATGGGTAGTTGGCAAATATGGCTGCCACAGACTATTTAGGAGCTATTTATGGAACATTTTGAGGAAAGCTCTATTTCTCTGGGTGTGGTGAAATCTATCCCTTAAGAAAAAAATAACTGATTTCCAAAAAGCAAAAGATTCTACCTAGTGGGCAAGAACAGAAATTATCAGATGCATTAAAAATGGAGTTAAATGAATGCCAGGAGATTGCAAAAGGGCTCCCTTTTCAGACAACACTGTTTCCTCCTCGTTATGCACCCATTCTGCTGCTGTTCCACTGGTGCTGCTTTTTATTGATGAGATAAGCCGTCAATATATCCCCCATTCCATTTCTGTCATGGATGTTCCTGCGAGCAAAAAGGTGTCCCATTATGCCGGCGAGATCCCATTGTCAATGGGAGGTCCCTACCAGAACACTTCCGGGTGAGATCGGGACATCTAGGTAAGTGACACACTTTTTATGATCCTCGCTGGGTTACGTCTACCTTTTAAAGTGTATTTTTGTGCTTGCTGTAATTTTTTTCATGTTCTTTTTATTTTTATTTTTGAATTTCCTGTGTTCATGCCTTCTCACAAGAATCCACAGGATTTTGATCCAGGAAGGGAAGGGAGCTCCATTAGAGCTCTCTTCACTCTTGGGCTGCCAGAACAATGGGAGAGGAGGTAAGTGTGGTGGGGAGGCTGATTATGGCATGACAGGGATGGGACAGGGGCGGGAGTGGAGATTGTGGGACAGGAACGCTTTTTTCGTTCCTGTCTGATAATCTCCAACGTCTACTCCAAAATGTATTAAAAGTCCAGTAGTTGAAAACCAACAGCAGTAGGATAAACTACTACATAACCTGTATTGTGGATGAACAGAAATCAATGCAAAGCATATCAGGATAAGGGAAGCTGCTTTACAGTGGTCAGAATATTTGTCTATCTTGCCCATTATTGTTTACTTTGATTGGCAGCGTTTTTCTGGTAGATGGGTGTCTTCTCACCTGCCCCTTCAACCTCTTCACTGGCAATGTCAGATATTCAGCCTGGCATTTTTTTTACATGGAGAATATATGTTAATCAATTAAGCAAATGGACATTCCTTGTGAAATAAATCAAAAGGAATTTTTTAAGCTTGGAATTTCCCTCTGGAGAAGCTTGGACACTTACTTCTGGAAAAGGCATGGCTTAATGCCTGAGTAATGGTACTGAGTCATGAGTACCATCTTATCTGTCATGGTGAGGACTGGGGTGGGGCAGGTGGTGACAGGCATCCCCCAATGGGTAAGAGACCTGGGGAAAATACCTCACCTAGTCCAATGGTAGATATGTCCCTGCTTCTTGACTCACAAATGGTTGTGGTCCCAGATCTCAGGATCTGCCCCTCCCCAGGCCTTAGGGTGAGGGAGAGGAATCTCAGGGCAAGAGCACTGCCCTGAAAAGATTTTTTTAAAAAAACAACAACCCTTGTACTGCTGGCTCCCACTGCTACAGGCTACTTTGGAGTGGCTGGTGCAGACTCTGCAGAGTCATCCCTCTCTTCTCTTGTCTACTTTGTGTCAATTGTTAGATTTGTGGGGTTTTTAAAAACATAATGACATGCTCCGAGCAACTGTGGCTGATGCATAATGTATCGTGCTTAATTATACCATCAGGTCTTATCCCTTGTGACATTACCAGGGTTAGGCCTCAGTTTTTGGCTGTGAAATCTCAGGTTCTGTGATGCTCTTGTCCTGGAAACAGTAATTGGATGCCTTTTTTGGCTAGCTAATGATTTCTCATGGCTATTCCTTACCAAATGGTGGGTGTAGTCAGAATTTAACAATAATTCAGTGACAAAAAAACACCACTGGACTGAGATTTGTCCTCTGAAATGAGAATAAATGTTCAAATCCAGCCTGCTAAGGGGATATAAGTTTAGACCTAAATTGTGAGCCCTTCAGATTGCTTCTGATAGCCTTTTAGAATGCTCTCTTTCAGAAAGAAGACAAATATATCCTCCCCTTCTCTCCCCCCTTTTAAATGTATTTTATTTATTTAGTATTTATACCCTGCTTCTCAGCCACAAAGGTTCTTGGAGTGGCTTACAAATTGTTAAGCAATGGCACTTTACACATCCACACCACATTAAGCAGTTTCCAATGTGTGTTAGCTAATTACCCCCACAAGCCAGGTGCTCATTTTACCAACCTATGAAAGGATGGAAGGCTGAGTGAACCTTGGAGCCCTTGGGATCGAACTTGCAATGTTGTGGCTGCAATACTGGCATTTAAGCACTGTGCCACCAGGGCTCCCTTTTGCTAATTACTGTTAATTAGGAATACAACTTTCATATTTTTCTTTGCGCCATTATCAGCACTATTAATGTAATAGTTCTTGTATTCCAAAAACAATTTTTTCCCTTTCACTTTCCAATACTTGAAAATCGAGAGCTTGTAAGCATAGGTTTGCCCTATGGAGGCCAGAACATCCAGAGCAATTGAGAGATGCTTCTTGTTTATGGCTGACTACACAAAGCTGTCATGGTCACCATGTTACCCTAAACACTTGGGTCCATGGGGACCCTCTGAAATATTGATACTAATTTGGGGAATTAATATACTTGACTTGGCTATGTGAAAGGCGGGCAATGAGCAGGATCTTGAGACCTATGTATACTGATACTCAGGAGGAGACATTAAGCTAGATAGTTTAATTAATTGATCTTTATTAAGGAAATAATAATAACAACACTCACACACACTTGGGCTTCAAGCAATCACGCAAGGCTAGCAAATGAAGTAGTAAGATTGAGATAGAGGAATAGAGTAAGGGGTTATTTTGGATGATATGGTACCAATCAGAGGAGTTGCATTCCTGGAGGAAACTGGCAGGGTGGGGGTTCAGAAGCAGGAACACAGTCTGATGTGGAGTCAAGAGGAAGATGAACTGTGCGGACTTGAGTGAAGCTTTGAAGGGGTTTTTATATCCAATATTTCCCTTCAGGGGATGGGATTTAGAGGGATAGACAATGCTTTTTTGAGGTTCTTAGGATAAGACAGTGGATACTCCAGAAATGTTAATAACCCTTAATACAGTATATTGATATTTTGGAATTGAATGGAGGAAGCAACCCTCTTTGTTTGTGGGGAGGTAGAGGTAAGACAGCTCTTTACAAAACTTGAGTACCTCATCTAGGTTTGGTTGGATTAGCCAGATGTTCAGGCAAGAAGTTGCCCTGTAGGTTACCTTTCTTTGGAATTTGTAATGGCCCCTCCCTAGTGCATATGTGACTTAGGACTTTTTTGGACATCGCAAATACACCGCAAGCAGCCTCGTCTCATTGCGAGGCTGCTGCATTGGAGGGCATTGCTTTTGGATGATGCTCTCCCCTGCTGGTACTGTTGCGGTACCGCGGGGACATTTGAGCCTTATATTTCGCCGGTTTTTAAGCATGAAAGTTGATCGTGATTAAAAACCGGTGAAATATAACGCTCAAATGTCCCCGCGGTACCGCAACAGTACCAGCAGGGGAGAGCGTCATCCGAAAGCGATGCCCTGCAGCACAGCAGCCTTGCAACATGACGAGGCTGCTTGCGGTGTATTTGAGACGTCCGAAAAAGTCCTTCATCTCAGTGCTAGTCTTTGAGATTCCTGGTTTTTGGAGTTCCCGGTTTACTTACCACACTTTCGGAATGCCACTGTTGATGAAATTATTAAATATTGCCAAATATTAAAGATAAGGGGCGGTGTTTGTGTGTGTCAAGACAGGTAACAACCATGAAATTTGTGGCTGTATACATTTGCTTTCATGATCACAACTTGGCATTGTGAAGAGATCAGATGTTCAATGCCTTTTTAAACCTTTCCCCTCTTTTCAGGTTACCTTGCTATTTATAATATAGATTTGTGAGTGACAGTGTTACCTTTATTATTAAAAAAAATGGGTCCAAAGTAATCCTGATTAAGGATTGTAGTGAGAAATGAATAACAGCATTGCTTGTCTTCAGGATAAAATGTATTGTATTTGATCTGATATAGCAGCAACAACAAAATTATTCATGTGCCTAGTTTCCCCTCTTGCAAAATTAATCAGTGGAAAAGATGGCAAATGCTGGCATTAGCAGAAGTGATAGCCCAGGTTTTATAGCTTGTTTTCTGTGCAGCTGTGATTTATAGCCTACAGCACGCAACTTATTATTTGTGCTTAACAATAATTAACCATTGTATTTTCTGGAAGAATAAATAATTTTGTGTAGAATAATTTTCTCAGAAAAAGTTTCTACTACTTGTTCCCCCTGTTTTGCCTATTTGTTATCAAACCACTTATTGATTCAATCATGTTTCCCTCCAGGTAGATAAATATTGCTTTTCTATGGCATTGTGTATATGTGCTTCCTCCCTGCTCTGATTTCCTTGCAATTTACTTTACAAATGATACCAAGCTAAGCCCCAAGAAAGCACTATCTGAGGCAGTTTCCAAAACATTGATGAGTTTATCCAAACAAACAATGAAGCTGCACAAATATTCTTCCAGATATTTGACTTCTGTTTAAAAAGATAATGGTGGTGTATTGCCTCTCACAGGGTTTCTGGTTTCTGTAAATATAGAACTGAAAAGTATACAGGAATACAGTTGTCCCTTCACATTCGCTGGGGTTTGGTTCCAGGACCCCCCGTGAATACCCAAATCCGTGAATACTCAAATCCCATTATATGCAATGGCAAAGCAAAATGGTGTCCCTGATATAAGATGGAAAAAACAAGGTTTGCTTTTTGGATTATTATTTTTTAAAGAATATTTTCAAACCGTGACTACTTAAAACTGTGAATGCCAAATCCGTGAATGTGGAGGGACAACTGTACTATAGTTAGTACCATGTCCTATCTAAGAGGAGACCCTCTGCTGTGCTTTCTGCAACCGGACTTGTTTATCTCAGATTGGCCTTTTCAGTCATCAGCGGGCTTGCAGAAAACGTGGGATGAGTCCTTCCTGAATCTTCGTTTGCGAAGAAAAGCCAGAGAGAGAGAGAGAGAGAGAGAGAGAGAGAGAGAGAGAGATCTAAGCATTATTTGTCCATCATAAAGCAGTATGCAAGGAGGGAGGATGACATCCAATGATGTAACGTTTGAATAGGACTCGGAAGATTCAGATTCAAGTTCCCATTGAGCCGTTGTTACCCAAATTACAGGGGGTTCATGGGAACCCCACATGTGTCCAGCTATTAATATGGGAAATTTTAATTAGCACAATATGGCAGCGAGAGGATGGGTAACTGCGGGATCTTTTGACCTATGTATACTGGTACTAACTGAGAAGACACAGCCAGGAAATTAAAGTTTTTTTATTGAAAAATAATCTTGGAAGCATTCACACCAACACTCAGCTTCAAGCAATCACACAAGGCTAGTGAAGAATAGGAGGAAGTATTGGGACAGAGGAATAGAGTTTAGGATGATGGGCTATACTATACCTGCCTGAAGAGCAGAGATTCATGCAGAGAAGTATGGCTGTGAGCGCTGGGTGACACAGCAAACCAACAGAGTGACAGCTTCTGGGAAACTGAACACACTTTGGCTGTGTTATGGGGTGACATTTATATTTGATATTCTTCCTGAAGGGGTGTTATGAGTGGCCTACAATGTTTGCTGGAGTTTTCTATAGTTAGACAATAGAAGCTCCGGTTGTGTTAAGGATTGCTAATGGCTAAAACATTAAGACTGATGGGTGTCAGGCAACCTTCTATTGTTCTAGGAGAAGACGGAAGGAAAACCAGTTTTGCAGAGCAAAGAGTGTCCGGCCACTTTGACTGAATTAGTGAATGATTCACTTCCATGTACATCCAGGAGAATTAGCCCATTTTGACCCTAACTACCAGTCCAAGGGAGGGGGGTCTGCATAATTACTACCCCGGTGTGTCTTTTAGGAATTTGGGATGGCCTCTTCCTTAGGTTTCTGAGCACACCTTGAGGCCTTGGATTTGGGAGGTCTTGGTCTACTACCAACCACGTGGCAGGCCAAATAATAAGCCAAATTATGAAATATAGCCAATTGATGAATTATTGCTAGGGTAAGGGTGTCAGAGCAGGTAAAACCATGATGCTTACTGGATGACCCTGGGCTATTTGCTCTTGTATCTCTGTCAGCTTTTCCAACTTCACAGGATTATTGTGAGGATAGCTCTTAAGAAAGATCTCTTCTGGCAGGCCTTTCCTGAATAGATACCCAGCCATCTTAATTAGTCTGATCCCATCCAGCTTTTTATTGTGTTGTTTTGAGTATTTTTAGTATTTATTGTGTTTTAAATGTTTAATTATTTAATTGTATTTTAAGAGGTGGGTGGGATGGAGGGGTTATACGTAGATTATAATGTTATAAGCCGCCGTGATTGCATTTTGTAGAGGGGTGGGAAATAAATAAATTATTATTATTATTATTATTATTATTATTATTATTATTATTTTAGGATAAAAAGGAGGACAAACTTGTAAGCCACCTTCAGCACAATGGAGGAAACACAAGATATGAATAAAATAAATAATAAGCAAATGAAAAACTGCACCATAGCACATTTCCAGCATATTCCCAAATTCCAAATTTAAACATATACTGGCAGTTTATTGTTTGCAAAGATGGATAGTGGGCCAGTATTTTACATCAGCTACTTGATTAAGTACACTTAGTAACATTTCCTGGCCTAACCCTGCCCCCACAACATGATGGAAACATCATTTACTGTGCTCCAACCTCTGGCAGAATGGACTTCCTCCTCCTCATGTCGCTGATGCCCAGTAAAGTAGGTTTGCTGTGTGTGTGTAGTTATGATCATGGCAATCACGTCACAATCATGATTAAACAGTGATCATGAAGATGTAATAGCAATAGCATTGATATTTATATGCTGTAAATTGTTCACCAACAATGGTCCGCCCTGGCCTCACATCGGGAGGCATGGAGACACACTATCCACAATGCTGCAGCTTTATTTGAAA
The DNA here is from genome assembly GCA_030847615.1 of Gambelia wislizenii. Lineage (NCBI taxonomy): Eukaryota > Metazoa > Chordata > Lepidosauria > Squamata > Crotaphytidae > Gambelia > Gambelia wislizenii. Next base: position 33,238,590 of record JAUMIR010000005.1, read on the forward strand.
ACTCATGCCGAACAAGTCTTGAAGAGAAACGACAACGCAGAAAGAATCACAACCTGGAAACATCACCTGAGGAAACCTACTGCTGTGCTTTCTGCAACTGGACTTGTCTATCTTGGATTGGTCTTTTTAGTCATCAGCGTGCTTGCAGAAAGCACGGGATGAGTCCTTCCTGAATCTTTGTTTGTGAAGAAAAGCCAGAGAGAGAGAGAGAGAGAGAGAGAGAGAGAGAGAGAGAGAGAGAGAGAGAGATCAGTGCCAAAGCATTCCCTAAGCAGTTTGCAATGTTTTTTTTTAGCTAATTGCCCCCAACAAGCTGGGTACTCATTTTACCAACCTACGGAAGGATGGAAGGTTTAGTCAACCTTGGAACCCTGTAGGATGGAACTCACAATATTGTGGCTGCAGTACTGGTATTTAACCACTGTGCCACCAGGGCTCCCTTGTATGGAACAGTTATGGATGAGTATACTTAACTAAATTGCTGATGTAGAATATTGGCCCCAGCTTTTGTCAAAATAATTATATGAGTTACAAACTTTGTGTTTTTTTTTTTTTTAAATCCCATCAAGTATGGGCAAGAAAGGAGATTTCCATAAAGATCAGCTAAGATCAACTGAGGTAAGAAAAAGAATTTGTTGTTGCTGTTGATTGCCATGAAGTTGGCCTCGATATATGGTGACCCTAGGAATGAGAGACCTCCAAGTCACCCTATCACCTACAGCCCTGTTCAGATCTTGTAGATCAGGGCTGTGGCTTCCTTGATCAAGTCAATCCACTGGTCTTCCTCTTTTCCTGCTGCCTTCTAGCTTACCAAACAGTATTATCTTTTCTAATGAGTCATGTCATGTCTTCTCATGATCAAAGAAAGAGAATACTAAAGCTGAGATCAATGTAGTGTCAAAAATGCACTTGCTTGAAGTTTACCCAATATGGTTGCCCAGAAAACAAAATGAGTGATATTTTTAATTTCAAGCTTCAAAATGTGAAATTTGCTATTCTTTCCCTATGAGGATATCCTTTGTGGGTTTTTGTCGGCATTCATTTTGGCCAACGTGAAATAATGACTATTATGGAACCTCTTTGATGCCTGTATCAGAATCCAATGAGATTAATCACTGAAACCTGGGTTGTAGGAAGAAGTGCAGAGGGTGATTTTTGTCAGTACTAATACTTCATGACTTATTCAGGTGCCTTGTAATATTAATCAGTAAAACACAGAGAGAGAAGACATGAGGGAATGTCTCCCCTGTCAGAAAAAGAAAGGAAGGGAAGAGAGGGAAGGAGATATTGTGAATACTTGATCTAAAATAGTGGTGGTAGGATGACATCAACCTACATGTCAGTTTAAGGAATTAAAAAGTCTTATTCCCTCTCACTGTATAAATACAACCATGTGTTGATTTCCTTGCATTTTTTTTCCCATTTTAAATTCCAAGTTGGGCTGTCATGAAAAATGGATGAAAAGTTCAAAGTGTGGCCACTGCTGTCAAATTGCATTTCAGTTAATGGGCTGGACCAGATAATAACCCTCCCAAAACTGCAGGGTGATGGGAGAAGGAAGCTGGTACAAATTACTGGGGACTGGTATCTGGTAGGGAGCCCAGTGCCTGACTATGTTGCACATGTTTTTGTCTTTCTGGGTAGTATCATCATTTGTTAATTGTTTTTAACATCCTTTGTAAAATTGGTGAATTTCAAAGAATAATCATATACAAAATTCTGACAGTTATTGGCCAATAGAGACCCTAATCAACTAATGAACTACAAATTACATGTTAAGAACTTAACATTTTAATGTAATTCTTAACAAAATATATATTTCATGTTCAGTGCATGCACAGTTCTAAATAACAGCTTGCAAACTGCTGCTGTGAATATTTCCCAGGAAACACTTTTTGCAGGAAAGTTGGGAGTCTGGGAGTCCCAAATCTGATTTTCTATTACAAAGCCTTTCAGATTAAGCAAATGATAAGAATAATTCACACAAGATGAAAATGGAAGGTGAAAATGTAACAATGCAGTGGATAAGAGGCTTAGCATTCTGAAAATTTAAGCGTAGATCTAATACAAAGTCTGTTTCTAAATAACACTTTCAAGATGTGGAATAAATGGAGCAGTAAATTTATGTTGACAACATCACCACTAATCCCATTTGCATGTCATCCTTTATCATCAAGATAAATTTAACATATTTAAAGGCTGGGAACAAAAAGGACTATATAGATTACTAGACTTTTATACAGAAACTAAGCATAAGTCTGCCAAACAAATCTAAGATCAATTAGCTACAGTTAAACTGATGTGGATCCAAATACATCAGGTGCTCCATTTTATCTTGAGAGCAAACATGAAAGCACCGGTGCAACATCCTCTCAGCAAATGTAAAATATTAATACAAAATTTAATACAAAATCCCCAAACACACATTAAAGGTTTAGTGTCAAAAATCTATGATCTGTTGATTAAATCAACACGCCCAGACCATGAAGGCTTCAAGAAAGCATGGGATGCTGATCCACATATAAACACGGCAAATCTTAAATGGAAACACTGTGGAAAAGTCTTCCAGTAAAATCTGTATCTTCCCATATGAGAGAATATGTTTTAAAAATAATATATCATCGGTATCCAGTTGGTACCCCAATAAAAATGAAATATATAGACAAACACTCATCTAACAAATGTTGGAGGAACTGTGGGGGACTGGGTACATCCTTCCACATGTGATGGGAGTATGCTAGTATTTCTGAATTTTGGAAAATGATATTTCTAATAACAAGTCAAATTATAAACAAAGCAGTTCCTAATGACTCCCAAATAGGACTTTCCCCCATATTTTGAGACATTAGATTATAAAGAACTGATAACATTTTCTTGTTTTGCTACAAGATTGTAATTGCTCAAAATGGAAAAAAAACTGTGTACCCTCTCCATTGAAGCCTGGTATTTAAAAAAATGGTAAACAGTGTTTATGGAAAAGCTGAGATCTATAGTACAAGATGGTAGAAATGACCAGCTAGAAAGACGCTTCTTTTCAAAATGGTTTCCTTTTATTAATTTCATCAATGACAGTGGGGGAGCTTACACCACAATCACATCTGGATTCATGGAGAGATGCTTCAGTTGAATGGTAGATTTATTCTTATTTTGTCATGCTGTGAGCCTATGAACCAAAGATTTCATATAAACATTGAAAACCTTATTTGGGGGGAAATAATATGCAATGGCTAGTGAGTTTTGGTTCTGTTAAAAATGGTTACATTATGACACTATGTCATATTGTTAATAACTAAACAAATAATTTAAATTGTTTAAGGAGAAAGAAAGAAAGGAAGGAAGACCTTTAGCTGGTCTACCCTTGCTGGAGGGACTGAATCAACCCTCTGTGGCTTTGCTAATCTGGCCTGTATTTAAACACATTTCCTTTCCCTTCTTCCCTCTATATTCATGGAGGATTACAAAGAACAGCAGACAGGCCTGTTTGCCAAGGGACTTTAATCCAAAGAGCGCTTAGAGAAACAACAGGGGAAGGAGGAAACGGAGTCATGGATAAGTTGGAGAAATCAATGTGACTGCTTTTATTGCATGTACTTTGCTGTAGTTACAAAAAAGTATAGAGATTAAGGAATGATGCAAAAATTTCCTGTAGAAGCTGAGTTGTGAAAAGGGACTTAAAAGAAACAAGGAAAGGAATTGCATGGAATAATACTGAGAGGCAGCTCCAGGCATAAGGTTTAGCAAGATTGAAAAGTGGGAGATTTTTGGAGAGTTGAGGATGGTGCAAATGGAGTTGGCAGGAAGGGATGCTATTGGGAAACAAATATGAAGAGATAATGAGGGGTCAGGCCAAGGGCTTTGAAGAAAAGTACTAGATTGCAGGGTTTTTGGTACAATGCAATTATATGCAATATTCAAGATCCTGTATGATGTGGGTGAAATGTAACCCTCCTTCAATGCAGTTCCACGTCCCTTTCATCCCCAGGCACTCTGTAAAGCCCATTTAATGGCTGGGAAGAGAGACAGCAGGAAGAGTCCTTAAAATATGATGCCATAGCTGTCCACAGGGAAGGGATGTCAAGAGATGTACAGGCAGCACTTTCTGCATGCAGCCAGGAGAAGAGACTGGCACTGCCCTCCCATTGTCTATTTCCCCAACCAGCTATGACAGTGTGCTCTGATGACTCCTCTGGTCACCCTTTCCTCTGGCCATGATAGCCCATCCAAAGGGCTTGTAGGTTGCCTGAGGCATGTGTGTGGACACTGTGCAAGGAGGTACTGAATACCTCCTTTGGAATGTTTTTTTTTTAAAATACATGTACATACCAGTAAAATTTGCAATTGGAAAAAAAGGTGCAGTTTTGAAATCTGAGACGGGCAGTTGGAAAAAGTGGGGGAAATGATACATATCTTACAAGATGTGGCACTGGAATGGAAATGTATAACATGATGAATGTGCAGAAATCTTTAAAGAAACTTTCAAAGACTATTGGAAATTGGGGCAAGGTGGGGGAACAGTGTTGAAGAGGTACTAATTTTGTTAGCAGAAATCTGATAGTAGGGAGTAGATATATAGACTTTTTACTATACTAATGCAGAATCACAAATAAGATTGCCAGATTGAAAACTGGAGGGGGTTCCTGTCTCTTTAATTGTTGTGTACAAGCGAGGTGTTGCTTGTCATGTAACCACATAGTAAGCAGCACCTGCTGAAATTCCAGTGTTTGCTTTGGGGACTCTAACCACAAATAACCTGTACAGAGCAAGTTTTGTTAACCAGGATTCCCCGGGACCCTCGCATCTGTGAGAGGTTGCTAGCGGTTCCACAAGAGATTGTGACTGAACAAAACAAACAAACATTTTTTTCCTTTGAGTTGTAGATATAATTTTTATGTGGGGGTTTCCTGAGAACTGAAAAATATTCCTAGCGTTCCTCCAGGGTAAAAAGATGGAGAAAGGCTGGTAGAGAGAATAAGAGCCACTGACTCTTGTGGAGAAACCATGGCTTTTACAAGGTTTGTGCACTGGAGATCTGGCCCTGGACCCCAGAATGGTTTTTCATCTCTGGCCTACAATTCCCATCAGCCTCATCTAGGAAAGAAACATAGAAGCTGTAGGCCAAAACAAGACCCTGCTGCCTTTTTAGCTACATCCAGAAATGATGCTGCTGTTTAGTAATCTGAATTGCTTTTGTCACTTCAGTGGAGATGTTAGGATCAAGTAATGGTGGGATAAGGGCCAACCTTAAGAGATTTTACTGCCTTCAGTGATGAACAAGTCATGCTACCTGGTGCCCCATTTCAGATAAAGGCAAAGACCTTCTGACAGGACTTCAGCTCTTAATTGGTTTTACAGAAGGGTTTTTAATGAGGTGTGCTGGACATTTAACTTTATGTTTTGAACATGTTTTAAAATGCTTTTAAATTAATTTTAAAATTCATTTTAAGAGTATTGTTTATTTAAACATTTTAACACGTTTGCATTATACAATGTTTCAGTTATATTTTGTTTTAAAAATGATATGTATCATTTCCCCTGCTGTAATCTATGCTATAGAGGTGAGATAAAATACATACATACATACATGCAGAAGCTGATTGGACTGCTCATGGAATATTGACTCGATATTTATCCCACGAGAAGGCAGAAAGCTAGTTTGCTAACAAAGGGGGTTTGCTGAGGTGTTTCAGGGGGAACAGCCAGCGGTCTACTGCTTCACCTAGCATCTGTTGCCAGAGGTCATTGCTTTAATCTGCCTAATGACAGGACTAGCTCTGGATGAGATTTATAATACAACCAGAGTCCTTTTCATGTGATACATAGGTATGAAAACAATAATCTAGGCTCTCCTCGACCTCCCAGAGGACCTTTTCGGTTATTGCTCCCAGTTTATGGAATGGCCTGCCGGATGAGATCTGTCATATTAGCACCCTAAATAGCTTTAAAAAAGCTCTTAAGATGTATCTCTTGTGGTGGGCCTTTCCTGAATAGATACCTGGCCATCAGAAATAAAAATCTAATTTAGCCCGATCCCGATACAGCTATCTTTATTGTTTGTTTTTAGTATTTATTAAGTATGTTTTAATATTTTTGAATTATTTAATTGTATTTTAAGTGGTGTGTAGGAAGGAGGGTCTTGAATGTATATTTTAAATGCTGTAAGCTGCCCCAATTGCGTTTGTAGAGGGTGGGATACAAATAAATTTTATTATTATTATTATTATTATTATTAATCAAAAGTAGTCTCTTAATGCAGATTTCAGTTAAACAGATTAATTCTGATATGGAAGATTATCAGACAGGCCCTTAGAAACCGTCCAATCTCCTGTTGTCCCTGTCCTGGGATAATTGGCACATCTGATAATCTCGACAGATATAGAGGTTATCATCATCATCATCATCATCATCATCAGCCTCATTTATTTATACATCATCATGTACTGTACATGGTGCTTTACAAGTGAAAGAACAACAAAACAGTAGATAAAGTAGATAAAGACATGAACTTGAAGCAAGAATGGATTTTGTTCTCTCTTTCAGTCCCTTTATATACTCTGTATTTGTTTGTGTGTGAAAGAGGCAAGACAGACCATTTAGGGTTAGTTTATTGGAATACAAATTGCAGTTTGTGTAATAGACTAATATGGGCAGTATGGCTTGACTTTCTGATGGGAGCTGCATCTACCTCATCAAACATCAAGCCTTTTGACACAGCCATCCCTGACAAGTCCAATTAAACTAGCCTTGGAAGTCACTTAAGCATTTTAAAAATATTTTTCCTTAAGGCCACTTTGACTTTTTGAAGGTCCATGTTCGGTACGGAGGACAAGGAAGTCCATTACCTTGTGACACTCGACTGATAGAAACTGCAAAGAGGAAGAAATTGCTTTGCCAACACTTTGATTGCTTTTGGAAGAAACTTCAAAGTAAAGGAATCATAACTCAACCAGGAATGTGTGAAACTCTCTTCCGGCTCCAGAAAGTTACACCCAAAGCAATTACTTTCCTATGCAACTTTAGAAAGGTTTTAATATCTGGATTCTAATTGTTCTTATTTACTACAGTGCACTATTATATCTCTCTCTCTCACACACAGAGTGAAATACTCCATTTTAAGGAATGGAGGATGAAGCAAAATGTTGTTGTTAATTGCTGTCAAGTTAGCTTTGACTTATGGTGACCCTGTGAAAGAGAGTTAGCTTAGTATAGTGGTTTGTGTTGGACTACGACTCTGGAGACCAGGGTTCAAATCCACGCTCAGCCACATAAACCTATTGGGTGACCTTGGACAAGTACCATTCTCTCAGGCTAAGAGGGAAGCAAAAGCAAACCCCCTCTTGAACAAATCTTACCAAGAAAACCCTGTAATAGTGCTGAGTGCTGGGTAGCCATAAATCTGAAATTACTTGAAGGCACACAACAAGTGAGAGACCTCCAGGACATTCTGTCATCAATTAACAGCCCTGCTCAGATCCTGCAAACTGGGTGTGTGTGTGTGTCTTCCTCAATATCTCCAAAATATGACAGCCTCAGTTTGGTCATTTTGGTTTCTAGGGAGAGTACCCCTTGATTTGTCACAGAAGATAAAGTAACTATTCTCCTGTCAAACATAAACATGAACTTTCAAAACATCAACTTTTAAAACTCTGATTTTCTTCTTTGAAACATTTGGAAACATATCCAATGGTTTCCAGATCTTACATGTGCCTCAAACAGAAATATTTCAGATAACCTTTTGCAGCCGTTAGTATGAAAATGTAGGGTTGTACTCCTGTATCTATTTACACAATAGGACTGAAATCAAGGACATCTGTTTCTAAGTAGACATATTTTGGTTTGTGTTGTAAACTTTTTTTAAAAAATAGCAATGTCTCCTTTTAGGTTGCCATCTTATATACACTCACTTTGGCGTAAGTTCCATTGAGATATGCAGAGATAACTTTTGACTTGGCATGTGTAGGGCTGCACTTTTCAGGTGTATATAGAAAAACAACAAAATGGCATTAGCAGTGGCATAGTAGTAAAATGAGTCCCAGTTTTGGAGGAAAGTTGGAATGTAAGTGATAACCATAATAATACATTTGAAACTAAAGGAGCTCATCAACACAACCTCTGTAAAAATGCTTATGGTGCTTGACTCTAGACACAAAATAGGTTCAGCTCCTTAGATAGCTTTTTTTTTTAAAGTTCAGATTAAAATTCACAGCCTATTCACTGCCCCCATGACATGAAAGCCACCACTGACATTGCACAGAAGCAAAAACTGGTTAAAATGCCTTCAAAAACACATATATTCTAAGGAAACAAAACAAACTATGAATAACATCCATGAACAAGGTTATGGCAATCCCAGACATAGATCTGGGTGTTGCTCAACTGAACTTGATAGTGCTTACATCTGACACTGTAGGTTCAACTTGTAAAGCATACTGAGTATTAACAAAAGACCTTCAGCCAGCTGAGATGCAACCTTTAGCATTTAATGAGAATGGTAAATAATGTTGCAAAGAAAGGTGACTATTTAAACTGCTCATGCAAAATAGGACTGACTCCACATAATCCAAGTCAAAGCATAATTTTTCTTAGTATCATATTGTTGTCTCAGCTGAATCCTGTGGCTGGTATACATTTATTAACAACTGCTAGCAATTCTTTGAAGCTAGCATGTGGCCGTGCTCTTCCATTGGGAAAAAAAAATGTATTCTGAGATGGTTTATTGAAATAATGACTGGCATTTTATAATCCACTTTTCTATTTGGAAATATTCAAAGCATCCAATTCAAAAGACATGCACAATAAAATATTAAAAACAACAACAACAACACAAGCATCAATGAAAAAGCCACAACATCAGATGGTCCTTGTGTACTTTAGAAATTTGCACAATCATGGTTTTAAATCACAGAAAGCTGGAAAAGTTGGACTACGAATCCGAGAATCACTGAAGCAGTGACTGGGGATTTTGGGAGGTATAGTTCAAAGCTCTGTAGAAATCTTGATGTTGGGTGTCCAATATACCCCAAACAGCAATTTTTGCTGGACCAATTTGGATACCATTACACTGATTGAGAAAGAAATTGCCTACTCCAGATAAATATTGGTGATGTAATATTGATAATGCTTTCCTATGTCATCTGATGTGGACATGTTCAGTGGTTTTTCCTTTTTGGTTGGTTGTAATACAACATATCAGTTTGGTCCTGAACAGAGCTTTGATATTTGTAGACACACATGTTCTTTTAAACTATGTCCTTGAGGCATGAAATTTAACTAATAGTCAATGTGGTTAGATCCTGCATTCTCTTACTGTTGCCTAAAGACTTGTACTCCAATGCTAGAAAGATAAACATTCCCCATCTACTCTTCAACAGCCACAGCTTTAGCTACTCATGAACATGTATTTTATAGAGGACAACTTCAAGAAAATGTGTTCTTGGAAATATGGGCTGGCATCTTGTTAGGGATACACACACAGATAAGTTTCCTTTTGGGGGTGCTGTAGGGGTTGTATTTCTTTCTTCCCTCCATAGCTTCCAAAGATCTCCTGATATCCTCAACAGCCTCTGAAGCCCCTGCCCCTAGCCATTCTGTGTTTTGTGAGGAACAGGCAGGATCACAAAAGCATCTTCCCATAGCCAGATGCAAAATGATGACATCAACACTGAGATCCATCGGGGTTCTCTGGAGGTCTCAGCACTAGTAATCAGTTTGCATCTGGCTATGGGGACATAGTCAGACACTTCTGCAATCAATCCTGTCTGCTTCCCATGAAGCATGGAATAGCTGTGCCAGGGACTTCAGATACTGTTCAGTATGCTGCGGCCGTGACAGCTGGAATTCCCTAGGGACATATGCACGCATAAGGCATGCTACGTTTGCAGGCCCCCAAAGTCACCATTCTGCAACTGATGTATCCTGCTGATAGTAGTGGAAGTGGAGTTGTGCAGACAGCTTGTTCATCTGTGCCTTGTCTATGCAAATTATGCATTACGCATTGCAAATTTTGCATCCTATACTTTCTATTGTGGATGTGCAACCTATACTTTGCATTGTGATTGCACATTGTGGTTTGTGCATTCTATACTTTCAATTGTGATTATGCATTACAGTTGTGCATCCTAAACTTTTAATTGTGGTTGTGCATCCTACGCTTTCCATTGTGATTATATATTGTGCATTGCACAATGGCATCCAGTCATTGGCATGTGTTGTGTAATGTTGCTATTCTGCATGGGGGTTGTGTGGTGCTGCCAAGGCATATGTCTACATGTGGATATTTATGCTATGCTAAGGGGATGTTGGACCGAGGCCATGGTCAGTTTATATTTGTGCATATGTCTAGATCACATTCATTTCTTAATCCTACCTCCTTCTCCTTTTTTCCCTTTCTGCTTTTTTCTTTTTCTTTTCTTTCTTGGTAATCCTACCATTAAAAAAAATCCAATAGATTTTTTTAAAAAACAAAAAGCTCTGTAAAATTGCTCAGGGAGCCTGCACACCTGGAATTGGCTTCCCATCCTCAAAGCAGACCTTTGTCCCCAAACACATGGAGGGTAGCAGGGCCAAATAATGGGGAAATGGTGGGCAGTAGGGCAGGGCTAAAATTCCTCCTAGAAAATCTCTCATGTTTTTGTTAGTTTTAGAGGAAGGGTAAGCAACCTATTCCCTTCCAGATGACTACAACTCCCATGAGATCCAGCCATGCAGGGATTACAGGAAATGTAGCCTACCAAAGGGCACCACACTTGTTGACCTCTGTATTGGGGCTACAAAAAACACAATGTTAAACCATGTCTTCAGATCCTGTGCTTGGGATTACTATTTCCTTTTATAAATGAGCAATCACCACCCCCATTACTCAATCTGGACTGTAAATGGGGGAAGTGTGTTCAGGTAACCATTTCCTCCCATGTCATTTCCTCCCATGCCATTTCACCTACTGTAAATTCCTCTCCAAGGCTGCAATTTGCAATCAAATTTCAGCTCAGGAGGTGGTTTCAGGCAGGTTGAAAGGGAAAAAGGGGGTAACTTCCAATACTAAAGGCCTAATCCAAATAAACAGATATTTCACATTTGAAAAAAGATAAGAAAAAGTGCATCCCAGCTTCAGGATTAAAATTTGTGACTTCTGTCATATTTATTCTAACCAACAGTTTGCACCTGCAGCAAAGGTTACCAGTGATTCTGCTTTAATCAGTAAAGTTTAAACCAGTAAAGTTTTCTTCTTTGTTCCAAAGAGTGTCTGGAATTAATGTAAATGTAGTATGAGGTATTGCACAATTGGGATACTGCCTAGCAGCTTTACATTCTCATTCTTCTTGTTCTGCTCCACCTCTTTCAGTACCGGAACATCTGGCAAATGTGTTCCATTTCCCTCCACAAAGCACACTATTTTCATCTACGAAGGGTAATTGAAAATATGTCAACTTAATTGATCTTGGAACCTGTGAGTCTCAATCTCAAACTACTGTTCAATCTCTCAAATTCTAGTATACTACATCCAGTTTACTAGAGCAGACATTGGGTGCAGACCAATACATGCAGTAACTAAAGTGTGAATTAATTTGATCTCCATGGCAGATTGAGATGGTTCCTGTTTGCAGAGAACTTCATGGTGTTAAGTATAATGAGTTTTTCACAACAGCATAAATTTGTCAAGGAAACAAGCTTCATAAATTCTATTGCTTTGAGTTCACATGAACTTAAGCTACAGAATATTGAAATTTATCTAGAAGGTCTGAGGGCTTCCAGCAGCCCTGGGGTAGTAAGATGTAGCTAATTGGTACAGTTGTCCCTTCATATTCACTAGGGCTTGGTTCCAGGACCCCCCGTGGATACCAAAATCTGTGAATACGCAAGTCCCATTATATGCAATGACCTAGCAAAATGGTGTCCCTTATATAAGATGGCAAAATCAAGGTTTGCTTTTTGGATTATTATTTTTTAAGAATATTTTCAAGCCGTGAATACTTAAATCTGTGGATACCAAATCCGTGGATACAGAGGGACAACTGTATTTTCTGTATTGAGCAGCAGAGACACTCTACTGGGCAGCAGCTAACTCCTATGGTAAGTACAATATACAATATGCTCATGCAACTGTTCTACTGTTTTGCTTATGGAACCATCAGACTGTGAGTGCTTTGTTCTGCCCTGGTGAAAATGAGTTTGGAGAATCAAGCTAACGAAGTAGCAAGAACAAGGAACCAGAGAATGTATAGCATTGTTTTTTCAGACTGTGCTCTCCAGATGTGTTGGTCTGCAAACTGCATCACCCAGAGACAGCATGTTGGGAATTGTAGACAAACACATCTGGAGAGCACCAATTTGAAAAAAAGACTGGTGTATCACTCTGTGAGGGCCTAAATACCTTAAAGGCATCAGACCTGTCTTGGAAGCTCAGCCTCAGTTGTTACCCAAAATGATCATTGGAAATTCCAAGAAAATATCAAGTTTCTAATATGTTGGGGAATTAGCAGCAACTCAACTTTAGCAGTGCAATAGAGGGTAACAAGGGAATCTTGAACCTCTGTAAACCAGTACTAGGCCTGGATGGAATACACACACATCATAAATTATGTTTTTTTTTTTTAATTTAAGAGTTCAAAAATAACACTAGTCACACAAGAAGCATTCACACAAGGCTATAGAAAGGCAGTAGGAAAAAAATGGGTAGAGGGTAAAAGAAGATTTGTTGGGGGTGATACAACCTGTAGTCCTGAAGATCATTGGACAATCCGGCAGAGTGGATGGAGGAATCTGGAGTGGCTAACACAGAGGGACAGGGTCTCCCCTGTAACTGGGTCTGTGCACAATGAGGGAGATTTGGGGGGTCATATTTATACCTCCAAATACACCTGAGGGGAATGGATGCTTCCTGGGTTGGAACAATAGATTCCATGAGCTTCCATGGATTGCACAATTAGTTTCCTGGTCTTGACAATAGGTGTGGAAGATGATAATGTGACCCCTTTCGTCCTGCTCCCGTCCTGCTCCCGTCCTGCTCCCGGGGTATTCTATTCATGATGAAACATTGTGAATAGAACCCCCATTCCATGTCTGTCATGGAATCAGGGCTGGGGGGGAAAGGAGCCCCGTTCCTGTTCCGAGATGACAGACACAGGGGCACTTCCAGCCACGATTGGAACATCCAGGTAAGTGGCTCCCTTCCCCCTTCCACGGGTTACTTGTCATTTTTTTTGGTGCTTTGATTTTATATTTGACAGTTGGGGGAGTTATTTTCAAATTTGCTGCGTGCCTGTTCTCACGAGAACAGGCGCAATTTCAGTTGCCAGTCATAGAGGCAGCCTTATGATGGCTGCATTTACGACCAGCCAGCTTGGGGAGAGGGAGGACATTGGTGCCACGGAATTAAGGTAAGTGTGTGAACATTTTTCCTTTATTCTGTGGCAGGAATGGGATTGGGGCTTTTGGGGCAGGAACAGGGCATTTGGCCCCGACTGAAAAAGTCCTCTGTGGCTGCAATCTATATTCTTATTGGTTAGTTACCAGAAACAATAAAACTTACCTCTAAGTAGACCTAGATGTGTCAGTGTAGCGTACTGGGAGACTGGAGTTCAAATGCTTGCTCAGCCATGGAATCCCAGTGGGTGACCTTGGGCAAGTCACATTCTCTTAGCCACAGAAGAAGGCAGTGGCAAACCTTCTCTGAATAAATCTTACCAAGAAAACCCTGTAACATGGTCAGTGTAAGTCGGAGTCAACCTAAAGGTGTATCACAACAAGAAGATTGGATTATACTATCAGTCTCCTTCAAGATGTCTGTCCCAACATCCTGTTAACTATTCTTCAGTTGTTTTTACTTCCTAGTAAATCTTTTGGAAATTTCTATCCTGCACACACACACATACACACACACCAAGAAACATAAAAACCCAGTTCATTTTGGACTGGATTCCGATCTGGAGTACAAACAGTTATATTGAACCCCCCCTTTCCCCCATTCTGAAATTAAATTGGACCTGATCCAGGAAATGAGCATAAAAATACACACATTCAGGTATATCTACAGGAAATTATAGCCTTGTTCTGAACTGACTGTTCAAAATGTACATTATTTTTCTACCCGTGACCCAGAGGAAATGAATTGCATGGAGCAGTTTAACAAGGTTTGCATTGTTTTCTGCCTTCACCTCTGAGTGCAACTGAAATTACTTTTTTGCAGTATATCTGTTCTCTCTTTTCTCATTCTTTCCTCCAGCCTCAGTCTCTGGGTGGCAGCTTAATGAAGATATTCTTCAGTGGACAGCAAAAATGCCTGCAACAATATGAGTGTGATTACAGTTTGATATAAATCTACATTAATAACACTGGATTTTCTTTATGTGTTTTACCTTCTTGAGCCTCTTATTGCCTGCTGGCTTTTTGGGTGAGCTGTAGGCTGTTCTTATTAGTTCCTTGGTGCCTGCACAAAATGCTAACATTGCTTGTGTTCCAGGCTTGCAATATTCAGCCAGAACTTGGAAATTTCAACCTTTTTATAACCACAACTCTTTGAATTCCCCAGCCAGATTGGCCACTAGCTATGCTGACTGGAGAATTCTGGGAGATGCAGTATTAAAAAGTAACCCTTCCAAGCCCTCTGTTTAACAAATCCCATAAAGTAGGGGTAAGCAACCTTGGGACCCCTATATGATTTGGGTTACAACTCTCATCAGCCCCAATCGGCAGTTGTGGGAGAGATTGGACATGCATTATGGAATCTGTAGTCCAAAACATCTAGAGGGCACCTCTTTGCCTACCCTTCTCCTATAAATCAATGGGGCACAGTCCCCTTGGAAATTTTACTTTGCAGCATCTTGCATCTACTCTTTGAGGCTCATCCCTGGGTGCAGAACCCATATATCTGAAACAAAGCATATTTCTGTTCATTTATACGTAAGTATATGTATGTGTCACTATTTAAATCCCTATGGCAGAGATTGGCAGTTTGTGTACTTTCATATGTGGATGGAACAACCCCAGGTGGCACACTTCAGGAAAGTTAATAGCGATGTGAAAGAATGCCAGTCTTCAGATTAAGGAGCTGTCCCTTTAAGGCTCTCTTCTCCAACAAGGGAGTGTGGACTGCAAAGTCTGGGAGATGATTGCCAGTGTTTGGAAATGTCATTTTCCCCCCAGACCAGAATTCACAGAATCCCCCAGTCAGCATAGCAGCTGCCATGCTGGCAGAAAGATTCTTGAACATGTACTCCACAAAGTACCGTAACTTGTCCAGGCTTTGGACATAACCCTGCCCTATGCCCCCTGCTGACCACCTTGCCCACCATCTACACATTAGGGCTGAAGGTCTTCAGTAGGAAGCTAGCTCTGTGTTAGTAGACTCTGTGTGATTTAGACCCCTGTGCAATCTAAGTTTGAACTGGCACAGGGAGCCTCTATGAACAGAGCAGAATCACAACAATAAACCCTCTCTTTGAGCTCACAGAGGCTGGAGAGAGGTGCAGACACAATAACTGCATGAGGGGCAGACAGGTTAGGAAGACCAATATAAAAGCTCCACCATTGCAAATAACCTCTTTTCTGGGATCTGTCCAGGGTCCTGAAGTATCTGTCTGTGGACCTCTTTATTCCCTAGCTCTGGTTCTTGCCCTGATAGATTGGAGCATGTGTGTGCACACGCACACCTTCAAGTCAGCTTTCAACTCATGGCAACCCCAGGAATTTCATAGGGATTTCTTAGGCCAGGAATACTTAGAGGTCGTTTTGCCAGTTCCTTCCTCTGAAATATAGCCTACAGTACCTGGTATTCATTGGCAGTCTCCCATCCAAGTACTAACCGTGTTCGTACACCCCACTTCCAGAAACCTGAGAAATTGACATATAATAAAATGGGTGTATTAATAAATTGGCATATTATTAATTTGGTTCATTAATGTGGCCTTCCACAAGGGAGAAACAGTACAGTCTCAGAAAGGCTATCTGAGTGCCATGCTTTACCCTAGGGAAGACTAAGGCTAAAGGTCAGAAGGACACAATCTCCACTGTACATTTGAAAATAAGATAATGGATGGGTGAATCCTTTGTGGGTGCTGATTTCAAAATTTCCTCACCTTAATCCCCAACCTTAAGACAGAGGTTGCTCAAGCTTTTAAATTCCAGTCACCAGACTTTAAGGGTAGTTTGCAACAGATGTCATCCAAAAGGGAGCCCCTTTCTTCAACCTGTTCTGTGCTTGTCACAGAATATTGACCCCATCTGAAAATCTCCAGAGCTGATTTTCCCTCTGACTTGATCTAGTTTGGTCTATATGTGGCTGTAGGAGGAGACTGGGTAACGTAGGAGGAATGGGTGTGTTGTATCTTGTTGAACTTTCTCAGCAGCTGCAGTGCTTTATTATGATATAATATTTCATTCTGGCACTACTTTCAAGTAGTTTAACTATGTAAACCCTATTAGACTGATCAGATTTTAGTGTGGATTGGATGGATTATTTTTTTGGACTTTGGCCAGCTGTCACATTGGTCATCCTGAAGCTCATTTTATCCATCCAATTTCATGATGACAACATTTGAAAGTATGGCAGGTCTAGTCAGTTAACCCTGGTTTATTTTGTAAACACAGGCTTGTGCATGCTCCACAGTATCAGGAAACGGGATAAAATGGGGAGGTTTCAAGGTATGACCTGAGGTCTTACCCCTCTTGGAAAACCTCTGGCTTAATTAGCTGGCCTGCATTTCTACATTTTATTGTGCCTGGAAAGAGACCAGTTATATATGTGGTGTGTAGGTAATGTAATAACGTAAGTGGTCTGTTGGGAGGGGGTGAGAACATGGAATGTTGGGAATGACTAGGGTTTGGCTGAATATTTTGAAGTGATGTTAAAAAGGCTGGATGCCAATCAGTGGGAGAGATAAAAAATCATAAAATCATAGAGTTGGAAGAGACCACAAGGGCCATCAAGTCCAGCCCCCTGCCATGCAGGAATAAACAATCAAAGCATTCCCCACAGATGGCCATCCAGCCTCTGGTTAAAAACTTCCAAAGAAGGAGATACCAGCACACAACGAGGCAGCACATTCTGCTGCCGAACAGCTCTTGCTGTCAAGACGTTCTTCCTAATGTTTAGGTAGAATCCCTTTTCCTGTAGTTTGAGTCCATTACTCTGTGTCCTTGTTTCTGGAGCAGCAGAAAACAAGCTTGCTCCATCCTCAATATGACATCCTTTCAAATATTTAAACATGGCTATCATGTCACCTCTTAACCTTCTCTTCTCCAGGATAAACATACTCAGCTCCCTAAGCTGCTCCTCACAGGGCATGGCTTCCAGACCTCCCACCATTTTGGTTGACCTTCTCTGGACATGTTCCAGCTTTTCAATATCTTTCCTGAATTGTGGTGCCTGGAAATGGACACAATATTCCAGGTGAGATCTGACCAAAGCGGAATAGAGTGGCACTATTACTTCCCTTGATCTAGACACTATACTCCTATTGATGCAGCCTACAATTTCATTGGCTTTTTTAGCTGCCACATCACACTGCTGACTCACATTCAGTTTGTGGTCCACTGAGACTCCTATATCCCTTTTGCATGTACTGCCATCAAGCCAGGTGTCACCCATCCTATATTTGTGCTTTTCATTTTTACTGCCCAAATGTAGTATCCTACATTTCTCCCTGTTGAAATTAATTTCATTAGTTTTGGCCCAGCTTTCTAATCTGTTAAGGTAATTTTGAATTCTGATCCTGTCCTCTGGGATATTAGCTACGCCTTCTAATTTGATGTCATCTGTAGACTTGATAAGCATGCCCTCTATTCCCTCATTCATGTCATTGATAAAGATGTTGAATAGCACTGGGCCCAGGACAGAATCCTGTGGCACCCCGCTGGTCATGTCTCCCCAGGATGAAGAGGAGCATTGGTGATTACCCTTTGGATTTGGCCCATCAACGAATTACAAATCCACCTAACAGTTGCACTGTCTAGCCTGCATGTTACTTACTTTTTTTGCAAGAATATCATGGGGGACTTTGTCAAAGGCCATACTGAAATCAAGATAACACTACATCCACAGCATTCCCATCATCTACCAAGTGTGTAACTCTTCAAAAAAAAAGAAAAAAAGAAAAAAAAAAGAAAAAAAATTAGTCTGGCATGACTTGTTTTTCAAAAATCCATGTTGATTTTAATGATCACAGCATTCCTTTCTAAGTGCTTACAGACTATCTGTTCAATGATCTGCTCTAAAATCTTTCCTGGTATTGATGTCAGGCTGACTGGACAACAATTATTTGGGTCTCCCCCTTCTTTTTAAAGATGGGGACAGCATTTGCCCTCTTCCAGTCTGCTGGCACCTCTCCTGTTCTTCAGGATTTCTCAAGGATGATTTCCAATGGTTCTGAGATTACTTCTGCTAGTTCTTTTAGTACCCTTGGATCATCTCGACCTGGAGACTTGAATTCATTTATACTGGCCAGGTACTCCTGTACAACCTCTTTACCTACTCTGTGCTGCATTTCCCCTACTGCATCATCTGCTCCATTTTCTCAAGGTGGAATATTATTCTCCTTTTGGAAGACTGAAGCAAAGAAGATGTCGAGTAGCTCTGCCTTTTCTCTGTCCCGTTAGCATTTCTTCTACCACTTCCTTGTTTTTTCTTTTGCTACAGACATATCCATAAAAGACATTTTTATTGCTTTTAACTTCTCTAGGAAGGCTGAGCTCCATCTGTGCTTTTGCTTTTCTGATTCCACCCCCTACACGAGCTGGCTATTTGTTTGAATTCTTCTTTGGTGATTTCCCCCTTTTCCCATTTCTTGTACATGTTCCTTTTAAGTCTTAGCTCAGTTGAAAGTTCTTTAGACGTCCATCCTGGTTTCTTTAGACACCTGCCATTTTCCCTCCTCATTGGAACTGTTTGAAGTTGTGCCTTCAATATCTCACCTTTTAGAAACTCCCATCCATCATGAACTCTCTTCTCTTTTAGTATTCCTGACCATGGGATCAGGAATACTAATTTCCTAAGTTTTCTGAAATCAGCTTTCTTAAAGTCTAGAAGGCATGTTTGGCTACACTTGGCTTCCCCTTTCCTTTGTATAACAAACTCCAGGAGAACATGGTCACTCCCTCCCTAGGGATCCCGCCACTTCCACACCATTAACCAGGTCATCCCCATTGGTTAGGATCAGATCTAAAATAGCTGATCCCCTTGTTGTTCTTCCAGCTTCTGGGCAATGAAATTGTCTGCAAGGCAAGTGAAGAATTTGTTGGAACTTAAATTTTTGGCAGAGTTGGACTTCCAACAAATATCAGGATAGTTAAAATCCCCCACTATTGCTACATATGTCCTTTCTGAATGTGTGGTCATCTCTTCTAGGAAGGCATCATCCAAGTCCTTGGTTTGGCTTGGAGGTGTGTAGTAGACCCCAGAATGATATCCCTGCTGTTTCTCTTTCCCCTAATTTTTACCCAGATGCTCTCAACCTGGCTCCCAGGATTTAAGTCATGGATCTGTTCACAGGTGTACACATCCTTAACATATAATGCTACTACATCACCCTTCCTGTTTGGTTTTACCCCACTACTACTACATTCCAACCATATAGGTCTGTCAATGTTAGGAATTAGAGTTAGTGGGGTGAGATAGGGCTTAATTAAGAGAGCTCTTTTCAGTTAGGAATATTATAGAGAGATGTGAGTTAGGGTTAGTTAAGGTCAGTCAGGAGTTACATGTGTTAAACAAGTAATCTTTAACTGCATGTTGGACTTCTGTTTGATACATTAATTTTTATATTGTACATTTGTGTGTCTGATAGTACTATAACAGTGTTACCAGCGTGGGTGAGTTCAAACACATGGTGTCTGTTGTGGCAGCAGTGTTGGGATTATACAAATAAAATCTGCACAGGAACCGCGAAGGCATCTAGAAAGTCCCCAAAACTGGAGCCATAGCAGTGGGACAGATGAAAGTTCTCACATTTGGTGGTAGCTGTGGGACAGGAGGACAACCCTTGTATGCTGCTCCTTTTTTTACCAGAGGGAGGGAGGAATTCTGACCATGAATATTCTGTTCTGAACTCCTGGAGGAAGGCAAAGATAGGTGTCCTCCATTTGAGAGTGCACCCTCATTTGGCACCTCCTCCTGACTGAGCTGAGACGAGTTGCTTCTCTATGGTCTGAATGATCACCTCATCTTTTCCACACCAGTAAATGACAGCAGCAGGGTTGGGGGGGGGCTTCACACTCCGAGGCAGTAGGATGCAGAACTGCACATTCAGAATTATGTGCACCTATAGGATCTTTACCATTAAGTGTTTATTAAGCACATCCAAGCCAGTGTTTATCAGGCAATCTTGGCAAAAACAGGAGACACCTGGTTTTGGAGAGGTACCAGTTTTGGCAGTACAGATTTGATGAGGCAGTTGGACTCTTACACTGATTTAAGGGTCACTGAGTTAAACTCTGCATTGGTGCATGGGCCATCGAATTGTCCTGTCAGTGAATGAACTAAGGCAGATTCACAAATGAACACTTGCTGTAGTGGATAAGAGCTACTGAACTCTGTGGAAAAACCACCACTTACTTGGGCCAAATCCATACTATTAGCCATGGCTCCTTCCTGTGGAATCCTGGGATTTGTAGTTTTATGAGGCGCCAGCACAGGATTCCACAGGAAGGAGCCATGGCAAATAATCCCGTTTCAAACTGGATTATTTATGTAGTGTGGATTTGGTTTTAGACGGGGTGTAAGCATGTTTTGTGTTTGTTTAGTGTGTATGTGTGTGTAAGCACATGATTGTGTTGGGGACTTTGTGTAGTTGAAATACTTGCTTTTGAACAAACTGGTTGGGGAAGGTTGATTTAGGGAAATTTTCTGTTTGAAGAGCTTAATTAGCTGAGAGAAGGCAGAGAAGTTTAATGAAATGTCATTCTAGCTGTGGCTGAAACATCACCCCATTGCCCTTGTGCAACCTTTAGCATTGCCTTAGTGGCTGATCTGTGAAGGATTCCTTAGGGTTGCAACCTTGCTTGTCCTGATCTCTGCACTCTCATTTCCTTTTCATAATGTGTTCATGAAAACCAAGGTAAAATACAATTTTTAAAAAGAGCTTGATCAATATATATGGTTTGGCTTTAAGAGGCCTGTTGAAGTTGATGGAACAGACCTAAAGAGCTAAGGATCACATTAGTGATGATAAAAATTAATATGCATTTGTCCATTTGCTTGTATAATTAATGGGATGTCTCTTTGCAACCTCATGTCCTGGTCCAAAGCATTTCACTGCAGAGACCTTATCAGCCCTTTAAACTTGCTGTGTCAAAGCCAACAATTAAGATAATGAAATCAAAGAAAGACAAACAAGATAGGCTTAAAACTAGATGCATTAATTCTGATGAGGACAAAAAGAGGGAGAGAATGATTTGCATTTAATAACAGATAAGGGACATTCCATCTCATGCCTTGTGGTGAAATGACAGTAGGTCATTTGTAATTCAGCAGAAGGATACATATTGCGAAAACAATCAAATGGACGTTGAAGCTGACTTCGGAAAAACCTTCAGATTTAATTCAGGTCATGCAATAAAACTGCTTTGATTTGAACAAGGTCACCTGAGCAGAATATCAATATTTCATGTTCAGTTCAATGGGAAAAGCTTGGCCTGTTGAATTCTTCACTGTCATGCAGACATCAAAGTTAGGGAGACCTTGCCTTAAAGATAGGAAAGATGTCCAGAGTAAACTCTTTCAG
The DNA here is from genome assembly GCA_030847615.1 of Gambelia wislizenii. Classification (NCBI taxonomy): domain Eukaryota; kingdom Metazoa; phylum Chordata; class Lepidosauria; order Squamata; family Crotaphytidae; genus Gambelia; species Gambelia wislizenii. Next base: position 33,260,300 of record JAUMIR010000005.1, read on the forward strand.
AACACGGCCTCGCAGCCCGGAAAACCCCCCACGAAAAACCTATTCCCAGAGTCATTTATTTGAGGACCAGATCATCTCAGACTATGAAGCCCTGGGAAGGAAGGTGAAGGGTTTAGAGGCACAGGTGGTATTCTTGCCAGTTCTAGTGGTGAAAGATAGAGGACCACACAGGGACAGGAAAATACTGGAAGTGAATGACTGGCTATGCAGATAGTCTTGATGTGAGAGGTTTAGTTTCTGGGACCATGGTCTTCACTTTGTAGACAAAGGGGCTAAGATGCCCTTCCACATCCACAGGTTCTGCACCCACGGATTCAACCAACCATGACTCAAAAATATTTGGGGGGAGGGAATTCCATAAACCAAACTTTACTGTTTGCCATTTTATATACAGTAGGATCCCCATATCCACTGATTCAATTATCCACAGGACACAAAACAGCACACCTACCATAGAGTCCTCCTAGAAAATATGTCCTCTCTAGCCATTTTCTAGGTCCTCCAAGGCAGCTCTATGACATTATAAACTGGAAGTCCCATTATTTTCAATGGTGTTCACTATTATCCACAGTTTTCGGTATCCACACACCCCAAACCAATCCCCAGTGGATATGGGGTCCTACTGTACCCCAGTGGATATGGGGGTTCCTACTGTAAGATGGCACACCATCTTACTATGCCATCGTATATAATGGGACTTAAGCATCCACAGGTTTTGTTATCCATGGGGGATTCTGGAAAAAAACCCCCAGTGGATACCAAGGGCCCACTGTACTGACTAATAGGTGGGCTGACCCCCCCCCCCACAAGACTGGCAAGAATATCTTTGGCCAAAGCATGGTGACTCTGATCAAGAAGGCTTTAAACTATATCCTTGGGGGGTGGGGGTGGAGTTGAATAGATGGTGGGAATGTTGTTGATTTCAGCAGAACATTTGAAAGGTCCCTCATAATATTTTGATTAGCAAACTGATTAAATGTGGAATAGATGGGAACACAGCCAGATAGATTCATAATTTGTTGGAACACTGTGCTCAAAGAATCATCAACAATGGATACACTTCAAACTGGAAGGAGGTCTCAGGTGGAATGTCTCAGGGTTCTATCCTATGGCCATAAGACTTAAACATTTTTTTAGCCAATGACCTAGATGATAGAGTGGGGGGGAATCCTTATCAAGTTTGCAGATGACACAAAACTGGGAGGGGTGGCTTACACATTGAAAGATATGAAAAGAATTCAAAAGGACCTAGATAAACTAGAAAATTGGGCAGAAATTATAATAAAATGAAATTCAATAGAGATAAAGGCTAAATTCTACATTTAGGCCACAAAACCAAATGCACAGGTATAGGATGGGGGATACCTCGCTCAGTAGTACTCCACGTGAAAAGGACCTTGACATTATTGTTGATCATAAGTTGAATATGAGCCAGCAGTGTGATGCTGCAGCAAAGAAGGTGAATGCTATTTTAGCCTGCATTAATAGAAGCATCATTTCCAAATTGAGGGAAGTAATAGTTCTGTGCTGGTTGGGCCTCATGTTTAGTACTGTGCTCAGTTGTGTGTGCCTCATTTTAAGAAGGATATAGACAAAATGGAGTGGGTTCAGAGAAGGCAAAAAGGATCAGAAGGGGTATGGAGAACAAAACATATGAGGAAAGGTAGAAGGACCTGGGCCTGTTCAGTTTAGTGAAGAGAAGACTTAGAGGTGACATGATCGCACTCTTTAAATATCTCAAGGGCTGTCACAGAGAGGAGGGTGCAGGGTTTTTTTCTGCTGCCCCAGAGGGTTAGACCAGGTCTAATGGTTTGAAGACACAGGAGAGTAGATTTCAATTGAACATTTGGATGACCTTCTTGACAGTAAAAGCGATCTTGACAGTAGAAGCAGTGGGGAGGTCTCCTCAGCATCTTCAAAAAGAGGCTGGACAGCTACCTGTTAAGGATACTTTAGCTGGAGATTCTGCAGTGAGCAGGGGATTCATGGCCCATGAGGCCCCCTCCAACTCTATAATTCTGTGATCTGGATGTCCGTGATATTTGAGGTATGGTGAACAAAGGCAAGGGCTTTCTCATTGCAATGATGTCCTAATGGTGCAATGCTTTCCCCAGGGAGGTTGAACTAATAAAGGCATGGTAACTTTGACTGGGTCAGAAGTTTTCTTAAGGGGGTGGTGACAAGAAAACAAGCACAGCTTTCCTTTTACTGTATATTCCGGCGTATAAGACAACTTTTCAGCCTCTAAAATCAGCTGAAAAGTCAGGGGCCGTCTTATACGCCGGATACAAGTCGGAGATGGGGCTGTTTCAGCCCCTGGACATGGAATGACAGGGCGGCTGGCTGGGGGGGGGGAAAGCTTGCTAGCCACCTCCCCCCCACTCAGCCAGGCTGGAGGGGGAGTGGGAGCCTTGCTGGGTGGGAGGGGTCTCCTCCGTGGCTTTGGAGCCATGGAGAAAATCCCCCCCCCACTCAGCCAGGCTGGAGGGGGAGAGGGAGCCTTGCTACTTGGGAGGGGTCTCCCCCATCACAGAGCAAATCTCTCCCCACTCAGCCAGGCTGCAGGGAGGGGGGGAAGAGCCCTCCGTGATTTGGTATCCACAGATTTAAGTATTCATGGCTTGAAAATCCTCTTTGCATTTAACCATTTGTTGTGTGGCTTTCAAGCTCACTCCAAATTATGGGTAACCTATGCTGGGTTTTCTTGGCAAAATGTATTCAGAGAAGGTTTGCCATTGCCTTCCTGTTAGACACCCAGTGGGCTTCCATGGCTGAGTGGGGATTTGAACACTGGTCTACTGAAGTCCTAATCCAACACTGAAATCACTATTCTGCAACGGCATTTTAATTTATATCAGTGTAGATATTGGGAACTTCTCAAAAAGGATCCTTAGAACAAATCTCATAGCTCTTTCTACAGTTTAGGAGCCCATTCACACTACACAATTATACAAGTATTATTCCATTTAACTGCCATGGTTCTGTCCAATGGAAACCAGGGAGAGGGCGTAGTTTGGTAGGGCACTGGAGTGCTTGGGCTGAAAATGAATGGATGGATGAATGAATTCTAAATGCTCTTCCCTAAATTGTAAAACCCAGGATTTCATAGGACAGAACCATGGCAGTTAAGGTAGAATAACAGCACTATAATTGTGTACCCATTTCTGTGTATGGTTATAAAAGCTGGACAGTGAAGAAAGCTGATAGGAAGAGAATCAGCTTATTTAAAATGTGATGCTGGAGAAGAGTTCTGCAGATACTGTAGACTGTCGGAAAGACAAATACAGTTGTCCCTCCGTATCCACAGATTTGGTATCCATGGCTAGAAAATATTCTTTAAAAAATAATAATCTAAAAAGCAAATCTTGATTTTGCCATCTTATATAAAGGACACCATTTTTGCTATGCCATTGCATATAATGGGACTTGAGTATTCACGAATTTTGGTATCTAAACGGGGGTCCTGGAACCAAACCCCAGCAAATATGAAGGGACAACTGTATTCTGATTGTTTTAAACTGCTCTAAACTGATTTTATTGTATGCCATCCTGAGATCATTGCCTAAAGGTGAGAAATAAATATTTGAATAAATAATTTTAATAAATAAGTACTAGGATTTACTACTTCCAGGTCAGTCAAGCTGCACCTCTTCGTAGGGACTTAATTCCTGCGCAATACAGTGGGCCTTCTGAATAAACACATATCACGTGTTTCCATTTTCATGACAGGCATGAATCTCATGGCATTCTAAAGGCACATTTTATTTGGCCTAAGTTTTCATGGACTCAGATCCACTTCATCAGATGCATGAAAGTGCGATGAAAAGCTTAAGCCACATAAAAATGGCTAGTCTTTAATGTTCAACAAAACTCTTTGGAAGGTTCTTTGGGCCGCAACAGACTAGCACAGCTGCTTCTAGGGGGACTGTTTCCCCTATTTTCCTGGTTATTGAGTGGTCCTTACTTCAGAGGAAACATACAGAAGATCAGGGTGGCCATAATATACACCTGTGGCTCTTAACCTTTTTTTTTACCAGGGACCTCCTTTAAATATCTTTTGTTCCTCTGGACCACCAAGACTTAATTCAAGATGTAAAACCATGATAACAACGCATAACAGCAACAACACACCATCCATTAAACCTTCCCTCAAGAGGCACTGGTGGAGGAGGGAAGAATTTTATCCTTCTCCCTGCAAGTTGGTGGCTGGAGCAGACTGAATGGCAATGTTCAGGCCAAGCCAGCCAGCTTTTGTCTTGGTTCCTGTCATGGAGAAGATCTCATCCTGCCCAGTGAGGCTGCGCAGGGGGGGGGGGTAGCCTTGCTGGGCAGGAGGGGCTGAGCCTCCTTGTGGGTTGGGGAATCCTGGGAGGTGGCTGAGTCTCTCCCCAGCCAGGCAGCTATCCACCGCGATTCCGGGAGGCTTCAGGAAGGGTGGCTGGCTGGAGTGGGGGAAGCTTTCCAGCCACCACCTGCCCTCCCCGAAGCCGTGATGGGGAGCCTGATTGCAGCTTCAGGGAGGGTGGGTGATTGGGGGTCGTCTTATATGGCGAATATACCCTAAACTCTATTTTGACTTAAAAATGTGGGGGGTCGTCTTATACGCCCAGTTGTCTTGTACGCCGGAATAATCAGGCAGAACACTCCTGACATTCCTTGTTCAGAAGTAGAACCACACTTTTAGGAGGCTTCTTGGAGAATGACCATATAGTCCAACATTTCACAGGGACACATGTGGCCAGGCGACGTCAGTGTGTGGTCACGAAGGAAAATGTTATTAACAAGGAAGACAAGACAAGCTGGTAAAGGCAACAGCCATTTGTTTCTGCCTCAGCCTACAGGGAAGAGTAAGATTCTGTCTTCTCCTCGCCTCCCCCACCCACTGAGTTAACTGCATGCAAACTACTTTTGTACTTTGAACTCAGTTTGCAGAAATTGAAGTAAGCTGAGGAAAACAAGTGGGAAGAGGAAACTGAAACTTGGACATTTTAAAAGCAGCTGAAAAAGTAGGACAACAAATGATTAATCTAGACTGTCGCTGCCAAATAGGACAGTTGGAAGGTATGGAATGAGACAAGGTGGATGGGAAACACACACTTTGTTTTAGAGGAAAAGTGATGCTTTTCCTGCACTGGCACCCTTGCATAAAATTCAACTGGAGGGGCTTTTAGGGGCTATGCAAAAATGATGGTGGCACAGGGAGCTGCGTGTGGCTAGTCTTTTGATATCATTTTGACACCAGGGAAAGATTTTTTGTAAGCTTTCAAATGTAATGGCTTGGATCTAGACTAAATTAGTTGTGCTTTGTTTCCATTCATTGTGCTCTATGGCACTGAAGGTAGTCATGAGTAGCTTTTCATGTCTTTCAGTGGGCCCTAAATAGACTTAATTCAAAGTGTAATCCTATGAGTATTTGTTTTCCCAGAAGTAAATCCCACAGAGGTAAATGGGACCTACTCCCAGACAAGTGGCTGTTTTTTTTCTCCCTGCATTGACACTTGTATGCAGTTTAACACATTTCCAACTCCCTTCAAGTCATCTGTTGATTTATGGTGAGCCCATGAATTTCATATGGTTTTCATTTTCCTAATGGATGAAATACATTTCCCCAGTGATTAAAGTGTTTTTCTGATATCTTTTTGACTGTACACATTGAGCTCCACAAATGTGGAAGTAAAAAAAAAAAATATTAACGTTTTATTGAGTTCTCAAAAACCAGTTCTTGATGCCATACCTCACAGCACACTGTGCTATAATTTCAAGTTTGCAGGTATAAAAATACAAATTAATACAATCACTTTTATCATATAAACATTTCAATGCTGGAAGAGAAAAACTTTAAAGTCTTATTATTGGTTAAAAGCAGTATTAGGAAGAATATACAAGTTGGATTTGGAGGAACACAACAAAACTAAGATTTGTAACTATACTGGGATTTTTATTTATGGGTATGGCATACAATACAGTAAATACTCATAATTAAATATGGAAGTCAACAAACTCTTGTGGAATCCTTTTGGTTACTCCCATCTAGAATAGGCCTGTTGAATCAATTGTTGAATCATGAGTCAACACATAGGTAAATGCAATTGGTTCAATGGGTCTACTTTAGTCAGGATTAACAATAGAATCTAGATCTTTATCTTTAATATGCCCAAACTAAAGTGTCCTGAATCAAATACCATGCAATCCTGGTTACTCTTTACCCAGCCAGGATTGAAATCCATAGAGCTAATGCCACCAATGTTTTCCTTACCCTTTTGTACTCAATAGGTTTCATGCATTATACAACTTTTCATTCCCGTTTATTAGAGTGATATCTAAGTCTAGCTGTTCTGTCTGAATTGCTGGTAAGAGATGAGCAAAGCTACCACTTCCACATTCACCAAATTTCTCAAAATAAAAGTTCATTATAGCCCCTGAATGTGTAAATTTGTGAATGTGGCACAATCTGTTTCACCAAAATTGGGTCTAAAATTCATATCCATTTCCCTTAATATGCACATTTTTGTATGCACTTTGTCTAGTGTGCACACTTTTTTGCAAGCTTCCCCCAAATGAAATCTGACTTGGTGTGCAGTTTCCCCTAACATATTTTTCTGTGCATTGTTCCTTAATATACCCCTCTTTTGTGCATATTTGATTAGCAAACCAGATTGCAAAATTGTGATTCTGAAAAAAAACCCAAAAACAATTTGCAGCCTGCAAGCGCAACCCCATTTACTTATACAGTAGATCTGACAGCTCTGAATTTGCTAAGGTTATACAGAAGTTCAATCTAATTAATTTTTCCTACATCCCAGCTACTAGTCTATATATCCTTTCATCCAAGATTGTTTCCTTTCTTTTTTCCTTAAAAAAAAAAATGAAAAATCCAGTGGGGTTCATTTCATTCAATCTTGCTATATAACCTTCATATATTCAGGTTTTTTGGCCTGCTGTTTGTTCTTTTCAAACATACAAATTGGTTCCAGGATTTTTTAAACTGATGAAAATGAAACCAAATCACAAGTACTTTCAAATCAGCTCTTGCAGCCAAGTCCAACATCATGAATGATCATATTCCTAAAATGCAGATGGTGACAAAGAATAACACTTAAAAAGCTTCATTCATTGACTTAAAGTGCTTACTGCCAGTACAGCCTGACAGCAGCGGAACTAATCCCAATTGATCCAAAACTGTATATTGCAATGTTGTTTTACCCTTGCTAATAGCTCACAATAGGGACATTCTGTTTCATTGACTTTCATAATGGCTACAGGATTTCTAAACTGGGTGTTATCTAGTCCCGTATCAGAACAGATTCACAGAAGACATTTTTTTTGGGGGGGGGGCTCATATAGAAACATCCAGGCCTGAAGAATCATTTCCAGCTTGAAGGAGGACTTAGTATGATCATTGCTAGTGCTCAGAACTAGGAAACTTTCCTTTTCTTTGGCCACAACTCCCAGAATCCCTCAATCAACAGTGGCAATGCTAGGTAGAGGATTCTGGGAGCTGTAGTCCAAAACCCCAATACTTTAAAGCTGTGCTAATCCTTAGATAGCGCCTCTAGAAAAACACCTAAAAGACTGGAGCCTATATCCAATTGAGATCCCAATCGGGTTAAATTGACCAAATCAACTGATGGAATGGCTGGTCTACCGTTTGTTACATAACTTTGATTCAATATATTTACTGTAGTTGAGACCAGTAAATCAGTTTAGATCTGTGTTCATAACTACAATTGGGTTCTGTTATGTAACAAAAATACTTTGTAAAACATGTAGCACAGAGTCAGTATAGCCCAGTACTAAGTGAAATATACAGATACTAGCTGGACCTGGTGTACCATACACCGTTAAAAAACTCCCTCCCCAAAAACCTCACAACAAACCCTGTAAGGTAGGCCAGTGGATTTAAATTCCTCCTCTCCCTTCTCAGCATTCCATACTTTTTCCAGAATTGCTGAGGATGACTTGCCCTATTGCCCTGCCACTGCTACCAGTTGACTGCCTGGGTCGCATCACAAGCAGTCTGTCACTGCTGCTGCTGCCAGTTGACTGTCTGGGTCCCAATCTGGGCCACCTATTGAGTGGCAGGAGTGGATTGTGAGGGGGGAGAGGGAATTTGCATGTGGGTGGTGATTGGTTGGGTGTGTTTCCTGAGCAGCCAATCAGCACACTGGGAAAGGCAACATACCCCAAAAGAATTCTATGTATAGATACTTCGGTTAACAGAGTATATGTGTTCCTGGGCTTTACTTCTTTCACAGAAACTTTGGTACCAAAGGTAGAAATAACATGGAAAGAATAGGGATAGGTTCACACCACAAAAAAGAAGAGCAATTCAACTGATTTCAGCAAACTTGTTATTCAAAACTAACATTATACACACAGGAAATGGGAAAAAAACAAGTCATGTAAACCTTGCATACATAAATAAGAACATTACGTATCTTCTAGAGACCACTTGAAAGCTTCTTCCAAAATATATCCTGGGATTATTTTTTCTTTCTTTCAACAGTCTCCACTTTCCTTACAATTTCCATCTTGGTGGTGAGACTTATAAATTTCTGCTTTTTCAACACACCAGGGAAGGCAGGCTAATTTCCTTTCCCCCTTTCTTTCTGTTTTGCTCTTCACACATGCTCAGTAAGTGATTCTGGAAGCAGCTGTTTACCTTGCCTGTTGTAGGTAAGCACACAACTACAGTAGAATCACCTAGAGTAGAATTCCATTCTTTCCCAAGTGAAGCTTTATTGCATCGTGTACTCTAGATATACTGCTGCAACCCAACACTGAAAGTCCAGCCCTTGTTCACCATCCTCTCAATGCCAAAGTTGAAAAAAACAAAAACAAACTAAAACCCTTCCAGCTAGACAAAAGACAAGATAAGGGAGGGCTGGGCTGGGCTCTTGTTAAAAAAACATTACTTCTTTGTCAGAGAGTTTGTTAACTGAGGTGAGGTATGACTATATCTGCAGGATTTTATATTTCCAAAAATGGGGACATCAGCTACTACCTGTTTGTGTGTTCCAGAATCCTAGGTGTAACCAGAACTTTGCGTGACACCTAGAAGACTGTGATCTATTTACATTTGCAAGTTTTTCTCCACTCTGTCTTAAGATTCTCACCATGCAGACTTCATGACTTCAGCATCATGTCTGCCTCCATCTCCTCTTCTTCTCTCCTCACACCCCGAGCAATCTACTTCTTGTAATAACTTATCAGATGAAGAGCTCTGGAGCTCTGTGAAGCTTGTCCACAATTTGGTCAGCCCTAATAAAAGTATCACCTGCCCACAGATTTTTACATCTTTCTTATAGATCCATCTGGCTTTTTTTTTTTTTGCTTTATGCATAATGGCAGATTCACGTAGAAAAAGTCAAAGTAATAATTCATATTTGTGAAAATTACCCTTCCCTGTAATACTGAAAACAGAATTATGAAAATCATAGAATAATGTAATCACTGAATTTTAAGGGGCCTTAGTCCAATTCCCAATTAGTGCAAGTATCCACACAGCTAAAGCATTCCTGAGAGATGGTCATCCAGTCTCTGCTTAAAAACCTCCAGTGAAGGACAGACTGCTATTTCCTGAGATAATCTAGATCTTACTGTAAGGAAGTTCTTAATGTTAACAGTCAATGTATTGTTGATTTGTTTTTTTTATTGTATTTACAATTTTAATAAATACAGTTTTCATAGGAAGCGCAGGACAAGAAATCAGGGACTCATTCACACTATGGACTTTTCCGGACGCGTCAAAAATAACGCAAGCAGCCTCGTCGCGTTGCGAGGCTGCTGCGCTGCAGAGCGTCGGTTTCGGATGACACTCTCCCCTGCCGGTACTGTTGCGGTACCACGGGGAGATTTGAGCATCATATTTCGTTGGTTTTTAATCACGATCAACTTTCATGCTTAAAAATCGACGAAATATGATTCTCAAATCTCCCCGCGGTACCGCAACAGTACCGGCAGGAGAGAGCATCATCTGAAACCGACGCTCTGCAGCGCAGCAGCCTCGCAACGCGACGAGGCTGCTTGCGTTATTTTTGACATGTCCGAAAAAGTCCTATACAAATACAGTCCTATATTTCACTAATTTCCATGGCAACATCCTATGGAATCTTGGGGCTTGTAGTTTGGTGAGGTTTAAGAGCTCTCTGGCTGTGAATTCTAGATGCCCCCCCTAAACTGCCCATCCCAGGATTCCATCAGGTGTTGCCATGGCAGTTAAAGTGGGATATATCATATATAGCATTATAATTGTGCAGTGTGAACAAGGTCCAAGTTTCTTTTGGTGTCTTATGTTATGGTTTTGAATAGTGTTGTTACTTGTATCAGAAACAACAACAACCCAAGTGCTTGATAAACTTGTTTTGAGCCTAACAATTATAACACTATAAGGAGTTGTCTAGATGGTGAAAAAACTCCTCATAGAATCTGAGAATACCTTTTGTCCCAATGAGATCCCATGTTGATTTGCTGTTTTCAGAAGCAGGGTGGGGAAAAAAAAAACCTCCAAAAGCTGTGTGGGAAAAGCCTTCATGACTTTTCCTGAAGTTTAAAAAAAAAAATACACAGAAATGTGCATTACCGCCTGCTTGGACAACCGATTTGTATCACAGTGCATTCCTGGATAAGAGTGGAAATGGAAAGCTGATTGGTCGGACTTGCACAGGGGGTGAGCTTGCCAGTAAAGAAGTGGTCAGCAGTGCCATTTTGGAGTGTTGCAGTATCAATCGTGTGCTTTTTTGCTGCACTGAGGTGTCCAAAGAGCTTTTTAAATGGAAAGTTGCACTTGCACACCTTAGATTTATAGTAAATAAATAAATAAATAAATAAATGCTGTGCAGTGGTGGCAACATGTGGAGAATTATAATGTGAGTAATTCACTTCCGGCCACCATCTTGATTCTCAGGCATGGCTGTGTGTGAACTTCAAACATGGATAGCTTTACATACCAGCAATTTTGCCAAAGAAAGTGGAGACAAATGAACATTGCTGCAAATTTGCGTTAGTGCGCAGCAATCTACATATCTTCTCATGTAGACAAGTCTCAAGTATCAGAGCTTTGGAAAAAGCATAATATATATTAACTCACTCACTTACTCATTCACTCACTAAATAAAACAAGCTAACCAAAGTATTGGTAGCTACAAGGACAGGCACTTCACAAACCCTGTTTAGTACTTATAGATGTTTCACTCCAAAAGTTTAGACCATTCAGCAATGGTTACCCTCCAGGCAACACAATACAAGTACCATTCAATTTAGCACTACATTTTGTTAAAGCCAACATAAAAAAAAAGTTGAAACTTGTTCTGAGTGCAATTTTTTCCTCAGGCTACTCCTACCCTTTCAGTTGTCACAGGGTCAAAATGTAAAAACAAGCCCCTTCTTCTCTTTTTTACAAGCCAGCCACTCACAAAAGTGTTTTCAAATTGACATTTCTCCTGTTTCTTTTAAAGTTTCTTTTCCACATGTTATCTAGTTCCCAAGAGTAGAATCATAACAAAGCAGGTAATAATGCCTGTTATGTTTTTTAAAAGTTCCTGAAACTGTAGGTTCAACTTCAGGCACCCCACAGAACTCTGGATTGCAACCTAGAGATTTTAACAACTTTTTTTTAAATGGGGGAGTACGTTTTGGCCTCTAGATACTTCAGCCTAAAGCTGCAATCAGCCACATCCTACCTGGCCAGTAATGAAGCACATTGGGAGCGCTAAAGAGATTATCTTTAGGAGATTATCACACAAGGCTAGAAAAGTGGAATTAAAGCAGGATAGTAGCATCTATGGCTGAATCTTATCATATGATGTTGTGACTGTTCTGTACCTGGCATGGTATTCAAACTGTTAATTGACAGGAAAAGCCCGTCAATGCTGCTATTGTTCTGCTGCTGGCCCTGGTGTGATAGGTCCCATTGCTTCAATTCAGGCATTATAGCAGTCAGTGCCATAAGGGGAGCTGGTTCTCTTCCTCTCGCTCCTCCCACTTGCTATTCCAAAGTGGGCTAACTCTGTGCCTCTCATTTTAATTTTTTAAAATCTTTGCTGTGTTTGTGTACTTACAGCAAAACAATAGAGTAATGTTAATAGTTTTTTCTGTAATTACAAAAACACAGCAAAGATAAAAATAAAATAAAATAAAATAAAATAAAATAAAATAAAATAAAATAAAATAAAATAAACCACAACAGGCACGGAGTTAGCCTGCTTTGCAATAGTAAGTAGGAGGGGGAGAGAGCAGGAGAGGAGGAGAATCAGATCTCCTCATAGCAATGATTGCTGTAATGCTGAAACTGCAGCAAAGAGACATATCCCACCAGGGGGATTTTCAAAGTAGTACAATCGCATGAAAGAAGAGAGGTGTGATAAAAAATACGTTTTCAAAGTGGTATGTTCCTGTTTCCTTTCATAATGCGATTGCCCCAAGACATAAGCCTTGTGTGACAATCTTCTAAGTCAAAACATCTGGAGGTCTGCTTTAGAGATCTCACAGCAGCTGGCTGTGGCTTCTTTGTGCAAATGTGCTTATTCTGCATGAGTAGGAAAAGTGGAGGTGGAGCAGCCTCTTTTGCTTAGATTCCCTTCTACGACCTATCCTCCCTCATTTGTCTTTCATGTGTTTTCAGATTAAAGATTATTCTGCTAGTGATCTGGTACCTGGGGATGTGAAGATCACAACTCTGCCACCTCTCTTTAAATCCCACCTGCAGTATTCTCCTGTCCTTGTAAAGGCAATGGACATGAGCATCTATGCTAACAAATTTATACTCCTGCTGCTGTAAGGATGGCTAACCTGAACACCTCCAAATATTGTTAGATCCCAGTGAATATTGTTCCTGCCCATTGGCCAAATCATCAGGGTCTAGTGAAAACTGGGGTCCAATAACATCTGGAGGACTATTAGTTCTCTAGCTCTGTCCTATAGGATCAAACCACACAGCCTGCATTGCTACTTGTAGGCTGTGATCCTAGACCTAGACCTACTTACTTGGAGGTCTGTGTTCTTACTCTGAGTTCAGTGGGAATTTCTTCTGAGCAGAGGATTGCACTGTATAGGGACTTGCTGTGGAATATTGTGCATTTCAGTCCAGAAGTCCCACTGAGATCAATGATATTTATTTCCATCTAAGTGAACATAGGAAGAGCTATGCTGGCTCAGACCAAGAGCCTTTCTAGTCCAATGTTTTGTATGCCGTGGCAGGTTACCAACAGAAAGCCCACCTGTTTATAGGGGTGCTAGATCTCAAGGTTAGCCCTGAGTCTCCAGCTTTTGTGCTTTGCCTGAAGTCACCTAGTGGGCTTCTGTGGCTGAGCAGGGATTCAAACCCTGTTCTCCAGAATTGTAGTCCAATGCTCAAACCACTATAATACACTGGCTCTTACACATATGTAACCCCCCACAACATAAGCAGGTGGACATTTTTGTTCAATATGGAAGAACTATATTCAATTCCAGGTTGTGGAATTGGAGTTGTGAGTGTGGTGCATTGTGCATGGTTGCACACTGCATATGGTTGTACATGTGCATTGTTGTGCATGGATGCACATAGATGTGCATGGACATTGCATGCAGATGTTTATTGTGCATACCAATGAATATATACATTGGACTGCATGTTTGGTTGTGCAACATCACAATTCATGGACAAGACCATGGAGATTATCAGATACAGTTAATGTGGCACCATAATGATGCCAGCAGAATGCAAAAGGACGCCACAATCACATGATGATGTCCTTTTGTGTTCCGCTGTCATTATTGTGGCATTTCTTTTTATTGATGGGCTGGAGCTGTCAATGGATTGTCCATCCCATTTTGGTGCCGGCTTTGCCAGCGTCTGAAACCTCGCACCGTTTTTGACTTGTGAACAGAGCATCAATGGACGGTCCTGCGAAAACACTTCCAGGTGGGATCATGAGAACCAGGTAGGCTACCCTCTTTTTGTACCCTCCCGCGTTACATGTTATTTTTTTAGTGTGTGTATGTGCTTTTGTGAACTTTTTTTGGGTGTATTTTTCTTTTTGAATTTCCCGTGCTCACGTCTTCTTGTGAGAATGGGTGGGATTTCAGTCCAAGAAGTGAATGGAGCTCTGTTCATTCCTGGACTGCCTTTGGATGCAAGAGAAGATATCTGATGGGAAAGTTATTGTGTTGGGACAGGGATGGGTCTGGAGATTGTGGGACAGGAACGCTTTTTGCTTTCCTGTCTGATAATCTCACATGTTGCTTAACTACTGTGTAACTCTGTGAATGTAAAATTATGGTCTGTCTTCTCAGTGATCTTAACCAATATATAGAATTTTTGCCTTATTTACCACCTCCTTTCCTTTCCTTTGTGCAAATGTGCTCATACAAGTCATTAGTATTGCCATCTGAAAAATGTATACACGCATGCACACAGACTGATCTTGCCCTCATGCCTTCAGCATAGGAGTGGTCAGCTCGTGGCCTTCCAAATGTTCGTGCAACCCTACCATTCCAGCGCTTCTGGAGGGCTACAACTGTCTGCCCCTGCTTTGGCAGTAATGTGACATGGAATCTAAACAAGTGAAGGTTTTGCTTGCTTTTGCTGAGAAGAACTGGCAATTTAAAGACACAGGTTTTGAAATGTCCAAGGATTTACTTATTTAAAGAAGGGGTGGGCAATGTATCCCCCATGGATATGGGGGTCAACCTGTACTTTCAGTTAATGGTACATTAACTGAAAACAGTTTTGCTTTCTCCCACATTTTCTATCATTTAAATCTCAAGCCCTTTTCATAATAAATATTAGAAATTTGCAAATTTTGATAAATTATGATGGAAAAGAAACTGAAATTAAATCTTACCCATTCCTACCCTATGTGGCAATTCACTGGGAATTCTGGAACAACTATATTTTAACAATCCTTGCTCTGTGTTTTCTGTTGCTAGCAGACATTTCAGTACTTATCCCTTTTCTGTTTGACATATATCGACAATCACTATGGATTTTTGGCTATACTAAGATGGAGTGTGGGAAGGGCGTTAAGGGAACATTTTATTGTTTGTATGCTGTTACTATAACAATAAACCCGCTCCCCTCTCTCTCATCCCTACTTATGAAGCTGTCTCAGATTGAGCCAAACCATTTGCCTCAGTCTGAATAATAAAGGATCTGTCCAAGGTTCTGACCAATCCCCAAAGCAGGTTCAGTACCTGGGATAATTCCTTCAAGGTTCAGCCTAAAAGGCAGAACAAATTCACCTCCCCACTGACATGAAAGCCACCACTGTAACTGAGCCTAGTGCTGTGTACTAATGGTAATTCTGAATCTCACCCAGAGGTCTTTCCCAGCCTTGTTATTATTAGAGATTCTTTTTAATTGGAGATACCAGGATTGGAGACCTGGAACCTTCTGCATAGCAAGCATAGTACCTTCTGACCCGATCTTTGTTTTCTGCAGGTAGCCTGTCTTAATACTTTGGAATGAATGAATACACAGTTAAGGAATTAGAATGCAAACTCTGATGGTGGCTTGGATAAGAGAAGCAGCATAGAAGAATACCACCCCTTTGACACCTGGGGAGAGATAAAACTAAGCCCATTGTACCAAATCTCACCAATCTTTTAATCTTGCTCTATTTTGAAAGGAAGCAATTTCTTTCATTCCCCACAATTGTGTTCTAACTAAATTATGCTAGCTTTTCATTCTTCCAATGATTAGAATCCTGTAGCTGGTTTCTAATCTAAATTAATTTATGGGCAGCTTCTACTGAATTATTTTCTTTTAATGTCAATAGTAATGCAGTGAAAGTCACACAGCAGATGTCAAGGACTGGATATTATTTTTGCTAGCCTTATTGTTGCTAAACTGCTGTCAAGTCGACTTCAACTTATGGTGACTTCATGAATGAGAGACCCACAAGTCACCCTGTCATCAACACCCTTGCTCAGGTCTTGCAGACTGAGGG
This sequence comes from Gambelia wislizenii, assembly GCA_030847615.1. NCBI lineage: Eukaryota > Metazoa > Chordata > Lepidosauria > Squamata > Crotaphytidae > Gambelia > Gambelia wislizenii. Next base: position 33,276,229 of record JAUMIR010000005.1, read on the forward strand.
CCATGGCTTCCTTGATTGAGTCTACCCATTTGGAACGTGGCCTTCCTCTTTTCTTACTGTCTTCTATCCTACCAAGCATTATTGTCTTTTCTAGTGCATCATATCTTCTCATGATAGGGCCAAAGTACAACAGTCTCAGTTTAGTTATCTTGGTTTCCAGGGAGAGTTCAGACTTTATTTGGTCTAGGTCCCATTTCTTTGTCTTTTTAGCAGTCCACAGTATCTGTAGAACTCTTCTCCAGCAGCACATTTCAAATGAGTTGATTTTCTTCCTATCAGCTTTCACAATCATACATAGTAATGGGAAATACAATGGCATGGACAATCTTCATTTTAGTATTCAATGATATATCTTGACACTTCAGGATCTTGTCTAGTTCCTTCCTGCCCTTCCAAGTCCTAGGAGATTTTCAGACCGCATTTTACCATGGCTCATGCGGGAGGAGCTTCCGGGATTAAAATATGGCTCTGCGGCTTCCAAAGCTTCACGGAAGTGCCACAGATGGTTTCGGGAGAGGGATGGTGGCGTCTGAAAACGACCCTCTGTCACGCAAGACCGCCGTCCCTCTCCCAGAAGCTCCTCCCGCATGAGCCACGGTAAAACGCGGTCTGAAAATCTCCCTAGTCTTCTTCTGATTTCTTGACTGCAGTCTCCATTCTAATTACTGACTGAGCCAAGGCAAAGTATGGAAAATTTTGAACTATTTCAAGGTCTTTATAATCTACTTTAAAGTTATGTAAATCATCTCTGGTCATTACTTTTTTTCCCCTTAATGTTCAGCTGTAAACCTGTCTTTGCACTTTCTTCCTGGAATTTCTTCAGTAATTGTTCCAAGTCTTTGCTGTTTTCTGCTAGCAGTTTGGTGTCATCTGCATATCTTAAATTGTTGATGTTCCTTCCTCAAATTTTCACACCTCCTTCCTCTGAGGAGATTTTCACACGGGGCCAAAATGCCCCTTTACTGCCCCGCCACCTCCTCTCCTGTTCCTGTCACGGAATAATGTAAATCATTCACACACTTACCTTAATTCCATGGCAGGAACAGGCTCCCCCTCCCCTCGCTGGCCGGCCATAAATGCAGCCATCATAAGGCTGCTTTTATGACTGGCTGTCTGAAACATTATCACGTTATCATGTGATAACGGCCGGGTGGTAAATTTAAAAAATAAAACTCCCCCAAACATAAAATCAGTTAATCAAGCACAAAAACACACTTTAAATCACACAATCAAAACAGGGAGGGTAAAATAAAGGGTGTCACTTATCTGGATGTCCAGATCATACCAGGAAGTGCTCAGAACAGACCTCCCCTCCACGACTGTCATTTCGGAACAGGAACAGGGCTCCTGTTCGCACACCCGTGATTGCGTGATAGCGACGGAACGGGAGGTCTATTCACGATGAAAAATCGTGAATACATTATTACAGAACAGTCACGGGAGCAGGACGGATGCAGGACTGAACAGAGTCGACGTCATCCAAAAGGGAAAACCTGTCCCGACCTTGTTCTGTTCCTGCCACAGGATATATAGCCCGTGAAAATCTCCTGAGTCTAATCCTGCTTTAGATATGATATGTTCAGCATATAAGTTAAACAGATATGGTGATAGAACACAGCCTTGCCTGACCCACTTGCCAATTTGAAACCATTCTGTTTCTCCATATTCTGTCCCAATAGTAGCCTCTTGTTCTGAGTACAGGTTATCATAGAATTGCAGAGTTGGAAGAGACCACGAGGGCATCAGGACAATCAAATATTGTGGCATCCCCATTTCTTTAAGAGTGACCCATAGTTTTTCATGATCTATACAATCAATGGCTTTGCTATAATCTATAAAGCACAGGCTGATTCTCTTTCAACATTCTTTGGTCTGCTCTGTTATGCCACATATATTTGCAATATGATCCCTAGTGTTTGCTAGCCTTGCATGGCCTTTAGGTCTGTCTCCTGTTTAATGATCCCTTTGCATCCTGTTTAATGAGTTTGACTTGCTGCGCTCTAGTGTATTTGGCAGTGGCTGTGAGCTGGGATAAACAGTAAATGAAATTTTTGAAGGATACATATTTCCCAGCTCTTTTAATATTTCAGGGAAGGTATAATCCATTCTCCCAGATGTGGGTGTATTAAAAGATTTACGTTTCCCTCCAGGTTCAAATGGGATGAGTCCCATTTCAAAATCTCCTCTGATTCACTCTACCTTTCAGACCAATCCTGTTCAATATTAACCACCTTATTAAAAATTGAGGCACAAATGGATTATTTGTATCATAGATTCTCTTGGTGTGTCAGTCTGCTGATCCTTCGTGGCTGTTCACATGTGTGTGTGCCCTTTTCCCAATTATTCTTGAAAGCTACAACTAAGATGCCCACTGGATGGTTTTGTGAAAGGGACGAGGAGGTGCTACTGACTATAAATCCCAGGATTCCATAAAATGGAACCCAAAGACATAGCTGTGTTAATCTGGAATATTAGTAAACAAGGGGGTTCTTGTAGCACCTTTGAGACTGAGAGAAACGAGTTGTAGCATATACTTTTATAGACTTGGTGTGCATCTACACTTTAGAAATCTCTCTCTCTCTCTCTGGCTTTTCTTCGCAAACGAAGATTCAGGAAGGACTCATCCCACATTTTCTGCAAGTGCGCTGATGACTAAAAAGGCCAATCCGAGATAAACAAGTCTGGGTGCAGAAAGCACGGCAGAAGGTCTCCTTGGGCGATGTTTCTGGGTTGTGATTCTTTCTGCGTTGTCGTTTCTCTTCAGGACTTGTCTCATGCTTCTCTTCAGCGTGAGTTCTCAAATAAGGCTGCAGCATTATGGATAGTGCGTCTCCATGCCTCCCAATGTGAGGCCAGCCAGGGTGGACCATTGTTGGTGATCAATTTGGCCGAGCCTGAGAGGTTGTTTCAGGGAGTCCTTGTATCGCTATTTTGGAGCATGAAACCACTTTAAATGCTGTATCTGCATCCTATGGTATCCTGGGATTTGTAGTTTTACAAGGTCTTTAGCCTTCTCTGCCAAAGAGTGCTGGTGCCTCACAAAACTACAAATCCCAGGATTCTGTAGGATGGAGCCATGCCAGTTAAAGTGGTGTCAACTGCATTATTTCTAAAGTGTATATGCACCCTCAGTGGGAAGCAAAGAGGCATCAATGAGGTATAAAGTGCTTACTGAGAGAGAGGAGTCTAGATAATGCCTGCCCTTTGTTTTCAACTCTCTGTATCTTTCTTTAGTCTCTCCTGCTTGAGCCTTTTTCTCCCTTCTCACCTCCAGATGTTACTTCCCCCTTCTCTCAAGAAGTTAATCTCTTTGTTTTCCTTTGTCTGAAAGGAGCATCCAGCTCCAACAATAGATGCTAACTTACACTCACACATGAAATCCTGCTTTCAGGGACTCTTGTAACCAAGTCTACATCTATTTCTTTTGTCTATTTCCTTTACTAAGACGGGTTTCCTGAGACAATAAATGTAAGTTTTGGGTTTTTCCCCCTTACCTTATAAGACCATCCAGAGTCATTTCTCTTGTTCTACCACAAGCTCATGTTGCACTAGCCTCACTGCTTAATATAGATACTAATATTTCTACAATAATATCTAGAGCTTCTCGAGAACATTTTGCTGCTTGATGTGGTTCAGGAAATAGAGGTCTCTACCCAGTGCTCAGGAAAGTTTTTTTTCTGGACTACAACATCGAGAAACCCACCCAGCCAGAAACTGGTAGCCATTGTGGTTGTAGGATTCTGGGGAGGTCTACCTTTCCCTCCAGTCTCTAGCCACATTAAAATAAACTAGCTGGACTCGGTGTATAATACACCATTTAAAAACTCCCCCCCAAATTCTCGGTAGACCTCACAACAACCCTGTTAGGTAGGCTGGTGGATTTAAATCCCTCCTTTCCCTTCTCAGCATTCCACACTTTTCCTGGAATTGCTGAGGGAGACTCGCTCTGTTGCCCTGCCCCTGCTGCCGCCGCCACCAATTGACTGCCTGGGTTCTGTTGCAGCAGCAGCAGCATCCTGATGCCACCGCAGGTTGACTGCCTGGGTCCAAATTTGGGCCATAGATTGAGTGGCAGGAGTGCATTGTGAGGTGGAGAGGGAATTTGCATGTGCCTGGTGATGGGTTGGGTGTGTTTTCTAAGCAGCCAATCAGCACACTGGAAAAGGCAACATACCCAAGAGAATGATATAAAGTCAATAATAGCCAAGTCAAGTTAATGTGGCACCTGAGGTAGAACTATCCTACAAGTTCCTCCCTGGAAGTAGCAAAGTAATAATAATGACAATTTGCTGTCCTCCCTTGAAAACTAAAATCAGCAGCTTACAAAAATCATCTCACTCTGTCTAATGGTAGGGCCCATATAGTCCTTCCATTGGTACCCAGTGATTCCATTGGGTCTTTTTGGGTCATCCCATTACACTGTTACAACCGTGGACTTAGCGTATCAACAAAAGTCAGGGATTGCTTTTGCCCCTCTGTCTCAAAAATTACAGAAGGGACAGCTTTTAGCAGAGTTACAGCCAAAAACGCGTGGCTTGGCAAAATTGCATACATCTGGTAAAGAACCAAGGAGTCCAAAATGCCTTTTGCTTCTTTATTTTAAGATTAAATAAGTTTTCAAACAAAATCACTTTTGAACTAAATAAACAGCCAAAAACGCAGAGCACTCATTCCAGCTATGTATCTCTCAAAGATTTTTTCAAGAATGGTGGAAAATTACAGCCAGAACACACACTGGAATTTCCCCCTCCTTTATAGTAAAATGCTTACAAAAACATTCACTTAACTCTCAGAAACGAAAGCAGCTGGCCCCATCTCCATTTGTTTTCTTAGCTTTGAGAGGCCAGGCACAAACTCATGAGGCACCACAAACCAGAGGCACCACAGATCTTCAGCAAAACTAGCTGACTCTTTTGTCTGGTGATAAAATCATCTTCAGGGTCTCATGGATGTTAACTGCAACACCCATTTTCCCTGACATACACATGTACTAAAACTCCCCTAATATTTGTCTTCAGGAATTGTGTATCTGTGTGGAGTTACAGGCAGTGTTGGGATCAGGTCCTCGAAAGGAAATGAGTTCAGGAAACATCTGATAAAGCAACTAGAGAGGAACCAAGGGAAAATTAACTACCCCATGATCCTCAGGGGGCCACATAAACTGTAAAAAATGCTCCAAACCAAACCCAACCAAAACCAAAATAAAATGGCTAGTAGTTCACTTGTGATTTTGAAAAACAGATTTTTAAAAGTTGAGCACTGCAGGGGCACACAGGAACCTATTTAAAAATGTGAATTGTCTCTCCAATACTCTCCAACATTCAACAGGATGTGCCTGGCCAAGCAACATCAGAGTGTGGTCAATATGGCAAAAATTGTCTATGAGGAAGAACACACAAGGTAAGAGATGCTGCAGCAATTTACTTTTGTCTAAGCCTACTGGGAAGGGCAAGATTCTTCCTCTTCCTCCTCCTCCTCCTCCTCCTCCTCTTCCCCTGCTGAGTTAATTGAATGTAAACAACTCTTCCATTTTGAACTCAGCTTCCAACAACTGAAGTAAATTGATGACGAAGGGGGAATTGGGGGAGGAGGGAGAGGGGGAGGAGAGAGAAAATGGGACATTTTAAAAGCAGCTGAAAAAGTGGGGTGACAGAGGATCAACTGGGATTGTCTCTGCCAAATTGGAACAGTCGGAGGGCATGCTCTATTTTGTTTTGACCAGAAAAGGGCAATCTTTGGTTCTGTGTATTCAGTGTCTGAATGGGTTGAGGCCCATAAAAACCATTGGGGAGGGGCATGGAACGTTTTGCTCAGCTCTACAATAAAGGCAGTCTTATAAAATCAATCAGCTTTTAAGAAGGTGGTTAATATTGACCAGGGCTGCACTCCAAGGTGTAATGAAGGAGACAAAAGTTTGAAATGGGACTTCTTTCACCTGAACCTGAGGAGAAATGTAAAGCTTTTAATATACCCATATTTTGGAGAATGGATTACCCACTTCCTCAAATATTAAAAGAGATGGAAAATATATATCCTTCAAAAATTTCATTTGCTGCCTTTTTATCCCATCTTACAACTACTACTGTGCCTAAAAGGCAGGGGCGTTAGTACATTTTTGCTGGAAGAGATGCAGGATTGCCAATAGAATGATAAGCCAGTAGCTAGCTCCACTGGCAAAGTTATATCAGCAGGGCAGCAAAAACAGGTCAGAGATGTGGGCGTGTGTGGCCATTGTGTAGTTATGTCACATCCTATACTCCTTTGTTTCAACAGTGTAGCCACAACAATGGAACAATTTTACACTGGGTAGGTACATGCAGGGGCTGGTGTGACTTTTTCTCCTCCCATTGAAACTAGTGGGCACTTTTCTTCTCTTACTGCTGGATGTGTGTGGGTGTGTTGGGGGTTGGCGATTTTCCCCAGGGCCACAGTGGAGTTGCAAAAGACTTAACTACTCCCAGTTCACAATGGACTCTATTCCCCCACACAGAATCATAAAACGTCAGCTTCTTACTTAGTATGAAAGAGACAATACGTTGAGAAGATTCACTTCCATCATGAAGGTATCTGACAAAGACCTTGAGCTTTCCTAGTTCTAAAGTGAAAATAAAAATAGATAGAATATATCTTGAGACAATAGAAAACGATTTGTTGGTACATTTTGTTCAGGGTATCATGGCCTCCTCATACAACTAGATGTGCAAGAACTACAGAGACATTCAGGAACATTCACAGCACAGGGGATTGCTTGGGGTGTGTGTATTAGCTAAAAAGTTAATCATGTTTCATATTAGGGGATTCTAATATTACCTGATGGTTTTAATTATGACAGCAAATGGGATTGGAAGGCTTTTCATCATAATTTTCTCAAGTTTCCCTGAAAAAGGAATATTCACAGGCCAAAATGCATTGCATTTTTAGAGCGAATAAACATCACCTCCCAGCATCTTGAGATGTTTCTACTCTTTCTCTTGTGGATTTCACTAGATGGGCTCTAAAAGGATTAAGTACCGTACTCACTTGCGTCTCATCACTGATCTCTCATTTCCAAAACTGCATTTCCTTTGAAGTAGCAAGCATCAGGGATGGAAACAAAATTCGTCTCCATATTTACCAGCAGATATTAGCATGTGGAGGACCTGGTTCTACCTGCCTGTCAGATGTTACATGTTGAGGAGCCTCTCTGAAAAAAGAGGTGGGGCACTTCTAATTCACCACTGTCACGGATCAATAGATGAATGTATACAAAGGGATTCAAACCCAGATCTTTAAGTGTTGAATACTGACCACCCTGGAAAATGAATAGATGAATTTGGTTTTGGTTTGTTCTACATTCATCCTCCCACCACAAAAATGTCAGTTCTTTCCATCCCATATATGAGGGCAGTTCTGAATTTTAGTGAATTCTTATTAAAAAAAAAATTGTAAAATTAAATTCTCCCCATCTGTAGTAATATCTAGAACCATTATGCCTTAGTTCTTAATATTATGATGTTAGCGTGCCCTACTACCCCTTCCCGTAAGATTCCATAACTGGATATATTGGACACTTTTTGGAGTCACATTGGCTTAGGCAGACTGGATATCAGTTGAAGGTCATGATTACCTGAGACGTGTCTAGAAATATAATGGTGGGAAACCAAAATTAGAATTATGCGGAAGACCCCTGTAATGGGTCTTTATTTTTTTTATTTATTATATTTTAAACATATTTCACAATAATAAAATTCCATATACTTCCTTTACACCGTTGTCTGGATTTTGATTTTACTTCTAACATTGGCTTTCTATCTTTATTCCATTTAACTGTATTATATCATTAACTCATAAATACAGGATTTCCCCAATACATAACTATACACCTCCTTTCCCCTGTATTCCGCAGACAGAGAGATACATATTTATACCAGTATTTACATATTTGATAAGTTTCATTAATCTGTAAATCAAGTTGCTCTTATACTATTTCCTTCAGCTTTCCAATACTCAATTAAGCTACTCCATTCTTTTCTAAATTCATTTTTAGACTGGTGTTTTATCCAGCAAGTGAGCTGTTCCATTTGAGCTACCTCCGATAATTTCCTCATCCATTCCTCACAGTTCGGAATTGATTTTGGTTTCCAATTTCTCACGAGAACAATACGCGCTGTGGTGGTCATGCAAAGCATCATACTTTTATATTCCTTCAGAAAATCCCTATCAAACATATTTAATAGGGATATAATTCTGAATAGATATAATTCTGGTTTTAATCTGAAGTCCATTTTAATTATCCTTCTTATCAAGTTGTGAATATTTATCCAGAATTTTTTCACTGCTTTGCATGACCACCACATATGAAAGAAAGTGCCTTCTGCTGCTTCACATTTCCAGCATTTACTTTTTTTTTGCCTTATACATTTTTGTTAGTTTTGAGGGGGTCAGCTCCTTCAATTCACTGTTTACCAACTATTTCATATTTTTTCTCCATAAGACTTCCCAGCTCTCTACTGAAATATTATCTCTAACATCCTGTGACCATCTGATCATAAATTCTTTCACTGCCTCAGACTCCAAATCTAGTTTTAACAACAATTTGTATATCCTTGATACTTTGAAAGCTTTCTCATCTGTGATTAACTCATCAAATTCAGTTTTTAACTCTTCAATTCCTACCAACTTTTTGTCCATATTATATCTCTCCATGATTTGCCTATATTGGAACCAATTGCACTTTATCTGTTCCTGTTCTAATTCCTCTGTTGTTTTCAATCTAATACTTTCTGAACATATATTAAATCTCCATAAGTCCACCATGTTTCTAGATGTGGCATCTCGGTTCTTCTAAAGGCTTCTTGAGGAGAAGCCCATAGGGGTATCTTTGTATACATCTTGTTCTTCATTTCTTTCCATGCTTTCAACAAAGATTTTCTAACAAAATGATTATTAAAGTTTTTATCTATAACCTCTTTTTGATACCACAAGTAGGCATGAAGACCATATCTTAGGTCATTTCCCCCCAAGGTTGTAATCTTATCATCTTTTAATAAGAACCATTCATTTAACCATACCAATGCATAAGATTGATGATATAGTTTTAAATTTGGAAGGTTTAGACCACCTTTAACCTTTTCCTCTTGCAATAATTTCCATTTTATTCTCGGTTTCCTATTATTCCATATGAACCTAGATAGATCTTTATCCCATTCTTTAAATAACTTATCATTATTTAATATTGGTAAGTTTTGAAAGATGTACAACATTTTCGGTAGTATCATCATCTTAACTGTTGCCACTAGTGGTAACAACCTAGTCTTTAAAGGGTATCTACTAATCCTTTCTCCCAGCCCTGGGTGTTTCAAGCAATAATTCAGTCATGCCAACAAGTGACTTTCCTCAATCCATACCCTACAGAAATCTCCCCTCACACCCCTCCTGTCCAACCTTATGAGGTTGTTGCAGGCCTATCAATGTTCTCTCTCTCTGCAATTAAAGCAATCAGTTGAGTTTTGGTTCCTTTTGTCTATCCCACAGAAGAGCCATCCAAGCTTTGTTATTACTAACTTGCACTCTCCAAAAGCACTGAATAGAGTATAAATATAATAGCCCTAACAATAGCAAGGTGTACCACAAGTATTGGCCTGTCCACTCTCTTTCTTGATATTCCATGTATTGGAACCTCCTGTGCCACTCTCAGATGTCTGTCTGAGTATCTTCGCTGCATGGAACTCTTTTCTCCTTGAGACTGGTAACTATCACCCTGTTTTCTCTGACCTCTCTCTATACACCCTTCCTGCCTTACCCTGCTATAGGCTTGTATGGTTTATAAGAATGTATGTTGTATATGTTAGTTTACATTCTGTATTATTCCAATAAAAATACTTTAGTTTACTTTAACTGGAGCCTCCTCTACAGTTAAGTACCATACTGGTATATATAGGTAGAAATATCCCTGATGTTTTCAGGCCTCCTATCTGAGCTAATAATTCCCCCTAATATTAAAGGAGAGTTTGGCATCACGGGTGGGACTTTACTACAATCCCCCACCTCTTAGGGTAACAATGATTGCTTGAAATGAGATTGAATTGGTTCAATTTAGACGATGGAGATTATCAGACAGGAACGCAAAAATTGTTTCTGTCCCACAATCTCCAATCCTGCCCCTGTCCTGGCACAATAACCCTCCCCATCACACTTATCTTCTCTCCTGTCATTGAAGCAACCCAGGAATGAATGGAGCTCTAACGGAGCTCCGTTCACTTCCTGGAGTGAAATCCTGCCTGTTTTTGCGAGAAGACGTGAGTGTGGGAAATTCAAAAATAAAAATAAAAAGTTATACAAAACACCAAAACACAATTTAAAAGTCCAAAGTAACCCGGGGGGGGGTCATAAAAAGAGCAACATTTACCTGGATATCCTGATCTCACCTGGAAGTGTTCACGCCGGACTGGCCATTATCACTGCAGTGATGGGATTTAAATGGCCTGAGGTTTCGCATGGTGGCAATGCTGGCAACAAAATGGAATGGGGGGATCTATTGATGGCTTCAGCTGTCAAAAAAAAAAAAGATGCCAGCATAACACCAGCAGAACGCAAAAAGACAACACCATCTGATATTGGTGTCCTTTCATGTTATACTGGCGCCACGTTAGCCGCATCTGATAATCTCCTATGTTTTTAAAGACACTTCCATGAAATGTCCCTGTGAGTTTGTGGCTTTGTGAGATATCACTTGTGTCAATATTTGGCTTAACTGGACATGTTCAGGCACAACACTGAGAACTCTTTGTAGATGACTAATTAGCATCCTCCCTGGGTGCTGTGCTTGCACAAAGGATACCATCTGTTCAACAGACCATCTGGGCCTGATTGGAACCTTTAAACCCAAGATACTGCTCTGAGTATCTTGTCTGAGGATTGGGAAAAGCCCAAAGTCTAGATCTTTGATTTTGTGATGCAGTTGGGCAATTCTTGACTGGGTTTTTAAAAATGTGTAGCAAAATAGTCTGGCAAATATACTGACATATGTAGACTAATTACAGTAGTACTGTACAGTAGTACTGCCCTGGTGGCGCAGTAGACTAATGCAGCTAAAACTGTAGCCAAAACTCATGTAGATCTTGAGTTCATAAGTTCGATTCCAGGGCCCCCCAGGTTGACTCAGCCTTCCATAAGTTGGTAAAATGAGTACCAGCATAATAAAAGAGCTGGAGCGACAGGCTGTGGAAGCTGTTAATTCAGTTTCAAAAAAACAAAAACAAAACAAAACAAAAAAAAAACCACAGTCGTTATTAGTGTACAATATATTCTGAAGTGTCACTCTTGCAGCATTGTTTGTATGCCAGCAGCGCCATCTACTGGCACTCACATTGTACAATTGCCTGTTTTCTCTGAAATGTATTGTATTGTATGAAAAATTGCTTTGTGATGTGATGTATTGTATTGTATTGTATTGTATACTGTATACTGTACTGTGTGATGTTGTACCCTGCCCTGATTCTGAGGAGAGAGGTGGGTAATAAATAACTATTATTATTATTATTATTATTATTATTATTATTAGTTTGTGTGCATGGGTGCATAAATTGTTGAATATAACTGTGCATACTGGTTTGGACTGGTCTCAGTGAACAAAACAGCAGGTATGTGAGTGTCAGTTAAAGCAGGTGTAAGAGTCATGGATGTCTCTCTGGTATCGTTCGCTGTGTGTGTATTTGCATATAACTGCACAGAGCTACAGCTCCCAGGTTGTTGATTCAAATGACACAGAATCATTTGGACTACAATTCCCAGACTGCCAATGGCCATGCTGGATGGGGGATTCTTGGTGTTGTAGTCTCCCAAAATAATGTTTCCAACCTCAGTAGATGTGCCTAACCAAGCACATCTACCCCCTGGGCACTATAATTTGACCAATAGGCATGTTATGGGATCTATCTATCTTATAGGTGGACAAATTGTGATTGACATCTGCAGAGACCTCTGAGGGTTCTTTCAGAGCATTCAGCTGCAAGAAATAGCTGGATGCATCCCTGCTCATCTCCTAGCCATCCAACAAAATGGAAATGGCCATGGTGGGCTGTGCAGCTGACAAGGTGGGTTGAGGGAGAGGATTTTGGTTATTTCATGGCCAGAACAAAATTCTGAACTGCACAATTACCGTAAAAGTGAATTGTGATGTCATAAGTCACTAACAGGATAGCATTCCATATTTTTATTTTTCATATATTTTTTAAAAATAATGAGATTGCTCTTTCATCCTTAGCTTCCTTTTACTTTTATTCTGAAAGGTGACTGAATACATACTGCCTATTGATCTTGCTTTCCCTAGCTTACCGATCAGATGAAATGTCAAGCACTTAAATTGTTTAATGGAGAAGGACTGAGAGACAGAAGATTAAGGGCTAATTTATCTTCTTAGACTTCTTTGTTAGTTCCTCAGAGTACGATAAACCTGGCCTAGTGGTGTCAATTTTTTATGAAATGGTATCTGTACTACAATTTCTGATATCGTAAACAAACAAAGAAACTGGGCCATATTCCAACATCATTATAGGACATGAGGAATGGACACATGAAGTTGCACACTGCTGGCTGGTTGAACTGTTTCAAGTGGTCTGGGATCTTTTACACACATATCTTTTCCTGTAGTTTGAGTCCATTTATCAGATGCACTAAATACAGTGTCATAACATAATGATGCCACATAAACGCGAACTAGCACACATATCAGACAACGTCGCCATTTCGCGTTTATGCCCTGGCCAAAACACCTACCTTTTTATTGACGGCTGAAGCCATCAACAGATCCCCAGTGGTGCTTTAGTGTGGGCATTGCCGGCATGTGAAACCTCGTGCCATTTAACTCACATGAATGCAGCATCAATGGCCAGTCTGGCCAGTACATATCCAGGTACGATCGTGGCATCCAGGTAAGTGACACACTTTTTATGACCCTCCCCAGTATACTTGGGAATTTTAAAATGTGTTCCAGTGCTTTTAAAAAGTTAAACTTTCTTATTTTTGTTTTTATTTTTTAATTTCCCGCATGAGCATCTTCTCGCGAGAATCCGCAGGATTTTGAATGAGGACGTGAACGGAGCTCCATTCACTTACTCTTCATCGTTGGGGAAACCTTTGCTGGGAGAGAAGATAGGTGTGGTGGGAGGTGTTCATTTGCTGGTATAAAAATGGATTTTTTTTTAAGCCAGCAAAAGGAGCTTGTTTGATAAAGTCCCTAGTCTCTAGGGCAGCAGAAAACAAGCTTGCTTCATCCCTTCAACCCTTCAAATATTTAAACATGGCTATCACGTCACCTCTTAACCTTCTTTTCTCCAGGCTAAACATACCCAACTCCCTAAGCCTCTCTTCATAGGGCATGGCTTCCAGACCTTTCACCATTTTGGTCACCCTCCTCTGGACACGTTCCAGCTTGTCAATATCATCTTGAACTGTGGAACCCACCTCTGACTGAGATACTGTAATTAATACAGATCCAGTGGATGTAACCTTGACTTGGGCTTGTGTAATAGGCTCTGGGCCTGTCTCCTGCTATTGAGTAGGAGAAGGGACACCCCCACACAAATTCTAGCTAGTTGCCACAACCACTAATTCACCCCACATGACTTAGTAACTTAGTGGAAAGTTACTGTGTGGTTTAACTTACACTTTCACCCACCTCTGACTCAGTAGAGACTGACTTCCCTCCCATGGGAGATGAGAATCCTATGCACACATGTGCACACGCACCAAGCAAAGGACTATGAAGTGAGAGTAAAAAAGAAGAGACCAATTAAGGAAAGCTTTTATTATAGGCAAGAGAACTTACATCTTGTATAGGAAGACACCTTCCTTCAGGCATAACTTAATAGTAGTTACAAAAACAGTCCATGGCAGTGGTTCTTAACATGTGGTCCAGGGACTCCCAGGGGTCCATGATGTCCTCACAGGGGTCTGTGAAGGCTTGGAGGATGCTTGGCTCACCTCCTCCCTACAGTGGAGCAGCCATGTGACAGGAGCCAAGGCAAATACTGGCTGGTTGGCTTGGCCTGCACATTGACATTCAATCCACTCCAGCCACAAACTTGCAGGAAGAAGCAAGAGAAAAGTCTTCCCTGTCCCCCCTGTGTCCCTGACGGAAGGTTTAATGGATGCTGTAATGTTGTTGTTGTTGTTATGGTTTTAAATCTTGTGTTAAGTCTTGGGGGGTCTACAGCAACAAAAGATATTTAAAGCAGGTCCCTAGTAAAGAAAAGGTTAAGAGCCACTGGTCTATGGGCTTGTCTAGACCTGCCAGAATATGCCAGCTTCCTGCCAGCATATTCTGGTCCTGGATCTGGCTTGTTTCCTCTGTGTTACCTACATGAACCTCTCCATTGACGCCCCCTTGTCGTGGGAGAGAGGCTTGTGTACCCTGCATAATAGCCACCAGTAGGGTCTCCCATGCCAGACAGGTCAAAACTGACGGGTCTGACAAAGAGCGTCAAAGGGCAGGATGGGCTCTCTAGTCTTATGGCAACCCTCCTAGGAGAAGTAAAACTCTAATCCCAAACCCTGTAAGGTCAACTATCTAAGAGAAGAAAACTTTAATCAAACCTATGGCCCGAGGACCTCACTGCTACCATCCATGCTTGCAAGGCCAGCAGATGAACCTTTTGTTTAAAGGGTGAGGCCAGTTCTGTACACACTGCACTCCACCAGAAAAATCCATTGCACATGATCGAAGGACAAATCCAATCCCCCCCCCCAAAAGCCCTGTAGCGATAGACGAGGGACGAAATGGCAGGTGTAAAGATGCACTGGAAGCTGCAGACCCAACCCTGCATGCAGGTGGTTCAGGACTTTGGTCGCTCGAGGCTGACCCGGGAGATGACTGTCTTTTTCGGCAGCATCCTGAATGACCAAGCAGCCTATTTTAAGGAGAGCACTACTTGCTCCATATGGAGAGGGGCCTAGAAAAGGTGGCCTAATGAAAGCTCATCCCCAACTATCTGGTTGGCTAGCTGCGGCCAACGGGAATCTTCTGATGCAGTCAAACCAAGGCAAAGAAACAGAGGCACACACTGGCCTCCAAAGGTGTAAATAAACTGACGCTTGCATGCTGGAACATCAGAACCATGCGAGACTCTGCAGATAGTGGACGGCCTGAGCGTCATTCTGCTCTAATAGCCCATGAACGATCACAAATTAATATTGACATCGCAGCTCTTAGTGAAGTTCATCTCCATAAGGAAGGCAGCCTTAAAGAACATGGCGCTGGCTACACACTTTACTGGTCTGGCAAACCCAAACCCAAAAATCATCTTTCAGGAGTAGGCTTCATGGTTAAAAACTCCATTGCCTCCAAACTTGAAACCTTGCCAACAGGACACTCTGATCGCATTATTTCCTTACGCCTCCCACATGTTGTTCTCTTTAGTATATATGCCCCAACTATGCAAGCCGACCCTGTAGACAAGGACAAATTCTACACAGACCTACGCCACCTCATACAAAAAGTCCCTGTAGAAGATAAAATTATTATCCTTGGTGACTTCAATGCCAGAGTTGGAAAGAACTCCGAAGCCTGGAAAGTTGTCTTAGGCAAGGATGGTGTTGGAAATTGCAATGATAATGGACGCCTCTTGCTAGAGTTCTGTGCAGAACAACAGCTATTACAAACACTATCTTTCAGCAGAAAGACAGCTTGAAGACAACCTGGATGCATCCCCGATCCAAACATTGGCATCTCATTGACTATGTTCTAGTCCGCCAGAGAAACATTCGCGATGTCCGCCATACTCAAGTTATGCCCAGTGCAGAATTCCAGACAGATCATTGCCTCGTCAGATGTAAACTAAATCTTCATCTTAAGTTCAAACCTAAGAGGGGTGGCATCTTAAAGAAGAGACTCCAAGTCAACAATCTTCAACAAGCTACCATGAGAGACAAGTTCCAGGCAAATCTGCAAACAAAACTTGAAGATCATCCTACAGATCCTTCTCCTACAGTGCTTTGGCAACATATCAAAAACAGTATCCTCCAGTCTGCGGAAGAATCCCTCGGCTTCTCCCACAAGAAAAATCAAGGCTGGTTTGATGAAAACAACCAAGAGATCCAGGAACTGTTGGCAAAGAAGAGAACTGCTCACCAGGCATACCTCGCCCAGCCAACTTGCCATGTAAAAACAGCAGCTTTCCATCTCACATGTAATAAACTTCAACAAAAACTCTGAGACATGCAGACAAGTGGTGGATCAATATAGCAGAAAAGACACAATGCTGTGCAGATCTGGGGGATACTAGAGCATTTTATGAAGCTCTTAAGGCAGTGTTTGGACCTACTTATCAGGTCCAAAGCTCCTTATACAGTACAGATGGTCAAACATTAATTACTGATAAAGCCTCCATCCTGAATCAATGGGCTGAACACTTTCAAAGTCTCTTTAGTGCCAACCGAGTAGTCCAAGACTCAGCTATCCAACATATGATAGAAAACCCGGTGAAAAATGAATTGGACATAGCTCCCACTTTGGAAGAGACCCTTAAGGCCATACAGCAGTTGAAAAACAGCAAGGCAGCTGGGATTGATGGAATCCCACCTGAAGTTTGGAAACATGGAGGTCATGTACTCCATGATAAATTCCACGAACTCCTTGTGAGTTGCTGGGGAAAGGGGGAACTGCCATCAGATCTCCGAGATGCAATCATCATCAACCTGTACAAGAAAAAAGGAGCAAAATCCGATTGCTCAAACTATCAAGGCATAACACTGCTCTCTATTGCTGGAAAAATCCTTGCAAGGATACTCCTGAACAGATTGGTTCCTGCCATTGCAGAAGAATGTCTTCCTGAAAGCCAGTGTGGCTTCAGAGCCAATAGAAGTATTACAGATATGGTATTTGCCCTTAGACAATTGCAAGAGAAATGTAGGGAGCAGAACAAGGGTCTCTATGTAACATTTATTGACCTCACCAAAGCCTTCGACACCATAAGTAGGAAAGGTCTGTGGCAGATCCTGGAAAGACTAGGATGTCCCCCCAAATTCCTTAAAATGATTATCTTGCTACACAAAGGCCAGTGTGGTCAAGTCAGATATGGCGATGCTCTTTCAGAGCCCTTTCTAATAACTAATGGAGTGAAGCAAAGTTGTGTTCTTGCGCCAACTTTATTTGCAATCTTCTTCAGCATGATGCTCCAAAGGGCTATGGCAGAGCTCAAAGAAGACGACGGCACCTATATAAGTTACCGTACTGATGGTAGCTTGTTTAACTTAAGCCGTCTGAGGGCTCGCACTAAGATTCTAAACTATCTAGTCCATGAGCTGCTCTTTGCTGCTGCTGCTGCCCTTGTTGCCCACACAGAAGCAGCTCTGCAGCACCTAACATCCTGCTTCACAACAGCTGCAGAGCTGTTTGGGCTGGAGGTCAACCTGAAGAAAACGGAAGTTCTTTACCAGCCTGCATCACAGGACGAACACCACCATCCCCACATTGCTGTCGGGAAATCTGTGTTTAAGTCCGTTCAGCAGTTCACCTACCTGGGAAGCATCATCTCCTCAGATGCCAAGATTGACAAAGAGATCAATCACATATTAGCAAAGGCATATAGCTCATTTGGAAGACTTTACAAAAGAGTCTGGAGTAAAAAATACCTGAGGCGAAGCACAAAAATCAGTGTGTATAGAGCCATTGTATTGTCTATTCTCCTTTATGGGTCTGAAACATGGGTTACCTATCGCCACCACTTACGACTCCTCGAACGCTTCCATCAGCGCTGTTTACGCACAATCCTAAATATACACTGGACTGATTATGTGATGAATGTTGCTGTCCTTGAGCAAACAGGGATCACCAGCATTGAGGCCATGATATTGAGAACAGGGCTGTGCTGGGCAGGGCACGTTTCTAGGATGGAGGACCATCACCTCTCAAAAATAGTATTCTACGGTGAACTCGCCATGGGTCAGCATAAGAGGGGCGCTCCAAAAAAATGATACAAGGACTCCCTGAAACAACATCTCAGGCTTGGCCAAATTGATCACCAACAATGGTCTGCCCTGGCCTCACATCGGGAGGCATGGAGACATACTATCCACAATGCTGCAGCCTTATTTGAGAACTCACGCCGAACAAGTCTCAAAAAGAAACGACAACGCAGAAAAAATCACAACACGGAAACATCACCCAAGGAAACCTTCTGCTGTGGTTTCTGCAACCGGACTTGTCTATCTCGGATTGGCCTTTTTAGTCATCAGCGTGCTTGCAGAAAACACAGGATGAGTCCTTCCTGAATCTTCATTTGCAAAGAAAAGCCAGAGAGAGATAACCTACATGAAACAGGCAGGAGTCCAAACCTGCATGCCAACCCATAACTGCAGCTAACGGTACTGCCGGTATCTCTCTGAAGCCAGGAAGGATGCCCTCAGCATGTAATCAAAGCTGGTGTTATGCAGGGGGCCTTGATCACATGCTGAGGGCCTTTTTCCTGGCTTCAGATAGACCCGAACAGTGGTGGTGGTAGTGGCTGCATGTATGAGCTGGTGTGCAGGTATGGGCTCCTGCGTTCCTGTAGGACCTGATGCGTTTTTTTAAAAAATGATGCAGGTTTTCCTGGGTATTTTAACAAAATGGCTTAACAGGCTTTACCTCATCTCCCCTTGGTCTTTGCCCTGAGTGTTGTCAGGACTGCCTGGGTTCAAAATGGGGCAAAAGCCCTGCATCATTTGGACTACAGGGCTCCAAGACATGACAAACAGCACATCTAGACAAGCCCTAAATCGTATTCAGCTGAGCTTAGAAAGAAACATAAGCTCTAATGTGACTAGTTGAACATTCCTACTCTACTCACGATACAGATGATATTCTGGGTCTTTGGATGTTTTTGGGAAGCTGAGAGTCTGGATCCCTTAGGGATGATGAGGCAGACAGCACTTCTCTATCAGTTCCTAAAGCCCTTCAAGTCTCTCTTGTCCCTCATGGCACTGTGTTTTTATAACCTCTCATCTTGGAAACATCTCAAAGCTTCCATACTTCCCCCAAAGGGCTTGTCCTAATTGGCCAATTGTCTCTTATCATCTCTGTTGCTCTTATGTGATGCTGACTCCCATAAATGTAACCTAACCCATCACATCATTAACTCTTTGTTTACCTGGAGGATAGACTATACCCCTCAGTTGTGTCACCTAGATAATGGGGGAGCCCATTATCACAGCTTGTCCAGTGATAATGGATACTTTTTTCAATTTGGACAACCTGTGGATACATACAGGATCCTTAGAGTGGTATGAGCCACCATGTTTGTGTTAGATCTGTGTCCTTCCTGGCTTATTAAAAAGCCAGTGAGACTGGTTATGTGAGTAGATGGAATGGTAAACACATCTCTAAAATAAGGCAGAGTTCCATCTGGCCTAAAGGAGGCAGTTATGACCACTGCTGAAAAGCCCTGTCTTGATCCCACTATATTAGACAACCACCAGCCAGTCCCCAATATTCCATTTCTGGAGAAGGTACTGGAACACGTGGTGGCCTCCAAGCTCCATGGATTCCTGGATGAAAGGGATTATTTTATCCATTTTAATCTGGTTTCAGGTCTGGCTATGGGACAGAGATAGCTATGGTCACCTTGGTAGTTGACCTACACTGGGAACTGGACAGACAGTGTGTGTCCCTGTTGGTTCTGCAGGACCTCTCAGTGGCTTTAGATACTATTAACCATTACATCCTTCTGCGTCACCTTGCTGGGAAGGCACCTCTGGATGGGTGAATCCAGAAGGTGGTGTTGGGGTTCCCCAGGCTTTGATTCTATAGTCCATGCTATTTAACATGCATATGAAACTGCTGGGAGAGGTTTCCAGAGTTTAGGGGTCGAGTACCATCTGTATGCAGATGACACACAACTTTATTGTTCCTTTCAATCTCAATTCAAGGAAGTTGTTCCAGTTCTCAGTATCTGTCATCAGTAGTAGACTGGATGAGGATTATCCAATTGAAACTTAATCCAGACAAGACAGAGGTGCTGCTAGTTAGTTAAAAGGCAGGTCAGGTAATAGGGATTCATCTTGTACTGGATGGGGTTACACTCCCCTTGAAGACACAGGTCTATAGTTTGGGTGCATTTTTTTTGATTCAGCCCTAAGCCTTGGAAGCTCAGGATTCTGTGGTGGCCAGAAATAAACTGGCAAAGTTTTAAGGCTTCTGATCCAGCCTTGGTGACATATGTGTTAGGTATATTTTCTGTTTGGATTACTGTAATGCACTGTAAATTTGGGGCTTCCTTTGAGCAATGTTTGGGAACTTCAGCTGGTCCAAAGCAGCAGCTGGACTACAGATCAAGGCTAGTTACATGGAGTGTACAAGTCCCTGGTTTGACAGCTTTAGTGGTTACTGGTCTGTTTCTGGGCAAAAGTGAATGTGCTGGTTATGATCTATAAAGGCCCATATGGCAAGAGTTAAGGTTATCTGATGGATTGTACTCATCCACATATGCCTGGCTGTCTCTTTGTCCCTCACCCCTCCCCTTGGTTGTATCTCTGGTGGGGATACAGAAGAGGGCCTTCTCAGTAGATGCTCCCAGGCTCTGGTATTCCCTTCCTAGAGAGGCCATGATGTCCAGCCAGCACTAGGCCTTTGGGAACTGGCTGATAATGGGGAAAAGGCTTTTGATTAACATGCTGCATTCTCTATATTGGTTGACATCTTAAAAATGGGACTGTTTTTAATTTGTTTTAATTGATGGTTTAATTGTATTTCAACTTTTGTATGTTTTAGCAATATGAATTTTTATTTCTATCTGTTTTAACTTTTGTAAGCTGCCTTGAGACTTGGGGATGGCCAATACATGGGATATGAATGAATAAAACAGTAACAAAAACAATAACAACAACATTTCATATGAGTCCAACTGAAATGAATGAAATTTAAACTTACAGTGGAGAAGAACATGCAGCCCTCCAGATACAGAGAGACTGTGTATCAGCCCTAGTCTGCTGAGACATTGTTGAGGCATGATGGACATTGGAGTCCAAGAACATGCAGAGGGCCACACATTCCTCATCCCTGCAATGGAGTAGAGCAGTGCTTTTACTCAGATCCCATTTACTTAGATGGATTGTGCCCCTTGTATCTTATTTTATTAGAACACCCTCCTCCATCCCAATGCCTTCTGTATTGGTTAGATTACAAATCCCATCGCAGCAGCCATGTAAACTGGGGAGGATGGGAAGTGTAGTCAAGCACACCCAGAGGGCATCACTGTGAGGCTGTTTTAGAACATGCAGTTTCAGGGCACAGTTTTAGACAACCCTTCAGGAAAGATATGGCAATGGCAGTGATCTCCATATATTTGGATGCTTGATCTTTTGGTCCTGCTGCAGTTATCACATTTTCAGCCACTAAGGTATCTATACCTATTGACCAAAAGAAGCATAATCACCCTAAATCTAAGATTGTTCTGATACTGGTTCAAACAATTGATCTTAAATGCCCCTGACACTAGGACCTTATCTACACAGGCTTGCCTCCATCTGAGAGCCCTGCAGTCCACACGATGCAGGGCATTTGCCCTGTTCTGCCCCAGATAGTCCTTATGGCTCCCATGGTAGAAATGGAGCTCAGACGGGGAAAGCCAGGGTAGGGCCCATTACAGCATTATAAGAAAATACTTGGTTTATTCCACTGCCACCAGGAAAAAACAGAGTGGGCCTTGGTGTGTCTGCAGAAGCCCACTTGAGCAAGCCAGCCTGTTATTCCAGGTTGCCCTTACACTTCCAGGTCCAGGGAGGGGTCCTGCAGCATGTGACCAAGGCTGGTGACATGTAGAGGGGCTTTGGTCATATGTGGTGCCTGGCCTCCTCGATGTCGGGAGGGCAAAGAAAATGGCGGCAGCGGCAGCTGCAGCAATGGGCCGCTGTTCCTGTCTGGACTCTGGCCTGTTTCATTTAGGTAACGGGGCCAGTGGGGAGCCAGCATATCCTGGCTCATGTAGATGAGCCCTAAGTCTTCCAACAATTCCCTTTCTGTAAAAAAGGCAAGCCAGGTAAGCTGTTAACTGGAACCAATACAGTAAACCCATATGGCCAGTACTTAAACGGGTGAGTGAAATTAGTGATTTTAGATCCTGATGGGAGATCTTCCCTCTTTCTCAGCCTCCCCTCCCTGCTATTTTTTTTTTCTTAGAGAGATACAGTGCATAAACCTTCAAGGACAGTATCTTGTTATTCAATTTTGTTTTTTAAAAATTCACTTTTTTATTACATGTGTTCTTCACATCTCCAGTGTTAGTTCTCGGGTTAGTTTTTCCTGTGGGCAGTACAGTGAACCATTTCTATGAAACAAATGGACGCCACTGCCCCAACAACAGTGTGAAAGAAATAGAAAAAAGGTTAACATATTTCTCCTTGAATAACATCTGAAAAACACATATGTTTCTTTTGCACGATAGCACACTTGGAATATTAAGGAACCACATTAGTGCTGTAGGTCATAAAATATTATTAAGGATACTGTAAAGGACATTTAAAAACAGTTCTGATCCCTTTTAAAGGCTTACATGGGGGAGAGGGGACGTTTTTTTTTCCTTGGGAGTATTGTAAGATAGTCTTTGCTGATGAATGGAGCCATTTTAGACAGAAATAAAGGTGCAACTAGAAAGTAGCAGTAATTAGCCAAGGTTCTAACATGGTATACTTTTCTTGAGAGCCAGTGGGGTGTAATGGTTTGAGTGTTGGATTAGGACATTGGAAGACCAGGGTTTGGATCCCTGCTCAGCCATGGAAATCCACTGGGTGACCTTGGGCAAGTCACACTCTCTCAGCCTCAAAGGAGAACAAGGGCAACCCCCTCTGGCCAAATGATGCCAAGAAAACCCAATGATAGGGTTGCCATAGGGTTGCCATAAATCAGAAATTACTTCAAGGCACACCACGACCATGTTCTTACCACTCTGGGCCATTTTAGAGCCAGGAGAGCCTCTAAAAGTCACTAAAAGACAGCAGGTCTCTTCCTGTTCACTTCATGTTTTTTTTTTAAAGTCCTCTCTTGGCCCTAAGATGGCAGGGGGAGGATGTGGTGAATATACCCCACATCCCCATAGAAGGTATTTGGGGTAATTGGGGACACCCTCCCATTTTTGCTGCCTTGGGAGTCTTGGGGACCCATAAGTCCTGGCGGGGTGGGGAGCTCTCAAGTGGCTCACTGGTCATATTTTGTCACACCTGGTTTAGGATTTAAGAAAGGAACAAGTTTCTAATTCTCATTGTTACAGCGATGATGAAGGAGCTATTCAGCTCAGTGGGAGGATAAGCTGTGCAGGCGGACTCAGTGTTGGACTGAGGAGATTATCAGACGCGGCAAAAACCACATCAGAAGATTGCAACGAGAACAGGAACTGACAAGATTATCAGACATCATCATCCTTCAGCATCCCAGGGACGTAACACGGTCGTGAGTAAGGCGTCTCTTTTTATTAGAGGTTTGTCCCCATCAATACAAAAGGGAAGCCTCATCCGTGGCAGCGCTACGCCCCCAGAATGGCTGAAGGTCACCCTTTCTGTTCCTGTTGCATTCTTCTGACATAGTTTGGAATGTGTTTTTTTGCCATGTTCCACCATGTCTGATAAACTCCTGAATGACAATATTTAGGAATCTATAAATACAGTCAGCCCTCTTTATCCATGGATTTGGCATCCACAGATTCCACCATCCATGGCTTGCAAGTCCCCCCACCCAAAAAATAACTTCCAAGAAGCAAACCTTGATTTTGACATTTTATATAAGGGACACCATTTTATATGCCACTGTAGCTGCACTGTGCAGGGCACATTTCTAGGATGGAGGGCCATTGCCTCCCCAAAATAGTACTCTACGGTGAACTCACCATGGGTCAGCGTAAGAGGGGCGCTCCAAAAAAACAATACAAGGGCTCCCTGAAACAACACCTCAGGCTCGGCCAAATTGATCACCAACCGTGGTCCGCCCTGGCCTCACATCAGGAGGCATGGAGATGCACAATCCACAATGCTGCAGCCTTATTTGAGAACTCACACCGAACAAATCTTGAAGAGAAACGACAACACAGAAAGAATCACAACCTGGAAACATCACCCAAGGAGACCTTCTGCTGTGCTTTCTGCAACCAGACTTGTTTATCTTGGATTGGCCTTTTTAGTCCTCAGAGCGCTTGCAGAAAGTGCGGGATGAGTCCTTCCTGAATCTTCGTTTGCGAAGAAAAGCCAGAGAGGGACTCAAAGTGGTGGTCGATCAACCAGTGCTGATCCACGAACCACCAGCTGCTGGTCCCTGGTGAGTTTCCAGGAAAGAAAGAAACAGTTCAAGTTAATGGACATAAGTATAGTGCTGGTACCTGACACATTGAACATAAATCCCCCACATCAGATAGCTTGAAAGGCATTGTACTATATGGTGTAATCTTTTCCTTTGGAAAATTTGCAACAGCAGTGCCCATTCAATAAAAAAAAAGTGTTGGTCTGGGTGTCTTAGTGACTGGGACCAAATCCATGCAAGCAAATTGTGCTCTATATGCTATATTATTGTGCACTATAGTATGATACAATTGTGAGGGCCAGGCCTTCTATTTATGTTGAGCAAGGCAGCTTCAACCTGGCTGGTGAAATGGGCACCAGCAGCATACCCCTAGTTTCTTGGAAGACAGAACAGTGTATTCCAAGCCACTTTCCCCAAGTCCCTTAAGCAGGATTGTTACCTTCAACTGCAGTGGGAGATGATATTCCATCACTCATGTAGAAGCAAGATTGAACTGCCATACTGTAAGTGGAACGGGAGGCATTTTTTTATTTTATTTTAAGCACATTTACTTTGGAATAAACTCAGCCAAACTCAGTAGGCTTATTTTAGAACAAACATTCATTGGGTAGGGCTGCACATTCAAAAGATTATGATTATATGATTCGAGCCTCATCCTCCTCCATAAGTTATATTGAAAGGTATCAGTGAAATTACCCTGAAAATGGAATGCAAGAAAATCCAGATCCCTGGAGAGAAAATTTTCAAATGACTGCAGATTGTTCATTATTTTGTGCCCAAGGACAGTCATAAATTGAGTGTATTTCAATAGCCCACTCCCCAAGTGACAAGGGAAGAGGTTGCTACCACAATGTTTGCTGTTTCCTTTATATACTTCTCATTTTCACAAAGCTCAGAACTTTTCACAAATGATTCTTTTCATATTTGGAAAGCAAATCCTGTTTGTCCATTGATATAGCTCACTGGACATTTTCTAAAGAGATTAGCTGCTCGGCCTACTACACCTGAGACCCTGAGAAGTTATATTTAGGAAGGCTTAGCATTCAAGCCAGTTTGATTGCAGCCAGCCAGCTGAGCATACTCTTCAGGCAATTGGAAACTCTGAGCCCTTTCTTCCAGCAGAAAACAAAAAGAACACCATTCAGATATACTGAACGTTCTTAATATGGATAAATGTGCCAAATGGCATTATCCTAAATTTATATGGGAAGTCCAGAACATGGTTTCCATCAAGGTAACCAGTGCTATTTCCTGGAGTTTTAAGTTCTGGCAAAAAGGAATCATCAAGATGAAACTGACGTTTACAATATAACTAAAGGATGTAGATGGTTCTGTGATGAGAAAATGTAATTATCTTCTTCAGTGCAGTCTTGCTTCTGCACTGAGGATGCTGTTGAAACATATTGCCAATTAATATGTTCTTTAGATGCTATGAATATGTCTTTGAAATTAATGTATTTTGAAGAACTAAGCATCTGGTATGGGTCTTACCACTGCTGGAAACTTATTTGTTAATTACATTAATATTCCATCTTTTCTCCCATATCTTCCCTTTACTCCCATAAGCCCAAGGCAGTGTTCCTTTCAAACACCCCTTTGAAGTAGGTCAGGCTGACGGAGACCAGGAGTGAATGGCCCAAGGGTGTACTCGTATTTTGTGGATCAGTGCAGACTAGAATCTGAATTTCACCAGTCCAGCACTCTAACTGCTGCACCACATTGACTCCCATGAATTTTGGCTATAGTTATAGTACTTATAGCATACAAAGGCATAGTTATGTTAGTCTGGAATATCAGTAAGCAATGGAATCTTGTAGCACCTTTGAGAATAACTGAAAGAAAATGTAGCGTAAGCTTTCGTAGGCTTGGTTTACTCCTTGCATCTGAGGAAGTATGCCAAGTCTATGAAAACATATGCTACAATTTCTTTCTCTCAGTCTCAACTGTGCTACGAGATCCCCTTGCTTACTTATAGTATAGTCAGTTATATTAAGCTCTGCTACTGTCCTTAGTAAGGGATCTCGAAAGTACTAACAGTTCTTCTTTGTGGTCTCTGTGAATGTACACAATGGGTTAATTCTGTGCTTGCGCAGAGCACTTTGAAAACTTCCAGAAACCTCAATTCAAACTTTTGGGTGGTAGCTCCACCCCCATCACCCCTGGCATATATAAGCCCCCACATCTCACCAACTGCTCAGTTCCTTTTTTTCCACCATGTGAGCAGCACTGAAGGAACACTGAAGGAAACCTTAGACTTCCATTGTTGTATTTTGAATTTTTTCTACTCTGTTACTGACCTTTGGACAGGATTTTGACTCCTCTTTGCTTACTGTTTCAGATTTGGCTCTTTTGGACTTCTGACCATGGTACTGTATTCTCCCTTTGTGAATCCTACCTTTGAAAAAGATGTCAGGTGCAGGTTTCTTCAAGTCTTGCTCCCAATGTGTGGAGAGGGAATGACCGAGTCTGATGGTCATTCTAAATGCCTACTATACCTAGGAGAGTTCCACGATGTTAAAACATATAGGCACTGTAAGGCCTTCACCCCCAGGCCCAGAGAAATAGAGCTAAAAGGCTCAAGGTCCTCCTCTACGACTAGGCCCTCTCTGCGTCATCCCCAGTTAAGGTCTCCGGTTCAGGGACCACTCCTCCGGTTCAGGCCCAAGGAACCCGGAAAACACGGTTCCACAGCAGTACTGTCTTCCTCCAAAGTAACTGCGAAGCCCACCCCAATGTCTATTTGGGCTCGGGACAACGGTACTGCTAAGTCCCACCCAACCGATACTGGGACTTCGAAGAGCAAGCACAAAGCAGTACTGCCAGGCAGGTACCGGAGTCTGCGCAGCAGGAGGAGATGGCAGCAGAGTCTTCATCAAAAAAGGCCCAAACAAGGGAGGATAAGAGATCACCTCAGAAGGGATGGTCCCGGGAAAGAAAACGGCCCAAGAAGCCGGGCTCCCCATCCCATGATCCTAAACCGAGGAAAACGAAGGACGAAGTGGAAGAGACCACCCCAACTCCACCTTCAGTGAAGAGGCATTTAGCGATACTGTCACCGGATCGGTACTGTGAGGCTGAGGTGACTTAAGCATTGGACAGTGCAGCAGATGAATCCTCACCAGATATTCAAATAATCAGGGTATCGCCATCAAAATCACTGCCAGCTTTGAGTTCTGTGGTGCAACGTCTTGACCAGTCCTGTTCACGGTCCTGCTCACAGCTCTGCTGTTGGTCTCGCTCACGGCCTCTATCCTGATCTTGCACACCAGGACAACCAAAGCCACGCTCCTGCTCGATCTCTGCCCAACGTCTTTGGTCCCGTTCTTGGTCGAGACCCACACCCCAATCGTGGGCCCGCTCAGGAGATAGATCTGCACACCGCCCTTCGCTGAGGGTGATACCTAATAGACCCAGGACACCATCCCCAATGTGGCCGCTCTCCAAGTCACCAACCAGAACACCGGTACTGAGAACATGGCCCCGCTCTGACTCCAGATCTCCTTCGCCTCGTCCGTTTCCTTGACGTCCACGCTCGGGAGTCTTGCAGTTCCCAATATACCAACTATGACTCCCTCTGGTATGATGATAGTTCGTCCTGGGACAGATACGAGCAGTACCGTTATGAAGTTCCCCCCTTTTGGGGTTGCCCCTCAGATAGGTACTATTGGGAGTTGGACCCCCGGTACCGCTATTTTGACGAGCCCTCTCCACAACCATACGGGAGATGGTACCGCTGTGACTTCTCTCCACACTACCTCCAGGAAGAACGGGATGGCAGACAATACCACCCGATGGAGAAAGGAGTACCCAGATCACCAGAGCAACCACAATACTGGCCTGCGAGACCACATCAACCGGATCATGCCAAATCACCTCGGCATAGACAAAATGACCAACCGAGGTCCAGATCCCCAACGAAACCGGCACCACAGCGGCCTCCCCTTCAGTCTCTGCAGACGCCTCACCAACCTTCTTATTCACCTCATCGGTCAACTCCATCAAAGGATGCAGATCCCTAAAAGACGCCAATGCCAGACACAGCGGTGCGGCCTAGACCAGCTGTGCCACCAGTGCTACCAAGGACTCCAACACGTGGTTTGGATAACTCACACTCCGAGACTCCATCTCCTAAGTCATCCCCTCAAGGGAAGGGTACGCAGGTTGGCACTCCGTCTCCTACAGATGACATAAGGTCATTCGCAGAGGTGGTAAATTGCATGGCAGTGACAATTGGCCTGATGATTACCCAGCTGTACATCCACGTGGATGATCCCATCTTTCATGTTCTCCAGAGATAGGCTCCTCTGCTACCCTCCATTCCTATCTCACCCTTCCTGACACAGATTGTCAAGACAGCCTGGACTACTCTGTCTTCCGTCCCTCCCACTTCCAAGAGATTGGAATACTTTATCGGGTTTCTGAGGAAGTGGCTCCATGGCTAGCCTCACACCTGAAGCTGAACTCTATCATTGTCGATGCAGCCCAGATGCGAACATCGCACAGGGTATACTCTTCTCCAACAGACCGTAAGGGTAAGAAATTGGATGGCATTGGCTGAAAATTCTACTCCTTGGCTTGCTTACTTACCAAGATCGCCAATTACACCGCATGTATGGGAGCCTACCAGAGGCACCTGTGGGATGCAATTTCTCCCTACTTGGATAAAATTCCACAGCAGGACCTTGACTTGGTCCATAATATGAGAGAAAATGGCCTCGCCCTAGCCAACTACCAATGGCAATAAGCTACAATAAGCTAAGCATGTGGCAGACTATGCCGGAAAGGTTCTTGCAAGTGCGATAGCAGTCCACAGGCATGTGTGGCTATGTTCGTCTGGCCTCTCCACCATGGCCAAGTCGGTGATTGAGGACCTTCCCTTTGATGAAGCCAGTCTCTTCCATGTGGACACAGATACAAAGTTGGAACACACCAATAAGATGAGAACAACTGCAAAGTGTTTTGGCATACCACCTCCCAGTCACACCTCCTGGCTGCGGCTATATGGCAAACATTTCATAGGAGATATAGTGCTATGGTGGTACGCCCCCAACACAGCACTCATGTGTACCCACATATCAGAAGAAGTTTCCAACTACCTCAAAAACCAAGTCTCAGATCCAGAATAAGAAACTGGATTTGTCTAAACAGTGGGTTTGACTACCCCTCCCTCTGCCATGCCTGCCCTCCGGGCACCAGCAGATGGGCTTCTCACCGCTTTTCATCTATGGCGCCTAACCACATCAGACTTCTGGGTCCTGAGTATCATCCTCAAAGGCTACTTTATAGAATTCGACAGCCTCTCCCCTACGGAGATCTTCAAATCTACTCCCCCCTACATACACCTCAGAGAAGAGGTGAACACCCTACTCAGGAAAGGGGCTGTAGAACCCAGCACCAAGGAAAGGAATCCTTCCCCCCCTCCCTGTTATTTCCTGGTAAACAAAAATGATGGTGGTCTGCATCCTATTCTGGACTTTTGAAGGATCAACCGCTATATTATTCCCAAGTGGTTCAGAATGGTCATCCTCTCATCCATTCTCCCGTTCCTCCAGATCAGATACTGGTTTGCAACAATCGACCTTCACAATGCATACTTCCACATCACAATAGCTCAAGTGCACAGATGGTTCCTCACATTCACCATCAATTCCAGCATGTACCACTCTATAGCACTCCCATTCAGCCTTTGTACAGTCTAAGAGTCTTTTCAAAGTGCATGGCACCAGTAGTAGCACACCTCCATACAAGAGGGATGGTGATATTTCTGTACCTGGATAACTGGTTGATAATGGGGCCATCCAAGGTGAAAGTTGCCAAGGATGTAGCTTTGACTATTTCCCTGCTCGAAGATCTAGGACTCATAGTCAACCTAGACAAATCTCATCTGGAACTGTTGCAGCTTGCAAAGTTCATTGGAGCACAGCTGGACTCTACACAGGGCAGAGCTTCAATGACAGTTTCAATGTACTATGAGGCATGGTACACCATTGCATTGGCCGGAGAAGGGTAACGCTGTATTTCATTCAGCACATTCTAGGGCATATGGCCTCCACTACAGCTGTGACTCCCCTTGCCAGACTATGGATGCGACCACTGCAAGCTTGGTTCCTCCGAACATTCAGTCTGCTAATGGACAACCCCTTCAGGATGCTTTCCGTACCTCACCCCATACTCAGAACGCTGGATTGGTGGACTCAGCCAGAGAATGTACGATGTGGTCTACCTTTCACAGCCCCACAACCCTCCAAGTCACTGACAACAGATGTGTCCATGACAGGATGGGGAGCTCACTCACATGGACTGAATGTCCGTGGTCTCTGGTCCCCAAGGGAATGCAAATTGCACATCAACAAGCTGGCACTCCTAGCAGTGTTCAACCATCCCTCCAGGGACGGGTGGTTCAGGTTGTGTCAGTCAATACCACCATGGTCTTCTACATCAACTAGCAAGGGGGAAACAGATCTCAGATGCTCTTGGATTTGTCAATACAGATATGGGACTGGTGTGTGACCATGAGAATATTCCTAATGGCTATACATCTGGCAGGGAACCAGAACGACGTTGCAGATTCAGTGAGCCGAGCCTGGAACAATTGTCATGAGTGGTCAATGGCAATGCACGTCCTGACCATCCTCTTCGCAGAATTGGAAAAACCGGTCATAGACCTCTTTGTGACCCAGTGGAATGCCAAGTGCCAACTATATTGCTCAAGGCAGCTCCCATCGCAGAGGAACCTAGGAGATGCATTTCTCAAGTGGATGGGCACCATGCTTTATGCATTTCCTCCTTTCCCACTACTCTCCAGAGTTGTGACAAAGATGCAACATGACAGATCGAGATGCATATTAATAACCCCTTGGTGGCCCAGACAACAATGGTTCTCTCCCCTGCTCCTACTATCCCAGGGGATGTTTCAGTGTCTCCCTCTCCAATGAGACATCCTATCACTCCAGGACAGCCAGATATTCCACCCCGACCTGGAAATGATCAACCTGATGGCATGACTTATCGACCAATAGTGCCTCTTTTGGATACAGTGAGGACTATCCTGCAGGCTGCCCAACACCCTTCTACTCAAAAGGCCTACCAGTATAAACAGCAGAAATTCTGCCGTTTCCTTAATGACAGGAAGATGTCCCCTGTCGATGCATCAGTCCCACTCCTCTTTGACTTCCTAGCAACCTTGTCAATGAAGGGACTTTCCCTCTCCTCTGTACAAGCCTACGTTGTGGCAGTGTCCTGGAATTTCCAATGGCTTGGGATGCAATCTTGTTTTAAGGACCCTTTGGTCCGCAGGTTCCTACAGGGATACAAGAACCTACACCCCCCAGTAGCTGGTCCAGTCAGCTCGTGGGACCTCCAGTTAGTCCTACAGGCTGTATTGGGAACCCCCTTTGAACCTATGGACTCGGTGGATGTATGTCTACTGTCTTTCAAAACTGCCTTCCTAATTGCCATTGCTTCAGCAAGGCGAGCAAGTGAACTGCGTGCATTCAGGGCAGACAACCCCTATATCCAGTTCCATAGAGGCAAGGTCTTCCTCAGACCAGATGTGGCGTTCTTACCCAAGGTGGTTTCATCTTTTCACCTTAACCAAGATATAGTCCTGCCATCTTTAGGCTCTCCATCTACGCCACCCACTCGGCATCAGGTCAGCACTGAAACTCTATTTGAATAGAATGGCAGTCTTCTGGCGCTCAAACAGGCTGCTTGTCTGCTACTCAGGCCCCAAGAAGTGGCTGGCAGTTTCATCATAGAGGTTCTCCAAGTGGTAGCATCTACAATCCACATCTCCTATGAGGTAATGGGCACACCCTTACCTTCCTCAATAAGAAGTCACTCTACTAGAGCAACAGCTACCTCAACAGTATTCCTAAGTGGTGTACCTCTACCAGACATCTGGGATGACACCGCTCACCTTTGTGAAGAATTATAAGCTAGATTCTACCAAGAATGATGGCTCAGCCCTAGCCAGGGTAGTACTTACAAAACCACTCACCTGTGATTGACAGGTTACTTCTTATCGTGTGTTTTAATATAATCTATCAGTTTTCTACTATATTGTTGTCTTGTCTATATTAGTTTGGACACCCCACCTTCCGGACTCCTGACCTTGCTAGTCTACCCATTGTGTGCATTCACAGAAACCACAAAGAAGAAGAACGGGCTACTTACTGTAACTATAGTTCTTCGAGTGGTCTTCTGTGAATTCACACAAACCCACCCTCTTCTCCTCTGGTTTCCTACCTCTCACATAATTTTTTAATATGTAGCTATAAGGAACTAAGCAGTTGGTGAGAGGTGGGGGCTTATATAGGTCAGGGATGAGGGGGCGGAGCTACCACCCAAAAGTTTGAATTGAGGTTTCTGGAAGCTTCCGAAGTGCTCTGCGCAGGCACAGGGTTAACCCATTGTGTGAATTTGATGTGCTATACAGCCTATCTGGAACTCTGTACATGCTCAGAGAACCAAGCAGATTGAAATCAGTAGCACAGTAGCGGAAAATCATCCCAGTCACTGCCAGGCATACTCCATGTAATTAGGGGCTTGGAGACAAGTAGAATAGACTATCTACTGTTTATTTAAGCAATTAGAATCACTACATACATATATACATACATACATGCTTCCTAACCTAAGGCAAAAAAGAAAACGCTTCTAGCTAGAGAGCAAAGACAGCTTCTGTGTCTTCCCACAGCACAGCACATAATAATAGATAAGACTGCAACATGATACCACTTACAGTAGCTCAGCATTTCAGTATCTAGTAGTAGAATAGTACAGGCTGGCAGACTTTGTTTCCCATGAAGATAAGGAATGCAGCTGTGAGCTAATTGTTTACATTAGCTGATGTTTGCCAAGCTTCAAAGTCAAACAGGCTTTCTGTCTATAGTATGGTTTTACAGGCCTGCAATGGACTCCACAGCCTGACAGAATTCACAGAAGACCACTTGAAGAACTATAATTAAGGTAAGTAACCCGTTCTTACTAAGAACAAAAAACACATTTGATACATTTTATCTTACAGCTATCCATGGTTGCAGTTTTGGATTTGGGTCTAGGAATGCTAAAATCCTTGAAGAGATAACCACTAGTATTGCTTCAGCTGGTTCTTGCCTGAACACTCTTCAGTCTAATTCACGCTCATCTATTTAGTCAACCTAACCCAACCTGGAACCCTCCAGATGTGCTGGGCTACAACTCCAATTATCTTTGGCTGGGATGATGGAAGTTGTAATCTGATACATCTGGAGGCATCAGATTAGGAAAGGATGACCTATCATATTCTAAGTAAAGCACCCAATAGGAAATCAGTTATACCTTAGAAATGTCTTACAACAATGTGCACAATATCATGAAGGGACATGGCAATTTGCAGAGCAAAAAAACAGGTCCCTTCTCTGAAAGTTTTGATAGGATTTTGATAGGAGACAGTAATGGGGCTAGACTTCTGGTCCAAATGTACATGATGTGCAGTAGCCACTCTGCTGAACTTAAGCAGGCTTGGATGGAGTGGTGACTGGGAACTCCCATATCAGTGGGACAGTAAATCTGCTCTGATCTTTAGCTGAAATTGTAAAGAAACTATTCAAGATGCTGAACCTTATCTGCCTAATAATTCAGTACCTTGGATAGCTCATTTAAATTTTAGACTAAAATCCAGAGTGGATTAACTACCCCACAAACATGGAAACCACCAGCTACCTCTGTCTGGAGTACAGACAATCCAGGAAGTCTAAGCTTGGGTTTTATCATGTAAAAAAAGAAGAAAGAAAATAGGCTAGCCCTTTTCAAAGGCCCTTTCCATATGGTCAACACCCAGGGATCCAAAATCTGTGGAGGTATAGAAAGGGAATGTATTTGTTGCTTTGACTTTGTCACATTGACTGTTCAAACATTTGTAAACATAGCTGTGTAGGTTGAAGAGTAAGAGAAAGTTATTTTTTGACTACAGACTTTAATCAGACACACAAAATACAGCATCATAATGACACCACATAACTGCAAAAGGGTGCACATATCTATGGATATCGCCCTTTCACAGTTATGGCCCTGCCCAAACTCATGGTTTTTAATTGATGGCTTAAGCCATCAATAGATACCCTTGCTGCTTTTTTGCTGGCATTGCTGGCGTGCGAAACCTTGGGCCATTTAACTCTTGTACTTAACACAACAATGGCTGATCAGGCATAAACATATCTGGGTGAGATTGGGTCATCTCTTTAAGTTTCACTCTTTTTCTAATCCTTTGTAGGTTACTTGGGACTTTTAAAGTGTGTCTGTGTGCTTTGTGCAACCTTTTGTGTGTTTTTCTTGGTTTTAATTTTGAATTTCCCGCACAACAAAGTCTCATGAGATTTTGAGCAAGGAATAGGGCTCTGTTCACTTCCTCTTTATTGCCACGGAGCCTTTGCTGGGAAAGGAGATAAGTGCGGGGGAGGGAGTGTTCTTTTGCCAGCATAGAAATGGGTTTTTCTATGTTGGTAAAAGAAAGTTTTAAAC
This sequence comes from Gambelia wislizenii, assembly GCA_030847615.1. Lineage (NCBI taxonomy): Eukaryota > Metazoa > Chordata > Lepidosauria > Squamata > Crotaphytidae > Gambelia > Gambelia wislizenii. The sequence goes on from JAUMIR010000005.1 coordinate 33,310,970, forward strand.
TTGTTTGTCTGATAAATTCCTACAACTCCCAGAATCCCCCAACCAGCAAGACCACTTTTCCAAACTCTGGTAGGCAAAACCAGCAACCTCTCCTCTTGTAAACACTATTGCTCTATATCCCAGTTTGCCTCAAGTGACTCCAAGATGGCTCACAGGGCTCTCTTTTCCCACAACTTTGCTGCTGCTACAGCAACCTGTGGAGTATATGAGGCTGAGAGAGCATGACTGGCCAATGGGTTTCATGTTAGCCAATAGGTTTCATGGCTCAGTTGGTACACGAACCTGGATTGTCCAAGTGTGGTATGCCTACCATACCACACCAGCTCTCTGTGAACATATCCACATTTCAAAAATATAAAAATGTCTAAAAATGAATGAGAGGAAAGAGAAAGGAGGATGCAGCTGAAGATGAGGGACATCTAATGAGTTAGCAGCAGATAAATTATTTCCTTCCTAGTTTGTTGTTTTTCAGGCTTGTAGACATTATGTTATAAACCAACCTGGACATAAAATGTTATTTAAAAACACTAAAATTCTGAACCAGGCCAACAACTATCATGTCAGAATGTACAGAGAAGCTATTGAAATTCACAAACACCTGGACAACTTCAACAGGAAAGAAGAAACCCTAAAAGTAAACAAAATCTGGCTACCAGTCTTGAAAAACACTAAAATCAAAACTCATCACATGGAAATGAACTCCACCCAGGGACAGGGGGATTTCCTGCAGACAATGGACCATTAGCCAAACAGACAATAATCCTCCTTTTATATCTCCACCCAGAAACTAGCCATTCAAATATACAAATTTACATATCCTCTCCAACAGGGACTCACAGTATATAACCCCCCCCCACTCCTACCCAACCATTCTCTGAAGATGCCAGCCACAGATGCCGGCTTCATATGGCCTTCTGGCTGGTACTGAGGATAGAGCAGGCTTGTTTTCTGCTGCTCCAGAGGCTAGGACATGGAGCAGTGGGTTCAAACTACAGGAAAAGAGATTCCCCCTTAACATTAGGAAGAACTTCCTGACAGTAAGAGCTGTTCGGAAGTGGAATGCACTGCCTCGGAGTGTGGTGGAGTCTCCTTCTTTGGAGGTTTTTAAACAAAGGCTGGATGGCCATCTGTCAGGAATGATTTGATTGTGTATTCCTGCATGGCAGGGGGTTGGACTGGATGACCCTTGAGGTATCTTCCAACTCTATGATTCTATGATCTCACAGCCCTTTAAAAAAACAACAAAGAAAACCTATGGATGCCGGCTGTTAAAGCCTTTGACTTCACATTATTTTATTTCTTAACGAGTTCACTTGCAACAGGCTGGTATATTTAAATAAAGGTCAAATATGCTGCCCTGTTGCAAATGTTATAATAGTTATTATTACTGTTTTATTAAACAATATTTTGCCTAATTAAAACAAAGTTTTGCATGGCAATTAGCCCATAAAAAGGGAGAATGAAGATATCACCAAATTGAAAAAAAAGAGAGCAAGGAACAAAATTATTTCTTTTGAGGTATAAATAACTCCATGGATGTTATAGCCACTAACCAATGCATTTAAGCTTGTAAATTCATTAATTTAAGCATATCATCCTCTATGGATTTTTTTTAAAAAAGAAATGTACTTAATTAGCTGAGGATCAAAATTATCACCATGGAAATATGCTGTTTTTATTTTCCCAGCAAAGGGAATGACCAATGAGATTATAATCAACCATCGCTAGTGTTTAAAAATAGCATATATGGACCTTTGAAGCCAAAAAACTGAAGGTGAGAAATAATTCAGTAACTGCTGTTGTTTGGGGTGAAAACCCACAGGTATCTTACAGTCTGAATATTTTATTTTCTGGGAATTTGGTTAAGAATTCAGGGGATAGGGTGCTATAGCCACAACAGAATAGGCATAAAAGATGATCCCAGTGAGATCAGTTGAGTAGGCAATAGGATTTTTATGTCTTCACCGACCCAGTTGTTTTACACAGCACAGGAAGGCAAACCAAGAATTACATTGTTGTAAACTGCCATCAAGTCAACTTCAATTTATGGCAGCCCTATGAATGAGAGACCTCCAAGTCACCCTGTCACCGACAGGCATGCTCAGGTCTTGCAGACTCTGGACTGTGGTTTCCTTGATCTACCTGTAATGCACTCTTCCTTCTACCTTGCCAAGCATCATAGTCTTTTCTAGTGAGTTATGTCTTTTCATGATATATCCAAAGTATGACAGTCTCATAACAGACCTTAGAAAAGGTGTTTTTTTGGGGGGGGAAACCCTCTGATTATCAGCCTGCATCAGATCTGCTTACAAATGGAAGATACGGTATCAGAGGAGGCTGAGTCATCCATTTGTAGCAGATATGCACAGTTTCTTTTATCCCTTTTTCAGTCATTTGCCCACTATGTTACAGGTACTAGATGAATCTTGTGTGTACTTCAGCTCTCCCCCTGGCCTGTGGTGGCACCCCACTTTTTGGGTATAGCTAGCCCCATTTTGATGCAAAGAGATCAGCATAAGAGGAAATTATATAATGACAAATGGTTATTGCCACAGATCCTGACAGATGGCAGGAGGATTACTGAGGATGCATTGCATCTCTCTATTCCTAGTAGAAGTTCTCTGTCTCATAGTTTTAGAAGACCTGATGCTGCTGCTGGAAGTGGTTTTCATCATGGCCATCTTCTTCATAAATGAGCCTCTGTTGATGAATGAGCCTAATCTCTGTTAGAAAAGGATTTATGTACCGCTATACCTGTTCTTCTGTCCTTAGGGATAGGCTTGCTGTAGTTAACTCTGTGTGGGACTGCCTCTAAAGACAGCTCAGGAAGAATGTTGCAGAATGTGGCAGTCCATCCCTATACAGAGCTTAGCAAAATTATCTTTTCAGCCAAAGCTTGAATACGTACCCGCCAACATTTCACAGATGAAAACCATGACATGTGTGGCCAAGCAACACCAGAGTGTGGTGAAGATGGCAGAAGGTATTAATGAGAAAGAACAGACAAGCCAGGAGTGGCTGCTGCAGTTTCTTTGCCTGAATTTACAGGCAAAGGCAAGATTCTCCTTTTCCTCTCATCTCCTCCCTGCTGATCTAATTGAGTGCAAACTACCCTTGCACTTTAAATTCACTGTGCAGCAATTGATGTAAGCTGAGGACAAAGAGGGAAAGTTGGGAGGAAGAGACACAAACTCAGACATTTTAAAATCAGCTGGAAAAGTGGGACAGCAGAGGAATGGTTGGAGGGTATGGCATGATTCTCTGGGGCCCAACTTTATCCTCACAAGAATTCTGAGAAAGTTGGGCTGAGAGTACGTGGCTGAAGTTACCCACTAAACTTCATGGCCCAACAGGGCCTTACATCTGGATTACTGAAGTGCCAACCCAACAGCCTAATCATAAAACCATGTTCTAGTATTTTTCTTAAAAGTTCCAGTGAGGCTTTCTATCAGGTATATGTGTACAGCAAGGGTGGGAAACATGTGGCCCTGCAGATGTTGGACTGTATCTCCCAGCATTCTTCACATTGGAGGGTATGAGTATACCCCAGACAGCATGGCAACTGTGAATGATTTCTTCCTTTCCCTTCTCATTCTGAGAGCTTTTAACACAGGGAAGAGGAAAACTGTATCCCAGTGCAGACCTCCTGAGCTTCTTTTTTGTAGCTCTTCAAGTCCTCAATTTTTTTATTTTTGAGGGATTAAAAATCACCTGTAAAATGCCCCAAGATGTCATGCCTTCAAGCATCTCCTGACCTCCAACCTCCCAACACACTTAAATTGCCAAAAATTGTCTGAAAAGCACCTCTCCAGAATAGAAAGTAAGAACAGGAAGCAACTTCTGGTCACTTGGGGTTTCATTTTTAGCCAGCTTTTGGCCAACAGGCAGAAGGGCAGCCCTTTATGGAGGCACTGGGCAAAAAGTGGCCCCAGCTAAAGCAGCTCGCCCTGTTCTACAACAGCCCTCACCAATGTAGCATCATCCTAGTGTGTGCAACTACACCAGAATTTCAAAATGCACTTTTTAGGACATGAAAAAAAGTGCCCACACTGCCTTTTCAAGCTCTGGTATGAACTGTTGTGTTGCTCACTGGAGACATAGGCCTGGATCCTATTGGTTAGTCTCAGTGTAGGTAGACCCACTGAGTCAACTGCTAAATGAAGAGTTACTAAATAGGTAAATATCCATATCGGGAGACAAAATGAGGGAATTACCCTCCAATAAGAGTTCTGTCCCCCATGAAATTTTCCTACAGTCCCCAATTTTCTACCATTGCAGTAACTTAACACTGCAGCTGGTCATTCAGAAGTGCAGTTTAGGCATTCAAGAAAAGGGGTGGTCAAAATTACCAAGGGAATGGGAACACAGCCAAGTTAAGAGTTCTAGCTTGAAGAATTTTCAATATTTCACTGCATTCACTGTAGTGCTAGAAATCTGGGGACTGACAGAAAACTTGGTAGGGTGGCAGAATTCTTATTCAGGGGCAAGTTTATCAAATTTGCAGATGACACCAAATTAGGAGGGGTAGCGATTGGAGAGGTGGGCCAAAACTAACAAAATGAATTTCAACAGGGAGAAATGTAAGGTACTGTATTCAAGCAGAAAAAAAAAATACAATGCACAGATATAGGATGGGTGACACCTGGCTTGATAACAGTACATGTGAAAGGGATCTAGAAGTCTTGACCACAAGCTGAATGTGAATGAACAGTGTGATGTAGCAGCTAAAAAAGCCAATGTGATTCTGGGCTGCATCAACAGGAGTATAACTAGCTATACCCAGAGTAACATACACTGTTATTTACATATATAAAATGCTTTGGTATATCTGTCCCCACTCTGCTGATTGGCCACTTAGGAAACATGTCAAGAGTACAATCATTTGGTGCATTAATATATAACCTTTCAAATCAACTGTAATGGCTAGTTTGATGCTGAGAGCCCCACTGCCACACAACTGTGTGTACACACAATGACATAGATACACACCATGCATGCCAGAATGCAAGGGCCCCTCTGCCATTGCCATGCAACCGTGCATACACACACAGAGACACACACACACCATGCTAAACACACATATATCCCACGCTATATCCCCCACACTTCACTCCCTCCCCACACTGCACACATCCCATGCTACACACAGAAACACACCCCACACACATCAGGACGTGAGAACCCCTCCACCACCATGTTCAGAAAGAACTTGAAGCTTTCTCCTCTCCATTGACACCCCCCTGTTGTGGGAGAGAGACTTGTGTACCTTAATGATGTTTTGAGCTATGCTGGCAGTGGCATAATAGCCACCGGTAGGGTCTCCCATGCCAGACAGGTCAAAACTGAAGGGTCTGACAAAAAGCGTCAAAGGGCAGGATGGGCTCTCTAGCCTTATGGCACTGGACTGGTTATGTGACGAATGTTGCTGTCCTTGAGCAAGCAGGGATCACCAGCGTTGAGGCCATGATATTGAGAACACAGCTGCACTGGGCAGGGCACGTTTCTAGAATGGAGGACCATCGCCTCCCAAAAATAGTACTCTAAGGTGAACTTGCCACAGGTCAGCAAAAGAGGGGTGCTCCAAAAAAGTGATACAAGGACTCCCTGAAAAATCTCAGCTTGGCCAAATTGACCACCATCAATGATCTGCCCTGGCCTCATATTGGGAGGTATGGAGGCACACTTTCCACAATGCTGCAGCCTTATTTGAGAACTCACGCCAAACAAGTCTTGAAGAGAAACAACAACGCAGAAAGAATCACAACCCTGAAACATCACCCAAGGAGATCTTCTGCTGATCTTCCTGCAGCCAGACTTGTTTATCTCAGATTGGCCTTTTTAGTCATCAGCCCACTTGCAGAAAGCATGGGATGAGTCCTTCCTGAATCTTCATTTGCGAAGAAAAGCCAGAGAGAGAGAAGCTTTCTACATGTTTCCACCACCAGTGTGCTGATTGGCTACCCAAGAAGAAGCTTTAATTGGTTGAGAAGTTTCCTAGTATCAGGGTCCAGGGAGTGGATGGCAGGTTCTAGAAGCAGAGACACTGGGGCCAGATCAAGAACACAAGAGACAGAATCCATAGTCCAGGCAGGGTCAAAGATAAGCAAAAGTCCAAAAACATTCCAAGGTCAGATATCCAGGGCCCAAGGCACAGCTACAGATAGCACAGAAGACCATGTTGTGGCAGCCAAGACTGAGGGCTAAATGCCTCTCTTAAATAGCAGTTCCGCTGGCTGCTTCAGGTGTGCTACATGATTGCATCCGGCTGCATCTGATAGCTTGGCCCTGGTTCTTCCCAGACTCCCACAGCCAGGGCCTGAGTCTGCAAAGAGGCTGTCCTGCCTACTGCAGCCAGGGGCCTAGTCCTGCAAAGAGAGGCAGATCCTGACACCTAAGCAGCCAATAAGCACACTGAAAATGACAACATACCCAAGAGAATTATATTTATATATATAATATAGATGTCTAGACTGAGGGATGTAATAGTACCACTTTATTCTGCTTTTGTCCAACCTCATCTGGAATACTGTGTCCAGTTCTGGGTACCACAATTCAAGAAGGATATTGACGAGCTGGAATGTGTCCAGAGGAGGGCAACCAAAATGGTGAAAGATCTGGAAGCCATACCCTGGTGAGAAGTAGCTTAGGCAGCTGATTATGTTTAGCCTGGAGAAGAGAAGGTTAAGAGAGGACGTGATAGCCAAGTTTAAAGACTTGAAAGGATGTTATATTGAAGAGGTAGCAAGCTTTTTTTCTGCTGCTCCAGAGACTAGGACATGGAACAATGGAGTCAAACTACAGGAAAAGAGATTCCACCTAAGCATTAGGAAGAACTTCCTGATGGTAAGAGCTGTTAGACAACAGAACACACTGCCTCAGAATGTGGTGGAGTCTCCTTCTTTAGAATTTTTTACACAGATGCTGGATGGCCATCTGTTGGGAGTGCTTTGATTGTGTATTCCTGCAAGGCAGGGGGTTGGACTGGATGGCCCTTGTGGTCTCTTCCATCTCATTCTATGATTGCCTTCATTTTGTCCCTCTCTTGTAGTTACAATACTGTAAACACTTTGATTCAATGGGTATATTGTAGTTGAGGCTAGCAATATGATATAGGCCATAGCTTTTGCTGTTCTTAGAAAATATTTTCTGCAAAACTCCAGATGGAAGCATGTGTCTCTTTTGTTGTGCTGCAAAGATCACTCTTTATTCAAACCCTCCCTGATGTAGTGTGACTGTGGCAAGGGACCTAATTTCCAAGTGTGCAGCAGGATGATCTTATTATGACATTTTATCTAGTCAGTGATTACAGAAATCACTCCTAATGAGTGCATGTACAGGCTGATAAATACCAAAGATATGAGGGGGAATAATTGATTTAATTATAAATCAAAATCTATAGTTGATTTGCTGAACAAAAACAAGAGAGGACAACCTTTGAAGCAAAAGGCAGGGCTGATTATGGTTTCCAGTATATCTGTTCCAGTCTCTATTAAGACTAGATTAATTAACCCATAGATTCCATGGTCTTGGGCTGTATTTTTTGAGTTCAGGAAAGCTGTAGACAAATTTAATAAATGAATAAATAAACATAAATAGTTAAAGTATTTTCCTGTGTAAGCTTTTCAGGCCCAAAGTTGGGCGAGGAAAAAGGACGTAAGCTTAAGCTGTATAACATCTAAGGTTAGACTGTGACATTTTTGTGCTTCCAATTGTAAGCAAGGAAATAAATACTTACGTACATAAATACAAAATTCAAATAACCAGTTTTGCTCTCCTTTACCATTTCCCAGAATGCGCTTTATTAAGAAGCATCTAGCTCATTCAGCCACATGGTCAGGACTAATTCTGAAAGATCCACTTAGAACCTGAGAGAGAGATACTGTAATATGAACTTGACAAACAAATGAGTTCAAATAAATTATGCTGGAAATTTTGTGATGAAAAGGGGCAACATATTTATTTTTTTAAAACTAAATTGATTAACTTAATTTGAAATTAGACCTTTCCATAGGTGTAGAATTCAAGTAAGCAAGGGGATCTTGTTACACCTTTGAAACTAATTGAGAGAAAGAATTTGTTGTATCTGAGGAAGCAGACCAAGTCTATGAAAGTTTATACTACAACTTCTTTCTCTCAGTTAGGAGATTATCAGATTTGGCAAGAACTGTGCCAGACGATCATGAGAAGAACAGGAAGGGGCGCGATTATCAGACAACATCATCCTTCAGCATCCCTGGGTTATAGTGCAGCTGTGAGTAAGGTGTCCCTTTCTATAAGTGGCTATGCCACCAGAACTGCTGAAGGACGTGGGCGTCTGGTAGGGTCACCCTTTATGTTCTCCTCTCATTCTACTGACATGGTTTGGAACATGTTTTTTTTTTTTGCCACATTCACCGCATCTGATAACCTCCCTAGTCTCAAAGGTGCTACAAGATCCTTTTGCTTATTGGAATTAAACCATTAACTTAATTCAAAAATTAAGGCCAGTATAAGTCAACGCGCACACACACACATTCAGTATTGCAGTTATGGATTCATAACCAAGAGTTATGAATCTGTAACTGATCTGTATTCAGTAAGATAGGAGATTTTCACATAGGGGAAATAACCCCTGCAGAGATTGGGAAAGAAACGGGGCTGTTCCGCTGCCAGCGCTCCATTTCGCACACCCCCTTCCTTCTCCCGATCTCCCGTCGTCCTCCCTCCATCCTGCTTCCATTTTCCTCCTGCTATGTTCTGCTATTTTTTACTAATGAAGAACTTTTGTTAGTAAAAAATATCGGGAGGAAAATGGAAGCAAGATGTAGGGAGGACGACGGGAGATTGGGAGAAGGAAGGGGGCATGTGAAATGGAGCGCTGGCAGCAGAACAGCCCTGTTTCTCTCCTGATCTCCACGGGGGTTATTTCCCCTGTGCGAAAATCTCCTATGTAGTCTTACTATTAACCTACGTAAATGCCACCCCAATCCACTGGATTGGCCAGAGCTGGGTGGCAACTCCTATAATTCTTTACTATAGGCTATGCTGACAAGGGGTGATGAGCATTTCAGTCCAGCAACATGTGGGGTGACACACATCCTTGCTCTAAACTGAAGCATTGCTCTATAGTAGTGCTCATGGCAGCTCTCAGAGACTGTGTGATTCACTGCTTTGACATTTTTTCCTTGTGGAGGCCCTGAGAGGCCCAGTATGAATGATTTTCCTAGATGATTGGACTAGATTTTCCTTGAGAATAGCACTTGATATTTTATATAAAAGCGAATTTCAGGCATCTGGAACTGGTACATACACTATACCTTCAGAGATGTTGAGAAAATAAAATATCCTTTGAGGCAGAAATCCAAATAAGTTTATTACCAAACAGACAAAGCCATATACAGTACTATTATTTAGGGCGGCTGCTGCTTCATGTTTGAAATTATTTTTTTCCTTTTTCCAGAGCCTTAGAATGTATTGGATGACCATCTTCCCACAGCAAACACTACATGTTTATTGAGCTCTGTAGATCTGTGATTCTAATCCTTAAAACAGTGCTCTAAAGTTCTGAGGCCTTGTTTAAGCTTTCAAATGGACTCTGCAAAACATTGTTAGGTCCAAGCTTCAGATTTAGAAGGATCTTTCAGCGGAATCCCACAATGTAAGCATCCTTCATACTCTGTTTCACCCAAAGCTAGGCAGTATTGGACTACATGTCCCAGAATCCTTTGGTTACAGGGATTCTGGGAGTTGCAGTCCAAAAAGTAATCTTGCCAAGTTCTGTTTCCCCCCTATCCATGGTGGATATCTTTTCCTACTGACTTAAGGTGATCCTAAGGTGAACCTACAACATGGTTTTCTTGGCAAGATTTGTTCAGAAGGCATTTGCCATTGTTGTCCTCTGAGGCTGAGAGGGTGTGACTTGCCTAAGGTCACCCAGTGGTATTCCATGGCTGAGAGGGATTCAAACCCTGAACTCCCGCAGTCCTACTCCAACATAAAAACCACTACACTATGCTGGCTCTGTCATTACTAGCTTAGGTTCCATTAAAATCAGTTAAGTATATTTAACTAAGTAATCTGTTCTAGCCTTATACACCCTCCCCGAATCTGACAGAAACATCAATCACCCATGCTCCAATTGCTGGCAGAATGGACCTCTTTCTCCTTGTGCAACTGACGATCAGTAAAGTAGGTGAGAGGGAGGAGGAGTTACTATTGTGACAATGGTGTCACAGTCATGACTAAGTAGCAGTTGTGAATACAGATAACAGCTGAGTAAATCTAAGTAACAGTTCTACATTTATGATCGCTACAAGTAACTGATATAGAACATTGGCCATAGGCAGTTTCTTCTGCCTGAAATCTTTTCACCATTTGCATAGTGTAAAATAAGACCTATATAGCTATGATGGAGTTAAAGGATCACACCATTGCCTGATTGTGAAACAAATGTTGGGGTATGTGCACTCCTGCTAAGGACCACATTTGTGAGACTTCCTAGACAGTGCAACCACTTACACTACAGTTTATGTTGTGTCACAGGGTGACATGACAGGTACCACCTTTTTGCAACCTCTTAGGAAATCTAACCTCTTGTGTAATGACATTTACACCATGTAAGCCCAAAGTAGGATTCCAGCCTCAGTGAATACTGTATTACAGTAAAATGTAGGGATAAGATGGCTGGAATCCTGTTGGTTTCTTACACATGCATGTGTAACATGTGTAACACATCCCCTATAGAAGTTTTAGGATATTTTTTTTTTTGTCCAATGTGGAATGTGCACATAAACTTCAAGGCTGTGGAAGTGAAGCTGTGCAGGTGTTGCCATTTTGTACTACATGTACATGCTGTACACATATAATGTAAATGCAATGCACATGTGCATTTGGTTGCACATTCAGCTGCACATGTTTATCACTCAACATAAAAGTTACAGGGCATAATCAATATGTAACACCAGATACAGAGATTTATGCTGTACAGCCTTGAAGTAGGCTCTTGACTAATGTATTGAACTTAATTGTTTTCATAACCTATGAGATCCTTTTCTAATCTGACCTTATAACCTGTCCTTTACAGGGTTTCTACCCCTTCTTATCTATTTTTTTTTGTCCTCAAGTATTTTCACATCCTCCTATGCATAAAAGACTCTTCCTTTAGAAACCCATATGGCCTCCTCTTAGTTCTGTTTTAAGGAATGATGAATAATTCATCTTTTCTCCCTTGCATTTTCTTCTTGAGATTCTATTTCAGGTATGGGCAGACTTCAGCCTTCTAGGATCTCATTTTTTATTAGAACCCCAAGTTGTATCCAAAGACAGGGATGAAATAATGGTGTGTGTGTGTCAGGGGGATGATAGCAAACATACATTTACAATTAACGAACAGAGTATCCCTAAGCACTGGCTCAGCCAGGAAAATTGTTTTTAGCAGGAGACTAAGTTCACTGTCCTTTCACATAGAAGTCATCTCCCCATTTTCTCCTGGCTTTCTTGGTTCCAGTAACCTAATTCTTTTTTCTTTCATTCTTCTATACAGCAGACTAGTATAGGACATCATCTCAATGCAAGCATTTTTGTTGGCTGCCATTCAGTATTGCCGTTACAGATTTGTAACCTAGAATTATAGATCTGTAGCTACTCTGTATTCAGTAAGACTACAGTAGAACTACATAAATCTAAAGCCCTACATGGTTTGGGTCCAGGTTACCTTTAGGATCCCCTCCTTCCCATGCAATTTGCCCCACACACTTGGGTCATCTGGGGGACATTTACTTCAATCAGCCAGGACTAGATTGGCAATTGTCACCCAGAGGACCTTTTCGTCAGTCGCCCCCAGACTGTGGAATGACCTGCAGGAAGAGATTTGACAGCTTAACATACTGTCAGAATTTAAGATAGCACTAAAGACCTATGTCTCCCAGGAGGCCTACCCAGCTGATTTTAATCTATGAATTTTAAATTGGTATTTTAAGTCAATGAATAATTTTAATGTTTGTTTTAATCCTATGTGTTTTTAAACAATTTTATGTCATCTATTGTATTTTAATTTATGTTAAAATACACTTCCAGCCTTGGGTAATAATAATAATAATAATTATTATTATTATTATTATTATTATTTAATTAAATGACCACCCAGTTCACCTTAATAGCCAGCTAGAGGATGCTTCCAGCCCTCTTCTACCAGCAAGTGAGACTGTAACAAGGACTTGTGACACAGGATCTGCTTCTCCTTGGTGTGGCAGCCTCATTTTCTGGTGGGAGGGGTGGAAGGGAGTTAGAAACATCATCAGTTTTGCAACCAGCTGAACAGACCTCCTTCATCCAATCTGGCTGCTGGTTGTTAAGGTGGAGCAAGGGGGATGTTGGGTCATGAGATGTTAGTTAAATGTATGTAACTAAGGAGATTATCACATGACCTTAATATCCTGGGACAGGAATGCCACAGGATTGCTAAAGGGCTTGCCTTTCAGATAACATCATTCCTGTCCCGTTCCCCCGTGCTGCTTCTGTCCTGTTTTTTTTTAATTGATGGGCTAAGGCCATCAAGAGATCACCTGTTCTGTTTCTGTAACAGAATCACAGGTATATATGAAAAGGTCCCGTTTCTGTGGCACGATGCCAGCCTCACTTGCCGGACACTTCTGGGTGCAATCGGGTCATCCAGGTAAGTGACAGCCTTTTTTGTACCCTTCTCTGTTTACTTGGCTTTTTAAAAAAAAGTGTTTAGATGCTTGTTTTAAGTTTTTGATGTTTGTTGTATTTTTATTTTTAAATTTCCTGTGCGATGCCAGCCTCCCTGTGGGGTCCTGTAAGGTCTGTACCGAACACTTCCTGTGGCGATTGGGACATCCAGGTAAGTGACAACCTTTTTTTGTACCCTTCCCTGTTTATCTTGACTTTTTTTTTTTTAGTGTGTTTAGGTGCTTGGTTTATGTTTTTGATGTGTGGTTGTATTTTTATTTTTAAATTTCCTGCACAATGCCGGCCTCCTCTAAGGTCCTGTAAGGTTTGTGCCAAACACTTCCTGTGGTGATCTGGACATCTAGGTGACAGCCTTTTTTGTACCCTTCCCTGTTTACTTGCTTGTTTAGTGTGTTTAGGTACTTGGTTTAACTTCTACACTTTTAATTTTTGTTTTATTTTTAAATTTCCCATGCGATGCTGTCCTCTCATGAGAATGGCCAGGATTTAGTTTCCAGGAAGTGAATGCTGTTCTGCTCGAGCTGCATTTATGCCTGGGCTGCCAGAGGGGGAGGAAGGGACTTTCTCAAAAGGGAGATACTGAAGGCACAATTTCAAACAGTACCATTGAGGAAGAAAAATGGGAGGTGTCTCAAGAAACCAGGATGGATGACTAAAGAACTTTCAATGGAGCTAAGTTTTAAACGGAACATGTATAGGAAATGGAAAAGGGGGGAAATCACCAAAGAAGAATTCAAACAGATAGCGAACACGTGTAGGAGTAAAGTCAGAAAAGCTAAAGCGCAGAATGAGCTCAGGCTTGCTAGGGAGGTTAAGAACAATAAAAAGGGTTTTTTTGGGTATGTCCGCAGCAAAAGGAGGAAGAAGGAAATGATAGGGCCGCTACGTGGAGAAGATGGCAAAATGCTAACAGGGGACAGAGAAAAGGCAGAATTACTCAACACCTTCTTTGCCTCAGTGTTTTCAGAAAAGGAAAAGGAGGACCAACCTGAGGAGAATGGAACAGAGGACACAATAGGGGAAATCCAGCTCAAAATAAGTAAAGAGGTAGTACAGGAATACCTTCTTAATCTAAATGAATTTAAATCTCCAGGACCAGATGAACTACATCCAAGAGTATTAAAAGAGCTGGCAAATGTGATCTCAGAGCCATTGGCAATAATATTTGAGAACTCCTGGAGAACAGGAGAAGTCCCAGCAGACTGGAGGAGGGCAAACGTTGTTCCCATCTTCAAAAAAAAAGGGGGAAAAAGAGGATCCCAACAACTATCGTCCAGTTAGTCTGACATCAATACCAGGGAAGATTCTAGAACAGATCATTAAACAGAGAGTCTGTGAACATTTAGAAGGCAATGCCATAATCACAAAAAGTCAGCATGGGTTTCAGAGAAACAAGTCATGCCAGACTAATCTGATCTCTTTTTTTGATAAAGTTACCAGCTTGGTAGATGAAGGGAATGCTGTGGACATTGCATACCTTGATTTCAGTAAGGCCTTTGACAAGGTTCCCCATGACATTCTTGCAAACAAGCTTGTAAAATGTGCGCTAGACAAGTTAACTGTTCAATGGATTTGTAATTGGTTGACCGGCCGAACCCAAAGGGTGCTCAGCAGTGGCTCCTCTTCGTCTGGGAAAGATGTGACCAGTGGGGTGCCACAGGGTTCTGTCCTGGGCCCAGTGCTATTCAACATCTTTATCAATGACTTAGATGAGGGAATTAGGGGCATACTTATCAAATTTGCAGATGACACCAAATTGGGAGGAGTAGCTAATACCCTAGAGGAAAGGATCAAAATTCAGAATGACCTGGATAGACTGGAGAGCTGGGCCAAAGCTAACAAAATGAAATTCAATACGGAGAAATGTAAAGTACTGCATTTAGGGCGGAAAAATGAAATGCATAAATATAGGATGGGAGAGACCTGGCTGAATGAGACTACGTGCGAAAGGGATCTAGGAGTCCTAGTAGACCACAAGTTGAACATGAGCCAATAGTGTGATGCGGCAGCTAAAAAGGCCAATGCAATTTTGGGCTGTATCAATAGAAGTATAGTGTCTAGATCAAGGGAAGTAATAGTGCCACACTATTCTGCCTTGGTCAAACCTCACTTAGAATACTGTGTCCAGTTCTGGGCACCACAATTCAGAAAGGATATTGACAAATTGGAGCGTGTCCAGAGAAGGGCAACTAAAATGGTGAAAGGTCTGGAAACAATGCCTTATGAGGAGAGACTTAGGGAGCTGGGTATGTTTAGCCTGGAAAAAAGACGGTTTAGAGGCGATATGATAGCCCTGTTTAAGTATTTGAAGGGATGTCACGCTGAGGATGGAGCAGGCTTGTTTTCTGCTGCTCCAGAGACTGGAACACGGAGCAATGAATGCAAGCTCCAGGAACAGAGATTCCACCTCAACATGAGGAGGAACTTTTTGACAGTAAGAGCTGTTCGGCAGTGGAACACACTCCCTCGGAGCGTGGTGGGGTCTCCTTCCTTGGAGGTCTTTAAACAGAGGCTGGATGGCCATCTGTCGGGGATGCTTTGATTGTGATTTCCTGCGTGGCAGGGGAGTTGGACTGGATGGCCCTTGTGGTCTCTTCCAACTCTGCAATTCTATGATTCTATGATTCTATGATTCTAATAGCACCAAAAGGTAGGTGTCTGAATTTTTTTTTAAAATTAAACTGTAACAGGGACAGGAGCAGGACGAGAACTAGGTGGTGAGACAGGAACACAATATTTGTCCCCATCTGATAATCTCCTAAGTAGCTGAAGTAAAACATTGACAATAATTCCTATTGTGAATGAGTGATCAGTCAGAAAAGTCTGGCTAATGTAGTTCAGATCAGAAGAGATCTACCAGCAAGACATTTTGCTCACACTGTTCTGTTTGATTTCACTGATTCTCCTATATCTAAGCTAATCACTGTAATGGTTGTAGACTAACTATTGTAGCACCCCCGTATCCGTTGATTCACCATCCACTGATTCAGTTGTCCACAGTTGGTGATGGCAGGAGTAATGGGGGAAGGGAGAGAGGGAGGAGAGATCTCACCTCCCTTCTCCCTTCCCTCGGGAGGGCTCTGGTGACAGTGCTGGGGTGGTGATGGTGGATGGACTCCAGTGTTCACTATTATCCCCAGATTTCAGTATCCACTGGGACCCCTGAAACCAACCCCCCCATGGATATGGGGATGCTACTATATTTCTGTTTCTTTTGCTTTCCATGGATTGAAGCCAGAAAATTGGTTTTCTTACCTTGCTGATTAACTCGTGAACTCCACAGGAAGGGGCACTGGGGACATAATGTCAGTGCAAATTGTGGGGGAAATCAGTGACATCCACTCATGTAAGAGGCCTTACATGAGTGTAATGAATTCTGGAGACCTTTCAGAGGGCTGGTGAAAATCTTGCTCCTTATCTAAAATTACACTTATGTAATTTTAGACTAATTACAAAGGTATTTTTCTGATGAGAGATATTTCTTTTTCTTGGCCTAAAAGTCCACTCTGCAGAATTCTGTCTAAATATTTCTGCCATGGTTTTCCATTGCTTACCCAAGTCTCCAGAGCAACACAAGCTTTGGGGCAGTGTGGAAAATGCAATATGAAATGTCTGTTAGTTGCTTGCAGCAGTGACAAGGGGATAGGACTTAAGAAAAATGAAAGAATCCATGCTACTGATACCTGTCATCCTGCTTTCTCCTAAAAACCTGTTAGAGAATTTCTTCCGCCTGCTAAAGAAATGTGGTGAAATGGTGCCTGGCATCCTGTTAGTTACCCACAGAAGCATAACTGAACGTCATGACCAAAGGAATAGTTCAGCATCTCCATCCGCTGTGACTCCCCACCTGAGCCATTTACCTGTTTTCTCGCTGGCATTTTCCCCCACTGCCATTCAATAGCCAGGAGAGGATGGGGACAGTATGAGGGGCAATCAGGCAGCCAGACGGTTCCTTTTCTGCCACCACTTGCAGGAAGAAAAAAGCATCCTCCTAGCCCCCCCAAGGGGACCTTCAGAGGCCCAGGATGAAGGCATCATCCTTCTGAAACTAGTTGCAGGAATGGAGCAGGCTGGCTGGCCTCCCCTAGTCTTCCTCTATCCACTGAATGACCATGGGAAAGGGCGACCAGCCAAAAAACAGGTAGAATAAGTGTTTGTATGGGTGTGGATGAGACATTGGGCTTGTCCAGATGAGAAGAAATAATGTTCATACCTGCACATTATAGCCAATTTGCATCATCATCATCATCATCATTTTGTTCTCACTGTGTTTTCAAAAACAATAGGCTGTGAAGCTCTCCACTCCAATGTTCACACAGACATGAATCATGATGGTGGCCATGTCATTTTTTTTTTCTTTTTGCATGGTGTGGGGTGATTGGGGGGGGGGGAAACTTGCAGGAAGGCAAGAACCCGGCAGTGCCCAGAGATGATGAGGAGGGTGACCACCGTGAGGAAGAGGAGAGACTGAGACACCCGCCCTTCACCCATCCTGGCAGCAGTGGTGGTGGCCTCCAATTCTGGCTGCAAGTAACGGGACAGGAGGAGCCACCTGCCCAGCTGCTGATTGTGGAGAAGGAAGAGGAGAGCAGCTCTTCACCACTCCGGCAACATCTCTTCTTCCTAGGCTGGGCTGTTCCTTCTCTCGTGCCTGTCTGCTGAGCTTGAGGTCAGTGGCCTTTGGAGGGTATGGGACAGGCAGAAGAGAAGGAGCAGTCCAGCTCAGAAAGGTGAGATGAAGCTGGAACATTGTTTTTTGCCCCCCTCCTTCTGAATACGTTGAATTGCCACAGAATCCCATTGGGACAAAAGGTATTTTCCTCCAATTTTATGAGGAATATTTACACTGTCTAGACAACCCCATAGCTTACACTGGCAGAACTTTGCAATCCACCAGTGTGATGCAGGATCTCAGCCAGTCGCTCCAATTTTTCAGCCCACAAACAGGGTGGAGAATTGTGAGAGGGTGGAGAATTGTGGAGACCTTTCAGAGAGCTGGTGAAAATCTTGCTCTTTACCTTAAGTTCCTTCCCCTTTCCCCTGATATTTTTTTCAAATGTGAGCATACAGCCCACATGTTTATTATGTTCTTCCACAGTGCTGTGTACAATATATTTTAGACACAAAAGGTACCTAAATATTTGATAAATAAATAAGGATGAAGAGGTTAAACATTCTGTAACACTATTGTTTTCAACAGGACTTTGGCATCCCACTAGACTCCTCTGAGTTCAACGGGAGTTACTGTAGATAAACTCACAGAGTATGCTGACTAGATGAAGGGGGTTCTAGGTTCCTTTCACACTACACAATTGTGACACTATGATTCCAATTCCACTGCCATGGCAATATTCTTCAAAATCTTGGGATTTGACATTTGGGGAGGCACTAGAGCTCTCTGGCAGAGAATTCTAAGTACCCTTCCTTAAATTGCAAATATCAAGATTCCATAGGATGCTGACATGGTAGTTAAAGTGAAATAGTAGTACTATAATTGTGCAGTGTGAAGGTGCCCTAAATCTAATGCATCTAGAAAACACTAAGCTGGGTAATGTTGCAGTACAACAACAGGGCAGCACATAATAACATACATACTATAAATGACCTTTGCAGTTACCATGACATCTGGGATTATGGGTTTTTCAAGCATAGGCAGCAGTGCTGTACTGTTAAATGTTAGAATATGGCATTTGTAAAAGTGGATGAGTCTAGCATAATTCACTGGCAATAAAAAGTCAGACACAGACTTTTCTCTCTCATTCTTTTTACATTTTTCACATTTGAAATGACATATACTTTACAAAATATTATAATAGTAAACCTGTCCAAACAAACCTGTTTGAAATTACTTGAGAAAAATGCCCTTGCAATGTACACACACATTCATATTTATGAATTTACTTGAAAATGTGTTCTTTTTAATGCAGTGTTTCCTGGACATCAAGGGAAACTGCTGAGTTGCATTGACGTCTGGAACAAATTGCCTTAATATAGGGCTTTAAATGCTGTTCTTTATAATATTCTGTTAAAAACTGCATGGTCTGGATCAACTCCTTTGGCACAAATATTTGTAGTTTTGCTGATCTGCTTAAAAGCCACAGAGGACTGATAACATCAAAGCATTAAAAAAAACCCACTAAAATATATGGCTTGTTACTGATGTGCTAAGCTGTCTGAATAACGTTGAATTATACCAGTAGCAGGGAAAGTATGGCCCTGGGGCCAAATATGGCTATCCAAGGCTGTTTCTGAGGCCCTTGACCCCTCCAGACTCTCTGGATTTCTGTCAATGAAGAAAACAGTGAAGAAGTCAAAGAAGCCTTCAGGAGTGGCACATCACCTTTTAAAAAGGGCACATAGCCTGTTTAATATTTTAAAAGGCCTGCTTTTTTCCAAAACCAATCACTTCCATTTTCCTGGGGAGTGGAATTTTTGTCCATCTGTGTAAACCTTAGAGGGGACCAGAGGAGCAAATGTGGGCTCCAATATCTGTTGCCCATGTCTGAATTACAACACAATTATCCAAACATTGTAGCAAATCAGCCTACTCACACCTCTCTACTTAGGGCAAGATTGATGACATTATTCAACCTGGGATAGATCTTGAACCAGTTGCTCTGCAGAAAGCTGCCACCTGGAACTTGGAATACCTTCAGTCAGACTCCATCACTAATTATCTTCCCTCCCTCTACCAGCCAATGCTGCCATTTGAATTTTCAAATGCCCGTATTGGCTGGTAGAGGGAGTGAGTGGGGATCATTAGTATTGGACTCTGATTGAAATGTGTTCAAAGGCCTAAATCCAGTGCCACACTAATGTGCATCTGCTAGTGCTGTAAGACTTCCTTTCCTTCCCTTTCTCCTGCTTAAAACAGTAAGCCTCCCGCCGCACCACAGAATATCTTGATAGGACATGGGAGACTAAGCAAGGGGAGTGGGGCGATCCACAATTCCATTGAATCCTGGGCACTGGCTGCTGCTTACCTCCAGAGGATGAGGGGGAGATGACAACATGAAATGAATATGGAATGTTACTAAATATTGCACCAGCCAGTAGCTTTTCTCCCTTTAGTAGGAAAGTAAACCTTACCATCCAGAACTGAAGCTCATGACAAAAACAGCAGAACAAATGAGCTCTTTATGCAGAAAAATAACTCTTCTCCAAGTCTGCAAGGTGACAGGAATTCCTCATCACCTCCCCCACCTTTATACATCGATCTGCAGTGGAGGCACTTCTCTGTGTCCCAACACCCTCACAGGTACATTTGGTGGGAACTCAAGAGAGGGCCTTCTCAATGGCTGCACAGAGAAGTCAGATTGGCACCCTCCCTGTCTTCCTTCTGGAGCCAAGTAAAAACTTTCTTGTTTTGGCAGGTGCTTGCCGGTCTCTGCTAATGGCTGTGCTGGGGTATGTGTGTGTGTTTGTGTGTGTGCATATGTGATTTTTAATTTTAGCTGTTTTCAAATTTTTCATTGATTAATTGTGTTTTAACTGTTGTATTTTCCTGATTTTAACAATGTCTTTTTATAGTAAACTGCTTTGAGTCCCAAACTGGGGAAAAAACAGGATAGAAATAAATATCATCACATCATCATCATCATCATCATCATCATCATTATCATCATCATCATTTAACCATTTAGAAATTCACATCAATACAAGCACAGGCTGATACACATAGGAATGTTTTAGATGTTCTGAATTCCTCCATGCATTCACTGCTGCAGATGTGACAGAGAAGGAAAAACAACAAAGAGTCTTATGGCATCTTAAACACTGTTACATTATGGCATAAATTTTCATGGACAACAGCCCACTTCTTCGGTAGTATCTGTCCAGGCACTGCAGGCTGTTGATGCTTGGCATGAGCATGGTAGTCCACCTTTTTCAGCCATCAGTTTTGTATGAATTGCTGTTGGAAACTTGTTTGTGGATGCAACAGGACTATTGCATATGAAGGAACTCCAAATGTCTCAATCAACTACTGCATGCTCTTTCCCTTAAGGCATTGTGCAAGCATCTGCAATCATTACTTTGTGGCTTCATCTTATGAGAGTCATACTGAAGAAATCACACAAGCTTCATGCTCTTTCCCCTACCACATAATTTGATGGCACAGAAGTGGTCGTCTAAAATACTGAATGCTGAGGACATAAATTGATCTGCCCTCAATCAAAATGTCCAAGGTGATCTTAGGATGGAGAATAAAATCAGAGAGGCATCCATGGGAGGAACATTTATCGGAATGACTGACTTCAATTACCTTCAAATGGACAGAATATATTAAAATAACTTGAAGAAGTTATACAGGAAAACTGGCAATCTATACAGCACTCATTATAAGGAAAGGTGGATTTTTCTAATTGCGTTGTAGTGAAGATTAGCAAAATTTTGCTAATTTTGATTATTTTTAAAAAAATGTCATTGCACATTCAATAATAAAGATAAACCTGACACTGGTAGAACGTTCGTGCCATTCTAACATGTACTATGTAGAACAAAGCAAGTGCAAGAGCTATTGGGCATCGTAATTCCAGGTAAAATGTCCACCACATATAATGTGATTTCATTGGCTTGAATCCAGATCAAATAAGTAATAAACAGGACTTTAAAATTAGTTAGGACTTCACTTTACACATTGGTTTTGGGTTCTAACTTGTTTAGGATCCAACTCATTTTGCACAATTTCAAACAAACATTCAAATTTACAACATGGCACTATGTCATTATATGGATGTACACAGGTCTCAGTTTTAGCCTTTTCCAAAGCATGAAGACAAATTGGACCGAAGAAGATGCACAGTCAACTTGTGGTTCTACCCTCTACCCCAATGTTGCTGGACTGCAGTTTCCACCAGTGCTAGCCAGCATAGACAATGGTTAAGGATTGTGAGAGCTACAGCCCAACAATATCTAAAGGGGTGTACATTTCTCATTGCTGACATAAATAGATATATACACATGCAGTCAGGGCTCAGCACCTGAAGTATGGTTCTTCTCCAGAAGGTTGGATGCTTGGTTCTAAGGCAGAATAATAGTACTGTCTTATTTATTAACAACACTATGTCCTCTCACATCTGTAACATGATCCACTTAAGGCTTTAGGAATACTCGTCCACTGATGTATATGGAGAGTTGATGTAACTTGACACAGTTGAAGTGGCTTTGGAACTCCTGCGGGAACAGCCATTAAGATTAGCTTCCTGTGAAGGTACTCTTTTCTTGCGGCTGGACCTGGTGCTTTCTCCATCACTGGGGTCAAACACTACAGACATGCTGGATTCCATTCTGGAAACAGTGTATAAGCTACTCTGCCTGGTAGGATTGAACCTGGTTGTCTTAAGCTCCAGTTCATCATAACTAGATACTTCAATGAAAGGGCACCATTTGAAAGCTCTCTTGAAACCAGCTCGGAACCTAAAACAAAGACATCTCTCATAATGATATATTATATACTATGTGACCTGAACATTTTTGTAATAAGCTCATGACACAGAAGAGTTCATCAAACAGTAAGCACGTAGAGTAACATGTCCAGTTCTGGGCACCACATTTAAAGAGGCATGTATATAATCTGGAATGATTCAGAACAGGGCAACAAGGATGGTGAAATGTTTAAAAACCAAGGGCGCATCTACACTGTAGAAATAATGCAGTTTGACACCACTTTAACTGCCATGGCTCCATCTTACAGACTCCTGGGATTCATAGTTTTGTGAGGCACCAGCATTCTTTGGCAAAGAAGATTAAAGACTTTGTAAAGCTACAAATCCCATGATTGCATAGGATGGAGCTACAGCACTTAGAGTGGTGTCAAACTGCATTATTTCTACAATGTAGACACACTCCAAATCTCCCTGTACCTCTGAAATCATGTTAGATAAACATTCAAATGGAAAAAAAACCCCACAACCACATGATTTATATTTATGTGGTCTGTGTTAACCCAATAGGAGAGGGAAGACAGATTGCATGGGCAGATAAGTTAGTTTTTTAAATCACACAAAAGGTGTTTATTGCTCATTTATGCATTCTGAAGCTGACTCCTGGTATGTGGTATGGAACAATAAGGAGAGAAGTGTGGTTTTAACAGCATGTTCTCATGGCCATCACAGGTTAAAATGTTTCATCTTCTGTCTGAAGTACTTTAAAGTGGCTGTGGAAAAGTCTGGTGAGAATAAAAAAGCAGAGCAGAGGCTAACACAGGAGTTTAAAAGTTAATATTCTGAATAATGACTAAGTAAGGTGTAGGAAGCAGAAGGGAAGGAGCAAATGTCTTAGAATATAGTTCTTATCCTTTTGTATGTTGAACTCATAATTCATACACTTTGCATCAGGGGAGTGTAGAAACCATGTTAGGCTGCAACAGTAGTCAAAAGAGCACTGTAAAAATGAGCAGATTTATTGTGACATAAGCATGCTCTGCAATACATCTGTTAAGTCTTTTCAGGTGCCAGCTGAATCAGAAATGAAGAGTTGCTGTGTCCAGAATTCAAAATAGTTATCAAATGGAGCTCCCAGTCCTTCTTTGCTGGGCATTTATCTTATCTACATTTACTCCATCTACCCTATTTCTTCTGACCTTAGTTGTGATCTGCATAATAGATGGTGTTGGGGTGGGGGAAGAAATGGATTTTCCTAGCAACAATTTATTTTGCAAAGTATTTTGGGGTGGCTTAGTCTTGAAAACCTATTAACTTTAAAGACAATCTGTTCCTAATAGAGGTGGAAGCTGCTAGAACTGGTTTGTTGACATGGACTATGACAGATGGACTCTCCTTGTGGATGCAGCTATTGAGAATGTCATTTTTGGGATTTGTATTTCATAATTTACCCTTATACCACTGATTACAAGAAGGGTATAGACAAGTGAAATATTCTCTGGCATCTGTCCATTACATTACTCTACCACCTTGGAGGGATATTTCTGAGGTAGATAAGGCAAAATACAGTGACTTGCACAATGTTTTTTGATATGCTAAACAGCTGACAAATTTGCTGCTGGACTTCTAAGGTCAAGCCTATGTGACTAGCAGTGACTAACAGTGGCGACTGCATGGGTGATGTCTAAGGTCAGTGTGATGAGTATTCTATTTAGCCCAAATTTTAAAGCAGCTATCCAAGGTGTTGAATGTATTTGGAGGATAGGTTTCAGCACCTTGGATACCTTCTTTTAAATTCCAGACTATAATCTGGTGCAGATTCCATTGACATTGGAGCCACCAGCTGCCACTGAGATGGTGTTAGTGATAATAATGAGGAAACCTCCCCTGTCAAACACAGCTAAAGCCCTGACACCCCTCAAACATAGGGGGCGTCTGTACAGTAAAAAAAATACGTACCGCGGTTGAAAGATCGATCATCCGTACACACGGCCGTTTGGATGCATACGTGTCATTCAGAAGGGGGGCTAGTGAATCCCCCATAAACTACGTGGATTCAACATTCGGGAGGATTAGTGGATCTCGAGCTAAAATCCGTACAGCCGTTCAAATGGTTGATCGTCTGTACCCCCATTCGCACACACACGAATAGGCAGTATAATCTGATTTGCTGGCTGAGTGCAGGGGGTAGGACTAACAAAGAGGGGAATTTGGAGCAGCCGCCATGTTGGATTGCCGGCTAAGCAAGAGTCTGGTAAGTCCGTGAATTTTACATTTATTCCCTTTTATTTTATTTTTGTAAATATGGAAAACCGAATGTCCACATAACAGGCACCTTTTAAAATAATAATTAAAAAAGCGATGGGAAATTTAAAACCACCGCTTGGATCGCTCGCTACAGCCAGCTGGGCAAGGGGGTCATACGGAGTTTAGGGGGGGTAAAAATCATGTAGGCAGATCGTATGTGTTTCAACAACTGCTTATTCATATTTTTTACCCCCCAAACAGATTTTTTTTAATCATATAAATGGGACATAGACAAAGAAAAAAGAAAGAGCGATGGCAACCCTAAGCGCACAGTGTTTATGGATTTATAGAAAATAAGCATACCATGCTGCATGGAAGCTGCTGCCATCCACAGCTCTTCAACTCAAAATGCCACTGCGCAGGTGATGATAGTATGAAATGTTGTGAAGTTGATATTTTGTTTAAAAATGGTCTGGTAAATGTAGGGCCATTTTATATATCCAGCAGAATCAAATTAAAATTTTCCTTAGACCCAACCTAAAATCCAGATTGAAATTAGAGTTTTGCTGTTCAACACACACACACATGCTGTCCCAAAAATGTGTACACCCTCGACAGCTTATAATTCTGTATATAATTTTTTTTGCAATTTTCCCCCACCCCCTAATCTATGCAACCTTAACAGGATCAAAGCTTACAATATGGAATATCATTAAGCAAAGGGATCTTGTAGCACCTTTGAGACTAACTGAGAAAGAGAAAACTGTAGCATAAGCTTTCATAAATTTAAGAGTAGACAAAGTCTATGAAAGCTGTGAAGTCAAAGGCTTTCACAGCCAGCATCCATAGGTTTTCTGTGGTTTTTTTTCCAGGCTGTGAGGCCGTGTTCTGGAAGAGTTTATTCCTGACGTTTCGCCTGCATCTGTGGCTGGCACCTTCAGAGAATGGTTGGGTAGGGGTGTGGGGGGTTTATATACTGTAAGTCCCTGTTGGAGAGGATATGTCCCTCCTTGTTCACCAAAGTCCCCATAATGGACGCCATGACACTCATCCAACAAATATTTCTAGAAAACATCACACCCCTGTTCAAACATTGCCTCACCACAAGCTACTTCCAGTGGGATAATGAATTCTATGAACAGGTAGATGGGGTAGCCATGGGCAGCCGTCTGAGTCCCATGATAGCAAACTTTTACATGGAACATTTTGAAAAGCAAGCCCTGGAAACAGCACCAAAAAAAGCCCACAACATGGTTCCGATACGTGGACGACACTTTCACCATTTGGAGCCATGAAGAAGATTTGGTCCCATGTCTGAACCACCTGAAGAGCATCCACCCAAATATCCAATTCATAATGGAGAAAGAAAAGGAAGGAACATTGCAAGTCTTGGATGTCCTAGTCATCCACAAACCAAACCAATGGATGGGCCACAAGGTATACAGAAAACCCCCCCACACGGACAGATACCTACACAAGAACTCCAATCATCACCCAGGACAAAAATGAAGCACCATAAAAACATTGGTAGACCGTGCAAAAAGGATCTGCACGGAGGACCAACTGCAGCACCTAAACTGGTCCCTACAGGCTAATGGTTACTCCAGATCAGATATCACAAGAATATCCAGACCCAGAAAAAACCACAGGAATGAAGAAAAACAGCCACCCAAAGGGAAGGTGCTATTCAACATCTTTATCAATGACTTGGATGAGGGAATTAGGGGCATACTTATCAAATTTGCAGATGACACCAAATTAGGAGGAGCAGCTAATAAATACCCTAGAGGACAATATCAAAATTCAAAATGACCTGAATAGACTGGAGAGCTGGGCCAAAGCTAACAGAATGAAATTAAATACGGAGAAATGTAAGGTACTGCACTTAGGGCAGAAAAATGAAATGCATAGATATAGGATGGGGGAGATCTGGCTGAACGAGACTATGTGCGAAAGTGATCCAGGAGTCCTAGTAGACCACAAGTTGAACATGAGTCAACAGTGTGATGCAGCAGCTAAAAAGGCCAATGTGATTTTGGGCTGTATCAATAGAAGTATATTGTCTAGATCAAGGGAAGTGATAGTGCCACTCTAGTCTGCCTTGGTCAGACTTCACCTAGAATACTGTGTCCAGTTCTGGGCACCACAATTCAAAAAGGATTTGGACAAATTGGAGCGTGTCCAGAAAAGGGCGACTAAAATGGTGAAAGGTCTGGAAACCATGCCTTATGAGGAGAGACTTAGGGAGCTGGGTATGTTTAGCCTGGAAAAAAGACGGTTAAGAGGCGATATGATAGCCCTGTTTAAGTATTAGAAGGGGTGTCATGTTGAGGATGGAGCAGGCTAGTTTTCTGCTGCTCCAGAGACTAGAACATGGAACAATGGATGCAAGCTCCAGGAACAGAGATTCCATGTCAACATTAGGAGGAACTTTTTGACAGTTAGAGCTGTTCAGCAGTGGAACACACTCCCTCAGAGTGTGGTGGGGTCTCCTTCCTTGGAGGTCTTTAAAAAGAGTCTGGATGGTCATCTGTCGGGGATGCTTTGATTGTGATTTCCTGAGTGGCAGGGGGTTGAACTGGATAGCTCTCGTGGTCTCTTCCAACTCTACAATTCTGATTCTATGGACTTTTTCGGATGAAGAAAAATAACGCAAGCAGCCTCTCCAGTTTGTGAGGTTGCTGCGCTGCAAAGTGTCAGTTTCGGATGCTGCTGCCCTCTAGTGGTACTGTTGCGGTACCGCAGGGAGAGCTGAGCGTCATATTTTGTTGATTTTTTACTCACGAAAGTTGATCGTGAGTAAAAATCAATGAAATATGACACTCAGCTCTCCCTGCGGTACCGCAACAGTACCGGCAGGGGCGAGCGTCATACGAAAGGGGCGCTTTGCAGCGCAGCAGCCTCGCAAGCTGGAGAGGCTGCTTGCATTATTTTTCTTCATCCGAAAAAGTCCTATAATTCTATGATTCTATAAGGTATTTTTACCATACATGAAAGGAGTCACAGAGAGAATAAGGAAACTGATGAGGAAACACAACCTCCAAACGATCTACAGATCAACCAAGAAAATCCAAGAAATGCTAAGCTCAGCAAAGGACAAAAGAGACCCTCTCAGAGCTGCAGGAGTTTACTGCATACGATGCAGTTGTGGACAAGTTTACAAAGGGACCACTAAACACAGTGTGCAAACACAAATCAAGGAACACAAGAGACACTGCAGACTGGGCCAGCCAGAAAAATCAGCAGTAGCAGAACACATTATAAACCAATCTGGACACAAACTGTTATTTACAAACACCAAAATTCTGGACCAGGCCAACAAGTATCATGTCAGAATGCACAGAGAAGCTATTGAAATCCACAAACACCTGGACAACTTCAACAGGAAAGAAGAAACCCTAAAAGTAAATAAAGTTTGGCTACCAGTCCTGAAAAACACCAAAATCAAAACTCAACACATGCAAATGAACTTCACCCAGGGAAAGGGGGATTTCCAGCAGACAATGGACCATTAGCCAAACAAACACTAATCCTCCTTACATATCTCCCCCCAGGAACTGGTCATTCAAATACACAAATTTACATATCCTCTCCAACAGGGACTCACAGTATATAAACCCTACACCCCCCTACCCAACCATTCCCTGAAGATGCCAGCCACAGATGTAGGTGAAACATCAGGAATAAACTCTTACAGAACACGGCCTCACAGCCCAGAAAAAAACCCACGGAAAAACTATCTATGAAAGCTTTTGCTACAATTTTCTCTCTCTCCATTTCAAAGATGCTACAAGATCCCTTTGCTTACTAATAGTAGAGAAGTGTCACAAAATTACAAGAGAAAATTTAAGTGAGGTTTGCAACTCTGTCCTTCAACAATGCATGCAGTGTATTGCTGCACAGGGACAACAATTTGAACACCTTACAAAAACATTTATTTTAAGATGGGATTTGTAACTCTGATTAAATCATTATTATAACATTTATTATTCAATATAAATGTATTTACTTAGCTTCCCAATAATCACTATAGCTAGTATTAGCTGTTAAAGGGTACATACATTTTTGGGGACACCCTGTGCATGTATGTTTGTATGTGTGTGTGTGTGTGTGTGTGTGTATGAGTATGCCAAGGATAAGACTCCTCTGATTTTATTACTGGCACATCATTTTGATTCATTTTGTTTTTCCTGTTAGTCTTGTGTGTGTAGCAATCCTCCATTTGTGGCCTGAAAGATTGTCTAGGAAAAGCCTTGTTAGCTTTGATGAATGTATAAAATAGCTCTGCACTGCTGACGTAGGTAGGTAGCTTTTAGACACCAATGCAGGAACATCTCTCTAGTTGGTAAAGTGTATTGCTTTAGTTACTGCAAAATATGGTAACCAGTTTAGTTGAATTTGTGGTCCTTCCTATTCATTCAGCTGAGTGGGGCTGTGGACATTGGCCCCCAAATTACATCATAATAGCACCACTAGGGACACTTGGTAATTTAATCTGGTCTATATTTTAAAGCAAATGATCTAATTTACAGTTTCTGATCTAATATGTCAATCAAAACACAGTGGTGGATTGTGGACTGTGCTGTGATTACAAAATAATGCAATGATTACAAAATACACATTTTAGGGGGAAACAGTTATATAAATGCACATTTTAGGGGTGATGTGTTAAAAGTACACATTATAAGGAGACATGCATAATTATAAAAATACATATATGCATAAAATGTATGTAAAATGTGTATTTTAAGGGAAAGAGATAAAAAATCTATCTCTATCTCTATCTCTATCTCTATCTCTATCTCTATCTAAAACTCTTGGGTATGTTGCGTTCCTCAGTGTGCTTATTGGCTGCTCAAGAAACACACCCAACCAATTGCCACCCACATGCAAATTCCCTCTTCAACTCAAAACCCACTCCTGCCACACAGTCTGTGACCCAGGTTGGGACCCAGACAGTCAACTGGTGGTGGTGCGACACTGCTGCTGCCACTGAAACAGGACCTAGACAGTCAACTGGCAGTGGGATACTGCTGCTGCCACTGTGACAAGACCCAGACAATCAACTGGTGGTGGCAGCAGCAGCAGAGCAACAGAGCGAGTCACTCTCAGCAATTCCAGGTAAACTGTGGAATGCTGAGAAGGGGGAGGAGGAATTTAAAAATCTACCGGCCTACGTTACAGGGTTCTTGTGAGGTCTACCAGGCATTTTTGGGAGTTTTTTTAATGGTGTACGTTACACCAGGTACAACTTGTGTTGAGGAAAAATGCGTACTATTTAAATACTTCCTTGAGTGTGTGACTGTGTGTGTCTAAAAATAAAGTAGGACCAATATGCACAGTTTCACATATACCATAGAGTCATGCTGGAAAATGCCCAGAGAGGCATCCTCTCTAGGTAATTTCTAGGTCCTCCAATGCAACTCTGTGGTATATTTTTACCAGAGGTCCTTTATTTAAACAGGGTTCACTGTTATCCATGGTTTTCAGTATCTACAGTATGTCTGGGAACTGAACCTGTACGGATATGTGTGTGGGGGGTCCACCTGTATTTCAGAAATAATAAATTTAATGTGAAGTTGAAGGCTTTCATGCCTGGCATCCATAGATTTTCCTTGGTTTTTTTCTGGTCTGTGAGGCCATGTAAACTCTTCGAGAACACAGCCTCACAGCCCAGGAAACCCCCTAAGGAGCATCTAATAAATTTAATGCATGTAACACTGATATAAGAAACAATGCCATATTTAAAAGTGGTTGTTGAAGCTCATTATAACTGGAATTAATGACAGAATAACTTCATCATGAATGTTTCATATTCCAGCAGGACCGGTTTAAGGAATTTTGGGGCCCCCTGCAATGCTTTACTTTGGGGCCCCCATATGTTTATCTCAGATCAATGTAACCTAACCTATTCACCGTACAGGATGTTCAGATTATAGTAGGACCCCCGTATCCCTGGATTCATTATCCATGGGACACAAAACAGCACACCTACCATAGAGTCTTCCTAGAAAATGTGTCTTCCCTAGCCCTTTTCTAGGCCTTCCAAGGCAACTCTATGGTATTTTAAACCAGAAATCCCATTATTTTTATATTAAGGAGGCCAACACGGGGCCCTCTCTTGACCTCGGGGCCCCTCTTGACCTTGGGGCCCCCTGCCAATGCTGATTTGGCAGACAGGTTAAACCGGCCCTGTATTCCAGTAAGTACCAGAAATGCTCAGGGATTTCCTGTTTTGATCAGGAGGCAAGGGAGCAAGAGATCAGTGCTACTGTAGATGAAATCCTGATGGGAGTAGGTATATGTTAAATGAGGTTGCAGCAGACAGGTGTTTGATCAAGATGTAGAAAGATGGTGGAATATTAGTTCATTAGGTTCCTGCAATCATCTTAAACTATTTGCACACATACTGTAGCAATTAGAGTATGCTATTTGCAACTCTTCCCAATGAGATTTCAAAATAATGTTCCATAATAGCTGTTCAGTATTGAATTAGATGCTGATTTTAATCATGAATTAATGTTTTTATTCTTGTTAAAGAGAATAACCCAATCCTAGGCAGATTTCCTTGGAAATGCATTTCACCATGTTCAGTTCTTGCTGGCTTTCACGGAGGTGCACATAGGACTGTGTTTCAATTTGTGCAAAATTCCAAGAAGTGTCACATAGTGTTAATATTGGCAAAGACAGAAACAGTGGGACAACGTAGGCACAGTGCTGGCACAGCATGGACTTTGATTTTGACAGAATGATGCTCTGAGCTTGCAGTTGCATAGGCTGGAATCCCACTAGTAATCTCAATTAGAGTAGACCAACTCAATTAATGGGATTTCAGTAAGACTCACCATTCCACTATTGATTCAATGTGTCTCCTTTTGGCATGCTGCTCCCATCACAGCCCCAGGCAGCATAGTCAATGAGGAGGGTTTTATGGGAGTTGTAGTCCAAAACATCTAGAGAGCACCAGTTTGGTTACCTCTACACTAGATCATGATTCAACAGCCACTTTTTTGTCATACCCAAAAATGTCTTCTGTCAGCAGGCAGGTTGCACTCATTCCCAAGGTCATAAAAAGAGGGAAAGCAGCTGATTGTTTTCATAAAAGACAAAAACAGCACACAGATTAATACTTTTCCCCTGAAAGGAAGTAGATCAGGTGGCTCAATTTGTATAAAGTTTTGCTGAGTGTTTAGAAAATGTGGCTACTCAAGCAGCATGTTTAAACATGGAGGAAATTCTGAAAAGTACATATATAGGTGAGAGCTTTCATCTTCCATGGGTACTGATGAGTATAAACACTGAGGCCTGCTGATTATGCCTTATTAAGGCAAAAAAGTCTTCCAAAAATATTCTTATAAATCTAGGCAGAAACCTGAGTTGCTGCAGATATTTGGAAGCTGGTTTCTGCTTTTTTGGCTCCTGGAAATCTCCTACGTTTTTGAAACATCTTCACACCTCTGTTTATTTTAGTACTTTATAAGTGAGACCTGTAGCAACATGTTGTAGTGTGTCCTCTTTTGTGTGTATATGCCTTTAAGTCACCTGTAGACTTATGGCAACCCCATGAATTTCATAGGGTTTTCTTAGGCAAAGAATACTCAGAGGTGGTTTGCCATTGCCTTCCTCAGAAATGTAGCCTACAGCACCTGGTGTTCATTGGTGGTCTCCCATCCAAGTATTAACCAGGGCTGACCTTGCTTAGCTTCCAACATCAGATGGGATCTGGAAGATGGGATCTCTTTTAGGATGCTCTTTTTCAATCCCTCTGCAAACACTGGCTTCTTTATATTCAGTGCTTTATACCAGGGTGGGAACCCATGTAGGGAATGGTAAACTTCTACTCCCATCACCCCTTAGCATTATGGCAAAATCATCCTTAGTGCTGATAGGAACAGGAATCCACTAACATCTGCAGGTCCATGGATTCCCCAGACCAGCTTTATACAGTTCTAGCTTAGCCAAGTCCCTGACATCCTAATTCTCCTAATTCAGGGTAGTTTTGATTTAGGGAAAGATTCAAAACAAGTAATCTTCAATCTGTGGTCTCATGTTCTGCAGCATACTGATAGGCTGTGCCTTGTATTTCTGCTGAACTGGTAGATCAGCTCAGAAGCTTTCTTCACTCATCAGTCAGTGCATATTAATATTATGTGCATATGAATGGACGAGGTGAGAACACATCTTACCAACCTTACCCTGAAATCATTCTGCTCCACTGATCTCACCTCCAACATGTATACACAAAATGGAACATTTCATAAAGGGAAGTCCTACTCAATGTGCAGATGTCAGGGGCAGGGTCCTTTGAATGCCGTCCCATGCCTTTCATGCATTTGGTGTTATATCTGAAGGACTAACTAATTTCTTGGTGCCATGTGACACTGTGCACACTACAATGTATTGACCCTTGTGTGGTGTATCTAACTTAAGCAAGTGATTCTGAGAAAATGAGCTTGGAAATGTTACTTTTTGGTTAAAGATTTACTTGCTGGTTGATGGATGCTGGGGGTTACAGTCCAAAATACCTTTTCCAAGCTCAATATAGAGTGAGTTCATCCTGAGAACTATGGATAATGAAGTTTTAGAGAATGGAGGCTCTATTGTACATACTTTTACCTTCTCGTGATCTGAATAAGTGGAAAGAATAAATGAAAAGAAAATGCCTAGGACAACCCTGATCTGGGTAACTTTGTCTTGTGTTAAAGCCATAAATGCTTAAGAGATTTATAAGGCATCCTTACCTTTTATTGAGACAGCAGTAGATAATGGGGTTGTACATAGTAGAACTCATGGCCAGCCAAAATGTGGCCAGGTAGATTTGCTGAATATATTTCCACCGGTTCAAATTCTCATAGATCCCAGTAACTATAAAGTAAATGTGATATGGCAACCAGCAGACTGCAAATGTCAAGACGACGACAATCATCATTTTCACCACCTGGGAAAAGAGAAGTGCCATTTTTTGACAGCCACACAAACTTAAGTGCCTGGCATATTCTTTCAGCACTGAGATGTTGATATTGCCAGGTTGTAGCTACTGTAATTCCAGAAAAAAACATTCTGGATGCTTGGATGATAATGGGAAGGAGGAAAACAGGATGCTACTAAAAGAGACAAACATCTCACAATTTTTGTTCTGTTCTGTTCAGGTAATGCAGACTATTTTGATATGGAACTGGGCCAAGACATGCAATTGAATGACTCATTTTCAAGCTATTTTCCCTGTAAGTATGAGCAATAGCTTTTCTACAGTGTACTTTCTCTCTGCTTGTGGCAAACTGAAGTCTGAATTGCTAAACCTGATCTGTGGGGCATGAGAGGATAAATGCTTTGTGTGAGGGGCTGAACAAACCAACTTTTATTCCACCCTCCCCCAGAACTCGAAAAAGTTAATTTTTGGACTAAACAAACAAACAAACTTTCCCACAACTTTCCAGTGTTATGCTTCCATTGGGTGCATCTAGGGCTGGTCTAAAATGGGGTTGTGCTTTATGAAAAAAATGTTGACATCCCAGATTATTATTATTGGGTAAGAGGCTGCCAAAGAGAATGAAAATATCTTGGTATTCTTTCTAAGAGGGTAGGAAAAAATGCCCTCACTCTGATTTGGCTTTGAGATGTTGTCACATAAGCAAACCTAAGTGGATAAACAGTATGATGTTATCATACAGGATGGCTACATGGTTTATATTTTAGCTGATGCATTCAAAACAGATTTGGATTATAATTCTTACTCTCAAGAAATCATCTTCGCATCTAAAACTGTGATCCAGTGAGTTTCAGCAATGGAAAATAGATTAGCAGAGTCAAGCACTGTATTAATGACAAAGGTAGAAAACCAAAACCATTGGTATAACGTGGTTATTTTCTAAAGCTTGGAGAAAAATATTTTTTGGACTACAACTTGCAAATGTTTCAGCCAGTGGACTTTTCCGGACAAGTAAAATGCAATGGAAGCAGCCTCGCCACGTTGCGAGACTGCTGTGCTGCAGAGCGTCCCTTTTGGATGACGCCCGTCCCTGCTGGTACTGTTGCGGTACCGCAGGACATTTGACTGTAATATTTTGGCGATTTTTACTCACGATCAACTTTCGTGAGTAAAAATCGCCAAAATATTACACTCAAATGTCCCTGCGGTACCGCAACAGTACCAGCATGGATGGGCGTCATCCGAAAAGGACGCCCTGCAGCGCAGCAGCCTCGCAACTTGGCGAGGCTGCTTCCGTTGCACTTACTTGTCCGAAAAAGTCCAGTGAGGCCTCTAGCCATGGTAGCTTAAATTTCTGACAGTTGGAGTCCTGAAGCAATGTTTCCAATCTGTCCCCCACCCCCAGTTTCTTCATATTGCCCCAACATGTTTGAGGACCTTGCTTCATTAGGGAACAATGAAAGAGTAATTAGTGATAATCTTTCTCTCTCTCTCTGGCTTTTCTTTGCAAACAAAGATTCAGGAAGGACTCATCCTGCGCTTTCTGCAAGTGCGCTGATGACTAAAAAGGCCAATCCGAGATAAACAAGTCCAGTTGCAGAAAGCACAGCAGAAGGTCTCCTTGGGTGATGTTTCTGGGTTGTGATTCTTTCTGCATTGTCATTTCTCTTCAAGACTTGTTCAGCGTGAGTCCTTAAATAAGGCTGCAGCATTGTGGATAGTGCGTCTCCATGCCTCCCGATGTGAGGCCAGGGCGGACCAATGTTGGTGATCAATTTGGCCAAGCCTGATGTTGTTTCAGGGAGTCCTTTTATCATTTTTTGGAGCGCCCCTCTTACGCTGACCTGTTGTGAGTTCACTGTAGAGTACTATTTTTGGGAGGCGATGGTCCTCCATCCTAGAAACGTGCCCTGCCCAGCGCAGCTGTGTTCTCAATATCATGGCCTCAATGCTGGTGATCCCTGCTTGCTCAAGGACAGCAACATTCATCACATAGTCAGTCCAGTGTATATTTAGGATTGTGCGTAGACAGCGCTGATGAAAGCATTTGAGGAGTTGTAGGTGGTGGCGATAGGTGACCTATGTTTCAGATCCATAAAGGAGAATAGACAGTACAGTGGCTCTATACACACTGATTTTTGTGCTTCGCCTCAGGTGTTTATTACTCCAGACTCTTTAATAGAAGGCCAAACTTAGGTTTGTGACACATATCCAAACTTATACAGTACTCTTATTTTATGCAGTGGTGTGGCTACTGTGTTCAACAGAGCTGAACATAGGGTCCAAGGGGTGAACAATCTTTTTTTGGTGAAGGCCCCAGCTGATGTTCTTGGCCTGCCTGGGGGGCACACATTTTAAAAGGCATGTCCAAAACCTAAGCAGGTGGGACCAGAACAAGGAGGTGGAGACAAAGCTGTTTTCAAGTCAACCATTTTCTGAGTCATCATTAGTGTTAACAGTATTATGCTACATGTTTCCAATTATTTTATCACTTAACATTACAATTATTCTCCTTTTTTGTTTTTGTTTAGTTACTTTCCATTTCCATCTCCTTCCAAACAGACACTGTTTTTCAGTATTGCAATCATAACCCAGGATTATGGATCCATAACTGTTCTGTATTCAATAAGGCTATGTAGTCTTACTGGAAACCTACTCAATTGCCACCCCAGTCTACCTTAAGAGCTAGCTGCTTGATTGGGCAAAGGAATTCTATTCAGCTTCTGATCAGCTGCTTGGTTACATCTTTTTGACATTACTTAGTTATGCAGATGTAACTATTTGATCATCAAATAGCTTGATCATTTATTCGATCACCAAATAAATTAACCTTTTCTAGCACAACTGGAAGAAATAGCAGCAGCTCCAGTAACCTCAATAGACAGTTCTCCAAGACTGCTGTGAAGAGTAACTTGCAGCAGACGTTCTGGCTTCAGAATTCAGAGGGCATGGAACATGGCAGTAGGTGCCAGAGCATCTGCTCCAGCAGGCTAGAGGATTAATAAACAAGAAAACATGGCTGTATGAGGAAGAATGTGGACAGGAAGAACACTATGGTGGCAGCTTCTTTTCAGCTGCAAAGCTGTGTTTCCAATTGCTGAGTGGAGGAAGTAGATCAACAGTACTTTGCACCATGACATTACCATAAGTTCTCAAAGGGAATTATCCAGGCAAATAAATAATGAATAAGAAGAAAACATTGTTGTAGTCTCTGAATGATGCAAAACCTAGAGGATTTTTTTGAACGACACCAGAAGGAATACTAAAATATGATGTTATATAGCAAGATCAGTTCAGTTCCCTCAATGCCCAGAATATGTTTCTAGAAGAGAAAAGGGCATTCTCTGGAGAAGAGGTGGGCAGCATTAGAGCCCAGAAGGCACTTTGGGGCTTTAAAACTCCCAGAATCCTTCAGCCAGTCTGGCCATTGATAGCAATGTTTTGAAGTTTTGGCACTAGGGCAGCACACAGAAGAATAATTTCACAAGCCCTCTAAGAGCAATCCTTTCCATACCTCTCCCATATGTAATCTGTTTCTCCCTCATGAGAAGGAGTGAGAAAGAGAGGTGGGGGAACAATGGAAAGGAAGAGAAAAGATGAAAGGGAAAGATAGAGAATGGGATGATGGAGAGTGAAAAATGGGATGAGAGAAAGAACAAGAGAACAAAAGAGAACATATTGGTTCTGTCTTCACATACTGGTTAATGGATATATTCTTAGTTCTATGGATAGTTCAGTTTACCCCCCAGCAATTATTTCTTGCATATTTTTACCCATATATGTTTTTATTTGAGTCCATCTTACAACTGCTATAATTGCGTAGTATGGATACACTCCTGGGGAAGAGCTGAGATATAAATGAATGAATGAATAAAATGTTGGGAGGAAATTCCTGAAAACACAATAGCACACTTACTGGCAAACAGGCCAAACAAAATGATAGCTTGGACAATGTAACACATGAAGTGCTGAAGAAGGTGCCTTGACGAGAAACATATAAGAAGTAACATAAGCTAATATTGTAGTTGAATGGAGAGACAATGTGGTGTAGTGGTTTGAGGACACTGGAAGACCAGGGTCTGAATTCTCACTCAGCTATGGAAGCCCACTGGGTGACCCGGAACAAGTCACACTCTCTTAGTCTCAGAGGAAAGCAAAAGCAGACCCTCTCTGACCAAATCTTTCCAAGAAAATGCAAAGCCTTCCTGAATGGACAAGTCAGGCAAGAAGGATTTGTATTTCTGGAAAAAACAAAATACAACACACTCTACAGTTTCATAGAATTGTACTCACTTCCAGGCACCTATACCTATTGCTGGTCCTTTGCTCCAATCCTCTCCCCCCACCCCCACCAAAAGCAAGCCCCATCAAATGATTAGTATTGTCACCTTTGTCAATGCCAATCACCTGCTAGTGTGGAAAGATGAGGAGAAAATTAAATGGGCTGTATTTCAATGGTGGGCATAAAAAGCTATATGCTGCCTGGGACCCCAAAAGACCAGTGTCTTTTAACTTAAAACTTGCTGCCAGTAACTAAGCCTTAGGAGAGGCATTTCAAGCTTTTTAGAAAAGGAAAGAAAACTGTACAGAGGCTGGGAAGCCACCAAACAATGATATCATGGTCATCTGGGAAACCCTAGGGGCCAGATCAGGATCCCAGGAGAATCAGGTTTGGCCCCAGTGCTGGGGTTCCCCCTTCCTGGTTTAAACCATCAAGTGTTCAAAGAATATTTGAAAAAAATATTTAAAACTGTATTTCTTGAGTGCTGGGAAACTGATATTTTTCACAGAATAAATCCACAACTATAGCATTTTCTGCATAGCAAACAACATTTTCTGCACAGAAAAGGCTGTTTCTTATGTAGAAATGGCTGTTTTCTGCATAAACATGCCATGTGTGAATTTTGCACAGAATAAGTTAGCTATTGTGAATAGTCTTTGAAAACTGTGCAGTTTTTGAAAACTTTCTTGCAGCAATACAAGATTACGTTGACGATAAAAGTTAATTACATTGCCAATAAACGTATTGAAGAATTACAGTTATCCCTCCAAATCCACAGAATTGGTATCCACAGATTTAAGTATTCACGGCTTGAAAATATTCTTTAAAAAATAATATTCCAAAAAACAAACCTTGATTTTGTCATCTTATATAAGGGACACTATTTTGCTATGCCATTGCAAAACTGAGTATTCATGGATTTGGGTATCCATAGGGGGTCCTGGAACCAAACCCTAGCAAATATGAAGGGACAACTGTACGTACCTAATCTTTAGGCAATGACCTGAACAGGGGTATATCCACAGTGCGCAACTGTAGCAGTTTCATACTACTTTGATAGGACTGCACCATTCTATATGGGTGTGTTTAGGTACAGCTACAAGTGCTCTCTGGCAGTGTTCTAAGCATCTTTCCCCAAACTACAAATCTCAAGATTCCACAGGATGAAGCCAAGGCAATTATAGTGGCGTTTAAGTGCTATAATTACATAGTGTGGATACACTCCAGTGTATACTTCTTCTTCTTCTTTTTTT
Source organism: Gambelia wislizenii (assembly GCA_030847615.1). Taxonomy (NCBI): domain Eukaryota; kingdom Metazoa; phylum Chordata; class Lepidosauria; order Squamata; family Crotaphytidae; genus Gambelia; species Gambelia wislizenii. The sequence continues at coordinate 33,349,754 of JAUMIR010000005.1, forward strand.
TAGTGCATCGTTTACTTTCTAAAATCTTTTATTTTCTTAAGTTCCAGAAGTGCTGACTTGTCATTCTATGGTATGTCATTTTTACTGGGCTGAAAAGCAATACCTGGTACAGCTAGAAATTATTTTTTTGTCATAAATCATATCGTAATTTTCATGGCAAATTGCATTTCTACACTCCATTACCCCTGTCCCCAATAGGTTGGGTTGTTCCTTGTACGTTGCTGCCAGACATAGAGCCCCATTAGTCAAAATGATCAAGCTTTTGACAATAAGTCAAACTTCTTCACTGCCACTCTTGAATGCTTCTCCAGGTCTACTTTTTGTAAGGAGTAGGTAAATAACATTTTGGATTAGATATCCTGATATTGGTGTCTAAAACCTTCAGAAGCCAGAGTCCTGTTGGTGTTTTATCTATGTGTACTTCACCCATGCAAGTGGTTATAATTTTCCTCTGATGCAGACTGTCCATATTAGGATCAAAAGTGGAGTTACACATGCAGTTCCATAGTACATAAATGGGCATTTGTCCATGGATGTACAAAATTTAATTGTGTATTCAATTGTACATTTGGGGAGTCTTGCTTCAGTTGCACAATATTGCCAATCATCACAAAGGTTGCATAGAACAATTAGTGCAAAATTCTGCATGCAGAGATTTATGCTATGCAACCTTGATGTAGCATTTCCGTCATAGGACTTTTTCGGATGGAAGAAAAGTAACGCTAGCAGCGTCGCCAGGTTGTGACGCTGCAGCGCAAGAGGGCGTCCGTTTCGGACGACGCTCCTCCCAGCGGTACTGTTGCAGTACTGCTGGGACATTTGAGCGTGATATTTTTCCTGCCCAGTGTCATATTTTACTCACGATCGCTGATTGCGAGTAAAATATGACGCTGGGCAGGAAAAATATCACGCTCAAATGTCCCAGCGGTACTGCAACAGTAAAATATGACGCTGGGCAGGAAAAATATCACGCTCAAATGTCCCAGCGGTACTGCAACAGTAAAATATGACGCTGGGCAGGAAAAATATCACGCTCAAATGTCCCAGCGGTACTGCAACAGTACCGCTGGGAGGAGCGTCGTCCGAAACGGACGCCCTCTTGTGCTGCAGCGTCGCAACCTGCCGACGCTGCTAGCGTTACTTTTCTTCCATCCGAAAAAGTCCATGGTGTGTAAAACAGGTCACTGCTGTGCTATTTTTCTTGAGATAATTGTATTGATTTCATAAATTTAAAATGGTTCCTACGCAGTTCTAGCAGAATTGGAAAAACAGAGTTAACCCAGTAGGTAGAATCCAAATGTAACTGGGGAATACACACACACACGAGCTAGGTTGATGTGGAGACCAAACCAAATGTTTGCTCAGCCATGAAACTCAGTGGGTAAGCTGGGGTGAGTCACTGTCCTGAACCTAACTCAGCTTGCAAGTTTATTTTGAGGATAAATCTGAAGTGGAGTGGTTGGGAGACATACCAGAGATGTTGCTTTGAGCTCCTTGTGGAAAACCAAAACATATAACTGAAGGTTAGCGATCAGGTCCACAAATCCCAGGATATTAAAGTAAAGCTTTGAAAAGATTTTTTTAAAAAATGAGTTCCTATAATCTCCTGTTGCTGGTTGTTTGGTCATTTGAATGTTTATCTAATATGATTTGACACAGGAATATAGTTAAACAGAGCTCTTTTAGCTAGATTAATAAACACATACACATATAGAGATGCTGGAAGTCATGGATCCAAAGGACAGCTTGGAAAAGTTCCTTTTTGGACTACAATCTCCCAAATCCCCAGCCATTTTGGTGATCAGGCTGGATGGTGGATCTTAGGTGTTGCAATCCAAAGAAAGTAGTTTTTCTACATCCTGTGGGTAAAGAGAGAATCTCAAAATATATGGAGTGCCAAATTTCAGACTCTGTAAAAGTTAAGGTCCTTTGCCAGATTCTTTTTTTCTATTGAAAAATGGACATGCCATTATTTAATTTATTGCAGACATTTTAAAACTTCTTCATAAAATATTCCAGAGTCAGTTTACATATTGAGAAATACTTCAAAATTACAAAAACTCAACATGGAAATAGTAGACTTCAAAATGGCACAACATCTAAAGGCTAGAGCACCTGAAAACAAAACGGCGGCCTTTGCCAGGGTATGAAGAGACAAGAAAGCAGGCATTTCTCCTTGGGAAAGCTATTCCACAACTGCATTCCTTCCAAATACATCATTGCCTCAATGCACAACACTGCAAGATAGTGTTTTCTCCTAGATGGAGAATGATCTGTGACCTCCAGCTTCCAATATAGATGGAATGGGGGAAACTGGAGAAGAGAAAGAGGCTGAATCTGTGGCATACAAAATAGTAGCTACCAGAGAATCACCCCCATTGGCCTACCAAGGGCATCTTCTATATGCATGTGTATATATGTGCATACCTTCAAGTCAACTTATGGAAACTCAATGGATTTCATAGGGTTTTTCTTAGGCAAGAAATACTCAGGTGGTTTTGCCAGTGCCTTTTATGAAAGATAGTTTACAGCACCTGGTATTCATTGGCGGTCTCCTGTAGCCATGAAAAACTGATGTATAAGTAATCTAAAAGTGTAGCATGATCAGCTTTTTAAACTTCAACCGAAATCAAGTTGTTAGTTCCAAATAGAGTAGAGCCATTGAATAAGTGAGATTTATTCAAGCCATTGACTTACTTTACAGCAGCTGATTCATTTGTGCTCCTCTAATTGGGGCTAGCAATTGAATTTAGGCCTTTATATTTGTATCACTGAAATAAAATTTATAGGGAAAAGTAAAACAGGAAACAAGATCAGAATGAGACATTAGTGGAATTTAGATTAACTCACATTTTAAAGCAGGGGTGGGCAATTCAGGCACATGGTCCTTGGGACCCCTAAGTGCAGCCCCCAAAGCTCCCCAGAAGCCACCCAAATCCCCCAGAACTCCCTCAACTTTTAGTTTTTTTCAGGGTGATTTCATCTAAAACCAGCCACCTCCCCTGACAAAGTCACCTGAAAATACAGCAATTTGCTTCCCTTAACTTTCTAGAGTCCCCCCAAATCTCAGCAAATCTCAGGAAAAAAATCAACTGCAACCTGGCCAAAATGGTGGCCAGAAATGAAGTTATTTCACTTCCAGTGTACTGAAATATGCCAATTTGACCCAGCAGGTGGACACAGAGGGAAATGCCCACTCCTGTTGTCCACTCCTGCTCTAAACACATGTCACAGGGCTCCAGGGGCTAGGCTTGTTCTCTGCTTGCCACACTTTCTATACCTGCCTAATAGGTGACTATGAACAAGGGGGCCCATTCATATTGACATACTTGTCCAGAATTGTCCATGTGGTGAGGAATCTTGATTGACTCACACTGAGGTCCTTGCATGCATCAGTATGCAAATAGGCTCCTGACCTCACAGCCTCCTCATTTATGCTTTTAATGCATGAGGGAGTTTGTTTGATCCACATCATCTCTAAGGGAAACCTATCCTCTCTTCAAGAAGGTGACACCTTTAGCAGGACAGGGCACTAAATTCATTCTCCCTGAACCTGCTGAGGGACTACACCTACTGCTGCCACTGATGCAGTCTGGGAGCAAGAAAACCACAACTTTTGCTTTAAAACAAGGTGCACAGATAACATGCATCTTGTTTTAAAGTGAAACTATGTTCCTGGGAAGCTTCAGGTAGCACAGTTCTCCACTAGAACAATATGTGTGTGCTCCTTGTCTGTTGTTTTAAGCCTAGCTAGTTTTCCACCACAGAATTCAAGGGGAGGGGGCAAAAAAAGCAGACCATTAATTGCCTATGGCCACATACTTTCCATCCATGCTCTAGTCTAAGACTAAGAAAGCAACAGGGCAGATTTTTCTGGCAAAACTCTTGACAAATAACAATCAAGTGAGCCATCATATTATCAGAGCATCTTTGTCTCAAGACGGTCATAATAAAATTGCAAGGTTTTTATTTTTTGAGAGCATTCCAGTGATAAAGCTATTTCATTGACCTTTGTTGTGGCTGTGGATTTTTTTATAGCCCAAATAAACTTCCGCAGAAATTGGGATTGATGGGACAAATAAAATACAGAATGCTTATGAAGGCTAAAACAGTATCTTCTATGGTTTGAAAATACTGTATGATTCAGAACAGTCATCCACTGTTAAAAGTGACATCCTGCCCACAATCAAGTACTTAGATTAAACTGCAGAATCAAGAGGAAAAAAATATAATTAGGGGGGAAATGCTACAATCGGGTTTGTAGTGATAAGGAGAGTGTTCATTTATCTGACTTCGGCTGTTATTTGAAAGTTGAGATTAGAATAACGAATGAAAACGTGTATTGAGTCTGGCCAGTGAAATTGGGTCACAGAAGCACACAAACATCTAAGAAAGAAATCAGGATTAGATGTGAATTGAAAGGTTTTTCAGTGATTCATGGCAAGAAACTGTTTATCTCAATGACAAAATACCGTTGAAGCATTTCCCCTCCTACTGCCAAGTCCTGCAGGTCACACTACTGAAGCCAACATAGGAAGATGACAGAATTATTGAACAAGTTTAAACGGCTGAACATCTAATATAGATAAACTAACATGACAGAAAGAAAACCACTTCTAGGTCTCCAGCAAATTCTTGGCAGAGGTTTCACTAAGGTTGGAATGAAAGCTTTTAAGACATGAGCTGGAATCCTGCTGGTTAATACCAACTGGATTAGAACCACTGAATCAATTACTGAATAGTAACTCAACATACAAGTAAATCTAAATGTTTCAGTGGCCCTATCTAGTTGGGACTAACAGTAGGATTTACGCCTATGGTTTTAAAGCTGAAACAGATAAGAGCTTGGAAATGTTACTCTTTTGGACTATAATTTATTTATTTAGAGTATCTATACCCCACTATTCAGCCACAAAGGATCTCAGAGTGGCTTACAAATAGTTAATTTTAACAGTTCCCTGTCCTCAGGCTTACAATCTAAATAAGACATAACACATAAGGAAAAGTGAAAGGCAGTCGGGGTAGGGATTAAATCCAGCAGATACTGCTGGTTCTTCTCTCCTTCCAAGGCCAGAGCAGTGGCAGTTGGGTTGGAGGGAGGGACTTTCCTCTGCTTCTGGGCCTAGGCATGATGGAGCTATGCCTGCCTCTTCATCTCTCTCTCCAAGGGCAGGGCAGTGGCAGCTGGGATGGAGGGAGGGCCTTTCCTCTGCAACTCCCAACCTGGCCAATAGGGGATGCTGGAAGTTGTAAAAAAAATGTAACATTTCAAAGCTCTAGAAAATGGTTTAGCCATGAATTTAGTGCTGAAAAACACATTATAAGTCAAATGCAAGGCAGTGCCAGAAAAAGATTTTGGGGAAACTTTGGAAGGATGCCCTCAGAGCCTCCTCTCCTTGCTCTGCAGAAAGGGAAGGGGGTAAGACAATTGGTGGCTGTATTCCTTCTATTTCTTTTCTTACCATGCATACACTTGGAGGGGGCAAAGATACAGACACTGAAAGCAAGATGAAGAAATACAGTCATCCCTTCACATTCGCGGGGGTTAGGGGCAGACAACCCCCGTGAATGTGAAAAAACCGCGAATAAGAAATGAGCCTGCCGGCGAGCGGTTTTCCACCCCAGTCCCTTCCCAAGGCAGTGAGGAGCTTCCTGAGAAGCCCCTGGCTGTCTTGGAAAAGGAGTGGGATGTAGCACGAGCACGCCAGCTGGTTCCCACCCCCCCTTCCCAAGGCAGCGAGGAGCTTCTTGAGAAGCCCCTGGCTGCCTTGGGAAGGGAGTGGGATGTAGCGCGAGTATGCCAGCTGGATCTTACCCCCCCTTCCCAAGGCAGTGAGGAGCTTCCTGAGAAGCCCCTGGCTGCCTTGGGAAGGGAGTGGGGTGTTGAGCAGGGGGGTCGCAGGCAGCTTTCCGCGAATGATCAAAACTGCGAATGTGAAAGTCGGGAAAGTGGAGGGGCAACTGTAGTAGAGTTCTAGCTTCTGATGCTAACTTTCATACAATTTCCTTCCTGTCTCCCTCTGTATGGTGAGGTATATGGTCTTTCTATTTAAAGTCGATAGAGTAACTATTTCCAGATGTTCATTCAGTGGCAGCTGGTGACTTGCATGCCAACAGAGCAGTCAATCCGCTGCTAAAGAAATTTTGGATATAAGGGTCAGCACTTTCTATAGCTCTTTTAAAGAAGAAACTGAAACACAGAGCAGATTCACTGCCCAGGTGACATGAAACCACTAGCTGACATTGTGTTCGCCTATAAATTAACCATATGTGAATTTTATGCAAACCTGTGTTCCCTTTTGTCCTCTTTTGCCAGTTGCTAGAAATTACTGCACAGGGGCTACCAGCTGTATAAAGCATTTATCAGTATTAATATGTAAATTCCCCCCCCCCCAGTATCAATTTTAGCATGCCGTTTCATGAAACAAAATAATCCAACAGTTTCATTGACAATGCCATTACAGATCAACACTGAAAAGACTACACCCTTCTGACACAATATTCTCATTTATTTGGAATATTGAATAAATATGAAGATAAGATCAGTCCAGGTTCTTCTGCTTTGTCCTCTGTTATTTGGCAGAAGCAATTTAGTTTGGATAAATCACCAGGAAATGTCAAAGTGTGGGAGCATATCTGCACATCTAAGCTTGAAATCCATTCATTACCAAGTTTTACATCAATGGCATTTTACGCACACAGATTTATAGATAATAAATCAAATGTAGGAAATTTAATAAATTGCAATTTAGTTAGTCATGGCAAATGGCATAGGACAAGAGCGACTCATTGCCTTTGGTTGTGAAGCAAATGCTGTGCAATTGCTGAAATTCAGGCGTTAACTAGTTTAATAGAAATTGGAGATAGAAATGAGAATACAAATGAGATGGATGAACAATACTCTTCTCTTTTAGGATGCTTGGAATGAGAATTGTAGAGGGATTAATTCCAAATCTATGTCCTCACTGAGATAGAAAGAGTAATGAGCAAAACAGGTTCTGCATATGCATTTCTTTCGATGCTAGGACAACAGACTTTGAGCTGGGGGAAAATAAAATAACATAGTTATCATTTCCAGGGCTGTGCACAATCAGAAGCATAGAAAACACTAAATGTTGTCAGAACTGCTAATCATACAATGATGGGGCATAGAAGGGCCCTTAGCCTGAGTCTGAGGCTTTTTGGGTGGTCAGTCAACTTTCTTACACCTAACAAAAACCACTATTGGCTTTGGAAATATGGGACATAGGGATGAGCAATGTCCAAGTGCAGCATCCCTCAATAAGAAAAAATATGTATATGTACTAGTCTAACTTTTTAAACATCTCTGTAGTTAGAGCAATTCTACTGATTGAGGCAGGACAGAGCATGGGCAAGTTGTAGTCCAAAGTTTTTGGACTGCTACTCCAAGAATTCCCCAGCCCTAGGCCACTGCACTATATTGATTGGCTCAGTAACTGATAGCTCACTATTGTCAGGTCTGGCTAGGAGTGGTTCTACCAGGGTTTCAGGCAGGATTCTTTTCCAGCCATCCCTTGAGATCCCTGATATTCCCATATCCAAGTACTAACTAGCCCCAGTCCTGCTTAGCTTCTGAAATCTGATGAGATCAGATATGTTCAGGGTAGTATGGTGGATTCTACCTCTGCCCTTCAGAGGCATGTCTGTATTAAAGTAATTTAGTTTGGATAAATTATGAGGAAATGTTAAAGTGTGGGAGAACTAACCAGCTCCCTCTTTGACCTGTACCAACATCACAGTTCCCTTTCTGGAGAATCAGAGAACTTGTGTAGTTGGAAGACAAACTAAGGGTCATCTGATCAAACCTATTAGCAGTGCAGCATCCCTGGGAGGTGGTGATCCTATCTATGCTAAGCTCATATTAAAATAAAAACCAGTTAGTCTTAAAGATGCTGCTACATTCCTTCCTTTTCTCCCCCACCCCCACTTTTTATCTCTGCTTAAGACATACAATGAAAGGGCAACATTCATCCACTATCTGAGCTGGTCCATTCCATTGCCAAATATCTGACACCATCTGGAAGTTCTAACTAATGTTTAACCAGATTCTACTTTTTGTAATTTGAATTCACTGTTTGAAGTCCCATCCTCTAGAGCACCAGAAAATAAGTGTGCTCCATCTTCCACATTGAAGCCCTTTAGGATACTTGAACACAGCTTTCATATCTAAAAGTCAACATGGGTTTCTCAAAAACAAGTCATGCCAGACTAATCTCCCCCACTCTCTCTCTTTTGATAAAATTACAAGCTTGGTAGATGAAGGGAATGCTGAGGATGTAGCATATCTTGATTTCAGTAAGGCCTTTGATAAAGTCCCCCATGTTATACTTGCAATTAAGCTAGTACAGTGGGCCCCTGTTATCCACTGGGGTTTGGCTCCAGGACCCCCCATGGATACAAAAATATGTGGGCACTCAAGTCCATTAGATACAATGGTGTAGTAAAATGGTGTCCCTTATATAAAATCACAAAATCACAGTTTGTTTTTTGGATTTTTTTTTCCTGGAATATTTTCAAGCTGTAGAAGGTTGAATCAGTGGATACAGAATTTGTGGAGACAGAGGGCCGACTGTAAAATGTGGGCTAGACAATGCTACTGTTAGGTGGATTTGTAATTGGTTGACCGACCGAACCTAAAGGGTGCTCACCAATGGCTCCTCTTCATTCTGGACAGAAATGACTAATGGAGTGCCACAGGGTTCTGTCCTGGGCCCAGTGCTATTCAATATATTTATCAATGACACGGGTCAGCGTAAGAGGGGCGCTCCAAAAAAGCGATACAAAGACTCCCTGAAACAACATCTCAGGCTTGGCCAAATTGATCACCAACAGTGGTCCGTCCTGGCCTCAAATCGGGAGGCATGGAGACGCACTATCCACAATGCTGCAGCCTTATTTGAGAACTCACGACGAACAAGTCTTGAAGAGAAACGACAACGCAGAAAGAATCACAACCCAAAAACATCACCCAAGGAGACCTTCTGCTGTGCTTTTTGCAACCGGACTTGTTTATCTCGGATTGGCCTTTTTAGTCATCAGCGCGGTTGCAGAAAGCGCGGGATGAGTCCTTCCTGAATTTTTGTTTGCGAAGAAAAGCCAGAGAGGATGATGATATAGAGGGCATGCTTATCAAATTTGCTGATGGCACAAAATTAGGAGGGGTAGAGGATACCCCAGAGGACAGGATCAGAATTCAAAATGACTCTAACAGACTGGAGAGCTTGGCCAAAACTAACAAAATGAATTTCAACAGGGAGAAATGTAAGATATTATTGTACATTTAGGCAGAAAAAAATGGAAACGCACAATATAGGATGGATGACACCTAGCTTGACAACAGTACATGTGAAAGGGATCTAGGAGTCTTAGTAGCCTACAAGCTGAACATGAGTGAATAGTGTGACGTGGCAGGTAAAAAAGCCAATGCAATTCTAGGCTGCATCAATAGCAATATAATGTCTAGGCTGTGGGATCTAATAGTACCACTCTATTCTGCTTTGGTCGGACCTCACCTGGAATACAATGTCCAGTTCTGGGTACCGCAGTTCAAGCAGGATATTGACAAACTGGAAGGTGTCCAGAGGAGGGCAACCAAAATGGTGAAAGATCTGGAAGCCATGCCCTATGAGAAGTGGCTTAGGGAGCTGGGTATGTTTAGACTGGAGAAGAGAAGGTTAAGAGGTGACATGATAGCCATGTTTAAATAATTGGAAGGATGTCATATTGAAGAGGGAGCAAGATTATTTTCTGCTGCCCCAGAGACTAGGACAAGGAGCAATGGACTGAAGCTATAGGAAAAGGTATTCCACCTAAACATTAGGACGAGCTTTCTGACAATAAGAGCAGTTCACTATTGGAATATACTGCCTCAGAATGTGGTGGGGTCTCCTTCTTTGGATGTTTTTAAACAAAGGTTGGATGGCCATCTGTTGTGAGTGCTTTGAATTTATATTCATGCAAGGCAGGGGTTGGACTGGATGGCCCTCATGGTCTCTTCCATCTCTATGAGTCTATGATCACTTGCCAGTCGTCTCTTCTTCAGCTATACATACTTAATTTCCTCAACATCTCCTGATAGAGCTTGGTTTCCAGATCCTTCATCATCCTGATCATCCTAATCTGGATGCACTCCAGTTTGCTAATATCCTTCTACTGTAGATTTTCCTTGGTTTTTTTCTGGGCTGTGAGGCCGTGTTCTGGAATAGTTTCTTTCTGATGTTTCGCCTGCATCTGTGGCTGGCATCTTCAGAGAATTCTCTGAAGATGCCAGCCACAGATGCAGGCAAAATGTCAGAAAGAAACTATTCCAGAACACGGCCTCACAGCTCAGAAAAAAACCAAGGAAAATCTATGGATGCCGGCCGTGAAAGCCTTCGACTTCACATTGAACATCCTTCTACTGTGTTGCTCAGAACTGGACACGGGACTCCAGGTGAGGTCCGATCAAATCAGAACAGTGGTACTATTACTTTGATATGGACACTCTATTTCTGCAGATGCAGCCAAGTTTGCATTGGCAAAAGGTGGAAGTTTCCCAGATAATAACTATTGGCAACTTCAGCCCTCAGATAGTTTCAGACTGTAACTCTCATAGTCTGTCACCATTGATTATTTTGTCTAGAGCTGCTAGGAACTGCAGGACAGAAGCATTCTGCAAGTTGCCCACCCCTGACATAAAGGAGGTGGGAAGCATCTAATGCTGGCTTGGTTTTCCCCTCTAAGGGAATTGTGCTCTCTCTCTCTCTCTCTGCCTTCAGCTAGTGAGATCCCTGTAAGTCCCAGTGATGTCCCCACAGAGAACACAGGATTCGAGTCTTAAAAACAGGAATGTTAAAATGATGTTTTAGCACATTATGACACTTTGTTTAATGGGAAAAAATACAGAATCAGGGGATGTACGTATCTTCACATACCCAGCTGGGTTTCTCCTTACTGTTAAGAAAAAAATCTTGTTTTGGGCCAAAAAAAGAGGGATGTTGCTTTGAATGCCAGCTGGCATTTTGAGGAGGTCAGAACACAAGGCACTAGAATTCATAGGGTAACTTCAACTGAATGAGCATTTGTGACCTAGTGATCTCATTCCATCCACAGAATCCATAAACTGAAAAGTGTTTAGTGCTGAAGTAGTTTGCTCTCGTTTTTAAAAAAAAGCTCTAATGTGTTTCAGTCATTATGTACTTTCCTTAATACATTATCTACTTGTTTAAAATATAGAACTGAGTGTGTCATGCTGGGTGGCTCTTTGCTCTCATAACTGTAAGAGAATGCCTAATTATGTCACATTAACATGCTAATTTGTTAATGTTATAAAACACAGCCAGATGGAAAGTCCATAGGCTGTGTTCATCAAATGCAATCCAGGTTTCCAGACAACCTGGTTATGAGAAAGGGTTACAACAGTGTCAGCAATACCTGTATCTTAGAATCATAGGATTGGAAGGGACAACAAGGTACTGCACTTAGTACCTTAGTACCTTGTTGGAAGGTACTGCACTTAGGGCAAAAAAATGAAATGCATAGATATAGGATGGGGGAGACCTGGCTGAATGAGACTACATGTGAAAGTGATCTAGGAGCCCTAGTAGACCACAAGTTGAACATGAGTCAACAGTGTGATGCAGCAGCTAAAAAGGCCAATGCAATTTTGGGCTGCATCAATAGAAGTATAGTGTCCAGATCAAGGGAAGTAATAGTGCCACTCTATTCTGCCTTGGTCAGACCTCACCTAGAATACTGTGTCCAGTTCTGGGCACCACAATTCAAAAAGGATATGGACAAATTGGAGCGTGTGCAAAGAAGGGCAACTAAAATGGTGAAAGCTCTGGAAACGATGCCTTATGAGGAGAGACTTAGGGAGCTGGATATGTTTAGCCTGGAAAAAAGATGGTTAAGAGGCGATATGATAGCCCTGTTTAAGTACTGGAAGTGGTGTCACGTTGAGGATGGAGCAGGCTTGTTTTCTGCTGCTCCAGAGACTGGAACATGGAGCAATGGATGCAAGCTCCAGGAACAGAGATTCCACCTCAACATTAGGAGGAAATTTCTGACCGTAAGAGCTGTTCGGCAGTGGAACACACTCCCTCGGAGCGTGGTGGGGTCTCCCTCCTTGGAGGTCTTTAAACAGAGGCTGGATGGCCATCTGTTGGGGATGCTTTGATCGTGATTTCCTGAGTGGCAGTGGGTTGGACTGGATGGCCCTCGTGGTCTCTTCCAACTCTGCAATTCTATGATTCTATGATTCTATGAACAAGGGCCATCTAATCCAACCCCCTACCATTCTCCTCTTTTCATATTTGGACTCCATAAGAAAACTCCTGCTAGGTCACACCAAAGTTCTATCAGGTCTTCTATCTTATTTCTCATGATGGCCCAGGAGTTATCTCTAGTAAACCATCAACACAACAACACTAATTCTTTGCTTCTTTGCCAGTGCGGTAATGGGACCCTGTTCTACTTTGTTCAGATCTTACTTGGCATTCTGTGTCCAATTCTGGGTACTACACTAAGGTCACATGGAGACATTTTGCTTATGGTAGGACATCCAGTTGTCAATAGTCTGAAAATGACCCAGAGGTTGCTTCCAAATCTATGTTTCTATTACAGAGGCATACTGTACATTAGGGATCCCACTGATTAACAAAGTTAATAGGGCGATCACTGATAGTCCTATGAGCCATGAATCTGACTAATTTCCAACTAAACTGATCTAAGCTAGTAGCCATCAACACATTCATCAACATGATTGCTAGTCATAACAAAACCATGTGGGTTATTGGTTAATTTAATTTTCAGCTAGGATACCCCATCATATTGATCTTCTTCTGCAATGTTTTAAGTCATCCCATGGTGTTCTGAGGCATCAAGGTACTGTTTAGAGATGAATACAATTAATCATCACTGTCACCACCACCACCACCACTATTTCTGCTACTGTTACTACCTCAATTATAAATATTTAAAAGTGGTTAGAATGAGGCTCTCTGCCACACCTACTTATTTCCACCCATGCTAAAGCAACAGTGTTCCTAGGTTATTCAAGAAGCCACACAGATCTTACTGGCAACAGGAAATGTTAGAGGGAATAATCTGCTCACATAATGTGTGGGTATAAGAGATCTGGGTTTAAATTGTACCAGGGAAGAAAACTATTTCACCCGAGTTCTATACAAGCCCACCTTTGCCACACCAAAAATAGCACTGGCAGAGACTAGAACCATATGCCTGCTCAAATACTACAACAGCTGCACTTGGCAAAAAAGTGTCATGCCTTTAAAAAGGTCTCCCATGAATTGATCACACAGGCTTCTACTAATTAATAATGATTAACCACAGTTTCAGTTAATTTGTACTTTCAGGTTTTATCTCAGCATGCAGAGTCTCACTTAGAGTGCCACTGTGGATTTCTCCTCCATAATCAAATGCAGAATTCCCATTCTCCACCCCGCCGGGTATAGATAATTACACATGCTAAATAGCATGCAAAATAACATTGTGGTTCACTCAAGTAAAAAGATAGCTATTACTTATTACAGGGAAGAAGAAACAATAAACTAATCTAAGGAACAAATCATCAGAATGATCAATCGAGTGATGACTTCGTCCACTTCAAAGTGCAATCCTAACTGGCAAAGATGGCCAAATATCAGCAGAGATCATATTAGTACAGCTGAAGCTGTGCTAAATCCAAAATCCTCAGAGCCTAGGAGTGTTGGAAATTACATTGGGCTACCCTCACCTGAACCTACATTTGTAGTAGCATTGTCAACTATATCCCCCTGGGGTGGAGGAGGCTGGGATCTGGTGTAACTCATCTCTTCCCTCATCCTGCCCCTTCTCTGCTCCTTTTTTGACTATTCTGCTAGCAGATCTTAGGCAACCGAGCAGGTATATTGCTGGATTGCTCTGTTGGAAAATCTATGAGATTAGCAAGCAGAACAGGATTCTGCAGGCCAGAGGTTTATGCCTAATTCTAATCCTCTACAACGAGGGAAGGATGGGCAACTGTGGAGGGAGTGGGCCTGGGAGCCATCTCGCTCCCGAGTCTGCCTGGCAGGCTGCACTGACACATTATGGTGAACTGGAAGAGATGTAACATCATTTCCAGCCAGTATCTGGACTGGTTTTTTTGGACTTTTCTCTTTTTTCTGTTTTTCTTTAGGTGGGGGTATTCTGGGGCTACACTTATGGGTCTCAAGGGCCTCTTGTATCCCATGGACCTCACTTTGCTCACCCTTGCTCTATGGCCAGCAAATCTCTGGCCTAGGATTGCACGGTAAACTAGAAGAAAACAGGAAGAGATGAGGTTGGAACTCAAAAATGTTATGAGAGAATGTTTTGCAGAAACCTATTTTCTTCAACAGTGTAAAACCAGAGTGCAGAGCACTGCATGTTTCATGAGGTGCAAGTAGTGGAATTCCCATTACCCACAGCCTGATTGAGTGGTCATCATCTGTAGGGTTCTTAGATTTCAGGCTCTGGCCCTTCTTCTCTGGCCCTCAACAAGAAGGAAGGCATCTCTGGAATGGCTATCTCCATAGACCTCCTTTCTTCCCCTCCTTCACTTCTCTCAAATTTATTAGACTTGTGTTTTTTTGTTGAAAAAAAATGTTCTGAGCAACTGTGGTTGGTGTTTAATGTATCATGATTCAACCCAAAGACTGTTATAGTTTTTCAAATTTGTTTTTAATTCATTATATTGTTTAATATGTTGTTAGCTTATTCAAATTATCTGTTTTTAACCTATTTAATCTGTTTTAGTGCTATTTGTAAGTTTCCCTCGGATCTCTTGAGATAGGGTGGGGTATAAATATTTTAATAAGTAAAATAAATATTTGATAGCATCACCAGGCCCATCATTCCCTGTGACATCACCAAGTATTGGCTGTGAAATCTCAGGACCTGGGATATCCCTGCCTGGCAACCTTAGTTGTTATGATATTTAGCAGGAAATGAGGTGGGTTCTCTCATTAAGAGCAGAGAAACCTTTGTTAAGCTGAGAGAAGTCCTATACCAAAAGGCTTCCAATCCAGGCAAAATTGCAGCAGTCTTGTGTGCCTTTGAGAGTGGGGATTAAAGTAAGTAAGTAAGGGCTTATCTACACTGGCCAGAATATTACTCCACGTTCTGGCCAAAGTATTCCAGCCTGGGCCTGTGGTGTTTCCTCCCTGTTACCTGCCTTTCCACTGAGGCAATGGAAGGATTTCCACACACCCGCAGCCTGTGCACGAACCAGAACTTCTCTTGCCTGCACTGGTTGCATCTTCCAAGGCCAGGAAAGAGGTGTCTGGGCATGGTCACGTGGCTGGGTGCCTTGTGGTGACTTCAGAAGATGTGATACATGTGACTCAGCTGGGAAATGGTTGTGCTGGCCATCACGCCAGCCGTATGAGTGGACACGCCCCCTGTTGTGGTAATGGAACTCATTGTTTTCTCTGGAAAAACTGCAGCAAATAGTGAGGGCTTTTTTTTACCACATGTCTGCTCCATTTTAAGGGATATTTGCTCCAGATTCTTGTTGGAACTGCCTGGATGTTGTCTGGACAGTTCAGAATAGGATTGGAGCAAAAACTCGCATTGTCCAGACTGCTAGGTGTGGGAATGGGGGAAGGCCAGTTCATTTGGCCTGTATAGACAGCCCTTGGTATGTGTGTGCGTGACAAAATACGAAAGAGGGAGAAAGAAGCAAACAGATACACAAGTAGGGGAGGTGAAGGTCTCTGTTCAGAATTATTTTGTGTTTCAGACTACAATCCAGCTCATATTCATTTACCTATGAGTAAGCTCCATTAAATCCAATAGGACCTGCTCCTGAGCAGATATATGTAAGAGTGTACTTTTTTTTTTAAATAAAACAACTTTTTGTCAAAAGCAGGATGTCTTTTGCCCATGTTCAGAGATACTGGCCCTCAGCTCTGTTTTTGACCTGTTCCTCTCTCAGTCAATTCCTTTCTGAGAGGACAGACACTTTGGAGAGGCATTTCACATAATTTTATCATTACTCCATCATCATTATTCAATCTCTGAGTATTCCAATTCTCTCTTCTGAAATGTAGTGTACAGCACCTGGTATTCTTTGGAGGTCCTGGGAAAGCCTGACTTTGCCTCTTCCAAGATCAGATGGTATCTGATGCCTTCAGGGTATTTAAAGACTGGGCTAGTGTCTCACATTTGTTCCTGGCAGTTTAAAAGGTCAAGTGTAACCTCAGTGGAAGTGGAGGAGGAAAGGAAGCTGTAAAAATGATGTGTCTGAATTGGTGACATCATCCCATTTGGGACTGAAGATCTGGAATAATGTCTTACCATCTCTATGGTTTCTGTGTATTCTGGTGCTCTTGATAGTTTCCGAGTTAGCATGGTTTGACTCATATTTTTATCAACATTTAAAAGATTGCTTTTGTGACACAGGCATCAAGCTGGAGGGGTATTGAAAGTCACCTAATCCAAAGTCCTGCTTGATCAAGAGATCCAGAGTTAGAAAAGTGAATTAATTATTGGTGAGTTCCAATCTCTGTCTCAATCACATCTAATTAATAGCTAACAGTGAATTCATCTTTACTAGGTGTTACATCTCTTGTTAGAACATTCTCAATAAGTAGATGTCTAGCTTCTACCTCTGAGGTAGTACCCACCAACTTTCTAGATAATTGCAATGGTGACTAGTGGATCCCATGTTCCTCTCTCATTCCATTCCAAATTTTAGCAACACTTCAAAGGACCTGTCCAAGGTGCTTAACCTATTTAGGAGACAGAGTTTGGCATCTTGCATGGTTACTTTCAAATTCATACTAAAACTCAGCATGGGTTCTATTCCCACAGACATGGGAATTACCAGGCAGGTGGTTCAGCTGCTGAACTGCTCTAAAAACAAGTACAGTTATCCCTCCGTATCCACGGATTTGGTATCCATGGATTTAAGTATTCATGGCTTGAAAATATTCTTAAAAAATAATAATCCAAAAAGCAAACCTTGATTTTGCCATCTTATATCAGGGATGCCATTTTGCTACGCCATTGCACATAATGGGACTTGAGTATTCACGGATTTTGGTATCCACGGGGGGTCCTGAAACAAAACCCCAGGGACTATGAAGGGATAACTGTAATACAATCAAAATATTTGAGCACAAAATTAAGAGGCAGGCATAGGGAACATATATGCCATGTCCTAAAAACTTAACTATGTGCGCTTAAGATAATGTTTCTTAAAGAGGGTTGATATATAATCCCTTCATTTCTTAACGGAGGAACATATTTGGTCTGCCTATTTATCTACTGCCTGTAGTACCCATTTTCTCTTTCATGGCTCTCAAGCCACCATGGCATCTGTGAGCATTCATTTCACTATCAATTGGGGTTATCCTCTTTTTCCTAATGTGAGAATAAGAGCCTTCTTTGTTCCAAGACTTGCTTTCAAATAAATTTTCCTCTACACTTGGTTTCTGTCACATTGAGTGATTTCTTGCTTTATCATCATAATCAGACCTCTGGCAAATCCGCAGAAGCAGAAGGTCATTTGCTAACAGAAAAGGAACTGGTGGCAATAGCACAGAAAATTGCCTTGTAAAGCATTTCCCTGCCTTTGGTTTCACTGTAGTATTTACTTTAGAAACTGAAGAGAGAAGGAAACATTTTAATGGGTGACATTGTACATGATATTCCCATTCCAATTAGCTATTCATGCTAATGGCTAAATATGACAATCCTGAATGGTACATTCATCATATATTAAAGCAATTTTGATGGCTCTCTGTCTTCTAGTGATTACATATTAAGTACAGCAGGCAGATCTATTGGACCATTGCTTTCTGACCAGTATTATGCGGGGGGGGGAGTGGGGGGAGAAATGATTCACTCATGCTAACTTTCACATAGGCAGCTCCATTTTTTTTTTTTTTTGGTATTCCAGTGGGTTTTTAAAAACATATTTTTAATCTGAGCTTTTGAGACATATTTCTGGTTCTGGAGATGGGTTTTACCCTCACACGCACCCATGAACACACATACACAACATGCACAATCTATCTCTTAGGACACAAACGCTAGCAGGGCATGAGTTCTCTCTGTGCACTCCACAGAAGCATCCAATACAGATCTGAAATCTTTCATTTATTACAGGTTGTAGTCTGCCCTCTGTTAGAAGCTTGCAACTGGTCTTTTAATTAAAACAGCAAGAGAAAGAGATAGGGGTTATACATTAAAATAGCATCTGTCCCAAACAGGTACACCCTGTACTCCAGCCAGACATCAAACACATGTGCAAACAGAAAGATGTTAACGCTTGTTCCAAAACTGAAGGTGTTTCACTGTTGAAAGAAATGAGTGGGGACCTGTTAGCCGAGGATTTCATCCCATGCCTTATGCAAATAGCAGTGCATGCTCAAACAAGGTGTAATAGGATGTCATTAATGTCATGGACAAAAGTCATTTGATAAATGGGATCATCATTTTAACCAAGGCCTTTGGTAGTTCATTCATTGCAATTTTTGTATTTTTGAATACAGAGTCCTTTGGGATACTGTCTGAAGCAATAGCAAAGCACAGACTCGGAATCCTTTAGAAGATTATACATGGGTCCTGTGTCATGATTTCAATTGACCACATGCCACTGAAAAGAGAACCCTTGTGTGACTTCCTCTGTAGGAAAATGATGAGACATACCAAATGGAAGATGGGATATATCCCACATCTTTTTTTTTTAAAAAAGGTCATTTTTCATGTTCATTTTTCACAAACAGTGCCAAGGAAATGGAATAGGAATTCAACAATTTGTTTTTGCTCTTATGTGCCTTCAAATTGATTCTTATTTATGATAACCCTCTCATAGGATTTTCTTGGCAAGATTTATTCAGAGGAGGTTTTGCCATTGTCTTCCTCTGACACCGAGAGAATGTAACTTGCCCAGGGTCATCCAGTGGATTTTCATGGCTGAGCAGGGATCTGAACCTTGGTCCCACACATTCTGTACTCTTCCTAAATATTATAGCAGGTAAAAGAAGAGACAGCATGACAACCTCTGTTCTCTGCAAGGTTAAGTTCTCAGCTCAGTTGATCAGGATCAAAGATTTAGAGGGTTGGTCTGTAATTCAGTGGAAGCCATCATGAAGAGTAGCACTGCAAACACACACTGAATTTATGCAGTTATGTTTCATATCACTGGCTAGAATTTTCATGGTTTGTTGGCATACCTGGGGGTTATTTTATGGATGCTGCACAAGGCGATATGCTGGCAAAAGAATTATCCCCAGTTGCAGAATGACTGTTGGGCAGCATAGACCTGTGTCCCCACCCCTGACTTAAATTGCTACTGAATGGCTAGAGGGAGAGTTTGGGAGCTATTTTGTCCCTAGACCTCCTGTGTCACATATGCTTTTGGAACATTTCACTTTACCAGCATCAAATTAGATCAGTATTCGCAGGATAGCTTTATGCTTGGATTGTGTTTTACCCTGGTTTTATGTTCTAATTGTTGTTGTGTGCTTTCAAGTCATTTCTGACTTTTGGTGACCCTAAAGCAACCCTATCAAGGGTTTTCTGGGCAATGTTTGTTCAGAGGAAGGTTTGCCTTTAAACTCATGAGGCTGAGATAGTGTGACTTGCCCAAGGTCACCCAGTAGGTTTCCATAGCTGAATGGGGAGTCGAACCCTAGTCTCCCAGAATCGTAGTCCCATGCTCAAACCACACTGGCTTTCTTATTGTATTTGATTTTTTAAAAATTTGAATTACATTGTTGTTAGCCAAATGTTGGTTTGTTGGGTGCCTTTTGATGTCAGAAAAGTGGCATATTTAATACACACACACACACATCTACATAATTAAATAGATTGTACTTTGCGAGGCCAAAATGCTGGATCAATTATTCTACTTATATCCAGTTTTATCATCCGTCTGCATGTAACAATGTATCAGGCATGACTGAGCCTTGTCCAAAAAGCAAATATTTTTCAAACCAATAATTAGCAATCATAACAATAAGCTGTAGAACTTCAGCTACTAACAACTAAACAAGACTTAAAGGTACAGCACCTTCCTTTTCGCTTTCAGCTGTTCATGATATTTGTCAGATGTATCACCTGGGATCTCTCCTCCCCAAAGGGTAATTCCAACAATTGTATATGTGATGCCCATGACAAGCAGTGGAAAACAATAGACCAGTGCAATCACAATGACATGGTACCTGTAAAATTCAAAGACATAGTTGTGTTAGTCTGGATCAGTATGCAAAGGGATCTTGTGGCACTTTTGAGACTGAGAAAAAGAAGTTGGTAGCATAAACTTCCATAGACTTAAGTCTATTTTATCCGATGCAGGTACAAATGTTTCAGTTAAGTCTTAAAGGTGCTACAAGATCCCTTTGCCTATGGTACCTGTAAAAAGAAACACTGGAGTGACTGATTCTTGGGGAATGGGATCCCAGACCTGTGTGGTGCATGGCACTGTGGAGGAGGCACTACCTTTGGCGGCCTCTGTGGCAAGAGACCAGAAACATTTGCATTTGGCGCACAGTGCCAGAATGCACAGTCCCAGGCTACCCAGCCTGTTTCTGGCTGGGTAGCCTGGGTGGCACCCAGTGGTCAGGTTGGGACAAGCATTGGGAGGGAGTTCAAGGGGAAGCAGACTTCCTGTTCCTCAGGATGTCTTACCAGATGCCCTATCCACAGCAGTGGCCTTATGGTGCTTGAAGAACCCACACCAGCCATCCACTGATGCATATAGTGGTGCAGCTCATGAAGCCACCCTTTTGGGGACATGACTATGCCCCTAGGTTATCATCTAGCTCAGTCCACCATGGACAGGATCATGAGAGGAGTATATGTGGAAGTTTTTTCTTAACTTCACTGGGAGTTGGAGAAAAAAGATTGGTAGGTCTGGATGAGAAGGAAAGGGAAAACACATGTAAGTACAAGGTGAATAGGACTTGGAGGAATCGGCTCTCAGTTTGTTTGTTTTTTTAAATTTATGTGTGTGTTATTGCAAGGGTGCAGCCCTGGAGAGCGTATGTGCTCATCCAATATGGACATAATCCATAGGGCGTAAGCTGATTTTTCAGGGCCTGCATGGCTGTTTTATGATGGGGCTTTGAAAATGGGGGTGGGATCAAATGCATTTACAATTGAGGATGTAGCTTATGACCCTTGCACAACCAACTCAGGGAGAAAGGTCCCACAGTGGGCATATCATCCAGAAAGCCCATGGGGGGGTGGTGTCAAAGGTTAAGACCCAGGTGAGTGCTAGCACCCAGAATAAGTTCTGCTGGGAATTTGGGGTGCAAGATTCTTGCATGCACTGCCCCTGCAAATTCTGGCATGAATGTTCCATTTGTAATGGGGAGCATTTCTTTCAGAACTGTCCAAAAGGAAGAGGTGCTGGTGGACACAGGGACCAGCAGTCAGGAAAGAAAGGAACTGGGGCTGCCCCTACATCTGTGAAAGGAGCCCAGCCCAATTAAGTTGGGTCAGCAGGAGGTGCTTATGCACCTTTACCCTGATTGGGTAGCAGCTTGTTACTTGAGGGAGGGGTTTAGGGATGGTTTTTGGATTCCATCACAAGGAATCTTATTTTTCTAAGAATCTTTGTTCAGTAATTGGCTTGGAGGCAGTTGTCAGGGACAAGATTCATAAGGAGCTGGTATAGAAGGTAGGATAGTTGATCCCTTTTCCTTCTCTCCCCCACTGCCCAATTTGAAGATGTCATCTCTGGGGGTTGTAACCAAGAAAACACCTGGTGAATATAGGCATATTCACCATTTGTCCTTCCCCAAAGGGAAGTCGGTTAATGACGCCATTCCTTTAGAACATTGCATGGTTTGCTACACATCCTTTGACACAGCGGTGCAGGAAGTGCATAGGAATGGGGTTGGGGCAGAGTTAGCGAAATGCAACATTCAGTCTGCATTTCACCTTCTCCCTATACATCCTGGGGAGATAAAGTTACTGGTCTTTTACTTTGATGACACATTTTACGTGGACCAGACCCTTTTTGGTGTGTTTAATTTATATCCTACCTATCTTCTGACATAGGACTCTCAAGCTGGCTTTAACTTTAAAACTAAAAGAGCTAAAAGCCTGATGATAAAAAAGTTAAAATGCAATTGAACATGATAGCATATTAAAAACCGTGCAAAACTAATTAACCATTCAATAATTCTTCCTTCCCTGTTCACCCAGTCTCTTACACACACACACACCATGTTTCCACCTCTGAAGTTGGGTGGGAACAAGAAAGGATAGGCAATATGAGAAAGGAAACATCCACCTTTTCGAAAGTAGCAGATTTAGTGTGTGTACATACACAAACACACACACATCTGGCACAGAGTAGAGGCAGACAGAAGGGGATAGGCAATCTTTTTGCTCTCAAATAATGCAAACAGAGATGGATAGTGGGTTGGTGGACAGGGCTGGTGTTCCTCTTGCTTAGACCTCAGAAGTAACAAATGACAAGTGATGCAATTATCTGTAGCAGATTTTGTGGGAGCAATGAGGGTATAATAAAATAATATTTTAGAAGTGACACAATAGTTGGCATTCTGTTACTGACATATGCAAATGAAATTCCACTTTATGCTTGTGTATGTTCTTTTTTGGTCATTGAGGAGGCTGGCATTCCCTTCCTCCCACCACAACTCCCAAGGCCTCCCGCCCAGGATTTACTGTGCTGCTCGAACAGCCTTGGTCCAACAGCCATTCTATTGCTAGTGAAGAGTGGAAGGGATTGGAGAAGCATCTGGCTATGTTCCCATAGCCGGACAGAGACTGATGACTGAGACCTCTGGAGAGCCCCAGCAGATCTTGGCAGATGTTCTTGGGTCTGTGTCTGGCTATGGGACCAAGGACATCTTCTGCCAAGGTTTGTTGGGGTCCTCTGGAAGTCTCAGCAGATGATTTCATCAGTTTGCATCTGGCTATGGAAACATAACCAGATGCCCTAACCCCCCCCCCCATCTCTTCATGTGGAACTCTTATACTATGCATGATCACGTTCACCACCATTAACATTCCTTGGCCAAGGTTCTACATGATCATGTGTAGTGTAAGAGTTCCACATGCAAAAATCTGCTACAGCTCTCCCATCATCAAACTCACCATGTCACTTCAGTAGACCCCTCCCAGTGGCTATCCCATGCCTGACGATCATGTAGAATCTTGGCCAAGGAATGTTAATGGTGGTGAATCTTTTAGAAGATGAACAAGTAATGCTCTCCCTAGTAACATTTAAAAATAATCATGTCTATCTGCTATTTCTGGTTGGATGCTCTGTCGGCGCCTTAAGCTCAATATGGACAAGACCGAGCTACTTGTTTTCCCGCCGAAGCCAGCTCTATTCATTTTCAATCACAGTTAGTGGCACCTGTGAAGGAAGCGTGTAATCTTGGTTTCATTTTCGATTCTCCCCTTTTGTTCATTCCTCAAATTCAGGCCATGGCAAAGTCGTGTCATTTCTTTCTTTATAATCTAGCAAGAATCAGGCCTTTTCTCTCAGTTTTTACTGCTAAGACTTTGGTTCATGCACTGGTCATTTCTCGCCTGGATTACTGTAATTCTTTGCTAACTGGGCTTCCTCTTTCCCCTATTGCCCCCTTGATTTTGGTACAATACTCTGCCACTAGGATAATTTTTACTGCCTGCTGTTATGATCATGTCACTCCTTTGTTGTTGTCCCTTCACTGGCTCCCGATCCCATTTAGAATTCGTTATAAGCTGTTATTATTAACTTTCAAAGCCCTTCATGGTTTGGCCCCCACCTACTTGTCAGCACTTGTTTCCCCCTATCTTCCTGTTTGTGCTCTGCATTCTAGTGATTTAAGGCTGCTGATTCAGCCAAGGATTTCCTCTCCCCCTACTCAGATACGCCCCTTCTCCCACGCTGCCCCCTATTTTTGGAATCTCCTTCCCATGAATTAGTGGACCACCACATCTCTACACTACTTTAAGTCTAAATTAAAGACTATTCTATTCAGAGAAGCCTTCCAACTTTCATCTTGATTTTATGTCCATATTATTTATATTAATTTACACTTTTATAGTTTTAATCTTGGTATATTTTATTAATTTTATAATCTTGTTTGTGGTTTTGGATTGTGCACCGTAGGCAGATTTTTGTGTTTATTTTGGGTTGTCATTTTTCTCCTTTGTAAAGCGCTATGTAAAGCCTATGGTGCTATATAAATAAACCTAATAATAACAATAAGCACTTCAATGTAATTTTGAACAGGATTTTTCAAGTTTTATGCTACTCGCCTAAATTCTAAAATAGCTTGTTAAATGACAGTAAGAAATAACTTGCAGACTCCCCCAAGGCTGTTTTTATGGCTCCCAGGACCAAACTTCTAGCCAAAAAAGACTGGGGGATGAATTGACCCCAAATACACCTTTTGGAGTAGACTGCAGCCCCCCCCCAACTTGTACTGTGTAACATGTTTTTTTAATGGGGTTTTCAAAACCAGCAGTGGCAAAAATTTGGCCCTAGAATCACTGCAGCTATTCACTTCTCTATTAGGGCAAGGAAGGATGGAGTAGTTAATTCCCACTGAAACTCTGACTTACGTAAAACGCTGTTTCATACCACCTGGCCAGAAAACGTAGCACAGAGTTCTTCCAGGCATCACTTTAGTCTTTGAAAAGAGACACTGAGGAAAAGCAAGTAGGAATGCCAGGATCCATATGCTTGCAATCACCACTTTGGTTGCAGTGGCAGACAGTCTGGGTTTCAGAGGATCAATAATGGCCATATATCTGTGAAAAATGAAATGAAACAAAAAAGAGCAAATGTTATAAAATTAGAAGTGGTAGGAAAATTGTAACTTGCAGGCAACTGTTTTCTCTTGCAATAAATATGATACAGGAAATGAAAGTCACTCTTGGACATTTCTGTCACACCTCATTTGAGGACAATCATTCTCAAGAAAACAGCTATTGAACCACGGGACATAGATTAAATAATTGAAAACTCACTCAGTCCAAAGTAATCACCAACAGAGCAACTGTCTACCAAGTTCACTGCATGATTTGTTGCTCTTGCCTTTTCTCTTTCTAAGCCATTTCCCCAGGGGAGTAGTAATTCTGATTTGTCTCCATGATTCAGTGTGACTGGATTCCTTTTATATAGTGGAAGAATGGGCATTAATGGGTCCATAGAGTACTCTGCAAGACAGATACTATGCAGGTTGGAATGTACATGTTTACACCATGCACACTCTAAATCCAGCCACCACCCCCACCACAAAGAGAAAAGAGTGCTCAAGACAAGCCCACGAAGGTTGCCTTCTTCTTAATAGAAGAGGGGACAGAACTCTATCTGCTAATTATTTTCACTATGGGTCGGGAGTAACAAACACTTGAGGCGAAGCACAAAATCAGTGTGTACAGAGCCATTGTACTGTCTATTCTCCTTTATGGATCTGAAACATGGCTCACCTATCGCCACCACTTACGACTCCTCGAACGCTTTCATCAGCGCTGTCTATGCACAATCCTAAATATACACTGGACTGACTATGTGACGAATGTTGCTGTCCTTGAGCAAGCAGGGATCACCAGCACTGAGGCCATGATATTGAGAATGCAGCTGCGCTGGGCAGGGCACATTTCTAGGATGGAGGACCATTGCCTCCGCAAAATAGTACTCTATGGTGAACTCACCACGGGTCAGCATAAGAGGGGTGCTCCAAAAAAGTGATACAAGGACTCCCTGAAACAACATCTCAGGCTCGGCCAAACTGATCACCAATTATGGTCCACCCTAGCCTCACATCGGGAGGCATGGAGACACACTATCCACAATGCTGCAGCCGTATTTGAGAACTCACACCGAACAAGTCTTGAAGAGAAACGACAACGCAGAAAGAATCACAACCCGGAAGCATCATCCAAGGAGACCTTCTGCTGTGCTTTCTGCAACCGGACATGTTTATCTCGGATTGGCCTCTTTAGTCATCAGCACACTTGCAAAAGGTGCGGGATGAGTCCTTCCTGAATCTTCATTTGCGAAGAAAAGCCAGAGAGAGAGAGAGAGAGAGAGAGAGAGAGAGAGAGAGAGAGATGGTACAGCAGGAGCCCCGTATCCACTGATTCAATTATCCACGGGACACAAAACAGCACACCTACCATAGAGTTTTCCTAGAAAATATGTCCCCTCTAGCCATTTTCTAGGTCCTCCAAGGCAACTCTATGGTATTTTAAACCAGAAGTATCGTTATATTCAATGGCGTTTGCTATTATCCATGGTTTTTGGTATCTACAGCCCCCCCCCTGAACCAATCCCCAGCGGATAAGGGGGTGCTACTGTACTCCCATTCATTTCCAGTTGCCTTTGTTACTGTCTCATTTCATTGCCATTGCCTTTTAAAAAATCCCTTTCTCATTTGTCTAGTTCAAGAGATAGGCAGCACACAGTTCTCCAGACGTTGTTAGACCTTATCTCCAACATCCCTCACCATTAACTATGGTAGCTCAGGATAATGGGAGTTTCAGTCTTACATCTGGAGGGCTACATTTTCCTAAGCTCAGGGTCAGTTTCAGCCCTGGTAACCGTGGTCATTCAGCCTGTATTCCCCCACCCCCCAAGGCCTATAACTTTTAGGGGTTGTACGAGTGATGTGGGTTATCTGGAAAAGTATAACCAGACTATTTTCCAATACTCTAAATAATGTTATCTTCCCACTTGCTTTAAATGTTTCATTCAAGCACATTCAGATTTTTATGTGAAAATTATTTTATTGGAATAGTGGTAATGAAGTAAAGAGAATAACATGCACTTCCCTTATAGCAACAAAAAAATACTACAGCTGGAAGAACCCTATATTTTTTTTAAAAAGACACAGACCTAGAGATATATGTTATGATATATGTTATATCATGAGTTTCCTTTGCTGAGGTAGAACCATAGTACCTTCAGCTTCACTCACAAGTTACATTTCAATATGAGTAGCATCTGATTCAGTACAACTAGTTGAACATACTAGTTCACTAAAGGATGGATGGGAGATTGTGGCAACTTATCACATTTTGTCTTGACTACTTGTACATGTGATTGACTAGGAATTAAGAGATTTTGCAAAATAGAAACATGCTTAGCAGTTCCTTCATTGGTTAGTTTATTCCTCTGAGAGTTAGGGTTTGCCAACACTTGTTTCCAGAAGAATAACTAGAAGTTCATATACTATATTTATCCCATCTAATATGATTGATTGCTGTACACTAGTCCAGACAGCAAGGGACACACACACACACACATTTTCCATCCCACATCTCTGGGCTCTCCTTTTAAAGAAACAATGGGAAAGGAAACAAAACTGTTTTTATCTTCCCAGTTTGTTTTTCATGTTTTCATTAGTTTCCAATACAAGCAAATGAGACAAGAGTGTGGACAAATTTATTTCACTTTTCATTTGCTTTGAAAATATATCTCTGAATATTCACTTGCTTCTCTACCATTATTTAAAAAAAATCCCTCAGCCAGATCTGTGAATGACATAGAATTTGGAAAAGTAACTTTTAATTACTTTTTAAAAGTAACTTTTAAAAGAACTTTAACAGCTCCCAAAATATCCCAGCCAGAATGATCACTGGCTATGCTAGCTGGGAGAGTCTGACAGTTTTAATTCAAAAATGGTAACTTGTCTAAGTTCTGAAGCAGCCCCAGAATTTTCATGCTGTAACAAGTTGTTTCTCTCTGTCTCAGTTTATTTCCTTTCAAATTTTTATAGCAGAAATTGGAGCCTGTGGTTTCCAGATGCCACTGGACTGCAACTCCCATTAGCCCTAGTAAGCCCAGTCAATGGCGAGGTAATGGCAGCTAGTGGTTTCAGTGCAGCTGTGAATCTGCTTTGTGCAGATTCTGTGTACAGTTTGTGTAAAGTTTAAAGTCCAAACTTTAAAAGAGCTATCCAAGAAGCTGAACATTATTTCTCCCATAGATGCAGTATCTTAGATAGCTCCCGTAAAGTAAGAATTGCCACTATAGTAACAGATACGGAGAATGGTGGCCCAACATCTGATGGGCTGCGTGCCTCTCACCCTTTAAGGATACTTATGCCTTAGATATAATCCCATTTAAAGTGCACTTTCTGTATTTCCTGAAAAATAGCACAGAGGAACAATGTTCAGCAGAGGAACTGCCCTTACATTTTGTCCATACATGTTCACTGAAGCTGCCTTTCCATCAAAAAGCAGGCCAGTTGGAATTTTCTCTGGTCATAGGCAGAAAATTCAGTTGCTTTTTGTACTCCTCTACCATACCATCAGACACAGTGCTCACAGTTTAGACAGTTGTTTGCTTGTTATCTTCCTCAAAGTCAACTCCAACTTATGGTGACTGACCCTAACCTAAGAGTTTTCTTGGGAAGATTCATTCAGAGAAGGTTTGTTACTGCCTTCCTCTTAAGCTGAGGGAGTGTGACTTGCTCAGAGTTAGCCAATGGGTTTCCATAGCTGAATGTGGATTCAAATTCTGGTCTCTTGGAGACCTATGGTAGTACAACACTAAAACCATGACACCACACTGGCAATCTCAGACATTTACAAGCCCATAAAAATTAAGTAGCATTGTGCTGTATCAATGGCAAGGGAACTGAAGGGCATTTACTCTTCTTTAGGTAAGAATCTGGGCCAATTTTCTTTGCTATAGGCACAATTCTGTTTGCTCTTTGCTCCATCCCAAACGGTTTATCCATAATGTTAAAAAGAAAGATTTCATGAAGGGGGCTGCCAATCTTGATACTTTTCTTGGGACTTACATTAGCGGGCCAGCATAATTGGGCAGCCTTAGCAAGGGGGCATTGTGGACTACAGAGCCCCTGCTTCTCCTGCTGCTCTTTCTGCTACTACTGAGGAGGAGAAACAGCAGGTGTTAATACATGTTTACTTGCTTGCGTTTCCTTTCAGGGCAGCAGAAAGGATTGAGCCCAGTAGGAGAAGGCAGAGCAAGTGAATTGTAGAATTAATTGTAGAAATATAGAATTAAAAAAAGAGAGAGACTTTAGATGAGAATCCCCCAAATTATGCATGCGATTAAAGCAAAAGAAGGTGAACTGCAAATGAACCCATCTAGAACTGAAGTGTTGGATAAAACTAACATGTTACAAAAGCTATTATCTATTAATACTGTAGAGGAGATTGAGAAGAAAATGCTTTCTGTGAGACAGAAACATTTTGAACATGCAAATAAACCAGGTAGATGGTTGACTGAGGAAAAGGGGGGAAAGTTGATTTTTAAAAATTAGAGATAGGAAGAACGTATGTATGGATAATGGATCAATTAGAAGTTATTATTTCTCTTTATTTAAAGTACAAAAAAAAAAACTCTCCAGAAAAGATGGATGAATATTTGAATAATTGGAATTTGTTACAGGTTTCAGAGACTCAAAAAGCTGGAACAAATGCTTCAATTCCAGTGACTGAAATAGTTGGAACAATAAAGAAAAAAGAAGAAAAAGCAGGATCCACTGAGGACACGTTACCTTCCCTCCCAATAAAAACCCTGGAGGCAGCGCTGGCTTCCTTGCCAGCAATGAAAGCACTGATAGCCACATAGTTCTTGTTCCTCTGTCCCTTATACCATTAGTGGTTTTGATACTATTGTCAAGCTAGATGTCACCTGTCCTATATCTGTGCATTTCATTTCCCCCCCTGCCTAAATGTAGTAGCTTACATTTCTTTATGTTGAAAAGCCCATTAGCTACTAATTTAGACAGAAAAAAAAGAAAGAAAGAAATGCACAGATATAGGATGGGTGACACCTGGCTTGACAACAGTACATGGGTCCATCTAAATGGTGAAAATACCCCTCATGGAATTTGTGGGGAATCCCACCTGTTTAAATGGGATCCAGTGCCAATCCACACTATTCGGAAGGAGGGGGCCCAAAACAGCAAAAACAACATGGTAAAAGCCTTTGTAGATTTTCCCATATTTTTCAAAAAATGCAAGGGGTGTGTGTATTCCTGCTTGTTTGGACTATCAAACGACTGGAAATTCAAAGGGAAGCACAAAGCTAATTGGCTGCTGAGAGGCTTGTTAGCAGGGCAAGTACCCACTGCCATATTGGATTTTCGCCTTAGCGATCACTTGCTAAGGCAATAAAACAGGATGAATATTTTCTATTTTGCTTTCCTGTAATATTGGGAAATTGCTCTATCGCACCAGTGCACCTTGGGATGACTAAAAAAAAAAAACAACGGTGGTGGCAAAGAACTAACAAAGTAAATCACTCACTGCCACCATCAGGAATGTGAGGCTTATGGGGGCTTCTGAGGCCAGAAAAACCATTTAGACATGTTTCTGCTGCTGCAAGACACAAATATTATGAGGTACTTTGGATTTTTTCCCCTCGTGTAGATGGGCCCCATGTGAAGGGGATCTAGGAGTTTTAGTAGACCACAAGCTGAACATGAGTCAACAGTGTGATGTGGCAGCTAAAAAAGCCAATGCGATTCTGGGCTACATCAATAGGAGTATAGTGTCTAGACTGAGGGATGTAATAGTGCCACTCTGTTCTGCTTTGGTCAGACTTCACCTGGAATACTATGTCCAGTTCTGGGCATCACAATTCAAGAAGGATATTGACAAGCTGGAAGGTGTCCAGAAGAGGATGACCAAAATGGTGAAAGTGTGGAAGCCAAGCCCTATGAGGAATGGCTTAAGGAGCTGGGCATGTTTAGTCTGGAGAAGATAAGGTTAATAACCTTAAGAAGATAAGGTTATTTAAACATGATAGCTATGTTTAAATACTTGAAGGGATGTCAAATTGAAGAAGGAGAAAGCTTGTTTTCTGCTGCTCCAGAGACTAGGATATGGAGCAATGGACTGAAACTACAGGAAAAGAGATTCCACCTAAACATTAGGAAGAACTTCCTGATGGTGAGAGCTATTCGACAGTGCCTTGGGGTGTGGTGGAGTCTCCTTCTTTGGAGCTTTTTAAACAGAGGCTAGATGGCCATCTGTTGGGAATGCTTTGATTGTGTATTCCTGCATGGCAGGGGGTTGGACTGGATGGCCCTTGTGGTCTCTTCTAACTCTATGATTCTATGATTTTCTACAGGTTTCATTTTGTTTTTGTTTGTCATGCTGCATACAAGTGACATACAATTAGCAGCACTTAATCCCATTTTTGATGAAAGGAAGAATATAAGTCCAATAGATAGATAAAGAAATGACTGGTCCAAGACTTTTTGCCTCCTGAGGAAAAGGACAAGACGGTGAACATTATGTTCTATGTATAGAGGCTGACTGTACTGGCAGTTGAATGGATCCTATTCTTCACCATGCCTGATCTGAGGCAGCAGACTTGTTCGGTGGGTTCAGGACAGGCCATGTGTTTTTCTCTGCCCTCCAACAGAGGGAAACACCAGAGGAACTCAGGAAGAAGAGTCTGAGGGGTTGCTTCCCTCATGGTAGTTGCTGCTATCCACCCACCCCCGGCATCTGCCAGCTGAGTCAGTGACCTCACTTTGCCTAATGGCAGGGACAGCCCTGACACACAAACACAATTGATACAAACAGCTGACAACAAAACATATCCTAAAAGAAGGGAGAGATATTAACACAAATTTTGATATCCGAACAGCAAAGATTTGGCTTCTTGACTCAATTAATTTTGGGTATTCAGCTACATCTTCAGCTTTGCTTCAGCCTGACTACATAATGCCTCTTCCAAAAACAAGGCATCACCAAATAGCCTGGCCTAACAAAGCCTGAATGATTCAGTTATATGTTTGTACTGTTCGTTAGCTAATATTCCCATCTCTCTGCTTTCTGGTTTCAAGGCTACAGGTGCTAACTTACAGGTTGCTGTACATGACCATTGCTAGGTCAAAATTGTGTTTTGAATTTGAAAGCCATAAAGATAAAAAAAAGTGATCACATTCATGTTTTCCAGCTTCATTTTTTTTTTTACTAACTTGTCTTTTTCCCTGGAATCAAATCCCAGGCATGCATTAAAATATTTCAGATCAATCACAGCAACATTCTTCTCAGCTCTGATGAGAAATAATTATTCACTGAATTATTATTAATTATTCACTATAATGTCCATTGGGATAACAGAAGGAGCTAGCATATGAGACTGACTGCATTTGATTTTGTGGTGTATTATGAACAAACTCACAAAAAGTGAAGACCTCAAACAACACCAAGAGCCAAACAAACTCGTGTTCTCTTCTTCATGGATCCCCGCTACTGGATATTTCTATTATTAGGAGCAGCCCTACCACTAGGCAGGATGAAGCAGCTGCCTCAGGAAGAAGGTTTGAAGTATCATGAAAGGACACCAAGCTGTTGGTTATTTAATAACAGCTGAAATTATAAAGTTCTAACAGGGATAATTGTATCTTGTCCCCTTCATCGCATGCTCAACCTTTCTGTTTGTGGATGGATGCCCTCTCCCATAGCCATTTAGTGACCAGGGGAGGATAGGGGGAAAGCAAGGAACAGCTAGTCAGCTGGCTCTGTTCTTGCAGAGATCTGGGATGCCTTTCTGTTCCTGCAGGTGACTGCAGGTACTGGTTGCCTAGCTGCCCCTTGTCTTCCCTTTCCTCCCCCCCCCCACACTGAATAGCTGTGAGAGTAGGCAGCCAGCCAGCCAGCTAGCAAACAGGTAGGTGGTTCAATGATGGAGTTGTAGCATATGGAGGTGCTGAATTCCTCCATCTGCCACAACCCAATTCCACTGTATGTCACTAATCAGATGCCAGTCGAATTCTTACTATATTTTTAATTGCCAGGAAAGGAGTTTGTAAGATTTCTGCTAGTGGCAGAGGGAGCTGGTGGCTTCCATGTCAGAGATATGGCAAAATCAACTCTGTGTTCTATTTCAGGGGGTGATAACCACAGCTTTACAGGTGGTGTTGGACAGCAATGCCTATAATCCCTCACCTCTGGCTACACTGCCCAGGGCGGATGGGAGTTGTAGGATAAAAACATCTGAAGTTTCCCACCTCTGCTTTACAGGAAAAATATAGGCCTCTAGATGGATGATGAAATGAAGATAATATGAGGCATTTGGGGTATTAGAATAAGAATAATGTACTGTATATTCAAATAACAACATGGCATCCATGCAAAATATACAATGCCTTTTGCTTATGCAGGTATTGTAGTTAGATACATCTCAGCATATTCAAATCTTCCATTTACACCAGTATTTATTTGCTATGACCCAGACACGGCAAAGCTCGATAACTCATACAAGTCTATTGGAAATATACACCAAGGCAATACTTCACCTTTACTTATGAAATGTCAGCTATGAGGTAGAAAAGATGATTCACACCAAATAATTTAGTATTGTACCCAGGACAAGGATGACTATCATGTGGTGTATGTGCAGATTTTTCTCTATATTTGGGTGAAGGAACATTTACAGGTACAGCTGGAAGTATTGTTGGTACCCTTGGTATGTCAGGAAGGATTCAAAAGGGATTGCATAAATTAAGGATTCAATATTTTGAATGTACATGATGTTGATCTTGGAATTCTGTAATGCCATCTGTGGGGCAGAGAATGCTCTGTTCCACCTTCAGCATGCATTTGTGGCAGAACAGTTCTACACACCTAGATGGCTAGTTCAGCATTCAAGCTGGATGCTGCATTCATTTGAAAGGATTCTCTAAAAACTGGGAATGACAGCATAAATGGTCACAGGCTCCACATGGATCTCTGCCATAAACTTCTTGCCTTCTTGTAGGCTCCAAAATGCAGTTGAAAACTTTGCAATCTTAGCTTTCCTTGTAAGTAATTTGGACTGATACCAGTGCGGGAGCTAACAAGAAGAAGAAGAAGCAGAAGAAGAAGAAGGAAAGAGTGACTTGCATTTATAATAGCACTCCCTAATGGCTTAGTGTATTTTGCATGTAACACCTTAGTGATGTTATTAACACCTTTGTAAGATAGCCAAGTATCATTCCTTCTAATGTGGAACTCAGGGCGCCTGTGCTAATCCCTGTTACAGGAAAAGAGGACTACCTACAGTCAAAGGAAGAAGAAGCAGGAGGTGTATTCCAGGTCAACTCTGTGTATTATTGTCATCATCATATGCCTTCAAGTTGATGCTGACTTATGGCAACCCTATCATATGGTTTTCTTGGCAAGATCTATTCAGAGGAGATTTGCTACCATCCTTCTGTAAGGCTGAGAAACTTGCCCAGAGTCACCCAATGGGGTTCCATGGCTGAACAGGGATTTAGACCCTGGTCTTCCAGACTCTTAGTTTGACATTCAAAGCACTGCACCACACTGGCATGCAACCCTGAATATTCAGGGTCACATATTACTGAATATTGTGTGTCACCTGTTGATATATGGTGACCCCATGAATTTCATAGGATTTTTTTTAGGCAAGGTGTTGCCAGTTCCTTCCTCCGAAATACAGCCTCCAGCACTTCGTATGCCTTGGCCATCTCCCACCCAAGTACTAACCAGGGCTGATCCTGCTTAGCTTCCAAGATCAGATGGGATCTGGTCCCTTTAGGGTATTTACGATATATTACAGATGTGTAAAAAAAATTCTACAAATTCCCCACTCCCCATAGTGGAAAACCCACCCAAAGCTGAAGGAGGGGGGGTGTATGTTCCTAAAACGGGATAGGGAAGCAAGGGGAAGCCAAAAGTAAATATGTAAATAAATATACATTAAAAAATAAGAGAGAAAAGAGTACATATGCTTGGAAAAATTACTTTTTGGACTACATCTCTCAGAATCTTCCAGCCAGCTTAGCTGCTATCCATGCTGATGTGGTATTCTGAGAGTTGTAATCCAAAAAAGTAGCTTTCCCACATGCTAAAGAAAAGCATACGTAATCCAGCGAGACAGTTTATGGAGCTACCATAGTGTGTACTTTTTTTTTACTATTCCATCGTCTCCCAGGATTGGTCATATCTAGAGGGGAGCAATGAAAGCATGGGGTTGGGCAATTGTCTCTGAGTGGAAGATGAAGACAACTGCCAGCAATTGAAATGAGGCAGATGGCAAATAGAAACTGATAGCTAACCTCTGGAGTGCTCACACTGACGGCCAGGGCTTTGAGCAAGGGTTGGCAACTTTTGGTGATGAGCAGGACATTGCCACCATCCCAAACCCATTGGCAATGACACCCTCTCTCTCAGTGCCTCTATATTTTAGAATCATGGTGACAAATTTAAAGGAACAGGGTTGCTTGTGTGGCACTGCTGTATTAGCAAATTTAGCAGTGGCATCCTTGCCTTAAAGGGACATTGATTTTGTTCATGATTCAAGCAACATTTACTAGCATATCCACATGTGCCTGTTTTTATTCAGATATCACAGACAGAATTTTGAGACGCAGGGGCTTGCTCAAATGCACACAGTGAGTTCGTAAGTAAATTGAGACTTGAAATGTGGACTTGCTCTTGGTGAAACCTGGCCAAACTTTAACTATATAGAAACACAGCTCATCCAGTTGCTTCAAGTCAATGACATACTGGCTTTCTTACCCTTTGGTGCTAAAATATCCCTTTGTGAGTCTCATGACACAGTGAAGTCATAAAGTTGTTCCAAGAAGCATACAAAGGAACCCAGTGTTCAAACATGCTGTACTTTATCATCATTCGCAGAAGGAAAGAATCTGGAGCTCTAACATGTTGCAAACTGCAGATTATTCTGTGTACAACTTTCTATCAAATTTACTGTCTTTTCAATATTTCTCCAAGGCACTGTGTACAAAAATCCTCCAGAGGGATTATAATAAAAGTCCAGAGGAAACTACAGCTGTAGTGAAGGCAAGAGTTTTGGCAGTATGAGTTGGGGTTTGTTTTGACCTACCAGAATATGTGGGGTGCAGGATTTTTTTTGTGGGAGGGGAGTGATGTTGGGCCCTGAACCATTTTGTACTAGTTAAGTTTTAAACTACCTCTTTCTCCTGCTTGAGCCAGCAGATCCACTGAAATCAACAGAAAAAACAATCTTGTATCACCCAGCACTATGAATTGAAAAATCTGTCAGTTTTATTTTCTTCCACATAAAATATTGTTAAACCTGGAATATAAAGAAAATAGTGAATGCTGGTAAAGTCTTCCAAATAATGGATATAGCTATGACCGTGGCCAAAGCTGCACTACACAAATAACCCAGTTTGAAATGGGATTATTTGCCATGGCTCCTTCCTAGGAAACCTGGGATTTGTAGTTTCATAAGGCACCACAGCACTGTTTGGCAGAGAAGGCTAAAGACATTGTAAAACTACAAATTCCAGAATTCCATAGGAAGGAGCCATGGCAAATAATTCCGTTTCAAACTAGATTATTTGTGTAGGGTGTGTGGATTTAACCCAAGTTGTACCTGCCTACCAGATAGGTGTTATACAAAGGAAAAAAAATGGCTGTCAGATTATCTCAAGAAACAAGTCAGACTAGTGTGTCTCTAACCAAAGGACAGCTTTATTTAACTAAGGAACAACCCAGAACAATATTATGTAACTGCTCCAAGCTGGACACATCACTACCTATAGCTTACTAGCAATATTACCCTTAATTTCTACATAAAAGTTGCAACCTTAAATCAACACGACAAACATGACTGAATATGCAAACATTTATGAATTAAGCATTCTAACCCTTGGGCCTGGACAAATGAATTTGTTAGTTTCAGTTTCTAAAACTGGATTGAAACATTTAAAAATAACTTTCTAGCTCCCATTAAAGAAAAGGCCATACTTTCCAACTGTCTCAGTTTGGCAGTGACAGTTCTAATTAATTCTCTGATGTCTTACATTTTAAAATGCTTTTAAAATTTCCTGATTTCTCTCTCCTTCCCGCCCCCCATTCATCTTTAGTTTACTTCAATCGCTGCAGACTGAGTTCAAAGTACCAAAGTAGTTTGCCCTCAATTAACTCGGGGAGGGAGAGAGGAGGGGGTAGGATCTTGCTTTTCCCAGTGGGTTCAGGCAAAAGCAAACTGCTGCAGCCTCTTGTAGCTTGTGTGTTCTTCCTCATTAATAACTTTTGCCATCTTGACTACACTCTGATATTGCCTGGCCTCACATGTCCCAGATTTTCAGATGCTCGAAAAAAAAACTCCATGGAGGTCGGGAGGAGGACAGTGCTATCCCGCTTCCAGCTATCAATTTCGCACGCCCCGTCCTCCTCCTGTCCTTCCTCCATCATTCCTCTGTGGTGGAGAGAGAGAAAGGCATGAACGAAGGATGGGAGGAGGACAATGTCATGTGAAATCGATCGCTGGAAGCAGGACAGTGCCATCCTCCTCCCGACCACCATGGGTTTTTTTTAGAGCCTCTGAAAAAGTCCTCAGTTTCATCTGTGAAACGTTAAAGGGTATGTTCTTGTCAAAAACTAACTACAGTTGGCCCTCTGTATCCACAGATTCCACCATCCATGGCTTGAAAATATTAAAAAAAAATCCAAGAAGTAACCTTGATTTTGCCATTTTATATAAGGGACACCATTTTACTACACCATTGTATATAATGGGACTTGAGCATCCACGGATTTTGGTATCCATGGGGTGGGGGTCCTGGAACCAAACCCCAGAGGATACCAATGTCCCACTGTAAATGAAATTCTTACACTTTGCTACCCACCCTGTTCTGGAGTGCAGTTGGTGGGAGGGACAGAGAAATTTTAATGGGTTACAATGCTCAAAAGAATGGGCCTTAAACCAGGGATAACACCTCTCAGCTGAACACAGTGAGGTGAAGAATACTTGTAAATTTCCTTATCTTCAAAACTAGGGGGCCGGTTCCACGACAGGAAAAAGTTCGCGAGATTCCGGATTACCATTCTTTCGCATCAGGAGCGCATAAATCACACGAATTCTGGCTTATTCGGAAGATGCAGCCTGATGCAGCCAGTTTCAGTTTTTCTTAGTTTACACAGGCAAAGGTGGGGGGGGATCGCCTCCAGATGATTAAAGCCAGGCAGGAGGCGGGGAGGGAGCAATGAGGGGGTCGTGGAGACCATAAATAATGAGTGGAGGAAAAGCACAAACAAACAAAAGATTGAAAGAATGATCTGTCAACTTCCCCCGTCTTCCCCTGGAAAGGCTTCTATAAAGAAAGGAGTGAATGAAAGCACGAACAAGCAAAAGTATGGTGGAGCAATCTCCTTCCCTTCCCTTCCCGCATGCACACACAAACACACAGGACAGAAGCAGGGGCTAGCCCTGCCTCCGAAGCCTTGAATAAAGGCAAGTGAAGGGAAGGGCAAACAAACAAAAGGATGAACATGCGATCGGCTGTTTCCCCACACACACTAATGCACACACATACACACGGACACACCAGAAAAGCAGGGGCTAGTAGCGATCGTCTTCCCAACCCCCAAAGCCTTCCTTTGAAACAGACAGGAAGGGCTCAGAGCTGATTTTCCAAAGTGGGCTGCAAGAAGAAGGGTGGATTTCTTCTCTCCAACCCCTCAGTCTATTCGGATAAAGCACAATGGTCACTCCAACCAATCAGGATTCAGCTCTGCTCACAGTAATTTGAAAAGGTCGATGCCAGTTTACATGATGGTTAGTTCCCATGACAAATTATGTGCATTTTCGCGAACTTAATCAAAAAAGTCTGGAAAACTAGCGAAAGCTGATACTGCGCGACTTATGGGTTTTTGCATCCCCTCCTTCTGAAAAGGGCGCTGTTGCTTCAAAATGCATGGGAACTATCAGGCTTCTTGTCGCATTCTTTGAGGATTTATTTTGCCATGTAAACGGCCCCAGTGTGTGGCAACACACTGAGATACCCTGTTGAGAAACTGGTCAACTGATGCAAAAGTTCCCCCTGCTCACACACACATTTTAAGGCTTTTTTCCCCTGAAAAAACATCTTTTTGCACAAAAACCTGTCATATGGACAAAATATACTGCTTTCTTTGCATGGTCTATTGTTATATACTGTGAAATGTTATATTTGCACAGGAGGATTGCACAAAATTTTGCACAAATTTTTCACACAAAAAATTCTAAACTGTAAAAAAAAAAAAAAAAAGCCCTCAACATTTCACCCAATCCTTCTCACATGTGAGGGGGGAAAAACACCCTTGAAATAAATCCTTCTCACATGTGAGAATGAAATAAGAAAATATTTACATCCCTGCCTGAAGGTAATTCATATTAATCCCAGGAGGCAAACCAAATAAGTACTGTATTTGCACATCTGTAATGCAGCACATCCATATTTTCTTACAATTCAAAGAATGTTTTAATACAGTGGGCCCTTGGTATCCACTGGGGTTTGGTTCCACGACCCCCCGTGGATACCAAAATCCATGGAAGCTCAAGTCCTGTTATATACAATGATGCAATAAAATGGTGTCCCTTATATAAAATGGCAAACAGCAAAGTTTGCTTTTTTGGATTTTGGGGGGCGGGGGGTGGGAATATTTTCAATCTGTGGATGGTTGAATCCATGGATAATGAATCCGTGGATACAGACAGCTGGCTATATATGGAAATGATAATGTGTGAAGAAACCTTGAACTTGAACTGCTAACTGCGCTACATGACCTAACAAATAATAACAATAATACTAATACTAAAAATTTAATAATAATCTAGTGAATTCTAGGCTGCATGTGACATAAATGGTTGAACAAACCTTCCCTTTGATTAGACGGTACACATTTGGGACAAGCATTTTCACTAAAGCGGTTGGCATTCTAATAGTCTATTGCTGAAACAGCAAATAAATGATGCAGCTGCTGACCTAAAACAGAAAATCCAAATGTTTATTTCTATTAGTTAGCAAAAATCAAATGCCATTCAGCTCCATTACTGTAAAGATCAGCAAAGGAATAGTTTGCAATATACTATACATACACTGGAGACAAATAAAATTAATTGTCCATAAAATAGTTTCTTGCAAAGAAAAGGTGTGTAATTTTTTTTTAAGAGGAAATATCTGAGGAAGACAAAATCTCTTCTAATCTCTTCTAAGCCCTGGTGGTGCAGTGGTTAAATGCCAGTACTGCAAGTCACCACGTTGCAAGTTCGATTCCAGCGGGCTCCAAGGTTCACTCAGCCTTCCATCCTTTCGTAGGTCGATAAAATGAGTACCCAGCTTGTGGGGGCAATTAGCTAACACACATTGGAAACTGTTTAATGCAGTGTAGATGTGTAAATAGCTATTTGCTTAAAACAATTTGTAAGCCGATCTGATAGCCTTGTGGCTGAAGAGCGGGGTATAAATAAATAAATAAATAAATAAATAATCCTATTTGGAAATATCATTTTAAGACAACACTAGAAGAAAATGTCTTTGTATAGAAACTCAGGAAAAATAATCAGATGTTTGCCACAGTTTTAGCAATATAAGCATCAAGGACATCTAACATATGATACTGTTTCAATCCTGCTATATTCCTATGCATAACACTCTGTGTAAGCACACATGTGCATGATGAGGCAGAATGAAGAGATCCATTTAGGTTTGGTTGCTATATAAGTACCAATTAACACAAATTAGATGAGGAAAATGAAAAAAAAAATCCAACAACCTCCTCATACTTCAATTCTGAATAGCAAGATTCCTCCCCCCAGTATATATCTTACACTTATTGACTGTACAATCCTAAATATACACTGGACTGACTATGTGACGAACGTTGCTGTCCTTGAGCAAGCAGGGATCACCAGCATTGAGGCCATGATATTGAGAACACAGCTGTGCTGGGCAGGGCACGTTTCTAGGATGGAGGACCATCACCTCCCCAAAACAGTACTCTACAGTGAACTCGTCATGGGTCAGCGTAAGAGGGGAGCTCCAAAAAAGTGATACAAGGACTCCCTGCAACAACATCTCAGGCTCAGCCAAATTGATCACCAACAATGGTCTACCCTGGCTTCACATTGGGAGGCATGGAGACGAACTATCCACAATGCTGCAGCTTTATTTGAGAACTCACGCCGAACAAGTCTTGAAGAGAAACGACAACGCAGAAAGAATCACAACCCGGAAACATCATCCAAAGAGACCCTCTGCTGTGCTTGTTTACCTTGGATTGGCCTTTACAGTCATCAGCACGCTTGCAGAAAGCACGGGATGAGTCCTTCTTGAATCTTCGTTTGCGAAGAAAAGCCAAAGAGGGAGAGAGAGAGAGAGAGAGAGAGAGAGAGAGAGAGAGAGAGATTGACTGACATCCTGTCAGTGTGATATACACATGTTGTTAATCCTACACCTGCTTGTTTATTTTTGGTTGCTGCAGAGGTTGATATTCCCTTCCTGCCTCTGCAGCAACCAAAGCCCCCCTGACCTACTGTAGAGCTGCTGAAACTTCCCCTGCCATGGCCATTCATGCCTGGAGAAATGCTGGAGGAGGACCACAGAAGTGTCTGGCTGTGTTCTTGTAGTCAGATGGAAAATTACTTCAGCTGCTGAGACCTCCAGAGGACCCTGGTAAACTTCAGTGGATGGTGCAATTACTTCACATCTGGCTTTGGGAACATAGTAAGATGTTTCTGCAACTCCCCCTGTCCACCAGGCACGAATGGCCATGGGTGGATGGCTTCAGTGGCTCTATGATAGGTCCAGGGGGATGTGAAATGGCTCAGTGTTGTGTAGCACTATGCTGAGCCATGCAGGATCACAGAAATTGTTTGTTCTGGTGAGAGTTTCACTGCATGTTTGCAGCATCTATTGCCTGAGGTGATTGCCTCACTCTACCTTACGGTAGGACCGGCCCTGGGTTGCCACTACTGCTGGCATATCAAGATTTGGCCTTGTCACACCATACAAGTGCAGCTTTGCTAGATCATATTCAGCTTCCATCTAATAAGCAGCCTGATTCTTTCTCATAGCCCAATGGATGCCCCTCTGTAGACCACAAGCAAGATGTAAGACATAAGATGCCATTGCCCTTCTCTGCTGTTGCTCCTATGAATTGTCGATGGTGCTTTTGAATCTGGAGGCTCCCATCTTGCGAGCCAGCATGACAAATGTCAACACTCCCGGCCATTCAGTTAATTGTCAGTTGTCATTTAAAGCAGCTGTGTTGTCTGTTGTGTGCCAGAAAAATGCTAAGTTTAAAAGTTGAGCAACGTAACATTCTGCAGCAACTTGAGGCAGACCCAAACCTTTTTCAAACAATCATCACTGGGGATGAAACCTGGACCTACCAGTATGATCCTGAGTCATAACGGCAGTCAATGCACTGGAAAACATGGCGAGGCTTGTACGTGTTTACAACCAGCTCAGGAGTGTTCTTCCTGAGAGCTCCCAAGACATGCTCTCAGGATCTCTCTAGTCTGGAAATCCCAGAAACTATATCTTTCTTCTAAGAATGCCACCACCACCTCTTGATTTGGACACCCCCTTTTTCATGCAGTCCAAGGACTTTTTCTCAAATACAACACAAATGTCTCAAATACAACACAATATGTCTCAAATACAACATAAGCAGCCTCGTCATGTTGCGAGGCTGCTGCGCTGCAGGGCGTCACTTTCGGATGATGTTCTCCCCTGCCGGTATTGTTGCAGTACCGCGGGGACATTTGAGCGTTATATTTCACCGGATTTTAATCACGATCAACTTTCGTGAGTAAAAATCAACGAAATATAACGCTCAAATGTCCCTGCGGTACCACAACAGTACCGGCAGGGGAGAGCGTCATCCGAAAGGGACGCCCTGCAGTGTAGCAGCCTCACAACGCGACGAGGCTGCTTGTGTTGTATTTGAGACGTCCGAAAAAGTCCCAAGAGAGACCACAGGGAAACTTGGGAACTCTCTGCCACTGGCTGAGATTTCCCCAAACCCTTCCCGCCTTACCCAAGGAGAGAGAAGTAGCAATGACCAAGAATGAGAACATGGAGCGTCAGTTGTAAGGAAGATAGAAAAAGCTTATTTTTTATTCAAGCAAAGCTTTAGACATGCAAATCTGTCATGAAAAAAGCACTTCTTTCTTCAGGTTCAGACTTAAAGTTACAAAGACAGCAAAGTATTTAATTACACCCAGCCAAGGAATTAAAATATAATGTCCTAACACAATCTACTAGACATTCCTTGTCTACTCGCTGACTGAGAAGTATTCCAAAGTCCTTTGTTCATCTCTGAGATGAGACCCCTCACCTCTGGACTCTTTCTGAGATCCATGCTGTCCCATCTCATAGCTTCCTTTATGAGTCTTGTCTCATGGCTAAGGCAGCTATATCCTTTTTAAAATTGTCCCTTTGCAGTCCTAATTGGCCAGTTCTACATTTGGTGATGTGACGTCATTACTGAGGTGACTCTGGAGGCATTACCTTTCCTCCAGAGCTCCAGTTAACCCTTTATTTACCTGATAGCTGAGCTTATAGATACCTGGTCGCTGAATTGCAGGATAATGGGACATGTAGTCATCCCATTATCACCACGTCAAAGCAAATCCACATTCAAAGCCATGCTCACTGAGGGGTTTTGACACCAAGGGCGTAATTTTGGCAGAATGGGTTCTAGAAGGCAGAACAGTGAATCAGTATTATTATAAGGAAGTTTTGATGAAGCTGAGAGAAAGAGTCAGGGAAAAAATGGCCAGGACTCTGGGGAAATGGTTTCATTCTTCATCAAGACAATGTGCCTGCCCACAGAGCACTTTCTGTGAAGCAGATTTTGGCTGATAAATACATTACTACACTTGAACATCCTCCATATTTGCCAGATTTGGCATCATGTGACTTCCCCCCCCCCCACTAAAGTGAAATCAGTGCTTAAAGGAACATGTTTTGAGTCAACTGATACAGTAAAGAAGAAAACGGCAGATACGTTGACACAGCTGACAGAAACTGATCTGCTCCACACCTTTGACCAGTGGAAAACAAGACTGCATCAGTGTGTGAGTGTGAATGGGGAGTATATTGAAGGAGACAAGCATTAGAATTGTAATACATATAAATACAGATGGCTTATTGTATCAGTCTCATTATTTAATAGACAGACCTCATATGTCAAACCCCAAATAGGCTCATGGCCTCTCACATTTCCTTTGAGCGGTGGGAAATTCTTAGGGTTCTAAGAAACTGAAATGTGAGCTTCTTCAGTTGAAATGCAGCAGTGTGGAAAAACAATTTCTCTTTTCTTAAATTATGGCAGGATTAAGGTGCTCATAACTACACATGGACATGTCTTCTACAGATTCCAAGAACCTTTGTACAGAAACATGGTCAGCTTCTAGTAATATGCATGCTCAGATTACAATCACATCCTGTGTATTTCTCTTCTCTCTCTCCTTCTTTTCAACCATTTATATTTTTAAAAATCCA
This sequence comes from Gambelia wislizenii, assembly GCA_030847615.1. Classification (NCBI taxonomy): domain Eukaryota; kingdom Metazoa; phylum Chordata; class Lepidosauria; order Squamata; family Crotaphytidae; genus Gambelia; species Gambelia wislizenii. Next base: position 33,393,967 of record JAUMIR010000005.1, read on the forward strand.
ATACTTTTTTCATATCACCAGCACCAATTCCTTCTCTTCCTTTTTCTTTCAATCTCCCCCAACCTGGTGCCCACTGGGTGAGGTAGACTATAACTTGCAGAATTCCCCAGGCAGATATACTGGTTAAGGAATCTTATGGATGCAGACATCTTATGGGTGCAGTTTGCAGGAGGCTGCTATACACTATTAAAGAAAAGGTGTGCCATGTAATGAGGGACAATCTGGTCCTGCACCTCTTTCTTTCCTTCACCTTTTCTATATGTGCGATTTTCTCCTATTGTCAATAAATTCCTGTCTATTAGCACACCTGCTCTTGCTGCCGCTGCAATCCCTGGCTCTCATGGAAGCCAGGCAGGGGCCCTGAAGCATGTGACTAAGGCTGGTAACATGCAGGGGGGCTTCAGTCACATGTTGCAGGCCCCTTTCCTGGCTTTGAGATAGCAGAGAAAATGGTGGGGGTGGCTGTAGGGATGTGCCGGTGTTCCTGTGTAGACTCTGGCCCGTTTCATCAATGTAATGGGGGAAGCACAGGCCAACTCTGCAGTCAGGATATGCTGGCAGGGAGCTGATGTATCCTGCCTGGTATAGAGAAGCCCTCAGTTTGTAAGTGAAAATAGCCACATATGCAACAGACATGGACAACAAATGGTTAGACAGATTACTCAAAAAGAAAAAGCACACAGGAAAGGGAATAATAACTGAAATGAAAAGACATGGAAAGATATCCAGAAATTATTTTAGTCAATATATTATCATCTAAGAGAGCCAGCATGGTATAGTCGTTTGAGGATTGGACTATAACTCTGAAACCCACACTCTCTTATCCTCAAAAGAAGGCAAAGGCAACCGCCCACAACAAATCTTGCCAAGAAATTCCTGTGATAGGTTCGCCTTAGGGTTGTAGAAGTCAGAGAGGACTTGAAAGTATCCAACAACAAAAATTCTAATCTAAAAGATTCATATTTATTTGGCATTCTTGCAAAAGTTACTACAAAATTAGAATTCTAGTTAAAACCCACCTTAAAAGAAATGCCTGTTTTTCTCTTCAGGTTCCACTGTGGTTTAGGTCAAGTCAGCTAATAATATGAGTCGTATTTTAAATAGTGTGGGCAGAATGAGAAGGCCAACTATATTGATTCTACCCACTCATTTACTCCCGAAAAACCAGCATCCAGGAAATGGGTTCTGATCCCTCTTCATGACTATGGGAACAACTATAGATCACTATGTCAGACTTTTCTCCTTCTGTACTCCATTCGGCACATTTATTCTAGAAAATTTATATCTCACCCTGCCAAAGCTAAAAGATCTGATCTTGAAAGCTATAACAGGGTCAGACTTGCTTATACCTGGGTGGGAGACCACTGGGCCATTCCAAGGTGATTAAAAGAGAGAGAGAGAGAGAGAGAGAGAGAGAGAGAGAGAGAGAGAACAAGGATATAATAGAAGTACAGGGAGAGTGTTAAGTACATTATGAAACAAGATTATAGCAAAATTACATCATTGTTAATATAAATGCTCTTAAGAGTGACCACTTTAAGAGTCTGCACTCTTCTGGCAGTTTGGATTTATGGTTGCGATCCTGGAAACTGCTATGGCTTGCTTGAGCTATTATCATAAGTGGGCACTAAAGTCAAGCTATCCTCTTGAATGCTTTGAATCACACTGGAAAAACTTCCTTTGCATTTGTTGACTAAGGGCTTGTCTATATGGGCAACTTAACCCCATCTTGCCCCTGTCTTGGAGCCCTCCAGTCCAGATGATGCAGAGCTACTGCCCTGTTTTGACTCTGGGGCAAAGACAGGACTAAAATGGGGGGGGGGGATGGGGTAGGGTCCATTACAGTGTTTTTTAAAAATACCCAGAAAAAAATGCTCCCACCAGCAAAAAATGGATGGGGCTTCACAGGACTGCAGGAGCCTGTTTTGGCATGCTGGCCCATTTCTGCAGCTACCCTCTGTCATTTCTCTTTCACAGCAGGAGGCAGACCCATAGCATATAACCAAGGCTGGTCAAAGGCAGGGGGTCTTTGTCACATGTTGCAGGTCAGCAGTATTGGCAGCTGTAGCAACAGGCCAGTGTGCCCGTCTTCCATTCGGTGCAGGTAACAGAGCTGGAATAGGCCTGATCTGCAGGCAGAATATGCTGGTGGGAAGCTAGTGTATTTTCAGCCATGTAGATGAGCCCTAAATCTCCATGACAGTGCTTTCTCCCAATCTGAATCATAGTGGCAGCGATCAAAGGAGCCCAGTACTTTTTGGGCTGCTGCAAGCCATTGCTTATACAAAAGTTAGACTGACTGAAATCACAAAACAGCAGAACTTTCTTACCCACAATACACTGCTCAGGGGAAAGGCCATAATTCCGCACGTGTTCTGCATGCAAAAGGTCCCAGGTAGGGCTAGTCAACAAAGACAACAGAGAGCTACATGGAATAATCAATACAGCTTCCTAAATTAGCAGGATAGAAGCTGGAAAAGTTATCCTTTTGGATTATAACCAGTGGCAGCTGTTAGCCCCTGTGTCTGTGAGTCTTGTTTTTAGTCTAACCATCAAAGCAGCTATATGAGTTAGTGAATCCTATCCCCAAAATAGGTGTAGAAGCTTGGATAACTCTTTTAAAGTTCAGAGTCAACATCAGAGTGGATTCACTCATCCATGACATGGGAGTTACCAGCTGCCACAGACAACAACCCTAGTAACAAATTACTTTTCCAAGTTCTACTCAAAGTTCAGAGGATAGATGAACAGTGGCTTCACACTCTATAAAGAGAAAATGCAGGCTATACTATAGTCAGCCATATACAAATGATTGGTTGTTTTACATATTCTAAAGCGAACTCCGCACAATCTGCAGATATGGGGCCTATTCACAATATACAATTATACTGGTATTATTCCCACTTTAACTGCATGGTTCCATCTTTTGGCATCTTGGACTTTGTAGTTGGGTGAGGCACTAGAGCTCTGTGGCTGAGAATTCTAAATGTGGGTGTATATGTGCCTTCAAGTCGCCTGTCAACTTATGGCGACTCCGTGAATTTCACTGGGTTTTCTTAGGCAAGGAATACTCAGAGGTGGTTTTGCCAGTTCCTTCCTCTGACATAATAGCCTACAGCACCTGGTATTCATTGGTGGACTCCCATCTAAGTACTAAGCAAGACTGACCCTGCTTAGCTTTCAAGATCAGACAGGATCTGGTGCCTTTAGGGTATTTAGGTTACCTCCTTCCTAAACTGCAAATCCTGGGATTTTGTGGGACAGAATCATGACAATTTAAGTGGAATAACAGTGCTATAATTATGTATTGTCAATTGGCCTGAGGTGTCCAAATGTTCTTGGGAAGTACTTCTCATGGAGGGGGAGAAACATGAGTATCTTACACCTGTATACAAGTCCATACCCTCCAACATGTCACACTTCACCGAGCAATGTATGGTCAAGCAACATCAGAGTGTGGTCAAGATGGGAAAAGTTATTAATGAGAAGGAAAACAAGCTGGGAGAAGCTGTGGCAGTTTGCTTTTGCCTGAGCCTATAGGGAAGGGTAAAATTCTGCCCCTCCCCTCCTCCCCCCCCCTGTTGAGTTGAGTGCAAACTACTTTTACACTTTAAACTCAGTTTGCAACAACTGCTCCTCAAAGGGGGAAGTAGGAGGAGGACATTAAAACTGGGAAATTTAAAAAGCAGCTGAAAATGTGAGACAGCAGGGGACTGTCTCTCCCTGTCAAATGGAGACAACTGGAAAGTATGTAAGTCTTCCTCCACAGAGGAAATTGGCTGTCAATGAGAAGAGTGCTCTTATCAGAAGACAACCCTAGAAATTAAAACATATTATGGGAAATTAAAATGTCCACTCCCACAGGTGTGTGTGTGTATATAATCTCACAGGAATCATATTGCTCTCTGCTGCTTCTACCCAGAGGCCCTATCTTGCTGAGTGTCCCCTCAAACCTGTAGCTCATCCTATAGAAAGTGAGAGCGAACGTTGCTTCTTACATTTCCATGGCTTTTGCTGAGGATCTGTTTCTCATCCATTTGGACCATGATATTCAACACAGCTCATTCCTTGCTGTCATGTTCCTTTTCCCCCCACTTAGTGCTGCAAGAACACTATAGCTACCACTGCTGTGGAATACAGATCTCCTTGCAGAGATACTTTCAGGCCTCATGTAAGTGCTTCCTTATATTCATTGTCAAAACATGATCCTAATGTCACTTGAGTCCTTCATACCATTTTCCTTCTTTAGTTTGCTTAAAAAAAATTAAATGGCAATTATAGCTCATGAATTTTAATGCTGCATACAATATATGAGGTATTCTGGGTAGGGTTCAGTGAAGTGATCTGCCTGCAAAATAACAGCAGCAATAAAATGTTTTATGTGAAGTTGAAGGCTTTCATGGCCGGCATCCATAGATTTTCCTTGTTTTTTTTCTGGGCTGTGAGGCTGTGCTCTGGGATAGTTTCTTTCTGACGTTTCACCTGTATCTGTGGCTGGCATCCTCAGAGAATGGCTGGGTAGGAGTGTGTCTGGGGTTTATATGCTGTGAACCCCTGTAGGGGAGTATATGTAAATTTGTGTAATTGAATGGTTAGTTTCTGGGTATAGAAATGCAAGGTCCATTAATGTCTGTTTGGCTGATGGTTGGTTGATGGGCCATTATCTGCTGGGAATCCCCATGTCCCTGGGTGGAATTCCTTTGTAAGTGTTGAGTTTCAATTTAATTCTATTGTATTTCAAAACTGTGAGCCAGATTTTGTTTACTTTTAAGGTTTCTTCTTTCCTGTTGAGGTCGTCCAGGTGTTTGTGGATTTCAATAGCTTCTCTGTGCATTCTGACATGATGGTTGTTGGCTTGGTCCAGAATTTCTGTGTTTTCAAATAGCATTTTTTGTCCAAACAAAAAACACCATAGCAAATTCCCAAGAATATATCTCAAAAATTTATCATGTTCATAGCTAGGGAGAGTAACTTTCCAGCCACTGGTCATGCCAGTGGGGGGGGGGGTGATGCTGGGAGTTATAGATTTTCAGAGGCCTAAAATTAGCTTCTTGCCGCACAAGCAGCCTCCGGAACAGTAACGAGGCTGCTGCGTGGCAAGGGTCCATTTTGGACAACACCTTTTCTCTCTCGGCAGTGTCCGTGACTCTTGCGGCCAGCACTGGAGGCGGCCGCGCTGGTTTTCACTCACGGAAGTTGTCCGTGAGTAAAAACCAGCACGGCCGCCTCCAATGCTGGCCGCAAGAGTCATGGACGATGCCGAGAGAAACGGCGTCATCCAAAATGGACCCTTGCCGTGCAGCAGCCTCGTTACTGTTCCGGAGGCTGCTTGTGCGGCAAGAAGCTAATTTTAGGCCTCTGAAAATCTATAACTCCCAGCATCTAGGAGTCCTAGTAGACCACAAGTTGAACATGAGTCAACAGTTTGATGCGGCAGCTAAAAAGGCCAATGTGATTTTGGGCTGCATCAATAGAAGAATAGTGTCTAGATCAAGGTCAGTAATAGTGCTGCTCTATTCTGCCTTGGTCAGACCTCACCTAGAATACTGTGTCCAGTTCTGGGCACCACAAAAAGGATATTGACAAATTGGAGCATGTCCAGAGAAGGGCAACTAAAATGGTGAAAGGTCTGGAAACCATTACTTATGAGGAGAGCCTTAGGGAGCTGGGTATGTTTAGCCTGGAAAAAAGATGGTTAAGAGGTGATATGATAGACCTGTTTAAGTATTTGAAGGGATGTCAGGCTGAGGATGGAGCAGGCTTGTTTTCTGCTGCTCCAGAGACTGGAACACGGAGCAATTGATGCAAGCTCCAGGAACAGAAATTCCACCTCAACCTTAGAAGGAACTTTTTGACAGTAAGAGCTGTTCGGCAGTGGAACACACTCCCTCAGAGCGTGGTGGGGTCTCCTTCCTTGGAGGTCTTTAAACAGAGGCTGGATTACTATCTGTCGGGGATGCTTTGATCAAGATTTCCTGCGTGGCAGCGGGTTGGACTGGATGGCCCTCGTGGTCTCTTCCAACTCTACAATTCTATGATAATTGAGCTAATTAAAAATTCCCCATATTAATTTTTTTACACTAGTGGGATTCTCGTGGATCCAATGCAGATAACAATGAATCATAGCAAAATCCATTAATTTTGGCCCCCGATACCTGCCCTTGACTCATACAGGAGGTCGACTTATACATCAGTATATATGGCATGCTTACAAAAACAGAGTAAGTACTTAGAGGAAAACATTGTAATTGACTGACTGACCAAACCCAAAGGGTAGTCACCAATGGCTCCTATTCATCCTGGGGAGAAGTGACCAGTGGGATGCCACAGGGTTCTGTCCTGGGCCCAGTGCTATTCAACATCTTTATCAATGACTTGGATGAGGAAATAGAGGGTGTGCTTATCAGGTTTTCAGATGACACCAAATTAGGAGGGGTAGCTAATACTCCGGAGGACAGGATGAGAATCAAAAATGACCTCAACAGATTAGAAAGCTGGGCCAAAATTAACAAAATGAATTTCAACAGGGAGAAATGTAGGATACTACACTTGGGTAGTAAAAATGAAATGCACAGATATCGGATGGGTGACACCTGGCTTGAGGGCAGTACATGCGAAAAGGATCTAGAAGTCTTAGTGGACCACAAGCTAAACATGAGTCAGCAGTGTGATGCAGCAGCTAAAAAAGCCAATGCGATTCTAGGCTGCATTAATAGGAATATACTGTCTAGATCAAGGGAAGTAATAGTGCCACTCTATTCTGCTTTGGTCAGACCTTACCTGGAGTACTGTGTCCAGTTCTGGGCACCACAATTCAGGAAGGATATTGAGAAGCTGGAATGTGTCCAGAGAAGGGCAACCAGGATGGTGGGTGGTCTGGAAGCCATGCCCTATGAGAAGCGGCTTAGGGAGCTGGGCATGTTTAGTCTGGAGAAGAGAAGGTTGAGAGGGGAAATGATAGCCATGTTTAAATATTTGAAGGGATGTCATGCTGAGGATGGAGCAAGCTTGTTTTCTGCTGCTCCAGAGACTAGGACACGGAGCAATGGGTTCAAACTACAGGAAAAAAGATTCCACCTAAACATTAGGAATAACTTCCTGACAGTAAGAGCTGTTTGGAAGTGGAATGTACTGCCTTAGAGTGTGGTGGAGTCTCTTTCTTTGGAGGTTTTTAAACAGAGGCTAGATGGCCATCTGTTGGGAATGATTTGATTGTGTATTCCTGCATGGCAGGGGGTTGGACTGGATGGCCCTTGAGGTCTCTTCCAACTATATGATTCTACATAAACTTATTTTTCTTTAGCAACAGAGTAACACAGCCATCCCCAAACAGTCTTTTTTTTTGTTTAAGTCCAATGCTAGCCTTTCATACACACCAACATTTCAGATGAAAACCAGGACAAATATAGCCAAACAACATCAGAATGTGATCAAGATGGGGAAAGTTATTAATGAGGAAAAGCAGATGAGCTAGGAGAGGCTGCAGCAGTTTGCTTTTGCCTGAGCCTACTGGGTAGGGCACAATTCCTCCCACTCCTCTCCTGTCTCCCCTGCTGAGTTAATTTAGTATGGTTTATGACAATTGAAATAAACTGAGGACAAAGGGGAGAGAGAAACGGGGACATTTTAAAAGCAGCTGAAAAAGTGGGAGAACAGATAATTATAACTGGAACTGTCCTTACCAAATTGGAACAGATTTAGGGTATGGCCTCTTCATCACTGAGGGCTAGAAAGTTATATTTAAATGCCACAGTCCAATTCTAACTTTGCAACACTGAGGGGGTCTAGAAAAATAAAAAATAGGATGATTAGTGCAGAACAGGAGTCCTCCATACTGCAACATTTTCTCTCATATTCCACTAAACATTTTTTATTCTTTGCAATGCTCAAATGAGACTTGTATACACATGCATTCTGTCATCTGAGAAATGTGGAGTACATTAGCAGGTTGCCTGAACCCCATAGCTTTGACCTTCAATAAAGGGGAACAGCTGGATGCGGTAGCTGCTGTTCACATGAGCTCAGCATTTGTGCCCTGAGGGGACTCCCTCCCTCTGTTTAATGGTATGGCCAGCCCTGGCACTATGGATCTTATGTAATGGTCTTTAGTTCATGAATGCACATGCCATCAGAAAGACAAATGGCTCTTTGCTTGTTTTACTGCAAAAGGGTAAAATGATTACTTCTGGGAGGTAAGATTGATTTTGTGGCTTGTGCCCAAGACTGGTTACTTTAACTCCACATGTTTTGACATTATCCCTTGCAGATCTTTGCAGAACTGCCATTTCATGAATAGCTTCTTTCTAGAGCTCCATAAAATAAACACTTCTTGACATAGCAAACAAGATAAAAAAATATCTCAGATTATACAATTATATTTTAACGTGCAATCCTACAGTACAGACTAATTAGCATTCTTAAAAATCTACTCTTCCAGTATTTTTTAAAAAACATTACGTTTCTAGCCCTCAGTGATCCACAAACAGATTGCAATGAAAAGTCTAGTGTTGGGCTGAAGAATTTGAAGCAAACAAGGAAAAAGAATTTCCAGCCAGACAAGAATGCAAATATCATTCTGTTGCTACTCAACGTGCTCAGTGATCAGTGGGCTGTTTCTGAACCCTGCTTACTTCCCTCGTAAAGTATCTGTATTCCTGTAAAACTTGGACTTCCCACAAGTAGTTCATACTCCTTTTGCCATTCCTTCTAATGTTTCACGGATAAAAACCAGGACATGTGTAGCCAAGATACATCAGAGTGTGATCAAGATGGCAAAAGTTATAAATAAGAAAGAACAGATAAGCTAGAAGATAATGCAGCAGTTTGCTTTTGCCTGAACTCACTGGGAAACGAGGGATTCCAGCCCTCTTCTCCTTTCCTCCACTTTGAATTAAAGGAGTGCAAACTACTTTGGCACTTTGGAGTCCATTTGCAGTAAAGCTTAGGACAAAAGGGAGAAAGTGGGAGCAGGAGAGAGAAATTGGGACTTTTAAAAACCAGCTGAAAGAGTAGGGTGACAGGCGAACAGTGACCATCCCATCCAAATTGGGACAGTTGAAGGGTATGCACTACTGCTTCCACCACAAAACAATTCAGTAACTCCTGAACTGTGGCAACAGAGACAGTGGTTTTATTAGGCACAGAGTTAAAAATGTAAACTGTGAATTTAACAAACTTGCTTCAAACATAAACATAAACAGCAGGGATGGCAAACTCTGGGAGTCTAGGGCCAATCTTCTGCCCTGAAAAACTGCAATGGGCTACACACACACAGACACACAAATCCAGAAAAAAAGATTCTTTGTAAAACTCCTTTTGATTTTATTTTTTAAAGGAGTGGAACAAAGCAAGGAAAGCTTGAGCCTTGTCTTAAAGCAGAATTGCTGCTTCCGAAGCAATTCTGGCGCAGCATTTTTTATTTTTCTGGCCAACATTTTTGTTCAGTGGGGTGTGTATTCGGAACAGAGATGTAAAATTTCTGGAAGTTTTCAAGCCATATGAGGCGTGTTCTTGTTTTATTCCCCATTAGTAATTATTTTGTTTCCACTAGTTCTTCATAGGGTCAAGCCAACAGAACTGAGAAAAAGAAACCAGGAATTGTAATGACCTCGTACATAAAAGTTTCTTCTTACATAGTTTTTAGAAATGATGTTGGGGCAGTATATATATATATATATATATATATATATATATGTGAACACCTTGTCTGAAACATTTTATCCATCATTATAAAAGGAAATATTCCAGAAACAATTTCCCCAATTTTTCCAGAAAAAAAGGCTTAAAAATATGAAAAACGTTTTTGTTTTTTTCCTGATTTTCTCCACACATACCCCAGGTCTTCACAGCTCTAGTCTGGAGAGGGTCTGAGAGAGGCCCAGGGACCACTGAAATTGACCTGAGAGCCACACATTATTTCTACCCATGATATGCAGGGACACTTACTAAAGAACAAGGAAAGGTTGCAGCTGTCTGTCAAATCCACCCCTGTTGGTAAACACAGATTTACTGCTATGCCATCTAGGGAATGGTTCTTTGGACTGGCAAGCTGTCTCACTGCAGTGTCTCCAGCTGACTCCTGGTGTCTCCAAATGTTTGTCTCCTGCTTGATCCCTTTTATGTTCAGTTACTTGGGACAATTTCTGCAGGGATTCAGGCAATTCTTAGAAGAGCTATCATTACACTACGCACCATCCAAATGGACTTGGCTTATCCCACACAGAGGAGAGTTTGGATATTTTGTTTTGACTGGGGATAATGGGTCCTTAAGGAAAGAAAATTTTCACCGCGTCAAACCTTTGCCTGATCTCTGTATTCAAGCAGCAAGCTCAGAAATGACTCACTGAGAAAGGCAGAACAGCATTCACGTGAATCACCGGGACCTGTCTTTTATGGAGCATTAGCAGAATAAAGAAATAACTACAATACAGAAAATATAGTAAGGACTGATAGATATAATGTGGGCAAATTCTGGAATAATCCCCCTGCCCACCACATTTTTAAAGGTGATATACTCCAGTGTTCCATAGAGCATTCAAAACATTCCAGGGAGTTGTCTTCCTCAAAAATCACCTATGTGGGACAGAATAATCATTTCTTGCAAAGACACATTGGTAGACTGTGTAAAATGTAAATATGCTGGGCCAGCTGTATCTGTGGACTCAGGATCCACTAATTCAACTAACCATGGAGTCAAACTATAGTACATAGCACATTACGCAATACTGAAAAGAACAAGTTGTGTAGTATGTACAGTACTGTATTTGCGAGGCTGGAAAAATGCAAGGCAAGGCCTCGTAGGCAGAAATGGCCAGCCAGCAGGCTCCACAGAGGCAGGGGAGCCCAAGGAATGTGCATCCGGAGGCCGGGGCTTGCCGCTGCTGCCCAACACCAGTTTATTAATAGGGACTTCAGCTTCCATGTTTTTTGCTATCTGCGCAGGGTCCTGGAACCAAGTCCCTGCAGATACCAAGGGCCCACTGTATTAGGTGTAGTGGAAGGGATTTAAACCATGGTTTGTTGGACTCGAATTCCCATCAGCCTGACAGCAGGGATGATGGGAGTTGTAGTCCAACATAAAGGACTGCATGTTTTTCATTCATAATTTAACACATGCTGAACAGGGATACCATTGAGATGGATGGGGCAACCCCTTCCCCCCTTTTTAGATGTTATGCAATGACTCCTTGAAAACATGTATGCCTTCAGACTGTTCTTACCTGCTGAGTTAAAATTATTGAGTGTAGAAGCATAGAATCTTAGAGTTGGAAGAGGCCACAAAGGCCATCTAGTCCAGTCCCCTGCCATGCAAAAATACATAATTACAGCACTCCTAAAAGATGTCCATCAAACTTCTGCTTAAAAACCTCCAAAGATATAGTATCATAGAATGTTAGAAGGATGTACAAGATACGGACACCAAAGTCTCAAATCATTGGACTTTGAATCAAACTATTTTCCTTATATTCTACCATCCAATGACAAGAGAACTCAAAGCAGTATCCCTGGTTTCGCAGAGGGGTTTCCACCCAAGGATGGACAAGACCCAACCTTACTTAGCTGTAGAAAAATGACTGCATCATGCATCCATGTCCTGGATCCATAAATCAGGCCCCTTTCACCTCTACAGATAATACAGATACAATGGCTATGCAAGCACAAAAACTAATCTTTTTAAAAAAAACACACACAAATACATTTATTTTAGGAAGAAGGATAATACCTTTCTTCCATCTTGGAACTGAAGGTAACATACACAAGATTGTCAGGTGGCTCCCGATCCAAGCACTGGCCAGACTGAAACCTGTTTAAGCTTCAGCAAGGCTGCTCTCATCTCCCTGCAGACCACACGTTCTAGGACCAAAAATGGTGTGTGCTTAAGGTATCCTACACCATTAGATGGCAGGACACATGCCATTCTCTCCTTTCTCTCCCCCTCCTCCTTTGGTCCTGATGGCAAAGCAGTCCTTGACTACGGTACCTTGGCTTCCTCTGAGGAAAAAGGACCCTCTAAGATGTTTCCTAGCATGACTTACACCTTTCAGGCTTTCAAAGTGGAAGACATGCCACAGAAGGAAAAAGAAATGGAAATGGCGGTGGGTGAGTGGGTGGGTGGGGAGCAAACTGAGGCAGCAGCACAGTACCTCATCACCCAAGATGTAGCAGAGGGGTCAAAAACTACATGGGTGTCAGGAGCCAATCCCCCCCCAGCCCCCTCAGGCCAACCCCCAAGAGCAAGCCCAAATATTTCAACTTTCCTCTGCAGCCCCTTCCTGCTGCCATTTTGAGAGGGAATGCAGAGGAAAACAGGTATCTAGGGGTAGTATGTGGTGCTGGTGGGGGTATTTTTGTGTGATTTCACACCTCTGGGGGCTTTCTGTATCATTTTTAAGCAAAAAAAAAATATACCCCAAAGTCATGCTGAAATGTTTTTAAAAAGGAGATTGGGGGGCTTTGTATTACCTCTTGTACTGGGTCCTCTCCAAATCCCACCCCAATCTGTGTAAACTGTATACAAAATGTCATTTACTTATTGACCACATTATTTAAACCACAGTATATATCCTTGAGATATATACTCTCTTGTCATGAAAAAAATGCCTTTATGCCCATATATATGCCAGGCTTATAAAACAGACTCTCAACTGGTGGTCCTCTTGGGAAGAATGAATCATTTCCATCTAGACAGGAAGGGAAGTATTTGTAAATGGGAGGCTATTTCCCCATCTACCTCTGACACAAATGGGTGACACATATTATGTCCTCAGGCAGATTAGTAACTTTTGTGGCCATATTTGTATTTGTCAATTATTTAGAAAGGAGGGAGCACTTAGAATACTGATGTACTCCAAGAGTGTAGAACACAAATGCACTCCAAGACTACAAATGGACATTATCAGACTAGTGTCTGAAAATGCTGTAATTCCACGATTGAGGAAAATGGAAAATGGCATGATCACAGTAATTATCGCATGTTGCCATAATCACACTATATTACCGCCACAGAATTATTGCCTGGCCACCACTAGCAATTTAAGAATGGGATTGAAGCTCACAATATAGTGACACTTGTCATCGCATTGCCTTCTAATGAAAAAGTATTAACACCTCCTGTTAGCTGGCACATGCACCTTTAAGAAAATTTTTAGTTTTCTTCCATGATTTTGCATGGTTGTGATTTCAGCTGTTCTCTTGAGAAGATGTGATTTCGATCTAAAACACTAAACACAAATAAATACCCAAAGAACTTCACAAATAAACACTTAAACAAACATAGGAGTTTTTAAAATGGGGGGGGGGGACCTGCTGAGGTCGGGAGGAGGATGGCACTGTCTTGCTTACAGTACTCCATTCTGTCCTCCTCCCGACTTTCCCCAGTGCTTCCTCCGTGCCAGGGGAGCAAGAAACATGCCACTTTTTATTGACGGGGGTTCTCTGTTAATAAAAGTGGTGCGTTTCTTGTGTCTGCAGCACGGAGGAAGCACGGGGGAAGGTCGGGAGGAGGATGGCGTTGTCTGAAACGGAGCACTGTAAGCGAGCCAGCGCTGTCCTCCTCCCAAACTTGGTGGGTCCCCCCCTGTTTGAAAAAGTCCATAAAAAGGTAGCAAGAAAAGGCAACAGTTGATTAAAACAGCGTCCTGTAGGTCCTCTTCATCTTCTCCCCTGGAAGTTTAATTATGTATTCTTGTTGGGAAAGGGGAGGGGGAGAAGAGGACTGCCCATTTACACTGGAATTGCACTATTACAGTGGGACGTTATTATTGCATGCTTGCCAATACCGCAAAAAGACCAATATTGAGGGCTATTGATGGCTTTTACCCATCAATGAAAAGTGGTGCCTAATTAACAGGTGGAGCACAGATGGAGCACAGGGGAATGACAATGATGTTGTGTGATAACGGGAACCCATTTGTGCTACTATCCCATCGTAATCATACGATTACAGCCTTATGTGATAATGTCACATGTGATAAGTGTCATATAGGCTCTGTCCTACTCCTTTCCACCTTGTTTACAGTTGGTAGATTACTCACATCTATTAAGGAAACTTTCCCCAACCTGGTACCCCTCTCATGGCCATGTTGGTTGGGAAGTGATGGGTCTTGTAGGTCAATGCATCTGAAAAACTGCTTGAGAGAGCTCATAGTAAGCCATCTTTAAGAAATCTGATCAGGGAATGTTGAATTCAAAGGCCTTTGTCTGATCCAGAACTTTAGTTCTCACATTCTTTGATAATTCCTGCATTGTGCTAACAATGTAAATACAAAGACCAAATCATGGAGACAGGTGACAGCTGCACCTTAAGTATATACAATATATATCTTTAAATATAGAGGTGAATTTGGAGAGTCTTGTTCAGACAAAAGTGACCTCTAAGAATTTCTAAGGAAGTTATGAAGGATGCTGACAGGACCTTGAAGATACTGAAACAAATTGAAAATGTGGTGATCAATTTCGTTGGGAAAGGATTTCAATTCCAAGTTCCCAGCTTACATTAACATAGTTCATCTTTGTCTACCACTTCAATTTTTCTAAACGTAAACCCTAACCCATGATTACCTACGGCAAGGGTGGTGAATGACCGATCTTGCAGATGTTGTTGAATTTCAACTTCTATCATCCCTCACCATTGGCCACTGATGGGATTTTTAGTCTAACGACTCTGGGAAGTGGCATATTTGTGGCCTTTTCATACAATATACTTATAGTATGATAATTCCATTTTAACTGCTATGGCAACTTCCTATAGAATCCTGAGATTCACAGTTTAGAGAGGTATTTATGATTCAGCTCTGCTGAAGATTTCCCAAAGCAGGACATGGGTGCAAGAACAACCTCTGATGTTTATATCCACTTCCCTAAAAAAGGAGTACATAAAAAGTTGAAATTTGTAATGAATTTGTGGCTATCTGGCAGACACGTATTTTTGTTTTACACTTCCTCAGGTGCAGTTCCTATTTTACACTTCCTCAGGGCAGTTCATGTGTGTTCTCTTTCTCTCTGTACAACAACGTTGAGGTGGATTAGGCTGAGAGAGAGTAACTTGCCCAAGATACCCACGCTTCATGGTCAAAAAAGGATTTGAACCCCAATTCTGATCTGATATTACAAGGTCCATTAAAACAGATGCTATTCTAATGCTGACACGAGTCAGCTGGAATGAGCAGGAGCTTTTAGAGCTCGAATGATGAGTTTGTCTTTGAGCATGTACAGAATATCCTTCCCCTGTATTATGTAACCTCAAAATGCACATATATTATAATGAGAAATAAGCCATAAGAACAGTCTTGAGAGAGCTTCTGAACATGTACAGAATTTATCTCCTCCTTACTCAATAAGCCCAGCCCGTTTTATACACTTCAGAATTTTCGGTCTTTCCCAGCATGGAAAGCAGGACAGATCTCCCAAATACTCTGATATTAAAATACATGAAGCAATTCACTGCAGACAAAAGAGGGAATGGAGCCCTTATGTTTTTGAATCCCTACAAATGCTACACTCATGGCATTTATTGCATTCCACCTGTAACCAGAAGGAGCTCAGGGAATTTCCATATGGATGGCTCCTGAAGCTAGCAATCAAACAGCACTGAGTACAGACATTCTATTAATTCATTTCTTAACAGATTTTCTCTGACTAAAAAAGAAAGAAAGAAAAACAACAGGAAAACAGGGGATGAGTCCAATGAAAGCCACTTTCCAAAAAATTAATGAAGAGTGATTGCATGATAAAAACCCCATCTCAAAGCTGATCTCCTTAGATCATACTTAGGGCTTCAGAAAAATCCTTTTAAAAAATTACAGCCCCTAGAATCCCTACATCCACAGCCATAAAGGTTAGGGGATTCTGGGAGTCTGAATTCCTAAAAAAAGAACTTTTCTGAGCTCTGATCCTGCTACAGCACAAATGACGACAAACTGGTGAAAGCTTTCTAACTGAACTACTCCGGCTGATGCTGAGTGAACAACAGGAGGGAGACAATCTCATTCATCACTAACTTTCAGAATATGTAAAGCAACCAGAAGCGAAGTTTGCATGCTTGTTAAATATTCCACGTCAGTCCTGGTGGATACATCTCCCAGCATGAGAAACACCATAGTTTTCTCAGGAGGGCTGGGCATGGAAAATCAAAGATAGGCTGTCATTAACCTGTAGAACTGCAGCAGAAATGTAGAATGGAAAAGGAAGACAGTGAGTGTTTTCTAAAACAGAACACAGAGAGGAAGCAAAATAATTAAAACACTCCTTCCTCCCACTGCATCAAGGACATGGATCTTTATCTTGGGAGTGACACTTAAAAACACACAGAGAGAAGAGGGAAATTTAAACTACCTTATCTACTTGCATAGACTGAACAGAGCAGACTCTTCCCTCAGTTAGAGAAGGATGGCTAGTGAAAGTATGTGTGTGTATACAGTGTTCCTCCAAGTTGCCTGTTGACTTATGATGATCCCATGAGTTTCATACAGTTTTCATAGGCAAGGAAGACTTAGAGGTGGTTTCCTATTGTCTGAAATACAGCCTATAGCACCTGGCCAAGCACTAACCAAGGCTGACCCTGCTTAGCTTCCAAGATCAGACCGGGTCTGGTGTCTTCAGGGTACTGAGGTCCCAAAATGAAAATACCAGGTGGCTAATGAAGAGGACAGGGAAGGAAGGACACCAGAAAGTTACCAGGGGGATATACTGTTTGAGGCAAGGTGGTCATTGCCGACCTACTGCGGAGCTGGTTAGTGGCATGTTAAGACTCGGAAGGCAAGAGAAAGAGATGGGAGAGGCAATCAAACTGACAGACTAAGATGCAGGGTGACATCAAAGCATGGCTGCTCTATCTCAATGGAGCCTCCAAGGCTAGCAGCAGTCTATCTCTGGATGTTAGCAGGGAAAACCACAACAACTGGTGAGGGGAGTAGGGGATTGGGGATGGGAGGAGCAAAAGATGGTGGCAAAAATAGCAGAGTGAGAGGTGCCCCCCCCAATAGAACAGAAGAGATGAGGGAATTGCTGAATTCGGCAATTCCCTTGGGGTTTTTTTATTGCTTGGGGGGCTGCCTTTCACTCTGCTCCATGCTTTGCTGTTCCCTCCGCATTTGGGAGGTTTCTCAGAGGCTGCTGCCACGCTGCAGAAATAAAGCAGTTTGACACCACATTAACTGCCACAGCTCAACGCTATGAAATTCTGAAATCGGTAATTTTGGCAAAGTCTTTAGCCTTACTCTGTTAGAGCGCTTTGGTGCCTCAGCAAGCTCTACAAATCCCAGGATTCCACAAGAAGGAGCCCTGGCAAATAATCCAGTTTCACAATCACTAAGTGCTACTGCTTAACAGTTTGTTAGCCGCTCTGAGAATCTTTGTGGCTGAAGAGTGGGGTATCAGTACCTAAAAATAAAAATAAAAATAAAAATAAATAAATAGCGTGGATTCGGCCTCATCACAGCCAGAGCTTGGGGAAATTGCTTTTATTTTAATTTTTTTTGAGGAGGGAAACTACAACTCCCTGGGGTACATATACCAAAAATAAAGAATTAAAGAAATAAAATAAGGAGTGTGGATTTGGCCTCATCACAGCCAGAGCTTGGGGAAGTTACTTTTCTTTTTTTCCCTTTCGAGGAAAAAGTCTCCAGGGTATACATACCTAAAATAAATGAATACAGTTAATAAATAAATAAAAGAGTGTGGATTTGGCTGCATCACAGCCAGAGCTTGGGCAAGTTACTTTTCCTTTTCCTTTCAAGGAGGGAAACTACAACTCCCTGGGTTATACATACCTAAAATAAATGAATACAGTAAATAAATAAATAAATAAATAAGTAGTGTGGATTTGGCCTCATTACAGCCAGAGCTTGGAGAAGTTATCCCCCCCTTTCTTTTGAGGAGGAAAACTACAACTCCCTGGGGTATACATACCTAAAATAAATGAATACAGTAAATAAATAAATAAGTGTGGATTTGGCCTCATCACAACCAGAGCTTTGGGAAGTTCTTTTTTTCTTTTATTTCGAGGAGGGAAACTACAACTCCCTGGGATCTAGGTACCTAAAAGAAGTGAATACAGTATATAAATAAATAAGTGTGGATTTGGCCTCATCATAGCCAGAGCTTGGGGAAGTTCCTTTTCTATTCTTTCGAGGATGGAAACTACAACTCCCTGGGTATAGGTACCTAAAAGAAATGAATACAGTATATAAATAAATAAGTATGGATTTGGCCTCATCATAGCCAGAGCTTGGGGAAGTTCCTTTTCTATTCTTTCCAGGAGGGAAACTACAACTCCCTGGGTATAGGTACCTAAAAGAAATGAATACAGTATATAAATAAATAAGTGTGGATTTGGCCTCATCATAGCCAGAGCTTGGGGATGTTCCTTTTCTATTCTTTGGAGGAGGGAAACTACAACTCCCCGGGGCCCCCTCCCCCTCCCCCAGCCCCCTCCAGCCGGCGTCTTTCCCAACCTCGGGTCCCCACCTCCCCACGGCTTACGACCCCCCCCACCCCCCGACCTCCGTCTCACCGATCGACGGCGATGACGGTCATGGAGTAGATGCTGGCGAAGACGGCGGTGATGGGGAAGAAGTTCTGGAAGCGGCAGTACGCCTCGCCGAAGTACCACTGGCCGTGGAGGGCGTAGATGAAGTTGACCAGGGTGTTGAAAGCGGCCACCGAGGCGTCGGAGAAGGCCAGGTTGACCAAGAAGGAGTTGGTGACCGTCCTCATGCGCTTGTGGGCCAGGATGATCCAGATGACCACCCCGTTGCCAAAGACGGCCACGGCCACCACCAGCCCGTAAGCCAAGGACCAGAGCGCCAGGCACCACCCGGGCTGGGCGAACTGGTTGGAGAAGTTGGCCGGGGCGGACGGCGGGGAGGACCAGTTCCCGGGCGGCGGAGGCGGAGGCGGCAGGCTCCCGTTGCTCCCGGGAGCCGCCTCGCTCCAGTTGGCCGCGGGGATGGAAGTCATCTTGGGACTCGCCTTTCCCGACGGCGCGGCTGGAACCCACTCCTCCCTCTCTCCGTCTCTCTTCCCCCCCCCTCACCCCGGAAAACGTGGGGAATGAAGGAAAACAGGCGAGCCTCTTCCGACTGTCGGAGGTCCTGGGAAAGCCCCCTCCCCGGCGTCCAGGATGCGCGGCGTCCGCCAGCCAGCCCCGTCTATGGGTGCGCCGTTGCGCCCTCTGCCTCCGCGCTGGGGAGCGACGCCGAAGGAAAGGGGGCTCGGCTGCCGAAGCCACTTTTATAGGCTTCTCCGAAGAGGACGTCAAGGCTGCTCGACGCCATAGGCTGGGAAGGATTCACTCCCTCTCTCCTCCGCCCCCTCACCGCTTTCCTTCTCTGTGCGCCCCCGCCTCTTGCTTAGTCTGCCTCCCCCCCCCTCCGTAGCGCGCTTTTCGACTCGTCGCCCACGTCGAAGGGGCGACCAACCTCTCTCCAGCGAGCAGCGGAGGGCTTCAGACACCTCGCCTCGAGGCTTAGAATCATAGAATTGTAGAGTTGGAAGAGAGCACAAAGGCTATCCAGTCCAACCCCCTGCCACGCAGGAATCACGATCATAGAATTGTAGAGTTGGAAGAGGCCACAAAGGCCATCCAGTCCAACCCCCTGCCACGCAGGAATCGCAATCATAGAATCATTAGAATTGTAGAGTTGGAAGAGACCACAAAGGCCATCCAGTCCAACCCCCTGCCTGGATTGGTCTGGAAATCCCCATCACCCCCAAAGTTCAGGCAGACTGCAAGATTGTAGGCTATGTATATGTGTGTGTGTGAGAGAGTGGTGAACTCTGAGTTCCATCAATCAGAGCAGGTGGCTCCGAATTAAAACAAAAAGGCTTCGAATTAAAGAAGGGTATTAAGATCTGGTTGGGCTCTTCTCTGGAGTACTGGAGCTAAACTGAGCTGGCTCTCCTTTCCACACACAAAAACCCCCTAGCTCTTATCCCAAGCTCACTTGGGGTTGTCTTAATGGTAAACACCCTCTCTCTGGCTTTTTTTCACAAACGAAGATTCAGGAAGGATGCATCTCGCGCTTTCTGCAAGCACACGGATGACTGAAAAGGCCAATCCGAGATAAACATGTCTGGTTGCAGAAAGGACAGCAGAAGGTCTCCTTGGGTGATGTTTCCGGGTTGTGATTCTTTCTGTGTTGTTGTTTTTCTTCAAGACTTGTTCGGCGTGAGCTCTCAAATAAGGCTGCAGCATTGTGGATAGTGGATCTCCATGCCTCCCAATGTGAGGCCAGGGCGGACCATTGTTGGTCATCAATTTGGCCGAGCCTGAGATGTTTCAGGGAGCCCTTGTATCGCTTTTGTGGAGTGCCCCTCTTACGCTGACCCATGGCGAGTTCACCGTACAGTACTATTTTTGGGAGGTGATGGTCCTCCTCCATCCTAGAAACGTGCCCTGCCCAGCGCAGCAGTGTTCTCAATATCATGACTTCAATGCTGGTGATCCCTGCTTGCTCAAGGACAGCAACATTCGTCACATAGTCAGTCCAGTATATATTTACGATTGG
The DNA here is from genome assembly GCA_030847615.1 of Gambelia wislizenii. Classification (NCBI taxonomy): domain Eukaryota; kingdom Metazoa; phylum Chordata; class Lepidosauria; order Squamata; family Crotaphytidae; genus Gambelia; species Gambelia wislizenii. The sequence goes on from JAUMIR010000005.1 coordinate 33,414,474, forward strand.
TAAACAAACAAACAAAACCCTCATGGAATTTGCAGGGAATCCTACCTGTCTAAATGGAATCCTGCACCAATCCACACTACCTGGAAGGAGGGGGGGGAACCAAAATGGAATTTGCAGGGAATCCTACCTGTCTAAATGGAATCCTGCACCAATCCACACTACCCAGAAGGACAGGGGGAACCAAAATGGCAAAAACAACACAGGAAAAGCTGGTTTTCCCCATACGTCATTAAAAACCACGAGGGGAGGTACACATTCCTGCTCATGAGGACAATTGAACGACAAGCAATTCAAAGGGAAGCACAGAGCTGATTGATTTTCCTTGTTTTTTTCTGGGCTGTGAGGCCATGTTCTGGAATAGTTTCTTTCTGACGTTTCCAGAACATGGCCTCACAGCCCGGAAAAAACCCAAGCAAAATCTATGGATGCCGGCCGTGAAAGCCTTTGACTTCACACAGAGCTGATTGGCGGGGCGGGGCTTGCTAGCAGGGCAATTACCCACTGCTTCCATGTTGGATTTTCGCCTTAGTGAGAGATTGCTAAGGCAATAAAATGGGGTGGTTATTTTTTGCTTTGCTTTCCTGTTAAATCAGAAAACTCACCATATCACTCTAGTACACCTTGGATGACTTTTTTTAAAAAAAAAATCAGTGGTGACAAAGAACTAACGCAAGTAAATCAATCATGGCTCCCACCTGGAATGTGATGCTTATGGGGGCTTCTGAGCCCAAGAACACCATTAAGACATGCTGCTGGTGGTGCAAAATACCATTACCATGAGGTTCTCTGACACATACACACCCTTGTAGATGGGTCCTTCATTTCAGTAGTGTACCTTTGAGGAGAAGAGGAGGTGGTGATTTTGTTGTGGAAGTTGTTAGACAGTTAGGAATTCTTTGCCAGGCTACTGTAGATTACCCAGAGGTCTGAAAGTAGATCTTGAGTTCGTTTTCTACTCAGTCGGCTTCTATGATTTAGCAGAGATGATGCTAATGCTATACCCCACATATATTGAAGACTGTTGTGTGAGCAACATTGTGCCCGAGCATGTGGTGATTTCAGCAAATATCCTGTTTCAGTCTTTGGTTGCAACTCTCCCTCCCATTTAAAAAAAAAATAAGCATTTTTTTGTAATAAAAAAGTGTTTTGTATGCTGCCAAGAAGCTCTGTAATGCCTGAACTGGGCAATTGTATCTATGTTGTTAACTGCCATCAATTCAACTTCAATTTATGGCGATCCCATGAATGAGAGACCTCCAAGTCACGCTATCTTCAACTTCCCTTCGCAGGTCTTGCAGACTCAGGGCTGTGGCTTCCTTCATTGAGTCTTTCCATCTGGAATGCAGCCTTCCTCTTTTCCTACTGCCTTCTACCTTACCAAGCATGATTGTCTTTTCTAGTGAGTCATGACTTTTCATGAGGCCAAAGTACAACTGTCTGAGTTTAGAGCTGGTCTAGCCAAGGGAATAAAATGTGAATTGGTGCATAGAAACACCAATTCACAGCAGCTGTCATCTGTCTCAATGACTTTTTCACAAGATCGCTGGTGGGCGAAGCTATCCGTGTTTCCTGTTCACACGGAGGCATGCCAGTGAATCAAGATGGTGGCCGTGAGTGAACTACTCCTGGTTTTGTACTCCCCAAATTGCCCCCATCAAACAGTATTTAAAAAATAAACTAATTCTGAGGTAAAGAAGAGTGATCTGCTTAAATAACAAAAAGAAGGAAAGAAAGGCTGTTTCATCATCTGAGTACATGATTGCTGTGGTGACCATCCAACATGGTGGATCCTCAATCTGCCATCTAGGCAAGCTCTGCCACCTGCACACATGTGACCTCTCCTGTTCAGCAATGCACTATGATGCGATTTGGTTGTCCTAACATGTGGGAGTGTGCATTTCCTTCGCAGTTGTCAAAAAACTCAGGGAAAGTCCCGGAGGTGTTTGCTGCGAACTTTCCTTGGCTTTTGCTCCCCCTCCCTCTGAAAAGGCAAGAACGCTGCAAGATCCCATTTGAACACATGGGATTCCATGAGGATATATTTCACTGTCTGGACTACCCCTTAGTCATCCTGGCTTCTACAGAGTGTTCTAGGACCCATTTACCTATTTCTCTTTTCAGCAGTCCACAATATCCATAAGAACTCTTCTCCAGCACTACTCAGAAGTAATACATATTTGCACACGGAGCTATGCTACACAAGCACTACACAGCCCTCATGCAGAATAGCAATATTTCACAACACATGCCAAATGACTAGGTGCCATTGTGCAATGTGCAATCCGCAATGTACAGTGCTCAACTGCAGTGCACTATAGGTGATGTGCAAGTGCAGTGCACCATATATGGTGCACAACTGTAATACACCATGTTCAACAACAACATGAAATGCACATTGTGAAACTACAAGGAATTGTAACATGCCAAAACAAGACATAGAGGGACATGCTGTCTGTTCAATGACTTCTACTGCTATCAGCAGAATACCTCCATTGTGCAATGATGACTATTTAGCCCCGCATGTATAGTGTAAGTTGCTAATGCATATGTTCACCACAGGATTCAGTTCAGTAGCTTACTTCCAAGGAAGCAGATGTAAGATCACAGCCCAAATTACTTCATTAAATGCTTGGGAAAACTCATGCCATGAAAGGTGGCCAGCAATCTTTGCATGCCTATACTCACTAATTACTAGTTTGCAATTGCACTTGCACTGTAGGAATTTAGGCACAGAATATATTTATGGTGACTACATGATTATTTTACCTACATGATCCTCTCTCTTCCTGCATTGTTCTAACCTGCAATCATTTTCTTCTTCCCTCTCTCCCCTTCATTAGACCATATATTTGATTAGTCTGAAGTAATTTGTAATGAAAAGTACTTTTATATATTTTATGATTTCCTGCGGGGCAGGGGGTTGGACTGGATGGCCCTCGTGGTCTCTTCCAACTCTACAATTCTATGATTCTATGAAGAAGACAAAGCTTGTTTTTCTCTCTCTACTAAATCCTGTATCTGTATGTGTGGCCATGGGACTGGTTGTTGTTCAGTTCTTTCTTGCCTATTTGGTGAATTCTGCTTTAAGAGATCCAGTACTATATCTCACATTTCCCAAACAAGCCCCCTCTTGCTGGGTTCCATCGCATGGGTAGGGGCCACTCCTCTTCTTGGCCATGTAGGGACCCAAGGACAAAAGGCAATAAAAGACAGGTAAGAAAATTTCAACTCCATTAACAACGGAAACTTCCCTTGACATCCAGACTGTTCCTGCCCTGTGTGAAAGAGTTCTGGCAGCTCCTGAATATGTTTCCAGGATTTGAGGATACTGAATTTGGCTGCAACAGGGGAAACTTTAACAAGCGCTAATGGACTGGTATTTGGAAGATTATCAGACAATCCCTTTAAAATGATTTTTTGGTGGCATTAAAAAAAATTCATGCTGGCAAAATAATGCTTCTTCCTACACTTATCTTCCTCTCCTGGCAAAGGCAGTCCTGGCAATAAAGAGGAAGTGAACAGAGAGACTAACACATAAAAAGTTACACAAATCACATGCACACACTTTAAAATTCCCAAGAAACCCCAGGAGGATAATAAAAAGAGCAAAATGTACCTGGATGTCCTGATCTCACCGGGTTTTCACGCTGGATTAGCCATTCTCACTGCAGTGACAAGATTTAAATGGCCCTTTGGACACCAGCGATGCCGGCACAAAAGCACCATGGGGGATCTATTGACAGCTTAAGCATAACGGTAGCATAATGGTGGTAAACATAATATCAGTGGAACGCAAAAGGACAACGTCTGATATTGGCGTCCTTTTGCATTCCACTGACATCGTGATTGCGTCACATTTGCTGCGCCTGATAATATCCTTAATTCTTTGAGGGTTTTTACCTCTAACCAAGGTAAACCTTTTTCATTTGGACTACAATTGGCAAGTTTTACTATACAGCACTTGAAATTTTTTTTCCAGATGTAACAGTTCAGGGACTTCTTGAGAAATTCAATGTTCTCTGCCTAAGAAAGGGGCAGTTAGCTTCACACAGGATAGGGGCAGCCTATCCTAGGGATCTCAGGGGAGTTACTTTTCTGTTGCTAATGGGGTTGAAATTTTACTTCCTGTCTTTTATTGCCCTTTGTTCCAGTACCTGCATGGCCAAGAAGGGGAGTGGCCTCTATTCTACCTGTGTTGACATCCCTTTAGACCAGCTTAACTGTCAACAGAAGTAACATCTGAGACAAAGAGCCTTACTGCGCTCCAAGGAAAAGCAGCCAAGCAGCAGGAACATTCCATCTTTCCTGCTGCCTTCCAGCATGGCATCATCTTTTCATTTCAGTCCTGTAAGGGACCAAGGCAAAATTCTGCCTTTTTGCTATCCAGAAAAACTCGCTTGCAAAAAAAGTGCAGTTTTAGCTCGGTCCCCCCCAGGACCGGAACGAAAGGATGCCAGAAGGACGGACATCATGCAGGAAGGCAGCAGGAAAGATGGAACATTCCTGCTGCTTTGCTGCTTTTCCTTGGAGTGTGGTAAGGCTCAAAATGTAGGCCATTGACTCTCACATTGTCACTTTTCTTCTCCTGTATGATTTTGAACATCTTTGCCTGATGAAGAAGCCAGTGAAGCTTCAAAAGCTTGCATGATGCATTTTCTGCATTTTGGCAGGCCAATAAATGTATCACTCTTTTGTGGATTTTGTTGAGTTGTGCAACCTGTTCCAGTACATGCTTCATAAGATGTAAACCTCACTTTGTTCAGTGGGGCTGTATGTCCCTTTCACAGTAGACAATTAACAGCATTTTGATATCAATTTAATTACCTTGGCTCTATCTTGTGGAATCCTGGGATTTGTAGTTGGTGAGGTTTGTAGAATTCTCTGCCACAGAGCTCTAGTGCTTTACCAAACTACTACTATGTAGTGTGCAAGACTCATCAAGACAATCTGTCTAGTCATGCCTTCAAAGACAGTCAAAATGCAGGCATGAGTCTATACCAACAAACCACTTCTCCATCAGATTGCTATATGTCTATATTGTGCCTTTCCTTTTTATTGTTAATCAGAGGTGGGAATCAGATGATCTTCCAGATGTTTTTGGACTGCAAATCACAGCAGCCCTTACCAGCATAACTAAAGGGGAGGAATGCTGGGAGTTACAGTCCAGTAACATCTGGAGGGCCACAGATGTCCCATCCCTGAAATATGGAGGTATACTGAGTATACCTCCATATAACTTGGTGTGTGTGTGTGTGTGTGTGTGTGTAAGAGCCGAATTCTAAATCCAGCACCTGACCACCTGAGTATTACTACTGAATACTGAATACTGCTTTGGCTTAGGACTCTTAAAAGTAGAAGATTTTGCCCCCTTGTTGCCAAAGAGCCATAAGGAAGTCCTTAAGGATATTCCTTGACTCAGACTGAGTGGGCAGAAAGAGTGATGGCTGTTCTACTTTGCAGGTTTGTTGTTAATCTTGGTAAAACAAACATAAGGGAGCTGGTAAGTTGGCTCACCTTGGCAGTGAGTGCTCTTCATCTGTTCTTTGCTGCAATCAAATGGATATTTTTGTAATCAAACAATTATCATATGGAATTACTAGAATCTTCCCCCCTCCCCATATTCTCACTCTCCTTTGGCTAGTTCTTTTAAAATAGAAAAACTGTTGATTTTTCATGGGAATGATTTGCAGTCTTCTTGTTATTCTATGCCTTCAAGTTGCTTCTGACTTACAGCAATCCTAAGGCGACACTATCATGGGGTTTTCTTGGCAAGATATGTTCAGAGGGGATTTGTCTTTGCCTTCCTCTGACACTGAGACTGTGTGACTTGCCCAAGGTCACCAAGTGGGTTTCTGTGGCTGAGTGAGGATTCAAACCCTTGTCTCCAGAGTCATAGTCATATGCTCAAACCACTACACCATGCTGCCTCTCTTATTAGGGATTCAAGGCAGATGTGACATTCTGTGGAGGCAAACTAAAGTAAGGCTACTGTTTCCTGCTGGTATCTCTCATTTAGCCTCTGACCAAGGACAGGAGCATAATTCTTACATGGTGATATTTGAACAAGTAGAGGGGCAAACTGAGAGCCAGTGTGGTGCAGTGGTTTGAGTGTTGGGCTAGGTTTCTGGGGAATGGTTTGAATTCCCACTCAGCTGTGGAAAGCCATTGGGCGTCCTTAGGCAAGTCACACTCAACCTCAGAGGAAGGCAATGATAGCCTATTCTGAATATGTCTTGCCAAGATAAATTGGAGAGGTTTGCCATAAGTCAGAATCAATTCAAAGGCACATAACTATAAAAGGCAGCAAGCACCTGGTACCTGAGTCTTGGTATCTCTCTCTCATTAGAACAGAAGCACTGTTTGAATGCGCTATTTACCAGACTCTTTGCATCACATTTGTCTTTATTTTTGTTCTTACGGATCATGATGATATTGGAAGTCACTTCATGTTTGGTTCATTAACTTAGCTTGGGTTATATTTTGTATGAAAAGAGGTATTTGGATGCATCACAAACAGGTGTGAGCATTAAGATTGCCAACTGATCAGCAGCCTATTCTTCCTTTATATCCTTAATATCAGCTTGCTGCACAGGTATGAAGCTTTTCAAAGCATGGAGATAAACTAGAATATATTCCCATGATCTGCATCCTCTCTGCTGCTACAACTCTAAAACTCAGTGGCAGTGGCAAGTTGTAATGAATGTCAACTACGAAGTGGGAAAAGCTATAAAAACAAGCAGGAAATGTTTGTTTTAATGGGGTTTTCCCAATGTGCTGCCAAATTTTGATGGCAGATGGCAAAAACCCATTTAATGCAAGCATTTCTTGCTTTCTTTAATGGCTTTCCTTGCTTTCTTAAGAAAATGTGATGATGTAATTTGCTACCAAGCCTTAGTAGCATAGCCTCTTTTTATGGCGTGTGTGTGTGTTGGGGGGGTTGAAACACAGTCATGTTGCATGTTTTTGATCTCAAGAAAAGCATGATGACTAGGGGCTTAGGTACACGATAGTTTTTGTCCCGGGGAGAATCAAGATGTCTTCATCCTGAGTTCGTCTCTTATTATTTACACGATTTGTCCTGGGTAACAAAAGTCTTGGGTTTTTATGATTGCTGTTTATACTTACCACCATCCCAGGAAAGGGGCACACAGCAGAGCTGAATTGTGATTGGTTGGACCTTGGAGGAAGCAGGCTTGCAAGGGAAACCTGGCAATTCAGGATCCACCATTTTTGTATTGCCCTCTGTAGGGTCCTCTGCTGCCTCCAAAGCCTGGTTGGCAGAAGCTGCAGCCAGCTGAGAGCCAGGTGATGGCCAAGGCTGGCCAGACAGGGTGGAAATTTCTGGCTTGAGTGGAACTACGAACTTCTCTCCCCGCCCTCTTTGGGTTCTGGCGTCTCCTTGGTTTTCAAGGGAGGGAATGAAATCCAAGGGAGGCTAAAAAAGACACTCCTCTTTGGATGGGAGGCAGGCCCATTGCACTCAATGGGGCTTCTCCTTCCCCTACGCATAGAGTGGCACCCCACATCCCTACTAACACCATGGGCACGCCTCTTCCCCCCCCACAGGGACATCTAGGGTTTTACGTCCCTAGGATTTCACGGAGAGAATCCAGCCTGCCTTCATGCTCTCCCATTGAAAGCAATGAGGACAGAAAAATGTTTAGTTCGGCTGAACCTGGTACTACTGGGCACATGGTGCATATTTTTTTACTTCATTTGACAAAATTAAGGCTGTTAATTCACAAATATTCCATGTAATATATTCTCTTGGAATAGCTCCTCATCCACTTTGCACAATTAATTTTCCATTAACAGAAACAGGGTACATTCAAAGATATAGCTGTTACATTCACGAATTGCTTTCTATCCTACCCCACTCTTCCCCCACTTATTTTGCTTCCAATAGAAAGCAATGCTTTAAGTTCTGTCTGTCCCCCCACTTCTCCCCCCACTTCTTTTCCTTCTAATAGAAAGCAATGCTTTAAGTGCTTTCTGTCGCACCCCACTCTTCCCCCCACTTCTTTTCCTTCTGTTCCACCCCACTCTTCCTCCCACTTATGTTCATTCCAATAGAAAGCAATGCTGTAACTGCTTTCTGTCCCCCCACTTCTTTTCCTTCCAGTAGAAAGCAATGCTTTAAGTTCTGTCTGTCTCCCCCACTCCTCTCCCCACTTCTTTTCATTCTAATAGAAAGCAATGTTTTAAGTGCTTTCTGTCCCACCCCACTGTTCACCCCCAGCCCAGAGGAGGAGGGAGGGAGGGGCTGGTGGCATCAAGAATTGCAAGGCTTCCCTTGCAAGCCCACCCCCTCCAAAGTCCGAGCAATCAATATTCTGCCCATGTCCTGGGATGGTTGCTGATTGTTCAGACAACCAATAGCACAGGTTGTCCTGGACTTTCCAAAAAGTCCTTGGAAAAATAGAGGGATGGAAAGTCACTGGTTAACTGTGTGTTGTTGTTGTTGTTTTTGCTATCCTTCCTTCCAAATAGCCTGTGATGTGTGTAAATGTGGTGTGTGTAAACAAATAGGGTTCAACATGAATTCTTCTCAGGTTTCCCCCCCCTCCCCCGTGTAAATGGGCCCTAGGACTGAATTGTGCTATTGAGAATGGAAGAAAAGAAACACACACATGTACCCAAGCATATTGGTTTCCTTCATCAGTGTCCAGGGATCTTTTCACACTATACAGTTACTGCACTTGTATACCACTTTAACTGCAATGACAACATCCTGTGGAATCCAGGGAATTGCAGTTTAGGGGCTGTATTCTGAGCCAGAGAGATCTAGTGCCTCCACTTAGTCATGATTAACAGTATTTTAGACTTAGAAGAGGTCTTGGAGGTCATCTACTCCATCTAGTCAGCCTTGCAGGGGTGGGGGGTGGGGATGGGGAATCCATGCAGGATATACATACTGTACTTACTAGGATTACAGCATCCCTGATAGAGAGCTCTCCAGCCTCTGCTTAAAAACTACTTCCTGAGGCAGTCTTTTCCACCATTGAACCTCTCTTACCATTACAAGGTTTGTGCTAACATAGGACTTTTTCAGACGTCTCTTATACAGCGCAAGCAGCCTCATCGCGTTGCGAGGCTGCTGTGCTGGAGGGCGTCCCTTTCGGATGACGCTCTCCCCTGCCAGTACTGTTGCGATACCGCGGGGACATTTGAGCATTATATTTGGCTGTATTTTAATCACGAAAGTTGATCGTGATTAAAATATGGCCAAATATAACCCTCAAATGTCCCCGTGATACCGCAACAGTACCGGCAGGGGAGAGCGTCATCCAAAAGGGACGCCCTCCAGCGCATGAGCGATGAGGCTGCTTGCACTGTATGAGACGTCCAAAAAAGTCCATACAGCTGAAATCTGCATCCTTGATGTTTCTGCTAATTCTAACAGTGTTCTAGAGAGCTAAAGAAACATCTCGTACTCCGTTTTATTTGTGACAGCTGTTTAGATATCCAAAGATAGCTATCATATCTTCCCTTAATTACTTTCTCTTTTCCAAGCTCTTTCAATTATTCCTCTTATGAGGAGGTTGCTCTCTCTGGGGCATACTCTAATTTGCCAATGCTCTCTTAAAATGTGAAACTAGGCAGCACATGTCCTAGGAAGTCCTCTTTGTTCCATTACCATCCCAGGAACTTTAGGGAGCACTAAAAGTCCCTCTGCTTCCCAGGAAGACTAGCTCTGCCCCCATACCCACCCCATCCTTGTCCTCTCCCTTCTCTTCCTCTACTCCAGCCAAAACCATTGCCTGCTTCTCCCTTTTCCGTGTTTGAATGACAATGGATTTTAAGGTGGTGTAGCAATATTTAGCTCCAGATCATGGTGCACAATTCATACCGGTTTGGATTCCAGGTAAGCAGGCGATGTGGGATGTTGCTGCTGGCTGGGCAGAGGGAGGGGGAGGCAAGGGTGGGAGAGTTTTGTGTGCCAGATTAATGTGACTTTTGCTTCAGTTTGGGGGGAGGTGTGGTGGAATGAAAATTTTAAGGTGGCGTAGGTCGGTCTGGGTGCCAGGACAGCATGAGATGTGGAGTGGTTTTGTTGCAAGGATAGGAGGATAGAGAGAGGTACGGTCTTGTAGGTGGTTGCTGTGACAGAAATTGCTGTTACTAACATTCAATTTGGAGTGAAGGGAGGCAGAGGGACTTTGCAAATCGGCCGAGGCATCATGCAAAGGCAGGAAAGGGAGGTTCTGCCAGCGCTCTTGGCGGGAGAGAACACAGCATGTTTGGGGTGGGGCTTAATTTATTTGCATTTCTTTTTTTTACTTTCATGGTGGTGCTCTGCCCCTAACCCCCATGAATGTGAAGGAATGACTGTAGTTGGAATTGCAGTAGTAGTTCTAATGTTTAACCCACTGTTGCCATGCTAACTTGAGGCCCTAAATACCTACAAGATATGGGGTGGAGGAACCATGTATGTGTGACTTCCCTTTCTTCTTCATCCTCCTTCTTCCTTATATTTATTTTTTTAAAGTTACATATCCACATACACTTATTCATATAAATACAAAAAATACAAAAAAAATTAGGATTGCATTACAACATGTAACTATATTTTTTAACAGTAAAACCACACCTTTTAGATTTCTCATTGTGTTCCTTTAAATGCCTTCCTAATTAGTTCATTTTACTTTCATTAATACCAAAGATTTGACTCTTTTCCTTGTCTCACAATCCTATACTTAAAGTCATTTTTGGTTATAATTACCCTGTTAATCTCAATAAAACCAATTCTATTTTGGTGTGACAAAGTAAACTAAAATTAATACCAATAGGAGGTTTACCTTTTATCTTTCAATATTTTTAAAACTGCTTCCCAATCATCTTCAATCTTATCTATCGACTTATTCCTTAGTCTGGCTGTAAGCCTATCAGATTCTAAAGCCCAACCATTCTTATACCCAAACTTTTCCCCAGTCCCTGGGATTCAAAGTGGCTTACAAATTTAAAACAAGTACTAAAATAACTTGGACCTCTGCCACTAGGTAGATGGATGTTGGATTCCTGGTTAGCATCATGGCCAAACATTAACAGCTGTCCAGTTAGAGAAAGAGCCCATGTTTATGAGTGACCTTGTCTGGTGCTTTTTGCATTAGCTTAGCAGTCTGAGGCTGGGGCAAGATATGAAGGTTGGGAATGGACTGGGTAAGTGAATGTTTATCTGCTGCTCACCTACTTGTACCATCCTCATAGTGGCGGGGGAGGGAGAATGGGTCACTCTTGTGCATTTTGATGTTTGTTGGGTTTGCTTCTGCATTGTATAACCCTTGGGAATCTATCTTAGATTGGCCCCAGTCTTCGGGGTGGGGGGTACAACCCAGCCCAGATACCCCGGATGCCAGCAACGGCGACTGAAATTGATTGCCAACCAGGAATAGTCTGGGTAGAATTAGTCTGGGGGCCCAATTCTATAATTGGCTGCGAGGGAGTACTGGACCCCAGTAACAAAAAGGTTGGAATGCTTTTCTGCTGTGTACCATCTGTTGCATCATTTGCCATCAACAAAGCTTATGCTTTTTTTGGGAGGGGGGGGTCGGCTTTTCCCCCTGCTAGGTATATTCATAGCTGGAATGGGAATTCAAACACTTAAATCTTAGTAGCTGGGTGGTAGGAAGTCATCTAAGGACTTTTTTGGACAACAGTTTACAACGCTAGCAGCCTCGTCCCCGTTGTGAGGCTGCAGCGCTGCAGAGCGTCCCTTTCGGATGACGCTCTGCCCTGCTGTCCTTCTTGCGGTACTGTTGCGTAACCGCGGGGACGCAGCAGCGTTATATTTGGCATTTTTCTATTCACGATCAACTTTTGTGAGTAGAAAAATGCCAAATATAACGCTGCTGCATCCCCGCGGTTACACAACAGTACCCCAAAGGGACAGCAGGGCAGAGCGTCATCTGAAAGGGACGCTCTGCAGTGCTGCAGCCTCTCAACGGGGACAAGGCTGCTAGCGTTGTAAAATGTTGTCCGAAAAAAGTCCTAAGATAAGTTATTTTGGCTGTGAAATCCTCCCCACCCTTATATATTTTACTTATTGGAATCTGACACTGAATAATTGTAAAGGATGACATGTAAATGAGTTATAACAAAGAGATCAGTTTTATTCAGAAAGTACGATATATTTGTATACAGAATTAGATATTGCTTTGTTGTTTAAAGTCTTGTTATTTTATTTGAAATGAACTTTTTCAATAAAATATTTTTTTAAAAGGGGTGCAAAAGCTTATGCTATAGCTGTAAAGTGTGTCAGTGTTTGGCACTGATAGAATTATTAGGGAGTACTGGGACTACACACCTAGTTCTGGAATAGGACAAGTACAGATAACATTCCGTATCATTAAGACATACAAAAGTTAAAATACAGTTGTCCCTCTGTATCCACGGATTTAAGTATTCAGGGCTTGAAAATATTCTTTAAAAAATAATATACAAAAAGCAAAGATGTTGCCATCTTATATAAGGGGACATCATTTTGCTATGCCAGTGAATATAATGGGACTTGAGTATTCACAGATTTTGGTATCCACAGGGGGTCCTGGAACCAAACCCCAGCAAATATGAAGGGACAACTGTACAGAACTGAAATCAATGTAAGAACATACCCACTTAAAAAAAGCAGTAACAACATATACAGACAGCATGCCACGTTACTGAAAGCCTTCTCCCCATCAGCAGTTTTCAAAACTCTGTCAAAACAAAAAGCCCTTTCCCTGCCTCTGGAAGGATGCCATACGGGGGGTGTTTGCCCACTGGTATCATGTAAGACATAAATTAATAAATAAGTAAACAAACAATCCTCTGTGGTAGTAATTAGGGTAAAGAAACTGTACTTTTCTGCTACCATTCTGTCTTTCAGGTGCCATTCAAGAAAACATTTCTGCAGGGTACATGGCTGGCTTCTGAAGCCTGCTGTGACATGTTTATGAAAGGAGACTTCTCTGGCTTGAATGCACTATGATTTCCAGCTCTGTTGAGAGATGACCAGCAGATTACACCACACACACACACACACACACACAAACACACATTTAAGTTTGGGGTCACAACATTGATAGCATGCCTCCTACTACATGCCTCAACTTTTGCCATTCTTAGTTGATGATAAAGTAGATAAAGCTTATACCCCCTGTATTGCTCAGCTGAGTTGCTGGCTAGAGGGCTTGAGGAACTGTCTCACTTGGCAGATGTTCTGACAGATGAAAAGAAATCCTTGCACACTAGGGGGTGCTTTCTGTCTGTTCCAGATTCACAATTCATTCATTTGTTTCATTTGCAAATATCTCCATGACACCTTGTTTGTTATGGCATCTTATTTGTGCCAAGCAGTTCTCCCAAGCATGGCAGTCCTACTTGGCTTCCAGACTGAGATAATTTCCACTGTATTTATTTGTGGAGTTGCTCTCATTTAAAAAAAAAAAAAGTTTTTTTTTTTTTAGGGAGAAACCACAGCCTAAGGTAAAGGAACTCTGCTAGAATGAAATTGGTAACTTTTCACCTTCCGTACTCTTTTCCAAAGGAAGTGTCTCTACTTTATAAAGGCTAGAGTGGGTTCCCATAAAAGTCCTTTAGGAGTTTTTGTTTTGTTTTGTTTTAAAATACCCAGTCTCCACTTAAGCACTAATAGTTCAAAATTGCACACATTTGTTTTGCAGTTCTTTCATGGTAAAACCTAAATCCGGTAATAACTGTTATTAAAAGATTTTTTATTACAGCTGAAACTGCTAGATTTATTACAGGAAAGGAAGGGAACAAGAGGATTCTGAAATAAAAATGAATTCAAACAATATTCTGACCCAGCCTGGTGTTCTTCAGCTGTGCTAGTTTGCAATCTCCACGATAGCTGGGGATGATGGGAGTTGAATGGCTTGGGAAAAGTTGGGCTAAACTATATTCCGGTGCTTGACTATTAGAGTCCAACTCCCACAATACAGTTTTTGACTAAAACTTCTAAAATCTCTTGCCAGGATGGATGTCAGACATACAGCAGGACAGTATTTTCTCATAGCTTGTCTGGGCCCGGATAACTTCAGAGGAATCTCTTCTTTTTGTCCTGTCATAGGCAAAGTATATGGAAATATGAAGAGGGATTGCGTGCTGGAGTGAGACTAATCCCCGCCGGTCACCCTACCTTCCCCCCAGTCCCCAATAACAACACAACAACAGCATAGATTTGTCAGAAAGGTGTATTGATACAAAGTGAGATAGTAGTGGCAGAAAAGGCCACAACTTGCTGATGGTGGTTGCCTGGTTGGCGTATATGCATGGGGGGGGGGGTAAAAACACCCAGCCAGGGGAACATGCATCCAGTTAGCCAGCCGCTAACTGGCCATGTGACCGGAAACACGTGACTGGAAACACGTGACCGGAAACACATGTCCGGAAACCGGAAACACGTGACCGGAAGCACGTGATCAGGTCCCAGGAAGGGGAGGGGTATGCAAGCACTCCCTCCCCTGAATGGGGGGGGTCGTACGGCTACCAATGACAAAGGATTGGAGTCCAAGCTTCCATGTGACCCCCCAACTAAATCATTCCCCCATGCTCACTGCCCCTCCGAGCAAGTTGTGACAAGATATAAAACATGCATACAAAGATCTGGCTAATACAATAAACTTCCTAACTAGGGAGGGTGGGTGGGTCTTCGGCTCCTCGGAGCCAACTGCCTGGGTCTGGCCAGGGGCCGGGAATATATCCTCAGCCCCCAGACCAGAAGGAGGACTGCAGAGCAGTCTCCGCCCCCCTCGACCAATCAGAGAACCCGAAAACCTAGCTCTCTGATTGGCCGAAGCAATGTACGGACAGCCAATCGGGGAATGTGCTGTTGTTCAGGTGAGGGATCTCATGCAGGCAGAGATGACTCCTACTTCCTGGCCATGTGGTGTGCTGAGAAAAAGGATACTAAAATTTAACTCCTTCTGTAGCAGCAAGAGCTTTTAACAAGGTGCTGTTATATTGCTTTTATTCTAGCCTTGTCTTTTAAGGTTCAGTTGTCCCCTCTCTGCTCTCTTTTCATAGGCAGGCAAAGACTTTCCTATTTAAACAGCCCTTCAGCCTTTAATCTGGTTGGGATAGAATGATGTGGAAGAGGTGCACTGTTTTTAAAATGTATTATGTGTTTCATGCTTTTAGTTTCATGCTTAAAAGTACTATTAATTGGATTGATTGTTTAATGCTTTTAAAACTTTTGGACTACATATTATAGGTTTTCTGTGTTTTTTTTCCAAGCTGTGAGGCTGTGTTCTGGAAGAGTTTATTCCTGACATTTTGCCTGCATCTGTGGCTGGCTTAGCTCCTTTCTTCTAATTTATATTGTAAGCCACTTTGAGCCTCATTTGGAAATAAAGGTAGGATATAAATCAAGTAAGCAAATAGATAAATAATGTATACTGTATACAGCGCTGATGAAAGTGTTAGAGTAGTCGTAGGTGGTGGCGATAGGTGACCCATGTTTCAGATCCATAAAGGAGAATAGACAGTACAATGGCTCTATACACACTGATTTTTGTGCTTCGCCTCAGGTGTTTATTACTCCAGACTCTACACTGGACTAACTATGTGACGAATGTTGCTGTCCTTGAGCAAGCAGGGACTACCAGCATTGAGGCCATGGTATTGCTGGGCAGGGCACATTTCTAGGATGGAGGACCATTGCCTCCCAAAAATAGTACTCTACGGTGAACTCGCCACGGGTCAGTGTAAGAGGGGCGCTCCAAAAAAACGATACAAGGACTCCCTGAAACAACATCTCAGGCTCGACCAAATTGATCACCAACAATGGTCCACCCTGGCCTCACATCGGGAGGCATGGAGACGCACTATCCACATGGTGCAGCCTTATTTGAGAACTCACGCCGAACAAGTCTTGAAGAGAAACGACAACGCAGAAAGAATCACAACCTGGAAACATCACCCAAGGAGACCTTCTGCTGTGCTTTCTGCAACCGGACTTGTTTATCTCAGATTGGCCTTCTTAGTCATCAGCGCGCTTGCAGAAAGCGTGGGATGAGTCCTTCCTGAATTTTCGTTTGCGAAGAAAAGCCAGAGAGAGAGAAAGAGTATACTGTAAAATGGTTTTTAAGTCTACAGACAGTTTAATTACATTTGAACTATTATTTTTTGGCATAAATGTTTAAACACTTTTATTCCAGCAACACTAGTTCAAAATGTAATTAAACTATCTATACAATTAAAAACCATTTTGTTGTTGTTAACCACTTTTAAGTTGATGTCAACTTTTGGTGACCTCATGAAGGAGAGACCTCTAAGTCATGCTGTCATCAACAGCCCTACTCAGGTCTTGCACACTCAGGGCCATGGCTTTCCTGACTGAGTCTATCCATCTGGAATGTGGTCTTTTTCTTTTCCTGCTGTGTTCTACTTTGCCAGGCTTTAATGTATTTTCTAGTGAGTCATGTCTTCTCATGGTATGGCCAGTCTCAGTTTAGTCATCTTGGCTTCTAGAGAGAGTTTAGGATTGGTTTGCTCCAGGGTCCATTGATTTGTCTTTTTAGCAGTCCATGGTACCTATAGAACTCATCTCCAGCACGACATTCCAAATGAGTTTATTTTCTTCCCATCAGCTTTCTTCACTGTCCAGTTTTCAGAACCATACATAGAAATGGGAAATATGATGGCACGGACAATCCTAACTTTAGTATTCAATGATATACCCTGACACTTCAGGATCTTGTCTATTTCCTTCATAGCTCCCCTTACAAGTCCTAAACTTTGTCTGCATGGGCCGAATGAAATCACTTCCCCCTATTCCTGTGTTTTGCTGTCCGGATGATGCAGGGCTTTGGCCCCAATTCTAGTCTTAATTGTCCAGATGATGTCCAGGCAGTTCCAGCTAGAATTGGGGCAACCCCGTCTCCCTAAAACGGCTTTAAAACATACCTGGGAAAATCTGGTTCCTGTGGGAAAACTGGTGCATTCTCCAGCAGCACAGGCAGCTGTCTGCATGCATATGTTGTGCTGTATCAGTGGATGCCTGATGTCACACATCACACTCTCAGTGGTCATGAGGGAGTTCTGGTGGCGCAGTGGTTAAATGCCAGTACTGCAAGTCACCACATTGCAAGTTCGATTCCAGAGGGCCCCAAGGTTCACTCAGTCTTCCATCTTTTCGTAGGTTGGTAAAATGAGTACCTGGCTTGTGGGGGCAATTAGCTAACACAGATTGGAAATTGCTTAATGCAGTGTAGATGTGTTAATTGCTATTGCTTAAAACAATTTGTAAGCTGCTCTGATAGCCTTGTGGCTGAAGAACGAGGTATAAATAACTAATATAAATATAAATATAAAATGAAGAGATCAAGGCTGGGGGCCTTGTTGTGAACTCAGAGAGCACAACGTGCAACACCAGAGGCGGAGGAGGAGGCGCCTGCCAATACAGTGCAGCCCATACATGCAGACAGCTACCTGTTCCCACCATGGAGTGCAAGGTAATGGGGGAATCTGGGGTAGCTCCAGGGCCAGAATATTCCAACCAGAATGTGGGGTAATCTGGCCCATGTGAATGTGACCCCGGTCTTCTTCTGATTTCTTGACTGTAGTTCCCATTCTGAGCCAAGGTATGATTGAGCCAACACATGGAAAAGGTTGAACTATTTCAATGTCTTCATCATCTACTTTAAATTCATCTGTGGTCATTACTTTAGTTTCTTAATGTTCCTCTGTAAACCTGCCTTTGCACATCCTTCCTTGTCTTTCTTCAGTAATCGTTCGAAGTCTTTGCTATTTTCTGCTAGTAGTATGGTGTTATCTGCATATCTTAAATTGTTGATGTTCCTTCCTCCAATTTTTACACCTCCTTCCTCTGAGTCTAGTTCTGCTTTACATATGATATGTTTAGCATACAAGTTAAATAGATAAGGTGATAAAATGAATCCTTTGCCAATTGGAAACTGATCTGTTTCTCTATATTCTGCCCTAACAGTGGCTTCTTGTCCTGAGTACAGGTTATGCATTAGGATAATTAATGTCATGATACACCTATTTCTTTAAGAATGATCCATAGTTTTTCATCATCTATGCAATCAAAGGCTTTGCTATAATCTATAAAATATATAATCTGATTTTCTTCTGAAATTCTTTGGTGTGCTCCATTATCCAATGTATGTTTGCAATGTGATTCTTGTGCCTCTCCCTTTCCTGAACCCAGCTTGGACATGTGGCATTTCCCACTCCATATATGGTAAAAGTCTTGGTTGTAGAATTCTTGCTTACATGGAAAATTAATGCAATGGTCCTGTGGTTACTGCAATCCTTGGTGTCCCCTTTCTTGCGGACTGGAATGTATATTGAGTGTTTCTAATCTGTGAAGCATTGTTTTGTAGTAGCTCTATTGAGATGCCATCTGTTCCTGGTGATTTATTTCTCCCAAGTGCTCTGAGTGCAGCTTCCACTTGACTTTGTAAAATTGGAGGTTCGTCTTCATATGGTTCTTCCTTGAATGAAACTGTTACCCTTTCTTCTCTTGTATATACCGGTAGTTATTCTTTGTATTGTTCCTATCATCTTTTTGTTTCTACCTGGTCATGCAATGTGTTCCCATGCTGGTTGTAGGGCATCCTCACTTTTGGTTTAAATTTCCATTTGATTTCTTGGATCTTCTTGAAGAGGTCTCTTGTGGAAGAGGTCAGTAAATAAATTTTCAGAAGAGTGGGAAGCTTTTCTGAAGTTTTTAAGGGAGAGGTGAAAATATAATACTAGTAGGTATTGCAAAACCAAGCGTTCTCACTCATTAAAATATAAGTAGAAGTATATAACATGCTGTAGTGTAGTAGAGGGAAGTAAAATTTAATATTATATTGTTAATTTTTTTTGCCAATGTTTAGAAAGCAAGAAATCAATGTTTAAGTATTTGTGTATGTGAGTATGTGTTTGGTTTGTTGAGGTAAGATAGTCATTGTGAAAGTTTGTTTAATTATGTATTGTTAAAAAAGTGGGTTTTTTCTATTTTTCCTTTTATTAAATAATAAAAAGTAAGTTAAAAAGCAAAAAGAAACAAAAAATACCCCAACAAAGCAAAAGGGTAACTTTACCAAACTCTTGCTACATTATTCCTAGTTCTCCTGACTACCCAGAATGAGAAAGCTTGCACTTTATGCTTCATACAAAGAAGAACATATGAAAAGTCAGATAAGCCATTCCCTTGTGACTATGCAGCATTACCATGTTGTGTCTGGAGAACAATTGGTATTGTTCGAAGCATGCATTTTATTTCTGCTGTTAAGTTATTCTTCATTTACAGACTATAACAAAGGTGACAACAGGGGATTTTGCAGTGGAGCCATGAAAAATAGCTCAGCATCCCACTTCACTTCCAACCAAAGCCCCTGAGTGACTAGGAAACCTGATGTTGACTGCAATCCACCAGAGAGCTGCTTGTGCCCCGATGTGCCGAACCTATTGTGTGGCTTATCAAGAGTGGAGTGAAAACAGCTGTATATTAACCCCTGTTTCTTTTTAATCTGTGTATTAATGACATTATATTCATCTAGCTGGACCTGGCGTACCATACGCCATTAAAAAAACTCTGGCTTCTGCTACCACCCCTCCGCTTGTTCTGCCTCCCTGCCAACCCCCTCCGCTTGTTCTGCCCCCTGAACATATAGATCTTATGGGTGGATGATTCTACCTCCCCACCCCCCAGCATTTATTGATGGAGAAACTTCCTTCACTTTCACATCCCAAGACCTTCATTTATTATTTCCTCTGTAATCCGCATCTCTGCTTGGTTATGAATGTCCATGTAAAGGAACAGCTGAATCCAATACCCTGTTGGTCCACCAAATGGGAAATTCAAGGGCTAGGTTTGCATGCTGGCTCATAAGGCAATACTCTCTTGTGGATGCAAGAACATTTAATACCATCATCTAATCAATTCAAAAGCAGACAATACAGGGGTTTGTCTATATGGTGAAAATACTCCTAATAGAATTCAAGGAGACTATATTTTGTCTAAATGGGATCCCACATCAATCTGCTATATTTGGAAGCCCCCTCCCCCCAAAAACTCCAAATACTCAGTGAGAAAGCTTTTGTGGTTTTCCCCATATTTTTAAAAATAATGTGTGGGAATGTGCACTATTACTCATTAGGACAACTGAATTGCATCACTGTGCATTCTCAGAGTAGACAGCTGTTTGGTCAAACATGTGTAGGGGATGGAGCTTGCTGGCAAGGCAGTGCCCAGAACCACCATGTTGGATGTTCACCATAGTGATTGTGTGCTGAGGTGACAAAACAGCCTTTTTCTTCTGTTTATTTAAGCAGAATATCTCACTTCCGCACCTTGGATTTGCTTTAAAAAAATACTGCTCAGTGGTGGCAACTGGTGGCAATAAAAAAGAGTAATTCATTCGTGCCTGCCATCTTGGCTCACAGGAATGTCTGTTTGAACAACAGATGCATATGGCTTTGCATGCCTGTGATCTTGGAAAAAAAGTGGACACAAATTAAAGCTGCTGTGAATTGGCATTACTGTGCATCAATCCACATTTTATTGCCTCGTATAGACAAGTTGCTAGAGATGGATAGAAAGGAAAGCAAAGTTGTGGAATTATTTGATGACAATAACCCTGTTCAGGAATCATATCCAAGGATGGGAATAGGGATAGGTGCTGGTTCCCTGACACCTCCATCCATGTATTTCCTGTGATGAATGTGGGCTACAGAGGTCCCCTGATCAGGAAACTGAATGAAGAATGATTCTTGACAGGTGAAACTTTCCAACTGATTTAGGAGAATGCATTCACATTTCCTTTCAGATCCTCCTAATAAGCAAGGGGAGATAATGTACAAAGAATGCAATGTCACAACATCTATCCCCATTCCTCTCTACAGATGCATTTCTTGAACAGGGCTAACAACTGCCTTAAAATAAACACTGATGAGGCAGAGCAAGTAGTCCAGACATGGCTGGGTCAAACTGTCTTGAAACTAGTGAAGTACAGGTATCTTTATCTCCTTGCTACCCTGGCTAGAGGCAGCCCTGCCATTAGGTAGAGTTGGGTAGCACATATTGAGGAAGAGCAGCAGGAGCAGCATTCCCTCCTCTAGCCATTCCTCCAGAGGTCTCTGATTCACCCCTCTTGTGAAGGACAGAACTATGTGTGACACACAATATATCCTGTACCCCTAAGGTAGCATTTAGCCCTCGGATGTGTTTAAAGATATGATCAGTTCACCAATAGGCTTCATCTGTCAGTCCAGACAGCTTTTTACATGGAATTGAGGAGGGTACCATTTTTCCTTTTCTGCAGACATTGAAATATCTGGGGACAGGGCTTCATCATACAGTTCATAGTCTCTACTTGGAGAGAAACAGTGGGGGGTGGGGAGAAGAACACAGCAGAAATATTTTCACCAAAAATTTCTTGTTCCAAGTGGTTTTGTTCAGAAATGAAGCTCTTTCTTTGAAGGGAGGGGTCCTTGCATTAGCATTTTTCTTCAGCAGGAATGGCTTCCACAAACCACCACAATCTGTCTCTCAAAAGCAGTTTCAAGAAATCAGTTACCTTGCAGGCTGTCGCAGCAGGGAGACTCTCCATGAATAATTTTGCATAATTTATTCCATGATTGCACATCATGGGAAAAGATGAGGATCCCTCTCTGTCACTCCTAATCACTTAAAATCCGATTCCATCAACCTTCTGATTTCAGTAGGTTTTGTCTACATTCTTTCAACTGGCATTGCCCACATCTATCAGTTGTTTCATAGTCATAAGGACTAGAAACGTATATATATAAGTTTAGATTTTTAGAATGATGGATTCTGGTACCATTATCTCACATTTTGTACTTTTAATGCACTTCTCTATTAACTCTGCATATGTCACGAAAACTGTTCAATATTTCCAGCGTGAGATCATTCTGGTTTTTTTCTCCCATGAACTGAGGACTTCACTGCAAAAACTACACTAAACTAAACTCATTTCATAGATGCCAACAGCAACATGCTGATTTCATGGTGATTACTCAAGATGAAATTTGAGAAAAGAGCTCTCTTTTTTGTTTGGAGTTGTCAAATGAAATTTAGAAAAAAATCTAAGAAGCTTCAGTGCCCAATGATGCTGAAGAAGCAACCATGATTATTTGTTTTATGTTTTCCAAGTGGTTTCTGTTGCTTCCAAACAATGAAACATGGGGGTCGTTTACACGGGCAAATATTCCTGTAAATATACCGCTAAGATTGCTCATAGTTCCCACGGGTCGAGCCACAGTAATGCATCATTCAGAAGGGGGGTAGCCAAAATGCCCAAATGTAGCGTCTCAGGCAATGTTGCAAGTTTTGCCGGTATATTTTAAAAATAGCAATACTAACAATGTTATTTCTTGTGTGAACTGTGTATCGTTATATGTTTTTAAAAAAATCCAAACTGGAACTGGTGCCCTGTGGGCAGTGCCATGGGAGTGGTCAAAACCATTTGCCCGCTCATATTTTTTAAAGGGATAGAGAAAGCGCATCTTCTCAGGAGCGCTTTTGTTTTCAACAATAAAAGCAATGGCGTGCACACCTCAGGTCAGAAACAGGAAAGGTGGTCATGGCATAGCATGGGGGCATGTTGAGACCTTTGATTTGATAGAGTTATGGGGTGAGCAGAAGGTGCAGGAGCAGCTTCAAAGCAGCCACCGCAATATAGATGTTTTTGAAAAGATAGCAGAGGAGATGCGTAGGAGAGGGCATGAGTGCACCGCTGAAGAGTGGCGATCCAAGAGTAAACGCTAAGGGCTTGGTATAGGCAGGTAAAAGACCACAACTCTACTAGCAGTAATGATGTGGCTACTATGCCCTTCTTTGCTGAACTTCATGCTATATTCTCCGGAGACTGCAGCTTAAACCCGCAGCGAGTTTCTCACAGCTCTTCTGCAGATCGCAGACCCTTTCCCTCCAAGCGCTCAAGGAACAGCATCTCTGCTGGCTCCGGTGGCCCAGCAAGGGACACGGAGGTGAACTCTCCCCCATTGTTTGAAGAAGACTTTGGTAAATTAAACAGCATATTGCTCTTTCTAAATTACAGTCAATGCATGCTCGTGTTCGACCACTTAAACTACCTTTTCGTATTTCATTTCCTTTCCCACTGAAAAGAAAAGCGCTTTGCTGCTCACGCTCATTTTCCCTAGTTTGCGAGTGATGAATTATAAACCTTTTCCAGTGCTTGAACTAATGAGGTGATATGTGCCCTTATACCATTTCCTGCTGACTTTGCTTTCCTGTCCTATAAATTTAATATTTTTTTTCCTCCCAAAACATCCATTCTGAGAGAAAGAGCGCTAATGTACTTTATTGCATCTGTGTTCGTCCTTGTTAGATGATAACATTAAAATATTATTTGTACTAAGGAAATCTAATGAAAATATTTTAAAAATGCATCATGGATTTGAATTAAGATGGCTGTGTCTTGATGCTAAAATTCAAGTTTCCTATTTTATGGTACCTAGGCTAAAGATGTATCTAATTGTTCCGATTGCGCGTTTGAGTTTTTTAAACGGAGGAGGACTTAGTCACGAAGCTTATTTTATTTTTTGTAGGTGTGCAAAGCTAAACAGTGAAGGTGAATACATTATTTAAAAGTTGATACGTGCGGTGCAGTGATAAGTTGATGGCTTCCATCCCCTCCTTTTGGTTCTACTGATTGCGGGCAATAAAAGGGCTATTATAGGCGACCGGAAAAGCAACTTCCTTTGTTACCTGATTTAGTTTCGATTTCAGGCAGAGAAATACCTAGCCTTCATTTAAATGTATAATATGTTAAATTTAAATGTTACGAACATGTCCTTGCTTCCCAATAATAAAAGCCTGCTTTTTAGAGAAAATTCTGAAACTATACAGGCATTTAAAAAGTTTTCCTGCAGATCCTGTTCAGAATTTTTTTAGTAATCCACCTCACATGTTCTCCACAGGTATATCAGCTAAGTCATTACTGGCATTACATGTTGATCAGATTTCACCAACTGTATCTTTACTGCGGTGTCTTGTAGCCTTAAATTATGTTATTTATTTATTTTTTGACCTGGTTCTCCATCATTAAAAACTGTTTTTCTCATGTTCCTAGACATGCAAGCAGCAACAGAGACCAGCCGGGAGGAAACAGTAACCCTTACGCTTGAAGAAATTGAAACTCCATCAACTTCTGGTTCTGTAATGCTGCTTAACAACCAGGACCCTGAACTAGATTTGTCTGCTGAGAGGAGATCCACCGAGTTTGAAATTGCCTGGAGCAGTCAACAGACTGAGGTCAATGAAGGTAGGTGTTTAAAATGTATACATGCACATCTGTACTGGAACAGCTATGATCATGCTATACATACCTGGTTAATCCTCCTACTTAATCTATCTTTTTATTTCTACTTCCAGGGGCAACAACTTCTTCACCTCTGTCTGCACTAACCCCAGGTGAAAGATTGGCACTAAGCAAAAGGAGGAAGGAATGCAAACCCACTGAACATCAGCAGCTGATGCTACACTCCTCCAAATTGATGACACGCATGCTATCGCACATGGATGCTCTTGCAGAAAAAGAGCATCAGCGGCTTGATAGGTTAGAGAAAACTGCAGAGGAAAGGCAAAAAGTGGAAGATGCAATGTATGAACGTACCACTTCTTTCCTGCAAGCCAATTTGGAGAAGTAGACAACACTGCTCTCTGAAATGGTCCAATACATTGGTACTATAGCCAATAGACCACCAGTAGTATGTACTGTGGTCAGAAAGCAGTCTAACCCTCACCCATCCTGTGGCCATGATCACCCCACGCCAGATAGCGTGGTGTTATTTTCAGAACCACTGTCAGAGAAGGAAAACACTGCTACAAGTCAGCCTGCCAAAACAAGGCCCACCCAAAAAATTCGAAAACCAGAGATTATATCCTTTTAGAATACCAATTCTCTGAAAACAGGCTGCAAATGACAGATATGTTTACAATGTGTACTCCAAAACCCTATCTTATTTTAATTTTCCACTGCTTTCAAATTTTGTTTTTTAAGTTAGGGTGTTTTTATATAAAGCAAGGAATGCTGTTATATATGAAGTTATGCACAAAGCCATAGCAATGTACTCCTAAGTATAAAAAATTCCTGTACCTTGTAGAGAATCAATAGCTTAGAACCACTGTACCCCATCTCTTAATAAAAAATAAGGTGCCTGATAAGTAAGTTGTTCAAAACATATTTCTTTATGTACAAATCTATATAGACATATATACAGTATTTACATACAGCATTTACACAAGGCAACAGAAATTGGAAAATAAAATAAATATCCCTTCTGAATAATACAATAAACCAAAATTACATTGTTTATGTACATAGGACACTTCAGGCAGTATTATAACACTGAAAAACCATGTACAAAGGAAAAAGGAAAAGCTTTGTAATTAAAATTATAAAATTTACAGGCCCCCCCTCTGAAAGTCTCCGCTCAATTGATGCCAACCTCGGCTCCAGTCTCTGGGCTGAAATAGAAACATAAGAGAAGGCAAGTAAGTCACTTGTTGAGAGCACAGTATGCAGATACCTACAGGTCAGAAAAAGAAGGGAAATGTAGTACTGTTCTTTAAAAAGCAGAACTGTTACAGTTAACATATATATATATATATATATATATATTGAGATCGCTCTTTCTGTCACTCTGAATACAATCTTAAAAGCATACTATTTGTTGTGACACTGCAGAACTTGCACATCCAGCAAGGAAAGCGAAGTTGGGTCACTATAACATATATTGCTTCATATCTGGGTACATACCTACTGCATCAGAAATAGCAGCAATGAACTGCTGACCCTCCTCCCCTCTCAGGAATTCTTGAAAATCAAATCTCCCAGGCTCAGCTGTAATACAGATAAAAATTAGTTAAGGTCACTTTCAGATCTGCTAGAGAGACCAAATCAACACAGAAATATCATTCCTTGCCAAGCTAACAGTGAGGATTCTGCAAACGAACACAGCATTATTTGGTAAAAAATAAAATGAAGGAGGTATAATTGTTGTCAGAGAATGTTACATCTATATAAATAACTGTTCACTTTATTTGTTATGAAAAATATATTACAGTATAATTATATATGAAATTATAGGTGGTATACACTTCTTAAGGCATGAGTAATTTATCCCTTAATACATCATCACATATACTGGTGCACATTTCTTACTAACATAGCCATTGTAAAACTGCTTTGGGCAACAGTCATTTCAAAAACAGGATGAGTAAATTATGGGCCAAGTACATGAATGTATTCATAGACAAGTGCTTATATTGTTAAACAATACCGGGTGCTTCATGAGCTGGCTGGGTGGGTGGTGCCTCCTCCTCCTCCCCCCTTCCACCACCTGGCTGATCTCCTGGCCGGGGGCTGATTCTTCTGAAGATGAATCAGCCGCCTCTGTAGCTCTTCGCACGTGGCTGCACATCCCTGTGGAGTACAGGGGCCCAACTTGTTGATTTGAAAACCAGAATGCTGATGCAAAACATTTGGGGATGTAGCCTAAAGCACTTACCAACAGGACGGCGATCCCTCCAGTTCGGTCTCCCACCCATTACCCATAGGTCGTGCATGGCCTGGTAGAAGGGGGGTCGACGGCAGGGGGAGGGCTGCCATCGTATGCCTCCCTGGCCTCAAAAAGCTTAGCTTTTAATATCTTAAACTTCGACCGGCACTGCTGTGCCGATCGATTATATCCTGCATGTCGCAGGCTGGCGGCCACCGCAGAAAAGAAGTGGCGGTCCGCCCTATTGGAGGAGTGCATTATCCTCCTAGGATATCCCTCCTGCTGGATGAGGTGTTCTAGGAGGAACAATGTCTCCTGGGACCTCCAATAGGTGATCCGCCGTGCTTCCATCCTGCGGGCGGCCATGCCAGCACTGACAACAAAAGCGCAGTGGCCTTAAAATGCTCTTCTGGCGGTTAGTATAGGACCCGCGCTTAACCCATTGGAGAAATTTAAATTTGAAAGTTGCAATTTGGACCCATTGTTACAATAGGTGAATTTGAATTGTTTGGGTGTATTGATACTCTTGCATGCATTAACTGCCGGAAAGGCTCATAGGCATGGATACAGTGGAACTAGTTTACAGGTGACTTAGCACCAATTGAGGAAATGAGACAAGACTGCCTTTTACTGCCTGTAACGTTTTTATTATATCAGTGATCAGACAAAAAAAGTAGACATCAGTTTTGATGAATTGCATGAAAGCATACAGCTACCAGGTTGACACATTTAATTTTTATTAATCATACACAAAGAGTACGTTCCCTGTGCATCAGCTACCTGCGTCTTCTCTCCCAGAAATAATTTGCCAGCGCGTTGTGCACAGCTTCCCCCTCCTCTTTCTTAGCCTGCTCTAAATTCAGAAGCGGTGCTCCAAGTGTGTTCAGAACATACCGCTTAGACCTGAAGCATTCGGGATTGAAAATCTCACCTTTTGTCTCACAGTAATTGTGTAAAATTACGCATGCAGCAATGACAGAACATATGTTTTGTTCTGATACTTCTAGGGGTACTTTTAATGCCCTCCATCTGGACTTGAGACGCCCATAACTTCTTTCTATGCAATTCCAAATTATGGGTTTTGGTGTACAGGGCTTGCTTTGGGGTTAAGCGGCCATGCCTGTACGGGGTGATTAACCACTTCCTGATGGGGTATACTCCATCCGCAAGAACCAGTGGTGGAATAATCACACCGTCTACAGTGATACTAGGGTTGTTAGGGACAT
Source organism: Gambelia wislizenii (assembly GCA_030847615.1). Classification (NCBI taxonomy): domain Eukaryota; kingdom Metazoa; phylum Chordata; class Lepidosauria; order Squamata; family Crotaphytidae; genus Gambelia; species Gambelia wislizenii. Next base: position 33,442,202 of record JAUMIR010000005.1, read on the forward strand.
ATATTCTGGCCTCCATAGCCTCAAAAAAAAAAAAAATTAGAATTACGCAGCATGCGTGTGTCATGCACCTTCCCGCTCCAACCGATCTCCGTGTCCACAAACAACCCTCTGTGATCACACACTCCTTGAAGCAGCACAGAGTAGCTGTTTTTCCTATTAATGTAATCGTTCCCCTGCCTGATAGGTGGTACTATCATGATGTGGCATCCATCAATGGCAGCTATAACATTTGGAAAGCCCATCCGCTTGAATCTGGCCATTATCTGAAAAATGAAAAAAAGACTGCTATTAACCGTAAAAATGCAACAAACTTTTCAAGCCGCATATTATGCTACCCTATGGAAAAATTAAAGGTTACAGCTGTTCCCCATTAGACGTTATTTATCACAGTAGTATTGAGCAGGATAGCTCTCACATAGATCCCTGGATGGACAATTTATAGAATATCAAAGGCAGACATCGTATGCTGCATTCATGAAAAAGCAAATTATTGGCCCTCCGAAAAATTGAATGGTCTTTATTAGGAGAACTCCAATGTTGTACAACAATATAAACGTTGTGTTAATAGATACGGGGAAAAAGTGCACAGTAGATTTTGCCAAGTAGCGCATCTCAACTCCTGTTATGGTACTAATATTCAGTGGTGGACAGTAACATACCACACTTTATACAATTGTCTAATCATGAAGAGGACATACCTGGGTATATATTAAAATGGATGTAATATTGTCAAAATTGGGGAACAGATAATGAAGGCATGGTGGAAAAGCGCAAAATTGCTATTTATTAGGAGCGCATAAAAGAAATTGTTATCATAGCAGTCTAAGTAAAATAAATAGTGATATATCAGTCATGAAAAAAACTGTGTTACCTCATCAGGATCACCTGGATACACCGCTTTAGACAGGAAAACATGTTCCATGGTTAATACAACCTCCTCCAAAATTTTTGAAACTGTTGCTTTCCCCACTCCGAATAGATGACTTGCAGTAAGAAAGGATCAGTGATGTCCGAGGACCCAATAGCCACATGCTTCTCTGGAGGGATCGATTTCCTCATATTAGTATCTGTCTTCTAAATATAAGGTCGGAGCATCTCTACTAGTTTGATGAACAATGACCTATCCATTCTAAAATTGGAAAACCAGCGCTGATCAGACCACACAGACATTACGAACTTCTCCCACCACTCTCTGGATCTCGGATGCTCCCAATATAATCTCCCCCTTTGAGAGTGACGTAACATTTCTGCCCGCATTGATGGGACAACCTGGGAGACAGCTAGCAGGCCAGTGCATGAGGACGTACGCGCTTTTCTTCTTTTGTACCCATCGTGACTGCTGTGACCCAAACACAGAGCCCGGCTTGTTCTTTTTGATTTTCTGCTAAGGTACACACGCAAGTTCTCATCAATGGCACTCAATGTTGAGCATATGGCGGATAACAAATAGAAACCACATGCAACTATCATAAGCGAGTCCATCTCATCCTCGTCCGCCATTGCTGATCCAGATGTGCAGACAAAGGTAATATGGACAGACCAATGAGAGCACATCATCATCCTTTTTAGGAGAGCCAATAGGAATGAAGGTAGCGGGAAAACTAAACGGAAGTGCGTGGATAACTGCGGTCATGTGAGCTTGATTGACAAGGCTGTTGTAGCGCATCTTTGACAGTGGGAACTGAAATAGGAGTGGAAAAATAAATAGCGATTCATTATGAATGACGGAATAATTTCCGTGTAAACTGATTTCACGCTATATATTAACAAAGCAAAAAAAATCGTGTGAACTATGTGCTACAATATCAAAATTGTGCAATTGCACAATTTCTCGTAATAAATCCTTCCGTGTAAACCGCCCCTTTGCTTCCTTGTTAGCAATCTGAAAGACAGAAAAACATTTAATTTCTCAGGATGTCTCTGAATCGGCAGATATTCTCAGTTAGCGGAGAGTGGCAAAGAAATGCACTAATTCAACCATCTGCATGAGCAGTCATTTCTCAGTTGCCCCCAGTTATTTTAAAAGTACCCAGTCTTGTGTAGCCATGCTGCTTCTGTCCATGGGCTTATCTAGACAAGAAGATATAATGTTGATTGTTGGGCATTAATGCAAATTTTCAGCAGTAATAATTTGTTTCCACTTTTTTGGGGCAAAATTGCTGGTATGCAAAGCTGTCCGTGTTTCATTTTCACAAGGAGCCATGCCTGCCAATCAATATGGTTGCTGGGAGTGACTCAATCGCATTATTATTTTCAACAAGTTGCCGCTGTTGCACAGTATTATTGTTGTTGTTGTTGTTATTATTGTTGTTGTTGTATTGTAAATCTAAGATGTGCAAGTGTGACCTTCTGGTTTAAAATGCAGTTTGGTCACCTTACCACAGCGAAAAAGCACACAATTGCTACTGCAAAACTCCAAAATAGTGTTTTTGGCCACTTCGTCGCTGGCAAGCCTGCCCCCCACTCACATCTGACCAATTGATTTCCACTTCCACTCTTATCCGGGAATGCACAGCAATGCAATTCCATTGTCCTAACAAGCAGGAGTGTGCATTCCCCTCACATTAAAAAAAAAAAAAAAAAAAGCTGCAAAAGCTTTTTCCCGTGTAGTTTTTTTAGTTTATGGGAGGACCATTGCCTCCCAAAAATAGTACTCTACGGTCAACTCGCCACAGGTCAGTGTAAGAGGGGCGCTCCAAAAAAGTGATACAAGGACTCCCTGAAACAACATCTCAGGCTTGGCCAAATTGATCAGCAACAATGGTCCGCCCTGGCCTCACATCGGGAGGCATAGAGATGCACTATCCACAATGCTGCAGCCTTATTTGAGAACTCATGCAGAACAAGTCTTGAAGAGAAGCGACAATGCAGAAAGAATCACAACCTGGAAACATCACCCAAGGAGACCTTCTGCTGTGCTTTCTGCAACCGGACATCTTTATCTTGGATTGGCCTTTTCAGTCATCAGCACGCTTGCAGAAAGCACGGGATGAGTTCTCCCTGAATCTTCCTTTGTGAAGAAAAGCCAGAGAGAGAGAGAAGAAGGAATGTCAACAGGTGTTGATTGTCATGCAACCAGGTAACAATCAGCACCTGCTGCTGAAATACCCTTTTCTACACAACCATTAAAGGAGCCATCTCCAGTTTTCAATGTGGCAACCGTAGGATTGCTGGGTCATGGAAAAGGCCTGTAAAGATGTTCTGAATAAGTGGGCAGGTTTGTACAGGAGAGGATGTCCTCCAGAAATCCTATTCCTAAATTATGATACTTTTTGATACAGCAAGAAACTTGTAAAACAAGTGAAGTCATTGTAAATATATGGGCCTAGGACAGGAGTACAAATTGTGTGGCACTCTAGATTGTTGAACTGCAACGCTCGGCATTCCTCCCTATTGAACATGCTGACTAGGGCTGCTGGGAATTACAGTCCATCAACATTATGAAGGCTGCACAATTCCCACTGAGTCAGACTAGGCTTTCAAGCTTCAGCATTAGCAGAAAGATCAGAAATGTCACTTGGAAAGGAAGGGCTGGATAAGAAAGAAGAAGGTACAAAAATGCTAGGAAGGTCCAAGGATACAGGATATTAATGTTGCACAACAAGGTCATAAGAATTATTTTTCTACTGATTAAGTTTTAAAGATGATACATTGAACAAGATTCACCCAACCTCCTTTTGAAGGTCATATCTTTAATTTATAGTGACCTTTAAAAAATGGCTTGACCAAATGTAAATTAAGATATCTAGAATACATAACTGGAGATTCTGAAGGGACACATGCTCCATTCATTTTACCAGCACATTGTAAATCATGATGCTTGGGGCAGAAACAATGTTGCTGTGACATTAAATGTGTGAGTTAAACACTCATTTCTCTCAGCAGAGTGAATTTTTGGAGGAGGACATGCATACGTTATCTCCAGCTGCATACAGGGTTATAAAATATCTGAATATTCTCTGGCTTTGAATCTGAAAACCCTGTAATGGACAGAGCAGGGCTTGTTTGGGCTTGTCCTTAAGGATGCACATTGCATGTCTGGAGTGAAAGTCAGCTCCTCTTAAAAATAAAACCATGTTAGTCTTTTCAGCTACAAGATCTTTAAATGAATATAACTGATTTCTGTCTCTTTAGATATTATATTCCCCACTCTTTGTGACGAGTGTTCATTGAAGATATAATATTATCACCACCACCACTAAGAATAGCATCAACCTCCAAGCATACCTGAAAGTGTCCCAGTTTGGGAGGAATGGCCCTGATTAATCCTCTTTCATTGCAGTTTTTCAGCTGCATTTCAACTGTCTCTCTCTTCCATCCACTTTCCTTCTCCTCACTTTACTTCAATTGCTGCAAGCTTAGTTCAAAGTGCAAAAGTTTTCATTCCATTAGCACAACTGAGGGAGAGGATGGGGCAGAATCATGCCCTTCCCAGTAGACACAGGCAAAAACAAACTGCTGTGGCCTCTCCTAGCTTCTGTGCTCTTCCACATTAATAACTTCTGCCATCTTGAATCATATATTGTTTGACCACACGTATCCAAGTTTTCACCTGAGAAATGTTGGAGGGAATGCAACTATGTTTAATAGGTGAGACAATGGCTGCATCTGCACTGCAGAAATAATCCAGTTTGATGCTGCTTTAACTGCCATGCCTCAATGCTATGGAATCCTGGGATTTGTAGTTTATTGTAGCACCAGAGCGCTCTGACAGAGAAGGCTAAATATCTCACAAAACTACATCTCCCAGAATTCCATAGGATTGAGCCATGGCAGTTAAATCATCGTCAAACTGCATTATTTCTGCAGTGTGGCAGCAGCCTAAGTATTTCAAATATTTCCACTTTTTAAGTATCCAGAAAGCCTGGCATTTTTTCCTTCTATATTAATTGGATTCACCTTTACACTGAAAGGTAAACTCTTCCTCTCTCGCTCAATTTAACTCAGTCACACACATGGGCATATGCTTATGTGTACACATGCCTATGTGTGCACATGGGTGTATACACGCACAAACTCTAGTGTATCTACACTACAGAGTTACAATGGTATGATACCATTTTAACTTTCATAACTCTATGCTGTGGAATCCTGGGATTTGTATTTTTTGGGTAAAACACACAGAATTCTCTGCTTCACAGTGCCATCTTGACCACACTCTGCTGTTGCTTGGCCACACATGTCCTGGTTTCCATCTGTGAAATATTGGAGGGTATGAGTTGGTATTGTAATTATTCAGATCAAAATCCCCTCTCCTGAAACACAAGGCCCCAGATTCTTATATTTTCAATTCGCTTCTGGAAGAAGCTTAATGATGCATTCCGGGCCTTGATGGGCATGGCCTTGGGTGGGCTAGATCTGAAGTCCCCTTGCTCCAAATCAGTCCCATTGCATCAGTCTGGGGATGGCACAGTAATTTCCCATCTGTTTGGTATCAATGGCAAGGTGAAAACAAGAGGTGAGAGACACCAATAGAAGGGGAAGAAGCTGCCCACTCACCTCCCACCCTGCTTGCAGTGAGTCAGCACAGATCATTGGCATTGGCAGATAATCTATCAAGTAATCCCCTCACCAGACACACACACTAGGGATGCTTAGTGAATTAGTGTTGGAAGAAAGTAATCAATAAGACATCTGTGTTGCAAATAACCTACCAAGGCATAACCAAGTGTTTGTCTTATTAGTTTTCCATATTATTTGTGCAAAGCAAAAGAGAATGTTATGACCGTGAAAGCACAACAAGAGAGTCAAACACTCAGTAATTAGCACCATCTTTTTTTTTTATTATTTTGCTGCTGGTTTCTGCAAGAGGGAAGGGAAGTGGCTTTAATGCCTGAGAATAGCGCATCCCACTTTGCCTTATCACATGATATTGCGTGCTTCAGCTTTTCTTCTGTTCCAGTCCCATGGAAGATGGTGGTAAATGTTAGTCTTTGTGCTAACTGGAAAAACTCGTTAGCAAAAAGACTTACCGTATATTCTGGCATATAAGACGACCCGGCGTATAAGACGACCCCCCCAATTTTTAAGGTAAAATGCAGAGTTTGTGATATATTCGCCCTATAAGATGACCCCCCTCTTCCAACGCATAGCCCCCGCATGCCCCTCCTGCGCTCCCTTCCAGGAGGGAGCGCAGGAGGAGGATGTGGAGGCTGTGCGCCCAAAAGGGGCATGTTCGCCCTTTCTCCCCACCTTCCAGGAAGGTGGGGAGAAGGGGTGAATCGCGGGTTTGGCCACGCAGCCTCTGCATGCCCCTCCTGCGCTCCCTTCCAGGAGAGAGCGCAGGAGGGGGATCCGCAGGCTGTGCGGCCAAACGGGGCACGTTCGCCCCTTCTCGCGGGTTTGGCCGTGCAGCCTCTGCATGCCCCTCCTGCGCTCCCTTCCAGGAGGGAGCGCAGGAGGGGGATCCGCAGGCTGTGCGGCCAAACGGGGCACATTCGCCCCTTCTCCCCACCTTCGAGGAAGGTGGGGAGAAGGGGAGAATCACGGGTTTGGCCGCGCAGCCTCTGCATGCCCCTCCTGCGCTCCCTTCCAGGAGGGAGCGCAGGAGGGGAATCCGCAGGCTGTGCGGCCAAACGGGGCACGTTCGCCCCTTCTCCCCACCTTCGAGGAAGGTGGGGAGAAGGGGAGAATCGCGGGTTTGGCCGCGCAGCCCCTGCATGCCCCTCCTGCGCTCCCTTCCAGGAGGGAGCGCAGGAGGGGGATCCGCAGGCTGTGCGGCCAAACGGGGCACGTTCGCCCCTTCTCCCCACCTTCCAGGAAGGTGGGGAGAAGGGGAGAATCGCGGGTTTGGCCGCGCAGCCCCTGCATGCCCCTCCTGCGCTCCCTTCCAGGAGAGAGCGCAGGAGGGGGATCCGCAGGCTGTGCGGCCAAACGGGGCACGTTCGTCCCTTCTCCCCACCTTCCAGGAAAGTGGGGAGAGGGGGCGAATCACGGGTTTGCCTCGGCCGCTGCAGAAGCGATCCAGCGGCGGCTGCGGCAAACCGCAATGTTCGCCTCCCTCCTCTGTCTTCCGTTGCTCCCCAAAGGGGGAGAAGGCAGAGGAGGGGGGGCGAATGATCTTCAAAACACTTTGCTTCACCCCCCTGCCCCATCTCCTGCCTCTTCGCTCCATTTGCGAAGAGGCAAGAGATAGGCAGGTGGGCGAAGCAAAGTGTATCCGGCGTATAGGACGACTGTCAATTTTGGAGGGCACTTTTGAGTGCTCAAAAGTCATCTTATACGCCGGAATATACGGTATCTTTACCACCGTCTCCCACAGGACCGGAACGGGAGAACACCTGAAGCACACTGAGCTCATGAAATAAGGCAAGGCAGGATGCACCACTCTTGAGCTTTACTCCCACTTCCCTTCCCTCATGAGATAAGCCTCTGAGAGATTGTCACTTCTTTTACATTTTTCTCCCAGATTTTGCATGGAGGAAACATCTTCTAAGTCAGCATTTTCTTTGATGCTGAGTTGCTTATTGTTGCAATTTCCCCACCTTTCCTCAGGTTCCAGAATACTGAGCAGACCGATATGACATAAAAGGAACTTGGATTGATGACTTTTAAATAATTTAGCTTTATCCAGAGGCCAAGTGAGTCTAAGTGAGGCAAGACAGCCAATCCACTCTCTCAGTTATGTGATTTAGATTAATCTGAATTTTTGTAACTTCTTATATGTCACTGAATCATTGTTTGAAGCCAAAAGAGGTCAATTAAAAAGAAACTCAAATAATATACAAATGTAGACAGGTATGCCCAATTGTGTCTCCTCTAACTCTGCAAATAAAAAATCTTCACAGGTTTGTTGTGTTGTCAAAGCTAATTGGTGTGTGTATGTACATTTTCTTTTATTTAGTGGCGTATAGTGCTAGTTTAGATGTGGCATTTTCCTTCACAAAGAAATAATGGAATACCTGTACATAATAGAAATGAATAAAATGAATAAAAGTATTTTATTAGGAATGATGAAAATGATGTAATCTGCTTTTTAAACTTACACAAATCTACACATTGCCAGCTGTTCCAGGTTTGAATTTAAACTTCACTGGGATTTTTCAGGAAAGATTAGTAGACCAGGGCCCTGTCTACAGTGCAAAAATACAGCAGTTTGAAACCACTTTATCCACCATAGTTCTATCCTATGGAATCGTGGTCATTTGTTGAGGCACCCGCATTCTCTGATAGAAAAGGCTAAATATCTCACAAAACAATACCAGGATTCACCAGGAGCTGGTTTACACAGCAGATTTATTGTGGCAAATTGCGTTTTAATTCTTTTCTGCATCTGTGCCAGTCCGGTTTTTTTTCTAATTATGGCGCTTTTACGTTCAGACTTGAATAAGTGTGGGGGGCGTGGCCTCCCAAGCAGACAAAGGCTATATGGGGAAGGACATAGGGCAAGACTCACAGAGTGCCAAAATAGCAGGGGGGAAGATCAAAGAAGTGGCTCTCTGTCTCTGTAAATCTGCCTGTAAATGAACTCATTCCCTGAAGCAGAGGGAAAGACCTTGCTGCCATGCCGTGGATCCTAAGGTGAACCTATCACAAGTTTTTCCAGCACGATTTCTTTAGTCAGGGTTCACAGAGGTTTTTCAATCTTCCTCAGTCCCCCCTCCCTTTCCCCCCTCTCTCTCGCTCATGCTCTCTCTCTCTCTCTCTCCCCCAAGCAGAGCTGACAGATGGGAACTTTATGACTGAAAGGTCTTGGGAATCCTTTTTCTTGGCAGACCTTCTGCAAAATAGCAGAAAGGATTTTTCGTTTCCTGATCGCTACTGAACTGAGTCCCTCTCTTTTAAGCCCGCCCCTTACATCACAGAAACCAATCACAATGCAGATCTGATGCAGCCCTTAGTTTACACTGCCAATAAAGTGCTACATTGCAAATATGCCGGCAAAAGTAGCGACATCCCCTGGCACGCTATATTTGGGTATTTTACCTTGCCCCTTCTGAATGAGGCGATGCTGTGCTGCGATCCGTGGGAACTATGAGCTATCTTAGCGGTATATTTAGAGGAATATTTGCCCGTGTAAATGACCCCCAGGGGATAAAGTGCTGTTAAACTGCTGTGTTTCTGTAGCGTAGACAGGCCCTTTGACACAAACCAATGGATTTAATTACAAGAGAAGAGAACCCACTTAAATATTAGGAAGACTTTAGCTCAGGAAAGTTCTCATGGGGCCCATCTATAGGACACCCCCTCCCCCCGTGGAGTGCCCCACAGTAATGGCATTTCACAGCAGCTGCATCCTGTCTTAATGGTGTGTTGTCCCCCACAAAGCTGCGCATGCCTGCCTGTCAAGATAATAGCCATGAGTGAATTACTTGCATTTCCCCCCAGTGTAATCTGCCACTGCTGAACTTTTTTTTTCTTAAAAACTATTTCACTGCTTTGTGCTGGAGTGATATTTTGCCTTCCCTCAACCCCACCCAAAAGCCCAACACCCCATTTTCTCACCTTAGGACTTTTTCGGACGCATGAAAAGTAACGCAAGCAGCGTCGCCAGGTTGCGACGCTGCTGCGCAAGAGGGCGTCCGTTTCGGACGACACTCCTCCCAGCGGTACTGTTGCAGTACCGCTGGGACATTTGAGCGTGATTTTTTTCATTCCCAGCATCATATTTTACTCGCGATCGCTGATGCAACAGTACCGCTGGGAGGAGCGTCGTCCGAAACGGACGCCCTCTTGCACAGCAGCGTCGCAACCTGGCGACGCTGCTTACGTTAATTTTCATGCATCCGAAAAAGTCCTTAGTGTTCATTTGCTAAGGCGAAAAACCAACATGGCAATGCTGGGCCCTTGCCCTGTTAGCAAGCCCTGTCCCCATATCTGGCTGATCAGTTTTGTGCTTCCTCTCCTATGGGAAAGTGATTCATAGCAAATCACTTGTCCCAATGAGGGGGAATACATATTCACCCTGCAGTTTTTTTAAAAATCCAGGAAAAGCTGTGAAGGTTTTTGCTATGTAGGGTTTGTTTTTTTTTTAACGTTTTGGGCCCCCCTCCTTCACAAAATGGTGAAATGATGCAGCTTGCCATTTAGACAGGTAGGGTTCTCCTCGCATTCTGTGAGGAGTTTTTCCACCGTTAAGACACCCCCATAGAATCATACAACCTTAGAACTGGAAGAGGTTGCAACGGCCAGATAGGCCCCTGCCATCGTTATGGCAGTTCCTCCCACCCCATCCCAAATTCATATATGGAAGGAATATTAAATAGTAACATAAAGTTGTTTCTGGGACACTTTAGAGAAAAAAGAACCCTCAAAACAAAACAAAACAAAAATATTGGAAAGAGCTGTTCATGCCAAGGGTGTGAAATGGATGGTGCCAGTGAAAACTGTAGCAGCAGGTAGGTGGTGTTGCTCCTTAATTTCAAACAATCTTAGGAGACAATCTGTATTTCCTAGAGTGTTGTGAGGAGAAGGGAGTGACCTCTGCCTGCACTGATATCCCACCAGACTCTCTTAACTGACAACAACAAAAACAATATCTTTACAAAATGTAGGCCTGTTACTCTAACATCACTATCTCCCCCTCCTCCTGTATGATTTTTAACACCTTTGGCTGATGAAGAAGCCTGTGGAGCTTTGAAAGCTTGCATGATGTATTTTGTGCATTTTTGGTTGGCCAAGTAAAAGTATCACTGTTTTGTGGATTACAGAATGTTGTGTTTTTCAAACTTGTACAATGCACTTCATAAAGAATTCCTTTGCCTGGTTTGTTTTCTCTTAAGCATGGCTTGAAGAAACATGTCCTCTTGTTCAGATTTCCCCTACTCAAGAGTAAACAGACCCATTTGTTCAGATTGTCCCTGGTGAAGGACTTGAAGGAATTATTTTGCTTAACACCAGGAAAAAGGCAGTCAGACAACTTAAAATGATGCATAGGGTGTCAATTTTCTGCTGCATATTCTGAGAGTCAATGCAGACTTTGTACTTTTTCAGATGCTACTTACTGTTCTAGGAGATCTTGTGAGAGGTATGGTGCTGTCACGCGGCAGGGGGTCCGTTTTGGACACTGCCGTCCCTCTTCTGAAATCATCTGTTTCACTTCCGTGAAGGACTGGAAGCGGCCACGCCATATTTTAATCACGGGCAACTTCTGTGAATAAAATTTGGTGAAATATGGCACGGCCGCTTCCAATCCTTCATGGAAGTGAAACAGATGATTTCAGAAGAGGGACAGTGGCTTCTGAAATGGACCCCTTGCCGCGTGACAGCACCGTTCCTCTAGCGAGACCTAGCGCAGTAAGTACCGCCTGAAAAAGTCCTATAAGAAGAATATGTGTTCTCTATGATTAACCCATTTTCCTTCCCACACAAAGGGATTTCCTCAGCAATACATGTCTCAACAATCAGACTTGCAAATTAAGTATGTGTTTAGTTTATAATCACTGATCACAATATAAAGCATGCTAAATGCAGCTAAATAGTTGGGGAAAACCCTGTTGTGATAAACAGTCATCTTCAAATGTTTGTGGGAGAACCTCTGCAAAAAAATGTTCCACATTACTGTATGTTTTCTTCCTCTTTAATACATTTCCCCTATGTTTATATTTTCCTTGGTTTTTTTCTGGGCTGTGAGGTCGTGTTCTGGAAGAGTTTACATCTGATGTTTCACCTGCATCTGTGGCTGGCATCTTCTCTGAAATGTCAAAAGTAAACTCTTCCAGAACACGGCCTCACAGCCTGGAAAAAAAAACAAGGAAAATCTATGGATGCCGGCCATTAAAGCCGTTGACTTCACATTCCCCTATGTTGTTTGTTCAGCTACAGACTGTGGTCCATTCCTTCAAACTATAGATAAAAGGCAGGCTACCATAACACACAAACCACACATTTAAGGAAAAAGGTATATCCCTGGAAAAAGGTATATCAGAAAGAAAGAACTAAGGAAACCATAGGAATTGGGGTGGAAGGAACAGAGGATTAAGAGCCAGCCAGGCTGAACCCTGAAATAAAACAGAGCTGGCACTTTGAAGTTTGCTCTCAACCACCTTGTGTTGTGACTTCACCTAATATTACAGTATAGGGTGGCATTTGGTGTGAAGTGTCACAGTGGGTTTATATTGAAACTACAAGTATGAAGGCCCACAGAGGTAAGAAGCAAAGAACTTGGTGACTTTTGCTGGTACTCTTTAACAGAGGGATGGGGAAAAAATGGTCCTCCAGATGTTTTTGGACTGCAATCCTCAACATTGGCTTCTTGACTAGGGCTGATGGAAGCTGCAGTCCAACGATATATGGTCATACCTTCCCCTCACTATATGCTGTCTAGGCAGATAGGAATCATAGTCCAACACATTTGTGCACCAGTGTGGGGGAAAGCTGATAATCTAATTGTTTTCTGGAAATTCAATCTTTTACAGATTTTGTGCATTCTTAAAAAATAAAATAAAAACAAAATTCTTAACTTTGATGTATCATTTCCCAAGAAATTGTACTTTTTTTTTTTTGCTAACAGTGATTTTTTAATTAAAAAAAAATCCGTGTATATTCTCAGTATTAAATATCAAGCAAGAACCTCTTGAGGAAGTATAACTAGATGTTTGAATGTTGATGCAGCCAGAGTTGGGTCTTCATCAGCATCAACAATTACAGCCTCATTTTTTTTTTGGCAGGGGATGGGGAAGACATTACTATTAAAGTAATTAAGTACTGATTTTCTCCCTGGTCCATCAAGTGGTATCTTTTGTGCTGGTCCTGATTTATTTATGTTTTCCTGACCTCTGTGATAGGGCTTTCTGGAGAGTGGGAGTTTGCCAGTATTAGAAATGATAATACTGTATATTCATCTTGGATTCCTACTTGGAGATGGACAAATTCAAAAGTGCCCTGTGATTTAACAGTCTTCTCCACTGTACAGCAATATTGTGGAGATTATCAGATGCATCAGATGTGGTGTGATCATGACACCAGTGGAATGCAAAAGGATGCCAATATCAGACAATGATGTCCTTTTGCGTTCTACTGGCGTTATGCTAATGTACCTTTTTATTGACTGCTAAAGTTGTCAATAGATCACCCATGCCACTTTTGTGCTGGTATTGCCAGCCATTTACATCTCGTTAACTGCAGTGAGAATAGCCAGTCTGGTGCGAACACTTCTGGGTGAGATCGGGACATGCAGGTAAGTTTTGCTCTTTTTAATGACCCTCCCCAGGTTACTTGGGACCTTTAAAGTTTGTTTAGTTGCTTATGTAAACTTTTAATGTGTTTATTTTGTTTTTATTTTTAAATTTCTTGCGTGATGAAGTCTCACAGGATTTCAAACGAGGAAGTGAACGGGGCTCTGTTCACGTCCTCTTTATTGCTGGGGCTGCCTTTGCTGGGAGAGGAAGGTAAGTGCTGGGGGGGGCATTCTTTTGCTAGCATAGAACATTTTAAATGGGGTCATCTGATAATCTTCTGTGTCTGATAGAACTTTAATGATGGAATGGTAAAAAGTCAGTAGTTATCATTGCTTAAGTTTCTTTCCCCCTGGGAACAATAGTTTTTTTTTTTTAAAAAAAGCAACAGTCCTGAAACTTTTGTCCATTTTCTTTTTATTTCTTACCTCTAATAGAATGCTGAAGAGGTTCTGTAAGAAGGTCTGGCATCTGTGACAGTGCTTATTTAAATAAAATCTGTTTGTTCAAGATATTCCTACACTGCTTTTTCAGGTAGTTCAAAGTAGTGCACAATGCAGAGAAATATCCTCATTAAGGCAAGAGTAGGCATTACCAAGTAAAAGAACTAGAAAGAAAGAAAGAAAGAAAGAAAGAAAGAAAGAAAGAAAGAAAGAAAGAAAAGCCTTAGGGGGAAAATGTCCAGGTTATTGGAAGAACCTTTTGGGAGGCTATAGGAACTGAATGGACCGCAAAACAGAGTGGGAGAGGTTTGAGTCTCCAAAAACTTGGCTGTGGGCTGAGCCCCCTCCCACAAATAGTCTGGTAAAATTGGACCACCAAGACCTCTTTAGAACTGAGTCTCTTCAGGAATTATAAATCAGAAGTATGTTAAATGATCAAATATTAAAAAATATGAAGGCAGTATTGTCATCCCACTCACCTAGGAGTAATAAATGTTGCCTGAGATCTATCCTATGGACACTTACTTGGGAGAAACCTACACTGAACACATGGAAGGCACATCAAAGTACATACTAGGGATGATGATGACGATGATGATGATATTTATTTGTGTCTTGCCTTTCTCCCAAAATTGGGACTTAAGGTGACTTACAGGTTAAAAAGCAGTACAGCTAAAAATATACAAAACAGTGAACATTAAAATGATTAAACCATAGACAATGTTAAAATGATTTAAACTACTCGTAGAAAGATAAAATATGCTGTAATTAAAAGATAAAAGCAATGAAACCAGTTCAGATTTAAAACAGTACAGCACCCTCAGCCCATCCTTTAAAAACACTCCTTTTAAAAGCCTGTCAGACTAAAAAGTTCTTTGCCTGTTGATGAAAGAACAAAAGGGACGGATCAATTCTGGATCTCCATAGAAGGGAGTTCCGGAATCTAGGGGTAGCCGCTGAGAAGGCCTTCTCTCACATCCCTACCAAACATGCTTGCAATGGTGGTGGGACTGAGAGCAGGGCTGCTTCTGATGGTCTCACGGGCCAGGCAGGCTCATACTAGGAGATAGGGTCTGCTAGATAGCCTGGACCTGAGCCATATAGGGCTTCATAGAATCATATAGTTGGAAGAGACCACAAGGGCCATCCAGTCCAACCCCCTGCCATGGCTTCATAGGCTAGCACTTTGAATTGTGCCTGGAAACAAACTGGCAGCCAGTGGAGCTGTTGTAACAGGTGTTTTAGTCAAACTGGAATACATTGCCATTTGTGTTGAAGTCATTTCAACACAGCAAACTCATTAAAACCAAATATACTGCCAATCTCTCATAGACAATGAAATACATAGCAAAGCAGCAAAATAAGTACAAAAGAGACAGAGAGAAGAGAAGAAAGAAAGAAACAGAATACATTTTGGGAATAAAATCTGTTTACCTTCAGAGAAAACCAAATGCATTCTAGGACTTTGATAGCAGAAAGCCAGCTGTGAGATGGAAAGAAAATAATGCTCCCAAAAGGAGAGAGTTCCACACCTTATGTGTCATAGCCTAAAGCCCTATTCTTTATCTGCCCTTCAAACAACATATCTGACCCATTTCAAAATGCAGACACAGAAAAACATAACGTAAAGCATTATCTCTTTCTGAGTTCCATGCTTCCAAAATTCAATTATTATTCATTTCAGGAATGGGCAACTGTGGCAGGCCCAGAGGCAAATTGTCCATCTGTGGGTTCAGTGGGGTGTGTGTGTCACATCGACTGCAAAAAAATAAATAAATCCAGAAACAATTAAAGATGGTGGCTCAACACCCTTTCCAAACTTGGAATTGACTGAATTTTGTTAGAGCTACAAAAATTGCATTTATGTTACATACAACAAGAACAACAGCACTGGCAGCAGTATAGATTAGGGATGATTCTAAAATCCTTTACATTCAAACTTCTGCATGTATTTTGGAGTTCCAAATTACTTAGGACTTTTTCGGACATCAAAAAAACAAAGTTGATCGTGAGTAAAAATCGCCAAAATATTACACTCAAATGTCCCTGCAGTACCGCAACAGTACTGGCAGGGACGGGCATCATCCGAAAGGGACGGCCTGCAGCGCTGCAGCCTCGCAACGTGGCGAGGCTGCTTGCGTTGTTTTTTTTTTATGTCCAAAAAAGTCCTTAGTCTCATTTCTGAAGTACAATTGTAGAAGACACTGAAAATCTTCCATTGTTTAGTTTTCTGTTTCCAATTTTTGTTTACATTGCTCTGTACTTAATGGTGTTTGTTGCTGTTTTCCTCAAGTAGATTACTGGTATGTGCAAGAACACTGTTAAATTATTGCCAGAAAAAAAAAATTAAGAGCCATTCTTCTTGATGAAATAATAAACTTGCATGTTCTCATTAGTGGAACATCACACATGCGCATGCACACAATCTTGGTGCAGTCATATGTGTGATCAGTTCAAGAACTGTTACTTATTTGCAACATTTTTAATTTAATTTTATTGATTAAATGTATCTCCAACATTTCTTGCAGTATTAGTGCTTGTAACAACTGCATTTATCAATGCTCATCAGCAGTGTGGGAGCAGGGAAGATGCATCTGAAACCTGTGGCAAACGTTGTTGTTGTTGTTGTTGTTGTTATTGTTATTCTCTTTCAAGTTGATTTTGACTTATGGCAACCCTATGAATGAGAGACCTCCAAGATCCTTGACCATCAACTGCTCTGCTCAGTTCTTGCAAACCCAGAGCTGTGGCTTCCTTGATGGAATCAATCTGCATGTAGGGGTAAACTGCCTATATCTAAATCCAAGATTTAATTAAATAAATTTTCACAGTGAAACCAATATTTGGGTTTAATGGACCCCAGAGGGAGCTAATTTATAGAATCAGAGCTTGGGGGAAAAAAAATCCCTTTTTTGGATTACAATTCACAAAATCTCTGATTCTGGGAGTTAGTTTCCAGAAAAAGTTATTTTCAAAGCTATGCATGGACCATTAATGGATGAGGATCCTCTCAATTTCATGGACTGCATACAAGAAAAAAAAAGAAAGAAAAGAAGATATAATCCCTTTCACAATAAACAGACACTTTGGTCCCACTTTGACTGGCAAGGCTCTCTCCTATGGAACACTAGGATTTGTAGGATTGTAAGGTATTTGGAATTCTCTGCCAGAGAGCTTTAGAACTTCACCAAATTTAGAAATGACAGAAGTTCACAGGATGCTGCTATGGTAATTAAGGTGTTTCGAAGTGCTTATAATTTTGTAATGTGGACAAGACCTAGTTCCAATCAGATATACCTAGGACTGTGCTTTGAATCTGTTTCATAATTTTTAGTGAGAAAAAGCCTGTTTGCATTTCTCATAGGATGGACAGGGAAAGGAATTGTACGGATGTCTCCATATAAATTGGCATCTGTGAAATAGCTGTTACAAGTGAAAATTCCAGACAAGCAAGTCATGCCACCTCTGACACAACACCCTTCAAGAGAGGTAATTGGATTCACACATTTGCCTGCAATTCCTGAAGTGATGTTTTCAAGTGATGAGCCCCTGGGTGATCAAAAGGTGATGTCTTTAGGTGATGATCCATTGGGTGACCTATGTGTTCATGTGAACCAGCCCTCCCTAGTATGGTTTTTTACAGTCCAGCATGACAAAATAAACATTTAAATTAAGGAGTGGCAATACTCATTGCAGCTGAGACAATCTGGCATTGTGATACTAGACTTTGCATCCTCTTCCTTGACCCAGCTAAGAGGTTCATAAATTAAAAGCGTTCCTAATCAGAGGGTCATGCTGGGTGGCCTTTACTCCAGTCTCCACACTGTGCAGCCTTTAATAATACTATTGATTTTTTCCTCTGTCTAGTCCTCATTGTTAACAGTGGACACAAAACCAATGAATGTAGTTTTATAGAATGCATAGGGTTTTTTTAATGGTCTTTATTTTTAAAAAATGTTAAATCCCAATCCTTTTCTTTTCCCTTGAATTAAATTAAATTAAAAAACAACAATCCTGCATTTAAATAGAAATATATCACACCTGGACATCCCTTTTCTGGAACAGCCCTTTTTCTGGAACTGAAGCTGTGGAACCTGTATATTTCTTTGCCCTATATTGAAAAGAGCCAGGGTGGCATAGTGGTTTGAGTATTGAACTATGACTCTAGAGACCAGGGTTCGAATCCCTACTTGGCCGTGAAAACCCCCTGGGTGACCTTGGCCAAGTCACACGCTTTCGGCCCCAGAGGAAGGCAATGGCAAAGCCCCCCTGAACAAATCTTGCCAAGAAAACCCTGTGATAGGTTCACCTTAGGGTTGCTCTAAGTTAGAAATGACTTGAAGGCACACAACAACAACAAATACTATATTGCTGTACATATGAAGCTGTTGAGACCGCTGGTCCACTGGTCCTGGTGACTCATTCTGAGATAGGGACAGAGAACATGTAAACTTCCAGAGAGCATTAGACTGCAGCTTCCATCATCCTTCACTACTGGCTATGCTGAGCAGGACAGATGGGAGCTGTAGTCCAAAACCACTTGGAGGGCCATTTATTACATCTCCTTGCTCTGGAGGGTAGGCGACTGTGGTGGGTTGGGATGACAATTTTCTGCCCACAGAACATTCCAGAGGCTGCTCAGACTTCCAAAAATGCCCAAATCAAGAAACAGATTGGAAATAGACTGAAGTAGACAGAAAAAAATGGCAATCTGAGGGATGCTAAATAGTGTGTGTATATGGGAGCCACCACCACCCCGCAACTAATTAAAAGGTAAATTGCCACTCCTGGAAGCTTCTAGGAGATGGAGTTCACTATCTCTTTTTTTACTAGAAAGAGGGCATTCCAGGGAGCCTGGAGGATTTGAGGGCTGCAAAAGCCATCTTGTGAGGCCACGTTTGCCCACACTGGATCTAGGGACTCAGAGAGTGGCCTTCCCCTTCACCTGGAGGCCCTTTCACTCTACAAAATTATAGCACTATGATTCCACTTTAACTTCCATGGCAACATCCTATGAAATCCTGGGATTTGCAGTTTGGTGAGGCACTAGAGCTCCCTGGTTGAGAGTTCTAAATACCCCTCCCTAAACTGCAAATCCCAATATTACATATGATGCCATGGTAGTCAAAGTGGAATTATAGTGCTATACTTGTGTAGTGTGTAAGGGCTGCTACTGTTTGAAACCAGAAATGCTGAGAACTATACTTGGGTTCTTCTGCATACAAAATATGAATTGACTCACTGGATTATGAGCCCCTCCTTATATCAGTCTTATATCTGAATATGTTCTTATTCTTATAAATTGCTGGATGATCATTCCTTTCCTGTGAAGATTGCTTGTTAATAGCCTAGGAGGGTAGGTTGATATTTCCACAATGGGAGCTAATTATTGCCAGATGGTGAGTTGGTATCTGAATGACATAGAAAAAAAATATTTTCTTTTCCTACATGCCAGTTGGAATAAATTCCAAAATTTTTGCGCTGTATAATACAATTTAAAATAAAGCAACTTCCTGGCTTTGTGAACTGGTATATAGAAACCAGACACATTTACTTGCACAGACAAATGTTTACAATTACAAACCTTGCTACAGAATCTTCATTTATATGACAAAAAGGTATGCAGACCAAAATTATTTTTAAAAGGTTTGTTTTCCTAAAAGCCATGGAGCTTGAATGAAAGCATTTCAGAATGCTTGAACAATATTTTGGCTGTGGATCTTATAGAAACTCCCCCTGCAAACCATGTGCGCCACTAGAGGCAAGAACTACAACTAAATAGTGCAATGCAGATTACTGCTGTTTAGGATTATACCATGGTGACCTGTGGCTCCCGTATTAGTGGATTTTATTCAGGCTGGATATTCTTCTGAACCTTAAAGGGACTATCAAGGTGCTGAACATATTTTGGGAAGAGGGCTCAACACCTTGGATAACTTCTCTAAAGTTCAGACTAAAAGCTGGAATAGCTTCATCACCCAGGTGACATCAGATCTTCCAGTTGCTGCTGGGATTATAGCAATGCCACTCCATTCCCTGCTGCTCTTCCATTTTCTGTTTCCCTGCCCCTATTCTGTGGAGCACGCTCAGTCCTCATTAAGCTAGCTCATTAGGCTGGCTCTTCACACTTGGGTTTTTTGATGTTTTGATTTTTCTGCTTCAGCAAGCCTTGGGGTTCCTCCAAGCCTGCTGATGTATCTCCCTTCTTGGGAGTGGATAGTGCTGTCTTGGCTACAAGAGCAACAGGAATCACAGCCAGAACATTGGAGACAGGTGGTGATAAATTGACAACTTCCCATCTCTTCAAACTCCATTGTCTTTTATTAATGAACCTGATTGTTTTAAAGGCTACAGTCTATCTGATGGTGGAGACAGTTGTCATCCTATGCAAATTTTATTCCTTGGTCCTGAGAGAAATGTCAATCATTTTCCAGCTTCATTTTGTTTCCTTTCTCCAGAATTAAGGAAGACACAGGAGGAAGCTAAGCTTTGGATAAATTCCCAGGGACAACTTCAAGTCCCATGATATTGACCATGCAATTGGAATGGATGGTGCATCTCATTTGGTGGAAGTAATCATGTACAACTTTCACAAGATCACTCCTTCCTGTTTTAGATTAATTTATGTTCCATCCAATAATCTAAAAATCACTTGATCTAATAATTAACTTGTGTGGTCACAAGCCAATGGATCTGGAATGAAAATGGGCCACTAAGAAAAAAAAGAAGGCAATTTTCGCCCACCTGGTGTCATGTACTGGCTCCTTTAGATTTAGTGACCAGCAGTTTCAGAGTTAAAAACAGAAAACTTTATTGTCACAGTAATCCAAAGAGCTCACCCTACAAGATCGTTGCTCAGAATGAAACCTAACTAACAATCAGTAAACTAAAAGCATTTCACAATCTTCAAAATCTGGTGGGCTATACAGTCCTTGGCTATCTATCATCCCCACTCTCAGTTCCCACCAGACCTGAACTCAGCCCATTTTCCCCATAGCTGAAGCCAGGTGCCAGCTTTATCAGACAGTTACAGACATAGAGCATATACTCCCTTTTCCCAGTTTGACTACATACTCATTAGCAGAGACAGAGGAATGCAAACACAATTAGCCACGAAGTGATACAACAGAAATGAACTTGGTAGGAAAAGGTCACATCCAGGACTAATCCTGACACCTGGTGAATTCTGAGGGCAGTACAAATATGTGACTTCTACAAATGATCTTTATAAACAGAATTTCCTGCATGCCACTGGGAGTCTGTGCATGTATGCAAATGCAAAGAGGAGAGGGGATTGAGTGAATGTGTTATTAGCACAGTAAGGCAATTACTTTAGCTTCAGCTGTGTAATAACTCATCAAATTATACATTGAATTGTACAGTTGGAAGGGACCAAATGCTCATCTAATCCAGCCCCCTTCTGGTAAGGACACCCACAGCCAAAGCAGAAAGGGTCAGGAACCTCACAGATGGCACACCACAGCTTACTGGTGTAGACTGGTCACAGACTGGCAGATGCTGGCATAGACTGGGTCCATAACCTGTCATGGTCACACACTGGTACCTCTGAGCATGTCAAGAGGACATGGCAGCAAATAGGTCTTGTAGTAAAAACAGCAGACATCAGGCTGATGAAATGAGCACACAGGCAAAGAGATTGTGCCTAAACTACTTTCCTTTATGTGTACATATTAAAGAAATATATACAATGAGTCTGAGGAGATTTTCAGACAACAGTGTTATAGTGTTACTATTCCACTTTATTTGCTATGGCTGCTTCCTGTGGAATCCTGGGATTTGCAGTTTAGGGAGGGGCATTTACAACTCTCAGCCAGAGAGCTCTTATGCCTCACCAAACTACAAACCCCAGAATTCCACAGGAGGAAGCCAGAGCAGTTAAAGTGGAAGAGTAACACTATAACAGTGTAGTCTGAAAATCTCCTGAGACTCCAAATGTATAGACTACATAACTCAGTAGTCACAGCAGTAATATCCATTACTGTGTAGCATAGAGTGCACAGTGCAAGTGCACAGTCCAAGAACAAAAATCCAAGTGCACAGTGAGGGTGGGAACATATGATTATACAAGTACATGTTTATGTTACATTCATAGGTCATGTAGTTACCCATTCCCATACACATGGTTTTCCAGTTTGTTCTGAGAGCGATAACAGTATCACTCAACTGCTTCTGTTCTCACAGTGGCTATTATAAACAATATCTTGTGCTCACCAGCTGCATGTAGCTAGCTCACTACTGCCCCCTGCTGGCACTTAATATACCATGTTAGCTCTTTACAATATAACATTCTCAGTGATTGTATATCCTAGTATCCTGACAAGATGGCCATCCAGCCTCTGTTTAAAAACCTCCAATGAAGGAGAGTCCACCACCTTCCTAATCAGTCCAGTTCCACTGTGTGATGGCTTTATAACTTTCAGGATGTTTTTCCTAAATTTTAGCTGAAACTGCCTTTCTTTGAATCCATGCATTTGAGTCCTACCCTCCAGAGCAGTAGAAAACAAGCAAGCATCATCTTCTACATGACAGCCTTTGAAACATTTGAGGACAACTATCATAGCACCTCTCATTGTCCTCCCACCCTAATGACCACATCAGACTCAAGAGTGAAATAAGGCCACAATTATTAACCTCAGCAAACTGCAATGCGGGATCCAACGGGACATATGAGGACAAATTTGCATGCCAGAACCCCATTAAGCCCAGTCTTCCAATTTGAGACTTCTGGGCTCAAAATGCAGTGCATAAATTTTGTGTAATGATAGAGAAATGGATGGATTCTTTCACCTTGCAGTGCCAATGAAAGCCTTCAAAGAGAACTGATTAAATCTAAGTGCCTGCACCTTGTCAGTTTTGACACATAAGTCAATTAGCCAAATAGAGAACCACAGCCAAAAGGCTCCAACATTATGTAGCACAGAGTAGGTGAAAAACTGTGGGCTGGTTTACACAGCAGATTTATTGCGACAACTTGCGCTTTAATTCTTTTCTGCATCTGTGCCAGTCAGGTTTTTTTTTTCTAATTATGCCGCTTTTTCGTTCAGACTTGAAAAAGTGTGTGGGGTGTGGCCTCCCAAGCAGACAAAGGCTGTATGGGGAAGGGCATAGACCCTCCTTTGAAGCCTTGCATTTCTGAGCTAAAGACTCACAGACTGCCAAAATAGCAGGGGGGAACATCAAAGAAGTGGTTTCTTCTCTAAATCTGCCTGTAAATGAACTCATTCCCTGAAGCAGAGGGAAAGACCTTGCTGCCATGCCGTGGATCCTAAGGTGAACCTATCACAAGTTTTTCCAGCACGATTTGTTTAGTCAGGGTTCACAGACTTGCAAAATAGCAGAGGATTTTTGACTCTCCCTCCCTCAGTCCCCCCCCTCTCTCTCTCGCTCCCGCAAGCAGAGCTGACAGATGGGAACTTTATGACTGAAAGGTCTTGGGAATCCTTTTTCTTGGCAGACCTTCTGCAAAATAGCAGAGAGGATTTTTCAAAGTTTCCTGATCGCTACTGAACGCAGTACCTCTCTTTTAAACCCGCCCCTTACATCATAGCAACCAATCACAGTAAAGATCTGCGGAAGCCCTTAATGGAATGGTACTTTATACTGCCAATAATGCGCTACATTGCAAATATACCGGCAAAAGTAGCGACATCCCTTGCCACGCTATATTTGGGTGTTTTACCTTCCCCCCTTCTGAATGAGGCGATGCTGTGCTGTGATCCGTGGGAACTATGAGCTATCTTAGTGGTATATTTAGAGGAATATTTGCCCGTGTAAACAACCCCTGTGTTAACAGCCAAACAAGTCACGGGGAAAAAACCCCTGCTCGTCTCCCAAAAGGCAACTGTAAAATCCCATGCTACAGAGAAGCAGGTAGGTGGGGAGCAGACATGGCAAAGAGGTCTGAACTAGGGCTCGAGCCTGGTCAGACGCCAGTGCCACAGCACAACCTGTGGTGGCATTTGGCCAATGGCTTGTGGAGGGTGAGCCACTTTTGTCTTATGGCCAGGAAGGTGTACATCTTCTCTTTTCCAGGGTAGAGATACACAGCTTTGTCAATCATTGTTTACAGGGCTTGGTTTCCAATGCTTTACTATCTTTTCTGATTTTGACATATTCTAGCTTCTTAAACTGTGATAATTTGCACTCTGGTCTAGACAGGGCCGCCTTATTCATTAGGTACTTTAGGCACAGTGCCTATGGCCTACGGAAATTTTAGGGCCTAAGAAAATAGGATTAACAAACATTTTTTACAGGAAGGATGAGAATCATAGAATCATAGAATCATAGAATTGTGAGAAAAACAAAATTTCAAAATAAAGATATTTTATATTTTCATCCACAAAAAAAGAGTGCATAAGGCCACAAAAACCTTAATGTTGTCCTGGCCCTAGCCTTCTGGGGGTTATCAAGTGATTGGAAAAAGGAAGAAGGAAGTCAGGCAGTCAGGCAGGCAAATGGTAGCTGAAGAGTAGGTGCCTCCACACTGGTTCAGGAAAGTTGGGGAGCTTCACCAGAGATTTTGCTGTAACACTTTGGACTTTATCACACCAGGCAAATATGGTGTTGTAAGGACACCTAATGATTGGGAAAGGGCACACAGACCAGACGATGTCGTCCTTTTGCAATCATATATTGTTAAAAAGCCATACCTTTTATTGATGGGCCAAGCTGTCAATAGATCTCCCATGGTGCTTTTCTGCTCACATTGCTGGCATTTGAATCCTCCTGCCATTGTACTCACATGAATACAGTGTCAATGGGCAAACACGTCTGGGTGAGATTGTGACAGCCAGGTAGGGGATGCTTTTTTTATGGAACCCCTCCCTGATGTTTTTGTGACTTTTAAATTGTGTTTTTGTGCTTTGCTGTACGTTTTGTGTGTTTTTTTGCTTTTATTTTTTAAATTTCCCACACTAGCATCTTCTCTCAAGAATCTGCAAGATTTCAACCCCAGAAGTACGGTAAACGGAGCTCCATTTGTGTTCCATTACTGCCAGGGAAGCCTCATTGACTCTGCTCAAGGTATGTGTGGTAGGCATAAAGTGTGCCAGCATAAAAAAATGCCACGAGTCCTTTGTTGTATATCCCAAATGTTAATCCATTCTCTCCTGACATGATGACTTTAACTTGTGATATCTTGCCTATGTGAATGGGCCATGACAGATCAGTCACCTCAATTAGTTTTTCTCATTATCTCAGAACGCTTTTCAGTAGATAGAATGCTTTCTAGTGGAATCAGTTCATATATTCAGTCCAGAGGTTGGAAAAATTAATTTTGGATTGCCACTCCCCAAATCACCCAGCCAGTAAGCCAGACATCATGCTGGCTTGGGGGAGGGGAATGTGCTCTTGAACTTGTAGTGTAATCTAAAAAAGTATCTTTCCAGTTTCTGATTCATTGGCACAGATCAAATAAGCAAGACATGTACAAACCTTTGTAAATCAATCCTGAACATTAGGGAAATCCTGAACATTAGTGGCAGCTGCTGGTGCCCATGTCCCTGGCATGGTGAATTGACATTGAGTTTTAGTCCAGACTTTAAATGTGCTATCCATCGTGCTGAACCCACTTGAGGGATAGCCCCTTCAAAGCTCAGACTAAAACGCAGAGCAGATTTACATAGGAGAAACCAGCTGCCATTGGTCATAGCTCAGTGGTAGAGGGCTTGCAGAAGAATCCAGGTTTCAGTCCCTGGTATCTCCACATTGGATAGCCATGTCTCCTGCTGAGACCTCGAAAGTTTTCAGCTCATCAATGGGTAGAGGAGCCATCTCCAACCCAACCTGGTACCCTTCAGATGTATTAGACTACAACTCCCAAGTTACAGATGCTTAATCACATTTTCAGCTGTGTTATATTATGACCACACATTTATATTTTGTTAATACAGCACATTCTTTGAAGAAACAAACAAGCAAACAATATCTTGGTTTTTAAATTAACAGAGTTCATGAATATATGTTCCATAGATGACATGCTACAATGATTAACAGTGCAGAATGTGGAGGATGGCTTAGGAACAGTCACAGAACTTCAATGTCCATCACCCCAGCTAGTGATAGGTTAGTGATCAGGGATGATGGTAGTTGTAGTCCAGCACATCTGGAAGGCACCAGGTTGGTTACATGCTGTAAGGCAATTTCTTTAGGGAGAAAAACATCTTTTTAAGGAAAACAGTTCAATTTTCTTTGAACAAATGAAGAACTCCCTTGTCTGCTCCTCTCATGGTAATACTGTGTTTCTTCTTCATCAGGGGCATTTCCTCAGTAATAAAAAGACATATTTATAAAGCTGCCTGCAGTATCTCACAAAGAGCAGATTTAGAAAAAAGAAATTCTCTTTCCTCCACTCCCGATGTTCTTTGAGTATAAAAATGGTTTGTGATTCTTATTCCCTGCTTTGTGGCACAGATATTTATTTTCTTTTATTTTAAAAAAACACCTTTCTGACAGTGCTGGATTATCCATTAGGCTAAATACATAGCAGAGTGAGGCTCAAGATAAACAGAGGTCACACTACTATGATGTAATTGTGCAATACTGATTCTGCAAGTGGAAACAGTTGTGGCACTAGGAATATACTGAGAGAAGGAAGGAGAGGGAGGGAGCAAAGAAAGGACAAAATAGGTTCCAAAAAAAATCTAGATGATCTTACATGAGTAATGGGAACTGTCCTAAGAAAAATGCTTGTTTATTCAGCAAATGATGTTTCGCTCATGTCTGCTTGATAATGTCAGGATCAAACTACCCTTTCTGTTTGTAGATGGTATTTAAGGGATTCCTTTTACAGATATACTCTGTGTATGTATGTGTGTACATGCATGTGTGCATGCATGCAGATCCTAACAAGGACTCTCATATGGGGATAGCAGAGACTTTAACCCTTTTGTTCCCCACCACCACTGTGGTCCCAATGTGGCTCAGATCTATGGGCAGTGGGTCTAAGATGTTTATCAGTACCATGAGGAGAGTGGGGTAGGGGCACAGTTTAAAGGGTTAAAGGCTTCTACAGCTCCATTCCAGTTTGGACTCCCCCCTCCTCCCTCCCCAACATTGGATATTTGTGAAAAGAAAATCTTAGCCAGGGATCTGTCATGAGGACAAATATGACAGCCAGTTTAACATGGTCTTAGGGGTGCTTTGTTTTTGTTGTGATGAGTTTTCAAATCAACTCTGACTTATGACAATCCTATCAGGGTTTTTTTTTTTTTCCTGGCAAGATTTATTCAGAGAAGGTTTGTCATTTTCTTCTTCTGAGGCTGAGAGAACAGAACTTGTCCAAGGTCACCCAGTGGGTTTCCATGGCTGAGTGGGGATTTGAATCCTAGTCTCTCAGAGTCCTAGTCCAACCCTCCATCCACTACAACCCATTGCCTCTTAGGAGTGCTTTAAGCCCATAGAAATAAATAACCAGAAATACAGTGTTGAACTATGGGAAGTCATGGACAGAGGTAGAATACACTGTCAAGGCTTAAGATGGATATACTTCTATTATTTACAGCCTCTTGGTTAGTCCCAACTATATTAGACCCATTAACTCAATGGGATTTACCTATGTGTTGTCTCACCATTCAGCAATTGTTTCAATGGGTCTACTCTAGCTGGTCCTCTGTACCCAACCCAATATATTTTCACAACAATCCTGTAAGGTAGGTTAGGCTGAGAGATATTGTCTTGCCTTAAGGAGATTCATGTCTCTGTTAGGGAGGCCATGTGCTTTACTTACACAATACATTCCTCTATTTGAAGGTGTCCCAGGGGTGTAGCTATGGGGGAGAGGAGCAAAATGAAGGCATTGGGCCCATCTATATAGTAAAAAACAAAAAACAAAAACAAACCTCATGGAATGCGAGGGGAATACCTTCCGTTCCAATGGGTTCCCATGGCGATTCAACATATTGGGAAGGAGGGGGACAAAAAAACTCCAAAAAGTACGCAGGGACAGTCTTTGTGGCTTTCCTGAACTTTTAAAAAAGCTGTGTAGGAAACGTACATACGTGCTCATTGGGACAAACACGCAATTCATCCCGCTTTCAGGAGAGGGTGGAGCTGACCACCTGATTGGTTGAACATGCACAGGTGCAGGCTTCCCATCAAGTGGCCGTAAGCACCAGTGACCGTGTGCTTTTTAATTTTTATTAAAAAATAGATATCATCACCTGGAGACAATGCTGAGGATGGCCGCTGGGATGGGTGAAGCATTGGCAGCTCTCTTCTCCTCTTCCTTGCTGTGGCCACCCTCCACAGAGCATTGTCTCTGGGCAATGCTGAGTATTCACCTTCAAGCAGTGTCTCTGCCAATATGCCCCCCCCCCTGCAAAAAATGACATGGCTGCCATCTTGATTTACAGCCCTGTCAAGGTCCAAAAAATCATGGGCACACATTGATGCTGTGGCGAATTTAGAACAGAATACAGGTAACAGGGTTTTTTTTCCTTCTTAGATAGATAGGCCCATTGATTCCCCATATGAATTTCCCCCTCCCAGGAATTTCCCCTTCAGTTTCATTGTGATTCTCTCAAGTTTACTGTCAATATCATGGAATTTTCTCAAGTTATTTATATTTATTTATATCATTGATATCCTGCTTTCTTTCAACATGAGACCCAAATTGGTTCACAGCACAGATTAAAACAAAATAACCACCAACAAGCAATGGTAATAATACAAAGTTAAAACATAATTAAACTACCCTGTTAAACAAAACTAATTTAAAACAACTTAAAAGCCCATAAAACAGCATGAGAATAAAAGTACAGCCCTCCTCTGTTAGAAGATGCTGCAAAAGCAAGTTAATCACCAAAAGTCAGTCTAATGAAAAGTCTTTTCCTGTCCTCAAAAGGAGCATAGAAAGGGGCCAGACTCATGGGACTCCTGTGGGACACATTTCCACAGTTTTGGAGCAGCCACCAAGAAGGCCCTCTCATGTTTCCTCACCAAATACTGTATACCTATGAAAGTGGGAGGACTAAGAGGAAGCCCTTCCCTGAAGCTCTTGTAGGAAGCTATGGTATTTTAGATAGTCTGGACCCAAGCTGTATTCTGTAGTTATATTCAAAATTTGGGTCCTCATATAGGAAAATCTGCAAGTTTCTTTCTCCTCACTTGCTTTTTTCAACCTCAAGTTCTTTCCATCTCAAATACAAAGAAATTAGGAAATTTTGGTAAATTTTACCAAAACAAATTGAAATGAATGTCCCTTTATACTAGTCAAATTCAAACTATCCCAGTAGCCTGCCATATAGTTGTTAAAGATGGAGAGCCTCTCCGGAAAAAAGAAGTCACGACCCTAACTGAGTAATCATATGGCTGAACACAAAGGAATTGATATCCAGATTTTTAAGAGGTAAACATTCTCAGCCATGGATTGGGGTTAGTCTAGTCTGTCAGTGACAGCCAGCATTGTGATTTGAGTGTTGGAGTAGGACTCCAGGGTTGGAATCCCTGCTTGGTTATGGAAACCCACTGGGTAACCTTGGGCAAGTTACACTCTGTCTCAGCCTAAAATGAAGAATACCAAATAAATATTAATATTTGAGATTATAATCTTGTCAAGAAAATCCTAGGAGAGGGTCAACATAAATCAGAGTCAACTTGAAGGTACAAAGCAACAACAACAAATCTGTCAGTGTTGATTTCTGCCGTATTCAGTTTTTAAAAATCTTTACTTTTCCCCATTTTGGATCAAAAAGGCATTTGTGAATTTTGTAAAGTCTTTCCAAAAATGAGATGAAATAAAATTCTTGCACGGCTCTTGTCATGTGCTATATCTGCCTATACAGGCAAATAAAATTCCAGTGGGACGCCACAGCAAAACTGTACAGTTTGATATAATTGGTATAATTATTCTTTCCCTAATAAAATGAGAACCTTTCAGTTTAGTGATGTTATGGGTTACTGAAAGCCAACAGGTCATTTTGTAGAAGAGAGGGGGAAAAAATACAGGCAAACATGAAAACTGGATTCCAACCAATCACTGGGATCCTGTTCTCTTGATGAGCCATAACAAATAAAAATGTTCAATGAACTTCAAAAGGAGAAGACTTCCTAGAAGCCACAGAAGGGTGCAAATGAGAGGAAATGACACAAGTGATTTGTGTTGTGTGTGTTAATTAAAGGTATCTCTCTGGCTTTTCTTTGCAAACAAAGATTCAGGAAGGACTCATCCCATGCTTTCTGCAAGCACGCTGATGACTAACAAGGCCAATCTGAGGCTTCAGTTACACAACAGTTTTTATTGCGGTAATTTGTGCTTTATCGCTGTTTCGCAGCTGTAGTGCATCGTTCAGATGATATATTGCTTAATTGGTCTATCGGTTTATTTTTCAGCTGTTTTCCGCTTTGATATTCACACAGAGACTGAGACAGGGGCGTGGCCTCCCAAGCACATCCCCTGATTACCACCGGAATGCCTGAGACAAACATCCACACACACACAAGAGAGACTGGAAAAGGCTTGCTTAATTCTTCAGATTGCAGCAGCTGGGCACAAGATAGCATGGAGGGAGGGAGAGAAGGAAAGACACACACACACTAGGCTAGCACTCCAGTCTTTTTTGTGGCTAAGCACAAGACAGGGAGAAGGGAAGGGACACGATCTCAGGAGGGGAGACAACGAACATTCACACACTGAAAGTAGCAAGGTGGGAGGGAGAGAAGGGAAGACACACACACACAAGGCTAGCATTTTTTCGTGGCTAAGCACAAGATGGAGAATGGAAGGGATGCGATCTCAGGAGGGGAGACAATGATTATTCACACACAGAGAGACTGAAAGTAGCAAGGTGGGAGGGAGAGAAGGAAAGACACACATACAAGGCTAGCACTCACAGTCTTTTTCGTGGCTGGAAACAACATGAATCTTTCCTCCATCCCCTCCTTGTCCACACCCCTCCCTGGTGAGTTCAACCAATCATGGCAAAGCTCTGCTGTGAATGTATCAAAAGATTGCTGGTAATTCACACAGCATGTAGTGTAATGATTGGTCAGACTATCGAAAATGCGCTACTTTTCAAAAAAGTCGGGAAAAGTCCTGATGTCCTTTCTTGCGTTACTAATGGGTTTTTGTGCCCCCCTCCTTCTGAAAGAAGAGACTTTGTGGTGCAATGCATGTAAACAATTAGGAATCTTGGCTAATTCTTCACAGTTTTTTTTTCCACCGTGTAACCAAGCCCCGAGATAAACAAGTCCGGTTGCAAAAAAGCACAGCAGAAGGTCTCCTTGGGTGATTTTCCAGGTTGTGATTCTTTCTGCATTGGTTCTCTTCAAGACTTGTTCGGCGTGAGTTCTCAAATAAGGCTGCAACATTGTGGATAGTGTGTCTCTATGCCTCCCGATGTGAGGCCAGGGTGGACCATTGTTGCTGATCAATTTGGCTGAGCCTGAGATGTTGTTTCAGGGAGTCCTTGTATCACTTTTTTGGAGCATGGAGGACCACTAAAGCATGTATCTTTTGTTGGTGCCTCTAAGTAATTGATCTCCGGATTAAAATCTGTCCAGTTCCCCTCTCATTATTGCGTACATTGAAAAAACTGTTGATTTCTCAGTACAAAAGATGGGAAATTTTGGGGAGGAAGGCTGCATTCGATATCCTTGCCTGCAGCAGAATTGATTTAGAAGTGATGAGCTGGTCACATGTGCAATTACTGTCTCACATATAGCTGGAATGATGGGGTGACTTTTAAGCAGATTACTGGATTCATATCCCAAGGTGGCTAACACTGATAAAATCAAAGAAACCCAATGCAATTAGAACATAAAACAGATTTATGAAAAACCACAGTCAAAACCTCATCAATATAAGAAAGAACAGTTCTAAGACAGTTAAAAAAAACCTGTCCTGGCAATCAGACAAATCATAGGGCATTTGTCTTCCATCAGCTCTCAGACTGAAGGGCCCTTTCAATCTACACAACTATAGCACAGTGAGTCCACTTTAACTGCCATGGCAACATCCTATGGAATCCTGGGGTCTGTAGTTTGGAGAGGCACTAGAATTCTAAAGGCCCCTCCAACTGCAAATCTCAGGATTCCATAGGATGCATACATGGCACTTAAAGTAGAATAGTAGGCTATATTTGTCTAGTGTGAAAGGACCTCCAAATATAGACATCCAGAAAACAGGTTCGACTACAAGTGTGAAGGACAAGCACATAGTTTAGGTGCTGGGGGATCTGCTTCCAATCCATGGTACAATGTATCACTTTAAAAGTAGAAAGAACTCTCTCTACCACTAATACCCTGGCACACCTGTGCCAACCAGGAGGAATGACTTGTAGATCAACCAGCACTTTCAGCCCACCCTTCCTCTTGCCACCCCATATGGCCAACCCTACTTTCCCATATCCAGACTTCTTTTGTGCTTATGGCTCTTTGGACAAGTGCATAATGAGATGGGGAAAATGCCTCTCCAATTAATACAGTGGCATGGCTAACTGATAAGGGATGGCTGAGCTGCCAATTTGCTGCCTTCCTTGAGTTCCATCAGTGCCCTTGTGAATTGTTCCTGGCTCTGGAAGACAAGCGAGTGGCCTTCTTGGTGCCAAGTAATAGCTCATGAAACACTTGTTCAAAGGCATTGTTGGGTGTTATCAAAAGCAAAGATGTTGAAAGCAACAATAGCAAAAGTGTGTGGTTCGGGGAGGAAGAGTGATGTTACTGCAAAATGGTTTGACAGCTCAGCATCAGAAAGAAACCTCTAAACGAGGGAACCTGAGAAAGCACTTGTGTTCAGGGAGTGAAGTGATAAAAGAAATGGGAGGGGAATATTGGGAGGAAAGCAGAGAAGTGAAAATGATGGTGAAGCAGCCATTAAGAAAACAGAGTCACAGTTCTGTTGTGCTGCTGAACCAGCTAAGGAGGAAAAGAATTCAGAGAAGGCTTAATCACCATTCCTGCGATGTGCTGTGGCCCATATCCAGATCTAGCGTCCTGTGACTTCTGTATGGTTTCCTCATCTCCAGAATGATGGAAATCACAGGCATGGGATTCAACTTGTTTAATGGTATGGCTAATAATCTGTAACAGGGTTTAATTTTCTACTGCAGACAAGCAAGGATATTACGCGATTACACTTTCTTGAAAACCCTTGAAACTTTATAGAAGTTAGCGCTGGGAATTCTTGGACAAAGCATAGTTTCTTCTTGCCCTTTAGTTGAGAGTGGTTTAATATACAGGAATTTGCACTATACAAAATACAATACATGAAATGTTTTATACACTTTCGATATCATTTTTATAATTTCCCCCCACTTTGAGCTACTAGTAAAAGATGCTGTGCTTCTCACTTTACAGTTAAACCTTTCCTTGTCAGTTCATCTTTCAAAACAAAAAATGCCCCCTCAGGTCACAGTGCCTCAGGTAATAATCATTTCCTAAGGAAATTTTGACCAAACTATGAGATTCTTGCCACTTCCATAGATATCTATGTTTCTTGTATTTTTTTTAAATGGTGCTAAATTTTTTGCTAATATTTAAGGATTTATACCTTGTATAAACTTCACAGGGTGGGAAATAAAAACAAAAAAGTGACACACTGCAAGATACCAAAGCATTTACAAAACAGGAATGTTTTGTGGGCACAGGGCCTTCCGCTATCTCCCTCCTTGCCCACTTGAGCAATGCTGTGACTCAGCAGTGTTGTTGTGTACAACTTCCAAACCAGCCTGAGTATTGAGACAGCACGCACATTTCATTTGTCTAACAATCAAACCGAGTCACTTGATTAACTTGATTTGCTTCAGCTGTCTCTCATCTGACAAACAAAAGCATAACTCGAATCATCTTGATTGTATAATTAAATATCATTTTCTCTTGAGATTAAAGAGTCATTGTTGTTGTTATTGTTGTCTCTGAAGGCTCAACTTTTCTGTTGTGACGTAGAAATGCAGCGGTGAAGACACTCATCATAACATTCACCATCTAAACAAAAATTCCAGAAATACATGCAGCTGTTTTGAGCCATATCAATTCTAGCAGTTTTCATCACTAGGAGGAGCTGATCTTTTGTAAAGCTAATGGATCTGAATTGCCCACTCAGGACCAAGCCATCCCACAATGCTTCATATTGCAAAAGGGGCAGCTTTCAACAATATACTGTTTCTGGAAATAAACTCCCTCTCCTGGGCTATTGTGAGGATTGCTGGTAAGCTCAGGAAAGGTCAAAGGTGTGGGGAGGGGGGCATGGCATGGCAGATGATGTCATCCTTGCTAATCAAAAAGCTATTGAATTCCACCCAGGGGCAAGGGGATTTCCAGCAGATAATGGCCCATCAACCAACCATTAGCCATACAGACACTAATCATCCTTGCATTTCTATACCCAGAAACTAACCATTCAATTACACAAATTTACATATACTCCCCAACAGGGGTTCACAATATATAAACTCCACACACACTCCTACCCAACCATTTTCTGAAGATGCCAGCCACAGATGCAGGCGAAACATCAGAAAGAAACTATTCCAGAACACGGCCTCACAGCCTGGACAAAAACCCAAGGAAAATCTGTAACACCTTGGATTCATTGGCAGTCTCCCATCCAAGTTCTAACCAGGGCTGACCCTGCTTAACTTCCAAGATCTGATGGGATCTGGTGCCTTGAAACCTGTACCCCTGCTTTATTTGCAAAAAGACATAATGCTAAGAGAAGTCTAAAACTAGGGACTGGCAACTACGGAAATTCAAATATGTTCAGTTCTGGATACCACAGTTTAAGAAGGACATCAGCAAGCTGGAATGGGTTCAAATGAGGGCAACCAACATGGTAAAGGGTCTGGAAACCAAGACCTATGAGGAACAGTTGAAGGAGCTGTGTACGTTTAGCCTGGAAAAGAAATGACTGAGCATGGTGGTGGGGGGGACTTGATATTAAATATCTCAAGAGCTGTCATGTAATAAGCTAGAGAGAGCCTGTTTTCTGTTTTTCCAGAGGATGGGATCTGACCCAAGGGATTAAACTGAGAAGAAAGGAGATTTTGACTAAACGTTATCAATAAATAAATTAATAATTTTAAAATTCCTAACAGTAAGAGCTGTCCAGCAGTGGAATAAGCTAGTGGAATAGATTCAGGTGCTAATATACTTTCTGGGACTTTTAAAACAGAGGTTACTTTGCTACTCCTCAGGAATACTTTAGCTGTTTTGAAAAAGGATTCCTAGTAGTATGCCTCTTGGGAAAAGTATTAAAATAATATGATTTTCCACTTCTAGACTGATTTTTTAAATAGACTGTGGGATTTGAGGGCCACACTGGGAGGCTGCAGGCCATCACCTTTCCTTGGGCTATGCAAGTCTCAACAGATTCTCATGCAAGAACATAATGCTGGCGTCTGGAATACCATTGTGGTTGGCATTCTGTTGTTAGTCTCATTTAGTCCCACTACTGAATTGTTGAATGAGGAGTCAACATGAAGATAAATTCAAGGGATTCAAGAGAGCCAGCATGGTGTAGTGGTTTGAGTGTTGGACTAAGACTCTGGAGAGCAGGGTTCAAATCCCTGCAAGGACATGAAAAACCACTGGGTGACCTTGGGGAAGTCATACTCTCTCAGCCTCAGAGGAGGGCAATGGCAAACTCCTCTGAACAAATTTTGCCAAGAAAACCCTGTGATAGGGTCGGCATAAGTCAGAAATGACTTGAAGTCACACAATGACGACTCTAGTTAAAACTAAAATGGGACTTATATGTGTTTGATCAAGTACCTGCAGGCATGCCTAATATTGGCTTGGCCATTTTGGATGTATCTGCAGATGGAATAAAGTCTCATCTGTCTTCAACATGGTGTTGATCCCTAGGTTCTGGATTTTTGAATGCACCTGTACATAACATGGTGAACATCTGCCTCTAAGGTGGCAGTGCCCACAGTAGATACCAGTGCCTGAACACCCACTTTGTTATTTGTCATATATTTTTATTCTGGTAGTATACAGAATTGATCATAAGTCTGCCACTCATAAACATTCCTTCCAGCCCTATCTTTTTATAGGTAAACCATAGAGCAAGTGGCATATGGGAAGCAGACCAGATGGGGAAATCCACTTATCTGTTCTTTCTTGTAGGTCAGATGAAGTAGACAGATCAAACAGATTTCCCAGTCCTGTCTGCTTCCCATATGCCACTTGCCCTATGGTTTACCTATAAAGAGATAGGGCTGAAAGGCATGTTTATGAGTGGCAAACTTATGATCAATTCTGTATAATACCAGAATAAAAGACAAGACTGGGATCTGTTCTTTCTTGTAGGTCGGATGAAGTAGACACAGAACTGAGATCAGATCCATAAAGCCATTGCCCTCAGCAGGTGTGCTCTGTAAAATTTCCATTCAATAGCCTAATAGTTTTGCACAAAGACAGATAGAAATATATTGCACAACATATTCAAAACTATTCCAAAGTGCATAGTGGCCACTCACACTATGGCAGTTCACACCAACAGATAATAAAACCTGAAGGTTTTGAAAATTGTACCTGCTTTCATAATGGTAAGACAATAAGAGGGGTAGCAGTGATAAACTTGCTATGTGGTACAGGCTAGGGTTTATTGGTTATTCAGTTCTTGTATAACTTAAAGAACTTCCACAGTCATTTGTCACACAAACTACCCCAGTATTCTGGTTTTATTATATGTTATTACTTTCCCAGTGAGAAAATGCAGTGTTATTTTCTCATAAACATTTTCAGAAGGTCTCAGCAAGATCTTTCTAGCTGAAGGCAAACTGGGGAAAAAGAGCCTTTGTCAGCTCATAAATTGTCTGGGTGCAGGCCTTAATTGTTAGCATGCAGAAAATTTCCATTCCTGTTCTACCTTCAGAAATCAGTATTCAGAACTGGAAGGAAAGTGGTAAAAAAAAAAAAATCCCCACGAAGTTATTCTCACAGATTGCTTAGGCAGATAACAATATTTAGAAGCAGACACTTTACTTGGAATGAAATGTTAAAATACACTTTACACAGAGTTTGGAAATATCTATTTATAATTATGTCCTTTTCTCAGTGACTAAGGGTTTGTCTCCATGGGCTAAATACCCCATCTTGCCCCATCTCAGAGGCTTGCAGTCCATACAACACAGGACTCTTGTCCCATTCTGCCCCTGGGCAGTCCTCACCACCCCTGTGGCAGATACGGGGGCTCTGATGAGGTGGGGGGAAGGTGGGATAGGGCCCAATAATATGGTTTATAAAAATACCCAGTTTACTCTGTTACTGCCAGCAAACAATGGATCGGGCCCCATGTGTCTGTAGGAGTGATTTTTCACTACTGTTGCAATCTCCCTGGCTCTCCTGGAAGCCAGGAAGGACTCCTGCAGCATGTGACTAAGGTTGGTCACATGTGGGGGACCTCAGTCACATGTTGCAGGCCCCCTTCCTGGCTTCTGAGACAGCAATGAAAATGGTGGCAGTGACTACAGGGCCAGGCCAGCGTGTCTGTTTGGACTCCAGCCCATTCCATACAGGTAATGGGGGAAGAATGGGCCAGATCCACAATCAGGATATGCTGGAAGGGAGCCGGCATATTCTGCCTTGTGTAGATGAGCCCCAAGAATGAGTATATAACATTATGATGGTAAGTTAATGAAGAGTAACACCATTCCCTTTGTCATGTAGCTTTGGCTGAAATTCTATTTGTTAGGACTTTATCAGACATGGTGGTGGTGGTGGGGACAAAAGCATGTCCCCAACTGTGTCACAGGAATGCTACAGGAACACAAAGGGTGACTTACCAGATGCCTGCGTCCTTCTGGCATTCCTATCCTTCTGGCATAGTGCGGGCATGAAAATCGCATCCCTTTTCTATTGACGGGCTAAACTGTCAATAAAAAGGGATGCATTATTCACGCCCACGCTACACCCCCGGAACGGCTGAGAGGCAACGTTGTCTGGTAATGTTGCCTGTTTTTGTTATTGTAGCATTCTTCTGACATGGTTTTTCCTGCATCTGATAAAGTCCTTAGTCTCTACTAGACTACAACCATTAAATCTGGGATTTGCCTATGTGTTAACTTTAACATTCAAAAATTTTTTCAGTGAGTCTACTCCTGAAGATTAACATACAGTATTTCAGCCATTATTTTTTAAATTTTATAGTGATGAGGATGTGGCTTCAGTGAGTGATAGAGGGAGAATTTCACATGGTTCAAGTGCTGGTTCAAGTAATATGTTCAGAGCTTGGAAGTCATTAACGGGCTGCAGCACAATTTTCAGAAATTCCAAATGTTCATTGGCATGGTAATCTGAAACTATAACTTTTCCAAATTCTGGAAGTCCCTTGTCTCTCATGCTGCTGCTTCATACTTTATTGTGGGTGTTCAAACAACAAGTTGGACAGGAGAAGAATGTGTTTCATACCACATTCCAGTGGCTTGTAGCATTCAGATACCAGTATGCCAAATGTGGGCGACTAGAGTGTTGGCCTGGCACTTCGGGAGCCAGTTTCTAGTTCCCAACTAAGTCATAAAATTCACTGGGATAACCTTGACCCAATCCTTCTTCCTCTACCTCAGATACCTCATAAGATTGTTGGGAAGATAAAGTTGGGAGAAGGGGAGCCATGTACATTGTCTCTAGCTCACTTGAAAAAAGGCAGGATATTGATGCAATTAATGAACAATTACTTCCCATGACTTTGACATTTGTTTCTGTTACTGTTGCCCCAGACTGCATTAGATTTTTTTTAGCAGCTGCGTCCCATTGCTGGAAGTACTTTGCTGTCACTTGAAGCGATGTGTGTCTTATCTCTCTTGATGGAGAAAAATAAGCAAACAATTTGCTTGACCAATTGTAAGTGCTGCAAATAGAGTCCCCAGTTCTCAAGGCCTGGCCCCTATTTTCAGGCCATAATATGAGAGGAATCTCAGGGTGAGAGCACTGGCCTGAAAAGTAATGAATTTTTCTGTGATCTGTTGCTCCCACTGCTGCAGCCTGCATTGGAAAAGCTGCTATAGACTATCCAGAAATCTCCTCCCCTCCCTCCTTTGTCTTACTTGTGGATATATATATATATGTGTGTGTGTGTGTGTGTGAACCCCCCCTCCCACAACTGTGGCTGATACTTAATGAATGTGCTTAATGACATGACCAGGCCTACTCCAAAGATCAGCAGATCTTAGCTTTCAGTGTGACACTTAGGGCCAGGGATCCTCTTAAGCTGGCAAGCCTGGATAGAATCCCATTGGGCAACTGTAAATATGTAACTTACAGTCACACATCTGCAGCTGCTACATATTCACAAACGCTATGCAGCCCCTCATTTAGGGGCTACCTAGAGACTGTGAAAGTCCCCTAAATCTCACTTACCACTGCAATTGACAGGGGTCTGTTCTCCTGTTGATTGGGAAGCTGCTGCTTGACATCCCCCACTCCTTGTGAACAACCTCCAACATGAAAGGGCTCCCTTTTCTGCCTGTCACAATGGAGATTGCTCACAGCAGGGGATGAGAATATCAGGCATCTGCTTCTCAGTGGAGCCCTGTCAATTGCAACAGCTGCTTACTTGTAAGTGGGGTCTGAGCAAAGGTCATGGAGGAATTTAATACATAGCAATGCTGTTATGGTGCTACGCAGTATACAATGGTTGTATAGGATTCTGGTGCATAAGTACAAACCATGTCCCTATCAATATATTATGTCCCTTGGAAAAGTTTGGGCCTTGTTCCATCCTTGGAAGCAAAAATCCTGAAAACCAGTCTCTGAAGAGCCTCCCCCCACCAAAAAAACCTCCTTCACCTCCAGCTCCATACACAAAACCTTTGAAGTTTGGCTTGGATGAATGCTCATCCCAGCTCTGTGATAAATAGAAGAATGCCTGGTCAGGTAGAATGGACTGCAGTGGGCCTGTGGTATCCACTGGGGTTTGGTTCCAGGACACCCTGTGGATACCAAAATCTGTGGATACCATTATATACAACTGTGTAGTAGAATGGTATCCCTTATATAAAATGGCAAATTCAAAGTTTGCTTTTTGGATGTTTTTTTAGGAGGGAGGAGGAATATTTTCAAGCTGTGGATGGTGAAATCCATGGATGGTGGAATCCATGGATGCAGAATCCATGGATACAGAGGGTGGACTGTAGTACTGTTTGTTGTTGCACATAGTAGTTTCTCCCTGGTGTTATCCTCCACAAAGAACTTGGGACTTGTCTACACAGGCAAAAAAAACCATGTTCACCCTGCAGTCATGGTGCAGTTGCCACACAATGTTTGTGACAATTTCCATCTTCATTGGGCTTTCTGCAGGAAAAATATGGGTCTAAAAGATTTGCTGTTTGCTCTGAATTTCAGAGGAAAACCTGGATCATTGGTCATGTAGTGGCCGCAAATTGGCTTTGGTGTAAAGCCAGGGGCAGGGTTTCCAGTGGATACCAGTCTTGAAAAACACTAAAATCAAAAGTGACCACATGCAAATGAACTCCACCCAGGAACAGGGTGATTTTCAGCAGACAATGGACCATTAGCCAAACAGACACTAATCCTCCTTGCATATCTCCACCCAGAAACTAGCCATTCAAATACACAAATTTACATATCCTCTCCAACAGGGGCTCACAGTATATAACCCCCCCACACTCCTACCTAACCATTCTCTGAAGATGCCAGCCACAGATGCAGGCGAAACATCAGAAATAAACTCTTCCAAAACACGGACTCACAGCCCAGGAAAAAACCCATGGAAAACCTATGGATGCCAGCTGTGAAAGCCTTCAACTTCAAATGGATCTAGGAGTCTTAGTGGACCACAAGCTGAACATGAGTCAACAGTGTGATGCAGCAGCTAAAAAACGCAATGCGATTCTAGGCTGCATTAATAGGAGTATAGTGTCTAGATCAAGGGAAGTAATGGTGCCACTCTATTCTGCTTTGGTCAGACCTCACCTGGAATACTGTGCCCTATTGTGGGCACCACAATTCGGGAAGGATATGGAGAAGCTGAAACATGTCCAGAAGAGGGTGACCAAGATGGTGGAAGGTCTGGAAACCATGCCCTATGAGGAGTGGCATAGGGAACTGGGCTTGTTTAGTCTGGAGAAGAGAAGGTTAAGAGGGGACATGATAGCCATATTTAAATATTTGAAGGGATGTCATACTGAGGATAGAGCAAGCTTATTTTCTGCTGCTCCAGAGAGTAGGACATGGAGCAATGGACTCAAACTACAGGAAAAGAGATTCCACCTAAACATTAGGAAGAACTTCCTGACAGTAAGAGCTGTTCGGAAGTGGAATACACTGGCTTGGAGTGTGGTGGTGGAGTCTCCTTCTTTGGAGGTTTTTAAACAGAGGCTGGATGACCATCTGTCGGGAATGAGAAAAGGTGGCCTAAAGAAAGCTCATCCCCAACTACCTGGTTGGCTAGCCGCGGCCAACGGGAATCTCCTGATGCGGTCAAACCAAGGCAAAAAATGAATTGGACATAGCTCCCACTTTGGAAGAGACCCTTATGGCCATACAGCAGATGAAAAACGGCAAGGCAGCTGGGATTGATGGAATCCCACCTGAAGTTTGGAAACACGGAGGTCATGCACTCCACGAAAAATTCCACGAATTCCTTGTGAATTGCTGGGAAAAAGGGGAACTGCCATCAGACCTCCGAGATGCAGTCATCATCACCCTGTACAAGAAAAAAGGAGCAAAATCCGACTGCTCAAACTATCGAGGCATAACACTGCTCTCTATTGCTGGAAAAATCCTTGCAAGGATACTCCTGAACAGATTAGTTCCTGCTATTGCAGAAGAACTTCTCCCTGAAAGCCAATGTGGCTTCAGAGCCAATAGGAGTACTACAGACATGGTATTTGCCCTTAGGCAACTGCAAGAAAAATGTAGGGAGCAGAACAAGGGTCTCTATGTAACATTTGTCGACCTCACCAAAGCCTTTGACACTGTAAGTAGAAAAGGTCTGTGGCAGATCCTGGAAAAACTAGGATGTCCCCCCAAATTCCTTAAAATGATTATCTTGCTACACGAGGGCCAGCGTGGTCAAGTCAGATATGGCGATGCTCTTTCAGAGCCCTTTCTAATAACTAATGGAGTGAAGCAAGGTTGTGTTCTTGCACCAACTTTATTTACAATCTTCTTTAGCACGATGCTCCAAAGGGCTATGGCAGAGCTTGAAGAAGACGACGGCATCTATATACGCTACCGTACTGATGGTAGCTTGTTTAACTTAAGCCGTCTGAGGGCTCACACTAAGACTCTAAACTATCTAGTCCGTGAGCTGCTCTTCGCCGATGATGCTGCCCTTGTTGCCCACACAGAAGCAGCTCTGCAGCGCCTAACGTCCTGCTTTGCAACAGCTGCAGAGCTGTTTGGGCTAGAAGTCAACCTGAAGAAAACAGAAGTTCTTTACCAGCCTGCACCACAGGACGAACACCACCATCCCCACATTGCCGTCGGCAAATCAGTGCTCAAGTCCATTCAGCAGTTCACCTACCTGGGAAGCATCATCTCCTCAGATGCCAAGATTGACAAAGAGATCGATCACAGATTAGCAAAGGCATATAGTGCATTTGGAAGACTTCACAAAAGAGTGTGGAGCAATAAACACCTGAGGCAAAGCACAAAAATCAGTGTGTATAGAGCCATCGTACTGTCTATCCTCCTTTATGGATCTGAAACATGGGTTACCTATCGCCACCACCTACGACTCCTCGAGCGTTTTCATCAGCGCTGTCTACGCACAATCCTAAATATACACTGGACTGACTATGTGACGAATGTTGCTGTCCTTGAACAAGCAGGGAGCACCAGCATTGAGGCCATGATATTGAGAACACAGCTGCGCTGGGCAGGGCACGTTTCTAGGATGGAGGACCATCGCCTCCCAAAAATACTACTCTACGGTGAACTCGCCACGGGTCAGCGTAAGAGGGGCGCTCCAAAAAAGCGATACAAAAACTCCCTGAAACAACATCTCAGGCTTGGCCAAATTGATCACCAACAGTGGTCCGCCCTGGCCTCACATCGGGAGGCATGGAGACGCAATATCCACAATGCTGCAGCCTTATTTGAGAACGCACGACGAACAAGTCTTGAAGAGAAACGACAACGCAGAAAGAATCACAACCCAAAAACATCACCCAAGGAGACCTTCTGCTGCGCTTTTTGCAACCGGACTTGTTTATCTCGGATTGGCCTTTTTAGTCATCAGCGCGCTTGCAGAAGGCGCGGGATGAGTCCTTCCTGAATCTTCGTTTGCGAAGAAAAGCCAGAGAGATATTCCTGCATGGCAGGGGGTTGGACTGGATGGCCATTGTCATCTCTTTCAACTCTATGATTCTATTATTCTAAGCTTTTTTTGTTTCTCAGCTAGATATTTTGTGTGTGGGGAGGAGCTGACTGGCTTATCTGTTCCCAAAACTTCTGCTAAGGGCAATTTTAACTCTGCTACTGAGATCACCAAATCACAAATGTTTTAAAAATTCCAATAGTTCCAGAGTTTGGGGAGTTATTTTTGGACTACAAATCTCACAATCTCTGTGCTACCCATAGTCCTAGAAGCCATAGTCCAATAACTGACTTTTCTGAACTGTTCTCAAGGTTGCCATCAATTGTGCAAACATCATGGTTACTTTCCTGAAACCATGTGTGAAGGAGCACTCTCTTAAGCATATACCTGCAAAAAAAGCTCTTAAAACAGAGTTTTTGTTCCAAGTTTAAAATCAATATCAGCCATCTGGGAACTGATCCCTGCAGTTCTCTTTCTCTGTGGCAACCAGCACTACAAAGTGA
This sequence comes from Gambelia wislizenii, assembly GCA_030847615.1. Classification (NCBI taxonomy): domain Eukaryota; kingdom Metazoa; phylum Chordata; class Lepidosauria; order Squamata; family Crotaphytidae; genus Gambelia; species Gambelia wislizenii. The sequence goes on from JAUMIR010000005.1 coordinate 33,485,505, forward strand.
ATTTGGCCTGATGACTCTCTTCTAAACCATGAATGAAAAAGAAATCATGCTAAGATCTTAAGATTGCCTAGAATGATTAGACCAGCATGCTATGATGTAGGAAAGGTCAGAGCTTAGTTGGAAAAATTCATTTTTTTTAAAACTATAACTCCAAGGGGTCGGTTACACGACCACTTTTAATGCGGAAAATGCCCAGTCTGGAGATTTTCACACGGGGCCAAAATGCCCCGTTACTGCTCTGCCACCTTCTCTCCCGTTCCCGCCATGGAATAATGTAAACCTTTCACACACTTACCTTAATTCCGCAGCAGGAATGGGCTCCCCCTAGTCTCGCTGGCTGGCCGTAAATGCAAGTCGTCGTAAGGCTGCTTTTACGAACGGCTATCTGAAATGTTATCAGATTATCATGTGATAATGGCCGAGCAGTAAATTAAAAAAATAAAACTCCCCCAAACATAAAATCAGTTCACCAAGCACAAAAACACACTTTAAATCACACAATCAAAACAGGGAGGGTAAAATAAAGGGTGCCATTTACCTGGATGTCCAGATCATACCAGGAAGTGCTTGGAACAGACCTCGCCTCTGCAGCTGTCATTTCGGAACAGGAACGGGGCTCCTGTTCGCACACCCGTGATTGTGTGATAGTGATGGAATGGGAGATCTATTCATGATGAAAAATCGTGATTATATTGTTCTGGAACAGTCACGGGAGCAGGATGGATGCAGGACAGAATGGGGTCAATGTCATCCAAAAGGGAAAACCTTTCCCAACCCTGTTCTGTTCCTGCCACGGGATATATAGCCCGTGTGAAAATCTCCTCTGTGTCAAAAAATAAACAGTGGCGGATCCTGCATTCCAAAGACATCCCTTGCAAGTCCGCCCCCTCTGAGCTCCAACAAATCACAGCTCAGCTCTGCTGTGAGCCTGTTTTGGGAAGAATGCTGGTAGATCACACAGCCTTTTGCGAATAGGTAATAATAATAATAATAATAATAATAATAATAAATATAAAATTTATTTTTACTCTGTTAAAAACAATCGGGGCGGCTTACAACAATTAAAATACAAATACAGATTAAAATCTCTAAACACCACCCACCCCACCCTCCCCCATAAAAAGATATTAAACCAGTATAAAATTAAAAAACCAGCTAATCTAAAATCACATGTAAAAATAAATCGATAGACAGCAAGAGTAAAAGAGGTAGTTCACAGCAGCTATTGTGCACATTTTCATGAACTTTATCAAACATGCGGGGGAAAGTAGTGAAAGCTTTTACCTCATGACTTATGGGTTTTTTTGGACTCCCTCTTTCTGAATAGGGAAACTTTGAATCAAAACATGTGGGAACTAATAGGAGTCTTGATGAATTCTTAGAGGATTTATTTTGCCGTGTAAACGACCTCCAGGAGCCCAGTCCCAGCCAGCACAGCAGAAAAAACACTTTCAATGCTGGGTAGAATTTGTTCATTTGTTTGTGAACAAAGACTTCTTGGCACATGACCCAATAATTGATCATATCAAATTCTGGGAAGTGTTTCAATTTTAGAACTTTTTCTTCCATGCTATTTCTCCATCTTGTGAGCATAGTTTTGTTTCTGTGAGTAGCTGACATTATATATGGATTACCTGTTTTATTTATCTGTCCTTACCTGATTACTTGATTCTAATTATTCCCTCTAAGCATTTATGCAATAAGGAGTTCACTTTCTTTTGCACCTACCCTCATTCGGCTCCATAAAGACGGGTCTAAAGAAACATGACGTCTTGTGACATAACTCCTATGCTTTTGCCTGCTTTTGTTTGTTATTGTCACCTGTGTGTCTACTCATCCCATTCTTTTGGCAGGCTGTTAGTAGCAATTCCTTGTATTTACACTATGGCTCTTCCAAAGGGTTAAGCTTTTTTTTTTAAATGGGATGTGGTTTGTTGCGGTGGTCCTATTGCTTGAAAGGCAAGTTTCCTCGTCTCTAAATATTTAGAGAGTTGCATTAAAGTGCAAAAGTGCCATTCCACTGAGGCACTGGTGCACCCTAGCACTATAATTCTTTTTAAAAATAAAATAAGATCAGACAGCTGGGTAATATGGCACTTCTAATTAAAATAAAGTTCATTAAAATAAAGACAGTCCTTACTTTCAGGGGTAAGGAGTGAAAACAAAAACAAGAAAACATTGAAATTAATTATTAATGTTACAAGTTTCTTAAAATGTTGTTGTGTGCCTTCAAGTCATTTCTGACTAGGCAACCCTATCACATTTTTTTTTTGGAGGGGGGGGAAGAATTTGTTCAGAAGGGGCTTTGCCTTTCCTTCCTCTGAGGCTGAAAGAGTGTGACTTAAATGACCAACTATATCAGTCTGGCTTCTCTTTGCAAACGAAGATTCAGGAAGGACTCATCCCGCGCTTTCTGCAAGCGCGCTGATGACTAAAAAGGCCAATCCGAGATAAACAAGTCGGGTTGCAGAAAGCACAGCAGAAAGTCTCCTTGGGTGATGTTTCCGGGTTGTGATTCTTTCTGCGTTGTCATTTCTCTTCAAGACTTGTTCAGCGTGAGATCTCAAATAAGGCTGCAGCATTGTGGATAGTGCGTCTCCATGCCTCCCGATGTGAGGCCAGGGCGGACCATTGTTGGTGATCAATTTGGCTGAGCCTGAGATGTTGTTCAGGGAGTCCTTGCATTGCTTTTTTGGAGCGCGCCTCTTACGCTGACCCGTGGCGAGTTCACCGTAGAGTAGTATTTTTGGGAGGCGATGGTCCTCCATCCTAGAAACGTGACCTGCCCAGCGCAGCTGTGCTCTCAACAACATGGCCTCAATGCTGGTGATCCCTACTTGCTCAAGGACAGCAAAATTTGTCACATAGTCAGTCCAGTGTATATTTAGGATTGTGTGTATACAGCGCTGATGAAAGCGTTCGAGGAGTCGTAGGTGGTGACAGGTGACCCATGTTTCAGATCCATAAAGGAAAATAGATAGTACAATGGCTCTATACACACTAATTTTTGTGCTTCGCCTCAGGTGTTTATTACTCCAGACTCTTTTGTGAAGTCTTCCAAATGCGCTATATGCCTTTGCTAATTTGTGATCGATCTCTTTGTCAATCTTGGCATCTGAGGAGATGATGCTTCCCAGGTAGGTGAACTGCTGAATGGACTTGAGCACAGATTTGCCTACAGCAATGTGGGGATGGTGGTGTTCGTCCTATGGTGCAGGCTGGTAAAGAACTTCCGTTTTCTTCAGGTTGACTTCCAGCCCAAACAGCTCTGCAGCTGTTGCAAAGCAGGATGTTAGGCACTGCAGAGCTGCTTCTGTGTGGGCAACAAGGGCAGCATCATCAGTGAAGAGCAGCTCACGGACTAGATAGTTTAGAGTCTTAGTGTGAGCCCTCAGACAGCTTAAGTTAAACAAGCTACCACCAGTACGGTAACGTATATAGATGCCGTTGTCTTCTTCAAGCTCTGCTGTAGCCCTTTGGAGCATCATGCTGACGAAGACTGTAAATAAAGTTGGAGCAAGAATACAACCTTGCTTCACTCCATTAGTAATTAGAAAGGGCTCTCAAAGAGCATCGCCATATCTGGCTTGACCGTGCTGGCCCTCGTGTAGCAAGATAATCATTTTAAGGAATTTGGGGAGACATCCTAGTCTTTCCAGGATCTGCCACAGACCTTTTCTACTCACAGTGTCGAAGGCTTTGGTGAGGTTGACAAATGTTACATAGAGACCTTTGTTCTGCTCCCTACATTTTTCTTGCAGTTGTCTAAGGGCAAATACCATATCTGTAGTACTCCTATTGGCTCTGAAGCCACATTGGCTTTCAGGGAGAAGTTCTTCTGCAATAGCAGGAACTAATCTGTTCAGAAGTATCCTTGCAAGGATTTTTTTCAGCAATAGAGAGCAGTGTTTTGCCTTGATAGTTTGAGCAATCGGATTTTGCTCCTTTTTTCTTGTACAGGGTGATGATGACTGCATCTCGGAGATCTGATGGCAGTTCCCCTTTTTCCCAGCAATTCACAAGGAGCTCGTGGAATTTATCGTGGAGTGCATGACCTCCGTGTTTCCAAACTTCAGGTGGGATTCCATCAATCCTATCTGCCTTGCTGTTTTTCATCTGCTGTATGGCCTTAAGGGTCTCTTCCAAAGTGGGAGCTATGTCCAATTCATTTTTCATCAGTTTTTGTATCATATGTTGGATAGCTGAGCCTTGGACTACTCGGTTGGCACTAAAGAGACTTTGAAAAGTTCAGCCCATCGATTCAGGATGGAAGCTTTATCAGTAATTAATGTTTGACCATCTGTACTGTATAAGGAGCTTTGGACCTGATAAGTAGGCCCAAACACTGCTTTAAGAGCTTCATAAAATCCTCTATGATAACCCAGATCTGCACAGCATTGTCTTTTCTGCTATATTGATCCACCACTTGTTCTGCATGTCTCAGAGTTTTTGTTTAAATTTACTACATGTGAGGTGGAAAGCTGCTTTTCTTACATGGCAAGTTGGCTGGGCGAGGCATGCCTGGTGAGCAGTTCTCTTCTTTGCCAACAGCTGCTGGATCTCTTGGTTGTTTTCATCAAACCAGTCTTCTGCAGACTGAGGATACTGTTTTTGATATGTTGCCAAAGTACTGTGGGAGAAGGATTTGTAGGATGGTCTTCACGTTTTGTTTGCAGATTTGCCTGGAAGTTGTCTCTCATGGTAGCTTGTTGAAGATTTTTGACTTGGAGTCTCCTCTTTATGATGCCACCCCTCTTAGGATTGAACTTAAGATGAAGATTTAATTTACATCTGACGAGGCAATGATCTGTTTGGCATTCAGCGGGGAGTTGTGGGAGGGGAAGATGGCGGCGCTTCGGCTCCCTTTGGCTCACCTGCCCGCCCGCAGGCCTTGGCCACCGCCGCTCTCCCTCAGCCGCCACCAGGGAGGGAAGGAGACCCGGAAGCCTGGCCTGGCGGATGTTCCATAGGCAGAGGCAGTGGCGGAGAGAGCCCGACCGCATGGCCTCCTCCTCCGCCTCCACTTCCTCCTCCTCATTCAAGGCCGGCCGGAGAGCACGTAAGTCCAGGGCCGCCATGTGGGGCGGGGGGGGGGGTTGTAGTCAGCCCAGCCCCCTGGCCACTCGTGGGAGGCGGGGGCATTTGCTCCCTTTGCCTCCCCACCAGAACAGGGGCTGAGGGTCCCATCTGGCCCCCTCCCCCAAAGGCGGGAGACGGTGGGGGGCTGGCATGACCCTGGAATAGTTATCCCCTCCCCAGCCAGCCTGGAGGCCAAGGTTTTGGCAGAGCTGGAAAATAAGCAGGATTTTTTTCACTACACTTCCCAAAATCCCCTTGTCATGGCCAGGGGATTCTGTAGGTTGTATTTCAGAAAAAGCGGGGTGGGAAGGGTTGGGGGTAGTGGTCAGCCCTTTGGCCACTAGTGGGAGGCGGGGTGCGCATGGGTGGACAGACAGTGGGCTCTTGCCCCCCTTCCCCTCACCTGCACTAGGTTGGGGGGGTAGAAAGAGGGGAGGCTGTCTTGGCTTTGTATATCTGTGGGTGATTCTGAGCATTTTGGACTACAGTTCCCAGAATCCCCTTGCCATGGCCAGGGGGTTCTGGGGGTTGTAGTCCCCCCAGAAGGACTACAGGAAGCAGCTTCCTCTACTCAAACCACACGCTCTGGGTTGTGGGGTCTGTGTGTGGGATGGGGTAGAAAGAGGGGAGGCTGCTTTGCCTTTGTATACTTGTGAAGTGATTCTGGGCAGGGATTTTGGGGATTGTAGTCCAAAAAGGCTACTCCCCACCCAACCCCAGCTCTTGCTTCAGAGTGGAAGGAAGGGAAGGGCACACGTGTGCTTTTGGCTTTGTGCACATGGGTCTGATGTGGGTGGGAGATTCTAAGGGATTCTGGGAGTTGAAGTCCATAAAAGGCACCTTTCTCTAGCCCAAGGTTTGGGGCAGGTGAGGGGACACCACAGGCACCCACACACATTTATTTCTTTATTGTTAAAATGTTTATATCTTGCTGTCTAGCTAAAGACCACAGGGCTGAGTACAATAAAACCAACATGAAAAAACTGGAAAAAAGACGGTTAAGAGGCGATATGATAGCCCTGTTTAAGTATTTGAAGGGATGTCACGTTGAGGATGGAGCAGGCTTGTTTTCTGCTGCTCCAGAGACTGGAACACGGAGCAATGGACGCAAGCTCCAGGAACAGAGATTCCACCTCAACATGAGGAGGAACTTTTTGACAGTAAGAGCTCTTTGGCAGTGGAACACACTCCCTTGGAGCATGGTGGGGTCTCCTTCCTTGGAGGTCTTTAAACAGAGTCTGGATGGCGATCTGTCGGGGATGCTTTGATCAAGATTTCCTGCGTGGCAGGAGGTCGGACTGGATGGCCCTCGTGGTCTCTTCCAACTCCACAATTCTATGATTCTATGATTCTATGATTCTATGATTCTATGTTCACTCGGGTATGATGGACATCGCAAATGTTTCTCTGGCAGACTAGAACATAGTTAATGAGGTGCCAATGTTTGGATCGTGGATGCATCCAGGTTGTCTTCAAGCTATCTTTCTGCTGAAAGATAGTGTTTGTAATAGTCAGCTGTTGTTCTGCACAGAACTCTAGCAAGAGGTGTCCGTTATCATTGCAATTTCCAACACCATGCTTGCCTAAGACAACTTTCCAGGCTTTGGAGTTCTTTCCTGCTCTGGCATTGAAGTCACCAAGGATAATAATTTTATCTTGGGTCCAACTTATCTCCGGAACCGCCTCCTCCCATACAATCCTCCCTGCGCACTCTGGTCCTCTGGGAGGAATTTGCTTCAGCCACAAAAATCTAGGCTGTCTGCAACCTCCCAGAGGGCCTTTTTGGTAATCGCCCCAAAATTGTGGAATGACCTGCCGAACGAGATCCGTCAGATGACAAGCCTGAGTAGCTTTAAAAAAGTACTAAAGACGGATCTCTTTTGGCAGGCCTTTCCTAATTAGATCCCGGCCTCAGGGGATCCTGGCCTCTTTTAGTCTGCTGGCTATTTATTGTATTTATTGTTTTTAAAGGTGATTTTAGACAGTTGCTTTTAATTTATATTTGTTTAATATTTTTTTATGGGGGTGGGTGGGGGTGGGGGGTGTTTAGGGATTTTTATCTGTATTGTATTTTAATTTTTGTAAGCCGCCCCGATTGTTTTAACAGAGGGGCAGGGTATAAATAATAATAATAATAATAATAATAATAATAATAATATCTTCTACAGGGACTTTTTGTATGAGTTGGCGTAGGTCTGTGTAGAATTTGTCTTTCTCTACAGGGTCGGCTTGCATAGTTGGGGCATATATACTAAAGAGAACAACATGTGGGAGGCGTAAGGAAATAATGCGATCAGAGTGTCCTGTTGGCAAGGTTTCGAGTTTGGAGGCAATGGAGTTTTTAATCATAAAGCCTACTCCTGACAGATGTTTTTCGGTTTTGGGTTTGCCAGACCAGTAAAGTGTGTAGCCGGCGCCATGTTCTTTAACGCTGCCTTCCTCATGGAGATGAACTTCACTAAGAGCAGCAATGTCAATATTAAGTCGTGATAGTTCATGGGCTATTAGGGTAGAATGACGCTCAGGCCATCCACTATCTGCAGAGTCTCGCATGGTAGTAATGTTCCAGCATGCAAGCGCCAGTTTATTTACACCTTTGGAGGCCAGTGTGTGCCTTTGTTTCTTTGCCTTGGTTTGACCACATCAGAATATGCCCATTGGCCGTGGCTAGCCAACCAAGTAGATGGGGATGAGCTTTCATCAGGCCACCTTTTCTAGGCCCCTCTCCATATGGAGCAAGCAGTGCTCTTCTTTAAAAAAAGGCTGCTTGGTCATTCAAGATACTGCCGAACAAGACTGTCATCTCCCGGGTCAGCCTCGAGCGACCAAAGTCCTGAACCGCCTGCATGTAGGGTTGGGTCTGCGGCTTCCAGTGCATCTTTACACCTGCTGTTTCATCCCTCACCTATCGCTACAGGGCTTTTTTGGATCTGGATTTGTCCTTCGAGCCTGTGCAATGGATTTTTCTGGTGGAGCGCAGCGTGCACAGAACTGACCTCACCCTTTAAACCAAAGGTTCATCTGCTGTGGCCTTGCAAGCATGGATGGTAGCAACGAGGTCCTTGGGTCATAGGTTTGATTAGAGTTTCCTTCTCTTAGATGGTTGACCTTACATGGTTGGACGAGCACCATCTGCACGTGTTTGGGATTAGAATTTTCCTTCTCCTAAGACAGTTGCCAAAAGGATAGAGAGCCCATCCTCCCCTTTGACGCTCTTTGTCAGACCCTTTGGTTTTGACCTGTCTGGCATGGGAGACCCTACTGGTGGCTATTATGCCACTGCCAGCATAGCTGAAAACATCATAAAGGTACACAAGCCTCTCTCCCATGACAAGGGGGTGTCAATGGAGACCAACTATATATATATAACATACCTGTAATAGTAGGTCAAACCCTGATCAGTCTGGCTAAAAAAAATGAATGCTTATAAAAACATAATACCTTTGTTTTACCTCAGAATTGTAAGGGATATATGTTTTGGTCCTTACCAAAAACATGACTACTGTACAGTAGTTAACATCACAACTGGGGAGACTGGTGAAAACGTGACTTCATAAAATTCTTGTGTGGCAGTCTGGTCATTGATAGATTTCTTTGTTTTCTCTTATTCACAATCTAAATTGTGTCAAAGCCATATTTTCACAAAATCTTCTATGTACAGAAACATTTTCTACAATGAAATTTAAGTACTGTGGGTTTTTGTTTTGTTTTGTTTGTAAAATTTCTGTTTCATTTTTAACTTTAGTTGGTAGTACAGTAGTACGGATTTTTTAAAATTTGTCCACTGTGATCAAATGCTTTCAGCAGTAAACTAAGATATAGGTGCCTTTTTCAGAATTTTTTCACACCCTTCACATTTAATGACATTGTTTTGTAAGAAATCTCCCTATGGCAATTACTTTTACAGTTCTTATGGATTGGAGGAGGAATTTATCATGATATGCCCGTGTAACAGCAATGATATTAAAAATGCTACATTGAGATCTGAGCACTAGGTTTTCAGTGATGATAATCCAAGAGAGTTTCCTTTCTCAGTAAAAATACAGCAAGTTTGAATTATTATTGTTCATAGCAGGCCAGAGTCACTGTTCACTGCCTCATTTCTTTCACTGGCCTTACAATTTGTCCTTGAGTTTTGCACTAACCAGGAGGGGAGAAATGTACTCCAATGGAAATTTCCTACCCTGGAGACAGCCCACACAGCCTTTCAAACATCCCACTGAATACATCATCCAAATGGACTGAAGGGGGAAACCAAGGTCACACAAGGAAAAAAAAAGCTTCTATGTGATTGTTAACAACACAGAAGGAACAAGAAGATTGGGGGAAATTTATAGGCCAGAGAGAAATTCCAAAACACTCCCAACTTTGTTCATTACATTTGGATATGCTGAATGAATTCAAGTGACCAAGGCCTACTGATATATGTTCTGGGATCCTGAAGAAACTGAAGACCTGATGATTAGAAGACAAAAGAGACAATCCAATGTTTTACATTGCTTATATATGTAAGATTTATAATGTAATCCTAAATATGCTTACTAATGAGAACACCTTATGGGATTCTGTGGAACAGGAGTGGACACAGACTGGCCCTAGGCTGCATGCCTAACATTGTTTTTGTGGTCCTCAGCCCACCAAGATCACCCTTTTTCTAGTCAAACTTCCCAATAACAGCAATTTACTGTTCAATTAGGTTGCAGGGTCTCACTACATTGTTTAATATTTTCAAAACAACAACGTAACAACAAACCATCTTCCAAAGCCAGAAGTTGATTTACAACATGCACACACATGTGTATTTGGCATTTTTGGCAGTCTAGGCAACCCCTATGCAGATTCACACACCCCTATACCAGTTACTGTATTATAAGCAGTAGCGTGGGCTTCCCTTGGCATCTGGTTGGTCATTGCACAAACAGAAAGCTGGGACAGACAAGACTTTGGTCTGATCCAGCATGGTTTTTCTCATGAATCTACTAACCCACTGAAAGCTAACCCATTGAAGCCAGTACAAAGGATATCCTGGAATGCATATGGCCAGAAGAAGATCATAAGTAAAGTCCCTTCTTGTATTGGCATATCTTTTCAGCATTTTGGTCTAGAGGAGCCTTGGAGATCAGCTCTCTATCCCATGGAAACATGTGGTCACTATTGTTGACCATAAGGCAGCATTACATGAAAAGTATTCCTGCTACAGTTGCTGGTATAGATGTGTAACATCTCCCTCACCACACCACCCAAAGATCATTCAAGAACTGCAAATGAGGTCAATTGGAATAAGGATGCAATTCTTTGCTAGTTTTTGTTGCAGGAAGCAATGAGTAATTTTAGCAATTTTGTCCTTTACAGTTATTGAAGACTATGGACTTTATTAGACCAGGCAAATATGGCATCATAAGGTTGTCTAATGATCATGAAAGGACGCATGTACTAGATGATGTTGCCCTTTCACGATCATGTACAGTCCAAAACCCCGTGCTATTTTATTGACAGCCCAAGCTGTCAATTGATCCTCATGGTGCTTTTTTGTCTGAATTGATGGTGTTTGAATCCACATGCCATTGTACTCACATGAACGCGCATCAATGGCTGGTTTGGCCAGAACACTTCTGGGTAAGATGATGACATCCAGGTAGGACACCCTTTTTATGACCCTCCTGAGTTTACTTGGGATTTTTATAGTGTGTTTATGTGCTTTTGTGAACTTTTATTTTGTTATTTTTGTTTTTATTTTTGAATTTCCCATGCTATATATTCTTGCAAGAATCTATGGTATTTCAACAGAGGAAGTGAACAGAGCTCAATTCACTCCTCATTCATTGCTGGGGAAGCCTTTTCACATGGATAGGAGGCAAGTGTGGCATGGGGAGTTCTTTTGCCAGCATAAAAATGACAGAAGTTATGTCAGCAAAAGAATGGGTTTAGAGGGTGGTGGTCTGATAGAGTCCTATTTGCAGTTCAAGACTTATTCTGGGGAGAATTTGCATAGTATTTTTTGCACATGAAACAGCATTTTTTTTTGCACAGAAAATAAAATTTGCATAGAATTAATCCAATATGGCAACAATTCTTCTTAGGCCAGGATTCTTTTCATCAGGGTTTCTTGACACTCAAGAAATGTGTTTTCCAATTGTTTCCCAAGGTGCTCTGAAGAGAAGCCAAGGTGTTCTCTAGATGATGAAAAAACTCCTCACAGAATGCGAGGGGAATACCTTTTGTCCTGACGAGATCCCATGGGGATTCACTATATTTGAAAGGAGGAGAGCCCAAACCTCCATGTACTGCACGATAACAGTCTTCATAGTTTTTTGTGAAGTTTTTTTTTAAAAATATGCAGAAATGTGCATTCCCACCCATTTGGACAATCAATTCGAAGTGGGGTGCATTCCAGAAATCCAAATGTGATTGGTCAGACATGTGTGGGGGTGGGGTGGGTTTTCTGGTGACAAAGCAGCCGGAGCCACCATTGTTGATGATTGCACTATCGATTATGCCCAATTTTGGACTGCACAGTGGGAAAAAAAGGTTTTCTAAAGGAAGATCACTCTTCAGCAACTTGGATAATGAGAAAAAACCCTGTGCAATGGTGGGAACTTTTGGGGAATAGTATGAGTAATTCACCTAATAATAATAAATAATAATAAAATTTATTTATACCCCGCCCCTCTGCTAAAAACAATCGGGGTGGCAGCCACCATCTTTATTTGCAGGCATGTTCCATGTGAACTTCAAAATGGATAACTTCCCATACCAGCCATCTTTCGAAAAAATTGTGAAGACAAATGAACGCTGCTGTAATGGTGAGTTAATGTGCTTAAATGAACATTATATCTCTTTGTATAGAAGAGCTGCAAATATTATCAAATATTCTTTCCATTCCTAATTGAGAAGCACTAGTAGGCCCACAGATAAGACTGTTTCTATATTTCCCCCTCAGTGGTCAGCTTTACTTTCTGCCTTTGGACTTTATCAGACGGAGCAAAAAAAATGTGTCAGATGAATGCGACAATAACAGAAATGGGCGACATTATCAGATGTTATCATCATTTAGCTGTGCCTGGGGTGTAGTGTGGACGTGAATAAGGTGTCACTTTTTATTGATGGCTTAGCCCATCAATAAGAACATGATGCTTTGTCTGTTGTTGCTTTGGGGTTTCGGTTCGGTTTTTGTATTTAACATGCTGTGGGTGATACATGAGCTCTGTTGGTAATGTGTGACACCAGAAGCCCTTAGAGGCAAGCAAAAGCTGCTCTTCCAAGTGACACAGCAAGAGAAGTAGAAGTGAATGAGACTTGCTAAAATGCAGCTGCCAAGATTCCATTAAGGCACACAGATAAATCCACCAAAAATTTAGAAAACAAATATGCTGGAAGAGCAACTCTGTTGAAACACGCAGGCATATACCCAAAACAGATGGGAGAACTGCAATTGTGATGCTGCATCTGGGCCAGCCCTACCATTAGGGAAAGTGAAGTGGCTAGGTTGTAAACGCTGCAGGGGTAGTGACCGGCCCTTTCACCTGAGCCCTGCTGCACATTAGGGATAGCAGCAGGCTATCCATACAAATAATTCAACACAACTAGCTATACCTGGTGTAACATACACCGTCAGTAAAAAGTGGCACGAGCAGCAAGGGGCAAGGTCGGGAGGAAGTTGGGAGGAGGAGGGAGGAGGACTGCGTTGTCTGAAATGGGGCTGTGTGAGCACGGCAGCCCCGTCCTTCTCCTGACCTCCGTGTGGGTTTTTCCAACCATTTGAAAAAGTCCTAAGTGAGGAATGCACGGGAAGACAAGGCCTTCAAAAAGACAACCTTGGGGGTTGTGTGTGGGTGACAATAGGTAACTCCAAGCAAGTAAGTCTCCCAGTGCCTCAAATAACAATAATGGATCCCAAGTACATAATAATGGATCCGCAGTATACAGTAATATAGCATCCCCAGGATGTACATCTAAGGGGTGCAACCCTCTTCAGAACAGAACAGACACTCAGCTGGGCACATGTAGCACCCTAACATGACATCTTGTCTAGACTGGGTTTCTTTCTTTCTTTCTTTCTTTCTTTCTTCCCTCATCCATTAGCTCTTGCTCAGGCATTGATTCAGGACAAAATCACACTGAATGGCAGCAGCTGAAAATAAGATCACAAATGCTTAAAAGCACACAACAACAATGCTATATACTACTAATTCTACAGAAAAAAATATACATGATAATACTGTAAATATAGTAATGTGAATGATACATCAGTATATAATGTACATGTAGATATACCATGTTACACAAATTACAAGAACTAAGCAACGTGAAAAATTGCAAAGCCAAGAAGTTAATAGAGGCAGACTAATTAAATAACAAGAAACTGGGGAAAATAATAAAAATACCAGATAATCCAGCTATTATTCTGCTTTGTCTTCAGATTGACCATAATTTTTTTGATAAACTAAAATATACATGCCTCAGAAAAGTCAGACAGGTAATAACATGTAAAATAGTTGCATGTTAATTATAAGCACTCACCGTTTCAGATATCTTAAATGCCTTGAATATCACAGAAAGGAACAGTTTAACACAATTTCTTCAGACAAAGTGTCTCCGAATGGTCTTTAATTATGTTTGACAGCCATTTTGCCTGAAGAAATTGAGTAAAATATTGTGGCTCCTCATGGTTTTAAATTTAAATTTATCCATTTGACTTTTATGGGGGAAGATGATAAGTCAAAAGAGAAGTATATCTGGAAATCATGCATGGGGGGGGCGGTGGCGGCAGGTTCTTGCTATTAGTCTGTTAATTTCCTGGCATTACAAATTTTCACATTGTTGATTTCTTGTAACGGAACCTTTATTACTGATTTTCTGTAAATGTATTCATCATTTTGCATTTATAATAAGTCTGTGTAACTTTTGTAATATCTACATTATATATTGATTTTTCATTCATATCACCATATTTATGCCATTATAATTTAACCTCCCTTGTACATTTAATAGTATGTACATTGAAATTGATTGAGGATGTCTGCTGCTACTCCTGGGTTAAATGATCTGGCATTTATCAACAGTTCCAGAAGACCTCAGAGCAAACTGGTAGAGCAACCAGAGGCGATGTAATTGGTGGAAAACCAGAAGAGAAAACAAACACAAGCTATCTGACTTCCTTTCTTCTCAGCTAACTCAAATACACCCACAACATTTTTTCTTCTTCAATCTGGAGGTGCCCTCCACTCTTCTGGGTACCTTTAACATGTATTTGTCACCTTTTTGCTACACCCCAAATCTGTTATCTGAGGTGGTTGGATCACTCTGCTTCATATTTCAGCTGTTCCTGTCACAGTAATTCCATCACAGTTTCTAGTTCTCTGGAACAAGTAACACAGTGCAGACAATGACTTTTTCCACCTGGGCTCCATCCAGATAGTGGCCAGTGGTAGGAGAGAACAGGGAGGAGTGCAGAAAACTCATCACACAATGCTTATCTTTCACCTGGGGTTTCTAAACATTAAACCAGAGAGGTAGAACCACATCTCAAGGAAGTACTTGGCCTGTGAATGATGTCTTCATTGATACTTTGGGATATATATATATATATATATATATATAAACACAATGAGCCTTACTGTACTCCAAAGAAAAGTGGCAAGGGAGCAGCACATTCTGTTTTCTGGGCTGCCTTACTGTATTCTGTTGTCAATTTTTTTTTGTTCCAGTCCCATGGGGAACTGAGTTAAAACTGCATCTTTTTGCTAACCTGAAAACGCGTTAGCAGAAAGACACAGTTTTACCTCAGTCCCCCATGGAACTGGAATGAAAGAATGCTGGAAGGATGACGACATCATGTGGTAAGGCAGCATGGAAAACAGAACATCCCTGCTCCCTTCCCACTGTTCTTCAGAGTGTGGTAAGGCTGACTGTAACTGTAGCCCAACAGCTCCACCTCTTCTTTCTTTTTTGAAATACTGTTTTCAGGGGGGTTGTAAAGAAGTGTTACCCAACTTGCATTATCTCATTCCAAATCATCATCAAATAGTTTTTGATTTCACAAAGCAAACATGAATTTGAAGCTCTGTTGGGGGCAAGAGATGACTATAAATACAAATATCAATTCATATGGAATATGAAATAGTAGGCAGGGAAAGGGCAAAACACTTGCCTTCCCTGCTACTTCTCCGACTTTAAAACACCCTCTTGCAAAGTGAATTTGCATTTAAGGTTTCTTCCAGATTATTCTAAAGAAGCACAGGTTCTTGTAATACACCTTTTTGGGTTTTGCTGGATGTTGCAGCTTCTGAACCCACTTGTTCCATTTTTCAGAGAGAGGGGATTGTTTTTGGTGGTTTCTCAGAATGGCACTAGAGCTCTTCAAGGCTTTTAAAATCTGGGACTTTTTTTTGCTGAGATAATTCTGTGGTTTCAAGGGCACATTTTCTCTTCTCTCAGTTTTAAGTTATGTTTAGACTTTCAGAGGTATACTGCCACTTCGCTGATGCATTATAGAGCTACAGCTCTAAAAGAAAAAAAGAAATTGAGAAGAATGGAATGCATTGTTCTGATATGCCTTGGAATTAAAAAATATCCATCTGAAGGTGAGAATAAAATGTTTCTGTTGGTGCTGGAAATCACTAGAAAATAGGCTGGGACAACAGAAACATGGTTTGGGTATTTAAAATACTGCAAGCGCAACAGCAACAAGTACTGCAACAATCTGACAAATTGGCCCCAATGAAACTCTCAGTTGTACTCTAGTCATCATTCACCTCTGTCTTGGGTTTTTGAAGGGTAGCAACCACTGGGTTCCATTGACAGAAAAAATGCAGGGAACATCTTTTCATGTGCACACTGTGGAAGGAAGCTGTTAAAGAACCATTGCATCATGGATCAGTCCTCAGACTTCAAAATCCCAGCACTGGAGGTGGCTTTCAAAGACACTAAGTAACTACCTTGATGTAGATGGGTATCTTCTCCATGGGCCACCTCAGGAAGCAGCCCCTCTTATCCAGAAACTACCACCAGATGAGAAAGAGGAATCAAGGCTCAAGTGCCAGCCACATCCTGCATCCCAATGTTTCCCCAGTGCTGACATCCTTCTATGCAAATCCAAATTTATGCTCAGAGTTATGTTGTAGTGCCACAAGATAAATGAAGCAGGAATAAAACCTGACTTCATTTGTAATAACCAAGAAAACCAAGGGCATCAGGAAAGTCGATAGAAGAGGTGTGAGTAAGCCGCGCTGTGGCCGAGTGTTCTGCAGCACAACTTTTGTCTTTAAAAAGAAGGAGGTTTCCCTTGAGGAGAGAACCTATCCCTACCCTGATAGCAGAAAGAAGACTTGTGATAAAGATCTCTTTATTCTGCCATCTGTAAAGAAGTGATTTATTCTTCTCTGTCAACCGCTGAAGAAGATGAAGTGTATTGGAACTCATTCAGATTGCAGATAGCATCTGTATCTGTGGCAGTTCACACAAAAGGCCTTCTGAAATGTTTGTAAGTCTCTTTTGGGAACATGGGTCGGGCAAATCTTTGATAAGTTGGTCTGAAGTAGTATGTACATATGTTTAGGTATGCCAATTGATAGACATTTGATTAGGGTTTATGTTCATTTATTCATAACTTGTATCCTTTGTTAAGAGACTCATTTTATGCTGTATACTGTTGCTTTCATGACTTTGTGTTTCGTTGGATGATGCAGTGCCTGCCATGAGAGATCATGTGCTCACTGCTATTTGCCAAGACCCTGTAAATGTTACTGGTTCAGACTACAACTCTAAGGACTTTATCAGATGAGGCAAATATGGAATCATAATGACGCCTAATGATTGCGAAAGGGCACACATACCATGTAATGTTGTCCTTTTGTGATCATGTATTGTTAAAAAGTCATTCTATTATATTGATGGCCCAAGCCGTCAATAAATTTGCTGCGGTGTTTTGTTGCCGGCATTGCCAGCGTTTGAATCCTCACACCACTGTGCTCACGTGAATACAGCGTCAATGGGCAAACACTTCCAGCTGAGATTGCGACAGCCAGGTAAGGGACGCTCTTTTTATGACCCCGCCCCCCCAATGTACTTGGGACTTTTAAGTGTCTTTCTGTGCTTGTGTGTATGTTTTATGTGTTGCTGTTTTCTGCTTTAACTTTTAAATTTGCCATGCTTGCATCTTCTTGTGGGAATTGACAAGATTTGGAACACAGGTAAACTGAGCTCCATTCATGTTACGTTACTGCCAAGACTGCCTTTTGACGGGACTCAAGGTAAGGTCTGGTGGTGGTGCGGTTCTTTTGCTGGTATAAATTTTTTATTTATTTATTTATTTATTGAATTTCTATATTGCCTGTCAGTGCCAAAGCACTCCCTAGGTGGTTTACAATATAAAAAAGAAGTAAAAAAAAAAAGACAATTAAAAATAATTAAAAGTAACAATTAAAATTATTTTTAAAAACATATAGAAGTTAAAACAGTAAAAACAATAAAAACACATAAAATCACACCCCAATAAAGCCTCTGTGTCTGCAGCTACAAATTAAAAGCTTGCTGAAATTAAAAAATTGCCTGCTGGTGAAAGGAAAGCAGGGAGGGGGTCAGCCTAGCTTCTTGAGGAAGGGTGTTCCAGAGTGTAGGAGCAGCCACTGAGAAGGCTCTCTCTTGTCCTTATCAAGCAAGCCTGGCATGAGGTAGGATTGAGAGAAAGCCTTTCCTTGAGGATCTTAAAATTCTGGCACATTCATATCAGGAAATACAGTCTTTCAAATAGTTTGGACCCAAGCCATATAGGGCGTTATTGGTCATGACCAGCACTTTGAATTGTGCTCAGAAACGAACCGGTAGCAGCAAATGAATGTTTATGAAGGATTGTTTGATAAAGTCCTAAGAATCCTTCAGCAGGGATTCTGAGAGCTATAATCCAAAACAGTAATATTTCCAGGTTCTGCTATTGCCTGCTTTCTAAACTCACCATTAGAAAATACGACCTTTGCTGGTTTGGATGAAAGGCATTTTGTTCACACAAGGTGGACCAGATGCCAATGGGAAACCCATAGCAGGACACAAGTGCATAGAGTCAGTGTGCTTAACTCTAATGATTCCAATGGGTTTAAGCACACTAAACCTTTTCTTTAGATTTCGGCCAATAACATTGGGCCTATAAGAAAATGTTGCAGTGCAAAATGCTCCTATCCATAGTTCTAGTCAGCCATGCCCTCTTCAAGGATACTCCATTTTAATCCCCCCAACACTTTTTTTCTCCTCCAATAGTTGGTATTCTATAGCCCCAGAGCATTTTTTTGAGGGGGAGGAAAATCCTTCTCTTCTCCGAAGGTTGTGGTCTCTTCCTTATCAGAGGTTTTCAAGCACCTGATAGCCACCTATCAAGATGGCATGATAGTCAATTCCCTGTACCAGCAGGATGGGTAGTGATGGACAAGAGAACCATTGTTGTACATTTCAGTTCTTTAATTCTAGGTTGCCTATAAGGGAAAAACAGATAGAATTATTCCTTTCTTATTTCCTTTTACCAAAACAATAGCCTTGATTAGATCACATCACCACTGACAAACTGATGTACCTAATGGTTTGAGCATTGGACTATGATTCTGGAAACCAGGATTTAAATCCCCGCTCAGCCATGGAAATTCCCTGGGCGACCTTGGGCAAATCACACTCTCAGGGACTCAGTGGAAGACAAAGAAAACGCCATAATAGGTTCACCTTAGGGTCATCAAAAGTTGGAAATGACTTCAAGGCACACAACAACAACAAAACACTGACAATGGCCTTGTTTGGGTAGCAAATCAATAATGAGGCAAAGAGGAAGGGGCAACCCATAAGAGAGTTTTCTTTTCTCATTTTTCTGGTAAGAAAGATTCCACCATAAAGGACTGCTGTTATTGGTGAAGGGTATGTGCAGAAGTCCTTTCTGAATTTCCAGAATACTTGGTTAGACTTCTATCAAACAAATTGTAAACAACCTTCTCAAAGCTTGTTTTCTGTTCTGCCAACTTTTATTTAACTAAGTAATTGTTAAAACAATTTTCATCCTATCTTTTTACTACATGGAAATATTTTCAGGTCCATTGGTGGAAATTCTGTCATCTAAATTTACAGAAGTTTAGGTAAAGGCTGAAATCCTGTTGATTTCATACACGTATGTAAGTTGCCTTACATATGCAGTTGTATTCTTTTCCCATTGTCTAATGGATATATTCAGTTCATTGTGGGTAAGCAGTACCACAAGTGCAACCATTTCACATGGGCCTAAGTCCTAGAGTAGAGCCATTGAATCAATGAGATTTATTTACCTGTTGATTTACCATTCAACTATTGATTCAATGGGTCTACTCTAGTTGCAACTAATCAACAGGTTTTTAGGTATGCAGTTGCCCATTCTTGGATAGTGTGAACTATTTGTCAGTGCCTTCACTGTATTTACTAGGATTGCAGAAACAATGGTGCATTCCCCATTGAACAAAATGGAGAATAAACAGGCACATTGGCATATATACAACCAGTCTCACAATTCAGCAGAATGTTGGTATAGCATTATCATGGTATAATTATATGAGTGTAATTACAGAAATTTGGGATCTCAGCCAAAAAGTACTATTATTCATTAACATCATAAAATTCATTTTCTAAACATGTTTCATTTTTATTAAAAACTGTCTACAAGTTTTTAAAAAACTAAAAGCTGTCTACTAAAAAGTATTTATCAGTTCATTAATACCAATTATTAGATGTTATTTGCTGTTCTCTATGTAATTATGAAGAAGTGCAAAATGACAAATCATAATAACTGTTTTTGTAGTACTTAGGAGCCAGGTCCCTTTCTTTAATTTGCTCAAAAAAGGAATACACATATTTTCACTTCTGAGAGTTCACAAACCCCTATATTCCTATAATTAATTACTCCATGCTCTATTAATAGCCCATGTTTAAATTAACACAAATCTGCTCTGTTAGTGGAATCTTATTATTTCTTTTAGAATGGGTTTTACAAAGTTCCCAGAGGGTCTTTGGATTCTCTCTATTTGTAAGTCCAATCTGATCCTCAAAGCCATTGTAAAATATGTAATTAATTCTACACAGAGGAATAGGTGAATTGTTTACTAGAGACAGCATTAATTCAGACCCACCATATTTAGCATCTTTATTTATCAGGATGTGAGTACTGCCAGCAGCCACTCTCAGGGAGCTTATGACCTGCAGCTTCTGTGAAGACTGGAAGGTTCACAGACCTGTAGTAATCTACCAGTTCCATCCAGATAGTGTTCAAGAAGTATGCAGAACATTAGTGAAAACATGTTCTTGTCCTGTAATTTATTTATTTATTTTTCTGATGACACATGATGAGGTTGTGTTCAGCAGGACTGGATTATTGAAAAATCTAATAAATACTCGGGGCACATAACCATACTACAGAATTATAGCATGTTGATACCACTTCAACTATAGTTTGGTGAGGCACTAGGGTCTTTATCAGATTACTCCCCCTGAATGTTCTTTTGCTGGAATATTTTGTGGCCTTTTTATTCTGGCAAAAGAACCTCTCCTACCAGACCTACCTTTAGCAAAGTCAATGAGGCAGGCCCAGCAGTAACAGAGCATGAATAGAGCTCTGTTTACTTGCAGGGTTGAGATTTCACCAATTCTTGCAAGTGTGGCAAATCCAAAAAATTAAGCAAGACAAAGACATAAAATGTACACACAAGCACAGAAACACACTTTAAAAATTACAAGTAAACCAGGGAGGTAAAAAAAGAACGCCCCCTATCTGGCTGTTCTGGTCTCACTTGGAAGTGTTCTGACAATTGACTCTGTATTCGCTGAGCACAATGGTGTGAGGATTCAAATGCCAGCAATGCCGGCAACAAAGTGGAACAGGAGATCTATAAAAAGGAACGGCTTTTTGACAGTACATGATCGTGAAAGGATGATGTCATCTGGTATGCACACCCTTTCACAATCATGATGCCATATTTGCTGCATCTGATAAAGTCCTAGCTTTCTGGCTGATAAATCTAAATACCTTCTCTAAACTGCAAATCCCAGGTTTCCCTAGAATGTTGCCATGACACTTAAAGTGGAAACATAGTGCTATATTTGTATAGCATGAAAGGACTCTAGCACTCCTCTGAACAACAGCCCTAGACCTCTCCAGCAGAAAATTATATGACTCTCATTGAACTACAAATCCCAGGTTTCATAGACTCATAGAATCTTAGGAATTTATCAGACCACCCCCCAAACCCCGTCATTTTGCCAGCATAGCTTTTCTGGCAAAAGAACTCCCCCTGCCACACTTACCTCCTTTCCCAGCAAAAGGCTTACTGGCAATGAACAAGGAGTGAATGGAGCTCTGTTCACTTCCTCATTCAAAATTCCACGTATTCTTGCAAGAATACATAGCATAGGAATTAAAACAAAAAAACAAAAATAACACTAGAAAAGTTACACTAAGCACAAAAACTTACAAGTAAACTGTGGAAGGTCATAAAAAGTGTGTCTCATACCTGGATGTCACAATCTCATCCAGAAGTGTTCATGCCAGACTGGCCATTGACACTGCATTCATATGAGTATAATGGCATGAAGTTTCAAACGTTGGAAATGCTTAAGCTGTCAATAAAATATTATGGGTTTTGGACTTTACATAAATGCAAAATGGTGGCATCATCTGATATGCACACCCACTGGCATTTATGTGGCATTGTTATGATGCCATATTTGGTGTGTCTGATAACATCCTTAGAGCTGGACAGGGCAGCAAGGACCATCTAATCCAACCCCCTGCCATGCAGGAATATCCAGCTACAGCACTCCTGAAAGATGCCCATCCAATCTAATTTAAAGACCTCCAAAGAAAGAAGATAGCCTATTTGACTATCGAACAGTTCTCACAATAAAGTGCCTCCTAATGTTTAGATGGAATCTCTTTTCTTGTAATTTGAATCTATTGATTTGTGTTCTAGTGTCTGGACTAGAGACTAACAGAAAACTAGCTTACTTCATCTTCTACATGACATTCCTTGAGATATTTGATGATAGCTATCATGTCCCCCTCAGTCTTCTCTTCTCCAACTAAACATCCCATGTCTGATCCAGTGGTATCAGAGTGGTATAACTGTGGAGTGCGAATACACTCCTGGTTAAAATGGTCCACTAATTTTCTCCTAAAAATAGACAGGTTAAAAGCAAGGCCCTGGTTTTTAAAAGCATAAGTGTGTTTTTATTAGTAACAGGACAAAAAAAAAATCGTATTAATTGGACCAATTTTCAAATGGCCTATGGGAAAACATTTGAGAATTACTGAGCTAGAACATTCATAACAGGAGAACTAACAACTCGTGTAGAATCTTTCTTCCTCTAGTATTCAAAAGTGTATCCTTAGGTCATTTCTGCATAGGACCATTGCTCCATGCGTGGGTGGGTACTTCATTTTTTCTACCTAGATTCATCAGTGGTCCTCAGAAATAGGATTGCTATGACAACCAACTATGATTTTGCGAACTCATTCACATCTTCTTACTATGGGTGTAATAGAGTGATGCAGAATGTCAGCTTTCTGTATATTATGAACACTGAAACAGCTGCTTTGGGAAAGACATTTCATTTTGAATTCACGTATTAGTACTGGGATTTGTTGCATCCTGCAGAATATTAGTACAGAATATTAGTCCCATTGTGCTGTAAATCCAGGAGCTTCTGCCTTCACTACACCCACTTATAGGAATGTTAGCATGCCAGGTTATTTATCAGAAGCCGGACAAGGCCTGTTTGTGAACTATGAGCAGAATGAGGCAGAGTTCCATCTGCTTTAAGGTGTGTTCCATGAGAACTCTTCCCCTGGGCCTTACTTTCCACAGAGGGACTGATGAGACATCCACATGGTTCTGATGAAGGTCAAGGCTCTGCTCTGTAAAGTTGACATCTGGTTGCATTTAGATACTTCAGAAGTTTGAATGTTGGAATCTAAGCAAAAAATATAACTAAGGTGGGGTGGGCAACATTGGTGGTCCCGGGGGCCAAATTTGCACCATCAGCACTTGCCAGTGGCCTGAACAAAGAAAAAAAAGTTGCAAAAATATAAGAAATAAACACTGGAGGTAAATGGACAGGTATTTCAAATTTTGATTTTCAGTGGTCTTTCTGGGAAGGGTGGGAGGGTTTCAGACTTAGGAGATTGTCACATGAAGCAAAAAAAGTAGAATTAAAGCAGGATAGTATCTCTATGGCCAAACCTTATCAGATGATGTTGTTGCTGTCCTGTTTCTGGTGTACAATCCCCCCGTTAGTGTGGCACTTCTTTTCATTGATGGGAAACCCATCAATAAACTCCCAATACTGATGCTGTTCCAGGAGTTTGCTGGTGTGCTAAGTCTCTTCACTTGAATGCCGGCATGAGAACTGTCTTGGGGCCTGATTTTCCTCCTTCCCCCTCCCCTTGCTATTCTAGAGCAGGCTAACTCCATGCCTCTTCATATTTAATTTTTTTTATATATTTTGCTGTGTTTGCATAATTACAGGAAAATGATAAAATAAAAATAATTTTAAAATCATTTTTTGCTATCTTTATGCAAACACAGCAAAGATAAAAATAATAATAAAAGGCATGCGTTGGAATTGCAAAGGGGGGAATTGCAAAGCAAAATTCCTTTGCTTTGAAATTGCAAAGGTGGGGAGGGAGAGGGAGGAGACTAAGGCCCCGCCTTGCCATGTGACTGCTGTAATGTGGCATTGAAGAAAGAAACTTATTGCATTAGGAGAGTTTTCAAAGTAGAGCAGTCTGTGAAAGAAGAGAGGTGTGCATACTCAACGTTTTCAACGCGGTATGTTATTTGTGAAGTCAAAGGCTTTCATAGTCGGCATCCATAGGTTTTCCTTGTCCCCCACCCCCGGCTGTGAGGCCGTGTTCTGGAAGAGTTCATTCCTAACATTTCACCTGCATCTGTGGCTGCTATCTTCACATCAGGCTGCCTCTGCTGCCCTGGATGAGCTGATGTGAAGATGCCAGCCACAGATGCAGGTGAAATGTCTGGAATGAACTCTTCCAGAACACAGCCTCACAGCCTGGAAAAAAACCAAGGAAAACCTATAGGTATGTTATTTGTTTGGGAAAACAGCCTCAGGTGGGGTGCATGTGGCAGGCAGACCACATTTTGTCCACCTCTAACTAAAAATTAGTGCCCAGATTTGCTGCTTCCTCCTCCTTTCTCCCAACAAGTGATGTCATTCAGCTGATTCACACTGGTTCATAGAACTAGTTGTTAAAATTATTAAAATAAATGGGAGCTAGGGAGGTTAAAAAGGGGAGCCAGGAGTAGCAAAGGGAGGACAAGGAGGGCAGAGAAGTGAAAGGCTCACAGGGAAGGAAGGACCAGATCCTCCAGAGCCAGGAATGGGAAATGATTGTTAATCATTCATCTTTACAATCCACTCTAGAAGAACTTTTATTTTATTTTTTCTGGGTTCAGTTAATAGCAGGGTAGAAGAACTTTTAACAAACAAATAAGGTCAGCGAAAAAGGTTTTGCTCAGCCTGGTGTTTGGATGAAGGAAGAGAATTTTGTTCAATTTGATACGAGAGATGCCCTATGAGAGATGATTTCTTCCATCTAAACTTATGTGTGTTCACTTAAAAGAAAGGTTTTTGTTTTTGTTTATCAGCAATGGGGTTTACAGATTGGATTGCCCCTGTAGCTATCAACGCAGGCCCCAAAGTAAACACAATGAAAGACTTAACAGAAACATTTGATCCATAATGCTACAAAGTATTATGTTGCTTGCTGGAAAATCTTCTGCTTCTGAGTGATTCCCTTAATGGATTCGATTGCTACTTATTGACCCAATCTGGATGCTAGTTTATGGGTTTTTGTTTTTGCTTTTCTTCTCATTTGATCTATAAAGGCCTAGAGTTTTGAGATCATATGAAGAAATATGGCATGGGAAATAAGTAAAGGTCTGAGAATTCAAACTGTATGATAGATCATTTTCATAACCTCCCAACTGTCCCAGTTTGGAATTGGCAGTCTTGATTTATTGTCCCACTTTTCAGCTGCTTTTAAATTGTCCCCGTTTCTCTCTTCTCCTTTCACTTTCACCCTTTGTCCCAGGCTTACTTCAACTGCTGTAAACTGAGTTCAAAGTGCAAAAGTAGTTTACACTCAACTAAAACAGCAGGAGCAAGGAGAGGAGGCCATGGAGTCTTGCCCTTCCCAATAGGCATAGGCAGGAGCAAACTGCTGCAGTCTATCCTAGCTTGTGTGTTCTTCCTCATTAATAAAGTTTGCCATCTTGACCATACTCAGGTGTTGCTTGACCACACATGTTCCAATGTTCATCTGAGAAATATTGGAGGGTATGCATTTTCCTCAACACTCTCTAGGGAGTCTAATGCTAATCTCACATTTCTGCAGCACAAACATATCCAGGTGATATGGTGCACTGGCTTACTGGTGCTGGGATTCCAGAATGAATCTAGGGGCCCATCTACACAGTAAAAAATATACGTACGCCGTTCGGAAGATCACTCTTCTGTACACATGGCTGTGCGGATTCATACGTGTCATTCAGAAGGGGGGCAAGCGAATCCCCCATAAACTACATGATTTGGCGTTTGGAAGGAGTTGCAGATCTCGGCATAAAATCCATACAGCCGTTCGAATGGCTGATGGTCTGTACGCCCTGTTCGCACACATATAAACAGGCAGTGTAATCTGATTGGCTGGCTGAGTAGAGGGGGCGGGGCTAGCAAGGAGGGGAAGTGGGAGTGGCTGCCATGTTGGATTCCCGGCTAAGCGAGAGTCCAGTAAGTCCGTGAATTTTATATATATATATATATATATATATATATATATTTTTTACATTGTAAATAGGGAAAACCGATTGTCTGCAAGGCAGGCACCTTTTTAAATAATAAAAATGTGGCAGGAGATTTAAAACTGCTGCTTGGCTTGCTCGTTCCAGCCAGCTGGGGAAGGGGGGGTCATACGGAATGGGGGGGGGTAAAAAATCATATAGGCAGATCGTATGCATACGAACGACTGCCTATTTGTATTTTTTACCCCCCAAACAGATTTTCTTTAATCGTATAGGTGGACCCATAGATTCATTTTTTTTTGCACCAGAGAGGCATTGGAAGATGTAAGGAGGTGCCATCCAGACTGGGGGGTGGGCAGGAAAGGGCTTGGGGTGCATGTGGCAGGCAGGCCACATTTTGCCTACCTCTAACTAAAAATTAGTGACCAGAATCTAGGATTCATTTTGTCCATAACCATTCCTCACAAACCTTCTTTTCTCTCCAGAGCATATTTAACATATATGTATCTAGGTCAGAGGACAGCCTTTGAAGACCTGCATAAGGGTAATCCCATATTTGAAAATATGTTCTGTTTAGAGGTTTATCCAGCCTGATTCTGGTTTAAAGTTAAAGACAGAAGAGTTGCATGGATTTTCCTTGGTCTTTTTTTCCAGGCTGCGAGGCCGTGTTCTGGAAGAGTTTCTTTCTGATGTTTCGCCTGCATCTTTGGCTGGCATCTTCAGAGAATGGTTGGGTAGGAGTGTGTCTGGGGTTTATATGCAGCAGATGCTAATTTCTGTACATGCAAATTCTAGAGATGCAAATTTAGAAATAATCGCTGTAACTTGAATAGGTTCAGGTGGCTTCTGTGCCTCATCGCTCTGCCATCCAAGTGCTAGTTGTCAGTGGGAAACTGCAACTCTTCTGTGTGATGTTGAAGGTTCCTATGAAGTTTCTCTTTCTTTCTTTGCTGCACCTCAAAGGGAGGGCAGTGGTCTCCTCAGTGTCTGACAAGTCCTGCTTCTGCCACCTTGGATTCAGGAAAGAAGTCATCTGGAGCCAGAAACTCCTCATAATCCAACTCCTCTGCATCAGACTCCTTGAATTCCCGAGGAGTTCATTGCTTGTCACCCAACAAACTCATTCAGTCATGATTGCCCCCCTACAAAATAACAAGTATATTTACACTACAAAATAACAAGTATATTTACTGTTTGTCAGTAATCTGAATCCTATGAATATATTGCTTTTTAGCCCGTTTAGGAAGGCCAGGGAAGGCAGCAGGAGGGAAGGAGGGAAGCTGCCCTGCCTCTCCCCAGCTTTTCTGTGGGGACTCCCGGTCTTAGAAGCCTCGAAGTCCCTTCAGGAAGGCCGGGTAGGCAGCGGTAGGGAGGGAGGGAGGCTGCCCCCACGCCTTCCTGAGCGGACTCTGGGGCTTTGAAGCCATGGAGCTGCCTCTGGAAGGCCAGGGAAGGCACAGGCAGGAGCCCCGCCTCTCTCCAGCCTTCACGAAGGGGCTCGGGGCTAAACCGCGAATAATCAAAACTGTGAGTGTGAAAGCCGCGAATGTGGAGGGGCAACTGTAGATGCTTATGGCATGAGAGAAAGTGACTGAAGAGCGGGGTATAAATAAATAAATAAATAAATGAAAGTGGAAATGCAGCCGGATAAGTTCTGCCTTATTGCATGAGGTTGTATTTCTTTAGTAGTTCTTCAGTTCTGGTCCTGTGGGAGATGGTTGTAAAAGTGAGTCTTTTTTGTAAAAAAAATATTTTCGATTAGAAAAAAGACTTGCTTTTACAACTGTATCCCATGGAACCATCTAATAAATAGAATATTCTGATTCATCAAGCACCTGGTATCCAGAGGCAGCCACCTACAAATCTCCCAGAAGCTGTCGGAAGTCCTCCTTGTTCACAATCATTTAACCTCTGTGACTGGCCATGGTCTTGATATTCCTGGAATCCTTGATCCCTGGACTGGCTACATTTAATGACTCTTTGTATCATCCCTTTTTTGGCTTTGGATATCTGCACTACTGGCCTTGTGGAATGACCTCTGGATTGGCTGAGACCTTGACTCCATGACTCACTTTATCTTCTTGGATTACCTGTGCATGACCTGCAGTGTAAATGTGTAAATTCCTATTGCTTAAACAATTTGTAAGCCGCTCTGGGAGTCTTTGAGGCTGAAAAGCAGGGTATAAATACCTAAATAAATAAATAAATAAATATCCCTTTGAACACTTGCTTCCTTAGGCATGGGACACTTTGTAAGTGCCTTAAAGTAGACTCTGATTTATGGCAAACCTATTACAGGGTTTTCTTGGCATAATTTCTTATGAGGTGGATCACCCAAGGAGACCTTCTGCTGTGCTTTCTGCAACCGGACTTGTTTATCTTGGATTGGCCTTTTTAGCCATCAGCACACTTGCAGAAAGTGTGGGATGAGTCTTTCCTGAATCTTCATTTGTTAAGAAAAGCCAGAGAGAGGTTTCTATTGTTTTTCTCTAAGGGCCAAGTTCATCTAGTGGGTTTCCATGGCTGTACATTCCCTGGTCTACCAGAGCCCTAGTCCAGCACTAAGACCAATGCATCACAATGGCTCAACAAAACACTGTAATAGTTTTCAAAGAGATGCGGTAGTTGTATTAGTCTGCCAGAGCATAAAAGCAGGGAGGGAAGAAGGAATCTCACAGACTAATTTGGAGGCTAACTGATTTATTTCATTTATTTCATGAATATCACTCTCCTTCTTCAAATGCTACAATATTGCAACTGAGGGATTTAAGCACAGATACCTAGCTGCGGAAGACAGAGGGCCAGTGCAGATGGTGAAATAATCCTCATAGAATCTGGGGGAAATCCCGTGTGTCCAAATGGGATCCCGCTGCATTCTGTCATTTTCAGAGGGAGCGAAATTTGGGAAAACTACAGGGGAAAAACCTTCGGGGCTTTTCCTGAATTTTTTAAAAACTGTGGGGGGAATGTGCACTCCCACTCGTTAGGACAACCAAATCACAGCACAGCGCATTCCTGAGAGGATAGTTGATTAGTTGGATGTGTGCAGGGGGAGGAGCTTGCTAAGAAGGCAGCACCTGTAACAGCCATGTTGGATTGTTGCTGTAGCGACTGTGCACTGAAGTGACAAAACAGCCTTTCTTTTTCTTTCTTTTTTTTGTTTTTTAAGTGGAAGATTGCTCTTCCGTACTGTGGATTTAGTTTCATTTTTTTAAAAAAAAATAGTTTGGTGGGGGCAAGTTAGTGAGTATACAACTACAAATAAGTCACTTGCTCTTGCCATCTTGATTAGCTTGCATGCCTCTGTGTGAAAAGCAAACAGGGGTAGATTCCCATACCAGTGACCTTGCAAAAAGATAGTTGAGACAGATGAGAACTGTTGCGAATTGGTGTAGGTTCGCACCAATCCACATTTTATTCCTTCATCTAGACCAGCTCAGAGAGATGCAAATTGTGCCCCTGGTTTCGAAGTGTTGTGTAAGATAATATAGGTCTTTTGAGCAGCTGGTCTATTGTACTGAGGTGTGAAAGAGATCACTCTGCTTACAAGACCCATTTCCTTGAAATAGGAACTTTTCTGAGGAGGCTTCATTAGTTAAATGTTTAATATATTAATATATGCTGTGTGCCAAAAACAAAAATAAAACATCAACTCTGTTCATAAAGGACTGGAATTAATGATTATACTCCAGTTCAGCTGTGTCTCTTTCCAATTGTCCTTTGATTTTTCTTTTCTTTCTTTTGGAGCTACACAGAGCATGAAACATTGTTATAGTGTGTGACACAGACATAGGAGGGAAGATTTCTTCTAGGCTTCTTGATAAAATCATAGAGCTGCAGACAGGAAAAGGCTGAATCACTAGGCTGACATGGTTCACTCTTCAAGGAAAACTCAGAGAAGTGAAATTTTTCAAAAGCTAGCAGAAGCAACAGCTAGAAAAATAACTTGCAAAGCGAAGACAATGAGGGCAGAATAATTCAGATGGTACTGCCTACTTACTAAACTGAAGAGCAAATTGAAATCCTATCTCTGAAGAAGTTTTGTCATTCCAGATTGTAACCTGAGTGGGTCTCTCAAGCACATTCTAGATTGGCTGTATTACTTGTTAAAGATTAAGAGCACCCAGGCTGTTGCATCATTGCTTGGATTGTGGCAACTGCTCTCTTGGAGTGACAGTCAAGGCCAAGAAGTGCCAATCTGCACTCAGTCAAGTGACTGACAATATAGCTAACCCTGTACCGTGTGTGCTTGCATGCATGTTTTAACTCTCTTCTTTCCTAGTTTACAGGATGAAATCACAGCAGGTGTGGTTCCAACTTCCAGCTGTTCCCAGACCATCTGGGATTTGGGGTGTGTGATAATGGACTTTCTCATTATCTGGATAGGACAGCCAACCAGGTAAACAAAGGGTTAAGGATGTATCATGTTAAGTTACAGTTTAAGGGGGGGGTCAGCATCAGGAGATAGCTGACCAATGAGATGACCACTTAGAGGGAGCTTCATTATGCTTCTAGGAAAAGGTGATAAATACTGCCTCAGGAGTCCCAAGCCAGGGAGAACAAAGGAGAAGAGCAAGAGAGACCTGAGCCATGGGGACTTGCAACCCAGCAAAGGGGAACACTTGGTAGAGGCTGGGCTGAAAGGCCTAGGCTCCCAATCCACATGAACATCCAGCACATCTGGACTGTACCCTTGTTAGTATATTAGGGAACTGTCTAGCTTAGGACTTTTATGAACAGGGACACCCCCCCCCGAGGAGGTCAGGAGAAGATCGGGGCTGTCGCGCTTACAGAGCCCAGTTTCAGACAATGCCATCCTCATCCATCCTCCTCTCGACCTTCCCCTGTGCTTCTTCCATGCTATGGGCACCACTTTTTATTGACAGAGGTTTTCCGTCAATAAAAAGTGGTGCCTGCAGCATGGGGGAAGGTCGGGAGGAGGATGGCGTTGTCTGAAACGGGGCTCTGTAAGCGCGACAGCCCCATTCTTCTCCTGACCTCCTTGGGTCCTCCCCCCCCCACCCATTTGAAAAAGTCCTTAGTCACATCAGGGTTATGTTATTTTATAAACTTGGCTAGAATGACTAGATTTATCTGTAACTTGTAACTTCTAAATGCGCCTGAAAGGAAGGTGCCTTTCACGAGAGTATCACTACTATGCTATGTAATCTGCTTAGAATAAACTTCCTTTAAAGCTCTCTTTAGCAGCACTATCTTCATGTGCCTCACATGGCTCTCCATCCATGGGTGGTGGGTGGTGGTGAAGCTCTGCAGAGTCAAAGTAGAAAGTACGAGTTTAATCCTGTAACTTCCCATTGGGTTACATTGAAAGGGAAAATTTCAGTCAATGGGTGGTGGCAGTAGATTTTTAGATTAACTCTAGAGTTTTTGGGGTGCATGTGCATAGGAGACATCCAGAGCTTCACACCTTATTATGAATAGAAAAAAATGACAAGATGCCTCAAGAGCATAAGAAGAAATATGAGGGGCTACTTCCCACTATGTTACAACAGCATTACTTTTTCACAGTAACCTAGTTCCCCCAATCCAGAATCTTTCGTTCTCTGTTGCAGTTCACTATGCAGCAAGCAGAGCAGTGGTGGGAATCCAAAATTCTCCCAGATGCTGTTGGACTGCAAGTCCCAGCAGCATTAACTACCATATGTAATGGTGAAGAATGCTGGGAGTTGCTGTCCAACAACATCTGGAGCTGAATTACAGAGATAGAGGGATCATTAGGTTCTGTATCTAAAATGGTTTTTTTTCCCAAAAAAACAATGCTTTAGAGTCCACAAAACTTCTGAATTGCAATCCAAAATCTGTTCCAGATTCTAAATGTCATGGCAAGAGATTTCACATACTGAGATGAAGGGCAAGATGGTGCCTTCTCCCCAGTCCACATGCAGAAGCTGGCTTTATTCCTGGCACTGATATAGTGTCTTCCACCACCTTTGTGCTAACAGAACTGTTAAAGGGGATCAGGAATGGTTGTGTGGCATATACAGCTGTGTCCTCCAACAGAATAGGTATAATGTTAAGGAGATTTTTTTGCTGACTTAGTTAGAATCCATTCTACTAGATCCTTAGTTGTTGTGGGAGATGAACCAGAATACAGAATTTCTTCCAGGAATTTCAGAGGCCTGTTCAAAGAAGCTGCTATATTAGCACAGTAAACATTAAAATATATGCCGTGTGATGTTCAAAGTCATCAAGATGTTCTAGACTGTTGCTGACGTCAGTGATTCCTGCCCAGCACAGTACTGCAAACCTGTAAGCCTGACAACAGTTTCCATATAGGAAAGGAATGTGGGCATCTTTAATCCTGACAACCTCAGGACAGGCATAAGTACAAGCCCTGTGGCCTTTCTTTGCTCTGCTTGTTGAATCGTAGAGACTCAGCTGCAATACACTGATTATTGACTCCTTCTAGTTAAAGCAGCTTCATTCATAAACTCATCAATTTCAAAAGGTTGGGAAAGTACTTTTTGAATGAAAATCTCCAGAATCCTACAGTCAGCATGAATACTGGCTAGGGATTCTGGGAGTTGTAGTCTAAAAAATATCTAACTTTCCCAAGCCTCATCCAGTCTCCCTGGCTTCAACCTTCTTTCCTCATTCCCATCCTCTTGAAATTGGTTGCCTGAACCCCTTCCTTCATCCTTCCCAGATACAAGAGCCCTTCCCTTCTCCCTTTAGCTCTACTAATTCCTCATCCTTCACTTTGCTCTATAGGGCCATTCCCACCTGGGACCAGAATTCCTAATATATCCTGGCTAGTTTCCCTGTTGTTCCTCCTGTGGAGGTGCCATGTTATGGGCCATCACAATGTTTGCTGGCTAGACCTTTGTTCTAACTCCTTAACTACAAGTTGCTGACAACTCTTTTCTGCTTGTTGTGTGGGTTTAACCTGAAACAGCCCCCTCTTACAAGCATTGAAAAGTGGGATATACAGAACTGGCCCTACCAATAAGTAGAGAGAAGCAGCTGCCTGAAGCAACAAAATCTGATAAAATTAGGGAGGTGATTCTTTGCTATTTTTGTTCTCAAGGCAAGCAACAAGTAATTTTTAGCAATTTTCTTTCTGCTGCAAGAATTGTTGTACGCAAACTTTGTGTGTGGTACTTTTATAGAGAACACAGTATTTTCTGTTTTTATTCAGCTCATACTATATCGCCAACATTTATGACTCCTCGAACGCTTTCATTAGCACTGTATACACACAATCCTAAATATACACTGGACTGACTATGGGACGAATGTTGCTGTCCTTGAGCAATCAGGGATCACCAGCATCCCTCAATCACCAGCATTGAGGCCATGATATTGAGGACACAGCTATGCTGGGCAGGGCATGTTTCTAGGATGGAGGACCATCGCCTCCCAAAAATAGTACTCTATGGTGAACTTGCCATGGGTCAGTGTAAGAGGGGTGCTCCAAAAAAGCGATACAAGGACTCCCTGAAACAACATCTCAGGCTCAGCCAAATTATCACCAACAATGGTCCGCCATGGCCTCACATCAGGAGGCTTGGAGACGCACTATCCACAATGCTGCAGCCTTATTTGAGAACTCACACCGAACAAGTCTTGAAGAGAAACGACAATGCAGAAAGAATCACAACCTGGAAGGAGACCTTCTGCTGTACTTTCTGCAACCAGACATGTTTATCTTGGATTGGCCTTTTCAGTCATCAGTGCGCTTGCAGAAAGCACGGGATGAGTCCTTCCTGAATCTTTGCTTGTGAAGAAAAGCCAGAGAGAGACTATTTTCTATGCAGAAAATGCTGCTTCCTGCACAGAAAATACTGTTTTCTGCATAAAAATACCATGTTTTCTTCTTGGCTTTCAGATTATAAAATGTAGGAAGGAAGGGGGAGAACCCCCCCCTCAAGAAATCTGGCAGCACCTTCAAGACTTTTTAAATTTTTGCACTAGCTTTCATGGCTATAAACCCACTTCTTCAGATACAGTACCGACTGGTGTTAAAGCCTCAGGCATATTTATACAGTTGTGGGAGTGGGATAGAATTTAATAGGATCTAGAAAGGTGAAATCATGACCCTTGCCTGAATTTTTCAAAGGTCTGGGTAAGGTGATAACTGATGTTTCAGATCTTTACAGTGGTCAGTTAATCCTGATGTGAAAGCAATAAATCTGCTCATGAAAAGTCAGTGTCCCAGGGTTCACAACTCTCTCTGAGAAGATTCCTTTTGTTATATTGCAGTAGCAAGGACTTTTGTATTAATATATGTAGTGTGCCATGAAGCCATTGTCCTTGTTTGTACCTCTGATAATAGATTGAAATGTGTGAATGTAATTTAGTTCAGCAGTTTCTCTTTCTAGTCTTCCTTTGTAATTTCCTTGTTCAAGGACCACAACCTGTAAATAGCTTACTGTGTGTCCAGGAAGTTTCAAATGATCTGCAACTGGTTTTGAGATATTGCCATTTCTAATGTCATATTTGTATCTATTTCATAGAATCATAGAATTGGAAGAGATCACAAGGGCCATCCAGTCCAACCCTCTGCCATGCAGGAATACACAATCAAATCATGCTGGTCTTTGACTGTAATAAAGTATCATTCATTCATTCAATCAAATCATTCCTGACAAATGGCCATCCAGCCTCTGTTTAAAAACCTCTAAAGAAGGAGACTCCACCACACTTCAAGGCAGTGTATTCCACTTCTGAACAGCCCTTACTGTCAGGAAGCTCTTCTTAATGTTTAGGTGGAATCTCTTTTCATGTAGTTTGAACCCATTGCTCCACGTCCTAGTCTCTGGAGCAGCCAGGTTCCTGTCACATGTAAGTATCAGGGTATTGTTTATATGTTGGGAGGGGGTCTGGATGTGAGTGCTTCAAAACTCCCAGGCCTGGAGAGTACACAGTTTATCTCCAAGGCCACACATCTGCTGAGGGCTTGGGGACAAAGGGGAGGGGGATGCTGGTGAGGGGGGTTGAGTCAAGCCTCTGATTTTAAACCCTATGTTTTCTTTCTGTGAACCAGTTCTACCAATAATTCTGGACCTGTACACTTTTTTAACCTCTGCAATAAAACATTTTGACTAGTGGCTGTTATCTGAGTGAATTGAAGTTCTGACTGGATCCTTACACGATTAATCCTCTTGTGTAGAGATTATTCTGTTTGTTATGGAATGTAGAGGGACATTGCTGGCATAGAATGGTATATATCACATTGGAAGGGGAAAAAAAGTAAATGTACCTCTGATATCATAAGTGATGTTATCGACCCCTGTAATATTGCCCCCAGACTAAGTGTGGAGACAGAGTTGGTATCTGGATTTGTGGTAGGGTCTTGTCCCTGTATTACCATCTGTGTTATGTATCCTCTTATAACTGAGTGGTTGTTTAAGATTTGGAGGCTGTCTGTAGAACAATAAAGGCCTGCCTCCCAGAGCTTGTGAGAGGGCTGTATTATTCTCCAGAATTGGTTGTAGCTTTGTCATGATGTGTTTGAGTGGTCACAACTGTCATTTTGTATTTTTTGTCTGTATTGTAGTAAATGGTTCCTGGGTATTAATCCTGCCTTGTCAATTTGTTTCTTCACCTCCTAAAATGGTTATTACAGTTTCAAAAATGCCTGTTGTAAATCCAAGAGTGTTCTGGAGGCATTGTAAGTATGTGAAAGCAATCAGTGGTTTTTCAACAGAGCCCAGTGTTTAGAAGTCCATTGTGCAGTTTCACAGTGGTGTCAAGAAAGTGAATTTATTGTGTGGATTGTTCCAGGCTCAAGTTGATGGTAGGGCAGAAGTTGTCGAAATCCTGGAGAAACTTCTCAAGTGATTGCTCTCCATGTGGCCAAACTGCAAAGATGTCATCAAGAAATCATAGGTAGAGGAAAGATTTTTGGATACATGTGATGAGGAAGCATAGTTCCAGGTCAGCCATGAAAATGTTTGCATACCATGGTGCCATGTGGGTGCCCATGGCAGTGCCACTGAGTTGGAGGTACATGTTATTTTCAAAAGTGAAGTAGTTATAAGTACAAAGTGGCAGAGTTTGGTGGCTAGGTCTACTGTAGCCTCATCCAGGATGCTATTCTTGAAGGCTTGTAGTCCATCCTGGTGTGGGTTGTTGGTGTATAGGGATTCCATATCCATAGTGGAGGGGATGGTGCTCTCTGGGAGGTTGTGGATGGACAGTATTTTTCTCAGGACATCAGTTGCACCCTTTGTGTAGCTTGGAGTGTTGATGGAATATGGCCTGAGAACTGAGTCCATATATCCTGATATCCCAACAGTTAGGGTTCTAATGCTTGGTCTGGAACACCTCATTTGTGTATTTTGGATAGTAGATAGGAGATGGACAGTTTGTGCTCCTGTGGTGTGTCCATTTGAATTCAGTTCTGTACATCAGTGGAGAATTTTCTGAGTAATTTGTAGTTTCTTCAGATATTCATCAAATCTTCATTCAATTCTTCTTTGAATACTACTGTTTTGGGATTAGTGTGATATAAGCTAATGTACATAATTGGCTAAGATCCTTCATCAGGAGACATAGGGTTTTTTCATTACTGTATTTTAACAAGAGACTGGAAGAATTATTTTACTTGCCTACTGGGCATGTTTGTTGGGGGATTCTGGGGGTTCTAGTCTAAAAAAAGCCAAGATCCTATATTGTGCTTACATAGTGTAAATCTATACTTACATAATTAAGCAAGGGTTGCAATACACCACTTTTCTGCTGAAGACCAACATTGTGCAACTGATAATGTGTCTGGTGTGTCCATAATCCCAGTAAATCAAATAGAACATTAATGAAAAACATTAAGTATTTTTCATACCATCTAGCAACACACAACTGTATGTGCAACAATTACACTTGGAGAACTCCACTTATGCAACTGTACACTGCATACAGACATTATGGACTTTTTCAGATGAACCTAAAATCCGGAAGAAGCCATCGGGAGAGGAACACAGCTGGAACTTCCGTGAATAAAAAGTTGTGCCTTTTCCTTCCATGCGACACAGAAGGAACACGGAGGGTAACGTGAGAGGGAAGTTGTCATCAGAAACTACCCCCTGCCACGGAGCAGCTGTGTTCCTCTTCCGATGGCTTCTTCCAGATTTTAGGTTCGTCTGAAAAAATCCTATGTCATGGCAAAAAGGGAAAATCACATGGCTAAGACAACTTCCCTGTGTGTAAAATACTAACAGGGTTAAATACCCCAAAGTTACCAGATCCTGTCTGATCTTGGAAGCTAAGCAGGGTCAACCTGGTTAGTACTAGGATGGAAGGTTGCCTATGAATAACAGGTGCTATAAGCAATATTTCAGAGGAAAGGACTGGCAAAACCACCTCTGAGGGGTTGTCTAATCGGTGAAAATACTCCTCACAGAATGCGAGGAGAAGACGATGTGTCTTAATGGGATTCTGCATCACTCTGCTGTATTCGAAGGAAGGGGGCTAACAATTCCAAAAAGTACACTGGAAATGCCTTTGTGGCTTTTCTTATATTTTTTAAAAAGCTGACTGGGGAATGTGCATTCTCACTCATTGGAGACAAGTGTCCGAATTGATTCGCTTTCCCAATACGAGCGGAAGTTGAAAGCTGATTGGTTGGACATGTGCGGGGGCCAGAGCTTGCTAACAACGCAAACACCCGGAGCCACCACATTGGATTTTCACCTTAGCAAGAGAACACTAAGGTGATAAAATGGGGTGGGTTTTTTTTGTTTTTGCCTTTCTGTTAAAGCAAAAGGCTGCTCTTTTGCACTTTGGATAGGTTTGTTTGTTTTGTTTTGTTTTTTTAAAAAAATACTGTCCAGTGGTGGCAATTTGAGGTAAGAAAAAACACTTGCGGCCACCATATTGATTTGTAGGCATGCCTATTTGCACAACAAACATGGATAGCTTCGCATGCCTGCTATCTGCCCAAAAAACCTATTAAGACAAACAGCAGCTGCTGCGCATTACCATTACAGCAGAGCAATCTACTTTTTTTCTGCCTTGTACAGACAAGCCCTGAGTATTTCTTGCTTAAAAAGACCCTATGAAATTAATGGGGTCTTCATAAATCAACAGGCCACTTGGAGGCACATATACACACAAAACACCAACAGGATGTCATTCATTTTTCCTATGTTCTTTTTTTAACTACCAGGGATGAAAAATGGTTTTCTGGGAATTTTCCATCTTACGCTCCAGAATAACTTGTCTAGCTTTAAGAACTTTACATCAGTGACATTTTATTTGACGTTTGGAGTTGTAAATTACTATGAAACTGTTGCCACTTCCTTGTTTCAAAATAAAGAAATAAATATCCTCCCACAAAATGCTTTTTGCCTTACGTACTTCTTTGGGATCTAAAATCAAAGAAACCAGCCATATTTGTCTTGAAATTTCTGTTGCTTTTCCTTTTCTCACTTTTAACTACTGGGCCTTATTGGGTTCCATCAATGCAATCACTTAAACACTTGGTGAGACTGGCAAATACATCTGCTTTATAGATCTGTTCCTTGTAAGTCTTGAAACAAAACCCAGTCTTGTTTTAATAACATTTGTACCACAGGCCTTTAATTGATGTAGCATCTGAGTTTAATTGGTAGAGGGCTGCCATTAGAACTTTGAATAACACTCTGTGCTAAAAGAATGAAGTGATCCTTATTAAATGGAAACAAATCTATACATAATAATGGCAAGGGGGTAAAAATACATAATATAATACATCTGGAGTTAAAAGGTTCATTTAGTTAACCTTCTCAAAACCCATTAAACTCAATTGCAACTCTCTTATTTAATCCAGTTGGGTTTTTTTAGATCATGCCCAAGGGCTGCTTAATGGTGTTCTCTAGTTTCTATTTTTTTAAAATCCACTTATACACATACACATTAGCAGCCACTTACAGATGAGGAAAACATTATTGATCTGGCAAACATCAGCAGTAAGCCTATATACTAAAATGTAAAATCTACTGGCAATTTTAACTTTTAGCTTGCAATTTGCATATTTCTTCCTTGACCATTAAAACAAATGCAACCCTCCAGCCTTATCTCATGTTGATGTTTCTGTTTATATTTGTAAAGAACCATAAATTACTTAACTAGGGTTTTACTCAAGCTTTGCATTGCCAGAAAATTACAGAGAAGGAAGAACATGGTTTTCAATATGGTCCAATGCCTATATTCCTTTTGCAATTATTGCAGTGGCAACACCTTACAATTACAAAAGAAAGTACCACGTGACGTTCATCTCTAAAAGCAAGCAGGCAAATAGGAAATAGGAAATGGGATAGCGGTCTCAATGGGCCACTTGAAGAGACTGTGATGTTGACATTTCCTAGAAGAACAGAATGATACAAGTAGGTGGGATGATAATTAAGTTGCTATGCAGTCTGAACAAATTGATAATTTATATGAACAGGTTAGAATGGAAATTTATAAGCAGTAGGAGGGAAGGTCACAAAGCTACTACTTATTGATTTATCCATTCTTTCTACTTAAGGATATAATTCTTCATTAACTTTGTTCTTGAGAGAAGCAATTGTACTAGAGTCTTTGGGAGAAGGTCTTTGATGGGGAAAATACCTCAAATACTTATTCTGTGCAAAATTGTCACATGGGGCTTGTCTACACTAGTGAAAACCCTCAAATCCTCCTGAATTTGGCCCAGTAAGGTCACATGACATCCAGCCTTTCCCCCGAATTTGATGCAATAACACCATACAGTGTACAGCCCTATCTGCACCAGACTTGGGAGATACCACCTTAATCCATGTTTTAGAAAACTCACAGTTTTCTCTAGAGTTTGCTTGAACTCCGAAGAACACTGTAGTGTGAACAATCCACCTGCACTGGATTCGGGATGGGGGGGGGAGAGTGGAAAGACAAGTGCTGCCTGAGGTGCCATCATTTTACCACCTATGCTTTAGGTGGTCTCCTAAGGCTTAGTTACTGTCAGTAAGAACTTTAAGCTAAAATATGCTGCTGTTTTTGCTTCACTGTTTTGCCCTTGGCCCTGCCAATTAATGGAATGTAGCCCACAATAAACTCTCTAAAACTAAATTCAGCCCTGAAGCTGAAAGATGTGCTGTATTCTTGTTTTAAAGCTTATAAAAGCCACAGATATAAAGAGGTGCCACTTCCTCATTCCAAAGACAGAGCCCTCATGTTAGTCGGTCTCCCTAAGGTCAGAAAGACCAGCCAGCCCCACCGTTGCAAGGTTGGACATTCCTTCTGTCCTCAGAGAGAGTGACTAGTGCCAGGGCTCTGTTTTCACAGAGCTCAGAGCAGGTGATTGTGCATAGGAAAAGCAGAGCACTGGTACTAGTGCTGTCTCAGAGGTCAGAATGACTGGACAGACCTGCCATTGTGAAGCTAGCTGCCCATTCTGACCTCAGAGAGAGTGAATAGTGCTGGGGCCCTGCTTTCATGGAGCTCAGAGTGGGCAATTGTGCAGTGGAAAAACAGAACCCTGGTGCTAGTTGCTCTCTCAGGTCAGAACAATCAACCGGTCCCACCATTGCAAAGGTAGCTGCCCATTCTGACTTACACACACAGAGAGAGATACTAGCACCAGGGCTCTGCTTCCACAGAGCTTAGAGTGGATGATTGTGCACTGGAAAGGCAGAGCCTTGTTGGTCTTCTGGCCCACACCAGAGCTGCCCTGGAGATGGCTGGCTAGCAGTGGCAGAGGACCCACAGTTTCATTGGGGGTAAAAAATCCAAATGCAGTTAAGGTGTGGCACTCAAATCCAGGCCAGAGTAGTTCAAATTTTATGTGCTGTAGCTCCAGGCTAAAGTAGTCCAAATTTCATCTGGATTTTTACCCCAGTATAGATGAGCCCATAGTATTTTTTTTTTCACAGAAAACATTTTCTGTGCAGGAAACAGCATGCTTTGAAGATTAATTCTATTCGAAATGCACACAGGTGTTTTTTTTTAACCACATTTTCTGTGAAAGCAGCAGCATTTTCTGTGTAGTCAATAATAATTCTGCACAGAAGTAACCTTTTCTGCACAGAAAACCATATTTTTTGCAGAAAAAATGTGCAGGCTATACACAGAGTAAGTCCCAAACTGTAAAAATTCTTGTCAGTGCAGGGTTCTCTTCCTCAGGATTTCCTCAAGAAACATGTTTTTTAAAAACTGTTTTCTTTTTATTTTTGAATATATCCTATACTTCACTCAATGATCCTCATTAAAAGACTTTATCATAACCAAACCAGATATATTGTGGTAGTTTGAGGCACAATCCTACACACTGCTTATTAGGAATAAGGTCTATCAAATCAAATTGGATTTGCTTCTGAGTATACATGCACAAGATTGCTCTGTAAATGTCTTATCCCCACCACAAATATAGCAACATGACTCAGGATGGGTGAAGGACTTCCAACAGGTAGGCTGGATGCAGCCCTCATCCTATCCTTGCTGAGCAAGTAGGTTTGAAGCAAGCCTTCCACTGACACCAAAGGAAGATACTTTTTGAAGTCTAATTGCTAATTTTGTATTGAAGGTAGCAGTCAGGGTATTTTGGTAAGTGTACTTCAGGGCATTAGACTAGAATTCTTTAGCAAAGAAGGCTGCAACAAACTGCAAATCTCTGGCTTCTGCAGGATGGAGCCACAGCAATTAAACTGACATGAAACTGATAACTGGGTAGGTCAGATGCACTTTATAAACAAAGCTGATGTTTGAAACATAATCTGAGGTCACTATTCTATCCAATTATTATGTAAGAAACAAACCTTTTTATTGGGACTAGAGTTGCCCATCAACCTCTACATTACAGTGGTAATGCTGGTTTCTGGGAGTTTTTGTTTTAAAAGGTTACATTTCCATGCTCTGGTTTTTTACAACATAAAAAAACGCACACTTTCAACATTAGGTTAATATTCCTGACAGCAACCCTGAATCAAGTCAGTATGATTGTTCCCATTTTGCAGATGGGATGTGGATATGAGGCTGAGCATAGGTGCATTAGATAATTTTAGATACTTCAAACATGATTCTAAACTTTGTAGAATCCTCTTTCCTGTGAAAGTGATGCCTGTTAAAATATCTGCCATTTCATTTACTTCTTAAATGCATAAGACCTCTGTGAGGGTGAAAGGTGGTAAGGAAAGGGGTTGGGATATGCATAAACTACTTTGGGCTGCAAGTCCATTATATTAAAACAAGCAAACCCCTCCAAATTCTCTTTCCTGCCTGTAACTCTTCCCTGCCTGTGGGGTGTGTGTATGTGTGTACATGCAATCCTTTCATCACAGACTACACGATTTGTAAAATGTACAATTAATGTATGTATGTGGCTGTCTGAATTTGCAGAGCTAGAGTATGGCAGCCCTAAGAGGGAGAGAGAAACACCCTTGATGCTTGTATGGATAGGGAGGGGAAATAGGAGAGGAGAAGGCTGAATGAGTAGAGAGAGGTGTAGAGAGAAAAAAATCAGTAAGAAAAAAATGAGGATGAGAGGGAGAAGTGAGAAAACAGTGGAGAAAAGTTACATGTGGGACAGATAAGGCATTTCTAACCCAGGTGAAATTGGTATTAGCTGAAGGAGTACTGGGGTGGGGTAATGGCTTTGAACCTAAACAAGGCTGAGTACTAGTGTTGCTAGTGTTGTGGTACCTGTCAAACTAATATGGAATAGATAATAAAAAAGAGTGATATAGGGTGCTTTTAGATTTGTTCTCTCCTATATAGGTTTTAAGCTGAATAACTTCTCAATTAAATTCTATCTTTTCTCCAAGGAGCTTCGGGTGTTATGAATTTGTCTACAACAACCATATGAGATAGGTGCAACTGTGAGTTGCCTTAGTTGTCTTGTAAACTTTCAGATTTGAAATCAGGTCTCCCTAGCATAAATCCAGCACCTTAATCATTATCCCACACCGATCCTCAGCAATATTACTTCCAGGGTGGGGAATTTCAGGACTTGACAATGTATACAGACTAGAAGTCTCCGTTTTGCCTTTTGGGATTCCTCAGATGCCCACTTTTCCTTCCACATGACTAATTTTGGATGGTGGCTTCCATGCCAGTGTGGCAGTAAATCCATTCCATTTTTAATCCAAGCTTCCAACAAGCTATCCATGATAGGGAATCTACTTTGATGATATAGCACCTTGGATAGCTCCTTTATCTTTTGGACTAAAACCTGAAGTAGATTCACCTGAAATAGAAGCCACCAGCCGCCATTGCTCATGATGCCATCATTTGGAAGTCTCACAGATTTTGTACCATTTTCCTCTAATTTAAAAGATGGAAGTAGGAAAATAGAAAACTGTCTCATACTGAGTGGCAACAGCTTTCCAGGGGTTCGGGTAGGATTCCTTCCCCATTTTACCCAAAGAGCCCTTGTATTTCCTGAGTGGTTTTCCATCCAAGTACTAAATGAACCTTGCTTGGCTTCCAATTCAGACAAGATCAGGTGTGTTCAGGGGCCTATGGTGGAATAGGCATATGCTTTAGGTGGCCTCCTAAAGCTTAGTTACTGTCAGTAACAGCTAAAATATGCTGCTGTTTTTGCTTCACTGTTTTGCCCTTGGCCCTGCCAATTACTGGAATGTAGCCCACAATAAACTCTCTAAAACTAAATTCAGCCCTGAAGCTGAAAGAGGTGCTGTATTCTTGTTTTAAAGCTTATAAAAAACCACGGATATAAAGTTTTATAAACACTTATCTGCAAGCTGGATGGTTAAAATAGATTCTAGTGCTGACAGTTTTAATTTTCTAGATGAATAGTAAA
The DNA here is from genome assembly GCA_030847615.1 of Gambelia wislizenii. Lineage (NCBI taxonomy): Eukaryota > Metazoa > Chordata > Lepidosauria > Squamata > Crotaphytidae > Gambelia > Gambelia wislizenii. The sequence goes on from JAUMIR010000005.1 coordinate 33,529,110, forward strand.
AATGGGTGGGAGAGGGGGTGTAGATGGGATGGGACTTGCATCCTAGAACATGACAACAAATTGACCAAACTGTGTGGCTATGCAAAGAAGTTGCTAATTTTAGATGCATTTTTAAAGTGCAATGAGCTGTTTGCATCCAATTAATAGCAGCTGGAACAGCCAGAGTCTCCCAATCCTGAAATTTAAGACGCGTAGTGATTTATGTATAAAACCTAAAGGCATTTCATTTCTTTGACTGCCATGGTCCAAATCCTGAAAGCAGTGCATGATCTCCCACTAATGGTAAGGAAAGTGTCAAAAGTATATAGTTTTAGATTGGCACCCGGGGGAAAAATATCCTTACTCAAGCCTACCAATAGAGAGACTCTCATTTAAATCTGGCATTTCAGAAACCTGCATGAAGGACTGGCAGCAAATGTTCCCTCTGCCAGTTTTTGCATTCCTCAGGTCACTTCTGGAGCCTTCCAGCTATGTGCATGTATGTTCATAGCGGGAACGTGCAACTGATGAACTACAGCTCCCATCAGCCCTAACCAATATGGACAATGTTGATGGATGATGAGATCAACATCCAGCAGCATCTGGAAGGTCCACAAGTTGCATCCCCTGGTCCACAGGAAAGGCTTATAATGTTTATCTCTTCTGTTGAGGTGCCTGTAAAGTCTCATGGATGCTGCTAGAGGTAAGTGGGGTGGGTTTTTTTTCCCTGGCATAAAAACACCACAATTTATGCCAGCAAAAGAACTTTTCTATGTGGTCATCTGATAAAGTCCTTTAAAAGTCAATTAGTCATACTGACTAAAATCCCTTCTGAAAAAACCTTTACCTCCCCAAAGAAGGTAGAACTCTTGGGTTCCACAGACCAGCATCAGTTGGAATAATGACAGCAGCATTATGTCACGTGCATTCAAGGCTGAATCTATGTTCTTAATGCTTTTCTTTGGAGTGTGGTAAGCCCTTTGGTTTCTCACTGTTTCACAGATCAAATATTCCAAAATCTGAAAAATCCAAATTCCAAAACACTTCTGGTCCGAAGCATTTTGGATGATGGATACTCAACCTATAGTATATCTGTGGACTGTGGGAAGAAATACTTCCTTTTGTTCTGAACCGCCAACCATTCAGTTTCATTGTGAAACCCCAGATTCTGCAAACAGGATCAGAGATGGATACAAATCCACATTCATCTACAGTCTCTATACCATACACGCATTTCTGCATCTAGTAGTTGCAGTGTAACAGCCTTGGAAAGGCTGCGCTTTCTCACCCATTGTAAACCATATGTTCCATTAAGTTATTCAGAAGAAATGAGCATTGACTAGTTCCTTTAGCTGCAACTGAAAATCCTATAAAACTGCAATTGTTTTGCAGATGTATATAATCCTAAAAGGCGTATACACTCTGACTTCATATTTCAATACCATGTGCGTATGGGAACTAATCTGGATGTGGATTTTTTTCGTAAATACTTTTTTTTTGGCCTCTGATTCATTTCCCTTTGTGAGGATATTGCTTTCATGACAGCTTGCATATATGGGTGGTTTATTTTTTAATGAAATGTTTTCTAGCCCCCAAATCAAGGCTTACCTAAGGAAGATTGATGGAGGACTGCCAGAACTTAGATGGTGAATTATTAGAAATACATGTATTTTTCTTTTCCTCAGGTGAAAACAATCTGGTAAATTCAATAGCAAAGGAAACTACTCAAGCTGAACACCACTATGTTCACAATAGCTTTTTTCTTCTTTATGATTTACCATTTCTCCTTCTCAGTAATGTATGTTCCCTCAGCAGGAGAAAATAAGCCAGGGGTGATGGTATGCAGGCTAAGAGGAAATTTGTGCTTTCCAAATTGTGTTAGTGTAGGAGGAGATTGCTACATATATAGCTAAATTATAGTGTATATCAGAAATTGCATTATGAAAATATTTTGTGAGAGTAATGAGTTCAGTGACTGGTAATTATACATATATTAAAGTGCTTCTTATATTTCACCGGGATAGATTACAGTGGAAATGCTTTCCCAATCTCTAACGTATAATAAATTCAATATTTTTTGAGAAGGATGCCAACCTGCAGATTTCAGGTTTTTTTTAAAAAAAAATGAGGGCCAGTTGCAATATAATGTTGGACCGTTGAGGAGTCAGTATGATAGGAAGGCTATACAGACTTTGCTGACAGAAAAATCTTATATTGGTCTTACTATGATGTCTAAGGGTATATTTCACAATTTTTCTGCCCCCCCCACCTTTGGAAGGTACTGTAGTGCAAACAGGGGTGAAAACATCTGCTCCCTGCAATGGATTTTACTCTCGTGAAGTCAAGGGTTTTCATGGCCGGCATCCATAGGTTTTCTGTGGGGTTTTTCCAGGCTATGAGGCCATGTTCTGGAAGAGTTTATTCCTGATGCTTTGCCTGCATCTGTGGCTGGCATCTGCAGAGAATGGTGGGGTAGGGGTGTGTGGGGTTCATATACTGTGAGGCCCTTTTGGAGCAGATATGTAAATTTGTGTATTTGAATGGCTAGTTCCTGGGGGGAGATATGCAAGGAGGATTAGTGTCTGTTTGGCTAATGGTCCATTGTGTGCTGGAAATCCCCCTGTCCCTTGGTGAAGTTCATTTGCATGTGTTGAGTTCTGATTTTAGTGTTTTCCAGGACTGGCAGCTAGATTTTGTTTACTTTTAGGGTTTCTTCTTTCCTGTTGAAGTTGTCCAGGTTTGTGGATTTCAATAGCTTCTCTGTGCATTCTGACATGATAGTTGTTGGCCTGGAAAAAACCCAAGGAAAATCTATGGATGCCAGCCATGAAAACCTTTGACTTCACACCTCCATTTTGTCCTGATGCATGGCAGATCATGCCCTGTTAATGAAGGCATAGGTCAACTCATGGGACATTCCCCATGACTGTCCCAGTGAACCACTTGGAGGTCATGTAGGGGGCTTCTGCTGGCCTTACAACACGATATACCCTCTGTTATCCCGAAGCTGAAAGGGGGATGCAGAGAGGTTATGGCCCAGATGTCTCCATTAACTTTTTTGAAAGATCCAAAACATTGTCGAAATAAGCATTTGACCAGGGTCATGGTCCAAAGATCTAGGGCTCTCTTGGGCTGCAATTACACGGCAGGTTTTATAGCGATAAATTGCACTTTAGTGCTTTTTCACACCAGTGGTGGGTAGTTTACACGGTGTATGGAGGAAACAGTTGTATTTTGTTGCTCTTTTCCCTCCTGCTTTGTGGTTCAGACAGGCAAATGTGGGGGGTGTGACCAAGCATTGGAGAGAAGAACAAACAAATGCAATAGGAATGTCTGCTCTGGCCCCAACTCTGTGGTTAACAGCTGATTGACACTGAGCCATTGCCTCCCCCCTGTAGCTCCCCGGCCCCAAATCAAAATGCAGATGTGAAGGTTTTTTTCTTTGTGGGTAATGGCTGATCCATACTGAGCCATTGCCTCCCCCCTGCAGCTCCCTGTACAGACTTCCCTTGACACCAAAGCAAGCAGTAGACACGAAGGATTTTAAGATTTCCTGATCACTACTGAATCTCCCTCCTGACTCCACATCTAGCCAGCCCACCCCTTCATCATAAGAACCAATCACAGTGCAGCTCTGCTGCAACTGTATCTGGAAGATTGCTGGTAATTCACACAGCCCTTAGCGAAATGGTTGTGTACACACTAATGTACTAAGTCACACTACTTTTCAAATAAGCCGGCAAAAGTAGTGAGATCTCCTGAGATGCTATATTTGGGTTTTTTACTTCCCCCCTTCTGAATGAGGTGATACTGTGGCGCAATCCGTGGGAACAGTGAGCAATCTTAGTGGTATATTTAGGGGAATATTTACCCGTGTAAACGCAAACCTGGCCAATTCTTCCCACAGCCCCACCAGAATCCATATTCTGGTCTAGAGTTGGGTTTTTTTTGTTTGTTTTTTTGTTTTTTTTACAGATAGACTGTCACCTGCTTTGGTAGTCTTACCGTACCTATTCTACTTTTAATTTCTTTTCTAGATCTTCCACCTTGTTCAGAGCTAGGAAATTTTACTTTTTTGGGTCACAGCTACCGGAATCTATGCTGATGGCTGTAATCTAAAAAGCAACTTTCCCAAATTCTAATCCCATTATCTTCTTGTTTTACAGATCTTTGACTTATTAATGTGCTTTCCTTATATATCTGTGCCATTAATATATTTGTCTTTACTTATTTTCACTCTCTAGTTTTGAAAAAAACAACAACCCTGCATCTGTTATATCTAATAAGATCTCTTGCTTTCTTTCCACATCTGCCCTTACCACCAGCAAAGTATAGACTATTTTTTTGACAACTCTATTACCACTCTATCATCAGCAATGTATAACAAATGTATTTCCTTTCTATTAACTTTAATGCAAAGTCTGCTACGTGTTTATTTTATTGATGACTTTCATGTGTAAATTTCTTAAAGCAGCAGATAGACAGAGAGAACCCTTAATACTATATACACTTTTACTAATTTTGACTCTGTGTTCAATATCCTTTACTCTGTTGTTCTCTGGTTTTTGTATGATTTATAGATTATCTTCTGTCTTGATATTTATTCCTGTCTTCTGAAACAGTGAATATTTTATTTTAGCCAAGGCTGTCAAAGCATATTTTTCTAACTCAATTAAGTTTCTAGCCTTTCTCTGTCATTGTGCTGCTTCCTAAGAGAATTCATCTCATTCTTTTAAAATGAAAATTAATCAAATGTAACTGTTAATTTAAGGCTTAAAAATGGGTAAATTTAGTGGTGGCAGCAAGTCCCTCTACTTTATATATGTCTATACAGTATCTATTAGTTCCAAGTGTAAGTATTTAGATTTAAGCATAATTAAGATGATGTCATTATGGTTACTGGAGGTGGAGCTCAGAATCTTTAAAAACATTTTTTGGAAACATTGGGCGTTGTCTTTGAGACTTCATGTGTCATCGCCGAGACCTTTGAAATGTCATAACATCAGGAGGCTACCACTGTCAGAGCATGAATTGGCATCAGCACTGACTGTGTAGCTGGGGAATTCTGGGAGTTGCATTTCCCTCATATTGTCCCTCAAGTAAAATTCTGCTTAATGTACACTGTGGGTATCTTGAACTTTACCAATAGCAGTTGCCCTGGATTTCTCACTGGGAGAAATGTGGCATACAAAAACAAACAAATAACACATAATAATTTAATTATTTAAAAATTATTAAAGTTGCCTGGTAACAATGGATGCAGTCTATAGCACAACTGTCTCTAAAGAATAGAGCCTGAATGTTACTGAGTCAGATCAGGAATGCATTTGCTATATGTGTGAGGAGGGGGGAAATGCAAACACACTTCTGAGAACATTGTGATACAGGTCCTATTTGTTCTTTATTTTTAAAAAGCACCTTTGCTTTTTGGAATTACATAAGCTCTGGACAGTAACAATATCTGCAGTGTTTTGAACCAAGATGTACAAAAAACCCAGTGGCTGAGTTCTGACCTACATCATACCTGCACAGTATAAATCTATACTTGCATAGTTACATGGTTGCTGTCAAAAATGGTCCCAGACATGACCTTTTCCTGCCAAATTCAGTTTAACCTTGTAGGTAATTGTGTCTGCATTTCTCTGTGCTTGTTAATGAGTGTGTACCGTAACTGTAGAAGGGAGTATGTGTCCAATGTTGGGAATGGTTTCATAAGCACTGCAGCTGGGTCTCAGGTTTGGGAAAAGGGGGCTGAATGCTGGTACTGCGAGAAGACAGAAAGGGGATGATAGGTAGCCAATGGTTGTACAGCCCACCAGATTCGGAAGCTTGGAATACGCATTTAATATACTGTTTGTCAGTTGAGTTTCATTCTGAGCAATGACCCTGTAGGGTTCGCTTTCTGGATTATTATGCCAATAAAGTTTTCTGTTTTGCACTCTGAAACTGTTGGTCACTGAGTCTGGGAATGCCAGTACATGACAGTAACTGTCTTACACCATCCTTCTGTGGAAAACTGGCATCCTGCTGCTGATTATGCATTTTCCAGTTGGCTTGCTTCTGCTATGGGAGATGTACAATGGCTGCTTCAGCAATCCCAGTGATTAAGTGATACCTTGAAGACCCTGAGTGATATTTATGCACCAGTATGAAACTCCATGGCTGGAATCCTGGCCCAACTAGAGTTAGACATGTTGAATCAGTTGCAGAATAGTGATACAAGGCCTGTACTCTAGTCAGGATTTACAATTGGGCTTAGCACCCTGTTGATATGGTTATGATAAGGGAAAAGTAAGAAGCCTTCACATGCTTAAATTGTGTAGCTTGCTAATCATAGTCCTGTTGAGAATAGGGAAAGTGTATGACATTATCATCTGAGTTTGGGTCAGACTAGCTGACCTCCTGGTGCCCCACAAAAGGGACTCAGCTAAGAGAATCTTTTTCTCTAATTGCTGCTTTTGAGTTTTATCTTCTTCAAGAGATTAATCTCGAGCCTGCTAACAGCTCAGATAACGGCTTCTTGGCCAAACTTTGCAGTTGCTCTTTGAAGCATAGAAAGGAGTTAACGGTAAGGGCTGGCTGAGAGGGAAGGTGAAAGAGGTCATAAGAGAGACACTGAGATAAAGTCAACTTTGTTAATTTTGTCTGTAGTTGTTATTAAGTTTCCATTTCTCGGAAATCAGGTGGTTTGAAGGAAGGGACATCTGCACATGTCCTCTTTTTGATCTTGTATTTTGTTTTCCATACCTGAGAGAGTATAAAAGCTTGTGTAAAACAGGAAGGGGGGGTCAGTCTTTTCGGGTGAACCTGGACTGAACTTGGCATGCCAATAAAATCTTTGTTATCCTGATAGACCTGCCTGAGAGTGATTTCTGAATTTCCCATTACAGTTATACTTGGGGAATTCAGTTTATGCAACCACAAACTGAATCTGTCATTGCACATGGCCAAAAAAAGTGCAACCACACATGTAATGGAACTTACACATGCCCATGACACCAATAGGATTCTGGGTAATAACTAAGACAAGGGAGGAAGAAATCTCTCAGTTCTTTCATTCTGAGTTTTAGTAATTTTTTCAAAGCTAAAATAAAACAAAATTGTCACCCCTCCCTAATCTACACAGTTCTGTAATTCCCAGAGGAATGGAAATGGTTACATTTTTGAAGGGGTCAGTGAAGTACAACCCTCCAGATGTTGTTGGACTGCAATTTCCAGTATCCTTTGCCATTGGCCATGATGCCAGGGGCTGAGATAGGCACAGTACAACATATGGAGGAACACATGTTGCAGGCATTCTGATGTCCACATGTTGCCACACATGACAAACAAGTTTTATTGACTGTGCATTGGAGAACAAAAATGGAATACCCCCCTGCAACAAAGCCCAATGCTTTTCTTGCCCCCCTCCCGTAGCATGAGCTTGGGTGGGAGAAACATATATGTATCATCCTCTCCATAAAATGACTTAGTGCTAAATGATGGTTAATGAGCAGCCCCTTCAGCAACCGATAAAAAGATGACTCCAGGAACAAAGTTCCCTGGCTTTTTCCATATTGAAATAAGCAATACAACCTTCCCTTGAGCAATTCTGCAAAGAGCTTTGAAGGACAGTCTGCTCACTTAGGATGCAGCAAACTCCCCCTTTAAGCAGTGCTCTAGATTGAGGGCTATGGGTTCAATGCATATGGCAATTACCAGCCAGAATTTCTCTGGCTTTTCTTCGCAAATGAAGATTCAGGAAGGACTCATCCCACACTTTCTGCAAGCGTGCTGATGACTAAAAAGGCCAATCCGAGATAAACAAGTCCAGTTGCGGCAGAATTACTTGCCAATAAAAAAAGAATAATTAAGAAGTGCATTTTTTAAAAAAAAGTGCAGTAGCCAGAACACTTAGGAATGTGTGGTGATGGTTACACTAGGAAGGAAGACGGTGCTTTTCTTTCCCTCCCACTTGTTATGCTGTAGGAGGTTATTATGGGAAATTATGCATGGACATTACATCCTAGCAGCTCTGTGACCAGTTAGCCAGAACTCCTTGCAAGGAGTAGCCCTCCAGATGTGCTTTTAAGGTTAGATTGTCTTCATTTATATGGGAGAATAGGGCTGAACAGATTGATTTGTGTAAATATCTGTATGTATGTTTTTGAGAACATTTATGCTGAAGGGTACAGCAAAATTATATCAGCTGGAATCCTATATCAGTATCTTAATTAAGTACAGCCCCCCCCATATGTGTGGGACCAGTACCCATCATTTCAATTATCAGTCATCCAAAAAATATGGTCTCCCTAGGCATTTTCTAACTCCTCCAGAGTGATTCTTTGGAGTTTGCTGCTATCCATGCTTTCAAATATTCATGTTAAGTCTTGGAACATATCCCCTGTGCATGCAGGGAGTGACCTATATACTTAACTAAATAATCTCTCCTGGCTGGAATCCCCAAAACCTGATGGAAATGCATTCATCTGAATTCCAATTGCCAGCAAAATGGATCTCCTTCCTATTGCTGATTGGTGCACAATAAAATAGATTTGGCAGGGTGGGAGTTACAATTGTGGCCATAGTGCCACAATCATGACTAAGTAGTGATCGTGAATGCAAAACAGTTACCTCGATTTACTCATTTGTAATAGTTTCATATTCACAATAACTGCTTAGTCATAATTTTGGCATTATTTCCATGATTGCAACTCCCCCACCCCCAAACTACTTTACCAAGCATCAGTTGCCTGGAGAGAAGGAGATCCATTCTTTGGCAATCAGAGCATGGGTGAATAAGGTTCCAGGTTTGAGGGTCTGGTCTGGAGAGGTTACTTAAATATGCTTAACTTCTTGTTGTGTGCCTTCAAGTAGTTTCTGATTTATAGTGACCTGAATGTGAACCTATCATGGGGTTTTCTTGGCAAGATTTGTTCAAAAGGAGGATACCTTTGCATCCCTCTGAGGCTAAGAAAGTGTGGCTTGCCCAAGGTCACCCAGTGGGTTTCCATGGCTGAGCAGGGAACTAAACCCTGGTTTCCAGAGTCATAGGAGATTATCAGACAGAATAACGACAGTGGACACCAATATCACACAACATCATCCTTTTGTGTTCTGCTGTCGCTGTTCTGGCATTTCTTTTTATTGATGGGCTGGAGCTGTAAATGGATCACCTGTCCCATTTTCGTACTGGCATTGTCAGCGTCTGAAACCTCACACCATTTTTGACTCATGATTCCAGCATCAATGGGCGGTCATGCCAGAACTCTTCCAGGTGGGATTGCGAGAACTAGGTAGGCTACCCTCTCTCTCTCTTTTTTTTTACCCTCCCTGGGTTCCTTTTTTTTAGTGTATGTGCTTATCTGTACTTTTTGTGTGTATTTTTCTTTTTGTTTTTGAATTTCCTGCACTTGCGTCTTCTCACAAGAATGGGCGGGATTTCAGTCCAGGAAGTGAACAGAACTCCTTTGCTCCATTCATTCCTGGGCTGCCTGTGGATGGGAGAGAAGGTAAGTGTGATGGGGAGGGTTATTGTGCCGGGACAGGGATGGGTCCGGAGATTGTGGGACAGGGACACTTTTTGCGTTCCTGTCTGATAATATCCATAGTCCAGGGTGCAAATCACTACAGCATGCTGGCTCTATACTTAACTAACTATACTGAACTATACTTCCATAGTGTCACTCTGGTGCTTAAAATCATTACTCTGTGGACAGCAAGATGATGATGAAGAGAATCCACCAGATAGCAGTTTATCCAGGAGTCCCCTCACACCTAGAGCTACAGGGATACCATTGTAAATGTCAACTCCATTCCATATTTAATATATCCTTATGACTATATTTATATCCTAAATTCACAGTTGTATGACCCAATTGAATGGATGTGTGTGTGTACTTTATCAGACATGGGAAAAGTGTCAAAAATATGCATCAAAAAACCAAGTCCATAAGGACAGGACAATAGCCCAAAGGGCAAAATTATCAAACGCCCGCATCCTCATCCATTCTAGCTGCATGGTGCAGGCGTGAATAAGGCATCACATTTTTATTGATGGGAAAAGACATCAATAAAAAGTAACACCTTATTCAAGCCCGTACCATGCAGCAGGAACAGGTGAGGATGTAGGCATCTGATAATTTTGCCCTATGGGCTATTGTCCTGTCCTTATGACGCATTTTTTGACACGTCTGATAAAGTCCTGTGTGGAAATCCAAGAACAGATCAACATTTCTGCGAGTTTCTAATGCAGTTCTCCAGGCAGTCAGTGTAAGCAGCTCAGCTATATACTATATATTTACTAGTTAAATGTACTTAACGAAGTAGCTGATACAGGATTCTGGTCATCAATCCTAAAGTGGAACAAAATATGCAGAGTGACTAGCAAACTGTTAATTTGACAGTACCTGGCGCTCAGGCTCACAATCTAAAAAGATACAACACAGAAGGATAAGGTGACAGCAGTGGAGTTGAGGATTAAGTCCAGCAGATGCTGGATGCTGTTGAATCCCTCAGAGGCCACAGCAGTGGCAGCTGAAATGGAGCGAGGGCTTCTCACTGGCTGCTGAGACCAAGGCATTATGGAAAGGTGCCTGACTACTGTTGCCTTCCTGATTTTTTTCTATCCACTTTGCTGTTTGTCTTTGTCCCAACTTCTTGGTGTCCGAGGCAATATTAGATCCTTTTGAATCACCCTGGATGAAGGTGTAATTTACCACAGTAGCTTTATCTCCCTTCTGCTTATTATCCATGGATTAAATGGCACCAAATCAACTGTCAGATGGAGGCTGTTGGACACAGACTATGAAGAGCCTCAGGTTGCTCAGCCAGAACAGAAAAGTCTTTACTTGTCCACAAGAAGAAAGAAGGAAGTGTAGCAGTCTAACTTCTGTGTGGTGGAGTCTCCGTCTTTGGAGGTTTTTAAACAGAGGCTGGATGGCCATCTGTCAGGAATGATTTGATTGCATATTCATGCATGACAGGGGTTTGGACTGGATGGCCCGTGTGGTCTCTTCCAACTCAATGATTCCCTGGGAAGGGAGTCCCAGCACCTGGGGGCAGCCAGGCCCCCAACAGAATACTGCTTCTGTTTTATATGGAATTTTAGTTTTATACTGTTTTATAATCTTGTATATTTTGATTACATGTATTGGTCAGTTTGTTTTATATACACACACATTACTGTTTTATATATGATTATATGTTTTTGTCAGTTTGTTTTATTTTTATATTTTCTTGCTGTTTCATACTATATATTTTTTGTAGTTATCTGGAGAACTTGTTTTGCAATTGTATTTTATAGTTTTATGTTGATTATTCCTTCCTTCCCTGTGTGTGTGTTATGTGTACACTTATTTTAGATTGTACACCTTTGGTAGGACCAATTTTTTTTTTTGCTTGCTTTACTGTAAAGTGCCATGTACAGAGATGGTGCTACATAAATAAAGAAATAAATGATGATGATGATATGTACTAGACACATATTACTAACACATGTATTTTAATATGCTTCAATATTATGTTCTAGTGGTACTGTATATTGACTACAGTAAAGAGATGATGATGATCTATCAGGTAAGTGGAAGAATTTCTACCTCTGTATGTAGGAAAAAATGTGCTGATGGTAGTCTCTGGGCCCATTCACGCTACACAATTAATAGCACCATGATTCCACTTTAACTGCCATGGCTGCCTCCTATGGAATCCCAGGGTTTGTAATTTGGTGAGGCTCTAGAGCCCCCCTAACCTGGCTGGAATCATGGCAGTTAAAGTGGAATCATAATGCAATAACTGTGCAGTGTAAAAGAACATTCTGACTTACAGGCTTATTGGACTTTTCCGGCTTTTCCGGAATAGCTAACCCCGGCCTCTGGAACCCCCTCTGGAGGTTCCTTTTGGATCTCCTAACAGATGCTGCCTGCTTAAAAGGATATTTAACATATTGTACCACATATTGATTTTAACTTGTATTGATTTTAACTTGCATTAATTTAATAATGTTTTAAGGGGAGGGAGGGATTTTGGGTTGTTTTATACTGTCTACCATTTTATCATTGTAAGCCGCCCCGATTGCTTGCAGAGGGGCGGGATATAAATAAATTTTATTATTTATTATTATTATTTATTAAGTGGCAGGGCAGCAAGAAGATTTCGCTTTCTGTGCTCCCTTAAGGCAGTTCATCATTCTTCTGCTGTTCTGCTGTTCTTGTCCCATGGGAGATGGAAGTAAAACTGCCTCTTTTTACTAACTGGAAAAATCCATTAGCAAAAGGATGTGGTTTTACCTCCATCCCCCATGAGACCGAAACAGCAGAACAGTGGAAGAATGATGATGTCATGCATTAAGGCAGCATGGAAAACGGAATCTTCCAGCTGCCCTGCTGCTTTACTTTGGTTTGTGATAAGCCTCTTGCACATCTCATTCCAAAAGCAAATAGGATCACCACCCTGACTTCATCAGCTGTTCACATTTCACTGTGTTTACAGCAGTGAAGTGAACTTGAGAATGTGCTTTTATATTCTCCATTCTATATACCTCAAAAAAGCCTTTTCTTCTTCTTTTATCAGGCTTAAGTATGATGCTGTTGTGTTGTTGCTGTTTTAAAATACACTTCTTTTTAGTGGCTGCTGAATGTCAGCAAAGGAGAGATAAAGCCACATTTGTGGTGTGGAAAGAGCTTGATTTCTGTTGGCTGATAAGCCACCCATATAGCTGAGCTGCTTTCATTGATTGCCTGGAGAACTGTGTTAGAAACCATCACAGAAACGTTGACCTGTTCCTGGATTATCCTCACTCTGTTCAATTGAACCATAAAACTGTGAATTCAGGATATAGGAGATTATCAGATGTGGCAAAAACTGCGTCAAAAGATAACAACGAGAACAGGAAGGGACAGCATTACCAGATGACATCATCCTCCAGCGTCCTGGAGAGTAAGTAGCTCAGTTGTGTGTAAGGCATCCCTTTTTATTAGTGGCTTCGCCCTGTCAATGCAAAAGGGAAGCCTCATCCACGGCAGCGCTGTGCCCCCCGGAACGGAAGAAGTATGTGGGTGTCTGGTAAGGTAGCCCTTTCTGTTCATGTAGCGATCGTCTGACGTGGTTGGGAATATGATTCTTTTGGTGTGTTCCCCTGCATCTGATAATCTCCTATAGGACATATTAAATATGGAATGGAGTTGATATTTACAACAGTATCCCGGTAGCTCTAGGTACGAGGGGTCTCCTGGATAAACTCTGGTGGCTCCTCTCCCTCATCATCTTGTTGTCCACAGGGTAACCATTTTAAGCCCCTGAGTGACACCTTGAAGTCAAAATAGTAACTAGATGCAGCACTGCTTGAAGCTTCAGGCCAAATGGGGAAGGAAGTAATCTTAAGGGAAAGCACGGACAGGGATTGGTGGTGGGCCTTTCTGGGATGCCAGATGTTTATTGAAATGTACAGGTGCAGGTCAGCTCATGCTGACAATGTGTAATCCCTCTGAGTATTTGGTTTGCCCCTGTGGGTGGGAAGATAACAAGGAAGGGACTAACTTGTTTAGTTTGGAGACACAGAAAGTAGGAGAAGAGAGGTACTGTATTTACCAGGGATAAAAAAAAAAGCCCATATCATCTTGAATTAGATAATATGATTTTAATGTATGGAGTTATGAGTGAATAGAAGGATAAATACCCTATAGCGGACTTTGCATTATTTGTATCTATTTTGTACATTTTTAAGGGCTTTGAGGTTGTTTACAATGACTACTGTACAGCAAGATTTCTACAACCAAATCCTGCTTTGTTGAGTACATGGGATGCTGGATTCAGAAGAAAATATGCATTATTGTTGCTGGGCTTTTGGAAGTTTATATACATCTGCAAGTTGTTTACATTTTTGTAATTGTGTGTGTTGTTAACTTTATTTAGTTATTCAGTTACAGTATTTAGTAACATTAACATTGGGACTCAATGCAATTTACAAATTTAAATAATTACAATATAGTTTAAAACAATGTTCATTTATAAAGAGGTACCACAGAATCCAAGGAAGCAGTACAAATGCATATGATACATGTGGGGAGCAGGAAGGAAATGAGAGGGAAACATCCTCAAGTTTCCTAGATTGCCCATCTTTGCTCTAACCTAAGCAGACCTTCTGTCAATCCTCAACTGGCACTTTGGTATTCTTAGGGTGGCTGGTCTCATTTCCTCCTTTTCCTCCAGATGTGAGTCTTTCTCCTTAGAGAAGAGGTGGGCAATTGCCAGGGGTTAGGGTGGACATTGCCCCCTTGTAAGACCTTGAAATCACTTGGCTATCCTCACCCCCATAAGCTCTCCCACCCTCAGAATGTTTCAATATTTTCAGTCAAAAACATGCCCACACCTCCAGAAGTGGGGGTCGGGCAATTTCGCTACAAGGTAGGGGTGTGGAAGGGGTGGGATGGCAGGGCAGCCCCAGGGACCACAGGTGTGGGGTGTTTTGAGTGAAAAAAATGAAAAAAAATTGAATTTTTGGGAGAAGGACTGGGGGTCTTGGAGGGGGAGGTCCATGGGTTGCACATTTCCCACCCTTGTGGTAGAGAGAAAATATCTTTACTTCTACCAGAGAAGCTGAAGGGAAGCATGGCTCTCTGCCTCTCCCTTTTAGTTAGGTAGAGCTAGGGGTTTCTCCTTTCTGTCACAGTAAATATACAATATATACCATAAATAGCTGCTTTATCATTTTGCTAAGTCAAGAATTAATAAATAAGTTACTTTTTGCCAAGCTAAAGCATGCTCCTCAGGGGTCTTGATATTTCAGATGGCTGGATGCACTTACCTCTTCTGTTTGTTCACACTCTGCTAACAGTGCTGATCCAGGGGCTCTGCTTCTTGTAGACAACAAAATAAGGAGGACCATTTATCTCAGGATGTGGAACACGTGGCCCCACTGATGTTGTTGAATGAAAGCTGGGCTCCTTCCTGACCATTGGCCATGCTGGCTAAGGCTGGTCAAAGTTAAAGTTCAGCAACATCTGGAGTTCCATTGTAGTGTTGTGAAGAATAGTCACAAAAAGTCTCTTTCTTAATGGGAGAGGGTGTCTTGACACATTGAGATATCCTGTCAGGGAACAGAAAATCCCCGCGAGATTTCTCACCTACTGTATAAGAATGAGACAAACAATCCTTTATTTTTCATTAGGCAATTCCAACAGTTTGTGCAAGATGTTTCCTCACAAAACTAGCCTCTCCTCTTTGTGAAGCAAAGCACACAGCAAGCACCAGAAGGGGTGGTTTACTGATCAAAACATACAGTCTTTATATTTTTGTGAAAGTCCATGCAACAATGCAGCAGTAGGTGTAATAATAATAATAATAATAATAATAATATTTATTTATACCCCGCCCCTCTGCTAAAAACAATCGGGGCGGCTTCCAACAATTTGTGGAAAACTGTTCATGCAATATCTATAAACTCCATTGTTGCACATCTTGAGTACTCCTGCTGAGAACACACAAAAAAATTGGACTGAGACCCCACATCATCAGACATAACTATGAAGATGGAGCTCTGTCATCATAGCTGTGTCTGATGATGCCACACCATAAAAACCAACCTTTTCAGCCAGGCAGCAGCTCAGCTGAAGGGTTTCTGAGTTGTTGCAGATTGGGGCACTGGGAATACCTGCAGCACTCTCCTGGGTTTGTCTAGATGGTGGAAAAACTTCTCATAGAATTTGAAGATAATACCTTTTGTCTCAATGAGATCCCATGGTAATTCACCATTTTTGGAAGGGGAGGAACTGCCAAAACTGCATGAGAAAAGCCTTTGCGGCTTTCCCCGAAGTTTAAAAAAATATGCGGAAATGTGCATTACTGACCGTTTGGACAACTGAGTCACAGTGCAGCACATTCTGGAAGTGGAAAGCTGATTGGTCGGATATGTGCAGGGTGAAGGTTTACTGGCAATGCAGTGGCCAGAAGCACCATTTTGGAATTTTGTGGTAGTGACTGTGAACATTTTTGCAGTGGCTAAGTGACCAAACAGCTTTTTCAAGTGGAAGATCACATTAGTGCACCTTAGATTTAAAGTTTAAAAAAGCAACTGTGCAGTGGCAGCAACTTGTGGAGAACAATAACATGAGTAATTCACTCCTAGCCACTATCTTGATTCACAGGTGTGGCTGTGTGTGAACTTCAAACATGGGTAACTTCATATACCAGTGATCTTGCAAAAAACAAACAAACCATGGAGACAAATGAACGCTGATTTGCAGTGCCTCAGATTCTTTTATTCTCACCCATGACAATAAGATAAAGATTTGTCTTCCTATCACACAGCGTGCCTAGCCCCTATTTATCTCAGATTGTGAGTTTCCTCACTTGCTTAATGAATTTACACAAAGGACATCCAAGTCAGTTTTCTTGTTATCCAAAATGATTCTCTCTTTGGTGGATTCAGGACTGACTGACTGACAATCTACTGGGTATTTCTTTTCAGAATGTTTAAAACAAACAGTGCAATATTGTATGATTTACTCTTAGTTTGAATTTGGAATTCCCCTAATCAGCACAAAACCGTTTTCCAGATTAGACCACCTCCTGCAACTGCTTCTGTAACTATGACAACCTATACACACAAATAGAGATTTAATCCAGTTGTTTTTTTTAATAGCTGTTGTTAATAGACATTCTCACACTGTTGTTTATGTCATGAGTCATTTCTTCCTCATACCTGCCTCTTCAGAAGGTAGATGTCTTGACCTCCAAAGCTGAAGGAAATTAGCTTTCCTGTTTTAATTGTACATTGGATGACTCGTTTGCATGAGAACAATTTTTTAAAAAATCCTTTGAATAGTGAAGTAAGAATTCTAGCTGATGTGGCCATGTGTTCTGCTTTGCAGAAAGCAGACTTCTGTTTAAAGTTCTTATCTTTCTGAAGGGCTGTCCAGTCCAAGCCCAGATTAAAGACAAACAACTCTAAGTGGGTGTTCATAGGATGATACAGTTGGAAGGGATGGGAGGGCTATCCCCGGCTATGGAGAAATAACAACTAAAGCACTCTTCAAAGAGGGCCATCCAACCTCTGCTTAAAGGCCACTGAAGAAGGAGAGCCCACCATTCTCTGGGACAGTCTATTCTGTGGCTGAACAGTCCTTACTTTCAAAAAGTCCGTCTTAGTGTTTAGCCAGAATCTTTTTTCTTGTATTTTGAATCCATTGGTTTATGTCCAGGGGCTCAGCTAGATGGGAGAATTAATTGCAGAAAATAGTGCATTACTTCACTATCACAGCAGTGTTAATTCATCCCCACGACTCATTCACAAGACCCTGGCCTGGAAAGCTATCCGAATGTGCAGTTCACACGGTGCATGCTCATGAGAAAAGATGGTGGCTGTAAGTGAATCACCTGTCTTATTATCTCCTGAAAAGCTCCCTCCATTCCCTCCCCCTTTTTGCCATTAAATGAGAGATGTGGAAGAGTGATCTTCTGCTTACAAACATTTTTTTTTACTCTGCCACTCAAAAAAAATAAAATAAAAAATGCTTGATCATGTCCCCCAAAAACAACAGCAGCAGCTCTGGCCACTTTGTCACCAGTAAACTCACCCTCACGCACATGTGAGCAATCATGTTTTGGCTCCCTGGATATGCCCCAATTTGAATTGGTTGTTCAGATGGCCTGTTATGTGTATTTTCATGTACTTTTTAAAAAAGAATGCAAGAAACAGCAAATGCTGTAATCGCAAACTGCTTGGAGCTTTCAGCCCCCTCCCCCAATATGGTGAATCCTGGCAGGAGCTCATCTGGACAAAAAGTATTCTGCCTGCATTCTTTGAGGATTTTTTTCATTGTCTAAACAACCCCTTAGTTTCATTGTCTGAACAACCCCCAAACAAACAAACAAACCAAACCAAACCCCTAGCTCTATCTTCTGCATGTTGTTGTGTGCCTTCAAGTCATTTCTTACTTATGACAACCAACAGTGAACCTATCATGGGGTTTTCTCAGGAAGTTTTATTCAGAGAGTGTTTGTGACTGCCTTAGTCTAAGAGTGTGTGATTTGCTCATGGGCTCCCAGTGGGTTTCCATGGCTGAGTGTGGATTCAGACCCCAGTTTTCCAGAGTTCTAATCCAACAATCAAACCACTATGCTGGCTATCTACATGACATCCCTTCAAATATCAGAGATGACTATTATATCACTTCTTGATCTTCTCTTCTCCATGCTAAACATACCCAGGTACCTAAACCATTCCTCATATGGCTTGGTTTCCAGTCCTTTTACCAGCTAGGTTGCCCTCCTATGGACATGTTCCACTTAGTCAATATACTTGAAATGAGTTGCTCATCTGCAGTTAGCACTTGGACCAAAGACTGAGCAGGCTTATTCATTACCTACATAACCTGATCACAGCTTTCCACCCATTATTGGACATATTTCTATACTGAGTACAGAATTTCTAATACATGTTCAGCTATACATTGATGGTGCTGTGTGCCTTCAAGTTGTTTCTGATTTATGGTGAACCAAAGGTAAATCTATCACAGGGTTTTATTGGCAATATTTTTTCAGAGTGGTGGTTGCCTTTGCCTTCCTCTGAGGCTGAGAGTGTGTGACTTGGCCCAAGGTCACACCCAGTAGGTTTCCATGGCTAAGTAGGGATTTGAAACCTGGTCTTAAAGTTGTAATTCAACACTCAAACCACTATATCACACTGTCTCTCCAGCTATACATACCAGATGCAAATTTGATAAAAAATCTACTGCAAACCACTCTTGCTATTTTTTTGGCAATATTCTTTCTTTCTTTCTTTCTTTCTTTCTTTCTTTCTTTCTCAGAATTATGTGGGCCACCGTAATTCTGATTCTGTATTACATTTATCTTGGCATCCATTCTGACAGGCAAAATGGTTAAAACAACAGTATACAGTAAGATTGCTAACTGAACAGCTAATGTGGCTGACCTTCGTGTTCTGGCCAACATTAGAAGCAAAATCATCCATACCAGATGATGTTTAGGAGATAGTTCTCCAACACAGGAAACAAATCTGAAAAATCAGGCTTATCTACATATCCCAGTGTTTTAATAATATTTGGAATTATCAGAAACTAGATCCAGTGATTAGAAAAAAGAGTCTGTCTGGAATGAGTAAAATATATAGCGAGCCTGATCCATTAAAAAAGGAGGCAGTTCTTGTCATTGCAAGCAGTGTTACAGAGAAGAATATGTTATCAGGCTCTGTGAAGAGGAGAAGATGCCTATTTGTCATAACACATGAGTTTCCTCCCCTCAGTACATAGCTTTCATGCTCTTAACTTATCACATTACACTGTTATAGTGCTATATTCTAATTTAACTGCCATGGCAACATCCTGTGGAATTCTGGGGTTGGTAGTTTAGTGAGGCGACTGAAAATTTTAAATGCCCCTCCCTAAACTATAAATTCCAGGATATTGTGTTTTGTACAGGCTTAATTTGGAAGTCTGATTGCTAAATCCTGCATTTGTAGGGAAATCTCATTTTCTGTGCGTCTGTGGGGGATGGGATAATGGGTTAATTGTAAAGAATACACACTTCCCTTAACGTCAAGTCTAAGCTGCAGGCAGTTTAATACAGCACATTCCTAATGTGGTAGGACTCCTTGCCCATATTTTTAAAAATGTCCAGATTTGGAAAAAGAAGTATTCCCTTTCAATCTGGCTTAGCTCTTCTTCTCTCCATTGGATTTATTATCTCTGACCTCTTTATACGCCTCTTGGGAAAATCTTTAACTAGGAACTGGCAGAATAGTCAAGCTAATGCCAGAAGTCTCCCCTTTGCACTCATTTATTCTTGTTGCGTTGGAGAAAAACTGTGCACACCACTGTTTATGTACCTCACATAGTTAGCCAGACCCTTGGGAATTCTACTTTTTCTTAAACATTTCCTAAGTATAAAAATAGGCTCTGTACTTTGAGCAACCATTTACTCATAAGTATATGAAAACAAATATTTTTTTAAAAAATCATGATCTGACAGCTCAATTATATGTGATGTAGAGTTAAATAAACATGCAATCTGCTGTTGCTGTAAGCAAGAACCATCTGAAAGCAGGCTTAAAAGATGTTGATACAGTTTTTATAACTCCTTTTCATCATGTCCATTAAAAAAGAGAAGAAAACCAAATAGTGCAATCATATATGATAGGTTAGCATCAACTATGAAGCTCAATTATGGTAGACCCATTGAATCAACTGGACTTACACAAGTGTTGACTTACCATTCAGCAACTGTTTCCATAGGTCTATTTTTATGATTGACTAGAAACTATATTTAAGGTAAAAGTTACAAAAAGGAAAATGATGTACAAGGCTGACTGTGATAATATGTAACCTGCCATAATCAAGTGTTATGTCCGATGTAATAGAGAAGTAGAGAGAGACTGGTGGTGTGACATTTATTAGCCCTGAATTTTCAGGTTTTTTTTTCTTGTTTCTTCTTGGTGGGTTCAGAGGTCATTGTTTTTTCTCTCTTCACAGGGTGGGGTCAGTAAACAGCCACACTAGATTCAGGAGATTTTCACACAGGGCCAAAATGCCCCGTTACTGCGCCACCTCCTCTCCCAGTCCTGCCATGGAATAACGTACTAAATCTTTCACACACTTACCTTAATTCCACGGCAGGAACGGGCTCCCTCTCCCCTCGCTGGCCTGCCATAAATGCAGACAACATAAGGCTGCTTTTATGACCGGCTATCTGAAATGTTATGTGATAACGGCTGAGTGGTAAATTTAAAAAATAAAACTCCCCCAAACATAAAATCAGTTCACCAAGCACAAAAAACACACTTTCAATTACACAATCAAAACAGGGAGGGTAAAATAAAGGGTGACACTTACCTGGGTGTCCAGATCGTACCAGGAAGTGCTCAGAACGGACCTCCTCTCCATGGCTGTCATTTCGGAACAGGAACGGGGCTCCACACACCTGTGAGTGCATGATAGCAATGGAACGGGAGGTCTATTCATGATGAAAAATCGTGATTACATTGCTCCGGAACAGTCATGGGAGCAGGATGGATGCAGGACAGAACGGGGTCAACGTCTTCCGAAAGGGAAAACCTTTCCCGACCCTGTTCTGTTCATGGGATATATAGCACATGTGAAAATCTCCTAGGGTGGTCATCTGTGCTCATTCCATTATTGTTTGGTTGCACCAGAAGGTGAATGGCTCCAAGTCTGAAATACAATTGGTTCAGGAGTTATCTAAACGGCAAATAAATAAATAAATAAATATGGAAAAGATGACTTGTCCTAATGGCTATCCACATTGTTTTGCTGTATTGTGAAGGAGGGGGGCCCAAAATGGCAAAAACTCTGCAGGAAAAGCCTTCACAGCTTTCCCTGGAGATTTAAAAAAAACAGCGAGGGGAATGCGCATTCCTGCTCATTGGGACAAGTGATTCAATTTGAATTGCTTTCCCATATAGAGGAAATGCAAACCTGATTGGCTGGATGAGCACAGGGGGTGGGACTTGCTAACAGGGCAAGCACCTGGAGCCACCATGTTGGATTTTCATCTTTAAACTAAGGTGATCAAAAGGGTTGTTATTTTTTATTTTTTTCTCTCCCCCCCCATAAAGGTGAAATATTGTTTATGTGCACCATAGAAATAGGTATTTTTTTTTTAAAAAAAAACAGTGGCAGTAGATTTTAAAATGCAAGTAATTCACTTATGGCTGCCATCTTGACTAGAGGGCATGCAAAGTTTATGGGGGCTGTAAAACCATTAAGACGAGTTGTAGCTGTGTCCAATGGGTGGGAAGAAGAGGAATAAAGTAGGGTGAGATGACTCTCCTACAGTGTTGCTTGGACCTTAGCCACCAAG
Source organism: Gambelia wislizenii (assembly GCA_030847615.1). Taxonomy (NCBI): domain Eukaryota; kingdom Metazoa; phylum Chordata; class Lepidosauria; order Squamata; family Crotaphytidae; genus Gambelia; species Gambelia wislizenii. The sequence goes on from JAUMIR010000005.1 coordinate 33,550,902, forward strand.
AGCGCTTTCACATTATGCTGTTGTAGCACTATGATTCCACTTTAACTGTCATGGCTGCATCCCGTGGAATCCTGGAGCTTGTTGTTTGGTGAAGCACTAGAGTGCTCTGGCTGGGAATTCTTAATACCCATCCCTAAACTGCAGATTCCAGGATCCAATAGGAAAGAATAATGGCAGTTAAAATGGAAATGTAGCATTAAAACTGTGTAGTGTGAAATGGCCTTAATTGAGGGGCAACTTAAAGAACCCACTAGATTTGGTGTCTGCAGGTTTGATTTTGATTTGTATGAAATGTTAGTAAGAATAATTTGTAATAAAGAAGATCTTGATATGGTACCTTGTGCCGTCACCAACATTGATATATCCAAGTATAGACTTAATAGAGATATAAAGCACTGGCTAACAAGAGGGAGGACATAACATCCCTCACTCTCAAATTAGATAGAGCATACCAGTCTTTAACTTTCAAATGTTAAAGAATAGAAAGAAAAGCCTTCTAACCTTCTTGGTATGATTAAGGCAAGAGGAACACTCCATTCTGCTCCCTACCAAATAACTAAAATAACACATTATCAATGAGTAACCTATCATAGTACTTTCTCCCCCACTACCTTTGTAATGCACTCAGGAATGAATAGAGGCTTGTTAACACTACCACATCCACTTCTGCAATAATCTTTCCAAGCTCCAGTTTACCCTACTACTGTAGTTCTGCCAATGCTATGAGTAAGATTTTATGTCCGCACATTCAGATAAACTTAAGATTTTTTTCACATATTGTTATTATAAAAATAAAACTTGGGAACCTTAAAGACAGAGGTATGGGTTGGAAATCACAACTATTTTGCACAGTCATTGTGTTCATAGTTACTGTGGCCATTTTCTCACTAGGCAGCCAAACATTTGATGATAAGCTTCTCTGTAGTTAGCTAGAATGATCCTCAAATGGCAGACATGAAGATTGCCACCAAGACCATAATCAAAACCTTCCAACTTGGCAGAACCTGCATGAGCTTGTACTTCACTAGCATAGCCATAAAGAGTTCATGGTTACCTCTGTCACGATGTGTTGGTAAAGAAGTACTATGTCAAAGAGGACAAAGATCCATTAGGTAAAATATTTAATAAATATACACAATATTAAACATCCACAAAGAAATATATGCATTGGTAATTGGTAATTCATGCCTATCTTGGTGTATGTGTGTGTGTGTTCAAGATTCCTGTTGACTCATGGTAACACCATTAATTTCATTGGGTTTTCTTAGATAAGTAATACTCAAAGGTAGTTCTGCCAGTTCCTTCTCTAAAATATAACCTACAGCTCCTGATATTCATTGTCAGTCTCCCATCCAAGTACTAACCAGGGCTGACCCCACTTAGCTTCCAAGATCAGGCATGATCTGGTGCATTTAGGGTATTTAAGTGCCATGTCTACCTTTGCCATTGTCTTAGTCATAATAAGCAATGATTCATTTTTGTTTGCTATTGGTCTATCAGTTCCAGACTTCCCCAACCTGCAACCTGCCAGATACGTTGAATTATAATTCTTACCATCTCCAGCTAGCATGGCCATGATGGTTGGCATCGTGGGAGTCATAGGAAAGATATCTAAAGGACACCAGTTTGAGGAAGGTTGATCAATTCTGTAATTACAAACATAAGAAGTCATTCAGGATATTTTCATTACCTTGATTCTTCCAAGAATAGCCAGATATTCTGAAGCAGATTATTTTGACATTAAGATGTGACATGCACGCTTATACAGGTTTCAGTGTCCCTTCAGTTGCATGCTTAAAAGGTAGTGTGAGTAATTAATATGGATGAAGTGCATGCTTTTTAACATTTCCAGCCACAAAGGTAGTTGGGAGTTACTAGACCAAGATATTTACTTAATAAATATGCTAACTATCACTAGAAAGACAGCCACAGAGGAAAGAAGCCCAAGTGTGCTCTTTTGAAGAGAGTCTTATTTATAGCACTGTGAAATGGCTTTTTTGAAGAGTCCAATTCTTATTATCACCTACACATGGATGAATTATTATGTATTATTTAATTAGTACACTAAATGGGAGGACACATTTTATTATTTCCATTTTTCCCTCCACCATGATGCAGAGGGTGCTTTTTTGCTACAAAGACAGTGAGGGGTTGTTTAGATGAAAAAATCCTGAAGAATGTGGGAAGAATACCTTTCATCCAGATGAGCTCCTGGGAAGGAGGGGGGCTGCAAACTCCAAGTAGCTCACGATAATAGCTTTTGCTGTTTCACGTGATGTTTTTTTAAAAATACACAAAAATGTGCATAACAGGCTGTCTGAACAACCAATTCGAATTGGGGTACTTCCAGGAAGTCAAAACATGATTGGTGGGATGTGCATGGTGGCAGGATTACTGGCGACCAAATGGCCGGAGCTGCCATTGTTGTTTTCGGGGACATGACTGAGTACATGATTGAGTGCTATTTTCAAATGGCAAAGAAAAAAAATATGTAAGGAAAAGATCACTCTTCTGCATCTGTCATTTAATAGCAAAAAAAGAGCGGGAAATGGAGGGAGCTTTTCCAGAGATAATAAGGCAGGTAACTTATAGCCATCATCTTTTCTTGTGGGCATGCTCTATGTGAACTTCAAACTGGGACAGATTTCCATGCCAGCAATCTTCTGAATGATTTGTGCGGATAGCAAGGATTCAGGCACCGAAGGCAGCAGGAAGCTTTCTCCAGGGAGATCAATTGATCTCTAACAAAGGAGATTTTCAGACAGCGTTTAACAGTGCCTACCGTGGGATGAGGTCCCAGGAGAGGAATGGTGCTCTTGCGCGGCAGGGGGTCATTTTCGGACACCGCCATCCCTCTTCCCGGATCCTTCATGGCACGTCCATGAAGCTTTGGAAGCAGCCGCACCATATTTTAAGCACGGGCAACTTCCGTGCTTAAAATATGGCGCGGCCACTTCCAAAGCTTCACGGACGTGCAACAAAGGATCCCGGTAGAGGGACGGCGGTGTCCGAAAATGACCCCCTGCCACGCAAGAGCGTCGTTCCTCTCCTGGGACCTCATCCCGCGGTAGGCACTGTTAAACGCTGTCTGAAAATCTCCTTTGTTAGAGATCAACTGATCTCCCTGGAGAAAGCTTCCTGCTGCCTTCGGTGCCTGAATCCTTGCTATCTAGCCATGTGCCTTGACCTTGGACTGTTCCTGATGACCCTGTTGCCTGATCCTACTGACCTATGGACCGACTCCTGGACTATGCTGCCTTCTGTAAGCCTTGACCTTTGGACTATATTCTGGACTCTTCTCTGTGTGCCTTTTGCCTGTATTGCTGCCTTCCATGAAACAGAACTTTGCTTGCTCTTCCTAATTAATTATCACTGGAACTTGGCTGCTTTCCCAGCTCTTGTTTAACTTGCTGGCAATTTAGAGTTGCTTTCGGGCATGCTGGGCAGTGGTAGGTTTTTGGACAGGATGCAAGGACAAGAGAATAGTCCTTTGCACACCATCCAAAAAGTGACTTATGTGCACACAAGCTGCACTTATTTGTCCATAAGTCACTAACAGGTTGCTGTCCATAATGTATTAATTTTCTCAACTGCCTATTTTTTTTATAGCTTAGAAGCATTCCAAGCTTGCACAGTGTGATATCATTAGGCATCACTTTTTCTCACCCAAACATCATCACAGAAAGCTAGCCAATTTCATCAGCAGCCTAAACATACATATTTTTTTAAAGCTCTTAAGAAATGGTTCAGAAAGAATAAAAAAGGAGATGTAATTATATGTACTGTGCATTCAAGCAAACAGTTCTCATACTGATAAGGGCATGTAATCAGTTATTTAGAACAATTATCTTGGCCAGAAATGACTTTCCTTTGCAATGACATTGTCATAACGATAGATGCATTGTAAAAAAAGGAAAAGAAAAAGAAAGGAAAAGGAAAAGGAAAAGGAAACTAGTCATTAGCTTTGCATTGGTCCACTTTTCTATTTCAATTTTTAGCTTTTTATTATGTAAGTATGATTAGACAGTACACTGCTTTAGGCATTTCTTTCATTGCCAGCTTTCTTGTTTAATTACACATCCACAGATAAGCTTTCAAAAATATCAGTTATCACACCCTTTTCTTCAAATCCTCATCTCTGCAAGTATTTTCAAAAGATAGCAGTGAGAGGAGGGGGCATTTGCAAAGGCAACCATACATTGGTGCAAGCTCACTATGGAACCAAACCATGGGTTGAATTAAGGAGCTTATCAGATGGGGCTGTAATCTCAGAATTGCAGTGAGACATTACTGTGACAATTCACAACACAAGGTTAAGGTGGTTAAGGGCAAACTTCAAAGCGCCAGCCCCACTTTACCTCAGGGGTCAGCCTGGCTGCCTCTTTACCCTCTGTTCCACCTCAACACCTATGGTTCCCTTAGTTCCACTTTTGAACCAGGGTTATTACTTTTACTTAAATGTGTGGAGTGTGTTTTTGTTAGCTTACCTTTACTTTTATCTAATAGATATGAGTGGACAGAGTCTGTAATTGAATTAACAACAAGGATAACTTTATTAAAGGAAATGAACAACAGTAGTGTGGAATCTTGTTTTGAACAGTTCTTAAATCTTTATAATGTTATTCCTTATTCCTCTCAGACTCATTCACTCTTTATCTACTCAGTCCTCTAATTCAACTATCAACCTCTTCACACAATTTTACCACATCCAAGCCTCTCTCATACAGCACACACACACAGAGCCCTCTTGTTCCAGATAACTGTCATAAACTGACCTCAGTTCTTAACTTAACTTCAATCAAACTGTCATGCAAACTCCAAACATCCAGAAGCCCCTCCCAATTAAATTTCCCTGCCATAGGATTGGCTTCTAGAACACACTTCTCCCATTCGCGCATCCAGCTGTCTGCCACAAATGGGTTCCTATTATCGCCTGACATTGTTGTCTTTCTATGTTCAATGTGCGCTCCACCCATTAATAGCTTGCCACTTTTCATTGATGGGAAAATCCATGAATATTACCCTTTTTGCAGTACTGATGAGCTTGTGAAATCATGTCCCGCTGTAATCGTATGATTACAGCATGAATGTTTTCTCCCCTCCCCTTTCCCAACGAGAACACAGGATGTATAGGACACTCTTTTAATGAACTGCCACCCTTTCTTGGTATGTTTTTATGTTTAAGTGTTTATTTGTTAATTTCTTTAATTATTTATGTGTTTTTGGTGTTTTAAAACAAAGTCACATCTTCTCATGAGAGCAGCTGAAATCTCACCCATACAAAGTCACAGAAGTAAAATCCCATTCTTAAACTGCTAGTGGTGGTTGTGCAATGATTCTGTGATGGTAGTATCACACAATTACAGTGATGTGTGTTAATTACTTTAATCATGCCACTATGCTTCAGCTTTCCTGAATAATGGAATTACAGCATTTTTAGATCTAGTCTGATAAAGTCCTTAATGTTATCTTAAATGAGTAGGATACTGCTAAAGACTTCTCCCAAGACTTCCTTGCGCGGTAAATATCATCTGAAAAAGTCCTATCTGTCTGTAAGTAAATTCTGAAAGGTGAGACTTCTTAACCCCCCCCCCAAAAAAAACGGCTATCCTGTTTTGATATGCTTACACAGGGAGTGGCAGACAGCTTTCAAGATCTGGAGTCCAGATACAAACATAGCAGCCATTTCTGAGTCTTTGGAGAAGGGAATATCCATATTACTTTGCTACCACTGAAATGCAGAATGTGGTGATTTAGAAAAGCCTTACCACTGGCAGGGCGGGAGATGAAGCGGAGCCCTCTGCACCTGTTGCTGTTCCAAAAGGATCCCTTACTCTCTGGAGAAGATGTGGGGGGAAGAAGAGACATAAGGAGGAAACATGAATTAAAAACCAGCTCCCTTTCTTGGAGAAACAGACCCCTGTTGCACATCCTGAAAAAAGACTTATCCTCCTTCCCCCAAGAGCCAGTGCAGTGTCATGGTTTGAGCATTGGACTAGGACTCTGGAAGAACAGGGTTCAAATCCCCGCTCAGCCATGGAAACCCACTGGGTGTCCTTAGACAAGTCATATCCACAGAGGAACACAAAGGCAAACCCACTTTGAACAAATCTTGCCAAGAAAATCCTGTGATAGGTTCACCGTAGGGTCACCTTTAGTCGAAAATTACTTAAAGGTATCTCTCTCTTTGGCTTTTCTTTGCAAACGAAGATTCAGGAAGGACTCATCCCGTGCTTTCTGCAAGCGCACTGATGACTAAAAAGGCCAATCCGAGATAACCAAGTCTGGTTGCAGAAAGCACAGCAGAAGGTCTCCTTGGGTAATGATTTTGGGCTGTGATTCTTTCTGTATACTTAAAGGTATACAGCAATAACAAATGCCATCACATACATGTTTTAGGCCAGTACTGGGCTATTTTAGGCCCAGGAGAGATGTTTTTCAACAGGATGTGACCCAGAAGTAAACGTCCTATTGGAAAAAGGTCTCTCCTGGGTCTAAATGGCTAAGGGGTCAAAAACATGCCAAATCAGGAAGTGTTTGGTCACTTCCTGCTGGAAAAGGTCTTTCCTGGGCCTAAAATGGCTGTGGGGGGGATGCCAAAATGGTTTGGGGGCAAAAAAAGGAGAGATTCAAATCTTTTTTCTTCAAAAAATTTGGAAGCTGTGGTGGAGGGGCTCTTCCCCATCCCTGTTCTGCTGGATGAAAGAGATTTCCATCAGTAAGTGGTTACTAATTTGATACCATATTGCCTTTTTAAGACAAGTTTTAAAGGTTGTGAGTGGGGTTGGATGCTTAAAGCAAGACGTTCAGAACTGCTTTTCCACACCTATGAAGAAAGTCTTGAGAAGTGTTTCCCTTGCCTTTATTTCTTTATGTTTATTTCAATGAATTTAGACTGGCTTATATAGATCCAAGATTGAAGCTATCTAAACAGCTGCAGTATAAATAACTGAAATATGAGATAGTTTGACTGTACAGTAATTTTTTAATTAAAAGGCAACCACCATTTATAACCCCTGCAGAGAGCAAAAACAATAATTCCCCACAAGGAGAACTGATTTAAAAAAAAAAAACCAAGGAAATTTAGAAGGCTTACAGATGGAATGTAACTCACAGTTTATATTGTCAATGTAAAACTTTAAGATATCAAAATCAGGTTTTATGTTTTTTTTTAAAGCCACCAGCTGCCAGGCAAAAATTGTGTCACTGAGAAGCTTTGTTTGCTAGCTATTTGCAAATGCTAAAGTCTTCATAGAGGACAATTCATGGTGATACTATATGAACAAAGCCCCAGACATACTAATAAAGTTTTTGTAATATATAATGGCTTTATACTGTACTCTCAAAGATAACATTTAGGTAGATACAGAGTGAGCAAAAGTTTAAAGCAGACATGCAGTTGGCCAGGTCCAGTGCAGATTAGATTCAGAATGATGGTACTGATGGTCGGGGTGGTGCTGATGATAATGATATAGTATGTGTATGCATGCTGTCTACTTTTATCAACAGTAGGAGTCTCATTTATTCAATGGTTATCAAGATTTGGCTGGCTTTGAAAAAAGTCAATGGAGGATTGTTGCATTTTATATTTGTTTTTATTTATAAATGTGCATGTTTGTCATAGGGTGAGCTACAGCTTAAGTGTTCCAGGAGGCACACAAAGTCTGATATCCCCACTTCAGATTTTTAGGCAGGAAAGTGGTGAACTTCAAATGTTGGTCCATTTCAAATGCTAGAAATGCAGCTCTCTCACTCTCATTCTCTCTTGCCTCACTTAAATTAGGACATTATCAGATTAGTGTCTAAAAATGCTGTAATTCTGCGAATGAAGATAGCAGGAACATTGTGGCATTATAACACTTATTATTGCATGCCGCTGTAATCATGTGAAACAAGCACCATGGAATTATTGCACAATGGCTGCTAGCGCTTCAAGAACACGAGTTTACTTCTGCAATTTGGCATGGGTGAGATTTTGGCGGTTTTCATGCGAGCATCCTTAAAACTCCAAAAAGACGTTAATTAAGAAAGTAAATGAACACACAAGCACTGAAAGAAACCTAAAAATGTGCAACCTAAAGGGGACAGTTCATTAAAAGAGCATCCTGTGCTTCGTTTTTGTGTTCTCATCTGGAAGTTTTCTCATAGAAGACTGCCCATTCACACTGTGATCTCGTGATTACAATGGGACGTGGTTTCACATGCATTCAATAGTGCAAAAAAAGTGCTATTGATGATCTATTCACAGCTTGTTGAGTGAATAAGAAAGAATGCCTTTTTCACGGTTGCAGCAGGGGTAATAACGTGAGGACAATGATGACGTGCGATAGCAGGGCCCTTTCGTGCTACCCTGACATAGTAATACTCTGCAAGCAATCGGTCCAGCTCTTTAGCAGGAGGAGATTATCAGACGGGGACAAATAGCGTCCTCGTCTCACTATATCTTTTCCCACCCTCCTCCCGTCCCCATCCCGGCACAGAAATGGAAACTTTTCAGACCTACCTTTAGCACGAAAGGCATACAGGCTAAGGAAGATGGCGGCCCAAATTCTCCTCCTCTTCCACCACCTCCTCCTCCTCTTGCCTGGCACTGCAGCCCGGCGACAAGAGAGGCTTCTTCCCTTCAGCTCCTGGGATGAGATGGCAATGGCAACCACGGGGGTCGCAGCAGCAGCTATAGCAGCTGCCGCCTTTCTTTAGCCTCTCCATTGTCACTGCCACTGGTTCCAGCACGGGGAAGCCAGAGTCATTGTGGCCCAAAAGAGGGAAGGAACAAGCCCATGCATGCCCAGGCGTGTACGTGCACACATACACCATATTGCAAGGGGCACTATGTAAAGAGAGGAAGAGAAGAATGGAGCTTTTTTTTCAATCACACACACATACAGAGCACACAGGCAGATACATACACAAAACATACACACACCACCTTGCAAGGATCTCTAAGGAAAGAAAGGAAGGGAGGCAGGTGGCCTTTCCCTCTCCCCCCCCCCATTGATTGATCACATACACACACAGAGCACACAGACAGGAGCATATACATTCACACACATCACCTTGCAAGGGGCACTATGGAAAGAGAGGAAGGGAAGCAGATCGATCCTGCAGCCATTTCCCCCCCACCGTTCTTTGTTCTCTCTGTCTGTGTCCTCGGCACCCCAGGAGTGAATGCAGCTTGAATGGAGCTGCATTCACTTCCTGGAATGGAAATCCTGGCTGTTCTCACAAGAGGATGTGGGTGCGAGAAATTCAAAAATAAAAATAAAAATAAAAATGAAGGTTTAAAAGTAAAACCAAGCAAAAAAGCACACTTTTAAAAAATACAAGTAATCTGGGGAGTGTTCAAAAAAGTGTGTCACTTACCTCAATCTCCCGATCACACACAGAAGTGTTCAGCACGGATCTCCCACTAATACTGTGATCATGCCAGCATAATGGAACATGGTTTCAGATGCCTGTCATTCCATTATGAAAACAGAACAGGAGATCTATTCACAGCTTAGCCTGTGAATAAGAAAAAAACAAGGGAGGAATGGGACCAGCATGGGAGCATAATGGGACGGGAACAATGTCGTGTGATATTCAACCCCTTTAGCGATCTCCTGGCGTCGTTATAACACCATATTTATGCCATCTGATAATCTCCTTCCAGAGTGTTCTGTCTCTATCTTAGTAACCTGTTGGATGGTGAAGAGCAGCAGGGAGAGAAGAGGATGTCAGAAAGAGGAAGAAGGGAGGAGAGACAGAGTTTGCACTATTTTTGGTTACCACCATCAGCGTGTCAGTTTCCCCAAAGGAAATGCAACTCAGGGTAGAAAAAAAAAGCTCCCCCACCCCAGATGAGATATATTTCCTGTTGATGGACATTTGTTTTTGCTTAAACAAATGTATGCATAAAACCTTTATTCACATCCTGAGAGATCATGCAGCCACAGAAGAGACACCCATACGTTTATGAACACGCAAACAGTAATGGACAAGTAATGTCAGTGGTTCCTAGGCATTTGCACAGAAGAATGACATTAATTTAAACTTAAGCATTTTTATTTGGAAGTTCCTCCAGCATTTAAGGAATGTTAATAACATTGCTGTAGTTATTGGGAGGCACAAACAAAGGAAAATAACACACACTCTTGGAATAGAGGATTATTTATTTATTTATAAATTCAGATCTGAATATTCAACAAGGAAACTGTTGGAAATCTTGCCACAGCCTCCAAAATTTTTGTGCTTCATTTTACTGCCATAACCTTCTAATGGCTGTATCATTAAACAGATGGAGGCAACCACCTCAGGCAACAAATGAAAGAGTACAGCTCTGGCAGCATCCCAATCCTACCTCTGGAATAACTGCACCATACTGCTTTGTTGAAGCTGTGTGCCCCGTATAGTCCATCCTATACCCCCAAACTAGCCCGTTGCCCTCAGGGGCATCAGAAGACACTCTGCCATTGCCAGTTTTGACAATCCAGTTTGCTTCTGTACATGAAATGGTTGAGACTTTGCCTCAGGCAGCCAAATGTGAAGCCAGAAATGGTACCCTAACCTTGAGTATGTTCCATTGTCTTTAATTTAAATTGCTTCTGAGCCACTGTGCTTCTCACCTCTGCCTAAGGAACTTAATACAACTCAATTGTATAGAACTTAATTTTACCACTTATATTAAAGGACAAATGCAATTTATTGTTGCTTTAGCTGCAGGTCATTTTGACACAGCAAATGTATAAAATGTTACATCGACTTTCAGAGTAGGGTAGGGATTGGAACTGAGCATGTAAAATCTCAGTACAAATCAGCATACCCCCCCCCAAGTCTGTTAGTTATCTATTGAGAGGTCTAGCTATGGGGATGGGTGGCAAAATGATGGCATTGACCTTCAAAATAGCAATTTGCCCCACCCAAATTCAAATTTCATTCAGTTCCCATACTGCTTGCATTTTAGAGTGTGAAACACTGGAAATCATTCCCATTTAGAACTATTCTATCTGGAGCATTTACATTCTCTTGGACACTTTGCCTCTTTTCTTTGGATGCCTCAAATGTATTTCTAAATGTTGAACTGAAATTTCAAGTTACTTCAATGCTAGAAATTTGGGGACTGAAGGCAAATTTCATTGGGGAGAATTTCTTATTTTGGGGGAAATGTCATCACCTCCACCCCATAGCTATATCCCTGAAACACCCAAGATGATAGAAGTTGATCACTGGAGTCAGGATGAGGCTTCAGTGGAAGGATGATCAAGGAGACTCTGAAATGTTTGGGGTTTTTTTCTTTTTCTTTTAAAGCTTGTTACATTTTGAATTAAGACCGACACCTTGGATCTGGGACCAATTCAAAATGGGGGTAAAAAAAAATCATTGCATTTATACAGCCATTCCTGCTATTCTATTTACCTTATCCTTGCCTCTCTGAAAAACCTTAGTGTGGGGAGTAAGGAAGAGTTAAGAGGTGGCAAGTACGGCTAGTATAGTTGTGCACATCTTTATGGCCTTTTCTTTTCCCATCTCCAGATTTCTTTTCCCATCTCCATATCCATTTCCCCCCCTCCTCAATAAGATGAAATCTATTCCCCTTCTTGGGAATATTTGTTTCCCAAATGTGCCCACATTTATGACCATTTGAAAAATTGTTCTCATTGCTTGCCTGTTGTAACAAATATGCCTAGGTTCAGGATTCTTAACTTTTGTAATGTTTTAGTTGTATTTTTAAATTATTATGAGCTGCTTTGAATCCCATGTTGGGAGAAAGTCTGGGTATAAATCTAATAAATAAATAAATAAAGTTCTTATGCATTCCCTTCCACCATTGATTAAATCATGTTTATGTCATGTCTTGTGTATATTTGAAATATGCATTTTTCTAGTTTGCAGATAACCCCAAATTAGGAGGGGGAGCTAATACCCCAGAGGAGAGGATCAGAATTCAAAATGACCTTAACAGATTAGAAAGCTGGGCCAAAACTAACAAAATGAATTTCAACAGGGAATAATACTATCCTTTGGCAGAAAAAAAATTGAAATGCACAGATATAGGAAGGATAACACTATACTTCACTGTACACATGAAATGGATCTAGGAGTCTTGGTAGACCACAAGCTGAACATGAGTAAACAGTGTGATGTGACAGCTAAAAAACCAATGCAATTTGAGGCTCCATCAATAGGAGTACAGTGTCTAGATCAAGGGAAGAAATAGTGCCACTCTATTCTGCTTTAGTCAGACCTCACCTGGAATACTGTGTCCAGTTCTGGGCATCACAATTCCAGAACAATATTGACAAGCTGGAATGTGACCAGAGGAGGGCGACCAAAATGGTGGGAGGTCTGGAAGCCATGTCCTATGAGGTGTGGCTTAGGGAGCTGGGTATGTTTAACCTGGAGAAGAGAAGGTTGAAAGGTGACATGATAGCCATGTTTAAATATTTGAAGGAATGTCATACTGAGGATGGAGCAAGCTTGTTTTCTGCTGCTCCAGAGACGGGGACATGGAACAATCGACTAAAACTACAGGAAAAGAGATTCCACCTAAACATTAGGAGGAACTTTTTGACAGTAAGAGCTGTTCGGCAGTGGAATGCACTGCCTTGGAGTGTGGTGGAGTCTCCTTCTTTGTGGAGGTTTTTAAACATATGCTGGATGGCCATCTGTTGGGAGTGCTTTGTTTGTGTATTCCTGCATGGCAGGGGGTTGAACTAGATGATCCTTGCGGTCTCTTCCAAGTCTATGATTCTATGAGCACATTTCCAAGATGGGCATTTTGGGATTTAAGTCCACCACTGTCCTTAAGTCTGTAGGTTCAGAGTCCCTATTGCATCTGGAAAAAACAGATTGAGGATAAATATGCACAAAAAAGTCAGTTGAATTAAATTTCTCACCCACTACTAGAGGAGGTTCACTCGTTACTGATAAACACGAGAGATTTCATTGAGGACTCTATAACTAGAAACAATGTTCAGAGTATTGCTTTCTGATGGGATCATGGCACTAATGATGCCCATGTTTTCAGACTCGTGATCCCTTATAGGAAATGATGCCTAGAATATCATTACCAGCTAAATCCAAAACCCACAAAAGAGTGATACCTTTATTGGGCCAGCTAAAAAGCACATTTTTAAAAACAATTTTCCCATTTTTAAAATATTTTTTTTACTAAAAAGCACATAATTTTTCCCCAGACGTAACATTATAGAGACTTTTTGAGAAATCAAATGTTTTCTGCCAAAAAACAAAAAACAAACAAACAAAAAAAACCCCACACCCAAAAACAAAATGCAGTAAACCCCAAATAGGACAGAGTTAGCCTGGAATGGAAATTACTTTGCTGCTACTAATGGATTTGACATTTTATTGACTGTTGTTTACTTCCCTTTGTCCCTGGTCCCCACTTGCATTGGTAGCCTTCTAGACCATATTAACAGACAACAGAAGTAAGATTTGAGATGAAATACAGACCTGTAACTCTAACAGCAACACTTTCCTTCTCCTGTATGATTGTTAAAATCTTTGTCTGATGAAGGAGAAACTAGTGGAACATGTGGAAGCTTGCATAGTGTATTTTGTGCATTATAGTTGGCCGAATAAAGGTATCACTGTTTTGTTGATTTTTTTTCATGACCAACACAACTACCTCTAAAAATATTACCAGGTAAGATATCTATGTGGGAGGTTTTCCTTTGAGCTCTCCCTTTGCTTCCTGCTTTGTTCCTTTCACCCAAAGGAATTAGTTTTTACTTGAAGTCCAAATCCACTTTAAATTTAAAGAACCTTGAAATATGAGAACAGCAGGACAGCAGTTTTCTATCAGCCTGAGCTGGAAGACATAAGACCAGCCCTACCTTTTGGCAGGACGAAGAAACCATCTCAACTGTAGACTTGAGGTGTTACATTTAATGGGTTGCTAATGTATTATTAATCCCAAGGGTAGAGAGATGTGTTGGTGAGATTTTCTGACCTGATGTTCCACAATAACTTGGCTTTATTTTGGGTGCTATGCACTTCATTTGTAAATTAAAGTCTTGGGGATCATGTGGCTAGCATAATGACATGACAATGCCATGTAGCCAATCATATTTGACTTGGTGGTGACATTGCAAACTGAATGGCAGTGCTTAACAATGATGCCATAATACAAGAAAGCATTGTTCTAACTTAATAGATATTCTCCAATTGATTACAGTCTTGATTTTCAACACTACCATTCCTTTCATTTCTCTGTCAACATGTAAGCCTGATGTTCAAATACCTAAGAAAAAATTATTGGTTTGATTTCAGCATAAAATAATGCTAGCAAAATGTGCGTAAACAGTGCTGGTGGAAGCATTTGAGGAGTTGCAAGTGGTGGTGGTACTCTACGGTGAACTTGCCACGGGTCAGCGTAAGAGGGGTGCTCCAAAAAAGCGATACAAGGACTCCCTGAAACAACATCTCAGGCTCAGCCAAATTGATCACCAACAATGGTCTGCCCGCCCTGGCCTCACACCGGGAGGCATGGAGACACACTATCCACAATGCTGCAGCCTTATTTGAGAACTCATGCCGAACAAGTCTTGAAGAGAAAGGGCAATGCAGAAAGAATCACAACCCGGTAACATCACCCGAGGAAACCTTCTGCTGTGCTTTCTGCAACCGGACTTGTCTATCTCGGATTGGCCTTTTTAGTCATCAGTGCGCTTGCAGAAAACGTGGGATGAGTCCTTCCTGAATCTTCGTTTGCGAAGAAAAGCCAGAGAGAGAGAGAGAGAGAGAGAGAAAATAATGCTAGCAAAATAGCTTTAATAATATTCCTTATGACTGTTTTATTAAGTTCTAGTTCTATGTTAAGACAATAAATACCCAGCAACACCCAATGGGTTTTGCAAACACACCACAAAAGGCAGCAGGAAAAGGGGGCAGGTGGACAAAGAAAGTGAGTAGGCAACATTTTAAGACACCTGAAATTTTTATTTTCACAGTGAGATTGTTCAGCTGTGCAAAATTCAATGTGGCACTAATGGGGTGTGTTCCCAAGGGATACAGTAGGATCAGTAAAGCTGGTAAATATCAGTGACATTGAAAAGGGCAAGCTGATTTGTTAACACAGCACAGCTATCCACATCCTTGATAGTTTCATCATTTCTCTTCAGATTCTGAATGCTTTAAACCTGCAGAAAAACTTGTGTCCTGCTGTTAGCAATCAAGTACAGATGAAAACAAAATGGCAACAAAACAAGCAAGCAGCTTGAACTGGGTACTTACTGCCATACATAGAACTAGAACTTGATAGCACACTCACAAGGAACAGCATTACAGATCTCCAAGGAGTTATTGTGAGGGTTTTGTGTGTGTGTGTGTGTGTGTGTGTGTGTGTGGTATCTGTATAGCTATACATACATACATACATACATATATAAACATCATGCTTACTGGCTTTGTGCACATTTCAGCTGAATTCAGCCCATTCAGACCAGTTTGGGTGCTTCCCAAGGTTACACAGGCTTCCCTCTGAAGAGACTAGGGCCAATGAAATTTCAGCATAAAATAATGCTAGCAAATTTCATGAAATTTCATTTGAGCTACAGAGAAGGCAGACAGAATGTCTTGAAGAATAGCATTTTTAGATTTCATTTGTTTGAAATTACCATGGATGGGGCAGAGAACAGAGGTGATTGAGAAAATGCATAATGCACATTTTACCAGGGGCAACCCAATTACTGTGATTTGTGGATGGGGTACAGTGTGAGTCTCATAAAATTACTTTACTTCTGAATCTCCATTGTTCTTAAACTGGACTTCAACAGCTTCAGAACGCTTTCAGATGTGGCTGTTGTTTTCTTCAATTGGCCTTAATCTTCTTTGATCTTTAATCCTTAATTCATTTGTGTGATTCCTAGTTCAAATAACTTGTTAATTAAAACAGTGTAAAATTTGTTAATTAATTCCTCCCAAGACCATGGTTATTGTGGAACTCTATAGTGAGCATGACAATTAGGTAGGGCAGGCTAGTCTTCCATGTTATAGATGTACATATATACAGTTTGCAAAGGGATCTTGTAGCACCTCTGAGACTAACTGAGAGAAAGGTGTTGGTAGCATAAACTTTCATAGGCTTAAGTCTATTTCATCAGATACATGGAGTGAAGTGCCTAGGAATAGATCTTTATAGTTATGAATGAGCAGGAGGTATGTGTGAATAGCAATAGAAATGCAAAACTTGTAGATATGGTGATGGTGTTACTGTAAGAGTTGGGGTGTGCTTCAGAGTCCCACCTATGATGCCAAAATCTCCTGTAATATCTGGGTGAATTATTGGCTCAAACAGGAGACCTGTGAGAGGAGGGTAACTTTGGGGATTTTTTTCACCTATGTATACCAGTACTAATTGTAGAGAGCACTCCAGCTAAAGTGAAATACATTATTTTATTGAAATAACACAAAAGTAAACTAACATACACAACACACATTCTTAAGAACCACACAATGCTATAGCAGAGTAAAGCAGAAAGGTAGGACAGAGGGAAAGAGGTCAGTGAAAACTGAGTTATAGTTACCAGTTTTGAAGAGAAGAGTTCTGTGCAGTGAGGTTACTCAGACAGGCATCTGAGGGTGGCACAGGATGTTCTGATCCAGGGGATTCTGAGAAAGAGACTGGCTGGGTCTGTCCACTGTGGTAGACTTTACTATTGTTAGGGCTCTAATATTTATATCCTATTCCATGCCTTGGAAGAGTAAATTTGTATTAACAAAGCTTGGATGACTCTCCCATGGAATAGCCAAAGGAAACCAAAACTCAACTGATTGCTTTAATTGTGGAGAGATAGAAATTGATTGGTTTGCAACAACCTCATAAGGTTGGACAGGAGGGGGTATGAGGAGAGATTTCTGTATGGTGTAGATTAAGGAGTGGTCACTTAATTGCTTGATTGTATTATTGCTGGGAATGCCCAAGGCTGGAAGAAAGGATTAACACATACCCCTATAATGACTGGGTTGTTAGAATAAATCCATTATGGGGGCTTCCTCCTCAATCCTAATATGGGCTTTCTCACCATTTTATTTCTAGACACATCTCAGGTCATTGTGACCTCCAACTGACTTCTAGGCTGCCTAAGCCAACCTGATTCCCCTAAGTGTCCAATATTTCCAGTTACGAGATACTGTGTGGTAGGGGTAGTAGGGCATACTAACAATGGGGTACAAGTTCAGTTTTAACTATGGTGGTTGTGGGACAAAGGCAAGAGAAAAGATGTTACCCAAAGCCAAGGTGAGTAGATAACCATATGAATGGATGGTGTGTGTGTGTGTTATTGGAATGTAGTGTGATGCTGGCTGGGAACCAGAAAGGAGAGGCAATAAACTGGCCAAGACAGCCCTCATGAGGTTTGAGTGCTAGCTAGTGTTATAATATGTGAAGTGTGCCAGGAAACTATTGTCTCTGTTCAACTCACTGTTGATTTACTGGAGTTTCTGGATATCTTTCAGTTCTGCAGTTTCTCTTTTCAATCTTCCTTGTAGTTTTTTTGTTTGTTTGTTTGTTTGCCCACCTGTTCTGAGGTCCAAGATGGAATGCCTAGAAAGACTGAAGTGTTCTGCAACTGGTTTTTGTGCATTCCCATTCTTAATATCTGATTTATGGCTATTTATCCTCTTGCACAAAGTCTGGCCTGTTTGCTCAGTGCAGAGTGCTGAAGGGCATTGTTGACAGCCAATAACACATATCACATTAGAGGATGAGCAAGTGAAAGTACTACTAATATTGTGGGCGATGTGATTAGGTCCTTTGAGGACATTTCTTGAGTAGATGTGTGGGTAGAGTTGGCATCTGGGTTTGTGACAAGGTCTTGTACCCATCCCCCTATCCATGTTGTTTGTCCTCCTGTTGGTAGCTGCTTTAGACTGGGAGGCTGTCTGTAGGCAAGTAAAGGCCTGCCTTGAGGCCTTGAGAGGGTGGCATTATTGTTCAGAATAGGTTGTAGTTCATTGATGATATGTCTGAATGATCTCAGTTGGGAGCTGTATGTGACCATTAGGGGTTTCTGTCCAGGGCTGGTTTAAGGAATTTTGAGCCCCCCTGCAATGCTTTATTTTGGGGGGCCCATATGTTTATCTCAGGTCATTGTAACCTAACCCAACCTAAACTATTCATAGTACAGGATATTCAGATTATTACTAATAATGTTTTAGGGTTACTACGGGACCCCCACAATGATGGGGGCCCCTGTGGATGCTGATGCCACTGGTGCCTTAAACCGGCCCTGGTTTTGTCATTTCCTGTCTTTAGCCTGTTCTATAATACATCAGTCCTGGGTATAAGTCTTGCCTTGTCGGTGTGTGTGTGTGTGTGTTTTGAAACTTCATATCGTAGGTACTGTAGATTAAGGAAAGCTTGTAATTGCATGAGTTTGCATCCCTGTCTTGTAGGGTTTGGTTGTAAACTATGGATTTGGTAGTGTGTTCAGGGTGGAAACTGGAGGCCTGTAAGTAGGTGTAGCAGTCAGTGGGTTTGTGATATAGGACTTTATCAGACATCCCTCCCATTATTGTTTTTTTGCTGGCATATTTTAAATTTTTTTATGTTGGCAAAAGAACCTCTCCCCCACCCCCACATCAGACCTTACCTTAAGTCCTGGTAAAATGCAGTCCAGGCACTAACGGAGAGTGAACGGAGCTCTGTTCTCTTCTGTGCTTGTGAGCTCCATGAATCTCATGAGAAGATGAGAGTGTGGGAAATTTAAAAATAAAAGTAAAATAAAGACATAAAAAGATAACACAAACACAGACACACAGAAAGTCCAAAGTCCACGGTGGTTGTGGTCATAAAAAAAAGTCACCTACCTGGCTGTCCCAATCTCAGCTGGAAGTGTTCTGTTATTCATGCTGCATTCACATGAGCACAATGGTGCGAAATTTCAAGTGCTGATGCTGCCGGCAACAAAACACCAGGGGAGATCTATTGAGGGCTTGGGCTGTCAATAAAAAAAAATATGGCTTATTGGCAAGATATGATCATGAAAGAACAATGTCATCTGGTATGCGTACCCTTTCGCGATCATTAGGCTTCCTTATGACACCTTATTTGCTGCATCTGATAAAAGTCAATAGTGTGGTGCTTAGATGTCCATTGTGTAAGTGTACAGTAGTTTCCACAAAGTAAACTTTACTGTTCCAAGCTGAGATTGATGGAAGTTGTTGACCATGTGCCATATATGCTTTTAAGGTACCAAAATGGGAAGATGGTCCTGCTTTCTAATTTTTTTAAAATGGAAAACTAGGGTGGGGGGAGGTAAAAAAACTAGAAACTGAGCTGGTTTTAATGCAAATTAAGTCAGATATAGAGGAAAATATCCTACATCTGCCCATTAATGAAAGAAAAGATAAAACAAATTGACATAATGATGTGATTATTTTACAGTTAGATAATTCAGCATGAATATATGACTAACATCTGTTCATTACAT
This sequence comes from Gambelia wislizenii, assembly GCA_030847615.1. NCBI lineage: Eukaryota > Metazoa > Chordata > Lepidosauria > Squamata > Crotaphytidae > Gambelia > Gambelia wislizenii. Next base: position 33,570,335 of record JAUMIR010000005.1, read on the forward strand.
TTTTCTCCACTCTTCATTAAGTTTGATGAAAGAGTGGTTTTTCCCCTCCCATTAATGGGTGGTTCCCCATTCAGGGCTGCTCATTGTTCTGCAGTGGATTATCTTTGTTAGTCTCAGAGACTGGAAAATTATTTTTTTAATTACATCTCTCAGAAGCTCCCAAGGAACGAGGTCAGTGGTTGTGCTGGCAGCAGGGAACTGTAGTCCAAATGTAACTTTTTCAAGCCTTGCCATCATTAGTGAAAGTCAAAAAGTGCATGGGACTCAACACACCAGGGCCACAATGTGTACCAACAGGTACTTACCTCTTTTGTATTGCTTAAAATCATAGACAACAAGGCATATCCATGTTCCTTACAACAAACCTAAATGAAAATTGCATGAAATCTGTCCTGAACTTCACATTTGGAATTGAAATGCACAGATATACGATGGGTAACACCTGGCTTGATGGCAGTACATGCAAAAGGGATCTAGGAGTCTTAGTGGACCACAAGCTGAACATGAGTCAGCAGTGTGATGCAGCTGCTAAAATAGCCAATGTGATTCTAGGCTGCATTAATAGGAGTATAGATCAAGGGAAGTAATAGTGCCACTCTATTCTGCTTTGGTCAGAAATCACCTGGAATACTGTGTCCAGTTCTGGGCACCACAATTCAGGAAGGATATTGAGAAGCTGGAATGTGTCCAGAGGAGGAAAACCAAAATGGTAAAACGTCTGGAAGCCATGTCCTATGAGGAATGGCTTAGGGAGCTGGGCATGTTTAGTCTGGAGAAGAGAAGGTTGAGCGGTGACATGATAGCCACGCTTAAATATTTGAAGGAGTGTCATCCTGAGGATGGAGCAAGCTTGTTTTCTGCTGCTCCAGAGACTAGGACACGGAGCAATGGGTTCTAACTACAGGAAAAGAGGCACTCCTGAGGTATTCCACCTGAGATCACCTTCCAGTTTGAAGAGCAGCCATTGATGACAACTCTTTGAACATGGGTTTCCAACCAGTTATGGATCTGACAGTGTTTCCATCTATTCCACATTTAATCATTTTTTAATCAAAATATTATGGGGGATCTTATCAAAAAGTTTGCTGAAAGTCAGATAAATGATATCCACAGCATCCCCAACATTGACTAAATTAGTGATCTGATTGATAAAAGATACAGGTTGACCCTGTTATCCATGGAGTATACATTCTAAGACATAGACGCCTGTGGATACCTGAAACCATGGATAATAGGGAACCCTATTATTTTCAATGAGAAAAATGCCAAAAGTTGACCATAGAATCACATTGGAGGACCTAGAAATTCCTAGAGAGAACATATTTTCAGGTGTGGATAAGTAAAACCATGGATATCAAATCCATTGATATGGGGGTCAACCTGTACAAGATTAGTTTGGCAGGATTTGTTCTTGACAAACCCATGCTGGCTCCTACTGATCACTGTATTGTCATCAAGGTACTTGCAGACAGATGCTTGTATAATCCATTCTAATATTTTGCCAAGTATTGAGATGAGATGAGGTAAGCTGGTCTGTAGTTTCCTGGATCTTCTTTTTTTGCCTTTTTTTTTTTTTGAGGAGAGGGACAAATGCTATGAAAATACCCACTTTAGTCCTGTTTTGTACTATTATATTGGCCTGAAGGAAAGATCAGTTGAAATATATATGGATTTGTACATCAGAGCACCCTAGCTCAATTGCTGTTCCCTCTACTTCCAGAGGAATAACAGATAAATATTGCTGTCTGATGACAACTTTTCTTCAACCTAGTCCACTGAAGATGTGTTGTCGTATAATTACCATAATCCTTAATTCCTTTATACTGAGGAAGATGCCGTTGCAGTCAAACACATCTGAGAAACACTAGAGACTGGAAAAGATGGTTCTACACTATTTACCTGTTGCTTTCAGTACTTTGGCCAGCTCATTTTGTCCCTGTCCAAAAATAAAAGCAGCTTCTAACCTACTGCATAAAATAAGAAACTGTATTGAAGAAATAGACCATAATGATGACTTGGAAGCTCTGTTTTCAACAACTATCCAGAGACCTGTAAAAAGAGGTTGGCTGGTACTGCTAATGATTTCTTAAAGGTCAAATCAAACTGTGGGAAAGCTCAGAAGAGACATCCACTGAAGGTCAGGTATTTCAAAGACTTGATATATGCCACTACCTTTTATTATTGAAAAAAAGGGAATTTGGAAATAGTCAAGGTGTACAAAGTTTTTTTTTTAAAGAGCACAATACATGGAGCACCTGACTTGTATTTGGATTTCACTTTTAATAATCTGATGTGGTTTTCACCCACTGAACAGAAATAGTTGGCAGAATAATGTCAGGGAAATGCTACTGTTATGTATAACAAGACTGCTCTTGCATATCCTGAAACGTTTCTTGTTCATTTTAATTCACTGAAGTTGTGCATAAACAACTTTTAGTTCATAACCTCATCCAAAGAAGAACATTTTTCCAGTAATTTTATTACAATTTTCAACATACACTAAAAATTAAACAAAACATTAGAGAAAACAATAGAAACACAGAGAGGGAGAGACAAAGAAAACAACCCCCAAAATTTAAAGAACAAACTACAAAAGAAAGATAAAGATGATATGTGACTTTTTTCTACAGTTCATTCTCTCTCTTTCATATAATTGTGCCTCTCCCTCTATAAACTACATCTTACACTTCTGCTAATCACCTCATACAGTAGCACCCTGTATCTGCTGGTTTGCCAATTGTAGATTCAATTATCCACAGTTGGTGATGGTGCAGGTGAAGGTGGTTGGTTGGATGGACCTCACCTCCACCGTCCCTTCTCCTGGGAGGGCTCCTGTTGCCGTTGCTGCAATTGCTGGGGCAAAGGGAAGGGGATGAAGGACCTTGTCCCCTCCCTTCCCCTGGGATGGCTCTGGTTGCCGCAGCGGTGATTGCAGGAGTAAAGGGAGGGGGAGGAGGAGGGACCTCGACCCCCCTTCCCCCAGGATGGCTCTGGTTGCTGCTGCTGCAAGAGCAGGGGCGAAGGGGAAAGGGAAAAGGGAGGAGGGTTGTTGTGGCAGTGGCGTAGTGGCTGGATGGTGTTCACTATTATCCATAGATTTCATCATCTGCAGGGGTCCCAGAATCAATCCCTCATAGATACGGGGTTGCTACTGAACTAATTTTCAAAACTCACAATCATCAACTTATTTTCATTTTTTCACAAAAGGTCTATGAGGTATTTCGAATCTTTAAAATATTACTAATGATTTTTCTCTAATCAAAGCAGATAATTTGTCCATTTCTGCTAGCTCGGCCACTTTTAACAACTATTCTTCTTTAGTTGGTAATTCAATGCTCTTGCATCTTTGTGCATATAGCAGTCTTGCTGCTGTAATCATATACTGAAGTATTCTCCCATGATTCTTTTCCAATTGTTCAGCCGTAAATCCCAGAAGAAACAGCTCTGGTGTTAATTACATACTAGTCTTTAAAATTCTCTGTATCAAAGATACACCCAGGACTTTTTTGCCTTTTCACAAGTCCACCACATATGATAAAAGGATCCATCTTGTTGTTCACATTCCCAACATATATTTGAAACTCCCTTATACATTCTGGACATTTTTTCCCCAGTGTCATATACCAATGGTACATCATTTTATAGAAAAGAACATTTTTTAACTGTAAGTATTTCCATTAATATACACAAAGAGTACAGGAGCTTTCCAGACAGGCTGGATACCAACCTATACTGAAGAAGAAAAGCTTACAATGTTTACAATTTTAGAATACTGACACCCAGCACCATCTCCAGCTATATTGCAATTTGAGGTGAAGGACATGTTGGCATGTCCCCTCATTTGATCCACAATACCAGCCTGGAGTAGTTGCTAAATCATACTTTAATACTGGTAATGGGACATCATGGTCCACCTTACCTAAGAACAGCAAGCTACCTCAGGAGGTGGAACACAGGTTGCCTATATCATATCAAAAGATAATAACTAGAGGTTGCTGCTCTGTTCCTCTCCACACTACCCAACACCTGCCACATGAAGCAATTCTCACTTCCCCTAATGGCAGGGCCAGCCCTGCTATCAGCTTTAGTTTGAGTCAATAGTTTGATTCAGTAGTTAAGAACTTTCAGGTTCAGTATGTAACTTTGCACTCTTGGAGTCAGGTGCACAATACTGCCTCATTAGTGAATTGCAATGGTTCACAACCAAATGTGCATGCCCGCTTGCATACACAATATTACAGTATGAAATCATGTTCAGGGCTCATGTGCATTCATACCCAATGGGCAATGTGCATGTGTGTGCCATGGCACAGCATGTCCAACTCTGCTTCTACAACCTTAGATTGCCCAACTGCGGCCGTAGGAGAACTTACGCAGAAGACACCAGCAGAATTCTAGCCTATATTAGATGTCTGCACACTTAAATAAGACTTGATTGTTTTAACAGAGGGGCGGGGTATAAATAAATTTTATTATTATTATTATTATTATTATTGATAAATATAGGACTATAGCAAGTTAGACATGGTGCAATGGGAAGGGCCAAAGAGTAAATTAGAGATAAATAATTGGGACGTAATGTGATAATGATTTGGTCAATGACTGATACACTTATAATTGCAGTTACTATGAAAAAAACCATAGCATATATATTGAACTCTGGTGCTAAAACCCTCTCCATTGACGCCCCCTTGTCGTGGGAGAGAGGCTTGCATACCCTAATGATGTTTTGAGCTATGCTGGCGGTGGCACAATAGCCACTGGTTGGGTCTCCCATGCCAGACAGGTCAAAACTGAAGGGTCTGACAAAGAGCGTCAAACGGCATAATGGGCTCTCTAGCCTTATGGCAGCTGTCCTAGAAGAAGGAAAACTCTAATCCCAAACCCGGGCAGATGGTGCTCATCCAACACTATAAGGCCAACCATCTAAGAGAAGGAAACTCTAATCAAACCTACGGCCTGAGGACCTAACTGCTACCGTCCATGCTTGCAAGGCCAGCAGGTGAACCTTTGGTTTAAAGGGTGAGGTCAGTTCTGTGCACGCTGCGCTCCTACAGACAAATCCATTGCACAGGCTCGAAGGACAAATCCAATTCCAAAAAAAAAAAGAAAAAAGCCCTGTAGCGATAGGCAAGGGACGAAATGGCAGGTGTAAAGATGCACTGGAAGCCGCAGACCCAACCCTGCATGCAGGCGGTTCAGGACTTTGGTCACTTGAGGCTGATCCGGGAGATGACAGTCTTGTTTGGCAGCATCCTGAACGACCAAGCAGCCTTTTTAAAGGAGAGCACTGCTTGTTCCATATGGACAGGGGCCTAGAAAAGGTGGCCTAACGAAAGCTCATCCCCAAATACCTGGTTGGCTAGCCACGGCCAACAGGAATCCTCTGATGCGGTCAAACCAAGGCAAAGAAACAAAGGCGCACACCGGCCTCCAAAGGTGTAAAAAAACTGACGCTTGCATGCTGGAACATCAGAACCATGAGAGACTATGAAGATAGTGGACGGCTTGAGCGTCGTTCTGCTCTAATAGCCCATAAACTATCACGGCTTAATATTGACATTGCTGCTCTTAGTGAAGTTCATCTCCATGATGAAGGCAGCCTTAAAGAACACGGTGCCGGCTACACACTTTACTGGTCTGGCAAACCCAAAACCGAAAAACATCTTTCAGGAGTAGGCTTCATAATTAAAAACTCCATTGCCTTCAAACTCGAAACCTTGCCAACAGGACACTCTGATCGCATCATTTCCTTACGCCTCCCACATGTTGTTCTCTTTAGTATATATGCCCCAACTATGCAAGCCGACCCTGTAGAGAAAGAAAAATTCTACACAGACCTTTGCCATTTCATACAAAAAGTCCCTGTAGAAGATAAAATTATTATCCTTGGTGACTTCAATGCCAGAGTAGGAAAGAACTCTGAAGCCTGGAAAGGTGTCTTAGGCAAGCATGGTGTTTGAAACTGCAATGATAACGGACACCTCTTGCAAGAGTTCTGTGCAGAACAACAGCTGACTATTACAAACACTATCTTTCAGCAGAAAGACAGCTTGAAGACAACCTGGATGCATCCCCGATCCAAACATTGGCACCTCATTGACTATGTTCTAGTCCACCAGAGAAACATTCGCGACGTCCGCCATACTCGAGTTATGCCCAGTGCAGAATGCCAGACAGATCATTGCCTCGTCAGATGTAAACTAAAGCTTCATCTTAAGTTCAAACCTAAGAGGGGTGGCATGTTAAAGAAGAAACTTCAAGTCAACAATCTTCAACAAGCTACCATGAGAGACAACTTCCAGGCAAACCTGCAAACAAAACTTGAAGACCATCCTATAGATCCTTCTCCTACAGTGCTTTGGCAACATATCAAAAAGAGTATCCTACAGTCTGCAGAAGAATCCCTCAGGCTCTCCCACAAGAAAAATCAAGACTGGTTTGATGAAAACAACCAAGAGATCCAGGAGCTGTTGGCAAAGAAGAGAACTGCTCACCAGGCATACCTCGCCCAGCCAACTTGCCATGTAAGAAAAGCAGCTTTCCGTCTCACATGTAGTAAACTTCAACAAAAACTCCGAGACATGCAGAACAAGTGGTGGATCAATATAGCAGAAAAGACACAATGCTGTGCAGATCTGGGTGATTATAGAGGATTTTATGAAGCTCTTAAGGCAGTGTTTGGACCTACTTATCAGGTCCAAAGCTCCTTATACAGTACAGATGGTCAAACATTAATTACTGATAAAGCCTCCATCCTGAATCGATGGGCTGAACACTTTCAAAGTCTCTTTAGCGCCAACCGAGTAGTCCAAGGCTCAGCTATCCAACATATGATACAAAAACCGGTGAAAAATGAATTGGACATAGCTCCCACTTTGGAAGAGACCCTTCAGTCCATACAGCAGTTGAAAAATGGCAAGGCAGCTGGGATTGATGGAATCCCACCTGAAGTTTGGAAACACGGAGGTCATGTACTCCATGATAAATTCCACGAACTCCTTGTGAATTGCTGGGAAAAGGGGGAACTGCTATCAGATCTCTGAGATGCAGTCATCATCACCCTGTACAAGAAAAAAGGAGCAAAATCTGATTGCTCAAACTATCAAGGCATAACACTGCTCTCTATTGCTGGAAAAATCCTTGCAAGGATACTCCTGAACAGATTAGTTTTGCCATTGCAGAAGAACTTCTTCCTGAAAACCAATGTGGCTTCAGAGCCAATAGGAGTACTACAGATATGGTATTTGCCCTTAGACAACTGCAAGAGAAATGTAGAGAGCAGAACAAGGGTCTCTATGCAACATTTGTTGACCTCACCAAAGCCTTCAACACCGTGAGTAGGAAAAGTCTGTGGCAGATCCTGGAAAGACTAGTATGTCCCCCAAATTCCTTAAAATGATTCTCTTGCTACACAAGGGCCAGCACGGTCAAGTCAGACATGGCGATGCTCTTTCAGAGCCCTTTCTAATAACTGATGGAGTGAAGCAAGGTTGTGTTCTTGCGCCAACTTTATTTACAATCTTCTTCAGCTGGATGCTCCAAAGGGCTACGGCAGAGCTTGAAGAAGACGACGGCATCTATATACGTTACCATACTGATGGTAGCTTGCTTAACTTAAGCTGTCTGAGGGCTCGCACTAAGACTCTGAACTATCTAGGCCGTGAGCTGCTCTTTGCTGATGATGCTGCCCTTGTTGCCCTCACAGAAGCAGCTCTGCAGCGCCTAACGTCCTGCTTCACAACAGCTGCAGAGCTGTTTGGGCTGGAAGTCAACCTGAAGAAAACAGAAGTTCTTTACCAGCCTGCACCACAGGACGAACACCATCATCCCCACATTGCCGTCGGCAACTCTGTACTTAAATCCGTTCAGCAGTTCACCTACCTGGGAAGCACCATCTCCTCAGATGCCAAGATTGACAAAGAGATCGATCACACATTAGCAAAGGCACATAGTGCATTTGGAAGACTTTACAAAAAGTCTGGAGTAATAAACACCTGAGGCGAAACACAAAAATCAGTGTGTGTATATAGCCATTGTACTGTCTATTCTCCTTTATGCGTCTAAAACATGGGTCACCTATCGCCACCACCTATGACTCCTCGAACGCTTCCATCAGCACTGTTTACGCATAATCCTAAATATACACTGGACTGACTATGTGATCAATGTTGCTATCCTTGAGCAAGCAGGGATCACCAGCATTGAGGCCATGATATTGAGAACACAGCTGCACTGGGCAGGGCATATTTCTAGGATGGAGGACCATCGCCTCCCCAAAATAGTATTCTATGGTGAACTTGCCACGGGTCAGCGTAAGAGGGGTGCTCCAAAAAAGCGATACAAGGACTCCCTGAAACAACACCTCAAACAAGTCTTGCCAACAAGTCTTGAAGAGAAATGACAATGCAGAAAAAATCACAACCCGGAAACATCACCCAAGGAAACCTTCTGCTGTGCTTTCTGCAACCGGACTTGTCTATCTCGGATTGGCCTTTTTAGTCATCAGCGCGCTTGCAGAAAGTGCAGGATGTGTCCTTCCTGAATCTTCGTTTGCAAAGAGAAGCCAGAGAGAGAGGGGTGCTAAAGCAGTCTAATCATCACCACCATCATTGTTGTTTATTTTCTTTTCACTTCTGAATGCTGCTTTCAATGTTTGGTCCCATAATGGTTTTCACATTATCATGGCTTTCATCAATTTTCATGTTTTTACAATTGGTAGTTTTACAATTGGTAGTTTTAACCAGGTTGTTATCTACCCTGTATGTAGTCGGATCCCTTTATCTGTGGGAGTTCAGTTCCTGGACTTACCATGGATACCGGAAACTGTGGATAACAGCACACCCTATTAAAATAAAGGACTTGTGGTACAAACATACCATAGAGTTGTGTTGGAGGACCTAGAAGATGCCTAGAGATGATGCTTCTCTAGGCATTTCCATTACAACTCTATGGCATGTACCCTTATTTTTTCAGCTGTGGATAACTGAAACTGTGGGTATTGGTTCTGCGGATATGGGGCACATCCTGGTATCTTTCCATAACTGAAAGGGCTCCTTCCAGTCATGAAAAATTTTCTGTGCCAACAGACATTCCTACTGGATGAAATGAGAAAGTGATATTTGTAGGTCCTCCATTTCCCCAGTAGACTACACCACCCACCCACAAGCTTTCTAGAAAATCAGGTAATCCTCTGGAATAGTATTGTAGGCTATAGAAAGAAGAGGAATTCAGCAAAACTTGCCCCTCTAGTAGAACATCCCATAGTGGAAGTATGCTCATGGAAAATCTGAATCCAATCCATGGAAAAGTGGGATATGAGCATATTTAATAAACTAATTAAAATAAAACACTGTTCTGGATGCCACAGCTAGCACAAATTTAGTTAGTTTTAGGAGAAAGGAAGTTCATGTAAATTTGCAGTCCTGTACACAACTCTCTAGCTTCCTAATTATTTGGCTACCCAGTTAACTATTCAAAAACTCCCAAGAATTTTAGGGTATATGCTGATGGAGGCATCAAGTGCTAAATTTCTGTGTGGAGGCAATTTATTCAGCAATAAGAAAGCAAACTAAATTTAATATTTTTTAAAAATCATGTAATACAAAGGAAAAATTCATCTATTACCACACATGAATTGATTTCCAAATTATTTGCAATCACACAAAGGAAAAAAAAATATTTTATGTATTAAAACACAGATCAATTAACAGAATGGGACAATGCACAAGGGGGAGATCAAAGAAAAACAAGCAAGCTGTTAAGCTGAAGCAAATAGAAAGTTGTAAATGCTATGTTGAAAAATCAATTCTTAATTTGAATACCTGCTAATGTTTTCAAACAAACACTCCTGGGGATACAAACATAACAAAAAAGCATATTAAAGGAATTGGTCTCTGTGACAATGGAATATATACTCTGATCAAGTAACACTTTTAAACAAAGGAACTAAACTATTAGCATTAAAATTTGTATTATGAACTCCATATAAGGCAGCTTTGTTTCTTTTCTGCCTGAACACCATTTGAAGTGAACACAAGAGAAAGCAGGCAGATATTTTCCCTTATTAATTCTTCCATTGGTGCATCCATATATTGTTATAGCCTACTCAGAATTCCAAGGCATAAAATACAAGGAGTGCTTTGAGGGCTCTACATCCTAATTGTGGCAAGAACCATGTAGGCAATGCATGTGAATGTGAAGGGATTCTTTCCCCATCCAGCCAGATTATTTTATGAATTGGAAAGGAATTTTCCCCATGCAACACTTGAAGCTAAATCCAATATTCCCCCAGTGGTCACATCACAATCTGTTCAGCTCCTTCCTTAACCTCACTACACCTACTCTGAATTGTTTCCCAGATACCCTTTATCCATTTTAGGGGTCATGCCCCTCTGGCTTCAATGAGAGGCAGATTACCACATGTTGGTTAAATTCTTTGCCAGATATCAAGATGAGAATAGCTTTTTCTCAGGCAAGATTAAATGCTCTACATCTGGCAGATTGGATTGGTGACCAAAAAGGGAGGGATACAGTATGCAGTTGTGATTCTTTATCTATCAAAGATATGATTTGTATGCCTACCTTCCTTTGGCAAGGAGTTCCAGAGGTCAGTGGTTTACTATATGACCAAGCTTCATGCAGGTCCAGCAGTTCTTCCCCGCATATGATTATTAGATGATGGAGAGTACATGAGGGCCACAAGGTGAATAATTGCAATTCTTCAATTATATATTCTATACTTCTGGAAAGAAATACCTTTGCTATTTTTGTTTAATAATAACACCCAGTCTGAGAGGCCTGCAAGTTTCTAAACTATTTTGTAACTTTTGTATAAAAGGTTGTTCTCTCAGTGTCTTGATTTTCCTTTACTAATGTGCCAACATGCCTCCAAACATTAGGCTAATTAATTTTAAAGCTTTGTTTTTCTTGCCTTTTTTATTGCAAAGAAGTGGATTTATTTTTCTTTCCCCTCACACACACATTCCTCTTGCAAATTCTCCTAAAGGCCTGTTGAAACAAAAAGGTCTTCTGCCTACAGAAAGATAAAAGGGAATTTCAGAGGCTTGAAACAGTGATTGAGAGGGGCCTCTGTCATGTTCCACTGAGACAGAGAGGCTGGACACTGTACAAGGTCTGTTTATTAAATAATGAGAGTGTGTTTCTACCTTTCAGACAAATCAGGGAAAATTGATTGTGAATGTTTGAGTGGTGACCTTGAACATGTCTGAACCTGCATAACAAACATCAACACTTTTGGCCGTTCAGTTGATTGACAGTTGTTGTTTAAAGCAGCTGTGTTGTCTGTTGTGTGCCAGAAAAATGCTAAGTTTAAAAGTCAAGCAATACGACATTCTGCAGCAACTTGAGGCAGACCCAAACCTCGCGTCTTCTCGCAAGATGTGCTGAAATTCTGTTCACGGAGAAACATGGAAGTAAGGAGCGCAAGCGCTTGTATTGCTGGATTCTTGGGGTGATTTTGTATCATTATCACAACAGTGTGCAAAAAACGTGTGCCATTGTGCCAGAACACGAATGCTGTAAAATATAGTGCCATAAAAACATTTTTAGGCACTTGTCTGATAATCTCCTAAGAGTTAAAGATGCAATACTTCACTAGTAAAGCTTCACTAGCAGTTAATTACTTCACTTCTAACCAAGAAGTATAGAGCAGCTATCCACCAAGTGCTGAGCTCCTTAGTTTCTGCTAGATTACTGTAGGCAGCATTAAGGGTAAAGAATTCAAAAGCCAGAAGCTAACTGTTAAGTGGCTCCCACTGAGTAGTAATGAGAGGGATGGCAACATACCTCCTGGAAAAATGTAATACATGTCCACCAAATGTATTACCATTAAATATTAAGCTCAAAGGGGTTTACTTTAAATCCCCATAATTAAATCCCACTCAAATGGAGCTCACAGCCTGGCAACACCAGAATTCTTAGTGCCTAAGTCATAAACACATTAATTTTGCAATTGCTTTCCCCCAATATGCCTATTACTAGGAAAACTATCCAAAAGTATGCTTTAGTCAGAGATAGCAAAGTTAGAACAAAAGGTTAATATGTGTAGTTAATTATTAATAAGTCCCAAAAAATCTAATTCAATTGCATATACTTTAGAAAAGGGGGATTAACTATTAGGTTTATATTTAATTGCCATTGAAAAGCAAGTTAAAAGCCCATACTAGAATCCTCCCCAGAATGAAACAGAAAAAAAAAGATCAGTGATTTTACTCCCTCTCATGCCTTTTCCTTCTCTTGAACTCAGGAGAGAAGGAAATAGCTGCACACATTTTTTTATATAGGAAACCCCATTTCACATTCTCCCCACCAAAGCCCCCTTTCTTGCTTTCCATTTCTCCATTCCATAGAATCTCCTTATCCTCCCTCTTTCTTTAGATTACTGATTCCCATATGGATACCAGCAAAAGTAAAGGTTTAAAAGTTCCAGGCCTGAAAACTTTAAAATTCAGTTTACTGAAACAATGAGCTACCTCTATCAGGTGTCCAGTGTAGAAAAACTGGATATAAAGAAGACCAGTCCCTTCCAAGCTGCTCTTGATATAGGCCATATCATGAGAAGACATGACTCACTAGAAAAGAGAATAATGCTTGGTAAGGTAGAAGGTAGTAGAAAAAGAGGAAGACCGCATTCCAGATGGATAGACTCAATCAAGGAAGCCACGGCCCTGAGTCTGCAAGACCTGAGCAGGGAGACTTGGAGGTTTCTCATTCAGTGGGGTATAAGTTAAAGTCAACTTGACAGCAGTTAACAACAACAATAACAAAAACAAGGCCTGCTCCCAGCAACACCTTGCTGAGGTCGACTAGGCATATTTCCTTCCTGCTATTCTTCTGCCAGCTAGCAAAGAGCTTTTCATTTAGGCAGGCTATTGGCAACATAGTAGTTGCTGAGGAAAGGGTTTTTAATGGAAGTGTGTGTGTTGTTGTATGTTTTCTCCCACCCCCTTGAACTTCTAACTCATTTCAGAATTACTTTTTATTTGCTTGTTTTGATATGATGATTTGTTAATTGTTTTATAATAATTTTAACAACTTTCTCCCCATTTCCCTCATCCTCTGAAATATATCATGTCTTTTGTCTCAAAAATGGGATGCAAGGCAACTGAAATATAGTGAAAACATACAAGGTGATGATTACAATATGATTAAACTCTTGGTAACATTAAAAACAGGTTTATACCTTCACATTTAAAACAACAAGAAAGCAGTTTAAAAACAGATCTCTGGTCAAGATGGCCAGCCATTAGCAGCATGAGCTGTATACTGTCTAGCTTTTCAGGATTTATTATTATCTTTGAGCTTTGAAAGATATGGTATCAGATCATAATCTCATCACAATGTTTTTTTAAAATGGAGCAAATGTAGTTTAGATGGACACTTAATGAACATCTACTTCTGAAGGAGTGTAAACAAGAACTGAGGCAATTTGTTGAGTTGAATTTAAACAAGAATACAGATCCCACAATAGTATGGGATGTGAGCAAAGCTTAATGAGAGGGCAATTTATAAAACATGGCTCCAGATTGAAATAAAGGAAGAAAAGCAAATTATTATTGTTGTTGTTGTTGTTATTATTATTAATTTGATTTCTATGCTGCCTTTCTCACAGATTGGGGCCCAAGATGGCTCCCAACAAAAAGATTAAGTTGTTGGATGAAATATGAAATCTAAAGGAAAAGCTCAAGAAAAATGTTGATAAAGAGATTCAGTTAAAGATAAAGTAGTTCAGCAACAGTTTTCATTATTTACAGTCCAAGAAATAAATGCCAAATTATTGCATCTCAAGTGGAAGAATTTTGTATTTGCAAATAAACCTGGAAAGTGGCTCTCTAATAAGTTGACACAAGAAAGGATGAAGAAATCTGTCACAAAGATTAAGGAGGGAGATGTAATGGAAAATCAGAAAATATTAAAAACTTTTGAGGAACACTGCAGAGGTTTATATGCAAGGGAAAACTTCAGATATGGAAGATTATTTGGATGAACACCAATTGGATAAACTATGTTTGGAACAAAAGCAAAGTTTGAATGGGTTTGTGACACTTATGGAATTTGTCAAAACAATTAAAAAAATATAGCTGAAAAAGTTCCAGGCCCAGGTGGTCAATCCAGTTTAATATGAGAACTCTGAAGATGAGTTACTTCAACCACTGATGATGGTGTGTGATGAGGTATTGGGAAATTGCTTCTTGGAGATTCTTGGAGAAATGGCTATATTACAGTGATTCATAAAGAAGATACAGTGGGCCCTTGGTATCCATGGGGATTTGGTTCCAAGATGCTGTGTTGATAGCAAAAAATGTGGATGATCATGCATCTATTAATACAAAGGCATAGGGTGGCAGCAAGCCCTGGCTGCTAAGTGCATATTGTTTGGATTCCCCTGCTTCTAGGGAGTATGCCAGCTACCTAATTCTACTTTTGAGATACTGGCTGTGGCACTTCTGTTTGTTCATTTGCAAGACAGAAGCAGGTGGCTGGCTGTGATGTTTGCCTCAGCAGGCTAGCCCCGGAGTTCCTAGCCCTGGCTTCCTATCACTTTCACCTTGCCCTAGGGTTCCCCTTTTAAGTCCTTTACTGGATTTGGGTCTTGGACCTCTAGGTGACCTTTTCATTGATGAGTCAGGAAAAATGTGGTTTCTGTGATGGTAAGCATGACCACCCTTTATCCCAGGGACAATAAATCCAGTCTGAATCAGCATTAACTATTTAACAAATAGGTTCAGGTTATTTATTATAACCAAGCTCTAACAATTTCAAGTACAGGTAACAGCTATATAATAATAATTCAACCAGATGTTGTCAGGCCATGCCTTCACTCAATTCATGCACCCAGTATACATTCACTCCCCACTGACTTTCACAACTGACTCATCCAACTGACTCAACAGTTAACTCTCAACTGACATTCTCAAAAACTCTCTCACTCACAGAAGCCCCTCCCTCCCATCACAGCATTCTGTGCTGGTATTGGCTGCCTTCTGTCATTCTAAGCATTGTTTCACACTGGCAGACTCCCCAGAGGTGAATGAGCACAAAGAATGAGCCCCTGGTAGCTGGGGCTTGCCACCGTCTCCATTGCTGCCCTATGCCATTTTACAAATGAGGGACTTATGGTTGAGTTCTGTATTTTGAATCCATAGTTGGTTGAATCTGCAGATCATGTGTCCATGGATATGACAGGCATACTATACAGACGAAACATTAACAAAGAATTATAGACCTATTTCATTATTAAACAATAACTACAAGAAATTTACTATTGTTTTGGTAGACAGATTGAGAAAACATATTTCTCAGAATAACCATGAGGATGAGAGTGGATTTTTGCTGAAAAGACAACTGAGGAATAATTTAAGATGTTAATGTTGTTGAACATTTGGAACATTATAATGATAAAAAAGCTATTTTGATATTTTTTAGATGCAGTGAAAGTATTTGACAATATTTCTTGGGTCTACTTATTTTAAGTATTAGAGAAAATAGGCTTAGGTGAAAATACTACTTGGGCAATAAAGACAATCTATTAAGTTCAAAAGGCCCAGATCTTGATAAATGGCAGTTCAACAACTTTAATTGAAATACAAAAGGAAACTAGACAAGGTTGCCCCCCTCACCTTTGATGTTTATCTTGGCATTGGAAACTTTGGTCAAATCCTCAGTATACAAATAATCCAGTTTGAAACTAGATTGTTTGCCTTAAAAAGAAAGAAAAAAAGAAAGAAAGAAAGACAGAAAGAAAGACAGAAAGAAACTAGATGATTTGACATAGCTCTTTCCTATTGAATCCTGAGATTTGTAGTTTTATAAGATCTTTAGTGTTCTCTGCCAAAATGTGCCTCACCAAACTACAAATCCCAGGATTCCATAGGAAGGAGCCATGGCAAATAATCCAGTTTCAAACTGGATTATTTGTGCAGTGTGTTTGGCCTTAATGGAGAGATATTAGACAAGATGACAGAATCTGTGGAGTGAGGGTTAAAAAAAGAACAGTGTAAGATATCAAAGTGTGTTCAAAGTTGGTGGCAGACAACTTGTTCTCAGTTGGTATTCTAAAGATGACACTCTACAAGTAAGGAGAGAGTACCTGATCCTCTCACCATTCACACATTGATCACAAGTTTTGGGTAGGGTTGTGTGCTTGAATGTGGTGTTTCAGGTATCCGAGCCTCAATCAATTAAATCTCAACAAACTCAATGTAACTTACTTTAGAGTAGTATACATATTTATGATGGCATATATACAAACACTTGAAAGCATCTGGAGCAGATGTAAGAATGTGTGTTTGTGTTTGTGTTTATTGGAAACTATTCGAAAGGAAGAAGATTTTATAAAATATTTAATTCTGTCCAACAGCAATCCTAAAATACACCACCACCACAAAGTTCAAATGGGTGAATCACATCTTTGTTCTATTCTTGTATTTTCTCTTGTACCTACAAATTAGTAGGATGGCTAGGACTGAGAAATTTAATTTGTAGTTGCACTGTGGAAGTGCTCAAGCATTACAAAATCTTTTAGAAAGTATTGTTGAAAGGAATAATTTGTCAGTTTTGCATGAAAAAGTCTACATTTCATAGTTGTTATGTACTCTTTCTATTGCTTTCCTCTTCACATAACATTGCCTCACTGACCATAGTGTGATGAGCACAAAAGAACAAATGATGTTTTCATCAGCTTTAAAGAAAAGCCTTCTGAAGCAAAAGGTATTATAATTTAAGGTTGCACCAAAATCTGTTTCCCCCCCACATAGGTTATGTTCTATCATTGTCAGTAAAGTGGAACTGACAATTACCATGGAGCTGGAAATACGCCTAGGGATATTCTTACCAAGGCTGAAGGAAAAGTTTTTGAGAAAGCTTGAGGTGGGATAACAGAGACATCATTCCTCAGCAAATAGGTTTCCATTCATTTTTAAAGCACTAGAAAAATCTACAAGTTCCAAGAATAGTTATGGGATCAGTGTACCCACCCTGCTAAAGATTACTTTATCATGCCACCCCCAAACACTTAAGAAAATCTTACATCACAGATGAAAAAAAAATCTTCTGTCATATTAAGATTTCCCCCCTGAAACTAGGAATGGATGAAAATTTTGTTTTAGTCTATCATTTATAAGAATTTCTCAAAAATTGAACTGTCTTCATATGCAGAATGGAAAGAAGTTAAGGTTTTAAAAATATGAATGTGAGAGAAAACAAAACTCCCTCCAACAAGGCTGCAGACACACTTCAGAAATAATGCAGTCTGACACTGATTTAACTATCATGGTACCATCCTATGGAATCCTGGGATTTGTAGTTTGTTGTGGCACCAGAGCTCTGTGACGGAGAAAGCTAAAGATCTCACAAAACTACAAATCCCAGAATTCCGTAGCATTGAGCCATGGCAGTTAAATGGTGTCAAACTGCATTATTTTCTGCAGTATGTTAGTAGCCTAAGGGCTCATCTACACCAGGCAGGATATGACATCTCCTTTTCGGTGTACAGTATCCTGCCTCCAGAGCCAGCCAGTTTCTGCCCCATTACCTGCAGAAAACAGGCTGGAGTCCAAACAGGACACTGGCCTGTTGCTGAAACTGCTACCACCTCCATTTTATTGCTAATGTGGAAGCCAGGCGAGGGTATCCTTGCCTCCGTTCCAGCCCCATATTTGCCCTGGGAGGTCATTTGGACTGCCTGGGGGAAGATTGGGGTAAATGCCCTGCCTCGTTTGGACTACAGGGCTCTGGAATAGGGGCAAGCTGGGGTATCTGGCCAATGTAGACAAGCCTTATGTCACACACCTCTCGCTAAGCTGCAATTTTAATAATAATAATAATAATAATAATAATATTTATTTATACCCCGCCCCTTTGCTAAAAACAATTGGGGCGGCTTCCAACAATTAAAACATTATAATAATGACTAAAAACACCACCCACACCCACCCTCCCCCATAAAAAGACATTAAACACAATAAGATTAAAACCTTCTAACTAAAAAACACATTAAAAACAAATATATACATAATTTTTAAAAAGCCAGGAGACTGAGTTCCTGAGGCTGGGATCTAATCAGGAAAGGCCTGCCAAAAGAGATCTGTCTTTAGTGCTTTTTAAAAGCTACTCAAGCTCGTCAGCTGATGGATCTCATTCGGCAGGCCATTCCACAATTTGGGGGCGATTACTGAAGAGGCCCTCTGGGAGGTTGCAGACAGCCTAGATTTTTGTGGCTGAAGCAAATTCCTCCCAGAGGACCGGCGTGCACGGGGAGGATTGTATGGGAGGAGGCGGTTCCGGAGATAAATTGGACCCAAGCCATTTAGGGCTTTAAAGGTAAAAACCAACACCTTATACTGGGCCCGGAAACTGATAGGCAGCCAGTGGATTTTCCTCCTGGTGCATCTCTGCCTGCTGTCCTTTTTCTTCCTGATTACCACATATGATTCCACCCTTTTTCTTGCTTCTGACAGCTTCTATGGGTGACCACTTATCCATCACCAAAAATAAGAATAACAATAAATGCACCACCAAAAAAAATTGCAGGAAATATGACTAAGGGGCTTGTCTATACAAGCCCCCCCCCCAACTGGATTGCTTCATAGTAATGTCAAATTGCAGCAGCTGTGATTTATCTTAATGGGTTTTTTTGTCCCCCGTAAACTTCAGGCCATATGGAGGGCAGCTAAGGGGGGGGGAGGAAGAGGAGGAAAGAGCCACCCTCCCCCTCCCTGTGGCTGTCTTCCATGAGTCCCTTCTGTCAAAAAAGGGGGGATAAAGAGCAGGATCATGCCTGCGCACCTCTGACCAATCAGAAGGTCTTTTCTGCCCCTCCAGACTGTGGGACAATTCATGGGGGTTGTCTTGATGGTCAGGGGTGTACATTTTCCTACAGAGGTTTTGCCAGCCCCCCCCCACAATAAGGTGAAACAACATAGATGACCATTAAGACAGATCGTCTTCTCCTTACATTTCGTGAGTATTCTTGCCATGTAGACAACCCCATAAATTCACATTTTTTTCCAAAAAAAAAAATGCTACTTGATATATAGAGAAAATTGGAATTGATTTTTGGAATTTAAATAGAAACACTATTTTTCTCACCATTGGGGAGGTATGACCATGTGACCTGTGGGTCTGCTCTCAATAACTTATAAGAAATATCTTTAAGATCTTATAAGATCAACATTCTTATGTCTCATGTCTTATTTAGATTTTAAGGCTGAGGGCAGGGAACTGTTAAATTGACCATTTGTAAGCCACTCTGATAGCCTTTGTGGCTGAAGAGCAGGGTATAAATAAATAAATAAATAAATTCTGACTCTTAGTGTACAGCTTCAATGCCTTTGCTGCTGAAACACTGCAGAAATAATGCAGTTTGACACCACTTTAACTGCCATGGCTCAATGCTATGGAATTCTGGAATTCGTAGTTTTGTGAGATATTTAGCCTTCTCCGTCAGAGAGTTCTGGTACCACAAGTTACAAATCCCAGGATTCCATAGGATGGAGCCATTGTAGTTAAAGCATTGTCAAAGTGTATTATTTCTGCAGTGTGCCAGAAGCCTATGTCTGTCTCCCTTCTTAAGGATCATTAACTTAAAACAGGACATGGACAGAACTTCAGACCGAAGACAACTTAACATAGAGGGTTGACCTCTGTAAAGTAGGACACCAGCAGCTCCTTTGACAGTTGCTGAGGATGAGTTCAGAGCTTCAGTGTGTTACCAGCTGAGGGTTAACAAGGACCACTCAGGCAATTCAGAAGCCCAGGCTTATCCTCAGCAGGGGCCCTTGTTGATCCTTGGCTGTTAGTGTTTTAAAGCTCTCTGCTCTGCAATGGTTAGTACTTGGTAGCTATCAGAGGAGCTTTTTGGGAAGGAGAGCACAGAGAGAGGTTGTGGGGGGGGAGGTGGTAAGGGAGGGGAGATGCAAAAGTGACATCAAGCTTTTAGTAGAATTGGAAGGGAGAAGAAAATATTTTAAAGTATCCCAGCTTCAAGTCATCAAAGGCATTAGAAGTCCACACCACCACCTTGAATTGGACTACAGGAGTAGGGGGAGACTGGGAACCAGTGAGAAAAATTTGGCATCATGTGATCAAAATGCCCACTCTTCAATTACTGCCATTACAACATCCTATGGTATTCTGGGATTTGCAGTTTAGGGAGGAGCATTTAGAATTTTGAACCAGAGAGCTCTAATTCTTCCCCAACTATAAACCCCATGACACAGGCACGGTAGTTAAAATGAACTCATAATGCTGAAACTGTGTAATGTGAAAGGGCCCTTGGTTAACAACCTTGTGGATCTTGAAAGAACCAAGTAGAATTGTCAGACTGTTTTCAGAGGAAGCCTCCTACTTAGTTGCTTAATTTTTATTCCACGTTTCTCCTGAATGGAACCCAGGGCAGCTCCTGAGATCAATTTTAAAAGGTACATGAATTAAAAACATTAATAAAAAGTTTTAAACCAATTAAGTAAGCTATTATATTAAAATATCAATACTTTCAAATAATATACAGTTGTCCCTCCATATCTACGGATTTGGTATCCATGGATTTAAGTATTCACAGCTTGAAAATATTCTTTAAAAAATAATAATCCAAAAAGCAAACCTTGATTTTGCCATTTTATATAAGGGATACTGTTTTGCTATGCCATTACATATAATGGGACTTGAGTATTCATGGATTTTGGTATCCACGGGGGGTCCTGGAACCAAACCCCAGTGAATATGAAGGGACAACTGTACTGTAAAATTATTAAAATCCAGGATGAGAAAAATAAAAAATGCAACACACGCATCCCACTAAAGACATAGTCACTTGGACAGTCACTTCTATTTGAGTCAATGCAGAGTGGCATAGTGGCTTGAGCATTGGACTACAACTCTGGAGACCAGGGTTTACCTTAGGGCTGTGGTGTCACTAATGCTGGTGTCACGCCTTTCCCCAATGGCGTCACCTGGTGCAGTTCAGCCTCTCTGCACCCCCTACAGCCACCACTGCCTTAGGGTTGCCATAAGTTGAAAACGACTTGAAGGTACATAACAACAACAAAAGAGGAAGTGCAATCTTCACTATTTATATTAATCCCATACACATGTATTGGATGTGCCCATTCATTCTGCTTTTTCAGCTTGAAATGGTAAAAGAGGTTGAAAGAATAATAATACTTTGTCTTTAATTGCTAAATTGGGAAGCCCACTGGCTATCAGTCATGGAACCAAGTGGTACTGAAGGCTACAGCCTTTGCATCCCAGGGTGAAGATGATGGCAAAATGGAGAGCAGCAATTGTCCAAAGAAGGAGCAGTTTTGAGAAGCATGCTTTCCTCTCTCCCTTGCTAGAAAAAACATTCAGACCCCATTGCCAGCTGTCCTAGGACATTAGAACTGTTCCTATTGATCATTGCTCAGACAGGGGACCAAAGAATGTTTGGAGTATGTATATAGAGCTTGGAAACATTACTTTTAGTATTACACATCTTCAAAAAAATATTTTTGGACTATACATTCCCTAAATTTCCTAAGCTTGCCATGTGGGTTGGGGATTCTGGAAGTTATGATCCAAAAGGTAACTTTTCCAGTCTATTATGCTCTATGACAAGCTACCTTGAGGATTTCTATGAAGGAAAAATGAAATGTATAAATATTCTAAATAAATAATAAATGTTGCTTAGCTTTGTTAGTTAAATGTTATTACACAGTGGATGTATGTTTCACAAATCTATTCTGCAGCCATGCTTCTTAATGTGAAGAACTGGGATTGCGGGGGGGGGGTGTGGTAGAATACTGTCAGAGAAAAATGCTATCATGGACATTTTGTATGTTGTCCAAATTGAGTAAAATAGTTAATCTGAATGTTTGGAGACTGAAATCTTCTCTCTCTGTATCTCTCTCTCTCTCTCTCTCTCTGTGTGTGTGTGAGAGAGAGAGAGAGAGAGAGAGGGAGGGAGGGAGGGAGGGAGGGAGGGAGGGAGGGAGAGAGATGGGTGGGTGAATCCCAATATGACTCCATCTTAATCCTAAATCCAATTCCTCTATACAACTGCAGTAGACCCATTGAATCAAAATTGCTGGATACTAAATCAACACTAATATAAAATTCCTTCAATGGATTTATTCTAGCTGTAAATTAACCATTGGATTTAAGGCTATTATTTCTGTAGCAGCAGCAGCAGCAATGCCTTCTCTTCCTCCCTAATGCTATTTATGTCCTGCTTCTCATCTCTATGTCCCCCAAAACAGGAATCTTACACAAAAATACCAAAGCGCTTCTGAAAGTGCAGTCTCTTCACCCTTGGGGAAATTGTTAAAAACTTCTATTAAGCCGATACACATACAAGTACATGTATTAAAAAGAGGAATAGAATAATTCCTTTATAGAATAATTTCATATCCTGAGGCAGCCACTGACAAGTCTAGCAGGCATCCTCACATTCATGTCCAAACAACAGGGCAGATGTTTGCCACTTGCCAGATTGTCTGGATGAAAAATGACAGCTTGCCTTATAATGCCAGTTACAACAGGGAGTAATTGTCTCTCCTCCCTTGAAGCCTATCAAAGTAACCTTTAGAATGAGTAGAAATTCTGTCACCCAGCCATTTTCCTTACAGCATTCAATTCACAGTTGCTTGCCTATGTCACAGCTGCTACATTTATCTATGGATGTAGATTCTATCACATTTCAGCCCAGCACGACCTTCAGTGCATCTAGTGGTGGAGGAAGCCACCAGCCCAAGGACAGACAGGACTTTCATATCACACATCTGTTGCATCCAACTGTGCTCGACTGCGCAGCTAAAAGAAATGCTTATTTGAAACAAACCTCTCACTGGGCACTAAGAAATCAACCTGTTTGTTTGAGTGACGGCTTGCCTGAATTTGTCTTGGATCCTCTTAAAATCATTCTTACATCCAGGATAGTGAGCCCTAGTTTCTGTCCATCTTGTCTGTCTCTCTCTCCTTCATTCTTTTCAATGGTTCATCTACTTCTCCCATTGGTTCCAATGGGGGATAGTCTGTTGAATGTACAATTGGATTTTAGATACAATTGATCCAAGACTGCCACCAGATTCCCCCCCTCCCGCAGAACACCTTCCTTTGGCTCTGTAGCTAGCTTTTAGGTACAGAGGTGTTGCTTGTCTTAGGACTTTATCTTATCACACATAGCTGAAATCATGTGATTACAGTGGGATAGTAGCACAAATGGGTTCCCGTTCTGTCATCATCCTCCCATGCTCCTCCATCTGTGCTCCATCTGTTCATCAGGCACCACTTTTAATTGATGGGCAAACGCTGTCAATAAACCTCAATATCACTCTTTTTGTGGTATTGACAAGCATGTGATAATTATGTCCTGCTGTAATCACAGAATTCCAGCATGAATGGGAAGTCCACTTCTCCTCCTCCCTTTTCCCAATGAGAACACATAATTAAACTGTCAGGGGAGAAAGTGAAGGGGAGCTACAGGATGCTCTTTTAATCAACTATCACCTTTTCTTGCTACCTTTTAATGTTTGTTTAAGTGTTTATTTATAAAGTTCTTTGGTTATTTATTTGTTTTTAGTGTTTTAGAGCAAAGTTGTGTCTTCTTGTGAGAATGGCCGAAATCTTGCCCATGCAAAATTGCAGAAGAGAATTTTTTTCTTAAAGGTGCATGTGTGGGCCCGCACAAAGTATTAATACTCTGTCATTAGAAAGCAATGCGAAGACAAGTGTTACTATACCATGAGCTTAAGTCCTGGTCTTAAACCACTAGTGGTGGTCATGCAATAATTCTGTGGCGGTAATATCACACATTATGGTGATGTGTGATAATTACTGTAATTATGCCACTATGTTTCTGCTTTCCTTAATTGAGGAATTACAGCATTTTTAGATGCTAATCTGATAATGTTCTTAGCCAGCAGTATGAATGCTCTGCTACTCTATAATAAGAAATGGGTGTGTTTGCACACCCACCATAGCCCCAGGATATGTGAAATTTTGAAAGGGGAACACTAGGTTGTCCACTCAGTATAGGCCCACTAAGAAGAACCTGGCACGGCCTGGGGACAAACTAACCCAGGAGTAGCTAAATAGCAGACCTGCACAGCAGAATGGGCACAAAACAAAAGCTTCAGTTAACAGCCATTCCACTGCTCTGACCCACTTTCACACTCAAGGAAAAGACTTTCAAGCAGCAAGGTCCATCCAAAGATATCTGGAGGCCTTTATCTTCAGTTGCAGTATAAACAAATACAGTATATACACAGCAAACCCCATTAAGGATTCCAACAGCAATTTCTCCAGCTCCACCAACACTCATCTTTCTCCATGACATCAATCCACACACAATTCATCTTGTGCTTTGACTATATAGTAGTGTTTGATAGTCCACCCTCTGCCTAGCCACACCTGTGAATAAACCCACTTCAACTGTGCTAATCTGTGGTCTGTTGCTCCAACATTTTTCCTTTTGCACTTAAAGCAATATTACTCTGACATAGGAGTCAGCACAACAGTGTTATTTTTTTTTAAAAAAAGAAATGCATTTTAGGAGATTTTCACATGGGGGAAATAACCCCCGGGGAGATTGGGAGAGAAACAGGGCCATTTTTGTTGCAGTGCTCCATTTCACACACACCCTTCCTTCTCCCGATCTCCTGTCATCCTCTCTCCATCCTGCTTCCATTTCCCTCCCAGTATGTTCTGTAATTTTTTACTAACAAAAACTTTCATTAGTAAAAAATAGCGGGAGGGAAATGGAAGCAGCACGGAGGGAGGATGATGGGAGATCAGGAGAAGGAAGGGGGCATGTGAAACAGAGCACTGCAACCGGAACAGCCCCATTTATCTCCCAATCCCCCCGGGGGTTATTTCCCCCATGTGAAAATCTCCTTAGTTAACAAAAACCTGAAGTACCATGATAGCACTGCCATATTCAATCAATAGATGATTCCTGAATATCCTCTAATCAGCAGAGATGAGAATGAAGTTAGACTTGGGGTGTTATTTCTCCTCTGACCACTAGAAAGGGCTTCATTTCCTACCCCCCCAAACTCTTCAGAAAGTCTAGAAAGAATGACAATGTTAGGATGTTCAGATTAAGCATTAATCCTTACCCACTAAAGGAAAGAATTTATGGTAGATTGTGGTATCTTTAAAGGGTTCTGTAGGAGTTATGATTAAGTATTATTCTTTTTTTAGGTTCTAGCAAGGAAGGTTTACAGCACAAAATAATAAATTAATCTGTTTCTTCATTATAAGGGAAGCATTGTGCTTATTTGTATGTTTTTGCTAGGTTGATATGTGGTGATGTTCTGTCAGTTGTGTTTATGCATAGGGAAACATGAAAATAAAGGGGGTGGTGATGGAGGGATGATGTGGAAATAGTCTATACTGTATTGGTGTTTTTTTCTTTTTTTTAAATTTCTTGTTTTGTTTATTGTACTATATGTTGTGTTATAAAAGTTAAAATTAAATAAAAATATAATATGAGAAAGAGTGAGAGAGAGGGGTTGTCCTCGGAATATGAGGAGAATCCTACCTGTCTAAGGACTTTTTCAGATGAGGGGAAAACCCCCGAGGAGGTCAGGAGAAGAATGGGGCTGTTGTGGTTACAGAGTCCTGTTTCAGATGATGCTGCTGTCCTCTGTCCTCCTCCTGACCTCCTCCTGACCTTCTCCTGTGCTGTGGGACCATTTTTTATTGACAAAAAATCTGCGTCAATAAAAAGTGGCACCCGCAGCACAGGGGAAGGTTGGGAGGAGGACGGAGGAGGATGGGGCTGTCTGAAATGGGGCTCTGTAAGCGCGACAGCCCCGTTCTTCTCCCGACCTCCTTGCCCCCCCCCCATTTGAAAAAGTCCTTAATGGCATTCCACATCATTTCACTGTATTGGGAAGGAGGGGGGCCAAAACATCAAAACTCCGCAGGAAAAGCCTTTGTGGCTTTTCCCAGAGTAATTTTAAAAATGGCGAGGGGAGTGCACATTCCTGCTCAATGGGACAAGTTCTTCAATATGAATTGCTTTCCTATAGGAAAGGAAGCACAAAGTTGATTGGCCGGGCAACCACGGGAGGCAGGCTTGCTAACAAGGTAAGTGCTTGCTGCCACCTTGTTGGATTTTCACCTTAGCGAGCGAGCACTAAGGCAAGAAAATAGGGTTGTTGTTTTTCTTTTCTGTTAAATTGCAAAATCACTCTATAACACCTTGGACATCTTTTTTAAAAAAAGATCAGCGGTGACAAATTGAGGTAAATACAAACTCAAGTAAATCATGACTGCCTTCTTGCATGCAAAGCTTATGGGGGCAAAAACGCCACTAAGACAAGTTTCAGCTGCTGCGAAATGCCATTACTCTGAGGCACTCTGTCTTTTTTTCCTTATATAGATGAGGGGGAGGGGAGAGAGAGAGAGATGGTTATTTGTCTACTAAGAGGAAACGAAGCAGAGATAAATGCAATATGAGCACAAGGGTAGAGGAAAAGAAATACTAGTCGCTGCCACCCCCCAAAAAAACAAAAGAAGAAGTTGGAGAAGAAAGAGTAAAAGAGAGGGAACTTTGAGATGAAGGATGCAAAGGAGCAGAGCCAGTGTAGTGTAATGGTCTGAGTGCTGGACTTGACTCTGGAGACCAGGGTTCGAATCCTCACTTTGACATGGAAACCCACTGGGTGACCTTGGGCAAGTCACACTCTCTAAGCTTCAGAGGGAGGCAAAGGAAAACCCACCTCTGAACAAATCTTGCCAAGAAACCCCTGTGATAGGTTCTGCATAACTGGGAAATTACTTGAAGCAATAAAAGAACAATGAAAAGGAGCACTTGGGTGGGTAAGGACAGAGAAAGCGCACTTAGCTTTATTGGACGCAAACAGCTGTGGGGTGGGTGCAGGTGACTGAGGGGAGAAAAAGACCAAGTGGACCATGGCCACCTCTGTAATTGGGTGGGTCAGGGGAAAGAAAGAGCACTGAAGTGGGTGAGAGGGTAAAAGCACCAGGGTAGGATACACATTATAAGTTTTTGTTTTTGTTTTTAGTATTGTGAAGCTGGGTGCTTCTGCTAGTTGTTTTCTGAAAGACTGAGTCACTTCCTGCTAAGTGAATGCTATTCACCAATTCAGTTGCTGAGCTCTTGAAGAACATGTCAGGCTGACATTTCCTAAAAGACACAATAAGAATGTTTGCTTTTCTTGAGAAAAATAAATGATCTTGTATGTTTTAATATAAATATTTTTTTTAGAAAAATGCATCCAAACTATTTTTTCTCTCTCTCTCTATTTGAGTCAAACTGGTATAATATGAGGGTAGGAAACCTGTTGCTAAGTTTGGTCATATTTAGGAATATACAACTTGCTACCTGCCAAGAACAGTTGTTCAGCAAAAACACAACAAATTATAATTTTGTATAATTACAGCAAATGTGATTTCATGGCAGTCTAATGTTGCAGTGAATGCTCCTCCCAGTGAAAACCCAGATGGAAATCTCTCAGTGACTGAACAGCAGGGGAAACAGCACTGAGAAAGAAATTTCTTTTCATGCACAAAGTTCTATGATGGCTTTACTCTGCTTTGCTTCAGAATAAAGTGCATTTAACCTGAACCTACAGACCTCCCATAGGTAGGGGTATAGTTCAGGGAGAATAAATGGCACATCTTTTTACTTCAAAAGGCATGTGGATTATTGCATGTTCGATTGCTTCCTCATGCCCAAACTTTTCTGCATGTGGAAAATTGGCAAGAGGGCATCTAAATAAACCCCACCCATGATATGCAATTTTTCCTTCATGCTGGAAGTTATTTATCATGGAGGAACCATTCAGTCCTACATCGGTACTACCTTTCTGTGGTGGTGTATTGTGTGCTCAAGTGAGGCAAGAGATAATTGATTGTCACACTGCTGTTAGTAGGGTCTCTCAAGTCAGATAGGCTTTTGTTAAATGTGCCAAATAGCTACTGGGCAGTAGTTTTAATGGGCTAAAACCATGGGCAGAATACACTGGTGGGAATATGCCATGTAGATGAGCCCTTAGTCTACTCAGAAGTAGACCAAGTTTATGAAAGCTTGTGCTCCAAGTTAGTCTCAGTTCGTCTCAAAGGTGCTACAAGATCCCCTTGCATACTGATATTCCATACTAACACAGCTATATTTTTGAATTCTAGCTACATGTTAATATTATGCAGAAGGTGGCAACGGTGAACCACATCTGAAGCCTTTCACCTTGAAAACCTTGTGATGGGACAATCCAAAACAAAACTAGAGATAGTACTGGAAGATTAGACTCTTAGGTCAGAAGGCGTTCAATGAGCTACTGTGGAAGAGAGAGGATGAGTAGCACTGCATCTAATTATACTACTGGACTCAAGAAAAAAGGACAATCAGCTGCTAACCTGCACAGAAGTGAAAGAAAAGTCCAAAGCTTCACAATGTATGTAGCAGGAACATGGAGTGTGAGAAACATGAATCAGGGAAAGCTAGAAATTGTAAAACAAGGAATGGAACTTTGTCTATAAGTTCTAAATGTCTGTAGATATAGACATACATGGTGTGAGTGAGCTAAAGTGGATATAAATGGGACATATTCAAATGGACAATTACACAGTGTTTAACTCTCTTAAGGTTATGAAAGCTCATGTTCCAACTTCTTTCTCTTGGTTAGTTTCAAATATGGTTCAAGATCCCTTTGTAGTGTTTTACTCTGGAAATGAGAATCAAAGAACAAATGAGGTGGCATTAACAAGGAAGTGAGATGTAGCAAAAGCAGCTAGGGATACAATGCAAAATCTGAATGAATAATATCAATAAGACTCCAAGGAAAACTTATCAGTAACCATGATTTTAGTTTATGCTTAAATCAAAGAGGCAGGAAAAAAAATTGAAAGATACAGAGAGCCCTCTGGAACTGGAATTGCAATCTTGGTGTTGCTGGAATGGAGACCCTAGTGTCTCAATGAGTCTGTTCTGTTTGGGACTAACAGCTGGATTTAGACTCATATCTCCAATTTATTAATAACAATTATAATAATGATGATAGCACTAATGATAGCAACAATAATTAAATGTCTTCTCAGAAGTTTAAAAAAACCCCCCACACTACAGAAATTATTACTGGAAAGTGTTTACCTCAAGCCAAATTAAAAGATATTGGTATAGTAAAAAGTCTCCAAACAAATCCATCTGTTCAGTGTAAGACGGAACAGTTCACACCAAATGCTTATTGATCTACTGGCAATGAAACCAACAGGGAAATAAAACAATCATTGCAAGGCCAATCACTCCAAAAAGTAACCATCTTCCAGCATTTTAGGTCTAGAGTCAGCCTCTCTTCTGGGTTTAAGTAGTTAAGTTAATTTCTATTGGATGGGACCAAAAAACAACCATCACTAGAATGCAAAAAAAGCAAGAGAAGTCTTGGGATTATTAATCTATCCCTGTCTCTTTTTGGTTTTCACAATTGCAGATTTATAGAATTGCAGAATCAGAAGAGTGTCATCTGGTCTGAATCCTCTTCCAGTGAAGAAATTCACAGCTAACACATCCTTAACATATGGCCATCTAATCTCTGTTTAAAAGCCACTAAAATGGGAGTCCATCACCTTATTAGAAATGTCTTTGAACAGACTATTCTAAATCTGATTTAGGTTTGTTGTAAAAATGTTACCACTAAGTGGTACATTTGCTCAGACAAAAGAACATCCCAAACACAGTTTTCAGTCAGGATTTTACAGGATTTTTTTAAAAAAAGTCCTGGGTACTTTCTGGGTACAGAAAGAAAACTGACACAGTGGCTAAAATTATGGAGACATTGTTTACTATTTTTGGGTGACAATGTCTAGAAGGAATTCCTTTTGAGCTGTTTCTTTGTAAATTCTGCAGCAAGAGTCCCTGGAGTAGGATTTTACCCAAATCATTGGAAGAAGAGAAACGCAGGCACTAAAATCTTGGGACCTGGTGGTGCAGTGGTTAAAGCCACCACGTTGCAAGTTCGATTCCAGCGGGCTCCAAGGTTCACTCAGCCTTCCATCCTTTCGTAGGTCAGTAAAATGAGTACCCAGCTTGTGGGGGCAATTAGCTAACACACATTGGAAACTGTTTAATGCAGTGTAGATGTGTACATAGCTATTGCTTAAAACATTTTGTAAGCCGCTCTGATAGTCTTGTGGCTGAAGAGTGGGGGATAAATAAATAAATAAATTTCTAAAAAAATTAAAAATTTGGGAAAGACTTTACTATGTGAAGGCCATGTAAAGCAGAATTCAACTCTGTTGCTATCAAGTCAATTTAAGCTTAACAGTGAACTTGTGAATGACAAAACCTCAAGAGCTCCTGCCATCAACTGCCTTGTCCAGGTTTTGCATACTCAGGGCCATGGCTTCCTCGATGGAATCAATCCATCTGAACTGCAGTCTTCCTCTTTTCCTTCCACTTTACTAAGCAATATTGCCTTTTCCAATGAATCATCTCATGATATGTCCAAAGTATGACATCCTCCAATTAGTTATCTTGGCTTCTAGTGAGACTTCAGAATGGATTTGCTCTAGGATTTATTCATTTGTCTTTTTAAGCAGTTGGTGGTAGCCACATAACTCTCCTCCAGCACTACGGTTCAAATGAGTTGATTCTATTCCTGTCAGCTTTCACACTCTGTGGACTTTATCAGATGCTCTAAAAAAAAAACCCTGAGGAGGTTGGGAGGACACAGGTATCCCACATCCAGTGGTCGATACCGCATGCCCCGTCTTCCTCCTGTTCTTTGTTCCTTCTCCCTCTGTGTTGGATCAACAGAAAAGAGGCGGCTTTTTTCATCCCTCCAGCACAGAGGAAGCATGGAGGAAGGACGGGAGGAGGATGGGGTACATGGTATCGACCACTGGAGCGGGACAGCAGTCTCTTCCTCCTGACCTCCGCAGGCTTTTTTTTTTTTTTTTTTTTTTTTAGAGCATCTGATAAAGGCCATAGATAGAAACTGAAAATAGTATGGGCTGGATGTTACTGATGTTGGTATTCTATGATACATCTTTACAAGTATATACTTCCTTCATAGATGCCCTATCAAATCCTAGTCTTCTTATTTCTTCACTACTGTCTCAATTTTGATTAATAACTCAGCCAAAATATAGAAAATATTTAACAGTGTTTATGTCTTCATTACCAACTTGAAAGTTATGTGGATCACCTGTGGTCAGAATTTTGATTGCTTAATATTCATCTGTAACTCTGCTTTTGCACTTTATTCCTTCACTTTCAATAGTCATTCCATATCTTTGCTATTTTCTGCACGTATTAGGGTGTCATCTGCTTATCTGAAATTGTTGATGTTCCTTCTCCCAACTTGCACTCATCCTTCTGAATGTAATCCTCATTTAATCTTGAGTCTAATCAACAACATGAGATAGCTCTTAACGATAGTCACTAAGCAAATCTAAAACAAGCTCCAGTTCAGAGTTCTGCTTTGTAATATGGGTGACTGCTAAAATATGCAACATAAAAATATAGCTGAAATTCTGTAGCAGAAATCAATAGAAAGCCTTCAGACTCACCTGGGACAGATATGTAGGCTGTGGCAAGGGAGAAGGCAACTAGAAGCTGCTGTCTTCTCCATTCTACATAGCATCTTCTTGCCAGACTCCTCTGTGATTTTGTGCGCTGGGAACAAGGTGACCAACCAGCATTGATGTGTGTGTGTGTGCATGTGTGTGCATGCTTCCCAGGCACCTGACAGTGAAGCTACAAGCTTCAGTCAGGATTGTCTGTGAAGTATTAAAGCAAGTGAGCTCTGCTTGGCCAGGCAGTCTGGTTTGAGCTGTCTTCCCATCAGCCTACCATATAGGATTGGTATGTTGTGGTTTTCTTTGGCTGTGTTCTGTGTTAACCTTTTCACAACTTTGGTGGTGTGGCATGGTGCCAGTTCCAGTTTTGGGGGAAATATGGGTCTTGTACCCTTCATTCCCACAAATGGCCCCTTGTGGGAGAATATATTTTGGGGAGGCATATAGACAATGCTCAACTTGGGGGTGTTGCTGGATTCACCCCCTAGTGGCAGGGAATCACACAGAGGCTGTGTGCCCAGGTGGCTTCATGAGCTGCCAGGTATTTTGTCTGCTGCCTGCTTTGAGTCATTCGATCTTGGGGGATTATCATTGGATCTGTGTCTCATGCCAGCACAGCCCTTACAACTATAACATTAATAAAATTATGGTCAGTTTTTTACCTCCAGATCTATTATTGTTGCTTAATGGCTAATTGTGCTTCACTCTACCACCCCGCCCCCCGCCCCCGGCCATCCTGTCATTAGGCCTGCAATAGGGGCTGGCATCTTGGCACTGGAAGCATACAAGAGAATAGCCTTACACCTTATTTTGTGCTGTGATATTGTTCTTCGAGGTCCTTGTGGTGATATTAATTAAAAGTTTTGTGGTGCCTTTAAAAATCCGAAGAGGTCAGAGGAACCATACATAAAAGGAATGTTAGTTCCATAATTTTCAGATTCTGGTTTTAAATATCAGTTTCTCCATAAAAACATTATTTTGACCAAGGAGGCATGCCATGGCACAAAGAAAGAATTTTGCAGACATCATTAATGAATGTCACATTAGCAGCTCTAAAAGTTGTCAAGTAGTTATTAAATTAACAATATAATACCACTGCTCAATGAGCTGTTTGGTCATGCATTAGGAAAAAGACGTGATAGGATTGTCCCATAAATAATAGAAACAGTTCAGTTTGATAATTAAATAGATACCAGCTACTGAACTAGTCACATAGAATGTTGAAGAAAAAGGTTGTATAATGAATCATGCTCTTTAAAAACAGAAACACACACACACACAGTTTCATTGGATGTTGAAATAATGAAAAAAAAAACCTAACATCATAAATGGCAGGATTTACATCAAGTTGTGTAATGACTCATCCAAAAGAATTAAAAAGTACATACTATCTGTTTAGAGCATCCATCCCTAAATTTAAGGACTTAGAATGGCTCGTCCCAACTGAAGTAGATCCACTGAATGGTAAATCAAACACTTATGTAACTCTGTTTGATTCAGTGGCTCTACTTTTAGTTGGGACTAGCAATTAGATTTAGGCCCAGTTGTTGTAAAAGCAATTCACTAGTGTTGAATTTCAGTGGGAGGGGTGGGAAGAGTATCATCCACACACTACATCTGGCCCCCTGAACTCCATTCCTCTGTCTCCTGACGTTCCTTTGTACTCCCCCAATCATCTCAATTTTTTAAAGAAAAAAATTCAGACAATTTTGGGGTGCCCAAAATTGCTTGCAAATGTAGTGGTTTTCCTTCCATACCACAACCCCCTAAAAAAACCAACTTTTTTAAAAAAATTAAAAGCTGCTACAAACAAGCCAAAAACAAGGACTGGAAATGATATGATGTCACTTTTGGTTTGTTGTCACCACACCAGTGAAGCCTATTGGGGGAGGGGGGCAAGGGATGAAAATCACCCCCCCACACACAATCAGATGGTTGGCCATGCTTGCAACATATCATTTAGGATCAATCCTTTTACTCCAAAACACCTTATGGAAGTGGTTACCTGGAAATACACAGATACTTCACACTAAGGAAAATGATAAAGATGAACCATGCTTAACCAGGCTTGGAAGGTGGGCCAAAGCTAGTTTCAGTGAGGCAAAACTGAAATAAGAGACTTTGAAAAGCAGTCACCCTTTCACCTGCTCATCCACAAGCAAGCTTGGCTAGATCTGGCCCAGGAAATCTTGGTGGATTCAGATGTATGGACTTCATACCAACTCCTTCAAAGTGAGGTTCATCTATAATAGAAAGAAAGAGTTTTAGAGAGAAGTAAATAATAAGAAAGCAATACTAGTTTGCATCAATGTAGATTAAAGAAGCTAGCAGTTGATGAAGGCTGAGGTGTTCTAATGAAGGCTAGGAATGCTCTCTGGTTTATATGTTGCATTGGAAAGTTATGCCTCGTAATAATTTGGATTATGAGAACAATCAGCATGGAATAGAAGAAGTGAACTGAGACCAAAGTGACCTTTTGGTGAGGTATTTGACCCTATCAAACTTTATTAACATACATCAATCAACAAGAAAAATGTTATCTGAGTGAGAAGATTAAGATGGGTCATACTACACTGTTTTGTCAAGAACCTATTCATTCCGAAACAGCAGAATTAAGGCTGGAGTTGACATCCAGCTGTCTGAATAGTCACATTCAGAAATCACCATTTGTAACTTCAGTGCTAAAGGCTGTAGTTATTTGGACTACACTCCCAGAATCCCTCTACCAGCATGGCCAGTGAATTGGCTGGTTGGGTAATTCTGGGAGTAGCAGTCCAAAGAAGCAATGGATTCCATGTCTGTGAGATGGTGGATCTGTTTCAGCTTTTAGTCAGAATTATTTTTTTAAAAAAAGCTGTCCAAGGTGTGGAAGCTATTTCTGGCATAAGTTTCAGCACGTTGGACAGCGCCTTTCAAGTTTCTACTAAATCCTGGAGTGGAATCACTGTTGCACTGCCATGAAAGTGTTTATGTAGCATTGTCAGTGGATGCTTTTTTAGTGAATTCTAAGAGGAAGGAGTGAAGGGACAATTTGTATCAGAGCTCTAGCAAGTAAGGATGTAATTCTTTACTAAGT
The DNA here is from genome assembly GCA_030847615.1 of Gambelia wislizenii. Classification (NCBI taxonomy): domain Eukaryota; kingdom Metazoa; phylum Chordata; class Lepidosauria; order Squamata; family Crotaphytidae; genus Gambelia; species Gambelia wislizenii. The sequence continues at coordinate 33,604,953 of JAUMIR010000005.1, forward strand.
TTCTTGTCAAAGGTATGTGTGTGTGCCTTCAAGTTGTCTGTTGATGTATAGTGACCCATGGTTTTCAGATGATTTTGGAATCTCCTTTCTTGTAGTTTGAATCTATTGTTCCATGTCCTAGTCTCTGGAGCAGCAGAAAACAAGCTTGCTCCATCCTCAATATGACATCTCTTCAAATATTTAAATAAGCCTATCATTACCACTTAACCATCTCTTCTCCAGGTTAAACATACCCAGCTCCTTAAATTACTCCTCGTAGGGCATGACTTCCAGACCTTTGGCCATTTTGGTCTCCCTCCTCTGGACATGCTCCAGCTTGTCAACATCCTTCTTGAATTGTGGTGCCCAGAACTAGACACAGTATTCCAGGTAAGGTGTGACCAAAGCAGAATACAGTGGTACTATTATTTCCCTCAATCTAGACATTATACTTCTATTGATGCAGCCTAGAAGTGCATTGGCTTTTAAAGCTGCTGCATCGTACTGTTGGCTCATGTTCACTATGTGGCCTACTAAGACTCCTAGATCCCTTTCATATTTGCTGTCCTTACACAATTCCAAGTAAAACTCATTTTCTCCAGTGCCATGGGCTAGATCTCTCTTATCTTGATTAAATCTCTCTTTAAGTTGCAAATAAGAAAGCCAATTGAAATATTTATCTTCCTTGAGAATCATCTCATTGATTTAAAATCCCAGCTGTTATTTTCAAAGTACAAAAGATCATCATAAAACAACCATTTCTAATTATTAACCCATTCTTTTCTAAGAAAGGCTTCCTGTGGTGAAGTGGCTAATTTTATCTTGGGGAAAAGCTTCTGCTTATATTTATACCAAACTTGTATAAAAAATTCCTAATATAATGATTTCTAAATTCATCACCTTAATTTTATCATACCAAAGATAACCATGCCACCCAAATCTTAGTTCATGCCCTTCAAGTTCCAAAATTCTCTCATCTCTAAGCAAAATCCATTCTTTCAACCACACAGAACAACAGGCCTCATAGTACAGTTTGATATTTGTAAGTCCTAAACCACCCCACTCCCCTTTTTAGCATCATACAATGTTTTGTGTTTAATTCTGGGTTTCCCCGCCTGCCTAACAAATCTGGAAATTTCTTTCTGGCATTACATAAAAGGTATTCATTTTCTTATGGTGGGAATTGTTTGGAAGTAAAATAAAAGTCTTGGCAACACATTTGATTTTATTACCATAATTCTCCACATAAAAGATAAATTTAACTTTCCCTATTTTTCTAAGCCTATTTTAATTTCTTTCTGTACTTTCTCATAGTCATTTTGAAACAATAAACTGTTATTCTTTGTAATTATAATTCCCAAATGTTTAGTTCCCTTTTTCCACTTTGAAATTAGAAAGCACAATTACCTCATTTTCCTCTTCTGAAGTCATATTTTTTGTCAACAATTTTCTTTTATCACAGTTTTTTTTTCAATTATTAGCATTTCTCTTTCCCTCACTTGATCTCTGCTGAATCTGTGTTCCATTTCCCCCCCCTGTTTCTTGGTAGTGGCCATCTTAGCTAGTTCCGGTATAACAAAGACAGCCATGGAGAAGTACATTTCCTTTCAGGAAATACTGGATTAATTTAAACTGACCTGGGGAGTGGGAATGAAAAGTTATTGATAATGCCAGGAGTTCCCTAGGAATACTTTGGGATGTGGAAAATGTCATGTAGATCTCCAAAATAAAATTGGTTTGTATAGGAACAAAACCTGGGACTTTCAGAGATCCTTTTCTCGTCTGGACAGGTTCTCATTCCGTCACAACGTTGACTCAATTTGGTGTGCACACACACCTGCCCCAGATAAAGATCACTGAATAGGGCATGCAGAAGTGGCTTTTTCAGCCTGAGGCTTGATATGGTACCACTACCACATTCTGTTAAAAGAAGACAAAAATGAGCTCTTTCACAATAGACAATTACAGCACCATATTCCACTTTAACTACCATGTCTGCATTCTATGATATCCTGGGGTTGGTAATTTGGTGAGGTCTGGGGCTGAGAATTCTAAACATCCTTTTGTAAATTACAAATCCCAGGATTCTATGAAATGTTGCCATGGCAGTTGAAGTTGCATATAGTTCTATAATTTTGTAATGTGAAAAGGCCCCAGGTTGGCAGGTGAATCTTATTGTAACACTAACAATCAGCATCCTTTACTGCAGCTGAGGTCAACAGGCTAGCTTGGGAGAACAGAGCAGGCTGCAAAAAGATATCAAGCTCTTTCTATCATGTCAGTGGGTGCTGCCAAACTGCAGAAATGATGCTGTCTGATGCTGCTTTAACTACCATGGCCCCATCCTATTGAATCCTGGGATTCGTAGCTTGTTGTGGTGCCAGAGCTGTCTGAAAGAAAAGGCTAAATATCTCACAAAACAACAAATCCCAGAATTCCATAGCATTGAGCCATGGCAGTTAAAGTGGTCCACACTGCATTATTTCTGCAGTGTGGCAGCAGCCAGTACACCTTCTTGGCCTACCCCACTCTGCCTAATGGCAGAAGCAAGCTTGTCACTGAAAGCTTACATGCTAAAACTGAAATGTTACTGAAAGATAGAACTATACAGTTGTCCCTCCACATTCGCGTGTTTCACATTTGCGGTTTTGCATATTCACCGTTTGTAGCTGCTGCTCAACTAGCTCAAACTCCAAGACCCCACCCTCCTCCTCCTCTTCTTTCTCCTCCTCCTGTCCTGGCAACAAAACACTCCAGCTTGCTTTCTTACATAGCACCAAAACAGCACTGCCCATTTAAAACATTCAGTAAGGTTATGTTGTTGGCAAGGCAGAGGGAGGGAGAACTGGGGGGGGGGGAGTGAGTGTGGGTGAGGGGTGTGATTTGTGCATGGGGGGTGTTGCTACAGTTGCAACTTTTAGCTTCAGTTTGGGAAAGGAGTGACCTTACTGTTTTAAATGGGCAGCACCATTTTGGTGCAAGGTAAGAAAGCAAGCTGGAGTTGTGTTGTTGGCAGGGCAGAGGGGGGGGGAGAGCTGTCAAGGAGGCAAGTGTGGGTGAGGGGCGTGGTTTGTGTGCGCAGGGGTGGGTGTTGCTACTGCAATGGCAGGTTTCAGTGGCTCTGTTGGTGGGAGAGGAGTCTACATTACTGTAGTATAGTATGTATCTTGGGGTGGGGCTTAACTTATTCATGGTGTTTCCCCCCACTTCCACAGTGGTGCTCCACAGTTAGCACCACTGTGAAAGCATGTGGTTGCACAGCTTTGCTTCAGCATGTGGACTTACTTGACACCCAAGTCCTTGTTTGTCTGGCACACAGTAATTACCTCTCCAGAAATACTTCAATATTTATTTGGCAAGACCCCAAATTTCACACATGCATCATTACCACTTTACTACTTGGCAGTAGTTCAAGATTTCTTCTCTGAGTTTCACTTATGCTAATCGTGGGTTGACTAATTTTAACATCATTATATAATCTCTGTTCTGGGAGATTTCAAAAAGTGACCATGACAGCTTAAGATGCTTTCTACTACAATACCATAGACTATATATTCACATTTTTTTTTTACATACTTATGTCACTGCTCTTCTAACAGGCAAAGCACAATAAGGTATCAATGTTTTCCCCATGTACAAATGATTGTTATATGTGTGTGTGAGAGGGGGTATACAGAAGAAACATTACAAAACACAAAAAGAGCCACTATTCTTTTGTTGGCTTTATATAGCACACATTCTTCAGTATCTCTTCAAATAATAAATAGATGGAAGGATCACGGCAGGTTGACACAGATGCTGAATCCAGCAACATGGCATCTCAGGAGTATGTCTTTGTATGCAACTGTTTGGGTGAATCCAGCTATTACGGTACTAACTAGCACAGGTGACATAGCACAGGTTCTGATGAGTCAAGCCCTGCTGGATTCTAGAGCTTCTCCATAGCCAAATTCTGTCAAGCTGCCTTTTCTGACATTGGACTTTATCAGATGCAAACAAACAAACAAACAAACAAACAAAAAGAGCCCCCCAGGAGGTTGCGAAGATGATGCCACTGTACCGCTACAGGCTGGCGATACTGCACGATGCCATCCTCCTCTCGTCCTTCATTCGTTCTCCATCCGTGCTAGAGTGACAGAAAAGTGGCACCTTTTTCATCCCTCCAGCATGGAGGAAGCACGGAGGTAGGATGGGAGGAGGACGGGGTGTGCAGTATTGACTGCCGGAAGCGGGACAGTGACATCCTCCTCCCGACCTCCGCAGGTTTTTTTAGAGCATCTGATAAAGTCCATTGTCTATCCAGAGTAGTGGCTCTTAACCTTTTCATTACCAGGGCCCCCCTTTAAAAATCTTTTTTTTAACCCCAAAGATTTAATTCAAGATTTAAAACAACAACAACAACAACAGCAACAACATACAATTACACCATCCATCCTTGCCTCCTTGCACTGGAGGGGGAAGGAAGACTTTTCTCCTGCTTTTTCTTGCAAGTTTGTGGCTGGAGTGGATTAAATGGCAATGTGCATGCTAATTTAGCCAACCAGCCTTTGCCTTGGCTCCTGTCACATTGCCATTCCACTGCAGGGAAGAGGTAAGCAAAGCAGCTTTCAAGCCTTTGCAGACCCCCTGTGAGGACATCATGGACCCCTGGGGGTCCCAGATCACAGGTTAAGAACCACTGCTCCAGAGGATGGGGGGAGGCATCTCTGTCTCAGAATCTGCACGAGCTTCCTTCTCTTGAAAGAGAAATGGATTCTCTCTGAAGGTCCCAGTCTTGACTTCAGGTTTTAATGGTCCTAGAAGAGATTAGCCAGATGGAGTCTCCCATTCTTTCTTTGATTCCTTCTACTGTAGCCTATCTTTCCGGCCTTCCTCTGAGAAGAAAGTCTCCTCCAGACAAGGCATGACACATGTAGGGAAAGCCTACAGATGAGAAAAATCAGTCAATTTCACTTTCTCCTGCCTTTGGATATATTTTAAGTCTCATGTCCGTCACAGCCTGAATAGAAAGAAATTTGCAGATCCTGGTAAATTCTTTAAAAACAAACTCAAACCACACTCTTCCCCACTTGCATTGGCTAAATTCAATATATGCATCTATTTCCAACATGTAGAGTATTATGTTGTATCCACGTGCTATGCACCTATTCAAGATGCGGAGCCTCTCACCATGATTCTAATGGTTGAATACCAACTGGCTAATTATACAAGAATTTATACCTAAACCCTTAAAGTCTTGGGCTTTGTCAGACGAATCTGTCAGTTTTGGTTTCCCTATACTCATTCCCCTCCCATAAAATACCTCAAGTTTTTTCCATCCTCAAAATGAAGGAATTTGCAAATTTGGAATGTTTATCAAAACCAAGCTGAAACCAAATTTCCATCAATCCCTAGCAAAACCCTGTTTCTTGAATGTAGATCCATTTGTGGGATGTTTTGTAGGATTTGTGGAATGTATTGTACTCTCCCACTGTCTTTGGAAATGTTGTATCAGACTACACTGTTATAGTGTTACTATTCCACTTTAACTGTTCTGGCTTCCTCCTGTGGAATTCTGGAGTTTGTAGTTTAGTGAGGCCTAAGATCTCTGGCTGAGAGTTGTAAATGCCCCTCCCTAAACTGCAAATCCTAGGATTCAACAGGAGGCAGCCATAGCAAATAAAGTGGAATAGTAACACTAACAGTGTTGTCTGAAAACCCTTTGAGGGATGGGGAGAGGAATCAATACAAAATAGCAAAAGGAGGAGCAAAACCACCCTCCATTTTCATACATATTTGTAGATGAAAACTGTGAGACTACTTATGAAAAAGATGTAATCATGTAATCTTGTCATATAAATTGAGCTCTGTCTGTGTTATTAATGTAATCATGATGTTGGCTATCAGTCTCAGCAGGTGAATCTATGCCTCAGAACGTTTGAGAACACAAATGGATACATTGAAAATAAAGTTCACAGCTTCTCTTTATTCTTCTCCCTTCACAAAGACTCTGAAGTATATAATACACTGATGAAGAGTAGGAGTATTGAAATGGCATAAATATAAACAACGTTTTTAGTTTGGCCAGTAAGAAACAAACAGTTTTCAAAAGACTGGCATGATCATGAACTTTGCACAACAGGTGTTTTACTTCCAAGAAACCCTATAATAGTATGGGTTAAATAAAGGCAGGATTAACTAGTGCATTGGAGTTGTTAGCTCAAAACAGCATGCATCTCTCATACTTTTTAAACTTATGCTTTATTTAAAACTACTGAGCTGCTCCCATTGAAAATTGACTGCTTGCATCAAATGGCCATCATATAATTGAAAGGACTGACATGGAGGAAAAAAAACCCTGTTTGTCTTCCAGGCTGTGCTTAATGCAGAAAGTCAAGCCAGTCATTTAATGTATAGTGGCAAAAAAGCAGATGACTGTGCATGAGGAGAGGGAGAGGGTGATTCCATTTTCTAAAATTATTTTTTGACATGGCTATACAGTATTTCAAAATGGGAAGGCTCATGGGTTCTTGTCTCTTTAAGAGTTCTGCTTAGAGCTATATACCCTATCACAGGAAAACTGAGGCAAGCTAAATTTATCTCATTGTGGTGTTTGTTTTCTCAGGGGTAGGCAGGGAGTTTGGACCTGTATTTAAAGAGGCACTGTGTGTGTGTGTGTGTGTGTGTTTCAACAGTGGCTGAAGGTTTTCTGTTTATTTCATCTACTTGCAAATTACTTTTCCCATCCATTATCATTCAAACTTCCTTAAATACAAAGACTTTTACAAGTACAATGTGTATTTAGAAGTGCCCTCCATGTGTTCAGTGTAGCTTACTCCCACAAAAGTGTGCATAGGATAGATTGCAGGCAGCCTTTATTATTCCTGGGAGGACTCAATGACAACCACTGTCTTATTATCTCTTAGGGCTTGTCTAGATGGGCTATTTACCCCCATCTTGCCCCATCTTAGAGCGCTGAAGTCCATACAATGCAGGGCTTTTGCCCCTTTTTGCTGCCGGGCAGTTCTGACGACATCCAGTGCAAAGATGGGGAGAAGATGGGGTAAAGCCCATTACACTATTATATTTTAACTCCCAAGAAAAAAAAGCCTCATTCAAAAAGAAAATGGATCGAGCCCTGTGGGAACACAGGACACATACCTGCATGCGGGCCTGTACTGGCAGCCACCTCTGTTGCCATCCACCTATGTCTCTCTGAAGCCAGAATTGAGGCCCCCAGCATGCAACCAGCTTGATCACATGCTGTGGACCTCTGTCCTGGCTTTAGACAGAGCAAGGCGGATGGTAGCAGAGGCAGTTGCCAGTATGGGCTGGTGTGTCCATGCAGACTTCCTCCCATTTTGTTTGGGCAACAGGGGGGAGGGTGACAGGATTGACCTGGGGTGATAATATGCTGGCTGGAAACTGGCATATTCTTGCAGGTCTAGACAAGGCCTTAGAATTCAAAGACATAGCTGTCTTAGGGCCTGCTGACACACTGCAAAAATACAGCAGTTTGACACTACTTTACCCACCATAGCTCTAGCCTATGGAATCCTGGTATTTATAGTTTTATGAGGTATTTAGCCTTTTCTATCAGAGAACTCTGGTGCCTCACCAAACTACAAATACCAGGATTCTATAGGATAGAACTATGGTGAATAATGTGGTGTCAGACTTCAGTGTAGACAGGCCCTTAGTCTACTTCTTCCATTTATCCAAGGAAGTAGACTAAGGACATTTTCAGACGGCCCTTACTGCGCAAGCAGCCTCTGGAGCAGTAACGAGGCTGCTACATGGCAGGGGGTCCTTTTCGGATGCTGCCACCCATCTTCCGGGACCATTTGTGGCACGTACGTGAAGCTTTGGAAGCGGCCGCTTCATATTTCAATCACGGAAGTTGCCCGTGATTGAAATATGATGTGGCCGCTTCCAAAGCTTCACATATGTGCCACGAATGGTCACGGAAGAGGGACAGCGGCATCCAAAAAGGACCCCCTGCCGCGCAGCAGCCTCGATACTGCTCCGGAGGCTGCTTGCGCGGTAAGGGCCATCTGAAAATGTCCTAAGCCTGCATCTTCACTGCAGAAATAAACCGGTTTGACACTCCTTTAATTTGCATGGCTCCATCCTATGGTACCATAGGTTGTGGCACCAGAGCTCTCTGACAGAGGAGGTTAAATATCTCACAAAACTACAGACCCCAGAATTCCATAACATTAAGCCCTGGCACTTAAAGTGATGTCAAACTGGATTATTTCTGCAGTGCAGATGCAGCCTATGTCCATGAAAACTCATGCTGATGAAAACTCATGTTGCAGCTTCTATGATTTTTTTTTCAATAGTGGCCTCACCACCAGGGCTGGTTTATGGAATTTTGGGGCCCCCTGCAATGCTTTATTTTGGGGCCCCCATATGTTTATCTCAGGTCAACGTAACCCAACCTATTCACGTTACAGGATGTTCAGATTACAGTAGGACCCCCATATCCATGGATTCTTTATCCATGGGACACAAAACAGCACACCTACCATAGAGTCTTCCTAGAAAATGTGTCCTCCCTAGCCATTTTCTAGGCCCTCCAAGGCAACTCTATGGTATTTTAAACCAGAAGTCCCATTATTTTCAATTGCGTTCACTATTATTCATGGTTTTCAGAATCCACCCCCCCCCCAAACCAATCCCCAGTGGATAAGAGGGGTTGCTATATTACATAATTTGCCACCAATAATTTAGTTTAAAAACTATATTATAGGCACTAACATAATATTTTTTGTTTATTAGCAATTAACGTAATGGTGTAGATTTCCTCAAAGAAAAGAAAGAGTGGACTACAAGCTGAACATGAGTTAGCATTGTAGTGCAGCAGCAAAAAATGCCAATGCGATTCTAGGCTGCATTAATAGGAGTAGTATCCAGATGAAGGGAAGTAATAGTATCACTCCATTCTGCTTTGGTCAGACCTCACCTGGAATACTGTTTCCAGTTCTGGGCACCACAATTCAAGAAGGATGCTGAGAAGGGTGGTGGGAGGTCTGCAAGCCATTAAGCCCTATGAGGAACAGCTTAGGGAGCTGAGTATGCTTACCCGGGAGAAGAGAAGGCTAAGAGGTGACGTGATAGCCATGTTTAAATATTTGAAGGGATGCCATACTGAGGAAGGAGCAAGCTTGTTTTCGGCTGCTCCAGAGACTAAGAAACGGAGCCATGGGTTCAAACTACAGGAAAAGAGATTCCACCTGAATATTAGGAAGAACCTCCTGACAGTAAGAGCTGTTCGGGAGTGGAATATACTGCTGCCTTTGAGTGTGGTGGAGTCTCCTTCTTTGGGTTTTTTTAAACATAGGTTGGATGGCCATCTTTCAGGAATGCTTGGATTGTGTGTTCCTGCAGGGCAGAAGCCGATCGGATGGGATGGCTGTTGGGGTCCCTTCCAGCCCTATGATTCTATGATTCTAGGCTGCATTCAGACCCTGGTAAAGTTATTCTTGGATTACACCTCCCAGAATCCCCCTGCCAGCATCCTTCTCAAGGTCTGGTTGCATTGTTCCTTTTCCAGCATTCTCTAGCCCAGTAGTTCTTAACTTGGGGTCCGCAATGTCCTCACACGGGGTCCACAAAGGCTTGAAGGCTGCTTGGCCCACCTCCTCCCTGTAGTGGAATAGCCACGTGATAGGAACCAAGGCAAAGGCTGGCTGGCTTGGCCTGCACATTGCCATTCAATCCACTCTAGCCACAAACTTGCAGGAAGAAGCAAGAGTGCCTCTGAGGGAAAGTTTAATGGATGGTGTAATTGTATTGTTGTTGTTGTTAGCTATTATTATTAGAGTTTTAAATCTTGAGTTAAGTCTTAGGGCAACAAAAGATATTTAAAGGGGGTCCCTGGTAAAGAAAAGGTTAAGAACCACTGCTCTAGGCCAATGCCTCTTACATAACACTAATGGAATACTGGTGTTGTAGTGACAACAATAAAATCATTGTTCCCAGTAATATTACTCCAATTTTTATTTATATTCTTTATATTCTTCTTTTAAAAGAGCTAGAGTGTTGTAAAAGTTTCAGCATTGCACTATGACTGTGGAGACCAGGGTTTGAATCCTTACTCAGTCATGAATGCCCACTGGATGACCTCGGGCAAGTCACACTCTCTCAGCCTCAAAGGAAGGCAAAGGCAGACCCCCTTTGAACAAACCTTGCCTAGAAAACCCCATGGTAGGTTTGCCTTAGTCAGAAATGATTTGAAGGCACATGGGCAAACACACACATTCCTTTTGCAGGCTGAACTCAGTTGGCAGCAAGGAAGGAAGCTGAAGACCAAGGGGTGAAGGGAGGGAGGGGAGAGACCCCAGGAAACCATGTTAAGAGCAGCTGGGTTGGATATATGTGGAAGGGAAGGGAAAGGAAGGGAAGGGAAGGGAAGGGAAGGGAAGAAAGAAAGAAAGAAAGAAAGAAAGATCCTTTCTGAGGGAGACAACCCTCAAATTCCCTGTCTCTCTCTCACACACACACTCACCCTCTCCATGCCTCTCCCTCCAGCTTCTGCCACAGAGGGCTGCTGTTTCTTTCGCTTTCTCTTTGGGTTTGTGAGGCGCTGGTTTTTTTTTTTTAAATGCTAGCAGGAGGTTTTTGGAGGAGGAGGGTAGGAGGGGGCTCCTCCTGGCTGTCTCCTGGCTGTCTCCTTCGTCAGATTAAGGAGGCTAGTACAGGGCCCTCTCTTGACCTCGGGGGCCCCCGCCAATGCTGATTTGGCAGACAGGTTAAACCGGCCCTGCTCACCACAGCTTCTTTTAGGCAAGCTGGAAGCCTACCTTGCTGTAGTGAAGCAACCATTACTTCCCTTGCCCAATCTGCCAGTCCCCCTTGGATAGCTTTCAACAGCTAGGATGGGCATAGGTCCAGTATGCACATGGTGGCTCTCACCCATGCAAGGATCCTGTCCACATCCTCAGGTTGCACAAACTGAAAGGTCTCCAATAACACTGGATAAGAAGGGACCAAGATTGCACCCACTGGACCTGTCTCAACTACAGCATCCAATTCAGAGTGAATCTAGATGATTTTATCTGCAAAGTGCTGTGCAAGTTCTTTATTAGCGGGCTGCTGAGTGCTTTATATACTGCTCTTGCAAGCTAGAATGCAAAATTCCCCTAACCACTCAAAACAACTCTGCTGGACAACACTGTGCAGATGCAATGGTGGCAGTGAAGAAATATTTCTTCGCTGCCACCATCACCACGGCATAGGCTTTCCAATGAGCTCTAGCCTGTGTTCAGTCGGACTTGCTCTGAGTCTTCTGCCATCATCTCTCTAGTCTCCATCTCACTCACTTCATCACCACCCACTCCCAGGTGAACCAGGGTGTTCGCTTGGCTCCACTCTGTGGGAGGGGATGCTTAGGAGCAATTGTCTCCACCCCACTGGCCATTTCTCTATTCCAGAAATCAGCCAAGGCGTTGACAGGATGACCTGCCAAGGCAACAGGAAACTCCCTAAGAGCCACCAGGAATCCATCTGGATCCATAAGCCTCCTGGGGCAGACCATTAATTGCCCCCCCCCACCCCTGCAGAGGCTCTGAGTCCCAGTGAGTCTGAAACCCACCAGGTAGTGATATGATCATGACAACAGTGCTGTTGAAAGTTCCTCCACACCCAGATCATCATCATCCTGCCCAGCATAGAACACTAGGTCCAGAGTGTGACCTGCAGCATGGGAGGCACCAGATACTACTTGGCACAGACCCATGGTTGTCATGGCGGACATGAAGTCCTGAGCTGCTCCTGACAGAGAGGTCTCTGCATGGGAGCCTGGAGCCTGCTTCTGTGAGAATATAGATGGCCCTTCTCAGCAGGCAGCAGGCAGTAGTTTTGGACAAGAGAGGCTTTCTAAAGGTGACGCCATGATAAAGTCATAGAATGTTAGAGTTGGAAGGTATCTAAAAGTTCATCTAATACAACTCCCTGCTCAGTACAGAAATATTAAAATTATAGCATTCCCTGACAGAAGGATGTCCAGATTTTGCTTAAAGTGAAGGAGAACCCATCACCTCCTAAGGCTGTCTGTTTTACTGTCAATGAACATTTACCATTAGACGTTTTTCCTAATGTTTAGCTAAAATCTGTTTCTTTGCCATTCCCATCCTTTGGTTCTAGTCCTAGCCTCAGGAGCAACATAAAAACAGTCTGTTCCAACTGCTGTGTGACAGCCTTTAAGATAATTGAAAATAGAAATCAATTTTCCCTTCAGTCTTCCCTTCTCAGCCAAGCCACATAACACATTCTGCAATGGAATCAGAAAGGGATATGGCCATGCAAATATTTTAAGATCAGAATGCTATGCACTTAAATTTCAGTGTTATGGTTTAATCAATTTGTGGCAGATGGCAAAATGGGGAGCTGGTGCTTGGAGACTTCCAGACCCATTGAGTAAGCTGAAAAATGTTAATACAGGAAATGAGCTAGAGTTCTCCTCTGTTAAACTGTACAGCATGAAGCCTTCTGCCTGACAGTATGGTTCAAAAAAGTGAGCCAGCACGGTATAGGGTTTTGGATATTGGAATAGGACTCTGGAGGCTGGTGTTCAAATATCTGTTTAGCCACAGAAGCTGTCTTGGATGAGTTATACTCTCTCAGGCTCAGAGAAAGGCAATAGCAAAGCTCTCATAAATAAATCTTGCCAAGAAAACCCCACAATAGGGTCACCATAGGTTGGATTTGACTTGATGGCAGATAACAACAACAGCACTTTAGAGATCAGTATCTTGGGTAGCATTCAAAGATACACACATCTTGTCCTGCAAGGGGGATTGCTTGGGTGTTCTGTTTCTCAAAATAGCATCCTCCACCTCATGACACATGGCAACTACTGCTCAAATAATGGAGAATTTCCAAAGTAGCTGTTAACATGGGATGCTGTGTGGCTAGGGGGATATTTCCTATTTGAACAAAACCTTGTTTTGCTTTTTAAAAATCCTTGGGCCTGTGGCATGATTAAAGCACACGTTTGGGCCCTGGAAACTGCCAATTTATTGAAAACTTCAACACATACTGTGTTCTAACAAGCACACCCACAAAGCATAATTATCTTTAGTCATGCTTACAGATTTCTCCTCCACCCCAACCTTACTGAGAGCTGCTGTTATTCAGGAGGCATTTAGTGAAGTCAAAATGTGGATAGAGGCATAGGAGCTTTCATTTTGCAGACCATTCTGTTCCTGTGAATATTCCAGTGGGAAGAGTGATCCAAATGGCAAAGGTAAGCGCCCCTAAGCCACATTCCTTAATGCATGTAAATTTTTTTGTTTCACAAAAAGTTTACAGCAGGCATGAGAATTGTGGCCCTTTTTGTGGCCTCTGGAGTTGCCAAAACACTCCCGCTCCCCTCCCCAAATTGCAAATATGTACATATATTTAAAAAATGACAATTGTACTACTGGAAATCTCCAGAGGGCATGAGGCTTAGCTGAAACAAGTCATCATCACCTCCACACACCTTGCTTTACCTCAAAACTGTTTTTCATGAAATTAGAAATGACCTTCCAAGCATTTCCTATTTCATCAGAGACTGATATTTTGGATCTTCAAGTAAAACAAGGCTTGGCACAATTTCACAATTTCTGATCAGTTTCACAGTTCACATATACTGATCAGTTCACACTCATACATTCATTCATACTTACTTATTCTTCTATTAGCTGGCAAGGCCAGTAAGGGGTGTTGGGAAAGATGGGTGAGGTGCCGTTTAGTGTTTAGAGTCTTTGAGAGTTCTGGGTTCCACCCATGGGTTTTATAAGCTTCTCTCTTCTCTTGTTTCCAGGCATTATCCAGCTCTTGGGATTATTCACTAACAGGTGACTCCTACTTTTCTTCTTTTAATGGTGTCCCAGACATCGCCTAATTAACAATTCATTTATTTCTGTTCAGTTGCCCAGCCCAAAAATAAATAAATAAATAAATAAATAATTAAAAAAAAAAACATACCCCAAAACAAAAAAAACAGAAAGTCAAGCTCATCCTGTTCAACTGTCCATTCATCCCAATCAGTTCTGGTGTTTTCCTGTAAGTCTCATGACAACTTCTGATAAATATATTTGTTTTTCTCCCAAGGTTCAGACTCTGAGCATTCTGTTCTCAAAAAGGATATGCTCTCAAAATGGAGTGTCTTCACCTCTGGCTCAGCTAAGCCTCCAAAACCCAAACCTATGTGTAACAAACTGCAGCCCACAGAGGCCCAAGGATAAAGGAAGAAAACAATAATCATTTGGAAAGCATTGAGTTTGCAAGAACAGTTCAATCATTCCCACATATTTTAAGGATGAGCAGGGGTCAACCCAGAGCTTGAAACATCAAGTTTGCAAATTAATTTGATAAAGTTAAAGGTCAGAAATTGGAAAATGAATACACTACCATTTGTTGTTGTTATCATTTGGCATCAAGTCAACTTCAACTTATGACAACTCTATGCATGAGTAACCTCCAAGACAACCTGCTATCAATAGCCCCGCTCAAGATTTGCAAGTCCAGAGCCATGAGTTCTTTGATTGAATCTATCTACTTGAAACATGTCTATCCTCTTTTCCTACTGCCTTCTACCTTTCCAAGCATTATTGTCTTTTCTAATGAGTCATGTCTTTCCATGATATGCTCTGAACACAAGAGTCTCAGTTTACTCATCTTGGCTTCTAGGAAGAATTCTGGCTTGGTTTGCTTTTGGACCCATTTATTTGTCTTCTGGGCAGTCCATGGTATCCACAGAGGTCTTCTCCAGCACCACATTTCAAATGAGTTGATTTTCTTCCTATCACTTTTCTTCACTGTCCAGCTTTCACAACCATACAAAGAAATTGGAAATATGATGGCATGAATAAACCTCAGTTTGGTATTCAATGAAATATCTTTACACTTGAGGATCTTTTCTCGTTCCTTCATCTCTGCCCTCCAAATCTGTCACTTGCAAAGACACTATCACACTATGATGAACATCATTTAATTGTCTGTGTTACTGTTCAGTAACTTGTGGATTGAAACATTACTGTGGAGACAGACCATGAGATTTGGAGAGAATGGCCTGGAGCTTCTCATTTTTTATCTTAGAGGAGCATATTTTCCAGAATGTAACAGAAGGAGAGACACACACTCTAACTTCTAATGGCTAAGTCCATTAAAGCATGTTTTTAACTTGAGTGATAACTGAGCAATCTGGTGAGTTGGGGAAACTTCTGGGGATAAGTCTAGCAAATCAATAAGCTAATGAGAAAATGCCAAGCTCTGCATCGCTCACAATTTAATGGGAAATCCATTGTTCTGGGTAGCAGGCCAGGCCTACCATTAGGCAGGTTGAGACAGTTGTTTCAAGCAGTGGATGTTGGGAGAAGGGTATAAATCTTCACATATTTCATTCTTGCCCCCCAGAACCAAAAGTGTCAAAAAGTTTTTCTCCTGCTGCTCAATATTACAGAAGATTTTGTGTATTTCCCCAACAATTACATGCAGGGGGGCGGGAGTCATGAAAGGTTTTTTTTCTGGAAAACGGTTGTTTTTTGCATGCAAATTTAAGGACCCCCCCCCAATATTGACATTTTTTCTCAAAATTCTTAAAGCGCGAGAAGGCTTGCAGTCTTTTTTTAAAAAAACAACAACACTGGGTATCTCAACGTGTTGAACACCCTTTGTAATCAAACATGAGAAATCTTGTGAACATTCTTTATGTCCCTAGCTGGGAGAGAGCAGCAGATGTTGGAGGAAGACCTCCATGCCATATGTTCTGCCCTCCATCCCCTATAGCTAGCCTCCAGCTTTCATGTATGGTGAAAGATTACATCCATCATCAGTGTTGAAAAAAGATTCAACAGCTGAATTTTGTATATGGAATAGGAAGAGTTACCATCTTTTTCTTCACCTGAGGCAACAAAAATACCTTGGATTGATTCTTCTGGGCAGTATTAAAATAAATCCCATTGGTTGGGTTTTTTCAAGGCATATCAATACCTACCTTACAATCACAGTAGACTGCAGATGACAGCAAATTTGTACAATGTAATATTATACCTTGGTTTAGACATGTCTACTGGGATGATGCACTCCTGACATTTATGTATTTACTACATTTTGAAATTGCCAGTCTTCAAAGTTCTCTGCTTAGTATAGCAAATAAAATCATGTCACATATGCAAGAATAAAACAAATCACATTAAGGGAAGATAAAACTAGCAACAGCACATTGTGGCCCCAATTCTGTTAGCTAGGCTAATCACACTGCCTTACATGGTGGCAGTGGCATAGGTGTTGGTGGTGCAGCAGGGGCAAAATGACCAGAGGAACCATGGTGATGGGAGGGATGATATAAGACATCTCTACCAAGAAGGTCATCTCTACCAAGAAAGAAAGCTGCCCTGCCATCTCCCAAGCTGGTCAGGAGATGGAATAATGGCTTCCTCTGGTAACAGATACAGCTTTCTGTTCAGTTTTCCCACTGATGTGCATCACCCTATAATGGTGACATAACAGAGCATTAACCTGGTATATGTCACCACAAGATCAAAGTAAAACCAGCAGAAGAGATGAAACTATGAGGAGATCCAGAAGTGTAGCTGTTGGAGGGTAGGGAATGAGGTTATTGTTCCCAATAAGAAATCTCCCCCCCCTCCCCATGATAATGAGTTTTCCCATTATCTGGGCAACACAGTTCAGGGGTTTAGTCCCTCCTCCAGGTAAACAAAGGGTAAGGATGTGTTGGTTTTAAGTTACATGTATTGGGGGTCAGCATCACAGAGGAGCAACGGAGATCATGAGAGACAGTTGTCCAGTGATAATGACCAGCTTGGAGAGAAGTGTGATGCTTCCAAGTAACAGGTTATAAAAACTTGGGGTGCCACAAGGCACAAAGAGAGACAAAGAGACTAAGACTTTGGGACTGATGGAGAGGTGGTGGGGTGCTGCCCACCTCACCTTCCCTAGGGAAGCTTGGTAGACAAATCTAGTTTCCAACTGGATTATTTGTTTAGTGTGGATGTGTCCATAGTTAGGGCATCCAGAGAAAAGAGAAAAGCTACCAAGAGAATGCAAACACTTCTATAAGAGATCTAGGTCTGAATGATTTTCAGTGTCTCACTCTACAATGCTAGATGTTTGGGGCTGGAAGAAAATTTGGATTTTTGGAGGGCAGTAATTATTATTTAGTGGGGTACAATGTCTTCCTCCCATCACTGCACTCCAGGGAGATCTAAACATGCTAAAACAATTCCTAAAAAGATTGGGAAAATAAAAAGGTAATCAGCAATGAAGGCATCAGGTGAGCCTTGTGAAGGACGTATGCCACATACAAGGTACTGCCACAGAAAAGACCCTCTTGTACTTACCTGTCTCTCCTGATTGGACAACAGCACATGGAGGAATGCTTTAGAACATTTTGGTGGGTCATTTTGGTAGGTCAATATGGGAAGAGAAGCAGGTAAACAGGGCTCAAGTTGTTTGGAGATTTAAACGTTGAACCCAACAAACCAATATTGTACATATTTGGCCCAGATCAAATGTTTAAATAAAAAAGGGAGCTGTATGGATCTTAGAAGTAGCTGATATCATATGAATGCTGGGCCTAATTTTTTTTTCAGTTGGAATGTGCAAATTGTCCTCACTGAGTAGCCATGTCCAACCCAATGAACCATACTTGAGCTACAGAAATTGCCATGTCCACACTACTTAGCAAATGCAACTTTAGGTAACATCATGCCTATACAAATAAACACACCCAATGCCTTTCAAGGAGATTTATATGGTGTGAGAATTAAGTTTGTCAGACTGTGAAAGCATTTCCACAGTGTTCACAAATCAACTTCATTGAGATTCACTGCTATCATTTAGTAGAAACTCCTGCTATAGTCATTTTCAGATATACTTCAGATAATTAAAGAAAGAACTAAAAAGCCTTTCAGCCGCTATTTAAAAGTTCCACCATAAAAGCAAATGTCTGTGACTTATTTTATCTTACAGTCTACCATAAACATGTTTTGGTATTCTTTTTCTCCAGACATTTGGTTTATGCAGGAGAAAATAACAGCCTCCAACTTAGTATTTCAGCAATAAGATTTATCCAGCAAGATTTCCCTTTTTGAGAGTAACAAAGGTATTAACATGTCCAAGAAGGATTCTATTCCTTCCCAATGCTTTCTTTTCTGTAAGTATGAATGTGTTTCTAAAATCCTCCCCCAAACCCTCTGAAAACATCAGATATTACTCTCAGAATGGAGAGATTATTTGGCTTACTACAGGATCTGTTTTAATTTTCTTCAGTCTACAGAGTGCCAAATTTCAATTAAATTAAGACTTGGGTAAAATGAATCATGAGGAGAGTACTAGTATGTTGGAGCTCTAAATGATGGAACAAACAGTGTGGCTTAAGCAATGTGAAACAGTGGCCTCCATCCAATGTGATGCTCACTGCAGAGTTGAGTGTTTTCATTCTCTGCCTCCTGCAGCCCTCTCTGGTGTGGTAAACTAGTTCTGGGGGGTTCCCAGCCTCCTAGAGCAAGATTTTTTTTGGAGAGGGGTACCCCCTCCTGCTTCCCTGATCAGTGGAAGCTGCTCCTGAGTGCAATGACCATGTTGGACTCTGTCTCTATTATTAAATTACCAACTGTTTTGTAAATTGAACAAAGAAAAATGTAACCTTTTCAGCAATTTAGCAATTGACTTTGCTGGCTATGGAAAAGACATTGAACTTTAAGAATGCTTTTATTTTATTTTGTTTTTTAACTGATGTGTTTTACATTTTTAAACTTAGTTCACTGTATGTTTTAAATGCATATGTATTATTTTATTGTAAGTCACCTTGGGTCCCACTCATGACCAGAGAACAGACATTAAACGAGTCCTTTCAAGTTGGCCATTCCTCTCTCTGGCATTGGTTCTAAATATACCCCCCCTTCCTCACCCTGCCTGTCATGCCCTGCTACTGTGACTCTGAAGATGCACCAGAGGAGGATAGAGTTTTGGGGAGGATTTACAGCAGGGAGTAGGTTTATCAGCAGAGATTCCTGACTCCTCTGGAGCAAATTTATGAGCACCCACCCAAGCAGAGCTTCCTGGCCTCTCAGAAAGAGCAGAGGAGGACAGAGCAGATAACCTAGACCCAGCAAAGAGGCCTGTTCCCTCAGACAGAGAAGTAATAGATCACCTGAACCCAGTCTTACCCACCTTTCAAGAATGCAGACACCAAAAGGAGGAAGTATAAAGGCCACAGTGTATTTATAAGAAATGCAGAGCAACAAGGAACAGCTTTGTAAATGCTGAGGAGGTATACATCAGGGACAGCTCTGCAAACTTGCTGGAGATTATCTTCAGTGGGAAACCTATGCTCCTGAAGACTCTTGTTACCTTGCATGCAACCTTGGCCTTTGGATTGTACTGGCAACCCTGCTAGCCATGACCCTTGACTAATGGACTGGTAAATTGGCCTACTCTCTTGCCCTTGTGGACTGATTTTGTTGTCTAGAAATTCTGCCCTGCAATTGCTGTTTCTGTATAGCTGTGAGTTCTTGGCAAACTGCCAGTCTGCTATCTATTGGGTGTACTTCACCTTGGCTGGTTTCCCGGACACTGCCTTTTCCCTAGAGTTGGGACTTATGGTGGCTTAGAAATTAAATTACAGTACAGCTAAGATATACAAAAGATTAGCCCACAGTTCCCCAAATAAACTCCCCATTCTTCAAGTAATACCAGCTATTTTTAGAAAGGCTGGGGGAGCACTTTAAGAAACATACCCATGTTTTAGGAGTGTTTGGCATGGGATTGGAAGAAGAGTAAAGTGTCTATTTTTATAGGGTTTTTTTTTGTGTGTGGGGGGGGGTTCCAGGCTGTGAGGCTGTGTTCTAGAAGAGTTTATTCCTGACATTTTGCCTGCATCTGTGGCTGGCATCTTCAAAGAATGGTGGCAGTGTGGGTGTGTGGGGTTTATATACTGTGAGTACCTGTTGAAGAGGATTAGCATGTAAATTTGTGTATTCAGTTGTTGGATGTTCAGTTCTTAGGGTGGGAGGTTATCCGAAGGGGATTTGTGTCTATTTAGCTCATGGTCCATTGTCTGCTGGGAAACCTCCTGTCCCTGGGGGAAGTTCATTTGCATGTGTTGAGTTTTTATTTTGGTGTTTTTCAGGACTGGTAGCCACATGTTGTTTACTTTTAGGGTTTCCTCTTTCCTGTTGAAGATGTCCAGGTGTTTGTGGATTTAAATAGCTTCCCTATGCATCCTGACCTGATAGTTGTTAGCTTAGCCCAGTGTTTTCAGTGTTTTCAAATAGCATTTTGTGCCCAGGTCAGTTTATAACATGTTCTGCTACTGGTGATTTTTCTGGCTGGCCCAGTTTGCAGTGTCTCTCATGTTCCTTGACTTGTGTTTGCACACTGCATTTTGTAGTCCCTATACAGACTTGTCTGCAGCTGCATGGTATGCAGTAAACTCCTGCGGCTGTGTGAGGGCCTCTTTTGTCCTTTGCTGAGTGCAGCATTTCTTGGATTTTCTTGGTTGGTCTGTAGATCGTTTGGAGGTTATGTTTTCTCATCAGTTTATCTATTCTGTCTGTGACTCCTCTGATGTATGGTAAAAATACCTTCCCTTTGGGTGGTTGTTTTTCTTCATTCTTGTGGTTTTTCCTGGGCCTGGCCACTCTTATGATGCCTGAACTGGAGTAACCATTAGGCCGTAGAGCCCAGTTTAGGTGTTTCACTTTGTCCTCCAGATAGTGGGGTTCACAGATCCTTTTTGCACTACCAATGTTTTTATTATGTTTCTTTTTTTGTCCTGGGTGATGATTGGAGTTCTTGTGTAGGTATCTGTCCCTGTGTATATATTGCCATTCTTGGATGTCCTGATCATCTGAAAACCAAACCAACAATTAGGACACTAGGTATACAGAAAACCTACACACACAGACTGATACCTGCACAAGAGCTCCAGTGGTGATTGCAGGGATGAAGGAGGAAGGGGGGGAGGCTAGATCACTTCCCCCTTGCCCCGCCATGGCCCCACCACAACGGCAATCGTGGGGATGAAGGGAGAAGGGGCTGGGTTGCTTCCCCCTTCACCCCCGCCATGGCCCCACCACAGCGGCGATCATGGGGACGAAGGAGGAAGGTGAATCACCGGATGTGGGGATACTATTGTATATGAAAAAAAAACCCAACTGTCTATGTTTAAAAATGCATTATTTCCCCTTTAAATCTTGGTGTGCTATGACAGCTGTGATGTCCCTGTGTGTTTAAAAAATACAGTACATTAAAAATTAAAAACAAAGCATTTAAATTGTGAATTTTGGATCAAAGATTAAAATAACAAAAGAAAGCAAAGACAACATGACACTCGAGACCCTGCAAAAGTTATAATACTGGATTCAATCTTTCTTCATTCATAGCTTTTATTTCAAATCTTTCACTGTTTAGAAAAGAAATTATACTTTTGTTTCAACAAAGCTATATTTTAAAAGTGGTTGGCATGACAGAAAAACCAATAGAGAAGTGGCGGACATAGGTGGGTTGAAAATAGACTCTTCTGTTAACAGGGAGTGACATGGTGTTATTAGAAAGCTGTTCCAGAAGAACTTGAACATTTCTATGCTGGCTGGGAATTTTAGGAGTTGTGGTCTGAGGAGCTGGGCATGTTCAGCTTGGTGAAGAAGGTAGATTTCGATTAACATTAGAAGGAACTTATTGACACTAAGAGTGGTTTGGCAATGGAACAGATTACCTAGAGAGATGGTGGGGTCTCCTTCTCTGGACATCTTCAAAAAGAAGCTGGACAGCTACCTGCTGGGGATGCTTTAGCTGGAGTTCCTGCATTGAGCAGTGAGTTGGATTCAATGGCCCATGAGGTCGCTACTAACTCTATCATTCTATGAAAATGTAACCTTTCAAAGCTCTGGATCTGAAGCAAAACAGAACAATAATTTTTATAAACTCTTAATCAGATATTATTTTATACTCTCCCCCTTACTGTGCAAGAAGCCAGAGAGAGTTACTAGAAGAGCCTTCTTATCAAACTGCCAAGAATCATGTGCTAGTTTGCAGTGCACTGTAGAAAGTGACATAGCATCTCTGAGACATTGGGCTTATCTACACAAGTCAGGATAAGCTGCCTCCCATGGTCATATTCTGGTCATTAATCAGGACTGTTGTTTCCTCATTGCCACCTCCAGATGGGCCAGAGTCCAGACAAGCATACTGGCCAATTGCTGCTGCAGCTGCCGCCACCACCATCTCCTTCACTGCCTTGGAAGGCAGGAAGCTGTCCCACAACAGGTGACCATGGTCCCCTGCATGTGATCACTCTTGGTCACATGCTACATGACTCCTTCCTGCCATCCAAGAGATCAAGGCAGACTGGCAGCAGCAGTTAGGGCCAGACTGCTAGGATGGGCTCCTGTGGTCTTGCGGCCCCGATCTGTTCCTTTCCAGTCAGAACAGATTAAAAGAAGTATTATTTTGAAATGTTGTATTGGACCCTACCCCAACTTCTTCCCGTCTCAGCTCCATCTTTGTCCTGGGGGTTATGAGGACAGCCTGGGGCAGATTGGGGTAAATGCCCTGTGTCATCAGGACTGCAGGGCTCTAAGATGGGGGCAGGTGGGGTATATCGCCCATCTAGACAGGCCCATTGACCCATACATGGGTACTGTCCCTGGGGTGTACGGGGGCCATAGACCAGACCAAAATTGCAAAAGCTATTTTAAAATCTGATGATGAAAAGCAGGGCTTACTAGGTGCAACTGACCTCTGTAGTCATGGTGTAAACAAAATATTGGCTGCAGCTGACAATGCCTGCAGCCACACAGATGGATCTAAAGCAGATGGACAGATCTTCATGCAGTTGTATATATAACCTCCTTGGCTACAGAAGGAGCAGTCAAATAATTGGTCCCAATAATATACTATTATTAAAAGGTAAGAAGACTGGAAGATAACAGTAGCCTTTTTGCTTCTCTATTTCTTTATCTTTTTCTTATCTATTGATTTTAAGGTTTTAACTTGTTTCTGAGTAAAGGCCATATTGCCCATGGCATGGAAACATATCCCCTACTGCACATTTTATTGTCCTACTGCATGAAATGTATCTGGCACTAGCTTAGAACATTGCCTGAGCCAAACCCAACTTCCTGGCTTAGAACCTCCTTTACATATTTTTGACCTATTCCTTCAGCTATCTTTCAGCTAAACTTTGTCCATTGGCATATACAGGATTTTCAAGCTTCCATTTTTTTTCTATCTCATCTAAAAGAAAAATAACATGAGAGGCATCAACAGCTGTCCCTTTTGTTGCTTGGAGTTACGCTTCCTCTTGTCATTTAATGACTTCAATCCCTTGAGTCTCTTTGCAGTGATACAGCAAACATTTAATGTCTGGTGCAAAGAACTGTGACAGATGAGGTAAAAAAATGAAAAAGTTATGCCTAGTGTGAGAGAAAATGATTGACAGTTTCATTAGCTAATTTATAGTTCAGCTATGGCTGCTGGAATTTCTGTGGGTACCTTCTGGCGTAAATAATATTTCCTTCAAGTCATTCTACAACAAGCATAGGGACTGTGCAGCCCTCCAGATGATGTTTGACTGAAATTCCCAGTATTTCTCATCATTGGCTGTGCTGGATCAGGCTGCTGGGAGTTGCAGTCCAGCAGCATGTGTCATGAGTTGAGATCCTAAAGGGAAAGGTACAAGAAATCAACAAAGAGGAATACAGATGAATCGCTAGTACTTGCATAGAGACAATCAGAAAAGCTACAACTCAAAATGAGCTTAAGCTTGCTTGAGAAATCAAAAATTATAAGGGGAGTAGAGTTTGGCTATGTTCAGAATAGTAAGAAAAACAAGGAAATGATAGGTCCACTGCATGGAGGAGGTGGTAAAATACTTTTAGGGGACACAGAGAAAGCAGCACAGCTCAACACCTACTTTGGTTTGGCCTTCTCCCAAAAGGGGAAAAATGATATGAATAGAACAAATAGTACAGTAAGTGGCCTGCAGCCCATAATAGATAAAGAGGTAGTACACCTAGTAAATTCTAGCTACTCTATATCAGTGGTGGATAAAGTGAATGCCTGGACTGCAAACAGTCCTTGAAACTCCTGTGTGATTCCTGAAGTCCCCAGAAGTGTGTCAAAGCCTGAAGACACTCCCCCATTTGTTTAAAAAAAGAAATTTTGATTTTTCTCCCAGAAACTGTCCAAAAGCCCTCCAGACCACCCAGAAATGCACAGGTTTGCTTTTCCCAACCCCCTAGATCACCGCCCCCCCAAAAAAAACCTCAGATAAAAGAAATAGCAAGAAATTAGCTAACATCATGGGCGGAAGTGATATACATAACTTTCAGCAGTCTGAAATGTGCTAGTGCAACCTGCTGGGCAGACATGGAGGGTAGGGGAAGGAAATCCACCCCCTCCCGCATTTTGCAGTTGATCACCCCAGCTGTAAATGAATTTAAGCTTGCAGGGCCAGATAAAATGCATCCAATGGTACTAAAAGAACTTGCAGAAATAATTTCAAAGCCTTGTTTCAAATAAAGAAGACCCAGGCAACTGTCAACCTGTAAGCTTGATGTCAATACCAGGAAAGGTTCTAGAACAGATCATTAAACATTTAGTTTGGGCACACTTATGATTACTAAGAGCCAGCATGGGTTTCCCAAAAATAAGCCATGCCAAACAAAACTTATCTCTTTTTTGATAGTTATAAGCTTTGCAGATCAGGGGAGTGCTATGGATGTAGTGCATCTTGATTTCAGAACAGCTTTTGACAAGGTCCCCCATGACACAGGCACACTTCAATTAACAAAACCTCTGACAAAGAAGCTCCTTTTAAAAAAGTCTTTTTACACCAGGCCAGACCACTTTCCTCCTCATCCTCTGTCTAGGTGTGAGGTTTTTTTTAACAGCATTGACATTGAGAAGATGGTGGAGGTGGTATTGGGAAGTTGGTAAATAAAGCTTAAGCAAGGAAATAATAGATTCCACTGTAGCTGATCCTACTGGAGTTGTGTGTGCCTATCTACAACAGGGAAGGTAAACAGCAGCTAACTATAAAATCCCTCAATGAGCATGTGTGAACAACAAAACAGAAAGAAAGGGAAAGCAAATAAGCCTGTCTCACCAGCTCCACACACACACCCCCCAGCATGTTAAACAAGCACAGAACTGTACGTTTGCTTACAGAAATGGAAACCATATGAAAAAAGGAGTCTGGTGAAAGAAAATAAATAAATCCCTGGACACATTTTGGAAGAAAAGGAAGAAGTGGCTGCTAAAAAGTTTAAAAATATTTTAATTAATTATGGAAGGCTTACCTGACATGGGTATTTCATTTCACATGTTCCTATTGTTAGTTTTGAATAAAAAGTTTGAGGAAACATGTTGCTCTTCTTTTTCATTGTTTAGGAACCTATTTTTATTCTTCCCATGTTATTTCTGCCTCTGGTATCAAATTTTCTGTTAAAAAAAGTAATGTCCAGGAACACTTCTGCTTTATTATTTGAGGTATACCTGCATTCCTGCTGGGGAATAGACAGTGGAACAGGTAGGTGGATCTATAACTGTGGTTGATGGTCCAAACTCACCTCTTTGGTTCCTCTTCATCCTGGAGAGAAATGAATACTGGTGTGCCTCAGGGTTCTGTCCTCACCCAGTGTAGTTTACCATTTTTTAAAATAAATGCCTTAGACAATGGAATAGAAGACATGCTTATCAAATTTGCAGATGACACCAAATTAGGGGTCAGGGGTAGTTAATACTCCAGAGGACAGGATCAGAATTCAAAATGACCTTGATAGACTGGAGACCTGGGTCAAAACTAGCAAAATGAATTCAACAGAGAGAAATATAAGGTACTATATTAGATAGGGAAAAAAAATCAAAAAAACAAAATACAGACATAAAGGATGGGCAAGACAGGGCATAGATGTTTTCCCACAGTGATTGCTTCCCCCCCCCCCTAAACGCCGCCTAATGATTCAAAACATGATGCAGGATTTTTGCTTCCAGACTTCTCTGATACCCAAGTAGGGTTTACAGTATAACAATAATCACCGAAATATGGCCAAAATCAAAAGTGACATGATGCCACTTCCGATTATGTCGTAGAATCCTGGGGTGGTGGTGGGGAGGTCTGGTGTCAAAAAATACTTTAAAAGTATCTGTAGGACTTTGCTGCTTAGCCAGTTAATCATTTGTTGGCCTACAATCTTACTTCATGGTTGTGGTGAGGATAACATGAGCAAGGGCATACTGGGTGAGGATTCTGGGAGTTGCAGTGCAAAAAGTTGTCTTTCTATGTTCTAAATCTTAATTACTACATGCTCATGCTGGGTCTACTTTTGCAGTGATTACTTTTTAGTGGGGCCCAAAACAGTTATGCATAAGCTCTGTCCTGTTTTGTCTTATGATCTGTAATTTTTAAACAAATAATGTTCACAACACAAAATGTATTGGGGTGAATTTTTCTCTATGAATACATTTCTAAAAGTATTTCTCCAAAATATGTCTTTTTACATATTTGGGGAAAAAATAAGCAAAGAACTCTGTCAGAAAATCCATAAAATGCAAAAACTGACAGAAAACTATGTTCTGATGCTGATTTAGGAGGGCCAACATCTGGAGATGTTGATTCAGAAGGATAGACATGAGCAGATGTTGATTCAATCAGTTTCCATCAGAATTTTTAAAGAGAAATTTTTTCAACTATTCCTCTTTCTTATCAAAGAAATATCACAATCCGTATGCTTAGAACCCTCCTGCTTTAATTCATGTGGTAAAGGCTTAGCTCTAGTATTCAAAACATGTGCTGAGGTTGACTCTGGTATCAGATTAAGCCATGGTCCTTAAATGATGTACTTAAAACATTTTGTAACAAATTAGTCCAGTCTAGACCTTTACACAAGACAGCCAGGGTGCAGTGGTTTGAAGCTTGGACTAGGACTCCAGGAGATGAGGGTTCATATCCCTGTTCAGCTGTGAAAACCGACTGGGTGACCTTGGTCAAGTCATACTCTCTCAGCCTTACAGGAAGACAATGGTGAACCTCCTCTGAATAAATCTTGCTAAATCCGTGATAGGGTCGCCAGAAGTCAGAGCTGACTTGAAGACACGTAACAACAAGAACAAACCTCTATATGTTACAATAACTGATCCATATACTTTTATTCCAATGCCTTTCCTTTCTGCAAACTACACTTTAGCAAAATGCATGTATTCTTGACATAAGCTCATCAATTTAAAAACAGTAAAACTGTTTTGCAGTGAGATTGTGGACAGCAAAATAAAAATAAATCTAGTTTTAATGCAGATCTGATGTGCTTTTGAACCTGGCACACTGCTGGTATGGGCAGAGTCCATCACCTCATGTTCTTTTACAGCTTAATGCATAAAGATTCAGGGAAATCATGGACCTCCCACAAAAAATCAGCAGCAGTTTTTGATCTATTTTGTCAGAGCACCTGGTGAGCAAACATCTCTAATTATTTCAGCTTGGGAATTTATGTTCAATACTCCCTGAAAACATTTCATGTGGAATCTGATGATGCTCAATCATATGGGAACATAACAGGAAAGCATTCTCAAATAAGATTTGTTTTTGTCGATATACTCAAAGTTTTATTACACATAAAATCAAATACAACTGAATACAAATTCAAATGTATGTGCTCAAGCACAAATCAAATTCCTTGTGTCCTTACATTGTCCCCTAAATAGCATCCAGACTGTGCCCATAGACCATTGTAAAATAACGCACAATGTAGAAAAATTGGATATATATTTTTCTCCTATAGTAAAATGAGAATACAGGGCAAGCCAGTGTAAATTGTTGTTTAGAAGTGGATTTAGGGAAAAGAAACAGAATAATTTCTTGTCATGGACACAGGATAATTCTGTGCATGTTAGTGAGAAGTAGACCTATTTAGGGGTGGATAAAGTGGACCCTGTAACATGCATATAACCTCCAAGCCTTAGTACCACATAACAATTGCGGGGGGATTGATATACCCCATCTCCCATGGGGTATGATGGGTAATTTTGTCAAGCCCCTCAGGGCCATTTTAGATCCAGGACAGGCCTTTTTAATCAGGATGTGAAAGGGAGGGGGCTTTTTAGCTATTTTTTGTCAACTAGAAAAAAATTCAGGGTACACAGATACCTGCAGGAGACATGGACTTCAAGATACCATTGGAGGCAATGTTGTTCCTCAAACCCTAGCAGTTGCTCACCTCTGTCCTATTTATGTTCAATGGGGCATCTTTCCCAGGCTGTTCAATAGCTTATTGGGCTAGCTATCTGGGCTGGGGGATATAAGAAAGACTATTGTTGGCTTCTGTTTGCACAGCACTCCTGGAGAGAGAGGGAAGAGCCGAAGACCACTTGTGCATGAAAGGGAGAGAGTTGGCCACCTTGGTAATTTCTATCTGCTACATCCTCCTTCATTGTGGGACTCCTTAACCACAAGGAAGTAAGTACCTGGCTGGGTACCTGGGAGCAGACATGCTGCTGGTGGGGTCACCAAAAAATGGGGCAACCACTTCAGGGGTGGCAAGAGGACAATGGGCTGTCTTGCTGCTGCTTTAGAAAAAAGAGGAGGCTGCTTGCTTATAGACACCACCCTGTCAGAAATGAGCTATTGGCCACTGGCTATTTTGGCGGGAAATGGGGCTGTGTTGCCAAAGTGAGGGAGGGGGAGATAATAACACTCAGGGATCAACTATCAAAGTTGTACACTGTAAAAGGAGATATGGAAATGGGAGACAATTGTGCTACCTTGGGTCTAGGCTCACAATAGAGTGTTAGTGGTTGCCCAATGGTCTCCAAATCTAAATAGCCTGGATAGCCATGTCAACAGTCCACCCTGGATTGAAAATACTGTTGCTTAATGCCAGGTTGGCAAATGATAAAACAGGTGCCACTTGAGACAGTTGGGGAAGGTTAACCTCTCAGCTTTGTCCACTGGAGTTCTCTATGCAGCAGCAAGTGAAACCTGCAGGACAGAGAGGTGGAGTTACAGTGGATTATTGGGATTCCATCCCTCTGACCAAATTCTCTATCCCTCAGTCTGCAGGGCTGGAGTGTGTGTATTTGAAGATGGGTGGCTGGGCAGATTAGGGATCAACAGTCTCCCTTCCTGAACTAGTCAAGGTGGTCTTGGTGGTAGTGTTGGCATCTTGTAGTACTGAGTGGCTTCAACCTCCGCTCTGAGACTGCCATGTTAGAGTGTCCCAGGGCTTATATGTCTATCATGACAATCATGGGTCTATCCCAAATACAATTTGGTGGCCATCACTACATGTTATGGGCACAAAATTTCACAGTTTGACTAGCTTGCTGATAAATAGCTTGCTGAGTTTGTTATATATTGATTAATTTGATTGCTTTTTCTCAGAATGGAACCCAAAGTGGCTTATGATATATGTTAAAAGAAAATAGCTAAAACAATACATAGTGCAAAAGTTAAAACATTATTAAACAACCAAGTCAATTAGAACAATACTTTTAAAACATTAATTTAAAAAGAATGAAAACATATTACATATTAAAACAGCACAGCTGTTGCACATCCTTTTATGCCAATCAGATTAAAGACTGAAAGCATGTTTAAATAGGAAGGTTTTTGTGTGCCAGTGAAAAGAGAGCAGAGAGGGGACCAGCTGAGCTTCTCTTAGGAGGAGGTTCCATAGCCTAGGAGCAGCCACTAAGAAATCTGTCTCCTGTGTCCAAAAAAGTTCCATAAGTGTAGCCCTTTCACATGTATGTAAATCTCATTGTTTGTGTATAAACTGTCTGAAAGACCTATCTCCCTCTATGACTGATTATGGGGTAGGCATCTCTCCATCCCACAACCATCACAGGTATGTTTGGTGAGGATATGGGAGAGAGCCTTCTTGGTGGCTACTCCCAGGTTGATAACTCCCTTTGATGGGCTTGTTTGCCCTTTTTCTGCTCTCTCTACCAACAAGCAAAGACATTTTTACTTAGGCAGGCCTTTGGCTTTAAATTTACCATGGCAGAAAGGTCTTTTGATGGGGTGTGTTATGCTTTTATCCTCTTTTTTAAAACTATGTTTTAATGTGTTTTGAAACTGTTTTAATTTAGTGTTTATAACACAACTGTTTATTTAATGTGTGTTTTTTTAAAAAAACTTTTTTTTAATCCAAAAAGTTTTAGCTATATTTTGTTTTAATTTGTTGTAAGGTACCTTGGGTTCCAAACTGGAAGAAAGGTGGGACGTAAATTAAAATAGACAGGTGGGTAGTTGCTGACCCCTCTCCATTGATGCCCCCTTGTCGTGGGAGAGAGGCTTGTGTACCCTAAAGATGTTTTGAGCTATGCTGGCAGTGGCATAAAGTCACCAGTAGGGTCTCCCATGCCAGACAGGTCAAAACCGAAGGGTCTGACAAAGAGCGTCAAAGGGCAGGATGGGCTCTCTAGCCTTGTGGCAACTGTCCTAGGAGAAGGAAAACTCTAATCCCAAACCCGGGCAGATTGTGCTCGTCCAACCCTGTAAGGTCAACCATCTAAGAGAAGGAAACTCTAATCAAACCTACGACCCAAGGACCTCGCTGCTACATCCATGCTTGCAAGGCCACAGCAGATGAACCTTTGGTTTAAAGGGTGAGGCCAGTTCTGTGCACGCTGCGCTCCACCAGAAAAATCCATTGCACAGGCTCAAGTTGCTGACCACAGCAGAGCCATTGAATCAACCTATATGTTGACCCACCACTCACCAACTGATTTCCTGGATCTATTATAGCTGGGGCTAAATTCCCACCATTCAGGGCCTGTCTGCACTGCAGAAATATAGCAGTTTGATACCACTTTATCCACCATAGTTCTATCCTATGGAATCGTGTATTTGTAGTTTGGTGTGGCACCAGAATTCTCTGATAGAAAAGGCTAAATACCTCACAAAATGGGACTTGTGAATGCTCTTGTGGTCACAGCCTCCCATGTGGTAGTGAGAATGATCCACTGTATTCCCCCCTGCCAAAAAATTATAGTAATTATTTCTTATTTTGTGTCTGCACGTATATATTAACACATTCAAATTTCATGTTAACTTTGCACTCTTTTGTAATCTTTTTAAAATAATGAATTTCCACACTGTGGACAATATGTACTGTACATGCCCACCCTAATTATCATGGATCAATAAAATATTTCTTGAAATGGATGACAGAGTATCCTAATTTCAGGATGAGGCAGTTGTCTCCCGTGTGTGTGTACGTACCTTCAAGTCACCTGTCAAACTATGGTGACCCCATGGATTTCATAGGATTTTCTTAGACAAGGAATACTAGACAAGGTTTATGTCCCTTGAAATCTCTACACACACCTTAGTCACCAAAACCATTGAAAATGGTTTTTTTTTTTAAATATATATCTACCCATTTCTTCCCTTTTCTCTTTGCCCTCTGTCCAGCTGGAAGGATATTTTTTTAAAGAAAGGTCAGCATAGGGAGAATGATGAAGGAAGAGTGGAAAAACACAGACTTTCAGTGCTGGATTGTAGTGGCATGTCTGCAGTGAACAATGTAAGAAACAAAACTTGAGCTGGGAAGGAGTAGAGTACCAGTCTAACCAATCCTATTGTAGCTGTGTATGCCTGCCCAGGCAAGGTAAACAGAAACTTCCCCCAGAATCTGAGTATGTGTGAACAGCAAAACAGTTGAAAACAAGGACAGCAGATAAGCCTTCCTCCCCAGCAGCGCCCAATATGTTAAAAATCATGCGTCTGGTCATGGAAATTGTAAGAAAAGTGGAGGCTAATAAAAGAAAAAGTCATGCCTAGATGCATTTTGAGAGCCAATGTGAGTGCTAGACTAGGACACTGGGAGACCAGGATTCAAATCCATGTTCAGCCATGGAAACTCACTGGCTGACCTTGAGCAAGTCATACCCTCTTAGCCTCAGAATGAAGGCAAGGTCAAAAACCCCTCTGAACAAATTTTGATAAGTAAACCCCATGATAGGTTTGCCTTAGGGTCACCATAGAAAAGAAGCCACTTTAAGGCATACAACAATATGATGCATTTTGGAAGAAGTCCAAATGAGAAGATATAATGCTGATTGCTGTGCATTAACACAAAATTGAAGCAGCGTTCTTTTATCTCCATGGTCCTTTGGTAAAATCACTGGTACTTGAAGCTATCTGTGTTTGAAGTTCACACACAGTCATGCCTATGAATCAACTTGGTGGCCAAAAGTGAATTATTCACTTTATTATTATCCACAAGTTGTTGCTGCCACAAAATTTTTTAAAAACTGAAAATCAAAGGTGCGCACGTGTGCCCTTCCATTTACACAACCTGTTTGGTCGCCTCAGCACAGCGAAAAAGCACACAATCAGCCAAGCAAAACTCCAAAATGTCACTTCCAGCCACTTCATTGCTGGCAAGTCTGTCCCCTGCACATGTCTGACCAATCAGCTTTCCATTTCTGACCTTGAAATGGAAGGTCAGTTTGATTCAGTTGTCCAAATGAGCAGGAATGCACCTTTCCATCTCATTATTTTAAGAACTTCAGGAAAAACTGCAAAAGCTCCCCCGCCCTATAGTTTTTGGAGTTTTTGGCCCCCCTCCTTCTGAATAAAGTGAATAACTACGGGATCTCATTGGGACAAAAAATGTTCCCTGCAAATTCTGTTAGGATTATTTTCACCATCTAGACAACCCCTTAAGGTGATAACTAGAAGGCTAAAAAAAAATCTTTACTTGTGTAATGTTTATTTGATCCAGTTGTTTCATGACACATGCTCATGTTACCAGTTTTGATTAAAAGGTTTGTTGAAACAAGTTGAACTGCTCTTCTTTTTTGTGGTGTAGAACCTATCCTTCTTATTTACACATTATTTCTGCCCCTGGTGCCAAAATTTCTACTATAAGCAGTAATGCCCAGGAACACATCTGGTTAGTTGAGGTATACTTGTATTTGAATTTCAGGGCTAATCTAGTAGTTAAATAGTTAAATGGTAGGCATAGGATATATCACTTTTCTAACCTTTTTGGGGTGGAAAAGTCTTTTGTGCAAAATACTCAAAGTAGAAGCTACACAGGGATGCTCTGCATTTTGCTGACATCATGTGGACATTACTGAAAACATCTTCAGCTTCAGGGGCAGAAATCATGCAGCTCTCCAGAAGTTGTTTAGCTGCAACTTCCATTAACTTTAGCAGGTACAGCTAGTGGTGAGAAATGCTGCAATCAACAATATCCAAAGGTCCACATAGTTCCCGCCCCTGCTCTGCAGGTCTGTAGCACCAGTCAAAAGACCAAGCTTTCCTAAACAATGTAATTTTCTCAGCAGCCCAGTAACAGCTAACACTGAAAGGGCGGGGGGGGGGGTCATGGAAGAGGGAGTAATCATGTTATGACTGGAGATGACTTGAATCTAGATAACAAAAGTGACTGGGGTATAGGAAAGGTAGAGTAAGGCTGGTGACCATACTTGCAGCGAATTCTGGGAATGGTTTTCCCCAAAGTAATTTTTTTTCCTGGTCTGGTATAGACCTATATAGGTAGCCTCTACAATGCTTAGTAAAAAGACAAAATTTGCAATAAACCTTATCTACAAAGCTTGCAGTTCCCCAGCCTGTCACAGTCTGGATGAGATGCCTTGCAACTCTCCGCATCCCCAGCCAGTTTGCAGGCTTTAGAGAATGGAAGTTGTATCCTGGTACACGTAGTAAGAGATTGGGGAATGATGGCTTATTTGATTGCTCATTTTCCTAACAATCTCAAGGAGGATGGCTTTGGGAAATTATATAAGTCTCTGCCATGATACAATCCAGGCTAAAACAAATATTTTTAATTGCTGTACCCTATAAATCCCTGCTTATGTTCCTATTTTTATCACATTCTTTCAGAAAATAAAACTATATTTAAAAACTTTTTAAAGGTGAGTTTTCAATGAAAATTCCAAGATGTCACCAAAGCATATCAGTTTCCCTTCACATGATTGAAATATTTTAAAAACTTTTGCAGTATATATAACAGGTCACTTTCAGTAGTTTCTTACAACATTAAGTGCAATTCTATGCAAGACTACTCAAAAATATGTCCCATTAAATTCAATGGGGCTTACTCTTGGGTGGTGAGAATATGTGTGCCCTCTTAATTGACCATAAAACATCTGATGGTAAGTGTGATACAAAAAGTTTTTGTACCTTTATTTTCTATTTCCCCTCAGAAAATTTCCCATTATCTCTCAGCCAGAGTTGCTTGCTAACTTTCCCCCCACCAAACTTCCTTCCCCTCCCTGAAGTAAGAATTCAACACATTTTATCTCTTTCTTTGGGCTTGATCCAAAGTAATTGCAACTTGATTCAAACAGCGGCTGGATGGCCATCTGTCAGCCATACTTCGATTGTGCAGGGCAGAGGGATGGACTAGGTGGCCCTTGTGGTCTCTTCCAACTCTATGATTCAATGATTCCCGAAGTCCAGTGGTTATAATTAGGTGCTATGAGCGAAATGAATTCAATAAGATATTTATGAGTAAGCAAGGGGATCTTGTAGCACCTTTGAGACTAAGGATATTATCACATGAGGCTACTGTTCCGAAATTACAGCAAGGTATTAGCAAATTTGGTCAGTACTTATCGAATGACTCCATGTCTATCCTGTTGCTGGTTTGCCTTCCAGTTGTTTCAGTAGTGCATCTCTTCATTGCCATCAATGCTCTCAATACCACTGTTATGCCAGTATTCCCTATCATGTGAAATATCCCTTCTGCAGCAGTAGGGAGATGACAGAAGTCATGTGGCATGAAGGGGCATGATTCTCCTCATCTCCCCTCCCCCTTGCTATTACACTCCATTTTCATTTTTTTATTTTTGCTGTGATAAATTAGGCTTTCTTTGTGATTCCTTTCTTTGTGATTCAGGGTGCATCCAGACTGATTTTAAAAAGACCAGAAAGTCCTAGGACTTTATCAGACACCCCCCCCCACTTTAATGTTCTTTTACTGGCATGAATTGTGTCATTTTTATGTGGGCAAAAAAACCCCCGTACCAGACTTTACCTTAATGACATCAATGAGGCTTCCACAGCAGTAATGAAGCACAAACAGAGCTGCATTTACTTCCAGAGTTGAGATCTCATGGATTCCCACAAGAGGCTAGCACGGGAAATTTAAAAAATTAAGCAAAACACACACACAAAAGTACAGCAAAGCACAAAAACATACATTTAAAGTCCCAAGTACATGTGGGAGGGGGGCATAAAAAGATCATCCCCTACCTGGCTGAATGCCAGCAGAAAAGTGCCACAAAGGATCAATTGATGGCTTGGGCCATCAATAAAATAGCCCAATTATTAAAACAGCTTTTTAATAATATGTGATCATGAAAGGATGTGTGCCCTTTCGTGATCAAATAACTTATGACACCGTATTTGCATGGTCTGATAAAGTACCTAGATTGTGTTCCTGTTCTTTCTGATTATAGTTTGGAGATCCATACATGTTTTGTTTATCCAAGAATATTTTTTTATTTTTTTTATTATTTATTTATTTATTTAGTTATTTATACCCCGCTCTTCAGCCACAAGGCTATCAGAGTGGCTTACAAATTGTTTTAAGCAATAGCTATTTACACATCTAACTGCATTAAACAGCTTCCAATGTGTGTTAGCTAATTGCCCCCACAAGCTGGGTACCCATTTAACCGACCTACAAAAGGATGGAAGGCTGAGTGAACCTTGGAGCCTGCGGGAATCGAACTTGCAACTTGCAATATGGTGACTTGCAGTACTGGCATTTAACCACTGCTCCACCAGGGCTCCAAGCTCCAACAACAACCAGAGGGCCACATGTTCCTGTATTATGTTTTTATATTCATTGGGTTAGATCCAGATATAGGGACCTTCTAGATTACACTTTAATTGTGGACTCAGACTGTTCCATTCACTGACTTATAGGTGACATTGAAAATAGGTCTACTGTAAGTATAAATAAATGTGGATTCTACTCATTATGTGTATAAATATAAATATTTATTTCCCCATAAAATCACCACAGAGATTGCTGTGTTTGACTGTTTCCTTACCCTTCTCAGCCACATAAATAACTGGTAGGTGACAGGATTAAAATAGAGACTAGGGAGCTTTTTTCCATTTATAGTGAAACATTACCCTCTAGTGGAAAACTTGAAGAAGAAGACGGCATCTATATATGTTACCATACTGATGGTAGCTTGTTTAACTTAAGCCGTCTGAGGGATCGCACTAAGACTCTAAACTATCTAGTCTGTGAGCTGGTCTTCGCTGATGATGCTGCCCTTGTTGCCCACACAGAAGCAGCTGTGCAGCCCCTAACATCCTGCTTCACAACAGCTGCAGCGTCGGCAAATCTGTGCATAAGTCCATTCAGCAGTTTATCTACCTGGAAGCATCATCTCCTCAGATGCCAAGATTGACAAAGAGATGGATCACAGATTAGCAAAGGCACATAGAGCA
Source organism: Gambelia wislizenii (assembly GCA_030847615.1). Lineage (NCBI taxonomy): Eukaryota > Metazoa > Chordata > Lepidosauria > Squamata > Crotaphytidae > Gambelia > Gambelia wislizenii. The sequence continues at coordinate 33,641,374 of JAUMIR010000005.1, forward strand.
TTTGGAAAACTTTACAAAAGAGTCTGGAGTAATAAACACCTGAGGCAAAGCACAAAAATCAGTGTGTATAGAGCCATTGTACTGTCTATTCTCCTTTATGGGTCTGAAACATGGGTCACCTATCGCCACCACGTATGACTCCTCGAATGCTTTCATCAGCGCTGTATACACACAATCTTAAATATACACTGGACTGACTATGTGATGAAAGTTGCTGTCCGTGAGCAAGCAGGGATCACCAGCATTGAGGCCATGATATTGAGAACACAGCTGTGCTGGGCAGGGCACGTTTCTAGGATGGAGGACCATCACCTACCCAAAATAGTACTCTACAGTGAACTCGCCATGGGTCAGCGTAAGAGGGGCGCTCCAAAAAAGCGATACAAGGACTCCCTGAAACAACATCTCAGGCTCAGCCAAATTGATCACCAACAATGGTCTGCCATGGCCTCACATTGGGAGGCATGGAGATGCACTATCCACAATGCTGCAGCCTTATTTGAGAACTCACACGGAACAAGTCTTGAAGAGAAACAACAACGCAGAAAGAATCACAACCCGGAAACATCACCCAAGGAGACCTTCTGCTGTGCTTTCTGCAACTGGACTTGTTTATCTCGGACTGGCCTTTTTAGTCATCAGCGCGGTTGCAGAAAGCGTGGGATGAGTCCTTCCTGAATATTCGTTTGCGAAGAAAAGCCAGAGAGGAGAGTGGAAAATAGTAGAATCAGCAGTCATTTTTAAAATACTGTATGTTCATAAAGTCACCAGATCCTGTTTGATCTTGGAAGCTAAACAGGCTCAAACATGGTTAGTACTTAGATGGGAGACCACCAACAAATACCAGAGTTATAGGTATGTTTCTGAGGAAGGAAAACCACCTCTGAGTATTCCTTGCCTAAGAAAACTCTATGAAATTCATGGGGTTACCAGAAGTCAACAGGCAACTTGAAGGTACACACACATCAATCAACTACAGTCGTCCCTTCACATTTGTGGGGGTTAGGTTCCACAGACCCCCGCGAATGTGAAAATTCCATGAATAACAACTGCCCTCCCACTCCCCTGCCAAAGCGACCATGGGGCCTTTGGAGGCCCCATAGTTGCTTCCCCCACCTCCCCCTACCTCCCCACACCACCACAGGGCCTCCGGAGACCCTGCGGAGGCCCCGTAGTTGCCTCCCCAGGCCTCCCCCCTCCCTCCCAAGGCCTTCACGGGGCCTCCGGAGGCCCCATGGTCACCTCCCTAGGCCTCCCCACTCCCTCCCGAGGCCTTCACGGGGCCTCCCAAGGCCCCCTCGCCGCCTCTCCCATCCCCCTGCCTGGCCTCCTAACGTGGCGATGGGGCCTCAGAAGGCCTCCTCCCCACATCTCCCACCCCTCCAGCCTGGTTCTCTCCCCCTCAGAAGTGGCCACAGGGCTTCTAAAGCCCAGTTGCTGTTTTTGGGAGGGCGGCGGGGAGGCCCTCCCAAAACCACAAATACTCAAAACCGCAAATGCTAAAATCGCAAATGTGGAGGGGCAACTGTATTTACTTTCTTTTCCTTTTCAAGCCACAATACTGACACCAGGATAGTATCAGCAATACTCGGCTTCTTTCAGGAAATGTAAGCTAGATTTCAGAGGAAGAAAAAAGAAAACCCTATGAAGCTCATGGGGTCACCATAAGTCAACAGGAGGCTTGAAGGTGGATGCACACACAAGATGGTGATGGGCTAAGTCGTCAATAAAAAGTGATGCCTCATTCACGCCAGCACGACGCAGCAGGAATGGGTAAACGATGGTGTTGTCTGATAATTTCTCCTGTTTATGCTATTATCGCATCCTAATGGCACCGTTTTTGCCACGTCTGATAAATTCCATAGGTAAAAGCATTAAAAGAAATGAAAAAGCCTGGAAAATGTTTTTGAATAAAAGTTTTCTGAATGGCCATGTTAATAATGTTAATAAATTTCTATCAGGATTTTCTGTATTTAAATTCCCTATAATCTCACTGCCTGCAATTCTAGTCCTCACCTCTCCAGCTGTGGGCACTGTGTTATATTTATATAGGAAAACATGGATAACACTTCATGAATGAAAGGTAATGCTAAAATAAATTTGTTAGACTTTGAGGTGCTACAGAACTTTCTTTTGTTTCTGCCCAGTCTAACATATTGACTGTGATTCTATATTGCAGGCTATGTTGTGTAACTTCATGCATACTTAGCTATGTAGCAGAGGTGCTACGGAACCCTGCCAGTGAATTACAAAGTTGTGTATCAGGGCACCAGCAACAGTGCTTGATGTGCATCAGGATTTAACTGTCTCAATTGCCACTCCCTAGCCAGATACACATCAGACTCTACATGTACATTGTCAGTCGCTAGCACCCATGGATGGCCTTCTAAGTTTCCCACACATATATCATTAATCAATCAGCACAGAACATAGGAAAAACCAAAACTGAGGGAAAATACATTTTATGACTACTGTTTCTGGATTTCCCCATGTACTGAATAATCTGGCTAAGGTATCATGGGAATTGTAGTCCAAAACTATAATTTTTCAAAGTGCTGGGATGGAAATTTCTCTCCTCTTCCCACCTTCATCAATTTCTGTTTGGAGTTCATTACTTTCCCTAACTACTGGAGATGGCTCTGAACCTGAAACAGAGGGTGTGCACTAGCCTTGGGCTCTGTATGACAGCTTGCAACTATGTTTCTATAGTCAGATATTGTGCGTGCGTGTGTGTGTTCATTTTAAAAACAATCTCTCTGAAGCTACATATAGGAAGAATCATAAATTTGTACAAGAAAATGAAAGAAGTGAAAACAAGGAAGATTTACTACACTATTTTGAGGAAGGTGTAACAGGCCAGCGAGGGACTATAAATAAGGCTACTAAGTGTAAATACTGGAAAACCAATTTCATTCCCTCTTTCCTGGAGTGGGGCAAGTTTGCCACTATAAGTGTATTTGAAAATCAATCATGTTTCAGGTCTGGCCCTGCACATTTTTAAAACTCTGATTCACTCATTGCCCAGATGTCACTCAGTGATTCTTGCCTGAATAGGTGGACTATCCCCAGTGAAAAACAGGCTTGGTTATACGATTTGGGCTCCACTATACCAGAGGGAGTGTGACATTTGCATGTAGTGAGCCTATCCATATTTACAAAAGGTCTTCAAAGAGCCTTTCTCAAAGTAATTTGTAGCAATACAGTTCTAAAAACAATCAATCAATATAGTCACACTTTAAAAAACAACTATTTACTTTCACATTTCTCAGATACTAGGACTGCTAAGTTTATTCAGGAATCTTTGTAGAGAAACTGTGTCAAATACTTTTTGAAAGATCCAGTAAAAAAAATGTCCACTGGATCACTCCATCCACAAATTTAATGATACTCTGAAAAAATTCTTTAAAGTTATTAAGGTTGGACTTGCCTCTGCAGAAGCCATGCTGATTCTTTTCTCAGCAAGACTCATCCTTCTGTCTACTCAATCTCTTTATCATTAATGATTTCTTTCTACAAGGTATTAAAAAAAAATCCTACAGGGTGTTCATCTTCTTATTCAAATCATGAGTGGAAGTTTCTCTACTACATGTAATCCTGACCTTCAAACTAAGGAGCAAGTGATTAAAAAAAAAACAGAGACCAATCACAGAGATGCAAATAAATTTATACATTTTGATTGGCATCCTGTTGGTTAATCAGAACTAGACTATACCCATTCAATCAATTGTTGAATGATGCATCAACATGTAGGTAAATCCCATTGATTCAGTGGGTCTACTTTAGTCAGGACTAAACAGGATTTAGGATTTTGGGGAGTGTAGCTTCTAATCTGTGGAGATTATCAGATGTGCTAAATACAGCATTATCATGATGCCAGGAGATTGCTAAAGGGCTTCCCTCTCAGACGATGTCGTCCCCCTCTTGTAATGCACTCGTTCTGCTGGTGCTGCTTTTTATTGATGCGAAAAGCTGTCAATACGTCCCCCATTCCATTGCTGTCATGGATTTGACAGTGACTGAAAAAGTGCCCCGTTTCACTGGTAAGATCCCAGTGTCAATGGGAGGTCTCTGCCAGACCACTTCCTGGTGAGATCCAGGTAAGTGACACACTTTTAAAAAACTTCCTTGGTTTACTTTGAAGTTTTAAAATGTGTTTTTGTGCTTGCTGTCACTTTTTGTCTTGTATTTTCCTTTTTATTTTTGAATTTCCTGCACTTTCGTCTTCTCGTGAGAATGGGCAGGATTTCATTCTAGGAAGTGAACAGAGCTCCATTAGTGCTCCATTCATTCCTGTGCTGCCCTGAAGAAGTGAATAAGGTAGGTGTGAAAAGTTTTGTACTTATGCTGCAACAGGGATGGGAGAGGGGCAGGAGAGGAGATTGTGGGACAGGAACACCTTTTTTGTTCCTGTCTGATAATGTCCCATGTCTGTGTTCTTGGTTCATGTAGTAAAATTGTATGTGTCCATCTGTATCTACTGGTTGTTCAAAAGTTAGGAGTGGGTGTCCATTTGGACCTACGATTCTTACTGTAACAAAGTCATCAATTGACACAGAAATTTCAACTCTTTAATTTCTCAGATTTCCCTTGAGTGTTACATCAGCAGCATGAGAAGTGTCTAGTACAGAGGCTGTAAATTGAGACATTTTACTTTAAAAAAAGAAGAAGAAGAGCAGCAATTTCATTGCTGAACATTTTCAGGTCTCTCAGGTGGATTCCATCTATATAATAATAATAATAATAATAATAATAATTATTATTATTATTATTTATTTCTATCCCGCCCCTCTGCAACGCAATCGGGGCGGCTTACAATATAAAAACTCCATAGTCCCAGTACCCTAACCCACCCACCGCTTAAAATAATATTAAATTATAGAAGATTAAAAACATACAACAATTAAAAATATATAAATTAAAAAGACAAAAAATTAAAACATACAATGGTATGTTTAAAATGATTCTATATCTGGTATAGAATAATAGAGTTGGAAGGGGCCTCATGGGTCCAAGCCCCTGCTCAGTGCAGGATCTCCAGGTAAAGCATCCCCAGCAGATGTCCAAAGAAAGATACCCCCCCCTCTCTAGGCAATAGGTTCCACTGCTGAATTGCTCTTACTGTCACAAAGTTCCTTCTAACTGAAGGACAGGAGCCTTTCCATTCTTTAGAAGCTATCCCTATTCTTTACATGTTAGTTCTGCCTCTGGTACCAACTTTTCTGTTAAAGGCGCCATGCCCAGGATGTATCTTCAAGTCAAGAGACATGTTCAGAGGTCCCTGGCCTTGAGTTGAAGCATGGGTTTGGAACAGGAAATGAAGAAGTTCTTATGGTGGTAGCGAGGAGTGCGGAGGGAGGGAGAGAGAGAGAGAGAGAGAGAGAATTCAGGCCTGGGTGAGCACGGTGGCAGCAGCAGTGGCAGGAGACTGGTGACTAATTTGGTGAATCAACAGTCAAGGCCAACAGCTTTTTATCCCCTTGCTCCCTGACTCTCTTCACCTCTGCAAAGAACCCCCCTTCCCAGATATAACAAGGCCAGTGCAGAAACAGTGTGGCAGTGGTGACTGTTGGGGAGCACAGGTCCCTGCCTAGCCCAGAAGTGATACTGGGGCAGCCTTGGAGCAATTGGGTCAATGCTTTTAAACTTCATGGGAATGATGGAGGTGTCATGGAAGAATGTTTCAAGGAATACAGGAAAAACCAAGAAGCAATACAGCTCTATAAAGAAGGAAGAAAGGGGAGAGAAATAACTACAGAGGTGGAGGCAGAAGGATTCACAGTTGTCTGCAATGTCTTCATGCTAGAAAACATCATCAACTACACCTGCAGCAAGTGCAAATTGGTAGCTCTCTTGGAAAAGAAGGTCAGTGCACTACAGCTTTCTGGACCAAATGTGCTGAATTTGATTCAGCAAATTCAGCAAATTGATCATACAAAACCAACAGGATGAAACTGCTATGAAGAGGGCTCTAAGAGTGAGGAAACACCCTGGAGGAAAATCTGGCCTTCCCTCCATCCCAACATCCTCTGCTGTGGCTTTGGAAGGAGATTAGAAGAGGCAGGCACAGCTCCATCATGCCTAGGCCCAGAAACAAATGAAAGGCCCTCCCTTCAGTCCCAACTGACAGTGCCCTGGCCTTGGAGGGAGAGAAAAAGAGGCAGAATCTGCTGGACTTAATCCCTTAGGCACTGCCCTTCCCTTTCCCTTTTATGTCATGTCTTAATTAGACTGTAAGACTGAGGGTAGGGAACTGTTTTGTTGTTCTTTTACTTGTAAAGTGCCATATACAGTGATAGTGCTAGATAAACAAATGGTGATGATGGTGAAATGATGATGATGAAAGTCACAGTCTGGAGCAGACCCCACAGAAGGAATTCAGAATTTCTCCAACTAAGCAAACACTTTCACATCTTCAAGAAGATAGCAATAGTGAAGATGCTCAAACAGGAAACCAGCAACAAGGGATACCACATGCAAAGGAAGGAGTCACGGTAACCAGAGACCACAACAAGAAGAAAAGGAAGGTGCTGATGGTGGGAGACTCATTCCACCTGTGATGCATATAGAGGCACCTGTGTGCCAACCTGGCCAGATGAATCAGGAAGTGTGCTGTCTTCCTGGCAAACACATTTGTGATGTCATTGACAACTTTCCAGAACTCATCCAGAACACAGATCAGAACCCTTTTTTCCTTATTCATGTGGGTACCAACAATATGGCCAAGAACACATTTGAGCAGATGACATCTGACAACACCAATGACAATTGTTTATTTCTTACCCACCTCTCCCCAAGGCATGAGGCGGGATGCAACATAAATTAAAATACAATCTACAACATAAAATCATTTTAAAACGCTATTCAGAAAGAAGAGATGTGACAGAAAAGGAAGGGGAGTAGCATTATGTGTCAAAGTCAAATTCAATTGTACAGAAATCCATGAGAGTGATTAGAAGAGACCAGTTGAGAACATTTGGGTAAAGAACAATAATTGAGAAAGAAATAAATGCAGCATTGTGGTAGGAGTTTACTAAAAGCCACCAAACCAAGATGAGGTGGTGGACAATGCTTTTCTGAAACTAATCTGAGACATCTCAAAGGTGCAAGAATTAGTAGTTATGAGGGACTTCAATTACCCTGGTATCTGCTGGGAGACTAACTCTGTTAAGCATAGGCTCTCCAACAAATTCCTGATGTGTCCTGCAGATTAATTCTTATTTCAAAAGGTAGAGGAAGGAACAAGGGTGTTGATCCTAACCAACGGGGAGAAATTGTCATTGAAATTAACGTAGTCATTACTTTAGGGGGGAGTGACAATGTAATGCTAGAATTCGCATTGGTGGAACAGGGCAAGAAGAATATAGTCAAACATGGACCTTGAATTTCAGGAAAGCTGATTTTAATAAGTTCAAGGAATTACTGGGAGGAAACCCATAGCTAGATATGCAAACGGAAAAAGATACTGGGCAAGGGTGGGAGTTCTTGAAAGAGTTGCAAAAAGCACAAACACAAACAATCCCATGGAAGAAGAAAATGGGAAGCACCTGGAAAAGCTAATGTGGCTGCACAGCAAACTCAAAGAGGAAGTGAAAAGTAAAAGCTCATAGAATCATAGAGTTGGAAGATACCTCAAGGGCTATCCAGTCCAACCCACTGCCATGCAGGAATACCCAATCAGATCATTCCCAACAGATGGCCATCCAGCCTCTGTTTAAAAATCTCCAAAGAAGGAGACTCTATCACACTACAAGGCAGTGTATTCCACTTCCGAACAGCTCTTACTGTCAGGAAGTTCTTCCCAATGTTTAGGTGGAATCTCTTTTCCTGTAGTTTCAACCCATTGCTCCGTGTCCTAGTCTCTGGAGCAGCAGAAAACAAGCCTGCTCCATCCTCAGTATGACATCCCTTCAAATATTTAAACATGGCTATCATGTCCCCTCTCAGCCTTCTCTTCTCCAGACTAAACATACCCAGCTCCCTAAGCCGCTCTTCATAGGGCAAATATTAGAATGGATTGTACAGAACTGCCTGCAAGTATCTTGTTGATAACGCAGTTTGATTACTAGGAACCAGCATATGTTTTTCAAGAAGAAATCCTGCCAAACTAATCTTATATCTCCCCTGCCTCAAATTAGGTCACTAGATTAGTAGATGGTGGGAATGCTGTGGATGTCATTTATCTGGACTTCAGCAAAGCGTTTGATAAGATGTCCCATAATATTTTGATTGGAAAACTGATTAAATGTGGGATTTAATGGAAACACTGTCAGATGCATCCATAACTGTTTGAAAAACTGTGCTCAAAGAGTAGTCATCAATAGCACTTCAAACTGGAAAGAGTTCCCAAGTAGAATGACTCAGGGTTACTTTTCAACATTTTTATCAATGACATAGATGATGGGTGGAGGGAATCCTCATCAAGTTTGCAGAGGACACAATACTGAGAGTGGTGGCTAAAACACTGGAAGATAAGAACAAAATCCAGAAATACCTAGCTAAACTAGAAAATTAGGCAGAAATTAATACAATGACAATCAAATAGAGACATTTAGGCAACAAAACTCAAATGCACAGGTACAGAATAAGGAACAGATGGCTGCACAGTACTATAGACAAAAAGGCTCTTGGGATTATTGTTGGTCATAAATTGAACATGAGCCAGCAGTGTGATGCTGCAGCAAAGAAAGTGAATGCTATTTTAGCCTACATTAATAGAACCATAGTTTTCAAGTCAAGAGAAGTAATAGTCCCACTATATTCTGTGCTGATCAAGTCTCATCTGGAGTACTGTGTTCAGTTCTGAGTGCCTCCTTTTAAGGATACAGACAAACTGGAGAAGGTTCAAAGAAGGGCAACAAGAGTGATAAAAGGTATGGAGAACAAAATATATGAGGAAAGGGTTGAAGGAGCTGGGCATGTTCACCCTGGTGAACAGAAGACTGTGGGGTGACACGATTGTACGCTTTGCCTCAAGGGCTGTCACAAAGAAAAGGTGGCATGCCTGTTCTCTGCTGCCCCAGAGGGTAGGACCACATCTAATGATTTGAAGCTGCAGGAGAATAGATTTTGATTGAATGTTAGAAGGAATTTATTGACAGTAAAAGTGGTTTGGCAATGGAACAGATTACCTAGAGAGATGGTGGGGTCTCCTTCTCTGCACATCTTCAAAAAGAAGCTGGACAAGTACCTGCTGGGGATGCTTTGGCTAGAGATCCTGCATTGAACAGGGAGTTGGACTAGATGGTCCATGAGGTCCCTTCCAACTCTATGATTCTATGACTCTGACTATTCTATGAAATCTGCTCTCCTGTAGCTTTCCTGTATGTGTTTCCTTCTATCTGTACATGAAAAAGGGCTGGCTGGCATTTTGGTTTTAGCGAAGGCTGAAAATTCAAGAAGGTCTTGAAATATCCCCGAGGAAGCCAAAACACAGTCAATGATGGCTAGTGGCTTCCATGTCAGTACATCAGTGAATACACCCCAGATTTTAATCCACTTTAAAAGGGACATTGTTAAATGATAGCTCCAAAATAGGTCTAGCACTTTGGATAGCTCCCCTGTCACACTAAAGTCTGGAGTGGATTCACTGTGCCACTGACATGGCCACCACTGACAACAAGCCCACTTGTAATCATTACAACCCTGTTTTTATATAAAAATATTGAACAAGCATGTATTGCCACTCTAGAGAAGGGCCTTGTTAAAGAGGTGGAAATTGAAGACTAGCCCAAAATATTTTTGCGCCAGAAGCAAAAGACAAGATGGTGCCCTTCACTCTCTCACAGAAGATAACTGGGCTGGCATTGAATATTATTCCAACATGGTGACCAGAAAGGATCTTCCACTGTATCTGATGACTATGGGCTGAGTTAGGGGCATGGGCCAGGCTATGTGACATACAGGGGTATATTCTCTAAACTTTGATGCTGCTGCCCACCCACATATTGAGGGCCAATATTGAGGAGGCATAGTATATAAAGATTGGGGGGGGGTATATGGGAAGGACAACAATCTCATGATACAATTTAAAAAAAAGCTTTGGAGGGAAAGAGATTGTAGCTGTTTGGAAAAAATAAATAAGACAAGTGTTTAACACTCCATTGCTTTAGTATAGCAAAGCATATGGTTTCCACCAGTTCACTTGGTGGGATCCATACCATGTTAGCAGGCCAATCTCACATGATGGACTACAGTAATTGTGTTCCATGAGTCAGCAGGTATAGGGTTGAAAGTCTCCTTAATTTTGAAACACCCCTGAGTTGGATGCTACTTGTCCCTTTGCTTTTCCTGGTTGAGATCTTTAATAAGTGGCATAAATCCAACCAACTCTATTTTCCCCAGCACAGAGATGGATTGATTGATGGAAGACACTTCATTTGCTGATTTCTACCCATCATGCCACTCTACAAGACACAGGAGCTGTGCTGTAAAAAAAGGGGGGGGCAATGACAACCCCACTCAGAGAGCTTCTTCCTGCCTCTTGACCCATCAGGATAGAGGGCAAAGAGGTTTCAAATCTGCATGCTTCAGTTTTCCCTCCCAATCCAGCTGATGAAGCAGTGACATGAACATAAATGTCAGACTGCATGAGCCTGCTCACTCCCCACCCACCCCTGCTATTCCTGTGGGAGACAGCAATCTACTGCACTCTGCTAGGACTCAGACAAAGCATTAATCACAGCAGCGCAACCCTTCTCCACCACTGGGCCGAATAAAGAGAGTGATTTCCCCTTTGATCAGAGCCTTGCTGTCTGGCAGCACACACACTGTTCAAATGCAGCAGGAGAGAAAACATTCCCTGCTTGGCCTCCTTATTTCCCCACCCAAAGAGACAAAGAACAGGAAGGTGGTACTGAGGTGGTGGGTGGGGAGAGGACTGCAGAAACATGGGGAGGAAGGCCAATTTCATAACCCATCAAGGGAGGAGAGCAAAAGACAAAGGTAATGGGGCCCATGCTGTTTGGGAAATTAAAGACCAAAAAAAAAAAAAAAAAAAGGAGTGAGGAAAATGAGTTTTAATAATCCTGAAAGTAAGTCAAGTGCATTTCCTCAATGTAGCAAGAGTGAGAGCTCAACCATAGCAGAGACGCATAGCTGCTGCTAACAAATGCATCTCCATCTCACTGGAGCAGAAGTGGATGAGGCTGAAATTGGTTTCTAGGCCTTCATGCCTGATTTCTTATTTGGCACAACGAGGGTGGTGACTTGTGTAAAAACAAAGCATGAGGGCAGATAAGATGTCAGTGCCTCTGTAGGGTTTAGGGCAGTACAAAACTGAGTGCCCAGCCTTCTGTTCTTTATGCCTATGTAAATTGGAATGAGGAATAAAGAACTAAGAACAGTATTAGGGTTTTCCGTAGAGAAGAACTAGAGAGGGGAGGCAGCCCTGCTGAAATATGTGAAGGCTCCTCCCTTAAGTGTTCTTTCTTGTTCTTCTTGTGTGCCTTCAAGTTGTTTCTGATTTATGGCAACCCCAAGGCAAAACTATTATGGGGTTTTCTTGGCAAGATTTGTTTAGAAGGAGTTTGTCATTGACTTTCTTTGAGGCTGAGAGTATGGGACTTGCTCAAGGTCACCCAGTGACTTCAAGGACTTTATAAAATACAATTTTCAAATCTGGAGATGATAAGCAGGGATCTCTGTGATATTTTCTTCTCTCCTGGTATACTTCAGGAACTTTTTAAAAATAACACACATGGCTGCCTCTTTCAGTCCTAGAAAGGCATTTTTTCTTTTACATCTGCATGACAAAATGTTGAGAACTTCAGAAGCCACATCTTGCATTTCTGACTCTTCTGAAAACTTTTTAAAAGGCATAGGATCTCTGTAACTCACCCACCCCAATAAGTGTGGTAACACAACCCTGTATTTTTCTCATAACAAATGAACATAATTTGAGAATGGACAAAACCACCTGAGTGTGTGTCCTCTGATGAAACAGCTACCACAAAACAGAACAAACAGAACAGAAAGGGAGACTTTACCAGATGTCGCATCCTTCAGCTGTTCTGGGGGTGTAGTGCCGCTGTCGCTGAGCCTTTCTTTTTTCATTGACAGGGAGAAGCAGCAAATCAAAAGGGATGAATTACTGATGGCCACGCTATGTCCCTATGGGACACTGGAGGATAATATCATCTGGTAAGGTCACCCATTTCTTTTCTTGTCATGATCTTTTGACATGGTTTTTGCTGCATCTGATAATCTCCTTAAACAGAGATAGGATACATTTCAAAGTAGAAGATGGTGGTCAGCTGACTAGCATGCCTGCTCAGTTTGCTACCCAAGGACTGTTAGGGAATTTCAACTCAACTTCTGATAGTTCTTTGTCTCTAAACTGGACTTGAACTAGACAGCCCTTCCAACAGAAGATGTCTTTAAGAAAAGGACTGCTTTTTATAAAGCAGGACACATGGCCACCATTAAGAATATCCTGGAATTGCTACTGTGCAGCCTCACCAAGGAGAACTGGTGTGGTGACGTGGTTTGAGTGTTGGACTATGACTCTGAAGACAAGTGTTCAAATCCCCACTGGACCATGGAAATCCACTGGGTGACCTTGGGGGAGTCACACTTTCTCAGTCTCAGAAGAAGCAATGGCAAACTCTCTCTGAACAAACCTTGACAAGAAAACCCTGTGATAGGTTTACCTTTGTTTTTGTTGTTGTCAACTGCTGTCAAGTCGTCTTCAACTTATGATGACCCTATGAACGAGAGACCTCCAAGTTACCCTATTCTCAACACCCCTCAGGGTTGTGGCTTCCTTGACTGAATCTATCCATCTGGAATGTGGCCTTCCTATTTCTTTTGTCTACTGACTTCTATCTCACCAAGCATTATTGTCTTTTCTAGTGCATCATGTCTTCTCATGATATATCCAAAGTATGACAGTTTCAGTTTAGTCATCTTAGCTTCTAGGAAGACTTCAGGCATGATTTCTTCTAGACCCATTTATTTTTCTTGCTTATTAGTAGTCAACAGTGGACTTTTTCAGACGTCAATTTATGGCACAAGAAGGCTCGTAACACTCGCGAGGGTGCTGCGCGGCAGGGGGCCCATTTCGTACAACACTGTCCCCCTGCCAAAATCAACAGTTTCAGTCCAGGAGAGATTGGAGGCAGCCACGTCATATTTGGCCATTTTTTAAATCACAGGCAACTTCTGTGATTAAAAAATGGCCAAATATGGTGCGGCTGCCTCCAATCTCTCGTGGCAGGGGGACAGCGTCGTACGAAACGGGCCCCCTACTGCCCAGCAGCCTTGCGAGTGTTACGAGCCTTCTTGCGCCATAAATTGACATCTGAAAAAGTTCAGTATCTGTAGAACTCTTCTACAGCACTGCATTTCAAATGAGTCGATTTTTTTCCAATTAACTTTCTTCACTGTCCAGCTTTCACAACCTAACTTTAGTATTCAATGATATATCTTTATACTTCAGGATCTTCTCTAGTTCCTTCATAGCTGCCCTTCAAGTCCTAGTCCTCTTCTGATTTCTTGACTGCAGTCTCCATTCTGATTAATAACTGAGCCAAGGTATGGAGAATCTTGAACTATTTCAATGGTGTTGTCTAGAAGGTGAAAATAATTCTAATAGAATTCACAAGGAATACCTTTTGTCCCAATGAGATCCCACAGTGATTCACCTTATTCAGAAGGTGGTTGGAGCAAAAACTCCAAGAACTTATGGGGGGAAAGCCTTCATGGCTTTTCCCCTGAAGTTTTTTAAATAATGGACTGGAAATTCGCATTCCCACTTACTTGGACAATGAATCACATTGCAGAGCATTCAGCGATGTGGAAAGCTGATTGGTCAGATGTGCATGGGGGACAGGCTTGCTGTCAATGAAGTGGATGGAAATACCATTTTGGAGTTTTACATTACTGACTGTGTGCTTTGTTGCTGTGCTGAGGTGACCAAACAGCTTTTTTAAGTGGAAGGTCACACTTGAGCATCTTTGATTTTCAGTTTTTAAAAAATCTTATGTAACAGCAACAACTTGTGGAGAATAATAATGTGGGTAATTCACTCTCGGCCACCATGTTGATTCACAGGCATGGCTGCACGTGAACTTCAAACATTGATAGCTTTGTGTATCAGTGATTTTGCCAAAGGACTGTGGAGACAAAAGAACACTGCTGTGATTTTGCATTAATGTACAGCAATCCGCATCATATCATCTTGTCTAGAACAGTGGTTCTTAACCTGGAGTCCAGGGATCCCTGACATCCTCACAGGGGGTCCACAAAGACTTGAAAACTGCTTGGCCCACCTCCTCCATGCTGTTGAGCAGCCACGTGACAGGAAGCAAAGCAAAGGCTGGCTGGCTTGGCCTGTGCATTGCCATTCAATCCACTCCAGCCACAAATTTGTAGGAAGAAGCAAGAGAAAAGTCTTCCCACCTTCTCTAGTGCCTCTGGGGGAAGGTTTTATGGATGGTGCAATTGTATTATTATTATCAGGTATTATTATCAGATATTATTATCAGGTATTATTGTTGTTGTTTTAAATCTTGAGTTAAGTCTTGGGGGTCAGCAGCAACAAAAGTTATTTAAACGGCATCCCTTGTAAAGAAAAGGTTAAGAACCACTGATCTACACAAACCCAAGTTAGCCTTAAGGTTGCCATAAGTTGGAAACAAGCTGAAGGCACATAACAACAACAAACCTTGTTTAGAGGCTGTGCAGGGATCCTCCACCTGGTTCCAAATAAGAGCCCGCCCTGGTGTTCCTGTATTTCAAATTTTCTTAAAAGTCACTCTGGCCAGGCAGGGGTTAATGCCTGTTTTTCTCACATCCCAGCCCTGGGATGTCTTGGTATGTTCCAAAAAGGGCAGAGGAAAAGATGGAGAGCAGTTTCTGCTTTGAGTCCAAATCTTTCCTTTGAAGGGATGGGGTAAAATTATTGCCATATTTGTCAGGGATCAGTTAACTATACTATAGAAAATGTGTGTGTGTGTGTGTGTGTGTGTGTGTGTTAAAATAGACCTGTATATACATTCTAAATTCGATTATTTCCCCATCAGGACAACTCCTCCTTTCCTGTGGACTTCCCATCCTGCTCCATGTATTCCGCGCTCCCTCTCCTGCATTGTCTGCTCAAGGCTTTGATCCACTTTAGGTTTCCTTTGGGCTTTTTCCGGGTTGTGAGGCCATGTTTTGGAAGAGTTTATGTCTGACGTTTCACCTGCATCTGTGGCTGCAGATGCATAAACTCTTCCAGAACATGGCCTCACAACCCAGAAAAAGCTCAAGGGAAATCTATGGATGCCAGCCATGAAAGCCTTCAACTTCACTTTGATCCACTTTGCTTGTCGTTTAATCTGTGCTGCAGTTGGTGGAGGCTTGTCAGAGGATGATCATCAAGGGTGGGAGGGGGGCATCATCCTTTGCTGGAGACAAAGTTCATGCCGTCCAGAAGCCCCGAGCCAAGGAACAGGAAGGGTGCCCATGTACCTGGCACAGTGCTTCAGCCGGCCAGGTGGTCGCAGACCCGCTGGGAGAAGATGCTGCACTGTCAGGATCTACGCGGCAGACTCGCTGGGAATCTATCCACAAGGAGAAAAATAGAAGCGGGATTTTCTCTGCATTCCCAGGTCACTAATAGCTGCATGCAGGCAGTAATTCAACAGGGGGAGTTCCTCTTACCTTCCTTTAAAGACCCTAATGGACAGAAACTCTGACTGACCAAGGTCATATAAAATGAGCCTTGCTGGGTAGCAGTGCTTGAGAAAGTTACTTCCCTCCTTTCTTCTCCGGCTTCCAGAATCTCTCCAGCCAGACTGTCCTTTTCCACGTTCTGTAGCTCATTGGGATAATGAACCAGCCAGTCCAGCAGGCTGTTTCCCATAGTGGCCAGGTTTGAAAAAGTTCTTTTTAAACTGATAACTCCCAGAAATCTACAAGCAATCATTGAAAGCAGTAGCCCTTTCTTGCTCTCAAATGTTTGGGTATGTTTCCTTTTCCAGTGTGCTGATTGGCTGCTTAGGAAACATACCCAACTAATCCCCTCCCTCCTCTCACTTCCTCAGCCAATCACCACCCACATGCAAATTTCCTCTCCACCTCACAATCCACTCCTGCCAATCAATCTGCATTTAGATCCCCAGACTCACAAGGGCCCCTCCCTCCTCTCACTCCCTTAGCCACTGGCCACCCTCATGTAAAACAATGCAATATTTTCCCCTAAAATAATACCATATAGCTGAACCGTGTGAAAGGATTCTGAGAAAAAAAACTCGTAAAACAATTTATTAATTTTAATTTGTAAAAATTAATTTGTAAAAATGGGTGAACCGTGTGAAAGAACTCTGAGAAACCATTGAAGAAATCGTAATGAAGCATTAGAGGACTGATCAAATAGACTAAGACATTGAAACAAAACATTACGACAAAAAAGAGAACAGAGAACATTACAGAAAGAAAAGAGCGATTGGGCATATGTTACTCCGGGAACACCTAGTTAATTCATATTGTGTGCTTTCCTGCCAGCACTGCCTCATCTTCCATGAATTTGTCAAATCCTCTTTTCAAGCTAATAAAACTAATGGCCATCATTATGTCTTGAGGCAGTGAATCCCACAGACTCAGAACTTTATCAGACCATCCCGCAGAAAGGTTCTTTTGCTGGCATAAATTATGGCATTTTTATGCCGGCAAAAGAACCCCCCCACACACACACACTTACCTTGAGCAGCGTCAATGAGGCTTCCCCAGCAATAACGGAGCACAAACAGAGCTCTGTTTACTTCCAGGGCTGAAATCTCGCAGATTCTTATGAGAAGACACTCGCATGGGAATTAAAAAACAAAACAAAATAAAGACATAAAAAGTTAACACAAGCACCAAAACACATTTTAAAAGTTCCATGTACATGGGGGGGGGGGTGTGCATAAAAAGAGTGCCCCTACCTGGCTGTCCCAATCTCACCTGGAAGTGTTTGCCCATTGACGCTGCATTCACGTGAGTACAATGGCACATGAATTCAAACGCTGGCAATGCCTGCAACAAATCACTATGGGGGATCAATTGACAGCTTGGGTCATCAATAAAAAAGTACAGTAGCACCCCTGCATCCACTCATTCGCCATCTGTGGATTCAATTATCCACAATTGGAGATGGCGGGGGGAAAGGAGAGGTGAAGATAAATCTCACCTCCCCCGTTCCTTCCCCTGGGAGGGTTCCTGGTTGCCACAGTGGCACATGGGGGGAAAAGGGGGAAGTGGGGAGGAGCGATCATGCCTTCTCCCCTTCCCCCTTCACCCCCACGATCACCACCATGGTGGGGGCATGGCTGAAGTGAAGGGAGAAGGGGGAGCAATCTAGCCTCCTCCCCTTCCTCCTTCGTTCCTGCAGTTGCAGCTGTGGTGGGGCCATGGCAGGGGCGAACAGAGGGGGAAGAGGGATATCTCCCCCCTTCCCTTGGGACAGCTCCTGTTGCTGCAGCAGGGCCATGGCAGGGCGAAGGGGGAAGGGGAGAAGGGTAGATGGCCCCTGGGATGGCATTAGCTATTATCCATGGAATTCGCCACCCATGGGGCCCCCCAGAACCAACCCCCCACAGATACAAGGGTGCTACTGTATGGCTTTTTGACAGTACATGTTCGTGAAAGGGCAACGTCATCTGGTACCTGCACCCTTTCACCAGGGCTGGTTTAAGGAATTGGGGGGGGGGGCTGCAACATTTTATTTTGGGGGTCCCATATGTTTATCTCAGGTCAGTGTAACCTAGCCTAACCTAACCTATTCACAGTACAGGATATTCAGATTATTACTAATAATGTTTTTGCAGGAGAAGGGTTATGATGCACCCCAACAATGATGGGGCTTCCTGCAGCTGCAGGTGCTGTGGGGCCCTTAAACTGGTCCTGCCTTTCACAATCATTAGGCATCCTTATGATGCTGTATTTGCCTGGTCTGATAAAGCCCTCATTGTATATCCCATGAACCAGTACTTCTTTTGCCTTTATTCAGGCAATGTAATAACCAGCCCAGGATGGTTCTTATGATCATAACAGAGGGATATAAGGGACTGCTAAGTTTTCCCACATAATGGAAATAGAGAATGAGAGGAAAAGGTAAACATTTGCCCTGCTCTAGAAACGTTTGTCTGTTCTGTTACATTTTAAATATATTTCTAAATGACCTGGAGATCTTTGGTTAGTAAGCAGGGTATAAATATACTCCGGTTAACTAGCCCTTAAAGACTGAGCTATGAATTGGGAAAAGACTAATCTTTTCCATGGGTTTATTCAGTAGATAAATAGCCTTAGGCAAGCTGCTCTCAGCCTCAGCTGTGTTCCATCATCAGTGTAAACATACCTTACTCAGTTGTTAAGAACATCAAGTCTTTTGAATCTAAAGCACTGCATAAATGATAAATATTATTATCATCATTATCAAGCATAAACAACATCAAATACAAGAAATCTTTGATGTTGCATCTAATGTTATAGGCATGTCTCTACCTTGCTGTCTAGAGTTGTAGTCCAAGCTCCAGTTCAGATACACCTTCCCTCCTCTGTTACTTTTTTTAAGCCCACTGCTTAAAGTCAATCATACCCACAGTTATAAGTTATAGATTATAGTTATAACTCATGGATTTTTCTTCATGAGACCCTGCAAGAAGGCAGGGTAGAAATATATTTATATTTGCTTATTTTTTTTTCAATATATACACTGACTTTTCATTTAATTATTTATTTAGATATTTGTATCCTGCCATTTATCCAAAGTTCTCAGAGCAGCTTACAATAAAATGAACTTAAAACAATAAATGATTACAAAACTTTGAAAAGATTAAAAGTATATTAAATAGTTTCTCAGTTTAAAAACAGACAATGTAAAACTAGTTAAAAGAATCTTGAATAATATAACTGTAATGTGTAGCATGGATAAAATCAATTTGGCCTGAAAGACTTTAATAAAAAGCCAGGTTTTAACTTGGCAGCGAAATGATTCCAATATTGGACTTTTTCGAATGGGCTTTTATAACTCGAGCAGCCTCGTCCCTGTTGCGAGGCTGCTGCGCTGCAGGGCGTCCCTTTCGGATGACGCTCTGATCCTCTGGTACTGTTGCGTAACCATGGGGACACTGCAGCATTATAGTTGGCAGTTTTCTAATCACGAAAGTTTAGCGTGATTAGAAAACTGCCAAATATAACATTGCAGAGTCCCCGTGGTTACGCAACAGTATCGGCAGGGGAAAGCGTCATCTGAAAGGGACGCCCTGCAGTGCAGCAGCCTCGCAATGGGGATGAGGCTTCTCGCATTATAAAAGCCCATCCAAAAAAGTCCATTGACACCAATCAGGCCTCCATGGGGAGGAAATTCCACTACCTAGGTGCCACTGCAGACAAGGCCCTCACTCATGTCGTAGCAAACTGTATTTCCCCTAGTGTTGGGACACGGAGGAGGGGCCCTCCATGGTGAATCTGTCCCACCATGAAACCCAAGGCAGCTTACAATAAGTTAAAGTAGAAGTTAGCTAAAATGGTATATTACAAAAGTTAAAAATCAAACAACAATACTATTATAAGCAGTTAAAAACAGTTTACGATGCATCAAAACTGAATTGTTGTGGTTGTTGTGTGCCTTAAAGTAATTTCTGACTTATGGCGACCCTAAGGCAAACCTATCACAGAGCTTTCTTGGCAAGATTTGTTCGGGGGGGGGGGTTCCTTTGCCTTCCTTTGAGGCTGAGAGGGTGTGGCCTGCCAAAGATATTACAACTGAATACATATGTATATATGCCTAGAATAATAGTTGTTAACTGCTGACCCCAGCCACACTCAGCTTGACTAAACCCAGAAGGCTGCAGTTTTCATTTAAACTGATCTCTTTTTTTGATAAAGTTACCAGCTTGGTAGATGAAGGGAATGCTGTGGACATCGCATACCTTGATTTCAGTAAGGCCTTTGACAAGGTTCCCCATGACATTCTTGCAAACAAGCTGTAAAATGTGGGCTAGACAAGTTAACTGTTCAATGGATTTGTAATTGGTTGACCGGCCGAACCCAAAGTGTGCTCAGCAGTGGCTCCTCTTCGTCGTGGAAAGATGTGACCAGTGGGGTACCACAGGGTTCTGTCCTGGGCCCAGTGCTATTCAACATCTTTATCAATGACTTGGATGAGGGAATTAGGGGCATACTTATCAAATTTGCAGATGACACCAAATTAGGAGGAGTAGCTAATACCCTGGAGGACAGGATCAAAATTCAGAGTGACCTGGATAGACTGGAGAGCTGGGCCAAAGCTAACAAAATGAAATTCAATACGGAGAAATGTAAGGTACTGCACTTAGGGCGGAAAAATGAAATGCATAGATATAGGATGGGGGAGACCTGGCTGAACGAGACTACGTGCGAAAGGGATCTAGGAGTCCTAGTAGACCACAAGTTGAACATGAGTCAACAGTGTGATGAGGCAGCTAAAAAGGCCAATGCGATTTTGGGCTGTATCAATAGAAGTATAGTGTCTAGTTCAAGGGAAGTAATAATGCCGCTCTATTCTGCCTTGGTCAAACCTCACCTAGAATACTGTGTCCAGTTCTGGGCACCACAATTCAAAAAGGATATTGACAAATTGGAGCATGTCCAGAGAAGGGTGACTAAAATGGTGAAAGGTCTGGAAACCATGCCATATGAGGAGAGACTTAGGGAGCTGGGTATGTTTAGCCTGGAAAAAAGACAGTTAAGAGGCGATATGATAGCCCTGTTTAAGTATTTGAAGGGATGTCACACTGAGGATGGAGCAAGCTTGTTTTCTGCTGCTCCAGAGACTGGAACACAGAGCAATGGATGCAAGCTCCAGGAACAGAGATTCCACCTCAACATTAGGAGGAACTTTTTGACAGTAAGAGCTGTTTGGCAGTGGAACACACTCCCTTGGTGCATGGTGGGGTCTCCTTCCTTGGAGGTCTTTAAACAGAGGCTGGATTACCATCTGTCGGGGATGCTTTGATCAAGATTTCCTGCGTGGCAGGGGGTTGGACTGGATGGCCCTTGTGGTCTCTTCCAACTCTACAATTCTATGATTCTATGATTCTATGAAACACCATTATGTTAACTTATCAGACATCTTTGCTGACAGCACATAATCTTATCATGCTGATCAGTGTGGTGCCTCTTGGCAGAAGCAACCAAAGGCTCCAAAGTAATGAGATGGTGAATTTGTTCCAGACTTTGATCCTAATTTTAAAGGAGCTATGCAATGCACTATGCCATATTCCCTGAAATAGGTTCAGCATTTTGAACAGTGCCTCTAAAACTCAGAATAAACCAGAGTGGTTTCAGCACCCTACTGACATTGATGGTGGTGTGATGTCTGGGATTTTTCTGGCTTTCAGCCCCCTCCCTATTTTTTGAAAAATATTTTTGTACTAAAATGATTTGGGGGGGGGGAGGATATGTTTTTTTGGGGGGGGGGGCTCCAGCAATTCTAGGCCCAGGAGAGGACTTTTTCAACAGGAAGTGAGCCAAACATCAGGTTCTAGGTTATTTTTAAAAAGGCTTATCACAGACCTAAAATGACTGTGGGGCAGATGTGCTCAAATGACTGTGGGGCAGATGTGGGGCAGATGTGTCAGGGCCCTCCAAGGTCCCCTAGGTCCCTACTGTAGCCCCCTAACCCCCAATAGCTGCCCACTCCTGTATTCGAGCCATTGGCTACCACTGCTTTGCAGATGTTCCAGCACTGGGCCTGGCTTGTTTTTGCACAAAATCCTTAGCAGTCTTCTTTCATTGACACGACACACTAAGAGATGCTCTGCACATTCACTTCCCTGGGTTATTGCTTCCTTGCTTTAAGTTTACTGGGTAGGCGAGGCATGAAATCAGCCCCTGGAGACTTTGACGTTGGGCCTATTCCAGGCTAGTTCACAAGTGCATTCAAGTATGGGGAATGCTTACAGCTTGGCACAGTGCAAAACAGCTATGAGCAATGCTACTGTCCCTTACTACAGCTCCCAGAATTGTCCCAGCCAGTATGGCCACAGCATGAGATTCTGGGAGCTGTAGTGTTGTTTTTTAAAGTAACTCTTGAAAACTCTGATGTGAAATGTCTTAAATCTTGACTTGTAGTTAGCTGTCTTGCTGAATTAGGTATATGAGATAAATCCCTGGATCCCCACCTTCTGTAGTCAGTTGTATTTGCAAAAGTTTGGTGAGTCGTTTTTAGTAACTGGGCTCCTCATCCACCCATACTTATTTATTATAATGTAACAACCCTCCAATATTTCAAGATGAAAACCTTGACAAGAAAACAAATGTGGCCAAACAACTTTAGAATGTGATCAAGATGGCAAAAGTTATTAATGAGCAAGAAAACACAAGTTAGGAAAGATTACAACACTTTGCTTTTACCTGAGCCTACTGGGAAGGGCAAGATTCCACCACCTCATCTCCTTTTCCCACTGCTGAGCTAATTGAGAAAACTACTTTTGCACTTTGTGAACAGTTTGCATCAATGGAGGTAAGCTGAGGACAAAAGGGAAAGGCAGGAGGAGGAGGAGGAGAGAGAGAAACTGGGGCATTTAAAAAGCAGCTGAAAAGGCACAATAAAGGATTACTCAGGATCCACTCTGCCAAACTGGGACAGTTGGAGGTTATGTAACTACATGTATATGTGTTAACTTGTTTTAAGGCTCAGATGTAACTGGTCTGTAGCTTTGTACTCTGCTTGAGTTTTGTGTGTCCTGTAAGAAGGCTTTAAACACGTCTGTAAAACAGAGATTCATCTAGTGTGTGTAAGGAGCTAATAAGGAGGTCTCTTTCTATCTGAGCAGCATTCTTCCTCCTCTTTCAGTCTCAGAGGAGGATAAGGAGGAGGAAAACTAGTGTAATCTTGAAACTCCTAGGAAGCCAGCACCTTGCCCAAGAAGTTGAAAGCCCATCTGGAGCTAAGAGAACAATGTAACGTCCAGCAGAGTGGACCCTGGGTCTATTTGCCCTTTGAGCTGTGTCAGCATTTGACCAAAGGGACATGAGAACACTTTCTTTGTCGGTTTCTTCATCCTTTCCCCATCCATCAATAAAGCTATAACTTGTACTCTCCATATCTTCCATTTTACTTCAGTATATCCTTTGAACCTAAATTGAATAGGACTTGAGTAGATCAGACTCTTCAGATCACTACATCCCATTATTTATTTATTTATTTATTTACTTTGTAGGGAAAGAGAAACAGATGCAAAGAGAAGAGTATTTTGGAAAGCCACACCTAGCCTGCATTTGCACTGCAAAAATAATCCAATTTGACACTGCTTTAATTGCCATGGCTCAATGCTATGGAATCCTGATATTTGTTGTTGTCCAGGACAGAAGTATGATATTGTAAAGTTATGAATTGTAGCCTCTGATTATTGGATCTCAGTTTGCATCTTTTTCTCTTCCCCTGAATGCCCCCTTTTTTTGTTAGACACAATAACAGTGGAAGAAGCAATGAGGAAGAGGAAATTGCTCCACTGCTCTTAATTCAACTTTGTGATTTTAAAAAAATTGTTGAACTATAACTTTAGAAATATAACTAATTGCTAGTCTCAAATAGAGTAGACCTATTCAATCTAGGATTCTTTGAAGGGCCCTGAGGGCCTCAAAAATGCCCCTGGAGGGCTACATGTAGGCATCATTGCCCACTCCTGTTGGTGGATCTAATGGAGCATAAAGCTTCACTGTGTGGCATTCTGTTCCCTCACTACATGCATGGAACCCATCTGTCTCCTGCTCCCTCTCCTGACATAGTCATTTAGTGGCTGAGAGAGGCCAAGGACTATGCCCAATTACCTCCCTGCATGAACAGCGAAGAAAGTGCCCTCTGGGATCTCCTGGTGGCCCTGAGGGATAATATTGCCTTAGTTTGTCCAGCTATAGGAACATACCTGGACGCTGCCTGGCCAGCTCCTGTCCTCCTCCAGCCACTAAATTACAATATGGGAGGGGCAGGAGGCATCCAGTTTCAGTGGGCATTGCAATCATTGTGCAAAGGAGGTAGTGAATACCTCCTTCTGCAATGACAACTGAAGAACATGTGGAGGCATAATTTGATATCCAGCCAATGAATGATAAATCACTTGTGTGAATATAATTGATTCAGTAGATATAGAGTTTGCCCTGGTTGGTACTTGGATGGGAAACTGCCAAACACCAGGTGCTATAGGCTATATTTCAGAGGAAGGGACTGGCAAAGCTACCCCTGAGTATTCCTTTTCTAAGAAAACCCTATGAAAAATTCATCAGGTTGCCATAAGTCAACAGGCGACTTGAAGGCACATACATTCACACACAGTAGGGCTACTCTATTTGGGAGTGACAATTGGATTTACACCTTTGTGGTTTTTAACCTTTTTCAAAAATCATTTCTTGTGTGAACTGCCTTGAGCTTTGGGAGAAATCAAATCAATCAATCAAATCAATTTCTCTGTTAATTTATATGAAGGAGGTGGAGCGATTACATAGTAAAAATCTCACCCTAACATTTTAGAAGATGAGAACAAATATGTGAAAAGTTTCAAAGGCAACAGCATTTGGACAGAATTTCAACTGTGATAGAGATAGATAATAGGTATGAGGCTTTGAGGCAGTCTTTCATAGTCTCAAGAAGAGAAACACATTTTATTGTTCTGCTGTTATTGGCTTTTTTGTTTTGAGGTGGGCCAAGGTCTATTAGGATATAGCCTAATCTCATAGTGTTCCTCCTTTCATACCATTGGAAGACTAGATCAGACAACTGACTCTACACACTGTAATATCCTCCCCATTCCCTCTCTCTCTTTCTCTGGCTTTTCTTCGCAAACAAAGATTCAGGAAGGACTCATCCCGCACTTTCTGCAAGCGCGCTGATGACTAAAAAGGCCAATATGAGATAAACCCTCTACATCATGTTTTAAAGCATCTTTTCCTGATGATGAAACTTCTATTTTTGGAAACTTGCACAGAGATTTTTTTGTGATTTTTTTCATTGTCTCTAATAAAGATATTCCTGTAACATGGGCTTTGGAGTTTGCCTTAGGTCAACCTGGCTATCACTGCATTTGCTTTCCAAACATGTATAGTGTCTGAACAGTTGAAAAGATTAAGGATAAATGTTTTCAAACAAGTTGAGGTTATATAATCAGGTTGATAATAAATACATGAAACCCAATAATAACCCCGAAAAAGTGGTCATATGAATCTTTCAGGTACAGTTCATATCACACACAAGAATGCAGAGTTGTTTTTTTTACCCAAATTATTTTTACACAGTGGCCTTCAGTCCAAGTTTCAAAGGCAGTGACTTTTATGTTAATGTTAAATTTGTTCTTCAACTTATTATGGAGAAGCTGAAAACTCCTTCATGCATCTCAAAGGTGGTCTTGATTGCACAGCACAGTCAAATTCTGATCAATATATAATAAGCCGAATGGGAAATATTATTGTCTGCTCATGGCGAAATTTGATCTGGCCCTGGCAGCTGGACAATAGCTTCACTGTTGGGCATGCTGTAAAACCTTTTGAATTCCGTGTGCACTTTAGGGGCAATTTTGGAATCTTGTAAAACAATTGCAAGAATATTTTCTGCTTATCTACACATCTAGTGGATACTGGAGAGCTTCACATTTCCTATTCATTTGCTGTTCATTTTTGCCTTGCTGCAACCAAGGTGACCTTTCAGAGCATGAACATCACATAATGAGGAAATGACTACGATTAAGTTGGTAGCACAAACCAGAAGGTGCTAGATATGGTTTGAACAGGTGTGGCTGCATCTGCCCTTAGCTAACATTAAAGTAACAGGGAAATCTAATGGTGCTCAAAAGAAATGTACATCTCCATTGCTAATTATGATACAGAGGAAAATTGCTGTTTGATTGGCATCATAATGATCAGTGCTGAAATGTGATGACACATCAATATGATGTACATCTCGATTAGGAATAATAAATCAAAGGTTATTCATTTGTGTTTGATTTATGCTTAGGAAATATAACCTTGGGAAATAAGAGTAAAATCTCATTTTTAGAGGAATATAAAGCCCATTAGAGCCCTCTTCTGGTAGCATGTGAGAATTATGGAGACCTTAGAGTTTCCCTTTACAATTACTAGATTTTCGAGATGCATTATATCCATTCCATGTTTAATCTTCCCTTTTACCTGGCTTGATTTATATTAGATTCTGTAACATAATTCTGTTTGGATTATGAGTGCTTATTAGAGATAATGGCTTTATCCTGAATAAAAGAATGGCAACTATTTGCTGCATACTGCACAGATGAATGATATTCCTCACCAACCATCTTAAAGTTCATTTGTCTCCACATGCCCTAAAATGGGAAGTCACTGAACCATTTTTTGAAGTTCTATCCTGAAAGCTTCTGAAGTTCTTCATTCTTTGTACATAAGACAACAAAATATTCATGACTGTGTTCTTTTACTCCCTGATCTCTGAATATATCATGTTAAAGGGTGGGGGAGGAGGAGGAGAAGGAGGAAGGAAATAATAATGAAAAAAATGTTCCCAGTGTTCTCATATTACAGTGTCATATACTTTAAAGAGCTGTTCGATCATGGAATACAGAGTGTAGTGGCATCTCCTTTTTTGGAGGTATTTAAATAGAGGCTGGATGGCCATCTGTCAAGGGTGCTTTGACTGTGTATTCCTGCATGGCAGGGGGTTGAACTGTTTGGCCCTTGTGGTCTCTTCCAACTCTATGATTCTATGAAAGAGGTGTCTGTATAAGTCTGGTGTAGCCCAAATTACCATGATCAGAATCCTTTTGGTATCTTAGGGAATTTTACGGAATTTTTTATTGGAGTAAGACCATTCTACTAAAAAATACACCTGACCGCAAAAGGCCATAACAATAATACAAAAACAATACTAATTATTTTCCTCTTTTCTTACTAATACAAAAGTAAATCTATCCTAACACTAATGTATTTTTCCCTTTAATCTAAACACACTATAATCACATTATATTTACACATTATAATTATACCTACTTAGAAATGGAAAAAAAACCAATTAAATTATAATTAAAAATAATAATACAAAATAATACAAAATTAATAAAATATTTATTTAAAATATCATTTTATGTTATTGCTGGGGTCGTCTCACTAGTGGCTGGACATTTTTGTGTGATGTGGAAAACGCACTTTCACTTCAGGGTTGTGGAAGGAGATTATCAGATGGCAACAAAAAAAAAGTGTTACCATCCCACAATCTCCTCTCCCACCCCTCTCCCATTCCTGTCATGGAATAGTAACTAAAAGTTTCCAACTTAACTTGTTCGCACTTCCATGGCAGAACAGAGTTAACAGAGCTCCATTCACTTCCCAGAAGGAAATCCTACCAGTTCTCGTGAGAAGATGAGAACACAGGAAGTTCAAAAAGAAAAACTCGACACACTTCCGGTTGAGCGCGGGAGGCGACGGACGCGGAGGGACAGCGCTCCGTCACAGTCCGATCCGCTGCAATAGATAGAGCCTCCAAACTAGACTCTAAGGAGGCACCCCCTTCCTGGGAAGGAAAGGGGGGGTGTTTAGTCCCGTTGTGGCTTTTGGGGAGCCCTCCTAGGGAGCGAAACGGAGGTTTTGCTTCATCGGAGGGAACGAACCGAAAGCGAAGGGGCGCGCCTATCGCAGCTGGACTCCGTTTGGGGCGGGAGCCTCACCGCTTCGGCTACAAAGCGAACTGCCTCTACACCCGGTGCTAGGGTGTAGAGAATTTGGTGTTTTTTTTTAGTTTATATTCTGGTGAAAGAAGACTGGGAGGAAGGTAACTTTGAAATTTAAAAGGCTTTATAATTTTCGAAGCTATACACGTTGAAAAGAGAAGAAGAAGAAGTGAAAAGGAGTAAAGGGAGAGGGGAAAGCCACTGAGAGAAAGAACGAAGAGAAAATAGCGACTATTGAAAGTGTCTCCAGTAAGTTAAACCATCTTGTTTTGCTGCTCCAGCCAAGTTGTTATTTAGTTTTTGGCTTTCGGGACTTTAAGGACTCTGGGACAGAGATAACCAAGTGTTTGGTTGACTTTAATGGTATATTGAGAACAGGCTGCTAGGAGACCAGTACCCTCTACAAGAGGCTAGAGAAGGAGGGTGGACTGATTAGCCCAAAACCAGCTGTGAAGCAGAACAACAAAGAAAGATTTGAGAGAACTGAGGGAAGGATTAAAACAATTGATTAATTAGATCTGATTTATGGGCTTAAAAACTCAAGCTACGGAAGTGTTTTTGAAGGTAACTTCTGGAAATTTGAGTTGGCTGGTTTGCTCAAACCGTGGAACTGTTGAATTATTCTGGAACTGCCGAATTATTTGGAATCTTGTTTTGAACGTTGCTTGAAAGCCCCTCCGTTAGAAGTACGAGGCTAATACGTTTAACCTGACACTGTCCTCAAGGGATTAAAAACAACTGCATCATTATTTTGAATTCGAAGCTTAATTAGAAAACAAAAGGGACAGAAAATAAAAGAGACTGCATAACAGAGAGAGAAGAAGATATCATATATGACTGTGCATAAGTGTACATATATATATATATATGTTGATAGTATTAGTTAATGAGAACGCATATGTTTACTGGATCCTGTTGGGCTTAATGAACTATTCTACGCAGACCAGCCACCCAGAAAATTGATTTATTATACTGATTATTTGAACTATACGGACTGGGTTTGGCTGACTATTATAAGTAGCTGGTTAAATGGTCAATTAACCAATACATTTGATTTATTATCCTGGGTGGACTAGTTAATGAAATCAATCATATACAGGTTTTCAAATTAATTATACAATATAACACAAAACTACATTGTATTGTATTAGATAATGTACTACATTGTATTACATATAGTGTAAAATAAGTACAATCATAAAACCATAAAATTATAGGATACTTATAGGACCACAGCCCATTTGGGGCGCAAAAGTGACAGTTGAATATATTTACTTTAAATTATCAGATACTCACTTTAAATTATCAGATATCTGTTGCCTGTCACAAGTTATAGGCGTTAGTTGAGCCTGGTTAATACACAACAACTTCAGAGGCGAGAAAGGGAAAGGTGATGCAAAGGGGGGAAAGGATATAAAGGGGAGGGAGGAACATAGAAATAGAGATAGAAGAATCAAAGACAAAAGAAGGTGAAATAGAATATTGAACAAGAGGGTTAATAGTATAAGCCTGCAGAGGTAGATAGAAGTAAGTGGAAAGGGTTGGGAACAACAGAAAAAAAAAGAAGGAAAAGAAAAAAGAGAGATAAAATCAGCTGGGATTAAAAACAAGGCAATGGCTTACAGCACGAGAAAAACGACAGCTCAGATCCAGTCCCAGACCCTAACGACGAGAAGGCCATCAGTGGAGCTACAAAAACCCCCAGAGGTACATACTTTAATTTTGGAAGAACTCAGGTCAGAACTCAAAAACTTTAAACAAGAAATTAGAAAAGAATTGAAGGATATCAGAAAAGAAATTAAGCAAGACTACAAGAAAGAAACAGAAATATTGAGTAAAAAATTGGACAAGATAAATAAAGAAGTAGAAGGTATGAAAAAAGAAATAGAACAGCTAAAGGATAAGGCTAAAGAATCTGTAAAAACAACTGAGAAAATACAAGAAAAGCAAGACAGAGATGAAATATTGCTGCTAAACCAGGAACTACGCTACAGAGAAAAGTGTATGAAGTTAAGAGGCTTATCGGAAAAATTAAATGAAAATCTATTCGAAAGAATTATCCCAGACTTAGCAAAATTTGCAGACTACCCTGAAGAATATCTCGAAGAAGAAACAGAAAAGATATTTAGGATCAACTCGGTGGTGGCAAGGGAGAGAAAGCTACCGAGAGATATAGTGATTCAATTTACTAAATCAAAGATAAAGGACACAATACTGCAACAGAGTTATAGAGATACTTTAAAAATAGGAGATGAGGAAATAAAAATCTACAAAGATATACCAGTAACCATTCTAAAAAAAAGACAAGACTACAAAACGATTACACAATTCCTAGCAAGAAATGGAGTGAATTATAGATGGAACAAAATTGAAGGTATCTCATTTATGTTCAAACAAAAAAGATACAATATAGACTCTGTGCAGAAGGCTGCGGACTTCTGTAAAAGATTCGATAAAAAAGCGCATCATAGAGAGCCCGGTCAACGAGGGGACAAGGAAGGGGATAAAGAAGAAGAAAAAGAAGTCATAAGACTAAAAAGACGAGATAAAAAGACTGCGGAAAAGGAAGAAGAAAAAAGATCGGCAGAAATAGAAGCAGAAGAAGAAATAGAAACCATACCAACAGTAGATACAAAGGGAAAAGACGAGTCAGAAGAAGAAGAAAAAGAAATAGAAAGTGAGGAAGAAGAAGAAGAGGAAGCTAGAGAAACTCCAGACGAACATGACACTTAAAATAATTTCATGGAACGTGAAAGGCCTGAATTCTGAATTTAAAAGACGGCAGGTTTTACATTTTCTGGAAAGACAGAAAGCAGACATAACTTGCATACAGGAGACCAAGATAAGACAACAAGATATTAGATTGCTGAAAAATCCTAAACTTGGTCAGACCTTCTACGCGGCAAATACCCAGAAGAAAAAGAGGGGAGTAGCACTATACATAAATCAGAAATATGCTACAAAGGAACTCTTTAAAGATGACAATGGAAACTACATAGGAGTAGAAGTGACTCTTCCAAAAATGAAAATTGTGATAGTAGGGGTATATGCGCCCAATAAAAAACAGAAAAAGTTTTACAGGGGTCTGCATGAGCTGATGGTAAAGAAGGTGAACGAGAAGGTTCTTATCTTGGGAGATTTCAACGGGGTTCTGGATCCTACATCGGACAGATCTAAAGGAAAGAAAAAGGGGCTGCAAGGAAAGCTACCAGGCAGTTTTTTTGATATAAAGGAAGAATATTCAGTGGACGATGTATGGTCAAAAAAGTACGGGGAGGAAAAAGGCTATACGTTCTATTCAGAAAAATACAAAACTATGTCTAGAATCGATATGTTTCTACTATCTAAGAGCCTTATACCACTGGTACAAAACATGGAGATCCTCCCAAAAATCACATCTGATCACGCCCCGATTGAGATGGAACTAAAAACAGATAAGAAGATAAATAGTTGGAGGTTGAATGAACACCTATTGAGGAACGAACAGTTTATGGAAAAATTCAAAAAAGAAATAATCCTATACTTTAAAGAAAATGAAAATGGTAAATGCCTGATGAAAACCGTTTGGGATGCGGCAAAAGCCGTTTTTAGAGGCATGTTAATTAAAAGAGGGGCAGAGGTCAAAAAACAGCATACAGCTAGATACAATTATCTAACGAAAGAATTGAAAGAAAAAGAAGAAAAGCTAAGAGAAGACCCCTCAAGTAAAAAATTGATTAGGCAGATCAAGCTTATCCAGACCCAATTAAATCTGGAAACTATGACAACTATAGAGAGACAATTGAATAAAACCCGCCAGGTGAATTTTGAATATGCTAACAAATCAAGTAGATGGTTGGCATATAGATTAAGGAAAGAGGCGGAAAGAAAAATGATAACGGAAATTAACTATCATGGAAAATGCGTGACTAGACAAGAGGAAATTCAGGAAGCATTTAGAAAATATTATCAAAACTTATTTAGTTATGCAGGGAGACAAGAAGAACAACAACAAAGAATGCTAAGATATTTAGATAAGCAAGATTTCCAGAAATTAAAAAGAGAGCAGACTGAAAAACTGAACGGAGCGATTACTATGGCAGAAATATCTAAAGCTATAAGTGATTTGAAAAAAAATAAGGCCCCAGGCCCGGATGGCTACACTGCACTGTTCTATAAAAAACTTGAAGATGAATTAACATTACCGCTATATAAAACATTCAACGAGATAGAACGGAATGGGGTACCGGATTCATGGAAGAACGCAAATATAACCGTTATCCTGAAAGAAGGGAAGGACGCAAGGGAAATTGGAAGTTATCGACCTATTTCACTCCTGAACACAGACTACAAAATATACACTATGATACTGGCAAATAGACTAAAAGGAATCATCCCAGACATCATAAACGAAGATCAAAATGGATTCATACCGGGTAGAAGGATAGGCGACAACATCAGAATAGCGTTGGATATGCTGGAATATTATGAAGTTCATAATGAAAAGCAGATAGGGATGATGTTGGTAGACGCCGAAAAAGCCTTCGATAACATACACTGGGATTTTTTGGTGGAAGTGATGAGGAGAACAGAAATAGGCGAAAATTTCTGTAAAAGAATCGAGAGGATTTACAAGGAGCAGACGGCACAAATTATTATTAATGGTGAAAGAACGGGTACATTCAAAATACAGAAGGGGACTAGACAGGGATGTCCAATATCGCCCCTTTTATTTATTTTGGTGTTAGAAGTGCTGAACAGAAATATAAGGAAAAATGGGAATATACCAGGGGCCAAGATAAGGGGTTTCACATACAAATTAAGGGCGTTCGCAGACGATATGATTATATTTATGGAGAACCCGAAGGAGCAAATAGGGGAATGTTTAAACGTCATGAAAGAATTTGGCGAATTCTCCGGATTTAAAGTTAATAAAGAGAAGACAATGATACTAACTAAGAATATGAGCCAGCAGGAGGAAACAGAACTTGTAGAGATGTCAGGGTGTAGAATTAGCAGTAAAGTAAAATACTTAGGAATATGGTTAACAAAGCGGAATGCAGAACTGTTTGACAACAATTATAAAACCACCTGGGCAGAGATAAAGAAGGGGTTTGAGGGATGGAGTAAATTAGGTTTATCATTACTCGGTAAGATCTCAGCTATAAAAATGGTTATTTTGCCTAAAATTCTATATTTGTTTCAAAATCTGCCAATTCTGAACAGCGATGAAATATTTAGGGTATGGGATAAGGACATTCAATTTTTTCTATGGGGAAAGAAGAAGGCAAGATTTAAAAAGGTCTATCTAACGGACACAAGATTAAGAGGGGGTTGTGACCTTCCAGACTTAAAGCTTTATTACCAAGCATCAGCACTGATTTGGATAAAGGAATGGGTAAACCTTAGAAATAGAAGATTACTGACTCTGGAAGGCCACGACGCCAGGTTTGGCTGGCATGGTTATTTGTTCTATGATAAAGAAAAAGCAAATAGGGCGTTTGTCAACCATTGTGTGCGGAAAGGCCTACTGAGAGTATGGGGAAACATCAAGAGAATTTTCTATTTTAGAATCCCATTGTGGGTATCAACCCAAGAAGCTTTCTTGTCAAGATGGACAAATACGGACTACTGGTTGAGATACATAGATATTAGTAAGAAAGGGGTGGATAACCGGTTAAGAATAGAGGACAAGGAAATCTTGCAAGAAAGATATGGTATAAACTGGTTCGAATATCTGCAGTTAAAGGAAAGGTTTATGGAGGACATAAGGAAGGAGGGGGTGGAGAAAGAATATAATGAGTTAGACAAACTACTAATGGAGGAGAGTAATACTAAAGCCATCACAAAATTTTATAAACTATTATTGTGTAGATCCACTGAGAGAGAATATGTTAAAGAATACATGGTAAAGTGGGCTCTAGATATAAGGGAGGCTATATCTATTGAAGAGTGGGAAAATGCAAGAAAAAGATCATTTGCATTTACGGCGTCACAAAATTTGAGAGAAAACTATATCAAGGTTGCTCTTAGATGGTACTATACGCCCCAAAGACTCAATAAGATGAATAAAAATGTGTTAAACAACTGTTGGAAGTGTGGGAAAAATAAGGGAACATTGATGCATATGTGGTGGCATTGTGAGAAGATAAAGAGATTCTGGAGGCAGGTACATGAGATAATTAAAGAGATTCTCCAAACAGACTTTGAGTTCACCCCTAAGATATATTTATTAAACATCATTGAGGGGTTGGAGCAGGAGAAAAGAAAGGCTTACTGGAGAACGGTATTGTATATGATTACAGCAGCCAGACTGGTGATTGCTAGAAAATGGAAGGTAGCAGAACGCCCAACGATAAGCGAATGGAAAAATAGACTGGTAGACATGCTAGAATTAGATATACTAACAAAAAAATTGCGTAGCAAGAAAGAAAATGTGTGGAGAGAAGAATGGAAGCCAGTGGTTGAATACTGGAAAGGCAAGGGCGAATGGCAAAGTAGTTACGACATAGGCGGTTAAGCAGCTCCAGTGAAGGAAGAAAGATAAGCCGTTATAAGAATAAACAACATAGAAATGTCAAAGTCATTATAAATTTAGAACTGTTTTATGCTAAGAGTCGGATATTCACTAGAAAACAAATAGGAAGTCACAGAGAAGCTTTGGGACAGGTAACCTTGTAAATAGCATTTGTTTTCAATCTTTTTACAAAGCTGATGATATCATGTATGTTATGGAAAATTTCATATAACTGTGTAAAATTATGATGTATGTCATTTAAATTTAAGAAGTTGGTTGTCAAAGTGTAAGCGGCTTAACTGTAACATTGTTAAATATGCAAATAAATAGATTCAGACACCGAAAAAAAAAAAAAAAAAAAGAAAAACTCAAATAATACATAAAAAGTGGCAGCAAGCACAAAAACACATTTAAAACTTTACAAGTTACCTGGGAAGGGTACAAAAAAGTGTGTCACTTACCTGGATGTCCCAATCTCACCAGGAAGTGTTTTGGCACGGACCTCCCATTGACGCAGGGATCGCGCCAGCAAAACAGGCACCTTTTCACTTGCAGGACATTCCATTACAGAAATGGAATGGGGGATCCATTCATGGAATTGGGGATCCATTCATGGCTTAACCCATGAATAAAAAACAGCACCAGTGGAACAGCAGCAGAACGGGAGCATGACAACAGGGGAACAATGTCGTCTGAAAGGGAAGCCCTTTAGCGATCTACTGCCATCACAGTAATGCCATATTTAGCATGTCTGATAATCTCTGAAATGGAGCTGAATTTCACATGGATATGCAATGTGTATGGATGCAGAGATGCAGTCTGCATTTATGCACATTGCACATGCACATTAGGTGTGCATGTAACATTACAATTAATTAACAGGGGTGTGTTGCATACCCACAGTGTAACTCTGTGAACATAATATTATGCTCCATCTCTTAAGTGTAGAATCTCAGCCAGCATCTAGTGGCACCTTAAAGACTAAGAGCTTTTATTTGGCATCAACTTTCATGGGCTTCAGCCCACTTCATCAGACACATCATTTAGGCTTTTCCTTATTTCACTATGTTCTCTTAAATTAAGAGAGGGCTGAAGATAGATGTGGCTCTATTGCTAGTGATTTGCAATCACTTAAAATGGCAAAGATTTCTGACTCTCAAATTTCCTGCCTAACACCTCTGACATAAAGAAAGGCTTGGGTAATCAAAAGTGGGTTGTTGGTGGGGAAAACTGTAAGCTTCACTCAGGGGAAATGCTCAAAATGGATTGCTTGTCCAGAAGTTTAATTCTAACTTCTTCAATGGTTTCACAATTAGACAGATCCTAGGGTTCTAATAAAAGCAAAAATCCGCACACGTGGAAGTCTGCCTATCCTTGCCTGACATTAATATTGGCAGAGTAATGGACCAAGATCTTGTTGGTATCTTTGGGACACACACTGTCATTGTTACTCCTTTTTATATTACATGAAGGATACTGTAAATCCACTCTATGCTGATATTATGGAGCAAGGATAGTCTGGGAAGTTATTGGAGCACCATGGAAAGTAACTGAACTGTTCAAATAATCTATCATGTATGTGCAGGTATGCATGCATGCATGCATGCACGCGCGCGTGCACACACACACACAAATGCACTTGAGAGCCAGAGATATTGTCTTTAAGAAACAGCAACAGAATAATGAAATGCAAGCAACTATAACACTAATCAGCACAACTCTATTCAGCCAATGACACTGAAAACCTGCACACACAGCAAAATAAAGTAAACCTTGAGAAAGAGAACAAAACTATTGTCCTGCCTGGATCGTGAGCCTTATTGACCTGTTGTGAGCTCAGATCTAAATAGATTGTGCCAATCACGGACAGGTTTCATAGGCAGACCTGAGGTTTGCATCATCAGGCAAAGAACCCTAAAGAAATTATTCCAGTGAGGCAGAAGATGCATACACCAGAGATATGTGCATTTAGCAGCTCCATTTCTGAGAACCCCCTCCCCACCACCTCTCTGGCTAGCTCATGTTGCTTAAGTGTATCTTTTTTATCTCTGGAAAAAATATCTGAGGTTTTACATATATTTTGTATATATTTCTCAAACTGTGTGCCTTGTTTGCAATCATCCACCTATTGCTTAAACCATGTTTGTGTGCATTTTTGAAATGTAGAAAGACTATTTTCTATGTTCATTTTTGAAAAGTGCTGAAAAAGTTTTTTCAACATTCTGAAATGTCTAGATTTCCATAGTCAAAAAGTATTTGCATCCATTGTCATGCGGAGCAGACCAGGGAAATCATTCCAATTATATACATAACTGAAGTTCAGTAATTCACACAATAATTTCAATATGCAGCAACTTAAAAAAAAAAAAAGCCTATGCTGAACTTTAGCCATGCCAATGTGAATCAAGCCAGGTGTGGAAGTTGTATGCATTGGCTTTCTAATGATCAGTTTCACCCATAGTGAGCACTGGTAAGAACTGCATGGTTCTCCAAATGTTTTGGCCCTGCAGCTTCCATTAACCTTTGCCAATATAGCCAGTGGTGCAGAATGTTGGGCATTGCAGACCAACAACATCTGGAGGGATACCCAATTCCTACTTCTATGATAAGCAATCTGTGCTGAGTAGTCTGAGTGCAGCATACACACAGCTCACTCAGGTGCTACTAGCAAAAGTTAAAAGTCAGCTCTGGTTGCCAGCAGCAAGCATAGCTGCCACAGTCTTAAAAGGTTATGAAAATTAGCTCTGAGATTTCATGATGAATAAATTTCATGGGTACCCGGAACGGGTTCTGTGATTCCATTCAGCACCTTTTCCTCCATTCAGCACCTTTTCCACCCCATTACATGCTTTGTTACATGAGGATGGCACATGATGTTCTCAAGGACTTGTTGATGTACCACACAGAGGTTAACATGCTTTGTCAAGATGTGTGAGAAAGCCATGGCAATGAAATATATGTTTAGAATAGGCTGTAACACAACTCAAGTCTTTATCTCTCTCATCTGTCTTTCATGAAGAATTATTTACAGCAATAATGAAAGTGTGTTGGGGGAAAATTTATATTCTAAGCATTTTCAAATGCCCTTGGTGAGCTACCCCCCCCACTTTAATTCTACTCTCTCAAACTTCTCTCAAGCTATTTAAAGCTCCTGAAAGCCATACAGTGAAATCTTATGCTTGTTTAGTCTTATTGTGTTCAGTGGGTTTACTCTTTTGGAAGCATGTTTAGAATTGTTCTGTGTTTTATACACAGAACTCATTGGAAGGGGAATGGGGAGAGAACTCATCTACACATCATGACTCATATGGTGGCATAACAGGAGAGGGTGCTAAATACCAGCAGAAAATGCTTTAGGAAGAGACAATGTTGGATTAATATTAAATAGGGCAATGCTTTCTGATTAATAGTTAATGTGTTTGTCTACTGGTAATCACATTCCTAATTTTCTAAAATAATTCATTTTTTTTTCCAAAATTCAATTTTGGTAATTGATTCTAAAATTCAGAATACAGTTAACAATGTCCATATTTGTATCAAAGGGCAGAGCAATTATATCAAGATATACAGCTTCTCTGTGAGGCTGCATTATTGGCAGTGAGAATGCAGCTTACATTTGGATTACATTCAAGCCCCAGTGCCTTAATTTATCTGAAAGATATTTATGTCACTTCAGACATTAGTGGCACTGAAGTTTCTATTGATTATATCAACACTGGCTTTTCCAGACAAAAGGGCAAATGTGACCAATGCTGGCTGCAGAATTCTCAAAATGTTTAATCCAAAAAAGTAGCATTTTGAAACTCTGATACTGAAGGGAATGAGTATTGCCCCCTGTAGCAGCTGGTTGTTTACTAGAAAGATTTAATGGGCAAACAGTGCAACAGTCTCCATACGCAGGCTCCCAAAGAAAGGTTTTTAAAAATGCAAGATGCTGTGTTGATTCATACCAACAAACCTGTTCTAGCAGCTTCCATCTTTACCAGGAACTGGCCTTTTGTAAAGTTAAGGGATCTTAATTTTCCATTCAAGAAGAAACCTCTGCAAAATATATTCTATTTTTAAAAAGAGGGGTCAGAGTCCTCTGCCATGGTGTACATTCTATGTAGCAAGGGATCCTGTTAGTGAATTGTGAAGATGTGTAATGGGACACTGGTAAGAGAGTCCCAATGTGCATCAGCACTGCCTAGTTGGTGTCCTGATGCACAACAGGACGGATGCACAGTGGAACCAAATGCACAATGGGACCAAATAAACATTGGTCCCATTGTGTACCAGTCCCATTGTGCATCAGTTACTTTGCCAGCTCCCCTACATAGTAACATAGCAGCACCCTTTACTGGATGTCGGTGTTACAGAACTGTCCAATTCTAATTCCTACAGATGTAAGTCCAGTTATGATGACATAAGTCCCCAACAGGATTCAAGCCAGTGCTTACAAGAACAATACATTGCTGGGAAAATTCAGTCTCTTCCTTAGCTCCTGTGGGCATTGCAGCTAAGCTTGGAGGGCAAACAGGAGCTTGATGGGGTTGGTAGATGATGTCAGCATCCTTCCTAATAAAAAATTACTGGAGCTTCAGCCCTGTTAGCCCTGGCTCCAATATACAGTAGGACCCCCATATCCACTGATTCATTATCCACTGATTCAATTATCCACAGGTCACAAAACATCACACCTACCATAGAGTCTTCCTAGAAAATGTGTCCTCTCTAGCCATTTTCTAGGTTCTACAAGGCAACTCTATGGTATTTTAAACTGGAAGTCCCATTATTTTCAATGGTGTTTGCTATTATCCATGGTTTTTGGTATCCACAGGGCCCCCCAGAACCAATCCCCAGCAGATACAGGGGTCCTACTGTAGTACTTGTATATCATTGTAATATGAAATCTGTCTATTAAATAATGAGGCTGTATTTCTACTTTTCCGACAAATCATGGAAAACTGATTGTGAATGCTTGAGTGGTGACCTTGAACATGTCTGAACCTACATGACAAACATTAACACCCTCGGCCATTCAGTTAAATGTCAGTCGTCATTTAAAGCAGCTGTGTTGTCTGTTGTGTGCCAGAAAAATGCTAAGTTTGAGCAACGTATCAATTTGAATTTTTTAGTAAAATTGAACAAAATTTCAATTTCTTTTCAAATGCTTACTGAGGCCTATGGGGAAGACTGCATGTCTCATGCGTGTGTGCCTGAGTGGCACAAAAGATTCAGAGGAGGACATGAGAATGTGGAAGATGTTGAACACCCTGGACGACCTTCCACTTCAAGAACCAAAGAAATTGTGGGGAAAATCAGCCAGTTTGTTCCAGGAGACTGCTGACTGTCTGATAGCTGAAGCCATGAACATTGACAAAGACACTGTCTGGAAAATTTTGCATGAGGATCTCAACATGAGATAAGTTTGTGCCAAGATGGTCCCTAGGGTTCTCACACTGGAGCAAAAAAAGTGCCGCAAGGAAACTTGCGCTGACATTCTGCAGCAACTTGATGTGGACCCAAACCTTTTTCAAACAAAATTTATCACTTGTGATGAAACTTGGATATTCCAGTATGATCCTGAGACAAAATGACAGTCAATGCACTGGAAAACACCATCATCATTGTGAATTGAAGAAGCACATCAAAGCAAGTCCACATTCAAAGCCGTGCTCATTGGTTTTTGTTTTTGTTTTACATCAAGGGCATAATTTTGGCAGAATGGGTTCCAGAAGGCAGAACAGTGAACCAGCATTATAATAAAGAAATTTTGACAAAGCTAAGAGAAAAAGTAGGGGTGGGGGGAGGCCAGAACTGTGGAAAAATGGTTTCATTCTTCATTAAGACAATGTGCCTGATCATAACAGCACTTTCTGTGAAGCAGTTTTTGGCCAATAAATGCATTACTACACTTGAACATCCTCCATATTTGCCAGATTTGGCACCATGCAACTTTTTTCTTTTCCCTAAAGTGAAATCAGTGCTTGACGGAACACGTTTTGAGTCAACTGATGCAGTATGAAGAAAACAGTAGATGTGTTGAAACAGCTGACAGAAACTGATCTGCTCCATGCCTTTGAGCAGTGGAAAACAAGACTGCATTGGTGTATGAGTGTGAATGGGGAGTATATTGAAGGGGACAGGTATTGGAATTGCAATATATATAAATAAAGATGGGTTATTGTAGCAGTCTCATTATTTAATAGACTGACCTCATACATCTCCATCATCGGGGGGGGGGAGCCTTGGGAGTGCCCATCAGTAGTTTTTTATTTATTTATTTATTTATTTATACCCCGCTCTTCAGCCACAAGGCTATCAGAGCGGCTTACAAATTGTTTTAAGCAACAGCAATTTACACATCTACACTGCATTAAACAGTTTCCAATGTGTGTTAGCTAATTGCCCCCACAAGCTGGGTACTCATTTTACCGACCTATGAAAGGATGGAAGGCTGAGTGAACCTTGTTGTTAATGTTACTAATGTTGTTAATGTTATTGCTGTTGTTGTTGCTATTGGCAGGAAACAGAGAAAACAGTGGTCACATTATGGGTGTGGGTCAATAAGTTTCTTTGACACCAATAGTGTCTGTTCGTTTCCGTATTCATGGTGAGTGTGCTCCAGGTTTTAGAACTTTAAAGGAGCTGTTTTGACGATAGGGTTAGGCACCTTTAAAGTCCAGACTAAAAGCTGAGGTGGATTCATCACCTGACTGACATGGAAGCCGCAAGCTGCTACGGTATGGCATTAATGAAATTCAATACCAAATGAAAGCTGCATATGCCTTAGTGGTGGGAGGTCATATTTTCCCAACAATAGCAAATTTCAGTATGACTGATTAAGAGCTGTGTGTCTTCCTATGCCTCCCTGTAGTTGACATGCTAGCTGGGGTGAGGCAAAGGAGAGCTTTGGATCCCCTACAACCATTGAGTAATGAATATATCTTACTTGCAGAATAATCCAGTGATCAAGAAAGGCACTCCAATTGCTACAAGTAATTAATGGGCCTTTCATTCCCAGCAGAGAATCCGCCAGGCTTTAAATTATGGAATTAATTATGTGGTTGGTTGGTGAGCTAGTAAGTTCATAAACCAGAATGGAAATCATATGAAGATGTGACAGAGTCCATTACTAAAAGAGACTTTTAGGGCAGTCATGCCTTTTGTCAAAACGGGATTGCCAGACCAGGCCTGTTGCATTTTCTTTCTCAGTAAAAGGAAAAAATCTTATCACCAGCACCAGATGTGGTGAGAATCTCTATTTGAAGATGTCCTCTGGTTGAAGACTGCTACTCCATCTGCTTTAAAGAGAAAGTACCATAAAAAGCCATGGTGCAGTATAGATAGGGAAAGAATATTTGAAATCTTTCAAAAAATGTTTTAACAACAACTTTCTCAAGTGATGGAAAATGCAGATAAGAAGAGTCCTGGACTAATGAGAATCTTTGCAGTTTGGGACTATTCTGTACAAAATTTGCACATGTTTTGTTTGTGCAGAAAGCTGCATTTTCTCTTCAGAAATGCTGTTTTCTGTACAAAATAAGCCATGTCCAACTATAGCATTTTCTGCACAGAAAATAATATTTCTGAACAGAAATGCTATGTTCTATATAAAAAACCCAATGTGCAGATTGTGTGCAAAATAAATCTCAAACTGTTTTTCCCTACTGCAAATATTCCTCCGCAGTATTCTCTGCAAATTCAGACTCCAAAGTGTTGCTGAGAAATTATTCTGTAGAGAAAAACATGTGTTTCTTTTCTTT
Organism: Gambelia wislizenii; assembly: GCA_030847615.1. Classification (NCBI taxonomy): domain Eukaryota; kingdom Metazoa; phylum Chordata; class Lepidosauria; order Squamata; family Crotaphytidae; genus Gambelia; species Gambelia wislizenii. The sequence continues at coordinate 33,683,265 of JAUMIR010000005.1, forward strand.
TCTTTTTCCTCTTACTTTTTTCTCTTTCTTTCTTTCGTTCTTTCGTCTTTCTTTCCCCTTTTCTTTCTTTTTTGCAAAAAGAGCAGGAAACTATGTTTTCTCTGCAGGAAACACATTTTCTGTGGGAAGGGAAGGGGTTGCAAAACCCCCCAACAACAATGATATGTTTTTCCCTGTAGAATAATTCCTCTGCAGTGCTTTAGAACATTCAAATATCAGAAGAAAAAAGAACAAAATTCTTGCTGGTGTATTCTTCTTCTTCCAACAGCATTTCTCAACTGTCAAGAAACCAATTTTTCAACCTGGCAAATAATAATTATTAAATTCTTTCCATCCATCCTTTATCCCCAAAGATATTTGAAAAGTGCACATAGCTGTGTTGATTTTTAGTAGCAGTGGGTAAAGTCATAGAATCATAGAGTTGGAAGAGACCACAAGGGCCATCCAGTCCAACCTCCTGCCCTGCAGAAATACACAATCAAATCATTCCCAACAGATAGCCATCCAGCCTCTGTTTAAAAACTTCCAAAGAAGGAGACTCTACCACACTCCGAGGCAGTGTATTCCACTTCCAAACAGCTCTTACTGTCAGGAAGTTCTTACTAATGTTTAGGTGGAATCTCTTTTCCTGTAGTTTGAACCCACTGCTCTGTGTCCTAGTCTCTGGAGCAGCAGCAAACAAGTTTGCCCCATCCTCAGTATGACACCCCTTCAAATATTTAAACATGGCTATCATTTCCCCTCTTAACCTTCTCTTCTCCTGACTAAACAGGCTCAGCTCCCTAAGCCGCTCCTCATACGGCATGACTTCCAGACCTCCCACCATCCTGATCACCCTCCTCTGGACATGTTCCAGTCTAATCTTTTAGAGCAGCAATGTCTAACCTGTGGCTCTCCAGGTGTTTTGAACGACAGTTCCCAGAAGCCTGAGCCAGCTGGTACAATAGTCAGGAATTCTGGGAGCTGTAGTCCAAAACACCTGGAAGGCCACAAGTCAGATACCACTGCTTTAGAGGGTGCTGGTCTACACTGTCCAGTAGCCTTAGCCACCATAGCCAGTGGTGTGGGATCCAACCACATCTGGATGGTCCTACTTTCCTCACCTGTCATCTATACAACAAAGCAGTTCTAGCCAATTTTGTCCCAGCCAGGAAAAGTTGCAAAGCTAATGTGTCTTAATCAACCATTCACAGACCAAACCCAGCTTAGTCCCAGCTTTTGGCATTATTGCAAAAAAAAAAAAAAAAAAAATCACTCACATACTACAACTACTCTGAGGACTGTTGCTAAACTCAGATGGTACAGGAGATCTGAGTAGATGACAGATGGCATGGCCCTGAAGCCTATTGTTTAGTCCCAACTAGCATAGGATCACTGAATAAATTGCTGAAGGGTAAATCAACACATAGGTGAATTCCACTGATTTAATGAGTCAATTCAAGTTGGGACTATCAACAGGATTAGGCCACTGTTCCTGCTAATCAATAAGATGTCTTGAACACCATTTTAATTGTAAAGGCAGGAAACAGATTTAATACATGTATAATATAAAGTCACACTTCTTCAAGTGTGGGCCCTGAGTTTGCTACAAACCAATAAGAAAAACTAGGGGTCTTGAACCTACCCACCAAAATGAATAGCTGACAGTAGACTCAAAAGACACTGTTAGCTAGGCATAATCGTGGTGGGATGTATTGTATTTCTATCTAACATATGATTATAGGGGGAAATCCTATGGGGCATTACAAACGTGTAAGCACCATAGTTAGGACGCTACACAGTGACTCTTGTCACAATCCTCCCCCAATCCCCAAATGCCAATCAGCATCTGCTGCAATTGATGGGGCTCTGTTCCCCCATCAAAGCAGCTAAATGACATTCTAACCCCCTTCCATGAATGCTCTCTGGTGTAATAGGCAGAAGCAATCCCCCCTTGCACCAGAGATCACTCACATGAGGGGAGGTGGGGCTGTCAGTTGGATGCTTCTGTCTCCTAAACTAGGGGCTACGAAGGGATCAAGAAAACAAAACAGTCACAAGTGCATAACTCTGAGTTACACATTTATAACTACCCAACAGGATTCCAGCCATTAATTCCAGGTTTGCATATAAATTAGCTTATGAAGATATAATATAAATTCCTATGTCCTTTTTTATCATCATTTTGGTGCACTTTCTCCTAGAGGGAGTGTGATTCAAGAAGTGGCCTCCCTCTACCAAAATGAAGCTGACCTCCAAGAAGTGAGGAATTTCTTGTAATTTCTTGTAAATTAATTGGAGGCTAACCTGACTTTGAGCTCAGGCAGAGCAGATCTCTGAAAGTGCCCATCACAGAAGAAAGCTGACATGCAAAGGTATAAATTTTCTTTCACATCTGCAAAATTCCATTATAAATAACAATGGGTTGGGGACAGGGAAAAAAAAGAGAGACTGAAGAATTTAAAATATCCTTACTATGCCATTTTAACAAGTGCTGGTTAAAAAGATTAATGGTGATGCTAATAAAACAGGTTAAAAGAAAAGCAGTCAAAATGTAATATAATCTAGTTTATTCCTCATGGAAATGAAGCAATAAATGCCTGCCATGTGATGCCTCAGCCTGATTTCACAGCAGGTCACAGTGTTTAATTGAAAGTTCTAACCAGACCCATTTATCACAAAGATCACTCAGAGAAAAAAAAAAGTCTAAAAGTATATAGATTAATCATGATCATTAAACCTGGGGCAAAACACATAGCATTTCCTTAGAAGTGATTTAGTAGGAAATTTCTAGCCAAACAAACTTAAAAGCTCACATATTCAGATACAAACACACACACACACACACACACACATATAGTGGGAAATAGCTGCAAAAGGCACTCTGATTGGAAAGCCTCCATAGTAGCTTTTTGCCTGTTTCTTCAGATATCTTTTAGCTCATGAAAAAACTTAAAGGAAGATCATCTTTACTGCTTTCCGTTAGCCTTTTTGATCACAAAACAGGAATGGGAAAAGTCTGTTCATAAATGACCAAGACCAAGGACTTTATCAGACAAGCCCCTTTAAATGTTCTTTTGCTGGCATAAAAAGATCAATTTAAAGGCCAGCAAAAGAACGCTCCCCACCACACTTACCTCCTTTCCCAGCAAAGGCTTTCCTGGCAATGAAAAAGGAAGTGAACAGAGCTCTGTTCACTTCCTTGTTCAAAATTCCACAGATTCTCGCGAGAAGATGCTCACGCAGGAAATTAAAAAAACAAAAACAAAAAGAGCACACAAAAAGGTAAACAAAGCACAGGAACACAATTTAAAAGTCCCAAGTAACCTGGGGGTGGTCATAAAAACTGTGAAACTTACCTTGATGTCATGATCTCACCTGGAAGTGTTCCTGCCGGATTGGCTATTCATGCTGCATTGACATGAGTACAATGGTGCAAGGTTTCACACAACAGCAATGCCGGCACTAAAGCGCCATGGGGGAATCAATTGATGTCTTCAGCCATCAATAAAAAGGTGCGGGTTTTGGCAGGGACATAAATGTGAAAGGGTGACATTGAGTGGTATGCACACCCTTTTGCATTTATGTGGCATTGTTATGACACCATATTTAGTGTATCTGATAAAGTCCCAAAACTCAAAAGTTCCAGAATGTACTTACTACCAGTGGGAAGTACTGTATACAGTTTCTTTCTTTAGGGGCAGCTGCCAACCTGCAAAGTAACATCTTTTATTTTTTCATTGGGACCATGGTCTTACTGGACAGTGTAACTAGGTAAGGGAGAGGGAAGGAGGTACAGCCAAAGAAGTAAAGGAGCTGTGGGCACTTCAACAATGGCACAGCAGCAAAAGCCATCTTCATCAAGAGAGAGAGATGCTTTTCTAGCTTCTGAGAAACATGAGAGCTGGCTGGTATTTTCTCCTCAGTAAAATGGCATTGGCTGCCAACCCCTATTTGTGTGAATATGTGCCTTCAAATTGCCTGTTAACTTATGGTGATCTCTGAATTTCATATGGTTTTCTAAGACAAGAAATACCCTGAGGTTGCTTACTATTGCCTTCCTCTGAAATATAGCGTACTGCACTTGGTATTCCTTGCCAGTTTCCCATCTATGTACTATCCAGGCCTGACCCAGCTTAGCTTTCCAGATCACATAAGATTTTGTGCTTTCAGGATATTTGGGCCATTGTGCCAGCATAAGTCACCAACAGGATATTGGGCAGAGTTTCCAGAGCAGGCCCAAGTCTTGTGGTTTTTTCTGTAGCACCCCCTCCATTTTCTTTTTCCTATGTTAACATTCATTGTATCCAAGTAATAGCTAAATTACTTCAGTTCTCTAAACTCTGATTGCTAATCCCAACTAAAACTCACTGATGCAACAGGATTTACTTAAGTACTGACTTTGTTGTTGTGTGCCTTCAAGTGATTTCTGACTAATGGTGACCCTTAGGTAAACCTATCATGGGGTTTTCTTGGCAGGGTTTGTTCAGAAAGGATTTGCTTTTGCTTTCCTCTGAGGCTGAGAGAGTGTGACTTGCCCAAGGTCACCCAGTGAGTTTCCATGGCTGGGCAGAGATTCAAACCATGGTCTCCAGAGTCGTCGTCCAATGCTCGGACTATTACACCACACTAGCTTTCATGCCACACTGGATGAGTACAGTTCACCAAATGCACAAACTCCATCCAGAAATAGAAACAAAAAGATTAGAGGATTATTTGGAATAAGGAGATTATCAAGTGTGTCAAAAATGGCATTATAATGACTCCATGAAATTGCAAAAGGGCTTCCTTATCAGATGACGTTGTACCCCAGCTTTATGCAAGTGTTCCATTGCCGTTGCATGGCAGGGGGTTGGACTGGATGGCCCTCGTGGTCTCTTCCAGCTCTGCAATTCTATGATTCTATGATTCTATGATTCTATGAGTTCTTTCTTATTGTCGGGGAGAAGTCAACAATTGATCTCCCATAGTGTTTGTGTTCCAGATTTCTGTGTGTGCGAAACCGTGCCCCATTCTGCTGGCATGATTCCAGTGGCAATGGGCGGTCCTGCCAGAACACTTCTGGGAAAACTAGGTACCGTACACTCTTTTTATGAACCTCCTTATCTTTCTTGAAAGTTTCCTAAATGTGTATCTGTGCTTTTCTGAACATCTTTTTTAATGTTGGTGTTTTGGGGCTTTTTCTGTGCTTGCATCTTCTCACGAGACACACTGACATCTTGTTCATGGAGAAATGAGGAAGTAAGTAGCACGAGCGCTAGTATTGCCAGATTCTTGGGGCAATTTTGTATCATTATCACAGCAGTGTGTGAAAACATGTGTCATTGTACCAGAACATGAATGCTGTAAAATATAGTGCCATAATTACATTTTTAGGCACTTATTTGATAATCTCCTAAGACACCAGATCATACCATTAAATGTACAGTTGTCCCTCCACATTCGCGGACTTGAGATTCGCGGTTTTGATTATTCGCGGTTTTGGGAGGGCCCCCCTGGGGCCCCCCAAAACCGCGACACGGGGCCACCGGAGGCCCCGTGAAAGCCCTGGGAGGGAGCGGGGAGGGCCGGGGAGACCTCCACGGGGCCTTCGGAGACCCTCCGGAGGCCCCGCGAAGGCCTTGGAAGGGAGGGGGGAGGGCTGGGGAGGCCTTCACGGGGCCCCCGGAGATGCTCCGTAGGCCCCACGAAGGCCTGGGGAGGGCTGGGGAGGCGATCCTGGGGCCTCCGGAGACGCTCCGGAGGCCCCAGAAAGGCCTGGGGACGGGGTGGGGAGGGCTGGGGAGGCGATCCTGGGGCCTCCGGAGACGCTCCGGAGGCCCCAGGAATGCCTGGGGACGGGGTGGGGAGGGCTGGGGAGGCGATCCTGGGGCCTCCGGAGCATCTCCGGAGGCCCCAGGAAGGCTTGGGGACGGGCTGGGGAGGGCTGGGGAGGCGATCCTGGGGCCCCGCGAAGGAAGGCCCCGCAAAGGCCTGGGGAGGGAGGGAGGGAGGGCCGGGGAGACCTCCGCGGGGCCTAGCAAGGCCCCGCGAAGGCCTGGGGAGGAAGGGGGGAGGGGTGTCGTTATTCGCGGTTTTTTCACATTCACGGGGGTCCGCAGAACGGAACCCCCGCGAATGTGAAGGGACGACTGTACTTGGACCAACAAATTAGTGAGTTTCAAAACTTATGGAAGGTTTAGTTTAGTAAGAGACAGAGGAGAAAATTGGAAATGCACTGTTCAGTCTCATCTGTACTGTGAACTTATTAACGAATACAGCCACCCCATTAGAAGTGGGAGGAGTGAACTGCTCCCACTTCCCTTCTTCTTAGGGGGAGTCAAGTATCCCATTCCACAGCCTGGGAGCAACCACTGAGAAGGCTCTCCCTTATGTCCTTACAAGATGATCCTGTGAAAGTAGTGGGACAAAGAGAAAGCCCTCCCTGGGTGTGTTAAAACCTGGGTAAGTCTCTGCATTCTAACCAGCTCTATTTGACTCCTGTCTTATAATGATGTGACTTGCGTAATGTGGTGATTTATTATTTGAAAGAGGATCACATCTACACTATAACTCTCGTAAGCATATTTGCTCAGATGTCACTCCAGATGAGCTGAACAGACCTTAATCCCTGGCAAGCATGTTTACGATTGTAGCCTTTAAAACTGTAACCTTGAATTTATTAATAATTTTCTTTTAAAATGGAGCATTGGTAGGTGTTATCTGCATTCACAAAAGTATTTTTTTTAAAAAATAATCTCTCAGTATGAGGTTGGAGGCTGAGGACACAGAAGGAAGGGGGAACCAGAGGGGCAAAAATCAACTACAGTGAGCCCTCTCTATCCACAGATTTGGCATCCATGGATTTTTTCCATCCACAGCTTGAAAATATTCCAGAAAAATTAAAATAAAAAATCCAAGAAGCAAACCTTGATTTTGCCATTTTATATAAGGGACACCTTTTTACTATGCCATTGTATATAATGAGACTTGAGCATCCATGGATATTGGTATCTGTGGGGGGGGGGGTCCTGGAACCAAACCCCAGTGGATACTGAGAGCCCACTGTATTTAACCAAATAAAAAAGATTTTAAGAGTTGCATTTTTATGTTTTTCATTAGGGTTGATATTACTTAATATATTTACCATTGTAGGTCATGAAGGGAAGTGGGAGAAGAGTCCCAACATTCTTTGCTCTGAATATACAGAGATCCAACTAATTCGTATACATGCATAGACACAGAGACACTCCCCCAACCCCATCATTCAAAACATTTTCTAAGCTCCAGCACCAGCTTCTGCAGTTACTAAATCTGCACGGCTGCTATCCCTCCATCCTAACATAAGGAACCCAAACAAAAAAAGGGGGGGGGAGGGAGAAAGAGAATACAGTAGCACCCCTGTATCTGCTGATTCACCATCCGCTGATTCAATTATCCACGGATGGTGACAGTGGGGGGGTGTCGATGGGGGGGGAGGGGAGGAGGAGAGATCTCACCTCTCTTGTCCCTTTGCCCCTGTGATTGCTCCCCAGGATCACTCCCAGGGTGGAATGGTGATGGGGGCATTTGTTATTATCTGTGGATTTCATTATCTGTGGCGGGGGGCACTTGGAACCAATCCCCTATGGATATGGGGGTCCTACTGTATTCAGTAAATGTTTGAGCATGCTGGGGCTGGAGAGCAAAACATGCTTCAGCCCAGCTGTAGCTAGGGCTCTTGCCATCATGCTCTGCTCTCCTTCTAGGCTGCTGTGGTTACTTCCTGCTTCCAACCTTGAAAAGCACAACATACATCCTACCCCATCAGCTTGAATTAAAATCTCAAATACTACACAACTGACCTGCTCCCAAAGCTTCTTTTACTCACTGGATGTGTTTGCTTTTGCTGCTGCCACTTTGTTAACTCTGCCTTGTGCACCTGTATCCTTTCTGTCTCTCTTCATTCCCCATGCCTTTTCCCCACTTGTCCTCCTGGCTTTGGTACTTGTGCAGCATGCCCTTCTGGAACCAGCTGGCAGGGCAGAGCAGGCACCTGCAATAAGCCACTGCATCATTTGATCAGAAGAGTGGGTGTATATTTTGCTCCATATTTCTGATCCTATAGGGGCTAGACACTGCCTTTTGAAAAATAATAATAATGGAAGTTTGGAATCCAGGTCAGTTAATGGTGCAAACAGGCACTGGGTAGGTTGCTTATATTCTGGATAAATCCCAGCTGACCAGGTAATATGGCAACCCTACACATATGGGCCATCTGGGAAGCATCCATACAGGAATTTGGCCTCTGCCTTTTCTTTGAATGAACCACACCCAGAAGAGAAAACTGGCATTATTAAGTGCTGTGTGGCTGCTAGGCACACCCAGAATCTGGATTTTTTTCCCCCTTGGGGTGAGGTTGGGGAAGCAGCTAATGGCAATGGGGAGCAGAGTGGTGATGAAAGGAGGATCAGTAGCAGTAGTGGCCAGATTGCAGGGGATCAATAGCTGGGGCTGCTCCAGGTGATGTGTTATAGATTCTCTGCTTGAACCAAGAGGCTTGGCTTAGCCCAAGGCAGGGCTGGCCATGGAACACTAACATAAGGTCAAGTCTAGACATTACATATGAGAAGGAGAAGGCTAGGAATTCAGATATAGGGTTAATGTGTAGGTGGAACCTCAGGCATTGCTTTCTGCTTGTATTTTATTTTATTTTTTGCCAATGCACTGATCTGGGAGGGCAGAATGAAGAAAGACCCTGCATGGACATGCTGTTTCTCTCGCATCTGAGGTCAGGATGCAGAATCCACTTTTGTCTTCCAAGAGCTGCTCAGAAACTGCGGATGTCAGACCCTTAACCCTGGCTAAGTATTTCACAGTATGAAATAGTTGCAACCTGCTCTTTTGAGGTTACTTAATTATTTTTCTTTTGTGACTTGCTGTGCTATTCAAGTTATACTTAGCAGTGTAGGGAGAGGAAACAAGGCTTCGCAGCAGATTGTATTACCAATTAATTGAACGTCCTGTGAAATAAACATTGTAGCTCGCGTGGGATTAGAACGTGAGGTGAGTCACAAGTCTGGCTAATTGTAACAGTTTAGGGATGTGGGAGGAGAGATGCAAGAAATACTAATAGCAAGGATTGAGTGATGCAGACAAATGCATGCACAACAGTAGGGAGGAGAGGTTTATAGCCTACATTTGGCATAGAAGTCACATGGTGGCAAATGACTTTAGCTCAGTGTTTCTCAACCAGGGTTGCTAGGGGTTCCTCAAGGGATTGGGATTAGTGGGGGGGGGAGCAATAGCAATAGATAGAATAATGATTATGCAGGAGTTCCCTGAGACCTGAAAATTTTTTCAAGGATTCCTCCAGTATAAAAACATTGAGAAAGGCTGTAGAGCTTGTAGGTTGGAGTACCGTATCTGTTCTGAACTTTCAAGGAGCTTCCCAAGGTGCTGAATTCTCTGCCACAGCTGGGTAAAGGAATTATCCAAGTTCCTTTAAAGTTCAGACTAAAACACAGAAAGGATTCACTGCTCTACTGTACAGAGTGTTGAATCCAGTGGCTTTTCTCTGCTCATAGAAGGGATGGAGATCAGCAGAAGCGTCCCTGCTATCATCATAGTTTCTAAGATCCCTGTGGCAGAATCCTCCTCCTCCTCCTCTCTCTCTCTCTCTCTCTCTCTCCCCCCCCCCGGCTTATAGTATCTTATATGATGAAGCTACTTTTGGGGGAAGCTCCCTGTACTCTGTGTCCTGCTTGTCCATATGCCCAATTGGGCAAATAAACTGCCTTGTATCAAATCACTGGTCACCTAACTCTATACAGACAAGAGATGTTCAAAATATTTTTAAAAAATCTGAATAAAATAGTTTTATTCAGTGTGTGTGAGAAAGAGAGAGATCAGAAAAGAGAATTTTCTGTACAGACAATAATATTTCTGTGCAAAAAATGCTGATGTCTGGGCAAAAACTCCACCTGTGAAATTTGTGCAGAATAAGTCCCAAACTGCATGTACAGTGGGCCCTTGGTATCTACTGGGGTTTGGTTCCAGGACACCTCCCCATAGATGCCACAATCCGTGGATGCTCAAGACCCATTATATATAATGGGGTAGTAAAATGGCATCCGTTATGTAAAACGCAAAATCAAGGTTTGCTTTTTGGATTTTTTAAAATTGAACAGTGGATGGTTAAATCCGTGGATGCAGAATCCGTGGATATGGATGGTCAACTATAGTTGTCCAAAACAGCACAGCTTTTGAAGACTTTCTTGCAGCAGGAAGAAAATTGCTAGAAATACTCATTGTTTCCTTCAACTACAAAATTAATGCAAAATTATACCCTAATACAGACTGGAAGGGCTTCTCCAGAATTACAAATCAGAGCCATTTCTGACCGACCTAGAGATGACAGGGACCATGTGTATGCAGAGTATGTGGCCTATGGATCTTTCCCAACTATACACACTTCTCATACTATTTTGGAGGAAGAAGACAAAGGGATGGAACTCTGCAATGTCTGGATACGTTTGACCAGTTATATTTACATTCATTAACAGAGCCTGTAAAAGTTACTTTTTGGGGTTACAACTCCCCAAATTCCCCAGCCAACATGGTCAATTGTACAGTCGGCCCTCCATATCCATGGATTCTGCATCCACAGATTCAACCATCCACATCTTTGAAATATGGTATTTTTAAAAAAAAATTCCAAAAAGCAAACCTTGATTTTGCCATTTTGTATAAGGGACACCATTTTACTATACAAGTGTATCTAATAGGACTTAAGCATCCAGGGATTTTGGTATCCACAGGGGGTTCCTGGAACACCCCCCCCTCGTGCATAACAAGGGCCCGCTGTAGTTCAAAGGAAACACTTTTCCAAGCTCAGTTCTGCAAAAAGTAGCAATCTACTAGGCTGCCTAGTTTTTTCTTAACAGACCTGCTCCTTTGCCTTTAACAGCTGCTTGATCTGCAGACCCTGGCAGATGAAAAGCCTTCCCCTGTTGATTTCTGTCATTTAAGCTACTGATAAAGCACAAAGCAGGTCAGGTCATTGTCTTTTCAAAAAATGAATTGGCAGCCCTAGTTGCCTCACATTCGCTATTAATTTCTTCTGCAGATAGTGATATAGAAAAAGAGACTGCGTTACAGTCTCTTTTATCAAGATGGCCAGAGCTGTATCTAAAACATTCAGATTTTCTGATAAAGAAGGCTACTTCTATAGACATACACACTGACATAGGGCATCATGCTTCAATTCACAGGGAGTTCAAAGAACTTATGATGACTACATGGCTTGTCAAATGAAGAAAACTGAATGGGGCTGGGTGTTTTTTTAAAAACACATACATATGTGCTATAATAAACAGGTTTTTCTATTTGTTTCCCATCAGATTGTTATGATACAATCCAATGTGTGTTTTCTGAAAGAAGGACTTTCTGTTTCAAATGCATTATGCTTTCCCTCTCCCCACATGTTCTTTAATACTTTATATTTTCAGCATTATGAGAGAGAAAAAATATATTTGATTGGATAAATCTAAGGCTATTGGGAGTTGCAAACGTTTGTTTATTCACATGTGAAGTAGGAAGACACGTGCAAATTCCAGTAACAATATGGCACTATTGTTGGAAATCCTTACCACTAACTCCAAAGGATCCATCTATAAGGTTTCTGGGACTGTAAATGCTCTAAGAGCTTTTTTTTGGGGGGGGGTGTTAACTATTTCTATTGACATATCCACCTAGGTATTATACAGAGGAGCTATGCATTGTCCTATTTCAGTATTTTGCTAAAGAACTGCAACTGCAAGTTGCAGTGCTGGAGAAGAGCTGTAGCCCCCCAAAATAACTTTTCCAAATTCTACCCAGACATCAATAAATTGTCAACCATGTCTATACACCTTGAGATATAGTAAGAAACATATCAGAGCTGAGTTATTGTTGTTATGTGCCTTCAAGTTCACTCCAATTTAATGCCAATCCTATCACAATGTTTTCTTGGCAAGATTTATTCAGAGGCAGTTTGCAGTTGCCTTCTTCTTAGGCTGAGAGACTATGACTTGCCCCTGGTCACCCAGTGGGTCTCCATAACTGAGGGGTTTTTGAACCCTGGTCTCCCAGACTTCTAATCCAACACTCAGACCACTACACCATGCTAGAAAGCCAAATCTATCAATGGAAGAATATAAGTAAGTGCAGTTATGTGTGAATTAGTTGGCTTTGTATTAGTTGGTGATGACATCCCAAGATATTTTCCTGCCTCAGGTGAAGCAGCTAATGATATATGCTCTCTGCTCCACCCAAATCAAGGAGGATAATAACCAAAGGAAGCCAAGTTGTTTTGGCTCACGGGGAAGGCAACCCCCAAAACATCACTTCTTATCCCTATGAGATATAATAAACACCAATTAAATAATCAGCTGCTTCCCTTTCATAACATTGAAAATCTGCTGTCCAGGGCAGTCATTTAACTCTGCCTTACAGTAGGGCCAGCCCTGAACAAAAACTGTGAGTTTTGAGCTAGGCACATGGAGCTAAAAAGAGATTGGGGATTGATTGATACTAGTGGGGGGGGAGCCATAGATTTGGCGCCATCCTATCCATTTAAGAATCATAGAATTGCAGAGTTGGAAGAGACCACAAGGGCCATCCAGTCCAACCCCCTGCCACGCAGGAAATCTTGATCAAAGCATCCCCGACAGATGGCAATCCAGCCTCTGTTTAAAGACCTCCAAGGAAGGAGACCCCACCACACTCCGAGGGAGTGTGTTCCACTGCCGAACAGCTCTTACTGTCAAAAAGTTCCTCCTCATGTTGAGGTGGAATCTCTGTTCCTGGAGCTTGCACCCATTGCTCCGTGTTCCAGTCTCTGGAGCAGCAGAAAACAAGCCTGCTCCATCCTCAGCGTGACATCCCTTCAAGTACTTAAACAGGGCTATCATATCACCTCTTAACCATCTTTTTTCCAGGCTAAACATACCCAGCTCCCTAAGTCTCTCCTCATAAGGCATCGTTTCCAGACCTTTCACCATTTTAGTTGATTATCTGGACACGCTCCAATTTGTCAATATCCTTTTTTAATTGTGGTGCCCAGAACTGGACACAATATTCTAAGTGAGGTCTGACCAAGGCAGAATACAGTGGCACTATTACTTCCCTTGATCTAGACACTATACTTCTATTGATACAGCCCAAAATCACATTGGCCTTTTTAGCTGCTGCATCGCACTGTTGGCTCATGTTCAACTTGTGGTCTACTAGGACTCCTAGATCCCTTTCGCATGTGGTCTCATTCAGCCAGGTCTCTCCCATCCTATATTTATGCATTTCATTTTTCCGCCCTAAATGCAGTACCTTACATTTCTCCGCATTGAATTTCATTTTGTTAGCTTTGGCCCAGCTCTCCAGTCTATTCAGGTCATTCTGCATTTTGATCCTGTCCTCTAGGATATTAGCTACTCCTCCTAATTTGGTGTCATCTGCAAATTTGATAAGTATGCCCCTAATTCCCTCATCTAAGTCATTGATAAAGATGTTGAATAGCACTGGGTCCAGGACAGAACCCTGTGGCACCCCACTGGTCACATCTTTCCAAGACGAAGAGGAGCCACTGCTGAGCACCCTTTGGGTTCGGCTGGTCAACCAATTACAAATCCATTGAACAGTTAACTTGTCTAGCCCACATTTTACAAGCTTGTTTGCAAAAATGTCATGGGGAACCTTGTCAAAGGCCTTACTGAAATCAAGGTATGCAATGTCCACAGCATTCCCTTCATCTACCAAGCTGGTAACTTTATAAAAAAAAAAAGAGATCAGATTAGCCTGGCATGACTTGTTTCTCTGAAACCCATGTTGACTTTTTGTGATTATGGCATTGCCTTCTAAATGTTCACAGACTCTCTGTTTAATGATCTGCTCTAGAATCTTCCCTGGTATTGATGTCAGACTAACTGGACGATAATTGTTGGGATCCTCTTTTTTCCCCTTTTTGAAGATGGGAACAATGTTTGCCCTCCTCCAGTCTGCTGGGACTTTTCCTGTTCTCCAGGAGTTCTCAAAGATTATTGCCAATGGCTCTGAGATTATATTTGCCAGCTCTTTTAATACTCTTGGATGTAGTTCATCTGGTCCTGGAGATTTAAATTCATTTAGATTAAGAAGGTATTCCTGTACTACCTCTTTACTTATTTTGAGCTGGACTTCCCCTATTGTGTCCTCTGTTCCATTCTCCTCAGGTTGGTCCTCCTTTTCCTTTTCTGAAAACACTGAGGCAAAGAAGGTGTTGAGTAATTCTGCCTTTTCTCTGTCCCCTGTTAGCATTTTGCCATCTTCTCCACGTAGTGGCCCTATCATTTCCTTCTTCCTCCTTTTGCTGCGGACATACCCCAAAAAACCCTTTTTATTGTTCTTAACCTCCCTAGCAAGCCTGAGCTCATTCTGCGCTTTAGCTTTTCTGACTTTACTCCTACATGTGTTCGCTATCTGTTTGAATTCTTCTTTGGTGATTTCCCCCCTTTTCCATTTCCTATACATGTTCCGTTTAAAACTTAGCTCCATTGAAAGTTCATTAGTCATCCATCCTGGTTTCTTGAGACACCTCCCATTTTTCTTCCTCAATGGTACTGTTTGAAATTGTGCCTTCAGTATCTCCCTTTTGAGAAAGTCCCATCCGTCTTGAGGTCTTCTCTTTTAGTATTCCTGACCATGGGATCACCCCCAGTATTTCCCTGAGTTTGTTGAAATCAGCTCTCCTAAAGTCAAGAATGCGTGTCTGACTATGCCTGGCTTCTCCTTTCCATTGTATAACAAACTCCAGGAGAACACGATCACTCTCACCTAAGGATCCCACCACTTGCACCCCATTAACCAGGTCATCTCTGTTGGTTAGGATCAGATCTAAAATAGCTGACCCCCTTGTTGCCTCTTCCACCTTTTGGACCATGAAATTGTCTTCCAGGCATGTAAGGAATTTGCTAGACCTTGAAGTTTTGGCTGAGTTAGATTGCCAGCAAATATCAGGATAGTTGAAGTCACCCATCACTACTACATCTCTCCTTTCTGCATGTGTGTTCATCTGTTCTAGAAAGGCATCATCCAATTCCTCCGTCTGATTTGGGGGTCTGTAGTAGAATCCCACAATAACATCCCTGTTGTTTCCCTCCCCTTTAATTTTTATCCAGATGCTCTCCACCTGGCTTCCAGTATTGATGTCATGGATCACTTCACTGGTGTAAATATCCCTGACATATAATGTTATTCCTCCTCCTTTCCTGTTTGGCCTGTTTCTCCTATAAAGGTTATACCCCTCTATTCCTACATTCCAATCATGAGACTCGTCCCACCAGGTTTCAGTAATGCCTATTATATCATATTTGTTTTGTAGTGCGAGGAGTTCAAGTTCATCTTGCTTATTTCCCATGCTCTGTGCATTAGTGTAGAGACATCTAAGACCATGTGTTCCCTTTACTTGCTGCCTGTGCAAGTTTTTTTGCCTCCCACTGTTGGGTCCTTGCGCTGTTTGCCTTGTGCCCTCTATGACAGTTTGACTATTTTCTCCAGTCCTTTTGCCTTCTGGAATACTGTCTCCCTCCCCCATTTGACTCAGTTTAAAGCCCTCCTGATCAAATTCTTGAGACTGTTGGCAAAAATGTTTCTTCCAACTGTTGTAAGATGCACCCCATCTCTTGCCAGAAGTCCCCCCGCATGGAAGCGCAGTCCATGATCCAAGAATCCAATTTGTTCTCAGCGACAAAGGGATTTCTCAAAGGGAAGCGAATCATTCTGAAGCTAGAGCAAATCCAGCTTCCAGTTTACTGGTGACAGCTTTGAACCAGTCACCTAGAAATGAGTGGTGCTACAGCCCATTGTTAATGCTGCAGACTTCCTTCTCGCCCACAGAGACATACTCTCTTATCTTCCTCTCTATCTTTTTATTAGGAAATTGCCAGGTTTGCCAGTTTTGTCATTCACCACCAGATGGCCTAACTATTCCATTGTTCACCAGGAACAAAGTCTGACTGAGAATTGGGGAGTGGGGGTGGGGGAAAGAAATGATAACTTTTAAGCTTTGCATATATTTGGCACTCTCTCACATCATACTGCTATTATTCCTCTAGTTAATAAATGAGGCAGAAGGATTAGTTCTTAAACTGACCTTCTGCTTGTAAAATTAAAGATGCACGCAGAATGCAGATGGAGATATATAATACAGATGCAATATAATCCGGTGCTAAGCGCAGAGACCAAGGACTAGCCAATCTGTTAGTCCCTAGGTAAACATGTATACACACTGCAAGGTCTCATTAACCTCCAGCCGGCTTAAACTAGTCTCTGGGTATCACATTTGTCTTCTGTATCTGGATTTCTTGCCCCTCTGGTGGGAAATCTCTATTGGCTAGTTAAAGTAGCTTTACCAGTGCTAAGAGTCTCCCAAGGAAAACAAAGGAGATTTAATAGGCCAGAGAGCCTGACCCACCGCAGGATTGGAGCTGTGGATTGTGATTTATATGATTTTAAATGGTTTGGGACCTCACTGCTGCAGCAGCTATTCATCTCAACTTAGGATGTGGTTGCATTGGTGATCAGTGGCTGGCTATGGCTGAGTGAAACAGCTCCCTCCTCTAAAATGGAAAGATGTGGTTGTCAAATCATGGTCCAGAGGGAGCTGAGAGCCACCAGGGCTTTTACTTTTTGTTTGTTTGTTTTTTGAATGGTTGATTCATGAGATTTAGAACTTCTGCATTTGAAGGCAGAGATTTCTCCATTTGTACAAGAGGAGTCCCCCATTCCTTTCCCCCCCCCGCAGTTTTTTTTTCTCTCTCTCTCCTACACACACACACAAACACACACACACACACACATTGTGTGCATCTTAGAATCAAAGAATCATAGAATCATAGAGTTGGCAGAGACCACACAGTCTATCTAGTCCAACCTCCTGCCCTGCAGGAATACATAATCAAAGCATTCCTGACAGATGGCCATCCACCCTCTGTTTAAAAACCTCCAAGGAAGGAGACTCTACCACACTCCGAGGCAGTGCATTCCACTGCTGAACAGCTCTTACTGTCAGGAGGTTCTTCCTAATGTTTAGGTGGAATCTCTTTTCCTGTAGTTGGAGTCCATTGCTCCATGTCGTAGTCTTTGGAGCAGCAGAAAAAAAGCTTGCTCCATCCTCAGTATGGCATTCCTTCAAATATTTAAACATGGCTATCATAACACCTCTTAACCTTCTCTTCTCCAGGCTAAACATACCCAGCTCCCTAAGCCGTTCCTCATCGGACATGGCTTCCAGATCTCCCATTTTGGTTGCCCTCCATCTTCTGGACACGTTCCAGCTTCTCAATATCTTTCTTGAATTGTGGTGCCCAGAACTGGACACAGTATTCAAGGTGAGGTCTGACCAAAGCAGAATAGAGTAGCACTATTATGTCCCTTGATCTAGACATTATGTTCCTATTGATGCAGCCTAGAATTGCATTGGCTTTTTTAGCTGCTGCATCACACTTCTGACTCATGTTCAGCTTGTGGTCCAATAAGACTCCTAGACCCTTTGGCATGTACTGCCATCAAGCCAGGTGCCACTCATCCTATAGCTGTGCATTTCATTTTTACTGCCCAAGTATAGTATCCTACATTTCTCCCTGTTGAAATTCATTTTGTTAGTTTTCACCTAGCTTTCTAAATTGTTAAGGTCATTTTGAATTCTGATCCTGTCCTCTGGGGTATTAGATAACCCTCCTAATTTGTCAGACTATCTGTTTAATGATCTGCTCTAGAATCTTTCCTAGTATTGATGTCAGGCTGACTGGGCGGTAATTATTTGTGTCTTGTTTTTTTCCTTTTAAAGACGGGGACAACATTGGTCCTCCTCCAGTCTGCTGGGACCTCTCCTGTTCTCCAGGAATTCTTAAAAATTACTGACAGTGGTTCTGAGATTACTTCTGCCAGTTCTTTTAGTACCCTTGAATATAGATCATATGGCCCTGGAGACTTGAATTCATTTATACTGGCCAGGTATTCCTGAACAACATTTTCCCTACTGCATCATCTGTTCCATTTCCTCCAGGTTGAGTACTCTTCTCCTTTTGGGAGAAGACTGAGGCAAAGAAGATGTTGAGTACCGGTAGCTCTGCCTTTTCTCTGTTCCCTGTTAGCATTTTGCCATCTTCTTCATGCAGAGGCCCTACCATTTCCTTGTTCTTCCCTTTGCTATGTACATAACCAAAAAATCTTTTATTGCATTTAACCTCTCTAGCAAGCCTGATCTCCATCTGTGCTTTAGCTTTTCTGACTTTCCTCCTACATGAGCCAGCTATTTGTCTGAATTCTTCTTTGGCCAGTTCCCCCTTTTTCCATTTCCTGTACATGTCCGTTTTAAGTCTTAGCTCAGTTGAAAGTTCTTTAGACATCTATCCTGGTTTATTTAGACACCTCCCATTTTTCCTCCTCACTGGAACTGTTTGAAGTTGTGCCTTCAATATTTCACTTTTAAGAAACTCCCATCCAGCATGAACTCTCTTCTTTTTAGTGTTCCTGACCATGGGATCACTCTCAGTAATTCCCTAAGTTTTCTGAAATCAGCTTTCTTATAGTCTAAAATGCATGCCTGTCTATGCTTGGCTTCCCCTTTCCTCTGTATAACAAACTCCAGGAGAACATGGTATCTTCCCCGCTAAGAAGCCTGCCACTTCCATCCTATTAACCAGATCATCTTTGTGAAGTCAAAGGCATTCAGGGCTGGCATCCATAGATTTTCCTTGGTTTTTTTCTGGGCTGTGAGGGTCTCTTTTGTCCTTCGCTGAGGGTAGCAAAGGAAAATCCATGAAATGCTACGCTCAGTGAAGGACAAAAGAGACCCTCTCACAGCTGCAGGAGTTTACCGCATACCATGCAGCTGTGGACAAGGTTATATAGGGACCATTAAACACAGTGTACAAACATAAATCAAGGAACATGAGAGACACTGCAGACTGGGCCAGCCAGAAAAATCAGCAGTAGCAGAACATGTTATAAACCAACCTGGACACAAAAAGTTATTTAAAAACACAGAAATTCTGGATCAGGCCAACAACTATCATGTCAGAATGCACAGAGAAGCTATTGAAATCTACAAACACCTGGACAACTTCAACAGGAAAGAAGAAACCCTAAAAGTAAACAAAATCTGGCTTCCAGTTTTGAAATACAATAGAATCAAAACTCTATACTTACAAAGGAATTCCACCCAGGGACAGGAGGATTTCCAGCAGATAATGGCCCATCAACCAACCATTAGCCAAACAGACACTAATCCTCCTTGCATTTCTATACCCAGAAACTAACCATTCAAATACACAAATTTACATATACTCCCCAACAGGGGTTCACAGGATATAAACTCCACACACACTCCTACCCAAGCATTCTCTGAAGATGCCAGCCGCAGATGCAGGTGAAACGTCAGAAGTAAACTCTTCCAGAACACGGCCTCACAGCCCAGAAAAAAAACTAAGGAAAATCTACAGATCATCTTCGTTCATTAGGATCAGATCTAAAAAACTGATCCCCTTGTTGCCTCTTCTACCTTCTGGACAATGAAATTGTCTGCAAGGCAAGTGAGGAATTTGTTGGACCTTAAATTTTTGGTAGAGTTGGACATCAAACAAATATCAGGAGAGCTGAAATCCCCCATTACTACTACATCTCTCCTTTCTGAATGTGTAGTCATCCGTTCCAGGAAGGCATCATCCAAGTCCTCAGTTTGGCTTGGAGGTCTGTAGTAGACTCCCACAATGGCTGTTTTGCCTTCCTTGATTTTTATCCATATGCTCTCAACCCAACTCCCAGGATTTAAGTCATGGATCTGTTCACAAGTGTACCCATCTTTAATGTATAATGCTACTCCACCTCCTTTCCTGTATAGTCTATTTCTCTGAAATAGATTATACCCCTCTATTATCACATTCCAATCATAAGACTTATCCCACCAAGTTTCAGTGATGCCTATTATATCATATTTGTTTTGCTGTGCTAAGAGTTCAAGTTCATCCTGTTTATTTCCCATGATCTGTGCATTAATATAGAGACATCTAAGACCATGGGTCATTCCCCTTATCTATCTTTTAAAGGTTTTATTCCTCCCACTGTTGGGTTCTTGTACTATTTGTCTCATTCTCTGTATAACATTTGGGCTATTATCTCCAGCACTGATGAACTCTTGCCCTCAAGAAGACTGTCAGGAAGTTCTTCCTAATGATTAGGTGGAATCTCTTTTCCTGTAGCTTGAGTTCATTGCTCCATGTCCGAGTCTCTGGAGCAGCAGAAAACAAGCTTGCTCCATCTTCCAGATAGGGGGAAGTAATAGTGCCACTCTATTCTACTTTTGCCAGACCTCACCTTGAATACTGTGTCCATTTCTGGGTACCACAATTCAAGAAGGGTATTGAGAAGCTGCAATGTGTCCAGAGAAGGGCAACCAAAATGGTGGGAGATCTAGAAGCCATGCCCTATGAGGAACAGCTTGGGGAGCTGAGTATGTTTAGACTGGAGAAGAGAAGGTTAAGAGGTGACATGATAGCCATGTTTAAATATTTGAAGGAATGTCATATTGAAGATGGAGCAAACTTGTTTTCTGCTGCTGTTGAGACTAGGACATGGAGCAATGGATTCAAACTACAGGAAAAGAGATTCCACCTAAACATTAGGAAGAACTTCCTGACAGTACTAGCTGTTGAAAAGTGGAATGTGCTGCCTGGTAGTGTGGTAGATTCTTCTCCTTTGGGGGAGGGGTTAAACAGAGGGTGGATGGCCATCTGTCAGGAGTGCTTTGATTATGCAGGGCAGGAGGTTGGACTAGATGGCCCTTGTAGTCTCTTCTAACTCTATGAGTTTATGATTCTACTTCCGCAACAAAATGCCTTAGGCTGCCATCTTGAATATGCTTGAACCAATCACCTGACTTTTGAAAATGCTATCAGGTTGATGATGCTCTCTCTGCATCCTGGCTTGTTCAGTGTATGGGAGACTGATTCCTCCTTGAGCAGAAATCCTCAAATCCCGGAACTAGATTTGCAGCTAAATATGTCATCGGTTTCCTTATCTACTTTGCCAAAGAACAATAAAACACAATTTCATTCTGGATTAGGCTTGCTACTTTTCCCTGAAAGAGACAAGGTACATTTCATAACTTCGAATGTCAGGCAAAATTCAAGAGGTGTGGCTTTTCTGCATGAAGATGAGTGATGGAGAAAATGCATGCACTGCATCTGTGTTTCAATCTGCACTTTTTAACAATGAATCTTTTTAACAAGGTTTGGTAAAATATCCTAACTGATTAAAAGCCCTAAAACTTAGAAAATCAAAATGTTGTGAAGTTAGGTGTAAGATAACTGAAGGTTTCTGTTTTTTAATTACCATATTACTCTCATATCCTAAAAGGAAATAAAGACTTATTTTCATTCATATATTTCATTTCACATTAACTAAAAGCTTATTAAGAAATACACAGTCTCGAGTATAAATGAGACTAATCTGGCTTATGCATTAATGAAGCAAAATCAGATGTCAGATCATTAATTAAATTCTACAAATCATTGTGTCACCATCATTGACAAAGGCTGTGTGCTCAATATCAAGGTGCAAATTAAACTGCATGGTGGCATTTTCATATTATGACTCCAGTGGTACATTCAGGCTCATGAAACTGCTCTCAGAGACAAGGTTAGAAAGTGCAGCAAAAGAACTGCAGCCGATAGCTGGCATGTGAGAGCTGAAAAGTTGTTTTGCAATTCTGTGCTTCTGAAAATATTCTTTCAAACATTCCATCAAATAGACCATCAAATATTTTATCAACTATTCCTTCAAATATCAACTCACTCATACCAGCTGTGCAATTCTGGGAGTTGCCATCCAAAAATAGTAAAGTTTCCATGCTATTGTCCATGATAGTGAAATGAAACCTCCATGTTTGAATGCAGTATACCTGAGCACCACACAATGACAATAAATAACAGTGACAAAATTTATAAAACATGAAATTAACTTCCCTTGTTTTTATCTTTTTGTAGTTATGCACAAACTGAGAAAGCTGCCTATATCACAAATTATAGGAAGCCTCTAAATCAGGGGTGGGGAAAATGCAGGTCACAGGCTATTTGTGCCCCATGGGACCACATCATGAGTTTCCTGAAGCCCCCAAAGCAACCAGACCTTCAATTTTTTTTTAAAAAAGGTGACCCCCCCCCAACCTATTTGCTTGTTTGTTTAGGGCATTTATATATCATCTCTCCATCCATCAGGGCCCCTGAGGCATTGCAGAATGGATAAAAACATTTTAAACAGTACAATATATAGATAAAAACTTTTTAAAATAAGCTAAAAGTGCTCCTTTAAAATAACTGAGAAATAAACACCAATAACAGCCAGAGTAGTATCCAGGATCAAATGCCATGTGGAATAACACTGTTTTAGTTGCCCACCAGAAGCTCCCTTGCTTCGCAGGGAGTTCCACACCCAGGGTGCTGCTATAGAGAATACCCTGAATCTGAGAGTGTGACAGCCAAAGTCACCCAGTGGGTTTTCATGGCCAAGTAGGGATTCAACCCCCAGTCTCTAGCCTTCTAGTCCAACACTCAAACCACTATGCCATGCTGGCTCATTCTGTTAGATATTCTGAAGCTATTTAAGGTTTTATGGGTCAAAACCAATTGAACTCAGAAGCAAATTGGAAGCTATTGTAGTTCTTGTAAGGCTGGTCTCTAAGAAGCACACCTGACAACAGTCTGGCTGCCACATTTTGCAGTAGCTGCATCTTCCGTTTTTCAAGGGCTGCCCTGTGTAGAGCACATTACAGTAGCCTCAGTTACCTGAATTATATCCCCAGACTTTTTTTATCTTCAGTGTGGAGTCCAAGTCAGAACAAAGCAAAGCAATTTTCTCCACAAAATATTTAGCAAATTCATCACAGCATATTTCCAAGGGCTAAAATATAATCTTGAGGTCTAAAATCTAATAGTCCCTTGACCAGCAATGTGCTGGATGATATTGTACTGTTATAGCAGAGGCAGCAAAAATATTTTTTCTTTTGTTCTCCCTTGTATGGAATAGGCTCTAAAATAGACCCCAATAGACACATATTCAACCAGATTATTTCTATAGGCTCAACTGCCATTAATGACCTTGTCTAGACAGACTATTTATCCCTGTCTTGCCCCTGTTTTGGAGCCCTATAGTCCAAACAATGGAGGGCTTTTGCCCCGTTTGGCCCCCACCTGTCCTCATGACACCTGGAGCTAAGACAAGGTAAAGCCTGTTGAAATGTTTCAGCAAAATACCCAGGAAAAATTGCTTCTGTTCAGAAAAAAAAATTGATCATATCCTGTTGATCCACAGGAGGCCATACCGCCACACTGGCCCACCTCTGCAGCTGCTATCGCTGCCGTCCATGTTGCACTCACTGAGGCCGGGAAGCAGGCCCACAGCATGTGACCAAGGCTGGTCACATGCAGGGTCCTTGATCACTTGCTGCAGGTCCCCTTCCTGGCTTCAGAGAGTGCAATGCAGATAGAAGTGCAGACAGCTGCAGAGACGGGCCATCATGTCTGTGTGGACTCCATCCCATTCCATGCAGGTAATGGGGGAGCAATGGGCCTGATCTGTAACAATCCAGGGCCACAATACATAAGTGAGAAGCCAGTGTATTCTGACCAGTGTAGACAAGGCCAATATTCCACAGATCCTGGAAAGATAGAGATCCTTGTCTCTGGCTATTTGGATTTTTTTCAAAGAAAAAGAGTTTTCTTTTAATTTACAAATGTATACATTTTAGCATTCCTAGAGAGCCCCCCCCCCAAAATATGCAGAAATTGCTACCTTTTTTTCAGGTAATCTCATTTCCTGTTGCACCTATCAGGAATTCAAACATGAAAGTTCACTGTTAACAGATAATGATGAAGTGAAACTAAAAGTTTCTAAAAGCAGTATTTAAAAATAACTGAACTATCATGTGAACAAGAAAATAAAAGCTAAAGCCACAAAAGATTATTACTGTATTAACACTGGTGTTATACTCTCATTTGTAAGAGCTATCACTCTTGGGGGAAAGAAACAGCATTTGGGAGATGTGACTTTAAAATTCTAAATTGCACTTCCTCCCATATTGAACTTGTTGTTGCAGTTGATGTTCACAGTGGGAAATGTGAAGAAAATATTTTAGGAATTGAAGAATATCTAACTTTTGCACAACTTTCTTCTTTCCAATGACTTCTGGGATGGTGATTCTGATCTGTTTCTGCTTTTCCCTCTCCATGTATGGAGCTCCAATAATTGCAGAAATTAACAGCTATTCCAAATTTCTGTGGTCCCAAAAGCAACTCTGAGCTCCAGATGGACTCAGCCACATAATGAGAGACAGCTAAGAAGAACTTTTCCCTTTCAAAGGAAGCCCATCAATTTGACGCTAACTTTGCCAGTATGGAGAGAAGGAAAATCAACTGCCAGACTTTTTATCAGAACAGATTAGATGTCTGTTGATGTAGCTAAATGTAAATAAGGTAGGACAGGGCAGCTTGGATAGCCTATGTGGTGAATATCCCTCTCCTATTTACTCCCATCCCATGTCTTTGTTTCTCCTTCTCTTCATATATCAGTAGACAAATGTTAATATGTGCTTTTACCCAAAGCACTAATGAGAACAACCAGCAACTTCATGCCTAGAACTTAATGAACTGGCCAATGTACTGGAACCATACTTTCCTGGACTACAGTTCCCAGAATCCCCTAACTACCATGGCCACCATCTTTTAATTTCAACTTATCTAACCACATAGTCTACCATCTAAAAAGACAAAGTAACATGTACTAACCTTTCACTTGCTTCTGTGAAATTAGCTTGACATGTGTTTCTGTTAGCAGGGTCAACTAATTGGATGTGGTTTTTAAAAATTATGTTATTTTCCCATTTCATGTTGACATCAGCACAAGTAACATAAATTTCAATTCTCCCTTAATACAATTTATTTAAGGAACGCGGTTTGAGTCATGTCTGGAAGAACACTTTCTATCCCCAAGTTTCTGAAATAAAAAGTCATTATGTTATTATCAGCTTCAAGAGATGCTAGTGACTGAGCGGCGAGTACTATGGAGTATATTTTTAGCAGTTCCTTAAACTTTGAAATCCATCAAGACAGAATGTGGAGGAAGAAATTGCAAAAAGAGAGTCAGGGAACTGAAAAATAGGCAACTGGTTTTAAATAGGCCCAGCAGCTGAAGAAAGACCCCCTCACCTCCATCCCAACTGCCACTGCTGTGGCCTCAGAGGGAGATGAGAACAGGCAGGCACAGCTCCATCATGCCTAGAGCCAGTAACTGATGGAAGGCCTTCCATCCATCCCAACTGCCACTGTTGTGGCCTTTGAGGGAGAAAAGGGCAGGCAATATCTGCTGGACTTAATTCTCTTTCCCACTGCCACCCCCTTTTCCTTGTATTTCATGTCTTATTAGGACTTTATCAGACCACTCTCCATAAATGTTCTTTTGCTGGCATATTTTGAAATGTTTTAATGCCAGCAAAATAATAATCTCTCTCTGACTTTTCTTTGCAAAGGAAGATTCAGGAAGGACTCATCCCACACTTTCTGCAAGTGCGCTGATGACTAAAAAGGCCAATCCGAGATAAACAAGTCCAGTTGCAGAAAGCACAGCAGAAGGTCTCCTTGGGTGATGTTTCTGGGTTGTGATTCTTTCTGCGTTGTCATTTCTCTTCAAGACTTGTTTGGCGTGAGTTCTCAAATAAGGCTGCAGCATTGTAGATAGTGCATCTCCATGCCTCCCGATGTGAGGCCAGGGTGGACCATTGTTGGTGATCAATTTGGCTGAGCCTGAGATTGTTGTTTCAGGGAGTCCTTGTATCGCTTTTTTGGAGTGCCCCTCTTATGCTGACCCGTGGCGAGTTCAATCAGACCTACCTTTAGCAGCATTAAAGAGGCAGTTCAAGCATAAACAGAACACGAATGGAGCTCTGTTTACTTCTGGGTTTGAGATCTCCCCAGTTCTCGCGAGAAGATGCAAGTGTGGCAAATTTAAAAAATAAAGCAAAATAAACACACAAAACATACACCCAAGCACAGAAACACACCTTAAAAATCACAAGTAAACTGGGGAGGTTCATAAAAAGAGCGTCCCCTACCTGGATGTTGTGATCTCACCTGGAAGTATTCTGTCATTGACGCTGTATTCCCCTGAGCACAATTATGCGAAGTTTCAAACACCTGTTGAAAGTGCTAGCAAAAAAGTGCCATGGGAGATCTATTGATGGCTTGGTCCATACATAAAAAGGAATGGCTTTTTGACAAGACATGATTACGAAAGGATGACATCATATGATATGTGTGCCCTTTCACATTCATTAGGTGTTGTTATGATGCCATTTTTGCCTGGTCTGATAGAGTCCTTACATTGTAAGCATGAGGACAGGGGACTGTTAAATTCACAATTAAGCGCCATGTACACTGATGACGCTAAATAAATAGACAATGATGATGATGTTACTGCCCCTACCATTTGTGGAAATGGTGAAAAGCTGAGCTTGGAAAAGTTACTTTTTTTGGACTACAATTCCCAGATTCCCTTGGCCAGCAATGATTTCAAAATTTAGAATATTGTCAGCAACATTCATGTTTATATCAAAGGACTAAGCAATATATCAAAATGCATAGCTGATTTGCTACTGGCGAGAACACAGATTGTGTATAGATTACATTCAAGCCTCAATATTCATGACATTTTAGTCATTAGCTCTCCTGAGATTTGTATTGATTATACTGACTTATAGAGCTTTTCAGACAAAATGAGATCCTCACCACACAATTACTCCTCTCCTCCCTTTTTAAAAACTCCCAGATTTTGGGAAGTGTTGTTGAAAATGTAATGTTTCCAAGTGCTGGTGAAAAGCACCCATTGCTTTTCCAGTAACGTTCCTGTTTCTGGAATGTTCCAAATGGCAGCAGTTGATCAAGATAAACATACAGGAGACTGTTCAGATTCTGTTTTGCACACAGAAAGCTCCAGATCTAATCCATGGCACTGTCATAGGAGATTTTCAGACAGTGTTTAACAGTGCCTACCACGGGATGAGGTCCCAGGAGAGGAATGGTGCTCTTGTGCGGCAGGGGGTCATTTTTGGACACCGCCGTCCCTCTTCCCGTATCCTTCATGGCACTTCCATGAAGCTTTGGAAGCGGCTGCACCATATTTTAAGCACAGGCAACTTCCGTGCTTAAAATATGGCGCGGCCGCTTCCAAAGCTTCATGGACGTGCAACAAAGGATCCTGGAAGAGGGACGGCGGCGTCCGAAAATGACCCCCTGCCACGCAAGAGCGCCGTTCCTCTCCCGGGACCTCATCCTGCAGTAGGCACTGTTAAACACTGTCTGAAAATCTCCATAGATTAAATGAACAAGTAACAGATGATGGATCAGAATGGACAATCCTGTGAGAATCATAGAATCATAGAATTGTAGAGTTGGAAGAAACCATGAGGGCCATCCAGTCCAACTCCTGCCATGCAGGAAATCTTGATCAAAGCATCCCCGACAGATGGCAATCCAGCCTCTGTTTAAAGACCTCCAAGGAAGGAGACCCCACCACGCTCCAAGGGAGTGCATTCTAAGCATAAGGTGGCTTCAGGTGTTCAGTCAAGTGCATTATTGAACTCTTCTCACTCTTTCTGTACTTTGATAGAATACCGTATATTCCTGCATACAAGACTACTTTTTAACACTTGAAAATCTCCTCAAAAGTGGGGGGGGTGGTCTTATACCCCAGTAGATCTTTTCCCCTGCTGTGAGAATGATTGAAGTGTTAAATGGCCTGGGCAGTTTTCCCAGCAGATCCTTCCTCCTGCTGTGAGAATAACTGCTTTGCCTTTGAAGAATTAAATGGCCCTCCATTTAGCTCAGGAGAGTCAAAATGATGTTTCTTTTCAGGACAAGTTAGCATAAAATTAGAATTTCTGGATTTAAACTTTTTAAAAAACATTTTGCATCTAGTTTTGTCTATGGTGAAATTCTCTTATCTGCCAATGTGGCTCTAAAATCATTAATATGCTCATTCATTAATATGCTCATTCAAAAATTTGGGATTTGATAGCTTCATATTAACCAACTTACAGTATTAATGCAACCTTACTTTCCAAAGATTGAACACCACAGAGATTTTTCAAAGTATCCCATGCTTTTTTAGCTGTTCTCAGTCCTCTAATTTCACAGACTATTCCATCATCTACAGCCACTGAGCTGGCTGGCTGGTGGAGGGCAGGCTTTCCAGCCGGGTGGCTGGCTGGCTGGCTGGGAGGGGGGGCAAACTCTATATTTTAACTTAAAAATTGAGGGGTCATCTTATGCGCCCAGTCGTCTTAAACGCTGGAATATACGGCAATTCCTCTTTCCCTTCAGGACTAAGGAGAAATAGATTAAAGCAGTTCTTGCAATTACTTGTAATGACATCTCAGTACTTAGCACCCAAGCCAGCTACATTATAAAGATGGAGAGAATATTTGCCTCTGTTTATTTCCTGGCAGAATAATGAGTTTTCCATTGCCTGGGAAGAATAGTGAATCCTCTAAGAAGTACAGTGCAGTGACAACATTCTTTGCACTTTGGGAAGTCTCTCTGGGAGGTATTCTACACAGAAATACCCACAGTTTTTCTGAACACCTCCCCCCCCCCAGCAAAACAGCAAAAGTTTTTTGTGCAGAAAATGTGTTCTTGGGGGAGAAAAAACATGTGTTCTGTATTTCTGTGTCACATAATTCCTTTATCTCTTGAGAACTGTGCAGAAATCTTTTCTCCCACAGCAACTACAGGGACTATTCATCTTTGCATGTGAGGATAAAGAATGCTAATATTTATATCACTGTTTTACAGAAATCTGAAGAAAAGGCAATCCACATATTTTAAACCCCTTTTGAGGACTTGCAATGTCACAGTCAAACACAAAGCAATATATAGGAAGTTCCACAATCTGGGAGTCACCTCAGAAAATGCCCAGCAAATTTTAAGTGCCTTTCTTTTGTCTTCATTTTTTTTTTTTTTTTGGAAGCATTTTGTCTTTCTTGGGTGTGTGGAAGTGGTCTTTCCGTACAGATATTTGAAACCCAGCCATTTAATCCTGCCCATTCTATCCTGGTTCGGGGGAGGGGGGCATGGATACGGAAAACCGTGGATAATAGCGAACACCCTTGAAAATAATGGGAGTTCTAGCTTAAAATACCATAGAGTTGCATTGGAGGACTTAGAAAATGGCTAGAGGGGACATGTTTTCTAGGAAGACTCTATGGTAGCTGTGCTGTTTTGTGTCCCATGGATAATTGAATCAGTGGATAATGCATCAGTGGATACAGGAGTTCTACTGTATTAGATCAAAGTATTTTATTTGGTATAACCAACCAGAAAAATGATTACTGTACTGTAATATGCTGTCACTAACAGTATACATGTTGCAGGGAGAGGGATTTGAGAATATCAAGAAACAGCCCTCTTATCTGATGTCCCATTTTGGCACTTTCCCACTATCATCCCCACCCAAAGTTTACTGCTTGGATTATTTTCTTTGGATGTGCTCTATGTACATAGTATAGAGTCCCAAACCTGAACTCTACAAATCAGAATAATTGTCGATGAAAGATTTATATATGCATACCTTCCAGTTGTCTTGATTTGGCAGAGATAGTCCTGACTAATTCTCTGTCAGCTCACTTTCAGCTGCTTTTAAAATGTCCCAGTTTCTCTTTTCTCCTCCCACTTTTGCTCTTTGTTATCAGATTACATCAATTTGTACAAACTGAATTCAAAGTACAAAAGTAGTTTTCACTCAATTGACTCAGTGGGGGGGTGGAGAAGAGAGGAGTGGTGGAGTCTTGCCCTTCCCAGGAGGCTCAGCAAAAACAAACTGCTGCAGCCTCTCCTAGCTGGTGTGTTTTTCATCATTTCTACCTTTTGCCACCATACCCTGATATTGCTTGGCTATATTTGTACTGGTATTAATCTGTGAAATGTTGGATGTAATGCATACATATCGATAAGTACTACATTATATGCATACCATGAGCTTGGAAACATTACTTTTTTTGGTCTACAATAAAACAACACCTACTACTTTTTTTTGGTCATGCTGGCTGGGGAATTCTGGGAGTTAGGATTCAAAAAAGCAAGTTTTCCAAACTTTGTGCCTGCCAGTTCTTAATCATTCATCATTTCAAATCACATTTGCTTGTTTTTAGGCTGTCTAGATTTCCTCTCTCATTTACAATGAAGGCATATTCCCAACTCTCCTCCCCTGTCACCTTGAGATACTTAACAAAACATCAGTTTTTCACTTTAGTTCCCAGCCCATATGTTTTTAAGTAGCAACAGGGACACATCTTTTAAAGGGCAGACTCTGGAGGTGCCTTCAAACACCAGCAGTAATGATAATCAAAAGTATTTTTGAAGAAGCTTGTGGGATTTCCAGCTTCTGTTGAAAAAATCAGAAGCAGTGTCTATTATTTTGATGGTTATTTACTTCTTGCACTAACATACAGCTTCCAAGTCTTTCCCTTTCCTGCCTCCTCTTTGCAGTACAATCCTTCAAATCCTACTTTGTTTACATTTTAAAAAAAATACAGAGATGAGATTTTTGGCATTGCTATGGATCTGGGAGAGTGAATGATTTTCCCTTCTGCTGGACCCTGTCTTTACAAAGGCTCAACCTCCCCAAAATAATTGTCAGTAGGATGTTACCCATTAGGATGAATCTCCTGATATACACTATTCTCTCCAGTCCTTTGCAAAGTTCCTTAGTCTGATTGTCAAAGATTCCTCTCTTTGTTCTAATGACAGGTAAGAATAAAAAGAAAAGTACTGTGTATGTTTTTATTTGAAGTCCTAAAACATAGAACTCTTCAAAAACCTTGTGAAAATCCTAGAAACACAATTGCTAATTTTACAACCATGTAGTCCTTTACATAAGGACTGTTTACTGAGGACATTATCACACAAGGCTATAATCATGCAATTACAATGGGATGGTAGCACAAATGGGTGCCCATTATTGCATGACGTTGTTGTCTTCCTGTACTTAGTTCATGTTCTAAGCTCAGGCACCACTTTTAATTAATGGGCAAAAGCTGCAATAGCCCTCAATATCACTCTTTTTGCAGTATTGGCAAGTGTGTGAAATCACATCCTGCTGTAATCACACAATTACAGCGTGAATGGATGGTCCCCTTCCCCTTTCCCAATGAGAACACATACTTCAATTTCCATGGGAGAATGTGAAGAGGACCAACAGGATGCTGTGTTAATGAACTGTTGCTTGGTATGTTTTTATGTCGAAGTGCTTATTTGTGAAGTTTTTCATTATGTATTCGTTTTGTGTGTGTTTAAGCTAAATCACATCTGCTTGCGAGAACAGCTGAAATCTCACCCGTGCAAAATCCAAGAATTAAGAGAATTTTTTTCTTAAAGGGACATGTACCGGGCCAGGATCCTTAGAGAGATGAGAGCAAACATGTGCATATTGAAAGCGTCCAAACTGGCAGATTGGGTAAGGAGAGTCGTGAATGCCTCACTGCAGCAAGGCAGGCTTCCAGCTTGCCTAAAAGAAGCTGTGGTGAGGCCACTATTGAAAAAATCCTCCCTGGATCCCACTAGATTGGAGACTGGATTATAGTTCTCCAATGTCCCCTTTTTGGACAAGGTATTGGAACATGTGGTGGCCTCCCAGCTCCATGCGTTCCTGGATGAAACCAATTATCTAGATCCATTTCAGTCTGACTTCAGGCCTGGCAATGGTACAGAGACAGCTTTGGTCACCTTGGTGGATGACCTATGCAGAGAACTAGACAGGGGGAGTGTGTCCCTGTTGGTTCTGTGGGACCTCTCAGAGGCTTTTGATACCATCAACTATGGTATCCTTCTGGGTCGCCTCACTGGGATGGGGCTTGGGGGCACTCCTTTACAGTGGCTTCAGTCATTTTTGAAGGAGCAGACCCAGAAGGTGGTGCTGGGGGACGCCTGTTTGACACCCTGGCCACTACACTGCAGTGTCCCTCAGGGTTCAGTTTTGTCCCCCATGCTGTTTAATATCTACATGAAACCACTGGGAGAGGTCATCTGGAGTTTTGGGAGTCAGTGTCATTGGTATGCTGATGACACATAACTCTATCTCTCCTTTCCATCTGACTCCAAGAAAGCTGTTTCTGTGCTAAACCAGTTTCTGCTTTCAGTATTGGACTGGATGTGGATGAACAAATTGAAACTTAATCCAGACAAGACAGAGGTGCGCCTGGTCAGTAGAAAGGCAGATCAGGGAATAGGGATTCAGGCTGTGCTGGATGGGGTTACACTCCCTGAAATCTCAGGTTTGCAGCTTGGGTGTGCTCCTGGACTTGCATCTGAGCCTAGATGCTCAAGTTTTGGCTGTGGCCAGGAGTGCATTTGCACAGTTAAAACGAGTGCGCCAGCTGCACCTGTTCCTTAATAAGTCAGATCTGGCTACGATGATACATCCTGTTTGGACTATTGGAACACGCTCTACGTGGGGCTGCTTTTGGAAACTGTTCAGAAACTTCAGCAAGACCAAAAGGCTGCAGCCAGGCTGTTGACTGGGACTGGATACAGGGACCATGTGACACCCCCTCTCCCATTGAAACAGATGCATTGGCTTCCAGTCTGTTTCCAGGTTACAAATTGCTGGGTTTGACCTTTAAAGCCCTAAACAGCTTGGGTCCAGACTATCTGAAGCACTGTACCTCCCTATACAAGCCATCTCTAGTGTTAAGATCGGCAGGGCGGGGCTTTCTCTCAGTCCCACAACCTTCACAGGTGCTATTGGTGAGGACTCGGGAGAGAGCCTTCTCCATGGCTACTCCCAGACTGTGGAACTCCCTTTCATGGGAAGTCTGGTTGCCCCCCTCCCTACTCTCTTTTTGTTGGCAGTTGAAGACATTTTTATTTAGGCAGGTATTTGAAATGTAAATTTTAATTGGTGTGCTGCTTTTATTGTTGTATTTTTTATGATTTTATGATTTTAATTCATGTGTTTTAATTATATTTTAACAATGATAATTTAATTTAATTCTTTTAAAACTTTTGTACTTGTGATGTTTTTAGCTGTATTCTTTAATGATTGTGAGCCACCTTGGATCCAATCTTGGGAGAAAGGCAGGATATAGATAGCCAGAATAGAAGCTGGAGCACTAATACAATCTGTTTACAGTCATGATGAGCTACTGCATCCTGCACAGGTTGCCAGAATGGTACATATACAGAGCAAAGCAAAATTTGGGGTGGAAAGTAGAGGTAAGATGTACACATATTCTATGTAGGAGTTGATGGATAAGGAGGTCTTAAATGACATATCTTCCCAGTTTGCATCTCAGGTTTCCCTTCCTTTTCTATGGAGGTCTTTAAACAGAGGCTGGATGGCCATGTCAGGGATGCTTTGATCGTGATTTCCTGCATGGCAGGAGGTTGGACTGGATGGCCCTTGTGGTCTCTTCCGACTCTACAATTCTATGATTCTATGAAATCTAATAAATAAATAAATAATATTCTGCCATTACAAGGCAATGCAAAGAGAGGTGTTATTATAGTGCGAGCTGAAATTCCATTCTTAAACCACTAGAGATGGTCATGTACTCAGATGAATGCAGTGTCAATGGCTGGTCTGGCGAGAACACTTCTTGGTGAGATTGTGACATCCAGGTAGGTGACACATTTTTATGACCCTCCTTAGTTTACTCGGAAGTTTTTAAGTGTGTTTCTCTGCTTTTTGAAACTTTTTGAGTGTTCCTTTTGTTTTTATTTTTGAATTTCTCATGCTAGGTATTCTAACAACAATCCATGGGATTTCAAATGAGGAAGTGAATGGAGCTCTGTTCACTTCTCATTCATTGCTGGGAAGTCTTTTGCCAGGACAGAGGGTAAGTGTGGCATGGGGAGTTCTTTTGCCAGCATGAAAATGGCAAAGTTATGGTGGCAAAAGGATGGGGTTTAGTGGGGTGGTCTGATAGAGTCCTGAGAAAGTATCTGAAAGAAATGGACATGGTGCAATTGTGCAATAGCATAGTTACAAAAAGTGGCACTACTTGGAACATGCCAAAATATCTGACAATGTCCAACTCATTCCTGTGCCATGCTTTACTTCTCACACTATTTTCCCCCTTTACTAAAAATCTGTTTCTGGGATAGATGAAAGCTGATAGAATTAGCTGGTTGATATGGATCAACACAATCACTTCCATTTTTGGACTCTCCTTGGCAATGTATTTATGAGATGTGTCAAAATGACTGCCTGTACCTCAAAATAGACCCCAACTTCTGTGATGCCAGATAATCCACTTTTGATATTACCCATGCTTTTTTTTTTTAAATGTAAGTTTAGTATGAGAAGCCATTAAGTACAACTGAGTAGTCATTAAGTATGAGTAGCCAATAAGTAAAATTGCTTTCATTAATCATCCCCCCTCATGGGCAACATTTTTAAAAACATTTTTTTTTTTTTGGAATTGCATATGTGGTTGTGGAATAGCTCCCCCTCCCCAATCATCATAGTAACAGTACTAATTTTTTTCCGAAGGAGGAGACAATGCTGATGATACCATAACCCTTCCAATTCCAATTCCAATTCCATTTTCATGAACAAGAAGAACATACCAGCCCAGCGACAGAAGCTACCAGGGCAGCTTCTGTGTGGGCAAAAAGGGCAGCAGCAGCAGCGAAGAGCAGCTCATGGACTAGATAGTTTAGAGTCTTAGTGCGAGCCCTCAGACGGCTTAAGTTAAAAAAGCTACCATCAGTACAGTAACGTATATAGATGCCGTCATCTTCTTCAAGCTCTGCCGTAGCCCTTTGGAGCATCATGCTGAAGAAGATTGTAAATAAAGTTGGCGCAAGAACACAACCTTGCTTCACTCCATTAGTTATTAGAAAGGGCTCTGAAAGAGCATCGCCATATCTGACTTGACCACGCTGGCCCTCGTGTAGCAAGATAATCATTTTAAGGAATTTGGGGGGACATCCTAGTCTTTCCAGGATCTGCCACAGACCTTTCCTACTCACAGTGTCGAAGGCTTTGGTGAGGTCAACAAATGTTACATAGAGAACCTTGTTCTGCTCTCTACATTTCTCTTGCAATTGTCTAAGGGCAAATACCATATCTGTAGTACTCCTATTGGCTCTGAAGCCACATTGGCTTTCAGGAAGAAGTTCTTCTGCAATGGCAGGAACTAATCTGTTCAGGAGTATCCTTGCAAGGATTTTTCCAGCAATAGAGAGCAGTGTTATGCCTCGATAGTTTGAGCAATCGGATTTTGCTCCTTTTTTCTTGTACAGGGTGATGATGACTGCATCTCGGAGATCTGATGGCAGTTCCCCCTTTTCCCAGCAATTCACAAGGAGTTCGTGGAATTTATCATGGAGTACATGACCTCCGTGCTTCCAAACTTCAGGTGGGATTCCATCAATCCCCAACTGCCTTGCCATTTTTCAAGTGCTGTATGGCCTTAAAGGTCTCTTCCAAAGTGGGAGCTATGTCCAATTCATTTTTCATCCGTTTTTGTATCATATGTTGGATAGCTGAGCCTTGGACTACTCAGTTGGCACTAAAGAGACTTTGAAAGTGTTCAGCCCATCGATTCAGGATGGAGGCTTTATCAGTAATTAATGTTTGACCATCTGTACTGTATAAGGAGCTTTGGACCTGATAAGTAGGTCCAAACACTACTTTAAGAGCTTGATAAAACCCTCTAAGACCACTCAGATCTGCACAGCATTGTGTCTTTTCTGCTATATTGATCCACCACTTGTTCTGCATGTCTTGGAGTTTTTGTTGAAGTTTACTACATGTGAGACGGAAAGCTGCTTTTCTTACATGGCAAGTTGGCTGGGCGAGGTATGCCTGGTGAGCAGTTCTTTTCTTTCCCAACAGCTCCTGGATCTCTTGGTTGTTTTCATCAAACCAGTCTTGATTTTTCTTGTGGGAGAACCCAAGGGATTCTTCTGCAGACTGGAGGATACTGTTTTTGATATGTTGCCAAAGCACTGTAGGAGAAGGATCTGTAGAATGATCTTCAAGTTTTGTTTGCAGGTTTGCCTGGAAGTTGTCTCTCATGGTAGCTTGTTGAAAATTGTTGACTTGGAGTCTCTTCTTTAACATGCTACCCCTCTTAGGTTTGAACTTGAGATGAAGATTTAGTTTACATCTGACGAGGTGATGATCTGTCTGGCATTCTGCACTGGGCATCACTAGAGTACGGTGGACATCGCAAATGTTTCTCTGGCGGACTAGAACATAGTCAATGAGGTGCCAATGTTTGGATCGTGGATGCATCCAGGTTGTCTTCAAGCTGTCTTTCTGCTGAAAGATAGTGTTTGTAATAGTCAGCTGTTGTTCTGCACAGAACTCTAGCAAGAGGTGTCTGTTATCATTGCAATTTCCAACACCATGCTTGCCTAAGACACCTTTCCAGGCTTCAGAGTTCTTTCCTACTCTGGCATTGAAGTCACCAAGGATAATAATTTTTTCTTCTACAGGGACTTTTTGTATGAGGTGGCTTAGGTCTGTGTAGAATTTTTCTTTCTCTACAGGGTCGGCTTGCATAGTTGGGACATATATACTAAAGAGAACAACATGTGGGAGACATAAGGAAATAATGCGATCAGAGTGTCCTGTTGGCAAGGTTTCGAGTTTGGAGGCAATGGAGTTTTTAATCATGAAGCCTACCCTGAAAGATGTTTTTGGTTTTGCCAGACCAGTAAAGTATGTAGCCGGCACTGTGTTCTTTAAGGCTGCCTTCGTCATGGAGATGAACTTCACTAAGAGCAGCGATGTCAGTATTAAGTCATGATAGTTCATGGGCTATTAGAGCAGAATGATGCTCAGGCCGTGCACTATTTTCAGAGTCTCGCATGGTTCTGATGTTCCAGCATGCAAGTGTCAGTTTATTTACACCTTTGAAGGCTGGTGTGTGCCTTTGTTTCTTTGCCTTGGTTTGACCGCATCAGAAGATTCCCGTTGGCCGCGGCTAGCCAACCAGGTAGTTGGGGATGAGCTTTCGTTAGGGCACCTTTTCTAGGCCCTTCTCCATATGGAGCAAGCAGTACTATCCTTTAAAAAGACTGCTTGGTCATTCAGGATGCTGCCAAACAAGTCATCTCCCGGGTCAGCCTCGAGCGACCAAAGTCCTGAACCACCTGCATGCAGGGTTGGGTCTGCGGCTTCCAGTGCATCTTTACACCTGCCATTTCGTCCCTTGCCTATCACTACAGGGTTTTTTTTTTGTTTTTTTTTTTTGGAATTGGATTTGTCCTTCGAGCCTGTGCAAAGGATTCGTCTGGTGGAGCGCAGCGTGCACAGAACTGGCCTCACCCTTTAAACCAAAGGTTCATCTGCTGGCCTTGCAAGCATGGAAGGTAGCAGTGAGGTCCTCGGGCTGTAGGTTTGATTAGAGTTTCCTTCTTTTAGATGGTTGACCTTACAGGGTTGGACGAGCACCATCTGCACAGGTTTGGGATTAGAGTTTTCCTTCTCCTAGGACGATTGCCATAAGGCTAGAGAGCCCATCCTGCCCTTTGACGCTCTTTGTCAAACCTTTCAGTTTTGACCTGTCTGGCATGGGAGACCCTACCGGTGGCTATTGTGCCACCGCCAGCATAGCTCAAAACATCATTAGGGTGTGCAAGCCTCTCTCCCACGACAAGGGGGCATCAATGGAGAGGAGACTCCTAGCATACAGACTACATATCACAGCACATTGTACAGTGCAGTCCTGTCACTGTACAGCCCAGACTGAAAGCACACAGTCTGAGAGCAAAATCTAAGTCAAGTGCAGGGACAGAGAGTATAGGGTGATCTAGTTATAAAGTACCCATAGAGTACAGTCATGGGTTATGCAGTTAGTGGTTCTCTCACACATTTTCCCACATAGATAAGGCTCTAGCCTTCATTTCCTTCCCACACCTGTCTCCCAGACATAATCTAGATATGCTTGCCAGCTGCATTTAGTCTGCTCATTGCTGGCCCATGCTATACTATAATTGTATATCCCATCACCTG
This sequence comes from Gambelia wislizenii, assembly GCA_030847615.1. Lineage (NCBI taxonomy): Eukaryota > Metazoa > Chordata > Lepidosauria > Squamata > Crotaphytidae > Gambelia > Gambelia wislizenii. The sequence continues at coordinate 33,721,287 of JAUMIR010000005.1, forward strand.
ACATATTATTTCCATCCCTAAGAGACACACAGGAGGAAGAGGAGGGGGGTGTTGCCATGAGAAGTAGTGGGTAGAACAAGAAAGAGAAGATAAGAGAGGGGAATGAGGGAGGAGACAAGCCTAGCCAAGAGATGAGGAAAGAAGAAGAAATAGGAAGAAAAACAGGGAGAGAAGACGGGGCTAATTGAATGGATAAAGGAAGATCTAAAGGAAGCAGCTACCATTCTTAGCCATAGTCATGGAATTTGAGGACAAAGAAGAGAGAACCTGAACTTGTCTGAAAGAGGTAAAGTCCAACCTTTGTGATCTTCCTTTGGAGTGTACAGGTCACACTGTCCAAGCCCCCACCCCTCTGCATACCTGAAACCATGGATAATAGGAAACCCTATTATTTTCAATGTGACAAATGCCAGAAATTGAGCATAGAATCACATTGGAGGACCTAGAAATGCCTAGAGAGAATATATTTTTTTCAGACATGGATAAGTGAAACCATGGATACAAAATCCATGGATATGGGGGTTGACCTGTGTTGTTGGTTTTGAGGCTGAAGCAAGCCAGGGGATGTTCATTCACTGCTCTTATACCTCAGCCCAGCAGGGAGAGGGACAGGAGGAGAGAAGACGGAGCCTGAGTAGCCATTGGGCAAGTGATCAAATCAGTATTTACTTTGTTGTTGTTGAAAACAGTTTTGGTCACTGACTCAGGTAGAGGATAAGAGAGAGAAAGACCCACCTGTGCAACCAGGTTCCCCAAGTTCTCTTCTGCCTCCTAGACAGCGCCTACCCTCATCCACTTAAATAAAATGGAAATAGCTCCCCTTTCTCTTTCTTGTTCTCTTTCAGCCATGGGTTGTTTCTCCTTACCTTGAGCATCTTTCAGGAATAAAAAGCAGTGAACCCATTCCCGCTACTATCCACATGCTTTGGGGTGCTGCTACTATATGTCCATCTGGGGTGTGTATGTACCAGCACTAGCCTCTTCTCCATTCTCCTGCACTCCCTCCCACTGTTATAAGCTGGAAGTTATATTTGTGTGTATATTTTGCTAATTTCAGTATCGAACCGAAGAATAAAGTGGAGAATAAAGCAGTGTTAATATGAAAGTGACTGTACGCTGTTTAAGAAATGCATTTTAAGTTTAATAAGGTATCCACTTGGGTAAAGGGATAGTAGAAGAGTAAGATTTGTGGGATGATGTGCTAGATAGGTGGCTAAACAGTAAATAAAAAGATAATGAAAACAAATAAGACAAAACTGTCCAGCTGAGAGCTATAGTAAATAAGTGATGCAACCAGATCCAGAGTGATGTACAGTAAATAAGTGATGTATCCAGATCCAGACCACAGTAATCTTGACCGGAGTACACTAAAAAGACTCCAGTGGCAGAGAGGGAAAGTGCTCTCCCCAGAAGCAAATAGCCAAGGGGCCTCAGCCACATTGAGACTGCTGGTGCCCACACTTGGCTGAGTGGCTTCTTGGCCACAGATGCAGCCTCAAAAGATCTCATGATGTTTCACAAGATCTGCCCATCCTGCAAGACTACCAAAACTTGCAGTACTTGGAGAGCCTGATGAAAGTGCTTTCATTGTGAAACTTATATTAGCTTGTACATATGCCTCAACATCTCCTGCTGGCTAGACACCCACCTACTGCTGCTTTCCAGACTCTCCAGGCAATTGCTGGTCACCTTTGGAGCCAGGAAGGATCCCACCCCCCAATGCTATTATGACATGTTTTTGTGCCTTCCCTGGGGCTGGTCCACATGGTAGATTCTTGGTTAGCTGTTGTTGTTATTAGATTAATCCATGTGGTGTTAAAGCTGCATACCTAGAATGTTTTGCTTTCACCTCATCACCTTTGGTTTTTATTCATATGCTGTTATGGAAATAAAGTTGTGACTATGTGAAGTCGAAGGCTTTTATGACCGGCATCCATAGATTTTCCTTGGTTTTTCTCTGGGCTGTGAGACTGTGTTCTGGAACACGGCCTCACAGCCTGGAAAAACCCCAAGGAAAATCTAAAGTTGTGACTAGTTCTATATTCAGTCTGGGCATTTGGCTTTTTCTTACTGTAATGAAGCAGAGGGCTTAGTCATATTTCAGGGTAGAGAGCCAAAATACCTGTGTCAGTGGTTTCTGATGTTTCACCTTTCAAGGTGCAGTTTGATTACTGGTTGAAACAAAGCTTTGTGAGCTCTATAAAAGAGGGGCGAACCAGCAAAACAGGAGCAGTCTTGTCTGTGACTGCCTGTGAGACCATGCCAGAATACAAGGCAGTATGGCTTCATGAGAACACTATGTTTTGATTAAAGATTTCAGTATAACAGATAAAGTTTAACTCTTTAACAGTAGCTATGCTGACTTAGTGAAATATATTGAGGTTACTTGAGTGAGCTGTGTATAATGTCTACCACAGATTCCTATTAGAGTTGTATGTTTCCTCTGCAGATAAATACAAGTTTTGATAATGTATAAAATGTTGCTTCCATACCAATAATGTACTAGGAGTTCCATGTGTCTTATAAATTTGAGAGATATTTCTTATATGCGATAAGATGTATACTTGGGCTAAGACCATGCCAATTTAAGCAAGATGCCTAGACTCAGTGGCGTCGCTAGGAGGGTGTGAGGTGTGTGGATTGCACCATCAGAGGGGGTGGTACCAAAATGACTGACTATACAATTTTTGTGCAGTGTTTCAGCAGAAATGTATTAATTTTTAATAAAAAATATCCCTGGCACTGTGTCTAGTCAAGTGAGCTGTCCTTCTTGTTCCTCTCCCACATGTAGGTTTTTGGTGACCCTCAAAGTTGCATGCAGATTGAGCAGACTGCTGCAATTACTAAGGATTCTGTATGGTCTGATATATGGGAGGAGGTCCATGGGGGTGACACCATGAGTTACTGCACAGGGTGACACCAACCCTAGTGACACCAGTGCCTAGACTATGTAAACTTTATGATAAGAAATGATATAGACCTAGATTGGAATGTGATATGATGAAATTCTTTATACTACAAGTATATAGAAGCAATGTACCTAGTCTAAGTAAAATCTATATGATGTGTATGACCCTCCCAAGAAAAGTAGAAATGTATACTTCTTCACTTCCACCCTCGTTGGACTGTGCAACAAATTGCATCAGTTGTCCCAATGAGCAGGAATGCAAATTTCGTTTGGAGTTTAAAAAAAAACTTGGGGGAAAGTCACAACAGCTTTTCCCATGGAGCATTTGGAGTTTTTGGCCTCCCCTCCTTCCAAATATGTTGAATCACCACAGGATCCCATTGGGACAAAAGGTATTCTCCTCAAATTCTACAAGGAGTATTTTTATCATTTAGACAAGCCCCTAAATTAAAATGGATGCTCCACAGGAATTCTCAGGCTGACCTAAAAATGTGCTATTAGATGTAACCTCTAACTATACCAATTTGGCATGAACAATCCCAATACCCAGTCATCCCACTTTTTCAGTTGCTTTTCAAATGTCCCAATTTCTCTTTCCTCTTCCCATGTTTCCCATTTGTCCACAGCTTATTTCAGCTGCTGCAAACCAAGTTTAAAGGCAAAAGTAATTTGTACTTAATTAACTCAGTGGGGGAGGGGAGGAGAAGAACAAAGGGCAGAATCTTGCCCTTCCTGGTTAGCTTGGTGTCAGCTAGTAATATTTTATTGTTTTCCAAACTGGGGTAAGTGAGGGGAGAGGAGTATGACTGACAGACATCTATGGTGCCGATATATCCAGATCCATTCCCAGGTATGTTTCCATGTTCATTGTGTTGTGCGGGTGCCTCTATTGCTGAATAAGATCTTGCTATTGGTCAGCATTTATGCACACCTCAACAATTCCTTCTCTTGAAAAGAATGCTTTTGGGGGGCGGGGTAAGGAGTGGTGGTGCTTTACAGGTTTGCTCTTACATAAATCAGAACATTTGGGAAGGTCTAATGTCCACCACAAGTCAAATGAATGAAAAAACAATGCTCCTTCAACACCAGTGGATGGGTTATGTTAATAAACACTAGGAGTGTGTGTATCTATAAAATCTGTATCCACAGATGTCCTCACTTTCCCACCTCCATGGCCAATTCATGCCTGATTCCACTGTTCGTGTATCCTTTTCTTTTTTAAAAAATGGGACAAGATCTTTCTTTGCTTTTTTAATAAAGAGTATTAATGCTTACATGCATCTTTTAAATTGGGGTGAGGAACTGATTATAAGCTGATATGATGGGGTGTGTATGTGATGCTTTTACATTATCATCAGAGATAAAAGGGGAATTCCCAACTGAGAATTTGGTTGGGGTGGGGGGATCCTAGTGGGAGGCGCTTTGGGAAGGTGTTTGTAGAAAGAGAGGGGTCATTCCCAAACCCTTGTGGGACCATTTATGGGGTGGATTAGACCAAAAGTCTGAAGTTTCTCCTCCTCTATTTTAAACTGTATGAACATATCCTACAACTGGCCCAGTTTGGCAGACAGTGTAGATTATCAGACAGAACACAAAAAGTGTTTCTGTCCCACAGTCTCCACTCCCGCCCCTGTCCTGCCACAATCACCCTCCCCACCACACTTACCTCCTCTCCTGTTGACAAGGCAGCCCAGGAGTGAACGGAGCTCTAACTTCCTGGAGTGAAATCCCGCCCGTTCTTGCGAGAAGACACGAGCATGGGAAATTCAAAGTTAAAAAGAAAAGGAAAACAGAAAAAGTGACACCAAGCACAAAAATACACTTTAAAATTAACAAGTAACCTGGGGAGGGTCATAAAAAGAGGGTAGCTTACTTGTATGTCCCAAATGGCAGGGACCGCCCATTGATGCTGGGATTTTGCCAGCAACATGGGGCACCTTCTTGCACACTGGCAAATCTGGGACAGAAATGGAATGGGGGATCTATTGACAGCTTCTCCCTGACAGTAAAACCCAGCACCCATGGAACAGCAGCAGAAAGAGTGCATAACGATGGGGGATGATGTCATCTGGTAAGGAAGCCCTTTTGCAATCTCCTGCTGTTGTAACACCACTTTTGATGCATCTGATAACCTCCAGTCTCAATTATTCCTCTCTCATCCCAATTTTTCAAGTGCTTTAAAATATCCAAGTTTCTCTCCCTCTACACTTTCATCTTTTGTCCTCAGCTTACTTCAGTTAGTGAAAATTGAGTTCAAACTGAAAAAGTTGTTTACACCCAATTAACTCAGCAGGGGGAAGAGGAGAGGATGGGGTTGAAACATGCCCTTCCCTGTAGGCTCAGGTAAAAACAAACTGCTGCAGCCTCTCCTACCATGTGTGTCCTTCCTCATTAATAACTTTGCCATCTTCACCACACTCTGATGTTGGTTGGCCACACATGTCCCAGTTTTCATCTCTGGAATGTTGGAGAGTATGTATGACTCACTTGAAAGCTTTCCTCCCATTGACCAATGTTTTATGTGCATTTTTCAAATGTGTACTTCGCCTCAATACACTGGCATTTGTCCAGAACATGAGGGTTGTGGAGTTCAAATTGTGCCCATCCCTATGGAGACCACAAAATACAGACCAAGGCAAGTCAATTGAACCTTGGATTGAAACTGAGTTCCTCACAATCCCTAAGAAGGACTTACTAACAAACAACACCCCAATGTGCTAGGGCTGGTGGTTTTTCTTCTCTTTTGCCTTCCTGATGCTGAGGTCTGAACTCAGTGGGGCTTATCGCATGCTGAAGAAAAGTGGCAGTGCAGCAAGAAGGTTCCATCTTCTGTGCTGCCTTACTGCATGATGTTGTCATTCTTCTGGTGTCCTTTCATTCTTGTCCCATGAAAGAACAAGGCAAAGCTGCATCTTTTTGCTAACTTTTTTTCCAATTAGCAAAGATACATGGTTTTACCTTGGTCTTCCACAGGACCGGAACGAAAGAATGATGATGTCTTGCTGTAAGGAAATGTGGAAGACGGACACTTCGTGCTGTGCTGCTGCTTTAATTCAGAGTTAAGTAAGCCCCAGTGACACTCTCCAGTTATTGTGTTACAGCTGACTTTAAATAAAATGCATGATATTATGCATAAGCACTGGGCATCTTAACATGTAGGCCACTATAATCACTATAGTGCTAAAATTCCTCCTAATCTTCCATGGCTCTGTCAGAGAACCACCATATCTTCATACCAATCCTTCCTCATTGCTTTCTTGCTTTCCCCTGCCTCTTCCCTGAAGCACATCAATGGAAATGCTGTTGTTACAGTTGGCTGAATACCACACAAAAATCTCTGCAGGTTCTGCCTTGAATTTTAAAATGGGTTTCCTTTGGCTGAACTCCCATCAACCTCTTAGTTTCACTTTCTCCAAACTTCAAAGTGATAGAACATTACTTGCCTGAATGCTTCCAGAAGGCAAAATGTAAGCTTGGGGAAGAAGAATGACATATTGCACTCAGAATAGGACTTCCCCATCCTTTATGAACCCTGCATTTTGTTTTCTTTTAAAATTATTTTAAAATAAATATATCAGGTAACTCAGTCCTAAAACAAATAACAGACACAACCACAAAAATAGTCTTCATTTTACAAAAAAATAGAAATTCTTCTGTTGAACTGATGCCCAGCAACAACTAGCATCTTATGAACTGACCCTAGCTTCAGGACAGACAAAAAGAAGAAGGCAAATTATTAACTAATGGAATTAATGATACAGTAATGGCTCTTGGCTTAAATAGTTTGAAAAAGAATTAGACAAAGTATTGGAAGATAAACTTATTACTAAAACAGAATGTAGAAACAACTTATAAGAAGCACTTTGCTAAAAATATTAAAATCCATAAGTCTGTGAAGCAGGATACCAACTGGGGAGGTGGTTGGGCAGTTGGATGACAAGGGAGTTGGAGGTAAGTAAAGAAAGATTAGATTATAGACAAGCAAAATTAATTAATTCTTTTAGTTTTCACTGCAGAGAAAATAGGGTGGATAGTGGTGCCAGAACTGATGTTTTCAGAGAGGAAATCTAAAAACTGAGGAATGGGGAAAGCAGTGGCAAAAGATGAGGTTCTCAGCCTTATAGGCAAATTAACAATTATGGGATCACTGAATGTGAATTGTAGCTACTCAAGAATGCATAAAGCATACAAATGGTCTTCTAACAAAATACATGTAACTTGTGCCGAAGGTTGTTGGCCTCTGTGTCTGAGGACTGGAAAGTGGCCAAGGTAATACTAACTCTCCTAATAGGGTGGGGATGAAGGAACTTATTGGTATTTATATTAAGCAGAGTGAAGCGTAGCCCCAGTGCAATATGAGCTTGTGGTATAAAACAGGATATATATATATGTATATATATATATATATATATATATATATATATATATAAAAGCAAGACTTAATATTTATTGTGGCAGAGAATACATCTGAGATAGGAAAATAAATAGATAGATAGAAGAGAGTTATCTAACTTGGGTACAAGAGTCCCTAACAGCTGACTTTCATGAGTGTGTGTAGAGTATGTGGTTGTGAGTAGTAGGATAAGGCATAGAAAAAGAGGTAACAATAGCAGAGATTCTACCATTCTTTATGTCTGGATCCAACCATTCCATCCTATCTGCTTGATCCATGACCAATCACAGTGTTACCATGGCAATGAGAGGGAAATAAATCATTTTCAGAAATTAAAACTGAGTGAATTGTGTGGTGGCTTCTTAATCTTGGGACTCTCTTCAAGAAAGATGCTAAGCTTAACCTCATATTTCATGTACAATAGACTAAGCTAAAACATAACGGTTTAGAACAACGTGAGCATAAGAGCTGTGCTGTGCTGCCTTCTAGCACCTTGTAAGATACAACCAAACATACTTAGAAATGTATGGTAGCCATTTTAAAATTAATATACTGAATGCCTTACTTACTCTGTGATAATGACTATTTGGTAACTATATCCAAACATTAGGTTTTTATAATATGTCCCACTTATTGATGTGAGTGACAGAAAGCACCTTAAGATGCAAGACTGGTGTGGGTGGGAAAGATGTCCAGGGGCTCCCTGACCCATGGTGCTTTCCTCGCATCTGATATTGATTCTCCACAATTTTCCACACCCAAAGTTGGCTAAGGTATTCCCAGATTAGTAGCTTTTTAGGAGGTTGCATGAAAGAGCCATATAGCTAAGGTAGTGCACATGCTTTGCATGCAAGAGGCCTAGATTCAGTCACTTTCAACTCCAGGTAGGACTGGAAAGTTTAAAACATTGCTGCCAGGTAGTGTAGATATCCTGAGCAAAATAGACCAAATGTCTGACTTGGTACAAATCTCTTCCAAAACTGAATTTAGTCTAAGGTGGAAGTGGGAGCAGGAATTCTATACTGAATGAAACTAGGCCGCTTGAGTCTAGAGTATTCATGAATTGAAACAGACCTGGTACTATGGACTATATTCCTAGCCCCACCCTTGGGAGATTTTCACATGGGGCCAAAATGCCCCGTTACTGCCCTGCCACCTCCTCTCCTGTTCCTGCCATGGAATAACATAAATCTTTCACACACTTACCTTAATTCTGTAGCAGGAATGGGCTCCCCCTCAACTCACTGGTCGGCCATAAATGCAGCCATCCTAAGGCTGCTTTTACGACCGGCTGTCTGAAATGTTATCACGTTATGGCATGATAACGGCCCGGTGGTAAATTTAAAAAATAAAGCTCCCCCAAATATAAAATCAGTTCACCATGCACAAAAACACACTTTAAATCACACAATCAAAACAGGGAGGGTAAAATAAAGGGTGCCACTTACCTGGATGTCCAGATTGTACCATTGTACCAGGAAGTGCTTGGAATGGACCTCCCCTCTGCGGCTGTTGTTTTGGAACAGGAATGGGGCTCCTGTTCGCACACCCATGATTGTGTGATAGCGATGGAACAGGAGATCTATTCACAATGAAAAATTGTGATTACATTGTTCCGGAACAGTCATGGGAGCAGGATGGATGCAGGACAGAACAGGGTCAATGCCATCCAAAAGGGAAAACTTTTCCTGACCCTGTTCTGTTCCTGGCACTAGATATATAGCCCGTGTGAAAATATCCTTGGTGTCATATCCCCATGTTTGCCCTAAATGAAGACCTATATTCAGTTGCTCATATGTTGCATGCAATTGTCAGTTGCTTGTATGTAGAGGCTTTGTGTGATCTGAACACCATGCTGTGTGAGTATCCTGAATATGTAAACTCCTTCAGCTGAGCAGCTGCTTTTATACAGACACTTCTTTGCAGACAACCATACTCAGAACTGTCCCAAGCATTTTGCTGCCAAAGGCAATCGACAAGTTGACAGCACTGCCTCACATAAGACGTCAGCTAGAAGTTGAATTGTACTTCAACACTGGCAATGACAGGCTACTTTAGCTAGGGAAATACGGTACAAATGAAGTCCAGACAGAAAAACCAGAAGGCTACTACTACTTCCCCCTCCTGCTGCCTGGGGTGATAGCCTCATTCTGTCCAAATATGGGGTTACCCCTGAATATGTTCAAAACATGGATAATGGAGGGCTGGTACAGATGCCCTATGGCATCATAGGATTACCCTACACTAAAGTAATATGTGAACAAGTCTAGATATGTGGAAGAACAGGAAGTATGGGCTGCTTTCACTTGTTTCTTCTTCACGTATACAAGCTGACAAGCTGGAAGTTGTCCAGGGAAGGATGAACAAGATGGTAAAAGTTCTTGAAACCAAGCCTTATGAGGAATGACTTAGGGAGTTGGGTATATTTAGCTTGGAGAAGATTGAGAGGTGATGTGATAGCTGTCTTTAAATGTCTGAAGGAAGTGAGCTTGTTTTCTGGTGGTCCAGAGTTTAGAACACAAACCAGTGGATTCAAAAGAGATGCTGCCTAAACATTAGTTAGAACTCCTTTACTGTAAGAGCTGTTCAACAGTGGAATGGACTGCCTTGGAGGGTAATGGACTCTCCTTCTTAGGAGGTTTTTAAACAGGTTGGATGGGCTTCTTTCAGGAGTGCTTTAGTTGTGTATTCCTGCATGGCAAGGAGGTGGGTTAGATAACCCTTGTGGCCCATTGCAACTCTAGTATTCTAGGATTCTATTCTAAGTAGAACTAACTTTGGATTTATCCCTAAGTAGTGTCATTGAATTAAGCAGCTAAGTCGACCTGTGTTTTAGTTGTGCATGACAGGGGGTTGGACTAGATGGCCCTCATGTTCTAAGATGATATAGCCCTATTCAGGCATTCGTAATGACCATGTATAGAAGGAGAGTGCTCTGTTTTCATTTTCCAGCTGTGGAGACAGTCTGAAGAGGATAACTTTTTTATGCATAGCAGAAGATTCCTCTGTCACTCTCCTCTTGGCAAAAAATGATGATGGAGGAGATGGGGCTAGCATGCTCCTCTTTGTCACACATTCAGTTTGGTCCTAAATAGGGCTAATGTGACAGTAACATTTATGCTTAACGGTGGAATACCTGTCAAAGGCAACAACAACAATATTTTATCCATAAACATTTTCTCAGTAGCTGAATGTTACACTGCAAACAGTACACATTGGGTTTTTTAATTCTGAAAAATGTTTTACATTGGGAGAGGGTAAACATCAAAGAAGCATAACAGTTAAAGGTATAAGCATATACTTAGGAGCTTTAGGTAAGCCTGGCTGGCAATCTGTTAGGCATATATGTCATTGTACCTTGTACTGCAATGGTTGTATTCTCAAGAGGGCAGCGGAGACATAGCTACATCTCTAGGATCATTGCTCAAATGTCACCAACAGCATGGCCATTGTGACATAGATCCTATGGTGCAATGGGCACCAGAATCCTATGAGACCCATTGTGCAATGGGAACTGCCATTGTGCAACAGGATATCATGCAGGGCACTCCGATACGCATCTGTGCAATTCACTGGAAGGGCTGTATGTCCCGTCAGGGATGTAGCTACCCACACTATAAAGTTATAAACCATAGCCTCTGATGCAGGATTTCAGCCCCTCTTTTCAAATTAATATTCATTCTACATATTCTTTAATGGACCATGTCTTCATATCCCATGAGGTGGCTCATTCCTTTGACCAGGGCAAAGCTTGGAAACATTAGCCTTAGTACTAACACATTAACATTGAAACATTAATGTGCAATTAATTCATTGATTTTACAATGTTAAGAGACATTTATAAAATTAATTTGTGACATTAATTCTTAATAGAAATCATCAATCATTAAACAATAATTTAAAATGATTAGAAATGGCCAAACTGGTTACCTCCAAGGCACAAAGCATCAAGCACAAAGCTTCGCAAGTTACTTTTAAAAAGAATGGATATAATGACATGGTGAAGCCATCTACAGGAGCCAGAACATTGTCCTTCAACTGCTCAATTAGAGATGGCTTCAGCATGGTATCCTTCTTAAAAGTAACATTCAGACATGTTAATCTAGTGCATCAAAAACTGCCACTGCAATTCCAGAGAAGTCTTTGTTTGAGTATGAACTCCCCCCCCCCAAAAAAAAAGAAAGAAAGAAAGAAAGAAAGAAAGAAAGAAAGAAAGAAAGAAAGAAAGAAAATTCAAATTGTAGTTTCCTCCAGCTACTGTATTTAACAGCCTTTCCAGACAGGCTCACCTGGTACATTCTTTATATTGTTTAATCACCAAGTGAAGCTGGCTCCTACACAGCAGTTCATAACCTAGAGCCATGGGTCCATAACTGCTCCATATTGGGATGATTGTAAATGCTCCCTGAAACCCAACCATAACAGCCAACAGCCACATTGAGCAACAGAGATTTGTTCTGTTGGCAATCAGGGCATAGCAGGATGACATTTCTAACCCCTATTTGGCAGTGATCTCCAGTACAACATTCAGAAGCAAGAGCTCTGTTGCAACTCCTTGTCATACCAGAGGCCCCTGGCAGGAAAAGGTAGAAATGTCATCCAGCTGTGCCCCAATTGCCAACACAGTAGACCTCCATCAGTTGATGCAGCTGCTGGCTGTTAAGATAAGTCTGGGGAGTCAGGTTAGGAGATGATACATAGTTATGCACTCATAACTACATCATGATGTAGGATCTTGGCAAATATAAACAAAAACATAAGAAAAACCATGGTGGATCAAATCAAATGTTTGTGAAACTGATCATTGTGAAGCTACAGTAGCCAGACATGAGTGTAATAGCAACTTCCTGCCTGTGTTCCTAGTAACTGGTATTTAGAGTCAAATTAACTCTGGCCAGAACATGGAGATAACTAGTTATAAGCAATTATTGTTGTTGTTGTTGTTATTGTTATTGTTGTTATCATCCACTTTGCAATCCCTAAGGTATAGCAAAATTACATTATGATTGTAACATGAGGGATTTCAATTACTTTTATAATTACAAAGGTATATGGTCTCTCTACTTAGGTGTATTTTGTACAGTAGGACCCCCACATCCACAGGGGATTGGTTCCGGGACCCACCGCAGATGGTGAACTCTGCGGATAATAGCGAACACCACTGCCACCATGCTGGAACCCTCTTCCCATGCACTGTGCAGGAACCCCTCCTGTAAGATCACCTCCTCCCTCCCTCTCCCACCGACCCACCACACCGGAACTCCCCACAAGGTCATCTTCTCCCTCCCAGAACCATCCACCCGCCCACCTGAACCCTCCACCTGCCCACCCACTCACCTCCTCTCCCCCACCCACCAGCTCTGCTGCACCAGAATCTCTCCTGGCAAGGTCACCTCCTTCCTCCTTCGCCTACCCTCTGCAACCCCCCTGTGAGGTCGCCTTCTCCCTCCCATAACCCTCCTCCCTCCCTTCTCAACTCTCCACCTCCCACCCGCCTGCCATGATGGAATCCACCTACCCACCCACCCCCAGAGAAGGAAGGGGGAGGTGAGCTCACCTCCTCCCACCCTCCCCACCTGCCCTGCTGCAACTGTCCTGTCAGCTCACCTCCTCCCTCCCTCCCCCTACCACTCACCCACCCCACCGTCCCCATCCACAGATAACTAAATCCACAGATGGCGAATCAGCGGATGCAGGGATGCTACTGTACTATAGACTAGTGGCTTGTAGCATTCTGATGTTTTCTTCAACAGTAACTAAAAGTATCTATTTTAAAAAGATGTGAAGAATGAGAAAGCAAAGAGTTAATTTTTTTTAACTGTACCTACAATGATAACTACTATAGATACTTTTGAGAGTCTGGCACAGCAACCACACTTTTGCAAAATGAATTTACAAACTTCAGAGCCCTTGAACTTTGAAACACATTTTTAATTGCTGTCTGTGTGACTTTGTTCCCCAGGATTTTGCCCAGAAGTATGAACTCTTTCTCTTTTATGCCATGACCTTGATGATTTCTGGTCCCCATCATACCCACACCTATGTCTGAAAGATCCATTCAACTGTCTCCAAGTGATGGATGCTTAATGCCACCTGTATTTTGGCCCTAGGAACAAGGTAGTTGAACCAGAAAGTTCATCCTACATATTCCTATTTCTTTTATGTTCCTGGAACTGAGAAAATAATCAGTGAGATACAGTGAATGCTCATGACAAAAGCATATCTTCTTTGTTCAGGACAAAAAATAAAAAATAAAAGAATTGCCAGCTGACGTGTAAAATATATAAAGCTCTCTCACAGGTGACTGCACACACACAGTATTTCTTTGCCTGATTTGAAGAATCATCATAAATCAATATAAGACTCTCCTTGTATGAAGGGATCATGTGGTCTATTGATGTACACAAAGATTCTTTGTACCAGCTGAGTTTGTCCTTTGCCCAAGAAGATTCCTCTGGAGGGGCCTTTTTCCCCCCAGGCAAGATGTAAATTCTCCTGTGGATTTCTATATGACAGCAGCAAATTCTTTTACTGCTATTTAAGCTTAATTTTCCATGGTCAGCTTTCCTAAGGGACTATTTTTATGTGAATTTCCTGGCCTGCCTATATAAAAACTAGATAAATTCTAAACCAGAATGTTAAAACAACACAATTCAACCAAATGGGGACATTTCAGCAGCAACATAAATTGGTGAAGATGAAGAGTGATTGGTTAGAGGAAAGGAATAACAGAAGATTCTAGGAAGAAAGAGAGGAACAGGAACCTGTTTGCAGAGCTAGCATAGGATTAAGTAGGGGCTATACACCACTGTAAAGGAAATTCCTGTTTAGAAAGAAAGGCCAGTAAAATCCTTACTTAAGGCATGTTGATGCAAATGTTAAAAGGGGGGATGTGCCAGAGCAACCCACCCAAGATGCTCTTAACACCAACCCTGAACAGTACTTTGGAATTAGTTTATAGTCAAGGCACAGAGGAGGACACATCTATTCTCTGTTTCCTTATATTCTAGATATACATTGGCTCTGTGATGTTGGTAAAAGCTGTGTACACATAGCTGCTATACTTACCGAAATGAAGTGGAAGGTTGGATGCAGACAGGAGGGCTACAGAACCTGTGGTCTTCCACTTGATGTAGGACTCCATTTTCCATCACTTCAAGCTATTCTGTCCAAAGGAGGGAGGTCATAGGAACAATTATTCAATAAAATTTGGAAGGCTAGATATTTTTTATCACTAGTATAAGTGTTCCTGGGCAATGATCAGGTGTCCCATGAGAACTGATTCTAATAATTGATGGCAGGGGAAAGGGCAACTTTTGTTTCATTCCATTTTGGGATAAATTCAAAGAATAAGTTATGTGATTTTGTAGCCATTGATTTATTTAGAAAACACTGGGAAACTTTATCAACTTGGACCTAATCAGTTACACAGACCTAGGGCAAAATGAAAAGGAAATTTAGGATGTTGGAGATTATTAGACGAGGGTCTAAAAATGTTCTTTTGGCACTATATTTTACTGTGTAAGTATCTGGCATAATAACACTTCTTTTTGCACACTGCTGTAATAATGAGACAAAGGTGCCCTTGAAATCTGGCAATATGACCGCTAGTGCCGCTTATTTCTGCGTTTTTTTTTCCATGGGTGAGATTTCGGCAGTTCATGTGAGAAGACACGAGCATGTTTAAAAGTCCAAAAACACCTAAATTACCAAACAAAATGAACACACAAGCACTGAAACATACTTGTAAACTTGCAAGCAAGATGGGGAGGTTCATAAAAAGAGTGTACAGTACCTAGTTTTCCCAATCTCACCCGGAAGTGTTCTGGTGGGGACCGGCCATTGACACTGGAAACACACCAGCAGAATGGGGCAAGTTTTCGCACACAAACAAAGCCACAAAAATAACGCTACGGGAGATCAATTGGCAGCTTCTGCCCATTAATAAAAAAGAATGCCCTTTTGACAGCAGCAGAATGCTTGCAGAACTCAGGGGCATGACATCATGTGATAAGGAATCCGTTTCCTTATAACATCCGTTTTGATGTTATAATGCCATATTTGCTGCATCTGATAATCTCCGTAGCTTCCTATAAAGACTTTAGCCACCACTGATTTTTTTTTACTTGCAAACCAGACAAGTTTAGGTTCAATGAAAGAAGACTCAAATATACATTACAATTCCATATACACATCATTGGAAAATTGTAATCACATGGGGACCATTTTGGGTCAAAATCTACTCTTCAGCTTTGCCTAGGCTTCTGAGAAAATGGCTCCCAACCCCTTGTGCAGTTCCCCACCCTAGCCTAGAAGTCTTAGGCTGCTGACACACTGCAGAAATAATGCAGTCTGACACCACTTTAACTACCATGGCCCCACCCTATGGAATCCTGGGATTTGTAGTTTGTTGTGCTCTCTGACAGTGAAGGCTAGATATCGCACAAAAACTACAAATCCCGGAATTCTATCGCACTGAGCCATGGCAGTTAAAGCTGGGTCAAACTGCATTATTTCTGCAGTCTGTCAGCAGCTTTAGTACTCTATGTTCAAAAGAAGATAATATGTTTTCAAAATATATAATAAGAATATATTGGAGGAAATCTGCTGGTTGATTCCACCAGAGGGCACCTTCCTTGTGGGAGTCTCCTCCAGCAGCTTTCAACTAGCCATTGTACAGAAGAAGAAGAAAAGACTGTGTTTTCCTTTGGTAGTTTTCAGCCAATACCAGCATAGATGGTGATGTGGCTGAGAGGTGAATGTGTTTCATTTAGAAATGGAGGGGAGGGTAATGTTTTAATGTTATTTTGTTCCTTGCCTAAGAAAACTCTATGATAATCATGGGGTCACCATAAGTCGACAGATGACTTGAAGGCACATAAACACATTGTTGTATTTTCTTCTCTTTGCACAACATCCTAGGTGTGAGTAAATAATTAAGGCAAAGAGCATGGCATTTTTTTTGTTTGTTTGTGATATTTTAGGACAGTGATGATGTTCCTTTCCTACAGGGAGCTAAGGAAGACACAGACTGAGACAGACTGAGACAGACAGATTCTGAACTGCATTTTTTTTCCAGCAGGCTTGGTGCATTCTCTGCCTTCAGACCATGTGTGACAAGATGGGAGGCTTTAGAATTATGGGATGGGTCTACAATGTTTTTTTATTAGAACCCAGAGATCCACCATGTGAGCATGGTACAAAAAGATATACACATAGACTCAAGGATGGAAAAGAAATTCATTGGGTTCCTTTTAATCCATCTTTGCACCTCCTGAGACTGAGGAATTTATCAGACTCATTTCTAAAAACTCTGTAATTCTACTATAGAGGAAAGTGAAAACATAGTGGCATGATTACACTAATTATTGCAAGTCTCCGTAATTGCATGATACTATGCCATAATCGCGCAATACTACCAACACGGAATCATTGCATAACCACCACTAGCAGTGTAAGGACAAGATTTACTTCCGTGATTTTGGAGATTTTCAGACAGGCAAAAATCGCCCCTTGCCGCGCGAGCAGCCTCCCGAAACTGCTGCGCGGCAAGGGTCTTTTTCGGACGACGCTGTGCCTCTAGCGAAGCCGTCCGTGTCACTTCCGTGAAGCTTGGGACGGCTCCGCACCATATTTCAAGCACGGAGGCTGCCCGTGATTGAAATATGACGCGGAGCCGTCCCAAGCTTCACGGAAGTGACACGGACGGCTTCGCTAGAGGCACAGCGTCGTCCGAAAAAGACCCTTGCCGCGCAGCAGTTTCGGGAGGCTGCTCGCGCGGCAAGGGGCGATTTTTGCCTGTCTGAAAATCTCCTTTGTATGGGTGAGATTTTTGGCTGTTCTCACAAGGAGACATGACTTTGTTTAAACACCAAAAACACATAAATAACAAAAGAAATTAACACATAAACACTTAAACAAACATAAAAATGTACTAAGAAAAGGTGACAGTTCATTAAAACAGCATCCTGTGTTCTCATTTGGAAGGGAAGGGATGAGAAAGACCACCCATTCATGCTGTAATCACATGATTACCACAGGACGCAATTTCACATGTTCTTAAATACTACAAAAAGAACGATATTGAAGGCTATTCACAGATTTTCCCATCTATGAAAAGTGACGAGCAATTAACAGGTGGAATGCACATTAAGCATAGGAGGACAATGTTGTCCTGTGATAATGAGAACCTATTTGCGATACCTTCATTCTGTAAATCTGTGATTACAGCCCCATCTGGTAAAGTCCTGACAGGAATAAAACACAAGTTGCTTTAGAAATCTATACATTTCTGAGTTTTGCAATATAGTTTAGTAACGAAAAAAAATACACACAAAACCACAGTTACATTTCAAAAGCATTTTAGGCAACAGATGTGATACATACCAAAATACAGTATGCAGAAATTTCCTGATATGGTACTGGACAGAATAAAAATGTCAATGGGATTCTAAGGAATGCAACAAAAACAAAATCAATAGCTATTTACATCTATGCTTTCAACTAATAATCCTGTTCATGAATGAATGAATAAATGAATGAAAATACAGTGGGCTCTCCATGTCCACGGGTTCAATATCCATGGATTTGAGCATCCATGGATTGTCACTGTACACATAAAATGGTGGTGTCTATAGTTTAAAATGCTGGCAACCACACCTAAAATGCCAGTGCCACATACCTAAAATGTTGCCATCCATACTTAAAATGGCCATCCCCACTGAGAAATATGTGACTCTAGCATCCACGTTTTTAGTACTTGTGGGGGGGTCCAGAATCAAACCCACAACAACATAGCTCTAAACCATGACATCAAGCTGTGCCTCCAGTAACAAATATGCACCAGGGGCCTTCTCTAACTACAGTATGCACTTGCTCCTTCAACCACATCCAGGATAAACTGGCTTACACAATTCATGTTCCAGAGAACCACTAATCCACAAAATCTTGATCTCATTGGGATTCAGCTTCAGTTTAATTGTCCCTGTCAGCTCATTACAGAATCCAGACACTGGTCCAGTACCTATACGGCCATTGCCAACTCTGACAGCAAGGAGAAGCAGAGCTGAGTGTTATCAGCATATTTGTTTTGAGTACCAGCTTGAACTGATGGTAGTGTCCTTTCACACAAAAAATCCACTCCTGATCTCCACACGCTTTTTTCATTAAACAGTCTAACAGTTGGTAGGAGTCATTCTTCTTGCTATAGTTGCTAACAAAGTGGAAGTCAGAAATCCTTGCTGATCTACTGTAAATCGCTCAGAGATCTATCAGTAGATCTATATCTGACATCTACTTGCTGCTGATGTATGGGGTCAGAAATAAAAGAGCAACTGAAGTTAGTAGTATGAAATAACAAACTATAAGAATTTATATTGTATGTATGTGTGTGTGTATATATGTGTGTGTGTGTGTGTACACACACATATCAACTAATATATAAAATTTATCAAATCAATAAACCATAATATACAATATATACTATAAAAATATACAAATACACTATAAAGAGCCAAATTCCTGTGAGGAGACATCTATTGCTTGGAAATACAAAAGCCTTGTTTAAAGGCAATTAATGGAGATTAATTGTATCTTCAAATGATATGGAAGTCCTTGAAGAACAGGTGACTATTAAATCACTTGGTAGTGAAGAATAAAGTCAGTTGGAATCTGTTCAGTGACAGTCCACCACTATGAACAGCCAAACACATTTCAACCATAAGTCTTCTTCAGTGGCTGAAGTATTTTCCTAGAGCTTGAAAAGTAAACCACAGGCTTAATTTTATCCACTCATTAAAGAAAGCAACCACAGAGGTATATCCCAAGATATCTTGCAATCCACTTCACAATCCATGTTATGCACCCAAATGGCTGCCGAGACACTCTGTTCAGAGCTGTTGCTGGAATGGTTGTGCAGCCAAACTCAACAGACTTTATTAGGCAAGCCTCTAAAAACATTTTTTTGCCACCATATTTTACACCGTTTTTCTGCCGGCAAAAGAACCCTTTATATCAAATGTTGCAGTAATAGCATTAAAAGGCAGACTTGTACTTCCATGTTCGCTGCTGAGCATGATCTCAGCGGTTCTTGTGAGAAGATAGTCTAAAAACAGCTAAATTAAAAAACAAAACATACACACAAGCACTGAAACCCACTTAAAAACTTGCCTGCAACATGGGGAGGTTAATAAAAATAGCATCCAATAGCTAGTTTTCACGTTCCCACCCGGAAGTGTTCTGGCAGGTACCACCCTTTGATGCTGGAATCGCACCAGCAGAACAGGCATGGTTTCACACACCCGCAATCACGGCAAAAAAATGCTGTAGCCAATCTGTCGATGACTTGGCCCGTCAATAAAAAAGAACACGTTATTTAAAACACAGAATTGTGAAAGCACGATGTCGTCTGGTATTGGCACCCTTTCGCATTTATTAGGCATTGTTATGATGCCGTATTTGCTGCATCTGATAAAGTCCATCCTATATAAACAAAGTTTCCTGAAATAAGGATTACTTGCAACATGTATGGCTGCCAGCTTTTTTGATGTGCTTCTGGTCCTTTAATCCAGTTCCTTCATCTGCTTACATTACTCCTGGGCCAGGAAAGGCACCTCATTTCTGCAGATTAAGCAACCATTAAAGGACAAATCACCTTTTTCTGGTCAGTTGGCAACTGTAAAAAAACAGGATTAAAATTAGTATCTTGATCCTCTTTAAGTGGCGATCATTGAATAGCTGCTTAGTGTGTAGATTCTGCTATAGTTATGTGAAATGGTTAATGTAGAAAATAGCACTCTTAACGGGGGAAAATGAAGAAGTGATAGTTGCAACAAAATGTTGCAGTGTGGACTGCACCCAGTTCTGGACTTCAGCCACTCCACTTCCAGAGACAGAAAAATTACTGGAAATGCTGCTATGATGTATTCATAGTAAAACACTTTTTAAAATCTATGTTAATTGTGTTCAAATTAAAAAGAGCATGCTTACTACACTTACATTAATTAAAACCTGGCATTTAAATTTATGTTTTATTACTACAGTACACTAAAAACCTTATCTAAATGCAGGTGAAAAACTCATTCTCATTGAAAGCGTATGAGTAAGGTTTAAAAAAGAGAGAGAGGGTGGATGCAGGAAATAAAAAAATATATCTATAAAGTAAAAGCCAGCTCTTGTCATCCCATTATTAAGTAAGCTCCACAATAAAAGCTAGAGTTTCACATATTATTCTTATTTTTAAAGGTGGAAAAAAATGAAAAGCCTCTTATCCAAATACAACAGAATGAACTATAATGACCAGTTTTCATGGTACTTTTTAATTCAAGAAGATTTTAACACTAAATATGTTTTTAATGTGATATTAAAACATCATATTTCACATTTTGTTTTATTATACTTACTTCCTATTGTGACAACCTATGGTCAAATACAATAAACTATATTCATTCATTCATACAAAAATAAAAAGTCTCTTATCCAGGTTTGAAATATTTTGGAGGAAAAGGCAATTCAACAGTTATATTACTCAATACTATTTCTTACTAGTGTGTGTGTGGGGGGGGGTGCTATTACTCTGCTGCTTTTTAGTTCCTCTTCTCTATCCTCCTTCCCCTGCAAAGATGTCTATGATTTCCCTCCATTTTTTAGGATGTGCTATCTAAAAGACAAAAGAGAAAGCAATTCTAAGATAAAATTGGAAAGAAAGCACTTCACATTCACAACATATTCAAAACATGTAACCATTCTTTGTTATATGAAAACTAAAAGTAGTGCAGAAAAAGACTGTCACTCTGAGATTATCTGACATGGTGAAAAGCGACAAAAACAGTGTCCCAAACTGGGTCAGAAGAACACAATGAGAACAGAAAGGCAAACATTATCAGATCCCAGCATCCTCAGCTGTTCCTGGGGTATAGCGCTGATGCTGATGAGACTTCACTTTTTCATTGATGGGGCTAAGCAGCAATACAATACAATACAGCAATACAAAGGGATGCCTTATTCATGCCTGTGCGATGCCCCCAGAATGCTGAAGGACAACGTCATCTGATAATGTTGCTCTTTTCTGTTCTTGTGACGTTCTTCTGATGTGGTTTCTGCTGCATCTGATAATCTCCATTGTGAAGCTTACCTTAAAATGCTGTTGGTTGAAGAGTTTATAACTGCACATATGGCTATGTCTATGGAGTGGCAACAAGAACTGTAATTCACCAGCAGCTTTCCCCCTTTCCTGGTTATTAGAGTTCAGGTGTTTCAGGGCTGCTTTATCCATTAGGTACTTTAGGCACAGTGCCTAGGGCCTATGAAAATTTTAGGGCCTACACAAACAGGATTAACAAAAAACAAACAAACAAACAAACAAACAGGGATTTGGAAGGAAAACAAAAATACAAACTAAAGATATTTTATATTTTCAGCCATAAAAAATAGAAGTATATTTTCTAAAAAATAGAAATAGGTTTAGTAAACAACAATTCTTGAAAACATAAACTATCATGAATCACATTGGTTATATAAAAATCACATTCAACAAAACATATAGTTATGAAGTTATATTTACTTTGCGGCACTTTTTATTTGCAAATTCTCATATAACTTTGTCAAAGGGCAATTGTTTTAATATTCCACTTTCTATAGAAAGTACTAATAAAGATGATAATTTTGACTGAGATACCCCAGATTGCAAATGCTTTTTTATGTTACATGTTTAATGTTGAAAATGCTCATTCACCTTCTTCATTCGTCCCCAAAACTGATCAGTAAATTCAAAGTGCAATATTTGTATTTAGGAAGTTTCTCACCAGATTTCGTTCAATTTGTGCTGACAATAATTCTGATACTGTTTTGCACTCCAGAAATAATTTTGAAAATAATAGAAATTTACCCACAAAAGAATCTTCTAAATTTTGATTACATATGTGGACTGGAGTCTTTGCTTTGGAAACAATTTTGCTTTCTGATTTATCAATAAGAAAGTCAAATCTGTCATAAACTATAGGCAGCTTGTCTTTTATCAAGCTCCATTGTTAATCTATCTATCATTACATAAAAATTTGAATTCAAAATTTATTTGCGAGATCCAGATTTATAGCATGGCCATTTTCATTACTTATTGCATCATGAAATATTTTTCATTTCCTTTGTCTTTCAATTTTTTAAAAAATTCCAATTCTTTGGCAGAATTTTCAAACTGAAAAAAATATATATTTCACCTCTCTCTCTCTCTCTCTCTGGCTTTTCTTCGCAAACGAAGATTCAGGTGCTTTTTAAATAAGATAAAAGACTAATTCAGTGCCAGGCTGCTGAAAAGCTGTATTTTTAATACAAATATTTTGAAGAATGTCTTCTCAAATAACACACATTAAAGATGTTTCAAAATGTTCAAATTTTTTAACAAGTGCTTTCACTTCATGTTTAGCACTTAGTGGTTGTCTTTCACAGTCAATTGTACTTATTAATGTTTTCTGAATTCCGTCATAATTATCATAAAATGTTTTAGTAGCATCAAGTCTAGCCAACCACTTACATCATTTCAGACAATCTGTGTAATATACAAGCCCCAGTCTCTAGGAGTGCATTCTTCCTGATTCGTGGTGGGAACATGCTGCCATAGCTCCCACCTTTTAAACTTTTTTTTTATTTATTAGAATATTTATACCCTGCTCTTCAGCCACAAAGGCTCTGAGAGCAGCTTACAAATTGTTTTAGCAATAGCACTTACACATCTACACTGCTTTTTAGCACACTAGGCACCCTCTAAGCAATTTACAATGTGTGTTAGCTAATTGCCTCCACAAGCCGGGTACTTATTTTACCGACCTATGAAAGGATGGAAGGCTGACCGAACCTTGGAGCCCTTGGGATCGAACTTACAACATTGTGGCTGCAGTACCAGCATTTAACCACTGAACCACCAGGGCTCCCTTTTGAAGTAATAAGGAGTCACTGTGGCAGCCGAAGCACAAAGAATGCACGCCCGGTGCACCACACGCCTTGGCACCACAGGCTCCGTTGTTACCCTGGGACACACTTCTTGGCCTGGCTGCAGTCAGCGGAAAGTTTAATTTTAAAAAAATAATAATTAAATATGTATTCATTTCAATCCAGGGGTGTGATTGACTTTTGATTGTTGTCTGGCTGCAGCGATCACTTTGATTATAACCACTGAACACAACCAATGCTGAATGCCATAATGTATCAAATGAAGCTCAAACTGAATACATAGAAAATATTACTGGGGCTGATAGGACAGTTTTTGGAATTATGCCTTTCTGTCCCCAGTGGTACATCAAGGCAAGGCAGGATGGGAGTGCCTAGGGCCTATGAAAACCTTAATGGGGCCCTGAACTGTTCCATACCTGTAACAGAGTTCCATGTTATTCAAGGCAAGAGTGAATAGTGGTGGTCCTTCTGGAAGAAGATAGTTAAAGTCAGTTAATTTTTCAGTTTCAATCCACTTGTTTCTTAATGTCATAAATCATCTTAATCCAAGTAATGTAGCAAAATAAGCAAAGATTTCTATTCAACATGTGATGCTGAAATTATAATAAAACACACACGTGGGTCTATAGTATTTTTAATTCCCGTTTGGGCAGATTGGATTTTTTTTGAATAATTAATACCATATTGATATCATTCTTAACCCACAGTAAACACTACTTAAATTAATAATAGTCAAAGCAATTCTATTCTTTAGTAACATATACACACATTTTTAAAAGCTTCCAAGTTGGTCATATCCATCTGCAACTTTAAAAATAAATTAATAAACTGTTTTCTAGTTCTGGCAACAATACACTTGCTAAAAGATTGATTGTAAAATATATTACCCACAAAATAATACCTAATTTTATGAACCCTGATACCTTTTAGTCAGGTAACCACTGAACCTCCCCTTCACTCCACCTGTTCAGTCTCTCCCACCTCCTTCTCTCTCCCCATCCTCATACCTCTTTCTAAATCTTTCCCCATGTTGTTGGTACCATCCATGCTGCTATCCATGCTAGTGTCCTGTTTCCATCATCTTCCTTCTCCGTTTTCAGCTTAGAAGCTCCTTCTATCACTCATGCCTCCTTTCTTCTGTGTCTGTACATTTTTTCTGGGCTTGTCTAGATGAGAAGATATCGTGCTGATTTTTGTGCATTAACACAAATTTGCAGCAGTGTTAATTTGTCTCCATGAGGTTTTTTTGACAAAATCACTGGTATGCGAAGCTATCCATGTTTGATGTTCACACAGAGCCACACCCACAAATCAAGATGGTGGCCAGGAGTGAATTGCTCATGTTATTATTCTCCACAATTTGCTGCCACTGCACAGTATTTTTTTCTTTACTATAAATCTAAGGTGTGCAAGCACAACCTTCCATTTAAAAAGCTGCTTGGTTGCCTCAATGCAGCAAAAAAAGTGCAGGATTGCTACTGCAAAACTCCAAAATGGCATTTCTGGCCACTTGTTGCTGGCAAGCCCCCCCCCCCTGCATGTCCACCATGGGATCTTGTTGGGCCAAAAGATATTCTCCTCGAATTCTATGAGGAGTTTTTTCACCATCTAGACAACCCCTCTATCTTTCTTTTTTCGTGTCTGTCTCAGTCTCCCTCCCCTCCTCCCATCTCACTCTTTTCAAATCCTTCCATCTACCTGCCCTCTCTTCTCATATCTCATCTTTTTTCTTTCTATGCAGGAAACTGGTTTTCTGTGAACGAAACTTGTTTTAAGTGCAGAAATGTTGTTTTCTGTATAGAAATGCCATTTTCTACCTAAAAACCCATGTGCATGTTTTGCACAGAATAAGTCCTAAATTATGAGTCCCAAACTGTAAACTATACAGTTTTTGATGACTTTCTCATACCAGTGAGGAAAAAATTGTAAAATTATTTGTTCTTTCTTGTGAGAATGAAATTTACAAAGATTTACAATCATAGTACACTATTGATGTTAAGGACTAAAGCAAATATTTGTCCAACCTACAATAGACCGCAGAGCTTGGAAGCAAGACTGCAAAAATCCCCCAGCTAAGATGACCATTTGCTTTGGCAAAATGATCCAAATAACAGGAACTGTTTAGTCATGCAAAACATATGTCTCCTTGATTTCACCAGGTCTTTGAATTTAGCCTTAAGTAATGTTATGGTGCTATAGATCATATTCCAGAGGAAGGAACTGGCAAAACCACCTCTGAGTATTCCTTGCCTAAGAAAACACTATGAAATGCATGGAGTTGCCATAATTTGACAGGTGACTTGAAGGCACGTATGTGCACACACAATGTCATTGAGTCAAACAGTTAAGCAGGCCTATGCGTGCCGAAGTCATAAACCTTCCGCCACTCCCATTGCATCCTATAGATATAACAACACCACTTTGGTCCTTGTGAAATATGAAAGAGAACATAAACCACACTTTATTTTTTTGCTTTTTTCCCATTTAACCTTGAACATATTATATCTTGCTCCTCACTTCCCCTCCTCCAAATCTCTTCACCCTCCTTCTTGAAATCTGAAATGGCACCTCTGTGATAAGATAATAAATTAAACTGCCTGTCTCCCACTAGAGGTAGCACAGCTATAGATTGGGCTACCTTTTCCATTAAAAAGAGCATACACCTTATTAAGTGTTTTATTACCCTATGCTTCCAGCAATATTTCCATTAACCTTTTAAAAAAAGAAAATAACAATCCCCTTTCCAAATGGCAGCAATTCTCCACCCATGAGGAACTTTCTGTCTCTCTAAAAACCAGATACTCCAAACTGTTGATGAGGAAAACTGCAGGAAATTCAGACTACTAGAAGTATATCAGTGCAATAATGCTACTAAGCATGCATGGAAGTCATTAGCCCAGAATCACTTTTACTGGCCTTCCTGAATCCTTACACTTACTTGTACAGCTCCTTATCTGATGATTCGCTCTTTCGACACTTGCAAATTAAGGACCAGTTCCATTTGTTATGAGGAATCCACTCTTTTGACAGTTCTTGCCTACAGAAGCTTACTTTGGACTCACTGTTCACATGCACACTGCTTGCAAAGCAAGCTGAGGTGGGGGGAAGTCACCAAATTGACTGAAGGCCTGACTAGATGATGAAATAAATCATCTTAGAATCCAGGGGGAATCCCATGTGTCCAAATGGGATCCTGCAGTGGTCCGTTGTATTTGGAGGGAGGGGGACCAAATTTCAGGAAAATTACATGGGAAAAGCTTTCATGGGAAAAATGCACACTCCCACTCATTAGGACAACCAAAAGGCATTGCAGCACATTCCTGAAGCAGATAGCTGATTGCTGATTAGTCAGATATGCATGGGGCAGAGCTTGCTAACAAGGCAGCACCAAGAACTACCATGTTGGATTTTCACAGTAGCGATTGTGCACTGAGACAACAAAACAGCCTTTCTTTTGTTCTTTCTTTCTAAAATTTAAGCAGAAGATTGCTCTTCTGCACCTGGGATTTAGGTTTTTTTTTTTTTAATACTATTTGGCAGGGGCAAGTTGGGGAGAATAAAACCATGAGTAATTCCCTCACGCCTGCCATCTTGATTCACTGGCATGTCTCCGTGTGAACAAGAAACACAGATAGCTTTTCACAACAGCGATCTTGCCAAAAACCATGGAGACAAATGAAAGCTGCTGTGAATTGGCATTACTGTGCACCAATCCACATTTTATTCCCTTGTATATGTGGGCCCTGAAAGCCTTTGCAAGCAGGAGGCAGGCGCAGGCACCAAAGGGCGGCACAGGCAGTCCCAAGCAAGCCATTATAATTCCCTCATGTTCCCTACAGGGGTTCTGCCTTTGGACCAATTCCCATTTCTGACACTGCTGCAGTCCCAAACCTGTTGGATAAGCAGGGGCTTTCTATATTTGTCATCTGGATCATTTTCATGCCCTGAAAAAAAAAAGAAAAGAAAAGCATAAGCATCAATCATTTTCTGTTCTAAACTTCTCCCTGATCAAATAGAGACTCTTTTTTAAAAATTGACAATAGGCCGTCAAGTGGAAATGGGACAAGACGTTGTAGGAATACAATTCCTATCAGCTCTAGTTAGCATAGCTAGTGGAGAAGGATGATGGGTTGCAGTTCAACAGGCTCCTCCTCTCATTTATGTTCAATTAAACTATCCATAGAATTAAAGCCTTTTAAAATAAATCCACTAAAAAGACAAAAAATAAAATTGATAAAACAACCCACCACTAAAAGCCCTTGCAGCCAGTTTCTAAAAAGCTTATTGGAATAGAAAAGTTTCCACTTGCTAACAGAAGGACAGCAAGGAGGGAGCCATCCTGGTTTCTCTAGAAAGGGAGCCACCACTAAGCAGGCAATCTCTCATGTTTCCATCATCTATGCTTAAAAGTTTCGATCACATCAAGAACAATCATATTAAGATCTCATTGGTACGTGTGTGTATTTATGTGTGATATTTTAAACAGACAGAAAAGAGTCAGAACTCTTGTTACTGCACAGGTAAAATCTTCGGAACTATTAAAACTATCCCTAAGCAAAAGGAAAAACAGCTGAGTATGAGCAAGTTCACTATGAATACTCACGAGTGCTAACAATTCAATTACTAAAATGTACAAATGGCTACATGTATAATGTTATCACACATCCATGAAGGAGGAAAGGGATGCACATGATGACCCATCCCAAACTTCATTGTCCCCACTGTCTGACCTCCATACTTTTGGTAGAAGCAGAACTAGCCCTATTATTAGACAAAATGAGCTGGCTACTTCAATAGGCAGCTAGGGACAGAATGGAAGTGCTGGATAACAGAGCTGTGTATTCTGACAATGTTCTCTGCATCTTCTAAGCTTGTACTGTACTTATACCAGAAGCCATGATCATCCATGGAAACTGACTAATAAAGAGATCCAGGACAGACGAAAGGAAGCATGTATTCACAGAGCACAGAGCTAAACTACAGAATTTGCTATTTATGATGTAGTGGTGGTCAGTAACCTGGGCAGTTTCAAAAGGGGATGAGACAAATTCATAGAGGAAAAGGCTATCAACAGAAATCAACCAGGATGGTTGAAGTATCATGGTTAGTATTATTTCAAGTATTAAAGGCACTCTGCCTATGAATACTAATTGCTTGGAAACCTATGTGGGAGCATGTTATTCCAATTACGGCCTGCTTCTAGGCTTCTTACCTGGATGGTTACTGCAGGAACAATAATGTATGCTGGATAACAGATAGGCATTTTGGGCTCATCTATACTGATGTCATAATCCAGGGTCAATTCAGAGCATTATTCTCAGGAGCTGCCCTGGATTGACACAATGACAGCTATATGTACTGGTGCGGATCTGTTCTGGGTTCATGCCATGGTCCAGATGGGCTGACACTGGATCAGCCCCACTGGCCTGTCCCCCTCAGTGCAACCCCCTCCTTGTTGTTCACATGGCATGGTGCCCTATTCTTACCCCACCAGCAGCAACAGTGACGGCCAGGCTACCAGTGGTGGTAGCACCGAGGGGGATGAGCCAGTGGTCTGATGCAGTGGGTGTGTAGATGTGTGGACAGCTGGGTCACCCTGGATCCAGCCCGATCCAGATGTCAACACATCCAAAACACTGGGGCCACTCCAGAGCTTCCTGGAAAGTCCAGAGAAATTTGTAGTTTCTGTTAAGCCAGATTAATGGCTAAAAGGAGCCAATTTGTTCCACGTGTCATGTGTACAAATTATACCAGATCCAGGGTGAGTACAAATTTTATTCTTGGTGTATACAAACCCTTAGTCTTATTCAATGTTCTTCTGGTGTTCTTAAACTAGCCTGGAGCCCTCAGGTGTGATGGTGGATGCTAAAATTAATTGATGAACTAGTTTGAAATTCTATTTGACTGCATTCATTCAATCAGTTTGTGTATGTGGAATGAGTTGTGGTCACCAGCTTGCTCTTCAGGTCAGGAAGCAACATGTCTGGGGCGAGGTTTGGGTAGATGGTTTGAAGGGGAGCTTGCGTGTATTCAACTGAATATGTGCTTTCAGCATAGAAAGTTCTGCCCTCTCATAACCCACCTCACCCCACAGATTGGAGGGAAATTCATGAAGTGCTTTTTCTGTTTTGACCTTTTCCACAAATAAGTTGTAACTCATGCAGAAATTGTTTGCACAACACATGGAAGCAAGGTTTCATGTAACAGGAAGAAATATATATATATATTCTCAAGATCACCAGTGATTTACATCTCCACACAGAAAGAACAGTCTTTTCCTATATTTCTTTTGGGTTTAAATATTGCAAAGAATTGTTACATGCTTTGAATGTGTTGTGAATGTGAAGTGCTTTCTTTCCAATATTGTCTAGAAGGAAATCATTGACATCTTTGCGGAGAAAGCAGGACAGAGAAGAGCATCCAAAAAGCAGCCGAGTAATAGCTGCCTTCTGATAAGCAGCAATACTGAGAAATACAGTCATCCCTTTACAGTTGTAGGTTTCACATTTGTGGTTTTGAGTATTTGAGGTTTGTAGCTACTGCTGGATTACCTCTACAGTACAGTATTTGTCATTGCAAGACCGTGTCATCCTTCTCCTCCTCCCTCCTCCTATCTCCGCACCACCATGATTCTGCGAGATTTGCAAAGTCCCTCCACCTCTCTCCACTCTGGCGGGAAGGCTTGCTCCACCCCCATACCCACGCCATCCTCGCCCTCTGCCTTCTCTTTCCTGCATTTGAATGACACCTCCTCCACCACATCTGCAAAGTTCCTAGGCTTTGCACCTCTCTCAGTCCTCTTATCCTGGCAAAAAACCACTCCACCTCTCTTTCCCAGGTGGCATCCAAACCAAATTGCCTCTTTAAAACTCAGATTCAACCCCATCTCTCTTCAAGCCCAAGAGAAAAGCACAGCCACTGCCCTCGAGCACACATGCAAACTTGTCCCCCCTTGCCTCCCCCTCCCTGTGGGAGGAGAGGTTTGTGTGTGTGCTCAAGAGCTTTGGCTATGCTTGAGGAGAGACAGGGTTGAATCTGAGTTTTAAGGTCCTCCTATGTCCTCCTAGCATATGCTATCAAAAGGACAGAAGTCTGCCCCCCCCGGCGCAATCATAGAGTTGGAAGAGACCACAAGTGCTCTCTAGTCCGGCCCTCTGCCCTGCAGGAATACACAATCAAAACATCCCTGACGGATGGCCATCCAGCCTCTGTTTAAAAACCCCCAAAGAAGGAGACTCCACCACACTCCGAGGCAGTGTATTCCACTTCTGAATGGCTCTTACCATCAGGAAGTTCTTCCTAATGATGAGGTGGAATCTCTTTTCCTGTAGTTTGAGTCCATTGCTTCATGTCTTAGTCTCTGGAGCAGCAGAAAACAAGCTTGCTCCATTCTCTGTATGACATCCCTTCAAATATTTAAACATGGCCACATGTCACTCCTTAACCTTCTCCTCTCCATGCTAAACATACCCAGCTCCCTAAACTGCTCCTCATAGGTCATGGCTTCCAAACCTTTCACCATTTTTGGTCGCCCTCCTCTGGACACGCTCCAGCTTGTGAACATCCTTCTTGAATTGTGGTGCCCAGAACTGGACACAGTATTCAAGGTGAGGTCTGACAAAAGCAGAATAGAGTGGAACTATTACTTCCCCCAATCTGGAAGATGGAGCAAGCTTGTTTTCTGCTGCTCCAGAGACTCGGACATGGAGCAATGGACTCAAGCTACAGGAAAAGAGATTCCACCTAATCATTAGGAAGAACTTCCTGACAGTAAGAGCTGTTCGGTGGTGGAATGCACTGCCTTGGAGTGTGGTGGAGTCTCCTTCTTTGTAGGTTTTTAAATACGGTAGAGGCTGGATGGCCATATGTTGGGCTTGCTTTGATTGTGTGTTACTGCATGGCAGGGGGCTGGACTGGGTGGCCCTTGTGATGTCTTCAAACTTTATGATTTTATGATTCTACAATAGGAGAAATTTATTCTGGTTAACCTCACATCAAGGCCAAACATAGAGAACTGGTTCTCCTCCAGATGATGTCAGACTCTAGTTTCTATCAGCCAACAGTCAGGGATGATGAGATCTGTAGTGCAACACCATCTGGCAGCCCAAAGATGTCACTGTCCAACAGGTAGCAGTTTCAGGTGCCTCCTCCAAGTTTCAAATCAGATCATGTGCCAAAGTTTCTTCTTCCAGCAACCATCATCACTTTCTACAGTCCCTCTGCAATGGTGAAAACTGTAGAGCATCTGCTTCTCACTCAGCTAATATAGGTAAAGGAGCCCCATCAGGGAAAATGCTGGCAATCCTACCTGTTCCTGGCTACAACAAAGAAGAAAAATACTCTGGCAAAATCCACATACCATGCCAGCCTCTATCTCTGCGGTGTTGTAACAATTTGGTTTATTGCTCCTGGGCATGGTGTAGAAAAAGGATTGCTGATTTTGTGAAATGGCCTTAAAATTAAGACAGCTATGGGGGGAGGAGGCTGGGTGTTTGTTTTATTGTTCTGCTTTAGCCAAGTTGGTCCTGCAGTTCCAACTCTTTGGTTCCTATCACTGTGTGGCCCTCCAGATGTTGCTGGACTGCAGAGCTCAGCAGCCCTCGCCAGCATAGCCAATAATGAAGAATGCTGGGTGTTGAAATTCAACAATGGTTAAGATCCTGCACCAGGAGACAGATTCTAAAGTTCCATACAGAGGGAAGTATGACATGTCTCCCCCACAAAATAAATAAATAAATAAATAAATCCACCTTTTAGCTGCTATTGTTATTCTGTCATGTGGTGTAGATTCTGACCTCCACAACAACCCCCAAAATGATTTATATGGACATAAGCTGGACTTCTGCATAACTTAATAACAGGATGCCAACCAACATCCAGAGGGCTGCAGAATCCCAGCCCTGATACAGAACAATATCTCGGGGTATTCTTGGTGTGATTAATTCAGAGCGGGGTTGCCATTGCCTTCTTCTGTGGTAGAGAAGACAGAGTTGGTCACGGTCACCCAGCAGGTTTCCATTGCTGAGTGGGGATTTGTTTGAGGTCTCTGACCAAGCAAACTAGAGTCAACAAAACTTTATGCTATAATTTTTTTTAGGACTTTTTCAGACAGTGCTTACCGCACTAGAAGCTTGCACGAGACGTATGGTGCTATCGCGTGGCACGGGGTCCATTTCGGATGATGCCGTCCTTCTCATGAAATCATCCGTGTCACTTCTGTGTATGATTGAAGGCAGCCACACCATATTTTATTCACAGAAGTTGCCGTGAGTAAAATATGGTGTGGCTGCCTTCAATCATACATGGAAGTGACATGGACAATTTCGCGAGAGGGACGGCGTTGTTCCGAAATGGGCTCCTGCCATGTGACAGCGCTGTACATCTCGCACAAACTTCTAGCATGGTAAGCACTGTCTGAAAAAGTCCTTAGTTAGTCTTAAACATGCTGTGGGAATCCCTTATATCTTTTTATGCCAAGGAAACTAAGGACTTGACTCTCTCTCTCTCTCTCTCTGTGTGTGTGTGTGTGTAAAAATCCAGATGAGATTAGGAATACTTTGGCCTGGAGCTACAGTGCATGAAATTCAGATTGTTCTGACCTGGATTTCAATGCTACACCTGCCAAAGCCTGAATCTACATTGGTTTTTACTTTTACTGCCCATTCAAAGCTATTACTCACTCTTGACTCTGAGCTCTGGGAAAATTAAAGTCCAAATATTAGTCACCCTCTCTGAAGCCAGAACAGGCAGCTAGCCTTACAGTGGTGGGGCAGGCACCTGTTCTGCCTTCAGAGTGGGCAATTACCACTGGAGCTTTGCTTTTGCCAGGTGATTGTGCACTGGAAAATCAAAGTCCCAGCAATAGTTGCCATCTCTGAAGCCAGAACAGCCAACTAGACTCATGATTCTGCTTTCAGAGAGGATGACTACTGCTGGCATTTTGCTTTTCCTGGGCAATTGTACACCAGAAAATCAAAGTCCCTGTGGTAATTGCCTCTCTGAAGCCAGAATGAGTGGCTAGACTTGCAATGGCAAGGCAGGTGCTTGTTCTGCCTTCTGAGAGGGTGACTACCACTGGTGCTTTACTTTTCCTGGGTGACTGTGTGCCAGAAAAATCAAAGTCCCAGTGGTAGTCACCCTCTCTGAAGCTGAAACAGGAGGCTAGCCTCGCAATGGTGGAGCTTGCTGGGCATTCTGATCTCAGAGAGAATGACTACCACTTCCATTTGCCTTTGAACTGAGAAGTGGCACTGAGGAGGGGCAGGAAGGCAGTGCTTGTCTTTCCTCTCCTCCCCACACGACCCCTGAATCCAGTGTGGCTGGATTGTTTTCAGCAGAATCTGGAGAAAACTGAATTTTCTAAAACTCAGATTAAGGGGGTATTCCCTGAGTCTGGTGCCTAGGGCCAAACAACGTGTGTCACTGTTGCACCAGGTTTGGGGAAATGGCCATACATCATGTGGCATTATCAGGCCAGATTCCTAAGGATTCCAGGTTTGTGACTGGTGTAGACAAGCCCTTGGCTATGTCTTTGAAAATGACTACTTGGTCATTCACCCTGGCATTTGGTAGAGTCTTGATATCTCAAGTCCCCCGGGCTGACACATAACCATTTTAGCAGGTTGTATTTTGCAACACACAAATGTAGAACTTCCACAAGCTGTAAAAATTCACACTTTTCAAGTAACACCCTTATTTATGTGGTTCGATAGAAACCACAGTCATGGGAATTACTTGAAAACTGGTTCCTCATTGGCTATCCTTTTCAGGGTAGAGGATCTAAAAGATAGTGCCAGAAATCCTTTGGAGCCTGCAAAGAAGGAATGTTGTTTTGTGAAAGTTCTCTCCTCAATCCTCCCTATCCTAATGAGGGTAAAAACATAGCTTAATAGACAAAGAAAGCTGCACCAGCTGCTTCCATCGTACAAATCTGGCACAAGTGCAGCTGAGTTTATTAGACATTTTATAGTCCTGGGAACCAAAGCTAATGGCTCTTTTTCCCATATGTTGACTCAACAAGAGCTGGGATTGAGTCAAGCCATTGATTGATATATGATGCAGCCATGAATAAGGCTTAGGCCCAATTACTAAAATGAATCATCAGTCCCTAGCTGTTAAGGAAAATGAGGAAATACATTCATGGATGGGGTGGGGGAGATGGGGTGGGAATGTTTTGAATTTTTAAATATCTCACAGTAGAGAATCTATTCTCCATTATTTACTTTACTATTACAAATGTCTAAATATTCCATAGGGTGTCTCTAGAATTCTGAGACTTGCATTTTTTTTAAAGTCCGTTTGTGGTCCTTTAGATTATGGAACAAAGTTTGATCATATGATTTTCGGTGTCTTGTAAAACCCAGAAGTAAGTAAAGTATAGCAAGCTTGGGAAAGTTATTGGGAGGGGTGGGTCACAACTTCCAGAATCCCCCAAACAGCATGCCAGTCAGAGCATTTTGGAAGCTGTGGTTCCAAAAAGTAACTTTCCACACTCTGACCCAGAGCACCAAGACTTTTCCTCTCCAATTTACCCAGCAATGATTATATCATTTTTGGCAACGATTGATGGTTTATGGGACCAGTAGAGGAGGAGGGAACGGTTGAGCAAGACTTAAATTTTGGGGAATACAATTTGTAAATCACATGGTTACTTGACTCAGAAAAAAGATTCAAGTCAATTCAGCAACAAGGAAGACAAGCAGGTCAGGTTCCCTGGGACCATGGAGAGAGTCACTCTCAGGACAACCCAACAATTGGTTCAACAGCAGGGAAAATTTACTTCAGCTTCTACACCAGAGATGGGCCACTGTGGCTCTCCAGATGTTTTTGGCTTACAACTCCCACCAGCCCTAACCAGCATAGCCAATGGTGAGGATTTATGGGAGTTTTAGTTCAAAAACATCTTGCGGGCCACAGTTGCCCACCCCAGTTCTAAATCATACAGCAGGCTTGTCTAATGTTCAAAAGCAAGGAAATTTAAAGGGGAGAGAATGTTTTGAACATAGCCTGGAAGTAATAATGACCAGTTAGCTGTAACAAGGGTAGAATGAAGTCACACTTCAAAAGTAAAGGAACAAGTGGAGACGGATTTATTTTACTGGTGTAATGAGCAATATTTTCTAATTACTTTTTAAAATAACCTTTAAAGGTCATGTTAAGCATTTTGGGAGGCATTTTCACAGGAATTTTCCATGTTTTATGCCATTCATCAATCAAAAAATGTAACAAGAGAGTATAGCCACTGGTGAGGAATTCTGGGAGTTACAGTCCAACATCTAAAGAGCTTCACAATTCCCATCTAGGCACTTGGGTCATTACTTATGCATTGCCAAAAGGGATAATGAAAGAAGACATGGATTTGCACAAATTCTGTTTATGGCTATACATATTAGATAGCCTATCTCTGGCTTTTCTTTGCAAATGAAGATTCAGGAAGGATTCATCCCGCGCTTTCTGCAAGCGCACTGATGACTGAAAAGGCCAATCCGGGATAAACATGTCTGGTTGCAGAAAGCACAGCAGAAGGTCTCCTTTGATGATTGTTTCCGGGTTGTGATTCTTTCTGCATTGTCGTTTCTCTCCAAGACTTGTTTGGCGTGAGCTCTCAAATAAAGCTGCAGCATTGTGGATAGTGTGTCTCCATGCCTCCCAATGTGAGGCCATGGCGGACCATTGTTGGTGTTCAATTTGGCCAAGCCTGAGATGTTGTTTCAGGGAGTCCTTGTATCACTTTTTTGGAGCGACCCTCTTACGCGGACCCATGGCGAGTTCACCATAGAGTACTATTTTTGGGAAGCGATGGTTCTCCATCCTAGAAACGTGCCCTGCCCAGCGCAGCTGTGTTCTCAATATCATGGCCTCAGTGCTGGTGATCCCTGCTTGCTCAAGGACAGCAACATTCATCACATAGTCAGTCCAGTGTATATTTAGGATTGTGCGTATACAGCGCTGATGAAAGCAGTCAAGGAGTCATAAGTGTTGGTGATAGGTGACCCAGGTTCTCTACCAGCCTGCACCACAAGATGAACACCCCCACCCCCACATTGTCATAGGCAAATCTGTGCTTAAGTCCATTCAGCAGTTCACCTACCTGGGAAGCATCACATAGCCCAGTGATGGGCAACCTTTTGAGCCTGGTGTGTCAAACTTTGCCAAAAACCTGAGCATAACTCGGGTGGTGTGTCACTTTGAGGAAAAGACATTATTTCGCGATATTTATTGTTTAAATAACATAAATGTATACAGTTGCCCCTCCACATTTGCACCTTTCACTCTCATGGCTTTGATTATTCGCAGTTTGCTTAGCAAGCACCTCATTTAAATCAGCTTCTCTCCTCAAGGGAGAGGACCTGATTTAAACGGAGTGCTTGCTGAGCAAGCCAGGCACTCAACTCCCCGCTCTCTTGGGGCTTGGCTCCATTTGAGGGGGGGAGCCAAGCCCCGGGAGAGTGGGGAATTGGTGGGAAAGGCACTTTTTAGCCACCCCCCGCCCTTCCCAAAGTTGCTATTGAGCTTTTTAAGCTTTGTTGCGGCTCTGGGAGGGTGGGGGTGGCTGAAAAGCCTCTACGCCGCACTCCCTCCACTCCTCCCAACCTTTCTGAAGAGGCTATATGGGGCTCTCAATCCCCAGAGCCCCTTTGGGAAGCCAGACTCCCACCCGCCGCCTTCCCTGGCCTTTCTGAGGCAGCTCCGGGGCTTCGAAGCCTCGGAGCCCCCTCGGAAAGGCCTGGGAGACTCCTGCCCACCCGCCACCTTCCCTGGCCTTTCCAAGGTGGCTCTGGGGTTTCAAAGCCCTGGAGCCACCTCGGGAGGGCTGGGGAGAGGCCAGGTAGACTCCCGCCCGCCCGCTGCCTTACCCAGCCTTTACAAGGCAGCTCCGGGGAAGCACAGCAGGCCTCAGGGGGAGTGGCCGGGGGGGAGGCTCCACCCCCACCTCCCTAAAGTGGTGATCAGGGCTTCATAGCCCCACCTGCCACTTTCCTCCCCTCCGTCTCCCTAAAGTGGCGACCGGGGCTTTGAAGCCCCGATCGCCACTTTAGGGAAGGTGGTGAGGTTGTGGGCAAGGGGTGGGAGGCCTATGGCCATGTGTCAGCCCAAATGGCTACGCATGTCAGTGCTGACACGCGTGTCATAGGTTCGCCATCACTGACATAGCCCATAATGTAAATACAATACAGGGCAGCTCACCCCAGTGTGGAAGTCTGTGACCACCTGACTGGTGTGGCTGCTGAGTCTGCTGTCTAGAGATTGTCGATGGGTAACTTTGCTCTCCCAACTTCTTCTGGAACTTTGTCATTAAAGCAGAATTTCATTGGCTAGCCCTTCAAACAGAGGGCTGTATTTTGTAAAGTAGGATGCATCACCATCCTAAGCACACCCTGTCTTCTCTGTGAAGTGTACAAATAAGCAAGAGACCTTAGGCATCTGGTGTGGCCATGCAGCAAATTTTACCTTTCCACTCTGGCCTCAGTGGAGAAATGAGGCATCAATCAAGTCCGGTTCTTCAGCACAGCCCATAAATTGCAAAGATTAGGTCTCTAAGGATGCAACGTTCATGAAATAAATGCCTGCTCCTTTGTAGATATACAAGTCTCCTATGCCTCAAAGTCACTCTATCAGATATCTGAAGGGTAGCCTAAAATACAATATGCAGAACTAGTTTATAACTCACAGGTAACAGCACTCCTAAAACAGAGTAAAATATGATGCAAGTAAAATGTGACAGTAGAAAGCAAAAATATCAAATGTCCCAGCGGTACTGCAACAGTACCACTGGGAAGGAGCGTCATACGAAACTGATGCCCTCTAGCACTGCAGCGTCACAACCTGGCAACGCTGCTAGCGTTATTTTTACATTGTCTGAAAAAGTCCTAAGTATTCAAACCCTGGGTATCTGTGGCTGACTAAGGATTCAAACCCTGATGTTTTAGAGTCCTAACCCAGAACTCAGACCACTACTGTCATGCTGGCTCTCTCTGATGATCTAATGTAAACATTTCTCCTTGCTGAGATGGACTGCTTCCACCTAATGAATGCACTAGGCCTGTGATATTTGGACCATACATTTCAAATAGCTGTCGTATGACAGAGAATGTAGTCCTGCTTAAACTCTATAGAACAATTAGATTAAGAATTTAATCAATCTGAAGTTGATGAAAACTTTGTTCTCATGCCATTGAATCAAATTTGAAAATGTATTAATAGAAAGTCCACATTGCATTGTTTCACACATGAGCTTGATAAACCCATTTAACTGCACTGTTTCTATTTAGGCCATAAAACTGCATGGTAACACACATGGCAACGGTTTACTGCTCTATGTGGCTGATGAATTAAACCCAAGCTGAAATTAAATGCTGTCCTTTTCTAAACAAGCATTTATCAATGGAGATACACCATGTGCTTTCCAATTTAAGCTTACAAAGGATGTGTTTTCAGGGTGTGGGGAACTGAGGAAGAGGGAGAGAAAGCCAAATAGATATTATTCCTTAAAAGAACATTTCTGCCTGATATATGTAGAGCTCAGTGACCTTTGGAGACTATGTGAGATTCATTTATTTGCTTTCACATTTAATTAACAGCTTTTGTTTGGGGTTTTAATTTCCTGTAATTGAAGCACATTGCTGCCATGGCAATCAGCTCTATAGAAATAAGATAGAAATAAATAAATTAAAGTTCACAACTGTTTTGACCAAGCCCACTCTAATTAGTGAGTAAGACAAATAGACAAATGTGGGAAAGGGTTTTAATTTTTTAAATGTTATTATTTTTACCCCTGCTGTCAACTCGGTAGCCAAATTTCTTTGCTGTTTCTCAGATATTGGCAAAATTATGTTCTAAGACATTAAAAAAGGGGGAAGCAGATGGTGCTAGAAATACCAACTGAAAAAATATATATCTTCATGCA
Organism: Gambelia wislizenii; assembly: GCA_030847615.1. NCBI lineage: Eukaryota > Metazoa > Chordata > Lepidosauria > Squamata > Crotaphytidae > Gambelia > Gambelia wislizenii. The sequence continues at coordinate 33,760,437 of JAUMIR010000005.1, forward strand.
CAGGCAGAGATTAGTAACAGATCATCCGGCTAGTAAATATTATGAGCCAATGAGCCAATGACCATTTAGCAGGAGGCTAGTAGCAACAGAGGTACTGCAAAATGGCAGGATTTGATAGCTTCTGTTCATTTCCATGCAGATGTGTATTGTGATTCACTCAAACCTTCAAGAAAGGCTGTAACACAAAGGTTCTTTTTGTGTAAACCAGATGTAGTTGGATTGAAACACTCATCAGCACTAGTCAGCATAGGCAATGGTGAACGATGATGGGAGATGGAGTCCAGAAAGATCAGGAGGATCCTGCATTCTGTTCTATGTAACCAAAACTGCCTTTAATAGATGATTCTCAGTGCAGCCATAAGAAGCCTGCTGTGTTGCTGACATGCATGAGTGCACAAATGTGTCACTACTGAGAAGCGGGAATCTTTCTTATTTGTTTTATTCCATGAAAGATGGATGACAAGCAGAAGCACTGTGATTGCTTTGAAAACATGCAATAGATTTATCAACTAATTTTTAAGACTGAATCTGGGGTAATATGTGTGCCCCATACCTCCAGACTGTGCCAATTAATCCTCTGTCATCCCTCTTTTTCAGCTGTTTTTAAAATCCCCCACTTTCTCTCTCCTTTCTCAACCTTCCCCTTTTGTCATCAAGTTACTGCAGTTGTTGCAAACTTGAGTTCACAGAGCAAAAGCAGTTTGCATTTCGTTAACTCACCAGGAGGAGAGGACAGGAGAGGGCAGAATCTTACTCTTTCCTGTAGGTAGATTCAGGCAAAAGGAAACTACTGCAACCTCTCCTAGCTTGTGTGTTCTTCATTGATAACTTTTGCCATCTTAACCACACTTTAATTTGGCTACATATGTCCCATTTTTTATCTGTGAAAGTTGGAGGGTATGGTGAATCAGAAGGACAACAAAGGAAGAATTCAACCTGGACTTACACATCAAGGAACCTGGAAGCAATTGCTGAAAAGACCTTCTCTCATGCTCTAGCCAGGAAAATGGTGATGTGATTGAGAGAAAGTCTCCCCAAAGATCTTAAAGTCCAGGAAGGCTCATATAGGAGAATGGGATAGCTTGGTCCCTAGCTGTATAGAGCCTAGAGGTCATAAACCAGCCCTGTGGAAAATGAAAAATTCCATTTTATTTATTAGGCAGCTTTTTTATGAGACACTCAGGCACACACAGCAAGTACTCACAGAATTAATCTTTTAGGCCATGATCTCAATGATCTTCAGGAGCTTTGCTTTATACACATGCTATAGAGGTAAGCAATGGTTTTAATTCTCCATAACCTGGCAGAAACTTTTTCAGACAGGGACTTTAACCCCGTTCCTGTCTCACAAAGCACCTTCCCACCCCACTCCTGTCCCTGCCATGGAATAAAGGTAAAGTTTTCGCACACCTACCTTTTTCCATGACAGGAACGTCCTCCCTCTCCCCTTGGCTTGCCGGGAGTGAATGCAGGTGTTATAAAGCTGCATTCACCTCCTGTAAATGAAATCCTGCCCGTTCTCACGAGTGAACGGTGGTGCAGGAAATATAAAACTAAAACTAAAACTAAAAAGAAAAATAAAAGTCAAAAAAGAAAACCCACCCCCCAAACACTCTATTACAAGTAACCCGAGGAGGGGGAACGGTGTAACTTACCCCTCGTCCTGATTGCACCCGGAAGTGTCCAGCATGGACCTCCCCCACATGGCTGGCATCACGCCAACATAATAGGAGAGGAATGGGGCACCTTTCAGACCACCTGTGATTCCGTGACAGAAATGGAATGGGTGGTCTATTGTCAATGTTTCCCTGTGACTGAAATGTCACAGGGTCAGCATGGGAGCAGCACGGGACAGGGTTGACAGGGGCCCTTTCTTGACCCTGTTCCATGCCTGCCACTGACTTTATAGCCCATCTGATAATGTCCTAAATTTCTATATTATACTGATATACTTATTTGAAAGGATTATAGACCTCTAGTAAAATTATCTTTTTATAATGATTAAGAGTTTTTTATTTGGTTTTTGAAATCAAGGGCAAAGATTAATCATGTATTTTCCATGTGTGTGTGTGTGTGTGTGTGTGTGTGCATGTACACAATTTTTTTTTTAAAAAAAAATCCAGTGTAAGAGCTCCAGTCCTTATCAGGCCACTGGCAGCTAAAATGACTTTAGCTGCAGTTTTCATCTGAATCAAGATCCATATACCCATAATTTGAACTGGGTGTGTGTGGATCCCATTGGAACAAATGTGACTTTTCTTTCCATGAAAATTGCAGACACAGCCCCCCCCCCAAGATGATGATGGATGGCAGGGGAAAGTCTAAACCCCTTAACTGATGAGATATAATGTGGGATATATATAGTGGAAACATATATTAATTTAGACTTGCCAGGTCAGGACTATTTCAGGTCCTTGGATTTCCCAGCCAAAACCTGAGGCCTAGGGAGTTGTGATGTCACAGGGTGATATTACAAGGTTGATATTGCCAAGAGTAATATCAAAGTTGATATTATGTTGATATTACAAGGGGCAGCTTCAAGGAGCATGATATACTAAGCATCAACCACAAGGATATATTAAGCATCAACCACAAGGAGCAGCCCCAAAAAGCATGATATATTTATTAAGCATCAACCACAGTTGCTCAGAGTATGCTACTCAAATAAAAAAAATGTATAAGAAAGAAAATATTGACACATACACACACTACACGTGAAGCAGATCATAGAATATACAAGTGCTGGAAGAAAGAACCAAGAAATTAGAGCAGAATACAGATAGAAGAAACAAGGAACATATATGTATTCTGAAAATTGCCCTATGTAGAGATGGGCTTAAATATATATCCTGGAATATAAGGACTAAATTTCACTGCAAAAAAGAAAGGATGTCTTCAATTATCCGAATAAACAGAATGCAGACCTAACCCATCTATAAGAAACTAATATAAGGTCATTGGACTCTAAATATTTGTATTATCCAAGATTTGGGAAAGAATTTGTTGCATCAACTGACAAAAAGAAGAAAGGGGTGGTAATTTACAACTATACCCTCAAAGAAAGTATTTGCAGACCCACTAGGCAGATATGTGGGAGTGAAAAGAGAATTTAAAGGAATTAAAATCTTGTTGGTTGAGGTATATACCCCCCCCCCAAGAATAAATCACCCTCTTTTGAGAAATTGTTGGCAACTATTCTAGAGTTTTCTAATGAGAATTTGATTTCTAAGGGGGGCATAGGAATGGGGTTATTCTGCTGAAATAGATAGAAAATCTGATAAAGTGATAAAGAATGATCAAGGGAAATTTCCAATATCTTTTTTAAAAATTTGGTTGGCAATTTGGGGCTGATAGATGGGTGGGGAGCTAAGTATGGGAATGTTGGGGATTATACTTTCTTTTCAGAAAGGCACAAATCCTTATCTAAGGTAGACATGTACTTGCTTTCTAAGAATTTAACTCTCTTGATTACAAAAATGGAAATACTCCCAAGGACTTTTTTGGACCACACCCTATATTTTGCAAATGGGAAGGGGGAAATCTTGTTTTAATTGGAGATTAGATTACTTGATTTTGCAAAACAAGATTGTAGTTATGAAAGCTAAGAAAAAACTTAAGGAACTAGCTGGACCTGGCTAGTTAAAAAAAACCACTAAAGTGCCCAGTAGACCTCATGACAACCCTGTAAGGTAGGCTGGCTGCTGAACTTGCCCCCCATTGCCACTTACCCTCCCACCTCCAAAGTCACCCCTCCCACCACAGCTTGCTCCCCGCACCACCACTCACCCCCTTGTCACAGCTCCCCATCACCGCTCAGCCTCCCACCTCCAAACTCACCCCTCCTGCTACTGAATGCACCCCCAACTCCAAACTTGGCCTTCCACACTGCCCCCTGCACTCCGGCACATGCCATGCTACACACACACACACACACACACACACACCACATCCACTCCCCATGCTACTCACACTCCCTCTGTAGCCACCATGTTTACAAAGGATTTCAGCTTCCACATGGTTCCACACCCATTGTGCTGATTGGCTGCCCAATAGAGCTTTGATTCCTAACCAACAGAGACGACCTGGTTAATGGGGTGCAAGTGGTGGGATCCTTAGGTGAGAGTGATCATGTTCTCCTGGAGTTTGTTATACAATGGAAAGGAGAAGCCAGGCATAGTCAGACACGCATTCTTGACTTTAGGAGAGCTGATTTCAATAAACTCAGGGAAATACTGGGGATGATCCCATGGTCAAGAATACTAAAAGAGAAGGGAACTCAAGACGGATGGGACTTTCTCAAAAGGGAGATACTGAAGGCACAATTTCAAACAGTACCATTGAGGAAGAAAAATGGGAGGTGTCTCAAGAAACCAGGATGGATGACTAAAGAACTTTCAATGGAGCTAAGTTTTAAACGGAACATGTATAGGAAATGGAAAAGGGGGGAAATCACCAAAGAAGAATTCAAACAGATAGCGAACACGTGTAGGAGTAAAGTCAGAAAAGCTAAAGCGCAGAATGAGCTCAGGCTTGCTAGGGAGGTTAAGAACAATAAAAAGGGTTTTTTTGGGTATGTCCGCAGCAAAAGGAGGAAGAAGGAAATGATAGGGCCGCTACGTGGAGAAGATGGCAAAATGCTAACAGGGGACAGAGAAAAGGCAGAATTACTCAACACCTTCTTTGCCTCAGTGTTTTCAGAAAAGGAAAAGGAGGACCAACCTGAGGAGAATGGAACAGAGGACACAATAGGGGAAATCCAGCTCAAAATAAGTAAAGAGGTAGTACAGGAATACCTTCTTAATCTAAATGAATTTAAATCTCCAGGACCAGATGAACTACATCCAAGAGTATTAAAAGAGCTGGCAAATATAATCTCAGAGCCATTGGCAATAATCTTTGAGAACTCCTGGAGAACAGGAGAAGTCCCAGCAGACTGGAGGAGGGCAAACGTTCCCATCTTCAAAAAGGGGAAAAAAGAGGATCCCAACAACTATCGTCCAGTTAGTCTGACATCAATACCAGGGAAGATTCTAGAACAGATCATTAAACAGAGAGTCTGTGAACATTTAGAAGGCAATGCCATAATCACAAAAAGTCAACATGGGTTTCAGAGAAACAAGTCATGCCAGACTAATCTGATCTCTTTTTTTGATAAACTTACCAGCTTGGTAGATGAAGGGAATGCTGTGGACATTGCATACCTTGATTTCAGTAAGGCCTTTGACAAGGTTCCCCATGACATTCTTGCAAACAAGCTTGTAGAATGTGGGCTAGACAAGTTAACTGTTCAATGGATTTGTAATTTGTTGACCGGCCGAACCCAAAGGGTGCTCAGCAGTGGCTCCTCTTCGTCTGGGAAAGATGTGACCAGTGGGGTGCCACAGGGTTCTGTCCTGGGCCCAGTGCTATTCAACATCTTTATCAATGACTTAGATGAGGGAATTAGGGGCATACTTATCAAATTTGCAGATGACACCAAATTGGGAGGAGTAGCTAATACCCTAGAGGACAGGATCAAAATTCAGAATGACCTGGATAGACTGGAGAGCTGGGCCAAAGCTAACAAAATGAAATTCAATACGGAGAAATGTAAAGTACTGCATTTAGGGCAGAAAAATGAAATGCATAAATATAGGATGGGAGAGACCTGGCTGAATGAGACTACGTGCGAAAGGGATCTAGGAGTCCTAGTAGACCACAAATTGAACATGAGCCAACAGTGTGATGCGGCAGCTAAAAAGGCCAATGCAATTTTGGGCTGTATCAATAGAAGTATAGTGTCTAGATCAAGGGAAGTAATAGTGCCACTCTATTCTGCCTTGGTCAGACCTCACTTAGAATACTGTGTCCAGTTCTGGGCACCACAATTCAGAAAGGATATTGACAAATTGGAGCGTGTCCAGAGAAGGGCAACTAAAATGGTGAAAGGTCTGGAAACCATGCCTTATGAGGAGAGACTTAGGGAGCTGGGTATGTTTAGCCTGGAAAAAAGACGGTTTAGAGGCGATATGATAGCCCTGTTTAAGTATTTGAAGGGATGTCACGCTGAGGATGGAGCAGGCTTGTTTTCTGCTGCTCCAGAGACTGGAACACGGAGCAATGGGTGCAAGCTCCAGGAACAGAGATTCCACCTCAACATGAGGAGGAACTTTTTGACAGTAAGAGCTGTTCGGCAGTGGAACACACTCCCTCGGAGCGTGGTGGGATCTCCTTCCTTGGAGGTCTTTAAACAGAGGCTGGATGGCCATCTGTCGGGGATGCTTTGATTGTGATTTCCTGCGTGGCAGGGGGGTTGGACTGGATGGCTGTCGTGGTCTCTTCCAACTCTGCAATTCTATGATTCTATGATTCTATGATTCTATGATTGGTTGGTCAGTTCCCTAAGTAGCCAATCAGCACACTGGAAACAGCAACATACCTAACAGCAATCTATCTATCTATCTATCTATCTATCTATCTATCTATCTATCTATCTAGCTATCGATATTTTGAATACAATCTACAATCACACACACACTTTTCAAGGCAGTTCTCTCACCCTGTGATTCCTCCCCCTTGCCTGTAGAACTAGAGGAGAAGAGGCAGGCTTTGAAACTCAGGCCCAGGCCCAGAGATCTGGCAACCCTGGATACTAAGTAGGAATAGGAGTTCCAGGGCAGACTGGTGAGACTGGCAAAGAATATGGATTTGCGTGTGGAAGGGCTGAGGGGAGGCAAAAGGGAAGGAGTATTAGAGAATGGTGTGGAGTATGAGGGAGTTGAGAGGAGGAGAGATTAAGTTTATCTGCACTATATGGTTATAACAGTTTGATACAAGTTCAACTGTCCTGAGTCCATCCTATGGAATCGTGGAATTTGTTGTTTGTGTGATACTTAAGAATTCACTGCTCAAGAGCTCCAGTACTGTAGTTCAGGGGGATGTGTTAAAGCTTTCTAGCAGAGAATGCTAAACAGCTGCCAAACTACAGGCAACAGCATTCCTTTGGATGGAGTCAGGAGTTAAAATTGTATCAAACTGCTTTAACTTTAATTATGTATGTCATTTGGAAACATAATGACTCAGGGGAAGTATGAAAAAGTGTGAATTACTGAGAAGTTTTGTGTTGGTCAGGAACAGGAGCAGATGATCATATAGAGGAGGTTTCAATCCAGAATTGCATCAGAATATGTTATTCAGAGAAGGTGACTATTATGATGCCATTATACACCAGAGTTAAATGTGTGTGCCACAACAGGTTGAGAAGAATCATTTCTCTATATTAACATCTTAACTCTGTATTATCATAAAATTTTCTTTGGTTTCTTTCAACTCACGATGACTTCTCATCCACTACTGATTAGAAATGTCTGTCTGTCTGTCTGTCTATGGATTGCAGGAGCCAATTCAATCACTTCAGTACAGTAGCACCCCTGTATCCGCTTATTCACCATCTGCTGATTCAGTTATCTGCAGTTGGTGACAGACAGTGGCTGGGGTGAAAGGGTGAGGGAGAGGAAGAAGAGAGAACTCGCCTCCCTTCTCCCATCCCCGGGATGCCTGCGGTGGTGATGGGCAGTGTCTGGGGTGGAAGGGGGAGGGAGAGGAAGAAGAGAGAATTCACCTCCCTTTTCCCTTCCCCATGATGGCTGCTGCGGTGGGGCTGTTATCTGAAGATTTTAGTATCCAGGGTGGGCCGAGAACCAGCCCCCCCTTGAATACAGGGGTGCTACTGTATCCTAATATGAAGGAATGAATGAGAAGAACCTGAGGAAAGGTCCTGGAGACAGGTCTTGATTGCCCAGTGGTAGAAACAGCTCCACAGTTACTAAAGTCAAAACAAATAAGAATAGATGTGGCATGTTGTTGTTTTTTCTGAAGGAAAAGGGCAAAGCACATGACTAATGTCATGTACATTAGTCTGACCCTAACTGTGGCTGTTTACCATGTAAACTATTTTAACCATATTTTGAGCCTTTTTATATACTTTTGTTTTCTTAGCAGAAAACTGAAACTTTTCTATGTTTTAGGGTGTCTTTTTAACAAATAAAGAACCTATATTTAGAGCGAAATAATGAGGCATAATTTTGACACATTATAAATGTACAAATAGGTTCTGAAGGCTAGGTTCTTGGGGAAAGCTTTGATACTGCTGGCACAGGCCTTGATTGACAGCTCAGAGATGGATGAATCTGTTACTTTCACATTCTCCTATGCCCAGTTTTATTTTTAAAAAAAACACTCACATTTTTCCCTGTCTTGAATGTCAAAAGTACCTGTGATTGTGGTAGGAATGAGAGAAAGCCCTTCCCTGAAGATCTTAAAGCTTGGGCAGGCTCATATAGGAAGATACTTTCTGATAGTCTGGATCCAAGCCATAAAAGGTATTGCACTGGTTCATCTCCAGGCCCAATTCAAAAGTGCTGGTCTTGACCTATAAAGTCCTACATGGCTTCGGTCCAGACTATCTGAAAGATTGTATCTCCCTCTATGAACCTGCAAGGGTTTTAAGATCTTCAGGGGAAGGCTTTCTGTCAGTTCTCCACTATCACAGGTTCACTTGGTGAAGACGTGAGAGAGAGCCTTCTTGGTGGCTGCTTCCACCCTTTGGAACTCCCTCCCTTGGAGCCTAGGCTGGCCCTCACCCTGTTCTCCTTTCACCAGCAGGAAAAAACATTCTTGTTTAAACAGGCCTTTGGCATATAATTGTGGCTTTTATTGGGATTCGTTTTTATCTTGTTTTTATCTGTTTTTTACTTTGTATGTTTTAATTGGTTTTAATTTGTTTTAACTGTGATTTCAATTGTTCTGTGAGCCGCCTCAGGTCCCACTTTGGGAGAAAAGTTGCATAGAAATTGCACAAATAAATAAATAATATGTACATAGAATTCTGCTTAGAAATGGAGCAGTAGCCAGTGAAGTTGTTGCAGCAAGGGAATTATATATTCCTTATAACCAGCCTGGATCAGCACTGTGGCCACAGTATTTTGGATTCACTAAAATTTCTAAACAGTTACCAAAGGCAGCTCCATGTAAGTCCGTTACTGTAATCCAAATGGAATATAATAAAGGTTTGCATTACCTTAGCCAGATATGACATCTTCAGGAATGGGCACAGCTGGCATACCAGCTTTAACTGTGGAAACACTCATACCAGCCCAGAAACCTGGGTCTCCAGGTTCAGGGGTAAATCATTTCCCCCTCCAGTTTCGGTGGATCAGCATCTGAAATCAGAGGGAACCAGGGCCTTTTTGTTTTTCTTTCTTTTTTCTTTTTCTAGATTGCAAATCTAATGCATACCCATAATGTGTATCCACACCAGAACTTGGAAATAACTAATTGCTTCTTGACCTTTTGGCTAAGATCAAGTGCACTGTAGAAATAACTAGTTATAAGTAACAATGTTTCTGGTAATGAGTTACTTTGGAGTGTAAAAGCATTCCTTGTATAACAGAATAGAAAGACAAATGTTCTTTTCTTCTTTGGAACAGGCAACATTTTGCTTTTAAAACAGGTATTACTGGGGCTGTTCAACTTGTCTTAATACATAGCAGCTAGGGTGGCAGTACTCACCATATCTTATTTAAAACAAGGCTCTTTTACAACTTACCGTACATTATTCTGTGTGAGATCCTTTCCTCTTTTGCATCATTGTTTAAAACAACACATTTCCTTTACTAGTCCCTTCCTTCTTAGCAGGGCATGAGAGAATAATGTGAGGCATCACTTTACAAGAGCTGCCACACTTCTTATTCCCCTTGGGATGATCCCTCATGTGTCTTTCCCAGAGGTAAGAGAGTAGAGAAGAAATGTATTTTTAATCAGCTGTGCAGCCGGAGAGAGGGAGACTACAATGCTGTTTAAAACAACTCCTTTTCTTCCTTTACAAAAGGCTGTGATGTGAGGGAGTTTGGCCCTTCCTCCTTCCTCTGGAGCAAACTCTCCCATTGGCTCTCTATACCACGATGCTACAGTGGTGTAGTGGAGCCAGGGCTCACAGGGTTGAAGCCCCAGCACTTTAGATTAGCAGAGACTATGCTTTCCCACAAGACCCTATGTTCCCTCTGAGGTCAGATGCTGATCCACAGAAACTGCAGGGGGGAATGATTTTCCAAGCAATAATGCACAGTTACAAGCTATCCCTGTTATATTTTGAAGTACATTGGGGTGGCTTGGACTTGTGCAAGCCAGATCGATTAGCTTTACAAAAGACCTGCTCCTAGAATCATAGAACCATAGTGGAGATGAAAACTGTTAGATATGTTTGTTTTTGTTTTGTTTTGTTTTTAAAAAGATACAGATCAACACAAGCACTTGCATTTGGGGGCTCTCCTTGAAGGTATTGCTAAATCATGATGAGGCCTGCACATCCAAATTTGCCATGACACCACTTCTAGGGCACTGATGAAAGGAAATAAATTAGTAAAGAAGTTTATTTTAAACTAATTTGCAGCAGGAGAAATGGTCCCATGTTGCTATGAGTGCAAGGAACCCTTCTCTTAAGGAAAAGAATAACTAACCCCTGCCACCTAAGGTAAGCAGCAGTAACATGCACATCCTACAGCAAAAGTAATCCATCACTCATCAGGATCAAACTCTAGGAAGGCAATGTGACAGCAGCAATAAGGCAGCAAGGTAAGCCCCCCCCCATGAGTAAAACAAATTATTTTGAATTACTTTTTGAAAGTTACAGACCACTCCCCTTCATCAGGCACATTCAATTTATTCTCTCTGTTGAGCTGATAGAATGTAACTTTGTGGAAGAGATTCATTTTTGTTTTGGCAGCACCTCCTAATGTATGTCTGGAATCTTTTTCTTTTTCTTTTCCAATTGTGGTGTGGTATCACCGTTCCCTGTTTCTTCCGTAAGTGGCAACAGGATTGCCTCCTTACATTTCAGAAAACACTGTTTGCCAGGAACTTCTTTCTCTTTATGTCAATGACAATTCACTTAACAAACATCTGTGTTATGAAAACATATAGTGTATTCTGTCACAGGGCAATGGAAAAGGACATTGTTCATCTCAACATATTTTTCCGAGATAGTGACCAAAAAGAAATCTCATTGATTATGCCAAAGAATCTGTACTTAGAATGGGTTCTCCATCTCCCACTTGTCTGACCTTTTACAAGATTTAAAGAAGCAACACACTTAATTCCTCCAACTAGCTATTATTCATGGGTACTGGCATTATATTTATAGGTTTGACCCTGAGAGGTTATTGAAGCCAGAGGAATACAGATCACAAGTAAGTTGCCTTTTCCACACATGCACAAACTTCTCATTAGAAACCAAACATGAAAATAAATCAAATCGACATGCAAACTGAGCCTGAATCTCAGAAGTTTCATGCTTTCATAATGTGCCAGAAAACAAGTCCCTGATTCAGATCAGAAGTACAACATAACATTGTAAATACTGTATCTCATGTTATATAGCTAGGATAACAGTATGCAGGAAATCTAGTGGAGATGAAAACATGTTTATTGGGCATTCCCAATGATCCACATACTCTACTTACGTTTCTCTGATAGCAGCCATACTAGCTTCTACAGCAGTCAGCAGCCTGAGGTCATACACATTCTAGTCTATTCCTTCTTCTTGTTCTCCTCTTCCTCCTCTTCCTCCTCCTCCTCCTCCTCCTCCTCCTCCTCCTCCTCCTCCTCCTCCTCCTCTATATAACATAGAGGTCCAAAGTAGGCATGACCATATGGTGGTCCACTCAGTTGCTCACGGTTACCCCTAAAACCAGTTGCCTAAAACAACTTTACCTAACATTTCTCTGGGCCCAGTAATCCTACCAGATTAAGATCAAGATGCAGAATTTTGTTCAACTCTGCCACTTCAGAGGTTCTTCACAGATCTTTAGAATCACATCAGGATGAATTCTTGCCCCTCTTCCCTGTTGCCTCCTCATTGCTCATGACCAAAATCCAGCACATCCCCTCCACCACCACCCATATTTAGCATCAGGGAGCCTTCTTTATTTACCAAGGATTCTAAATCTGATAGGAAGTCTACTTGATTAGTGGTTCCTCTCTACTGCCATTATCCTTTTATACATGTGAAAAGCTGCAGGGACAAGGTTTCTCTCCATTACTAAATAGTAAATAATGCTTGAAAATGAAGAAGGATATGCAAGGCTCCCGTAGAGTTACCTGGGAGCCCATTTTCACCCACAGGGAAGAGCCAAGTGTGGTAAGGTGCACCAGCTGCTTCCTCCCAGGGTTCCATAGAGGCTTACCACATGCCAAAGTAAAGCGGCAGCACAGCAGGAAGGTTTTGTCTTCCATGCTGCTTTACAGCACAAAATTGTCATTCTTCCATTCTGGTTCTGTGGGAGACTGAGGTAAAACCACGTCTTTTTCTCTCCCATGGGACTGGAATAGCAGCACACTTGAAGAACAACAATGTGATGTGATAAGGCAACATGGAAAGTGGAAACTTCCAGCTGCCCTGACTCTACTTCAGTGTGAGGTAAGTCTCGTGGGTTTTTTTTTGTTTCCTGTACCAGTGGAGGAATTGGCCAATCAGGAACTTCCTGTCTGTCCAGGGAGGAGTGGTCTTTCCTGCAGGGAACCTGGACAAGGAAATTCCCTGTCTTTTCTGCTGCAGGAACTTGAACCCTCCCCCACCCCCAGTGTGCTATGCACATTTGTGCTTTAGATTTCTTCCCAGACTCCTTTCCTTAGTTCTGGCATGCATATGGTCTCATCACAGTGATTCTCAGTTTATACAGAAGCCCCTGCTTATCTGATGGCTTAGGGACTGGAGCCCTATCAGAAAGTGGGCTTGGTTGAAAAGTGGAACCCAGATTTTTTTTTTAACTTGAAAATGCATTTTGGCTCCCAAAAAATGTTAATAGCACACTATATAACACTTTTGACGGCGTGCAAAACCTAAATTAACACACACACACATAAAGTAAAATGAACAAAAGCCTACCTTTAATGTCTTTATTCAGATGTGTGTGATACACCAACATACCTGTGGTATCCAGGTTTTTAAAGTACTTTTCTTTCAGATGGTATGGAAAAAATATGTTTTATTGCTTTTTTGTGGACTAAACCAGAGAACACTGAAGTGAGCACAGGAGCAACTCTGTAACTTCTTACAGTAATAATATTCACCTTTTCTTTCAAAACAAAGCACTTTAAAAAATACTTCTACTTGTCAGAACTACACAAACAGAAAACCACACTTCAGGGCAGCAAACGTAAATTGAAAAATGGTGAAAAACAAATCTTCCATTATCCCAATAAAAAAAGTTTAAGGGGGGTTAAGAGAACTTGTGAGCATGACAGTCTTGACTATGTTGCCATGAAAGAAAGGGGGGAAGACAGGTGGTGTGGGAGTTGTGTTAACTCACTCTAGAGCAACCACCTCTTTTCCCTTGCTAATACAAAAATAAAAATATCTGCCGCTAATAGGAGTAGCTAACCAGTTTAACAGCACAACTTTTCTGTCCTTATGCATGCAAGAGTGTCTCAAAAAGTGAGATTAGCTGGCTCAAAACTAGCATAATAATGTCAGTAGGTCCCTGGGTTAGTAGCCTATTGTCTCTGTTTTGAAAACTGACTGTGCTTCTTGCAATCTTCAAACGGAGACTCGTGTAAACACACTGCAGTTAGCAAATCCTGAGATTACCATGAACAGGTATGGTCAGAATATCTTGGTATAAGAGTGGTTGCAACTATTACCTTAGTCATAGTTGCTGGAAGATCCTCCATGCCACTTGGGGCTTGGCTCAACTGGTACTTCCAAGCAGCAAATTTCATCCTCATTTTTACCTCATTTGAAACACTTCCATAGTCTGACAAACAACCTACAAATAGTATATCCATCATGTTGGGACCTAATTTCACATTACTTCCTACAGAGCAGGCAACATACTATTGCATGTTCTCAAGTACACTCAAGAATGATATTGGGGATGACAATGCTAGATTTTTTCTGGACACAGAAGTCCAGAGTACAAATACACAGTAATGCTAGTTCCTTTATACAGAGTGGAAATATGGCAGTGTGAAGCAGTAAGAGGAGGATGGATCAAAGGTTTACAGACATCCTTTCCCCCTCCCCAGTAACCTTTCCTTTCACACTGACTTGCCACCTGCTAAAAGGATGATCACATCAAACCAACAAACGTGAGGAAGAAAAAAGCATTGTTAATCCCTACCAAGTCCTGAAGTCCATTTCTCTCCCCCCCCCCGCCCAATACCAGAGGTGGCATAGGTCTTGGTCACCTTTCTCCTTCCACCATCATAGGAGAATAATACACACACACCAGGGGCCTTGCTCTATTAAACAAGCAGAGATCAGCTGAGGTGGCAGCAAGCCATATGGGACAAGTGGCAAGGAGGGATGTGACTGACGGGGAAAAGGAAGGACTAACATGAGCAATCAGGCATTTTCCTTCTTCCTTCCCCTCTAGTGCCCATGGTGGGTACATGGGTGGGCGTGAGTTTCAGTCACCCTTCATTCTCCCCCTTTCTCTTATGTGCCCAATATGAATCCTTCTCTCCCCCCGTTACCTGCCTTGACATCCCCTGCCCCTTATCCTTAATATGGTAATTGCCAATATTTAATAATTTGGCCAACAGTGGCTTTCTCAGAGTGTGGCAAGTAAACCCACAAACCAGGAATCCCAAGGACTAGCACTGAGACTAAGTCACATGTGCACTAATTAGGGACCATTACAAATTCCAAAGAAAGGTAACTACAGGGCAACATCTTGCTTGAACATCTAGTTAATGCAATCCAACTTAGCTGAGGTACTCAAGGTTTGTAAAGAGCTATCTTACCTCTACCTCCCTGCAAACAAAGAGGGTTGCTTCCTCCATTCAGTTTCAAAGTATTAACACATTAAGGGGTCATTAACATTTCCAAAGTATCTTATCTTGAGACCTCCAAGAAGCATTGTCTTTCACTCTAAATCCCATCCCCGGAAGGAAAATATTGGATATAAAACTCCCTTCAAAACAACACCAAATTGTCTTCAGCTCCTCCTCCTACATCCATGCTGCCAGTTTGCTGATAGACCCTCACAACTCTGAGACTCTGTTGCTGCAGGAATCTTGCTCTACAGGACAGGTGTTGTATCACCCCAAAACTCCTCTCACTCTGTTCCTCTATCCCAATCCTTCCTACTTTATTTGCTAGCCTTGTGTGATTGCTTGAAGCCTGAGGACTTTATCAAACCAGGTAATATGGCTTAACAATGATGCCCAATGAATGCAAAAGGGAGTGCATATCATGATGTCATCCTATTGTGAAAAAGACGTTCTATTTCATTGATGGGCCAAGCCATCAATAGATCTCCCCTGGTGCTTTCTTCCTGGCATTGCATGTTCCCTGGTGCTTTGTTCCCAGAAACTTTGCATCATTGTACATTATACAGCATCAGTGGCAGAACACTTCCAGGTGAGGGTATGACAGCCAGGAAGGGGACACTCTTTTTATGAACCTCCCCAGTTTACTTGTAATTTTTAAAGTGTGTTTCTGTGCTTGTGTCTATGTTTTGTGTGTTTATTTTGCTTTATTTTTTCAATTTGCCACACTCGCATCTTCTGGTGAGAATTGGTGAGATCTCATCCCTGAAAATAAATGGAGCTCCATTCGTGCTCCGTTTATGCTGGGGCTGCCTTTCTGATGCTGCTAAAGGTAGATTTAGTAGTGGGGTTCTTTGGCTGGCATAAAATTGCTTCAAAATATGCCAGCAAAAGAATGTTTATGTAGGGTGGTCTGATAAAGTCCTAAGTGTGCACGTGAATGTTTTTATTATTATTTCTTCAATAAGGTCAATTAATTAAACTATATAGCTTAACGTCTCCTCCTCTCAAGACCCTGCTTTGTTGCCTTCCTCTCGTATTGCCAAACTAAGTATATTAATCCCCCAAATTAATATCAATATTTTAGAAGGTCCCCATGGACCCAAGAATTTAGGGTGACACAGCCCCCCAACTTCCCCATGAAGGAAGAAGACAGAGCTGAAGGAGGGAGGAAGAGAAGAAGGGTCAAAAGAGAGAACACCAGGGATGGTAGGAACAGAGAAGCCCTGCTCTTGCTGCTGTGGTGGTAGAGGGGACCCTGAAAGGAGAAAAAGGGAGGAAAAGGGCTCTTCCACTCCCCATATGACTGTTGGTGCCTCAGTCATGACACAGTACTATGTAAGCTGGCAGGCCAGGGAAGGGGGGAAGTGGCGGGAAGGAAAAGCAAAGCAAAAGGAGCCACAGGGCTTGCTCCCAGCCTCTTTCCTGCCTTCCATCCATCCATCCATCCAACCCTTCCTCCTTCCTGCCTGCTTCCCTTCTCTCCCTCTCATGTCTTTCCATCCCTGGTGCAGCACTGACCTTATCTTCTCTATTGCACAAAACCATAGAGCCAGCCAGAAAGCTAGAGAAGAAAACACCAGAAAGCTAGAGAAGAAAAAAATGGGGGGTGGGGGCAGGAAGATGGTTGAGGGTAAGAAGAGCAAGAGAATCTTTTTTCACACCTTTCCCCCTTCTCAGTTTGCTTTGCAAGCAGTGCATGTGTGCAAGCAGTCCAAAGCCCACTCCTCCAATGCTTGCAAATTACACAGACAAGTTCCATTAATTCAAAGAGCCTTGGGACCATGCATGCCCATTTCTGTGATCAGTTTGAAGCGAGCCTTGTAGGCAAGAAGAACTGATGAAAAAGTGAACACCTCTTCAAATTAATGGAACGTGTCTGTTATTTGCAAGCACAGAAAGAGCAAGTCATTGAAAAGTAAGGCATTGCCTGGCGGGGTAGCCTGTACTTTTGTACTTGTACTGGTCGGGATTTTTTTGCCACAGCTTTTATGTGGTTTGGCATGAAATCTAGATTTTCATTGTGGTGAGGCGATTGGGATTTGTGTGCCTATCTAAGACAATTCAAGAATCACTTTGAGGACCCATGGAAGGAAGGCAAACAGGGTCATGCCAAGGCTGGGGCATGGATCTGGTTCATCTCAAGTGGCAAAGGAAATACATGGTAACTTTTGCCCATGTGGAATCCCATTTCTGTTTTTTTAGGTTTTTCCCAAGTAATGTGGCTAGTAGATGAGGTCCTATCGGTTAGCATCAATGCTTGGATTCATTTTAGCCTGTATCCCTTCACTGCCACTTTTTGCAACTGACTGCACATATTTGTTAAATATCGTTCCTCTTTTGTCCTAGAATCCTTATAATAGGGATAGGGAACACGTGTCCCTCCAGATATTGCTGGACTACAACTTCCATGACTCCTTACTATTGGCTATGCTACTTAGTGCCAATGGGAATTTGAATCCAACAGCATTTGGAGGGACCACATGACCAAACTCCAGTTCCTAATTCCAACTAGAATACACCAGCAATCAATTCCTGTAAGACAACGCTTACACAAATCACATTGGTTCAGTGAATCTATCCTAGCTGGGAGAATCAGCAAGGTATAGTGGTTTGATTGTTGTGCTAGGACACTGGGAGACCAGTTTTTGAATCTTCACACAGCCATGGAAACCCACTGATGACCTTGGACAAATCAGCCTCTGAACAAATCTTGCCAAGAAAATCTGTGATAAATTCATCATAGGGTCACCATAATCTAGAAATGACTTGAAAGCATATGACATCAACTCTGTTTGTGACTAGCAATTGGACTTAAGTTCATATTCTTCACTTCTGCTTTGCAGAGAGCTACAAATGTATATTCTGCTGATACATGCAATGGTTGCAGTTCCCCAGCTAGGGTATTATGGCATTCCTGTCTCTGTGTTGATGATCAGTGGGCTTCATTTTGCCAATGAGATTTTTGGGTTTGCTGCAATGTAAGAATCCAAGCATGCCTCTCTCTTCCTCATCGCTGTTCTTTCAGTAGCTAAAGGCTGTAGAAAAACCATCAAGGAAAACAACAATAACCTTGAAGAAGATGTGAAGTGACAGCAGTAACCTATGGAAAGGAACAGTGGATACGAGAAAAAGGCATTCAAAGAAGACAATGGGCTGAAATCTAGCATGGTACCTTGCATCATTTAGTGCATAAACAATGTTGCCTGCAGCGAAGCCATTCTCACAGGCAACAATTCAAATTAGCTTCAGAGCGCATTAGGTAGCTAGAGACAGAAATAGCTTTTGCAGTGCTACAAATGCTACATTAACCAGCATGTACTGGACAAGGCTGAAGTATATGTGTGATATACTTTGATATGTTAGGAGGCCATGACTGAGATCCTGTACTGTGGCTGCATAGCACAACTTTCCACTTGGGGAGTTACATGTTGGTTGTCCTATGTGTTTGTTGAATGGTAATGCTGCTTAATTAAGGAGATTATCAGATGCAGCAACAATTCCTTACAAGAACACCAGGATGGCATTCCTGTCCCGCAAACAAGACCCAGTTTCACATGATGTTGTGCTCATCACATTCTGCTCCTGTGCTTTAGCAGTTAGTAAGGTGGTGCTTTTCATTGACAGGGTTCTGTTCACTTCCTCTTTGTTGCCAGGGCTGCCTTTACTGGGAGAGGAAGGTAAGTGTGGGGGGTGTTCTTTTGCTGGCATATATTTTTTTAATGCCAGTAAAAGAATGTTTAAAGGAGCTAGTCTGATAAAGTCCTAGAGCAGAGTGCACATGGGCTCTTGAAATTATGTTCCACCCCACCAATGGGCAGAGAAATGGGAAGGCCATTGTTTTTCCAGGGAGAAGAGAAAAGCACCAATAGTTTCTCACAAATAGGACTCACTAATAGCAGTAAAACAGCTGTTGTTGTTTTTTATTAAGTTTTATTTTTTTGTAGCAATGTTGGTGTTGCACAAGTAACAACAGCAGTAGCTGTTGTATGGCCTTGTAGGGGGTGTGATGATGAACAAAAGAATATCATACTCTCCAACTGTTCTGATTTGGCAGCGACAGTCCCGATTACTCTTCTGTCATCTCACTTTTTCAGCTACTTTTAAAATGTCCAGCTTCTCTTTCCTCCTCCCACCCCCATTTTGCACTCAGTTTACTTCATTTGTTGTAAATTAATATAAAAGTAGTCTATACTCCATTAACATAGCAACAGGGAGAAGAAAGGTGAGGGCCCAGTTTCGCTTTGCCTTTCTTAGGAGGATCGGGCAAAAGCAAACTGCTGCAGCCTCTCCAGTTTGTCTTTTCTTCCTCATTAATAACTTTTGCCATTTTGACCACATTCTGATGTTGCTTGGGCACATGTTTCCTGGTTTTCATCTGTGAAATATTGGAGGGTATTGTTATGTGTCCTTGTAAGTGGAATGGTGAACACCATAACAGTTAAAGAAAAGATAGAAAATTCTTACACAAATTGGGTTTCTTTTTCTAGGGGGTGGGAGTGCGGCTTTGTAATGTCCTCAGGGGAAAAAGTATTCTGAAGAATTTCAGTTCAGATCTAATTAAACTAATTAAATTAATTAATCTAAACAGTGAAAATATTCCTCATAGAATTTGGGGAGAATATGATTTGTCTAAATGCCATTCCTCATCAATCTGCAATATTTGGAAGGAGGGATGGCAGCTTTTCCCAGAGATTTTAAAAAGCTCCACAGGGAATGTGCTTGTTGGGATAATCTGATTTGCATTCATTCATATTCTCAATAAAAGTGGAAGTGGAAAGCTGATTGGTTGGATGTGCACAGGGTGCAGAGCTTGCTAATAAGGCAAACACCCAGAACCACCATGTTGAATTTTTGTTTTAGCAATCATGTGCTGGGGCAACAAAACAGCCTTTTAAAATTTTATTTAGATGGAATATTATACTTTCACACCTTAGATATGTTTTTTTTTAAAAAAAATACTGTTCGGTGGAGGCAACTGGTGAAAATAAAAATGTGAATAATGCACGTGTGCCTGCCATCTTGATTCACAGGCATGCCCATTGGGACAGCAAAAGTGGATAGCTTTTCATGCCTGAAATTTTGCCAAAAAATTATATAAGACAAATTAAAGCTGCTTCAAATTAGTGTTAGTGCACATGAATTCACATTTTCCCACTTGTATATACAACACTAGACATTCTTGGGGTGTGTTACACAATTATGCAAAATGGGGAGAAAGATTCATAGATAGCAAAGTGAAAGAGCCTAGAACTTTTACTGCTCCATTTTTATTTGAGCTGTGCTATCTCCCCACAATTCAGTTAGGAGCCCTATTTAGAGGTTATTATTTGGTCCTGACTCAAAGCAGAAACATTTGGATCTGGTCCAATCCAGTTTCAACCCAGATATAGCCATTGTTTTCAGGCTACAAAGCACTTCACACTATACCTCATGAGTTACAGTCTTCTGTAGATCAGACTTCATTTGCCCTGAAATATGTCTAAGAGGCTATGGGATTAGAGCTTGTATAAATTACTTTTTGGATTCTTAACTCTAAAACCCATCAGCAGACACAACCAACAATCATATTGACTGGTGGATTAGAAAATATAACACCTCAGAACTTTGGTGTAGATGAAGAGCCTCCCAGAAAAAAAAAAGAAGACAAAGAAATGGCAATTCTAATTCAGCCCTCACATAGGGGTTGTCTATATGAGGCCAAAAGAAATGGATTGCTCCAGAGTAATAGCAAGTCACAGCAGCTGCAACCTGTCTTAATGGTTTTACAGCCCTCATAAATTTTGCATGCCCTCTGACCAAGATGGCGGCCACAAGTGAATTTCTTGTGTTTTTAAATCTGTCAGTGCCGAACCTTTAAAAAAAACAAAACACTATTTCCACAGTGCACACAAACAATATTTCACCTTTACCAAAAAAAGAGGGGGGGGAGAGAAAGATAACACAATTCCCCATTTTATCACCTTAGTGATCACCAAGGCAAAAATCCAACATGCCAGCAGCGGGTGTATGCCCTGTTAGCAAGCCCCATCCCCTCACACTTGTCCAGCCAATCAGGTTTGCACTTCCTTTCATATGGGAAAGTGATGCTAATCGAATTGCTTATCCAAATGAGCAGGAATACTCATTCCCCACAGAGCTTTTTAAAAACTCCCAGAAAAGCTGCAAAAGCTTTTCCAGTGTAGTTTTTATAGGGTGTTTTTTTGTTTTTTGTTTTTTTGCCCCTTTCCTGAATATGGTGGATCGATGCAGGTTCCCACTAAGGCAGCTCATATTCCCTGTGAATTCCATGAGGATTTTCTTCACCGTTTTGATAGTCCCATATTTGGGAGATTATCAGATGCATCAAAAGTGGTGTTACAACAACACCAGGAGATCGCAAAAGGGCTTCCTTACCAGACATCGTTGTTATGCACTCTTTCTGCTCCTGTTCAGCGAGCACTGTTTTTTATTGATGGGAGAAGCCATCAATAAATCCCCCGTTCTGTTTCTGTCCCAGGTTTCCATGTGTGCGACGATGTGCCCCATGATGTTGGCGAGATCCCAGTGTCAATGAGTAGTCCCTGCCAGAACACTTCCAGGTGAGATCGGGACATCCAGTTAAGCTAGCTCTTTTTATGACCCTCTCTGGGTTACTTGTTCATTTTAAAGTGTGTTTTTGTGCTTGCTGTCACTTTTTGTTTTGTTTTGTTTTGTTTTGCATTTTTCTTTTTAACTTTGAATTTCCCATGCTCACATCTTCTCATGAGAACGGGCGGGATTTCACTCCAAGAAGTGAATGGAGCTCCATTAGAGCTCTGTTCACTCTTGGGCTGCCCTGTCGATGGAAGAGGAGGTAAGTGCGGTGGGGAGGGTGGTTGTGGCGGGACAGGGACCCAAGTGGAGATTGTGTTTTTGTGTTTCTGTCTGATAATCTCCTTGATTACTAAGGTATTCAAAGCCAAACCTTTATGAATGAAGTACTCAAAGCTTCGTGCCTAGATAAATAGAGTAATTACTCAGTTTCACTTTCTCCCACACTTGAATTGTCTTAGGAGATTTTCAGATGGGCTATTTATTCCATGGGAGACAAGGAACAGGGTTGGGAAAAAGTCTTCCTTTCAGAAGACGTCTACCCTTTTTCTGTGTCTCCCCCGTCCTCATTCCACATTTCCCTGTGATATTTTCATCATGGGGAAACATCATTTTTGGGCCACCCATTCAGTTGTAGTAATATATCATGGGTGGTCTGAAAGGTGTTCCATTCCTCTCCCGCAATGACAGCTGTGGGAGGGAGGTCCTTTCTGGACACTTTCGGGCATGAATGGGACATCCAGGTAAGTGGCACCCTTCCCCCCCTCCCTGGGTTACTTGTTTTTGTGTGTGTGTGTTTTTGTACTTTGTGGACTATTTTGACAGCTGGGGGAGGTTATTTCTTAAATTCCTGCACGGCCATTCTCTCATGAGAACAAGTGGGATTTCAGTTGCCCGTCATAAAGGCAGTCTTACAATGGCTGCATTTACAACCGGCCAGCTTGGGGAGAGGGAGGACGTCCCTGCTGCGGAATGAAGGTAAGTGTTTGAACATTTCCCCTTCATTCCACGGCAGGAATGGGATTGGGGCTTGCAGGGCAGGAACGGGACATTTGGCCCCATCTGACAAAGTCCTTAATCTAGAGTTTTTTCCACTGCACAAATTAGGAATATGAGTTCTGGCATTAAAATGAATGGAGCTGAATTCCTAGCTAGGAGAATTAGGGTTTCCACAGTCAGAATGAAAAGAGAAACAAAATTGGTGTTAAAATGAAATGGGATTTTAAAAAGTAGAATTATAACTACAGAAACCAAAAGAAGAGTCTCATCCCTGTATGGCGAGAGACAAAATGTCTCATCCCTATATGGCAAGAGACAAAGCACCAATCAGTGAGGTTTGGTTTGAAGTAATCCAGGCAACCTAGGCTGCGAGGATGTAATGTGATGGATTAGGTGACCCACTAGAGATCTCTGTTGACCCAAATGATTTTGTAATTATTGCTGCATTAAAGCTACCTAAGGGGAATAACCAGTGGAAAAATGGGGGCATGATGCTTCTGCACAACACTGTGACATGTTCCATGGACACCCTCTCTGCCAAAAAGAATACCAGGCACAATGATTCTCTGTTAGTGAGATGCGTACGTGTCTATCATTCTTAGGCTGGTATGGCTGCTGTGTATCCATGCCATCTGGTACAGAAGAGACAGCTTGCTATTGTAATGTATCAGATTAAATTACATTGGGTGTATTTATCCCACTTTCCTGTCTCAGAGATGCACAATGTTGGCTTATTTGGGTATTTATTAGTTACATTTCTATCCTGCATTTGGGTATTTATTAGTTACATTTATATTTATTAGTTATATTTATTTCCTCCAATGAGCCCAAGGTAGCCTGCATGGCCTTGTTCTTCTCCGCATTAACTCCACAACAACCCTGTGAGATAGGTCAGGTTGAGAGGCAGTGACTGTAGCCAGATCATCCAGTAAGGCCTTTGATTAAACAAGAAGTAGAACCTGGATATCCCCAGTCCCAGCTTAGCACTAATCACTGCATCACCCGGACTCACATAATTAATACACAGTTATCAGTAATCATTTAGCAATTACAGTTGTCCCTTCATATTTGCTGGGGGTTGGTTCTAGGACCCCCCATGGATACAAAAATCCGTGAATACTCAAGTTTTATATGCAATGGCATAGCAAAATGGTGTCCCGTTTATAAGATGGTAAAATCAAGGTTTGCTTTTTGGATATTTTTTTTTTTTAAAGAATATTTTCAAGCTGTGAATACTTAAATCCATGGATATGGAGGGACAACTGTATATAGTTTTATACAATTTTAGCAAGTAGCATGGTTTACAAAATTGTTTTGTTTATGACAAACTCATCCAGTAATAAAATAAAAATAAAAAGCTGACTTTTTCAGGAGAAACTAAAGATGAGTGATAGTGATTTTCACATGAAACCATGAAGCAGCAGTTTGCTTTTGCTGACTGGACTGGGAAGGGCAATCTTCCACCCCTCTTTCTCTACTCCCCTTTGCTGAGTTACTAGAGTGCAAACTAATTTCCTACATTGACCTCAGTTTGCATCAAATGATGTGAGCTGAAGACAAAGAGGGAAGTGGGAGGACAAGAGAAAAACTGGGACGTTCTAAAAGCAGTCAAGAAAGTAGGACAACAGAAGATTAATTGGGACTGTTCCTGCTAAACTGCGACAGTTGGAAGGTATGATATTTACATAAGCAGATTCAAACCGTTTTTAGACATTGTGAGGTGGCATGTAGCATAATTTAGTTGTGACTTCTATTCTGAGGTAGCAAGTACAACTGTCAAAAAAATACCTGGCCCAAGGGTGAGCTCATTAAAACATCCAGCACTTGCATATTGCAATGCTACAAATTCATTTTTGGATATGAAAATTTCAAAAAGAGAAAATGCAAACCAGTCCCTCTCAATGAGTTAATATCCAACACACTTTTTGTTTCAATAACTAAGACAGCCTTCCCACATGACTAGAACTCCTAGCTTTCCTGACCTTTGTCTGGGGCTGATGAGAGTTGAAGTCCAAAACACCTGGAGGGCCACACTTTGGAGGGCTGAACTAAGCGGTCTTTGAGACAGATACTTTTCAGACTTGTTAACACTGTAGTGGTCACCTATCAGCATGGAAAGGGTTTCAGGGAAAGTCTGGTAACTTCCTCTGAACCCAGTCTGTACCTTGGAGCTTGAAAAAGATACTTTTGTTGACAACACCTTCCAGAATCCTCCAGCCAGTAAGACCATTGGGAGCTGTCCTCCAAAACTACCATCCAGTAACTTTTCTAAACTCCACTGTAACTCAAAGAGTACATGCTTCTGTTCATAGAGGTTCCCTGGTTCTACCCCCTGATATCCCCCTTTTTAAATAAGATTCCCAGCTTCTGGAATGACAAAAAAAATTATCTCAATTTAATAGTATTGTTGGTCTCAGTGGATATTACTGCACTGAGTAGATTATTGGTCTGATACAGGATAGGCCATGCCATATTCCCCAAGTTATCGCCTTCCTGATTTATTCCCATTCCGAGAGAAAGGCAGGGTATAAATCCAATCACTCTATCAATCAATATTCAGTGTGTGATACCAGCTGCTGGATTGAATATTTTACTGGCAATGGTACAGGCTGTTCTAGACCCTTCCCCTATTCCTAATTGTTTGTTATCAACCATAAGGACAGATGGGACACATTTGGACTGTATGGTTGGAAACACTAAAACAGAAATCCCCGATTCCTGAAATTACAGCTCTCTAGGTAGGGTGTTTATATTTTCCCCAGTTCTCAATCCAGCTGCCCAGATTGGTAGCCTCCTTTCTTCTCCCCCCCTCCATGGATAAAGTATTCAGTTCACCTTTAAAAAAAGATGCTGTTTTTTCCTTTTCCTTGGAGCAAACCCACATGATTGCAACAAGGCAAAGCGGCCCCCTCCCCCCCCATCAGAATTACAGCACTCAGAGTTGTAGATCATCCGTATGCTGTCACACCACTGATGTATTACGGAAAAAGCCATCCATTAGGAAATGTGGTGCGCAGAGAGCTGCCTCTGTAATGATGTAGCTGGGTGCAAGCCTGGTGTGCTAGATAGCTTGTGTCTTCCCTCCCCTCCCTGCCACAACACAAATGATATAATCTTTCCAATCTGGGACTCATTATAATAAGAGGAGAAACTGGTCAAACACTTTTTCTTTCACCTCAAAGGCCTCCCAAAGCACTGAGATGTAATTGGCTTCTCAATTTCAAAAAAAGAAAAGAAAAGAAAACAAGATCCCTCATTAATCCTTTGCAGACTTTCGCTGCCTGCTTAACACTTTGCTGTCCCCCGTGCCATTCTGTACTAATGTTCATCCCATCTCATTTTCTGGATCAATCCAGTGTAAACCTGCTCTAGGTTTTTGGGCAGGGAGTAAATGAGCAAATGGTTGGGATGCAGCTGAGTGACATAAAGGATCAGCAAGTCCTTTTTCCGTGTCTGTGTTTTCCTTATATGGGAGTGAACAAAATGTGGTCCCCAAATGCTGTTTTTTCCAACCTTCAACCTCTCCTGACTATCTGGATCACACTTTTTTCTAGCCCCAAAAAGAGGGAGAATTACCTCTTTTTTAAAACTGATGGTGAGTAAAGTTTTATCCATGGGCCACATGTCACCCCAGGGCTGTTTTGTGATCACCGAAGTTCCCACCCTGGGGTCAAAAATGGTTCCAAATAACCTCTCAAGTGTGGAGCATTATTGCAACATCTTGGGACACTCAGGCCATTTTAGATCCAGAAGAGGAATTTCTTTAAACAGGATGTGAACAGGAAATGCCTTCTGGTCATTTCCTGTTGTTAAAAAAAGGTTTCTCCTGGGCCTAAAATCGGCTGCTTTAACTGCAGTGGCTCGATTCCATGGAATCCTGGAAGTTGTGGTTTGGTAAAAATTCCTACTGAGAGTCATTTAAAAAACCTTCACAATAACATTTAAAAACAATTAAAACCACCACATAAAATAGGATAAAATCATTTTAAAAACAAAAGTTTTTAAAGACAAAGAAAACATCTCAGTAAGAAACTCCCCAGATTACACATTAAAAGCCTGCTTAAGCATAAAGGTTTTTGTCTGCCAGCAAAAGAAGAGCAGGGAGGAGGCCCAGCTAGACTCCTGTGGCAGTTAGAGTGGTATCCAATAGCTACAACTGTGTAGTGTGGAGACACCCCGAGTATAGGAGATTATCAGACGCTGCTAATAGTGTGCCAGAATAATGATAGCAGAATGCAAAAGGATGCCAATGTCAAAAGACATTGCCCTTTTGCATTCCGCTAGAGTTACTTTTTATTGACAGGCCGGAGCTGTAAATGGATCGTCCATCCCATTTTGGTGCTGGCATTGCCGGCATCTGAAACCTCACGCAGTTTTTGACTCGTGATTCCACCGTCAATGGGAGCTCCTGCCAGAACACTTCCAGGTGGGATCACAAGAACCAGGTAGGCTACCCTCTTTTTTGTACCCTCCCTGGGTTACTTGTTATTTTTTTAGTGTGTTTATGTGCTTGTGTGAACTTTTTTTGGGGGGGGTATTTTTCTTTTTCTTTTGAAATTTCCCACACTCATGTCTTCTTGCAAGAACAGGCAAGATTTAATCCAGGAAGTGAACGGAGCTCTAGCTCCATTCATTCCTGGGGTGCCTTTGGATGGAAGATAAGGTAAATCTGATAGGGAGGGTTATTGTGCCGGGTCAGGGACAGGATTAGAGATTGTGGGACAGGAATGCTTTTTGCATTCCTGTCTGATAATCCCCTGCATATCCTCTCTGCTTCATTTTGTACCATTTCCAAGCTTCAGTCGTTCCCGTTTGTTTAGTAAGGACAGCATCCTGGTCATGGTCCCATTCTCCTATTAGCCTTAAGTTCTCTTTTCTGCTTCTAGGGGTGGGTCAGAGGCTGACAGAAGAAGCAGAGCTACATGGTCTTGATTGGGTTTTGAGGGCTCTACTCTTGTTTGTCCTGCCTCTTCCCCTTCCCTCCTCTTCCTTCTCCCCTTCCCCACCCCTCTCTCTCGCCTCTGTTTAGTTGCAGGCAAACAGTTCTTTTGCTGCTGCAGGAGCCATTTTCAATCACCAGTCTGTTATTCACTGCTCTCAGCAGGAGATTCAGAAGTTCTGTCCATGAAGCCCTGCTCTTCTGGTTTTTCACCCGAACCAAAACACAATACTTTCTGTGAGTGTGCTTTTTACTCCTTGATCATTATCTGTTCTTATTAAATGGCAAGGTAGGAAGGAAGGGCTTCAGATGAAAAATTTTCAAGGAGCTTTTCAAAATGACTACAATCAGAATAGATCTGGTCACTGGTATATTAAAAGGCCCAGTCACTAACCAGCCAGCCACGAACATGGCAACATATATTTTTATCTTTACCTCCCCTGCAATCATCTTCATTCGCTTTTTCATCATGATGGTAAAACACACGTACCACATTGATTCTTATAGTGTGTATTACAAGTTCAATAGAAAGTCACCTGCATTTTAAAGCATGGTTCAAACAATTATGGCTGTATGCATGGATACTACAGAGAACAGCATCTTTAGTTATAGACCTAGGGACACAAGAATGCATGACCCTCTAGATATTGTTCAACAAATCTCCCAACACCCCCAGCCATCGTAGCTAATATTAAGGGATGATGGCAATCATAGTCCATTAATCACTGGAGGGTACATGTCCCACTTCCCCCCTTTTGACATGCCAGTCTGAACATACAAAGCAGAAATAGTTGAGTTGTGATCATCTAGATGTCGTTGGACTGAAACCCCACGAATTCCTTACTGTTGGCTATACTAAAGCTGCTGGGAGTTACAACCTGACAACATCTGGAGGGCCATTCCTTATCCACCCATGATATAAATAATCCCTTTGCAGTGCTATATATTTCTGATGGCTACTTATGTAGGCCTAAAGTCTCTCCATAGTAAGATATTATCAAAAATAAACACAACAGGGACTTCTGGTCGGTGACGGGGCTGCGGGCAGCTGCATGTAACTTAGCTGGAGTACTTGCAGTCACTAGACAGGGGTTTTCTGGCTATATTTTCACCAAAAGCCAGAGAAATTTGTCTTGGCTTCTAGAGAAATCTGAGTGGGCTTGAAGAAGACTTACAGCCAGCTTAAGTGCTTTCTTTCTTTCCCTCTCCTCTTTGAGGGGGGAGAAGAGAAGTACAGATGCTGAAGGAGTCATGGAGCCAAATGACACCCCTGCCTGGGAATTCTTTGTACTTTGAAAGGATACAAGCAACCCCACCGACTTTTTAAAGAGTTGAATTATAACATAAGAGATCTTTTAAAAGGCTGTCACTGGGGACTGAACTGAAAAGATCTTTCACAACTAAACTACACAGTTTGGAATTCTGAAATAAGCACTAACCTTAGAGGAGGAGTAGCAGAGAAGGAGTTAGAATGAGGAAGAAATAGATGTGGAAGCTCCTTGTTGGAGTACAGCAAACACAGTGAGACACACAGAGAGACAGAGAGATTGAGAGAAGACAACCTAAGTGGGGTAGAAGTGGGGGGAAAACTTAAGCTAACTCCAAGTGAAAGAAGCAGTGGAAAGGGAAAGAGGGGAGAGATGAAGAGTGTCTGAGATGGAGATACGGAGATTGGGAGGGGCAGTGAATAACAACAGGAGTAGCGAAAAGGTAGAAGGGAGAGAGTGGGAAAGAAAAGGAGCCTTAAAAGGAGACCAGAGGAATAAGGAGGAATAAAGAGAAGCAGAACAGAGAAGAACAGAGATAGAGAGAGACAAAAGCAAGTCACAAACTAGAAGGAAGATCACAACGTGGAGGACTCTAGAGGTGAAATTTAAAAACCTAGTAAAAACTTTGGATATACATATTATATATAAGAAGAAGAAGAAGAAGAAGAAGAAGAAAATATTCATCTAATTCATATTCATCTAATTCATTCACCCAAAAGGAGCTGAAAGGAATTGATATTGTGCAATAGCAAGGGGGTATCTAATAGTTGATTTAATTCAATCACATTTAAATGTTACTTAAACTAATGTAAAGGATATAGGGTATAAAGACACATTAGACATAATTGCTGACTGTACTAGTGATTGATGTAATAAATAACTATTGTCTGAGATTGGCAAACAAACACATTTAAATTTGTGTAAGGCAATAATAATTGATTTACTATTTCAATACCATCTTACTTAATTGAATTTTCTTATTGCGGAACCACTGTAATGTTTAAATACTGATTTTACTAGTTCTTTATGTTGTAAATAACTACTGTCTGAGATTTACAAAGAAACAAATTCAAATTTCTGTAAGGCAATAATAATTGATTTAATATTTCAATATCTTCTTACTTAATTGAATTTTGCTATTGAGGAACCATTCTAATGTTTAAATATTGATTGAAAGACAGTAGTATTATTAGATTTTCTCAGTTCACTCTTGAACTTAACTCCTGATTGTAGTGGATGTGAAGAAAGGGACAGTGTTGAATAAAAAATAAGAAATAAAAGAAAAAGACTTAATAAGATTGGGTAAGGGTAAGGAATGAT
Source organism: Gambelia wislizenii (assembly GCA_030847615.1). NCBI lineage: Eukaryota > Metazoa > Chordata > Lepidosauria > Squamata > Crotaphytidae > Gambelia > Gambelia wislizenii. The sequence goes on from JAUMIR010000005.1 coordinate 33,790,344, forward strand.
ATGAAAACTGAAAGGAGAAAAAATGCCATTAAAAAGACAAATGCAAATCCAAACTCTGACAACAAGAAGACAATCTATTGAAACACCTGAGATACAACAATTGTTGCTAAAAGAGTTTAGGAAATTTAGAGAGGGAATGACTTCAGAAATGAGAGAAATAAGGAAAGATATGTTAAAATAATTAGAAGATTTTGGTAAAAAGTTAAATAAAATAACAGCAGACATGGAAAAATTAAATGAGAAAGTAGAAAAGTTGAATACAAAAACAAAAGGCTTAGAGAAAACAACAGACCATCTGAAAACAGAACAAGAACAAGGACAGGAAAGAGATCTAGAAATTCAAATGAAATTAAGAGAGAAATTATTTAAAATAAGAGGATTGGTAGAGATGGAGAAAGAGGACTTGTATGAAACACTACTACCAGCATTAGCGGATTTTGTTGAAATATCTTTAGAAAGAATGGAAACTGAGATGGATAAGAAATTTAGAATAAATTCAAAAGTAGCTACACAAACAAAGTTGCCAAGAGACATTGTAATATATTTTACGAGAGGAAAGATCAGGAACCAAATTTTGGGAAAACATTATGAAACAAAACTAATTATTGATGAGAATGCAGTGGCAATATATAAAGATATTCCAACTCAGGTTTTAAAGAGAAGAAAAGATTATCAATTTATCACAGCAAAGTTGCAAAGAAAAGGAATACAGTATAGATGGGAAAAGGTAGAGGGAATATCATTTACATATCACCAGAGGAGATATAGACTGAATATGGTTAAGAAAGTGACGGACTTTCTTATAAAATACAGGAAAGAATTGAATGGCAAAGACAGAGATAAGGAAGAAGAAGATCAAAAGGAAAAACAAGAAATCTTGGGAAAAGATAAAGGAAAATTAAGTAAAATTAGTAAAGAACAAGAACAAGAACAAGGAGAAATTGAAAGTATGAGAGGGAGCAGAGAGGAGAAAGAAAAGAAAAATGGAGAAATAAGAAGTGAAGAAGAGGATGAAATAGAGCTGGGTGAAGAAGAGGAAGATGATGAAGAAGGAAAGGGATTGGTAGAAACAGAAGGAGAAGAAGAGGAGGAGGAAGAAGAAGAAAGATTAGATATATTTTAGATTAAATAAATAATAATAAATAAAATCAAATAAAAATGGATATTAAATTTGTATCGTGGAATGTGAGGGGAATGAACTCCCCTCATAAAAGGAATCAGGTATTTCACCATCTAGAAAAGACTAAAGCAGATGTGATCTGAATTCAAGTAAAGGAAAAAAACCAACATTTATTGAGGAATTGGAAATTGGGTCAAGAGTTTATAAATTCAATTGAGAAAAAAAGGAATTGTGCTGTACGTAAATAGAAACCTGTCCATGAAAGAAATATTAAAAGATCCAAAGGGAAGATATATTGGAATCAAACTAACAATAATGGATAAAAGAGCTTTAGTATTAGGAGTATATGCACCATTCGAGAACAGAGACAAATTCTATAAGGATCTCCTGCAAATTCTATTAGATAAACATTATGATAGCATAATATGTCTTGGAGATTGGAATGGAGTTTTGGATCCTCTTAAAGATAGACCTTCAGGAAAAAATAAAAGAAAAGCAGGGAAGACTACCTAAATCATTTATAAACTTAATGGATGATTTATCATTAATTGAAATATGGAGGCATTTATACAGTAACACAAGAGAGTATACATACTTCTCTGAAAGCCATATGTCCCTTTCATGAAAAGATATGTTCTTATTATCTAAAAATATGGCAAGAAATATAAAATCTATGGAAATATTGCCAAGAACAATTTCTGACCATAACATGATAAAACTGAAGATGAAAAATCTGCAAATAGATTATAGTTGGAGACTTAAGGAAGTATCAACACAAGATGAAGAGACACAAAAGAGAACAAGAGAAGCTTTAAAAATTACTTCAAAGAAAACAAGGAGGGAGAAGTAGAAATGAAAAGTATTGGGACGCAAGTAAGGCGGTTTTAAGAGGAGTATTAATGCAAATCAATTGTGAAAGGAATAAAATAATTCAGGGAAAAATGCAAACTCTGCAAGATGCACTGCAACAAAAAGTAAAAGAACTTTAAAAAGATTCAACGAATATGGGAATACTGAAAGAACTAAAAATTTTACAAAACCAAATGAAAACAGAAACAGTACAGGAAATAGAAAAAAAGATAAGATATGTGAAACAGAGATATTATGAAGATAGTAATAAAATAGGCAAATGGCTTGCCTATAAATTGAGGAAAGAACAAGAGAAACGGCAAATATTGAAAATAAAAGTAAGAGGAAAAATTGTAACGACTCAAGAAAAGAGGCTTTTAGGAATATTATAAAGACTTATTCAAGGAAACACCGTTGAATGAAGCCAAGAAAAAGAGAATAGACAAATATTTGAAAGAACAACATATCTTTAAAATAAATACAAATCAAAGAGAAGAACTGAATAAAAAAAATAACAATAAAGGAAGTGGAGGAGACAATCAGAGCATTGAAGAAGGTAAAACTCCAGGAACTGATGGATTTCCAGCTTGTTACGATAAGATCTTTGAAGGAGAATAAAAAGAAACATTATGAAAATTGTTTTAATAACATTATGTCAGGAGGAAATATACCAGCATCCTGGAACAATGCAAATATCGTGCTAATATTAAAAGAAAATAAAGATGCCAAGGATATGAAGAGTTATAGACCTATATCCCTGCTGAACACAGACTACAAATTTTTTGCGTTAGCTGAAAGATTGAAAAGCATATTAAATGAGTGGATTAACAAAGACCAAGCAGGATTTTTGCCAGGAAGACACTTGAATAATAATACTAGAAAAATATTGAATCTTACTGAATATTTTGATAAACATCCTGAAAAAAAAATTAGCTTCAATATTCTTAGACACGGAGAAAGTGTTCAATAGTGTAAACTGGCATTAGATGATAGAGGTAATGAACAAAATAGATTTAGGAGGTAATTTCATTCATGGGGTGAAAGCAGGGTATAAAAATCAAGTGTCCTAAGTAATAATTAATAGACAGAGGACATCAGAAAAAAAAAACTAGGAAAGGGAATAAGATAAGGATGCCCCTTATCACCACTTCTTTTTATAATGGTCTTAGAAACACTATGTACAATGATAAGAGGGGATGAGAAAAATACATGGAGTGAAGACTAAAAGACAAATTTTTAAGATATCAGTGTTTGATGATGACATGGTTATATACTTAGAAGATCCTTTCGGGTCAATTAAAAACCTACAAGAAAAATTGGAGGAATTTGGTACAATATCAGGAATAAAAATTAATAAGGAAAAAACAGTAATAGTAACAAAAAACTTGGGGGGAAAAAGAGGAAGAGGAACTAGCAAGAATATCAATGTTTAGAATAGAAAAGAAAACAAGGTATTTGGGGATAATAATAATAATGAATAACAACCTGGATTTAATAGAAAATAACTATAAAAAGAATTGGTGAGAAATAAAAAAAGACATATTAAAATGGAAGATGTTAAACTTATCCATTATGGGGAGAATATCGGCATTGAAAATGATGGTTTTGCAAAAAATGCTTTTTTTATTTTAGAATTTGCCTATATTATGTAACAGTAAATTATTTAAAGAATGGGATAAAGACATTTCAAACTTTATATGGCAGAATAAGAAACCAAGAATAAGATGGAAGGTATTGCATGAAGAAAAAGATAAAGGAGGGTTAGGCTTACCAAACCTGAGATTATACTATCAGTCTTGTGTTTTGGTGTGGTTAAAGGACTGGTTTAGGTTGAAGAATGATAGGATAATGACATTAGAAGGAGCAGACATAAGGTATGGCCTACATGCATACCTTTGGTATGAGAAAGAGAAAATAGACAAGAATTTCAGAAACCATATTGTAAGAAAGGGCATGTTACATACATGGAAAGAAGTTAAAAAGAAACTAAATGTTAGACTTCCACTGTGGGTATCACCTCAGGAAGGCTTTAGAAGAACAGAGATGATGAATTTGGAAAGATGGTGGACATATAAAGACTTGTTGAAATCTCAGGGAGGTGAAAGGAGGATAAAAATGAGAGAAGAACTGGAGGAGGATCAGATAACTTGTAATTGGTTCCAATATCGACAAATATTGGAAAGATATAAGATAGATAAAAACCTGGTTGGAATAGAGTCTCAAAATACAGAACTGGACATAATGATAATAGGTAACAAAGAATTAAGACTATCCAATGCATATAAATTACTATTAAAATTAGATTTGGAACTGGTATATGTAAGAGTATATGATGAAGTGGTCGCAAAACATCAGATATAACATTAAATTAGAGGACTGGGAAACGCTATGGAAAATATGAAATTTACACCATCCATGGAATTGAGGGAAAATTGTTATAAGATGATAATGCATTGGTACATGACACCACAAAAATTGGCAAAAATGTATAAAGAAAAAGAAACAAATTGTTGGAAATGTGGAGAAGAAAATGGTACATTCTATCACATGTGGTGGTCATGTAGAATTGCAAAAGAAATTGGATTAAGGTTCATAATCAGATAAAGAAAGTACTTAAAATAGAAATTAGACTTGAACCTGAAATGTATTTGTTAAACATAATAGATAATGATTTCCCTAAAGAATTTAGGAATATAATGTTATATATGGCCACTATAGCTAGGATTGTATATGCGAGATACTGGAAGTGGAAAGAAACACCAAACATGGATGAATGGATGTTAAAATTAGCAGAAATAGCAAAGATGGAACAGATTACCTGTTGGATTAAACACCAGACACTAACTAAATTCAGGAAGGAATGGGAGAAAGTGATTGAATTTTGGAAATTGCAATGGTGTGTATATGTAACTATTTGGCTCACTGATTAAGTATTAGTTGATAAGTAATAACAAATATAATAGAGATTTAGAAATGTATCTTTGGTTAGACAGATCCGGAATGGAGCAATTGTGATGTGATTTGACTTGAAATTATGTAAATGATACCAGTATCGCATATATACTGTGTAGAAATGAGATAATGTATATTGCATTGATAATTTAGTTTTATAATGTATAAAAAGAAAGTTTAATGATGAAGAATAAAACAAGTTCACAACCCAGATGAAAAGGAAGTTAAAATTTATATTTTTATGTTTGTTGTAATTTTTTATATATATAAAAAAGAATAAATAAAAAATAAACACAACAAATAACTGCACTGGCCAAATTAAAGTAGAATAGCTATTATTGATGTGGAGAGAATTATATTGTACCTGGCTACCAAGGGTACCTTGTAGTCAAAAGCAGGGTGGATGCCTCCCCATCAAATGGTGTTGAGAGGTAGCTCCAAGCCTGGTTAGACCATGAGACAATGGTTCTGCTTGCCAGGTAGCTGTTAAAGAGCCTCAGAGGAAAAGAGAAACTGTGTTAATATGAGAGAGAGAGAGAGAGAGAGACAGAAAGACAGACACAACAACCTTTGTTCTGCACTTGATGGCTGAATACAAGGGGAGACCTTTACGAGTTACGTAGCCCAAACAGTCTGCCTGGAAGAATGGCTCTGTCAGTTTCACTTTCTCCACATTCATTTTTAAAAAATCTTGGCTGGCATCCTGCTAGTGAGTCACGATAGCTTGAATCCAGCTTACCTTATTGTAACCTACTTTGGAGCCCATTATGAACACTGGAATTCTTTATTGACTGAGCAGTCTCCCCCCCCCCAAAAAAATCATTTTTTAAAGTGTAGCAGCCCACACAACATGGAAATTTCCATGTCAAGGGAGAGTGGGAGAATGAATGGAGACACATCCAGCTATTTGTCTATAGCTGAATACACCACAAGGACATCATCTTCAGGCACATCCCGAACACCCCAGAGGTCCCGACTGATGCCTGCTGCAGTGCTGCAGATCTACTGATTCCCCCTTCCACTCACCAACAAAATGGAAATCTCCCTGTTAAGGGAGGGGACTGTGTTGCTTAAAAGGTGAGTTTTGAGGAGGTAGCACCAGAGACATAACTATGTGCCAGACGTACATCTCCTGGTGCAGGCTGTCACCTAGATCTTCTTTCCATCCCAATATTTGAAAACAAAATGGCAAAATTTCATCTACCGTAACAATAAAACCAGACTGAAATGAATTTTTCATTCATTTTTAAGTGGAAAAAATGCCACAGCATCTGCATAGCAATAGTTGAAAATGACTATTGGAACAGAAGCCTCTACAAGGGGTTTTTAACATGTGATCATGAATGGAATTTCAACATTCTGAGGTACAGCAGCAAGGATGGAAAAGCTAGTGAAGGATGCTGGAATGCGCAAGCCATCAATATCCATTTGGAAGCACTATACCCAAAGCTATAGCAAGTGAACCCACCAAATCCTACACCATTTCCCTACCTTCATGGCACCATCTTTTTATTCACAACTCTTTATCGTCTACCAATCACTGTGTAGGTTTTACCCCTGATGGGTTTTAATGGAAGACATAACTATGAAGGTCACTATTGGCTCCCTATGGACCACAATTTATATACACATACAACTGCTCATGCAACTGCTGAATCAGTAAATTTGATCACTGAAGACACGGTTTAACCCAATAGGTTTTTCTATTTATCAGGGTGATGACTGTAGCATGGCCTTGCCCAAGAGAGCCAGATAAGAAGGGGGAGAATCAGTCTGCAGTGTCTTGTATAGTGACTGATCTCCTCATGATTCAGTGTGGGCACAGTCATATTGATTCTGACACACATGGCCCCCGAGTCTCTTTCCATCATGAATAAGCACTCTCATAGCTGCAAGCAATTGCACAACTGTAGTATCATTACTAAAAGCCAGCATGGTGCAGTGGTTTGAGTGTTGGACTAGGAATTTTATCACATGAAGCCAAAATTGTGGAATTACACTGGACTAGTAGTGGTAATGGCTTCCTGTTATTACACAATATCATCTTTATACCGTGGTTGGTGAGCACTCCAACTGTTACTGTGGTGCACCTTTGTATTCATGGGCAAAACCCATGAATAATTGTCAATATTGCTATTTTCCTGGTATTGATGAGCATGTGATAATTCATTCCCACTGTAGTTCTGATATTACAGTGTGAATGGGTGTGCCTCCCTCTTTCCCCCTTCCAATTCCCAATGAGAACAAATAAAAAAATAATACAATTTCTGGTCAAGAGCATGAAGAGGACCTCCATGACACCCTTTAATGAACCAACATCTTTTCTAGGTACTTTTTTTGTTTCTTTAATTGTTAATTTGTTAATTTCTTTGTTTTTTTTTTGTTTCTTCAATTGAAGTGGCATTTTCTCATGATAACAATCAAAACAGCATTCTTATGAAATTGCAGGAGGGGAATTTTTTTAAAAAGTGCATGCACAGGCCAAACAAGTGTTACAATAGCACAGGCTTCAATCCCATTTGTAACATGCTAGTAGGTGGTTGTGTGATGTTCCATAAGCAGTAGTATTGCATGATTGCGGCAAAGTGCAATAATTAGTGTAATAATGCTGCCATGCCTTCATTATCCTCAATTTAGGAATTACAGTGTTTTTACATGGTCGTGTGATAAAGGAGATTATCAGACAAGTGCCTAAAAACGTTATTATGGCACTATATTTTACAGTGTTTGTGTTATGGCACAATGACACACGTTTTTGCTTGCTGCCGTGATAACAATACAAAATCACCTGAAGAATCCAGCAATACAAGTGTTCATTCTGCTTACTTCCACGTTTCTCCATGAATGAGATTTCGGCGCATCTTGCGAGAAGATGCGAGCATGCTAAAAAGCCCCAAAACACCAAGATTAAAAAAGAAAATGTTCAGAAAAGCACAGATATATGCTTTCAAATTTAATGAAAAATAAGTCAAATGATGAATTCATAAAGAATTGGGAACCTTTTATAAAATATGTTAGACAAAGTAATGGGGAAAATAGTATTTTGGGATTTGGAGCTTAACGAGAAATTTTAGGTGTGGAAACAAAATGATAAAATATATGTATTAGTATTAGTTTAAGTGATATGAAAGAAATGTTAATAAATATGATTGGTATAGTTAGAGATTGGTATGATTGGTATTGCTAGTTAGAAACCATGATATGGAAAGTTAGAGGTATAGGAGAGGGTCATTAATCCAAAGTAAGAAATAAAACAACCAGGGAAAAACAGGAAGCCTATCTTCAAAGGGGGGAGGGAGGGGAAGGGGGAAAGTGAATAGTAATTTATGTATTAGTCTTTTTATAGTCATTTTTTTCATTTTATGTGTACTATGTGGTGTTGTTTTTTAAATATTGTTTCTGTTTTTCGTTTTTGTATTTGTCAATATGTGTGTGCTTTCAAAATTTTCCCAATAAAAATTATTTAATAATGAGAAAAGCACAGATATATGTTTAGAAACTTGCAAACAAGATGGGGAGGTTCATAAAAAGAGTGTACACTATCTAGTTTTCCCATCCGCATTCGGAATTGTTCTGGCAGGACCACCCATTGACACTGGAATCGCGCCAGCAGAATGGGGCACTTTCTTGCACAGACAAAAATCCGGAACACAAACACTTACAGGCGATCAATTTTCGATTTCTCCCCAACAATAAAGAACTCCCTCATAACAGCAGCAGAACGCTTGCAGAACACTGAGGCACAATGTCGTCTGATAAGGAAGTCCTTTTGCGATCTCACAGTGTCGTTATAATGCCATTTTTGACACATCTGATAATACCCAAAGTCCTAGGACTCTAGGGAAGCAGAATTCAAATCCCTGCTCAGCCATGGAAACCTGCTGGTGACCTTAGGCAAGTCACGCTCTCTCAGCTTCAGAGAAATGCAATGGCAAACCCTCTCAGAACAAATCTTGACCGAAAAATAATAATCCTGTGACAGGTTTGCTTTAGGGCCACTAAAACTTGTGTGTCTTACTTGAAGACACACAACAAAAACAACAAACATGACATTATTACTGCCCAAAGTACACAGACACTGCAAAATATTATTGGGCATCTGTATGTATATGAGTAAGTGGGACTGTCAAAGGTAAAGTTCAGGAAAGTTCCTTTTTAGATTACAACTCCCAGAATTCCCTCTGGGTGTCTGGAGGACTCTGGGTGTTGGAATCCAATAAGGATCCAATAAGGAACTTTTCTGGTCAAAGGTTGCAGAGTCATGAGAACATCTTTGGAAATGTTCATTATAGCCTTTCCCAATCTGATCACAAGGCCAGGCAAACACATTTTGCTGCCTGAGATGAGGAAGAATATGATACTCTTCCCACTTTTGTGTACAGCACCCAGCTGGACTGATAGGTGCATGTTACTAACTGCTGGAACTTACTGGCTGTAGGACAGTAGCTTCCTTTGTACTTCAGTCTCACAGGTAGGGAACATACAGAACTCTATCTTCCAATGGCTTGCTGCCTTTCCCCAGCATCTGCTGCATAAGGCAACCAAATCACGCTGCATAATGTCCCTTCCTAATTCCCTTCAGATGTTCTGGGCTACACCTCTCACCACATCCACCTGTTATGGCTGTGTTGGCAGAGGGTGATGGATGCTGTAGTCCAACACATATAGAGGGTATTGGGTTGGCTTGTTTATCAGTACAGAAAGAAAAAAACGGGCAGTTCAGAGTGATAGAGAAATGCATGCATGCTGCGGTCAATTAAAGATCCTGACTCAAGGAGCAAAGACACCAATAGCTTTAGAGAAACAAACTAAGGCTTTATTGTAGAAACTCCATTCTAAGACAGGAGAATACAAGGGTGCTATCCCATAGCTACTCAGGGTGCTATCCCAGGCTAGCTATATCTCTGGGGAGAGCTGAGAGAGTTCTGGGTAGGAGAAGAAGTGGAAACATCCCTAAGAGTATCAGTTTACATCACAGAGGGAGCAGGATAGGTAGAAAAGAAGGGAGGACTATGGGTCACTCAAACTATCTAACCCTAATACTACTGCCCACTCTGAGGCATTCTTGACTCTTCGGTGCTAAGGCTGTTGCACTGCTAACCCAAGGGCTTCCAAGTGATAGGCAGCAGTAACACAAAGCTTCAAAAACAGCTTATCTGAGTTCTTTTTATTATTAAAAGCTTTATCCCACCTCCAGGAACTCCATGGATTGCAATGAAATGTATACATTATTCTCACATTATGGGGGCGGGGAGAGATTTTATCTTTGTTAATGAAATTTGTTCTCATTCTAATCTCTGTCATAAGGTTTTTGTCAGGGTATAAAGCTCTTCAGAGTTCCATAAACAATGGAATATTGCATAAATAAATATGGGTCCCAAATGCCAGGATTCTGGTGCCCAGGGGCCCTACACCATCACCAAAAAGAAAATAAAACTTCATATAAAAACTTCTATGTGCCAACTTCTATGTACACGTGCAAAATTAGACAAAATTGTGTAGTTATGTGCCTTCAAGTCATGTGTTGATTTATGGTGATCCCATGAACTTAACAGAGTTTTCACAAGGAATAATCATAGGTAGTTTTGTCAGTTTCTTTCTCTGGTAGCCTGTTTAGCTGCCGAGATCAGACGACTTCTAGTGCCTTTAGGGTATTTAGGCCTCATAGACAAAATTACACTCCTCCCTTTGAATATGCGGCTCTGAATTTCATGGTTTTGAGTATTCACGGTTTGTCCTCCTTCTCCTCCCCCTCCCTGGGGACTTCAGCAATGCGATGGCAGGGAAGCAACGGAACTCCAACCACCTCAAGGGCTTGGCTCCATTTGGGGTGGGGAGCCAAGGCACCCAACTGCCTGCTTTCCTGGGGCTTGGCTCCATTTGGGGTGGGGAGCCAGCCCCAGAAGAGTGGGGAGTTTGGGTCTAAAGAACTCCCTGCTCTCCAAGGGCTTGGCTGCTCACCCCAAATGGAGCCAAGCCCAAGGAGAGCGGGCAGTGTCGTGCTTTTGCTCTGAACTTCCTGCTCTGCTCGGACTTGGATCTGTTTGGAGTGGAGAGCCAAGCCCAGGCAGAGTGGGGAGTTCAGGACTAAAGTGCCCAACTCCCCAGTCTCCCGGGGCTTGGTTCTCCACTCCGAATGGAGCCAAGCCCTGGGAGAGTGGGGAGTTTGGTGCTTTTGCTCTGAACTCCCTGCTCTGCTGGGACTTGGCTCAATTTGGGGTGCTTTTGGAGGGGCGCAGGGGGGCGGGAGGGCTGGCGGCAAGGCTGCCTATGCCCTGCCACTACTTTTGGAGGAGCATGGGGGGGCGGGAGCTTGTGAGGGGGAGCACCGTTTATTCGCCTTTTTTTCCAAATTTGCGGTGGTGCTCCACCCCTAACCCCTGCAAATTCAAACAGAGGACTGAAGTATCATACAGAGTAAATTATAACACATCTTACTAGAGTGGAGATAACTGTGACTATTCAGGTGACCAATGTGTCTAGCTGTTCAGACTGCTGTCCAAGTGCTATTGCTTAGAAACAAAACATGAAAAATTTACTTTTTTGGACTACAAAATGCCTCAGCCAGCACGGCTTCCACTGGCTATGCTAACTGAAGGATTCCAAGAGTTGTAGTTCAAAAAATTAACTTCTCCAAATTCTGCATACCCTCTAATGGACGAAAACCAGGACACCAGTTAAAACACATTTCCCTGGGAATAAGTTCTACTGAACTCGCTGGGCCTTACATTAAGTATATATAATTGCATTGTTAATTTAAATAGAATATCACTCTTCTTAGGAGATTATCAGAGATTGTCCCACAATCTCCTATTCTTTCCCTGTCCTGGCACGATAACTCTCCCCATCAGACTTACCTAATCTTCTGTCCAAAGGCAGCCTAGGCGTGAATGGAGCTCTAGCTTCCTGGATCGAAATCCCACCCATTCTCACAAGAAGACACAAGCTTGGGAAATTCAAAAAGAAAAAGAAAAATACTCCCCCAAAAAGTTTACACAAGCACATAAACACACTAAAAAAATAACAAGTAACCTGGGGAGGGTACAAAAAAGAGGGTAGGCTATTTGGTTCTTGCGATCCCATCCGGAAGTGTTCTGGCAGGACCACCCATTGACACTGGAATCACAAGAAAAAAAATGGCATGAGGCTTCAGATGTCGGCAATGCTGGCACCAAAATAGGATGGGCGATCCATTGACAGGTCTGGCCTGTCAATAAAAAGAAACACCAGAATAATGAGAGCAGAATGTAAAAGGACAACATCATGTGATATTGGTGTCCTTTGTGTTCCGCTGTCATTATCCTGGCACCACATTAGCTATGTCTGATAATCCCCTTAGGGGCAGACACAAAGGTTGCCCCCCTCACACAGAGATATGCAAACACATTCTCCCCTCTCTCTCTTTCTCTCACAACTTCCACCAGACGTTGAGCATAGAATCGTGCTGATGGACCTCCAAATTCCTAGAGAGGCATCCTCTCTAGGCATTGTCTAGGTCCTCCAACACAATTCTAAGGTATTCTATGGCAGTTTATTATTATCTGTGGTTTCACCTATAAATGGTAAATTCAGGAATGTATCCCCACATGGATATGGAGGGGGGGGGGCAACCTGTGATTCTTTTTTTCTCCATGAGACAGCAGCTAGGATAGGAGGAAAAACAATTTCTCATGACTTTCCTGGGAAAACTGTAACTGTTAGGTGTACTATGTCGTGACTCAGTATAAAGCAGCTTCCTAAAGTCCTATGAAATAATAGTGTACTGTATTGCTATATGCATTTTATAAGGAAAAGGTTAACATACCTCCAATTGTCCTAATTTGGCAGGGACAGTCCTGATTTGCTGTCCCACTTTGTCAGCTGCTTTTAAAATGTCTTTTTAAAGTTTCTCTCCCCCCCCACACACACACATCTCACATCCCCTCTTTGTTCGCAGCTGACTTCAGTTGCTGCAAGCTGAATTCAAAGTGAAAAAGTAGTTTGCATTCAATTAATTCAGCAGGGGGGGAGAGGAAGGGAAGGGGCTAAATCTTGCCCTTCCTAACAGACTTTGCAAAAGCAAGGGCAGCTGCCGCTCATAGGTTGTGTGTTTTTCCTCATAGTTACTTTTGCCATCTTGACCACACTCTGATGTCGCTTGGCCACATGTGTCCAAGCTTTCATCTCTGAATGCTGAAGCATATAAAATAACATTAATTGTTATAGCTGTGGACACTCCCATAGATCCATGGGGGGAAAAATTTCTCTGAACAAAGGAACCAAGAAACTACCATTTTGGTTCTATTTGATAATTGATTTCAGAGCAGGAAAGAAATGGTCTAACTTGCCTGCAAAATGACAGCTGCAATGAGTGAGGCTGCCTGTGAGCAAAATATTCAATAAGCCCCCACTCCCCAAATAGCCTCAAAATGTCAGCGGGTGGACAGAAGAAGGTGATTAAGGCAGTTGTAAAAAACAGGAGATAGCTTGGATTAGTTTGGCTGAGACAGGTTTGAACAGCCAACCTCGCATGCTAATCTAGGTAGACCCCACCTTGCTGTCAGTCATGGCCTTCAGTTTGGAGTTATTACGGAGATGGGACTGAAAGCTTCCAGCCAAGGGCAATAATATGCTGAATAATTACAATCAAATTCTAAGAGGTTGGAACAAAAATAGCAGTAGAACATGATATCATGACCTCAGTCAGTCAGGCACATAGCCATGCACAGGACTGCTGCTACGGTCAGAACCAGGACTGGCCTGCATTATTTTGGTGCCTAAGATAACAACCAAAACAGTGCCCCCTTCCATTCCATATCCAAAGTTCCATTGAATTGGCAGTTGAATCATCCTTCAACACACTGGCTATGTAGTCCCCCACTACATCTCAAGGCAACAGACTAATTTAGGACAGGAGTAGGGAACCAGAGGCCCTAGGGCTGAATATACCCTTCCTGAAAGGCACACCCCCTTCACCATGATACTACTCTTTGGGAGTTCCCGAGCTTTTATTATGGGTTTTCCTTATTCTAAAGGCTTGAAGCACTTCTCTTGAAGCTTAATTCTGGAGTGGGTAAAGTGAAGCCCTCCAGTTCTGGTTGGAGTGCAACTGCCAGTGGTCTTAGTTGGCATAGTCAATGGTGAGGCATGCTGGGAGTTGCAGTCAAACAAAAATCTATAGAGCCACAACATTGCCTATTCCCTGGCAGCAAGAGTTTAAACTATGATATGTTGGTCCAATTATCGTGCTATGATCCCACTTTAATTACCATGGCAGCATCCTATGGAATCTTGGGATTTCTGGTCTAAGGAGAGGGACTTAGAATTCTCAACCAGATATCTAGTGTCTCACTAACCTATAAGGAAACCTGTTAAGGAAAATGCATCTTGGGACATACAGTGAAAGAAATAAAATATGTATGTGAAAGTCACAATGACTAAGCAAGAGCAATTATGAAGCTACACAGGTGAAACTGCTAATGTAATCTAGAAGGCCTGAGAGCCAAGGACAGAGGTACTGAATGCAGATTGGAAACACCTGAGAATCATTAAGTGTACAAGGTGAAATGTTGAAATACATGGGTTGGTCTTAGGCATGGGTGGAACTATGTGGACCAATCAGAATGGAAGTACACACCCACTGGGTGGAAACTAATTAGTGGGTGGTGATAAACAATGGCTATAAAATTGCAATGTTTGCCAATGTATTTTTGTGGAGTAGAGGTTGAGTAGTTTGGAGATATTGTGGAGTAGTGTGTAGAGATTGTGATTTGTTGACCATATAGTATATTTATATAGAAGAATAAAGTAGGTTTTATATAAAACTACTGAGTTGCCTGGGTGATTCCTGGAGACGTTTTGGAGACACCTGGAGAAGAGTGAGAAGGCTTGGAGAGTTTGTCAGGATCTTCAGCCTATTCTCTGAAACTCTGCTGCTTTGGAGAAAAGCATTAACCACTGATCTATGCTGGTTGGCTCTGCTGCATAAAAAGGTGGTGAGTTTGAGCCAGAGGTGAAGAGCTACAACTCCCATCATCCCTGACAAGGGTTATGGGCCCAGTTACTAGAGCACCCAGCATCCACAGAAGCTGAAAGTTCCAGAGAGTGGAAGAAAGCTTTGTGGACGACAGATCAGAGCAAGCTGTTTGTGCTGCACTGATAAGCCTCAGAAGTAAATCATTTTGTGTTTTGCTTAAGCCCAGACGGGTCGGCTGTGCATACTCAGAAGGACTGTGTCAAATTGAGTCACTGCACAAATCAAGATGGAATTTCTAAAGTTTAGTAAATTAAATAGAAACAACTACTCTACCTGGAAGATTTATGCCCAATCTCTACTAGTAAAGGAAGGTCTGTGGTCAACAGTTGAAACAGGGCTGGCAGCCGATGCTGATGAAGCCACTAAAGAGAGAGATAGTAAAGCAAAAGCCTGTCTTTATCTCATGCTTGAAGAAGACTTAATTAATGACGTCAGAGATAAAACGTCTGCCAAGGATGTGTGGGATACCTTGCAGAGATTACACACTCCTTCAACTGCTTTTGCAAAAATGCTATGGTCTAAAAGAATATACAGGCAAAAGATGGCTAAAGGGCAGTGTGTGATAGAACATTTAAAAATAATGCAAGATTTGTTTGTGCAAGCTGAACTGAGGGGAGTGCAGATTAGCAAAGAGCAGCAATGCTACATTTTAGTAGAATCGCTAGACTCTTCGTGGGACAACATAACGAACAGCTTGCAGAACTTGCCAGAAGCTGAGCTTAATAGAGACTTAATTGTGGCCAGAATACTGGAAGAGAACCAGAGAAGAATGTCTGAGCAGGGTGACTCAGCAAGCTTAAAGACTGTGCCAAAACAACAAACAACTCCTGACTGGCGAACGCAGGAGGAAGCAGCCTCTACAAGGGAGCAACGGAGGTGCTTTTATTGTAAGAAGATTGGTCATCTGCAGAGACATTGTAAACATTTTGCAGCTGAGAGACGCAAGCAAGCAGAGAGCAGATGGCAGCCGCAGCAGTATCAAAAACAGTCCAGACCTCCATTTTTGAGGGACAGTGGTAATAAAAAGGGGGTTGCAACCATGATTAAGGAAAAACAAAATGCAAATTCTAAATGGCTAGTTGATTCAGGAGCCACATCGTTGATGTGTAATGACATAAATTTAATAAGTAATAGAAAATCAGCTAATGTAAATGCTGTAGTTTTGGCTGACGGGAAAGAGCTAAGTACTGTAAATCAAATGGGTACTGTGTACATTCCAGGGCTAAAAGAGAATTTTAATGATGTCTTACATGTAAAGGAGTTAGAAAATAATTTGTTATCAGTAAGCAGATTAACAGAAAGAGACTACACAGTCATCTTTGAAAAGAACATGTGTAAGATAAAACTGAATGGGGAATTGCGTGGCATAGGTTTGAAAAAGGACAAACTTTATTATTTGGAGGACAATATTGATAGCTACAGGGTTGAAGAAGCTAATAACATAGAAAATATTCCAATCCACAAAGACTGCATACATGAGCTTCACAGAAAATTTGGCCATGCGAGCTTCAAATGTTTAAAGAATTTAATCAGTATGTGTCCAGATTTAAAAGTTACTGAATGCAAAAACCACTTAGATTGTACAGTGTGTCAACAGGTAAAGGTCAGAGCTTTTCCAGTAGCTAAGAAAACAAAAAGAATTGCTCAAAGACCATTTCAGTATGTACATGCAGATGTTGCCCAAGCTAATTGCTTGTCCTTAGGGGGAAGCAAGTATTTCCTAGTAATTGTTGATAGGTATACAAGGTTTGCATTTGTGAGAATAATGAAAAACAAATCTGACGCTGGGCAAAGTTTAAAAGCATGGGTAAGAATGGCGGAAAGACAATTTGATAGCAGAGTAGGCACCATCATTACTGATAGAGGAGGAGAATTTTTAAATAATCAATTGTTTAACTGGTTTCAAAAGGTGGGAATAAGGCATGAAACTACAAACCCTGCTTGTCCTAGTGAGGATGGGTTAGCAGAGAAGAAAATACAAGATATAAAAAGAATTACTGCTTGTATGATGGCAGATGCAGGGGTGAAAGATAGTTTTTGGGCAGAAGCAACTTTGACTGCAATACATATCAGTAACAGATTGTATCATTCAGAAATTGAAGACATTCCCTACAGGGTATTGTATGGGAGAATGCCAAATTACAAGTACTTAAGGGTTTTTGGACAATTTGCTCATGTTTACACACCTGCTTGTTTCAGGAGGAAAGGAGAACCCAAAAGCAAAAGGCTTAGGTTTTTGGGGTATTCTGGAAATAGCTACAAGTTTCATTTGGGTGGAAAACAAGTGCAGTATTCTAGGTCTGCAAATTTTGAGAGACATGCTGGTTGGGACAAACTGCATGCCAATAAAGAAGTGTTTCTGAGATTAGGGAGTTCAAATGAGCCAGAAGCACAAACTGAATCAACCTCAGGAAACGGAGGGGTTTCAGTTAAGCAGGAAGCATCACCTAGCAGCAGTGGTAGTTCTTCTGATGATGAGATAGCATCTAGGCCTACTACTACTCGAATGACTGAAGACAAGAGATTTAGTCATAGAACTACAACTCCTAGTAGAGAAAGTGAGGATGAAAGAGACAGAACAGCAGATTTTATTCCCAGGCGTAGTCATAGAGTTAGAAAGCCTCCAGATAGGTTTGTTGTGACAAAGGCAAGAGCTTGTTTAGCAATAGAGGAGCCTGAAAGTTTTGAAGAATTGGAAAGTTATCCTAGTGAAGAACAGGAAAGATGGTTTGATGCAATGGATAATGAGTTTGGTTGCCTGGTAAATAAAGATGTTTTTGAAATTGTTGATAGACCCATAGACAAGAAAGTAATTGGTTGTAAATGGGTATACAAAAGGAAAGAAATGCCAAATGGAAGTATCAAATATAAAGCTAGGTTAGTAGCTAAGGGTTTTGCACAACAGCAGTATGAGAACTATGATAAGACATATTCTCCAACTGCAAAGCCAGAAAGTCTGAGAATGGTTCTAGCTGTAGCAGTAAAAAGGAATTTAGTTGTAGAACATTTTGATTTTGAGACAGCTTACTTGAATGCGGTTCTGAATGAAGAAATATTTATGGAACAGCCACAAGGTTTTGAAGAAAATGGTAGTCAGAGAGTATATAAATTAAAGAAAGCGTTGTATGGTTTAAAACAAAGTGCCAGAGCGTGGAATCTGTGCATCAATGATGAGCTAGTTAAGCTAGGTTACAAGAGGAGCATTGCAGATGCTTGTGTTTATACAAAAGGAGACATAGTATTAGTGATTTATGTAGATGATTTGTGCGTAGCAGCAAAGTCAAAACAGGAAATTGAATCAGTAAAAAGAGAATTGTCTAAAAAGTTTGTTTTGAAGGACTTAGGTGTATTGAAGTCTTATTTAGGTATTTGCGTTGAATGGACAGAAGAAGGACATTGTTTGTTAAGTCAGAGAAATAAAATTGAAAGATTGATTGAAAAGTGTGGATTACAGAATGCAAAAATAGTAAGAGCTCCAATGACAACTGGTTTTGTGTCTGAGGAAACAACTAGAGCGTTTGAGGACAAGACTTTCTTCAGAAGTATAATAGGATCTTTACAATTCATATCTTGCCACACCAGACCAGACATTTCTTATGCTGTAAATGTATTGTCTAGAAGGGTTAATGATCCAAAAATTGAAGACTGGACAGCGGTAAAACACTTATTGAGATATTTGAAAGGAACCTTAGATAAGAAATTGATTATAAGAAGCAGTAGTTCAGATCTAGATTGTTATGTAGACAGTTCATTTGCATCAGAATTAGGAGACAAGAAGTCAGTTACAGGTATGATAATTAAATATAGTGAAAGTCCAATAGTTTGGAGAAGTAGAAAACAAACTAATGTAGCGTTAAGCACAACAGAAGCAGAATTCGCTGCTTTGAATGAGATAGTAAATGAGGTACAGTGGATTAAGCAATTGCTAAATGATTTAAATGAAAGTTACAAGATACCAGTGGAAATTCTGGAAGATTCACAGTCATGCATAGCGATGGCTGAAACTGAAAGTTTGAAGAACAGAACAAAATATGTTGGTGTAAGATATCAAAATGTGCGAGACATGGTTCAGAAGGGTGAAATAGAATTGAGATATATAGAAACACAACACAACATAGCAGATTTGTTCACAAAAGCATTGACAGTAGAAAAACATGAAAGGCTGACACAAATGGTTGGAATGACATTGTAAGACACATACAATATTTTATTTCGGAGGGGATTGTTAAGGAAAATGCAACATGGGACATACAGTGAAAGAAATAAAATATGTATGTGAAAGTCACAATGACTAAGCAAGAGCAATTATGAAGCTACACAGGTGAAACTGCTAATGTAATCTAGAAGGCCTGAGAGCCAAGGACAGAGGTACTGAATGCAGATTGGAAACACCTGAGAATCATTAAGTGTACAAGGTGAAATGTTGAAATACATGGGTTGGTCTTAGGCATGGGTGGAACTATGTGGACCAATCAGAATGGAAGTACACACCCACTGGGTGGAAACTAATTAGTGGGTGGTGATAAACAATGGCTATAAAATTGCAATGTTTGCCAATGTATTTTTGTGGAGTAGAGGTTGAGTAGTTTGGAGATATTGTGGAGTAGTGTGTAGAGATTGTGATTTGTTGACCATATAGTATATTTATATAGAAGAATAAAGTAGGTTTTATATAAAACTACTGAGTTGCCTGGGTGATTCCTGGAGACGTTTTGGAGACACCTGGAGAAGAGTGAGAAGGCTTGGAGAGTTTGTCAGGATCTTCAGCCTATTCTCTGAAACTCTGCTGCTTTGGAGAAAAGCATTAACCACTGATCTAAGCTGGTTGGCTCTGCTGCATAAAAAGGTGGTGAGTTTGAGCCAGAGGTGAAGAGCTACAACTCCCATCATCCCTGACATTATCGTGCTATGATCCCACTTTAATTACCATGGCAGCATCCTATGGAATCTTGGGATTTCTGGTCTAAGGAGAGGGACTTAGAATTCTCAACCAGATATCTAGTGTCTCACTAACCTATAAAAACCAAGGATTCCATAGGATGCAGCAATAGTAGTTAAAGTGGAAACGTAGTGCTCTAATAATGTAGTATAAAAGAGCCCATGTGAATATCCTTTATAACCCTAATCAGCATGGTTTTGCTCCTTTCTTTGAATGGATCCTATTCCAGTGTGTTGTTATATGAACACACTAACTGTCCAATCTGAAGTAGATGTTGGCAGGGCATGGATTAAATGCATACCCCCTAACTGTCCCAGTTTGACAGTGACAGGCTCAATTAATCCTCTGTTGTCCCACTTTTTCAGCTTTTTAAAATGTCCCAGTTTCCCTTTTCTCCTTCCACATTCACTCTTTTTTCCTCAGTGTACTTCAGTTGCTTCAGACTGAGTTCAAAGTGCCACAGTAGTTTGTACTCAGTTAACCTAGCAGGGGGAGATGACAGGAAGGGGTAGAATCCTGCCTTTCCCAGCAGGCAGGCA
This sequence comes from Gambelia wislizenii, assembly GCA_030847615.1. Lineage (NCBI taxonomy): Eukaryota > Metazoa > Chordata > Lepidosauria > Squamata > Crotaphytidae > Gambelia > Gambelia wislizenii. Next base: position 33,810,758 of record JAUMIR010000005.1, read on the forward strand.
AAAGCAAACTACATCAGCCTCTCCTAACTTGGCTTTTCTTCTTCATTAATAATGTTTGCCATCTTGACCACAGTTTGATGTTGTTTGGCCATATGTGTCCCAGTTTTCATCAGTGAAAAGCTGGCATTTGTGTAAGTGGCAGATTATCTGCTACTTCCAAAACCCAGCTGGCCAGAGCAGGAGATGGGGGCATGGTTATTTTCTACTGTGTGGCACTGTTTTTGAGTTCTTTCCTTCACCCCCAGCTCTTGGGGTGGACATTTAGTTATGTACTTTCAGATGGATCTAGAACAGGCAATTCTGGGGCCTCCCTGATGGATGATGAGACTTTGGACACTATGGATCTAATGACACCTCTGCCCTGCTCCAGAATACCCTCTCTACTGCTGAGCAGAAGAATAAATGATGCAGTCCAGGATCAAAGCATGAAAAACAGTTCAAGCTGGGTCCCATATCAGTCAAGAAGATTCCAAAGAGAAGAGCCCAAAGATCAAGCTGAAGTTCAAGAACTAGAGAACAGCTAACTTCACAGTGCCACAGACAGTAAAGTTGTTAGTCTGCAGCACAGAAATGGTTTGGCTGTGCCAATTTATATCCAGCTGTAACTCAGCTGACTTAATTATCCTAGCATTCCCCTTTTAAGGCAGGTCATGTCCTTGCCTCACTCTTTGCTGCTGTTGTTTTAGTCTGTGATGCAGTGAAGGATGAAATAGCTTATCTTCAAACTCCCCCTTTTGCAACGTCATCATGGGATAGTCTAGGCCCTTCTTCCAGGGCAGGGCTGCCAACCTCCTCTGGCTCTAATTGGAGCTGTTATCTTGTTTCACATCTCTCCCTTCTTCATCTGAGTGGGTCTCCTCTAGATAGGACATGATAGCTGTGCATGTTCTTGTTGTAGAGCTGCCAACATTGTGAAATTCTTGGCAGTGACCCATACAGTCCTCTGATTTCTTGGTAGGGAAATCCCATAGAATAATGCTTACTGATTGCTGATCAATGGAATCAGCACACACACACACACACACACACACAAAATTTGGGTTTTGTTCTATTCTCACTCTTGTCCTGTAGTCCTCTGAGGTTGCTAAGTAAAATCATCAGGTGATTTAGAGTTTCTATTATGGGGTTTGCATGAACCTTTTCATACACTGTAAAAACAAGTGAGAGGATCATGGAGACTTGCCAAAAAGCCTCACAGGACACTGATAACAGAGTATGTGTTCAGTGGCCCTGTGATACAGCCCAACATGGATCCAGATATATGTACATAAGGCTCTAATAAGAAAAAAAATCCAATTAAGTGAAAGATCCAAACACATGTACATCAGTAAGCATGCGGGGCCATTTCATATGGCTGCCAACTGCACTAGCATTGTAGGGATCTGGCTGCCACAAGTCTAAGGATTTTATCAGACACGCAAAATACAGTGTCATAACGATGCCATATAACTGCGAAAGGGTGCGTGGATCAGACAACGTCCTTTCGTGATTAAAATCAGCCCCAAACCCATACCTTTTAATTGACAGCTTAAGCCATCAATAGATCCCCCTGCTGTTTTTGTGCCAGCATTGCTGGCGTGCGAAACTTCAGACCAGTTAACTCTTGAACTTATCCCAACAATGGCTGGTCCAGCGCAAACACTTCTGGGTGAGATTGGGACATCCAGGTAAGTTTTGCTCTTTTTATGACCCTCCCTGGGTTGCTTGGGACTTTTAAAGCATGTCTCTGTGTGTGTACTTTTTAAAACTTTATTTGTGTTTTTATTTTTGAATTTCTTGCACAATGAAGTTTCATGGGATTTTGAGTGAGGAAGTGAATGGGGCTCCATTTACTTCCTCTTTATTGCTGGAGCTGCCTTTGCTGGGAAAGGAGATAAGTGTGGGGAGAATGTTCTTTTGCCGGCATAACAATGGGGTTTTTTATGCCAGCAAAAGAACATTCTAAGGGGCTAGTCTGATAAAGTCCTAAAACATGCTGTTATCACCATTATTAAGAGTCTACTGTAAGGAGTAGACTGTGAAGAGCTGTTCGGCAGTGGAACACACTCCCTTGGAGCGTGGTGGGGTCTCCTTCCTTGGAGGTCTTTAAACAGAGGCTGGATGGCCATCTGTCGGGGATGCTTTGATCAAGATATCCTGCGTGTCAGGGGGTTGGACTGGATGGCCCTCGTGGTCTCTTCCAACTCTACAATTCTATGATTCTATGATTCTAAGTCAGCTCTGTATTCTCCTAGCAGGGAGAGTATCATCTCCCCATCTCTCTTCTCAGTCATAGCAGGTGGAACATGCTCAGTGGTCTGGTTTCTCTTAAGTGTCCATCATTAAACCTGTCTGCTGGGGCAGAACGTCAAAGGAGGACTAGTCTGTTCTAAGTTAATACATAAGCAGTTATGGAGAGCTAAAGCCATGAAAAGAAAGAACTGTGAGATCTGTCCTAAGGACTTGTTCTTAGAACTTTAGAACATCTACCTTGGTACATAAAGCCAGCTGTATTGTTAAGAGTAGCCTCATTATTGCTGAAGATGCATTTTTAAATTTAATGTAATTTAAGATTGCACACACACATACATAAAGAAAAGAATTGTTAGGGATTATTTGTTCTTGTCAGATTATGTGTGTGGGAGCTAATGCAATAAAGGATGGAAGAGCCACTGTCTCACTTTGACTGAATCTGCCTATTTCCAAATAGTTATACCTGCCTTAATAAGCAAGATCCTGTGACACCTCCCTCCTCACATGTGCTTTCAAAGGTGTGTGTGTGTGTGTGTTTATGTGTGGGTGTGGGTGTACGGTGCTGGTACTAGATCAGAGATTCAGTTTTCTCCGCACAGTGCATTCAGATATGCATTACATTCATATTGGAAATATTACATTCCAAGCAATAAAGTATCAGTATGGATACACAGTGAGCCATTGTAATATAGTGGTTTGAGCATTAGACCATGACTCTGGAGACTAGGATTTGAATCCCCACTCAACCATGGAAGTCCATTGGGTGAGCTTGGGCAAGCCACACTCTCTCAGCCTCAGAGGATGGCAAAGGCAAACCCCCTCTGAGCAAATCTTGCCAAGAAAATCCCATGATAGGTTCACTTTAGAGTCACCATAAGTCAGAAACGACTTGAAGGCACCCAACAACAATAAATACATAATTGAAATTTTGCTCAAAAGAAGACCCTAAGAATAATCACAGCAGAACAGAACCATTAGTTGAAATTAATTCAGTAGATCCCCACAGGAAAGGTATTCTACAATCTCAGCACTACTGCTGAGAAGGCCCTATCTTGCTCACATGTCTGATCTTGTGTAACAACAGTATAAAGAGCAGGGTCTCTGATGCTGATACGAAAAGCCCGAACCAATTTGTATTGAGGTGGCATGTTTCTAAGGTAATTTAGGACTTTATCAGACATGGCAAAAATTATGGGATTATAATGTCATGGTAGCACGATAAGCCACAGCCATCTCATGATGCCATTGTCATCTTGTGTTTACCCTGTGCCCCAGTTGCAAATAAGGCATTCCTTTTAATTGACAGGACAAGCCATCAATAGATCACCAATATAACTTTTTTGTAGTGTTGAGGCCATGAAAAAACACATCCCATTGTAATCATGAGATTACAGCATGAATTGGCGTTCCTCAGAGAGAAAACTTCCAGGTGAGAATGAGAAAACGAAGCACAGGACACTCTTTTTATGAACTGTCCCCTTTAGTTTGCACATTTTAAGGTTTGTTTCAGTGCTTGTGTGTTCATTAACTTTGTTAATTTAGGGTGGGGTTTTGTTTTGTTTTTTGAGTTTTAAGCATGCTTGTGTCTTCAACTGCATATGTAAAGAAAGTTACACATAGTAAGAACAGGATGCTTGCTTTGGTCTTTGAGGAGAGAACAATCAACCAAATCCAGAAGTAATTGTGTGAACGTACCCATATTGCTAGAACTCTTCACCAATCACCTTTCCATCTTGCCTGGATTACATTTCTGCTTGTTCAATGGGTCCATTAAGTTTTACCCATGGAAGACTACATTTCCCAAGATGCCAGACCTCGTCTCCTTATTCTAGTAAATCCATCAATCCATGCAGTAAAGCTGAGCACATCAGCTGGAAATTTCTGACAGGAAGCTTTGTTAGAAATGACATTTTCTTGTGGAAATGTCATTTCTGACAAATCAGAGTTTTCAGGTGGAAAAAGCTCTGAGTGGATATTTCTTGACCAGTGTAAAACAGATAAAATGCCAGGCCATACGATCTGCTTGAAGAGATCTTTCTTGCCTTGTAAGATGACCAAGAGCAGATGGTCTGCTATTTGTATTCCAGTGGCTGGCAAGGCAACCTAATTGATCAGTTCTGCTTCTGACAATTTGTATTACTTATATAAGGAATGTGTTCTATTACCTGTACTTCAGGTATAAAAGAAATTGTGTTCTTGAGCTAGAAACTATTGAATACAAGATTGTAAGCATGAATGCAGCTGAAAAGCAAGAATTAAAAGAATGAAACATCACTGTAAAGTAAATCAGGTTGGAAACTTGTTGGGGCCTTAGATAGTAGATGTATTTCTTACGTGCTTATGTAAGGAAGGACCTCTTATGATATCAGTTCTCCCTTCACCCCACGCCAATCTGGAACAGCAACCAAGATGCCCCAGAATGGCCAATGGAATGTTGTTGCTGTCTCTGCCATCTCAATGAACAGAAACTCAGCCTAGATAATAAATACAGATTGATGGATCAATTGATAGATGACAGAGAAAGGCAGGCAGACTGAAATGTTGGGTATATGCTGTATATCTAACCTCTCTCTCTCTGTCTCTGTCTCTGTCTCTCTCTCCACCCCACCTACCTCTCCCTAGCAAATATCTACCTATCTTTATTATCTGTTGATTGATCTATCAATCTCTTTCTATTATCTCTATCTATATTTATGTCTGTCACTGAAAGAATCCCTAATCAGGTTTCCAGTATTTTACAAACAATAGAAAAACAATTTCCTTTGCTGGTGCTACTATATTTATCATCAAGAGGTTAGGAATTGCCTACAGAGTCGCCAACTAAAAAAGCATTTCAAGGAGGTGAACAGGAAAAAAATGACTTTGCAACAAATTGATTCGTCATGCAATGAGTGTCTTCTGTTCCTATGAAGGTTCCTCCCATCTCATTCATCCCCCACCTCCTTCTATCAGTCATTCTTGCCTTTCAGGTTGGGAGTTTATTATAGGATGGTAGAAGGCTGCAGATTAAAAATCATGAAAGACAAAACTCTTCTGAATTTAATGTCGTTTAGGCAGCCTGCTAGAAACAGGAAAGCAAACAAACACATTTTGTTTCCTTTTCTGAGTTAAATGTCACAGAAGCAGAAGTTTCTGACAGGTCTGAGACAAGAAGAAATGTTTACCATTTGTCTTAATGACATTGTTGTAGCAGAGGGATGGGGGAGTAGAGACATGGGAGTATGGAAACTTTTCATAAACACTGGAGGCTGATTACATCTTAGAATTTCCCTTCCTTTTACTTTAAAAATAAGTCTACATTTTCATATCCTTCCAAACAAAACTTCATGCCGTCTTTATCCTCTGAGTTTCTCTGTATGATAGATGTTTATGATTTAGGTTGACTCTCTGTTGTCTTCAGCTTATTGTTAAAGGTAGAATTGTTTAAATTACAGTTTTTGTTGTCATTGATCCACTAGTGAACATGGTGCATTAACAAAATAATCTGAATAAAACATTTTTAGTTCTCTACCTCAAGGAGATTACATTCTCTATTCTTACATAAAGGAGAATCCAGGATAACCAAAGTGGGATATGAAGAAACAAGTCATAGTGATATGAAAGTGTCAGTGTTTAACTTAAGAATATTGAGAAGCTGGAACGTGTCCAGAGGAGGGCAACTAGGATGGTGGGAGATCTGGAAGCCATCCCCTATGAGGAGCAGCTTAGGGAGCTGGGCATGTTTAGCCTGGGGAAGAGAAGGTTGAGAGGTGACATGATAGCCATGTTTAAATATTTGAAGGGATGTCATACTGAGGATGAAGCAAGCTTGTTTTCTGCTGCTCCAGAGACTAGAACATGGAGCAATGGGTTCAAACTACAGGAAAAGAGATTCCACCTAAACATCAGGAAGAACTTCCTGATAGTAAGAGCTGTTCGGAAGTGGAATACACTGCCTCGGAGTGTGGTGGAGCCTTCTTCTTTGGAGGTTTTTAAACAGAGGCTGGATGGCCATCTGTTGGGAATTATTTGATTGTGTATTCCTGCATGGCAGGGGGTTGGACTGGATGGCCCTTGTGGTCTCTTTCAACTCTATGATCCTATGAAAGTGTTCCATGTGGAGAAAGGACAATAGGGCTGTGCTCACATCTTGAGAATGGGCATCTGACTAAGAGAACCTTGTGTATGTATATACCCTCCAACATCTCACACATGGGGCATTATCAGACTAGTGTCTAGAAACACTGTAATTCTACAAATGAAGATAGCGGGAACATCATGGCACTATAACACTTTTTTTTGCACATAGCTATAATAACACAAAAGAAACTCCATAGAATTATTGCACAAAGACCACAAGTGCTTCAAGAATGGGAGTTTACTTCCACAGTTTGGCATTGGTGAGATTTCAGCGGTTCTTGTGAGGATGCGAGTGCACTTAAAAGTAAAAATAAATAAATCATATACAACATAAATGAACACACAAGCACTGGAACAAACCTAAAAATTTGCAAACCAAAGGGGACAATTAATAAAAAGAATGTCCTCTGCTTCATTCTTGCATTCTCATCCAGAGGTTTTCACACTGAGGACCACCCATTCATGCTGTAATCTTGCATTTACAACGGGATGTATTTTTGCATGCAGTCAATAGCACAAAAAGAGCACTATTGACAATTTATTGACAGCTTGTCCCATAAATGAGAAAGAATGCCTTTCTTTCATGGCTGGAGCATGGAATAATAATGTGAACACAACAACATTGTGTGACAGTGGGACCCATTTGCGCTACTATGATTTCATAATCTTGCAGTTTTTGCTGCATCTGATAATGTCCCATATGGAATCTGGGACACATGTGACCAAGGAACATCTGAGTATGATCAAGATGGCAAAACGTTGAGAAAGAACATACAAGTTAGAAGAGGCTGCAGTAGTTTGCTTTTGCTTGAGCGTACTGGGAAAGGCAAGATTCTTTCCGCATCCTGGCCTCTCCCTCCTGCTGAGTTAAATGAGTGCAAAGTACTTTTGCTCTTTCAACTTAGTTTGCACCAACTGAAGAAAGCCAGTGTGACGAAGTGGGAGGAAGAGGGAAAAACTGGGAAATTGTAAAAGCAGCTGAAAAAGTGGGTATTTGTCCCCCACAGCCCTCAAGACCTGAAAAAGCAACCTGCCCAATCAGCCCAAAATGAAATGCCATGGTGTCACTTTCAATTGTGTTGGGAGAGTTGGTGTGCTCCTCCCAGAGGGGTGCAAGAATGAAAAATGTCCCCTCCTCCACAGTTGCCTACCCCTACTCTACAGGGACACTTCAGCTGTGGACTATAATATCTGATATGGCGATGAGGGAATGGTTGTAGGAATTCTGGGTGCTTAGACAAGAGAGGAAAAAAAAAACATAAGCCAGCAGGTAACAATGACCCAATTTTCTAACTACTGAAAAAAAAAGTTTTGGCGCAAACCCATTTTTTATTATTAGGCCCTGAGTACTTCCAAAGCCTCCTGAGGTGAGCAAGAAAAGATCCCTGTGGGGAGGGGAGATTCCCAAAGGAGGTAGGTAGATAAAAAGTGTGGCACACTAGAGTGAACTGCACAAAACAGCAGCGTTCATTTTCCTTCACAGAGAACAGAATGAATCTTGAATTCGTTTTTGGTTTTCATGAATTCAGAGATGCCCATCATGCTGTCCATCCTATAAGCCTCCCTGGGGCAGAAAATTAAAAAACAAACAAACATTTGTTTATTTAATTTATAAAAATGAATAGATTGAGCCACTCCAAATGGGAAGAGATACCAAATGAAAACTGTCTGCGTATGTCATCTTTAAAATAATGTTAATAGAATCCAGTAAAACAGATAAACATTATAAGTTAAAGTGCCTAGCCTCTTTGGTGAGCTTCAATGATTGCTTTCCATGTGGGTTCCCTCTATCATGCATTGCAGGTTGGGGGGGGGGGATATAAAGAATTAAGAATTAAATATTGGCTAAAATTGGGTAACATATGATATTGGGTAGAGGTGTTGCCAAGGTTGGGGAGGGGCTGGGTGAGGTGGTGGCTGTTTTTCCTGTTATGCAGATACCCCTCTCCCTCTCTGCCTACTTGCTACTGCCTGTACTAAGAAAGGGCTGGCGTGCTTCCCCCTCCTAAGTCGGCTAGGAAAGCAGGCAAGACTGCTGCCTGCTGACACACATGCTGTGAAGCAAAGTGCTGTGCTGGCTGGCTCTGAGGATATAGCTGTGCATCATTTTTAATTTAAATCATTCCCCCCAGGGCAAGGCTGTCAGTGAACTTAGCCAATCAGAGGCCACCTTTTGAGTTTAGGGCCAGTGGGGATACTGGAGAGGATGAGGGGAGGGGGGTCCTTGCAAGGGATTAGCCTCCCCCTCCCCCTTGTTGTTCTAATGCCCTCATTGGCTGCATAACCCTTAAGGTGGCGCCTGACTGAATGAGTTCACTGACACTCCTGCTCAAGGGGAAAGGCTTCAAATTAAAATAGCATATGGCTGCAACCTCTGCTAGTGGCTCAACTTTTCAGTCCCCAATGCTGTGGTTTGCTACTGTTGCTGCTAGAGTGCTACCGCTTCTCTTGAAATGTTTGGGGGCCTTGTAGATATTAAGGCTTTCGCGAAATAGACTTCATTCTCATGTTCCAGAAGTAATGTTGCCACTATTGTCTGGCCAACCCTGGCTGCAGCCAAGGAAAGTCTCCCCATCACCACCACTACCACCACACACACTTTTCAGAATTACTGTGACACAAGGGATCCTTTCATTCTATTCCCCATGCTTCTTACCCCTTGTTACCCAAAATGCTCCTTGGAAAATTCCAAGAAAATATCAAGTTTCTAATATGTTGGGGAAATTAGCAGCAACTCTACTTTAGCTATGCAAGAGGGGGTAACAACGGAATCTGCAAATCTATGTCTACCAGTAATAGTCTGGATGGAATGCATACACATTTAAAATTAAGTATGATTTTTTATTAACGAGTTAAAAAATAACACCAAACACACACGCATTCACCCAAAGAAAGCATTCACACAAGGCTATAGAAAGAAACAGTAGGAAAGCTTGGGATAGAGGGTTACAAGAGCATTCTGCTGAAGTAATACAACCTGTCCTGTAGTCAGTCCGGCAGAGTGGATGGAGGAAACTGGGTTGGCTAACACAGAGTAACAGAGTTTCCCCCCTATTACAACCATACGCAATGAGGCATATTTTGGGGGTGATATTTATACCACCAAATACACTTGAGGGGATTGGTTGCTTCATGGGTGAAAACAATGGATTCCATGAGCCTTCATGGATTGCACAATGAGTTTCCTGGTCTTGACAAAAGGTGAGGAAGATGCTAAATGTGTTTCTTAATGTCCAGTGATTGGGTTTTAACAGCTTTGAGACACTTCTTTAAGGTTGGGAGCTGAGGAGAGGAAATTTCACAATCAGCAAATACAAAAGGGTTTCTCCATTCATTAACCTCCCATTTAGGTGGAATGTGTCTTTTTTTGGCCTTACAGCCCCAGGTCTTAAGCTTTCCAGGGAAAAACAAAAATGACCTTTTTCTGAGACCATCCTGTTTTTTCCCTTTGTAAAATGCCACATTAATGAACCAAACTTGGCCAGTCTCTGAGGCCTATAGCCAATGCTAACATTTCAGGAGTGGGGTGCCTTGGAAGTGGGAGGCAAGCTTGCGCTTACACCCTCTTTCTCTCAGGCCAGCTTTGCAGTCTCCAGTACAACTTGTACTCTGCCAAATAACCACAAAGTCTACTTAACTCCTACCCATCTTTACTCAACTCTAGTTAACACACGCTGACAAATGCTATTGGGCTTCGCTCCCCCCAATCTCAGTTTCTGGAAAAGTCTGGGGATGTAATTCATCACTAATTTTCTTCTTGAAATAAATGACAAGTAATTTTTAACAATTTTCCTCCAGCTGCAAGAAAGACTTGGATAACCACACAGTTTTCGAAGCCTATTTGCAATTCAGGGCTTATTTGCACATGATCATTTTACATGGAAAACAGCATTTTCTCTGCAGGAAACAGCTTTTCTATGCTGAAGATAATATTTATGCAGGGAAATACTATATTCTGAACAGAAAAAGCTGTTTCCTGTGCAGAAAATGCTATTTTCCATGTAAATCAACGACATGAACATTTTGCCTGGAATGTCCCCAATTGCAGCATGTTCTGCACAGGAAACAGCTTTTTATGCACAGAAAAGCTGTTTCCTGCTCAAAATATGCTGTTTTCTGTGCAAAACAAGCACATGAGAATTTTGTGCAGAATAAGCCCCAAACTATGAGGATTCTTATCAATGCAGGATTCTTCTCATCAGGGCTTCTCAATACTTGAAAGATATGGTTTTTGATCTTTTCTCCCTTTTTTGGAATATTCTTTCCATCCCTAAAATGTTCTGATTTCATTGCCTCTCCTGCTCCATTCTGTGTAGGGGAAGAAGGAATATTCACTACTTGTACAACTTTCTTCCCATATTCCAACCTCCCAAAGTATTGTAGTGGAGTTATTCTGCATAGAAAAACATCTTTTTGGGGTGCAAAAACCTATTCCCTGAAACAAAAATTCAGGTTTTTTGTGCAGAAAACAGTGTTTCTTGTGCAAGAAATCTTTTTTCCCTGTGCTGAAAATGCTTCCCCTCCCCCGCCGGAAAAAAAAGCCACATGTGTTTTACACAGAATAATTCATATGCAACATTTCAGGATGGTTGAATATGGGCAGAATGTTGTGGAAGAACATTTTTCTTCCACAGCAGGAAGGAAACTATTGTATCAATTCCTGCCTGCAAGGACCAAATATTCAGGGATTTACATTCCTAATCCTGAATACCTTACAAAGGTATTCTGCTGCCTAGTCTACCTTTGTAAAAGCTTTCAAATGAATTACCTGCAAATCTCTTTCTCTGTTCAGTTTTGATCCAATCTCTTCAGTTTCACTTTTGGTCCTTCCTTCATTTGGAAACATTGGGTGGAATGGTCAACAAATGGTCAGAGTTTGTCCTCATTTATCCTCATTTAATGAATAAATGAGGATATCCCTTTTCAATTCCTTTTCTCTGCTCTTTTAAGAAGAAAATGGAAGGTTATTAGTAATTTATAAAATTCAGCCGGGGGAGGTGTTTTAATGATGGCATGGAGGAAGAGCACAGGATTGGCCATGCCGTAGCTGCACCATGGCTGGGAGGCAGCAGGGGTGGAGCTTGCACCATTTAGCCCCTTGCTGCCCATGGCCTCCTCCTCTTTGCTTTGTGATGCATGGGATGACTGGGAGGCTCAGAAAACTACTGCGTCACCTGGAGACTATAGTGCCATGGAGGCTAAGTGTTTGCTAGTTGTGTGAATGTGGTGTGCTGTGAGAGTGGGACTGAGATTTGAGGATCTTAGGTCCTGGGGTTTTTGTTTTGCCTATCTGAGTTTCCTTTAGTTAGGCAACTGCCTGCTTTCTTCAATTAGTGTTCTTTCAGCGATTCGGGTTCCCTTTTGCGGCTTGGGGCTTTTTGTTTCCCAACTGGGCACCGCTAGTGTGCTCTATCACTGAGTGCCCTATTATGAAGCCGAGCTTTTGAATTGGGTACTGAATTGTCTGCTTCTGAATTTAGTGCCAGCCCTCGTAGCCCTTCCCATAACAAGCCCCCCCACTCCTTAGAGCCGCTCCTGCCCTGCGCATTCAATCCCGGAGCTCTCTTCGAACATAGAACTCTCTTCTGAATGCATCTGGCCCCCGGAGTCCTCCTCCCTTTTTCCCGTGATTGAGTTCAGCCGCCAGGGTATCTTTTGCTGCTCCCAGCTTCTGGCTCACTGAGGCCCAGCGCAGTTTGCCAGCCTTTTGAATTTGCGTGCCAGCCACTCATTGGAGCCCTGGCTCAGCTGCGCAGTTCCCCTGGGCCTTCTGGGCTATGGAGGTAGTCACCAGCAGCCTTTCTCCCACTCTGGACGACCTTTGGATTTTCAAGCCAGCTGCTTGTGTTGGAGCCCCACTCTGGTCCTGCCCCGCCTGGCCTGGCCTTTTGATTTTTCATGCCAGCAGTGCCCCCCCTTCAATTGGCAAGGACTCTCTGGCGAAGCTCCTCCTCCCACCATTGCTCTGATTTGAGTACAGGACAGCTGCATAGCTGTTTAGAATCTTTTTGCTACCACCTTCCTCCCATCTACTGGTTCTTTAGAGTGCACTGCAGCAGTGATCATTGGTTGGGCATTCACATTGCAATCTGAGTCCTGGGGGATTTATAGCTAAGCAGGGCCAGCCTGGGGTTGTACTTAGAGGAGACAGGTATCAAATTTTATTCCTTATCCTCAAATTTTATGCTTGATTCACATAATTTATGCCTAGTCATAAACCTGATTCATATGCCTGTGCTCTTTGTTTTGAACGTGTAATCGCTGTAGTGAGGCTTTGAGTTCTCTATTAGTTAAATACAAACAACGGATATCATCTGAATTAATTAATTCCAGTTGGATATTGGGAACTGCTCGTTGATATTTGGAACTGGATCGTTGGATCTTTTAATTGAGGTTGGAGTCCATCCTCTGGATTAACCAGTTCCTGTTAGATATTGTGGAAGCTAAGCTGGGCCAATGCTGGCTAGTTTTTGGAGGGGAGTCAATCAGTTCCTGTTAGATACTGGAAACTAAGCTGGGCCATCACTGGCTAGTTTTTGGAGGAGAGTCCATTCTCCAGATTAACCAGTTCCTGTTAGATATTTGAAGCTAAGTGGTGCCAGCACTGGCTGGTTTGGGATGAGTGTTCACCCTATAGATTAACCAAATCCTGCTTGATCTTGGAAGCTAAGCAGAACCCTACCTCTAGATCAACCTGTTCTTGCTGGGCTTTGATGCTAAGCAGCACCAGCACTGGTTAGTTCTGGGAGTAGCTCCTGTTTAAGCTCATGAGCTAAGCAGGACCAGCACTGGTTGGTGATTTGGCAGGAAAGCATTTTCAATACAATACATTAATCTGAGTGGGCTTAGGGCCAGACATAACCCTAAATCAGTTTTCTGATGGCACCTAAAAAAGGGAATGGGGGGCCAAAGGTAAGGGCCCTTCACCAAAAATGGGGAGGAAGTGCCCTTCCCCGCAGGTCCCTGATGCGGGGAATGGGGACATTAATGATATTACACAGCAGATTTTGGGCCGCTTGCAGGCACTGAAGGATGCACAGCAACCAAAGCTGGCCAAAAGGCCTGCAAAGGGGACACCAGGAGGTTAAACACCTGACATGGCTAAGCAAATTCTTGCACACTTACAGGCCTTGGAAGAGCAGAGAGAAATGGCTGAGAACGACACCACCTTGACAATGAGGAACCTCAGGGTGAAGGATCCAGCAGGGCTTGGCAACAGAGCGATCCTTTGGCTCAGAGTGAGTCTTCATTGCATTACGGTACCAGTAGCACATATGCTTGGCCATGGGGGCAGGCTGATCCAAACAACGAGCCAACTACAGGGAACACACAAGGCCCTAACTCTAGTATGGGGACTGCAGCCAGTGGCATGCAGGGCTGGTATCCAGGGCATCATGTGGGAGGCCCTGGCTTGCCGCTCACATCTCCTTACCTAATGAACCAGTAATTCATGCCAGGACTAGTAGGGGCACCTATTTTTAACATGGCAGCCATGGGCTTTACTCTAACTCATTTGGGGTTGACCACACACCTTCTTTGGGTGAGCATCTTGACCCAGCTACCAAGGAAAAAATTCTTAAGGGAGAATATATTGACATATTCTCTCTTTTATATAGGGAGCTGGATAACAAGGAGAGGGAGGTTCTGGGTGACAGGGAAAAGGAAAAAATAAAAAAGAGGCGTGTTGATAGAACATGGTCTAACTGGCTGGCTGGGTTTCTGATATATGCTGGGGTTGTTTCCCAGAGCCAGCCTCACAGAGCCTATGCCCTGATTAGGTACCTCAACATTATATATAGGGCATATGTGGATTTTGCGGGTCCTGCTTGGCTGCAGTATGATGAGTCATTCAGGGTAATGGCGGCATCATACCCATCCATGTGGTGGGACACTATCGACTCACACCTATGGCTACAAGTAATGTCCCCAAGTCAGCCTACACTGGGTGAAAGGGCACAGAGTGGGCATCTTATACAGAATGCCAGGTCTGGTAATGTCTTACACCAGCCTGTCCAATTTTCTCAGCAAGCAGCTCAGCAGCGCCAACCCCTATGCTGTGCATTTGGGGCAAAGGGGGCATGTTCCAACTGTCCCTGTAATTTCCGCTATGACTGTTCAGTTTGTGGAGGGGAACATTCTTTTCAGATGGTACAAAAGACAATTTAATAAGGACCAGTAGGGAGGGAAGAAAGGTTCTAGTAACCCTCTCCCACATGCAAAAGGGGACCATCCCAATTAAATTATATAATCTCCAAATCGGCAGGCAGCTTTATATTTGTGGGACAGGTTTCAATTGGGATTTTGTATACCAGGGTGAATGTAAGCTATTTAGGGCTTCAAATTTGAAATCTGTACAAGGGTTGGAGCACATAGTATGGCAAAAAATACGGGAGGAGGTAGATGAGGGCAGGGTTGTTGGCCTATTTGTTGACCCGTCTGTGCCTAACCTGAGGGTATCACCATTGGGGACTGTTCCAAAGAAAATGCCAAGTGAATATCGCCCCATTCATCATCTATCTTATCCAAAGGGGCAGTCTATAAATTATTTCATTCTGCATGAGTTATGCACAGTTCAATACACCTTCTTCAATTCAGCAGTTAAGGAGGTTAGGCAGCATGGCCCAGGGGCTGAGCTGGCAAAATGCGACATTAAGTCTGCCTTTTGTCTTTTGCCGGTTCACCCTGAGGATTTCGAGTTGTTGGGCTTCTCATTTGATGGGATGATTTATATGGACCGAGCAATGCCTATGGGCTGCTCAGTCTCCTGTTCAGCATTTGAGAAGTTCAGTACATTCATGGAATGGGCCACAGAGCAAAAGACAGGGTGTAAGGGGGTCGTGCACTATCTGGATTATTTTTTTATTTATGGGAGAATTTGGCTCCAGAGTATGCAGCTCCCTTATGGAGGAATTCCATTCACTCATGAACTATTTTGGAGTTCCCCTTGCACACGAGAAGACCAAGGGTCCAGCTCACCAATTGACTTTCCTATGTATTGAAATTGACACGGTAGAGCAATTTTGTAGACTCCCTTTGGGCAAGATTGAGAAGCTAGTGGGCTGGGTTGGACAGTTTCTGGCACGAAGGAAGGCAACCCTCAAAGAATTTCAGGAATTAATTGAGCATCTAAATTTTGCTTGCAAAGTCACTGCACCTGGGAGGTCATTTCTTTGACAACTGTGTGATGCTATTTCAGGGGTCTCCCAGCTGCATCATAGAATTAGGATCATGCAAGAAATTAAATTAGACCTGCACATTTCGTATAGTTTCTTGGAACAGTTTAATGGGGTATCCTTCTGGAGGGAGGAGATTAAGCTGCGGGATACACTTAAGGTGTCCTCCGATGCATTGGGCTCCTTGGGATTTGGAATTTACTTTCACAGGTGGAGGTGTGCCAAACAGTGGCCGCAGGATTGGGTGGATTCTGGGGTATGGGCCTTGGAATTCACTAATTCAGTGGTACAATTCTGGTGCGATAATATGGCCACAGTCCAGGTTATTGATTCATTGACATTGCGGTCACAGAGGGTTATGGGGCTAGTTAGGGCATTCATGTTGCATTCCTTAAGATGTAATATCCTGTTCACTGCTACACATATTGCGGGAGTGGACAATGGCATAGCTGATGCTCTCTCTCCCACATGCAGATGGAACACTTCAGGCAATTAGCACTGGGAGCCACTGAGAAGCCAGATCCGATAGCAGAGGATTTGTGGGACCTTGGAAGAGCAAAATAATCAGGGCCATCAGCCTATCCCTCGCTCCTAGCATAAGGAAGTTTTATATGAAAGCTATTCATGAGCGTGATATTCTTTGATTTTCGTAGCGAGGGGTGGCTTGATAACATTTGGTCCACCTCTGTTCCTCATCTCCTACAATTCTGTGTATTCCTGAGGGATAAGGGCCTTGCCCCGCAATCCATACATTAACATCTGTTAGCTTTGGCCTTCTGGAGTCAGGCTCAGGGCCTGCAAGATAACACTTTGGATTTTAGAATAAGAAAGGCCCTTGAGGGGTGGACCAGGGAAAGGGGGAGAACTGTTGATGATAGACACCCCCTATCCCCTGAAGTTCTGAATGGGTTATTTCAGGCATGTCTGACCATTTGTGCTACCCCTTTTGAGTCTATTTTGCTCCACGCCGCATCACTTACAGCTTTCTTTGGTGCCCTATGCATTAGTGAGCTAGTGGCTGCATCTAAACGGGACAACTCTGGCAGGGCGCAGGGATTGGGAGATCTTATCCTAGGCACTAATCAAGCCACATTAATCATCAGGTGCCCTAAGACTGATCAGATGGGTAAGGGGGTTAGGATTGTACTGAGCGAATGTCATGACAGGACACTCTGCCCTGTAACAGCATTAAAGGAGTACTTAAAGGTGAGTCCCAACCAGCTAGGGCCCTTATTTTGCCATGTGGATGGGTCACCCTTGACCTGCTACCAATTCTGGGCGGTGACAACTAAGGCTTTAGAACATTTAGCGTTGGGTGGGGTAAGTTTTTGTACGCATTCCTTCCGAATTGGGGTGGCTTCAATGGCAGCAGCTTTGGGCATGTGGCCTGAAGCAATCAAAAAATTGGGAAGGTGGAAGTCGGGAGCTTACAGGGGGAATGTTTGCCCTATTTGTTATTGATGATGATTGATGAGGGCAAACATATTGATGAATGTTTGTCCTATTGTTAAGCTGCTGGTGTTCTGTCTTACCGATGTTATTGGGTGGCCAACAAGATATCGGGTACTGATCTGTGGCCACAGTTTTATTTATTGGGCAGCACACCATGCCAAGACAAGCCACCTGGGTGCCCACCTGGGTCTGGGAGAAAAGGCCTCAATTGAATGGTTGGGCAAAAGAGGCTTGAAGTGGAATGGTTTAATCAATTTGCTTTTTCAGGAGCATTGTGGACCTCTGCCGCACATGTTGGTGCTATACCTGGGAGGAAATGATTTGGGCCTGCTTAAGGGTAGGGCACTGATCCTCCAGGCACTGGCAGACATGCGATACATCAAGGCAGTATGGCCACATGTGACATTGATTTGGTCAGACATCATTCCACGGCAGATTTACCCTGGAGACGGGGACACCAAGCAGCTGTATATAGCCCACAAGAAAGTGAACAGAGAGGTGTACAGGGCAAGGGACGGTGGCTTAGGCTACTTCATCCAGTACCCTGATATTTCTTACAAGATTGCGGATCTCCATAAGGTTGGTGGGGTCCACTTATCCGAGAAGGGGATCCAGTTATTTCTTGAGGGTATGCGAATTGGGGTGATGGCCGTATTGGCCTCCCTGGTGGGGGATAGGGGCTAAGTGGACACTTTCCCCTTATCCATGGCAGGGAGACAGGGTACTTGGCGTTCACCTATGGCACCCCCATTTTGGGGTTGAAGTGAGCTCATTTTGGGCTTATCAAACTGCACCTGCATATCATGCAGATGGGGTGCAGGGAGGTAGCCTTATCCTTGAGGCCAACGTCAAGAGATAACCCTCGTTAGAAGTCATGCGGCTTGAGGATTTATGTCCTGGTGTTGGGCCTTCCAGTAGATGGTGCCCAGGTACTGGGATCCCCCTCAGGGCTCAGGTGTTTTTATCCAGGGAAGCTGGGAGACAGGTCCCAGGTGACCATTTGCTCCAGCCGGTCCCGCACAGGGTCTCCCCTTTGGGTTTGCATACCCCAGGAAATAAACAAATAAATAGGTAGGTTAATAAATAAAAGTAGCCCATATTCAACCCAACTTTTGTGTCCTGTCTCGTTATTCCATGTGTCAATCATTAAAAATGAGAAAGAAAGCACCTTGTTCAGAGCTGCCTAAAACTGGATTAAAACTAGAACTAAAAACTAAAACTAAAGGGGATGATTACTCGACCAGTTGAAGTCAATGCTCAGAGAAAGCTATGCACACAACAACACTGTCAGGGATTTCTTCTGCTAGGCAAAGTGCAGATGATGTCTCCCTGAGAATCTGTTGCTAAGTGGCCTTTTGTAAATCATCTGAATGCAAAAGCAGATTTCCCATCCTACCAGAACTAAACAGTTAATGTAATTCATGTGCCTATATGTGGAAAGAGAATATAAAATCTTCTTCTTTTTTTCTAGATGGACTAGGATAGATAGTAAGAGACAGAGAGCAGTGGATTTGATTTGTTTAAGAACTGTAAATTAGCAGCAATTTGGTGGTGGTGTTTGACTCTTTGGAGACTTTGGCTGCACCTTGGGATGTTTAAAGGTGCCTGCGCTTAAGCTCCACTTTGGTACTGATAAACTCAATATTACAAAACTCCATATGCTTCCAATGACCTTCTTCCAAAGGCAATTGACCTTGAATAAGACCTGTGTCCTTGGAACATCTCACCACCAGGAAGTACAATTATAACAACACATGTAATTTTTATTAGCAGAAGAAAAAGAGACATCCTGTGCACTGAAAATGGCATCACTGGTTTGAGATCAAATGGTACCAAAACATTAAACCAGTTTCCAGAGGGGTAACCATTTTAATCTGTGGCAAGAAAGAGAACAAAGAGACTTG
Source organism: Gambelia wislizenii (assembly GCA_030847615.1). Lineage (NCBI taxonomy): Eukaryota > Metazoa > Chordata > Lepidosauria > Squamata > Crotaphytidae > Gambelia > Gambelia wislizenii. The sequence goes on from JAUMIR010000005.1 coordinate 33,829,638, forward strand.
TGGTTTCTTTCAAATCTAATACAGCAAGTATGGCATAAGCTTTCTTTTTGCTTCCATTAGATCTCCAGACCATGTCTGAGACAAAAAGATTGATACTTTTGCTGTGTGCCAGTAACAGGTCCCCAGGAAGCATTCCTCAGCACTCTGGAGAGTGCTTTGTCCCACCAAGCCACTTTACTGCTTCTGAAATCTTTCTAGAAAGGCCACTGAGTGCAGACATCTTGCTACAAACAAATGGCTCATGTTCCTTCCTCACTTTTTGGTTCTTCTTCTATTGAGCATACCTGGAATGATAGTTGAGGCCCTCTGACCAATGCAAGTTGCACAAGACTTGCCCTAGAAATGTCTTCTGCTTGCACTACTTGTGCCAACACAAGGGCAGCTTGAATAAGAAGGTCACTGTGGAAGCACTGACATTTGCAAAGCACTACAAGAAATAAAATGGAAGACAGGTGAAGAAGCTGGACCTAGGGTGAGAAGAAGAATGAAAGAATTTCTAAACTTGCCAGAGGTGGATCCAATGAAATATCTTATTAAAGGTCTTTCAGGGAAATAACAGCATGTGGGAATGTTGTACACTCTCCTCTCTCTCTCTCTGGCTTTTCTTCACAAAGATTCAGGAAGGACTCATCCCGCACTTTCTGCAAGCGCACTGATGACTAAAAAGACCAACCAGAGATAAACAAGTCCGGTTGCAGAAAGCATAGCAGAAGGTCTCCTTGGGTGATGTTTCTGGGTTGTGATTCTCTTTGCGTTGTTGTTTCTCTTCAAGACTTGTTCGGCGTGAATTCTCAAATGAGACTGCAGCATTGTGGATACTGTGTCTCCATGCCTCCCGATGTAATGCCAGGGCGGACCATTGTTGGTGATCAATTTGGCCAAGTCTGAGATGTTGTTTCAGGGAGACCTTGTATCACTTTTTTGGAGCGCCCCTCTTACGCTGGCCCGTGGCGAGTTCACCATAGAGCAGTATTTTTGGGAGGCGATGGTCCTCCATCCTAGAAACATGCCCTACCCAGCGCAGCTGTGTTCTCAATATCATGGCCTCAATGCTGATGATCCCTGCTTGCTCAAGGACAGCAACATTCGTCACATAGTCAGTCCAGTGTATATTTAGGATTGTGCGTAAACAGCGCTGCTGAAAGTGTTCGAGGAGTCATAAGTGGTGACGAAAGGTGACACTCTCCAAAGTCTTCTTAAACAGTGAAATTGTGATAGGCATGAAGGGAACCATACCTGGTGTAAAGCACCCAGTAAAGTGGTGCAATGCTGGGGTCCACATATTGGGGAAAGGGTAGAACAAGATATTATATGTAGCTTTCTGCTTTTAGAACAGCTTCAGAAGCTGGAAGGACACTCAGTACAATCTTCTGGATTATGGCTTTGGTTGTTAGTATCATTCCAACAATTGTTGTATTTTAGGTAACAAATATTTATCAGCCAGCTCAGTGACTGTTTTCTAACCTAAAGGGAATTTTAGCAGCAGGAAGCTACAGCAAGGTGGTGGCTGTGTAGATTGCAGAGAAGACAGGTAAGGTAGCAACTAAGGACTTTATCATATGCACTAAATATGGCATCATAACGACGCCACATAAACACAAAAGGACACACATATCAGATGACATCGTACTTTTGCATTTATATCTTGTCCTTAAGCAGATCTATTTTATTGATGGCCCAAGCCATCAATAGATTGGTTGTGCCATTTTTTTGCCACCATAGCCGGCGTGTGTAACTTTGCATCTTTTCTTCACGTACTTACCTCATGAATGGCTGGACCAGCCAGAACACTTCTGTGTGAGATCACGAAATCCAGGTAGGTGACAGACTTTTTTTAAAAAACCTTCCCTGGATTACTTGGAAGTTTTAAAGTGTGTTCTTGTGTTTTGTGTAACTTTTTGTGTTTCATTTTTTTTTTAATGTTTGAATTTGCCATGCAACGAAGTCTCTCAGGATTTCAAATGAGGAAGTGAACCAGGCTTTGTTCAATTCCTCTTCATTGCCAGGGAAACCTTTGCCAGGAAAGAAGGTAAGTGTGGTGGGGGGCATTCTTTTGCTGGCATAAAACTGGATTTTTTTATGCCAACAAAAGAATGTTTTAAGGGGCTCATCTGATAAAATCCTAACACTCATATTAGGAAAGGCTTAAAACTAGTCAGCAATAAGGATATTAGCATCAGTGCATCAGCAGTGGGGAAAAAGTGATGCCAAACATATAAGAATGGGCTTCAAAGTTGATGCTGAGTTGTAATTAGGTTTTATTTCACAGAAGGAAGTGAAGTAATTGCAAAAACAGGAGGAGGAATAGAGAAACTTGATAATCTGTCTCTTTCCACCCCAAATTGCATTTTTGAGGCTTTGTAGGTAAAGTAGAAGAGCTATTTGAGATCTTGCATCTCCACTTAGGAACACTGGAGCCTGGAGAGGGTGTGACCCTAGCAATCAATCATGCCCACATGATAGGTCCAATGATTGAAAAGAAGATCTTGGATCCAAAGAACATGACCAAGGTTCATACACTGTTGCCTAAAGGAACAAAATCCTGAGAGAGGCTTTCCTATCACAATATTCTAGGGTATAACAGCAGAAAAGCTAAGGAGCCCTGATATGAAAGCTTTTCTGAAATAATGATTGGAACGGGAATGAAATTCCTCCAGGACCATTCATTTAAGTGTGGTGGTGTTTGTTTACTTGCTTTAGTTTTATCTTGTTTCTTGCACAGTAATTTTCTTCCAAAGCAGTTCATGTCAACACAAAGAGAGACAGACTGAAACAGAGATGATGCCATCAGGCTGACTCCAAAAACAAGACACTCAAGGGGACAAATGAAGTGTTCTTCAAGGCCAGAACTAAGTGGTGTGCTATAAGTGAGCATTTGCATCTTCTTCAGCCCAGCGGATCTTCCTTTGCAAGTGTTTTTGCACTGAATCTCAAACTGATGGCTCTTATGCCTTCCATTTTTGATGGATGGGACTAAAATGTTCATTCTCCTTGCTTCTACAGTCTCAGTGCAGCTTTCAATAGGAGTGGATGGTTCTTTGTGTCAAGGAGAGTGAAGTAAAACTCTCTGCACCTGCTCTTCATCTAGCAAATGAGACAAAGTTTATACCCTCCCCCCCCCGCCTTTTATATCTGGGAAGCAGCAAGTTCAACCTCCTAGTGACTTCTGTTTGTTACTATATGTCAGAAGCCAGAATCTGCTCATAGGGTGGTGAGAAAGCTAGAGAAAAGTTGAACAAAGCTAAAATTGAAAATCTTATTGCTTCTAAGAGGGGAAAAAAGAAGGAGAACCTTACAAACAGCAACATGTAGATCAACCCTAGTTACATGTGCTCAGACACAGGAGATCATCCACTCTATTATAATGTCTGGATCCTGAGAAGGCAACAGAATGAAGGAAGTGGAACAACTATCCTGATGCACTAAGATGAACTAGGAAGGACATATGAAAAAGAGGAGAAGGATGCTGTACCTTTAAAAGTTGTGGAGAAGAGGAAATTTTGGCTGGTAGAGCTTGTATAACAAGCTGCACCTACTGAAATTCCTTCTTCTAAAATCTCAGATAGGTCTAGTTCTGGTGATATTACAAATCTTGTGTATGGCAATGGATTTTAGCACACTAGCCTGTTTTCTTGCAGTAATCGCATTGGTAAAGCAAATGGCAACATACTGTCTAAAAACATCCAGTATCACACTTCTCTGCAATTGCCATGAGTGTGCCACAAATGTGCTACTTTGGCAATCAATGATCACGTCTGCACCGGCTCCATAACCCTGCCTTCCTATCTACTTATGCCCTACTCAGCACATGCATGCCTTTTTTTTTTTTTTGCTATGATTCTGTAATTATGGAAAACAATAAAAATATTATTGTTTTGCCCTAATTACACAATCACAGCAAAAATAACAAAATAACAAAACCAAAGACATGGAATAAAAGCAACCTTGGCTTGTTTTGGAATAGCAAGGGGGAGAGGAGGAGAGTCATACCCCCTCATGCCATGTGTCTACCATCATATCATTACTGCAGCAGAAGGGGCATATCACACCAAGGGAACTAATGGAAAAGCAGCAATATAGGGAGCCATTAACTGGTTTTCCTCATCAATGAAATGGTGCACTACACAAACGACTGAAAAGGCTTCAGTCTGAGTAATTTGCTCCTCTTCCAGACTGGTAACTATTGCCCTATCTCCTGAATCTATTCCTCTATCAAACCTTTCTGCTTTAACCTCTTTGATAGCCTTGTGTGGTTCTTGTGAGCATATGTTGTGTGTGTGAATGCTTTTTTGTGTTGTTTCCAATAAAAAACAATTATTTCACTTCAAACTGGAGTTCTCTGCAGTTAGTACTGGTATACATAGGTTAAAAAGTCCCAAAGTTACCCACCTCTTGCAACATTCCATTGGAGCTAATAATAATTCCCCCCCCCCCCAGCTAATAACAGATCATGAGCGGGGCACTAAAGCACCCCCAACTTGTTGGGTAACATAGTGGGGAGAAGTGTTTTTGCAAAAACAAAAAAACAAAAAACAAAAAAATCAAAAGATTGAAAACAGGACATAGCTCCTGTACTTGTAGTGGTTCTATTAAAAAGGAGATTTCAGCAGGTATTACTTGTCACACAAACAGGCAATGAGCAACCACATGCTGGAATTTCCTTTTCTACACAACCATTAAAAGTATAAGAGTAGTCTCCAATTTTCACTCTGAGAATCCTAACTCTAAGGAGTGGTACATACTATTACAATAGATCTTTCTCTACTATTTGTTCACTGCCTTCTCAGCCCAATAAACAATGTGTATTTTTCTTACATTTCAACAGTAAAGACAATATTTCACTGGAAGGACTATACACCTCCCTTCTATATGGGTCATGGCCTCACATCGGGAGGCATGGAGACGCAATATCCACAATGCTGCAGCCTTATTTGAGAACTCACGACGAACAAGTCTTGAAGAGAAACGACAACGCAGAAAGAATCACAACCCAAAAACATCACCCAAGGAGACCTTCTGCTGCGCTTTTTGCAACCGGACTTGTTTATCTCGGATTGGCCTTTTTAGTCATCAGCGCGCTTGCAGAAGGCGCGGGATGAGTCCTTCCTGAATCTTCGTTTGCGAAGAAAAGCTAGAGAGAGAGAAGAAAGAATGTAATCATACTTTCATCTTCCCTAGGTATATCTTTGGTCTGATGTACAAACAGGCCCAAGAAAGCAGTCTGATCACACCTGAGTGGCACATAACTTCAGTGGTAAAGTAATGGTTGGAATTGCTATTTGATTAAATAAAATAGTGTATGATCAGAAGATTTCACAAACAATGAAGGCAGATAGCATCGGATGCTTTTAACTCTATGCTAAGGGAGTGCAAGTATGGTGACAGCTAACCCCATTAAGCAGCAGAAGGAAAGCAAGAGAAACAGATCCTGCAGAAGTGTAGTGTTTAGGGAGCTTATACACAAATCTGGTAATTGTAAAATGGCATACAGGAGATGTCTGGGAAGTTTTCTCCTGGTTTCAGAAGGTCAATAACCTAGGCACTAGGGAAACCTCTCTGGGGAGATAAATATCTTATTTAAAAGAGCAACACCTGGGGGTGGGGCTATTGTGGCCAACAGAGCAAATACAAATTCTGTGGCATCACTAGCAAGGTGTTGTGGCCCTATGTGTTTTTCAGGGGTTCTAATATAGCCTCTAGTTTTGGACATTGCCCACACCTGCTCAAAAGTTTTTTTTTAAATCACTTGACTAAATCTTTGAAGTTGTCTTTAACTAAATACTCTTGAGTTGATTTATGGTGGGAGGGTGGCCAAGTCTGCTGTACAACCACAAACCAGATGAGGAGAGTGGCTGCAATCTAACATCGCCTCAACATCGTATAAATATCTGCATGCAGTGACATGCTACGTCAGCACTACACAATCCCATGCAAAATAGAACATTGCACAATGCATGCCAACGCTTGGTTGCAGTTGTGCCTTTCACAATGCACAATGTGCAACTGCAATGCTATATGTGCAACTGTGCTTCTACTGTTGTCAGCAGAATACATTTGTTGCACTATGGTGAATAATTCACCCTACATGAATAGCTCAGCTTACACATGTGTATGTTACTAACTGAATGCCAGCCACAAGCAAGGTAGATTTGTACCACCCAAACTCTTTGCCTAATAAAGGCACTTCATTACTGATTGATAGAATCAAATAAACCTTGGAGGCTCCTACAAGAATAATAACCAAAATGAGAACAGAGATGCCAGTTGTTATGAGACATCACCTGAAAATAACTGAGCTTTATAAAACATAGACGGTCCTGCTACCAGTTTCATTACTTTTTACAAAGAATGCTTTGTAATTACAAAGTGATTACCTGAGGAATCTAACTTTGGAAGTAATTTGTAAAAAGTTTGTTACTCTTTTAACAATTATTTTAAAAGTCATTATAGAACAAAATAGTGGACAATTTGTGGTGCTCCTATTGATGGTGCTCCTATACTGAATGTGCAGTTTCAAGCAGGAATGCTTAAGGATTTCATTTCAGACCATTTTTAAGCCTACCAATCTGATTTGCAATTCTTGGAGCAATACTGGAATGCAAATAGCTTTGCATGTTTGCATACCTCTCAATTTTGCAATAGTTCTTAGTTCACTAAATGGAGCTTCCATACTAAAATTGAAGTTTTTGTTCAAAAAAGATAATGTTTCTAAGTTTGGGTCTTGTCTAGTGCAGAACGGGGCTGGTCGCAGCAGCTACCCATATGATTCCATGGAGCCCATAGGTTTTGGATGATGTGAAAGACTGTAGTCGATCTCTCTAGCAGAGTATCTAAGGCAGTGTTTCTCAACCTGTGGGTCCTCAGATGTTGTTGGACTACAGTTCCCAGGAGCCCTCTGAGGGCTCACCTTGACAACCAGGTGGTCCTCCCAGCCATTAATGAGGCTGTAGGATTCAACTCACAGCCTCACTAATGACTGGAGAACCACCTGGCTGTCAAGGTGAGACCTCAGAGGGCTCCTGGGAACTGTAGTCCAACAACATCTGAGAACCCACAGGTTGAGAAATGCTGATCTAAGGTGTTCTGCAGAAGCTGAACAGTTTACCAGCCCTCTTCACACCAAACACAAGGTGTAGCAGAGAAAGAAACCAAACTTAGTCTTCTTTGTAAGGTCTATAAAAGTAGTTTCATAGGTTCATCAACACAGGTTCATCTTCTTGGAGAAAGGTAAGAAAAGAAAAGGTACTATGTGGTATCAGAAAAGTTGGAGTATCTCACCGATAAAGTCTCTTATCACATATGCTTCATGGAAGATAGGCAGGGAAAGAGAGAGATGAGGGCAGATGAGATCCCAGAGGAAAAAAGAAAGCTATGTGATGCAGTACAGAGTGGATGTGGACATATGCCCAAACAAACAGGAAGTTACCATAAACATGCTGTGCCTTAACTCCTAGACAGTGACATATAATTTAAGTACCAGTAAATATAGGCATGCAAAGGTTGCTAACTCCAACAAGTAGGTCATCAAAGCAAAAGACCTTTTCATGGATTGCCCCAAGACTCTAGTATTCAGGTATGTTGCCTCTTCAAAATGGAGATCTTGTAACAGTTCCTCATAGCCTTCCATCTCTTGTGGTTTTTGTCTAATCCCCTGTCATGAAGGCAGTCCCATCATCTTGCAAAGGTGGTGGCACTCCCATCATTCTGCAAAGACTACATTTCCTATTATCTGCAAGCAGCGATTGTCTTGCCAGCATCAGCATGTAAACTAAGGGTTAAGATCAGAGGTGGGAGGTGGAGGTCATCTCCTGAGACAGTATCATCATGACATGACATCACCAGACACAGGACTGGCTAATGAGAATCTGAGACTGGTAATTTGAAAAAGGTTTTATACCTTGCCTACACCATGAGGCGAGTGAGACAAAAGGGAAACCTCTGACGGGATGGATAGACCCTCAGAGGAAGATGCGCCGAGTGAGCACATGGCTGAGCCTGATGTAGCTAAGTCCAGCCTGGGTACCAGCAGCAACCTTCATATTACATCAGAATGTGAGTAGTTTTCTTTTATGTAGGGAACAGTCTTTAGTTAGTGGCATTAGGGATTATCTTTTATTTTTCCTTTACTGAATGTATTGAATGCTTTGTTATCTCTGTAACCTTAAGCTTTAACCTGAAGAAAGAAGTGCTTTCTTCATGAAGTGATTTATCTCTTAACTTGCATTAAGCTCTGTCTGAATAAAACAAAATAAGCTTTTCTTAATTTCCTATACACTGATGCTGCACACACCTGTATCTCTTGGTCATTGCTACATTGCGCTCTCTCTCTGGGGATAGGAGGGAGGAGTTGGTTGGGGGCTGCAGCAGCAAGTAGTTCCATAGGTTACCAGTCTCCCGGCAGGCTGGTGAAAGACTTCGTCTGGGTGGTGGCAGCGTTTTGGCTGGTAGCGGGTGCCCTTGAGTGAGGCCACTTTACAAGGAAGCTAATTCTGGGGGTTTCAAGTCGAGAGCCTCCAGAATAGCCTGACATCCCCTTTCAAAGCAATCTGAGTGACCGTACCTTTAAATCAATGTGTTCCTGCTTGAAAGTAAAATGTTTCCCTATCTACTGTATATCATAGGGAGAAGAAGCACATAGTCCAAATGGAAACTGCTGTTGGCCATGTCTGCCCTTCAGGCTGCAGTTCTCTGTCTTTGTTTTAAGCAAAGGACATCATCAAACCCTCCAACACTTCACTGATGAAAACTGAGACATTTGTGGCCAAGCAACATCACAGTCTGGTCAAGACAGGAAAAGTTATTAATGAGAAAAGCACACAAGCTAGGAAAGGGTCTGGGACTTTCCTTTTGCCAGAGCCTATTGGATAGTTGGTGATAATGCTTTATTTTTGTCTCTCCCCATGAATCTTTTCTTCACACTGACCAGACAGGCCCTAGCACTTTTCTCCTTGCTCTATTTGCTCCATGTTCAATTTATTCAAATTGTATGTGAGGTGGGGGCAAGGTAAATAGAATGCCAGCCCTTTTGAGAGCTCTTTCACTACCACTCTTGCTACGGACAATTTCAGACAGAGACATCATTGCTTTGCTGTGTTGGCTGTCTTTTTTATTTTTATTTTTAATGTTCAGCTCATTTGCAGCCTGTCATTGAATTGGTTTTGTCACACAGCCTCTTTTAGCAATAAAAAGCTGAGTTTCCCTTTCACCCTTTTGAGGTCACAATGAGTAAAAGGTGTACAAAAATCAAAGAGCCTTAGATGCTCCCTGGGAGTAGAAGGGCAATGAGTTGATACTTTTAAAGGGCATGTTTCTGACTGTGCCCCTTTGTTTTCTGTTGGGGAAGGGAAGCAGCAGGCACTAGCAGAAGCCATGTTTCCAAGGAAAGAAAGGGAAAGGACTGTTTATAAACAGCAGCTAGGTGACCTCAAATAGGGATAAAAGTGCAGATCAAAGCATAGTCCAAAGCAAAGTAAAATGGGAATGGGCATTCAAGGACAGCCCTCTGCCTTTGCTTTATGGACAGTACAGTATTTTCTTTTTTAAAACAAACAGCAGAGCTTCATTGGAGAGCTTTTTCTATTGGGGGAAGGGAAAGAGGGCACCTACAAAGTTATGTCCAGTTCCATTGGGATGAGCAGAATATGGCACCAAAAAGCAACAAAAATGTGTAGAAAAGTCCATTTCAGTTCTGATTGCAGCTTATAATTGGGATACAATGATAACATTGCAAGCTTTTAACCTAATCCCCCCCCCACACACACACACCCAAAAAACTTTGAGAAAACAACTTCCATCATTCTCCAATGTAAATGACTCTTAGGGTTACCAAACCTGTACCCAGGCTGAACAAGCCCAGCAACCTCACCTTTCCTATGTTTTGTTCTCCATACCTCTTATCTTCCTTTTTGCCCTTCTATGAATCTGCTTCAACTTATCTATATCCTTCCTAAACTGAGCTGTCCAGGGCTCCAGTACTCCAGATGAGGCCTGTCTAGGGCAAAATATAGCAGGACTATTACTTCTCTTATTTCTCTTCTTTGCTGCAGCATCTCACTGCCGGGTCATGTCCAAATTATGACCACTGGAATCAGAAAGTGGGGACTGGGTTTTGGTAATGCAGAAGAAAAACTATGCTTGGACAAAAAGGGAGTGTTGGATTCTGAAAGGAATGTATAAAAAGGAGTGACTTCAGCAAGGTTTGAAGCAGTGGCTGGACTACCTTCCTTCACACTGAGGCTAAGAATCTATATATATAAAACTCTTGCCTTTCCCAGTGTGCTGATTGGCTACTCAGGAAACACATCCAACCAATCCCCACCCACATACAAATTCCCTCTTCACCTCACAATCCACTCCTGCCACTCAATCTGCATCTACACCCCTAGCCTCACAAGGATCCCTCCCTCCTCTCACTCCTTCAGCAACTCACCAGTCATGGGCTGCAATGGGACCCAGGCAGCCAACTGGTGGTGGCAGCAGCAGCAGCAGGACACCTGTGAAATGACCCAGGCAGTCAACTGGCAGAGGCAGCAGGACAACAGAGTGAGCCACCCTCAGCAATTCCAGAAAAAGTGTGGAATGCTGAGAAGGGTGAGTAGTAGTTTAAAAATTCACCTGCCTACCGTACAGGGTTGTTGTGAGGTCTACCAGGCATTTTGTGGGAGTTTTAAAACAGTGTATGTTATGCTGGGTACAGCTAGTTTTAACTAATTGTAGAGCAGTTACATTTGAGTGTATATGTTTATATGTTAAAAATTAGTTTTGGTAAGAGCTGAGTATTTTATATTGACCATAGAATGATAATCTAGCCTACCTCCTCCTCAGTGCAGGCTCTACAACTATAGCATCCCTAATCAACAGCCATCCTACCTCTGTGGAAGTACCTCCGGTGAAGGTGTGCTTATAGAAATCTGTTCCACTGTTAAGCAGATCATAATACTAGGATGGTTATGGTAATATTAAGTCAAAATCTGCCCTCTGCTATTTTTTAGCAACATTTAATAGGCACCTTCAAGTCCTATTTTCTGCTGGTTTCTAATGTTCCTTTATCTTAAGAGTGGACTTGGACTGATGAGTGCTTCAAATAGAGGGCTTTTTCAATCAGAACAGGGTTGGGGAATGTGTGGTACCCAGATGTTGGACTGCAGATCCTCCCTGCCCTAGCCAGCATAGTCAATGAGGAGGGATAATGGGATATATCTTGTGGGCTACATAATCTTCAGCCCTGAAACTGAAGATAGTCCCTCACCAAAGATCACTCTAGCAAGACTTCACATAGAACAGAGGTGGAAATTGTGTGGCTTTCCAGATGTTGTTGGACCACTTTAGCATAGCATTCCCATATCCTCCAACATTTCACAGATGAAAAGTGAAAAGCAAGACCTCTGTAGCCAAGCAACATCAGAGTTTGTTTAACAAGGCAAAAGGTATTAACAAGGAAAAACGCACGTGCTAGGAGAGGCTGAACCAATTTGCTTTCGCTTGAGCCTACAGGGAAGGACAAGATTCTGCCCTCTCCTGTCCTCACTGCTGAGTTAATTGGTGAAAACTACTTTTTTTGCACTTTGAACTCAGTTTGCAGCAATGGAAGTAAGCTGAGGATAATGGAAGAAAGTGAGGGGAGGGGAGGGGAGGAGGAGGAGGGATAAACTGGGGCATTTGAAAAGCAACTGAAGGTGGGACAACCGAGGATTAATCAGATCTGTTCCTACACAATTGGGACAGTTGGGGAGTTATGTATTCCACACCACTGACTGTGCTAGTTTAGACCTGCTGTGAGGTACAGTTCAATAACAACTGGAGGGCTGCACAACTCCTACCCCTGACATAAAAGACACAAGGTGTAAAGTAGGACACAAAGTCATCCTACAAGTGGATTTGCCAACCTGGACAATTAATTCCTCCTGTGTGCTAACCCGCACAATGGCTTTACTTTTAGCATAGCCGTGGTACACCCATTTTTAGCCAGTTTCCCCATAACATTCTGCTCATTTTCCCAGCAAATTATTCTTCCCTCTTCCTCACCCTATCGTTGTATCTCTCTGCAGCTAAAGCTTTCCCTGATTCAATCTAAATTAAGCAGGGGGAAAGAGAGAAAGAAGGGAGGAAAAAGCAGAGGCTCTGAATAGGAGAGCTATTATAGGTCATGCGTATTTGTCTCTGGGGGATTGAGACAGCAGCTGTTGCAGGAAGTAACCTGTTCACAAGATTCCTTGGTCGAACTGATCAAATTACTTACTGCAGATAATAATTCTGTCAGGACTCAACCCCCATCCCGCTTCCCTTTCCCATTGATGAATTCTATGTCATGGGTTTTATGAATGTTTGGTGGTTGTGTGCATGCGAGTGTGTGTTTTGGACAGTTGAGTAAATACTTTACACAAAGGCACCATTTGCTTCTGGAGGGTTCTCCAGCTGGTTGCTAAGAGCATTTACTATTTGCTACTCCATGTTTGTGCTGAGAGATTGGCACATGCTATTGTTTCTTTTCCTAGATTAGATGGCCTATAGTTTAGAGAGGAGGGAAGCAGGAGGGGCAGAGTAGAGGGGGGAAGAGAGAAGAGAGATGGAAAGCAAGACTGAAGCTTTGTTTTCCTGTTCTCAAAAAGCATGCTTATTAGAGGAAGAAGGACATTAGGTAAACAGCAGGACAGCAGGCCTCCCAATTTACTTTCCAGAATTGGAAACCAGTTTATTATGTATGAGAAAGAAGTACAGGTAACATTTTGTAGTCCTTTCATTGGAGAGAGGCAAAATGTAGAGAGAAATTTTCCATGCTTGTTATGACAGACTTTAGATTTATCCGTTCCCACACCACATCAGAGGAACACAAGAAACCACCTACGAGTGTGTATTGTTATATAATATACTGTATACAAAGTGTCTATACAAAGGGCAAGTGACTTAAAGGCACGCGTGTGCACACACACACACACACACAAAGTGCCTCAATGTAGGGTTTTTCAAAGAGGGAAGTGCTTTCCTTGCAACGTATGGGAGAGACACACCCAATGTTCTGTGTTTTGCTACAGATGCGGGCAACATGTTGCCTGTTTTTGCTCCCCCTCCCCCCCGCACCACCAATGAATTTGTTGCCAAAACCTGGTGGTGTGGTGGCAGTGAAAAAAAAATGCAATAGTCTTTAAAAAGAAGATACATGAGGAACATGCATCTTGTTTTAAAGCAGGCTCCTGCTGCCAAAAGTCTCCTGGAAGTGTAATTTTTCTTTAAACCAAGATTGTTTTCAGAGGACTTTGTGGGAGGGGGGGGGGGGTTGGTGCTGCTTTGTGGTGTGGCAGCAGATTTGATGGTGGGGCAGTCTTGGACTGGCTGCAGCAGGGTACAGTTCCCAATGGTTTAGGGGATCCAGTGCAATCACTACTCTCCAAGAATTTGCCCCCTGCTGTCTTAGTGGCAGCTCAGAAGATGGATCTCGGGGGTTGTCTAGGTGGTGAAAATAATCCTAACAGAATTCACAGGGAATACCCTTTGTCCCAAAGCAATCCCAAGTGATTCACCTTATTCAGAAGGTGGGGAGCCAAAAACTTCAAAAATTCTGAGGAAAAGCCTTCACAGCTTTTCCCAAAGTTTTGAAAATAATACATGAAAATGCACATTATGGCTCGTTTGGACAACTGATTCGCATCACAGGGCATTCTCAGCAAGGGCAGAAGTGGAAAGCTGATTGGTTGAATGTGCAGGGGGGGCAGGCTTGCCGGCAATGACATGTCTGGAAGCACCATTTTGGAGTTTCACGTTGCCGTCGTGCACTTTTTTGCTGCATTGAGGCAACCAAACAGCTTTTTAAAGCAGAAGGTTGCACTTGCACATCTTTGATTTGCAGTTAAAAAAAAAATACTGTGCAGTTGCAATAACCTGTAGGGAATAATAACATGAGTAATTCACTCTCAGCCACCATATTGATTTGCAGGCATGGCTATGTATGAACTTCAAACATGATAGCTTCGCATACCAGTGATTTTGCCAAAAGACCACGGAGACAAATGAACGCTGCTGTGATTTTGTGTTAATGTGCAGCAATCAGCATTATATCTTCTTGTCTAGACAACCTCTAGTTGTTCAGCAAAGACTAGCCCCATGAAGCCTGGCATCCACCAAATAGCTTCAGAGTGGCCATGGCAAGGGAGATGTGATGGGTAGCAAAAGGATGCTCAGCCTTGATTCTGTCTACCAGAATTTTTCTGCAATCTCTTCTCAGAGACACTACAAACAAGAACCCTGGTTGGGAAAAGGGGGTGTGGAAGCAAGTGGCAGGGGGACAGTGGCAGGAGAGGGTGTGGGAGGAAGTAGCAATAGGAAAGTGGGGATATCATCCAATCTATTGCTTTCCCACTTCACATTACACTGCCAGCACATGGACCTGTATATAACCTTTGCAGTTATTCAAGGAAAACTTTCATATTCTCTGAACTTGGGGGTCATATTAGACTGGATGTTCAGCACATATATAGCAGAAATTACCCCCTCAAGCAGTGAAAAGTCTATTTGCCTTAGCATGTGCTTATCCTTTACTGAGCATCTTGCATTTACTGTGCTTTCTTTTTTGTTTTTAATTACTTCTTTGAAGACAAATAAGATACCCGGCCATCAAAAAAGAAAATCTTGCTTGTCCTGACCGTACTATGGCCAGTGTTCGTTGTTTATTTTTTTGTATTTTTTAAAGTATGTTTTAATTCCTGAATTATTTAATTTTATTTTAAGGGGGTTGGGTGGGATTGAGGGTTTTGGATGTATATTTTAATTGTTGTAAGCTGCCCCGATTGCGTTTCGTAGAGGGGCGGGATATAAACAACAACAACAACAACAATAATAATAATAATAATAATAATATACTGGCTTAATTTGCAAGCCTGATGGCTGAAGCATATACTGTATCTTTGAGTAAACACCACTGTGAGAGGGAAAACATTTTAATAACAAGGAATATTTACTTCTCTTAATGCTTATTTTGACTCTGAGTCTTGCATCCTAAGATCCAAGCTGGAAAAGCATATACATTTACTGAATGTGCACTGATATATTTCCTTAAAGATAAGCCTCCTAAAAGTAGGAGTCTGTTTTAAAGCAAGGCATATGGATCTTGCCCACCTTATTTTCAAGGAATTTGTAATGCATTTGTATACACTGTGTATAATTCATAAGAGTAGCAGGTAATTTATTCTTGTCTCTCTTGCACTTTGTCACTATTTTTCACCATGCTCTCATTAGCTGATCTTGGGGTTCTAAAAAAAAAAAAAAGTCAGTCCCAGAATACCAAAGCTTACCTATACCTGATCTGCTGTACTTTATTGCTGGTGCTCATCTTTGTTTAACTTTGTTATATTTATCTGCGGCACAATCCTGTGTGTGTCTACTCAGATATAAATGCTATGACTTTCAGTGAAATGTGCATGCCTGGCAGACCAATTCTATCTCATTTGGACAGCTGTCTGTGGAGTGTTATACTATAATATAGGAGCATAGTGCTTAGATCAAGGGAAGTAAGAGTGCCACTCTATTCTGCTTTGGCGAGACCTCACCAGGAATACTGTGTCCAGTTCTGGGCACCACAATTCAAGAAGGATGTTGAGAAGCTGGAACGTGTCCAGAGGAGAGCGACCAAAATGGTGGGAGGTCTGGAAGCCATGCCCTATGAGGAGGGGCTTAGGGAGCTGGGTATGTTTAGCCTGGAGAAGAGAATGTTAAGAGGTGACATGATAGCCATGTTTACATATTTGAAGGGATGTCATACTGAGGATGGAGCAAGCTTTTTTCTGCTACTCTAGAGACTAGGACACAGAGCAATGGATTCAAACTACAGAAAAGAAGTTCCACCTAAACATTAGGGGAAACTTTCTGACAGCAAGAGCTGTTCAGAAGTGGAATGTGCTGCCTTCTTAGGAGGTTTATAAACATAGGCTGGATGGCCATCTGTTGGGAATGCTTTGATTGTGTATTCCTGCAGGTCAGGGGGTTGGACTAGATGGCCCTTGTGGACTCTTCTAGTTCTACGATTGTATGATATAGTAGAGGCATCTCTTTGTTGGTGAGAGGTACAATCACCCTGAAAGTACCAGTGAGTGCCATGGAAATTTTTGTGGGCATAACAGTACTGTTTACAATGCTCTTGCTTTAAAAGGATAAGACCCTATGGAGCATTATGGAGGAAAGACAGTACTGAGATTACCTCAGGTCTGCTGAATGCAAAGTCCTTCCATTCACCAGAGAGGCTGTGGGATTGGACCGTCCTTTCCATTCAAGCCTGGAACTGGAGTAGTTAGTCTCCAGTGAAGGCTAAAGAGCGGGGTATAAGAGCGGGGTATAAATAACTAATATAAACAAACAAACTAACTAACTAAATGGGAATTTTGAAATAATGGTAACCTCCACATAGAAGAGGCTGTTACTATGTTCCCCAGACACAAATAGCTCTCACCCCAGCAGTAGTTTCATCACTTTGTACCCCCCACTCTGGACTGCACTGCTAATTATTTGATCCTGAATGATGAACCACCTTGAAGTGTTTGTTATAGAAAACCAGGATTCAAACATTTTAATATTTTCCAAAGCAAAATCACATGAGGGATGGATTCAGACTTCAGACAGGCATGATTGTTACAGGGATCACACCGTGAGCTTTCTTGATTAGGATCATCCAGCACTCCTGGAGTTTAAGCTGTTTTATCTCTTACAAAAGCTTATTCGGGCCCTTTTGCCGAGCTGTAAAAATGCTGGCATCTCATCCTGTCGAGGGCTGCCAAGGAACAAAGGTTCATGTGACTGGAGCATGCTGCTCGCACTGCTAATTACCTGAGTGCGGCTGCCTCAAAGTTATCCTTGCCACCAGCAGCTGTTACATGTTTACCCGTCACTGCTACGCACAGGCAGACCTGGGAGTCAGCATGCTGCTAGGCATACATTAAGTATCCTCTGTACAGTTGGCTGTTTCCTCTTGTCTCCTTCTGTCCATTTGCAAGTTTCATGCTCACAGACATTTGGCGACACAAGGAAGCATGAATGTGGCAGCCATTTATCCCTCATAAATGACAATCTGTCCTTGTGATCCAGAAGGCATTGCCACAACCTGAGTGGGGCTTGCCCAAGCTCACCCAGTGGGTTTCCATGCCTGTGCAGGGATTTAAACCCTGGTCTCTCAGAGTCCTAATTCAACACTCAGACCATTAAACCATGCTGGCCTTGCTATTCATATGACAAACTCTATGGCAGAAACCTGTTGGTGTACAATGACAGCATAATGGGACATTACACCGGGGTAGTGGACTTTTTTCATGGTTGTGTCAGGGGCAGCCAGTGAATCTATTGCCTCAGGACAGTGAATCCATTCTCAGGACATTATCAGATTCAGCAAATATGGCATCATAACAATGTCTAACAGTCACGAAAGGGTGACATAGCATACAACATCGCCCTTTTGCAGTCATGTACTGTCAAAAAGCCATTCCTTTTTATTGACGGTCCAAGCCGTCAATAGATCTCCCATTCCTCTTTGTTGCCGGCATTGCTGGCATTTGAACCCTCAGGCCATTGTGCTCAGTGAATACACTATCAATTGTCGGAACACTTCTGGGTGATTTTCTTTGTGGTTTTTTTTCCAGGCTGTGAGGCCGTGTTCTGGAATAGTTTCTTTCTGACATTTCGCCTGCATCTGTGGCTGGCATTTTCAGAGAATGGTTGGGTAGGAGTGTGTGTGGAGTTTATATATTGTGAACCCCTGTTGGGGAGTATATGTAAATTTGTGTAATTGAATGGTTAGTTTCTGGGTATAGAAATGCAAGGATGATTAGTGTCTGTTTGGCTAATGGTTGGTTGATGGCCCATTATCTGCTGGAAATCCCCCTGTCCCTGGGTGGAATTCCTTTGTAAGTGTTGAGTTTTGATTCCATTGTTTTTCAAAACTGGGAGCCAGATCTTGTTTACTTTTAGGGTTTCTTCTTTCCTGTTGAAGTTGTCCAGGTGTTTGTGGATTTCAATAGCTTCTCTGAGATCAGGGCAGCCAGGCAGGGGACGTTCTTTTTTTTAAACCTCCCTGGTTTACTTGTAATTTTTTAAGGGTGTTTGTGTGTTTGTGTACATTTTATGTCTTTGTCTTGCTTAATTTTTTTTAATTTGCTGCGCTCGCATCTTCTTGTGAGAATCATTGAGATCTCAACCCCAGAAGTAAACGGAGCTCCGTTCATACTCCGTTACTGTCATGGCTGCCTCATTGATACTGCTAAAGGTACGACTAGTAGGGGGGTTCTTTTGCTGGCATAAAAACGCCACAAAATATGCTGGCAAAAGAATGTTAAGGAGGAGTAATCTGATGAAGTCATCAGTTAGAGTTGCTTCTCCTTTCGCTATTCCAGGTTGTAGGCATGTTTTCCCAGTGTTGACTCACTATTGAGAATACAGTTTTGCACCTGGTTGGCTCCTAATTTTTCCCCCCTTGTATAGACGGGGTCTAATTCAAATAAATAAATCTGACTGACTACATTGACCAGTGACAACCTTAGCATCCCTATCTCATGTAGAATAACAAAAGCTGAGGGACAGCTGATAATGTGTATTACCATGCCACCTTGAATGCACCTGATCTCATCAGATTTTGGAAGCTAAGCTGAGTCTGACTGCTATGTACCAGAGAATACCACAGATCTCACAGTATGGTTAGGAAATAATCCTGCCTGAAACCTGGAAAGCTATTGTTAGATGGAACAAGAATCTGACTCAGAATAATACAATTTTCAATACTCCTCGGATTCCCAGTAGCCTTTAGCTGATATGAATAACCCTTGAGTTTGCTGAAGTTGGGATAGCAGCTCCCTTTCAGTCAGATGTGGGCACACTTCCAGCCTGCAGGCTTTACAGTATTTTTAACAGAGCCCACCAAGGTAGCTCCAAAGCCAAAATACTGGTGTTCTGAGTAGGGCAGAGATACCCAGAATTATGAAATAGGGGGCATCTAAGCACTTGTTCAGGCGGACACATTTTTTTAAAAAAATTCAGTACATATAGTCCTTTCTCATACATGTACACACATGCACTTGCACCACTCCTGATTCCCCCTCCCCCAGTCATTCTTGATTTCAGCAACCTAATTTATGTTTTGGGAAGGGGGATCATTTTATTGTTAGTCTTGTCAAACAACTGGGAGACAACAACCTTTGCCAATTTTTCAGAGTTTAGTAAAATGTCAGGATCAGTCCTGGACATGACCTTTTCCTGCCAAGTTCAATTCTATTGTATCTCTTTGTGGCTAATTGTGTTTGCACTCTTTTATGCTTGCTAGTGAGTATGTAGTCTAACTGGGAAATGGGCGTATGTGCTCTTTGCATGACGGTTTGATAAAACCAGCACCTGGCCTCAGCTATGGGGAAAGTGGGCTGAGTTCAGGTCTGGTGGGAACTGAGAGTGGGGATGATAGATAGCCAAGGACTGTATAGCCCACCAGATTTTGAAGATTGTGAAATGCTTTTAGTTTATTGATTGTTAGTTAGGTTTCATTCTGAGCAACGATCTTGTAGGGTGAGCTCTTTGGATTACTATGATAATAAAGTTTTCTGTTTTTAACTCTGAAACTGCAGGTCACTGAGTCTGAATAAGCCAGTACATGGCAGAAAATTACCCTTCCTTCCTTCCTTCCTTCCTTCCTTCCTTCCTTCCTTCCTGGCTGATTAAAGTTAAAAACAAAAATACTAACATTTCCAAGCTCTGCAGTCCACAGTAGGTTACCCAGATATCTCTCAACAAATCCCCTGTCCACCATTACTTGCAACCAGAAGAGATGGGGGAACGCTTGTGCTGCTGGCCAATCCAGGCACCTGGCTACTTTGACCAGTGCTCAATGGGCAGCTTTAGTTGTTGTTGGTGGTGATGTGTGCCTTCAAGTCATTTCCAACTCAAGGGTTTTCCTGGCCAAAAAAAAATTCAGAGGGGTTTTTGCCTTTGCCTTCCTCTGGGGGTGAGATAATATTACTTGCCCAAGGTCACCCAGTGGGTTTCCATGGCCATGCAGAGACTTGAACTCTGGTCTCCATAGTCATAGTGCAATGCTCAGATCACTCTACCACACTGGCTGGTTGGTTTTATTACGGTCCCAGAGTTAGCTTTAAGATCCTTCCTTTTGTGCAATGCTGATCAGGTGCCAGCCTGTTTGTGTGGTGTTTGATGAGTCCCCTGTTGATGCTGATGCTGTCAGAGGTCTCTAATTTAATTAATGGGCTCCACTGTGTAGGTAACATAATTCCTTCAACACTTACACAGCGAAGGAGGATGCTATGGGCTACAGCTGTGACTGGTACCTGCATGACAGATTGTGCTGTTAAGAGGCTCTTTTCTTTCTCACCTGCTCAAAGGCACTGGCCTGCTCTCTGCTTTGGGTTAAATTAGACTTCCTTGAGCTTTAAAAAGAGAAAAACAAAAAAGAGCCAGGTGTATGTGAAGCCCTAGAGCAGTAACAGGTTGGGAGATACAGCTTCAAATACAGTTGGTTTGGTCCCCATAAACTGTGAAATGTCTGGTGTTAATCCAAAGCTCTCTATGGCTGCTGACACACTGCAAAAATAATGCACTTTGAAACTGATTTTAACTGCTATGGTTCAATGCTATGGAATTCTGGGATCTGTAGTTTTGTGAGACATTTAGCCTTCTCTGGCAGAGAGGTCTGGTGCCACAACAAACTCCAAATCCCAGGATTCCATAGGATGGAGCCATGGTAGTTAAGGTGGTATAAACTGGATTATTTCTGCAGTGTGGCAGCAGCCCTTGTCTCTGGACTTATGTCTTGGCTGTTATTGTTGTGTTCAATTAATTTCCAAGTTTTGGTGACCCTAAAGTGATCCTATCATGGTTTTTGGTTTTTGGCAAGACTTTTTCAGAGGGCATTTGCTCCTGCCTTCCTCTGAGTCTGAGAGAATGTGGCTTAACCAGGGTCACCCAATGGGTTTCCATGCCTGGGCAAAGATTCAAACCCTGGCCTCAAAGCCTAGTCCAACACTCAATCCACTATGCCATGCTGGCTGTTGGCTGCTACATGTGTGAAAATGTTCTGGAAGCACCATAACATTTTCTTGGCTCAAGTCAGCATTAAGGTTATCTCTCCCCGATCCCCAAATTTGTAAGTGTTACTTCTTTGGAGTCCTACTCCCAAAATCCCAGGCAGCATAGCCAGTAGTCTTGCTCACTGGGGGGCTCTGGGTGTTATGGTGCCAAAAGGTAACTTTTTGAAGTCCAGCTTAAACAAACATCTTTAATCATGAGTCTGTATGGGGGGGTGTCTGTGTGAATAGACGAACCTAGTTCCTAGTAGACTCAGGCAAAAGCAAACTCCAGCATCTTCTCCTAGCTTGTGTGTTTTCCATTAGTATTTAGCTTTTGCCAATCTGACCACATTCTGATGTTGCTTGGTTGCACATGTTACCGTTTTCTTCTGTGCAATTTTGGAGGATATAGTGTATCAATAGGACAATAGAGGAGGTACTGAAGCCGGACATCTTGCTCCTGCCAAGCACCATGTGAAATTAGCTAATTTGGGGGCTCTCAGCCTGGAACCCCCAGAACCAGCTCCCCTCTAAGGGCAACCCTTAGTGGCCTCATTCAAGGGCACTCACTAGAAGCCTAAAACTGCCACAATCTCTTGATTACAGAGAACCCTTTTAAAAATGTGACTACAAGAGGACAATCACATGGGTTGTAGGCTTTCCAGCCTTAAATGAGATTTACCAACCCCACTCCCTTTTTCTCCAAGAACATAGGGAATTCAGTAGCATGACCATAGGCGCGTGGAACTTGGCTTTTGATAAGAAAAATAAAAAGGTTTTATTTTTTGTTCAAGCGAGTAACGCAGTTAAAAAAAATCATATCATGAAGAAAAATGACTTTTTCTCCAGGTCTAGCTTGGAGTTACAAGATATAGCAAGTACAGAATTCATTCAGTCAAGGGGTAAAAACAAATTAAACATTCCCTAACGCATCTAGCTAAAAACATGTCCCTACACAAAGATTCTACTCACAAACTGTTAAATCCAGTATGCAGCATTTAGTCTTTGAATTCCAAGAAGGTGTTAAGCCAGCTGGCTATCTGAGGCCTGGCTTAACCAACTTTTCCATTGTTTCCAAGCATTTATACCTTAGTTTAAATCTCCACTCTGGCATTCTTGATTGGTCAAGTTTGCCTCAGGTGATGTGATGATGTCATTGATGATGCTGACGTGGGTGTATTCCAGTACCTCCCCTGTGGTTAACCCTTTGGTTACCTAATGTTATGTTTGCAAGACAAGCGCTGCCTGCAGGATCATGGGAAATGTAATCCTCCATTATCACATGCAGACGATAGGAACTGAAGTCCTTTGCAGGATGATGGAACTGCCATCATCACAGGTGTTCTCAAGAAAATGTTCGTTGGTGCTCTAGAGTACTCTGAAAAATTTGGTCTGTCCAGGGAATCTGCATTCCCTTTTAAATGTGCTTTCTGCCTAAAATTGCCACCATCTACAGTTGTGTGAAAAAGAAAGTACACCCTCTTTGAATTCTATGGTTTTACATATCAGGACATAATAACAATAATCTGTTCCTTAGCAGGTCTTAAAATTAGGTAAATACAACCTCATATGAACAACAACACATGACACATTACACAGTGTCATGATTTATTCAGCAAAAATAAAACCTAAGTAGAGGAGCCATGTGTGAAAAACTAAGTACACCCTTACTGCTTCCAAAGGAATTAAGATGCTAAGTAGCAAATGCCCTTGAATAATTGATCATCAGCAAGTGTGACCACCTCTATAAAAGCCAAAGTTTTAGCAGTTTGCTGGTCTGGAGCATTCAGGTGTGTGGTAACACAGTGCCAAAGAGGAAAGACATCAGCAATGATCTTAGAAAAGCAATTGTTGCTGCCCATCAATCTGGGAAGAGTTATAAGGCCATTTCCAAACAATTTAAAGTCCATCATTCCTCAATGAGAGAGATTATTCAAAAGTGGAAAACATTCAAGACACTTGCCAATCTTCCCAGGAGTGGAGAGCCCAGCAAATTCATCCCAAGGTCAGACCATGCAATTCATAGAAAAATTGGGGGGGGGAGGACAAGAGGTACATCTCAGACTCTACAGGCCTCAGTTAGCATGTTAAATGTTAAAGTTCATGACCGTACAATTAGAAGAAGTCTGAACAAGTATGACTCATTTGGAAGGGTTACCTTGAGAAAACCTCTTCTCTCTAAAAAGAACATGGCAGTATGGTTTAGATTTGCAAAGTTGCCTCTGAACAAACTACAAGACTTCTGGAACAATGTCCTTTGGACAGACGAGACCAAAGAGGAGATGTTTGGCTATAATGCATAGCGACACATTTGGTGAAAACCAAACATAGCATATTAGCACAAACACCTCATACCGACTGCCAAGCATGATGGTAGAGGGGTGATGATTTGGACTTTTCTGGCAGCCACGGGACCTGGAAACCTGGAAAGTCATTGAGTCAACCATGAACTCCTCTGTATACCAAAGTATTCTAGAGTCAAATGTGAGACCATCTGTCTGACAGCTAAAGTTTGGCCAAACTTGGGTCGTACAACAGGACAATGATCCCATCCACACCAGCAAATCTCCAACAGAATGGCTGAAAAAGAAAAGAGTCAAGGTGTTGCAACGGCCCAGTCAAAGTCCATACCTCAACCTGATTGAAATGCTGTGGCAGGACCTTAAGAGAGATGTGCATAAACAAATGTCCACAAACCTCAATGAACTGAAGCAACATTGTAAAGAAGAGTGGGCCAAAATTCCTCCACAATGATGTGAGAGACTGATAAAGTCATACAGAAAACAATTACTTCAAGTTATTGCTACCCATGGTGATTCTACGAGCTATTGAATCATAAGGTGTAATTACTTTTTCATGCATGGCTTCTCCATTTTGGCTTTATTTTTATTGAATAAATCATGAGACAGTGTAATATGTCATGTGTTGTTGTTCATCTGAGATTGTATTGACCTAATTTTAAGACCAGTTAAGGAACAGATGGTTGTTATTATGTCCTGATGTGTAAAACCATAGAATTCAAAGAGGGTGTATTTTCTTTTTCACAACTGTATATCAGTGAGCGTAATGTAGAGTTTGGGATCCACACACTGCCTCTCAAGGCCTTTTTGGTACCCCCCCCCATTGTTCTCCAGTGCAAACTATGTTCCTCCTGACTGGACAAAATGGATTTAACTGTTCTTAGAATCCTCCAGCAGTGGTGGTTTTATGTTTTGACAGGTTTGAGGCAGGGGGCTTGCTATCCCCCCCAAAAAGACTCCAGAAATGAAAATAGGAAGTGCCCATTTGGCTATCATACTTTGGATGCAACATGAGATGACATGACTCTTTAGACTGTAATACTGGGAAAAGTGGAAGCCAGGAAGAAAAGAGGGAGACCACATTACATTACAGTGGATTGATTCAATCTAAGAAGCCACAGCCCTGAGTTTGCAAGATCTCAGCAGGGCTGTTAATAACAGGGTTTCTTGAAGGTCTCCATAAGTTAAAGCCAACTTGACAGCAGATAAGAACATCATAACCATCTAGACCAGTGGTTCTTAACCTGTGGTCTGGGGACCCCCAGGTGGTCCATGAAGGCTAGAAGGCTATTTGGCCCACCTCCTGCCTGCAGTGGAGTTGCCACATGACAGGAGCCAAGGTATGTGTTGGCTGGCAATTAATCCACTCCAGCCACAAACCTACAGGAAGAAGCAGGAGAAGTCTTCCCTTCCCCTCCAGTGCCTCTGAGGGAAGGTTTAATGCATGTTGTTGTGGTTGTGGTTTTAAATCTTGAGTTAAGTCTTGAGGGTCCATGACAACAAAAGATATTTAAAGTGGGTCCCTGGTAAAGGAAAAGTTAAGAGCCACTGGTCTAGACACTTCCAGTTTCAATTTCTTTTATTTCTTTTTGTTTTAATTTTGTACCACTTTCATTCTGGTGTGGGTTGTGACAGCTGCTGGGTATGAAAATTTGTATCCAGTTCTTCTAAAGTTGTCCACCAGTGATTTTATCTTTTATTTAACCAGGACATATGTTGCTGCAAGAGAGATTCCACCTTTCCTTTTTACAATCAATATGGTGTGGCAGCTAGAGAGTATTTCACTACATCTGTGGATGACTGCATTCAGATCCCCATATAGCTATACTGTTGAGCTTGTGTGTCTCTCTCTCAGCCTGACCTACTTCACAGGGTTGTTGTGAAGATAAAAAGTGAATTGAACTTTGTGTATTGTAATGAAATTTTTTGAGGCATAACTAAATACTATATTTTCATACAAATCTTATGCACATGGACCTTGCCTTTATTTGAGAAAAGGCAGTAAACTGCTGAGAGCCAGCATGGTGTAATGGTTGAGTGTTGGACTATGACCTTAGTGAACAGGGTTCAAATCCCCACTCAGCCATGGTAACCCTCTCTCAGCCTCAGAGGAAGGCAGAAGACAAATCTCATCTGAACAAATCCTGCCAAGAAAACACCATGATAGGGTCACCACCAGTCAAAAACAACTTGAAGACATAGAACAACAATTCACAGAGTCCTAGTCCAACATTCAAACCACTACACCATGCTGGTTTGCAGATTCAGTAGCATGTACTCCCAAATACACATGTGTAATAAATCAGTAAAGCAAAGCTGTGAGGAGGGAGAGTCATTTCACAAGATAGAATCACTCTTTCTGATCTGCTGTTCAGCAGTTTTGCTGAGAAATTTGACCTCATCCCACACACTAAACAAAGTGAACTGAACAAGGAAATCCCTCCCTTCCTTCCTTCCTTCCTTCCTTCCTTCCTTCCTTCCTTCCTTCCTTCCTTCCCTTATTTAAAAACAGTCTAGGACAAGCTGTGTCCATCTGGATCAGGGGTGGTTGTTACATAAAGGCTGCTTAACTTTTCCCCTTCCCGTCATTTTTTCAATTTAGAATCAGCCTCCCTAAGAAGTGTTTGCACCTATAGCAAGCAAAATTATCTTGTACCATTTTCTTTTCCATTTCATTTTCCTTTTGGTGGTTTTGTTGTTGTCATCTGATTCTGCAGATTTTTTTTTTCTTTTGTCCAAAATGCAAGTAATGGCTGAAAAATTTGATTACCAGAGCTGGTTTCAAACCACTTACAGTTGAGATGGGACTTGAATGAATGTTTCCCTCCTCTAAGCACAACTCTATCTATTAAACAGGGCTATGTTTGGATTCAGTTTGGACTCTGATTTTGCAATTCAAACATAGTCTCAATTTGGAATAGCAATAGCATTGGTATTTATATACTGCTTATCAATGCTGAAACATTTCCTAAGCAGCTTACTTTTTTTTTTTTTTTTTTTTAGCTACTTGCCCCCAACAAGCTGGGTGCTCATTTTACCAGCCTACAGAAGGATGGAAGGCTGAGTCAAGCTTGGAGCCCTCTGGGAGTGAAGTCATAACCTTGTGGCTTGCAGTACTGGCATTTAACCACTACGCCACCCTGGCTCCCTGGTGGATCAATCTAGTCACCATCTGTACCAGTCCAGATCCTAAATCCAAATCAAAGTTCAAGGAATCTAGATTGTCAGTCCTCCCCTATTGGCTTGTATAAAGATGCCAAATGGCTATATCTTTTCCCCTCCCCCCTCTCTCTGGCTTTTCTTCGCAAATGAAGATTCAGGAAGGACTCACCCCGCACTTTCTGCAAGCGTGCTGATGACTAAAAAGGCCAATCTGAGATAAACAAGTCCGGTTGCAGAAAGCACAGCAGAAGGTCTCCTTGGGTGATGTTTTTGGGTTGTGAGTCTTTCTGCGTTGTCATTTCTCTTCAAGACTTGTTCGGCGTGAGTTCTCAAATAAGGCTGCAGCATTGTGGATTGTGCGTCTCCATGCCTCCCGATGTGAGGCCAGGGTGGACCACTGTTGGTGATCAATTTGGCCGAGCCTGAGATGTTGTTTCAGGGAGTCTTTGTATCGCTGTTTTGGAGCACTCCTCTTATGCTGACCCATGGCGAGTTCACCGTAGAGTAGTATTTTTGGGAGGCGATGGTCCTCCATCCTAGAAACGTGCCCTGCCCAGCACACCTGTGTTCTCAATATCATGGCCTCAATTCTGGTGATCCCTGCTTGCTCAAGGACAGCAACATTCGTCACATAGTCAGTCCAGTGTATATTTAGGATTGTGCGTAGACAGCGCTGATGAAAGCGTTTGAGGAGTCGTAGGTGGTGGCTATCGGTGACCCATGTTTCAGATCCATAAAGGAGGATAGACAGTACAATGGCTCTATACACACTGATTTTTGTGCTTTGCCTCAGGTGTTTATTGCTCCAGACTCTTTTGTGAAGTCTTCCAAATGCACTATATGCCTTTGCTAATCTGTGATTGATCTCTTTGTCAATCTTGGCATCTGAGGAGATGATGCTTCCCAGGTCGGTGAACTGCTGAACGGACTTGAGCACAGATTTGCCGACGGCAATGTGGGGATGGTGGTGTTCGTCCTGTGGTGCAGGCTGGTGAAGAACTTCCATTTTCTTCAGGTTGACTTCCAGCCCAAACATCTCTGCAGCTGTTGCAAAGCTTTCCCCCTCCACAACCACGTGAAATATGGAGACATGGTAAATCTAAAAGAGGGGATTTACCCAACCCAATTTCAGACATGAAAACCCAAGGGGGTTTGTACTAGGCACCTGAAAATATCGCTGTTCTGGGGTGGGGGAATCCATTTTTTTAAAAAAACTGATGATGGCTTCTTGATTCTTGCTTTCACCTTGCTTTTGTCCTTATACTATCCCCCAGAGCATGAGCCAAATAGGTCTGCAGAAGTTTAAATGATGATGATAATGACAGTGAATTTGAATAAGGTTCTTCCACCTTATTCTACCAGCATTGCTACAGCATAGGATTTACTTCATGGGCTGCCACTGAAGACATCCCCCTTCTTAGCCTCACACTCCCTCCCCCACATTTATTCCAAAGTTGCCTGCCTAAGCCTCTTCCAAGTAGTAGGTAGAGAGACTGAGAGCCTTACTGCATACCGAGGAAAAGCAGAAAAGCTGCAGGAACATTCTGTCTTTCCTGCTGCCTTCTCGCATAATGTTGTTGTTTTGTCATTCCTGTCCCATAAGGGACTGAGGTAAAACTGTGTCTTTTTGCAAAAAGATGCACTTTTAACTTGGTCCCCCATGCAACAGGAATAAAAAGACACCGGAAGGACACTGATGTCATGCAGGAAGGCAGCAGGAAAGATGGAATGTTCTTGCTGCTTTGCTGCTTTTGCTCAGAGTGCAGTAAGGCTATGAGAAGAGTAGTTGTGGCAACCACTTTGTTCCTACTTCTGTGTCTTAGGAGATTTTCACACGGGGCCAAAATGCTCCGTTACTGCCCTGCCACCTCCTCTCCCATTCCTGCCATGGAATAAAGTAAATCTTTCACACACTTACCTTAATTCTGTGGCAGGAACAGGCTCCCCCTCTCCTCACCTGCTGGCCATAAATGTAGCCGTCAGGCTGCATTTACAACCGGGAACTGAAATTTACTGCCGGGCAGTAAATTCAAAAATAAAAAAACAAACAAACATAAAATCAGTTCACTAAGCACAAAAACAATCAAAACAGGGAGGGTAAAATAAAGGGTGCTACTTACCTGGATGTCCAGATCGTGCCAGGAAGTGCTCGGATTGGACCTCCCCTCCGTGGCTGTCATTTTGGAACAGGAATAGGGCTCTGTTTGCACACCCGTGATTCCGTGATAGACACGGAATGGGTGGTCTATTCACAATGTTGCATCGTGAATACATTATTCCAGAACAGGCACAGGAGCAGAATGGATGCAGGACAGAACAGGGTCAACGTAGTCTGAAAGGGAAAACCTTTCCCGACCTGTTCTGTTCCTGCCACGGGATATATAGCCCATGTGAAAATCTCCTTAGACCAGCTATCTGGCTGTTCTGCCTCTGCCTTGAGCAAGACTGCCTCTTAATGTGCGGCAGACTGGTGGTGCTGTAATATTTTTACCTCTGCTCATTTGCTGTTTTTCATGAAAGAAGACAGCAATCCTGGAGTCCTCTTTCAACTCAAAATGGTTGACAATAAAATACCTTAAGATCTTAGACTAAGGACTTTATCATATGAGCCCCTTAAAACATTCTTTTGCTGGCATAAAACATCCATTTTTATGCCAGCAAAAGAACACCCCCCACCACACTTACCTTCTCTCCTGGCAAAGGCTTCCCTGGCAGTGAAGAGGAAGTGAATGGTGCTCAGTTCACTTCCTTGTTCAAAATCCTGTGGATTCTCATGAGAAGATGCTTGTGCGGGAAATTAAACCCACACACAAAAGGAACACAGAAAAGGTTACAGAAAGCACAGGAACACACTTTAAAAGACCCAAGTAACCCAGGGAGGGTCATAAACAGTGTGTCACTTACCTGAATGTCACAATCTCACCTGGAAGTGTTTGCACTAGACCAGCCATTCATGCTGCATTCACATGAGTGTAATGGCATGAGGTTTCACATGCCAGCAATGCTGGCACTAAAGCGCCACGGGGGATCAATTGACAGCTTCAGCCGTCAGTTAAAAAGTATGGGTTTTGGCCAGGACATAAACATGAATGGGTGACATCATGTGGTACGTGACCCTTTCGTGTTTATGTGGTGTCGTTATGACACTATATTTAGTGTATCTGAAAAAGCCCTAACTAGCCAGTATGGCCATTGGACAGGAAGGAATATACAAGTGTTTCCTGTTCTAGTTATTCCTTACTGAAGCAAGTGTTTCTTCTTGACTTTTTCTTTGGTCCTGCTTTCTGGCTGATCTTCGGTCTTGTGTTTTGGTTATCACTGACACTTTGGCTCTGTTACTTGGTTTGTCTTTTTGTTTGGATTGGCTCTTTAGTTCTGTTGCCTTTGTTCCTTCTTCCTTCCTACTTTTCTGTTTGCCCTCAAGTTCCAACTTTTTCTTCAGTCCTTACTACTGACTGGTCCAGTACCCTCTGGTTTCCAACTCTTCTCTCATTCCAGTCTGCTGCCTTCAGCCCAGCCCTAGTGGTTATTTTTCAAGCCATTCCATCCCTTCAGTTGTTCCTTTGATTGATGCATTTTCTTTCTTACATCTTATATCTTGGACAGTGCATGTTTCCCCACTTTCTTTGGGACAAATATGTACACGTTATGGAAACAGTCTTTGCTTTGGGAAACTGGAGGTTAGTTTGATTTACTCTCCCTGGGTGTGAATTCCTATTTTATTTCTCCTAACCACAAGGTCTGTGACAGAAGTTGAATGTAGCTTTATAGTTCTGTCATGGAGAGTAGCTTGGAAGCCAAATGCCAAAGATATCTAAAGTCACTCCGGCTGTTCATGTCTGTATTTAAGGAAATTGCTTGTAATTGCTTCCAAGGTTCATGGTGACATAATTCATGCGCACTTCAGTCTGTCACGCTAAAAAAGCGTTCTTCCCTAGGCCCTTCAGTTTCAACCATTTCTAGCCCTATATCATTTGAATTCAGCAGGTGTTTATTTATTTATTTCCTTGCTTCGTTGGATCATTTTCACTTTTATGACCCATGTAAATACCTACCAACTTCTTCCTTCTTTCCTTCAGATTTTTTTCTAGATGAAAGATTTTTTTGCTGCCAAAAATTATGTTCCTTCCTCTACAGGCTTTGGAAGCCTCTTAATGCCTTGGTTGTGTGGAGGAAGAAAAGACACAACAAACACCAATGTCCCCTAAGGACTAAGAAAACAGATAATGATGCAAGGCTTTGCAGTGAAATTTCAAGCATGCTCACTGAGTTTTCAGAAATATGCACACCGACTTCTACCTTTTGGAATGTGAAAATAAGTGGTGGGGGGATGGACTGGGATTCTACCCTCTTGAAATCTATTTGTTTTAATTTTAAATTTAGGTCATGCATCCAGAATATGATTTGCAGCTTAATCTAAATCAGACTTTGCCTCTTGTTTTCTAGAACTCACAAATATAATGTATATAACTCCCCTCCCTTTTTTAAAAAATATTTTTGATAAGCTGTCAAGGAGGGAGGGGTGTCGTTATTTTTTAAAGTCACACGCATACATGCATGCATGTGTATGTTTGCCTAAATCATCAGTAAATGAATGAGAAGGGGAACGAATTCAGAGCTAAGCCAAAGCATGAACTTTTACAGATATCATATATTTCAATATGATGATATGTACAAAAGTCCTTTAAGAAAACCAGTTAGTGTGTAGGGCTGTAATAATTCACTAATTTGGTTCTTGAAGGAAACAATGAATAATTTTGGCAAGCCAGCTGTGAGAAAGTCAGTTTTTAAAGACTATTAGCAGTTCTGGATTTATTCTGTGCAGAATTCACCCATTCAGCTCTCTTTTTTGCACAGAAAACAGCATTTTCTAGGCAGGTTTCTTCACAGAAAAAAATATGCAAATTTTATGCCCAACAAGTCTCAAACTGCAAAGATTCTTGTTAATCCAGGATTCTCCTTGCCAGAGATTGTAAAACCCTAAAAACATGTTTTTAAAACATTTTTTCAAAATATTATTGAATGTTCTTTTCATCCACTCTCCTATGAAGAGAAGGCTTAAGGGTGTCATAATAGCCATGTTAAATTTTTGAAGGGATGACATACTGAGGATGGAACAAGCTTGTTTTCTGCTGCTCCAGAGACTAGTATGGAGCAATGGGTTCAAACTGCAGGAAAAGGGATTCCACCTAAATATTAGGAAGAGCTTCCTGACAGCAAGAGCTGTTCGACAGTGGAATACACTGCCTCATAGTGTGGTAGAGTCTCCTTCTTTGGAGGTTTTTAAACAGAGGCTGGATGGCCATCTGCTGGGGGTGCTTTGATTGGGTATTCCTGCATGACAGGACCCCTGATTTTCAGCAGTTTGTTACCTCTGTCCAAGGAGAAAATGAAGATTCAGTGTTTAATGTGGTGGCTGCACTAGGGGGATGCAGAGAGGCCAAACTGTCCCAGGCGACAATTCTCCAAATTGCTGATGGAAGTCTAGGGTTGTTCTGCTGCATAAGAAATAAATAAATATAAACCCTAGTGTTATCCCAGTTTTATTGTATACACACATAGAATCATGGAATCATAGAGTTGAAAGGGACCATGAGGGCCACCCAGTCCAACCCCTGTCATGCAGGAATACCCAATCAAAGCACCCCCATGTATGTAAGGAGGAGAAGGAGGTTGAAAACTTATATTTCCATGGTTTGAGGGTTGACACCAGACCTAGTAACACCACAGGTTTAATGCTTTGTGTTTTGATTCCAAAAAGCTAACATTTAAAACAATTGGAACTCTGTGTAAAAAACTTGTGCACAGCCGTCAGTTAAAAAGCCACCTATTATTTGACCCTTTTACAGCAAGATAAAACACTGTTTTACCTGGGACTTGAACTTATTGCCTCCAGAGGGCATGCTGGAACTTGTCCTGGTTTTAAGTTTCACCAGGTCTATGTATTTGTGACAGTAATGAATCACAGATGATGGAAAATGAGTTCTAAGCTGAGTGGCCTAACAGCATGACTGCACACGTGCATGACAGGCCAAATTAGGAGAAAAGGTAAAATAATAGAGAGAAGACTGTTTCTCTCAGGAAGTCCCAAGAAACTATTGTTAAGAAAATGGCTTTGCCAAATAGCCTCTAAAATGATGAGGAAGAGCAAGCCATTTTGTATATTTTACAGTATCATCTCTACCTTTAAAAAGGCAGTGTGTAAATCTAATAGACTAGCTATTCATAAAATGTTTCACCAGAATAATAATAGTAACAGCTTTTCTGTAATGATTCTTTTATAGATTTGAATAAGATATATAAATTATTTTGATTTTTATACTCCATATAAATGGGGTGGGATGGGCAGAGAGAGCAGAAGAGAAAGAAGATTGATTGGGACTATATATCAGGATTATTTTTTCTTGAAGAAAAATCTGCGGAGACACTCTCCTCCAAAAGTCAAAGTAATGTCTGTAAAGAAAGAGAAACAAAAATGATACTTTCTCAGTCCAGCTAATGCTCAATGGAAAATATATGAAATGACTTTATTGGAAACCAATCTGAATTCTGTGGCATTCTCTAAGGGCTTGTCTAGAAAGGCAATTTACCCCTGCTTCCCCCCATGTTGGAGACGTGCAGTCCAAACAGTGCAGGGCTTTTGACCCAATTCACCTCCACACGGTCCTGACAATGTCCAAGGTGATGCCAGGGGGAAGCTGGTGTAACCCCTTTTAAAACATTTCCAAACAACCCCCCCCCCAAAAAACACACCTGGGTCATGCAGGAAAACCCATGCAGGATGGGTCCAGCGAGGGAGCGCAGGACTCTGTACCTGCATGCCAGATTGCATAGCCGTTGATGACCCTGACAATGTTGGTGTTGCTCTGAAGCTGGGAAGGAGGCCCCCAGCACATGATCAAGGCCCCCTGCATGTGACCATCCTTGATCACATGCTGAGGGCCTCCTTCCCAGCTTCAGAGAGTGCAACACATGACAGCATCAAAGGCACCCACTGATACAAGCCAACATGTCCATGCGGACTTCTGCCCATTTCAGCATGATAATCGGGGGAAAGGGGGGATCCAGGCCAATTCTGGGGCCAGAATACTCCAGCCAGAAGGTGGGGGTATTCTGGCCAGTGTAGATAAGCCCTAAGGCTTTTGACAGTCACCTTGCTCTGCTCTTACATTAGGAGGGGGATTTGCAAGGAAGGAGAGAATTTCTAAGAAAGGAGTCTGCAAGGCCACAGACATAATAATAATAATAATAATAATAATAATAATATTTATTTCTATCCCGACTCTTTGCAATGCAATCAGGATGGCTTACAGTATAAAAACTCCATAATGACCTCAATACCCTAACCCACCCACCCCTTAAAAGGTTCCCCGTTATTAAAAAAATAACGGAAGATACCGGGAGGGAACTGGAAGCTGTACAGAACGAAGATGACGTGAGATCGAGAGAAGGCAGGGGATGTGCGAAATGCGGCGCTGCTCCAGGAACAGCCCCATTTCTGCCCCGATCTCTCCTTGGAATATATTGCACATGTGAAAATCTCCTAAGTTGGTTCATGGAGTTTTTGCCTACTCCCTTAATAATTCATACTGTTCTACTTTTTTTTGTCAATACCGTTTTTCTGTAGAGCAGTTTTGATCTCTGGGCCTGATTCTGAGTTGGGTGTGTGTGCATACTCCCTGATTTGGGGGTCCTTTTGAAGCCCTTTGTCAGTTAAGACTTTAAGGAACAGGCCTAGCTGAGGGGCTGTTGGATTTGTTCTACTCCCCAGTGGCAGGCAGAACACAGTAGACTTCCATCTCCTACCAAACCTTGGTTCTTCCAGTGGTCTCATGGAAGAGAGGGAGTTCATCCCTAAGCACCTGAGTTATTCAGTGCCTATATCTGTGCCAATGCTGTGCCAAACAAAAAACCACTTGTTTCTTCCCAAGAAGCCTGTTTTCTGCACTGAAAACAGTTTATTTTCTCTGTAGAATAATTCCTCGGTTAATACTTCAGGATGTTCAAATATGGGGAGAATATTGCAGACAAATCTTATGTATGTATTTTATATATTTATTTTCTCACTTTTCTTCCAATATAGGTCCAAAGGAATTCCTGCATTGGAGAGAAACCTACCATAATTATTCATCCTTGCATGCGGGGAGGATATAGCTGAGGATTCGCATCTCTGGTAGAGAAAGTTGTTTTGTCTCCCATGTTAGATTTCTGAAAGGGAAATAAGGGTGTTTTTCACATGAATGTGACAATCCTAAACATATTTTTCTCATAGAAGTCCTAGATTTGTTCGTTCCTCAAAAGTGGAGAAGTACTTGATTTCTTTTGTTTACTCAGGACTAGGGGGTCCTGTTTGACCACTCCCACATAGATACCAGGATTTTTTATTTCAAGCACTGGAGAACTTACCATAATAGGCTAGCTCTTTTTTGAGCAAAGAACACCTGTACTGGTAGAATATATTCATGTGTGCTTAGGCCTTCCTCAGATTTAACAAAGAACCATCCTATAGGAATGCTTCTGCATGAACCCTAAACTCGTGTATTATCTCCTTCATGTATGTAAGGAGGAGGAGGATGTTGAAAACCTATATTTCCATGGTTTGATTGTTGGATTAGGACTCTGGGATATGAGGTTTAATTCCTACTGGGCCACAGAAAGCCAGTGAGTGACCTTGGGCAAGTCACACTCTCTCAACCTCAGTGGAAGACAATGGCAAACCCCCTCTGAACAAATCTTTCCAAGAAAACTCTGTGATAGGTTTGCCTTAGGGATGCCATGAGTTGTAAAAAACTTGAAGGCACACAACAACAACAACAACTTCCATTTTCAAAACAGCCACAGTTGATCATGAACATGTTAAGGTTTTGGATGTGTAGCCCCTGGAAATGCGTGTCATAAAGAGATACTATATATTCCATTTATCTGTAGAGGACAAAGCTGAAGGTTAAACTCCTACACAGTAGAGTAGACAACTGTTTTTCTACCAGCTTATCTCAGTATGACTAAGAGAAGGGAGATAGCATGCTAGGGATGATGTCAGATGATGTCACCAGTCACTAATTAAATGAAGGGGGGTTGCTAGAAATTGCTAGAACAGCTAGAAAACCCTATATAAATCATGGTGGAAGGCAGCCAACTTCACTTACTTCTCTGACTGCTAACTGTAAGCTTAGCTATTAGAGCAATGATTTCGTTTGTAATTTAAGATGTAAACAATAAAGACTGTTAGTTTTTAGACACTAAGTGTGTCCATCTACTCATTGAACACTGAACATGCTGGAAGCATCTTCACTACTCTGATAACCTGATTGCTGGGTGGACTCCTGAGCATAGACAGACTCCAGCAGGCTGTAGCACAACAGTCCAGACTTAGAATGTGTGTACATTACACAGTTCTAGCAGTCTGAGATCACTTTAACTCTCGTGGCTGTATCCTATGGAATCCTGGGATCCCTGGTTTGGTGAGATACTTAGAATTTTCTCCTTGAGAGCTTGTTCAGGTGAGTGTACTAGGGTTCTCAAGCAGACAGTTCTAAATACCTCCTCAAACTACAAATTCCAAGATTCTGTAAGATGGAGTGATGGCAATTAAAGTGATACCCAATAGTTATAACAGTGTAATGTGGATACACATTTGAGCAAATGTGTTTGATTCTAACTATGCCAGTTTAATAACTCAATTTCATCCTACCCATAATAGTAATAGTAGTTAGGGGAAAAGCCCATACATTCTCAGGGTCAGACATCAGAAGGAATGTTGGTTAGCTCTGAAACAGAATCAGACATTTTCTGTGTTCTTGCTTGTGTGAAGGAGGTTCTTTTTTTCTTTTTTTTATTGACGGGCCAAGCTGTCAATAGATTGACCATGGCATTTTTTTGGCAAAATTGCCTTCATGTGAAATCGTGTCCCATTCTCCTGGTGCAGCTCCAGCATCAATGGGTGGTCCCCACCAGAATGCTTCCAGGAGACAACACAAAAAGTAGGTACAGGACACTCTTTTTATGAACCTCCTTGTTTACTTGGAAGTTTTGTGGTGTGTTTCAGTGCTTGTGTGTTCATTTTGTTTTTTATTTTAGCTGTTTTTCAACTTTTAAACACACTCACATCTTCTCGTGAGAACCGCCAAGATCATGTGCCCCAGAAAACGTGGAAGTATTGGGCTGCTTTTTCACATGATTACACTGACATCTGATAAAAAGCATTCTTCTGCTGGCACACTAATGGTTTAAAATATCCTGGCAAAGAAACATTTTTAGAGGTTCATCTGATAAAATCCTTTGTCAAAAGAGAAACTAGGCAGCTGTTGCTGAAGGCTAGATTTCAGAGAAAGGAACTGGCAAAACCACCTCTGAGTATTCCTTGCCTAAGAAAACCCTATGAAATTCAAGGGGTCACCATAAGTTGACAGGTGACTTAAAGGCATGGACACACACGAATATTCCTGCCCATGGATGGAGATCTACAGGGGGAGGGGATGCTCTTTGTTGCACCAGTGAGGTCACTATACTGTATGAGGATTTGAGAGAGGGTCTTCTCTGCCCTGGCACCCCATTTGTGGACCCCCCCCCAAGGCCCAATTGGTGCCAGCACTAGTTTCATTTAAGGGCCAACTAAAACATGGCTATTTAGTAAAGCCACAGAGTTTTTAAACTGTTTTAAACCTGCTTTAACTTATTAATGAATTAATTCATTTCAGTCTATTTAAATTATTTTTATTGTTTTGAATTGTTTTTATCAGTTACTATTGATTTTACCTGTATGCCACCTTGAGATCTTTTAAGACAAGGTGGGATAGAAATATTTTAATAAATAAAATAAAAACTACATATATGAGGCTCCAAAATATGTCCACTTTTTCAAATGGATTTCCCCATGACCCTCAAATTTCTCTTCCCTATATTTTATACCCACATGGCTGGTTTCTCTGTAATACATGGCATGTCTTTCAGCACTCCCTGCTTGTTTTGACTGCAATTAGATCCCTCTGACAAAAAGTGCAATTAGGCTAAGTGATTAAAAGAAGAAATAAAGTGATGTATGTTAAAGTAGCATATGTGGCCACACATAGCCAGAGCTCTGCCTGTGAGCTCCACTCATATTTATGAGAAAAACAAAAACCGTTGGCTGGGAGAGGGAGGGGAAAGCCCATTGTGTTGCAGAATGTCACCTGTTCACTTCCACTGGACAGGTGTGGAGATCCAATGTCAAATGTACATTTGAGGAAGTGTCCTTTCTGGAATTAAAAATGCATGACAGATCACCTTAATGGCTTTCTCCTTCTTTCCTTCCCTCCCTTTCCCTCCCTCCTGCCTTCCCTTTCTGACTTTCATGAGACTGTCTGTCTGTAAAGGAGGATATTGTGACTGACAAGTCTGGGCTTGTGTGGGTGTACAGACACACATCTAAGGGGGGGGGAGCCCAGTCAGCCAATCAGATCTCTTCTTTTGCCCAAACCATTTTCTAGCTAGCTGTGTTGTATTCGTTTTCAGTTGCTTGCAATCCGCTGCATTTATCAGAAGCCGAACAAGCCAATGCCACAATAGCTGCTTCTCTTCCTATTCATTGTGCTGCTTTTCATTTGTTTCTTCTCTCCAACTATCCCTTGCTTGCTCTGAATGGGATTATTCTCTGGAAAACACCTACTCCAGGTGACTAAACATCATTTATATTTTGATATGCATATACAGAGGGATATGTTAGTTTGTTTATCTATCTTATTAAAATTGAATATATATAATATTTATAGTCTACCTGCCTACTGTTGGTCCCCAAGAAAGCTGAAGGCATAAAAGGATTAACAATAAAATCCACTTGAATAGTATAAAAATAGAAGCAGAAAAACAAAAACAAAAAACCAACACACACACACATCACAATCAGCCTAAAATGCAATAGTAGAAGCAATACTAAAGGAATTATCAGTCTCACACTTCAGATAATAACAGCATTTTAACCTGGCTTCTAAATCAGGGACAGAAAAATTCAGGGAGAGTTCTAAGGCAAGTGTTCTAAAACTGGGGTGCCACTGGAAGTGTGACTTAGGTACATTCCATTGATTCAGGGTGTCTACTCTGATTGAGGCTAATAATTAGATTGAGGCCTCAAGTTCTAGAAGGTTCTGAACCCACAGGAACAGTGTTAGGACCTAGAGTCAGTGCCTCCACAGCTGGTACTGAGTCTCCTGACCCAGCTGGATCTTCCCCCTTGATTTCAGAGTCATAATTGCTGCTTGAATGTGGGGCTTTGCTATGCATACATGTACCTTGACCTTAGGCTAAACCTATACAATCATGCATATTTCATCCATGTGTACATACATAATCATATTGAAAAAGAAATGCAATATACAGATATAGCTAGATGTTCCAAATCTAGGGGAATAAAAGAAGCCCATTCCTTGCATACAAATACATACACAAATATATGCCATGGATGACTCTGAAATCTTGGATGCATCTTAATAGGGTTGGACAAACACATTCTCAATCGGCTAAGTGTGTGCATGGCATGTGTGAAGCTCTGAAAGTCTCCTATATGTCTGTACACGCACACCGAGAACTCCAGAGTTATGAAAAAAAGGCCAGGCATTAAGATATCACCAGTGATATCATGACTTTTTCCATATTATCACATGCTACATATTATCACCAGCTTAGTATTATTTTAAGCAGGGCCATCAACACTTGATCATGGGTTTTCTAGATTCTCCAAATTCATTCATTCATTTAAATAACTGTACCTCACCCTATCACTAAAGATCTCAGGGCAGCATACCATGAAATCACTTTAGAAAATTTAAAACAATTGCAATAGTTTTTAAAAGATTAAAGGCATTTTTGTTGTTGTTGTATGCCTTCAAGTCATTTCCAACATATGGTGACCCTAAAGTGAATCTATCATGGGGTTTTCCTTTCCAGAGTTGTAGTCCAATGCTCAAACCACTACTCCATGCTGGCTCCATTAAATCATATGAAGTCATTTATCACTGAAAACAGGACAATTTAAAACCAGTTTTAAAAATTTACAGTAATCCAAACCATAGCGCTTGCATAGATGCGATAATCAATTTAGCCCTGAAAGCTTTAATAAGAAGCCATGCTTAGACTTAGGGCCAGAATGACACTGGCATTGCTGACAATCAAGCCACTGAGAGGAAGGTATTCCATAACCACATCACCACAGCAGAAAAAGCCTTGTCCCCTGCCTCAGCAGGGCATGAAGGAGGGCCGCTCCAAGAAACTTCAGTTCTCAAACAGACGTATATAGAGAACAGTGCACCCTCAAGGACTGAGGTCCCAGGCTGTTTAAGGCTTTTGAATGTTATCATCCACACCTTGAATTCAGACCAGACGTTTATTGGGAACCAATGCAATTCCTTTAAAATTGGTGTTACAGAGTTTCTGTATGGTATTCCAGTCAGCAGTATAGCTATTGCATTTTGCACTAGCTGCAGCTTCAGGGTTATCTTCAAGGGCAGCCCCATGTACAGTGCATCACACTAGTCTAATCTGGAAGTTTCCAGTGCCTGGACTACTGTGGCTAAATTGTCCCTGTCCAGGAAAGGTATTAGTTAGCAGACCAGTCAAAGATTCCCCAAACACTCCTAGAAGATCTGCCCAAATTTCCATGTGTTAGAACTGGGCCCCCAAATACACATATGACGTACATACAAATGTCATGTTATTCAGCAAAAATTCAGTGTTCCTCAAAAGAGAAAAATGGGGCATTTGTGTTAAACTACAACATTTTTATTCACATGCCATGTTATCCTCTACACAGAAGACTACAGTGTTGAAGTGAAGAAGCATCAATGTTTGTTAAGTTGTTAGTATGCCCTACTATCCCCTCCCCACGGTATTTGAAAACTAGAAATACTGGACACTTTTCAGGGTCTGGTTGGCTGAGACAGACCAGAGGTGAGATGTTTCTAGAGTTATAATGGTGAGAAAGCCCATATTAAGACTGAGCAGGAAGCCCTCGTAATGGTGTGATTGACATGCATTTTCCTAGTTTGTTTTGTTCTTTGAAGTATGTATGGAAAACCTGATGCTTTATTTATTTATTTATTTATTTATTTATTTATTTAATATCCTGCTTTTCTTCTGAATGGGACCCAAAGCAGCAGCTCATCATTCTCCTGCATTGAGATTTTTTTTTTTAACTTCAAGTTCTTTCTGGCTCTATTTTTTTTTAAAAAAACTCATGGATCTTGGAACATAGCAAAACTAAATTCTTCCTATATCAACATTCAATAGGAGCAGCTAGCCCCAGCATGGGACTAACCGCAGAGTGGTTAAGGATGAGGAACCCCTCAGTTTCTTTAAAAAAAGAAAACTGGTGGTGGCCCTAATTTAGCACCACAAACAAGGTTGAATTGTTATTGTTGTTGTGTGCCTTCAAGTTATTTCTGACTTACAGTGAACTTACATCTTGCCCAAGGTCACCAAGTGGGTAACTACAGGGAGTCAAACCCTGCCAGCTAAAATTTCACTAGCCTTTTCTTGATTTGCTTGGAACTTATTTAGCTCCTATGTTCACTTTGGGAAGAACTTCAATTGCAAGATCTCTTTTTATATACTATTGAAAAGCAAGGTATTCCCAACATGTGCCTATTATTTTTGTTGTCATTTTTGTCTAAATGCAGAACCTTGCATTTGTATTTGCCTCTTAGATTTTTTTCTTTTTCTTTTAGAGGGGGACAGCTAACTATACTATACTGTCTTTATGGTCACAACAGTCTTCCTCAGTGGCCTACAAGCATTCAAAATATATATTGAACTCAACAGCTCACACAATGTGACTCTGCTCAATTCAAAAGCAACAAGGTACTTCTCCTGCTCACAGAGTCTCTTATATAACCAGCTGGACTGGTGATGGGAACGATCCTGCCAAGACTCGAGATAAGATCCTAGGGAAACCTTAGGGTGTGGAAGGACAATGATCACAAACCATCAAAACATGTGGCATCCATTATAGAAAACATAATATAAAGTTACACATTTGAAAACAGACAGAGGAAGTAGCAGCTCAGGATTTATTTAAAATCTTAAAAGATAATAAACATCTATATATACATAAACTGCTTGGGTATGTTTCCTTTCCCAGTGTGCTGGTTAGCTGCTTGGGAAACATATCCAACCAATCCCCTCCCTCCTCTCATTCCCTCAGCCACTCACCACCCACATGTAAAACAATACAATCCTAAAATAATATCATGTAGCTGAATTGTGTGAAAGGATTCTGAGAAAAAACACGTAAAACAATTTATTAATTCTTTTAAAATAATGTTGTGTGGAACATGTGGAACGCTGCCACTCTAACCTCCATGCCACAACCACCGCTTGAAAGCCCAGCAGGATACATGTGCCAGACACCAGCTGCAAGATCCAGGCCGCAACCACCACTTGAAACCTCAAGAGGGCATATGTTATGCCGGGTACAACTAGTAGCATAATTAAAATAATTACCAAATATTATTTATGGGTCTGAATAATATTTTTAGGAACCTTAGCAGTGGAGAGACGATTCTGCAACAATTTCTGTTACACATTTATGAGCTTCTGCTAGTAAATAAATCAGGTACCAGAAGATCTTCAGAATCAGAAGATTTTCCAGGGAATTTATGTAAAAGAGGTATGATATGTCTTATTTTCTCATCTGTATGAAAATTACAAAAGAAAAAAAGAACATGAGATAAGGACTCTACTTAATCCATCTCTGCATGGACAGATACGATGTTTGTGAGGAATTCTCTGGAAGCAACCATCCAGCACAGCAGAAGGGATTTCATTTCCTTGATTTCAGTTCAGTTTTCCATTCCCTTGAGGTCAGATTGAATGACATTCCTGTCTCCTGGAGTGTTAGTTATGCATCTTCCCATTTTATACTATCTGAAAATTTCATAAGGATTCTCCCCACTTCTTCATCTAAATCACTGATAAAATTTTGAAAGGTACAATGCTAAAGATAAAGCCCTGTAGCACTCCACTTGAAACTTTGCTCCAGTTCCATATGGAGCCATTAATGAACACCCTATGATTTTCCAGCTAAAAGAGTTTAACTGGAAAGGTTGGCGAAAAAGAGAGGTGAAAAATTGAACTTCAATGAGATCCATTACACCTGCTAAACTGGCAAGAGTTGGTTTAAAATCATAATGCCAAAACTGGTGTTTGAAAAACCCAGGGAAGAGAGATGTGTAAAAACAATCTCAAAACTGCCTTTAAAAACATTTTTTGAAATGATACATAAATGATAGGGATGACACACAAGTCAAAACATAGCAAATGGCCTATGCTATATTTCTGATGTGGCTCTTAGAGCCCAGTAACTTGTCCCCTCATGGCGCAGAGTATGCCAAGCCAGTAATGAAATACATGACATGATAAAGAGCTCTTTGCTTTCCAGGTACCAAGAGCCCTTCATTTATCACTGGATTGTTCTTGGTGATTCAGTGTCCCCTGGCCCCAGCCCCCATGTACTGTAATCACTATCTTTATATCACTCTTGAGCTACGTTATTACGATGCACAAGGTATTTCCTTTCAGTATTTTAATACAACATAATTTGTCAAAGGTTTTATGGTTTGCTAAATGTTTAAGAAAGCAAAACCTACCTCTATAACTGGTGGATGGAAACATAGGCTCTTTGTCTGTCGGTGTCATTCTCTTATGATCTACTTAGTCCAGAGTCCTTGTGGTTCCTGCAAGAAGCTTACAAAAAGATCATGAAGGAAATAGCCCACTCCTGAGGTTGCTACTCTGCAGCTGGTATTCAGTGATAGACTGCAGCTGAACATGGATGCTACACACAGCATCCTGCTAATGGTCTCTTTCCTATGTCCCTTTCCATTACTTGAAACAACTGGCACCAGCAAGAAGAAGAGCCCTTTTCTAGCTGGTCCATTCTGTTTTGAGTGCACGCATTTCTGCTGGGAAAGGCAAACTGAGACAGAGGATGAGGTCAAAATGTGCCAGGAAGAAAAGATTCCCTCCTTTCTCAGATTTACTTCTGTTAGGTCTTCTGTCTGGACAGAGCCCATAAAACACTGGGAGCTGTCTCCTGTTATTATATATAGCAAAACAGAAGTGAAGATCAAAATTTATTCTCAACATAATGTGTTCTAAGTCTAGTAAATGGGCATGTATAAAACCCGAAACCTTTTACAAGGACAGTACAAGAAATTGAGGAAAGATCAGGAGACACAGGGGACAGTGGTACATATACACACACACACATCATTGTTGTGTGCCTTCAAGTTGTTTCCAACTTATGGTGACCCTAAGGTGAACCTATCACAGGGTTTTCTTGGCAAAATTTGTTCAGAGGTTTCCCCTTACCTTCTTCTGAGGCTGAGACAATGTGACTTGCCCCAGGTCACTCAGCTGGTTTCATGGCTGAGTGGGGATTCGAACCCTGATTTCCAGAGTTGTAGTCCAATGCTGAAAACACAATGCCACACTGGCTTCCTCATATATATTGCAGGGGTGGGAAGGCTGTGGGTATTTGACTCTTCCTAGACTTTAACCTCCATCAGTCCAAGCCAGCATGGCCAATGGTTAGAAATGGTGAGCTATAGGATCCCTAGTCCTGATATAAGACCAGAGCTTGGGAATTTACATTTTAAAAGTCATTACCTACAGCTACAGTTCCAAGACCCCAAAAGCAGCTAGTTACTATTACAGTTACTATTCCTTAGAGAATAGTAACTGTACTATTCCTTAGAGAAACATAACTTTCTCAGATTCACCAGGGAAACAAACAATTATTTCATAATTACTCTTAAAACATCTGTAGATTTGCAAGTAATAAAACTAGGGTTGCTAGAGTTAAAACTAGAGAGGGCCCCTGTACCTTTAATGATTGGTGTGGAAGAAGGAATTTCAGCAGGTGCTGCTTGTTACCTGATTGTGTGACAAGCAATAACTGCTAAAAGTCCCTCTTCTACATAGCCAGTGAAAGTACAGGAGTCCTATCTAACTTTGAATCTAGCAACCCTAAAAAATATACAGTCCTGTCTACTTTCTTGTTACCATAGCA
Source organism: Gambelia wislizenii (assembly GCA_030847615.1). Classification (NCBI taxonomy): domain Eukaryota; kingdom Metazoa; phylum Chordata; class Lepidosauria; order Squamata; family Crotaphytidae; genus Gambelia; species Gambelia wislizenii. The sequence continues at coordinate 33,874,175 of JAUMIR010000005.1, forward strand.
CCTGCAACAGAGCATGACAGAGCAGAACAGGCCAGTACTTGGACCAGGTGATCTTTCTTCCTCCACAATTATGGAACTAAAGAAGTTACTAAAAGCTAAACACACTACCAAAAGTGTGATGCTTCTCAGCTTACACTCATAATGTGAGGTGGTTATACCATTGTTGGGGAAAGGAATTAATTATAAGTAACTACTTATTTGCAAGTAATTACTTCATAGCTTTGTATGATGCACAGAGTAGTCTAATTTTCTGAGCAATGACTGATAAACCTTTGGCTCTGCATTATTTAGCAGTCTTGGCTATTCGTTTTTTAAAAAATTCTCCTCATAATTATTTTAGATACTACCACTATCAAAAAGGCAAGATTCCCAAGAAGCAAAATATAATGGCAAGAGGCAACATGGATGTATGCTCAGACCAAGTAGACACAATGTTAACAGTGTATAAGACACAGACATTCCACAACTCTTGCGTTTAATCAATGGGTTTAGGTTCTCCCTTTCCAAAGAATGTTAAACACTTCTAAGCAATGGGGTTTTAAATATGCTGCAGTCAGCCTGTAGCTGAAAATGTTCCCAAAGCTCTGGTAATTGAAGAGGATTTAAAATCTAGGCCTTAATGACTCGTTTAAGGAATTTAAAGAGAAAGGGGAATACATTACTCTGTCCATAGTGGCAATTAATGTGCTCCAAGGAGGATTATTTAAAACAGGAACTGCTGTACCAAAACATACTTGAAATCACATGGAAACTTGTCCACAGATTCACAGCAGCTGTGGGGCAGGGAGAAGAGTGCAGAAGACAATCTAACAAAGCATACTAGTTCGGATATTATACAGCCAATCCGCTATTTACTTTTTTTCTCCAAAGTTTAAAGGTTGTCCTATCACTCTTACACTACTGTCACACTGCAGACACTGCTTTAACTGCTATGGCTCAATCCTATGGAATTCTGGGATTTGTATTTTGTGAGATATTTAGCCTTCTCTGGCAGAGAACTCTGATGCCAGAACAAACTACAGATCCCAGGATTCCATGGGATGGAGCCATGATAGTTAAAGCAGTGTCAAACTGCATTACAGTATTTTTGCAGTGTGACAGCAGCCTTAGTGAAAGAATTTGCAATCACAGGCCAAGGTAATTTGGCAATAGGCATTAATCAGAAAGTCTCTACTTTATATTTCAGCCATGCCACAGAGCCAAACTATGCATTATTTTTAAAATGCGTACTTCCAGTACTCTTTTGTTTACAAAAAGCAGCCACCAAAACTTTACCAAATTGGGGAAGGACAGAAGAATACACATCCTTTCTTCCCAGCATCATTTTTCCCATTGAAAATAAAACCCCATCCTTGAACCTGATATCACTAATCCCCTGAGAATGAAAACAGACATAAAACATGAGTTTAATTTGGCCCATACCTTATTCAATAAGATTTGCAAGACAGGCTGCCATACTGCAACCTTCTGCTGAGACAGGGGATCTTCCTGACCTAACGTTTAAACCATCAATGAAATACCCAAGTGAGCCTCCGAGGCAAAGCACTAATAGCTTGCACATGGCCAGTTAAGGAAGACCTTTCCAGAGGACCTTCCGCCCAAGTCCTGTGACTGGGTAGTACCCTAAACTCCTTCCAATATCCATATTAATTTGGGGAATCAATATACTCAGCTTGGCTATGTGAGAGGGGACGAGAGATAGCAGGACCTTTTGACCTATGTATACTGGTAGTCAGGAGGAGACATTAAGCTAGATAGTACAATTATTTGATCTTTCTTTGAGAAAACAATAATAACAATTCAAACACAAACTCAGGCTTCAAGCGTTCATGCAAAACTAGTATAATAATAATAATATAATAATAAAATTTTATTTCTATCCCGCCCCTCTGCAACGCAATCGGGGCGGCTTACAATATAAAAACTCCATAGTGAATAAAGTAGGAAGTATTGGGATAGAGGAATAGTGAGGGGAGGTTGTTTTCAGGTGATACTGTACTAATCTGAGGAGATGAGGTCATGGAAGAAACCAGCAGAATAGGGGTCCTGAAGCCAGAACAGCTACACAGTCTGACATGGAGTCGATAGGAAGATGAACTGTGTGCACTTGAGTGGGGTTTTGGAAGGGTTTATATACCCAATAATTTCCTTCAGGGGATGGAATTTAGAATGAAAGACAATGCTTCTTCTTTGTTTATTGAAGGGTAAAGGTATGAAGGATCTTTACAAACTTGAGTAGCTCAGTTTAGGCTGATAGCTGTTCAGACAAGAAGTTGCCTTGCAAATTATCTTTCTTTGGAATTTGGGTTGGCCCCTCCGTAAGTGCATACCTGACTAAGGACTTTTTCGGACGTCTCAAATACAACGCAAGCAGCCTCGTCGCATTGCAAGGCTGCTGTGCTGCAGGGCATCCCTTTTGGATGACGCTCTCTCCTGCCGGTACTGTTGCGGTACAGCGGGGACATTTGAGCGTTATATTTCACCGGTTTTTACTCACGAAAGTACTTTTGTGGTATAATAACATTTTCTCACTAAGTTTTAGTAACTTTGTAATGGCATTAAAACGTAGTGAGTAAATTAAGGAGTAAGAATGGATTGTTTGAATTTGAAATGAACTACTGAATTACTTTGGGGAGGCTTTGTAAGGAGTTCCACAACAAATTGCTTCCAAAAGTAGCTTTTCTGGCTATGAATCCTCATGCCCTCAAATATGACACAGTCATATTGGCCACATGCTTTCAGACATGGTATTTTTAATTGCTGTTATTTACTCCTTCTATTTTGGAGATCCAAGTGGCATCTCTCTTCTTGCTGATGTATTTCACAGTAATTTTCCGCAGTTACCACAACTGTTGCCCCTTATGATGCATGAGGTACTTCTTCCTGCCCCAGTACATTTTTGAAATCTAAATCCAAGTGTGCACTTATTGTTGCAGTTTATTGCATTTTGGACAGTGCCTTCTTTGTGCAAGAACGTGCACTGTGGGTATTAGTTTTGGGACCAACTTTGGGAAAATGACAGGGTATAACTCAAATAAGTAAGTAATTAAATCAATAATCTTCATATTTTCTTGCTCTGTTTGAGATTTTCTGATTTCCTACCTGACAAAAAACAACCTCCCCTTTCCTTTCCCTCTTATCCCCCCACCCCCAATACTTTTGGTCTAGCACTAGAATGTGAGAAAGCCTTTAAATCATAAACAGTGTGTCTCTCCTACATTAGTCCTCTTTTGGATACAAAGGAAAGGGAAGAGAGATCAGCCAAAGACAGGGGAGAGAAGGAGACTGGAAGAAGATTATGAGGGATGGTTTTCTCCTGAGGAGCATGTGGAAGCAGATGCATGTAGAATGGCAAAAACCCATCAGCATCAGAGACAAAACAGCTTGCAAGTCTGAACTTTATTCAACACACAAAATATGGCATCATAATGATGCCATATAAAGGCAAAAGGGTGCACATATCAGATAACATCACCCTTTCACATTTATGTACTAACCATAAGCCCATCTATTTTACTGATGGCCCAAGCCATCACTAGATCAGCTGTGACAATTTTTTGCTGACATTGCAGTGTATGAAACCTCGCAGGGTTTTTTCATGTTATTACAATGTGAATGGCCGGACCGGCCAGAACACTTCCGGGTGAGATTACGACATCCAGGAAGGTGACACTCTTTTTATGACCCTTCCCCATTTACTTGTAAGTTTGTAAGTGTGTTTGCGTGCTTTTTGTAACTTTTTGAGTGTTATTTTTGTGTCTTTTTTAAATTTCCCACACTAGGTATTCTCGTGAGAATCTGTGAGATTTCCGAAGAAGTGAATGGAGCTCTGTTCACTCCTTGTTCATTGCTGGGGCTGCCTTTTGCCAGGATTACAGGTAAGTGTGGTATAGGGTGTTCTTTTGCAGCATAAAAATGGCACAAATTATGCCAGCAAAAGAATGTTTTGGGAGGGTGTTATGATAAAGTCCTCTCACTACAAAAATCTAACCTGGATGGGCCCTAAATTATTATTCTTTTGTGCTGAATGGTTCATCAGCACAACATTTCAGGCCAAAAACATTGGAGCCCTGTTTAAGGATGACAAACGTAAAGGTGACTTGAAGAACAAAAAGAAAACAACCTTATAGAATCATAGACAAGGGCCATCCAGTCCAACCCCCTGCCACGCAGGAAATCACCTTCTAGTGTTTTTAAATTGTTGATTAAATATATGCCAGAAAAGTCATTTCATTTTGTTTTTAATTTTATGCTTGCTGGTTTTACAGCTATTTTAACCTAGAAATCCAGAAATGTCAAGCCCATGTTTTTTTCTAAAGAGTGTAAGCTTATTAGAATCAGAAGTTTTTTCTGTGAGAAGATGAACAACCAGAAAGAGCAGGCTTCCCCCCCCCACTTAAAAAGTCAAAAATGTTTTGTTTCAATTTACTGGGGAAAACCAGGGCAGAAGAACTTGCATCACAGGTAGAATATACAGTTGTCCCTCCACATTCGCGGGGGTTAGGCCTGCAAGACCCCCGCAAATGTGAAAAAACCGCAAATAAAAAATAGGTCACGCCACACCCTCCCGGAACCCCCCTGCCCTCCCAGAAGCAGTGACGGGGCTTCTGAGGCCCCCGTCGCTGCTTCTCTCCACCCCCCCACCCTCCTAGAAGCAGCGAGGGGGGCTTCTGAGGCCCCCGTCGCTGCTCCTCTCCACCCCCCCTCCCAGAAGCAGCGAGGGGGGCTTCTGAGGCCCTCGTCGTTGCTCCTCTCCACCCCCCTGCCCTCCCAGAAGCAGCAAGGGGAGCTTCTGAGGCCCCCGTCGCTGCTCCTCTCCACCACCTCTGTCCTCCAGAAGCAGCGAGGGGGGCTTCTGAAGCCCCCATCAATGCTCCTCTCCACCACCCACCACCCTCCCAGAAGCAGCGAGGGGGATTCTGAGGCCCACGTCACTGCTCCTCTCCACCCCCCACCTTCCCAGAAGCAGCAAGGGGGGCTTCTGAGGCCCTCATCGCTGCTCCTCTCCACCCCCCCACCCTCCCAGAAGCAGCGAGGGGGGCTTCTGAAGCCCTGTCGCTGCTCCTCTCCACCCCCCACCCATCCTCCCAAAAGCAGTAATGGGGCTTCTAAAGCCTCGTTGCCACTTTTGGGAGGGGAGGTCCCAAAAACCGCAAATAATCAAAACCACGAATGTTAAAGCCGCGAATGTGGAGGGGCAACTGTAATTTGCTCATTTTCTTCTTGAAGAAAGCAATGAGTAATTTTAGTAATTTTTCTCTTGCTATGAGAAAATCTTCATAAAGTTTGCAGTTTTTGAAGACTGCTTGCAGTGCAAAACATAGGACTTTATAAGATGAGGTAAATATGGCATCATAAAGACACCTAAGGATCGTGAAAGGGTGTGCATACCAGACAACATCATCCTTTCGTGAACATATATTGTCCAAAAGCTGTTCTATTTTATTGACAGCCCAAACCATCAATAGATCTGCCATGGCGCTTTGTTGCCAGCATTGCCAGAGTTTGAATCCTCTCACCATTGTGCTCACGTGAAAACAGCATCAATGACAGAATACTTCCAGGTGAGATTGTGACAGACAGGTAGGGGGCACTCTTTTTATGAACCCCCCCCCTTGTACTTGGGACTTTTAAAGTGTGTTTCTGTGCTTGTGTCTATGTTTTGTGTGTTTATTTCAAATTCCTCCATGATATTCTTGCAAAAAAGGTAGTAAACTGTGAGCTAGACAATGTAACTGTTAGGTGGATTTGTAATTGGTTGACTGACCAAACCCAAAGGGTAGTCACCAATGGCTCCTCTTCATCCTGGAGAGAAGTGACCAGTGGGGTGCCATAGGGTTCTGTCCTGGCCCCAACTGCTATTCAACAACATCATCATCATCATATTTATTTTTACCCCACTCCTCTGTTAAAACAATCAGGGTGGCTTACAACAGTTAAAATACAACAATACTGACTAAAATCCCTAAGCCCCAACCACCCCCATCCTCCCCCATAAAAAGATATTAAACTAGTATCAAATTAAAATCCACCTAAATTAAAATCACATTAATAAACAAATACAAAAATCAACAGCCAGCGAGACTAAAAGAGGCCAGGAAACACCGCTCCTGAGGCCGGGAACTAATCAGGAAAGGCCTGCCAAAAGAGATCTGTCTTTAGTGCTTTTTTAAAGCTACTCAAGCTCGTCATCTGAGGGATCTCATTCAGCAGGCCATTCCATAATTTGGGGGTGATTACTGAAAAGGCCCTCTGGGAGATTGCAGACAGCCTAGATTTCTGAAGTTTCCGGACCAAGCACGAGGGTAGCCCCATGTAGAGTGCATTGCAGAAATCTAGATGAGAGGTTACCAGCATGTGCACCACAGTCTCAAGGTCCCTTACTTCTGGGAAAGGGTGCAGCTGGCTTATCAGCTGAAGCTGATAACAGGCGCTCCTGACTGTCGCATTCACCTCACTAGTCATCTGAAGCGATGAATCAAAGAGCACCCCCAGACTGCGAACACAGTTCTTAACGGAGAGCGTGACCCCATCCAGGACTGGAGGTTGCAACCCAACTCCTGGTTTTGGGGCCGCTACCGTGAGCACCTCCGTTTTGTCCAGATTTAATCTCAATCTGTTTTTCTTCATCCAGCCCATTACTGCTTTAAGACAGTCATTAAGAGGAGAGACGCCATCGGAATTCGAGGCCGACGATCGAGACAAGGAGAAATAGATCTGGGTGTCATCAGCGTACTGATAACACCCAGCCCCATAACTCCGAATAATCTCACCCAGCAGTTTCATATAGATGTTAAACAGCATCAGGGACAGGATTGCGCCTTGCGGAATGCCACAAGTAAGCTCCTTTCTACTGGAGCAGCTGTCCCTGAGCAGCACCCTCTGGGACCTGCCCGAGAGGAAGGACTGGAACCACTGGAGTGCAGTGTCTCTGATTCCTAACCCACTCAGGCGATCCAAGAGGATGCTATGATCTATCGTATCGAAAGCCGCCGAGAGGTCTAGAAGCACCAACTGGGTCGATGCTTAAATGCAGGTCATCGGTTAAGGCAACCATGGCAGTCTCAACTCCAAATCCTGTCCTAAAGCCAGTTTGAAGTGGGTCTACATAATCGGTTTCATCCAAGACCACTTGGAGTTGAAGAGCAGCCGCCCTCTCGATCACTTTGCTCAAGAATGGTAACACAGAAACCGGCCTATAATTATTCATGTCCAAGGAAAGGTTTTTTCAGGAACGGCCTAACCGCCGCTTCCGTTAAACTGGATGGAACACACCCTTCCCTGAGGGATGCATTGATGAAGTCCTTAAAGAACACCATCAAGGCACACACACACCCCGGATGTCCATCCATGAAGGGCAAGGATCAAGAGGGCAGGTCGTCTTCCTCACTCTACCAAGTTGCTTGTCCACATCCTCGGTACTCACTGATTGAAATTGATCCAGTAAACTTACATCAACGGAGTTGCTGGACACCTCGTCAGTTGTTTCTGTCAAAATACTGGCATCTAAGTTGGCTCTTATCCGAGAGATTTTATCTGCAAATGACTTAGATGATGGAATAGAGGGTATACTTATCAAGTTTGCAGATGACACCAAATTAGGAGGGGTAGCAAATACCCCAGAGGACAGGATCAGAATCAAAAATGACCTCAACAAATTAGGAAGCTTGGCCAAAACTAACAAAATGAATTTCAACAGGGATAAAAGTAAGATACTACACTTGGGCAGTAAAAATGAAATGCACAGATATAGGATGGATGACACCTAGCTTGATGGCCATACCACAAGCTGAACATGAGTCAGCAGTGTGATGCAGCAGATAAAAAAGCCAATGAGATTCTAGGCTGCATTAATAGAAGTATAGTATCTAGATCAAGGGAAGTAATAGTGCCACTCTATTCTGCTTTGGTCAGACCTCACCTGGAATACTGTGTCCAGTTCTGGGCACCACAGTTCAAGAAGGATATTGAGAAGCTGGAACATGTCCAGAGGAGGGCAACCAAAATGATGGAAGGTCTGGAAACCACACTGTATGAGGAGTGGCTTAGGGAGCTGGGTATTTTTAGTCTGGAGGAGACAAGGTTTAGAGGGGACATGATAGCCATGTTTAAATATTTGAAGGGATGTCATAGTGAGGATGGAGCAAGCTTGTTTTCTGCTGCACCAGAGACTAGGACACGGAGCAATGGGCTGAAACTACAGGAAAAGAGATTCCACCTAAACATTAGGAAGAACTTCCTGACAGTAAGAGCTATTTGGAAGTAGAATGCACTGCCTTGGAGTGTCGTGGAGTCTCCTTTGGACGTTTTTAAACAGAGGCTGGATGGCTATCTGTTAGGAATGATCTGATTGTGTAGTCCTGCATGGCAGGGGGTTGGACATCATATTTTTGTATAGAAAACAGTGTTTTCTGTGCAGAAAATGCTATCTTGATGTGCAAAACAACCACATGCAAATTTTTGCATAGAATAAACCCCAAATTGTGAAGATTCTCATTAGTCCAGAGTTATGTTTCTTCACACTCAAAAAACATGTTTTTCACCTTTTGTAGAGGGATATTTTCAAATATCCTTCTCATTCCTAACTATGGGAGGAAAAACAAGTACAACTTACCTAAGAATTGTTCCTTGTTAATTACCTATTTTTGCACACATTTCAATGGCAGGAACTCTGGTGACATTCTGCAGACATGACCATTCATACTGGACACTCATGCAAAACTGAAACTATTATATTTCAGTTCACTTGCACAGTTTCCTCTTACTGGACCTTTTGGCTTGAGTCTTTAAGAGACAAAAACTATGTTATCTGAACATATGGGTCAGCACCAATTTTCCTTCTTTTTCAAAGCTGGCTCTCCTCATTCCTTTACATCACATTTTTCCACCTGTTAACTATCACCCCTCTATATCACATATTCTTCAGATTCCATTTTTTCTTTCCTTTCTTATCTCTGCTGAAAAGAGCACATGGAAAAGAACAAATCTCTGAATTCTTTGTGCTGCTCCCCTATCCCTGATGATTCCTCTTGTGAAATGGATGTGGGAAAGCAATGGACACGTTAAGCATACATGGAGATATTGCTGTATTTAATTAATCTGTTTATGTCCTGCTTCCAGACTCCACTCCCCAGAGTGACTTAGAAGATTTATAAAAATAAAATAGATACTCCAAGATCCACACATATCAAACATAATTAAAACAATCCATTTTTGTAGAGCAGGATGTCAGATGTTCTTTTCCAAAGGGCTGTTGATGCAGAGCTTGGAAAAATTGCTTTTTGGAGCACAGCTCCTAGAATCTAGATTATGGTAGATTCTAGGGTTGTGGGATTCTGGAGGTTGTCATCCAAAAAAAGTGACCTTTCCAAATTCTGAGTTGATTGCAGATGGCCCCATGGAGGGGCAGAATACTCAAGCATCGATCAGGCATGTGAGGTTTGGGTGGATGAGAATTTTGTGCCAACTTACTTTTATAAAAATATATATTAAAATTCACCAACTTTCCTCATAATTGGAATGCAAAGAACTTAAAAAACAACAACACCTAAATCAGGGGAAAACAGAAACTGACAGTTCTGTCCAACCATCCAGAGACCTTGAGTGCTCTGTTCTTAAAAGGCTAGGTTGAATTAGATTTACATCTATTCCCTGAGAGGCTCCTCATCTTTAACATCTCTACAGAAAGAATGTACAGCATAAGCTTCTCCATGCTGACAATAATTGTACTGATTGAACAAAGGAAGGAGAATTTCATTTCAGTTTGTTTTTGATAAGAATTCAGCAAAAATTTCAAATTGCATGTTCAAAATGGAGAGAACATGATGTTCAAAAGAGAAAAAGTGACAGATTTTGCCATTCTTAGTGTGCCAATTTTTTTGCTTGTCTCTTTCATCTCTTTCTTTCCTTATCTCCTCTAGGAATGGAAATCTCTGCTGACTTCACTCACAAATGGAGAGAAAATCAATAATTTTAGCTATTTTCTCCCTGCTGTGTAAGAATATAGGTTGACCCCGGTACCCACAAGGGGGTATATATGTTCCAGGACCACCACCACCCCATGGATACCTCAAACCATGGATAATATGGAAACCTATTATTTTCAGTGAGAAGAACGCTGGAAATTGATGATAGAATCACATTGGAGGAGCTAGAAATGGCTAGAGAGAACATATATCATCAGATGTGGATAAGTGAAACTGTGGACACCAAATCCATGGATACGGGTGTCAACCTGTCTGTGGACTTCTGTGCAATTTTCAAGTACTATATGTAGTTTGTATGGGAAAATTCTTTTCTTCAAAAAACACATGGATTTTTTGGTACAGAAAAAGTATTTTGGACAAAAAATATGTTCTCTGCACAAACATGCCCTCTTACACAGTGACATTTGTATGAAGTGCACAGATTCCTGTACAAGATAATTGTTTTTCATGCAGAAAGCATATTTTCTGTTCTCCAAAGCATATTTTATGTCCAGAAATCAATGTTTTTGTGCAAACTACATAAATTAGCTGAAGCTGAACAAACACAGATCCCTATGCAGAAAACATGCTTTTCAGGTTGGAAAATGTTATATTTTTTCTCCACAAAAAATAATATTTTGCATAGGATTTAGGGTATTTTGCACAAAATAAATTATATCCTATGCTGAAATGTTGCTTTTTCTTCAGAAAAATTTTTTTTTGCCCTTAAGCTTACCTTCTGCATTGAAAAACCACATGTATTGTTATGCAAACAAATTTTCCAAATGAAATCCTGAACTGCAAGGACTCTCACATCTTTTCTCCTTTACTTTCACAGGCACGCTCAGTGCTGGGCTATCCTACTTTCATTGAGGATATGAGGATTAATGAATATTCTTCACATCTCTCCTCTCCTCAATGCTGTTTCTTACCCCCAAACAAATGGTATTGAAATACAAAGTGAAGATAGGATACACCTTGTTGCATTTATGCTTGTAAATGTCATCAACAGAATTCCAACCATGAATATCCAAAGTAAAGCTCACACTTCCATCTTAGTTCTTCTGAGGAACTGTAGGAGTAATGAGTCTAAAAAATAAAACTGTATTAAAAATTCCAGGATCTAGTCCTTTTAAAAAGCAACAAGAATTATCTCCTTTAAAAAAGAGTTAAAAATCATTCATTTACTTTTAACTTCATGCAGAGTGCACTTAAGAATGCTGACTTAAGCTCAATTAACATTTAAAAGAAAAGTGTATTCAGAGGTCTGAGATGACTCAGTTAAATTAGACTCATTACAAAACAAAGGAGTCAGTTTAAAATGCAAATCAAAGTTTACTGAAGGTATATCAATCTCAATCTACATACTAAAATAAACTTTAAAAAGAGGTTCCTAACTAATTAATGGTATTTAGGGTAGGAAAAAAACCTCACTCACCCAGCCTACAACAGTAAGAGGCTGGCTTGCGATGCATCATGGCATGGTTTAAGATGGCTTAAGCTGTCCAAGATTAAGATGGCTCCAGCCTCATGGAGACTCAAACTTAAAAGAGAACTTACACACATCAATAAAATTTAAATTAGGTCATGTGTTGAATGACCCAGCACTCCAATTGGCTGGAAGTGCCCAGTGAAATAAGAGAAAGGGAACTTGGGAGAACAAAAGGCATGCAGGGAAAAACCCTAGATTTATCTTAGGATGTGAAGGAGGTACACAAGATTGCTTTTACATTACAATGATTATTTCCCCACATACTACAGGAACTCATTAGAATACCGCACACGCACGCACGCACACACACACACACATTTCCTAAAGGAAGTATTGCTTCCCCTTGCAAAACTATGTGATTGACATTGGAATTTGTTCTGCATCTTATCAAGGCCATGGCATAGGAAGGTTGTTCTCTTCCCTTGAGCAAGTGATGCGGCTGCAGTTAGATTCTAACTATAGCTTCTAGCTTTGGGCCTTTTATATATATTCCTGGCCACTTTATTTCTTGTCATCTTTATAAGCATCTCAGTTTCCACAAATGACTGGAACACAAATTCAGAAACCCATTTGCTACCAAATGATGCATCCGCTATAGCTCTGTCCCTTTTAGTTCTGCAATTTCATCTGTCCCTACCCTGCAAAACCTTATATAACCTATTCATAACATATACCAGGTGTTTATGTTTGGTTTTTGACTGAGATGCCCTGTATTAATAAGACTTTCACCAGTGCTATGTGTCTTTTATGAATCTTTTTTAAAATAAATAAATAAATAAATCAGACATAAGCTGTAGCTGTGATTGCTATCAATTTGTATTTTTTGCCATTAGGTGGATATTTGTTTTTAAGAGTAGGCCATACCTTGTATTTCATACAGCATCAAAATGATTCCAGAGCTAGAAACCATATAAAAGTCAGCTATGCAAACAGCATTCTCACATGTTACCTATGAATGTTCACACTGGATTCAACTGATCATGACATCTCAGATGGCTCTGCTTGATGATAATTGTCTGGATTATTACACTTCCTGTAACCGTCTTCTCATTACCTTCTTCCTTACAGTTTTCATCTCTTCTTTTTATCAGTATCAGCGTTTGCTGCAAGGTGATGTTACTGTACTAGGTGTTTCATGGGTAGCTCATTTAGTGCAGATTAGATGACCAATCCTTGTATAGATGCTCGTTTGGAACAATGATAGGAGCAGCTATTGATTGTTTTGCTGCAAATCCAACCCTCTCTTCCAAAACATTATATTGAGTGGTGATAGAAATTTGAGGACTGAAAAAAAAATATTTTGGAGATGGGGACAGAATTCTTATTTGTGGGCAGTACCATCATCTTCCCATTGATACACCCCTACCTCCATCACTGCACACTGGTCCTGATTTAAATCATGGTTGCATGCATTTACTCTAAATTTTAGAGTCTAAAGTCTTTTTTCTAAAAAACCACCACCAATTGGCTACATATCACATATTTAGCATAGCATGTAGTTTGACCCTCAGTAAAATGAAAATGTATTTTGAGCAATATATCCCCAAAGTGTGGGTGGCATGTGGACCATCAGGCATGTTGTACTTCTGTCATGCTCATTTTCATATTTGAACAAGAGCTTTTTAAAAAGAAAAATATTCTATGCCTATATTTCAAAAGACGTTAGTTGTTTTTAATGTTGAGAACTGGGATAAGAGTCAAAAGCTATTCTTTTTTATCTTTCATGATTTATGAATCCACATGTTTGATGTTTCAAAATGGCAGAGATCTTTTTTAAAAAAAAATCAGAATAAGAAAACTGCAAAACAAGTTCAACTTATCTACCAGCTGCAGTTTGGCACACTGGAAATGACGAGTTTTCTACTCGATAGAGCACCCTACAAAGTCTGAGTTCTAACTTTTTTAAGAAGAGAGAAGTTAAACACTACCATCAGCTATAGATCAGTAGCAGGACATATAGTTTGCACTATAAAAGAGCTCAGCTTCTGAGACAAAGGAGTTTTTCAGATGGAGGGGAAAACCCCTGAGGAGACTGGAAGAAGAACGGGGATGTTTCACTTACAGAGCCCCCTCTTAGACAGCCCTGTCCTCCTCCGGTCCTCCTCCCGACCTTCCCTCATGCTGCAGGCACCGCTTTTTATTGACGGAGTTTCTCTGTCAATAAAATGAAAGGGAACAGATGGCATACCTGTATGAAAGGGTTAAAAGGAGCTTAGATTTCACAACTGGATGCACAGAACACGATAGCAACCTTTTTGAACATGGTATAAATCAGCCTTTGGTGACTGGACTTCCCCAACTGACTCTAATGCAGAAAAATAGAAAATGACAACAAAAAAAGAAAGAACAAGAGACCTGTTCCACAAGATCCAAGAAATAAAAGGGAAATTTAAACCAAGAGTGGGGATGCTATAGACCCAGCCAGGGAATACATTACATGAGCAAGTACAAATAAAAAGAGGATGATAACAATACAGAGAACAAGAGATGAAAGGATGACAGATTCGTTGAAGGAAGAAGCATTTGAACATGAACCTACAAATTTAGAAAGCGAACTGGAAGCTGCATTTGGAGCACTTCAGAGAAATAAATCACCAGGAACAGATGGCATACCAGTAGATCTGCTTCAAGCTACAGATACAGAACCTACTCTAATACTAACTAAACTCTGTCAACCAATATGAAAAACAAAAGAATAGCCCCCAGATTGGAAATGCTCAATATACATGCCAGTCCTCAAGAAAGTGGGCACCAGGGATTGCAGTAACCATAGGGCCATTGCATGCTAAGTGATGCTCAAAATTTTATAACAAAGACTTTTACTATATATGGAGCAAGTCCAAGCTGGGTTCAGGAAAGAAAGAGGCACTAACATATTGCAAACATACATTAGATAATGGAGCACACCAAAGAATTTCAGAAGAAAATCAGCCTATGCTTTATAGATTATAGCAAAGCCTTTGATTGTGTAGATCATGAAAAACTATGGATCACTCTTAAAGAAATGAGTGTGCCACAACATTTCATTGTCCTGATGTGTAACCTGTACTCAGGAGAAGAGGCTGCTGTATGGACAGAATACAGAGAAACAGAATGGTTTCCAATTGGCAAGGGGGTCAGGCAAAGCTGCATTTTATCACCCTATCTGTTTAACTTGTATGCTGAGCACATAATATATAAAACAGGATTAGACTTGGAAGAAGGAGGCATGAAAATTGGAGGAAGGAACTTGGTTGCATTTATGATATGCAGGTGACCATATTTCTTCTTACGTGCCTTCAAATTGTTTCTGACTTGCGGTGACCCTAAAGTGAACCTATCATGGGATTTTCCAAGACTGAGAGTATGAGACTTGCCCAAGGTAACCCAGTGGGTTTTAATTGAAGAGCAGAAATATGAACCCTGGTCTCCAGAGTTGTAGTCCAATACTCAAACTACTATGCCATACCACCTCTATTAGCAGAAAATAGCAAATACTTGGAACAATTACTGATGAAAGTCAAGGAAGAAAGTGCAAAGGCAGGTCTACAGCTCAACATTAACAAAAGACAAATAATGACCACAGGTTATTTACATCTCTATACAAGCTGGCCCAAGTGTTAAAATCGGCAGGGGAGGCTTTCTCTCAGTCCCATCACCTTCATAGGCATAGCTGGTGAGGACTTGGGAGAGAGCCTTCTCCTTGGCTCCTCCCAAACTGTGGAACTCCCTTCCATGGGAGGTCCGGTTGGCCCCCTTCCTGATCTCTTTTTGTCAGCAGTTGAAGCAATTTTTATTTAGGCAGGCATTTGAAATGTGAATTTTACTTGATGTGTGTTTTTTAATGTATTTTTATCAATTTTATGTTTTTAATTACAGTCGTCCCTTCACATTCGTGGGGGATAGGTTCCCCAGACTCCCGTGAATGTGAAAAATCCGCGAATAATGATTGCCCTTCCCCTCCCCTGCCAAAGCGGCCATGGGGCCTCCGGAGGCCCCATAGTCGCTTTCTCCGGACTCCCCAGTCCCTTCCTAGGCCTTCACCGGGCCTCGGGAGACCCTCATGAGGCCCCGTGGAGGCCTCCCCGGCCATCCCCCCTCCCTCCCAGGGCCTTCCCGGGGCCTCGCAAGGCCCCGTGGAGGCCTTCCCAGCCCTACCCCCTCCCTCCCAGGGCCTTCACAGGGCCTCGCAAGGCCCCGTGGAGGCCTCCCCTGCCCTACCCCCTCCCTCCCAGGGCCTTCATTGGGCCTCCGGAGGGTCTCCGAAGGCCCTGTGGAGGCCTCCCTGGCTCTCCCCCCTCCCTCCCCAGGCCTTCACAGGGCCTCCTGAGGCCCCCTGTCATGGTTTTGGGAGGGCGGGGGGGCTCCCAAAACCGCGAATATCCAAAACCGCGAATGCTGAGTTTGCGAATGTGGAGGGGCAACTGTATATGTTTTAACTATATTTTAATAATGGAAATGTAATTTAATTATTTTTTAACTTTTGTAATTAGTGAGGTTTTAGTTGTATTTTTTTTAACTTTTGTAACCTGCCTTGAATCCCATCTTGGGAGAAAGGTGGGATATAAATCCAAATAAATAAATAACTGACAATGGAGTTATTTATTTGTGCAGGCGATGCAGACATTTATTATGCAGGCAATGAAAACTTTGAAATAGTCCAAGATTTTCCATTAATCAGAATGGAGACTGCAGTCAAGAAATCAGAAGAAGACTGGGGGCACATCTATACAAGGGGCGGGGAATGTGAATTGACGCACAGTCATGCAAATTCGAAGCAGGATTGACCTGTCTGCTGAATTTTTTTAAGGCATATCCAAGGCGCGAAAGTGTGATAGTGTGATATTCCGCCTAAATAAACATAAAAAAATAAAAGAAAAAGGCTGTTTTGTTGCCTCCACACACTATCACTAAGGTGAAAATCCAAGATGGTGGTTCCTGGGTGCTTGTCTTCTTAGCAAGCCCTGCTCCCATCCGGCCAATCAGTTTTCTACTTCCATTTTTCTGGGGCTATGCAAATAAATTGTATCACCTGTCCTAATGGTTGATCATGCACATTCCCCATGGAGTTTTTAAAAACACTGAGGAAAGCTCCGAAGGCTGTTTCCTCAGGGTTTATGGTGGATTTGGACCCCTCCTGAATACAGCAGAATGATGTGGGATCCTATTAGAACAGGTAGGATTCTAAGCAAATTCTAAGAGGATTGTTTTTACTGTTTAGACAGGCCCTAGGACTTGGAAAGACCACTATGAAAGAACTAGACAAGATCCTAAAGTGTGAAGATATAGCATTGAATACTAACGTTAGGATTGTCTATGGCATTGTATTTCCAATTTCTATGTATGGTTGTGAAAGCTGGATGGTGAAGAACACTGATAGAAAGAAAATCTACACATTTGAAATGTGGTTCTGGAAAAGAATTCTATGGATACCACGGACTGCTAAAAAGACAAAGAGATGGGTCTTAGAGTAAATCTCCCTTGAACTCTCCCTTGAAGCTAAAATGACTAAATTGAGACTGTCATACTTTGGACATATCATGAGAAGGCATGACCCACTAGAAAAGACAAGAATGCTTGGTAAGGTAGAAGGTAGTAGGAAAAGAGGAAGACCACATTCCAGATGGATAGATTCAGCCAAGGAAGCCACAGCTTCCCTAAGTCTGCAATACCTGAGCAGGGCTGAGCAGGACAGCTGGAGGTCTCTCATTTATAGTGTCACGGGTTGAAATCAACTTAATGGCAGTTACCAACAACAAATACTGGGAGCCAGTGTAGTATACTGGTTTGAGTATTTGACTAGGACTCCAGGGTTCAAAGCCCACCTCAGCCATAGAAACCCACTGGTCGGCCTTGGGTAAGTCACATTATCTCAGCCTCAGCAGAAGGCAATGGCAAACTCCCTCTGAACAAGGGGGTTCAGTCAGTTGCCAAAAAAAACCCAAAAAAAAAATGACAGAGTTGCCTTAGAGTCACCACAAGTCAGAAATGAGATGAAGACACAAAACAACAAATACTGGGAAGATCTTTTACTAAAACCTGAATAATTGTCAGGGTGATAGCAAAGGCAAAATGGATTTGTATAAAGTGGTTTCTCCTAACCCAAGGTCAAAATAGATGTGGCATTAGCTGTACAATTCTATTCATATCTACTCAGAAGTCTCATTAATTTCATTGGGGCATACTCCCAAGTACAGGCTGTGGCCTCTCTGCAATTTGACGTACATGTTTTGAAAGATGCAAATAGCAGCCAGTGTGGGGTGATAATTTTCAGAAACATGGAAGTAAGAATGATGGCCTTAGTCTTGTATTCATAGCAGGCCTCATCCAGCACAAGTTTTGTGATGGTAATAATCAGGTTGCCACTGCTGACCCATGGCACTTTGTTGCCTGAGGCCAAGAAGAGATTACACCTTTTCCCACTCCACAAAAATTTACTTGAGTGGATCTTTCTTCAAAACTGGTGATGATAGGGGATCCTCCCCCACCCCTAAGGCAGTAGGCTAGTTTAGGGGACACAAGAAAGACTGTTTAACACATGGTTCTCTCTTCCAACACATCTTCTGTCTGAGGCAACAGCCTCATTCTGTTTAATAATAGGACCCTTCTGAGAACAGTGGAATTGCCACAATCATGTGAAATGGGTTTGACCAATCAAACTTGGAGAGTGCTTACCGATGGTTGTTCTTCATCCTGGAGAGAAATGACTAACTGGGTGCCCAACATTGTTCAAAATTAATTCATTTCAACTTAACCCTCCCCACAGATTTGTGGCAAGAATAAAAGGAAGTAGGCAAAAAGATAAGCCGTACTCACCTGATTGCCTGTGAAAGTTACAGGCACAAGTGAATTAACTAGATCTGTTAATTTACCATGTCCACTGACTTCTTGATAGAGGGATGTATCTGCAAAAAGCTCAGATAGCTGTGAGGTCCATAAGGGTAAACTAATTCGATACTGGTAGTAAGGTGTCTTCATTAGGACAACTAAAAAGAACATTAAAATGTGGACAAGCCATTTATTTATTTATTTATTTATTTAATTTCTATACTGCCTATCAGTGCCAAAGCACCCCCTAGATGGTTTACAGTGTAAAAAACAAGTAAATAATAATAATAATAATAATAATAATAATAATATTTATTTATACCCTGCCCCTCTGTTAAAACAATCGGGGCGGCTTACAAAAATTAAAATACAATACAGATAAAATCCCCAAACACCCCCCACCACACCCTCCCCCATAAAAAAATATTAAACAATTATAAATTAAAAGTAAAAATTAAAATTATTATTAAAAACATATACAAGTTAAAACAGTAAAAACAATAAAAACATACCCCAATAAAGCCTCTGTGTCTGCAGCTACAAATTAAAAGCTTGCCGAAATCTTTTACATCTTCAACAGGCTGCATGTTACAAAGGCAGACTGTGAAGGGAAGAAAGGGGTGGGAGAATAGATTGATTTTGGAAATATGGTGTCCACATGATGTACATATAAAATGTGTCTTAAATCTTTTGTAAAAAAACAGTCTGTGTGGCAGTGGAATGATAATAAATTGAGGAAGAAGCAAATATTTCCAGAAAGTTTCAACCTCTGCTCTGTTTTATACCAGTTAATGAAAGAAAGGAAGCATTCATTGCAAAATCTGGATATAACAGAAACTATCTGGAAAATACACACACTTTGTTGTCATATCATAACAGACTCTGCCAAGTTAATTTTTAGCCCCACTAATCCTTCTGTGTCAAGGGTTGTACACAAACACCCTTCCCAATGACATTACCAATCTCTGGTCAATCAAATCTTTTGGGGCCACATGTATTCTGGCTGAGGCCAGGAACCTTAGAATTAAGTTGCTGATGAAATAATGGACAGCAGCAACCTTAATAAAAAGCTGTTTTCATAAGGTTGAAATAGAATAATTTTGAGGAAGAGATAGGAAAGCTAATGAAGAAGTGCCACCAAGTTACAATTATACTAAAAACATTTTTAAAGTACATTAATTGTGTTTACGTTGTTAATTCTAGTATGACCATATTTTGAAATCTGAATACAGGTGTCCTGTGCGTGGGCTTTTCATCTCATCTGTCTCTATTGTCCCTCCATCTCAGGTTCTCCCACTTTTCCACATCTTTCTGTCTGACTACAATTCCATGTGTCTCTAATCTCACAAGTCCCTCTCTCTCTTTCCCCCCCTTTCTCTGATTGTTTCTCTTTCTCTTCTCTACTAGGCTGTCATTCCTGTCATCTTTCCATCTTCTCTCTTCCTCTCTGGCTTCTGCCACATAGAAGAAATAATGCAGCTTGACACTTAACAATACTTTAACCACCGTGGCTCCGTCCGATGGAATCCTGGGACCTGTAGTTTGTTGTGGCACCAGAGCTCTCTGCCAGAGAAGGCTAAATATCTTACAAAACTACAGATCTCAGAATTCCATAGCACTGAGCCATGGCAGTTAAAGCGGTGTCAAACTGCATTATTCCTGCAGTGTGGCAGCAGCCTTAGTAATGCAGCATTACTATTCAACAAACATATAAGACCGCCAACTTGTAACTCCCCGAGTGGAGAGTTGCACTATGCAGCCACAGTGCAGGATCTCAGCCATGCTCTCCTAACATATCAGAGTATCTCATGCATATGCTTCAGCCTTGTCCAGTACATGTCTGTTGATATAGCATTTGTAGCACTGCAAAAGCTATTACTCTCTCTCTCTCTCTCTCTCTCTCTCTCTCTCTCTCTCTCTCTCTCTCTCTCCACCCTTCCTTTCCCTCTCATAGCTGTGCATTATGAAACAGGACAACATGGGCTTCCTCTTCCAGCTCTTCCCTCCCTTCTGTTCTTTACTCCCCACTTTCCTTGCTACTTGTCCACTGCAGCCATCACCCTCCACAAAGTGAAAAATCTGCACGAGGAAACAAGTGGTGTGGCAGGGAGTGGAACAACGTAGCCAACTAACACTTCCCCTGGCCCTGAAAATACCCTCAAAATTTCATTTTCTAAAAAAGTAACTCATATTCTAGCTTTAGTTCCCGCCCCCAATCATAATTGAACTCAAGTAATATTAACACCTGGATTCCAATCTCTGTATGTAGCCATGAACTGACAGTAAAGAGGACTTAATGACAGGCTGCTAATGCAAAGCTTTGGTCCAATGAAATGGGCATGAGACCAGGGGAAGATTGGCACAGGCAACTATGGTAAGAGTTGAAGGAAGTATATTTAAATTTGATGAGGATGTGAAAGACAGAGACATCTACTGGACTTATTTATTGCTTCTTTTAGTGGTCTTCTCCTCCTCCCAGTAATTAATGCCAACGGGGATATATTTTTTTTGTCCTGTCTCTTCCCCACCCCACCCCCTGACAGCTCAGAGCATAATTAGAGCCTCATAAACCACTGAAAAGCCACCAATGTGAAAATAAAAATAAAAATGAGAATAAACAATCAACAATGTGGTCGAGGGGAAGGGCAGCAAAGGGGAGGCGGCAGGAGCATGATGGCTGAATAATGCCTTAGATAAACTGTGGGCACACTGGCGCTGTCACGCTCTCGGCAGCCCCAAGTGTGCTGGTAGCGTGGCGCAGACAGACAGCTTGAATTAATCCCAGGAGAAGCGCATGACAGGCGAGTGAAGCAGACAATTAGACCGAAGGAGGAAATTGGAAATGGCAAAGGTGTGAACATATGTCAAATTACAACTAAATGATAAATTACAATTCTGTCATTGAAATAAGCAGTAATTAAGAAAGATTTCAGAGCTCTCTTTCTCTCTTTTTGCAAAAAAAAAAAGAAAAAGAAAAAGAAAAAAGAAAAGAAAAGAAAGAAAAAAGAGAGGGGGTTAAAAAAAAAAAGCACAAGGAAACAGAAGGATTTCCACTCCCCTACCCCCACCCTGCTCATTCACTCATCCTTTTCCCCAGTGGAGTTTGCCTTTGAATTTATTTGGCGAATTGTTTTTGTCTGTCTCATATGTCGAGTCCGGTTCATCCGCTCAGCTCCTTTAGGGGCTGCATTATTTGTGTGTGCATTATAGATAATACCTTTCTTTCCTTCCTCCTCTCCCTACCTGCCCTCCACCTTCTATCTCTCTCTCCCCCTCTATGTTCCCCATCCTGGCAGAATGATGGTGTCATAAATGAGCAGGAAGCCAATAGTTACTGATAAAAATTGGTACTGAGGAGATTATTAAAAAAAAGAAAAAGGAGAGAAGGAAAAGCCCAGCCTGCTGAAGCTGCTGCACTCTAATTATTTTCAACAAGCACCGCACAGTCCAGCTGACAATTAGGAAGTGCTCCTTCATAGCTCCGGGGATTCAGACGCATCCTCCTCCTAATCACAATATCCACGTCGGTTTCATTGAGGTGGGTGCATAGGGAGGTGGGGCTCTGAGACAGTTTGAAGCCACTCAGTGGCAATTTGAAAACAGCTCTGTAATTACTGTGACTTGTTGAAAAGCACCAGCCAGTCCTTGTTTGGCATTCTAAACATCTGTATTTGGTTAACATGTTGTAATTTCCCCAAATAGTATGATCCCCTCAGGGGCTGCTGAACCATAGTAGGGTCCTCTGCTGTATCAAAAGCTTGGGGCTGGTGGCACCATTAGGGTAGGCCTCTGGGGCAAAAATATCTAGGGCCATACTCAACAGAATGAGCAGGAGAGTCTCCAGCTGCAGCAGAACTGCTTGGCCACATTTTGAAGGAAGTGATGTCATACACGTTGGACAGAATCCTGTTGATGCATCAGTGTATTTACAGTGACAGAGGCTGTGGTGGCAGGATGAAAAAGGCCATGGGTGCACTGGCCCTGAAGGAGACATAGGGTGCTCAAAGCCAGCAGAATTTGTTCATGTTGTGTTGTCATTGTGCAAACCTGGAAAAAGTTCAAACATTAGCTTGTGGCATCAAAAGGATACTGTCTTAAAGCCATTTAAAAGGAAGTCTTTGGGGTTGCCTAAACAATGAAAATACTCCTCATAGAGTTTGTGGAGAATACCTTTTGTCCCAATGAACTGTGCAAGAGATTCAGCATATTCAAGGAGTGGAGCAAAAAAACTCCATTTTACCATGTGTTAGGGGACTTCACAGTTTTCACAAAGTATATTTGGGCTAGAAGTCAACCTGAAGAAAACAGAAGTTCTTTACCAGCCTGCACCACAGGACGAACACCACCATCCCCACATTGCCGTCGGCAAATCAGTGCTCAAGTCCGTTCAGCAGTTCACCTACCTGGGAAGCATAATCTCCTCAGATGCCAAGATTGACAAAGAGATCGATCACAGATTAGCAAAGGCATATAGTGCATTTGGAAGACTTCACAAAAGAGTCTGGAGCAACAAACACCTGAGGCAAAGCACAAAAATCAGTGTGTATAGAGCCATCGTACTGTCTATCCTCCTTTATGGATCTGAAACATGGGTCACCTATCGCTACCACCTACGACTCCTCGAGCGCTTTCATCAGCGCTGTCTACGCACAATCCTAAATATACACTGGACTGACTATGTGACGAATGTTGCTGTCCTTGAACAAGCAGGGATCACCAGCATTGAGGCCATGATATTGAGAACACAGCTGCGCTGGGCAGGTCACGTTTCTAGGATGGAGGACCATCGCCTCCCAAAAATACTACTCTACGGTGAACTCGCCACGGGTCAGCGTAAGAGGGGCGCTCCAAAAAAGCGATACAAAGACTCCCTGAAACAACATCTCAGGCTTGGCCAAATTGATCACCAACAGTGGTCCGCCCTGGCCTCACATCGGGAGGCATGGAGACGCAATATCCACAATGCTGCAGCCTTATTTGAGAACTCACGACGAACAAGTCTTGAAGAGAAACGAAAACGCAGAAAGAATCACAACCCAAAAACATCACCCAAGGAGTCCTTCTGCTGCGCTTTTTGCAACCGGACTTGTTTATCTCGGATTGGCCTTTTTAGTCATCAGCGCGCTTGCAGAAGGCGCGGGATGAGTCCTTCCTGAATCTTCGTTTGCGAAGAAAAGCCAGATATATATATATATATATATATATATATATATATACTGGGCAGTGCTGAGCATTACAGGTCATCCGAATGACCAACTTGCAGTGCTGTACATTCTGAGCCAGGAGGAAATTGACAGGTGATTGGTCCATCATGCAAACAAGAGTGGGCTTTCCTCTTACCCAGTCCAGAAGCACCATTTTGGCCTTCTGGAGGACTAAGTATGCACTGTATCACAGTGCAGGGGTGGAAAAAAAAATTTTACAAGCAGAAGTCTCCCTTCTCCACATTTAAAGAAAAGAGTGGGTTTTTTTTTTAATGTGCAGTGATGGATATGGTGGAGGGGATAGTGGCCTGTACTCATGGCCACCATCTTGATCCACAGGAAGGGGTCCATTTGACCATACATCACTTCAAAGGCAATTTTTTTTAGAAAATCATGAGACAACAGGGCGCTGCTTCAAATGCCCCTTTCTTAATGTGCTTTCAAGTGAACACTGACTAATGGTAAACCTATCATAAGGTTTTCTTGGCAAATTTTATTCAAAAGAGGTTTGCTATTGCCTTCTGCTGAGAAAGGTTTCTATGACTAAGTGGGGATTTGAACCCTCATCTCTTGGGGTCTTAGCTCAAAAACAAACCACTACACCACACTGGTTCTTTTAAAAATGAAACCTCCCCCACCCCACAAAAACATCAACACCCAAGTAGGAATGGACAAGTCTAGCAGTTTAGCTTTATTCCACATTTGATAAAACCTCAAGTTTTTTTTTTCCTCCCTAATTGGAACAAGAAACAGACACATGTTGGTAAATTCTTTTAAAAAAACCCAAAACTTAAATTCTTCCTCCATTAGTAAATTCACCAAGCACAGTTGCTTGCAGCATGAACCACATTGGACCACATTGCACTTCCCTGAAAACTGTGAAATATAAGGAGCCTATCATTTTAATAAGGAAAGAGATTTCAGTACCATTGAACATGGTGGGATGCACAGGAATTAGAGTTGCCAGAGTGAAAACTGGAGACACCATCTGTACCTTTAATGGTTGTGTGGAAGAGGATATTTCAGCAGGTGCTGCTTGTTGCCTGGTTAC
This sequence comes from Gambelia wislizenii, assembly GCA_030847615.1. NCBI lineage: Eukaryota > Metazoa > Chordata > Lepidosauria > Squamata > Crotaphytidae > Gambelia > Gambelia wislizenii. The sequence goes on from JAUMIR010000005.1 coordinate 33,898,694, forward strand.
ATGAAAAGTAGTACCTGCTGAAATTCCTTCTTCTGCACAACCATTAAAGGTATAGGAACCCTCTCCAGTTTTCATTCTGACAGGAATTTATGCCCAGACTTTTAGGAGTTAAGCACTGAAAGCCCTGGGCTTAGATGGATAAATCTGTCAATTACATTTTCTCCCATTTTTCAAAAAAGATTTTTCTTCCTCACCCTGAACATGAAGAAATTTGCAAACTTCAATACATTCTTTTGTAAAATCCATGGTCCAGCATTACCAAACTTTGGTAATCCAGACCCACAAAGGGAGGAAATTGTCTTCTGGCCCCCAAGCAGGTGTTCACCCATAGTCTAGATATATAAATAGCCCATTAGGGATAAAAAGAATATTCAAAAATAGTTGAATAATAATTGAAAAAAAAGGATGCCCCGTGTGTCAGGAAATGCTGGTGTGAAAAATAATAGAAGAATGAGAATCTTCACAGTTGGGACGTACTCTGCATGGGGAAAACCTGGTTATTTGGTGCGTAAAATTGTGTTTTCTGCACAATAAACAATGTTACTGCATAAAAAGCATCATTTCCTGCACAAAATGCCATTTTCTCCACGGAAACTGTAATTTTCTACTCAAAGAACTCACATGCATTTCTTGTGCAGAAAAAGTTCTGAGTGCAGTTTTTGAGGACTTTCTTACACTGTGAAGAATGGTAAAAATTATTCAGTCTTGCCTATGAGAATGAAATGTACAAAGATTTACATCTTTACACAATAGCTTGGTATAAGGGAGTTCACATATGAACCATTTGGAAGATGCAACTCGATGCATGAATGTCACATTACATGATGCAAAATGATACAATCAGGGGTGGCCAATGGATCCATTGCTGTGGGCATGGGGAATCCACTCTTAGTTTTATGGGTCAGTCCTCCCATAAATGCTTTGAATGGTATAGGAATTGGACTCTATTCCTGGCAGATGTTCAGCACCTATACCACCTGGAGTAGCTATGGGAGGAGCAGCTGTAAAACCATGAGTGAATACACCACCCTACTTTTCACCCAATGAGCTCAAGACAGGGCACATGGTTCTCCACCACCACATTTTATCTTCACAACAACACAGTGAGGTAGATCTGGCTGAAAGAGAGTGACCAGCCGTGTGTTTTCCCATAGCCTGGTAAAAACTGTCTAAGTTTTCTCTTGTAAAACTTCACCGATGTCTAGCAAACACACAGAGCGGGATGAATTTCTCCAAAGCAAAAAGAGTGCATTCCTTTCTCAGGAAATACTGAAGTGGCTGGCGGATATAAAAATAGATGAGGGAGGCTCCACTGACTATTACTGTGAAATAAATCATTTTGGAGCAGCTCTGGTCAGATGCTAAAGTAAAGTACCTGAATAGCTTAATTAGGAGATATGTTAAAAGCAAAAGGGTGAGAGTCATGTTAATTACATGAGATGTCTTTCCCGGCAAGGCTAGGTGGTAACTGCACTGTGCTGCTAAGGTAACACTATGGCATCCTCTTCATTAATCAAGGGCATTCTTCTGTTGCTGGGTCTGCTGATTTACTATACTTTTCTGTGCACAGAAATCATACCCAATAGTTTGACTACATGTTGCACATATAATGTTCCAATTTAATTGGACTTGATTATTTTCAACTAATAAACATTCATAGGACAGATCATCCAGTGGTTGTACATATTGCTGTAAGCTTTCTCCCATTGAGACTATAGGAGAGTCTATAAAATCTAACCATGTTCACCAAAGTCCCCATAATGGACACCATGACACTCATACAACAAATATTCTGAGGACATCACAGCCTTGTTCAAACACTGCCTCACCACAAGTTACTTCCAGTGGGATAACGAATTCTATGAACAGATAGATGGGGTAGCCATGGGCAGCCCCCTGAGCCAAGTGACAGCAAACTTTTACATAGAACATTTTGAAAAGCAAGCCCTGGAAACAGCACCAAAAAAGCCCCCAACATGGTTTTGATATGTGGATGACACTTTCACTATTTGGAACCATGGAGAAGAAGATTTGGTCTCATTCCTAAACCACCTGAACAGCGTCCACCCAACTATCCAATTCACGATGGAAATAGAGAAGGAAGGAACACTGCCATTCTTGGATGTCCTAGTCATCCGCAAACCAAACCAATGGTTAGGCCACAAGGTATACAGAAAACCCACACACAGAAACAGATACCTACACAAGAACTCCAATAATCACCCAGGACAAAAAAGAAGCACACTAAAAACATTGGTAGACCATGCAAAAAGGATCTGCGAACCCCACTACCTGGAGGATGAACTGAGGCATGTAAAGTGGGCCCTACAGACTAATGGTTACTCCAGATCAGACATCACAAGAGCAGCCAGACCCAGAAAAAAACACAGGAATGAAGAAGAAAAACAACCACCCAAAGGGAAGATATTTTTACCATACATCAAAGGAGTCACAGACAGAATAGGGAAACTGATGAGGAAACACAACCTCCAAACAATCTATAGACCAACCAAAAAAATCCAAGAAAAACTACACTCAGCGAAGGACAAAAGAGACCCTCCCACAGCTGCAGGAGTTTACCGCATACCGTGCAACTATGGACAAGTTTACATAGGGACCACTAAATGCAGTGTGCAAACACAAATCAAGGAACATGAGAGACACTGCAGACTGGGCCAGCCAGAAAAATCAGCTCTAGCAGAACATGTTATAAACCAACCTGGACACAAAATGCTATTTGAAAACACAGAAATTCTAGACCAGGCCAACACCTATCATGTCAGAATGCACAGAGAAGCTATTGAAATCCACAAACACCTGGACAACTTCAACAGGAAAGAAGAAACCTTAAAAGTAAACAAAATCTGGCTCCCAGTTTTGAAATACAGTACAATAAAATTAAAACTCAACACTTGGAAAAGAATTCTACCCAGGGACAGGGGGATTCCCAGCAGATAATGGCCCATCAACCAACCATTAGCCAAACAGACACTAATGAGCTTTGCATTTCAATACCCAGAAACTAAGCATTCAATTACACAAATTTACATATCCTCCCCAACAGGGGTTCACAGCATATAAACTCCACACACACACACCTATACAACCATTCTCTGAGGATGCCAGCCACAGATGCAGGCGAAACGTCAGAAAGTAACTATTCCAGAACATGGCCTCACAGCCCGGAAAAAAAACCCAAGGAAAATCTGTGGTGTGTTACAGCGCTTTCTTCATGGGCTTTGAGGGCAGTAGCCCATTTTAGTCAGTCACAGCAGACTCTTTGGAATTTTTCCTCCATGGTAAATGAGAATCACATTCCTTTTTTGCATCACTACCTCTCTTTTCGGTTGTTTCATAGCATCATAGGGAAAAGTCAAAAATATTGGCAGTGGGAACTCCTGTGTCAGTAGGGTTCCAGGTTTTAGTCCAGACTTTAAAGGCACTATCTATAGTGCTGAAGTTGTTTGGAAGAAAGGATTCAGCACCTTGGATAACCTACCTGAAATTCAAACTAAAACTTGAAGTGGATCATAGCACCACTTACATGGAATCCACCAACCAGCACTGAATGTTGGAATTAAGACTTCAGAACATATGACTACTAAGAAGTCAATCTTCTGTTAAAGCAGAACCTCTTCATCATGCAAATACCTACTGTGGTCTATATTTGTGTCTTTGAATATCTGTAACTAAACACAAGATTACAGCTGGGAGCCAGCATGATGTAGTGGTTTGAGTGTTGGACTACAACTATGGAGAACAGGGTTTGATTTCCCACTCAGCCATGAAAACCTACTGGATGATTTTGGGCAAGTCACTCACTCTCAGCCTCAGAAACCCCCATGATACGGTTGACATAAGTTGGAAATGACTTGAACGTACATAACAACAACAATACTGCCCTTCAAATATCCTGGCCTTTAGATCATTTTGGTCCTGGAAGGCAAAAGTCAGTGCCAGCAGCTTAATTATTTTACCATTTATCTAGAGAAATGACACCATGAAATGCATTAGATATGCAAATGTCAGGAGCTGGACATATCTGTGGATTTTGAAAAGAATACTGTATGTCTGTTTATAGACACACTCTCTCTCTCTTACACACACACACACAGAGAGAGAGAGAGAGAGAGAGAGAGAGTGTCAAGTGCAAGTTTAGCCTTTCTGAATTTTCACACACCTCTGCCATTGAGGTTAAGCTTTACTGGGAAGAGATGCCAATAGCTGATAGATGGCTGCAGCTGTTGAAAATGAATTAATCTCCTAATGGTCAAAGATGATGGCAAAACGTCAGAGGAATTCCTGCACTCATTTGAGACATCTTTGGGGTGAAGTCATCTCTGATTTGTATCCTTTCCACCTACGTACCCCATTTCAGGGTTGGACTTTAGAGGAAAAGTGAAGTGTCTATTTTTTCCTCTTTTGCTTGCTTCTTTGCTGTGTGTCCTTGAACATTTTGTTCAAGTTTACAATGCAGTTGTGATGTTGCAAACAACAATAAAAACTCACTCTGAATGCATCCTAGTGGCACAAATCAATCTCGAGGATGCACCATTGTTATCGTCCAACTTGATCATAGCGATTTTTTCCTTGCAATACCTCAAAATACAATCCTCATGCACTGGGATAAAAAGAAAAGCTTGCATTGTGTGAGTTGTGGGATATTTTCTCACTCCAATCAGACTTTCAGTATATCACACAGTATGAAAATGTCCCATGTCCAAAGAAGTGTTTGTGTATGCAGAATCAAGGGTGATTCCACCAAAACACCCAGAACCAGAAAATACAAGGTAGAATACAAATAAAACAAAATAAGATAAAATAAAATAAAATAAACAGTACACTTACTAAATTATGAGATGCTCGCTGGCCTCCAGTGTCCTCTCAATGAAAGACATTTCCATTTCCCAGAAATAGGGCAAACCAAATGACAAGCATAGCATGTTCCTTCTCCTTTCCTATATCATGGTTTACCCCTCCCTGCCCCCCTCCAATAGTATGGAACTTTTTTTGACTCATTGTGTTACACTGGCTGGGACAGAAATGTATCCTAATGGGGGGGGGGAGAGAGAGAGAGAATCAGTCAATTTGTTGGAATGATTTGTATTACAGACCATTTTTTGCTTGTAGAAAAAAAACCCCAACAACCTGTACATAGCAAGTTGATGAAATTCTGGAACAATGGCTGACATCCTATGAATTATGATAGCAATATTCCAACTTATACTGATGTAACACACTTATTTGCTTGTTGTAGATGTCAGAATTCTTTATTGACTGCAACAACCAGAATCCCCACTAAAACCCACCTTTTACATGATGTGGCCTATCAAATGACCATTTCTGCAACATTGGAGAGTAGGGCAATCAGCTTCTGAGCCTCACATTTGTCTAAGAGAGAGGAATCACATTAATATCAGAACCCACAAAGATAAAATTTCTTGGGCCTCCCTGTGCTGTTTCCCTTCACTTCTGGTGCAAAAATGTCTAAACGCTTTCAGAATCAGTATATGCCCAGTTTTCATGTCTTTTTTTTTTCACAGCAGATAACTGTTACTTGCCAAGTCATATTTGTATAGTACAAACAAGACATATTTATGTGATAAAAGACAACCTCCGGGGTGAGGATCCAAGCTAGAAAAAAAATCTGGCAGTTTTGTTTTCTCTGACACTCACAGTGGCCAAATTGAATAAATGCTGCTATTCCCAGCATGGAAACAAACAAGGACCCTTTTACACTACACGATTATAGTGTTTCTTCTTCGTGGTCTTTGTGAATCCACACATAAAGGGTTAATCCTGCACCTGCGCAGTAGCATTCGGAAGTTGTTAGAGTCAATAGCTATTTAATTGAATTTTTGGCGGTAATCCTGCCCACCATCCCTCTAGGCTATATAGGCCCTCCTCGAGCCCGCCTTCTCAGTTCCTTTTTTTCTGCCACATAAGCAGCACGAGGAACGTTGTTGGAGTCTTTAGTCTTTAGTCTAGTATTTCTACCCTCCCAACGGTTTTGCACTCCCAGATTTGGACCTTCGGACTGTTTTTGGTAACTTCTCGGATTCTGGACTGGTTTTTTGGCGATTCTTCTCGGTACGAACTCGGAATTGATCTCGGACTTCGAACTCGTGAGTGTCCCTATTTTGTTGATGATGGCATCGATGGACTTCTTTTAAGACCTGTTTAACCTGTGGGGCGAAGATGCCTGAGTCAGACGGGCATTCTAATTGCTTGATGTTCCTGGGAGAGAGACATGATGTCCGATCCTGTCGCCACTGCAATGCCTTTACCCCCCAGGCAAGGCGTTACAGGGATAAAAGGCTGAAGACCCAACTATATGAGCACATTTTGTCGGGCTCAGCCTCCTCATTGGCCCAGAGGGCCTCGATACCGTCGGGTTTGTCACAGGCCCATAAGCAACCATCGAAGGAGGCTTCCAAACCCAGATCCCGGGATCGGGATAAAGTGAGGGATAAGAGCACATCCTGGAAACCGAGAAAGCCCGACTCCGGTACCACGGTCGGTACCGCCTCGAAAGGCACCTCCGGTAGCGCTAAGCAAGCCCGGATGAAGGACAAGCACAAAGCGGTGAGGCTTACCTCTCCGAAGACCACACCGCAAGATGAGCCCCCAAAAAAGAAGAAAAGAAAGTCTGATGATACTCTCTCGAGTGGCACACAGAGAGGCTGAACCCCGGCACAACTGGCCCACTCCCCAGGCCAGAGGTCCCCGGTGGTCTCCCCACTCAGACTCAGCCTCTCCAAGCTCTGATCGCCGTCAAGGGAACCATCTCCGATGTCTGTAGTGGATGATCGGAACCGTGAGCTATCGGAAGGCGAACTCCAGGAACCGGAGCTTAAAACTGTGGAGGTGTCGACCAGTTCAGTCGAGAGGGACGGACGTCGCCGGTCCCGTTCAAAGTCGGCCACCCCGGCATTCCATCGGTCCCGGTCACCTCAGACGATCCCGTCTTGATTGGCCTCATGCTCTAGGTCCTGCTCGCTGCAGCCCCACAGGCCACCCACCCCGCACCAGTCTCTGTGTCACTCCCGGTCCCGCTCTCAAGACTGACCCCGCTCTCAGGAAAGGTCACCACGGCAGTCTCGCACCCCCCGGCGGTCCCGCTCGCCAAGACAATCCCCGCATCGGTCCCGGACACCTCAGTCGGTCCCAGGAGCTCACCTCAGAGGCCCCGCAGATCCCATTCCCCGAGGTGAAGGCGTCAGTCCCGCTCGCCACGACGGCCTCGGTCCCAATCAGCCTCTTCGGGTTCATACATCTCCGACCTGGGAACGTCGGAAGAGGAATGGCCATGGGAGTGATACGGCCACTTATACTACGATAGCCCTCCTAGATTCCATCGGTATCACCCCTTCAGCCGCTACTGGGACCACGACCCTCGGCACGCCTACTATGAGGATACCTTCAACCCCTCGCCACGCTACAGATACAGGAGACACAGGGATCACCCTCAGTCCCCACCGCGCACCCCGGAGAAGGAGCACCACCAACCCATCACTAGACCACCAACCGAGTCTACACCCAAGTCGGGGACCGGTACCGTACCCACGGATTCCGGAAAAGGGAAGGAGCCCCCCGTCAAGATCGGTCTCCAGATCGCCCTCGAGAGAGAGGCCGGCCCCTCACAGGTCTCCCCCGAGGTGCTCACCGTCTGGGGCCATGGTACCGTCCAGACCGCATAAGAGAGGATGGACAGAGATCCCGGTGTCGCCGAGAAGGTCTCCTTCGAGGACCCCCTCGGCTCACTCCTCGGAGTCGGATTCAAGATCCACAACTCCATCCCCGAGACCATCACCGGTTCCAGGGGGAGCCCGGCCGGACCCTCCGTCCCCCACAGACGATATGAAGACTTTCGCCGACTTCATGCACAGGCTAGCTGGCACCCTGGGAATTAAGACCACTCAGCCTGGAAAAGAAGTGGATGATCCCATATTTGAGGACTTACAACAAAGGACACCATCCCTCCCCTCCCTGTCGATCTCTCCATACTTGCTTCAGGTGTTGAAGTCATCCTGGGCGACACCCTCCTCAACACCACCCACATCCAGACGCCTAGATCACCTGTACCGCGTGTGCACAGATTCGGCGCCATGGCTTTCGCTCCACCCCAAACCAAACGCGGTGGTGGTCGAGATGGCCCAGATGAAAACCTCCCAGAGGTTACACTCCACCCCATCCGACAAAGAAGGCAAGAAGTTAGATACCATAGGGTGCAAGTTCTACTCATCTGCCTGCCTCCTCACTAAGATGACATCTTACGCAGCATGTATGGGGGCTTACCAGAAGTTCCTCTGGGACGTGCTGGCTGTGCATATCTCAAAGCTGTCAGAACAGGACCAAAGGATCGTCAACTCCTTCAGGGAGGAAGGCCTGGCGCTGGCGGGATATCAGCGACAAGTTGCCAAACACATAGCCGAGTGTACAAGAAAGATCGTGGCCAACTCTATTGTGGTCCACCGTCACGCTTGGCTCTGATCATCGGGACTGTCCCACACAGCACGCTCCATCATTGAGGACCTCCCCTTCGACGAACTCAGCCTGTTCCATGCAGACACCGACTCGAAGCTGGAGCATGCAGAGAAAATGAGGTCAACAGCCAAGAAGTTTGGTCTACCCACCACCCACCAGCCTTCGAGACCACGATTGCCTTTTCGCAGACCAGGCTCCTCATACAGAAAAAGATTTTGCCCGCCACCCTCCCGGTCACGCCAATCGTCTTCCTACCAACCCCACAAGAAATTCCAATCCTTCAAGTCCAAACCCCACTTCAGCAAAAGGAAGACGGAGTCATCCAAACAGCGGGCCTGACTCCGAAGAGTCACTACCACCCTCGGGTATCAACATCTCCCCTTCATTCCTTACTTCACCCTCCCCTGCCAGCCGCCTCTACGATGCATTCCACTCATGGCAGCTCATCACCTCAGACCGCTGGGTCCTGAACATCATACGGAGAGGGTACTACATAGATTTCGAGGAACTCCCACCTCCGGTCCCTCCCAGGGTAACCCCACCATCCCTGCCCATCATAGAAGAAGTCAACAGTCTCCTACAAAAGGGCGCCATAGAGCAGGTTCCCCGTTTGAAGACAGGAGGCCTATTCCTCTCCAGATACTTTGTTATCGAAAAGAAAGATGGAGGATCCCGTTCCATCCTGGACTTAAGAGGCCTGAACTCCTTTGTCCGCCCACGGAAGTTCTGCATGGTTACCCTTCCATCCATCCTCCCCTTTTTGAGAAAAGGAGACTGGTTTGCCACCCTGGATTTGAAGGATGCTTACTTCCACATCCCGATTGCACCCTCCCACAGGAGATTCCTCGCCTTCGCGGTCGGTGGCACAGCCTTCCAGTTCAGAGTTTTGCCGTTCAGCCTCTGTACAGCTCCAAGGGTCTTCACAAAATGTATGGTGGTGGTAGTGGCTTGGCTCAGACAAAAAGATATCGTAGTCTTCCCGTATCTGGACGATTGGCTTTTTACAGCTCCCTCAGCCGCAAAGCTGGACAGAGACATCAGTTTGGCCCTCACCTGGCTCAAATGCCTAGGATTGATGGTGAATTACGAAAAATCGCACCTTCAGCCCTCCCGGACTGTCAGGTTTATAGGGGCCTCTCTAGATTCCATCACAGGAAAAGTGTTCCTCCCAGATGACCGATTTCAGACGCTGCGCGCAGCAGGACAGAAGTGCATAGGACGAAGGAGATCCACGGTGCGAGACATACAACAAGCCCTAGGCCACATGGCCTCCACCACAGCAGTCACACCTCTCACACGACTCCGCTTGAGGCCCTTATAAAGCTGGTTCATCGCGAGATTCAGACTGTTTGCTCACGGTCCACTCAAACTACTCACCATTCCCCACCCGCTCAGGAAGTCCCTCCTTTGGTGGACGGACCCGCGTGCAGTCCAGCAGGGCTCCCAATTCGAGCAACCGAACCCCATGAGGGCTATCACGACGGATGCCTCACTGTCGGGCTGGGGAGCGCACTCTGACGGACTGTCCATCAGGGGGTGCTGGTCGCGGAAGGAAGGAGCCCTACACACCAATGCCCTAGAACTACTAGCTGTGTTCAAGGCCTTAAGGGCATTCGAACCCTCCCTGAAGGGTCAGGTAGTACAGGTGGCTTCAGACAACACTACGACTGTGTTCTACATAAACAAACAGGGAGGAACACACTCACGGATGCTACTCCGCCTTTCCCTGGACCTTTGGGAGTGGTGTGTAGAATGAGACATCATCCTATTGGTCATACACGTCCCAGGCCAGAGCAACGTACTGGCAGATGCACTCAGCAGATCGACCACCAGCGATCACAAGTGGTCGCTGAATCACCAGGTCCTTCTCTCTCTCTTCTCGCAGTGGGGCACCCCAGCGATAGACCTCTTTGCCACCAAGGACAATGCAGTGCGTCCATTATTCTGCTCCAGAGGCCGCCGATCACGGGGCAGCCTAGGGGATGCATTCCTATGGCACTGGGAGGGCTCCCTGCTTTATGCCTTCCCTCCCTTTCCCCTCATACCCAGAGTGATCTCAAAGGTACAACAGGACAAAGCCAAGTGCATCCTAATAACCCCATGGTGGCCTCGCCAGCATTGGTTCGCGCCACTGCTCAGAATGGCACGGGGGCAATACAAGCGCCTCCTGCAGACACCGGACTTGCTATCAATGGCGAATGGCCAAATTCTCCACCCGGACCTCAAACTGATCAACCCAACAGCCTGGATGATCACAATGTGAACTCCCTTTTGGATGCAGCACAGAGGATCATCAAAGCAGCTCACCACCCATCAACAGTGAGAGCCTATAACTGCAAGTGGAAAAAAATCTGTTCCTTCCTGGAGGAAGAGGGAATCCCGCTGAGGCAAGCGGGCCCTCCAATCTGATGGACTTCCTGGCTTCTTTCTCAAACAGGAATTTCTCTACCTCTTCAATCAAAAGCTAAATAGCAGCTGTGTCCTGGCACTTGCAACGCCTGGGCAAGCCAACGTGTTTTTGGGATCCCAGGATCAAAGCCTTCCTTAAAGGATATACCAACTTGCACCCCCCTGCACTGGGACCTATTCCCGCATGGAGTCTTGAGATAGTCCTGGCAGCCGTATCTAAGACCCCCTTTGAACCGATAGCCACGTGTGACCTTCGCCTCGTTTCCATGAACACGGCATTCCTAGTCACGATCACGTCAGCAAGACGAGCCAGCGAACTGTGTGCTCTCTGGGTTGACCCACCGTATACCCGTTTTCACCGAGACAAGGTGGTACTAAGGCCGGACATCGCTTCGTGCCTAAAGTTGTATCCTACTTCCACCTCAACCAGGACATCGTATTGCTAGCATTCTTCCAACACCCGTCGGATGACCTACAACGGTCCCTCCACCACCTGGATGTAAGACGGGCCCTAGCCTTCTACATAGAGAGGACTTCACAGCTAAGGAAAACCAATAGGCTGATTTCCTGCGTGGCAGGGGGGTTGGACTGGATGGCCCTCGTGGTCTCTTCCAACTCTGCAATTCTATGATTCTATGATTCTATCTGCTATGCGGGCTCGAGGAAAGGCGAGCCTGTGTCTTCACAACGTTTTTCAAAATGGGTGTCTGCAGCGATCAAGCTAGCCTACCAAACTCTGGGAAAGCGGCTGCCGGAACCCATCCGCAGCCATTCGACCAGAGCTACCTCCACCTCTACGGCATTCCTGAACGGGGTGCCTATCCAGGACATCTGCAGGGTGGCCACCTGGGCAACCCCCCTGACCTTTGTTAAGGTGTATAAGGTGGACTCGGCTTCCAGAGAGGATGCGGCGCTGGGCCGTGCAGTCCTCATGTCTTGTGTTGCACAGGGATCCCGGCAGGGATCATAATCGCTCAGACACCGGAGACTGGTGTCTCCCAGCTACCTCTTCCAGTAAATAAAGCAACCCTTGTGGTTTTATTTTCAATCCTAACCTAGTCTATGGTGTCCTTTTTTCCCTTCCTCTTAGACAGGACACCCCTCCTCCTAGATATAAGCTTGCTAATCTACACTTTATGTGTGGATTCACAGAGACCACGAAGAAGAAGGACAGGTTGCTTACCTGTAACTGTAGTTCTTCGAGTGGTCATCTGTGAATTCACAGAATCCCACCCATCCTCCCCTCTGGTGTCCTAGGCTATCTCCTCAAAAAAAAAAGAAAAAAAAGAAGGGGAGATAAATTGCTCCTGACCGTAGGCTGCAACCGCGGCTATTCGGAACTGAGAAGGCGGGCTCGAGGAGGGCCTATATAGCCTAGATGGATGGTGGGTGGGATTACCGCCAAAAATTCAATTAAATAGCTATTGACTCTAAAGACTTCTGAATGCTACTGCGCAGGAGCAGGATTAACCCTTTATGTGTGAATTCACAGATGACCACTCAAAGAACTACAGTTACAGGTAAGCAACCTGTCCATCTCACTTTTACTTCCATGGCAACTGTGGGGCTCTTGTCCCTTATTCCACCACCTTTCCCATCAGATGCAAAGTTCTGCCTAAACACTGCTTTCACCATATGTGAGCAATTCCACAAATTTCACTGCTGTCACCAAGAGTGAGGGCTTTCCCTTATCCCCACCTCTGCCACCAACATAAGGACCTCCTCCTGTCCCAGTGCTACGGCCACCATTGTGGAAACCTACTAGATCATAGAACCATAGAATTGCAGAGTTGGAAGAGACCACGAGGGCCATCCAGTCCAACCCCCTGCCATGCAGGAAATCACGATCAAAGCATTCCCGACAGATGGCCATCCAGCCTCTGTTTAAAGATCTCCAAGGAAGGAGACCCCACCACACTCCGAGGGAGTGCGTTCCACTGCCAAACAGCTCTTACTGTCAAAAAGTTCCTCCTAATGTTGAGGTGGAATCTCTGTTCCTGGAGCTTGCATCCATTGCTCCGTGTTCCAATCTCTGAAGCAGCAGAAAACAAGCTTGCTCCATCCTCAATGTGACACCCCTTCAAATACTTAAACAGGGCTATCATATCGCCTCTTAACCATCTTTTTTCCAGGCTAAACATACCCAGCTCCCTAAGTCTCTCCTCATAAGACATGATTTCCAGACCTTTCACGATTTTAGTCGCCCTCCTCTGGACACAATCCAATTTGTCAATATCCTTTTGAATTGTGGTGCCCAGAACTGGAAACAGTATTCTAGGTGAGGTCTGACCAAGGCAGAATAGAGCGGCACTGTTACTTCCCTTGATCTAGACACTATACTTCTATTGATGCAGCCCAAAATCGCATTGCCCTTTTTAGCTGCTGCATCACACTGTTGACTCATGTTCAACTTGTGGTCTACTAGGACTCCTAGATCCCTTTCGCACGTAGTCTCATTCAGCCAGGTCTCCCCCAACCTATATCTATGCATTTCATTTTTTCGCCCTAAGTGCAGTACTTTACATTTCTCCATATTGAATTTCATTTTGTTAGCTTTGGCCCAGCTCTCTGGTTTATCCAGGTCATCTTGAATTTTGATCCTGTCCTCCAGGGTATTAGCTACTCCTCCTAATTTGGTGTCATCTGCAAATTTGGTAAGTATGCCCCTAATTCCCTCATCCAAGTCATTGATAAAGATGTTGAATAGCACTGGGCCCAGGACAGAACCCTGTGGCACCCCACTGGTCACATCTTTCCAAGACGAAGAGGAGCCACTGCTGAGCACCCTTTGGGTTTGGCCGGTCAACCAATTACAAATCCATTTAACAGTTAACTTGTCTAGCCCACATTTTACAAGCTTGTTTGCAAGAAAGTCATGGGGAACCTTTTCAAAGGCCTTACTGAAATCCAGGTATGCGATGTCCACAGCGTTCCCTTCATCTACCAAGCTTGTAATTTTATCAAAATAAGAGATCAGATTAGTCTGGCATGACTTGTTACTCTGAAACCCATGTTGACTTTTTGTTATTATGGCATTGCCTTCTAAATGTTCACAGACTCTCTGTTTAATGATCTGCTCTAGAATCTTCCCTGGTATTGATGTCAGACTAACTGGACGATAATTGTTGGGATCCTCTTTTTTCCCCTTTTTGAAGATGGGGACAACGTTTGCCCTCCTCCAGTCTGCTGGGACTTCTCCTGTTCTCCAGGAGTTCTCAAAGATTATTGCCAATGGCTCTGAGATTATATTTGCCAGCTCTTTTAATACTCTTGGATGTAGTTCATCTGGTCATGGAGATTTAAATTCATTTAGATTAAGAAGGTATTCCTGCACTACCTCTTTGCTTATTCTGTGCTGGATTTCCCATGTTATGTCTTCTGTACCTTTATCCTCAGGTTGGTCCCCCTTTACCTTTTCTGAAAACACTGAGGCAAAGAAGGTGTTGAGTAATTCTGCCTTTTCTCTGTCCCCTGTTAGCATTTTGCCATCTTCTCCGCATATTGGCCCTACCATTTCCTTCTTCCTCCTTTTTCTGCGGACATACCCCAAAAACCCCTTTTTATTGTTCTTAACCTCTCTAGCAAGCCTGAGCTCATTCTGTGCTTTAGCTTTTCTGACTTTACTCCTACATGTGTTCGCTATCTGTTTGAATTCTTTGGTGATTTCCCCCTTTTTCCATTTCTTATATATGATCCGTTTAAAACTTAAAAACTTAAAAAACGTTAAAAAAATGCCCTCAATGTTCCTGTGTGGAATATTTTGCAACTTCTGCCCCCAGCAAAAATTTTATCCTCTGCTGCCACCACAGACACTGTGGCTGAACCAATATTTATATATATATAGTGTTCCCAGAGTTGATATATATATCTGCAGGATTGGTACCCATGGTTGTAATATCCACATCCTAAAAAACATATTTTTTCTAGACATTTTCTAGGCCTTCCAGTGTGATTCTGTGGTATCCTTCCACCAGAAGTTGACCATAGAGTCATGCTGGGAACCTAGAAAATGCCTAGAGAGGTGTTCTCTCTAGGAATCTCTAGGCCCTCCAGTGGTATCCTTGGGCTGTTCGTTTTAATAGCATTCACTATTATCCGTGGTTTCATGTTTCCATGGTAAGTCATGGAACATATCCCACATGGATATGCTGGCTGTACTGTACTTTTCTAAACCGAAGTTGAACATAACAAAACAGATTAATAATTTTATACATTTAAAACAAACATTTTGCTCTTACGCACACTCTTTTCTACAAAACCTAATAACTCAGACTCTTAAACCCCACTTATTAACTTCTAAACCTGACTGACTTTCTTAACCCTAATCCACACTCATTCACTCCCCACACCACACCAACCTCTCCCAGCTCCCAACTATACTGACTGCCATTCACTATCCTATTCAAATCCCTTCAAACCTTCCACCAAACACTCTCAACATTCCATTTGCTCACCTCCTCCTACCAGCTCCTTACCTGATTACCTCTATTATTCAAATCATAAAAGACAAAAACCAAAGTACCTTAATATAAAACAAGGTGTATGTATATTTGGTGCAAATTTGGTTGGGCATCCAGTTGCACAATGTTGACATCCAACACAAGGGCTGGCAGCATAGCACAGTCAATGCTGTGCTAACCTAAACTGTGATGTTGTACATTTGACTTAGGAGAGTTGGTATGACAGTAAGAGCTGTTCGGAAGTGGAACGCACTTCCTGGGAGTGTGGTGGAGTCTCCTTCTTTGGAGGTTTTTAAACAGAGTCTGAATGGCCATCTGTCAAGAGTGCTTTGATTGTGTATTCCTGCAAGACAGGGGGTTGGACTAGATGCCCCTTGTGGACTCTTCCAACTCTATGATTCTATGATTCTATGAAAACAACATTTTCTATAAAAAGTCCATGACATCATAGCAACATTCTATGGATTCTTGGAAACTGCAGTTTAGGGGAAGGGATTTAGAATTCTCTGCCAGTGAGGTCTGATGCCTCACCAGACTACAAACTCCGGGATTCCATAGGATGTAGCCATAGCAGTTTAAGTGGAAACATAGTGCTATTATCGTTCAGTGTCAAAGGGCCTTGTGCTGTACCTGTCTGACATGCTGTTACCTACCTGACAGCCCCCACCTTGTAGTATCATATAATTAGCACTATTTAATAATTTGGCTTGATGTGGCCTTCCACATGGTTAGCAGGTAAACCAGGGACCCCCGGATACCAAGGCTGGACTCACGTATAACCTAGAGAGGGGCCTTTGGAAATTCCCCAAACAGGTCACACCCAGGTCAGAGTCAACACCTGGAGATGAGTCATCCACTAATCCACCCAACAATAGCAGAGTCCTCGATGGTTGCAAAACAGGTTTTTCCTCTTCTCTTCCTCCCCAACAATAGAAGTTGCCTGCTTCCAATCAATTCCAAATATGTCACCCATCAATGATCATTAATTCTTCTGGAGAACCCTTTGTTTGGTCCTGGGAAACTCTGAGAGACATTGGGCTTTTTCAGACGGGGCCAAATGCCCCCTTCTTGCCCTGCAAGCCCCAACCTCATTCCTCCTGCGGAATAAAGGGAAAATGTTCAAACACTTACCTTAATTCCACGGCAGGAATGTCCTCCCTCTCCCCAAGCTGGCCGGTTGTAAATGCAGCCATCGTAAGGCTGCCTTTACGACCAGCAACTCAAATCATGCCCATTCTCGTGAGAGAACGGGCACACAGCAAATTTGAAAATACCCCCCAACTGTCAAAAATAAAATGAAAGCACCAACAAAAGAAGCAACAAGTAACCTGGGGGGGAGGGTGCCACTTACCTGGATGTCCTGATTGTGGCGGCAAGTGCTCAAAACAGACCTCCTCCTCTGTGCCTGTCATCTTGGAAAAGGGACGGGGCTCCTTTTCCCACATCCCTGATTCCATGACAGACACAGAAGTGGTGTTCTTTTCACATTGTTTCATCATGAATAGAATACTCTGGGAGCAGGACGGGAGCAGGATGGGAGCAGGACAAAAGGGGTTGATGTCATCCAAAAGGGAGCCCCTTTCTCAACCCTGTTCCATGCCTAACATGGAATATTGGCCCCATCTGAAAATCTCCATCGTGCTCTATTTTAAATCCCATCCCTTCAGGGCAATTATCAAATATAAATATCACCCTGAACCACCAGCATAATGTCCACAGTTGGCAGTTCCTCTTCAACCTTCCATGCTGTGGGTTTGCTGTGTGACCCTCAGAACGCAACACTGCATCTTTGCTGCATGAATCTAAGCTCTCCAGGATCAGTATAGTATAACCCACAGCCCCTTCCTTTATCGAAACATTTCCTACTTTCTTCAATAGCCTTGTGTGAGTGCTTGAAGCCTGAGTGTAAGCGTGAATGCTGTTAAGATTAATTTCGAATAAAGATCATTTAATGGTATGTTCTGGCTTGGAGCCTCCTCTGTGATTACCAGTATACATAGGTTAAAAGATCCTGCTGTTACCTGGTCTCTTGCTGAATTTTGAGCTATTTAAATATTTCCCATATTAGGATTCGGACACTAGTGGGATCCTCGCAGACCCCACACATTTTGGGTAACAAGTCAGCTGTTGAAGATGAAGAGCCTCTCATAAAAAAATAGGTAGCAACTCTAAGTTAGCATCAACATAGTTGTATACATAGGAATTGCAAAGGCAGTCTTTAAAGTATTCAAATCCCTGAGAGGAAGGAATGTGTTAGTTTTTCCTTTTCCCACATTTAGTTTTTTTCAAAATCTAAAGTTCGTTCTATCACAAGAGAATTTTCACTCTTGTCTCCTGCCTGGAGATGGCCCATGAAAACCAGAGACTTGGGGTCAGGCCCTGAAATCTGGCAACCCTAGTTGAATATAGGACCTAGTCTTTCCTGTGGAATTGGTATCTGTAACAAACAAGGAGACAAACAGCCAATTCATATATCAGTTTTCACAAATGAAGAGTTCTTAATTAACTCAGTACCATTTAGAGTTTGTAGTTCATTTTCAGACTTAAACTTATATTTAGGCAGGGGAGGAAGAATTATTTTATATCATTAAACAAAAATAGAGGAGCAATTTCCTTAATGCACCAACTGATGCATTTCTAATGGTATATTATTTGGCAATCTTAAGAGAGTTTTCTCCCTATGTCCCTCCCCCTGTTCTAGCTTCTCAACATATCAGTGAACAAGAAAACATTAAAAATATTCTTTAGCAGCTACTATTAAAGCTAAATGTACAGAGAAAATAGGCCAGTAAGGGAGTGTGTGTGTGTGTGTGTGTGTGTGTGTGTAATGAACACCTTGAAGATCCATATATAAAAACAAAAGGCAAGGTTTAGATACAAATAATTCGTCATCACCCGGCATTGTTCCAGCACATCTTTACAATTGCTTCAGACTGAGGCTATGGTGAAGATCCTGTATGCCACAGTATAGCCATAATATGCCTGCATGTGGAACAACACTACAGCTACCCATTCAACACCCTCTGGACATACTGTTGAGCTGCTGCAACCTTCCCACAGGTTTGTATCTAAACCTACTTTTGTTTTTATATATGGATCTTCAAGGTATTCATTACACACACGTGCACACACACCCTTATTGGCCTATTTTCTCTGTACATCTAGCTTTAGTGGTAGTTGCTGTGGTTGAGTTGCTATAGAAACTCAACAGTAAGTCCACTGGGAAAGGGGAGTGACCTTACTCATTGTGGAGAGTGGAAGGTAATACTAACTTTTGCAATGACCAAAAGACATATGCCTGTGTAAGGTGGACACACATAGGATTCCAGCTAATATGTGATATGGTCTCTTCCTACCCACAGCCGAAATTGCAATAGAGCAAGGGAACCTATAATCCTCCAGATATTATTGGGTCCAACTCTGTGAGCCTGTGGTTGGAGTGTTGGATTGGAACTTGGGAGGTCCAGGCTCAAGATCCCACTTGGTGACTTTGGGCCAGTCACTCACTGGCATTCTGACACATCTCACAGGTTGTTGTGGAGATAAAGGGAGGTAGAGAAAAGCCACATACACTGAGGATGAAATTTCTTGACGTCTCTTGACTGAGGAGAAACACTGGTGAATGTCTGGGAATTTGTTATAGGACTTGTTTTTGACCTTCCATGGTAATTGTTATTCTTAAGCAGAAAATTACAGAAATAACACTGCATTGTGGTCATTTACCAAAAGGTCTGAGATCCACTGATAAATGTTGAAATTTTCTGACATTTCTTGCTGAATATGGAAAAGAATTCTATCAGCTACAGCAGCCATGGAATGTAAAAACAAGGAGAAAGCGAATTGGCAAATTAATAGCGCTTTGTGGAACAATGTTTCCACTGTTTCCACTGGCTGTATCTAAAACAGAGAAGTATTAATGCAATGAGGACAATATGTCAAAACTGCAGAGAAATGTTACTAAGGTTTCTGGGTAATGAATGAGTAGATTCTATGGGGAATTATGGAGGTTTCTATTAATGATATCTTATGGGGACATCAGTTACTTAGTGTCAGACCACATTTAGAATCCTAAACAAAGGAGGGTTGCACATTGCCTCAACTAATCCTTCCACCACATGTTCCTAAGTTTCACATGACCTATGAAGAAAGCTATATCACAGGCCACTAGCAATGAAACATGCTAAAGGTTGTTTTACTAAAGCAACCTTCATATGAAGTACACCTGTGGCTTCAAAGAAGATAGAAGAGGTTATATGAGAAATTAACCTCCTTTTAACAAAATTTTATTATTATAGAATCATAGATCTGGAAAGGATCCGAAGAACCATCTAGTCCAATCTGCTACTGCAGGAATCCAATACTAAAGCACCCTAAGAATTGGCCATCTAACCTTTGCTTGAAAACCTCCAATGAAGAGAGTGTACCATCTTCTGTGGCAGTTTTTTCCCCCGATTGCCAAACAGCTCCTACTTTCAGAAAGTTCTCCCCTATGGTTTAGTCAGGATCTCCTTTCTTATACTATAATTTGAATCAATGGCTTCAGGACCTATTCTTTGTAGCAGCACAAGTGACAAGTGGTGTGTGTGCATCCACACAAATATTCATATTTATGTGCAAATGTATACAGAAAGACTTAGAGAAATCAAAACAGAAACTCAAATATTCAAGGAGGGTCAACTGCAGTTAAAGGAGTTAAAGTCTTGTGGTACTTTAGAGTTTACCATATTTTATTTGACTTCAGCTTTTGCGGACCATTTTGTCAGACACAAGGTGAATCTAATGAAGTGGATTTGTAATTGGTTGACCGGCCAAACCCAAAGGGTGCTCAGCAGTGGCTCCTCTTTGTCTTGGAAAGATGTGACCAGGGGGGTGCCACAGGGTTCTGTCCTGGGCCCAGTGCTATTCAACATCTTTATCAATGACTTGGATGATGGAATTAGGGGCATACTTATCAAATTTGCAGATGACACCAAATTAGGAGGAGTAGCTAATACCCTAGAAGACAGGATCAAAATTCAAAATGACCTGGATAGACTGGAGAGCTGGGCCAAAGCTAACAAAATGAAATTCAATACGGAGAAATGTAAGGTATTGCACTTAGGGTGGAAAAACAAAATGCACAGATATAGGATGGGGGAGACCTGGCTGAATGAGAATACATGCGAAAGGGATCTAGGAGTCCTAGTAGACCACAAATTAAACATGAGTCAACAGTGTGATGCGGCAGCTAAAAAGGCCAATGCGATTTTGGGCTGCATCAATAGAAGTATAGTGTCTAGATCAAGGGAAGTAATAGTGCCAATCTATTCTGCCTTGGTTAGGATTCACCTAGAATACTGGTCCAGTTCTGGGCACCACAATTCAAAAAGGATATTGACAAATTGGAGCGTGTCCAGAGGAGGGCGACTAAAATGGTGAAACGTCTGGAAACCATGCCTTATGAGGAAAGACTTAGGGACCTGGGTATGTTTAGCCTGAAAAAAAGGATGGTTAAGGGGCAATATGATAGCCCTGTTTAAGTATTTGAGGGGATGTCACGCTGAGGATGGAGCAGGCTTGTTTTCTGCTGCTCCAGAAACTAGAACACGGAACAATGGATGCAAGCTCCAGGAACAGAGATTCCACCTCAACATTAGGAGGAATTTTCTGACAGTAATAATAATAAAATAATAATAAAAATTATTTATACCCCACCCCTCTGTTAAAACAATCGGGGCGGCTAACAAAAATTAAAATACAATACCGATAAAAATCCCTAAACACCACCCACCCTCCCCCATAAAAAGATATTAAACAAATATAATAAGCAACTAATCTAAAATCACATTTAAAAACAATAAATACAATAAATAGCCAGCAGACTAAAAGATGCCAGGAGACCCTGAGGCCGGGATCTAATTAGGAAAGGGCTGCCAAAAGAGATCCGTCTTTAGTGCTTTTTTAAAGCTACTCAGGCTTGTCATCTGATGGATCTCGTTCGGCAGGTCATTCCACAACTTGGGGGCAATTACCGAAAAGGCCCTCTGGGAGGTTGCAGACAGCCTAGATTTTTGTGGCTGAAGCAAATTCCTCCCAGAGGACCGGAGTGCGCAGGGAGGATTGTATGGGAGGAGGCAGTTCCGGGGATAAGTTGGACCCAAGCCATTTAGGGCTTTAAAGGTAATTACCAACACCTTATACTGGGCCCGGAAACTGATAGGCAGCCAGTGGAGAGATTTTAATACTGGAGTTATATGGTCTCTCCGAGATGTTCCCAAGACCACTCTGGCTGCCATATTTTGTACCAACTGAAGTTTCTGGACCAAGCATGAGGGTAGCCCCATGTAGAGTGCATTGCAGAAATCTAGACGAAAGGTTACCAGTGCATGCACCACAGTCTCGAGGTCCCTTACTTCCAGGAAAGGGCGCAGCTGGCGTATCAGCCGAAGCTGATAACAGGCGCTCCTGACTGTCCCATTCACCTCACTAGTCATCTGAACCGATGAATCAAGGAGCACCCCCAGACTGCGAACACAGTCATTAAGGGAGAGCGTGACCCCATCCAGGACTGGAGGTTGCAACCCAACTCCTGGTTTTGGGGGCGCTACCATGAGCACCTCCGTTTTGTCTGGATTTAATCTCAATCTGTTTTTCTTCATCAAGCCCATTACTGCTTTAAGACAATCATTAACAGGAGAGACGCCATCAGAATTTGAGGCTGACGATCGGGACAAGGAGAAATAGATCTGGGTGTCATCTGTGTATTGATAACACCCAGCCCCATAACTCTGAATAATCTCACCCAGCAGTTTCATATAGATGATAAACAGCATTGGGGACAGGATGGCGCCCTGTGGAATGCCACAAGTAAGCTCCTTTCTACTGGAGCAGCTGTCCCTGAGCAACACCCTCTGGGACCTGCCCGAGAGGAAGGACCAGAACCACTGGAGCGCAGTGCCTCCGATTGCTAACCCACTCAGGCGATCCAAGAGGATGCTATGATCTATTGTACCGAAAGCCGCTGAGAGGTCCAAAAGCACCAATAGGGTTACACTACCCCTGTCGATGCTTAGATGCAGGTCGTCAGTCAAGGCAACCATGGCAGTCTCAACTCCAAATCCTGTCCTAAAGCCAGTTTGAAATGGGTCTAGATAATCGGTTTCATCCAAGATCACTTGGAGTTGAAGCGCAACTGCCCTCTCGATCACTTTGCTCAAGAATGGTAACATAGAAACCGGCCTATAGTTGTTCATGTCCAGGGGGTCAAGGGAAGATTTTTTCAGGAGCGGCCTAATGGCCACTTCCTTTAAACAAGATGGAACACATCCTTCCCTGAGGGATGCATTGATGATGTCCTTAAGGAACACCATCAAGGCACACACACACACCTGGATGGCCAGCCATGAAGGGCAAGGATCGAGAGGGCAGGTCATCTTCCTCACCCTACCAAGTAGCTTGTCCACGTCCTCGGTACTCACGGATGGAAACTGATCCAGTAAACTTACATCAACGGAGTTGCTGGACACCTCGTCAATTGTTTCTGTCAAATTACTGGCATCTAAGTCGGCTCTTATCCAAGCGATTTTATCTGCAAAGAAGTTGTTAAATGCGTCACAGCAGGCCGTCGTTGGGTTAAGCAACGAGTTCTGTGCAGGAATAACCTGTGTCATCTCCCTTACCACCCTAAACAGCTCTGCTGGACGGGACTCTGCAGACGCAATTAATGCAGAGGAGAAGGATCTCTGCACTGCACGTATTGCCTCTCGATAGGACCAAAGAAAGTTCCTATGACGAGTCCTTTCGGATAAGAGTCGAGTTTTCCGCCAGTTGCACTCTAGTCGTTTTCCAACCCTGTTCAGCAGTGGAACACACTCCCTTGGAGTGTCGTAGGGTCTCCTTCCTTGGAGGTCTTTAAACAGAGGCTGGATGGCCTTCTGTCAGGGATGCTTTAATCGTGATTTCCTGCGTGGCAGAGAGTTGGACTGGATGGCCCTTGTGGTCTCTTCCAACTCTACAATTCTATGATTCTATGATAAGTGGGCTCACTTCATCACATTCAACTTGTGTCTGACAAAATGGACTGCAGTCCCCCAAACCTTATGTCAAATAAAACTTAATGAGTCTTTAAAGTATCACAAGACTCTTTGTTGTTTCAGATATTCAAGATTATAATGAGTATAGCAACAAATGCTGCTGTTAATCCCCCCAGACATTCTCTCTTTGACATTTGATTAAAAGATTGCATTTTGTAGCTGATTTAACTGTGGCCTAAACTGTTAAGGATTAAATGATAAAAGGTTGTTCTATGGATCATTGCATTGAAACGCAAGTCAAAAATCACATTAAGAGTTGATCAAATCAATTGACCTAACTCATCCCTTCCTGGCACGTGTCAGGCACTTCTTTAGAGTACAACTTTTCTGTCAACCTACACTTATTGAGACAGGGCCAAAATGTTTCTCCTTGCGGAATGCAGCTTGCTTTCATAGTCCCAATGAAATGACTGGCTCCACGGTGCAGTGCTGGTATCAGTCAAGTATTATTATAATGGGATGCTGTTATAGGAACATTATTCATAGTTGATAAACACGTACCTTTTCCAGTGAAATGCATACATTGCAGAAAGGATGCATAGATCATTTGCTGAAGCACATTCATTATGGCAAAATGTGTACCTCATCTAATGAAACCTATACATCATCTCATAAAATAATTGTGCTTATACTATAGATACATTCCATTGATAGGAGATCCCTTTTTTTAGCCAACTACTTTAATAAGGTAAGTGGTGACACAAGCAGATTCTCTCCTGAAGTTGGTGCAGACCAAGCAATATCTACCACAGCATCTGGTCTCGGCCAGATAAAGCAGAACTGTGTGTTTTTCTTCTGATTTCATCTAATGTTCTGGTTCTCAGTTAACTTGTCTAGCCCACATTTTACAAGCTTGTTTGCAAGAATGTCATGGGGAACCTTGTCAAAGGCCTTACTGAAATCAAGGTGTGCAATATCCACAGCGTTCCCTTCATCTACCAAGCTGGTATCTTTATCAGATTAGTCTGGCATGACTTGTTTCTCTGAAACCCATGTTGACTTTTTGTGATTATGGCATTGCCTTCTAAATGTTCACAGACTCTCTGTTTAATGATCTGCTCTAGAATCTTCCCTGGTATTGATGTCAGACTAACTGGACGATAATTGTTGGGATCCTCTTTTCCCCCCTTTTTGAAGATGGGGACAATGTTTGCCCTCCTCCAGTCTGCTGGGACTCCTCCTGTTCTCCAAGAATTCTCAAAGATTATTGCCAATGGCTTTGAGATCACATTTGCCAGCTCTTTTAATACTCTTGGATGTAGTTCGTCTGGTCCTGGAGATTTAAATTCATTTAGATTAAGAAGGTATTCCTGTACTACCTCTTTGCTTATTCTGAGCTGGATTTCCCCTATTGTGTCCTCTGTTCCATTCTCCTCAGGTTGGTCCCCCTTTTCCTTTTCTGAAAACACTGAGGCAAAGAAGGTGTTGAGTAATTCTGCCTTTTCTCTGTCCCCTGTTAGCAAAATTTTAGCATTTTGCCATCTTCTCCACGTAGTGGCCCTATCATTTCCTTTTTCCTCCTTTTGCTGCGGACATACCCCCCAAAAACCCTTTTTATTGTTCTTAACCTCCCTAGCAAGCCTGAGCTCATTCTGTGCTTTAGCTTTTCTGACTTTACTCCTATACGTGTTCGCTATCTGTTTGAATTCTTCTTTGGTGATTTCCCCCTTTTTCCATTTCCTATACATGTTCTGTTTAAAACTTACATACAGTTGACTGGCAGTTGAACCTTAACTTGAAGGCCACTGATGGGATAGTGTCCTTCGCCTACCCTGAGGTAAGTTGGCACATTTGGGGGTCCCAGGACAGAGTGTTTGGCATGTACAGTTCTGTTTTATCAAGAGAGAGGAACAGCCAGAGAAGTCCCTCTACTGCTTCCCTCTGAACACCTACTGCTGAACATCTACTCTGCCTCATGGTAGGTTCAACCCTGTAGATGCTTCACTACACCTGAAGGAAGAAGCATACTAATTTAAGGGATGTGGGACAAGGTATGTTGCTCACTCATCTCCATCTTCCAAATGAGCTGAGGGGCTTCATGCTGAGTTGCCCTAAATTTTCATTGTTGGCACCTTTGAAAACCAGTTTCTCTTTCTGCAGTCTTTTTTATTTTGGTGCCTCCCTTCTAGGGGACTTTTAATATGCAATTTCAATCCCAGACTTTAAGCAACATTCACGCTGACTGAATTAACCAGCACACACACACACACTATCAATTTCCCCCAGCATATAATAGCTGCTTTTCAAATGCCTTTATTACCTTTCCTCATGGGCAACCAGAGCCTTAGAAATAGCTACAAATGGATATTGGATGGGTTGGGAGTACAGTAATATTGTACAAATGTAACTGATGTATTTCAGACATCTCTATGAATCTTCAGCTGTGTTCAGATATTGTACAAGCATCTCCTCCCATGGATCCAAGACAGTACATCTATGTCCATGTGTATATTAACAGTTCAGTGCAAACTGTGTGTAGAAGAAGCTGCAGATAATTCTGGGTGCAATCTCCAGTGACTCTGTACATGTAGTATGAAAGCATGGAAAAAGGATGCGCATTTCCATCATCTTGGCCTAGGCCTAATGGAAAGGTAAAGCAGGATGTTGAGACTGCTATTATATAGAGCTCTTAGCAAATAAGTACAATGCAACAGTTGAACAAGAAAATACAATCTTAGAGAAGCTTTCTTAACTCAGGTGACTTGCTGCTCAGTTGGCTCTCATCATTAGGTAGAACTAGGCAACCACTTTAGACAGCTGATGCTGGAGGGCAACTGTGGAAGCTTCCTGCTTTCAGCTATTCTTCCAGAGCCTCTTGGTCATTTCTCTGTGTTGGAGGACAAAGACATGGGTGTCACACAATCTACCTTGACATTCCTAAATTATCCCACAACCCTCAGGCATGATGAAATATCCAGTTCCATTACAAGTGTCAAAGTAAGGTCTGATATGCAAAGTCCCCAGAGGGTTGGTTTTTTTCTTTGTAGTTTTAAACTTATGCTATACCACAGCACAGGGCCGGGTTGTTCTCTGATGGACCACAGTGACCCCTTCTCTTCCCCCCAACATGACCTAGACTTCCCAGGAAGCATTCTAGTACTCTAGCACACCCCAGGAAGTGTTGAGTCACAGTGGAGGAAGAGAAGGGTTCTCATACTGCTCTTTGACACATAACCTTTACAGGTTGAAAAATAGGGTGTGGGGGACACTCTCACCACTTCATAAGATAGTGACATCCCTTCCATCCTTCCCTCAATGAGTAACATGCAAAAATGTTCCTCGCTAGGGGACCAACACCAACATCATTGCATTTTCTGCAAAACCAATGATGTTATCTTCCTGTCGCTCTGCTCAAATTGATCATTACATACACAAAACCGTTACTGTAACAAATTACTTTCAAGCTCTCTGGAAAGGCATATAGAATCACTACTCTCCACTACACATTCATCCTTTTTTTCATTGGAGATTCTATTGCAATACATTTGGGTTTCACGGAAATGTAGCCATTTCCCTGAAGTTATGGGAGCTCATTTCATTATTTGGTGACCCTAAGGGTGAACCTAGGATCCTGCTATATAATTTATGTTTCCTGGTGTGATTCAACAGCATAATCTTATGATTTATGTGCTTCATTTATAATTTGAGCATTTCTATATAATGCATGTCTTTTTCCTAGTTGATTTATGTACTTTACACACACACACACACACACACACACACACTGTATGTGCTCCACTCTATGATATATGTATTCATCAGCCACCTGTTATGCCCCTGATGGCACCTTTCCTAGGAAGAGACACCCCAGCCTGAGGCCAAGTCCTGAGGTTAATTGCAATCAATTCACCTTCCATGCAATTACACTTTCATCCACACTGCCAGTGAAGTGAGCATGCTTAACGTGGTATCAGCAGGGAAGCAAACATGTCTATTTTCTCCTCCCTTAGAACCAATAAAGCTGGCCATGGTATATGATTACAGGGGGGTTGGGGTGGGAAGGGAGAGGGAAGCCTTGACTCCCTCCTTTTTAACATTTTCATTGAAAAGGCAGCGAGAATAATTAATTACATCCCCATTGAGCCATTTAGCATGAGGCTGATTGTGGCACCATTTCTGAACAATATCCAAAATTCTAGTAAATACCAAAGCAGAGGCAACACCATCATTTGAAACTGAAATGAACACCCTTGAACAAATGCAAAGCCCTGCTGATTCCATGGGGTGACCTGTAGGGAGAAAAATACTTCAGAACTTTTCCACTCTGTATCTTGCTATAGCTGTTCTGCTTTCTCCTCCCCCCTTAGCTTTTCTGTTCTACTTTTCTCTTACTGGAAATGGCATTTACATTAAGAAAAATGTCTCAGGGCTGATTGATCTCTCATTCTGTTTTCAGCCAGAACTCAAAATTTGAAAGTGCTGGCTTTACAACTCCCCATTTAATCCAAAAGAGAGGAGAGAGATCAGACCTAGAGCTCTGTGTAAATGGCCTCTCAAATTCCGCAATTTCTGGGCAGACACACTGGCCTAAATCCACTCACTAGTCCCAACTAGAGTAGATCCACTACAGCTATAAGGTTTATAAAAGTGATGATCTGCTATGTAGCAATGGATTCAATGGATCTACTCATTAGGACCAGCTGTTGGATTAAGGTCACTGAAACACTGTGCTAAATTTGCTGAGTGGCGGGGTGGGGAGGGGCAAATTCTCCCACGGCTTCTCAGGAGTAGGTCCAAGGATGGTGAATGGATCCATCACTGTGGGGGCAGTGAAATCACCTGTTATTTTACCACCATTCCTGCTGCAACTACCTCAAATTGTAAAGAATTCTGAGGGTGCTCTGCCAGAACTAAACCTCTGAGGGACAGGGGTCAGCACTACTATAGGAGCTCCCATTCAGCTCAGAGCTGCTTTGAGAAGAATGTCAGTACAAATAAGATTTGATTTACCACCCTCATGGCTCCAGATCCACCAACTGCCACTGGTTAGGATTCAGCATCAGTAATGGTCATAATTCTTAAGGATTTTGGTCTGTTTTCCTGCCATGAAAACATGACAATCTGTTTGTATATTCATGTCCCATACCGACCATCCTTGCAGAGCATTGTAGCAGGGAAGTGGTGGTTACAACCCAGAGCTTGGGAAAGTTACTTTTATGGACTACAATGACCAGATTCCTCTTCCCAAACTCTGCTGCCCCCTCCTAATAGTGGGGAGGAGAAAACTTTGAAAAAGTTTTCTTTTGGAGGTCTCTTGGAAGTCTGTCATTCATTGGACCAATATGTATATGCATGTGAAAAAAAGAAGAAAGGGAGGGGTTATAGTGTGGGTGTAAAAGAAAAAAATCTCATAAATTTGCTTAGAAACTATGCCTTCCAAGAAACGTGATCTCAGTACTACAGAATGCAGCACATGTGGCTAAACTGCCCCTGTGTCCTCGGCACCACTTCATCAGAGACACAACATGCTTTCAAAATGCCACATAGCCCTTCAGCTACCACAGAGCTATAAAGCCACTAATAGAAACCTCAAGGCCCATTGACTACATTGGCCAAGTTTGTACCCCATAGCGTAAGAGTGCCACAGGCAGAACTCTGCTACAGCTCTTTGCCCATTACCTCCAGGACTCATGGGTTTGCTGTACAACCTTCCCACATGGCCACACAGTGACTGCTGGAGAGTTGGGGGCAGGGGGTGAAAAGGATGTGGCTATGCCTCATGCAGACTGGTGGCATCTTCCAGAACTGCATTCTGCTCCTGGCTCTCTGCTTCTGCAATCCTCTATATTCTCCACCAATCACAGAACTGCTGTTAGAGGGGCTATTGTGTATATCACTAATGCCTGCCACTGTCTCCTCAACCTCACATTTAAAAAATGCAGCAGCATTCCAATACAGAAAGACCAGGGTGCCCTCATGCACAGAGATCTGGAAGATGCCAGGAGTAGAAATGTCTGTCTTGAGACCTTAACCAAAATACATAGTTTTACCTGGGTACTGATCGGAACCTGTTGATGGTGATGTGTGCCTTCAAGTCATTTCTGACTTATGGCAACCCTAAGGTAAACCTATCACATGGTTTTCTTGGTAAGATTTGTTCAGAAGGGGTTCACCTTTGCCTTCCTCTGAGACTGAGAATGTGACTTGCCCAAGGTAACCCATTGGTATTCCATGGCCAAGCAAGGATTTGGACACTAGTCTGCAGAGTCATAGTCCAGTGCTCAAACCACTACACCATGCCAGCTCTCATCTGAAACTGTACTTACCACATTCTCTGCAGACAATATAAAACCTCCAGCTCACTGTAAAGAAGCTGGAATATGAAGGGAATTAGCACAGCAGTCCAAGAAGTAATTTCTAAAAGAGCCAAAAACTGTTCCATCAGCTGTGAAAGATGCTGGAAGGAGCCAGTCAGGACACACAGCATCATGGGGAAATCTGTACACAGGACTTTGCAGTTACGTAGTGCATTGTGCATTTCTTCCATTTCCAGATTTTATTTCCTGTTTGCTCTTTGTGATAGCCTGTTAAGAAGCAACACACAGGGATAGCTGAAACTTAGAAGAGGTGTGAGCAAACTCTGGAGCGGAAGCCAATCCAGTCCAAATTGGAATTTTCTTTATTACTGGAACAGATAATCAGAATTATTAAGTGCCTCACTCAGCCATTTGAATAGTGTACTTGCATGCATTTTTTTTAAAAAAAATCTTCTTTTGAATATGAAACGAAAAAGGCAAAATAAAGACATACCAACCTACTAGGCAAAGAGGAACTATACCTTGTTGACCTTGAAGAATTCTAGTAGCATAAAATCAAGAAGGCAGAGGTGTTTTTGAGGCACTACTAGACAGTGAGTGTATGCACACATTGCACAATTACAGCAGGTTGGTAATGTTTTAATTGCCATGACTCTGTTCTGTGGAATCCTGGGATTTAGTCTGGTGATGTCTTTAGAATACTTAAGTGTGCTCTTCTAAACAAGTGCATAAGAGTGCTCTGTTAGACAATTCTACAGAACTCACCAAACTACAAATCCCAAAATTATATCAGCTGAAGCTGTGGCAAAGCACTATAATTGTGTGATGAGATATGCACAATGCTTACAATAATCAGAGCTCAGAACATTTCCTTTCAGACTAGTTTAGCCCAAAAAGGAACTTTTCCAAATTCTGTAGAATTGCTAATTAGTAATAAGAAAAAGTTTCCATTGGGAGTTTGTCCCTTCACTGCTCTCACCATCCTAGAATATTAGAAGTTCTGTTTAATTTGCATCCAAGAGTTTACTAAGCAATAGTGACAGAGATATTGACCAGAGACACCACCATCACATTCAATATCATCATTCTCATTTGCCATTTTTGGAGGTGGGGATGCAAAATTCATTTGCTTTATATTTGCAAAATGCCTCTCAGGCAGGTTATTATTACTCATATCTAACACATGGAAACTGATGTCCAAAGGCAATAGCTTGCCAAAGAGTTGGAACTTATCCCTGGTCCAAGTCCAAACAGTCCAAAGCTATTCAAGAATTGAGAAATAATAAAATGGGTATGTGGATTTACTAAGCAATGGGTGGACACCTTATGGAAAGCATGGCTTTTTTAAAAAAAAAACTTATCAACTGCTTTTATATAAAAATTGATTCCTAGTTTTGCACAGTTTAGGGCAAAAGGGGGAGTGGGTTACCTAGTGAGATGGAGCCTCCTTTGTAGACCCAAGGATATTTTACCTAACTAGCTATACCTGGTGTAACATACACTGTTATCTACATATACACTGTTATCTACATATATAAAACACTTCAGTATGTTTCCATTCCCAGTCTACTGACTGGCCACTTAGGAAACATGTCAAGAGTACGATCATTTGACGCATTAATACATAACCTTTCAAATCAACTATGATGGCTAGTTTCATGCTGAGAGCCCCTCCGCCACTGCCATGCAACTGCCACGTACACACAGGCACATATAGACACACACACCACATGCGCCAAGATGAGAGAGCCCCTCTGCCATCATGGAACTGCGTGTAGACACACACACCATGCTACACACACACCACATGTGGCAGGACATGAGAGCCCCTGTGCCGCTGCTATGCAACTGTGGGTACACATACACACATACCATGTGACACACACACCACAGTACACACAAACACCATATGAATCAGGACATGAGAGCCCCTCTGCTGCCACCATGCAACTGTGCATACACAAGCAAGAAGCAGCTACAGACAGCACAGAAGGCCCTAGGCCCCAACCTAAAAACAAGGAGCCACTACAGACAGCACAGAAGATCATGTTGTGACAACCAAGACTGAGGGCCAAATGCCACTCTGCATCTAATAGCACGGCATTAGTAAAACATAATGTGGCTCATTCCAAGAATACTGTTTGCTAATAAAGCAACTGCCTAACCAAATCTTTAATGTTGAAAGTTTTCGTGGATCCCCATGAATTCTGCACACATTAGATTCTATGGAAGGAAAATATCTCCTCACCCTTTCATCTATACAGACAACCAAGGAAGTCTGTGGTAGAAAATTTCAGTGTGTTGAGTTGATTTCACTGCTTTGGGACTATGTACATGTAATAAATCATACAAGTGTGGCTGTATCCACACTTTTGGTTTCTATTGAGATTGAAGTTCCAAGTGTTGCTGATGTACCCATTAAGTGTCTGTCAAAGAGGATACATTTAAGATGTCCTTTTGGCCTTTTATTGACTTTGCAAAACTCTATCAGCAGATAAATGGGCTTGGTGTCAGGTTTCTAGCTGTCCACTTCATCTTTTATTCTTCTAAAACATTAGAATGATTAATCTCCACTGGTGAATGAAACCTCATAATGTATGCATTATATGAGACACATGAATATCACATAACCTATCACTGTAGACTCTTGGATTCTTTGTTTGTCTCTGCTATAAATATCGCCAACAGATTTTAGCTGAAAAAGAACATTGCTCACTAGTGACCAAACGTTTTGAAACTCACTTTTTATTTCTATTTATCTGTTCTTCAGTCTGTTCCCATTCACATTTTTTCTACAAGCCCTACAAAAATAACAAAATTCTTCAATTAAGGGCCATATTGCATGTTACACTAGGAGATCTCTGACTGATCTCACTTTTAAAAAATAAAAATTAATATTTTATCAAATGCAGCCATAGAGCTAAAGGTGGGTGCTTACTGGAGGAAGGGGTGGCATTTAGCCCTTTACCTTATGGTACTCTCCTTGTCTAAATTTACCCCCAAACTGATTTGTGCATGCTGCACAAACCTGTATTTTATTCCCTATTGAACAAATAGCAGCTGGGTTTGGGAGGGAGTGCCTTTTAGCTTGAAGTAAGGATTAAACCCTACTAACATGTGAGTTGCTTCCCCAAGCAAATTTGCAGTCATATCCAAGGTTGCATTTGCTATCTGGAGATCAGCTGCAAATCTCTTGGCACAAAATGAAAGTTGGACTTGAAAGAGAAAGAGAGAAATGAACAATGCTCTATGAAAGGTATTAGCTGATGATGTGTGAATTATGAGGCCAAAGAACAGAGGCTCCTTGAGATCCTTTTAGCAACAAGGGAATATGGATCAGTTGGAATGCTTTTGCAGTTTTACTCTGACCAAGTTGTTGCCATTATCTGAAGGATGGGTTTAAGGAAGGTCTTCAGATCCCATTTCAAGGAACCCAGTGTCTTCTGATCCAATAATTTACGTTCCATGTTTGGTTTAGAATATAGCGTTAGAGACAAGATCTGTAAGGAAGCATAGGAAGGAAGAATTATAGGTCCATTCACATCTCCCTTTATATTCAATTTGAGGGTGTCACCCCTGGTGTTGTTTCCAAAAAGGCACCTGGCAAATACAGGCTTGTTCATCATTTGTCTTATCTCAAGGGGGACTCCATTAATGATGCCATTCCTTTGGAGCTCTCTACTCTCTACTACTCTCATTATATATCCTTTGATACAGCAGTTCAGGGGGTGCACAAGAATGGAAGTGGAGCTGAGTTGGTGAAATGTGACATTAAGTCTGCATTTCATCTTTTGCCAATTCATCCTAGGGATTTTGAGTTACTGGGTATTTCTATTGATGGTCTGTTTTACATGGGCCCTTCCTATGGATTGTTTGGTGTCATGTGCCACATTTGAAAAGTTCAGTACTTTTCTTCAATGGGCCCTTAAGCATAGGACCAGACAGAAGGGGGTTACTCATTATTTTTGTTCATAGAACAGCCAGAAACAGGACAGTGTGATGAGGGAGTTTTACTCCTTGACATCTGAGTTTGGCATGCCCCAGCCCATGGGAAGACCAAGAGACTGAGTCTTTGTTTGGTTTTTCTTGGTATTGAGATTGATACTGTGGAACAGCACTGTAGACTTCCAGAGGAGAAACTTAGGGATTTTAGGGAGGGGGTTTCTGAATTTATGGGGTGTAGGAAGGCCCATAGACAATTTCAGTAGCTCATTGGTCACTTAAATTTTGCTCTATAGCTCCCAGTACTGTAAGAAATTGTAGGAGGGCTAGGTTGGAATTTGAGTGTTTTAGATAAGGTGAAGGGCTTCAGGCTATTTGGCCAATCCCTGTTTCCTGTATTTTGCAATTCTGTGTACTCCTTAAAGGTGGGGGTTTAGCTCTGCAGTCCTTTCGGGCTAGGTTGTCAGCATTGGCCTTTGCTGCCAGAGCACAGTGGTATCAGGATAACACAACTGACTTCAGGATTTGCAAGGTGTTGGAGGGATGGTCTCAGGAGCAGGGCAGAGGGTCTGATAGGTATAGAGAGTTATTGCCTGATGTCTTTAAGTGGTTGGGGTGTATTTGGTTGGCCACTTGCTCTTCTGATTATGAGACCATTTTGTTTCACACAGTGTTTTTGACTCATTTTTGGTGCCTTGTGGATTAGTGAGCTGGTCATGTTGTCTACAGGGGATGTACTGGGCAAGGCATTACAGCTGAGAGATTTAACTCTTTCTGGGCAATATGTTGCCTTTTTGATTTTACCTTTAAGACAGATCATGGGGGGGGGGCAAGGGAGAAGGTAACATTGGAACTTTGTCATGATATAGCCTTATGCCTGGTTCATGCATTACAGAATTATGTGAGGGTTAGAGGACCTAGGCCAGGTCCTTGATTTTGTCAAACAGACCTTTCATCCCTTACCAAATACCATATACGGCCTATTACCTCCAAGACCTTAGAGCACTTGGGTCATAAAAGGTTTAAATTTGAGACCCATTCATTTTGGATTGGGGCATCTTGTACATCTCTTGTCATGGCTCTGGATGGAGAAGCAATCCAGCATATTAGACATTGGAGACCCCATGCTTACAAGAGATATGTCTAATCTCTTAATTCATGAATTTTATGGTTCTGTTTTCTAATGCTGTTGAAGAATTTAAATGAACTAAAGTTACTATTTTAGTTATTTTTGAGAAACAGTAGAGCAAAAGGCTACCTTTAAAAATATCTATAATAATAGCAACCTACTTTGGGGCTTCTTAGACTTTTAATTTTATCTGATTACTTAACAAAATATCCAGGGGTAGCTGTGTTGGCTGTACAGCAAAATGCAACAAAATCCAAAATACACAAGCAGCAATACCATTTTTGGGCCAACTCCAAAGCATAAAATGCATTATGCAAGCTTTGGATGTTTCACTGGCTTCTTCATTGGGCAAAGATATTAAAATCATACAGGAGAAAAATGGTGATGATATTAGGGTCACAGTCTGCATTTTGTCTGATATGTTATCAGTTAAGATGGTATTGAGGGATTTCAATGCAGGCAGAGGCCACTTCCTTTATTGGCCATGTGAGGACTAGATACAAAGAGAAATAAAAGACAGGTAATTAAATTTCAACTGCATTAGCAACAGAAAAGTAACTTCCCTTGAGATCCAGATGTCCCTGTCAAGTATGAAGCTAACTGCTCCTGTCTGAGGCAGAGAACATTGAAATTCTCAAGAAGCCCCTCTATTGTTACATCTGGGGGCTGTTTACACAATAAAAAAAGCCCGAGAAGAATTCGTGTTGATCCCTGGTTGTTTACACAGGAGGGAGGAGCAAATAGCCCGGTTAACCCATGACTTGCCACCCCTCTATTTTTCAGGACTTTCTGGGGAAAGTCCGAGACAGCCTGTGCTATTGGTTGTCTAAACAACCAGGAACCATCCCAGGACTTGGGATCATTTCTGATTGGTTGGACAATGGAGTGGGTGGGCTTGCAAGGGAAATTTGTTTTGCCCCCAGGGTCCTCCGCTGGCTCCAAAGAATCCAGCCGAGTGCCAGGCAGGGTCTCTCCCCTCTCCTGCCCATGCCCAAGCAGCTATGGAGAAGTTACTCTCCTTCCCCCAGCCTTTGCAGCCGCTTGGGGTGGGGGTCTTCTCCATGACTAGCAGTTACAGAGAACCCCCCCCACATGAGCCTACCCCCCATCCTTGCAGCTGTGTGGGGCAGGGGGGGGTCTTCTCTGTGACTGCCAGTCATGGAGAAGAGCATCCCCCACCCCACGTAGCTTCCCCCATGGCCCCTGGAGCTGTGCGGGGTGGGAGAGGGTTCTCCGTGACTGGCAGTCCTGGAGAAGCCCTCCATCCCTGCACAGCTTCCTCCCTTCCCTTGCAGCCACGCAGGGCAGGGGGGTCTTCTCTGTGACTGCCAGTCACAGAGAAGAGCACCACTCCCCACATGGCTGCAAGGGAAGGGGGGAAGCCTCACAGGGAGGGAGGGCTTCTCCATGACTGGCAGTCACGGAGAACCCTCTCCTGCCCTGCATGGCTCCAGGGGCAGTGGGGGAAGCCACACGGGGTGGGGGTGGTCTTCTCCATGACTGTCAGTCACGCAGAAGAACCCCTGCCCCGCGCAGCTGCAAGGGTGGGGGGTAGCTGTGCAGGGTGGGAGGGGTCTGTGCCTGGCAGGATGGATTTGACCTTTCCCAAAATGGCAGATCCAGCCTTGCCAGTCTTCTGATGTAAGTCCATCCCCTCAGATGTCCGACCAATCAAAATACTTCTCAGCTGTGTGCCCTATACTGGGATGGAGGCACCAAGGACAAGAACTATAAAAAGCCGAGACTTCTGCTACTGTGACAAATCGTGTAAACAACAAGGGACAAACTCAGGATGAGGGAATCCCCTTTCTCCCCATGATATAAATAGTTATGTAACTAGCGCCCTGAAAAAACTTGTAGGTGTTGTATAGGTAAAACATGCCAATTTGTAGTCCCAAATTGTAGTTCAATGAAAGAGTTTACCTTTGTTGGAAGTAGAAAACCTCAAAGTGTTAAACCCCTGTCCATTGGTTCCCTCTTGTATAGGATTCCTCTGTTGTGGCTAAATTTGGTATCTTGAAATCTGGGAAGGGGGGATATTCAGGGGTAGCTGTGTTGGCCATGAAGCAAAATACAACAAAATCCAAAATCTACAGTGTAAGGAATGATAACTTTTTGGAGGCCAATTTGTCTGTATTGAGTAACTCTCAAAGCTCTGAATTACATATGCAGGTATACTGCCTGTCCACATACATGCTTGGACCAGCTTACATTCAGCAAGTTTGCATCGCATGGACCTTCACACTATGTCCTACCTGGAATATGGAGTTCCACCAGATTTTTTATTATTATTTTTTTTGCTCCATCCTTAAATGTGCTCAGGCTGTACAAACTGGATGC
Source organism: Gambelia wislizenii (assembly GCA_030847615.1). NCBI lineage: Eukaryota > Metazoa > Chordata > Lepidosauria > Squamata > Crotaphytidae > Gambelia > Gambelia wislizenii. The sequence goes on from JAUMIR010000005.1 coordinate 33,935,790, forward strand.
ATGCTTCATGAAAAGGGCAGGATTGGTCTTACTATTTGACACAGTTAGGCAACTGTGTGGGGATGGGTGTCAGGAGACAGCAGTGGCAGCCCCTCTGGCCATTGGAAGAGAGAGATATGTGTACCACGTGGCCCATCCTGCACCTCTTCAACTAGTCTCCTGCCCTTGGGTGTGATATAGGACAGTGTCCTGCCAACACTGTTGAAGGAAGAGTCAACTGACAGTCCAGTTCATGTAACATGGTGTATGGGAAGGGCTCATCTTGTCCATTGGCTCAGGCAGCAAATTGTCATGGGCCAACCTAGTAATTGGCATGACGGGCCAGCAGTTATTTCACATTCTCTAGCCACAGGAAAGAAATACTTCTGGTTCTTTCCCCTGAGGCTGTGATGACATTTCCTCATTGCTCTGAAAAAGTGATGTTTCTCCTTAAATCTCTGCACTGGCTTCCTTTCCAGCACAAGTTCTTTCAAAGCCTTCCATGCATCCCTGCCCAAGCCACTGTATTTTTTTGATGCTACATCCCAGTGATCTTCCAGCTCCTCACCCATAGGCATTGGTAGGCCTCCAGCTCCCTCAGAAGATTCCATGCTTTCTCTCTTACTGCCCCAGACATTTGGAACTGTCTCTCCCTCTCCACCCCACCCCCCAAAAACAGCATAAAGCTCTGTCTACCTTCCTATCTTTCAGCAAAACCCACCTTTTCCATGAAGATATAGGCACATTATTTCCATGCCCTACTACTCCTAAGCCTACATCAGAGCATGGAAAAGTTACTTGTTGGATTATGAAGCCCAGGATCCTTGCACTAGTCTGGGCAGTAGCCACAATGCTGGGGCAATTCTGGGAGATACAGGGTGCATCTACACTGTAGAAATAATGTAGTTTGACACTACCTTAAGTGCTGTATCTCCATCCTATGGAATCCCAGGGTTTGTAGTTTTACAGGGTCTTCTCTGCCAAAGAGTGCTGGTGCCTCGCAAAACTACAAATCCCAGGAATCTGTAGGATGGAGCCATGGCAGTTAAAAGTGTCAAACTGCATTACAGTGAGCCCTCAGTATCTGCTGAGGTTTGGTTCCAGGACCCTCCCCCCGCCATCGATACCAAAATCCATGGATGCTCAAGTCCCATTACATACAGTGGTGTAGTAAAATGGTGCCCCTTATATAAAATGGCAAAATCGGAGTTTGCTGTTTAGAATTTTAATTTTTGGAATATTTTCAAGCCGTGGATGGTGGAATCTGTGGATGCAGAATCCGTAGATACAGAGGGCCGACTATATTTCTAGTGCAGAGGCACCCTTCCCTTCCCTTATTGTTTCCCTTGTGTCACATTTTCCACTGTAACCTCTGAGGGGCAGAGACCTGTCTCTTTCCACTCTACAAAGCAGCAGGCAATCTGATTGTGCTATACAAATATTTTTTTTAAAAGCACATCTGGATAATAACAGGGCTGTGATATGTTTACTATTTATCAGGCAATTTCTTGCCAGATAGGACTGTTGAGGCAAGCTGTATCCTAAGCAAGGGATTTGTGTGCTGTTCCCCTCCCACCACCTTGTTCTAATTGTGCTTTGTCTCTCCCTGCAAACAGTTTCCTCATCCTTTGCTTGTATGGTCATCTATCATCCAGGCGGCCATATAGCAAAACCCCTCCTTCTCCACCTCCTCTTTCCTCTGCCCTGCCTCTGGAAAACACACACAAGCCCCCTGAAAACAAATCAGTCGACCAGCGCATTATTGTTCCGGCAGCACATTGCAAGCCCCAGATCTCTGCCCAGTTCCCTCTCTTGATGACTTTTGTAGATTGATTGGATTCTCCCTTCCCCTCCACATGTCAAGAAGGATTTAGTGGCATTTGTTTGCTCCTGATTCCTTCCCTCCCCCGCCACCCTACCCACCACCATTGCTCTCCTTTACCCCTTCAACCAGGCAGCTGGCTAAGCATGTCTCAATGAATGAATGAATGAATGAATGAATGCCCAGCCTTGGAAAGGGAAAGGGATTCTCCGGAATGCCAGAGCAAACATAGTAGGAAGGCAATAAGCGTCTCTCTGCCCTGCCCTGTAATGCTCAGGGATCCAGGGAGTTGGGACTACAGAAAGGCACTCCTACACACACACACACACACACACACACACCTCCTCGAATGAGAACACATGAAGACTTTTCTTCACAGCCCTGGTGCTCTTCCCTTGCAAAAGCCATCTCTCTGCAACCTATGCACACACATATACACAAGATTCAGGAGGAGATGCCTTTTTAGACAACTCACCAGGCCCTCCCTCCTGCTCAATAGGGATTTACACCTGTCTACTTCCAGTGAAAGTAAACACATGTGTGTTGGGGGAATGTTGCCTCCAATGTTATTTTATTTTATTTTTAAAAATGTATCTCCCTATCCTTTGCTTTTCTTTAAAAAGAGGCTTCTGATCCTTTCATAACATGGACACTGTGTGAGGATCGGGCACTTGTGGACCACACATGCTACTCAAACACACATACAACACACAGGGCTGTTTATGGTTTTGCATTGCACTCTTACAGTGAGCCCATTGTAAAGCTTCTCTTGCAAGTAAGATCTAAGAAGTAGATTGTCAACACATGATGATGATGATGATGATGATATTCTGGGGAGAGAGTTCTACAGTTTGGGAGCAGCCACTGAAAAGGCCTTAAACTCTTATTTTCATCCCTAAGCAGAAAGCCAGGTCTTTGAATTTATTTACAAAAGATATCCAAGGTAGTCGATCATTAAGGTCGCAGTCCACCTTGGTGTCCATGGTTAAAGACGTGGGTTTCTGCTACAATGAGAATGTGTATTCCTATTTATTTCTGTATTATGATTATTATTGTTATTATTATTAATATCCCACCTCAAGGCAGATAACAGTGAGTTTAAAACAATACACAAACATTACAAATATAAAAATAACTATGAAATTTAAAAGACAGATTAAACAATTTACAGTATTAAAACATTAAAAATATTAAAATACAATAAAACTATATACACCTTAAAAACCAAACTGCACAGCATGTACAAGCCCCCCACTCCCAGACTGAAAATGCTGGTGGCACAAGAAAGTTTTTACTTGTTGCCAAAAGGAGAGCAGAGACTGGCCTCCCTGGGGAGAGAGTTCCACAGTTTGGGAGCAGCCACCGAGAAGGCCTTCTCCCTCATTCCCACCAAATGAGCCTGAGAGGGTGGTGGGACAGAGAGAAGGGCCTCTCCAGATGATCTAAGTACTCTAATGGGCTCATAAAGGGAGATACGGTCCTTCAAATAACCTGGACCCAGGCTGAGTATCCTTTAGTTCCTGAGATGGATTTGGACTATAACTTCTCATTGGCCCCCAGGTGTGGCTGATGATTGGTATAAGCAAAAATAGTTCAAGGACTGGAGATTTTCCCATCCAGGGTTTAAAGCTCAAGATTGATTTAAAAGCTGAAAGCTTAAGTTAAACATATTATATTTTTCGCCATTACAGCAATGCAATCATTGCACCATAACTGTGTAGTCATATGGAAGGACACTATAATGATCACCACATGCTTCTCACCCAAGATGTTGTGGGTGCCGTAGGTCTTGTCTACATTATGGGGAAAATATGAACACGTCCGAAAAGGGATGGTGCTTTCTGAGACTTCGGTCCTGTCTATACAGTCAAAATAATACAAACAAGATGTGAAAGATCGGCGATCCATTCATATGGATGTGCACACAAATTCATGTCATTCGGAAGGGGGCAGCCAAATCCACCACAAAGTCCATGTGTGCTGCATCCAGGGCTTCATACGGATTTTCTGAAAAGTTTCGTATGACTTCCGAATGTGTGACCATTTGAACACTTACGTTTGCACAGATACAAACAGGCAGTGCAATCTGATTGGCTGGATGACCACAGGGGGTGGGACTAGCAAAGAGGGAAAGCGGCTGCAGCCACCGTGTTGGATTTTTGGCTGAGCAAAGGTCTGGTAAATCAATCAAATGGTGATTTTATATATTTTTTAAAATTTTATTTTATTTGTAAATATGAAGTGTTGCTTGTGCGCACCCTGGGAAACTGTTTTTTTTTAAAAAAAAAATGGTGGCAGCAGATTTTAAATTGCGAGTAAATCACTCACAGCCACCAGATGGATAGGGGGTCATGCGGAGTTTAGGGGGGCTCTTTTGGCCACATAGGTAGATCTCATCACTGCGAATGCCTGCCTTTTTGGATGTGTTCATATTTCCCCCCTTGTATAGACAAGACCTATGGCACCCACAACTCCTTGGGTGAGAAGCATGTGGTGATCATTATAGTGCCCTTCCACATGACCACACAGTTATGGTGGAATGATTCCACTTTAATTGCCATGGCTGTATCCTATGGAATGCTGGGCTTGCAGTCTGGGAAGGCTCTAAAGATCTCTGGCTGAGAATTCTAAATGTCCCTCCCTAAACTGCAAATCCCAGGATTCCACAGGAGGGAACTATAGTGGTATAATTGTCTAGTGTGAAAGGGCTCTTGGCCAGCCCTGCAAAAGCACTCTGGGACAGTGGCTCTTAACCTTTTCTTTACCAGGGACCCTCATTAAATATCTTTTATTGCTGCGGACCTCCAAGACTTAAGATTTAAAACCTAAATAATAATAATAATAATACCTATTAATAATAGTAATACAATTATACCATCCATTAACCCTTCCCTCAGAGGCACTGGAGGGAGAGGGAAGACTTTTCTCCTGCTTCTTCCTGCAGATTTGTGGCTGGAACGGATTGGAGAGCAATGCGCAGGCCAAGGCAGTCTTTGCCTTGGCTAATGTCATGTGAGCTGAACAGCCTTCAAGCCTTTGTGGACCCCCTGTGAGGAACCACAGTCTCCTGGGAGTCTGTGGACCACAAGTTAAAACTATTGGTCGGGGACACTTTCCTGCAGCAGCAAACACTTAAAATGAACTAGTATTCATCCACAGCAGCAAAACATGGAGGTGGTATGACTCCATGGCTATAAAGAGCTAAGAGTGGGTGACTGCACAGTGGTGGCAACAGCAGAGATGGGTAAGGTAGCATCCTACCACCCTTCCCAGCCTGAGCCACATGGAGCTTGCAAATGTAAATCTCACTTATTTCATTCTCACATGAAAAAAATGAATAATTTCAAATGTTTTCTCCCTGCTAGGTAAGATTACAAGATGTTGTGTCCATTTCCCCATGATTTCTTATATTTCATGACTTATTTTGTGAAAAATGTATTTGAAAAATACATGAAAAATATTGCGGCAATAACAATTTTCTTGTCTTCATATGTCAAGATATCATTTCTTGTCAAAAACATCCTGAGGGGAGCTTCAGCCACTCACAGTTCTCTGCCACATGTACCTATTTGTTATGTATGTTTGGGAAACACATTTGAAAAGAAAATAAGAACGCACTTCAGCCATTCGTGGGGCAATGTGGAAAGCAAACCTTCACATATAGTGGCCATTTGTCCTCTTCTACAAAGAATAGTCCTTTATCTGAAAGGTTGTCAGATCTACCATATCTGAAGGACAATCCCACCTATGTTTGTTTTAAAGAAAAAGAACTATAAGAATAAAGATAGGGGATTTGAAGTTATCCATCCAGAGTTTGCACTTGGACACCAGAATCAGCAGGCATAAAGTTCTCTGATCACAGTCTTTCTCACTTAAGTAAGATGTACAGTATTACAATTTCTACTTTTTCATCTGCACAGTCCTGGGCCAAATCCACACTACACAAACAATCGAGTTTGAAACTGGATTATTTGCCATGGCTCTTTCTTATGGAATCCTGGGATTTGTGGTTTGGTGAGGCACCAGCACTCTTTGGCAGAGAAGGCTAAAGACCTTGCAAAACTACAAGTTTCAGGATTCAGTAGGAAGGAGCCATGTAAAATAATCCAGTTTCAAACTGGATTATTTGTGCACTGATTAATCCTCTGTTGTCAGTTTACTAAAGTTGCTGCAAACTGAGTTCAAAGTATAAAAGTAGTTTATACAGGATTAAGAGGGGAGAGGAGAGAAGGGGTGGAATCTTGCCATCCCTGTAGACATAGGCAAAAGCAAACTGCTGCTGCCTTTTTAAGCTTGTGTGTTCTCCTTCATTAATAACTTTTGCCATCTTGACCACACTCTGATGTTGCTTGGCCACAGGTCCCAGTTCTAAGAGAGAAACAGAGTGCAAGAGAACTGCAAGTTAATATGAGATATATGGATGAAAACATTGTTATAGATCATCTTCAGAGAAGCTTCTCTGGCTGCGTGTTCTCACGTGGAAGTGTTCTGGTAGGTACCGCCCATTGATGCTGTATTAATGAGAGCAGAATGGGACGCAGTTTCGCACTCAGGTAATACTGTGGGGGGGAAATGCTATTGGCGATCAATTGACAGCTTGGCCTGTTAATAAAAGAATACCTTGTTCATGGCAGCAGAATGCTTGGGGAATGACATTGTGCGATAGGGGAGCCCTTTTGCAGTATCCTGTCATCATTATCACGCCATATTTGCCACGTCTGATAATCTCGTAAACATCTCGAAGAACTACCTGATATATAAGTCCATCAGCAATGGAACAGACAACCTTTATCTACTAGATTCATTATTTGAATAACAGCAACCTGATTCTTACGATCATTGTGGAGGTGGTCAGGCACAACGTTCCTTTTTTAATAAAATCAGCATCATAGTGCACTTGATTAAATTTCATTGAGGAACTTAAAGAATGGATCCATGCTGACAACACATTTTCAAAAAAATATATTATTTATTAACATTCTTTATTTTCCCCATATGATCTTGTCATTTCCCATCACTTCTGCTGTTTTTTTAGCCATTATGAATTACCACAGTTCTTTTTTTAATAAATTAATTTTTAAAAATTATCTTGTCAGAATATGGAGGTTAGGAGGGAATTGTTATGCTTTTTCACTTGAGATGAAAAAGATAGGGGAACTATTAAGAAAAAATGTAATTGTGTTTTCCAGACCAGTTGTGCTCATCTTGAGGAATCTAATGCTATCTTATTCCCTCTCTTGCTTATGGCATGACCTCTAAAATTCCTCACTTCTGTTTGATTTTTCGAAGGTGCAGTTAGCACTCATAATCTAGCATGGACATTTTTTAATATATAGGAGATCAGATGCCATTATAAAGGTACAATATATACTGTATTGATTTTATTGTCATAGAAAAATAATGAACCTCCCAACAATGGAAAGTTTGATAGTTAATACCCATCTTCTTCTATGTTAAATAACTCATCCTATGTGCAGAAATACTGTAAATAATTCCTGATCTTCTGTTATTATTATTTTTTTCAGTCTGAATGTCAATGCAGTTTTGGAGAAGGGGATCCTCCAACTTCCCTCCTCATGTGCTGTGGTTTCTGTGGGATTTAAGCAGTAATTTCCCATCCACTGCTTGACATACACATTGTCTTGTCTACAATCTGGATTGCTGGCTAGTGGCTACCAATTACTTTTCCCTAAGAAATGATCTCATCAGCTATTCCATCATTTCTGTGCACTGTAGGGAAGTAAACAATAAGAAATAAAAACCTTTATTTCGAAAACCCTATCTGTATTCTCCTCTCCACACAGCTGTTCATGGCACAAATATTAGATGCCTGCCTTTACTGAGAATTTTTCCTTAATTTCCAAGTACATATAGACATCTCTAGGCCATAAACTCTTCTCCTGCCTCTTGCCCTTTGTTGACCTCACAGGTATTTGCAAAGCTGAGAATATGGACAGCATGAGATTCAAATGGATCTGAAAAAGGAAGAGAACTCTAAGAATAAACTGAACATCTGACACAACAGAAGCTGACTCTCCAGATCCAAGCAGAACATTTCAATCATTTCATACAGATAATTCAAAGAGGGCTCTTGACAAAATAGTCAGGTCTTTGTTGTATATCTTAAGAAAACAAAGAACAAGGGACCCAGGGTCTAGACAGGTCCTGTTGTATGTGGTACATGTTGTCCTGCTTTATGTGGGATGTGGTACTGATGGGGGTCTAGCCCGATCCTGTTGTAGTACTGTCTATTAAATAACAAGACCGTGTTTCTATCTTTCAGACAAATCAGGGAGAACTGATTGTGAATGCTTGAGTGGTGACCTTGAACATGTCCAAACCTGCATGACAAATATGTTTAAATATTTGGAGGGATGTCATACTGAGGATGGAGCAAACTTGTTATCTACTGCTCCAGAGACTAGGACATGGAATAGAATAGAATCTTTATTACGGTCATAGACCAGCACAGACTAGGACATGGAGCAATGGGTTCAAACTACAGAAAAAGAGATTCCACCTAAACATTAGAACTTCATGACAGTAAGAGCTATTTGGAAGTGGAATACACTGTCTCGGAGTGTGGTGGAGTCTCCTTCTTTGGAGGTTTATAAACAGAGGCTGGATGGCCATCTGTTGGGAATGATTTGATTGTGTATTCCTGCATGGCAGGGCTTGGACTGGATGGCCCTTGAAGTCTCTTCCAACTCTATTATTCTATGATCAACACACTCAGTGATTCAGTTAACTGTCAGTCACCATTTAAAGCAGTTGTGTTGTCTGTTATGTGTCAGGAAAATGCTAAGTTTAAAAGTCGAGCAACATGACATTCTGCAGCAATTTGAGGCAGACCCAAACCTTTTCCAAAAAATCATCACTTGTGATGAAACCTGGATCTTCCAGTATGATCTTGAGGGGGAAAAAAAAAACAGTCAATGCACTGGAAAACACCATCATCACCAATAATGAAAAAAGCAAGTCAAAGCAAGTCCACATTCAAAGCCATGCTCATTGGTTTTGTGTTGTTGTTTTTACATCAAGGGCATAATTTTGGCAGAATGGGTTCCAAAAGCCAGAACAATGGACCAGCACTATTATAAGTTTTGACAAAGCTGAGAGAGAGTCAGAAAAAAAAGGGCCAGAACTGTGGAAGAATGGTTTAATTCTTCATCAAGACAATGTGCCTGCTCACATAGCACTTTCTATGAAGCAGTTTTTGGCCAATAAACACTTTACTACACTTGAACATCCTCCACATTCACCAGAATTGGCACCATGCAACTTTTTTCTTTTCCCTAAAGTGAAATTGGTGCTTAAAGGGACATCCTTTGAGTCAACTGATACAGTAAAGAAGAAAACAGCAGATGTATTGACCCAGCTAACAGAAACTGATCTGCTCCAAGCCTTCAGCCAGTGGAAAACAAGACTACATCAGTGTGTGAGTGTGAGCAGGGAGTATATTGAAGGGGACAAGCATTAGAATTGTAATACATATAAATAAAGATGGGTCATTGTATCAGTCTTGTTATTTAATAGACAGTCGTCATATGTGGCACATGTCTTTATATGTGCTATATTTCTTTAGATGCAATTTTTCTGCTAGGTATCCTGATTTGGGTAAATTATTTGATCTGATTTGTTTACTGCTTTGTATATGTATGTGTATGCATATTTGTATGCACATGCACACACATGCATACACAAATATATACAGGCATATATGTATTCCTTGCTCCTAAGAAAGCTGGTGGCTTTTCTATGGCTATTTAGCTGAAATCTTTTTCACTTCCTTTGTCTGACCATATTTCACTTGTGTGTCCAAAGTATGTCAACTATAACCTTTCTTTTGCCACTGATGGCAACCCTCTGCCTCTATAAAGGCCCTTTTGACACTTTTCCCTTGATACCATCAGAACAACTCTTTGCATAATGAACTGTTTCTCTGTTGTTGTTTTTAAATGGCTTGTTGTTGTTTTGTGATTCTGCTGTTGCAGTTGTGATTCTCTGGCTTTTCTAAACCCAATCTTCTCCAGACAACTTCTACTAAATTAAAGCTCTCAGGTATGGAGGAAGCTGTGTGTGTGTGTGTGTGTCTGTGTGTCTGTGTGTGTGTGTTTTGGGGGGGAAAGGGTTGAGAGAAAAAAATAAATGGAGTTTTTATTTCCAAGCATTAAAAACTAGATGTGAGCACATTTCCTCCATTGCTTTCCCCATCCCCAACCTCCTTAATCTCCTCAGCGCCAGCAAATCTTTCGATAAAGATATCTTCATTTCCATTAAATGCCTCCCCACCTTTAAAAAGAAGAAGAAAAGAAGCAAATCTCTTTGTGACTTTTGTGTTGCTTTATGTTAAAGGTACCCTCTTCCCCCATTATAACAGCATTTGCACATTTATTTGTGGGAATAAAAGAAGGGGGAAGAAGACGCATGATACAGGGCGAGGAGCTTGCTTCCTTCCTTCCTTCTGCCACCCAGAGAAAGAAGAGCTGAAAGGATTATAAAAGTTTAGATTAAAATGATATAAAATCTAGCATTTGGCTTCAACACTACTGCCTTGGTCCTCTGTAGCTAATCTGTATGCACCCTGTGACCTCCTCGCAGCGAACCCTGCTAAATATATTATTCCCACGGGGGCTTTCACTGCTGCTTGGTGTCAGAAATCAATATGTATGAGGCGCGTGGATGGGAATTTCTAATAGATCTGCCTGGCCCTGCGCTGCTTTTCAATATCTGCCTTGGACTATTAGTGCCGGCTCGGTGCCTGTGAAATAACCGAGATAATCTTTTAAGGTGCGCTGTTAAGGTGGAACCCAAATGTTGCAGTTTCAATTATCTGCCCCCCTCTTTTCCTCCCTCCCTCCCCCCCTCGCACACAGAGCAATTATATAAATCAGTGATCATTGGATGACTTGCCTTGTGTGCAGCCCTGATTACAAATAATTAAATAAACAACAACAACAACAACGCCGGGGATTAACGCATTAAAAAGGCAGCCTTGTCTGCTTGTTTCCTGTAAAGGAGGTTTTCTTTCTGTTTGGATTTTTTGGGGTGGTGGTGATGGTTTGGTTTGGGTTCTCCTTGAAGCTTGGGGAAAGGGGAATCCGTGTCTTAATGAATCAGGGAAATCTAATGAAGGGATATGTCAAACTCTCCTATGAAAGAGTTTGCAAAGGAAGAAAGGGAGAGCAGAGAGGAGAAAAAATATCTGTCCCAGATCCATGTTATCTTGAATAATTCTATACTCCTTCCCCTCTTCTTCTTCTTCTTCTCTCTCCTTTACCTGTGCAAGTGTAGACTGAAATTTTGTGTGGCTATTTTTGGGATAGCTTAATTTATACACATTAAAATGATGGCATGTGTAACATATATTCTCTCTCTCTCTCTCTCTCTCTCTCTCTGGAGAAGGTTGCAGTGGAGGAAGACTTGATAACCACCCAAATTAATTTTTTATCATTGTTATACAATTATGTCATCATTTATATCCTCCTATCTGCCTGACTTGCTTCTTCAGCAAGATTGAGAGGGTGTGTATCAGGGTCATTAATGCACCAATCCCACACCTCAGCCCCAACGTGCACATTTACCTCTCTCTCTCTCTCTCTCTCTCTCTCCCCTCCCCTCCATTCAGCACATGAAGCTCAGGCCTGAAAGCCTGTGTATGGTATTTCATGCTCTTTTATTCTCTCTCTCTTTCCCTCTTCTCCTCACTCTTTGTTTTCAGTTCAATGCACAGAGGAAGAAGCTGTTTCAGTTCAGTGCACAGAGGTGCAGCATATAAAAGCCATAACTTGCAGTGAGGGAAGCAAAATCTCTCTCCCCCCACCCCCACTTTATTGGGAGAAAAGGAGGGAGGTGATTACTAATCCATGCATACTTTTTATCTGCCTTTTTATAAGCAGCAAAGCTGAGCTGAAATCCTTCCTTGAGATGACACAGAGCCGCCAGCCCCAGAGGATGGAGGTGGTGGTGGTGGGGTGTGTGCGTGCGCTTGTGTGTGTGTGTTTTCCAGCTCTCGTGCCCTTGTGAGGTTGTCACCCGAGCAGAGGTTGATTTGGCACACAGCCCTATAGATTTCCTCTCCCTCCTTCTCTTCCCCCCATTCCTGTCCACCAATCCCTTCCTTCTACACACTTCACTTAGCACATCACAGTCCACCTGACAACTCTCCGAAATCCCCTTGACTGCTTGTCTGGCCTTATCTGCTGTGAGTGTGCCTGTGGGGCGGGGGAGTATGTTTGTGTGCAAGCTATTATCAAGGATGTGGCAAGCTAAGGACAAAAGGGCTTGAAGGAAGGGAGGGCTGAAGCAGTATGGAATAAATCAAACCTGCAAAATTTTAAGATCAGGATGCTTTGCACTTCTAATACAATCAGAGAGAAGCAATACTCTTACTGAATCTCACATATAACCTCTCAATCCCAACCCCCTTGGAAGTTCATTTCAATGGGATTTGCTGCTGTTACTCCAGGGTTAGGATGCCTAGGCTCCCATGCAGATTTTTCTACAATTCTGTAGACCAGGGATGGGGAACTGTTCCAGATGTTTTGGATTTCCATTTGTGCTAATCCCCAGGTGGCTATGATGTGGGGAGATGAAGCTCGAAATGTCTGGGGGTTTATAGGTTCCCTACCCCTGCTTTTGAAATTTTGCATGGATCTGGAGTGATCAAAGCTATAGCCAAATTGGTACATAGTGGGATGAGTTTTGCAACCATAGGAACATAGGATGATGTTGCCTTATACCGGCCTGAATACTATTAGTGCTCCCAAATAGGCTAGAGCCATTGAATCATTAGGATTTACATATGTGTTGGCTCTCTCTTGAACTATTGATTAAATAGTCTACTATTCCATCAACCAATAGGGTTCAGGTTGTTGACTTCATCTAGTCCTGTATGGTCCACTTTGACAGGCAAAATCTCTCTATGGTTTCAGACAGGATATTTTCCTAGCCTTGCCTGGAGAACACTGGTATTACATGGGGGTGTCCTACCCAGTTCTGGCCACAGTTAGCTTCTGATATCAAAGAAGATCACAGTGGTATTGTGGTTATAATGTGTATGTGGTCAGACATAGCAGAAACCACAGGGAAGTAGAGTAACATTAAACACACAATTTTAGTTGATACCTTTTTTTCTTGGAAGTTAAGATGAATTAATTAATTTCCTCAGAGCCCGCTACTGTTCCTGAGTAAATGCATTAGGCTCAGCTGCTGGTTTTTCTCCTGTTGCTACATTGCTGTTCATATTTAACAGGATGTTGGCCCTCAGGTAGAACCAAGTCTAATACCTGATGAACCGGAAACTGCAAAGAATGGTCCTCTTTTGCTATACCTTGCTTGAATAACTTCAGGTACTGCTTCAGAAGCCCTTTTCATTGTCTGAACTAAGTTTGAATGTAGTCTCCACTGAGAATGATTTCATCTTCTTGCTTAAATGGCTTCTAAGCCTGTTCCTCACTGCTTAGTTGCCTTTGTGAAAATAGAGCTTTAAATGAGGGGTGCGAAAAGTGCAGTGCTCGCATGTTGCTGACCTGCAGCTACCAGCATTCTTCACCATGGGCTCTGCTGGTTTTTGCTGATGAGAGTTGCAGTTCATTAACACCCAGAGGGCAGCACTTTGCCCACACCACCTTTAAAAGCGCTTAATTGGAGGAGATGCCCATGAAGGAAGATGGATCGACACCTGCATTACAAATCATGTTTTGGGTAATCTGTAAAGAGTTACATTCTGTCTGAAGCCTACATTTTAGCCTCCCATCCATTGTTTCTTCCACAGAGTTGTACCCACTTGCAAAGAACTTTTTAAAAAATAAAATAAAATTGGCTACTGTTAATGAATACTGTAGTAAACTGGACCTCTGCCACCAGGCAGATGGGTTTTAGAGCCCTCGTCAGTATCATGGCCAAACCTTAATGGCTGTCCTATGGTGTGAAAGAATTAACCTTTTTTAATGGCTTTGTTGGATACTTTTTGCATTCACCTTGCTGTCTGAGGCTGGGAAAAGATAGGAAGGTTGGGAATGGATGGAGGAGCAAACTTTTCTCTGTTGTACACTTCTCATAGGGGGAGATGGGGCATACTTGCATGCTTGTATTTTCTTTGTTTTCTTCTGTACTAAATAACCCTTGGGAATCCATCTTCCATTCACCTCACCTTGAATTGTGCCACAGCCCAAGGACACCTCGTATGTCTAACAATAGGGATTTGAGGGATAAGTATGGTAGAATTCTCCCATTGGCCATGAGGGGGTGTTGAAACCTATCAGTGAAAGGGGTGGAATGCTTCTTTTATGTGTACCATCTGTTACATCATTTACCACCAATAAAGCTTGTGCTGTAGCAGTTAACGTGCCAGTGTTTGGCACCAAAATAATCCCTGGAGAGGCTGGAACCATGTCTAGTTCTGGAACCAGACAGGCAGAGGGTGACTGTCTTGCTTGATCTCTACGTCTTTTCTGTGAACCTTTTGTCACATAACCATTCAGACATGATTTCCCTCTTCTGGACTTCTTTGAAACTGAAAAGATCAGGGAAATCCCTCATTATTTCATCAGTAATTTCTTAATAGAAAACTGGAAAGTTCTGGTCAATTTCCTCAGAGTCATCTTTTCCCCTTTCCCTTAAAACAGTGGTATACAACCTGCGGCCCTCCAGATGCTTTGGCCTCCAACTCCCAGAATTCCTCATCATTGGACCAGCTGGCTCAGGCTTCTGGGAGCTGGAGGCCATGTAGTATGTGGGGAAATTATTATTATAATGGAATACAATCTTGTGTATCCCATGTTAAGTTCAGTTTAGGAATTTCCCTGCATGCATTAGTTTTTCCACTCCCCCTTCTTCTTTCCCTAGGCAATTTCAGCCAACTGGAGCAATGGGTCATTCATCACATGACCTAATTTAAATATTTTATTACACTTTGTTTAAGTTCCTTTTAAGTTTGTCTCCATGTGGCTGTAGCCATCTTCTTCTCTTTTCTTAGAGTCTTGTTCTTTCACCCTTTCACCATGTAGCCCTCATTGCTTAAGTGAGTTTTCCTACCCTAAATTCTCTTAGTTAGTTAAGGACCTTTAAATTTGTTTTAGTATGTAGATTAAGATTGATATACCTTCAGTAAACTTTTGATATGCATTTTTAATCTGACGTCTTTGTTGTTTAATGAGTCTAATTGACTGGGTGATCAGAACACACATTTAAATGTTAATTGAGCTGTGTCTGCATTCATAGAATCATAGAATTATAGAATTGTAGAGTTGGAAGAGACCACGAGGGCCATCCAGTCCAACCCCATTCCGCTGCCTTTACTCTGCTTACCTTGAAAGAAAGGTTTTTTTAACTTTTAAAGAAGATTTTTTTTTAAAGGGCTAGATCCCTGGAATTTTAAATAAATTTTTAATTTTAGACTCATACCCTCTACAGGCCAAAACACCTGGAGGGCCGCAGGTTGTGAACCACTGCCTTAGAACATGTATATGCACAGCTACCGTATATTCCTGCATATAAGACTGCTTTTTAACACTTGAAAATCTCCTCAAAAGTCGGGGTCGTCTTATATGCCCAGCAGATCTTTTCCCCTGCTGTGAGAATGACTGCCTTGTTTTTGAAGTGGTAAATTCCCTAGGCAGTTTCCCCAGCAGATCTTCCCCCTGCTGTAAGAATGACTGCTTTGCCTTTGAAGTGTTAATTGCCCTCCATTTAGGGATTGTATTTTGGTAAACTTGCCAGGAAGATTTCCATTTGCATAGTTTTGGGGATTTCCTCTCCAGGAGTTTGCAAGTCTGCCAATGTGGCTCTGAAATCATTAATGTGCTCATTCAAAAATTTGGGATTTGATAGCTTCATATTAACCAACTTCATTATTAATCACACCTTACTTTCCAAAGATTGAACACCACAGAGATTTTTCAAAGTATCCCATGCTTTTTTAGCTGTTCTCAGTTGTTAATTTCACAGACTATTCCATCATCTACAGCCACTAAGTTGGCTGGCTGGTGGGGGGCTGGCTGGACGGGGGGGGGGGGTAAAGTCTATATTTTAACTTAAAATTGGGGGGGGGGTTGTCTTATGCGCCCAATTGTCTTATACACCGGAATATACGGTATTTCATATTTGAAGAAAAAAAGAGAAAGAGCAGGGCTCCACTCCTGCTGAAATCCCTACAATGTGTCAGCGTATGTGAAACATGGGTAAAAATGGCAGGGGTATTACCACCCTTGTTATTTCATCAGAGAATGGGAAACAGAAAAAAAATAGCAGTGGATAAGCAGGCATGTGATGCCAAAGTTCAAATTACACTCTGCTAGGTGGTTAAAAATCCTGCCCAGCTGTAACCAGCTATCGTGGTGGAATGAGTTCTGTGTTTATTTAGTCACACAGCACCATAGGGAAAACCCCAGTGTAACCTAGGGAAGGTGTCCTTCTCCCCTACTAGTTGGAAGGGGCTAGTAAAGAGGTTTAAAGCAAGAAAAGCCTAATTTGTCCATGACTATTTGTACATCAGGAGAGCCAGTGTGGTGTAGTGGTTTGAGCACTGGACTAGGACTCTGGAGACTGGGATTTGAATCCCCGCTCAGCCATGGAAACCCACTGAGTGACCTTCAGTAAGTCACTCTCTCTCAGCCTCAGGGAAAGGCAAAGGCAAACCCCCTTCGAACAAATCTTGCCAATGAAACCCCATGATAGGTTCATCTTGGGATTGCCATAAGTCAGAAAGTACTGGAAGGCATATAGCAACAATTTTTGAATCAACCAGGAAAATCATTAAATTGATTGAAATTACATCTTTGATTACAAATGGGAAAAAAGATCCTTCTTTCCATCCTATCCTATCCCTTTCCTCCCCCTCCTCCTTTTTCTCCCTCTACTCCTCCTACCCTCCCTCCCTGCCTTTGACTTCTCCCTCAATCTTGCAATTAGTCATTGGAGGATTCTCTCTAAGATCTAGGCTTAATTCTCATTGAGATGGTAAACTAGTTTTTATAAATGATACACAAAGAGCAACTGTCATCTGCCTTTTTCTACCAAAAGGCTCTAAAACTGCTCAGCTAGTCTCCACCAAGGACTCGTCTATACGAGGCAATAAAATGTGGATTGATGCATACTAATGCCAAGTTGCAGCAGCTTTCATTTGTCTCCACAGTTTTTTTTTCCAGATCACAGCATGTGAAGCCATATGTGGGGGCATGCCTGAGAATCAAGATGGCAAGCGCGAGTGAATTACTCATGTTTTTATTGTCACCAGTTGCTGTGGCTGAACAAGTTTTTTTTAAAGCAAATCCAAGGTGCGGAAGTATGATCTTCCACTTAAATAAACAGAAAAAAAGAAGAAAAGGCTGTTTTGTCTCCTCAGCACATGATTGCTACAGCGAAAAATCCAACATGGTGGTTCCAGATGCTTACCTTGCCAGCAAGCTCTGCCCCCTGCACACTTCTGACCAATCAGTTTTCCACTTTCACTCTTATCAGGAATGTGCAGCAAAGCAAATTGGTTGTCCCAGTGAGTGGGAATCCACATTTCCTTTTGAGTTTTTTTTAAAAAATATATGGAAAAAGCTGTGTAGGCTTTTCTCACAGAGTATTTGAAATTTTTGCCCCACCCTCCTTTCAAATACAGCAAAATGATGTGGGATCCCATTGGGACAAAAGGTATTCTTCTCAAATTCTGTGAGGTATTTTTGCTGTATAGACAAGCTCCAAGAAGATGCTACATACACATAAGAGTAAGCAATACTTACATGGATTATTGTGTGTGTGTGTGTGTGTGTGTTACCTCTCAAGTGTTGGATATGAAGTGTGTACATTCTAAGGGACTGGAAACAGACAATACAAATTGACCCCCATATCTGCAGGGATACATTCCAAGACCCCCTGTGGATACCTGAAAGTGTGGATAATAGCAAACCCTATTATTTTCAATGTGACAAACACTGGAAGTTGGCCATAGAATCACATTGGAGGAACTAAAAATGCCTAGAGAGAACATATTTTTTGGATGTGGATAAGTGAAACCATCAATATGGGGGTAGACCTGTAGTTTGGTATTATGCCTAGATATGGCACTAACAGGATGCCTGGCAGGCTATCCAAAAAGATCCCAAATCTCTGACAAACATGCACCCTGGACAAAATATGAAATTAATTTGAAAAATCAGGATTTGAGTTTGTTATTTCTGTCCTGTTATTTCTGAGTTTACTGCTGGAAGCAGCTGTAGGCACAATTACAAAGATCTGGTCCTATTCAGTTGATGTCAGCTCCTAATTTATGTGCCTTATGTTTGTTTGTGCTCTTTTAGCTATGGAACGGAAGCAAGAGGCCTCCACTTTTCATCCTGATCAAACTCATCTTTATTAACCAGTAAAACTCTGTATCCACAAACTAATCAAACAACATGAATAATGTTTCTGGGACTCAGTGCAAAACATGCACCAAGTTAGTAGGGAGGCTGAAATTGTATGACTCAGAAAAATGAATAGGGCAATCGTAGCATTGGAAGGGACCTGGGTGCCACTCCCTGTTGATCCAGGATATCCACTCCTGTTGCATTGGGAACCATCCAGTCTCTGCCTAAAGGCTTCCAAAGAAGAAGAAGAAGCCCCCACCTTCTGAAGCAGTCTGGTCCATTAGCAAGTCATTCTTACCATCAGGAGGTACTTCTTAATATTTTTGGGAAAACCCCTCCCTTGTCATTTGAACCCATGTTTCATAGTCTAAACTTAGGAGCAGTAGAAACCATCATTTAAGTTACAGTCCTTTAAACAGATGCAGATTGCTCTCCTATTGCCCCTTCTTCACATTAGAGTTACTCCTTCAACCTTTCTTCATAAAGATTGGTCTCCAGGCCTCATACCATGTTTGTCACCCTCCTCTGGATAGTCTTAATACCACCATATCACCTGGAGCATGCCTGTATTGTTTGAATTTAGAAACTAAACAAAAACCAGGTTAGTATTTGGATGGGAGACTACCAGGCTATACTAGGGATCATCCTCCTTGAAATCATTGTTGGACAGCCATTGCAGCCAGCCAGCGTCAACAATACTGGACTAGATGGACTGAGCGGTTGACTCAGTATAACACAACCTCCTATCTTCCTATGTTCAGGTGTAATGTAGGCTTTCATGGTGTACCATGGTGCCCAGAAAGGGATGCATTAGGCCAGATGAGGTCTGAGCAAAGCTTGGTGCCATTACGACCCCCTGCCCTTCTTTGTTATCTTCCTCTGGATACAGAATAACAGAATTATAGTGTTGGAAGGGATCAGAAGGTTCAACTGGTCCATCCCTCTCTCAAGCAGGAATACACAACCAAAGCTCCCCTGAAAGATGGCCATCCAGTCTCTGTTTAAAGACCTCCAGAGAAAGACCCTCCAAGGTAGCCTATTCCACTCTCAAACAGCTCATTCTTCCTAATGTTTAGGTGAAATTTCTTTTCATCTAATTTGAATCCAGTGGTTCATGTTCTAGTATCTGGAGCAGCAGAAAACAAGCTTGTGACATCTTCCAACACTAGACCCAGGAAATGTCTTCTCTTTAGATATTAAAAGATGGCTGTCACATTACCTCTCTATCTTCTCTTCAAGTTAACATATCTTGCTCCCTAAGCCATTCCTCATAGGGTTTGATTTCCAGACCTTTGACTATCTTGATCACCTTCCTCTGGACATGTTCCAGCTTGTCAAATTTATGTATGTATGTATGTATGTATGTCCTGCCTTTCTCCCTATGGAAGGACCCAAGGCAGCTCACAACATTTAAAAATAACATTTAAAAAACCACACACAATATCTCTCTTGAACTGTGTTGCCTGGAGCTGGACACAATATTCCAGGTGAAGTCTGACCAAAGCAGAATAGCATGGTACTATTGCTTCCCTTGATCTGGACATTATGCTCCTGCTGATGCAGCTTACAATTGCATTGGCTTTTCAGGCTACCACATCACACAATGGGTTCATATTTAGCTTCTGATTTACTAACATCCATAGATCCTTTTCATAGGTACTGCTGTCAGGGCAGGTGTCACTCATCCTATAGTTGTGAATTTCATTTTTCCTGACTAAAATTTATCTTGGTTGAAGTTCATTTTGTTGGTTTTGGTCCAGCTCTTTAATCTGTTAAGGTCATTATGAATTCTGAGCCTGAACTTGAAGGTATTAGCTATCCCCCTAATTTGGTATCATCTGCAAATTTGATAAATATGCCTCCTATTCCATCATCTAAGTAATTTATAATGATGTCGAACACTAGACCCAGGACATAGCCCTGTGGCATCCCACTAGTCATTCCTCTCTTGGATGAAGAGGAACCATTGATGAGTATTCTGGGTTTTGTCTCTTAACCAGTTACTAATCCACCTAACAGCAGCACTATCTAGCTCATCTAGCTTGTCTGCAAAAATATCATGAGGAACCTTGTCAAAGGCTTTACTGACATCAAGATATACTATCAAAAAGCGAGGTAAGATTAGTTTGGCATGTCTGGTTTTTAAGAAACCCATACCAGCTCTTAGTAATTACTGCTTTCCTTTCCTGGTGTTGATGTCAACACCAGTTTGTAGTATGTCAGTAGTTGCTCAGGTTCTCTTTTTTGCTCTCTTTGAAGATTTACCCTGCTGGGACCTCTTCTGTTCTCCAAGAATTCTCAACAATTACCAATATGAGTAGCCTGAGATTACACCTGCACATTCCTTTAACACCCTGGTGCAGTTCATCCAACCTTGGAGACTTGAATTCATCTAGAGTAGCTAGGTGTTTCTTTACTGCCTTTTTACCTACTGGTATTCTTAGGTGAAGTCCCCTTACTGCATCACTTGTTCTTTTTTCATCAGGTCAAGCACAGTTTTCTTTTTGATAGAAGACTCAGTCAAAAAAGGTGTTGAGCAGTTTGTCTTCTTGTTGTCCCCTGTTAGCATTTCACTGTCTTCTTCATGCAGTGGCCCTCCCATTTATTGGTTCTATCCTTTTGGGGTTTTTTAACCTCTCTAGCATGCTGCAGTTAGTGTAAAATGTTCACCAAGGAAAATGCAAATCAATTCAAGCTGTATATAAATGGGTGCATAAAAGGCTAAGCAAGAAAGAACTCAGTCTCAGCATGCTGTCGTTTCATTCACTGACTTTCTAGGTGAATATGAACGTTTCAAAAACTGTCTATTCCACTTGCTTTACAGTAGTATTCCCAGTTTCACAAACTTGATGTAAACAGTTTAAAAAAACAAAACAAAACACTCCAGAGCAAAGTTCAAGGGCTTCAGTGTTTGCATGGAAAGAAAATCAGATACTTGAATTTCTTTCTTAAGATATGGCTCAGAAGCACTGTTGAAAAGGCTGTTTTCAGTTGGTATGTCAAATGCCAGTCATAGACCAGAAATATATGACTAAAACATGCAAATGAGCTATATCTCTTTGCCCTGTGATATATTTCTCATGAGGCCCTTCAGTTGTTAAGTTACTAGCCTGATACTTATTTAGTTAAATCTGGACTCAACTAGAGAAGAATTGGTCTGACCATACAAATATGCCGGCACTGCTTGAGGTGGTATCTTTGGTACCACATTAGGAAGCTATTAGAACACTACCACCTTTCTGTAGTAGTTCTGGGAGGGGGACTGACAAGATGCATTTGGACTGAACCCAGAGTGTTACCCTCTCCCTCCCTCCTGGTACCCCGACTTGTTCCAGTGTTGTTCCAATGAACAAACAGGATAAATTATTGCGCTCAAAACTGATTTTAATTCAGAAGAGTGCTACAGAAAGAGTGATGAATCATAAATCCCATTCAGCAATTAGTTCAGTGAACATACCAGTTGAGTCTCCCTTATCCAGAATTTGGAAATCTGAAATATTCCAAAATCCAAAATGTCCACATGGGTGGCCAAGATAGTGACACATTTGCTTTCTAGTGGTTCAGTGGGTTATGCTGTGACATACAGGATCTTGGCCATTGGACAAGTTCGGGATTTTTTGAACAACTCCCAAAACACCTCCAGTCAGTATGGCCAGTAGCCATGATTCTGTGAGTTGTAATCCAACCCTCCCCCCCCTTTCTTTTCTTGTTGTTTCTATATGACTTCAAGTCATTTCCAGCTTATGGCAATCTTAAAGTGAACCGATCACAGGGTTTTCTTGTCAAGATTTGTTCAGAAGGGGTTTGCCTTTGACTTCCTTGGAGGCTAAGAGAATGTGACTTACCCGGGGTCACCCTGTACGTTTCCAAGGCTGAGAGGGGATTTGAACCTTGGTCCCCAGAATCCTAGTCCAATGCCCAGACCACTACACCACACTGGCATTTACACTCTGATAAAATATGTTTTCCTACATAGACAAATACCACAGTTAAAGAAAGACAATTAGATTCTGTAGTCCAGTATTATTTATTCTGATTGGCAGTCACTCTCTGAGATTTCAGGGTTATATTTATAATTGGTTATCAGTTGCATTCTCCAGTGAAGTCAAGGGGGTGTACATGGCTCTCTCCTTTTCGCTCTTTATCCCCACAAAAATCTTACCAGTTGGGTCAAGGTTGAGGGAGAATGTAAGTAGTCCAATTTCACCCAGTTGGCTCCACAGCTCAGTGGAGACTAGAAACCAGATTTTCTATCCAAGTCCAGTACTAACCACTGCACCACAATAGCTCTTATATTCTTGATTCTCTTTTTATCTGGAGTTGCCAGGGACTGAACCTTAAACCTCCTTTATGAAAAATATGATCTGTGGAAGGCCTTTCCCCATCCACTCTTGTATAGAGGTGAAAAAAGCTTAATCTATAGTGAAGCTTCCCCAGGGTTCAGATACAGAACGTGTCTCCAATTATCAAAGCATAATCCTGGAACTCACAAATATATACTTAAGCAAATCCCATTGACAGCTGGTGGCTTCCATTGTCAGTGGGGTGATGAATCAGCTTTGGATTTTAACTAAAAATTTAAAGGACTATCCAAGTTGCTTAACTTGGAGGGATTTGAGCTGGAAACTTTCTTCAGCCTTATAAACTCCTGTGGGAGATAAAATCAAAAGTCTCTCTACTAGAGTCTTAAAAAGTTACTGGGAGATTCTGGGGCAGGGCATGCTGGCTGGGGGATCCTGGAAGCTCTAATTTTTTAAAAAAGTATCTTTTCGTGCTCTGCTCTCAACCATACAAAATCCCCAATGAGTGAACTAAGAGTGATGATGTGGATTAAGATTTACTTTGGTTTTATACTGTATTTAGCATGTTGTTTTTAAAGTTTGTTGTAAGTGGTTAATTGAACCCTCTTTTTGGATTCTCTCTCTGGCTTTTCTTCGCAAACGAAGATTCAGGAAGGACTCATCCCGCGCCTTCTGCAAGCGCGCTGATGACTAAAAAGGCCAATCCGAGATAAACAAGTCCGGTTGCAAAAAGTGCAGCAGAAGGTCTCCTTGGGTGATGCTTTTGGGTTGTGATTCTTTCTGCGTTGTCGTTTCTCTTCAAGACTTGTTCGTCGTGAGTTCTCAAATAAGGCTGCAGCATTGTGGATAGTGCGTCTCCATGCCTCCCGATGTGAGGCCAGGGCAGACCACCGTTGGTGATCAATCTGGCCAAGCCTGAGATGTTGTTTCAGGGAGTCCTTGTATCGCTTTTTTGGAGCGCCCCTC
This sequence comes from Gambelia wislizenii, assembly GCA_030847615.1. Lineage (NCBI taxonomy): Eukaryota > Metazoa > Chordata > Lepidosauria > Squamata > Crotaphytidae > Gambelia > Gambelia wislizenii. Next base: position 33,959,195 of record JAUMIR010000005.1, read on the forward strand.
CCACGCTGACCCGTGGCGAGTTCACCGTAGAGTAGTATTTTTGGGAGGCGATGGTCCTCCATCCTAGAAACGTGCCCTGCCCAGCGCAGCTGTGTTCTCAATATCATGGCCTCAATGCTGGTGATCCCTGCTTGTTCAAGGACAGCAACATTCGTCACATAGTCAGTCCAGTGTATATTTAGGATTGTGCGTAGACAGCGCTGATGAAAGCGCTCGAGGAGTCGTAGGTGGTGGCGATAGGTAACCCATGTTTCAGATCCATAAAGGAGGATAGACAGTACGATGGCTCTATACACACTGATTTTTGTGCTTTGCCTCAGGTGTTTATTGCTCCAGACTCTTTTGTGGAGTCTTCCAAATGCACTATATGCCTTTGCTAATCTGTGATCGATCTCTTTGTCAATCTTGGCATCTGAGGAGATGATGCTTCCCAGGTAGGTGAACTGCTGAACGGACTTGAGCAATAAATAAACTGAACAATATTGCAAGCAAAAAGTCTCTACATATCCAACTTGGGTCCAGGCAGCCTGGGGAAAAAAAGCATATCCCCCCAATAAAAAGGGTGTCTGGAGAGGCCCTCCTGTCTGTCCTGTCACCTTTAGAGGCTTGTTTGGTGGAATGCAATATATGCTCTTCTTTTTGGCTGGTCCTAAACAATGGAACTCCCTTCTAATGGAGGCTAACCTAGCCTCCTCTCTGTTTTCTTTCCACTAGCAGCTGATAAATTGTCTGTTCAGGCAGGTCACCAGCAACAGATACATTTTTAAATAAACAAACTGCACTTTTTAATATTTTAATTTTATTTATTATTATGTGTATGCCTATGTGCCTTCAAGTCACCTGCAACTTTTGGTGACCCCATGAATTCCATAGAGTTTTCTTAAGCAAGGGATACTCAAAAGGTGGTTTTGCCAGTTCCTTCCTCTGAAATATAGTCTACAGCACACCTGGTATTTGTTGGCAGTCTCCCATCCAAGCACTAACCATTCTTAGCTTCCAAGATTAGATGGGATCTGGTACCTTTGGAGTATTTAGGCCTATTTAGTATTATTGAGGCAATTTCAACTGTATTAATTTGCTTTATGTTTTAATAGCATGTTGAATGTTAGGAAACCTTGATGAGAAGAATCCTGGACTGATGATAATCTTAGCAGGTCAGGTCTTATTCTATTCAAAATGTGCAAGTGGTTTTTTGGCACAGAAAACAGTATTTTCTGCAAAGGAAACAGCTTTTTCTGCACAGTAAATAATATTTCTGCACAGAAATTGTGGTCTTGTTTGCAGTAAATGCTGTTTTCTGTGCAAAGGTACTCTGTGTGAATTTTTTGTAGAAATTGTTCCAAATTGTGAATTGTCTTCCCAAACTGTGCTGTTTTGGAATACTGTACTCTCTGGCACCAGGAAGACAACTGCTAAAATTAGTCATTGCTTTCTTTGAGAATGAACTCAGCAAAGAATGAAATCCCTGGTTTTAATAAGTGTAATTTATTGTGTTTTTAGTGGTAGTTTTCAAACAAGTATGTTGAAAGCCATCTTGTATCTCAGCTATGAAGAAATACAGAGTATGGATCTGATGGATCATTCAATAAATCAGAGATTTTCAGCAGTGATGGATGGGTCTGTCAGTTTCAGTTGTTTTTTCATTTATTTATCAACCTCTGTTCAACCAGTCCTGTTTCCATGTCATTTTGTGATTTTGTTTAAAAACCAGCATGACCATTTGCAGCCATTCTTGTGGATATTTCCCCTTATATATATATATATTTGTACTCCATTTTGTCTAATACATGCAATTTTACAAGTGCTTTTCTATATAAAATATCTTTTTTGTACATTCTTTTCACAAATGAACAATACATATTTATACACATACTTGTATGCATTGTTTGTTTGTTTGAATTCTTGCAACATTTTTGAGATATGTGAATATCAAATGGTAGCTGCCATTTTGGTTCATGTAGTGATACAGAAAGCATGAATTTAGCAAGTTCTCTTTGGGGAAAAAACTGAACAAAATTCTCTTCCATCTTTCATTTCTAAATCAGAGCTAATGTCTCCAGACAAATTTGTGTCTTAGCACAAATCAGAAAAGAACTGAATCAGAAAAGAACTGATTCAAAGAGCACACCCTAGGCCTTTTCACATCACACAATTATAGCACTCTCATTCCACTTTAACTGTCATGGCTGCATCCTATGGAATCCTGTGCTTTGTAGTCTGGTGAGGAGCTAGAGCTCTCAGGTTGAGATTCTAAATATCCCTCCCCTAAACTGCAGATCCCAGGGTCCCAAAGGATGTTGCTATGGCAGTTAAAGTGGAATCTAAGCACTATAATGGCATAGTGTGAGAAGGCCCCCATCACTGCCTCATTGTAGTGGTTTATCCAATCCATGCATGTTATAGAGTCATGTGTTACTCAGTGTGTCATTCTCCTTAGTCCAGCATTCACTATCCATCTGGGTGAGACTTATGAGGCATTTCCCACCAAAGAAATGGATTGGGGAACTTTTGTAAAATGTGTCCCTCTCTTCCTTTTCTGCATACAACACTTACCATCTCCATGTTTTTCTTTACATTTTTATGCCACTTCCCCAGAGTTTAGGATGAAGCACATGGTCCCATCCCATTTTTCTCCCCACCAACCCAGGAAGGTGGATTTCATTCCTGAGTGATGGACTGTGTCACTCAATAGTATATGCACTGTACAGGCAGAAAGATTAAGTCCCCGACATCTCCAGTTAAAGGGACAGGGAGCAATGTTACAGGAAAGACCACTTCCTGAGACCCTAGAGTTAGGGGGGGCAGTGATGGGGGGTGTCTGGAGGTGTATCTGTCCCATTTCTTATCCCTCAGGACCCTTGCAGGCCACACTTCCAGTTTCTGATGAATTGAAGGTTTCATTTGGAGAGATTTAGGGGCTAGACTTAGGTGCAGGGAAAGGACATGTGTTCCCTGGATGCTTCTGGAGTTGTGATTTTCCATTTTTATTGTGTGGGAGGATTGAGACAGAGGATTCTGATGGGGGAGGCCATTCAGCAGCTACAAAAATAGCCTTAGTGGGATACATGCACATATGAGGTCTGTCTATGAAATAACAAGACTGTGTTTCTACATTTCAGACAAATCAGGGAGAACTGATTGTGAACACTTGAGTGGTGACCGTGAACATGTCTGAACCTGCATGACAAATGTCAACACTCTCAGTCATTCAATTAATTGTCATTCGTCATTTAAAGCAGCTGTGTTGTCTGTTGTGTGCTGGAAAAATGAAAGTTTAAAAGCCAAGCAACGTGACATTCTGTAGCAACTTGAGGTAGACACAAACCTTTTCCAAAAAAAAATCATCACTTGTGGTGAAACCTGGATCTTCCAGTATGATCCTGAGAGAAAACAAAGTCAATGCACTGGAAAACACCATCATCACCAACAATGGAAAAAGCTTGTTAAAGCAAGTCCACATTCAAAGCCATGCTCATTTTTTTTGTTTTTTGTTTTTACATCAAGGATGTAATTTTGGCAGATTGGGTTCCAGAAGGCAGAACAGTAACCAGCATTATTATAAGGAAATTTTGACATTGCTGAGAGAAAGGGGGGGGGGGAGGCCAGAAGTGAGGAAAAATAGTTTCATTCTTCATCAAGACAATGCACCTGCTCACACAACACTTTCTATGAAGCAGTTTTTGGCCAATAAACATATTACTACACTTGAACATCCTCCATATTTGCCATATTTTGCACCATGCAACTTTTTTCTTTTTCCTAAAGTGAAATTGGTGCTTAAAGGAACACATTTTGAGTCAATTGATGCAGTAAAAGAAGAAAACAGCAGATGTGTTGAAATTCAACCTGCTCCATGCCTTTAACCAGTGGAAAGCAAGACTGCATCAATGTGTGAGTGTGAATGGGAATATACTGAAGGGGACAAGCATTAGAATTGTAATACATATCAATAAAGATGGGTCATTGTATCGGTCTTTTTATTTAATAGACAGACCTTGTATTTTTCCTCCTTCTGCCCTAGATAGTTGCTCCCGGTTAGAGTAGAAAATAATAGACTGAATGCTGCAATGTTCTGATTTACTATAAGGTAAGCTGTATGTGCTCAAAATCATAGCTTCCATGTGTGTGTGTAGACAGGGAAAAAAAGAAGTGGGCCATCATCACACATAGCAATTGACATAATCTACATTGGGGTTTTTAAAATATTTTTTTCCCCTCCCAGTGTGGAAGTGTTTTCTAGTTAGGGCATTCTGGATTTCCTATATTGCTTTTCAGACCCATACATGGTGCATCTGGTGGTAAAAGATGGCTGAACTGAAACATCAATAAGGATTAGTGTCAGGTGGCTTGGATAAAGAACAGAGCTCTCTGACTTGTGAAGAAAATATTTCAGCCTTCATTCAATATAAAATGTCTCTCTCATGAGCAAAGCAGTTCTGTTTCTTCCTGCCGTTCTCTCTGGGAGTGGAGTTGTTAAGTATGTAGATCTGAAACTGACTTTAAAAGAAAATAAAAAAGGAGGGGAGGAGGCAGAGTAGAGAGGTCAAAACTCTCTTCTCCTCTGGAATGTTTATACATCACTAGCTAAGCTGGGCAGACTCATACCAAATAATTAATCGTGGCTTTGTTTAACCTCACAACATCTGCACAATTTTACAGTGAAATTGTTTGGAATTCCTTTCTAACAAGAGATCCTTGACTTTTGAGGACCAAAGTAGGTCTGTATAGGTCCTGCTGTTGGATTTTTCTCACCCCTGAAAGGAAAATAAAATAGAATGAAGTAGAACATTGGACTAGCTGTTTAGGGAGTTTTATGAGCAGGATTTGTAGGGAGGGTTGGAGAGGAGATGATGTTATTAACATAAGCATCTTTCTGAATAGAAGTACCATGCAAAAGAAAATTGTTTTGCTTTTGGGGTGTTTTTTGTTTGCCATTATTGTTGTTTGGAACATCAGGGAGACTGATAGCAAAGTTACATTTTGACACACTGACACTATTTGAAGATGTTAATTTGGTCCCAGAATTATCCCATGCTTCTGACAAGTTACTTTGTGTCTCCAGTCTTTTACTCCAAGCAATGAAACCTCATGATCAAACAGGTGGAGGGGAAGCCACATTCACCATAAGATAAATGTAGAAATCCACATTGTTGACTTTATATTCTTTGCCACAGGAAGAAGAGGCTGAAGTTTCAAAATGTATGCAATGAATCATGTGCCATTTTGATTAGCCCAATAAAGGTATCACCACAATATGGAGACTTAATTCTAGCATCTACTCTCAGCATTCTCTTTATGGTCCATTGCCGAGTGTGCTACAGATACACCAGCTGCAGAACAGAAATATTGGGAAATAGTGGCTTCCTTGGCTAGGGAAGCTGTAATGTTCACTTCCTATCCCATTTAGGTGTAGAGCACCACAAATAGTTTGAGTTCAAGGCATTCCCTTTCAGTATAATGTAACTTATTGGGCCATTGTGATGACTAAATGGCATTTGAGCTCCTTAGAGGAAGGATTTTACCAGGATGTCATCCTTTCGCGATCATGTAATGTAAATGAAGCATACTTTTTTATTGATGGGCCAAGCCATCAATAGATCTCCTGTTCCACTTCTTGTGCCAGCATTGCTGGCATTTGAATCTTCATGCCATTGTGCTCATGTGAATGTAGCATCAATGGGCAAACACTTCCAGTTGAGATTGTGACAGCCAGGTAGGGCATGCTCTTTTTATTACACACACACACACACACACACACACACACGTGTACCTGGGGCTTTTAAAATGTGTTTTTGTGCTTGTGTGAACTTTTTGTATCTTTAGTTTACTTTAATTTTTCAATTTGCTGTGTTAGCGTCTTCTCGTGAGAATCATCGAGATCTCAACTCTAGAAGTAAACCGTTTGTGCTCTGTTACTGCTGGAGAAGCCTTGTTGACACTGGCAAAGGTATGTCTGGTGGTCTTTCACCGGCATAAAGATGCCACAATTTATGCAGGCAAAAGAACATTAATCAGGGGTGGCCTGATAAAGTCCAGTGTTTTAAAAGCTTGTGGCAAATACATCCATAAAGAAGAGATTGGTGCATGCACACCATCAGGGCTGTCTCAGAAATAACACTGCATCCAGACAACTGATGTAGGCTTCAATCAAAAACCAGTACTTGGAAAATTTACCACTTGGGCTACAATTCCCAGAATCCCCCAGCTAACATAGCCACTGTCCAAGCTGGCTGAGGGATTATGGAAGCTGTAGTTCAAAAAAGGTAGTTTTTCAAAGCTCTATCCAAAACCCACTCACTGTTGAGGAAAGGGTGGGAATGACCTTCAAATAAATATATATTGGGTTGCCCTTGAACAGAGTAAACTAGGAAATCCCGATCTTACCTCTTACATGTTTGGGCATGTTGCTGTTTCCTCAGTCTCAGCTCTGCATCTGGAGTCTGGCCTATTTTACAGAGGCATTGTGAAGATTACTGAATCTATGTGAGGTAATTGGAACAGTCAGAATGTGCTCTATGTATGCCATGAATTGTGACACAGATGTACTCCAAAAACTGAGGGAAAGCTCACTCCATGTGCCATATACATATATCCATGTCTGTATATGCTACCCTTATGAAGATGTATAGAGTGGACATGTGGACATGCTTCTTTTTCTCTGTACAACATAATCAGAGAGAGCTGGTGACTCTGTTTGTCTGGAGCAGTGAATCTACACTGGGTTTTACAAGATGGTTTTATAGGAGCTATCCAAGGTGTTGAACCTACCTTGGATATAGGATTCAGCATCTTGGATAATTCCTGCAATTTTTTCCTGTAAAATCCAGCATGGATTCACCACATCAAAGCAATGGAGCCATGTGCTGCCTCTAGTATACCTCTGGTATATACTCAATAACTCCCTAACTCTATAAAGGCTTGCCCCCATCCCAGTTCAACCTAGCACTTTAGTCAATCCTCTCCTCTTTCCACCTCATTCAATGTATACCCTGTTGGTGGTGTACACGTGTAAATTCAAGGTGGCTACACCCTATATCTGTAGGAGAATATTGATGCTGAAATAAACCACTTTGGTTTAAAGATGCTACAGCATTTTATGTTGTGATAGATTATCACAACCATCTCTTTGAAAACACGGTCTTAATTGAAAACTTAATCTAGCCCTTGTTGTGCTGTTTCCATGAATTTCTATGGCTGCAATGTATTTGTGGAGCAGTCTGGTACAATACAAACAGGTATCCTCAAAAGAGGCAGGAATGACTTCAGAGATCTTGCAAAGTTTTTATTGTGCAGTCACCCTGCCTCAAACCCTGAATTTGTAGCACTGACTGGTGTTGGGGAGTGATGAATCCGGATATGGTTGCCTTCCATTTGTTATTGTATTTTCTGATTTCTTCTCCTATCTTTTGTTATTACCACAAAAAGCTATTGGTAAAGGCTGCTGACACAATGCAGAAATAATGCAATTTGACAGCACTTTAGCGATCATGGCTCCATCCTATCGAATCCTGGGATTTGTAGTTTGTTGTGGCACCAGAACTCTCTGCCAGAGAAGGCTAAATATCTCACAAAACTATTAAGTCCCAGAATTCCATAGCATTGAGCCGTGGCAGTTAAAGCAGTGTCAAACTGCATTATTTCTGCAGTGTGTCAGCCACCAAAGATGAAATGGTTGTCCAGTAGCACTGGGAAATATCCATATGGAAGGAACTTTCATCAAAATCTGCTTTGACCATGTTGTAGCATTTGTGAGATGCCTTTTGATTGGTGGTGCTAGGAGCTCTCTGTCTGGAAGCATTCTCTGCCTTTGTTGATGCCATTTTCCTCATGGACAAGCCTTTTCACCATTCTGTCCTCTCCTAGCCACTGCTTCTCTGGTCTGTTTTAGACAGCAAGATTTGAAAACAGGGGTGACCTCCAAAGGTCCATATCTTAGTTGGGTTCACCACAGTACTTCCTTCTTCCTTATTCAAATAATTATACTCATAATTGTCTTTTCAGAAAGAGTTATGCATATAATTAGAACCTGATTAGTTTGCAAGTGAAAATTTAATGATGATCACTATCTCTGGGCAGGCATGTGGAACTTTGCAGGATCGTGCCATTAATAATTGCAGAGCAGTTCCTTGGAGAAATGCTTCCAAAGATGAACTGGTGAGTGGTTAAAACAACACTGAAGCTCAGTTCTTGTAACAAGACTATCTATGTATCCATGCTGAATCTGTGAATCCATTGAGGTCTCCCTCCCCCTTTATGTGTGGCTCAGAAGAATAATATTTTCTTTCTGAGGGAAAAAAAAGAGGGGGAGAGAGAGAGAGAGAGAGAGAGAGAGAGAGAGAGAGAGAGAGATTAAACGGTGAGCCAGCCTGGTCCGATGAATAGTGTGTTGGAGTTGGGGAGCATTAATTCAAATCACGGCAAAGCCAACAACTAATTGGGTGGCCCTGGGCAATTCACTGCCTGGGCAATCCCAATTCCCCTTTCTGTCAACTGGGAATAATGGGGATCTACCTCACAGTTATTGAAAATGCCTAACGTGAAGATTACAGAAGACTCTGCAGGCAAGAGCTGGAAAAACCCTTTAAATTATGGTCAGGAGATGAAAATCTGTAGAATGAGATCTGTGCACCCAGCTAGAGAGCTTTGGAATTGTGGTTCCTGAACAGGAGCTCCATGTTCCTAATGAAAGGCAAATGATGCTCAGAAGTGAGTAGGTATAAAAGCTGTGTGTAATGCAGCACAGCGGTGCCATTTAAAGAACAAAAAAAAAAAAACCTGTTGAGAGAATTTCAGCCTTTGAGCTTATCCAAAACCTGTCAGAAGTAGAGTGTATGCACACCAGCATAAAGGACAGAAAGCTAGGTTTACCCGAAGTATCCCTCTTTTCTTACCTAATATCTCTCTTCCTTACCTAGATTGATGTTCTCAGAGTGATTTCACTTCCTTGCTTGCTTCCTTTTAACTCCCCATGGCTTGTCTGAAGCAGTGACTACTGGCAGCTTCCACATCAGGAGTGGTGGTGAATCCATTTCAGGTTTTAGTCTGAACTTTAAAGAAACCATTCAAGCAGTTGAACTTGTTTGGAGGGTGTTCAGCACCTCTGAGAGCTTCAAAAATTAAACTACAACTCAGAGCAGTTTTCAAAGAAGGAGCCATGATAGTTTCTTGCAGCATAAAAAGGAAGAAGGAAGGGGAAGGGGAAGAAATGTGGCAGCACCTTGAACACTAACTGGTTTTTATTTCTGCACGAACTTTCATGGATATAAGCCCACTTCTTCGGATACAGTATACTACTCGGTACTGCATCCAAAGTAGTGGGTTTATAGCCACAAAAGCTCATGCAAAAATAAAGACCAGTTAGTCTTAAAGGTGCTTCCACAACTCAGATCTGATTCACCACTCCACTGGCATGGATGACTCATCTGCCACAGGTTTTCCATGGGTTTTTTCCCGGACTGTGAGGCCATGTTCTGGAAGTGTTTATTCCTAACGTTTCGGCTGCATCTGTGGCTGGCATCTTCAGAGAATGGTGGGGTAGGGGTGTGTGGGGTTTATATACTGTGAGTCCTTGTTGGAGAGGATATGTAAATTTGTGTATATAGGGTGGGAGGATATGCAAGGAAGCTTAGTGTCTGTTTGGCTAACGGTTCATTGTCTGCTGGAAAGCCAACCTGGACACAAAATGTTATTTAAAAACACCGAAATTCTGGACCAAGCCAACAACTATCATGTCAGAATGCACAGAGAAGCTATTGAAATCCACAAACATCTGGACAACTTCAACAGGAAAGAAGAAACCCTTAAAGTAAATAAAGTTTGGCTACCAGTCCTGAAAAACACCAAAATCAAAACTCAACACATGCAAATGAACTTCACCCAGGGGCAGGGGGATTTCTAGCAGACAATGGACCATTAGCCAAATAGACACTAACCCTCCTTGCATATCCTCCCGCTCTAGGAAGTAGCCATTCAAATACACAAATTTACATATCCTCTCCAACAGGGACTCACAGTATATAAACCCCACACACCCCTACCCCACCATTCTCTGAAGATGCTAACGACAGATGCCAGCAAAACGTCAGGAATACACACTTCCAAAACATGGCCTCACAGCCCTGAAAAAACCCATGGAAAACCTATGGATGCCAGATGTGGAAGCCTTCAACTTCACATCAGCTGCCACAGTTCTGCAGGCATCAAGTTTGCCCCCACCCCCAATATTCACAGAAGCAAATACATGCCCCAGTGCAATGCCATGCAGTTGCAGATGAAGCTAAAACAGCAGCAGTAGGCAACAGAAAGAAAGCTGTAGTTGGATGAAGTTACCACATTCAGCCTCCTTGGGTTCCTGTGCCTTTGGCAGACAGGTTAAGAAGTACCCAGTTCTTACCTTTTCTGATGGATTCTCCTATCTTGTTACTTACCTCAGTGATCTTCTTGATGAGACACATACATTGGAGGGGTGGCAGCAGGTTCTCCTTCACGCTACACCAACAAGGTTGGAGGCTTGCTCCAGTCATCATGATACCCCCCCCAACAATGGTCACTCCCCTTTTACTGCTAGCGTGATATAAAGGAAGCAGTACAGATGCCAGGATTTGGGAAGGTTGTGTTTGGAATGGTCAGCAGGCATTGGCAATGCAACAGGGAAAATTGTGGGAACTATGTGGCTAGTTAGAAAGGAGAAGAGGGGCAAAATGATGGCATTCTGGATCACACAGACCCACAGATCAAACATGAAACCATTAACTCACTGGGTGCACCTTCTGGGTGGCTAAATCATTGCATGGCCTCCATTGTGTGGAGTGGTGGGGGTGGTGGAGCTGCAGGCAAGAATTAAAAAGTGGGAACCTTTTGGGTACCAAGTCTCAGCTGTTGGGGCCCCACATGATGGTTCCTTCATTCTAGACTATATGACTATGCAACCAGTGTGTCATGGAAGTGAGTGCTAGGAGATTACAAAGTACCCATCATCACTCTGCTTCTGTGACTGGGTGTTACAACAGTTGCATTCTAAAGGAGATCTGGACCTGTTTACAATTGGTAGCCTGAACTACAGAAGACCTGCTTGACTCAGCATTCAACAGTTGATTCAGTTGGTGTGTTCTAGTTGGGCTACCAATAATCCCTGGATTCCAGTCTTGGTGCCTTGCTCCCCCCCCCCCCACCGCCCTTGTTGTTGCCATAAACTCCAGAACGTAAGTTTTGCTCTTCCTGTGATAAAAGCTTGAACATTTCCCCATATCAGGACTTGAACAGCCATCTCCTCTCCTTCATCAGCCTCATTCAGGGATCAGGATTCTTATAGCTGGTCCCATTAATTTCCTGGGACAGTTTCTCCCAGTGCACAGGAAAGTTACTTTTGAACTCCAGCTCCCAGTATCTCCAGTTGCCATGGATTCTGCTCTTTCTCATGCATTTGCCCTTTCTCCTTGCAACACCACTGTTGTCAACAGAAATATTTTTATAACTGTGTTCCTGGGAGTCTGGTGAGTGGTCCTCATTGTGTTGTGGAGTTGGTTTCTGTTACTGGAATGGCCATCATGGGTTGTGTGTGAATGGTATGTAGTATACTAAGTTGGCTAATGTGGTGGGGTCATTTGGTCATCAAAAGAACCTTGTGATTGTTAAATGTTATCAGGATACCAGGGGTTCTCCTGGTGTATCTTATGGCATTACATTGGCTCTTATTCTATTTCTACAACTTTTGCTATGATATTATTTCTCCTGCTGGCTGGGCATATGATGGCAGCTATAATATATCATTCTCAATCTTGGCATAAAACTTACTCATCAATGAATGGATAGGTTTGTGGTCCCATGTCAGTTATGCCAGAGTGTATTGTTACCGATTACTGTCTAGGTTGTATTTGGCAATGATATGTTTCCAGTCTAATGATGTGGGAATGTGACTTTTGGGGTGACTAAGTGACAACAGTGCAGCCTCACCTTTTGTGACAATATACTGGATCAGCAGTAGTATCCCATCCTCCTAAGTATTTATCTGCTAGTAGAGTTCATAGAGCAATGTCTGAAAGTACCATTTGCAGGATGTTAATCTTCAGTGTTTACATTTTCTTAAGAAGAAAGAAGGTTGTAAAAACCTTCTGGGACTAAGTGCCCTCCAGATGTCTTGAACTTACAACTCCTTGACCAGTATGGTTGAGGATGGTGATGTGAGAGTTGTGATCTAACCCTTTTAGAGAATGCCAAACTAGGGAAAGCTGATTTAAAGTTGGGAGTGGTGAAGACTTTCTTGCTTCCACACCATTCACAAGCAGCCTAACTTATTGGTCTAAAACCTTAGAATCTAAGGTCTAAATCCAATTTTGTTGTTGTTTGCCTTCAAGTCATTTCCAACTTATGGAGACCTTAAGGTGAGCCTATCACAGGGTTTTCTTAGCAAGACTTGTTTAGAAGGGGTTTGCCTTTGCCTTTCTCTGAAGCTGAGAGTGTGTGACCTGCCCAAGGTCATCCAGTAGGGCTCCATGGCCTAGTGGGGATTTGACCTCTGGTCTTGAGATTCATGGTCCAGCATTCAAACCACTACATCACACTGGCTCTCTCACTAGCTCCAATTAGAGTAGACCCACTGAATCAAATTTTTGAATAGTAAGTCAACAAATGGTCAATGGATCTATGCTAGTTGAGACTAGTAGCTGGATTTAGGCCTAAATAATGTAAAGTCTTCTTGATACCTTGAAATGATGGCCAAAACCTGACCTTTGTTGTGTTTAGTTATAAAACTCGCTAGTCAGTAGACTCTCAGCTAATTTAGAACATACTATCTTAATGATCTGAATGAGAATATGACCCATGGAAGAGTCTGGCTTCAAATACCTTCATTTTTCTTGAGTATTTTTTAAAAATGAAGGCTGGAATTGATGATTGCAGTTATGAATGCATAACTTGTGTTACGTATTTGTAACTGATTCATACTCACAATCCCTACATATTCAATAGTGTAGGGAATATGTAAGGATCATACAAATCCCCAATCCTGATTTACCAGGCATCAGCCCCTGTAGGTGACCGACATCTGTTCTCCTGTCAATTGGGGCACAGCAGACTGCTGTTTCCACCCCCCTCCCACAAGTGACCTCCTGTGTGAGGAGGAATTGCGACAGGGATCCTGCTTTTGACTGTTGCACCAGAAATCATTCATAGGAAGGAGTGGAAACATCCGTCTACTGCACCCTGATTGATAGGAGAACAGATGCCCATAGCTCACAGTGGCTGAAGTCCAGAAAGTCAGGGGGAAGAGGCATTAGGCCAGGAGATTCTACTTAGTTGAGTATAATTAACTAAGTAGCTAATCTAGAATCTTAGCCAAAATGTCCAGTTCAAAAACTTCTGGGATTTAAAGGGAGAGTGAGCAAATGAACACATCATATTCTTTCCAAACCTTTAACAATTAGCACTCTGGGCAGATGTCTACTTATGTTGGTTTCCTAATATTTTCAATTAAAAGAACAACTAATGCATGTGCTGTCATTGGATTCTGTATTCAACAGCCACAGTCCAACACAAAGTTTAGCATATTCAAGCTCACTGGCATCAATGGGCTTAAGTACAGTTAATGCTATGTTGGATTATGGCCAAAACCTGAAGCTGTGTGAAGTTGTTCCAGGTGTTTGTAACCACAATATGGATTTACAAGATGAAGGAACCTGTTTTTCCTACCTCTTGGGAGTTTACAAGGCATCTAGTGAGTAGGACTTTGTACAAAGAAGCAGTAATACATAGGTCAAGTGCTACCACTTGTATTGAAACAACTTCATAATCCAGGCTCTTTTAAAGAAATAGAAAAATGATAATTTCCTTTGAAGGTCAGTATCACTAGATCTTGTAGCTATGTGAAATTTAAATGCAAGCTTTCTATACATTTTTCCATGTAGCTCTCTGTCACCTGAATGGGCCAAGTAAGTATTGTGGAACTTACCTGTATTCCAGTTCTTTATATCTCCTTGATATATGTTGCTTGGCCAGAATTTTTATTACTATTATCTAAAGATTTATATCAGATCTTTAATTTTTGGTGTTTTTTTTAATCATAGTGGATCTGACATGTTCAAAGTTCATGAAACATCAGTCAAATGTTAATAAAAATGAAAACATTCTGCATACATTGTACCAAAATCACATTGACTTTATTAAAGCATTAATTAAGAATCTGAACCTTTTCGGTTATTTTGCATGAGTTGTTATCAAGCATAATAATTTTACTATTTAAGATCCCTCAAATGAAACCTGTTCATGTTCACGGAAAAAGAGAGATCTTTTGAGTACTAAATTCCTTTATTCAACAACACAGAAATATCACAAAAAACAACTTTACTGGGCAAACTGAATGGTTTTTATACAGTTTTGTACATGCCCCATACGTGATTTAAAATAAACACACCATTTTCCAAAACTGCTTTTTCCCCCATAATTGCACAAGCATACATACATTTTACACAAAGATCTATTAGAAAATTTAATAGATAACTGCACAGTTCAGAAATAGAACAGTGTGAAAGGAGTACATCGCTGTGGCCCATATTTTTGGGGGAAGGGAGTTAATCCCAACTCCCTGCAATTGTGAAAATGGAATACTTCTCTCACATTTGAGCTGTCTCTTATGTGCCAGGAATCAGCAGATCCCAGTGTGAAACTGCCAAATTTAATAAAAACAAAATCTGAAACATTTAGCTGTTACATGGGAACCAACCGTTTGATATCACTATGCAACCAACCATGATCAAAGACCTACCACTGCTTTTTGCTGGATGTAGTCGACCCTGAATGGTGTGTTCATTTAATTACTTTTTTCTTCTTTTCCCCATTATTTGATTACAGACATAGGCAGTTTAAAGGCTTCATATTCTTTAGTGTTAATTGTATGACTTTACATACCAGGGGGTTCTGAACAAAAGGGAATATTTCTTTTTCTCTTACAGAGTTAACTATTATTAATTCCTACATATGCTCCACTTGCAGCCTTATAATTGAACAGGTTTATCTGGGGTATGGTGAATACACACACCCATGCACGCACACACACGTACGTACGCGCACACACACACACATACTGTATTCGGTTTGGCAGACTTAGACATCAAAGTTACATTCCTTTGTCCCAACTCTGAGCCTTATGTTTATTAAGAAGCAGGCACAAAGTGTGTGTTACTTCCCCATTCAGTTCAAAGGAGCAGGGATATCTGCAATGGATCTCTCCACTGGTCCATGCAGACACCCTTTTGTCAAAATGTAAAGGAGTTCTCTGGCAAAAAAACAAAACAAACAAACAAAAACCCTACTAAATCAGAGAGTGTGGGTGTATGAGTGGTTCATATTACAAAACTTTTATTATTTCCAGCCCAATCCTATATATGTCTACTTGGAAGTAAGCTCCCCTGACTTGTCTACAGCTTGCTTCAAGAAGTATGCACAGGACTACAGCCTTGAAGGAGGTTTTGAGGAAATACAAATTAGATTCAATTCCCTAACAATAATCTATGTTACAAATAATTTGATACCACATCAGGGATAAAAGAGGATAAAAGAGCAGAAAACAGATTTTTCTTCAAAACACTCATAACCAAAACACTCTAAATTTATCACTACATCATACAAATATTGGGTCAGTGAAATGAAATGCTGTAGATTTATACTTTAGACAATTTAAAAATAATTGCAGGAATCAAAGCAATATATATTCATGATGCTTTCCTTTTAGAAAAATAATAATTATCAGGTATGTTATTTTTAACAATTCGGGATTGACATGTAAAACATCACAATCACAATATACAAATTCATCAGTTCTTTTAAAATCAAGCAAACAGAACAGAACAAAAACCCAGAAATGAAACCACATTGATACGTGCAACATCAGGGTATTAGACAGGAAGTACATTGCTATAAATCATTGTACACCTAAAGTAGCCTAGACTAAATTCTTTTGTGCCTGCTTTTGTTAAGATTGATCACAAAATTTCCTTCCAAACAAGGCAAGCTCAATGGACAGGCGGGCAAGTAAGGCTTCAAAAATGTGCTAATAAGGATAATTGATAAATCACCATTTGTTATTTAGATGTAATGCCATGTACAACTTCTTTGCTCAACAAGTAAGGTACAGAACATGAAAAGAACTCATCCAGGATGGCACAGAACCAGGAACACAAGAAGAGTTCTTAAGCAAGGAGGAGGTCTTTGGGAAGCCAGCCCTATCTCATTGCATAGCCTGCTCCCCTGTGCCATCCCCAAAGAGCCAGCAGAAAGCAGATACTACATATAGCCTAAGAGTAATGGCTTTGCCAAAAATAAAAGATCTCAAAGATCTCTTGAGATGTCAGAGGAGATGCTGGGACATGCCTCTTAGATGGCAGCTTCTTTGGACCACAAAATCTTGGACTGTTTGCAAGGGGCATCAGCATGGGTTAAAAAAGATACACCATGACCAGGACCCTATTAATGACATGCATATGTAAGTGTGGCTTACATGTGCATATGGATTTCTGGATGGAAAGCAAGGCGCTGTTCCGTAGCCCTTTGTGCTATGTCCTGTCTTATGGCTCTCAAATCCTATGAGGGGTTGCTATGGCTTACTGGTGGGAGGGGAGGAAAGTGGGGAGGCAGCTTAGACAATGTAGCTTTGAAGGGAAGGAATAGGAGGGTGCAATCCATCTGTGAGTGCGCTCCCATTTCCTTCCTCCCCTCTGCTGAGACATGCCTGTTCGTCAGAGTATGAACTGCCTTCCTGCTCCTTCCCCACCAGTAAGAAGGAGCAGTGACCCCTTTCAGGGCTTGCCAGCTGCAGGGTGTGTGTGTGTGGAAGGGGCACAGAGGACTACAGGATAACCTCTTGTGTACCATCCTCTGCCCCCAAAGGCATGTGGAGGTAGACATGGAAATTGCACAGGTGGAGCTGTATGCATTGCCTGCTTGATGTCGTGCCTGAGCCCATGGATCCAAATTCTAAAGATTAGGAGTTACCAGTCCCAGTGGATTTATGTATGTGTTGATTTGTCAAGTTCCTATTGATCTAATGGGCTTATTCTTGTTGTGACTAACAACTGACCTTTGGCCACAATCTTTACATTTGAACCTGCCTCAAAGAACCATGAATGGTACACTTTACAAGGAACAAATGCTATCTACTTTATTATTTTGTAATGAAAACAGAAATGTTGTTTTACTTCCTACAGTTATATATGTGATACCACATTGCATGTAGGTCAGGACTATGCATCAGCTGAAAAGATCTGCAGCTTGTCATTCCTTCTACATCATATAAGTAGATTGGTACTATTTCTGCTCTCACATGTTCCTCCTAACCCTTCTGAATCAGACAGATCAAAATTGTTAATTATCTCTTGCCTTCTTATTTCATAGTTCTTGACTTCTCCCACAGTTCTTTGCATATTGATCCATATACATGTGAAAAAAATGTCATATGAAAGGTAGAAATCTCCACCCACGACACAGGAACATCCATTCACTTTTCATAAGCCCTTTCTTTAAATTGTTACAATCCTCCATCCCTTCACAGAGAGGCTACAGTTTTTCCATGCAGGATTTCCAGTAGAAACAAACAGAGAATGTCCCAAATATTTACAAAGCTGAGCTGTGAAAAGACTCTAGAACAGCCCAAGCTCAATCCTCATAAAGTTAATCCTACCTAACTCACAGAAATCAGTGTTTTTAAGAGCATCTTTTAGATTGCAAAACTGTTGTCTGAGGAATATGTCACTGGGGCTGTAGGATGTCAGAAGGATAAGCTAGGGATATTAACAAATACTCACACTTTTTTTTTTCTCATACTTGATAGGAGAGGGTGCCTGTATATGGAGACACACTCTTGAGAAAATACTTTGGGACTTTTTCTGAAAAAAAATGTTTGGACAAAACCTCTAGTCTTTTGTGCGAAAAACACATGAAAAACAATGTATTTTGCAGAAAATCCGGTTTGACTGCACGAAAAGAGCTGTTTTACAAAACCATACTTTTGTGCACAAAAAAACAAAACCAACCCCCCCCCCCAAAAAAAACAAAAAAACCAAAAAACCAAAAAAACACCACCACTCAATTTTTGGCACAAATTAATTTTTTACAAGTGCAAAGAAATCATTCAAAATGCAGAAAGATACTTGTAATCTTGCCCACCAGGGAGCAAACTTTTGCAATTCTTTGTCCATGCAGGCAAAAATAAAATAAGCAAAGCTTTGCGTTCCTAGTGTAACCACACCTCACACAATGTCTTAACTCCTTCTAGCTTTGCTTATTTTTTTTTTAAGAAAAGGATCCAGAGAGTTGGGAAAGAATTGAAATTCATTCTACCTATACTTCTGTTCTGCTGGAAATAACCCGGTGGGGCCTATCATGGAATGGAATCTTCAGGATAGGAACACTTCATCTGCTGTCTCCTTACGCTTAAGATTGCTCTGTTAACCACTTCAACATTCTCTTGATTTCTATGAGACTTGAGTAGGTTTCACTTGCTCTGGATTACATGCCATCTCTTGCTGAGTGGTGTGAGAGAACTGATTTACTCTAATGCTTGAAATTTTACTTGAACATCTAGTCATAAAAGGGACAGAAAGCAAAAATTAAAATCCAGTAACAAAATGCTTGGTTTTAAAGGCATCTGGAAACAGGTCAGAGAAGGGAAATGATTCATAGTGATGACCTTTTCGCCTTATCTTAAATCATAACACTTTGCTGCTGTACAAAACACCTAGTACTCTTCAAGCTTATGAATTTTCTCTCTGATAAAATGAAAAGAAAGGAAACAAAACAAATTGAGATAACATTCTGAAGAAAATGCTCTATGGAAATGCTCTATTTCTCCTATTATTGTGCCTATCTGTGCATTAGAATTCCGCACTTAAAATCCCATATTCTGTGGAACGTATTCTGCAATAGGAATAGAAAAACAGCCAGCTTTGCATATATTTGAATGGTTTTGTTCCTAAAGTAAAACTGCTAGTGGTTTTTTGTTGTTGTTGTTTTGTTTTTGGCTGTTTTCACATTTGGGTAGAGGAGATGTCATGTAAAGAAAAGGAATTATGAAATGCCAATTGCAGAAATCAATACAGTTGTCCCTCTGTATCCACAGATTTGGTATCCATGGATTTAAGTATTCACAGCTTGAAAATATTCTTTAAAAAATAATAATCCAAAAATCAAACCTTGATTTTGCCATCTTATATAAGGGACACCATTTTGCTATGCCATTGCATATAATGGAACTTGAGTATTCATGGATTTTGGTATCCACGGGGGGTCCTGGAACCAAACCCCAGCGAATATGAAGAGACAACTGTATATGCCAATTTTTTTTAAACTTTAAATAAGTTGGCCAAGAATATCTATCACCCCCACCCCATTTCTGCACACACAGTTGGAAATGTAGATGGGAATCTTCACCCTTAAACATGTGTTGCACAGGCAGAAAATAAACTCTTTTGAGCATGACAAACAATTGTGTGAATGGATATCAAGAGTTGCTAAAAGTATGAGTCATCCATCAATGTTATAGTATCTCAAATATGCATCTTTGGATATGGGAACATACACTGGAGTGTAAACTGTGCCAAATATAAAAATTAGACGATCCATCCATACTATAATCACTGGAAGCCCCATACAACCAGCCTCTGGCCTACAAACCTTTACACACTTCCAGTACATTTTCAGTGGTCACACACACACACATTCTGCACTGAATAAGGCTACATTTTTTTCTCACAATGTGCAGACATGATGATTTGGCTGAGACTTGCAGGATGCTGAGAAAGCTCTCTCACTCTGCATCTATGCTGTCTTTAGCACAACAGTGGCTGGCGCATTCCTAAAAACCTTCCACATCCCATCATATATTTCCCTTATCCATCTATTTTATTTTGTTTTCCTCTTTTAGGTACACAAAGCCCTGCTTTTTAAGAAGATGGCTACAGAGGTAAAGTAATCTTGATGAGGTTAGAAATGTACTATCCTACATTCTCCTGTTTCATTTCTGAATGATTTGAGCAGCAAAGTTGAGTGGATTGGAAGGACAGCTGAAACTCCATTCTAAAAAAATGCCACCTACTGCCAGTGGGGCCAGTATGGGGAAACCAAGCAGAGCCAATCATAATAGTAAACACTCATTCTTCCATCTTTTATTTTTATTAAAAGTGCTAACATTTGTGAAAACCTTAAAAAGATATCACCTTCTTGTGACCTGTGGGAGAAGACTGCAGAAAATACTTAGTTCTGTCTGAATTTGCAAACTAATCTAAGAGCTAAATGCTGCACATGGAGCAAAACAATAGTTTGAGATACTTTATAAAGTGTCCATGCTCCCCCAATTGAAAGGTCGATAAAGCAACTTCCCATGGGAAGGAAAATACATGGAGTGATAAATCCCTGCTCCTTCCAAGACATTAACTCTTTCCATTTTATATCTTAAAACAATTTGGAAATAACTCTCTGTAACATTAATTTTGGATATCCATTTATACTGTAAACTCAATTTTGTGATGAAATACAAAACCAGTTAACTGACAACAATTAGATGCTGTAGAGCTGGGTTTGTCAACCAGGGTTCCCTGGACCCTAGGGTTCCACAAGAGGTTGCTAGGGGTTCCATGAGATATTGAGATCAGAAAAAATAAACATTTTTTTTTTTTAGCTGTAGCTATAATAATTTTTAGGTAAGGGTTCCCTGAGACCTGAAAATTGTTTCAAGGGTTCCACCAGAATAAAAAGATTGAGAAAGGCTGCTGTAGAGGGAACCCAGTCTGTAAAGCTTTTTCTGAAGCAATGCAAGTGTATAATCATTACTCTAATATAGTGCTCATGAAGATTAATTTTTACATCATATGTCTTTCCTTCTGTATAACAGTATGGTCTGAAGGTATCTGGTGAATTCATCATGATCTTTACTCTTGCACAACTCTGCATTAGATACCAACGGAAGTGCACACTTTTTTTAAAAAAAAATCAACAACATCAGTGCTGTCACTGCTACTGGTGGTTCTGAACAAACTGGCAAAAATAATACTTAAAGCTTGGATTTATTGCTCCGGATTGAATTTGCAGAACCACATGGTTGTGTACAAACAGTTACTCTCCATAGATGCTCAGACATGATTGTCTCTTTGTGTCTAAACACATAAAATACAAGCTGCTATCTGTACAGTTTACAGTACTGAAACACATATATTGGCAAATGATGTATAGATATGGTACTTTGTAAAGATACATTATTTTATAGCAGGGGTTTACCCAAACTTTTTTTTTTACAGCCACTTTAAAAATAGACAACAACTTCACTAGTATAGCTAAATTACATCAAAGAAAGGATTGGGTTGTACTGAATGTGAGCAAACTGGCCAATTCCCGAGGGTCCCAGATATGGTGGTCTCCTGATAAGAGAGTGGCCCAGACAGCTTGTCAAAGTTCTCTTCTGTGGAGTGTTTCCTATTCAGAGGGCCTTTAGCGAGGACAGCAACAGGCAACAGTTAACACTGGAGCCAGTTGCAAATAATGCAACTTCGGTCATTTGGGACAGGAGGGGTGACATAACTGCAGGAGGGTTGTCTGAATAGCATGAAAATATAAGAAAGCAAACTGTGATGCATGGAGAGGGCTCAGCATTCACAGAAAGTCAAGACAGTGAACATGACGGAAAAAGGAGGTAAAACAGTACTATCTTATGTTCAGGCATTTCTGCAGTGGAGGGAATGTTCTGTTTTATCACAGATTATGTTCTCCAAAGCTTTCAGAGCTCCTTTTCCCCATCTTACCTGGAGACCACTCTACTTCATAATTTGTTCTCTGTGTGTTTGGGTTATATATTTTAATTTTTTGAGGAAACCCCTGTACATAAAATGAAAATAGGATCTGAATATATTCTTCAGTGGTGGACTAAGCAGTTTCTTAAAACAAGACTTCAGGCTGCCTTGAAAATAAGATATACTACTGCTTAAAAGAACCATCGGAATGCTTCGGCGCTGGGAACAGGTGTTCTCTATAAAAAAAAAAGCAAGAAAACAAGTTAAGCTTTCTTTCCATTGAATTGAAAGATTTCTTCTTTATTAATCTGTTTTCATTCTGCTATTCCTTTATATATCAGTTGTACCCTTATAGTGCAATCCTATACCTATCTACTCAGAAGTAAGTAGTACTGAGTTCAGTGGAGCTTACTCCCAGACAAGTATATATAGGATTGCAACCTTAGTCAATCTAGCTGTACTGCAGCACCTTCTGGTGCTTAACAATGAAAAGAAAAAGTCTTCGGCTTAGAAACTGTGCTATTTTAGCAATCAAAAATTCTTACTTAGATTTCAAAACAGCTCTTGAGTGAACCACTGGCAATCAGAGCCAGTGTTCCACCAACGGAATCAGAATATCTAGTGAATGTGTATGAGGCTGAATTGCTTTTTATTTTTATTTATTTATTGTCAGGAAGCACACATTTGGCAATAAGGCTTTTTAAAAATGAAGAAGAAAGATTTTTGTCACAGATATCAAAGTGTTAATTAAAACAACTAAGAGTTCAGTGGGAGCTTAAAGATTAAGAAACAATGCAATCCTATGCATGTCTACACACAAGTTAAGGCCACAACTTAAGGTTCAATTGAAATTGCTAACAGGTAAGTGTGTCCATAGAACTGTAGCAAAAATTACTGCAGCATGCACTCCAATAGGTACAGTGGCATGAATGAAATTTCAAGCTTATGAGATCTACTTTGATTCTTTTAAAAATACTGGTGCTGGATGTAACATAGAGTTTTGGAGGCACACCGACAGGTGCAACATAATGGTCAGGAGTGGTGAAGACAGAGCTTTCTAAAAGTTACTTTTTGGACAACAACTCTCAGAATTCCCAGCAGACAGCCATGCTGGCTAAGGGTAGCTGGCAAACATAGTCTAAAAATGTGGTTTTTCTTAAGCTCTGCTACTGCATCCCATAAAGTATACACTAGGACAACCTGAACATTCAGCCACATCAGAGTGAAGGAAGAGATTCTAGCACACCCGACCTCAGCTTGGTATCTTCTAGATGTGTTAGACTACAATTCCCACAGTCCTCAGATAGTGTGGGATTACAACAGTTGTAGTCCAATACATCTGGAGGGCATCAGATTGGGAAAGGCTATTGTAACATAAAATTAAAGATGCAATAATTTCAGGAGAACTGCACTAACATTAATCAAGAGAATCAGTTAGCATCTGTATAGAGTGAGAAATATGGAGGCAATAAGAACAGCAATTACCAGTTTTGGTTCATCACTTTTCTCTAATTTTACTTATTTTTAAGCTACTCTGAGTTAAAATCTTGAATCCAAATATGGATTCAAATCTGGAAATCATCCAAATAAGTAAGACCCCAATCTACCTTCTGGTTCCCTATGGCTTGCAGCTCCTTTTTATATAAAAGAAAGTTCATGCAATTAAAAAAAAAAAGAAACTCCCCTTTTTAGGTATGTAGAACCTTCTTTGTTGTTTGCAACTACAGACAAAATGCCAACCCTTCTATGCTCCTCATAACATTAAGACCTTGTGCCTGAGTTTCAGTGTATCCTGTTCCTTTCCCATCAACTTTTCCTTTTGTGCCCTTTTTCTTTTTTAGACTACAAACCTGAAGGCAGGGACTATCTCTTCTGACTTTTGATAGGTAAGCTATGTAAATGTGCCTTCAAGTTGTCTGTCAGCTTATGGCAACCCCAGGGATTTGATATGTCTTTCTTAGGCAAGGAATACTCAGAGGTGGTTTTACCAGTTCCTTCCTTTGAAATATAGTCTACAGCACCAGTATTTCTTGGTGGTCTCCCATCCAATTACTAACCAGGGCTGACCCTGCTTAGCTTCCAAGATCAGACAGGTTCGCATGCCTTCAGTGTATTTGGGCCAATAGGTAAACTACTCTGAGAGATTTTCCAACTGAAGAGGGAGCTAGGAGTGTTTCAAATGAAAGGTGGAAAAACCATGGCCCTAGGACTACATGGGGTTCCCAAGTCTTTCGGGGGTTTTTGTTTTGTTTTTGTTTTGTTTTTTGCAGCCTTGTTCCCCAAATTCCTGTGTTCTATACTTTTTTGTCAGAAAAAGTGATGAAAGATGGACAGGCAGGAAAAAAAAACAAAAAAACAACCTTGGGGTAAATTGTTCCCTCCTGAAATTCCCCAGGAATGGTGATAAACCATTTAAATACATCACAGGGACACTTGGACTGTTAACATTAAAGAAATACCCATCTTCCAAAACTAGAAGTAGATTTCCAGCCACTTTTCAGATTCATTTTGCTTTTTTGGCATTTTTGGAAGCCTGCATGGACCAAAGATGGTCCCACAGACATAAAATTAGCCTCTACACCTACTGAAGATTCCCATCCCTCTTTTAAATAATACAAATGCTAGATCATTACCATCCTTTTGTGCCTTCAAAAGTGAACCTCAAACTAGGCTTCTGGGGAGAGCTTCTAAGGGCTGCTATAGAAAAGAAGAATGGCATCCAAGAACACATTAAAGGCTGGTGAAAAGAGCAACCTAAGATGCAGAGAATAGCCCAATGGCTATTCTCTTTAAAATTTCCTGCATCCCCATGTTCTGGCCATTCTCATTTACCTGAGCCATGGAAGCTACATATGCAAGCTTTATGATCTGCAAATCCACAGCAAAAATCCTTCTAGTTTTTATCAAGCAACAGCAGAAACAGCACCCCCCACCCTGAGTTCCCTATGGTCACCCAGCATACAAGCATTCATTATCACCTGTTGGCACCCTGCAGTAACTTGAAACTTCAGCTGACCATTTACAAATACAGCTTAGGCCTCCAAAGAAAAGGGCAGATAATGTTACCAAAGGTATGTGAACACAGCAAATATAAGAGTTCTAGATGGGAAACATTTTCAGTGTCTTGGTCTCTACGATGCTAGAAAATCTGGGAACTGAAGGAATGTTTCCTTTTGAGAGGCAGAATGTCCTCCTTTTGCATGCCCCCTCCCCATAGCTACACCCCTGGCTCTTCGGTGAAATTCCCCATGGTCAAAATGGATAAAGAAGTTAGGCTGGATCATGGTGTTAAGAGATGGTTCTTTCCATAAGCAAAATGGTGTTACTAGGTAAATTTGTCCAGCACAAGATTATTTAGCATCATTTCTTTCTTTTGCTGCTGCTTAATTCTCTCATTCCCTTTTAATTTATTTTAGATAAACCTTTATGGGGAGGGGACATAAGAAAAAAAAATGAAATGAAGAAAAAAATTGATAATGGTGATTTCATTGCCTTAATTCAAAGCTCACTCACTCCTTTCTCCCTCGCCCTCCTCCTTGGCCTTCCATTAATTTTCACAATTGGGCAATTTTATTTTATCACCCTAAGGCAGAGCCCTACATATGTTATCATAGTGCATCTATGGCACTTGAAAATATGAACATTTCCCCATGCACAGTTGTGTGGGTGCATCTACAATAGCTATATCAAAAAAGAAAACCTAACATGGCTTTTGTACCTTTAATATCTGTGTGGAAGAAAGCATTTTGGTGGGATGATGCTTCTTATGTGATAATGCTACATTGAAAAACTGTATCTGCCCAAAACAAATCCTTCTTCTGCAGAACTTTTAAAGGAAACAAGCCATTGCAACCTATTAGGCCCAACACAAGGTTCAGCAGTAGCACAATGAGACAGTGCCCAAGCTATGAACTTCTGAAAATGTTTCTGAAATACCTCAACTCCCTTGACCCCAGGGCACAAGGTATTCTCTTAAACCTCACATTCAGTCTCATTGGGGTTTAGCTACACTGGGACTCGTCATCCTCCAATTCCCAGTTACTGCAAGAGACCATGCAGTAATTCCCAATTACATGCAGTAAGATTGCAGAACCTGTGTGACATGAAAACAAACCTCAGAGCTGTGCATCATTAATGTACTGACTAGGAAGGTGCAGCAAGTGCAAAATGCAGCAGCTGACCTCCTGACTGGAATG
This sequence comes from Gambelia wislizenii, assembly GCA_030847615.1. Taxonomy (NCBI): domain Eukaryota; kingdom Metazoa; phylum Chordata; class Lepidosauria; order Squamata; family Crotaphytidae; genus Gambelia; species Gambelia wislizenii. Next base: position 33,985,158 of record JAUMIR010000005.1, read on the forward strand.
TCATACAGAAACTTGTATAACACTGGTTTTAAAGGAATTGTACTAGTCACCAATACATTTTGGACTTCATCAGATGGGGCTGTAATCGCACAATTGCAATAAGACGTTAGTGGGAACAGGTTCCCACTATCGCACAACATCATGTTGCACCCATGGCCAGTCCATGCTCCAACCATTAATAACACACCCTATTTAATTGATGGGTTAACCCATCAATAGATCTTCAATATCACGTTTTTCACAGTATTGAAAGCATGCAAAATCACGTCCCATTGTAATCGTGAGATTACAGCATGAATGGGCAGTTCTCTTTCCCCCATACCTGTTTCCTGTGAGAAAACATTCAGGTGAGAAAGTGAAGATGCTTGACAGGACATTATTTTTATGAAATGTCCCATAAGTTTTTATGTTTGTTTCAGTGCTTGTCTGTGTACAGTTGTCCCTTCATATTCGCTGGGGTTTGGTTCCAGGGCCCCCTGTAGATAGCAAAATCTGTGAATACTCAAGTCCCATTATATGCAATGGCATAGCAAAATGGTGTCCCTTATATACGATGGTGTCCCTTATATACGATGGCAAAATCAAGGTTTGCTTTTTGGATTTTTTTTTTAAGAATATTTTCAAGCCATGAATACTTAAATGTGTGGATACCAAATCCGTGGATACGGAGGGACAACTGTATTTCAGTTGGTTTTTTAAAGTGTTTTCAGTGTTTTTACGTGGACTTGCGTCTCCTTGCAAGAACTGCCAAGATTACATGCCCTGGCTAACATGGAAGTTAAGTGGACATTTCCCTTAAAGGAGTATGCACAGGCCAGTGCAAAGCATTAATACAGTGTAATGAGAAGGCAATGCAAAGACAAGTGCTACTGCAGTAGGACCTTTAATCCCATTCTCAAAATGCTAGTGGTGGTAATTTGATAATTTAGTTTCTAATGTCACAATGTTTCCACTTTCCTTATTCATAGAATTACAGCATTTTAAGACGCTAATCTGATAAAGTCCTTCCAGTCTGAATTCAAAGTGCTGGTAGGACAATTAAAGTCCTAAATGGCTTGGGATCTTGATATTTGAAGGCACACCTCTCCCTATAACTACCTGCCTGAGGTTTGAGGAGCCCTGGTGGCGCAGTGGTTAAATGCCAGTACTGCAAGTCACCACATTGCAAGTTCGATTCCAGCGGGCTCCAAGGTTCACTCAGCCTTCCATCCTTTGGTAGGTCGGTAAAATGAGTACCCAGCTTGTGGGGGCAATTAGCTAACACACATTGGAAACTGTTTAATGCAGTGTAGATGTGTAAATAGTTATTGCTTAAAACAATTTGTAAGCCTCTCTGATAGCCTTGTGGCTGAAGAGCGGGGTATAAATAAATAAATAAAAATAAAAAAATGAGGTCTGCTGAAGGGCATCTCCTCTGTGTCCCATTGGTCAAGATAACAAGCTGTGGGAGGATGTGAGAGAGTGCACATGGCCCCAAGGCTGTTTTGTGGGCCCCAGGACACTCAAAGGGTCAAGAAATGCCCTTGGGCTATTTTAGGCCAGGGGGAGCCTTTTTTCTAAAATAGGAAGTGACTTCTAGTTACTTTATTTTGTTATAAAAGGCCTATCCCAAGCCTAAAACAGCCTGGGGGTGGGGGAGAGGGAACGTGTTGAAAATGCCCCATGCCCCTTAGAGCAAAGCTTCTTAAACTGTGGGTTGCAACCCCATATGGGGTCACATAACTGATTGTGGGGGTCACAAAAAAATTGGCATCCTCTTTTATATACCCAGGATTGCATAAAAATTTCTCAGATGAAAAGGGGTTGCAAGTGGAAAAAGTTTAAGAAGCCCTGCCTTAGAGAGTATTTGGTGACATTTGGGGCAAAGTTGATTATTTTTTTTTTTTTTGCAAGGGGGATGTGGTGAGGGTTCCTCCCAAGGTATCCTAGAGAACTACTGCAGCCCTCTAGCCTCCCACACTTGCTCGTCCTGGCCCTAAGACTTCCATGGAGATTTTCACACGGGCTATATATCCCATGGCAGGAACAGAACAGGATCGGGAAAGGTTTTCCCTTTCGGACAACGTTGACCCCGTTCTGTCCTGCATCCATCCTACTTCCATGACTGTTCCAGAACAATGTAATCACAATTTTTCATTGTGAATAGACCTCCCATTCCATCGCTATCACGCAAGCACGGGTGTGCGAACAGGAGCCCCGTTCCTGTTCTGAAATGACAGCCGTGGAGGGGAGGTCCGTTCCAAGCACTTCCTGGTACGATCTGGACATCTAGGTAAGTGGTACCCTTTATTTTACCCTCCCTGTTTTGATTATGTGATTTAAAGTGTGTTTTTGTGCTTGGTGAACTGATTTTATGTTTGAGGAAGTTTTATTTTTTAAATTTACCATCCGGCTCTTATCACATGATAATGTGATAATGTTTCAGAAGGCCGGTCGTAAAAGCAGCCTTACGACGGCTGCATTTACGGCTGGCCAGCGAGAGGAGGGGGAGCCCGTTTCTGCTGTGGAATTAAGGTAAGTGTGTGAAAGATTTATGTTATTCCATGGCAGGAACAGGAGAGGAGGTGGCGGAGCAGGAACGGGGCATTTTGGCCCCATGTGAAAATCTCCTTTATCTTCAGTTTTGGTTTAGAACTTTTGTATTAAAGAGATGGGAAGAAAAACTCCAACTGCAGGTCCTCCTTCACTCACAGAATCATGGAGCTGGAAGGGATCATGTGGGCCATCAAATCCATCCCCCTGATCAATGCAGCATCTCCAGCGAGAGCATATGCAGCAGGTATCTATCCTGCCCTGTCTCACATACTCCCAGTCCTATTTCTCACAACAGAAACATTCAGTCATCATATCAAAAAAGTGCCTTATAAGTGCACAAATGCTACCCTTCCCAGCATTCCTAAGGCAGCAGTGACAGTCTAGTTCTTTCCCCACATACCAAACCTACCACTTTAAATGGCCCCACGAGGAAGAGACAAAACAAAATAAATCCCCTCACAATTTCCCACTTCCATGGTAGTAGCCTATTATTAGCCTATACAAGGACATTCTCTCCTTCACACTGTGTTGCTGGGGCTGTATAGGGCAGGAGAGTCTTTCTTGGGTGACAAACAAAGGTGGGCAAAGTTAGCAATGAATCAGAGAAAAGCCAGTCAACCTTCCTGCCCTCTTGCCTTCTCACCTGAAACTCAGGCCCCTTTCTCATACACAGAGTCCTATGGTTCCACTTTATCTGTCATGGCAACAGCCTATGGAATCCTGTGGTTTGTAGTTCTGTGGAGCACTAGAGCTCTCTGGCTGAGAATTCTCTGTGGCTCTCCCTAAACTGCGGATCCCAAGATTCCGTGAGTTGTCATGGCAGTTGAAGTTAAGTCATAGCACTAAGACTGCATGATGTAAAAGGGTCCTCAGGCTCAATCTATACATGCAACAAGGAGGAAGGGACAGAATGCTGACACCCTCTATAGTAGACTTCATACTGCAGAGAGGTATGTATGTATCACCTGTTTTTGTTTAATATCCATCTCCATTTACAAAATCATCATTATCACCATCATGCTCATCTTGTAAGAGAACATCGGGATACTATTTGGGGCTAGAATCATTCTCCCTGGTGATAACCTTCTGTATTTGTAGAGTTTTAATGTGGGGGAGTATTCAAAGGTGTTGTTTTCCACTTGAAATGGTGTCAGTCCATTCTACCCTCTCATTCTGCTACTCATGTAAACCTGGTACCAACTGTCCCAGTTTGGCAGGGATTAATCCTCTCTTGTCCCACCTTTTCATCTGCCTTTAAAATGTCCCAGTTTCTCTCTCCTCCTCTTGCCAATTTGCTCCCTTGTCCTCAGTTTATTTCGTTTCTGCCAACTCAGTTCAGAGTGGAACTCAGTTAACTCAACGGGGGGGGGGAGGAAAATGGGGGCAGAATCTTGCCCTTCCTAGTAAGCTCGGGCAAAAGCAAACTGCTGCTGCCTCTCCTAGCTTGTGTGTTCTTCTTCATTAATAACGTTTCCCATTTTGACCAAATTCTGATATTGCTTGGACACATCTCCCAGTTTTCCTCTGTGAGATGCTGGAGAATCTGGATTTATCTGAGTGATACTTCTAAAACTAGAGATTTCAGCCATGCCATGCACACCCACCATATAGCTCACACCAAACTTATTGCTGCACTGAGCAACACTGAATTTGCATATATTTACATAAGAGCCTTTTGCTTTGTAAGTATGCAAGCGAGTTCCTTTTAACATGGGATGACAGTGGGAAGCATGACTGGTAGCTTGCATGAAATTGGTCTAAATAACTGGGGGAGGGGGGCTATACATCTTATCCTTTAACTCTGTAGTCTTTTGGTGAGACTAAGGCTGAACTGTATACATTGGGCCCATTTAGGCTGCAATCCTGTACACACTTACCTCAGAGCAACTCCCAATGAACTCATTATTTCATTTTGTCCAGTTCTTTTCTATGAGAAGATGCTTCTTACTTACACCATTTCTAGCTACAATTAACACACAATGCCAAATCATGATTGGTGGTTTAGGGCATGTTGGAGTAATTTTGGACTAGTACATGCCTGTGCAACAATTCCTTGCTGCCGAACCCTGCTGCTCACTCCAGTCTGATTACTGGTTTTTGCAAAGCCACAAATTAGGATTATTACTTGGATTAAGAAGCATGGAGTCACTGCATGGGAAGGGAGAACAGGTATTAGGGAGCAGAAATCCATATAGCTTAATAAAATAATGCCACCAAACCTTCATTTGGAATTATGTCTGAATGCAGCCAGAGGGTTATCGGAAGCATGAATCACCCACTCTATTCTGGAATGTGTATATTATGGATTTTAGGATATAAATCCTCTAATATAGTGTCCCTCAAACTGGTGACCTCCAGATATGTTGGATTACAACCTTTACAACAACCTTATATGGTGAATGGCTGTGATGGATGATTATGATGGCAGTTGTAGACCAACACATCCTGAGGTCATCAAGTTGGGGGAGAATGTTTTAATAAATCCTCGCATTTTCACTTTTAAAGTAGGGGCACAAACAGAAAATTAATTAATGATCCAGGGGAAAAAATCCATAATATCAATAATACAGAAGCAATATTTAAAGGCTGCAGATTAAAAGGTATCTGTGGAAAATAAACAGAAGAGCATCAATAAAACAACAGATACATTAAAAGCTTGTTGAAAAAAAAAACAATCTTCAGATGGCCCTGGAAAAGAGACAAAGAAACTTCTTGGGGCAGGGAGTTCCACATTCTGGGTGCCACCAACAGCCAAGGCCCTCTTATATATCCCAATAATACCACAGAGGAAAAACCAGAAGGGGCTCTTAGATTACCTTAACAGACTAGAAAGTAGGTGTGTGTGTGTGTGTGTGTGTGTGTGACAGAGAGAGAGAGAGAGATTGAGAATGATCATGAGGGGGGGTCTTTTAACTATTCTACTCGTAATATACTCAAGGCTTTAAAGGTGATAGCCAGCATTTGAAATTGTGACCTGAAACAGATTGGTAGTCAATGTGGCTGGTATAATGATGGAGTAACATGCTCCAAAAATCTAGCATTGATCAAGACTCTTGGAGCAGTATTATTTTACTAGATGAAGTTTTCAGTCTTCAAAGACAGGTCCATGCACAACATGATACAGCAGTCTAGTTTCAATGTAAGCCATGCATGCTAATGACCAGGTCTGCTCTTCACAGAAACTGAAACAGTCAGCAGGCACACCACCCTATGCTGGGAAAAAGAACTTCTGGGCACCATCATCATCTGGTTATCCAGGTGCAATGCCAGATCCAGGAGCACTTCCAAGCTGAGGGGAGTGCAACCCCTTCTAGACAAGAATAGCATCCCGTCTAAGCACCTTTCTAACCAAGAGCTGCTCTATCTTACCTGGATTAAATTAATGTTGTTCTCCCACATTCAGCCCATCACTGACCTCTGAAAATGATTCAGAACCTGGACTGAGATGGGAAGGGGATGTAGATTTGAGTGGTATTTGCCTATTTATGATAGCTAGATCTAAATGTCTGTACAGTTTCTCCTGTGGTTTCATGTAAATATTAAATAAGACAAAACAGAACCCTTTCAGACACCTTGGGCCAAAGGCCAAGGCAATGAACAGTTCTCCTTCTGGACACTCTTCCACAGCAAAGACTGCTTTCACTGGAATATGGTTTCTCCAAATCCAGCAAGACAATCCAGAAGGATATCATGGTTGATGGTAGCAAACACAGCAGAGAAGACCCAGCAGAAGTAACAGAGAAGCTCTCCACCTGTCCAGCTCCCAATGCAGATAATCCAATAGCATGGCCAAGGCCTATTTCATGACATGAAAGTCAGATTAAAATATGTCTGATATGGCTTATCCAAGGAATTCTGGGATTTCAGTAAAGCAACTCATCCAAGAATACTGGACAATGATCAGTAATTACCCAGGATGGTAGAATCTAGTGTGGACTAATCACTGTGACTTTGAAATAGATGGCACAGCTCTGTCTCTCAGGGAAGCATTAATCACCTGCTCCATCCACTCAGCCTGTCCTCCTCTGTCCTCCTCCTTAACTAGCCAAGATGAGTAAGCGTCAAGTGCACAGATCGTCGGCCTCACACTTCCAAGAATCCTGCCCACATCCTCAGGCTGCACAAGCTGAAAAGAATTCACAACAACAGAACAAGCAGCTGCTGAAGATATACCAATGGATATTGTAATTGATTTAAAAAAAAACACCTGGTCATGTAGTGGGCCACCAAGGAATCCTCCACCCCACCTCTGACGGGCCTGATGTGAAAAGCCCTTAACTCCTTGGAAAAGATACACTTACATGTATCCTACCTATATCTTCTCAAAAGTAAGCCCATGAGTTTAGTGACTCCTATTCCCAGACAAATGGGTATAGGACTGCAAGCTTGGTCTACTAAATTTGTTAGTGAAAAGATGGTGGAAGTCCTTTTTTGCATTCACAATTCATGGGTTAGCAATATTGGCAACATCACTGGGTAAATGGCAATATCACAATGTAAAGATGATGGACACAATCCACTGGGAACTTGCTAAAACCCCACTGGCATGAATGGAAATTGCACAAGATTATGATACACAAAAAACAAAGGAAGCATTTTGGGCAAAAAAAAAAAAAAAAAAACCAGTATCAAAACACATATTAGAGTAATACATTTATTACCAGTTGCCAATCATTAAGATAGAACAGAACTGTCATAATGTTATGTTCAACACTCACTCTAAACCTATGGTACAGTAATCAATGCTGTGATACTCTTTATGATTACTGGCATTAAAAACAGGGGAGAAACATTAATGATACAATTTCCAAACAGGACTTGAACAGTCTTTCAGGAATTCAGGGTTGTCTTTGGTACTTCCGTATTTCAGGATGGGAATTTATTTTCCTGTTCTGTGCTGATGCACAGAGATGTCACATGGCCACTTCTTGTCCTAAAGCAAAGTAAACATGTTTTCAAAGCTACCAAGAGCACAGCACAAATTTCTGCCAGACCTTTCACACAGCTCTGTGCAGGCTGTAAGATGGCTGCTGATAGCAAACAAGGCACATGGATGTATAATTTATAAAGAAGTTGAGTATAAAAGGAGACAGAGTTCAAAATGATGCCAAGCAACTCATGGGCGTCCAAATGAAATTTAAAGGAACATAAAAGGGTATACGTGTAAATAGTACTCTTGTTTGAGCAAGATATTGAAAAGAACTAAAAAAAAAATCCCTTCCCTATTCAACAAAAAAATTTGAAAGGGTTTAAGACTGTTTTTCCACCTCTGTATCCATAGCATTTTTAATCAGACATAGCATATCAAATGGGAGGAAGCAAATTTCAATCAAACCTGGTCTCCAAATATGCAAAATACTAATTGGAAGAACAAATCCCATACTTAATGTTTGTACTTTTTCAACACCAAATTTAGGAAATTTTGAAGCAGATTGTAACATATTTCCCCCATTTCTTTCATCAAGGAACTGCATTGGAAAGGAACCGTTCCGCTAGATCCTTTGTACAATAATATCTGAACTGTTCTCTCCTTCCTTTCTCTTCCAAAAAGAACAGACAGGTTGAGTAGCAGGGATGCAGCATAGCCTTATATTGTGGTTCTTACCATGATAACAGCAAAGAGCTTTGGCTCTTTATAATTCACTCCAAGCTTCATTCATATGTAGTGAATAGCCTGGAAGTAACACATCACTTGTAATTTGTGACTTTGGTAACTGGTTATTGTTTTCAGCAGAAAGACAGAATTTTACCTTTTTGCTTGTAACACCCAGGATTGTGATGCACTGCTTCTCAGTGTAATGTAATAAGGTTTCTGTCTGTTCCTTGTTACTGGATGTGTTCTACTTCAGTCTGAGCAGTGACATGGGGAGAAGGAATGATCACAAGAGTGGCAACCTCTATGACGTTTCTTTGTGGGGTGTTGTGCAGCATTGAGAAACAGAGGAGCAAACAACAAGGAGGGAAGGAGGAGGAGGAGAGAGGCGACACCTTAAAAATGTGAGTTGCACTACAGTAGAGGTGGGCAAAATGCAGCTCATGCATGCATCCACAGCTCCCCAGAAAAATTATTTTTGACCCAAAATGACCCCACATGCCCGCTAGGTGACATTGGGGCATTTTCCCTATGTTTTTTGCCTCTCTTTTGGGCTAATTTAGGCCTGTTAAGAAACAAACAAACAAACAAACCAGGAGAGTCACTTCCCAGTGTAAAAAAAAAAAAAAGCTTCTCCTAGGCCTAAACTGGTCTGGGGAGCAAAATATGGTGAAAATGTTCCCCCTCATGGTCTAGCAGGTGTTTGGGGCAATGCACCCACCTAGACTTCAACAGTTGCCCATCCTTGTGCTAGAGACCAGGTTAGTTGGGTTTTAAAAAAACACTTTTCAAATGTTAAGCTGCCTTTTCTGTCATCTTTCACTCTACCTAAACAAAAGAGATTGCTGCTGCTGCCAGAAAGTAGAGTAAGTGGATGGGATGTGGGGGTAAGGGTTGCCTAGCCAGGCTGGATGTTCCCAATGGTGACACAAGGTATGCACTGGGACTGGCAGGGCTGGCATGAGCTATGAAAGATCATTTAGAGAAAGAGGGGGTGTTTGTAAGCCTGAAGCTGAATCAGGCATGACATTTGGAGCTATTGTTTGGGGGACAGGGAGATGGGGAAGGGAGAGGGACTGAATGACAGACAGCTTCAGCACACCCACCCAAAGCATCTGTTTTCAGTGCAGGTGGTAGCCGCATGGTCTGGAACACTATGCCTGTGAAGATGAGGGAGGAGTAATTTAGAGGCAGGGTAGTCCACTCAGAATTATGTTGATGAAAGATGAAGGGAATCAGAGAGCACATCCCTATATTTTTAAATGGCACAACAGTCACACTGATGCTAGCATGTTCGTAATAAGTGATCCAACAAATTACTTTCTGGGCTGCTGTACCAGTAACAAATAAAGAAGGTGATCAAAATAATGAGTAACAAAACTAGTTTCTTTAAATGGGTAAAATAACAATTTCCTTTAAAACAGTAACACTGGAAGCTCTGACACAGTTGGGGCTTAGACATCAGAAATGACAGCTGAAAACTTCTTATATAAGTTGTATGTTTAAACTCTAAGGTACAGTAGTCTGCTCTAAATAGATTTATTATCGACCATAGAAATTATGAACACATTACAATGCAACCCTAAATCATGAGGCTATAGTACTTTGGCCATATCATCAGACGTGTCTCGTCATATCCTTTAACTGTCCTAATTTGGCTGGGACAGTCTTGATTAATCCTCTTATCATCTCACTTTTACATCTGCCCTTAAAATGTCCCAGTTTCTCTCTCCTCTGACTTTCTCTCTTTGTCCTCAGCTTACTTCCATTGTTGCAAACTGAGTTCAAAGTGCAAAATTAGGTTACACTCAATTAACTCAGTGGGCAGGGAGGGGGAGAAGAAGAGGGGAGGAATGTTTTACTGCACTATTTAAAATTGTTTCAACTTTTTAATTTTAAAAATTACTGTTGTTATTTACTGTTTTAAATTGATTTTACTGTAACCTGTCCTGAGATCTTCAGACACAGGATGGGATATAAATATTTAATAAAATAAAATAAATAAATATATAAATCTTGCCCTTCCCATGTGTCAACTTTGCACAGGTGGATAGACTCAATTAAGGAAGCTGTGGCCCTGAGTTTGCAAGACTTGAGCAGGACTGTTTGTAACAAAGCAACTTGAAGGTCTCTCATTCATAGGGTTGTAATAAGTTGATTGGATAACAATGAACAACTAAATCATTAACATCTCTCTCTCTCTCTCTCTCTCTCTCACACACACACACACACACAGAAAGAGAGAGAGAGAGAGAGAGAGAGAGTCAAACTTGCCACATGAACTTTTGTTAAGATCAATGGCACAATAAAAATGCAAGTGGTGTATTTTTAAAAAAAACCTCAAATGTTGAGGTTACTCTGGGCAGATTCAGCCATAAGTTCACTGTATCAGCACTGGTAAAAAGGTCCACTCCAGAGCAGAGTTTGGAAGTACTGTAACCAGTTACAAATAAAATGCTGGCTTCATTTAATTACTTTTCTGAATAACAAAGGTGTAAATGGGACACATTATGACTATAAAATCATAGAGCTGGAAGAGACCACAAGGGCTATCTAGTCCAACCCCTGCCATGCAGGAATAAACAATCAAAGCATTCCTAACAGATGGCCATCCAGCCTCTGTTTAAAAATCTCCAAAGAAGGAGACTCCACCACACTCTGAGGCAGTGTATTCCACTTCCAAATAGCTCTTACTGTCAGGAAGTTCGTCCTAATGTTTAGATGGAATTTCTTTTCCTGTAGTTTGAATGCATTGATCCATGTCTTAGTCTCTGGAACAGCAGAAAACAAGCTTATGACATCCCTTCAAATATGTAAATATAGCTATCATGTCTTCTCTTAACCTTCTCTTCTCCAGGCTAAACATACCCAACTCCCTAAGCTGCTCCTTATAGGGCATGGCTTCCAGACCTCCCACCATTTTGGTTGCCCTTCTCTGGACATATTCCAGCTTGTGCTGGCTTTGCTGCTGCCTCATGCTTTTTGTTGGGTTTTGAGATTACAAGATGGTATATGGGAAAAGAATATTTTGTACCACAGGTCAAAAGCTTGTAGCATGTAGATTTCCCCCCTCAGCTGTTCTAGTAATTATTGAGAAGCAGGAAAGCAGAGAGTTATTCCTTAACAGTTAGGTGGGGGGAACAGAATGGACCATAACTGTATATTATCCTTTTTAAAAGAAATGTTCCAAGCTCTGATCTGTGACTCAACATGGAAGTTACTTTACATTGCTCTGTGGATAACTGGGATAGCATTGGGAACATTTCTACTTCTACTTCTAAAACATGGAAAATAGTGGCTCAACCTTCCAGTACACCACTATATGCAAACAGCTTACTGCATGATAATAGTACCGTAGCTAACCAATTGCAATTTTAAAAAGTGTCCATGTGGCAGCTGTAATGTACAGACAGATGGGTCTAATTCATTCTTTCTTGGCCAGAATTCCTCCGTTTCAAATTGGCTGTCATGACGTTTTAGCTCACAAGTTTGCTGTTGGGAGGAATGGGTTATGAAAGTTCAAGGCTGAATTCCCTCAATACTTCCAAGCTGGTGATTTCCTTGGAATAAAGGGGATATTTCCAAGTAAAGATGGTTAAGGGCCATTTCACTTTCCAAGGCAAAACTCTTGCAGTCATTAAAATGAACAGATATCTTATTTACAGGCCAATCTCAATTTACGTTGGTGTTGCATTCCTGGCCTCATGATGTAAATTGTGATTGATGTAAAAATGGAAGAAGCCAGTTCCATGGGGAACCACTGGTGACCAGGGAGATGCATTCTGACAGAGCTGAAATGACCACAAAGTTAGTGATTTAACTCAAATCACCACCAGAAGAGTTTAAAAGCATAAAACACCAGAGCTTACCTTTTCAAAACTAAACAAACCCTTCCATTCCAGATGAGAAAACTCCAATTGCTGACCCATCCCCCACCTGAGCAAGCAGAGAAAACCTCTTCTAGCTGCATCAAAACACCAAGGGTGCATCCACACTACACAAATAATCCTATTTGAAATGGGATTATTTGCCATGGCTCCTTCCTATGGAATCCTGGGGTTTGTAGTTTGGTGTGGTACCAGCACTCTCTTTGCAGAGAAGGCTAAAGATCTTGTAAAACTACACATCTCAGGATTCCATAGGAAGGGGCCACAGCAAATAATCCAGTTTCAAACTGGATTATTTGTGCAGTGTGGCTGGCCCCCAAGATTCCAGCCTCTTCGTCTCCCCCTGCCATGCCCCTCTTCTAGGCGGGCAAAGGAAACTTATTGCTTCAATCATGGAAGGCCTCCAGTTTCTTCCTCCCTCTCACACCCCTTCTAAGCAGGCAAAAGAAAATCTTTCCTTCCAGCAATGCCAAGACTGCAGTTTCTTTCTCTCCCTCCACCCTCTTCAAACTTAGGCAAGGTTCTTACCACTCAAAACTCCATGCCCAAACTCCAAAACATCATTGTTCCCTCACTTCATTCCCCTGACTCTCTTGCTTCCTTCTCCTACGTTGCTCAACTGCACAGGTACACTGGGAGAGCTATACATTGTAGGTGAGACTTTCCTTTATTTATTTCAGAAGAAACATTGTACATTTGTAAGGCTGTAAATGAGTGCACCACAAATTGTGACTTCCTGTATATCAGCTGGATTTGCACACAATTTGTAATACTGTTATAGTAACTTGCAGGTTCTGTAGAAATCATTAAAGAGATTTCTGATTCCAAGATTGGGCTCTATCTATTGATTGACTGATCAGGGAAGAAAGAAAGAAAGAAAGAAAGAAAGAAAGAAAGAAAGAAAGAAAGAAAGAAAGAATAAATTTAAAGTCAAGTCAAAAATAACTACAAACACAGAGGATGGGAGGAATAGACCAAGGTCGTTTAAATGAAATCTACAAAGTGAAAACCTCTGGTTTTATCACTGTAAATGGACCGTGTTTAAAAGCCAGAAGGAAATCGGCCCATTTTGGTGGGCTGAACACAGTGACGGTGGGAAGCTAAAGTGCTTCAACCTCCTGGCTGTATAAATTCAACAGTCCCTGCTGGGGAATCAAAGTCTTGATGAGATTACAGTGAGTTTCTAGATTCTCAGCTATGCTTGCAGGGGGATCATTATCCTGAGTGACAGGAAAGACAGATTCCTCTGGAAGCTGTGGGGAGGGGAAGTCAGGAATAAAATTGGAATTGATCAGCATTGTTTAAGTTAGCCTTCTCAGTTCATGCAGGTGCAAATACTGACAAACAGAGGCCTGGTTCCCTGGAGATTTTTTTTTAAAAAGCTGCTGCTTTTATAGATACTGCTATAAAAGCACTGGCATTCTAGAAATTTCACAATATAAGTCTGTTAACTTGAAAGTCTTCAACTCTCCATTCTCTTTTTCTTATGGTCAATTTAAATGGAAAGGGACATTTTTTTAAAAAAAAATATCTAAAAATGAAAGGATATCATAGTAAAACAATGTTTGCATTCTAATAATTTTGGCCAGGATGCTCACTGGATGACATTGAGGCTTTCAGTCTAGCCCAGCGCTTCAAATTATTTTGAAGACATAATAGGAAATGTCTGCAGTACATCATCTGCAGTATCATTATTGGCATGTTGCAATAATGATAATAACAATATAACACATAGTATTTTATCCACCAATTTCACTGTACTTAAAATTCTTAGAGGCCTAGGGTGGGAACCATGCCCTCCAAATGTTGTTGGACTGCAACTCCCAGCACTTGTCACCATTGGCTGTGATGACTAGGGCTGCTAGGAGATGCAGGCCAGCAACGTTTGGAATGCTGTATGATTCCTAACCCGGCATCATAGGAATTAGATTGACATTAACATTCTCAAGCTGTAGGGGACACAGTGGCTGGAATCCTGTTAGTTACTCCTAATCAGAGTAGATCCACAGAATCAATTGTTGAATGGTGAGTCAACATGTGGGTAAACCTAACTGATTCAACAGATTTACTCTATTGTTACAAGAGTAATAACAGGACTTAGACCATTAGTATAGTTGCCAGACTCATGCATTTCCTGCCCTGACTGCTCCCCTCCAGTTTACCTTAAATGCCAATTGCCAGATTTGGCAAAGGAGGTCCATTCAGCTTCCAATTGGGACACAAGGAGGGTGACATTTCCATCCTCCTCCTGTCAGCATTGTCACAGACTCGCTTACCAGTAGGAGCAAGGTGGAAACATCATGATGAATGGACCTCCTTCACCCAATCTCATGTCTGACTCTTAAACCAGACGAGGGTGGCATCTACATAGGTTTCCAGTAAGATTATGAAGTCTTACTGAATACAGACCAGGAAGCATATTCAGGGGTTTCCAACAACTCCAACACCATCACACTTAGTTTCTTCTCCTGTACAATTTTTTTAACATATTCTGCCTGATGAAGAAGACAGTGGAGCTTAGTAAGCTTGCATGAAGTGTTTTGTGCATTTTGGTTGCCCAGTAAAGGCATTGCTCTTTTGTGGATTTTGGAATTTGTTTTACTTTGAATACAGACCAGTTTCAGATCTATAACTCTGTGCTGTGAATCTGTAAGTGAAATACTGAATAACCAACCATTATTTACTAGGACAGATACTGCTTTCTAAAAACAATCAGGCTCTTGCTTATAAAGGCCAATACCAAAATGAGGAGACATCTGGATGTGCCCTGGATTAATTTAGGGCTGTCTGCTTTTCGGGGACTTGTATACTAAAAATTAGCTGAAACAGCACATTTCTGGATTTACGCAAGGCAAAGCGTGACATGATGAAATTCACATATAGACTTATCTACTGTAGTCACCTCTCCACATCTGTTCCCAAAGCCCATCTCTTTTCTCCACCATATGCCATTGTGCCTAAGGTTGAAGGTTATTCTATAACTAACACAGACACACACACATCCTGCCTTGTCTCATATATCATGCAAAATGATCTGCCACCATGATTGTTATTCTTCATCACAGAGTCTGCTTAAAACTATGCCATCATTTTGCTCTTAGAATGGAGATATTTTTTTAAGTGCTTATTCTATGCTGGGAGCAGCTAAAAAAATCTATCTAAGCCTGTGGCAATTACTAATTGCCTTTTTAGAAATAATTATCCATAGCACGCGGGCAAGAAGTTCTACATTTCAAAGAACTTATAATGGCATAGGAGGCCCGTGTACCCAAAAGGGGGAAAAAATCACATTGTGGTGAGATTATTATTGTTTTCCTTTAAAGCTTACACTGCATTATAGTTTGAGGATTCATTTTCATGGAGTAAAATGTAAAGCACTCGCTTGTTCACAGACACCTTGTTTTGAGCCAAATACTGCTACACAAAATTCTTCAATAACTATGCAAGCAGAAGTCTATCCTCCCTTCTAGTACAGGAAAGCCATTAAAATGTGTGCAAATCATCAGATGTAGCAATTATATATACACACACATATCCCCACACACATGCACACACACCAGTGGCTGGTAGCTCCAATATCAATTAGGTAGTTATTTGCTCTGGGTTTCAGTAAAAACTACCCAATCTGCTGAACCTTTCTGAGGCATAGGGTACAATATCTTGAATAGCTTCTTTAAAGTTTGGTCTAAAACCTGGAGTGGATTCATTGTCCCATCGACGCTGGAGTCACCAGCTGCCATAGAATTGCAGAGTTGGAAGAGACCACGAGGGCCATCCAGTCCAACCCCCTGCCATGCAAGAAATCACAATCAAAGCAACCCTGACAGATGGCCATCCAGCCTCTGTTTAACGACCTCCAAGGAAGGAGACCCCACCACACTCTAATGGTAGTCAAATATCTGGAGTAGCTTGTAACAATAAAAGCAACAATTTACTTTAAAAAGTAACTTTCCAAGCTTTCTAAGCTCTAGAATCAGATCTGCACTGACACTAATTATGGTTAGAGTTAACCTCTCCTCTTAATCAGGAATTAAAAACAGGAAAAATTCACTCTGGGCAGAAAAAGGGAAAGGAACAAAGCCATAGTTGGAGCAAGCTGTGTCTTCACTCTTCACCAGATGTCAATCTTGCTGATGATGATTGCATTTTTAAACCAAAAACTCGGTATCACTTCCAGGTTTTACTTCATCCACATTTCATTGAGTGAACATGCAATAAGGATGCATAACTAGCCAGTTTTGTAGTTCATTTTTACATAGAGAAATACAGTAGTCGTATGAACTAAGCATGATTTTATGCTTGCTTTTTTAAAACACACACACACGTACATGTTCTGTATAGAGAATCTGACACATTCAACGCTGCTCTAAATAATACACACAAATAGAATAATTAAACTTAAGGCTTCAATCCATAAATCACTGACCCTGAAATGCAGCTACAGATGTCAGCAAATCTTATGAGAGTTAAGCTTGTGGGATCTATGTTTCATCAGTCTGGCTGATCACACCTGATGAGACAACACTAGTTCCCACTTTCCTATGGCATGCCTTACCAGCATAATACCAGTCTATGTATGTCAAGATTATATGAAGCAGTTGCTTAAGGCAACAGATTCCCAAGGTGTGCCATTTCCCCACATTCAATTTCCTTCATTTTATGTTGGCAAAAATATGAACAACTTGCTGTCACAAAACCTCAGAGGGGAGCTACTGGTGGAAAGAGCGGGAAATACAAGTGCTCTGTCATGGTTGCTGCTGTGTTTCTGTACTGCAACTGCCATTTTCTTAGTCCTGCCAGCTTGTTGGGAAGGGAAGTGAGTGTGAACAGGGACGGTTTAAGGAATTTTGGGGGCCCCTGCAATGCTTTACTTTGGGGCCCCCATATGTTTCTCTCAGATCAATGTAACCTAACCTATTCACCGTACAGGATGTTCAGATTATATTAGGACCCCCATATCGATGGATTCATTATCCATGGAACACAAAACAGCACACCATACCGTAGAGTCTTCCTAGAAAATGTGTCTTCCCTAGCCCTTTTCTAGGCCCTCCAAGGCAACTCTATGGTATTTTAAACCAGAAGTCCCATTATTTTCAATGGCGTTCACTATTATTCATGGTTTTCAGAATTCACGCCCCCCCCCCAAACCAATCCCCAGTGGATAAGAGGGGCCTAGTATATTACATAATTTGCCACCAATAATTTAGTTTAAAAACTATATTATAAGCACTATAATATTTTTTGTTTATTAGCAATTAATGTAATGGTGTAGATTTCCTCAAAGAAAATAAAGAGTAGACTACAAGCTAAACATGAGTTAGCAGTGTGATGCAGCAGCAAAAAATGCCAATGCGATTCTAGGCTGAATTAACAGGAGTAGTGTCTAGATCAATGGAAGTAATAGTATCACTCCATTCTGCTTTGGTCAGACCTCACCTGGAATACCGTTTCCAGTTCTGGGCACAAGAAAGATACTGAGAAGGATGGTGGGAGTTCTGGAAGCCATTATGCCCTATGAGGAACGGCTTAGGGAGCTGGGTATGCTTAGCCTGGAGAAGAGAAGGTTGAGAGGTGACATGATATAGCCATGTTTAAATATTTGAAGGGATGTCATATTGAGGAAGGAGCAAGCTTGTTTTCTGCTGCTCCAGAGACTAGGACACGGAGCCATGGGTTCAAACTACAGGAAAAGAGATTCCACCTGTCAGAACCTCCTGACAGTAAGAGCTGTTTGGAAGTGGAATACACTGCCTTGGAGTGTGGTGGAGTCTCCTTCTTTGGGTTTTTTTAAACATAGGTTGGATGGCTGAAGAAGACCAAGGGGGAAAGGGAGGGGAGAGGAACCAAGACATGTTAAAAGCAGCTGGAAAGATGGGCTGGAGGGGATCTATGTGCAAAGAAGGAAAGGGAAGAAAGAAAGAAAGAAAGAAAGAAAGAAAGAAAGAAAGAAAGAAAGAAGCCCTTTCTGAGGGAGACAACCCTCAAATTCCCTGTCTCTCTCTCACACACACACTCACCCTCTCTGACATGCCTCTCCCTCCAGCTTCTGCCATGGAGGGCTGCTGTTTCTTTCTCTTTCTCTTTAGTTTTGGAGAGGCTGTTTTGTTTGTTTTTTTAAAAAAGCCAGCAGGAGGTTTTTGGAGGAGGAGGGTAAGAGGGGGCTCTTCCTGGCTGTCTCCTGGCTGTCTCCTTCGTCAGATTAAGGAGGCCAACATGGGGCCCTCTCTTAGACCTCGGGGCCCCCTCTTGACCTCGGGGCCCCCTGCCAATGCTGATTTGGCAGACAGGTTAAACTGGCCCTGAGTGTGAAGATGAGTGCAAGCCCCCCTCCCTTTCACTGGTCAACCTCAAAGCAAAAAGCAACAGCCAACTACTTCTCAATAAAGTGTGGACACTTCTGTCTGCCATAGAAGAAGATGACGAGTAGTTTTTTGTTTTCTTTTGTTTTGTTTTGTTTTGTTTTTTAAACTCTTGGGAGAGGCTGCTTGTTGGTGAGGTGCGCGCCTAATGGTGCGCGAATTTGACTGACCAAAACAACAATACAGCATACCTAAAAGTACAGTTTAGAGTTCTCAGCATTAACTAAGAGTTCTAGAAGCTCTCACCATGGACACTAAGGGGGCTGCTGCGGTCACCTGCAACACTTGTGGGATGTTTCTCTTCTTGTCTACAGATGGGGGGAACTTCACATGCACCAAGTGCAAGTTGGTAGCCCTCTTGGAGGAGAAAGTCCAGCAGCTGGAGACAAGGGTAGCTGCACTTCAACAGATTTGGGAGCAAGAGGCTTTCCTGGACACAACAGAATGAAGAGTCTTGGGCAGGGACCACACAGAGGAACTGGCTGGGGAGGAGAAGGTCACTCCATAGACACAGGAGGTTGATAGCTGGAGGAATGTCACACACAGAACAAGAAAATCCAGGAATCCTTCAAGCAGCTTGCAGCTACAGAATCGATTCGAAGCCCTCTCCCTTATCAAGGACAACGAGGAAGAACAGCACGGACAGACTTTAGGGGCAGAGCAGGGGACCTTGAGTGCACCACCGCAAGGAACAGCAGCTGCGAAGCCTCGGGGGAGGCGTGTGGTGGTGGTGGTGGACTCCTTGCTGCGGGGTACAGAAGCAGTGGTTTGTGGGCCTGACAAGATGTCTCGGGAGGTGTGTTGTCTCCCTGGGGCAAAGATCTATGATGTGACGGAGAGACTGACAAGACTCGTCAAGCCTACAGATCATTACCCCTTCCTTTTGGTCCATGTGGGAACCAACGATACTGCAAGGCACAGCTTTCCGAAGATCAGAAGAGATTATGAGGCTCTGGGGAGGAAGCTGAAAGAAATGGACGCACAGGTTGTCATCTCATCTCTTCTGCCAGTTGAAGGGCATGGTCCAGGAAGGGAGAGGAAAATAGCCGAGGTAAACAACTGGCTCCGTAGATGGTGTCGCCGAGAACGATTTGGATTCTTGGACCATGGGGTGCGCTTCAATGAGGAGGGACTTCTGGCAAGAGATGGGGTGCATCTCACAACAGTTGGCAGAAACATTTTTGCCTACAGTCTCAAGAATTTGATCAGGAGGGCTTTAAACTGAGTCATATGGGGGAAGGAGACAGTATTCTGGAAGGCAAAACAGCTGGAGAAAATAGCCAATTGTCATAGAAGGAACAAGGCAAACAGAGCAAGGACCCAACAGTGGGAGGCAAAAAAAACTTGCATAGGCAGCAAGTAAAGGGAACACATGGTCTTAGAAGTCTCTACACAAATGCACAGAGCATGGGAAATAAGCAAGATGAACTTGAACTCCTAGCACTACAAAGCAAGTATGATATAATACGCATTACTGAAACCTGGTAGGATGAGTCTCATGATTGGAATGTAGGATTAGAGGGGTATAACCTTTATAAGAGAAACAGGCCAAACAGGAAAGGAGGAGAAATAGCATTATATGTCAGGGATATTTACACCAGTGAAGAGATCCATGACATCAATACTGGAAGCCAGGTGGAGAGCATCTGGATAAAAATTAAAGGGGAGGGAAACAACAGGGATGTTACTGTGGGACTTTACTACAGACCCCCAAGTCAGACGGAGGAATTGGATGATGCCTTTCTAGAACAGATGAACACACATGCAGAAAGGAGAGATGTAGTAGTGATGGGGGACTTCAACTATCCTGATATTTGCTGGAAATCTAACTCAACCAAAACTTCACGGTCTAGAAAATTCCTTACTTGCCTGGAAGGCAATTTCATGGTCCAAAAGGTGGAAGAGGCAACAAGGGGGTCAGCTATTTTAGATCTGATCCTAACCAACAGGGATGACCTGGTTAATGGGGTGCAAGTGGTGGGATCCTTAGGTGAGAGTGATCATGTTCTCCTGGAGTTTGTTAAACAATGGAAAGGAGAAGCCAGGCATAGTCAGACACACATTCTTGACTTTAGGAGAGCTGATTTCAATAAACTCAGGGAAACACTGAGGGTGATCCCATGGTCAGGAATACTAAAAGAGAAGAGACCTCAAGATGGATGGGACTTTCTCAAAAGGGAGATACTGAAGGCACAATTTCAAACAGTACCATTGAGGGGGGGAAAATGGGAGGTGTCTCAAGAAACCAGGATGGATGACTAAAGAAATTTCAACAGAGCTAAGTTTTAAACGGAACATGTATAGGAAATGGAAAAAGGAGGAAATCTCCAAAGAAGAATTCAAAGAGATAGCAAATACGTGTAGGAGTAAAGTCAGAAAAGCTAAGGTGCAGAATGAGCTCAGGCTTGCTAGAGAGGTTAAGAACAATAAAAAGGGTTTTTCTGGGGGTATGTCCACAGCAAAAGGAGGAAGAAGGAAATGGTAGGGCCGCTACGTGGAGAAGATGGCAAAATGCTAACAGGGGACAGAGAAAAGGCAGAATTACTCGACACCTTCTTTGCCTCAGTTTTTTCAGAAAAGGAAAAGGGGGATCAACCTGAGGATAAAGGAACAGAGGACACAATAGGGGAAATCCAGCTCAGAATAAGCAAAGAGGTAGTACAGGAATACCTTCTTAAACTAAATGAATTTAAATCTCCAGGACCAGATGAACTACATCCAAGGGTATTAAAAGAGCTGGCAAATGTAATCTCGGCGCCATTGGCAATAATCTTTGAGAACTCCTGGAGAACAGGAGAAGTCCCAGCAGACTGGAGGAGGGCAAACATTGTCCCGATCTTCAAAAGGGGGGGAAAAAGAGGATCCCAACAATTATCGTCCAGTTAGTCTGACATCAATACCAGGGAAGATTCTAGAGCAGATCATTAAACAGAGAGTCTGTGAACATTTAGAAGGCAATGCCATAATCACAAAAAGTCAACATGGGTTTCAGAGAAACAAGTCATGCCAGACTAATCTGATCTCTTTTTTTTATAAAATTACCAGCTTGGTAGATGAAGGGAACGCTGTGGATATCGTATACCTTGATTTCAGTAAGGCCTTTGACAAGGTTCCCCATGACATTCTTGCAAACAAGCTTGTAAAATGTGGGCTAGACAAGTTAACTGTTCAATGGATTAGTAACTGGTTGACCGGCCGAACCCAAAGGGTGCTCAGCAGTGGCTGCTTTTCATCTTGGAAAGACGTGAACAGTGGGGTGCCACAGGGTTCTGTCCTGGGTCCAGTGCTATTCAACATTTTTATCAATGACTTGGATGAGGGAATTAGGGGCATACTTATCAAATTTGCAGATGACACCAAATTGGGAGGAGTAGCTAATACCCTAGAGGACAGGATCAAAATCCAAAATGACCTGGATAGACTGGAGAGCTGGGCCAAAGCTAATAAAATGAAATTCAATACGGAGAAGTGTAAGGTACTGCACTTAGGGCGGAAAAATGAAATGCATCGATATAGGATGGGGGGGACCTGGCTGAATGAGACTACTTGCGAAAGGGATCTAGGAGTCCTAGTAGACCACAAGTTGAACATGAGTCAACAGTGTGATGCGGCAGCTAAAAACGCCAATGCGATTTTGGTTTGCATCAATAGAAGTATAGTGTCCAGATCAAGGGAAGTAATAGTGCCGCTCTATTCTGCCTTGGTCAGACCTCACCTAGAATACTGTGTCCAGTTCTGGGCTCCACAATTCAAAAAGGATATAGACAAATTGGAGCGTGTGCAAAGAAGGGCGATTAAAATGGTGAAAGGTCTGGAAACCATGCCTTATGAGGAGAGACTTAGGGAGCTGAGTATGTTTAGCCTGGAAAAAAGACGATTAAGAGGTGATATGACAGCCCTGTTTAAGTATTTGAAGGGGTGTCACATTGAGAATGGAGCAGGCTTGGTCCCCCTCCTGTTCCAGAGACTGGAACACGGGGCAATGGATGCAAGCTCCAGGAACAGAGATTCCACCTCAACATTAGGAGGAACCTTTTGACAGTCAGAGCTGTTCGGCAGTGGAACACACTCCCTTGGAGCGTGGTGGGGTCTCCTTCCTTGGAGGTCTTTCAACAGAGGCTGGATGGCCATCTGTCGGGGATGCTTTGATCGTGATTTCCTACGTGGCAGGGGGTTGGACTGGATGGCCCTCGTGGTCTCTTCCAACTCTGCAATTCTATGATTCTATGATTCTAAGTAAATTCTTCAATACTGTCTTCAGTACTGTCTTCCAAACTGCACTATAGTTCTTCACAAGATGCAAGAACATAAGAAGAGCTGTGCTGAATCAGATTACAGGCCTGTCTAGTCCAGCATTCTGTTCATAGAGTGGCAAACTAGTTGTACACATGGAAAACCTACTAACAAGGCATGAATTCACTGACACTCTTGATTCCTCCTTGTATTACTCCCCCTGTGGATTTTATACATTTTGGGCTATTAAGTGAATGTTCTCTCATTAACCAGTGGGAGTAAGAGAATGGGAATCTGATATTCTACATAATAGGACATAAGTTGGGGCAGGCAAAGTGTGACCCGATTGTGACCAGAGAGGCGGGGTATAAATAAATAAATTATTATTATTATTATTATTATTATTATTATTACCCACGGGCTGCATAGACTAGTTTTTCATAACACTCTGTAACCAGTAACAGGTCAATAACCAGGCCAGCCTTGTGATTAGGCAAAGGGGGGCAACTACATCAGACAGCACATTTTGGGGATCACAAAAGGACAGCAGACTACCAGCTATGTGTTTTGTAATTGTTGTTGCTGCATTTTTACTGCCAGTAATGAGAGAGCTACTTACAAGATTGTGTGCCTCATGAGCCAGGATAACTTTGCTGGCTTTGGTTACTTTATACCTTCATATGGGTGGGTAGAGGGCACTGTTTACTGCTCTTCCTCAGGCAGCAAAATGTCTTGGGTTGGTCCTGAATGTGCAGCTACAGAGCAGTTAAGATAAAAGTCTGTTTGTATTTCTCCAAATACTGTCTGAAAGCTGGAGGCGGTAATTTGGATTTGCATTAGTGACTGTGAAGAGACACTTCTAGTCTGATATGGAAAAGAGATTAACAGGGGATTATGCACCCACACATCCAAAGTGGAGGGAAATCCCAATCTACAAAAATGCAAGGAGAGCAAAAAGCTGTGTGTTCACCACTGTACACTTAGCATCCCTCTGCTCCTCTTTCCTACTGTTGAACAGATGGTCAATATGTTGATCTCATGTGGTGAGGGAGGGTAAGGAGGTGTCTGCAGTTGGAGAAATAAGAGAGGCTCTAAAGTGATCAACACCATCACAGCAAAATGTGGTGATCATCTATGCTCTTACAATTCCAAATCTGGGTTCAGGATATTCTACACAAACACACAGAAAAACTTCTGTTATGTGTGGATTTAGGGAAAATATGCACAAAGAAACTCTTACTTTGAGTTAAAATGTTTAAGAGTCCCTGGCTTGTGAGGACAGAAAAAATGTTTGATGTATATTAAAGGGCAATTGATCTTGAAAAGGTGATACCAAGAATACATCCTACATCATGCCAAGATTCTCATCTGTGATGAACAAGCAATTCTAACTGGTGCTAATAACTGGGCAGGTGGGGGGGGGCTTAAGCAGAGGTATGGCTTTTCAGTTAATTAATCTACTGTATTATCTTCTTGGTGCCACCATGAACAGGAAGATGCATTGATTGCGAATACAGTTCAGCATCCTGCAGATCTTTGCTTTCTCTGCCTTTCCAGCCTTTAAAATTGAAAATCATAAGAAAACACAAGTTTCCAGCCCTTCTAGTTACCTATATAGTCACTGAGGTGTGTGGGGAATACAAAGTGAAGTGTACCTTTCCAAAGCAGGGCACATTAAGGTTCCTAGGAATAGGGCCAAATTACTCTGCTTTGTTCCTTATTTTAACTAGCATGAGAAGAAAGCATTGTACAAAAAAGGCAAATGTGTATAAAATTATTCTGATCTGCATAATTTCTACAAATTACATCCAGGTTTTTGTGGTACAAAATGTGGGTTATTTTGCTGAAGAAACAGCAAAGTACGTACAGCCCTCGCTGGACACTCCTCACACATACTTCAATCCAGTGTGACACTCTACCGTTTTTCATTTTCTAAAGAGGTTTTCTCTCTGACTTTGCAAGGTCCTGTGGGCATATATTTCACAAACTCACTGAGCACATCTGCATTGGAATTGAATACAGGTCTACTATCTGGTGCATTCTTGGCACATTGCATTAACTGATTGCATGGCATCACAGTATTGATATGCCATGTGTCTCTTAAGGATGTAAATTTCATTCACGTAAAATTTAATCTGTTTTCTCTCTACTGTGATATAGTCCTCAAAAACTATGCAGTTTTCAAGATTCACTTTGTGTAAAAGCCACCCAACTTCTTTTCTGCACAAAACACATGATTTTCTGCACAGGCAACAAGTTTCATGTGCAGAAAACATTAATTTCTGTGCAGAAAAGAACCCTGCTGCAGAGAAAAATATACGTTGTGTGCAATCCCACCCTCCACATTTTAGCTTGTTCCAATTTTGCACAGAAAAAAAGTGCAAAATAATTAACAATCTTGCCACAAATAGATTTCCCTTGGCAGGAAATCCTGACAGGCAGGAAACCCCTTTTCCATTGATTGAGAAATGAATATTCTTTATGTGTGTATATATGTGCCTTCAAGTCACCTGTTGACATGGAAATCCCATTAATTTCTTAAGCAAGGAATACTCAGAGGTGGTTTGACAATTCTTCTCCTGAAATTTAGCCTACAGTACCTGGTATTCATTGGCAGTCTCCCATTCAAGTACTAACCGGGGCTGATCCTGCTTCACCTCCAAGATCAGACGAGACCTGGTGCCATCCAATCTGTATCTTCCATCAACTTGAGACCACATCTTGATCCACATATGTCTGAGTTACTTGGGAACAAATGACCTGTCTCTACAAAGTATCTACCTTTCAGCTTCCACCCATTCCACCCTCCTTCATTTGTGTTTAGAATCCCCAGAGAGAGTTGCACAATTTTGCCTTGCCCCCTATCTCTTTGTATTGTTGTTGTTGCTATGTACCTACAAGTCATTTCTGACTTGTGGAGACCCTAAGGCAAACCTATTATGGAGGTTTCTTGATAATATTTGTTCAGAGAAGGATTGTCTTTTCCTTCCTCTGTTACCTACCCTGACACCCTCTGCCCCATGTCTATAATAACTGGCAATATTTAATAATTTGGCCAAATGTGGCCTTCCACACAGTGTGGCCATTAATACTGGAAATTCAAAAACCCAAGAATTCCAAAAGACTAGCATTCAGACTCATTCAGATCTACACTTAAAGAGAGACCTGCCTAAATTCCAAAGAAAGGTAATGCAAAGCAACTTCTTGCCTGAACATCTGGCTAATCCCATCAGCCTAAAATGACATACTCAAGTTTGTAAAGAACCCTCATACCTTTATCCTTCCCCTGACCAAAAGGGTTGCTTCCTGTATTCAATTACAAAGTATCCGCATATTAAATACAGTATTGCATATTAGGAGTGTCCATTGTCTTGTCTTGGGAACCTCTGAGCAGCATTGTCTTTTTCTCTAAATTCCATCCCCTGAAGGAAATTATTGGCTATATAGACCCTTCCAAAACCCCACTCAAGTCCACGAATTCCCTTCCTGTGGACACTACGTCCATCTGTGTAGCTGGTCCTGCTTCAGGACCCCCACTCTGCTGGTTTCTTCCATGACCTCATCTCCTCAGGTTGGTACAGTATCACCTGAAAACAACCTTCCTTCGCTATTCTGCTCCCAATACTTCCTACTTTATTCACTAGCCTTGCATAAATGCTTGAAGCCTCTCTCTCTCTCTCTCTCTGTGTGTGTGAATATTGTTATTACTGTTTTCTCAAATAAAGATCAAATAATTGTACTATCTAGCTTAATGTATCCTCCCTACTACATACATAGGTAAAAAGGTCCTGCTATCTGTTGCCTTCCCTTGCAAAGCCAAGCTGAGTATATTAATTCTCCAAATGAATATTGATATTTGGAGGGTCCTTAGGACCCCCACGCATATAGGGTAACACCTCTAAGGCTAAGAGAAAGTGACTTGCCCAAGATCACCTAGTGGGTTTGCATGGCCGAGCAGGGATTTGAACACCGTTCCAGAGTCATAGTCTAACCGCTCAAACGACTATACCACATTGGCTCTCTCTCCCCTTTGTATTGCCAGTGGGCTAGTTTGTGTAACTGCCCCCCAAAGTAGCAAATTGCAGGGGAGGGCAAGCAACCCAAGCATGTTAGGAATCCCAATTTTGCTTGCTGCCTTTTTTTAAAAAAAAGATTCCTTTCCTTGCTATGGGGAGAACAGTGGATGGATGTTGACAGTTAGAAGGAAGGAGTAAACAAGAACAAACCCCCATTTTGCAAAAGGGAGTTGACCAAAATGATAGCCCTGACACTAGACTCCTAGGATTTCCTTCCAAACAGCTTTTTGAAATGATCTAAATGGATGTGGGGAATTTTGTTCTTCAACTCAGTACCATCTACAGTGCTGAATTATGATTCCCTTACCAATTCTGCTGTGTTGTCCCTGTAAGCGATACCAGGCAAATGCATGATAGATTCAAGGTTATCTTGCAGACCCATCAGCACAGATGAGTGTAACAGATGATTTAAATTGGCTGAGATCTGTGGCAACCATCCAGCACTGCTTTCTGGAGATTAAGCAGGGCAGCATTTGCCATGCTGAGTAAAACATTTTCTTCATGGTACAAGATATCTGAGAAGTTTGCATGCAAGCATTAGGCATTATGCTGTCATCAGTGTGCCAGAGCACAATAGGGGGACAAAAGAGAATATTTCATTTTTCAGTAAGGGATAGATGAAAGGAAAAGGGACACACCCAAAGTCAATAAATGCTTCCCTTAGTGAAAATGTTGGAAACTGCCATTCTAAAATCCATAGCTGGAAACTCTCCTTATACAACTGTTTTTGTTGTGATATGCCTTCAAGTTGTCTCCAATTTATTGCAATCCGGTTGCAGGGTTTTCCTGGCAATATGTACTCAGGGGATGTTTGCCACTTCCTTCCTCTTGGGTTGAGAGAGTGGCTTGCCCAAGGTCACCTAGTGGATTTCCATGGCTGAGCAGAGATTTGAATCCCAGTTTCCTAGAGTCCTACTCTTATACTCAAACCACTATATTGTACTGGGGTCTTATCTACACTAGCGATAAAATCTGAATCCCCTCCCCCCCCCCCGAATGTGGCCTGATAATGCCACACGACATGTGTCATTATCCAAATCTGGTGCAATAGTGCCACATGACTTATGGCCCTATCCAAACCAGACTCGGGGTATATAGACTAAAACTTGGTTTTGGAGGACTTGCAGTTTTCTCCTGAGTTTGCTGGAAACTCCAGAGAAAACTGTAGTGTGGACGAAGGATCTGCACTGGATTTGGAGGATGGGGAGGCAGGACAAGTGCTGCCTGACAGGTGCTGCCATTTCCACCCCCCCTTCATGCCACCGCCACTGGCTGTGCCTTCCCAGTGCACAGTCACTTATTCACTATGCACCCAGAAGGCAGAGCCAGCAGTGGCAGCACTGAGGAGAGGTAAAAACTGTGGTGCCTGTTGTCCTTTACCAGGGGGTCTGCCTTGTTAAGAGTAAGCATGAAGCTCTTTGGGAAGAGGTGCCTGGCTAGGCAATGGACCTATAGCAGGGGTTAAAATCCAATGGGGAAATTCAGACTTTTTGGCCAAGATAGGTGTGGCACTTAAATCTGGACCAGAGTGGTCCAAATATCATGTGGGGCAGCTCTGGGCCAAAGAAGTCCAATTTTCAATTGGATTTTTATCCCCCCTGTAAGCAAGTCATGGCTCTCATCCGTATAGTGTGCAGCGTGCATTCATCCCCCAGCCCAAGTCTGTTTTTGCTGCCCCTGACCCTTCCCAAACTCCCAAATGTCTCTGGCTGCAATGAAGTTATATTTTAAAAGTTGCACTTTTGAGTGTATGGGATCAGGAATTCCATATGAATGAAAATGTTGGTGCTCTCGGAGTGTGAATCATAGCTGCAAATGTAGGGAAAACTGCTACTTTGGGGGACATTTTAATGAATTTTTTAGAGGCATCTTGAGGTTTTTTTGGGGGGGGGGTTTGAGTTTTATTCTGTTCTCTTGCCAATCCTAAATTTCCCCTCTCAGCAATGATAATGAAAAATCAAGAAGTAACATAACAAATAAAGAGCAACTAAAGGGCTTTTTGCACCATTAACAATGATGATTTACTTTGGGGAGCTTTATAATTAGTTACATAGCAAGTTACTTTTAAAAAGCAACTTTCCAGAATGGCCATCAGAGGATACTCTTTCTCTGAGTCAGAATCTGGATCTGGCATTTCTTTTCCCCCAACCTTTCCAGTCCATGCTAAAATTCACTTCCAGACAGGTCATATGGGGGAAGTGTCAAGGTGCTGGGACATACAGTCACTGGAAATTTATACTGTAAAGAGCTGGCATGGTACTACAGCCTGTCCTTCACGGTTCCAAAGCAGTAGAGTCAACCTTACATAAAAGTGCTGACAGCTGTTTACAAAAAAACAAAACAAAAATACCTTTCTTTAGAGCATTGCTATAGTTGTTGATTCAAGTGCTACATGTAGATATGCTTCAGATTCCTACCTGGTTTTCATTTTACTTTTAATACATATAAAAAAACAGAGCAAAAAATACAGATGTCTTACATTAGACTTAGATCCTGTCTAAATGGTCAAAATAATCCTCACGGAATTCACTGGAAATACAATCTGTCTTAATGGGAACCTGTATCGATGTGTCATATTCAGAAGAGGGGCTAAAAAAAAAAAAAAACCTCCAAAAACTATGCCCAGAGGGTCTTTGCGGCTTTTCCCAGAGTTTTTAAACAGCTCCATAGGAAATGCACATTCCCACTCATTAAGACAGTCACATTCACATTGCTGCACTTTCCCATAGGAGAGGAATTGCAAGCTTATTGGCCAGTGAGCACAGGGGCGGGGCTTGCTAATAGGGCAAGTACCCGCTGCCGCCATGTTGGATTTTCACCTTAGCGAATGGTCGCTAAGGCAATAAAACAGCAATTTGTATTATCTCTCTCTCTCTCTCTTTTGTAAACATGAAATATCACTTCGGTGCACCATGGTATAGTTATGTATGTATGTGTTTTTTAAAAGTTTGGTGACAACAGACTTAAAAATGTGAGTAATTCACTTGTGGCCACCATCTTGCCTAGGGGGCATGCAAAGTTTACGGGGGTAGTAAAACTATTAGGACAGTTTACACATGCTATGAATAGCTATTACTGCAGAGCAATCCATTCCCCCCCCTCCCACACACACACACACACACTTGTATAGATGATGCCTTAATGTATCTGAAATGTGGGTACATCTTTGCTTATCTCCTTAAGATACACCTAAGCAGATGCCCAGGTGTAAAAAAGAACTCTATATGCTCTGTACTAGGTCTTAATTTTATGACGTCCTTTATAAATCCACATGCTTGATCATAGAGGATGGAATACTAGTATAAAAACAGTTGCACAAGAGGTTCTGTTTTCTGAAAGGTTGTGCTAAGTGCATTTCCCAGTGAAGCAAATCATTTTTCAACCACATACACAAAGCAAGAGCCACCAAGCTTAGTGTGTTACCTAATGGGGGCCAAAAGAAAGGCTATAGTTAGATTTTGAACTCAAACTGTCAATCCTATGAACAAATTGAATAGACAAATTTCTGTATTTTTTTGCTCTAGAAACCCAATTAGGAACCAATTTTTGACCCAAATTGATATTCACACACAAGTTGATATCCCATACTTTTTTGCCCATGTTTGGGATTGCTCACCAAACATCAGGGTTTTCTCCCAGAAATTTATTAGTTTGTGCCCTGAATTGGACTTCAAGAATAAATTGTGTTGCATTTTTCCAGACCATATCAGAAACAAATTAGAACTCAAGCTCCACTAAAATTATCAGGCCAGCTCATTAGAACAGGTGTGAGAGATCTGTATCCCACTAGCCCCAGCTAGCATGGTCAAGGATAATGGGAATTGTTAAAATATGAAAGAATACAGGCTACTCACCCATGTACTAGATGAACCTGTATGTAATTATGAACATATTCTGTGTTATTAATAGATTGCAGCAATAGTTATTATATGCATTTACAAGCGGGGAGGCCTAAACATATTTTTGCTGCTGCTAAGATATCTTAACAGTATAAAGCCCTGCTACTTTCCCCCTTCCTAATTTGAGATTTATCATTGATTTTCTTTTCTTAAAGTGAATTTTGTGTAGATTGCAAGGATATGAATCTACTCTTTCCCAGAAATCTTTCATCTTCTGTTACATGTTTCCTATATTTTATTTGACAGAAACCAGAGATGGAAGCTCATCTCAATTTCAGCTGCCTTTAGTTCACTCAGAGAATAAAGCATAACTTTTATTTCTACATAAAAACTATAATGGATTTTACTTTTAGTATCTCAGCCTGAGTGGTACTTTGCTCCTATAAGTAATACAGTAGTGATTGAAGTAGAATTCTTCCACTGCAACCCTAAACAAGTAAAACTTTCTTCCAAGCAAACAGAGGTATGCAAACGTTTCCGGCAATATTTTCAACAGCATCCTTCCTCCATTGGTGACATTTTCAGTAAATGCTTTGAAAAAAAATAAAACACTTTTTAGAAAG
This sequence comes from Gambelia wislizenii, assembly GCA_030847615.1. Taxonomy (NCBI): domain Eukaryota; kingdom Metazoa; phylum Chordata; class Lepidosauria; order Squamata; family Crotaphytidae; genus Gambelia; species Gambelia wislizenii. The sequence goes on from JAUMIR010000005.1 coordinate 34,016,306, forward strand.
CACTGTCTTCACACTCAGTGGATAGGTTTCCTCTAACTGATGCTAATATGTAACCAAATCAAATCATGATGTCATTCCATTCATTCTGCAATCCTTAATGAGCCAGAATCATTAATGTGAATAATGCAGGAAGTATTGCTCAGACTGTACATGATGGTCTCATTTGCCTTCAAAACTTTAGTATGAGCCAAATTTGATTTTCTGTTCAGTATCATGATATCAAATCCACAAATCAGTATATCTACATTTCCAAAAATTTATGATCTCTGATTTACTAGTAGAACTATAGGATGGAGCCCTAAACAGGATGAAAATGCACTTGATCAGCAGCAGATTATAGAAATAAATGGTGGTTAACATGAGTAGGAAAGATACTAAGGGTCTACAGGAAAAACTGATGGGGGAGACTTAAAAAATGAAAAAAAAATGAGCATAGCTCTGTTTAGGAGCATAGCACAGATTTTTGAATCTGGTCTACTGAAAATCAGAACACTAAGGAACTGTTTTTAAAAATTAATACTATGTCAGATTCCAGTGTTACTACTCATGTGGTTTTAATTCACTGCTCTCAGTATGAACCATCTATTTTGTGTTCATGATGTGTGCTATACAATCCTGCACCTTTATTTTCTTTCATTAAAAACTTAGCTTTAAAAATGTCCAAGTACATGACATTAACTTAAATTGGTGAGCAGCATTAAACCTCTAAAATGCCAAATCTTTTTGAAACGAAACAAGAGAATCCTCGAACCTAATGTGCTTATTATCTATGGCTGTAACACAATGCACAACACAGGGTGCCCTTGACCACTCCTGAGATCCTGCATCAAAATTATCAGTGCCAGGACATCAGCCTCAGTCAGGATTGCTGGAGGGTAGGAAAGGCCTCTTCCAAGCCCCAGCAATCTGGCTTCTAAGATTTCTATTTCCTTTCTGCTACTACTAGTAGACCTGTGTGTGGGGTGTGGGTGGGCGGGGGGGGGGGTGAGTTGACTGACAAGGTGGTAGGCAAAACTTCTCCCAGCTGTCAGTGATCCTGCTTCTGAGATAGCTGTCCTGCTTCTAGTAGCAATGGAAAAAAAGTGGTCACACTGGAAATGAGTGGAGGAGGAGTGGGATCTAAAGCAAAAGGAAATCCATGTAGCATCTTTCACATAGCCCCTGGAAGAACTTAACCAGTGTACCTAAATTTCCAAAGCCACATAGAGTCATTGCATGATTCATATTAATTTATTATCTGATTTAGCAAAAGAAGCAAGAAAAAGCCACATAATACACAAAGGAAAGCATGGTTCTGTCATGCCCAAACGCTATGCCATAACATGTTCTTTCTGCCCTAGGTTTTGCTTCTCAAATGAAGGGTAGCCCAGTTGTTCCCACTAAGTTCAATGGGGTTTGGTGCAGAATATCCATGGAAATACCAGTGGCATAGTGCAGTCAAGGTGAAGCTCTATTTGTGCACTCTTCCCTTGTTGTTTTCAACATGCAAGGAGGGAAGCACTCTGTCCTCATCCCCCTTCATCCCCAGTTTCCTCCTACGTGTAGAAAGTGAAGAGTCTGAAGTAGAGATCCTCCCTTATCCATAGATGTTCTCCACATGAGTCAAAACCCTGATTTTCCAATCCCTCTCAGATTGAGAATGTCCACAGAGAGTGGAGGTTCTTCTTCGGACTTGTTACCTTCCATGTGTAGATGACGATGAAAGTGGTAACAGAGGGATAACAGGGTAGAGATGTTATCTTCCTTGTGGATTAGTAACCTGTGAAAATAATGGGTGAATAAGGCTTTACACGGGCTGCATTGTACTTATTCTGACTGCTGTTTTTTCTCCCATGGGAATACTACTATGGTACATCAAAGCCGATTGAACACAATGGAAACAATTGTGCTGACCTCCAGCTGGGTATCAGAAGCAAAGCCTAGGGAGGAAACATGTTATGGCATGGTATTTTGGTTGGCATGCCAAAACAACTTTTTCTTTTGTGTATTGTGTGGCTTTGCCCTGCATCTGCTCCTAAGACAGGCAGTAGATTGATACACAAGTCAGCTAGATCCCATCAAAATCAATCAAGCTGAAGTGCAAGTTAAAGGCACAGGGATGTAATTACATATAAGAACTAGTTTGCAAACACATCTGTGCCACCACATAACGCCATCACACATCATGAAAGCCACCACAGATTATGTGCCACAGACAGAATTTTCAGATCATTTCACATCACCTCAAGCACGTAGCTTTTTCATGGAGCCTCTTCAGACAGCTGTGAGTTATCAAGTCACAGCAATATTACCAAGGAACATTAAATCAGTTAGCATCCATGTATGCACAGACCAGACCCAAGTGGCTCCAAAATGAAAAGGTAGGAATAAACAAGCAAATAAACAAAAAGAAGTGGATCTCAGAGTTGGGCTGCTATCAAGAACAAGTGAATGTGACTGTGCTGGCCTAGCAAAACTCTATTCTGAACAAGAGACTTTCTGATAAAGAGAACCAAATGGCTAGTATGGGTGGCTGAAGTTAATTCCAGAGCCCAGCAAACTCTATGTTGCCTGAAAACACTCTGTCCTCTCAACTTGGGCAGGGGGGTTATATGGGACAACAGTGTGGATTTGTGTTCCTAGCTCCAGTAAGTCCAGGCAGTTGTGAATAGTGAGATGAAAAACTATCATCATACAATGGCCCAGTTCAGATATAAAATGAAACGTCCCATAGTAAGCCCAGAGCTTTTGGAAATTAGTTTTGTGGCCTACAACTGCCAGAAACTTTGAATGATCATGCTAATTGGGGGCTTCTGAGAGCAGTAGTCTTAAAAAGTAGCTTTTCTGAGCTCTGAACACCTTATCTTCTTCCCCAACCCCCATGTACCCACCTGCTTGTTGGGAGGGGTAAGGATCCTGCAATCACTTAATGCTTATTGTATTTATCATGACTAAAGCTTTTTGTGAGTTTCCACAGCCCACTTCAATCAATGCATGTTACAGGTAGTCTTTCTCCCTTTGAACTCAAAACCAAAGAAAAACAAGGAGGGGGGGGGGGGCAGACAGTGCTGTGACTTGTGTTATAATGTTCCCTTGAAGAGAAAGCATGCAAATAACATTTTCCCACAAAGAAATAGATCACCAGAAATGAGGTTGTTTTTTTTTAATGTTACTGCTCTACAAAGGCTGCTGCCATTTACTTTCTGATTAATTTTTTCCCTGCTATCCTTCCAAATATACGATTTGTGATTCCAGCTGGTTTTATCCCTTGCAACAGTGAGAGCAAAGCTGATCAAATTGTCAGTGATAGCTACCACACAGCCGCTCACTCATAGCCTGTTAAATAATGATAATAATGATAAATACCAGGCTTGTCACAGCATCTCAGCTTCACAATTGGAGACTGGGTAATATTTATTATGATGATTCTGCCCATCTGCAAGATCCCTTTCAGATGAAAGTAATTTTCCTCCCTAGATAACCTTGAACTCACTCCAAAAAAACAGTTGTTCAGAACTGACAGCAGCTTTGCTTCCCCAACATGATACTCCCAGACCTTTACGACTACAAAAGTTATCCCTGCCCATTTGCCATTTTGACTGGGGCTCATGGAAGTTGTAATACAACACATCTGGACAGTTTCAGGTTGCAAAAGGCCACCCAGACCCTTAATATAATGTATCTGGACCTACTGTGAGATTTTGATTCCTCAACAGAGCCAGATCCTATGAATTCCCCCCCACACACACACACACTCCAGTATGAATACCCAAGTGTGGACTACACAAATGGTGTAAACATTTGTATGTATTTTCATCTTCCTTAAAACACACACATGGCCATTCTGCAGCCAGCCACTTGCACTTTAAGGAGAAACTTGGGAAAATAAAGCAGGCTCCACTGGTTCCTCTTTTACTGAGACATTCAAATGCCAGTACGGAAATCCTTGTAGTACTGAACCTTCTCTAAAAGGAGCTGGTGACTCAGGGTGCAGACTTTTTCTGCTCAGACCATGGACTGATGCTCCTTGTTTACACTGTAAGCAGAAGTACTACTTAGCAGCAAAGGAATTAGGAGGAGTAGCTAATGCCCTAGAGGACAGGATCAAAATTCAGAATGACTTGGATAGACTGGAGAGCTGGGCCAAAGCTAACAAAATGAAATTTAATACAGAGAAATGTAAAGTACTGCACTTAGGGCGGAAAAATGAAATGCATAGATATAGGATGGGAGAGACCTGGCTGAACGAGACTACGTGTGAAAGGAATCTAGGAGTCCTAGTAGACCACAAGTTGAATATGAGTCAACAGTGTGATGCGGCAGCTAAAAAGGCCAATGCAATTTTGGGCTGTATCAATAGAAGTATAGTGTCTAGGTCAAGGGAAGTAATAGTGCCGCTTTATTCTGCCTTGGTCAGACCTCACCTAGAATACTGTGTCCAGTTCTGGGCACCACAATTCAAAAAGGATATTGACAAATATGGAGCATGTCCAGAGAAGGGCAACTATAATGGAGCATGTCCAGAGAAGGGCAACTATAATGGTGAAAGGTCTGGAAACCATGCCTTATGAGGAGAGACTTAAGGAGCTGGGCATGTTTAGCCTGGAAAAAAGACGGTTAAGAGGCGATATGATAGCCCTGTTTAAGTATTTGAAGGGATGTCACGCTGAGGATGGAGCAGGCTTGTTTTCTGAGACTGGAACACAGAGCAATGGATGCAAGCTCAGGAACAGAGATTCCACCTCAACATTAGGAGGAACTTTTTGACAGTAAGAGCTGTTCAGCAGTGGAACACACTCCCTTGGAGCATAGTCGGGTCTCCTTCCTTGGAGGTCTTTCAACAGAGGCTGGATTGCCATCTGTCAGGGATGCTTTGATCGTGATTCCCTGCGTGGCAGGGGGTTGGACTGGATGGCCCTCGTGGTCTCTTCCAACTCTACAATTCTATGATTCTATGATAATGGATAGGAACCAGCACTTTTATACATCCTGGCCAAACTTTGTTACATCACAATTACACTTTAGCAGCTGGAAACAGCTTTTCAGAGCCAGGTATAGTCTTTATACAAAAGTAGTAATAGTGATGGTCTGCCTAGGAGCCCAGCATTTAATATGCATTTAGAGTTACAGGAGTACAGACAAAAAACAAGCTTCAGTGTTATCCATCCAGCTGTCATCACTAGCAAAAAGCATGGCCATTGACACTGGCTGGGACATTCTAGGAGTTGTAGTCCAAAAAGGTAACTTTTCCAAGCTCTGTTAAAGAGTGGGTTCCTACCCCAAGGACTTTCATCAAGACTACAGCATATCCTTCCATTCCCAGACATCATAACAACAACAACAACAACAACAACAACAACAACAACAACACACTAGTATTGGCACAGTAGTGTCAATGGAAACATATTCCCTAAGTTTAACAGCAGCATCAAGGACAATTTTTTAAAAAGACCAGTGAGGGAAGGGTTAATGTTTCCTTCCCTCCAAGCTGCAATCCTGATGAAAAATCTGCATTCTCCCCAATTTCAGCTATTAAATGCAAAGAAACACTGATCTGCTTTGTAATTATAAGTTCAGTTCAGGGTTGGAGAACATACTGCCTATGAGCCATATGTGGAACCCTGCTGTGTTCTGCAGCCCCCCACAGCCCCTAATCTGCCCCCCTCCAATTGCTCTGTCAGCACGGGATTAAGAAAAAGGGACAAAGGGAACAGAATTGCACTTTTAGGAGCTCCTGTTCTTAAAGAAGAAGGTGGCTTTTTTATCCACTGCCACACTAGCGATATAAATCTTCATTGTTCCATCTTCACATGCAAGGATAATTGCTGTAATTTTCTCTCTGCTGAAGGATAAACTGTCTATTTCTCCACAGCATTCTCCCTGTATACAACGGTCTGTGAATGTTGCAGAGGAAATATTCTGTGGAGAAATACACAGGAGTTTTGGAAGGATTGCTCAAGAAGCATGTTTTCAGGAAGCTTGTTTTCTGTACAGAATGTTTGTGTGTGCAAAAAAGCCACAAGTATTTCTCCAAAGAAAAATTCCTCTGCAATGCTTTTGAATACTACTTAAAATTGTGCAAAAGTCTCAGTGGTCTAATACAAGCCTGCCTCAATTAACAAAGCCTCTGATAAAGAAGGTCCCCTCCTTATTTTTTTTAACAAAGTCTTTTTTATGCCCACACAGGTCTCTCTTTTCCTCCTTGTCCTTTGTCTAACTGGAAAGGGTTTTTTTAGCAGGGAGGATGGTGATGGATGGATGGTGAAACAGAGGCTATTGGTGCCAGGTTGAAGCAGTGTTGCTGCAGTAAAGGATGCCATAAAGCTTTGAGCTGTGAGAGAATGGAATTCTATTCGGGCAGATCCAACTCTAACCATGTGTGCCTGCCTACAACAGGTAATGCAAAGAACAGCTGCCTCCACAATCCCTTACTAAGCATGTGTGAATAGCAGAGAAGAAGAGATAGCAGATTAACCTGCCTCTCCAGCTACAATCAGCGTGTTAAAAAAACAAACAAACTACATAGATCTACGCATTTGGCTCCCAAAATGGAAATCATAAGTAAAGTGGTGGCTGCTGAAAGGGAAAAAAAATCATCCTTGAAAGCAGTTTGGGAAAATCTTTCAGGTATCCCTTGAAGGTTCAAAATATTTTTGTTTACTTATGCAAGGCCTGCTTGATATGGTTGTTTCATTTCACATGTGCATATTTTTAGCTGTGAATAAACAGTTTGCTGAAATATATTAAACTGCTCCTCTGTTTTGAAGCATAGGAACCTATCCCTATTTTTTTAAATCTGGAAATGAATTGTTGTGAATATTCTTTCCATCCCTACATCATACTGCCAAAATCTAGTAGCATAGTAGCAGCAGTCTTTGTGAGAGGGCCAATTTTATGCCACTGCTTCATTTTATACTATAATGCTGGGAGAGGGAACTTCTGGCCTGCCAAATGTTGCTGGAAAGGCCCTAGAAAAGTTGCTCTAGGACCTTTTCACACTACACAATTATAGAACAATGTCTTGGTAACTTTAACTTTCTCGGTAACAGGCTATGGAATACTGGGCAAAAGAGCTCTCTGGCTGAGAATTCTAATTCTGCTTCCGAAAACTTCAAATCCCTTTTTGTGTAGTGTAAAATTGTTGTTGTTAACTGTCATCAAGTTGACTTTGACTTACAGAGACCCTATGAATGAGAACCATTCAAGTTACCCTACCCTATCAGGTCTTGTAGACTCAGGGCCGTGGCCTCCTTGATTAAGCCCAGCCATCTGGAATGTGGTCTTCCTCTTTTCCTACTGCCTTTTAACCTTATCAAGCATTATTATCTTTTCTAGTGGGTATGTCTTCTCATGATATGGCCAAAGTATGACAGTATCAGTTTAGTCGCCTTGGCTCCTAATCATAAATTATGATGGCTGTGCCTGGTGGAAGTTTCAGTCCCACAATATTTGGAAGGCAATACTTTCCCCACCTATGATAGCAACAATGTATCATCTTCATAACCTTCTGTTGTATTGAACAAGTGCTGAGGATACAGAATAAACTCTTCTGACTTTGGAGATTTTCACACAGGGCCAAAATGCCCCGTTATTGCCCCGCCACCTCCTCTCCTGTTCCTGCCACGGAATAACTTAAATCTTTCACACACTCACCTTAATTCCGCAGCAGGAATGGGCTCCCCCTCCCTTTGCTGGCCGGCCATAAATGCAGCCGTCGTAAGGCTGCTTTTACGACCGGCCGTCTGAAACGTTATCATGTGATAACGCTGGACGGTAAATTTAAAAAATAAAACTCCCCCAAACATAAAATCAGTTCACCAAGCACAAAAACACTCTTTAAATCACATAATCAAAACAGGGAGGGTAAAATAAAGGGGGCCACTTACCTGGATGTCCAGATCGTACCAGGAAGTGCTCAGAACGGACCTCCCCTCCGTGGCTGTCATTTCGGAACAGGAACGGGGCTCCTGTTCGCACACCTGTGATTGTGTTATAGCAACGGAACGGGAGGTCTATTCATGATGAAAAATCGTGGTTACATTGTTCTGGAACAGTCACGGGAGTAGGATGGATGCAGGACAGAACGGGGTCAACGTCATCCGAAAGGGAAAACTTTTCCCGACCCTGTTCTGTTCCTGCCACGGGATATATAGCCCGCGTGAAAATCTCCTTTGTCTACCATAATATCCTATTGCTTGCCTTTGAAAGAACTGGTGTACTGTACTTGCTACTGAAGATTTGCCACATGTCTACTATGACCTATATGCCAGTAAAATGATATTTTTCATTCCCAGTTTTGTTTTTTCATTCAGTCCTGATGTTTTGCATGGATATCACCTGAGTGAAATTAGGCCTATAGAACTTCAAAATACCTCCAAAATAAAAAAGAAATCTTTCTTCTTTTAGTCATTACTTTTACAGTAGCCTCAAATGTAAAGGGAGGAAGCACAAACAGCTTGCATTTCCTCTCTCTTGCTGTGGAATGTTCAAAGCTATCTTCAGGCTTCTGGAAAAATCATTTCAGAAAGTTAAGTAGGTTTCTTTCCTCCTTCCTTCTCTCATTCTCTTTATCTCTTTCGCTCTCAAACAGTATCCCAGCCTCCTGCTGACAGCATGGTGAGTTTCTAAAGCAATATGTGAAATGCCATTGTCTGCCACCCAATCAAAAATCCTATTATGCAAGCTCAGAGCTTGAGAAATTCTTTTCTGGGCTACAGTTCACAGAACTGACCAACCAGTATGGTTAGTACAGTGGACCCTCCAGATCCACAAGGGTTCAGTTCTGTAGATGATTGTGTCCCATATTATTAAATGGTGGTGATGGTGTGCCTAGATCAGTGATGGCGAACCTATGACACGCGTGTCAGCAGTGACACGCGTAGCCATTTCTGATGACACACGGCCATAGGCCTCCTTCCCCCCCGCCCACAACCTCACCACCCTCTCTAAAGTGGCGATCGGGCTTCAAAGCCCCGGTCACCACTTTCCTCCACCCCACCCTCCCTAAACTGGCGATTGGGGCTTCGAAGCCCTGGTCCCACTGTCCTCCCCCCTCCCACCCTCTCCAAAGCAGGAATCCACAAATATGCGGAACTGCGAATGTGAAACCCGTGAGTGTGGAGGGACAACTGTAGTCCCAAATGTTTCATTCTTCCCTATTAGCACTCTGTGCTGGAGGTCTGTAGAACAAAACAAGAGAAGTCTGGCACAGAGCATCTAGTTCTGGGACTTGCAGTTAAGCCAGGATCTTTGCCCTCACTTCCTCTGGCAGAGATAATGCTTTTTCCTCAAAGTGACACACCACCCGAGTTATGCTAAGTTTTTTGGTGAAGTTTGACACACTAAGCTCAAAAGGTTGCCCATCACTGGCCTAGATGCTGCCATTTTAAGTACAGGATGTGGGGATCTGCAGTCACTCAGAATCGTGGATCTGGAGTCTGTGGATCTGAAGCACCCACTTTACCTCTACTGGCTGGGGAACTGTGGTTGTTGTAGTCCAAAATAAGTGTCACCCCAAGCTCTTCACAAGCTTGAACTCTTTGCATGAGAGTAAGCAGACTGTGCATCCAGGCTAGCAGGGGTGCAGCTACAAGTGTGTGCATGTGCACGCGCAAAAAGAAGATATTGCTGCACCAAATAAGAACCCTGTTCCCCATGAAATTTTACTCCAGTCCCCCAATTTCTAGCATTGCATAAATTAAGACTTCAGTTTATTGTTTCATGTTCAGTTTAGGCATCCAAAGAAAAGGGGCAGGCAATGTTAATCAAGGGAATATGAACACAATCATATAAAAGTTTTAGGTGTAATGATTTCAGTGTCTCACTCTCTGCAGTGCTAGCATTTGAAGACTGAAGGAAAAACTGATTGGGACAAAAGGAAGATAGGGGGGCGATGCCCTCTTTTTGATCCCCTGAAGATTTACCCTTGGATTAATGTAATGCTTTCCTGGGGCAGATCTAATATGTAAACACATCATTCAGAAATCCTTCATATTCCCCATCATAAAATAATGTATATGAGTTGCAAGGTACACAGAATAGGCATAACTACTACCCAGGATATTGCCATGAGCATCTTCACCTCCATTCCCTTTATCAAATTTCTCTTTTCATCCCAAACAAGAGTGATTTCTTAGGTTTTGCTGGGGGGAAAAACCCTCCGCTATGTCAATATCTTTTAGCCTGGCCTTTTATCTCCTGTGCCTCTACCATGACCTGCTTCGGGTACTGAATAGCTGTTAATAGTTAATATCATGCTTCCTGGTTTCTAAGCAAATGATCTCTCTTCTTTTCTGCTCGTTCTCAGTATCTCTTTTGATGCTATCAATTATTCTACCTTTCCTGAGACTAAAGGCATTGTTTGCTCAATACCTTCCTTCTGTGGACTGTATCCTCACCCACCCCCCTTTGTTGTTGTCATTCTGCTCCTTTTCCCATCATTTCTCATTTAGTCCTCACTAGTGCAGCTTCTGGCAATGCCATAGCATCCCACTACAGAAATCTATCTATGGCAGAATTCTATTTCCTGGATAAATCCCACGGGCTCATGTTTCTGATTCCACAGTTATCCTCTGTAGCTCAAGCCTCAATTTTGCTCCAAAGATCAAAGTCTTTGGCAATAAAGTTGTGCTCCCAGCATTTTGCCCCTGGATTTTGATTATCTCTCAGTTTGTCTCTGCTCACTCCAGATTTCTTGAAACAGGTTCTGCTGAAATTTCTACAGAGCCTCCTTCAATTTCTTACTCACTTTTTAAATTTGTTTATTTTAAAACATTTATCCTGCTTCCCTACCAACTGTGACCCTGACAGCATTAACAACCCCAACCCCCTACCCCTGCCAGGAAGTACAATAAAATCCTAAAGTAGGCCATTAAATCAGAACACAACAATAAAATATAAAGAACAGTAGACAACATTAAAGAAAAGGAGGCAGCTTCTAAAAACCAATTATCAGCTCTCCGTGGTTTACACTTAAAGGCCCATCAGAAAAGAGTTATCTTCACTGCTCTTCAGTGAATCACCAATCAAAATGATCAGGTTAATGTCTCTTGAGAGGTAATTCTGAACCCAAATTCAACTGTTTTGTAAGACAGATAATTTTGTCTCAGATCAAGGGTGGGAATGGCACTATCCACAGGCTCTAGTGACCCCTTAGCTTCCTCTGGTAGCCCTCCCAAAGCCCTGTGTTCCCCACACAAAAAATTAAGAAAAACACAGCCCAAAATACTTATTTTGGCAAAAAAAAAAAAAAAGACTCTTCAATGCTGTTTTATGGGGCATCCAAAATAGCGAAAAGTGGGGTGGGGTGGGGTGTGGAAGTATCTGTTGTTACTGTTTGTGCCTTCAAGTTGTTTCTGACATAAAACAAATCTGTCTTATGTTTTCTGTAGTGTTTTCTTGGCAAAGTTTATTAAGAGGGGGTTTGGCATTGCTTTCCTCTAAGACTGAGAAAATGACTCTTGCTCAAGTTTACCCTACAAGTTAGCTAAAATATCACTTCTGAGCATCACAGAGCATGTTCCTGTGGCTCATCAGAGGATTATCAAAAAATGATCCTCTGAGCCCTGAAGCATGCCCATTTCTGTCTCAGGGTGTAGCTTAATGGCATTATCTTCAGTTTCCCTTTTTATTATGTGAATCCAACATTATTTTTCTGAGAAAGAAGGCCATGCCTAATGTTTAGGAAAAAGCAAAGACAACCATGTTGATTCATGATATTTTTTTAAAATCAAAAGTGGAACAATTTCCTTTATTGCAGCCAACTTTCCATCCTCAACCCCCATGGGCAGATCAAGTGTGCCAAATGCCTCCCCCACCATTTCTCCTTCAAAACGGCAGCTGGAGGCGATGCCATGTCACTTTTGTCACCATTGTGAATGACAAAAGAAAGTATTTTCAGTATGGTGGGGGAGTTATGTGCAAGTATGTATGGGAGTTAAGGAAGTTTTTTTCTCTGTTTTTACACACATTGAGGAGAATACTTTGGGTGTGGCTTGGGGGCAATTTTCTCCCAAAAATCACACCAAAGAATGCTTTGTGGGACTGGTGGAGGGTTTCAGGAACAAAAAAAGTGGGTTTCAGGGATTGTATGCAACCTGCACTTTCCCACCCATGCTTTACTAAGACCAAACACTACAAGTCTGTCTATTAAATAATGAGACCAATACAATAACTCATCTTTATTCTAATGCCTGTCCCCTTCAGGATACTCCCCATTCACACTCACACACCAATGCAGTTTTGTTTTCCACTGGTCAAAGGCATGGAGCAGATCAGTTTCTGCCAGCTGTTTCAACACATCTGCCATTTTCTTCTTTACCGCATCAATTGACTCAAACCATGTTCCTTTAAGCACCAATTTCACTTTAGGGAAAAGAAAAAAGTCACATGGTGCTGAATCTGGTGAATATGGAGGATGTTCAAGTGTAGTAACACATTTATCAGCCAAAAACTGCTTCACAGAAAGTGCTGTGTGAGCAGGCGCATTGTCTTGATGAAGAATGAAATCATTTTCCCACCGTTCTGGCCTTTTTTTTTTTTTTGACTCTTTCTCTCAGCTTTGTCAAAACTTCCTTATAATAATGCTGGTTCATTGTTCTGCCTTCTGGAACCCATTCTGCCAAAATTATGCCCTTGATGTAACAACAATAACAACAATGAGCATGGTTTTGAATGTGGACTTGCTTTGAATATGCTTTTTTCATTCTTGGTGTTGATGGTGTTTTCCAGTGCACTGACTGTCGTTTTGTCTCAGGATCATACTGGAAGATCTAGGTTTCATCACAAGTGATGATTTTTTAAAAAATGTTTGGGTCCACCTCAAATCGCTGCAGAATGTCAGTGCAAAGTTCCTTGCAGCACTCTTTTTGCTCTGGCATGGGAACTCTAGGAACCATTTTGGCACAAACTTTTCTCATGTTGAGATCCTTATGCAAAATTTTCCATGCAGTGTCTTTGTCAATGTTCACGGCTTCAGCTATCATTTGGACACTGAGTTGGCAGTCTCCTCGAACAATCTGACTGATTTTTCCCACAATTTCTTCCGTTCTTGAAGTGGAAGGTTCTCCAGGGTGTTCATTGTCTTCCACATTCTCACATTCTTCTCTGAATCTTTTGTGCCACTCAAACACATGTGCATGAGACATGCAGTCTTCCCTGTAGACATCAGTAAGCATTTGAAAAGATTCCATTGGTGTTTTGTTCAATTTTACTAAGTTTTAAACTGACATGTTGCTCAACTCTTAAACTTAGTATTTTTCTGGCACATAACAGACAACACAGCCACTTTAAATACCGACTGACAATTAACTGAATGGCAGAGAGCGTTTGTCATACAGGTTCAGATATGTTCAAGGTCTCCACTTAAGCATTCACAATCAGTTCTCCCTGATTTGTCTGAAAGGTAGAAACACAATCTTGTTATTTAATAGACAGACCTTGTACATCACTGAATAGTGAGAAACTTTGGTGGGTTTTCCCAACTAACTTTCCAAATCAGTTTATCTTCAGTTTATATGTAGAATCTAGTAATTGGCCCCCAAACCCTCATCTCAGAGTTGCTGCTCTTTTTTAAACAGCCAATACCTAGCAGTCAGTATTTAAAATGAATAGGCTGGACTGATCAAGGAATGCTGTCCTTATATCCTGAAGAGCATATAGTCTCCCCAATGTAATCTCCTCAACCTCTTTATCACAGATGCACTGTCACATTCTTTGGCCTGCTTCAGATATGCATGGTAATGAGTTGATGGTGTCAATATCTACAGTGATGACTTGCATATGTAAAATGTACAATCATAGATACCTGTGGTATGGATAAAACTTTCACATCCATTTCAGTGCAATGATAGTAATCATGGTGGTGGCAATGGTAAATTATGATTTTCACAGTTTAACATGTTACTGCCTGGAATTATGGACTACCAATCATTCAGATTTGACCCATGAATCTAGGTGGTATTGGATAATGTGGTATGCTCCAAGTAGTGTGGTATTTGTAATTGTGCTATTAGGATCCTATCTATAGCAAGATCATCCAGACTTTGTCAGTCTGTTTGGAATTGCTCCCAGAGTGCTTATCACTACTGGAGCCACAGGTTTTTTTCCCTGTGGAAACATAATCCTGAAACTGGTGGAAACTGGTAGAAATATAATCCTGAAAAAAATGTAAAAAAAAGTGAAATAAAAAATTTATGGGACTTTAACATTCAAACTGATAAACAATTAAACCACAACATGTCAGTGATAACTGTGGTTGGGTGTTATTGTTGTTCTTTGCAGTAGGGCCAATCACATATTCAGTTGGCAATAATCAAGGGTGCTTTTAGACTGAGGGTTCCTACCACTAGGAATTAAAAGACATTGTGCATCTATTTCACCTTTTTCTTTAATGGGTTTTCTCTCACTATGGAGATTTTCAGACAATCCTTGCCACGCAAGGATCGCCCAGGACAGTTTTGTCACAGCAGTGCGGCAGGGGGCCAATTTCGGACAACACCGTCGCTGCTGCGAGATCATTGGTCCCTCTTGCGCTAAGGCTTGGATCCTGCCACACTATATTTGGCAAGATTTTATTCCCAGAGGTTGTCCGTGAATAAAATCTTGCTGAATATAGCGTGGTAGGCCTTAGTGCGAGAGGGACCGATGATCTCGCACCAGCGATGGCGTCGTCTGAAATTGACCCCCTGCCACACTACTGCGACGAAACTGTCCCGGGCGATCCTTGCACGGCAAGGATTGTCTGAAAATCTCCTGAGAATAAAGATAGAAAAAACAAAGGAAAAAATACAAGGGGGCTATGAATTGAAGACATACATTTTCTAGATCATCTGCAAACATCAACAAATAGGGCATTCTGAAGGTGAGATAAAATTGCAATATAAATGCACCTCAATAATAAATTAATTGACTACAGAGAAATAAAGAGCCAGATTCTTGGTGCAAAAGGTGTGAAGTGATAGTACAGTAATACAAAGCAAGGACCTTAGCATACATTGAGATAATGTATAATTTATTATATAGGTGCATTCTGATTTCTTAGGAAGGAATTTTGAATGTACTGTATCTGACAGTGTTATCAACTGTCTTGTCCACAGTACTGCCTATCATTTGTTAGCCTCAGCAGATTCTGAATGTCATCCAGAAGTGCTGACTCTGAGATATTAATAAATATATATATATACCATCCAAGCCTCCCTTTGCTCTAATTTTCATCAAAAGTATTGCTTCTGCTAAAACTGACCCTTCTGTTTCCTTAAAAATTGTCAGGGTTATTTTTCAGTTTTGCACAGAATGGGGGTGGGGAATTAAGCAGAAGATCATTTTTCTGCATCTCTGATTTAACAAAAGTGGGGGAGTGAAATGGAGGGAGATTTCAGAGAATAATACTGCACATAATTCACTCACAGCTACCATCTTTACTTGTGGGCATGCTCCGTGTGAACTTCAAACATGGATAGCTTCCCATGCCAGTGATCTTGCAAATGCATAGTGGAGAAAAATGAACGCTCCTGTGATGGTGAGTTAATGTGCTATTTTCCACAATTAATTCACCCATCTAGCTGAGCCCTGAGAAAATCTGACTTGCCCAAGGTCACCCAGTGGGTTTCCAAGGCCAAGCAGGGATTCAAAAACCACTACACCACACTGGCTCCCTTTCAGTGGCTACATGTGGTACTGGGCCTGCTCTGACCTTAAACGTAAATATTTCATGAGGTCTGCTGAAAGAGAAGACTGTAACACACACTTTTAAAATAAGAACACGTTTCTCAGTGTTCATTTTGACACTTAGAATGGAAGTTGCTAAATTCTGAAAAAATGAAAATTTAGAAAGCTACGAGGGAGGGAGGGACCGAGGGGGAGGGTGGAAGAGGGGAATTCAATATGCTTACCACATACCTAGCTATGGATTTTTATAGCCTTAAAATAAATTAATTGGATGCTCATGGAGTCCAAGGAGGAGAAAATATTTCCCATAATGTTTCAGAGCAGAAGTTAACAAGCCTGCTGGGATCTTTTTAGCCCCTGCAGAGCTGAGGCTTCAAGATTATTAAATGGCTGTCGCATCTGAAGTATGGCACAATATAACTCAATAAACAAGAGAAAACATATGATGCTGAGTGGGAGGGGGAGTTGCTTCAGATTACCCTGCAGAATCATTCAGTTTAAGGACAGGTGTTTTTGCAAGAGAAGCAACATGACACAACAATGTGGGAAAATATAAAATAAAAGCAACTCAAAAACAGGCGTGCACATGGACATACTTGCACAGGCTTCTTGTGTTCCCAAACAGCCCATAGCTCTTCCAAAAGCTGGAATTTACACAGAAAGGGGCGTTTCAAAGCAATGTGAAGCAATAGGGAGTATCCCCCTGCCCCCAGAACAAGGGTATTTCATTCAGTAATTTCTCCCAATATTTTCTGCATCAATATTCTGGACAATACAATAGGCTGTGAGTCTCAGCAAACTTCTACCTCTCACTCTTGCTTTTCTTTTTGCTTCAGCCTCAATCCTCTGCTTAATGCTATTGGCTGATCTGTTCTGATCTCACAGGGTCTCGTGTTACCCTTGCAAGTGAACCAGCTGCTTGTCCCTGGGCTTGCAAGGCCCTCTGTGGTATCAAAGGACCTGATGAAAGTCCCTGTGTGTCACAGCCCTTCCGGCTGCCATTAGCTCAGCTGCTCTGAAGTCACTGAGTGGGGCATGTCACCTCGGGCAAGGCAACTGAGTGCTCAGAAGCAATGGGGGAAAACCTTAGATTCTGAATTTCAAGGCCCACTGCCAAGTTTAGGTGAATTAAACAATGCTGGTATTTTATTTCTTTCTGGGGCTTTCTTATGACACCTGCCTAGTGCAAATCAGTTGTGTGTCTTTGGAGACTTTTACCAGAAAGGGAGGGGCAACTGCAGTGCTTTACAATCAGACTTTTCAAAGCGCTGATCAATACCTGAACTTGCATTTTAAGCAAATATTCTATATCTGTCTGTGGGTATTATATTTTTATTGTGGCAAATTCTTAAACGTTTTAACATTCTTTCAACTAAAATAACATCTCGTCATGGTGTTTTTGCCAGAAATAAACTTACTTATGTAAGAGAAGAGATTAGCATTTTTTTAAAAAAAAAATGGAATTGCTGGCATATCTGAAAAAAGATTTTCAAATATTTGTAGGAAAATAGGGCTCTACATCGCTGCCATCATTCCACTATTTCTGTAGAACAGCTGCAACCCTCCCCAACCAATCTGGTGTCTTCAGATGTGTTGGACTATAATACCCAGGAGAATTGATGTGATGGGGCCTGTAGTCCAACACTTCGGAGAATGTTATGATCTACTAACAACAGAATATCTGGGCTGAGATATAAAGTCATCATAAGCACGCCAGTTGACTTAACAAGTCAGTCTTCCATATTGCAGTGCCTTGTGGATACTTTGAACTTCAGTCCCCATTATTCATTGGTCATTTTATGTGGGGCTGATGGAAGTTACAGTCCAACAGTACATCAGGTTGGGCAAAGCTGTAATAGGCTGTCACACCTGTTACTCCCTCAGACAAACCCCAGACTTTACTCATTGCTGTACAATGTCCTTTCTTTTCTTTTTTAAAACTATTTCTGGCACAGATATTATAAAAGTCCACCTAAATAGACCCAAGCACAGTTACCAGTGGCAGCAAAATACAGCTTCCAACTAGTTAGACTTTTAAACGTTATATACACCCTTGCTAGCACATGTTCCATCACACACTAAAACAAAACATATGCAAATCTCATTTAAAAAAACAGTTGTCCATGTACACACAATGAACAAGAAAAAAAATTGACTCATATGACTTCCACAAAAACTCTGGGCGCTTTAGTATGGATAGCCAGGATTCTGTTAAAAGATCTAACCCTCACACAGTTTCCTAGCGGGAAAACATTTTGACATTCAGTTGTTGTGTTCCTTCAAGTCATTTACAACATATGGAAATCCTAAGGCAAACTTATAATAGGGTTTTCTTAGCAAGATTTGTTTAGAGAAGGTTTGCTAGGAGAGAGTTCACCCAGTGAGCTAGGAGAAGTTCACCCAGTGAACTCTGAGGCTAGGAGAAGTTCACCCAGTGGGTTCCTACGGCTGAGTGGAAATTCAGAACCTGGTCTCCCAGAATCTTAGTTCAGTACTCACATCACAGCACCATGTTGATTCTCACCTTAACACCCAGTACTGCTTTAAAATTGCAATGTCGACAGGGTATTTTCACTCATTCTAAATAAGAGATGGGAAATGTGTGAAGTATCATATGTTGCTGGACCATAGCTCCCGTGGTACCTCACCATTCTGTATGCTAGATAGGTTTGATGGAAAGTACAGTACTACAACATATGGAGGGGCAAACACCCCCCACCCTTGTTTTAAATCAGGGTTGGGCAAAGTGTGGCCCATGGAACACATGTAACCCCCAGGGCCATTTCTGTGGCCTGCAAGGCCCTCCGGGATCAATATTTTTGGCACCAAAATGCACTGTAGGAGGTATAGAAGAGGTTTCCAACACATTCTCTCCCAAGCCAGTGTAGGCCCAGGAGAGGGCTTTTTTGAAACAGAAGTGAACCAGGAGTGACTTTATCTCCCTGTTGTTAAAAAGGCCTCTCCCAAAATGGTGAAAATACCTCCATGTCTCCTAGAGGGCATTTAGGAGCAATGTGGACAAGAAAATCATTATTTGGGCAGATGTGGGGGGATGGGGGGCTCCAATGTCTGCTGGGGGAGGCAATGTGTCCCGCCTAGCCTTCCACAGTTGCCCACCCCTGTTCTAAATGAACCATTAAACCACTCTCATGCTTTAATGGAAATGAGAGCCAACATGATGTCAGAACAATATGCTCAGCCACAAATCAGAGTCTCCATTGCCTATTGTGTGATGAGTTGTGACAGGTCATGGTTTCCCTGATGACGATGATGATGATGACAATAACTATAATAGTAATGGTGATGTTGATGATGTGGATTCAGGAATGGGAATCAGATCACAACTATGTTGCTTTCCCTTTCCCACTCCCCCTATGCTGCTTCCTCAGTTAAAAAAGCCTCCATGAAGCTGCCAATTGCTCCATGGGCAAAAATTCCTACAATCCCAGTGCAGAAAGCTCCAAGAAAAGCTTCTGTCTGAAACCTTGTAAACTCAGTGCTAATCAGTGTAGACAATACTGAGTTGGATGGATAACAAACCTGATCCAGTATTGTTTCCTCTGTTCAGTACTTATATGTATCCATGATGTCTGTAAATTTCTTTAAGGAGGAAGCAGCAACTTCAAGTAATTTTAACCAGGAAATTTCTCAACTTCTTTCTCTCGTGTGTGCTCTCTCTCACACACACAGAGTTATATGATCTGTATGAGTGTTTTAATTTCAAATGCTCCAAGCCACAGATCACATACAAGGCAATTAGTTGTGCTGTCTGGTTAGGCTACCTAGCAGGTTTATTGTAACAATAAATAGAGAAATGTTCTATACAAGGTGCCCTAAGCTCCTTGGAGGAAGTAAGGAAACACATGCAATGAATGAATACATAATGTGTAAATGTTGTTATTGCAGAGCAGAAAGAATAAAAGAGAGAGATTTATGCTAAGTGTGTGTTCTAACCAATGCAAAGATGTGTATTTGACTTTAAAACAAGGAAAACCTAAAAGAACAAACAGCCACCTTTACTTGTGCGGAAAGTTACAAGTCTCTCCATTCTACTGCCTCCCTCCATTCATAACTTATAGGCTTAGAAAGTACAGATGCTTATCTGGGCAAAAGGTGATAGCCATGGCTACAGTTTGATACAAGTTTAGTACGTTTGCATCAACCTGTCTGCATCTTAAGTCTGCACTGTGGCGAGAGTGTGAAAAATGACTCCCACAAAAAAGAGTACAGTATTTTACTCCACCCTGATCCAGCCCACGTCTTCTTTGCAAAGATAAAACGAGCAATGTGATCTCTTTTAAATATAGTTGCTACCATCACTACAAAGAAGAGAAATTATTAAAAGAAATGGGAGTTCGCTCATTTGAATAATCATAATTTATTTATCAGATGACATCTATGCATGCTTAAAGTGTCCAGGTGTCAAAATAGCTATTCCCTGCTCTTGTAGTTGGGAGGCTCTCTCCTTGTTTGTTTTTTTAAAAATTGTTTCTGGTCTGCACCTCAGATACAGGGAAATGTGTCCTTGAATGATCCTTTGAGGGGAAAAGCTCTTGCACATGCTATGGTATCTATCATTCCTCCTCACATCAAGGACTTTCTTTAAAAAATAAGAGAACCGTCCACAGACAGCTTTACAATGTGATGGGAGCTGCTGAGTGTCTCTTGACAACGCCAACCTATTCTTGTTTAGTGAAATTTAACTCCCACTATGTTTGTTGGTCCTTACTTTCAGGAAAGTATGCACAGGACTAAAGCCTGAGTCTATTGCTTGGATAACTCCAGAAGAAAAGCATGATGGCACCCAAACCAGTCCCCTCAACTCTCTGAAACAAAACAAAATGTCCCTGATGTCAGCTGTGATTGTACTAGAAAGGAGGGCAAATAAACAGATGAATAAACATAGCTCTATCAACTCAGCCCTGTTTAGGTATTATAAAATGTTGAATAAACAGGAGAAAGGATGCACTATTTCTAGCACGTCATCACCATCCTATGTGTGAAGGGCAACAGTTTGGAGAACCTCTCTGAGGGATAGATTCTCCATGCAGTTTGGGCTCTTGGTTTTCCATTTGTAGTAGAAGAACACAAAGAAGAACGTAAAGAGCAGATACAGACAAGCCTGAGCAGCCTTACCTCCATGGAATGAAAGGAGGGAGGGAGGAAGGTTTAACTCTTTCTCTCTTGGCTGGAGTTGCAACAAAAAGTGCCTCTTTCCAGCAGCCTACTTCACGGCTGCTACTTACATTAAAAATCCACTTTAACACCACTTCTAGAATTAACCTTATTTCTAGTTTTTCCCTAAGATATAATGTCACATTTTATAATAAGCAATAACACCAGGTAATTGTTTATACTGTGAGAAGAGGCAATTGGTTATGTTCACTTTGGATTTGTTTCACCAGCATATCATCCTGCTTTCTTTTTACTGCTTTAAAATATTTTAAAAAGTGGTCCCAATTCATTCTGACTGATGGCTGATTCATAACCCAGTTGATGGGTAGTATGAAGCAAATCCAATGCTTGGAAAAGTTCCTTTTGGGGTTACAATTCTCAGAATCTCCCAGTCAGCACAGCTGGTGCCAATGCTGGCAGAGGGATTCTGGGAGTTGTTCAAAAAAATAACTTTGTTGAGCACTAAGCATATCACCACCTACTCAGACAGTGGTAAATGCTTACCGTACACCTGACTATACATTTTATAGCCTTAAAATAAATTAATCAGAAGCCGATGAATTCCAAGGAGAAGAAAATATTTTCCATAATGTTTCAGAGCAGAAGTTAACAAGCCTGCTGTGATCTTTCAACTCAGAGGTGGGAATTATGAAGCTCTCCAGATGTTGTTGCAATGTTGCCGGTTATGCTGGCTAGGGCTACTGGGAGTTTCAGTTTAACGACAGCAGAAGTGCTACACAATTCCCATTCCTCTGCTTCAAGACTGAGTTCAACATACATATAAAATAGACCTGGGTTGCACTCCTAAGCTCATTTGCTTTGATGCAGGTCCCATTTAATTCATTGGGACTTATTTCTGAAACACATGGATTAACTCAGCATACGCAACTCTGAAATATCCCTATTAAGAATCAAATCTATTACCCACAAGTAGGGAAGGCCTTCCAATTCATTATAAAACAATTAGGATCTCCTGCATTGCTTTCAGAAGTTTAAACAAAACTTCTACGGTACTAATTTGGTGAGTAACTCAGTAAACCTTAAATACGGTACTCCTAAAATCAGGGGTGGGCAGTACAGCTCCCCAGCTGTAGTTGTACTGTAGCTCCCAGGATTCCTCACCATTAACTAGATGAGCTGATGGAAGTTGAAGCCCAACAACATCTGGAGCTCCACACTTTGCCTACACCTGTGGCTAAATAAATTGATCAAATTTTATTCTTACGTAAGTCTGATTAAAGTGAAATGGAAGTTGAGATCAATCAGTGACCATACCCCTTAAACCAAGCTAGGAAATCTGTGCCCTCCACCCCTCACAATGTCATTGGACTACAATTCCTCTCAGCCCCTGCCAGCCTATCTCAGCTAGTGAGAGGGAAGCAGTCATTCATCAATATTTGAAAGTAGTTGTTCATCAATATTTGGAAGGCTCCAGCTTTCCTAGCTCTGCCTTATCTTCTTCCCAGCCCGAGACATGTGAATCCCACAAATATCAAGAGCTATACTGCACAAAAATCTGTGCATAGCCACAGTAGAAATTCTTATCAAATAAAAACCGAGTTAGAAACTTCAGGTGTACTCAGATGAAGGTAGAAAACTGAAGTTGAAGACTTTCACAGCCAGCATCCATAGATTTTCCTTGGTTTTTTTCCAGCTACAGATGCAGGTGAAACGTCAGAAAGAAACTCTTCCAGAACACGGCCTCACAGCCTGAAAAAACCCCAAGGAAAATCTGTAGAAAACTGAACTTGAATCTAGTGCGAGACGCTTAGGAATTATTCATGTGACATTTATCCAAATTAAGACTCAAAGCATCAAGTGCATTGACTTAAAGTACACATGGGAGCACAGAGAACAGGTGTTAGTTCAAGATCTACAGATATTGGTAAGATATTACCAAATACTGAGTAAGAGACACCATTAACTTTGGCCCAATCCACACTACACAAATAATCCAGTTTGAAACTGGCTTATGTGCCATGACTTCTTCCTACTGAATCCTGGGATTTGTAGTTTTACAAGATCTTTAGCCTTCTCTGCCAAAGAATGCTGGTGCCTCACCAAACTACAAATCCCAGGATTCCATAGGAAGGCGTCATGGCAAATATCCAGTTTCAGACTTGATTATTTGTATAGTGTGGATTTGGCCTCTGGCCCAAAGAAGTGTGAATAAGTGTCAAAAGTGTGTTAGGGCTGTTCCATGAATTCTTGTGCAAGGTAACAGGAAGTCTCTCAAATTGCAATACCAGATGGTATTGGGAGTCATGTTATAGTATGAGAAGTAAGGTGAATGAGAAATGAACTGTAGCCTATAAACACAAGTGGCCCATTTGGAAAAAATATTAAAAAGGAGCCTGTGCAAAGTCTTACACAAGAGCTTGTACAAGGAAACAGAAAGTATCTGTCTGGATTTGGAGTCATTTTCCTCCCAAAATATTCTTTTGCTAGGCTGAACAGCCCTGCTGGGAGTGGAAAAGACTTTCTGCTAGTGGAAGGGTAGAATACAGTTTGCATTCCGCTAATGTATCAGATTCCACTAATGTATTGGATTCAATATTTTCTTTCCCCTTTCGTATTAAGGGGGAACAGCTGTTTACCAATCTCAGGGCCCATCTACACGAGGGGAAAAATCCAAAGTACTTTATAGCATGGCATCTTGCAGCGACATATCTAAATGGTTTTTTCTGGCCTTGGAAGCCACCATAAGCCTCACATTCCTGATGGTGGTGGTGAGTGATTTACTCATGTTCTTCACCACTGGCATTTGTTGTTGTTGTTTTGTTGTTTTTTAAAAGTCAACCAAGGTCTGCTGGTGCAATAGAGCAATTTTTCAAATTTACACAAAAGCAAAACAAAAAATATTGATCCTATTTTATTGCCTTAGCGAGCAATCGCTAAGGCGAAAATCCAACATGGAGGCAGCAGGCGCTTGCCCTGTCAGAAAGCCCTGCCCCCGTTCTTGCCTTGCCAATCAGCTTTCTGCTTCCCTTTGGATTTCCTGTCTTTCCATAGTCCAAATGATCAGAAATGCGCACCCGCTCACAGTTTTTTAAAAAGTACGGGGAAACCTCTGAAGGCTTTTATTGTGTTGCTTTTGTTGCATTACAAAGATTCCCATCAGTAAATCATTATCATTAATGTTGTGATATTTAAGCAGCCTGTTATATTACTTGATGCATTCCATGTTACTTTTTCATTATTATTTTTTTAAAAGAACCTCTAAAGGAAGAAATGTCCTAAAATAAAAAAAACTCCTCAAAATACCCCTGACAGTATTTAACCCCCTTCCAAAATAATGAGAAAAAGTAATGGGTAAATGTCACTCATTGAAGAGGGAAATAGAATCATAGAATCATAGAGCTGGAAGAGACTACAAGTGCCATCCAATCCAACCCCTTGCCATGCAGGAATACACAATCAAATCATTCCCAACAGATAGCCATCCAGTCTCTGCTTAAAAATAATAAAGTTTATGTTATGACTCTTCTTTTTAAAGGGGGGGGCACTTTGTTACCTTGAAAAAAGTGTTACAGACAATATTGTTACAGCTTTCCCTTCATATCTGCTGGGGTTTGGTTCCAGGACCCCCCACCCCCCGTAGATACCAAAATCTGTGAATATTCAAGTCCCATTATATGCAATGGCATAGCAAAATGGTGTCCCTTATATAAGATGGCAAAATCAAGGTTTGCTTTTTGGATTATTTTTTAAAGAATATTTTCAAGCCATGAATACTTAAATCTGTGGATATGGAGGGACAACTATACTTGTAATTGACTACTTCCAAGCTCCAGAGTTATATCCATTTCAACCTAAAGTAATTCAGTGCTGGATTAGCCCTAATAGTTCACTTGGCAACACCTCCTAATTATTAAATCATGTGAAACTACCAAAATCTGTGCATAGTCAAGAATGCATGCAGCTAAAAAAGTTTAGCTGAAATTCATGCTCCAATACACTGAAAAATATCTATTTTAAAAAAATCTCTGATCTCTGAAGAATCTTACTCTCTGATCTCTAATCTCTGAAGAAGAAACATTAGCAGCAATGTTAATCTACAATAAAAAAAACTCTATTCATTCATACTTATGTCTGGAATGTCTGGTGACTTTCAAAGTTTTTGGATGGAGGAAGACAGATTATATTCACAGCAAACTTTGAATATGACAATTGTCATGGACATACACTCATGCAAATTCTGGGTAGTAAAACGAACAAATGTTGGACTAACATATTAGAGGAAGTTATTGAAGCAAGTTCTTTTTGCCTATATTTTGGCTTCAATCCTCCTGTACATATCTAGTTGGGAACAAAACTGAAATCCACTGAAATCAGTGAAACTCTAATTAACATAAATTTACATAACAGCAGGCTGCATAATATAAAAGCAATAGAAATAAAGTACAATTTAGAGCACATTATATGTTCTTCAAATCAATTCAATTTAGTTATGTAACATTTTTTGAGATCATCAACTCTGTCAAACGTTTTTGCCAATTTTGATGAAACATCAAAGATCTATAGTGCTAGAACAGAAAAATGAACAGCAGCTTTGAAAAGCACCACAGGCTTCAGCTCTGATCTAAAAGATATTATTCAGAGCAGTAAACTGGAATCAACTATTAAATTTTCAAGAACATTTAGAAGAAAGTTGCAATCTATTCAATGAAACCAACATGCAAACCTGTTACAAAACAAGTTAAATTCATTTGTACTAGCACTGATAGAAACCGCTAACCCTCCAAATGGTTCTGAGATACAACTTCCATCATGCCTGATCAGGAGCTATGTTAGCTAGGACTGCCAGGACTTGGCCAACAATCCTAGGAGGACCACAGGTTCCCTACCTCTACTGTAGTTATCTTATGGTAACTTATTACGCTAAACTGTTTAAAACTGTGACTGAAGCAGAGGCTCAAGACACATAATGGTGCATCACATGAACATTGTGAGAAGAGACTGTATTTAAATTTTTTTTATATTATAACAGGTTTCCCTCATTAAATATTCTTTTTAAGCATGTATCTCAGTACCCCTTGACCTTTTATTTTCTAGAGACCCCCTTTAAATATCTTCTGTTGCTGAGGTCCCCCAAGAGTCATCATCACCATCATCATTCCATCTATTAAACATTCCCTAAAAGGCACTGGAGGGGGAGGGAAGACTTTTCTCCTGCTTCTTCCTGCAAGTTTGTGGCTGGAGTGGATTGAATGGCAATGCACAGGCCCAGCCAGCCAGCCAGTCCCTTGGCTCCTGTCACATGGCACCTCCCCTGTGGGGAACAGGTGGGCTGAGCAGCCTTCAAGCCTTCATGGGCCCCTGTGAGGACAGCACAGCCCTCTGGGGGGTCCATGGCCCACAGGTTAAGAACCGCTACTCAATCTTATACAGTAGCATTTTGTATAATAAGTAACATAATTAGCTATAGCTTTAACAAAGAGATAATGTTACATTTTTCAAAACCAATATAATAAATGGGGAAATGTTATCTTTCTTGGTATACTTAACAATGTTTTCTATTTATATTTCAGTTACCTTAAAATGAGATTTTGCATGATATATTACAAGTATTTTGCATGTTGCATGAAATATTACAAGTTTTAGGACATTATTTTAACAATCCTACCTTTCCCCTCCCCCAAAGCAACAAAAAGTAATAGAAAAGTCCAACCAAAGTGGGATGGGGGCATGCCTTAAAAGTAATGAATTACTTGCAGAGGGCTGTGACAAATTGCCCAGAAAATTATTTTCCAATCTCTGGGTGTGACAGACATGTACAGTTGGCCCTCAACCTTTGCTGGAGTTAGGATCACAGCAGCCCCATGAAAGTTGAAAAACTGTGAAAATAGGCCCACTATATATTTTTTTTCACTTGAGAGAGCACTTCTCTAGGCATTTGTAGGTCCTCCTGTGCAATTCTATGGTCAAATTCCAGTGGAAGTTAACCATAGACTCGCACTGGAGAACCTCCAAATGCCTAGAGAACATATTAATAAAACCTGCAAATAATCAAATTTGCGAATGCTTGACCCACAAATGTGCAGGGATGACTGTATATTTTTGAACCACTGTCCTAATGGTCCTTCACTGTGTTCTCTAATGTAGGACCCTTTCAGTGTGTAACCCCTCTGTTCTCTTGCTTTCTGCCCTGCTTTGATCCCGCTCTCTTTCCTCTTTGACCTCTGGCTAACCAGCTCTGATGTTACTGTATATCTGTAGAATCAGCAGCAAGAGCAGCATAGGAACCTACTACTGTAACTGCTGCACTATTTCAAGGTGCCTGACCCATTTTGACCAAGGCAGTGGACTATTTAAGAAGTCACTTTTAACCTTGGAATCTAAACTCCAAGGCTTCACTTCTATATGAAATGAAACCATCTAGTCTAAGGCAGTTCATCATGCATTTTCAAATTAACCATGAAAGTGTGGTTCAATTGAACAGTTTCTGTATCTTTTACTCGAAAGGGAGAAACGACACTTGAAGTGTATAACCTTAGAATATTGAAGAGAAAATCCATTTAATTTCAGCATGGATTCAATTCGAAATGTATTTTATTCATAAACCAGCACAGAACGTTAGTTCTCTTCTTCATTCAGGAGATTTACTTACTACAGATGACTAGTACAGATACATCAACAGACAAGCTAATATCTCTGGACCTAACTAATTTATCTTCTGAATTAATGTAATAATTTTATTTCTTTTTTTACAAAAGATTGGTTTGGTTTTAATGGCAGATTGTGCATTTCTCCCTTCAAAATGGGGGTTAGGCAAAAGAGTCTGTCACTTTTGTGGGCATAATCCCCCGAGAATTCAATAAACATTAAGTGAAATTAATAAACATTAAGTGAAATTAAGCAATAGAATAAAATTGTGCCGTTAGAGAATTCCTCTATATTTCATTGAGGATTATTCAGGATAAGTTCTAGAAAACTGTGCTCTTTGCACACATTCATATGAACAACTATACTGTATATGTAGTGTCCATTCTTGTTTGTTTTTCTTTAAAGTGTTGTGTATAAACCTAGGCTACTATAATGGGCTGTCACCTACATAGGGCTGTCATCAAAGAGAGTTTGGAAACTTTAGTTAGCTCAAAACATGGTCATCAAGATATTGTTGTGCGCCAGGCAGCCAGAGCATATACCACAGATATGTACGAGCTGCACTGGTTGCCATTACACAACCAGATCCAATTCAGAGTGCTGGAGTTTGGAGATTATCAGACACCCTAAATATGGCATTATGAGGATGCCAGGAGATCGCTAAAAGGCTTGAATATCAGATGACATAGTCCCTGTTCCGTTATGCTCCCGTGCTGCTTCTGTTCCTGCAGCACTCCTTTATATTCACGGCTTAAGCCATGAATATAAAGGAAAAGATCACCTGCTCCATTTCTATGATGGAACGACGGGCTTATGAAAAGGTGCCCTGTTTCTGTAGCGCGATGCCAGCCACAGTGGGAGATCCGTTCCAGAACACTTCCAGGTGTGATTGGGACATCCAGGTGACACCCTTTTCTGTACCCTCCCTGGGTTACTTATATTTTTTAAAGTGTGTTTTTGTGTTTAGTTTGACTTTTTAACTTGTATTTGGCTTTTTATTTTTAAATTTCCTGCATGATTGTCCTCTCACGAGAACAGCTGAGATTTCCATTCCAGGAAGTGAATGCAGCTCCATTCAAGCTGCATTCACTCCTGGGCTGCCAAGGAGTGTGTGTGTGTGATAAAGGTAGGTCTGAAAATTTTTCTATTTGTAGCATTACAGGGATGGGAGGGGTGGGAGAGAATTAAAGTCCTTTACATTTAAAGACCTAAAGAGTTCAGAGTAAGTTTAACAGAAGGACTGGCTTCACTCATATGAATCTGCCTGTGCTTTATATGAGCCTCAAAACACATCACACACACACACACACACACAGAGAGAGAGAGAGAGAGAGAGAGAGAGTTTTGCCAGGGAGCTCTATCAATCTATCAAGCCCAATAGATAGGGGTTTTCCAGTGATGGCCTTGTAGCTATGACCCTTTCACCCAAATATAGTCTCTGGAACACAGGCTGAGGGGGTTGTCTTCTATTTCCTTTTCTTTCTTTCTTTCTTTCTTTCTTTCTTTCTTTCTTTCTTTTTAGTGCTGGTGGTTATCACAGTATGAATTATCGGAAATTGCTTCAATTTGGAAAGGTTTTGGCCTAGCTAAGAAGTTTTAGATTTCCATTTATATAAAAGTTTTGATACTACTTGGTTTAAAATTAGTTATTATTTTAGTGTATTTGACATATTATGATGATTTGTGAACTGCCTCATGCATCTAAAATGCGGTATAAAAAGACTGTTATATTTAAGCAAGCAGATAATATAGGAATTGATGAGAATAAGGAAAATTTAATGGAGGGGATTAAATTTCAGCTCTCTTTAAAAGAATAGTAGGTCTTCAAAGTGTTTAAAGGGCCCATTACAACAGTTGATCAGCAAAGACACTATAGATCTGATCCTGTTGCTTATTCTGTTGATCTGACATTGGCTGGTACACAGTGACTCCCATGACAGTATTTTAAATCTCTTTTCTCCTACTCAAAAAATCCAGTAACAGAGATGAAAACCAGTGGCTTCATGAAAAACATTAAATAATGAAAGTGTCGAAGCTGGGTAGCAGTCAAACTTTAGGATGAATCTACCTTTCATCAAAGTCAGGAAAAAGAAAAAAAAAACATTCACATTAATTGTCACAGGTATCATTCTGTTATTTCAGAAAACATGGCTTGAAACATTGCTTAAAGGAAAGCTGAAATGGCTACAATCTGTTTATTAATTCAGGAGTTACACATTAACATGTAACATATACTGATGCAGACTACAACTATTAAAACAACCATTAAAAAAAAAACCTTTCTACTCAGTGAAATTTGTGACTACCAATCCTAAACTTAAAGCATAAAAGTGCCCAACGGAAAGTCACTTTTGCTCTGTGAAAAGTCAACCAACTTTACAACAGCCAAGTTGAGAATATTTTCGACAATCTTTTTCTATGAAGATTGAATACCTACACCCCTTCCCAACCGGTTAGAGGTCCAACATTAATGCAACTATATTTTGACCTTATGAAACTTTCTCAAAAGGTAGAGGCTGGAAATGTTGGATATGAGCCTAATCATGAGTTGATAGCTACAGGTCAAGAACATGACATTTGCATCATTCCAATGGGTGCAATTCTGAGCAGAAGACTGACTAAATGTGGGTGTGTGTTGGTTGAATATTTTTCCGCCTATTGTACAGCTGCAGAATCCAGAGAGCAGAGCATCTTTTCTGCTGACTTTCCAGTTAGTTACCCTAATCATGTTAGCTGCTTGTTCCATTTTAGTCTCCCATAATCTCCCTACACAGCTGATTGCCATCACAGAATGCAAGCTACAGCAAAGCAAGTGGGGAGGGCAGACCCTCTGAGGCTCTTCCTAATTGATCCCTATCCACAGAGCTCAGTAGTGTTACATTAACAACATCCCCCATTTTCTCAGGAAAAAAACAAAGAGGAAACTCAGCATACTGCCAACCATAGGACCTCATTCTCCCTAGACAGCATGCCATATGATGCTGCATTGTAAGGGTCAATGCCTGCTGCTTTTTCCATTTCAGTCAGTAGGCCACACTGGTGCTCAATCAATTTGTATTCAAATATCTAGCTGGCTTGAATAAAAGCAGTTTTGAACCAAGATTTTAAAGATAAAAATACTAGAACATAAATGCCCTAGTGTATTTATAATAATGCAAGTATCATTGATTTCAATGGGAATACCTTTAAAAATTAACCCAGAAGTTGAGGGGGGTGGCATCCCCTGGATCCTAGCATAGATTGGATCCTGGCAAGTGAGCAGGGTTGGACCCACTACCTGGAGTTTCTCTTTCTCTGCCATAGACTTTACTTCTGAGTGTGATTTGAATCAAACCCCTAAATAACCCTAATTATACTCAAAATACACTTTGCAGTAATGAAAAGTTTAATAACCATAATTATGTCTAATATGGAGGGGGAGAGAAATGATATTTAGTACAGAGGCTTTAAGTGATGAATATGTAGCCTGTTTTTGTTCAAGAAATCCCTTTTGAGATATTATGGCCCAAGTCCCGATTATCCAACTCTATTCCATAGGATCTGGTTTTGGAAAGGGGGAAAGTGTAAATGTGGGTTTTATTGTTGCTGAAATCAGTGACATTAGACAAAATGTCAAATAATGGCAAGTAAAATGAACCAGAACAAGACCCTTTGATTTTTCAACGTGTGAGAGATGCAATGTTAGCCATGCCCCTTAGTCTATAATTTACAGTAGGAATTATATTAATGTACACTAATGGGAGGCAAATAAGTAGTCTCTCTGGATAAATAACGATTACGCCTTTTTAAACATACCATAAATCTAAATGAATGCTGCAGATGGGTGTGAACGCACAGGGCTCTACATGACATCAGTCTTATTTTATATATTTACTACTCTTACTTGCATGCACTGCATTTTCATATTACGTTATAATTTTTTTAAAAAAAATCACTCGATCACTAAAGTGCTCTTTGGGTAAGATTCAGATCAGGAAAAGGAATCAAAAATTTTATTTCTATTTTGTTGATGTTAAGTGGTGGTGCTTCTTTCAGAGGTATAAAAGTCTAGCATAAACTAAGATGGTTTGTAGACAGTCACTTTTCTGCCTCTAAATGACCAACAATAATTATTTTTATGACCAGGAAGAGAGGTAGCTTGTTTTTCTCTGCCTACCATAAATGACTTACACTGCTATGTGCAAACAGAATAGTTGGCCAGAAATAAAATAAAAGTAACTGTAAACTTCAGTAAACTTATCTGTAAAGCTACAAACAAGCTGGAGGAAAAGGAGAGATTTGATCCCATTGCCAAGACATGCTGCTCCTGCACATAAAAATGTAAGTATGAAGCTACCTTAAGCACCATTTCTAAATTTGGTGATGCTCTGCAAGAGCCAAGAGTACCTCATTAGACATTATGTGCAAAATATCCACTGCTCACTGAAGTGCATAGGAAGTTGTTCCTGCCACATGGTTGTGTTGATGCACTGGAGCGCTGGATTACACATCAGTATCTTTGGATTGGAGCTGTTGTGTTACTCATAGTTATGTTCCAACCTGCCAAAGAAAGAGGAGTTCTAGTAGTATACCTTGAACATGAGGTGTATACAGAGCTTGGAAAGGTTTCTTTTTTGGAATACACGTCCCAGACTCCCAAGACCACATGGCTTTACTGGCTGTGGGATTCTGGGAACTGGAATACTACACTTTTCACCTCCACACACACCCAAGCTTTGAGTGTACACTGGCTCTAGCTTCCTTTCCAGGCATTTCTATGTTTTCTGGAAATATAATGCAAGTATATATTTTGTGACTTAACTAGAAAGCATCATTCACAAATTCTTAAAAGACATGACCAAACTAGAAATCTCCACTATTGTTGTTGTTGTTATTTGCTGTACCTTTTCAGTGAGGAGTCCATCTAGACCTCAATGAATCATTGCCCAAATGCAGATTGACAGAGACGTCAAGCCAATCTCACCTTGAGAAGGCAGTTCATCAGGGAAAGGATTCTGTCCCACTTGCAACTACAGTGGAGGCTTCAGTTCACTCATGTAGGCCCTGTCAGTCTCTAACATACTTCCAGCTGGTTGTCTTATAACCACACTGGTGTTGCTGCACATGTGCTTCAGACAGCCATGCTGTTGCTCTTTATTATTCAATTTAAAACAAAAAGGGGGAGAAGGGTGGGTGGGAGGAAGAAATAAAGCACAGGGAGGGGACCTAACAAATAGGAAATGGTTCAATTTGAACTTCTTTCTGACTGGCTACAAGGGTATGATCCACATGCCAGAATCTACTTTGAGACTAGCTACAACCCTCAGGAGACATTAAGGAGGTTTCTTTTTTCTTTTATTTATTTACTGTTGGTATAACAGCACTTGGGTGGGGGAAGCAGGGAGGTGTAAAAAAATCAAAGTGAAGGAAGACAGTTTTAAAAGTACTTTTAAAACCATGTATTTCACTAGCCACCTTTTTAGAGCAAAATGTAATGGTCTCATATAACATGTTCACACAATGTTTAAAAGTTCACGACTCCTGTGTCAGACAAGAGATCTGTGCCAACTCTTTATTTACAAATCAGTTTTCCCTGATCTTCTTCCTGCCATTGGTTCCATCCCACCCACTCTGTCACCTAACTGACCTAGCAAGAACTGTATTCACCAGTTTTTTTCTGCCTCTAAATGTGGCTCCTCTTCGTCTTGGA
Organism: Gambelia wislizenii; assembly: GCA_030847615.1. Lineage (NCBI taxonomy): Eukaryota > Metazoa > Chordata > Lepidosauria > Squamata > Crotaphytidae > Gambelia > Gambelia wislizenii. The sequence continues at coordinate 34,049,421 of JAUMIR010000005.1, forward strand.
AAGATGTGACCAGTGGGGTGCCACAGGGTTCTGTCCTGGGCCCAGTGCTATTCAACATCTTTATCAATGACTTGGATGAGGGAATTAGGGGCATACTTATCAAATTTGCAGATGACACCAAATTGGGAGGAGTAGCTAATACCCTAGAGGACAGGATCAAAATTCAGAATGACCTGGATAGACTGGAGAGCTGGGCCAAAGCTAACAAAATGAAATTCAATACGGAGAAATGTAAAGTACTGCATTTAGGGCGGAAAAATGAAATGCATAAATATAGGATGGGAGAGACCTGGCTGAATGAGACTACGTGCGAAAGGGATCTAGGAGTCCTAGTAGACCACAAGTTGAACATGAGCCAACAGTGTGATGCGGCAGCTAAAAAGGCCAATGCAATTTTGGGCTGTATCAATAGAAGTATAGTGTCTAGATCAAGGGAAGTAATAGTGCCACTCTATTCTGCCTTGGTCAGACCTCACTTAGAATACTGTGTCCAGTTCTGGGCACCACAATTCAGAAAGGATATTGACAAATTGGAGCGTGTCCAGAGAAGGGCAACTAAAATGGTGAAAGGTCTGGAAACAATGCCTTATGAGGAGAGACTTAGGGAGCTGGGTATGTTTAGCCTGGAAAAAAGACGGTTTAGAGGCGATATGATAGCCCTGTTTAAGTATTTGAAGGGATGTCACGCTGAGGATGGAGCAGGCTTGTTTTCTGCTGCTCCAGAGACTGGAACACGGAGCAATGGGTGCAAGCTCCAGGAACAGAGATTCCACCTCAACATTAGGAGGAACTTTTTAACAGTAAGAGCTGTTCGGCAGTGGAACGCACTCCCTCGGAGCGTGGTGGGGTCTCCTTCCTTGGAGGTCTTTAAACAGAGGCTGGATGGCCATCTGTCGGGGATGCTTTGATTGTGATTTCCTGCGTGGCAGGGGGGTTGGACTGGATGGCCCTCGTGGTCTCTTCCAACTCTGCAATTCTATGATTCTATGATTCTATGATTCTATGATTCCCAGAAGCTACTTTGTAATCATAATTTACAGCTACAGTTTTAAACAAAGCCACCACCAAGTAAACCTAACTCAATTTTGTAGAACGTACAGTACTTTGAGCACTTACTTAGAACGGTGATGCAAAGGGGGCTTTTGTGGGGGGTGGGGGGAAGAAATACAAGTTACTTTACAGAAGCTTGCATACCTGATAGGAGTAGACCCTGGCATCAATTCAAGAAACAGAATCACAGTATGTTTTGAGAGAAACTTGGGGCCTCAACCTGATGTTTCCTTTGTAATACACAGCAGTGCAGAGGACATTTACAAAGGAAACAGAAACCAGGAGGGAGTGCTTAACTCTCCCCTCCTCCAACTGTTACATCTCCTTACTGACACTTCCCAGATGGATGTTCCTCAACCAGTAAGGGAAGAAGGGTGTTTTCAGGCCTCTATCTGTAGATCTAGAAAAGTTTAAAAAATACACACAGAAACACATAGACACACAGACTTTCCATCCCCAGCAAGTGGGTTTAGAAACATGCATTTGCCAAGACAGCCACCTAGTTAGTTGCTAACGCTGCTATCCTGTGCACACTTACTTGGGAATATTCCCCACTAAACATAGTGAAATATCCTTCGGAGTACACATGTGTAGGATTACAGTGCACCTCCATTTAAAGGAGGGGTGGAAAACTTGGAGCACTCCAGATGTGATTGGACTGCAGCTCCCATGAGCCCTAATCATCATAGCCAATGGTGGGGATGAGGGGAAATTTAATTCCAAAACATCTGGAGGGCTGCAAATTGCCCATCCCAGATTTAAAGCAATGAGACTTAAGTTAGCCATTACTAAGTTGTTCCATTGGGCTGAATGAGGATTCACTTTGATTCTTCTGTCCCTGTTTATTCTGAACTATATCCCACTATTTTCATTGAGTTTTACTCCCAAATACATGTGTTCAGTAGTACAGTCTTACCTTAGTCAAAACTAAACTAGATGAACTAAGGACATACTGTCCAGGGAAAAGTATCACAAAACTGCACAAGAGATTACACTTAATACCACCAGGAAAAGGAAAAAAAAATCTGTTTTTAGCTATGGTTTAGTGTTCAAATCCAGCATTACTGTTTATTGTAAAAATCACAATATACATTCTTTGAAATGTTCTATGAAATAAACAGGAGTGCATTTGCAACCCAGAATAACAAGCAAATCTATGTACAACTGATTTCTACCATCTCAAATATAATCCATAGAGGTTGTTGCATTGATGTGATGATATTCAGTTATCATATATGCACAATAAGCAGCTATGGAAAATGTAGAAAGAATGTGCTATTAAAGTTTCTGAAAGGACAGTTCAGTCTTTCAAGGGCAGAAGAAAAGTAATTATCACCCCAGTTTGTTTTCAATCAAAAAACTTAAAACTTAGTGGCAACATTAATACCAAAAAATTATCAATTTATAAAACTCCTGTCAGTCACAATTGCAGGCAGACAGCACAACTCTTACTGTGTTGTTAATTTTGGTGACTTTACATCTCTCAGCCAGCACTCTTTTGTACTAAATAAGCTCTCCCCCACCAAACAGTCTCAGATGATATGTTCATCTAACCCGCAACACTATAATTTTAATAATGACAGGGGTTTAAATATGATTACAAGTCTTTCCTCTTGTTTTCCTCCATCTAAAAATAATACTATTAGTCATTTACACTTTTTTTCTTTCTTGCAGTCTTCAAGACTAAATACATGAACAGAAATTTCCACAATATCCCCTCTTCTCTGTTGTTTGCATGTCTATCAAACTTGAAAGCCTGCCTTTACAGCTCTATGATACTCAATACATTGTCAATTCTGAGGACAGACCTTTAAAAAATAAATGTATATATACATTTCAATCACATAACTTCAGTCATAGATGTACTTTACCCAATAATAAAAACATACCACAAAGGGCTAATTTTTTGGTAAGGATGCATTGCCAGAAGTGTAGTATTCTTGACATACTTCATCAGCGACTTTACCTCTATCACCAGTTTTTTCCACATCAGATTACCAACAAGTCACCCTAAATATGAGCTAGCTATTAATGTTTTGACAATTTTTAAAAATCAGCAGGGAAGGAGACAGCTAAAAGTTTCCTGACCTAAATTCCAAACAAAACAAATTCCACACAGCAGACCAAAAGAAAAAAGAAAGAAAAGAAAAAGGAGTGTAAGTGTGTGAGGGAGGGAGGGAGGGGGAGTCCCTCAAGCTGGCTGCAATTAAGTTAGAAATTAAAATTGACAATTTGTATTCATTCAGGTTTTCCAAAGATTCACCTTTCACCATCGGTTTCAAATTAAGTAAAAAATAGTTTACATGTCAGCAGACAAAACTCTTCATAGCAACAGACAAATTGTACAGACTTCATTCAGATGGATTTATAGTGTGATAAACTCAACTTTGTGTAGAAGTGTGTGTGCGGGTGGGGGTTAAATGTTCCATTAAAAAAAAAAAGTTAAACTTTTCATTACCAACTAAACAAGTTCAAGAACTTTTGCCCTTTAATTTTCTCTCTAAAAGACCCAAACCAAAACCAGCGAGAAAAAAAAAGTACTGTAGTCCTAAAGTGAAGAAACTCCCAAGTCTACCCAACATTTGCTTTTAAAAAAATAAAATAAAATGCTACTATTCTTATTATTATGCTTGTTTTTACAAGGGGCTTTTCACCTTCCTCCCTTTTAAAAGTGTGTGTGTGGGGGGGGTCATGGTAGATCCAAACGACCAGTGGCTGTGTGTGTACACACACTTGTGTGTATGTGCGGCAATGTGGAGAGGTGGCAAAATAAAAAAAAAGGAGGTAAAAAGATGAAGAAACCAGAGGGGACTGATGGGGTGTCAGCTCCCCTCTTGGCCCCTCACAACCTGAAGGAGGCTTCGGAGAAAGGATGCTGCATCTTGAAACTAGACAAGAAGCACTGGAGAGGTGGGGGAAGGGGGTTCACGAGGGACGGCGGGAGGCTGGGAAGAAAGAAATCATCGCCTCTGACCTCGAGCGAAGTGCCAGGTTTTTTCTTTAGCTCTTCACATTTCCTAAATTTGCAGATCTGGTGTCCCGTTTTGCGGTTCCTGCAGCTGCTGCAGACGCCACAGTTGATGAGCCGCTTGCAGGGCACGCACACCCCGCACCTTTTCCGCTTCTTCTTGGCGGGGTTGCCGGCCCCCCCGCCGCCTCCGCCTCCGCCGCCCCCTCCTCCTCCCCCACCCCCTCCGCCGCCCCCTCCTCCTCCTCCTCCTCCGGCGGCTCCCAGGGAGGAGGAGGACGACGAGGAGGAGGAATGGCTCTGCGGGCAGTCTGCCAGGTTGGCAATCTGGAAGGCGCTGTCTGTGACGGCGGCCGAGGCGGCGGCGGGGGAGTGGAGGGCGGTCATGACGATGACCCCGGGGGGTAAGGAGAGGCCCCCTAAGGCCGGGATGGCGGAAAAGGTCCCCACGCGCTCGGGGAGATTCATGAGCTCCGCTTCGGCGGCGCCGCACTTGAGCTTGTTCATGCATTCCCCAGCCAAAGGTCTGCAGTGCTCGGGGGCCAAGGTGGAGAGGAAATTATTATTGGCCATTTGCAACGAGGCGGAGGCGGAGGCGGAGGCGGATGGTTGCTGCTCGGCGGGCGCGCAGCCAGGCTTGCCAAGGCGCTGGGACTCGTTCCGATGGTGCAAAGTGCCGCCGCTGCTCCTGCTGGCGGCGGCGGCGGCGGCGTGCAAGGAAGCGGCGGGCGAAGCGGAGGCCGACGACACCGCGCCCGAGCCGCCCACCGACGAGGCGGCAGCAGCGGCGGCGGCGGCTGCAGCGGAGGAAGAGGCCGCGGCGGCCGCCGCTTTCCGGGCCACCACGCCGCCGGCCGCGGCCGCCGCCGGGTTGGGTCCTCCCACGCCGGCCCCTCCGCCCCCGGCGCCGCTGCCCCAGAGCATGGCGGTGGCGGCGGCGGCCGTGGCCGTGTCGCAGTTCCAGGGGGACATGCCGATGCGGGCGGCGGCGGCGGCGGCGGCGCTGGGGAAGATGGGGGTGGTGATGCGGGCGATCTTGGCCGCCTGCGGGAAGGCGCCGCCGTTGGTCTTGTAGAAGGTGGCGAAGGAGCGGTACCTCTCCATCTCCGAGTTGTAATCCACAAGGCTGTTGAGGGCGCCGTCGGGCAGGTGGCTCTCCTTGGGCAGCCCCGGCGCCTCCGGGTTGGGCCCCGGCTCCACGCACACGTTGGTGTTCATGGCGGCGGCGGCGGTGGCGGCGGCGCCCAAGGGGTGCGGGGGGTGGGCCTGGGGCAACAGGGTGGGGGGGAAGGAGGAGGCGGCGGCGGCGGAGAGGAAGGGGGGCCCGGGGAGGGCCAGGGGAGGGAAGGGCAGGGCGGGGAGGAGGGCCACCGGAGCCGTCGGGGGGTCCAAGGGGTGGGGGGGAGGAGGGGGAGGGAAGGGGGGGAAGCGGTGCCCTTTAATCCTCTTGGGGGGCCATCATCGCTCCAGACGGCGAGCTCTTCTCCGGCAGCCGCTCCGCTCGCATCCTCCGCCCCGGGGAACTGTCACAACTGAAATAAAGAAAGTCATTTCGGAAAAAAAGGTCTACGGCAGAGAAGAGGGAGAAAGAAAAAGAAAGGAAGGGAAAGGAAAGGGGGAATCAAACGGGGCGCCGGAGGTTTTGTGGTTTCCAGAAAGGAAAAGGAAAAGGACACCAACACAGGAGCCGCGGAGAGATGCTCATCAGCCACCCCAGCTCGTTTGCATAACAATCAATAAAAGACACGATCCGGCCTCTGCCCCCTCCCTCCCTCCCTCGGGCTGCCCCCTCCCTTAACCTCCCCCTCTCCTCTCCCACCCTCAGTAAACGCTTTAATCGCTGGGAATAACGAGGGAGAGGAAGGGAGGGCTGACAAATGCCAAGGGAGAGAAGGGGCAATTGGAGTGCTAAACACATGCAAATGAGGGCTGGAATATTTTTTTTTTAAAAAGCCTGTGGGGAAGGGGGGATGCCTCATCCTCTAACCCGAGGGCATCGCAACCATGAGGCAGTCAGGGTGTACCAGAAAGGCGGGTTACCAGGGCAAGCCGGTGCTGAAAAGCAGAAAGCAGGCTAGCAGGAGAAAACGAGCAGGGAATTAGCAAATGGGGTGCGGGGAGGGAGATCCTGTCAGGGTTTTTTTCTTTCTTTTTAAAGTATAAATTATAGTATAAGCCCATGCAAAGCAGCCGCTAAGAGCCTGCCCTTCTCAGTCGGAAGAGCTATCAAGTGCATCTGGGTTTGTCTCTCTTCTTCAGTCCTTTAGAGAATCACCGGCTCCTCTCTCCACCGCCAAAGGTGTCCTTCTGGGTCTGGGGGTCACTAGTTTGCATCTGAGATCACCTAAATTCTCACAGAAGGCCTCGAGGCCAGGTTTCTTTTTGGAAGGGTGGTGCTGTCCCCCTCCCACAAATAAAATTAAGTGAATTTGGGGGAGGGGAAACCAAGTGTACAGAGGAAAGGCTATTTCACAGGTTTGAGCAGCCCTTGCAGCCCTCCCTTTCAAAGAGGCTGCTAAATAGCCAAGCAAAGAAGGCTGTGTGCAAGCATCTAACTGTATGTGTCCAATATTAGCACATAAACAGGCACATGTACACCTATGACCTCCAAGATGCATTATATCAAGGGCTCTTTTGAGAATTTGTAAGGTGTATATAGTTAGTTACCTGAGCTCCAACTTAAATGGGATGAAATGGTATATCACCCCCTTTAGTGGTAATGGATTTTAGTTATTCCCCCCCCCCTTCTCTTAGGCTATTCTTACACCACTGTGGAAGAGGGAATTTAAGTTTGTAAGGCACCAGGAGAAGGCATGCTCTTCCATTCTTCAGAAAGTAAAACAAAACACAAAGTGGATACAAGACAAGGAAGTTACAGCTCTTTGGTATCCAAAAGTGTGGGTCCAACTCCCCAAATCTTTAACCTGCAATTCCTCAAACACTGAGACCTCCAGAGACACTTAAAAGGGCCTAGTATAGTTTTAAAGGCCGTTCCTACAGTTGAAAAATAGTTATCAATTATACTAATTGCAGTTCTAATTAGGCTAATGAACCATTTCCAGCCCAATGTGCCAGCTTAAAAAAAAAAAAAAAGCAGCCTCCCTCTGCCCCTCCCAAAAGTCAAAACAAAAAAGAACTTAATCACTGAACTGATGAGACAGACCAAAAAAAAAAAAATCAACACTGGAATAAACTAACCCAGATGCTGGGAAAACAAATCTAGAAAAAGACACCTTGCCTGAAGTAGAAAGCAACATGCATCCTTCACATGTCCAAAGATCTTAATCAGACAGAAGCCACCTCTGCAATTTCACATCAAGGGAAAAAACCTGGAACCAATGCTCCATGTAGGGGATTCGGTGCCAAGGAGAAGGTCTTCTTCTTCCGACACACAAACACACACCAAGGTCTTCCACGTAGAAAATAAGGCTGTTTTTTAAAAAATCCAAACTACAGCATCAAGTCCATTCAACAACTATTCCACACCAGTAGTTTTCAGTGTAAGCAAATCCTCTCACATGGGAAAGGATAGTGCTAATATACAAGTCCTTTACACACACACACACACACAAAACCAAAATACAGACTCTAAATAGAACATGCATTCGTGCCCCATTTTGCAGCATTTAAAGTGGCTTTCCTTCCACAAAAGCTGCCTCTGCTTCCCATGGCAGCCTTCCCCCCACCTTCCAGATCCCCTTGCAAGGAGTTTATAACGCTAACCAGAAACTGGAAAATTATGGTGCCCACCAACCAGGTCATTATTGTTTAATCGATGCATCTCCAGAGCGCGAAAGAGGCGTCTAAGACACAGCGATTGATGTAAAAAAACACACACACAAAACATAAAATAAAATAAAATCAGCAAGCTAAAGAGAGAATGAAAAAACAGCCTAAGAACCCACGATTTGCTGGCTGCTTCAGCCACCGTGGCTGTACGTGTTCAATATTACATTTCTGCTCTCCTAGAGACAAGAAAGATCAAAGGTCATATTTAACATTCAAGAGGAGGAGCTGGGGTAGATTAATTAATAAATTAATACAGCAGCGCTTTTTTATTATTATTATTGCCCAAGCCTAGCATTCATCTACTTTAACAACCCCAGCGGTCCAAGAGGTGGAAAAAGAGAGAGAAAGAGAGCGGAAAGAAGGGAGGGGAGGGGGAGGTCGAGAAGAAAGAGAAAGAAAGAAGGAAAAGGGGAAAGATCTAAAAAAAAAAACCCAATCACTTACCCGTCTCTGTATTTGGGGAGGGGGGGCTTGGCTTTGCAGACGCTTAAATCGCCTGCCTGTCTTTAATTAGTTGCACATCTCTCCCTAACACAAAGAAGAAGGGGGGAGGAAATAATGATCATGGGAATAATAATAATAATAATAATAAAAAAGAAAAGACTCTCCCGATCTGTCTTTTCTTTGGCAGCTCCTCAATTGCAACTTTGATACTTGTAAACAAACTGTAAAGGGCGGTGGAGGGGTGGGGGGGAGAGAGAGTTGAGGGGGGGGGAGAAAGAAAGATGCCGATCCACTAAGCAAATACCTGTAAGTGGTGTGGGGTGGGTTTTTTTTTTCTTGTTGCAGAGAAAGGAGGAGGAGGGAGGGAGGGGAAGAGGGAGGGGGGAGAGAGGAAAGAGCAAGCACTGAATGTGTGTGTGTGTGAATGTGTGTGTGTGAATGTGTGACTGTGGCGCTCGGTGGTCTCTCTCTCTCTCTCTCTCTCTCCAGGCGCGTTGCGCTCCGTCCGTCTCCCCCGTCGCTGTGTGAGAGGAAAGGGAGGGAGGCAAGCAGCCGGGGGAGTCTCTTTCTTTCTCTCGCTCTTTCCCTCTTCTCCCCCCACCTCTGGTTGTGTGTGTGTGTGTGTGTGTGTGTGGTGGGGGAGGGGAGCCAAGAGGCCGAGGGGGGGGGAGCGAGCGCGAGGCGGTGTGTGGTGCGGCTGAGGTGGGGAAGGGCGGGGCGGGGTGTGGAGAAAAAAGCGAGCCCGAGGGGGGCGGGAGGCTGAGCCGAGGTGAGGAGGATGCGGGGCTGTGGACACCTCCGGATGATTGGCTGCAAATTACACCGGGAACAAGAGGCGCGCGCGGGCCACCGCGCTCCTCTTTCCCCTCACACCAATCCCCTCCCCCTCGTCTCCTCCCCCTCCTCCTTTTTGGGCGGGAGAGGGAGGCAAAGCTGCCTGGAGGCTCATTTGTAAGGAGCAGGCACTTGCCGTGGACTCCAGCCTCTTTATTCCCCATTAACTTGCCTGGGTGCGTGCGGAGAGCGCGAGGGAGGCCAGGGCAGGGGGAGGGGAGGGAGGACGGCGAAGATTGAGAGAGAGGGGGGTGGGTGGGGTGGGCGGGGGAGAGGGTGTGCTCCAGACAGCGGGCGGGCTGGCGAGGGAAGGAGAGAGACACAACGCCCCCCCCCCGCCGCCAGCACAGCCGCAGAGCGAAGTGGGAAGGTCCTCGCTTGTTAGAGAAGGATGCTTTTCATAAGCGCCCCCCTCACCTCTCTGTCTCTCCCCCGCCACACGCAGCCCACCCACTTCCCTCCTCCCCTCCCTCCCTCCCTCGGCCCCCTCTTAACCATTTGCAGGCGGCCGCCGGGAAAGGAGGAGGAAGCGGTGGCTCTGGAGAGGCTTTTTGAAAAGGAAGAGGAGAACTAGCGAGGGAGAAGGAGAGAGAAGCCGCCGTTGCGCTGGGAGGGCTCCCCTTGCTGCCCCTGAAATGCTCGGAGCAACCCCCGGGGCTCCAATGTTACACCAGAGGGGAAAGACACCCCCACCCCCGGCGGATTGACCCCCACCCCACCCCCAGCGCTTTGTGTCAAACGCAAATGTTGCAGTTTCGACTCGGGGAATCTTAGGACAAATTGCATCTCCCGGGATGAATGCCTAATGCCAAGGGCTACCAGGATCTGTTAGGCGCCATCGTCGTCTTCATTTGTTATTCATTATTGTTAATTAATAATATTGACTGTGAATTAATAGGGGAGGGGGTTGGCGCTCCTGTTAGGTTGCCTGTTCGCACACCAAATCGTCCGCTAAGATGCAAAGTGGTGAATGCCAAAAGCACTTGCCCAGAGTGTGTGTATAAATAGCCACAAGTTTCTCTCTTGCTTTTTCTTGTGGAACCCAGAGGACCTCTAATTGTCGTACTCTGTGCCAAAAAGTAACCAGGCTGGCCAGCTTAACCTGCTTCCTCAAAGGCTTTTTAACATTTGTGGTATACCCATATTGCATCTTTTGAAAGAATGTAATGGGTTTTTTTGAGTTCCAAATCAGGAAAAAAGTAGGATAGAAATAAAGATGATGATGATGATTGGTGGTGTTTTACCTGGTCTTAAATGATAACCAAAGAGGATTAAGGAGGACAGGGAAAGAGACTGATGTTCAAGGATAAATATCTTGCATTAGATTTACATAATACAAAAAGTAGGGATGATTCATTCATACTGGCTAACTAAATACTGTACTTCGTTTCAACAGCTGGTTTTTGTAATGATGGGAAGTTTTTAAAAATTCAGAATTACATAGATCAGGTACAGGAATCATGTGGTCCTCCAGACATTGTTGCAATGTCTAAGCTTTGCTCAACATTGGCTATGCTGGCAGGGGCTGCTGGGAGTCCAACGTCTGGAGGGCTGTGCAATTCCTAGCCTGATGTAGATTGGCAAATCAAATTATGCCATCCACAATATATTTATTTCAGCAATGCCTCCTACATACCTCTCTCTATGGCTTTTCTTCGTAAACGAAGATTCAAGGAGGACTCATCCTGCGCTTGCTGCGAGCGCGCTGATGACTGAAAAGGCCAATGCGAGATAAACAAGTCCGGTTGAAGAAAGCACAGCAGAAGGTCTCCTTGGGTGATGTTTCCAGGTTGTGATTTGTTCTGTATTGTTGTTTCTCTTCAAGACTTGTTTGGCGTGAGTTCTCAAATAAAGCTGCAGCATTTTGGATAGTGGATACCTAATAGGTAATAAAAGGAATAATCGATGCATGTTTCCAAACCTATGTTATCAGTGTCCAACTGTTCCAAACAGATTGTGAAAGAAATTCCTTTTCCCCAAACCACTCATCATAGTTGGTCACCTTTGTCTGTCATCCACAAAAAAAGTGATGCATACCTTTATTATCCAACCAAATGCAAAACACATGATGCAAGCTTTCAAAGTTCTACTGGCTAATAAAGGTATGTATCACTTTTTTTGTATACTGTAGATTTTGTTTTGCTGCATGGCCAACATGGCTACCCCCTGAATGTATTTTCTGAATTTGTCTGTCATGTAGCCTAAACTGTTATGCTATTCTTTCTCCCTCTTTCCTACTCCAGTTCTCACTTCCAAGCTCTTAACTGCCAAAGCCCAGCATTTTTAATTCCTGACTACTTTACATTAGTTGTGGATTAAGGGTGATTTTTTTCCCCTTCTGCTTTATAAGGAAATTGATTAACTTTTGCAAGCTCTTCCTAAACAAACGAATGAACAGAAATTCTCAATTACCTATGCCAGCCAAATGCAACAGGTATGCCTGTCCCCCAGTAGGTAGAGGACCATGCAATACCTGTCTGCAACATGTTAAAGATGAGAATTCTGTCAGGGGAAAAAAATGATTCAGAACCACAGACATGGTTAGATTCACAGGTATTCAAAACTAGACTTTAAATAATTAAGCTCTCAAAGCCTAGATGGGTGAATCTTTCAGCTTCACTCTCTCTGACATTTAAACTTTTTTTTGGGGGGGGGGAATGTTCTGTCCCCTAAATTGATGATGAAATGTGAATGTTGGGTATTCCAAGAACCAAACAAAATCTTTACCAATTCCTGCTTCAGTTCAGCTTTCTCCAAATTCTAAACTAGAAGCCTATTCCTAATCTTTCCTTTTTTGTTAATTCTAGGTCCAGCTCAAGATCCTAATCCTAGGGATTGTCTAAATGGCAAAAATACTCATTACGGAATGCAAAGAGAAGATGACCTGTCCTAATGGCAATCCATGTTGTTTCACCATATTGTGAGAGTGGGGTGGGGGACCAGGAAAAACTCTCAAGGAAAAGCTTTCATGTCTTTTCCCAGATTTTTTTTTTTAAAAAAAAAAACTTAGAAGGAAATGCACACCCCCAACCATCAAGACAACTGTGCAAATTGTTGCATGGTCTGGACGGGACAGAACAGACCTTCTGACTGGTCAGGGTGTGTAGGCATGATTGTGTGGTTTACCCTTTTTTTTTGACAGGAGGGACCTGGCAGCAGCACAGAGGGCAGCTGCAGGGAGGGAGAAGATGACTCTGTTTTCCACTCTCCCCGCCCCCATAGGTACACTCTGTGCTGCTGCCACTGCAGGGATTGGGAAAGGGAAGATGGCTCTCTTTCCTGCTTCCCTCCCTCACAGGTGCCCTGCTGCCGCTGAAGCTTATGGGGGCTGAAAAACCATTAAGACAAATCACAGCTGTTGCAATTTGACATTGCATTACTGTGGAGCGATCCATGTGGGGCCTATCGCCACCACTTATGACTCCTTGAACACTTTCATCAGCGCTGTATATGCACAATCCTAAATATACACTGGACTGACTATGTGATAAATGTTGCTGTCCTTGAGCAAGCAGGGATCACCAGCATTGAGGCCATGATATTGAAAACACAGCTGTGCTGGGCAGGGCCCGTATCTAGGATGGAGGACCATCGCCTCCCAAAAGTAGTACTCCATGGTGAACTCACCACAGGTCAGCATAAGGGGGGCGCTCAAAAAAAGCGATACAAAGACTCCCTGAAACAACATCTCAGGCTCGGCCAAATTGATCACCAACAGTGGTCCGCCCTGGCCTCACATCGGGAGGCATGGAGATGCACTATCCACAATGCTGCAGCCTTATTTGAGAACTCATGCTGAACAAGTCTTGAAGAGAAATGACAATGCAGAAAGAATCACAACCCGGAATCATCATTCAATGAGATCTTCTGCTGTGCTTTCTGCAACCAGACTTTTTTTATCTTGGATTGGCCTTTTTAGTCATCAGCGCGCTTGCAGAAAGCGTGGGATGAGTCCTTCCTGAATCTTCGTTTGCGAAGAAAAGCCAGAGAGAGAGATGGGGCCTTGTTCTTCTCAAACCCACCATCTTCATCTCCCTTCCCTTTTTCTCATCCCAGATCCAACTTTCTCATAGAATTCTAATAGTATTCTTCTTATGGTTCCCCCTCCGTCTATCATAGATCCTACGTCTCCCTCATTTTTGTTGTCTTTATATGCCTTCAAGTTGACTCTGACTTATTGCTACCCTATCATAGGGTTTTCTTGACAAGATTTATTCAGAGGGGGTTTGTCACCTGAGGCTGAGAGAGTGTGACCTTTCCAAAGTCACTGAGTGGGTTTCCATGCCTGATCAGGGATTAGAATCCCAGTCCTCATCCAACATGCAGACTGCCAAGTTACACAGCCTGTCCTAAATCTCATACTGCTTTTCTCCTCCAAAGCACTGTTCCCACAATCTCCCATAAACTCACTGTCTTGTGCCCTCCATTTCTCTCCCATCCTCTATCATTGCCTCATTATTTTGCTTCTCTTGGACACATGCTTAGTTCCTGGCAAGGCCTCACTGCTACAAGTGCAATAAAGTGTAATGCCTCAGTGCCTCAGGTAATTTTAAAGCCTAAAATAATTCTCCTTTCATCATATTTTAAATCTAGAAATGAACTAGCAGTGTGTAGGCTGCATCTGTCCTTCAGAGCCGTTACAGTATTTTGGTCCCCCATGTGTGTGTATATGTCCTTTCAAGTCACCTGTCGACATGGCAACCCCATGACTTTCATAAGGTTTCTTTAGACAAGGAATACTCACAGGCGGTTTTGTCAGTTCCTTACTCTGAAATAAAGGCTGCTGCACCTGGTTTTCATTGGCTGTCTCCCATCAAAGTACTAACCAGAGCTGACCCTGCTTAGCAGCCAATATCAGACAGGAGCTGTTGCCTAAAGGGTAACAGAGTTGTCCTTGCTTTCACTTCTGAGGTATGGCTAGGGATGGGAAAGTTTGTTGATCACTGCATTCAGGGGTGTTTTTTAAATTCTACTTTTTTTTCCAACTCAAAAGATGAAGAAACTTACGAATTGTGGTAAATCCTTAAAAATGAACTAAAATGAAATTCTGCATTTGTGCCAGCCAAATTCAATAGGTTCATCTGTTTACAGCTAAAGGAGTACAATAATGTAGCTGCCTGCTATATAAGGTGCTAGAGATGAAGAGCCTTTTAAGGGGGAAAAAAAACGAGGTTGCTACCTTCAGAACTAATGAATGAATACTTAGGAATTCAAACCCATACTTTTAAGCGGTAAACACTCAAACCCCTGGACCTGGCTGGGTTAATCTACTGATTCAATTTCTCTCACATTCAGTTTTTTCAAATGTCAAGTTCTCTTAGTCCTGAATATGAAGTCAGTTGTGGACTTTGGAAAGTTCTCAACAAAACTCTTGAAACAGTGTTTCAACAAAACACTTATATGTAACAAACATGCCCGAGTCCATGTGTGCCCCATAGTTCTGAAGCTCTGCAGTAGTGATGGTAGCAACTTTACTACCCACCCTGACTTATGAGGAGAGACAGTCAGTTTGGCCAAACAGCTTGTTCCCTGTCAGACCCGTCTGCAAAATAGAGAAGAAATATGTAAGGTGACTAAGGGGTTGTCTAAACGGTGAAACTAAAACTCATGGAATTTCCTGGGAATCCTACCTGTCTAAATGGGATCCCTCACCAATCCATGCTATTCAGAAGGAGGGCCCCCCTAAATGACAAAAACAACACAGGAAAGCCTTCACAGCTTTTTCTTTAGGGTTTTTTTTTTTTTTAACAGCAAGATGGTGTGCATTCCTGCTGGTTAGGACAAGCGATTCACTTTGAATTGCTTCCACATATGAGAGGAAGCACAAAGCTGATTGGCTGGGTGAGTATGGGGGCAGGGCTTGCTAACAGGACAAGTGTCCACTGCCACTATGTTGGATTTTTGACTTAGTGAGCAGTTGCTGAGGCGATAAATGCTGGGGAGGGGGTTGTTTTGCTCTTCTTTTAGTCAAAATATTGCTCTATTGCTCCAGTGCACATTAGACAATATGTTTTTTAAAAATAAAGTTTGATGGTGGTGAATAACTAACTCAAGTAAATCACTCACAGCTGCCATCTGGCATGCAAAGCTTCTGCGGGCTTCTGGGGCCAAAAACACCATTAAGACATGTTGCTGCTGCTGCGAAATGCTATTACTTTGAGATATTCCTCCCCCCCCCCATATCTCTCTGGCTTTTCTTCGCAAACGAAGATTCAGGAAGGACTCATCCCGCGCTTTCTGCAAGCGCGCTGATGACTAAAAAGGCCAATCCGAGATAAACAAGTCCGGTTGCAAAAAGCACAGCAGGTCTCCTTGGGTGATGTTTTTGGGTTGTGATTCTTTCTGCGTTGTCGTTTCTCTTCAAGACTTGTTCGTCGTGAGTTCTCAAATAAGGCTGCAGCATTGTGGATAGTGCGTCTCCATGCCTCCCGATGTGAGGCCAGGGCGGACCACTGTTGGTGATCAATTTGGCCAAGCCTGAGATGTTGTTTCAGGGAGTCTTTGTATCGCTTTTTTGGAGCGCCCCTCTTACGCTGACCCGTGGCGAGTTCACCGTAGAGTAGTATTTTTGGGAAGCGATGGTCCTCCATCCTAGAAATGTGCCCTGCCCAGCGCAGCTGTGTTCTCAATATCATGGCCTCAATGCTGGTGATCCCTGCTTGCTCAAGGACAGCAACATTCGTCACATAGTCAGTCCAGTGTATATTTAGGATTGTGCGTAGACAGCGCTGATGAAAGCGCTCGAGGAGTCGTAGGTGGTGGCGATAGGTGACCCATGTTTCAGATCCATAAAGGAGGATAGACAGTACGATGGCTCTATACACACTGATTTTTGTGCTTTGCCTCAGGTGTTTATTGCTCCAGACTCTTTTGTGAAGTCTTCCAAATGCACTATATGCCTTTGCTAATCTGTGATCGATCTCTTTGTCAATCTTGGCATCTGAGGAGATGATGCTTCCCAGGTAGGTGAACTGCTGAATGGACTTGAGCACTGATTTGCCGACGGCAATGTGGGGATGGTGGTGTTCGTCCTGTGGTGCAGGCTGGTAAAGAACTTCTGTTTTCTTCAGGTTGACTTCTAGCCCAAACAGCTCTGCAGCTGTTGCAAAGCAGGATGTTAGGCGCTGCAGAGCTCCTTCTGTGTGGGCAACAAGGGCAGCATCATCAGCAAAGAGCAGCTCACGGACTAGATAGTTTAGAGTCTTAGTGTGAGCCCTCAGACGGCTTAAGTTAAACAAGCTACCATCAGTACGGTAGCGTATATAGATGCCGTCGTCTTCTTCAAGCTCTGCCATAGCCCTTTGGAGCATCATGCTAAAGAAGATTGTAAATAAAGTTGGTGCAAGAACACAACCTTGCTTCACTCCATTAGTTATTAGAAAGGGCTCTGAAAGAGCATCGCCATATCTGACTTGACCACACTGTCCCTCGTGTAGCAAGATAATCATTTTAAGGAATTTGGGGGGGCATCCTAGTCTTTCCAGGATCTGCCACAGACCTTTTCTACTTACAGTGTCAAAGGCTTTGGTGAGGTCGACAAATGTTACATAGAGACCCTTGTTCTGCTCCCTACATTTTTCTTGCAGTTGCCTAAGGGCAAATACCATGTCTGTAGTACTCCTATTGGCTCTGAAGCCACATTGGCTTTCAGGGAGAAGTTCTTCTGCAATAGCAGGAACTAACCTGTTCAGGTGTATCCTTGCAAGGATTTTTCCAGCAATAGAGAGCAGTGTTATGCCTCGATAGTTTGAGCAGTCGGATTTTGCTCCTTTTTTCTTGTACAGGGTGATGATGACTGCATCTCGGAGGTCTGATGGCAGTTCCCCTTTTTCCCAGCAATTCACAAGGAATTCGTGGAATTTTTCGTGGAGTGCATGACCTCCGTGTTTCCAAACTTCAGGTGGGATTCCATCAATCCCAGCTGCCTTGCCGTTTTTCATCTGCTGTATGGCCTTAAAGGTCTCTTCCAAAGTGGGAGCTATGTCCAATTCATTTTTCATTGGTTTTTGTATCATATCTTGGATAGCTGAGGCTTGGACTACTCGGTTGGCGCTAAAGAGACTTTGAAAATGTTCAGCCCAACGATTTAGGATGGAGGCTTTATCAGTAATTAATGTTTGACCATCTGTACTGTATAAGGAGCTTTGGACCTGATAAGTAGGTCCAAACACTGCTTTAAGAGCTTCATAAAATCCTCTATGATCACCCAGATCTGCACAGCGTTGTGTCTTTTCTGCTATACTGATCCACCACTTGTTCTGCATGTCTCGGAGTTTTTGTTGTAGTTTGCTACATGTGAAGCGGAAAGCTGCTTTTCTTACATGACAGGTTGGCTGGGCGAGGTATGCCTGGTGAGCAGCTCTCTTCCTTGCCAACAGTTCCTGGATCTCTTGGTTGTTTTCATCAAACCAGTCTTGATTTTTCTTGTGGGAGAAGCCAAGGGATTCTTCTGCAGACTGGACGATACTGTTTTTGATGTGTTGCCAAAGCACTGTAGGAGAAGGATCTGTAGGGTGGTCTTCAAGTTTCGTTTGTAGATTTGCCTGGAAGTTGTCTCTCATGGTAGCTTGTTGAAGATTGTTGACTTGGAGTCTCTTCTTTAAGATGCCACCCCTCTTAGGTTTGAACTTAAGATGAAGATTTAGTTTACATCTGACAAGGCGATGATCTGTTTGGCATTCTGCACTGGGCATCACTCGGGTATGACGGACATCACGAATGTCTCTCTGATGGACTAGAACGTAGTCAATGAGGTGCCAATGTTTGGATCGGGGATGCATCCAGGTTGTCTTGAAGCTATCTTTCTGCTGAAAGATTGTGTTTGTAATAGTCAGCTGTTGTTCTGCACAGAACTCTAGCAGGAGGCGTCCGTTATCATTGCAATTTCCAACACCATGCTTGCCTAAGACACCTTTCCAGGCTTCGGAGTTCTTTCCTACTCTGGCGTTGAAGTCACCAAGGATAATAATTTTATCTTCTACAGGGACTTTTTGTATGAGTTGGCGTAGGTCTGTGTAGAATTTGTCTTTCTCTACAGGGTCAGCTTGCATAGTTGGGGCATATATACTAAAGAGAACAATGTGTGGGAGGCATAAGGAAATAATGCGATCAGAGTGTCCTGTTGGCAAGGTTTCGAGTTTGGAGGCAATGGAGTTTTTAATCATAAAGCCTACTCCTGACAGATGTTTTTCGGTTTTGGGTTTGCCAGACCAGTAAAGTGTGTAGCCGGCGCCATGTTCTTTAAGGCTGCCTTCCTCATGGAAGCGAACTTCACTAAGAGCAGCGATGTCAATATTAAGCCGTGATAGTTCAAGGGCTATTAGGGCAGAACGACGCTCAGGCCGTCCACTATCTTCAGAGTCTTGCATGGTTCTGATGTTCCAGCATGCAAGTGTCAGTTTATTTACACCTTTGGAGGCCGGTGTGTGCCTTTGTTTCTTTGCCTTGGTTTGACCGCATCAGAAGATTCCCGTTGGCCGCGGCTAGCCAACCAGGTAGTTGGGGATGAGCTTTCTTTAGGCCACCTTTTCTAGGCCCCTCTCCATGTGGAGCAAGCAGTGCTCTCCTTAAAAAAGGCTGCTTGGTCGTTCAGAATGCTGCCGAACAAGACTGTCATCTCCCGGGTCAGGCTTGAGCGACCAATGTCCTGAACCGCCTGCATGCAGGGTTGGGGCTGCGGCTTCCAGTGCATCTTTACACCTGCCGGTTTCGTCCCTCGCCAGTCGCTACAGGGCTTTTTTGGAAATGGATTTGTCCTTCGAGCCTGTGCAATAGATTTTTCTGGTGGAGCGCAGCGTGCACAGAACTGGCCTCACCCTTTAAACCAGAGATTCATCTGCCGTGGCCTTGCAAGCATGGACGTGGCAGTGAGGTCCTCGGGCCGTAGGTTTGATTAGAGTTTCCTTCTCTTAGATGGTTGACCTTACAGGGTTGGACGAGCACCATCTGCCCGGGTTTGGGATTGGAGTTTTCCTTCTCCTAGGACGGTTGCCACAAGGCTGGAGAGCCCATCCTGCCCTTTGACGCTCTTTGTCAGACCCTTCGGTTTTGACCTGTCTGGCATGGGAGACCCTACCAGTGGCTATTATGCCACCGCCAGCATAGCTCAAAACATCATTAGGGTACGCAAGCCTCTCTCCCACGACAAGGGGGCGTCAATGGAGAGGCCCCCCATATAGATGGGCTCTAAAACGAGCAACCTAAAAATCCTAAAGGCACCAAATCCTGTCTGATCTTGGATGCTAAGCAGGGTCAGCACTGGTTAGTACTTGGATGGGAGACTGCCACCAAATACCAGGCCCTGTAGGCTACAGTTCAGAAGAAGGAACTGGCAAAACCACTTCTGAGTATTCCTTGCCTAAGAAAACTGTGTGAAATTCATGAGGTTGCCATAAATTGATAGGTGACTTGACGGTGTGCTCACACACATACACAGCTTAAATGTCTGGGGTTTTATTTTATTTGTTTAATATTCTCTGCTATGAGCCAGAACTCTGTGCAGTATGCCATCTTAGAAAAGATACAGTAGAATTGATGAAAGGACAAAAATCCTTAGAGGAGTGACATACTGTACAGTTGGACCCCTGTATCAGTGGAACCAATATTTGCTGTTTCAATTATCCACAGAACATTGGACACATGCCACAGAGTCGCTCTGGAAAATGCCTAGAGAGGCATCCTCTGTAGGCATCTTGTACGTCCTCCAGTGCTATGTTTTACTAGAAGTTCTTTACTTAAATAGGGTCTGCTGTTATCCGTGGTTTCTGGTATCCACGGTAAGGATTTTTTCAGATGATACTGTGCAAGGAGGTCTTGGGAGAGGCACAGCGGTGTCACGCGGCAGGGGGTCCTTTTCAGATGCCGCCATCCCGCTTCCAAAATCATTGGTGTCACTTCCATGAAGGACTGGAAGCAGCCGCACCATATTTTGCCAGATTTTAATCATGGGCAACTTCTGTGATTAAAATATGGCACGGCCGCTTCCAATCCTTCACGGAAGTGACACTGATGATTTTGGAAGAGGGACGGCGGTGTCTGAGAAGGACGCCCTGCCACACGACAGAGCCATGCCTCTCCCGAGACCTCCTTGCACGGTAAGTATCATCTGAAAAAGTCCTAAGTCTAGGAACCAAACCCCTGCAGATATGGGGGTCTGACTGTACCTTCTCAATGAAGGAAATCTTAAGAAGTTGAGATTTTAACTTAGGGGGTGTGTGGAAAAAAAGAGGAAGATTATTGAGGTTTATAGTTGATGGGCAATTGGAAGGCACATGCACACATACACACATGAACACACAGTTTGGAGAAATAAAAGGGAGCAGTTCTTTGTACAATGTAATTAAAAACTTGTAACATTCATTGCCACAAAATACTGTGGTTATTATTCTATCGTTAGTGAGTGTGGCATTTAAGAAAGTGCAAAAGAACAGAGTCCTGCCCTGGAAACTTAGAATCTGAAATTCAGTAATGGAAATCAAAGAAGGGGAAATGGGAAAATGAGTTGTTTCCATTGCATCTGTTTAATCTTAAAAGGCTGAGTTGCAGTAAGATAATGACATTATGCACTAAAAGCTTTACAGAAATGGTTGGTTTTGAGGAGAGATTTGAATACAGAAGAAGCATCTCAGGCTGGTGTTCTGGGAGACAGGTCAAAGCATAAGGAGCAGCAAGCAACAGAGAGAGAGAGAGAGAGAGAGAGGAGTTTTTTGAGAGAGAGCAGGAAACCTTGAGATGGCTCAGGGTGGTCAAGTTTAATGGGACATTTGCAGGCAAGGATGTAAGAGCAGAGATGTGAGAATGGTCATAAAGGACCTTGAAAGCAAGGATGGGGAGTTTTGGCATGGTCCAGGGATAGCCACAAAACCAGTGTAGGGATTTCAGGAGAAGCATTAAATGATGAGAGGAGTGAATGATTTTGGCAGAAGAGTGCTGGATAGATGTGCAGGAAAACAAGAAACCAAAGAGAAGTCTACAGTAGTCTAAGCTAATGATAACTAGAGTGTGAACCCAGATAGATAGGTAGATTATTTTTATTGCTGAGGACAGACCCAATAGAGCAGAGGGCTCATTGGAAGGCTATCACAAGCTCCTTTTGTATAATTCTTTTGCATAATTTAAAAGGATCATGCAGAATACTTTACTTTGTTTTACGCTGAGTAAAGAGTACTTTGCTTTTTTCCATACCCCTCTCCCCTCTTTAGGATGCTGGATTTGAGGTAGGAAAAGATAGGTCCATATATGCAGCCTGGCCATGATGCTGACTGAGGACTCCTCCAGACTACCCAATAGTTCTGAGAAATGTCATGGCTTTCTTTTTTGCGATTTCAGGTTGGGTTGTTTCCTCTCCCATATCCAGTCATCACCTAAGTTTGCTAGAGTTTTGGTCTTTTTTGTTTTACTATCCCCAGTCTATACATTTCTTTCCAATCATTCTTTTCTTTCCCTTGAAGTGTGATATGGACAGGATTTCCTGCTATCCCCTTTATGAACTCCACACCTCCCCCAGTATGCTACTTCCCCCATATCCACATTCCCATCTCCCTGTCTGTTTAATTTTTTTAAAAAAATTGTATAGTCATAGTGCTGAAGTGATATAAAGCTATACTACTTTAGCACTATACCCCTAAAAAAGAAGGAAAAATGGGAAAAAAGAAACATTCAGTCTGGTAATCCAAAATGTAATGAGGAAATGATTATCATCAGAAAAACCTCATGGCAAAGATCACATTCCCATTTAAAATGTCATCAGTGGGACTTGCCAAAAATAAAGTAGGAAGAACCAAGACAATAGATATAGACATGTGACATTTACTCCACCCTGTATTGAAAGCTCCTGGTACAGGAAAAAAAACCACTATGCAGTGGGAGTAAAAAGTTTTACAGTGGGGCCTTGGTATCCATCATCTGTGCTGGTTCACAGCACATCTTGTTTCACCAGCATGCAAAGCTTATGGGGACAAAAAAAACATTAAGACAAGTCACAGCTGCTGCGAAATGCCATTACTGCAAGGTACTCCAGGTTGTTGTTGTTTTGCTTCATATAGACAAGCCCCAAATCAGTAGAAGCCAGTACCCAAAACATCTGTTGTATTATCGCATTTTGAATTCTGTGTTCTGTTTTGAATATCAGACTGCCAAAATGATATAGTAGAGCTGGAATAGGTTTGGAAAAGGACAACCCAAGCAATCAGGAGGCTGGAACAACTATATTCTGAGCAGTGGTACCCAAATCCTGTGGATACCAACATCTGTGGGTGTTCAAGTCACTTTACATACAATGGCATAGTAAAATGGTGTCCCTTATATAAAATGGCAAACAGCAAGGTTTGTTTTTGGAATTTTATTTATTTATTTGAATATTTTCAAGCTGTGGATACCCAAATCCTGTGGATACCAACATCTGTGGGTGCTCAAGTCACTTTATATACAATGGCATAGTAAAATGGTGTCCCTTATATAAAATGGCAAACAGCAAGGTTTGTTTTTGGAATTTTATTTATTTATTTGAATATTTTCAAGCTGTGGATAGTTGAATCCATGGATAAAGAATCTGTGGATATGGAGGGCTGACTATAGTTATTACTGGAAATTTACAAGAAAACACCAGGACAGAAAGAACGTTGTATATATATCAGGGGGAAAAGATCAATAAGTACAAGTATAACTCCCATCAAACCTTGAGACTTTTGGCCAATTTTGGAGGATGCTTAAGTGATCATTTCACAGCTGAATCTACCTTGCAGGGTTGTTGTAAAGATAAAGGGAAGAAAGGAGAGGGGACCCTGTTGCCCTAAGCTGTTTGAAGGAAAAATGGGATTTTAAACATGCAATGAATAGAATGCTCACATGGTAGTTTTCTTAGCCTGAGCCAAAAACAAATCACTGACTGACATTTGCAGGACATTGCTCTTTCATCTTTATCGTAAATACATTTTGTGAAAATAAATCCTATTCATTTCCCATGGAACTTATTTTGGCAGAAGTGTGCTTAGAGAGAGCCTGAGAAGGAGTGCTTCTTGGCAACTGGTCCTAAGGCTCCAAGCTATGGATTCAGTGTAAAAAAATAGATAGGAGAACAGTGTGGAAATGAAATATTCACTATGTGGCTCAGTTGTAAATTTGCATTGACTTGCATTCCTATTCCTTTTGCAGCTGTCTCCAAGTTTCTTTCATGGTCAATACCATGACTAGGTTGCGAAAAGTATTTTTAAGCAAATACATTATTGCCCTTTCTTGAGATTTTAATACAAGCCTCCCTGTTAATGGCTTGCTATTGAGACAGATTTGTTTGCATAAAAATGAAGAAATCTCAGTTCCCTTCTCCAAAGAATAGAAAAAGAAATGAACAAGGTGGACAAATCTATCTGTTTTACTTTTTTTATAATGTTCACTTTTTTTCAAGCGTAAGTTCATTCTATTTGTTTTTTCATCGGTTTGCAATTTTCTCCTAAAAATCTGAACAGTTCATAAGCATTTTATGTGCATAAAAACTCTGCAGTTTTCCTAACATAACAATTTTCAAGCACTTTCCCCAAACATGTGTCTTTTTTATGCTATTTCCTCTAATGTATACATTTTTGCATGCAAGTTCTCCTAATGTATACGGTACATGTCTTTGAATCACAGAAGAGTATTGCAAAATTCAGAAAAGTCTCCAAAAGTGAAGTTATTTCATTCCACTTCAGTGCATATATTCAAAAAGTGCCAATTACATCACTTCATCCTAAAATGTAAGTCAAACAAATTTCTTCCCCATGTCTACTTGAGAATATCCTAACAGTTTTTTTAAAGGCACTGTATTCATTTAATAAAATCATAGAGCTGGAGGGGGGCCATAGGCTATCAAGTACTTGCACCCTCTCAGTGCTGGACCTCCAACTACAGCATCTCCAGCAGGTAGTTATCTAGCCTCTTTTTGAAGGCATCTAGAGAAAGAGACTCCACTACTTCTCTAGATACGGCAATTATTTCCATTGCCAAACCATTGACAGTAATTTCTCTTACTGTCAATAGGCTCCTTCTAAAATTCAATTGAAATCTGTCCTCCTGTAACTTAAAGCCATTACACCTGGTCCTCCCTTTCTCATATATTTTGCTCTCCACAGTTCTTATCATCCTTGTTGCCCTGTTGATATCCATCTCATAGACTGATTCCTCATTTTTCTTCCATGAATGGAAAAGAGTTCAAGGTAAAAGAAAGGAGTTTTGCTATATGCTTCTCCTCTCTGTGGCTCTCAAAAATTGGCTTCTGGGGTCTGGACTATACTTAGGGATGGTGTGGGGTAGAGTGGGGTTGAGGACAGAGAGGGAAGTTGGTGGAGATCAGTCCACTTTCAGTCAACCAATGGGCAATTCAGGATCCAAGCTTTAATGTTTTGATATTCGGGGTTGCAATGAATATATATTTGATCCATTTTGAATATATTTTGATCCATTCCCAGAAACACATTTGTCAAAAGTTCAGTTTTTGAGCAGCTCAATATTTGTTTGTAATCCATCTTACTTTGCAGATTGGATATGTGAGCAAAAGATGGATGTTTTAGTACGAGTTCTTTTCTCCCAATGGAGTGTTGCCTACAAATCCATTTTGTGCGGACACATTTTCAATTTCTATTGACAGTTATTCTCCTTTTAATTATGTTCACCCAAAGTATCTCCCCTCTCCATTTAGGGTGATTACAAAAACAATTCAAATGGCAAGTTGAAATATGGAGACTAAGCTTTTCAGCAGGCAGGTTTACACACATTTCTTTTATATACAAACTCTTATGCCAAATAATTTCAAAAAGTTCATTCAATTGTTTAGATTTTTTTTAAAAAAAATTCCACAGCTATAACAACAGCCAAGTACAATCCAGGTCTTATTTATGAAAATCTAGCATTACTTTTCATGCCAGGCACATGAGTGAATACATCATAGGGAGAGGATAAGTGCTGTATGTCCATCTGTTTATTATTATTATTTATTGTATATAGGTCATCCCCTTTATCCACAGAACCAATATCTGCAGTTTCAGTTATTCATGGCTGAAAAATAGGAACACATACCATAAAGTGGTGCTGGGAAATGCCTAGAGAGATGTCCTCCCTAGGAACCACTGGGTCCTCCAGCACACCTCTATGGCATGTTTGTACCCAAAGTTCTTTATTTTAATAGGGTTTGCTATTATCTGAGGTTTTGCTTATAAACAGTAAGTCCAGAAATGTATCCCCTATAGATACAGGTAGGGGGATAGTTTTGGTTTTTTTTTTTTTACCCATATTGCATTTATATTCCACCTTACTTCCATTGTGGGACCAAAGGTACCTCACAAAAAATAAATACATAATTAAATTAGAACACAATTAAAAGATCACAATTTTTAAAATAATAAATTAAACAATATATTATTTTTGAAAAATACAAAAGTTAATACTAGAGTATTCATGTGTCCCCATAGGGTGAAGGCTCCCTGCAAGCAACTACTCATTAAAAGCCTGCTTAAACAAGATCTTTGCTTGCCAGCAAAAGGAGAAGCAGAGAAGGGGCCATCTTAGCCTCCCATGGAAGAGAATTCTACAGGCTGTGAGTAGACACTGAGAAAGCTCTCTCCCATGTCTTCACCAAACAGACCTGTGATGGTGGTGAGGCTGAGAGAAAGCTTTTCCCTGAGGTGAAATGCTGGTCATGGCATGGCCCTATACAGCTTGTTGTTGGTTTTGTGTACATTTAAGTCATTTCTGACTTATGGTTACCCTAAGGCAAACCTATCATGGGATTTTCTTGGCAAGATTTCTTCATAAGAGATTTGTCTTTGCCTTCCTCTGAGCAGAGAGAGAGTGATCTTTGTGCAAGGTCACTCAGTGGGTTTCCATGGCCATGCTGGGATTTGAGACTCGGCCTCTCAGTGTCTTAGTCTGACACTCAGACCACTACACCTTGCTGTCTCTCTATACAGCTTAGGTCCAGACTATTTGAAATACAATATCTTTCCATCTTTCCATATCTATCAATACACACCTACCAGAGTCTAAAAATTAAAACCCTGGCAGGTTCATATGAGGAGTTCATATGGTCTTTCAAACAGTCTGGACTTATATAGGGATTTAAAAGTCATGACCAGCGCTTTGAATTGTGCCCAGAAACGAACTCGTAGCCAAAGGAGCTGTTTCAATGAGGAAATAATATGCTACTTGTTGACTGTCAGCATTCTGGTTGGTCAGCATTCTGGTTGCAGCACTTTAGACCAACTGAAGTTTCCAAGTGTTTTCCAGAGTGTGTTACAATAGTCTAAACACAATGTAATAATGGTGTGTGTTACTGTAGCCAGATCTGACTTCTAGGAATGGATGTGACTGGCACACTAATATTATTGTGCATATGCACTCCTGACCATTGATGAAACCTGGGCATCCAAGCTCAAGATTGAGACCAGGAGAACACCCAAACTGTGAGCCTGAGAATTTGGGGGAGTGTAACTCCATGCAGCACAGGCTGAATCTGTATTCCCTGATCTGTCTTTTAACTGAACAGGATCATATTTGTTTGAAAACTATTGCAGGGTGCCAAGTTTAAGCAGTGGGGAGGAGTCCTTGGAATACCCACTGCAGTTGCCCACCCCATCTAGCCTAAGTATGTGTAAGTCTGGAACCAAGCATTTTTATTTTATCTTTCAGATTTTTAGGCTGCCCTTCGTTCTAATTGATTTTTAGGTGGGTACAATAATAAAGACAGGGCTGGGAAAAGTTATTTTTCCAAGCATTGTTGGGATATTCTGGGAGCGTAAAGGAAAAACAAAATCTTTCGAAGCTCTGAGATGATCCCGCATAATTAAAATGACATACTATACCACCTCATAAAAGTAGAAAATAATACAATCATAATACTGTAACAAGAGATAAGCCCCATGTTGCCCCCAGTCGAAAATGCTAGCGCTCTTGACTTGGTATTGAAAATATTGCAATCTCAGTGCCATATAAACCACTTCAGAGAAGGCTATCTCTTGTGTACAAGTATAAGTATATAAGTATATACTTCACAATTCAAAGACATAGCTTTGTTAGTCTGGAATATCAGCATGCAAGGAGACCTTGTAGCACCTTTGAGACTAACTGAGAGAAAGACATTGTACCATAAGCTTTTGTAGACTTAAGGACTTTTTCGGACGTCTTAAATGTAACGGAGCAGCCTCGCCACGTTGCGAGGCTGCTGCGCTGCAGGGCGTCCCTTTTGCATGACACCTGTCCCTGCCGGTACTGTTGCGGTACCTCAGGGACATTTGAGTGTTATATTTTGGCGATTTTTACTCACGAAAGTTGATCGTGAGTAAAAATCGCTGAAATATAACACTCAAATGTCCCTGCAGTACCGCAACAGTACTGGCAGGGACGGGCGTCATGCGAAAGGGACGCCCTGCAGCGCAGCAGCCTTGCAACGTGGTGAGGCTGCTTCCATTACATTTAAGACATCCGAAAAAGTCCTAAGGGTTTGTCTGCACTGCAGAAATACAAGCCAGTTGACATGACTTTATCCACCATAGTTCTATCCTATGGAATCCTGTATTTGTAGTTTGATGAGGCACCAGAGTTCTCTGATAGAAAAGGCTAAATGCCTCACATGACCATTGTTGAGACTGAATTTGTCACCCCATCACCATACCCACATGTTTTACATTTCTATTACAGTCCACACTCTACTTTCCCCAACTTTTAGTATATATGTCTGTCCACAGAATCTTCACTCCATGCTTCTGAAGAAGTAGACTAGAGTCTACAAAAGCTTGTGCTTGAAATTTCTTTTTCTCAGTCTCAAAGGTGCTACAGAATTCCCTTACATCTTTCTATATTGAAAATGAATAAGAAACCAATATATTTTTTAAAAAAGAATTGCTAGGGCTCCATATAAGAAAACAAATAAAAATTCTAGAACAAGTCATTTTTTTACTGCAGCCCCATATAGAACACATTGCAGTAATCCAGCTGGGAGGATATGAGCATGTATCATTGTAGTCAACTGTCTCTCCAGAAACAGCTGCAGTTGCCAACCTAGTGAAAATAGTGAAAAGATGCTCTGTGTCACCAGACCACCAGAGGCTCAGGTGACTCTGTTGGATAAAGACATACCCTTTAAACTATGTTCCTGTTCCTTGGAACACCATCCAGAAGAGCTGAAGACTAATTTCCCAGTTGCAAGAAGAACCACCTAAACAGAATGCCTTTGTCTGGTTAAAATCCAGCTAATGTTTATTAGACTTCATCCAGCATGTTATCACATCCTGATAGGTGAAGAAAGAGGACACACTACTCTGCCTACAAATATATGTGGCATTGAAGATGCAAAAGCAAATGTAACTCAGGCTGACTTTTCATATCCTCTGATCTCAGCAATTTTTAGATATCCAGTTCTGATATTCATATTTCAGGTGTGCATGGCAGTCAACTCTTAGCTGTGCATCTGATGCCCATCTTCTATAGCTTTTGTTTATGGAATTCTACACAGTTTTGTATCACAGAACTGGAGGCTGTAGTCCAAAAAGAAATTTTCCTAAGCTCTGTACAGAACATGGATGTGGACAGTCTTCTGTTGGATACATTTCATGATATACAGTAGACCCTTTCAGTTCTTAGTTACCATGTAAATGTGATTGAAGTTAGTTAACAATTCAAGAAGGATATTGACAAGTTGGAACATGTCCACAGAGAAGGGCAACCAAAATGGTGGAGTCAGGAAGCCGTGTCCTATGAAGAGCAGCATAGGGAGCTGGAAATGTTTAGCCTGGAGAAGAGAAGGTTAAGAGGTGACATGATACCTATGTTTAAATATTTGAAGGGATGCCATACTGAGGATGGAGCAAGCTTGTTTTCTGCTGCTCCAGAGACTAGGACACAGAGCAATGGACTCAAACTACAGGAAAAAAGATTTCACCTAAACATTAGGAAGAACTTCCTGATGGTAAGAGCTGTTTGGCAGTGGAATGCACTGCCTTGGAGTGTAGTGGAGTCTCCTTCTTTTGGGGGGGGGTTAAACAGAGGCTGGATGGCCATCTGTTGGGAATGCTTTGATTGTGAATTCCTGCATGGCAGGGGGCTGGACTAGATGGCCCTTGTGGTCTCTTCCAACTCTATGATTCTATTATTCTATGCCATTAAGGGCAGGAATGAATGGGGCTGTACCTTCCCATTGTATCCCCCCCATCCTTCCCATTGTATCTGATTTTCCTAAACTCATATGGTCCATGCAGTTGAGTATATGTCTGCATTGGAAAGTGCTACTGTCTTTTGCATACTTTCCCAGGGAGCTGGACTCTGGAGCAAGCAGTCGACTTCCCCGTTGCTGACATGCTCTTGATACTTTGGGACTACAACTCCTAAGAATGCTGGCTGGGGAGCTCTGGAAGGTCTGGTCCATCACATACATACATACATACATCCTTTTCCTAGCTCTCGCATGGACAGAGTTGGGATGCAGTTGACAAAAGAGGCAATTGTAGAGTGAATGGTCACAGCTCCACTCTTTCTCCCCACATGGTCTTACTTGTGTGAAGACCAATGATGAAGGGGAGATAGTGTCTGTTTCTACTTTACAATAAATACATAAGCTGGACTCT
Organism: Gambelia wislizenii; assembly: GCA_030847615.1. Lineage (NCBI taxonomy): Eukaryota > Metazoa > Chordata > Lepidosauria > Squamata > Crotaphytidae > Gambelia > Gambelia wislizenii. Next base: position 34,079,091 of record JAUMIR010000005.1, read on the forward strand.
TAGAAGCATTGCATATCACCAAATAACAGTAATGAGAAAGACTTGGTTGCATTTGCACATCTTATGGGCTCTGAATGTTTCTATTTTTATGGCTGCTTTGATTTGCTGCAGCTTCCACATTAAAATTAACATTCGAAAGGGGGTAGGCTGAGATAAGTGATTTTGTCTTCTGTGAAAATGCACAGTTGGAGGTGACCAGAGAAATGTGGCTTTATCAATAGGTTGCAACATTTCCCTGATTAATTGGTTAGATTCACTGATTAAAAATCCTTATACCTGACAAAAAGTTACCCCCAATTAATAGGACAGAAGGGTGTTTTTTTTTTTTTAACCTATCATTTTTCTAATGCAGGTACCATTGACAAGCAGCATCTTAGAAGGAGCCCCCTTCTCCTCTTACATACAGGAGGGATTGACTTTTTGAAAAGGTCAAAGCTGGCACAGAAGTCTCCTGTTATACCACATATAACTGGACAATTAGTTTGACAAAACGATAAAAGTGATTGCAAGATTTAACAAGCAAGAGGCAAGTCAAAATATAGCTGAATCGGTGGTTCACTGTTTTGGAAGCTGGATCTGTGAGGAAACATGAAGGTTGTTTTACAGACCTCCCTTTTTGTGTTTCCTCCCATCCCCTTCCATTTCCCCTCTCCATTTTTTTTTCTCTTTTGTCAGAGCCAGCATGGTGTAGTAGTTTCAGTTTTGGACTAGGACTCTGGGAGACCAGGATTTGAATCTGTGTTTAGCCATGGGCACCCACTATGTGACGTTGGGCAAGTCATACTCTCTTAGCTTTTGAGGAAGGCAATGGTAAATCTCCTCTGAATTAATCTAAGAAAACACTTGGATAGGGTCACCATAACTCGGAGTATATTTGAAGGCACATAGCAACAAGTATTTGTTTTATCCCTGTCTGTGTGGCTGAATTCTGTGCTGCTGAGCAAGAGTAGAAATCTTTGCCTATTTTGTTCTCATGCATGTTAAGAACAACAGCAACAAAATCCAGAACTTTTCTCTCTGCTTGAGAAGATGACAAGAGTTTGTATATTTTTTAAAAAATGATTTCTTACATTTGTGTACATTCTTCTAAGTTTTTGTTCCCAAACAATAGGGAGAAGATTCTGCACAAAGTGGAATGTTTTGTGTAAGAGTTAATATTTTTGTGTCAAAATGTGCAATGTGCACAAAACATTTTCCCCCTTTTCTATTGTCTTTTTGCTCTCACACAGAAGTGAAGAGCCTTTCTGTGCTTGGCCATTTTTTTGATACATCACATCTCAATGTGTCAAGTTGCCCTTTCCATAAAAGAGAAGAACATTTGCAAATATTCTTTGAATCCCTCCTGTAGAGTCAATCTTAGCTGCAGTTATATACATTGTGTTACTGTCACTCATACAATTTATCAAATAAGATTTATTTAGGCAACACACCTATACACTCTTAGGGACGTTTCATACTACACAGTTCTAGTGCTGTGATCCCTCTTTAACTGCTGTGGCTGCATCCCATGGAATCCTGGGATTTGTAGTTGCATGAAGCCCTAGAGCTCTCTGGCTCAAATTCAAAGTACCCCTCCCTAAACTGCAAATCCTAGAATTCCATAGGAGGGCATCATGGCAGTTAAAGTGGAATCATGGCACTATAACTGTGTACTGTGAAAGGGCACTTATTTGAGACTAGTCCAATTGAATGCAAAGAGATTTATTTCTGAATAACTGTATAGGACTTCATTGTCAATCTCTTATTCTCTCTGTCTCTCTCTCTCTCTTGCTTTTCTTCACAAATGAAGATTCAGGAAGGACTCATCACGCGCTTTCTGCAAGTGGGGAGCACTTGCAGACTGAAAAGGCCAATCCGAGATATACATGTCTGGTTGCAGAAAGCACAACAGAAGGTCTCCTTGGGTGATGATTCCAGGTTGTGATTCTTTCTGCATTGGCATTTCTCTTCAAGACTTGTTTGGCGTGAGTTCTCAAATAAGGCTGGAGCATTGTGGATAGTATGTCGCCATGCCTCCTGATGTGAGGCCAGGGCAGACCACTGTTGGTGATGAATTTGGCCAAGCCTGAGATGTTGTTTCAGGGAGTCCTTGTATAGCTTTTTTGGAGTGCCCGTCTTACGCTGACCCATGGCGAATTCACCGTAGAGTACTGTTTTTGGGAGGTGATGGTCCTCCATCCTAGAAACGTGCCCTGCCCAGCACAGCTGTGTTCTCAATATCATGACCTCAATGCTGGTGATCCCTGCTTGCTCAAGGACAGCAACATTTGTCACATAGTCAGTCCAGTGTATATTTAGGTTTGGTTTTTAATATGTAGATCATGACCACCACCATCTAAAACTTTTTAATTTTCCTTTCTACAAGTGCCAGACATTCCCAGATGTTTCTGTTTTATCAAATACTTTCTGAAGACCTCTATCATCTGTACTGCTTTCCTTTAGATCATCTACAACTGGCTCATGGAAAGCAAACCAGAGCTAACCATGTTAGACTGAGCTGAACCTCCTATGCCCTAGTTTAGGTGGTTCATTTAATATAAACCACACAGCATTCCGTTTTTGTTAACAATACAGCGAACTATTTCTTAGGAGAGTATTAATAATAACTATATTTTTCTCATTATAGAGTAGAGTTATATCTGTTCAGACGTGCAAGCTTGTTTAAGAAAAAAAACCAAATAAATGATACCAACTTTGCTTCTCGGGGTGTGTTTTTTAATCAAAAAATGCTGTTCTTTAGAATTTTTTCCAAGAGCATTTCTACTTTATGGTTTACTCTGAATTAAGGACAGAAGGACAAAATTGCCTAGTTAGCATTTTAACCGAATTTTTGCACTTTTAACCCATATGAGGATTGAAACTCAATTATCTTTTAAAATGTATAGTTTTCTGAATTTTGCAATGGAGTTCTCCAGTCAAAAATGCATGCAAAGATGTGTGTGTGTGTGTAAATGGTTAAAGTACACAAATGGTGTATAATAGTGAAAATAACTTTTAAAATCTGTATTTCTTTATATCCTTGGCAACTGCGCAGCAAAATAATTCATTTGAAAGGAAATCCATACAGAACCAACACACATAAGACTGGCTGTGCTATTTGAGGCAGAGCAGCAATTATTACAAATACAACAGTAAGTAGATAACTAATCATTTGCTGTTTTATATGACACCCTAAATCTGCTGCCTGAGAAGACAAGCTCACTCTGCCAAATGGTAGGGCTGCTCCTGGGCATGAAGACATTGGCTGATGAGAAGATAGAAATTATATTAAATGAAAATTGTTTAATGGAGGTATCAGAGGTGAACCAGCCTACAGACAAGATACAAAGTTTAGGAATAAATCCCATACTTGATTCCAGGCCAATATTCTTTTCTCACTTCATATCCAGATTACTAACAGTTTCATGTGAACAAAAGTCAGTGACTTCCAGAAGAAAATGAGCAACTTTTTACCTGACAATGGAACTAAAAGTGTTTAAGCCTGTTGTGACCCTGCCCTTCAGTTTCCTGTAAATGCTTCTTAATGACAGTGCTGTTTTTTATGGCATCCATTACTGCACTGCTGAGAGGCACCCTAAGGCAGTGATTTTCAAATCAACTTTTTGGTGGTCTCAGTTTTCAGCCATCAACACTTATTAACTGCACTGTTTGTTCTAACCATCAGCAAGAAGCATAAAGCAAGTGCTTTACATTTTTTCCCCCAGCCTGGATAATCTGGTGACTGGATTCCTGTTTTGTATGTATGTACTGTACATATAATTCTCTATTTTCCAAAGGTGGGCCTTGGTAAACAATTGCATCTGGGATTTGATTAAGATAAAATTTGATTGAGAGAACGACTTGCATTAATAGCCAAGAGAGTTGACAGCTAGCATAACTGGTAAGATGTGTCCATCTCTCCTACATTGTGTCCTTGTACTTGCCTTTCCCCGATTTGTTTGCCCTACTTGGAAACACTTCTTGGAGTATAGTTCCCAGAATCCCCCAGCCAGCATGGCCATTTCCCCAAGCTCTGCACTTTGATTTTTGCATGTGCTGACTAAAGGCAAAGCCTGTTTGAAGTTTGATCCTTTGCTTCATACAACTTTACCTACCTGCTGCAATGGTGTGCAAACTTTACACCACAGCTCCACAGCCAGTCTTTCGAAATGTCTTAATGTGGTATCATACATCTTCGTATGGTTTTAAAGAGGTTGTAAGCTGCCTTGGGTCCCATTGGTGAGAGAAAGGTAAGATATAAATGAAAATAATGATGATGATGTACACAATGAGAACATGAAAAATGGCTCAGCAACCTTCTTGTCTGAAATCTTCCTCAGGACCAGGCTACATGCCAAGTCACACTTTACATAGCACTATAGGCAACCCTTCTTATGTGGTGAAATATACAAAAAGTATGAAGCAGAGATGAACACCCCCCCCCCAAGACCTTTATGGATACCTCAGCCCAATTTGACCCACAGCTCAGAAATGTTACTTTTAGGGACGATAACCTCCAGCATCCCTCAGCTGGTGTGGACACTGAAAACTAGTTTTTTTGTTTTTTTTAAGTAAAATGTCCAACGTCAACTTCAAACATAATACTATCCCAGCATGGGAATAACATGACCTTCTAGATGTTCTTTGACTGAAACACCCAGAGGATCTAGCCAACATAGCTAGAATGTTATGGACCTGCCAGCCAAGTTTACCTCAACACACAGCCTGGATGACTGTCACCTTACTTCAGTTCCCTTTTAAAATCCCTTAACTGTATTGGGGTCTGAGTGTCCGGGTGACCCTTCTTGTGGATAGATTGGGTATGAGTGTGATTTCCTTTGGTTAGCGTGGCCGTTACATTTTCCAGTGAGAGTAATAAAGCACAATGAGCCTGTGAACAATTAATAAAACAAATTGGCTGGTTTATTATCTTCAAGGTTACAAACTTCAACTGTTCAATATTCTGCGTATAACATTGCTTCTTTTCTTATTGTTTCTCTACAATACTATTTGGTGACAGACTATTTCTTTAACCATACATGTTAATACTTTAGTCGCTTGACTATGTTAACCAAATTGTCATCATACACAACACTCTTATCTCTCAGACAACAGACTCATCCATGCTTTCTCGCACAACTCTCGACTTCAACTGTAATCTTCAACTGACACTCTCTTAACTCCAACAGACTCTCTTAACTGAGATTCACTCAGATAATACTCTCAGAAGCCCCTCCCATCACAGTTTTCTGCACTGGGATTGGCTCCCACATTCTCTCGTCTCATTCTCTCAGAGGCCCCTCCCATCACAGTTCCCTCTGTTTGGATTGGTTCCCTGATTCCTTCTTTTACATGTTTTCCAGATCTAGTTCTCCACAGTGAGGGATGCTGGTAGTTGCAGTCCTGCAACATCTGGAGGGCTGTATGCTTGCCCCTATGCACTAAATCACAATTTGGTTCTATGGAAATCAGTTTGCTAAAGCCTAAAACACAAGCACTTTCCCCCCTCCTTTTTTTTTCTTTCACGCGGTTTTAAGGATGACACTGTGAGCATCTGCTTCTTGGTTCAGCTAACCACATCCAAATTAACTTAAGCAATGGTTTCTTGAAACAAGCCAAGATCAAACCATACTTTCTAATCTTAGCTTGTTGCAAGAAACCATAGTTAAACTAATGATAGTTACTGGATGAGGTATTATGACAAACTGCAGATGGTTTAAACCAAAAAGCAAACTCTTGCATTTTCTTCTTTGCCCTTCATTCGAAAAGGAGGGAAAGTAGAGAATAATTGAACCCATGGGCTAAGCAAGATCATCTTGTTATGCTAAAATATGTCTTAGCATTATGCCTAAAAGATAACATTGACATGAGATGAGCAGCTGCAGTTGACTTGTGGCTTCTCTCGTATGCATGTACATTTCATGTTCGAGGTATACCATCCCTGTCCCCATCACTGCTTTATTTGTCCATGACTCATGATCAGAATCCCCATGTTCAGACAGTAAAGGAGATTTTCAGACAGGCAAAAATCGCTCCTTGCCGCGCGAGCAGCCTCCCGAAACTGCTGTGCGGCAAGGGTCTTCTTCGGACGACGCTGTGCCTCTGGCGAAACCGTCCGTGTCACTTCCGTGAAGCTTGGGACGGCTCCGCGTCATATTTCAAGCACGGAGGCTGCCCGTGATTGAAATATGACGCGGAGCCGTCCCAAGCTTCACGGAAGTGACACGGACGGTTTCGCCAGAGGCACAGCGTCGTCCGAAGAAGACCCTTGCCGCGCAGCAGTTTCGGGAGGCTGCTCGCGCGGCAAGGAGCAATTTTTGCCTGTCTGAAAATCTCCAAAGTCTATGGACTCTGTGGAAAAAGAAAGTCCCCTCAACATTTAAACTGGATAACCTCCATTTTCCCAGAAGCCCCTCCCCCCTTTTTATCAGAAGCCCATCTTGCTACAGATGTCTTGGCTCAAATGTCTGGTGGCTCCATGTCAACAGGGCAGTCAATTTGCTCTGGACTTTAGCCTGAATTTTAAAGGAACTATCCGAGGTGCTGAAACCTATCCTCACTACTTTGATTCACTAGTTTGAATAATTCCTTTAAAGTTTTGACTAAAGTCTAGAGTACATTCACTGCCCCCAACTAGCATGGAAGACAGCTGTCACTACTGCTTCCTGGCCCAAAGAAGTCACACTGCTATTCTCTGAGTCTGAAGACCCTGACCCAGAAGCTTTGGCAGAGCCATCTTATCCCCATGTTTTCTTCTTTGCCCATGTATGCACACAAGTCAGTTTTACATTTCTATTGCTATGCACACATTCAACCCGCTCATTCATTATAAAGGTCTATTCGTAGCCACGTCACTCCATTTATCTGATGAACTAGATTTAAGGGTTGCCTACACTGCAGATATACAGCAGTTCGATACCACTTTATCCACCATAGTTCTATCCTATGGCATCCTGATATTTGTAGTTTTGTGAAATATTTTGCCTTTTCTTTCAGAGAACTCTGTCGCCTTACTAAAAACTGGATATTGCCTTGCTTTCATAGCTTTGCCTGGTTTGCTTGGCTAGAACCAGAATTCCTTCTTAGAACCCATTGCTCAGGCCGAAACCCATCTAGTTGAGATCCCTGCCTATGAAAGAACACACAGGTGTATTCACAGTGCTGCACAATGGGTCTCTAAAGGAAGGAATGTACTGAACATTTTTTAAAAAACTTATCTAAAATGTTTCAGGGTTGGAAAGGGCTTTGGAGGTCTCTTGGAGAGGTCTCTTGGAAGCCACAAAACAGGGTCCCAGACCACATGTGGCCTATAGGCTCCACTTTCCCCACTCCTGCTCTAAACATTTTTGGGCCATGAATCATACTTTCCCTCTGACAGAGGCCTTATCTACACAGGCTATTTATTCCATTCTGCCCCCATCTGAAGCCCTGCAGTCCAAATGATGCAGGGAATTTGCTCAGTTCTGCCCTCAGTCAATCCTTATGATCATCGGGGCAGAAACAGGGCTCAGATGGGGGCAAGCTTGGGTAGGGCCCAATACAGCTCTTTTAAAAAATACCTTGTATACTCTGTTTCTGCTGGGAGAAAATGGATTGGGCCCCGCATGTCCATGGGAACTCATCTCTGCAAGCAGGCCCATTGCTCTAGCTGCCAGTCACCCTTACTTTTCAAGTCCATGCAGCAGGCCTGCAGCAAGTGACCAAGGCTTACCAGACCTGGCAGAACAAGGAAAATTGTGGTGGCTGCAGTGATGGGCTGGTGTTGTGTCTGGATTCTGGTCCATTTTGTCCAGATAACAGGGGCAGAACAGGTCTGCTTACAGCTCCCTGCCTGCGCATCCTGACTTGCGTAGATAAGTCCAACATCATCCCTCTCTCTGGCTTTTCTTTGCAAACAAAGATTCAGGAAGGACTCATCCTGTGCTTTCTGCAAGTGCACTGATGACTAAAAAGGCCAATCCGAGATAACCAAGTCTGGTTGCAGAAAGCACAGCAGAAGGTCTCCTTGGGTGATGTTTCCTGGTGCTTTCTGCATTATCATTTCTCTTCAAGACTTGTTTGGCGTGAGTTCTCAAATAAGGCCGCAGCATTGTGGATAGTGCGTCTCCATACCTCCCGATGGGCGGACCATTGTTGGTGATCAATTTGGCTGAGCCTGAGATGTTGTTTCAGGGAATCCTTGTATCGCTTTTTTGGAGCACTCCTCTTATGCTGACCCACGGCGAGTTCACTGTAGAGTACTATTTTTGGGAGGCGATGGTCCTCCATCCTAGAAACGTAGCCTGCCCAGCGCAGCTGTGTTCTCAATATCATGGCCTCAATGCCGGTGATCAATCCCTGCTTGCTCAAGGACAGCAACATTCATCACATAGTCAGTCCAGTGTATATTTAGGATTGTGCATATACAGTGCTGATGAAAGCGTTCAAGGAGTCGTAAGTGGTGGCGTTAGGTGATCCATGTTTCAGACCCGTAAAGGAGAATAGACAATACAATGGCTCTATACATATACACAGGGATAAATTCATACTAATTCAGCTATGTACACCAGCCATATTCCTTAGGTTTGGTTGTTCCTTGTCCACATTTCTTCATCCTGTTTTGTCCTCGAAAGTTTTTGCTTTCTCAGTACTGGATGGGTCTCAGCATTGAGAATTGTCTGGAAACATACTCATTTCTTCCTGGTCTATGATGAAGGAGCATCTCATATTATTCTGGGCAATTTTAAAAAGCATTCAAGGGTAAGACAGTTATGTGCTCCACACCAGGAAATGTCATGTCACAGAATGTATTGAGACGACATCTGTGTAGGCACACTAAGCTGAAGTGAAGGAAACAAAACAAAGCAGGTCACTGGCTTTGGCAGATTCATAGCCTGCCTGACTTCTACATAGATGACGAGAAGCACTATGGTCCAGTGAACATGCCATATTGTAAGGCACCAGTGGTATCAAGCCTGGGGTCATGGTAGCATGCTAAAGGATTGAGCCACTGGGCTGCCCTCATCTGGAAGCTCAGCAGGAATCAGGTGCTTCAAGGAACCAATAGGACCACAATATACTTAACCTTCTGAGTCTAGACTAATTTGTCAGTTATCTTTTCCTCCCAGGCCCTTACCTTCCTGCTCTGACGTGTGTGCATTTACATAATAAAATTAATAGTTTTATTCACTTTTCCAATTAAACATACACCATCAGTCTACAACAACATTACAAATGACATCAATTGGAAACAGTTGTTTTGGACTTCAGCTCCAACAATCCTTTACCATTGGCCATGCTGGTGCTGATGGAAGTTGAAGCCCAAAGCATTTGGAGGGCCCAAAGCTGGCTCCAAAAATTGGATGTTATGTAAACAGGGGAGAAAGAAATACATATATGTGGGTGGGAATATGTACATGCACATACGTACCCACTCTTATCTCTCAAGGTACCAAAAGCAATAGGTCCTCATATATTTTTTGTTTCTTCTTTTAAACTTATTCTGGCTGCTTACAACTCTTTACCATGGCTTGAAGCTACTGGATGCCATTTTGTTTCCCCAAGGATTCACCTGGAATAAATCTACTTCAAGTCCAGAACAAGGTTTTTTGCTACCTGAAGGAAGAAACAAGATGACCATCTCCCATTCCAAGTAAAAAAGCTGAGCAGACTGGTACTTGAACAGTGGCAGCACTGCTGGGTGCGGAGAGGTTGAACCGCACCAGGTGACACCATTGAGAGGGGTGACACCAGCCTTAGTGATGCCACAGCACTTGAATCTTTCTTCCATGACAGCAACAGGGAGGCATCTTCCAGCATATCTGAGCAACAGGGTAACTTAGGTGGCACAAGGTATTCTTTCCTACAGCACCTTGCTGCCGCATCCTCACATCTACTGCATGAAGTGACCACCTAATTCTCTTTAACAATAAGGCCAGACTTGTGCTGGCTCTTGGAAGTCTGTCATTCATAAGGTCACCATAAGGCAAAGCTGCCTTGATGGCACATAAAAACATGGCCCCCACAAGGGGGCGGGCTGACAGGGCTCTAGCCTGGGGGCCTGGGATTAGGAGGGCCCCCCAGTGTGATATTATTGTAAGTTTTTATTATGTCAATCCATTTAGATTCTTCAAAAAATAAATATAAATATTACTTTGGTGTCATCATTTAAACTGAATCATTTTAATTTTTTATCCTAAATCCTGTAGATCATCTTGCTGCCCCTCACCTTAGCAGTAGGTAGGGGGTCCACCAAAGATTCTGGCATGGGGACCAAATTTAGGATGTGAGGGCCATGCATAAAAACACCAAAACCTGGAATTTTGTTCTTCAGCATCTATGTACAGGACTAGCGCTTATCATAATGGGCTCCATAGCTCTGTTCTTCTTGCCCATTAAACAACAATTCTTATTGCTCTACAAAAGAAAGATGGAGTCCATGGGAGTATGCAAAAGCATCCATTATTTATTTATGCGTTCATTAAGTTTGGTTTTTCACAATAAGTTCAAACACTGCAGTCTGTTTTCTGCCATTTGCTAGATGGATACAGCTAATAATTTGCTGTGCATTTTTAAAGAGCAAACCCCTCCCTTCCAGCCCTCTCCTCCACTGCCAAAAGAAGAAGAAATTTGCTAGCATATGCCTCAATCAAAATGCAAAAGTCATAATAAGGCAAGACTGTTTGAAAGAAAGTGAGGACTATGTTGCTCCATGAATGTTTATTTTTTTTAAATGACTGAATGCTGTAGATCATAGCCATTACATAGTTATTTATGAGGAAAGTTTATCATTGTTATTATCTCAACTAATGGAAGATAGTGTCTATCACCTACAATTTTAGTAGTTTGTGTAAAACAAATGACACATCTTGACATTTTATTGTTATTTATCCTGGGTAAACATTTTTTTTTCCTCAAGGCACTGGAAAAGAAGACTTGCTACTTATCTACATTAGCAATTATTCAATAGTGTTACCAATAGAAATTTAGTACAAAGAAGTATCACGCCTTAGAAATTAAGGCATTTGTGGGTTTTTTAAATGTTATTTTTGTGCAAATTACTAGAAAAAGGAAGGTCCTTCTTACTGGTTAGCATCTGTTTTGCTACAAAATGTTTTTTAAAAAAGATTTTCACAATCATGAAAAAAGGAATTAACAGTAAATTATATGTGTGAATGGGAGAGATTTTTTTTTTTTTTAAAGAATGAATGTCATTGAAAGGAGAACAGGAGGGAAGCATTTATTTTAGAGCAGAAAGGGCTCTGGAATTCTGTGCTAACACTTCCCAGTTTTACCATTAAATAGAATATGGAAATCAGGTGAATTTTAGATACTTTTACTTTATTTTGGTTGCATGGTGGTGCCATTTTGATAATGATGGCTTCACTTTCAAACACCTTGAGTCTGGTGCCATTTTGATCATATTTGCATACTGTTGTCCCAATTTAAAATGCCTCGAGTTCTGGTTTGAGGAAAAGGTGATGATTGTGATGATGATGATATAAAGACAGGTCATACCAGGGAAAGGTTTGGAGCCTAAATCCAGCCACTAGTGGAACAGGACATTATCCTACCTGTACTGAGCCTTCGTAAACTACAGGTTGCCCTCTGTATCTATGGAACCAATATCCACAGTTTTAGTTATCCATGGCTGAAAAAATACAGACACATACCATAGAGTCATGCTTGAAAATTCCTAGAGAGGCACCCTCTCTAGGAATTGTTAGGTCCTCCAATGCAACTCTGTGGTATGTTTGTACCAGAAATCCTTTATTTTAATAGGGTTCACTATTATCCACAATTTCTAGTATCCACGGTAAGTCTGGAAACCCAGCCCCTATGAATATAGGGGGGAAGAGGGTAAATTGTACTCCCCAAAACCTGCTCTGGAGATCTGGGGTGTGAATGGAGGGTTGGGAAAAGAGATTGCCCCCTACTGGTTTCACTGATAGAAGCAGTTCCATAAGTGAAGCAACTCTATTAGATCTTAACTATTAGAGGTTTTGAGTTTAGAAAAAATGGTGACTAATCAGGGGCATTACAGATATTTTCAAACTTCGTGTGGAGAAAGTAAATAGATTGTTTTAACAGAGGGGCGGGGTATAAATAAATTTTATTATTATTATTATTATTATGTTTCTCTTTCTTATGCATAACAGTAGAACTCAGGTGTCATCCAATGACTGGCAGCAGATTCAGGATTGAGAGCGGGGGCAGGGGAAAAGAATGTACGGTACTTTCCCCAGTGTTATACATCATGCTATGCTATCTGAGCAGTGATGTCCAGTAGTTAGATGGTTTGAAAGGAGGATTTAACAAATACATGGGGACAAATGCATTGGTGGTTATTAGATGTAATGGCTACATTATAGCTATATGGAATGCTCAGGTTCAAAGACATAATGTCTCTGATTATCCATGACTGGGACTTGTTGATCTTAAAGCAAAGATCAGACAAAATCATGCAATCACAGTACGTGCAGGAAACATTTGCCAGTCTGATCACCACCCCCTCAGGGCCATTGTAGGAGGATGTTCTTATGATTCTATTCTATACCTTCTCTATATCTCTGGAGCACTTATAGATTTATTGGTTGCTCTGAAGTATAAAAAGGAATCACAACAAATGTTCTTGTTAAAAATATGATATGTTGGGCAATTCACAGTGCTTAGTTGTTGTACACCATCTTGGAACCTGTACCAAGAGAAAAGTGGGATATAAATAAAGTATCATAAAATAAAATAAAATAAAATAAAATAAAATACATGTTTACTGGGTGGTAAAAACACTCACTGCAAACACAGTATATTTAGAATTGAGCTAAGCACACATGTATGGATCAAGACACATGACTGCTGGACTGAGAGTTGGAAGATAAAGATTCTAGTACCCACTAAACCACAAAACTCATAAGATGACCACAAGCCTGCCTTTCTCACTCTCCTTCTCTTTCCTGGTTTGGCAGGAATGTACTTTGTTTATCTATTTCATTTATGTGCCCCTTTTCTCACAGAGTGGGGCCCAAAGCAGCTAACAAAAAGAATCAGCTAAAAACCTGACAATAACACTTAAAATATGATTTTAAAAATCAGTTAACCCTCTTTCTCAGCTGCTTTTAAACCACTCTAGTTCCTCTCTCCTCCTATTACTTTCCCTCTTCATCTCTGGCTTACTTCAGTTGCTGCAAACTTAGCTCAAGTGTAAAAGTAATTTGCACTCTTTATGGATTCTTTCTTCAATTTTAAACCCTTAATTTTCCCCCAGTAATACCACTAGGGTCAATATGAGTAATAAAGGAGTTAGGGGCATCCTTGTCTGGTGCCCTTCTGAACTTCACATAAATTCATTAACTCACCATTAATTGGTATCTTCACCGATTGCTGCCTATAGATTTCTCTTATCCAGGTAATGAAATTACATCCAAAGTCTAACTTTTCTAGAACAGCAAAGATTAATCCCTAGTTTAGGTATCAAAGGCCTTTTCAGCAAAAAGATTAACAGTGTTTGTCGTTCATACTGTTTATCCAAAAATTCAATAATGTCTAAAGCATATTTCAAATTGCTTCTTATTTGCCTTTGTGGTAAAAATCCACTTTGGTCTTCTAGAAAAAGAAAATTAGTGTTTTAGAATGGCTTCACCTAAGTCCAGACCTAAACCTAAACTGGTGAGGATATTTGATGAGGACCTGGGAGAGAGTCTTCTCAGTGATTGATCCTAGGTTGTGGAATTCCCTCCCACAGCAGGCCTGGTTGGCCCCTTCTCTTTCCACAAGCAGGCAAAGACCTTTTTATTAGGCAGGCCTTCAGCTCATAGTTCATATGGCAGAAGAGGCTTTAATGGGTCTGCGCTTTTATTTTTTCTGTTGAGTTTTAAATGTGTCGAACTGTTTTAACTTTGTATTTTTAATATAATTGTTTAATTACTTTTTAACTTTTGCATTAATTTTTTTTAGATGTACCTTGTTTTAAATTGGACACAAACTGCTCTGGATCCTGGACAAGGGAGATTTATCAGTTGCTTCAAAACCCCAACAGGGGCATGTGAGGATGACATCACTGTACCGGGAATGGGTCCTGGTTTCTTACGACATCATTATCCTTGCATGCTGCCTCCATGCAGACTCTGTGCTGCATTGGAAAATAAGTCATTGCTCTTCATTGATGGAAGTTTCCGCCAATGAAAAGCAATGGCTTGTTCTCCACTGCAGCAGAGTCCGAACAGAGGCAGCATGCAAGGATAATAACACATACAAAAACAAGCGGTATGGTGATGTCATCCTCACGGGCTTTTCATGTGCTTTTTGCCTGTATCTGATAATCGCCAAGGAGAAAGGTGGATACAAAACAAACAATTACATTGAAATTTTGTTTCAGGACCGGTTCATGTAAGGAAGCCCCAAATGAGTTGAAGCCATTCTGAAAGGAGGAATTGACCAATTTTTTCCCTTGCTCCTTTACAGACCAGGGCAACCTGATGTCATAATGGCAGGCACATCATCCTACAAGGTGATGGCACTCCCATAATTCTCCAAAGTACTACATTTCCATTATCTGCAAACAGCAATTATCTTGCCAGCATGGGCATCAGGTAACCAAAGGGTTAACCGCAGGGAGAGGTACTGGGAATGCCTCCTGAGTTAGCATCATCATGACTTAAGATCACCAGAGGGCAGACTAGCCAATCAGAACTCTGATACTGGTAATTGCAAAAACAGGTATAAATGCTTTGTGTGGACCATGAGATGATAGTCTGACAAAGGGATGCCCTAGGATGAAGACATCATGTCCCAGAGAGATATAAGAGAATAAAGAACTTAAAATGGAGGACACTGTGGGCTGGTCTGGGACCAGACATGTGTCTCACAGTCCTCCGAATCCAAGGACTGAACTTCAGTCAGTGAGTAGACTAGGAATGTATAGTAGTTGCATCAGGGATTCTCTTTTTGTTTTCCTTGGCTGAATGTAATTCCATACTTTTGCTATTTCTTTTAACTCTGAGTGGACCTGGGGGCAGGAGCTGCCTGCCCTCATGGGAGATTTGCATGCCTTAAGCCTTACTTGAATAAAATAAGCTTTTTTCTAATTTTCCTAATAAGCCTACGCATGCCTTATTTTGGGTCATTGCTACATTGCTAGTCTCCACTGCTTCTAGATAGAAGGAAGGGGTTGATAATATCTCAGCCAGTGGCTGAGGGTCCTAAGTACCCCACAGTTTCCTCTTGGAATGTGTGAAAAGGGGGCAATCAAGAGGTGGTGGCAGCTACTGAGAAGAGAGACATAGTTCTGGGATTTCCAGGCTAGAAGAATCCTTGCAAGTGTGTCTCAGAGGAATCAGTACAGGGTTCTCAGCAGAAGCACTCTTGAGCTTATTGCAAACATGTGCAAGCCTCGCCTCTCAACTCTGAGCTTGTGTGCATGCACAGAGGAAGGGGCTGGGAGCTTCGTCACGTGGTTGGCAGCAGTGGTTGTTCTGTGGCGTTGGCTGGGGAAGTTAGATTAAAACAGCATCTCTCTGAAGTGGTCCAGATAACTTTGGTCTATGCCCATCTGTTATGGATCTGAATCAGTCTGATCTGACTCACCTTGGACCCAATCTGAATCAGTTTGAATCAGCCTGATTCATTTCAGAATTTAAGATTTGACCAAAGCAGCTGCACATCCTCATTAAAATCCCCCCAAAGCATCTTTGAAGTATCAGTCAAAGTATTATGTCCCATGGTCTCTGTCTATCTTATGTGGAAGTTAACAATCAATGTAATGGCAAATTAATCAAAAGTTCTCCCCATCAATATTAATATAAATAGAATCAGTTTTTGAGCTCACTAACAGTTAACAGTAAACTAAACACGTTAAGACTTTTCTACTAATATTCCTGTCTGAGATATGTGCACGCATGCACACACACACACACGCACGTATACAAACTTGTCATGGAATTTGAAGGCTGTGTGCTGTTTCGCTGCTCCTACAGTATGCATTTAAATATGTATGATTGATTATTTTATTTGGAATTTACTGAGGAATGCTATATTTTTGGAAACCGCCTAGGATTTTTAAACAGTCCAAACAGTTATTAAACAACACTCCAGCCTCCACATCTCAAATATATGGAATTTGGAGTACTTAAATAATTTTGGGGGGTCTGATTTGCACCTCCATCAGAACTGGTACTGCAACAAACCTTACAAAAGTGGTCCAAGGGCTCCCTTAAAAAAAAAAAAAAAAACAACCCTCTACTCCCAAGTGGTAGAAAGCATATTGTTTACTGCCACATTATAGGCACAGGAAAAAATATGGCTGTTCCCATGCAAGAAAGAATCACTGATTGTTAAGGAATTCTTGGGTAAAGTTATCCATCTTCTAATAACCCAGAAGCTGAATCACTGCAAAGTGTTGTAACATGAAACTGCCCCTAAAGACTATTCAGAAGTACAATCTATATATATAATTCTCTTGGGTATGTTGCCGTTTCCAGTGTGTTGATTGGCTGCTTAGGAAACTGACCAGCCAACCACAGCTTGGCTGGGCAGCCAATCAGCACATTGGAGGTGGGAACATGTAGAGTTTTACCTCCAGTGTAAACATGGCCACCGGCAAAGAGTGAGTAGCAGGATGTGTGTGTGTGGCATGGTGTGTGTGCCAGGGCTTGGGGAGGGCGGCAGGGGGTGGCAAGGGCTGCGGTGGGGGGGAGTTGGGGGGAGCAGTGTGTGTGTGTTTGCGTGCGAGGGTGGGTGGGGAGGGCGGCAGGCAACGGGAGAGCCGCGGTGGGGGGGGCAGGTGCCACATTGGGGGGAGGGAGGTGGCATGGAGTGGGATGGGAGCAGTGTGTGTGGGGGGGGGGAAGGAAGGGCTGCAGGGAGAATGGTGCATACTACACTGGATATATAACTAGTTAATTCATAATACAACAGTTAAGCTTGTAGCTGGAAAGGTAGGTAGAACCTACCTTTCTGGTTCAATAGATCTACTGGAAGGAGATCAACTGTCAAGTGCAATTCAAAGTGCTGGGGCTTTACCATTAAAGTTTTATTTGGCTTCAGGCTTGAATACCTAGAAGATCTTGGGTACCTGAAAGATTCAGGAAGATCATCATTGGAGATCTCCTTTAGCTGCCCCTGCTGTCTGAGATGAGATGGATGGGCTTGGAATGGTTGGGATGGGCATGGAATAAGCTCCTGGAGTTTACTCCATGCCTGGAGACACTGGAGGAAAGAAGCCCCACCGTCCTCTGCTTTCCCCGCCATGGCAGAAAGCCCAGAAAGCCCCACAAAAGAAATAGTGAGGGGGGTTTGCCTTCTTCCAGCATCTCCAGGCACAGAGTAAACTTCGAGAGCTTATTCCATGCATGGATAGCCAAAAAGAAGCCCCGCTGTCCTCTGCTTTCCCTGCCATGGTAGAAAGCCCCTCCAAAAAGAGAGAGCAAAGGGCATTCCTTCCTTCAGATTCTGACAGCACAGAGCAGGGTCGGAGAGCTTAATCAAATCCCTGAATAATTAAATCTGTGAATGCCAAACTCACAAAAATGAAGGGCCAACTGTATTTATTTTTGATTGATTTTGGGAGAGGGGAGTGGAAGGCACCCTGGGAATATTTATATTGAATGGTGGGATATAAATATCATTAGATGGATGGGTGGATGGATAGATAGACAATAGGACTCCTGTTTTATGTCCAGCATAAAACAAAATTTGGGAGAGCAAAATAATGATGATGGTGGTGGTGGTGAAATTTCCCACAAACCACCAGAGGACACAGGAGGCATTTTAAGCTAAAAACAAGCATTCCCTTTATTCCCACAAAATATGGTGGGGCAGAGGGTGATAATAAAAACCAAGAAATAAGCTGTGGACACATATGGCCCTGGAACACATGTGGCAAGCAACATCAGAGTGTGGTAAAGATTGCAGAAGCTATTAATGAGAAATAACACATGTGTTAGGACAGGCTGCAAGAATTTGCTTTTGCCTGAGCTGATTGGAAAGAACAAGATCCCACCCCTTCTGTCCTCTCCCCTCTGCTGAGTTAACTGAGTGCAAACTAAAGGCTGGATATAAATTCATTCACTCAAGCAAGCAAGCAAGCAATCTCAGTTTGCCACCACTAAGAAAATCCAAGGACAAAGGAGTAAAGTGTGAGGAGGAGAGAGAAATGGGGACATTTTAAAAGCAACTGAAAATGTGGGATGGTGGGGGATTAAATGGGACTGTCCCTGCCAGGTTGAGACAGTTGGAGGGTATGGAGGGCTGCAAAAACAACACTGGCCCCCCACTTCCCCCACTGCTGCTTTTCAATCTGATTGTCAAGAATGATGGATGGTGATTAACAGAGCCAGTCAAAGACATTTTGCTGCCTTCCCTCCCCCTAGTTTCATGCACAAAAGCTGCCTGGTCTGCTAGATGACTCTTACCTCAATACCAACATCAGGTAGGGTCCCCCACCCCACATCAAGCCATCAGAGTAAATCTAGGGGTGCAGGATAACCTGAAGACACAGGAAGAATGCTGCCCTCCAGCATTCTGCCTAACATTAGGGCTGACCCTGGGGGCTGAATACACACAACCCCAGGTAGGTGTCTTAAGCTTTGTTTCAGTTTGAGGTAAAAAGAAAGGGGTTAAATCTAAAGCTTCACATGCAAAGAACCAGAGTTTGATTAGGAAAAGGAGTCACTTTAGGTAAATACCAGCCATTATTAACAACCCATTTGCACATCAGAAAGTTGTGACAGTCTAGCAGATGAAACTCCTGTGGGTCACAGTCTGCTGTAGCAATTCATGCAGTCAAATCCATTTTTAATACCTATCATTGCTGGAATCCAGTCAAGCTCAGCATTTGAGTTCTCATCATTTTCTTCCCAATCAGGTACTATAAACACTTTCTTTCAATACATGGGCTGAGCACTTAGAAATTATGTGGTCACATTTGGTAAGAAACTATCTTGTGCATTGTCATTTCATTGATGACCACCTCCCCCTCTGCACTATATCAAAAACCTTATTGCTGTTCTGTTATTCATTAAGGTCAGCTATATTTCTCTTAACTTCTGTCAGAACGGAATGACAACCTCAAATGCTGGCAAGCAGAAAGAAGGGTTTGGGGGAGAAAGCTGTGTGCCATGCAACATATGTTGTACCCTGTGCTCCATCTTGCCATCTGCCTCAAGATGCAGTATAGCAGGGGAGGCACTCTCTGAGTCTGGAGAGCCACTCTGCATGATTATTAGCTCCTCTGGAGCTCTGGAAAGCCTCACCTATGTCACTATTGCAACCATTTTGGACAAGCAGAGGTGATTCCAGTTACCTCTTGGGCTGTTTTGAGAGATGAGTTGTCTGGTTTTGATGGAAGCCCCCCTCCCCTCAAACAGCATGCAATACCTAGCAAAGGGTTATTTTTATTTTTTTTCAAAAAACACCATTGACATACAAGTTTTAATTGTATTTCCAAAATATGAGTTTTTAAAAAGTGGGTGGGTGGGTGGGTGGGTGACAAGGGCCTTGAGGGATTGGTGGGGATCCAGAGGGCCACCCTGCACCCTTTGCCTGAGGGCTGCATGCTCTCAATAGAGGATCTGGTAGAGGATGCTCCCTCAACACCAGTTCAGTTACCAGTCCAATTAGCTTTTGTAAAGGAAATGGGAGGATGCCATCTTGTCGTTTGCCTCATGTAGCTAAATGCCTTGGATTGGTTCTGATCACATGACAGGTAGGCAAACCCCCCCCCCCATAAAAACATAAACTATGAGTGTGTATGTTGTGTGGGGTGTAGGAATAAAATTACCAAAACTGGTACTTATAAAATGTATTACTAATCAGGGCAATGGATTGCAGGGCAACCCTCCAACAATTTACTAGGGATAGTCCCAATTAATCCTCTGTCACCCCACTTTCAGTTGCCTTTAAAATATCCCATTTCCTCTCTTCTTCTTTCAGTGTCCCTGGAACCTTGGTCTGCCCTGTCAACTGAAATAACAGCAAACTGCTTCAGGTTCTTCTATCTTGTGTGTTCTTCCTCATTAGTAACTTTTGTCATATTGAGCAGACATTCACAATGCTTGGCCACACATGTCCCAGCTTTCATCTGTGAAACGCTGGGACATATGTGGGTCCAGATTGCTCTGTTTGCATTTTAAAAATGAAACAGTTGGAAATAAATACCTTAAACTTTATTTTTTTAAAAAAAAAAACTAGGTATTGATATTGATTGCCCTAGAAAAGTCCCTGCAGTTTTTTGAACGACTCTTATGTCAGCATTTTCTTTGAATTGGTTATAATAGCAAGAAAACACAGTCACCTATCTAGCATGCACATATGGATTGGTTCCCCACCATCCAATACTCTATGAGTGATCTCAGAGCCAGCAGAATACCCACTTCTGGCAAAGAACATTAGGCTGAAATCCAGTGATGTACAGTTGAGTTGATTGACTAAGACTCAAGTCAGACTTAAGTCGCTTCAATGACTGAACTTGGACTCAACTCAAGAATAAACGATGCACTGTCTCGACTTGAATAGTGACTTGTATATTTTTAGCAACCAATTTGCTGGCCTTGGTTAAGCAACATAAGGCATTCATCCAGAAATGTTATGGAACAGAAAAAGGCTTTCCTCCTTTGAACACCCTTCCATGATCTCACTGCTTTTTGCCTACCTGTCATGTGATGGAAGTGGTAACAACAAATGCATTAGGCAATGGGCTTGAGGTGGAAGTATCCTTCTAGAGAATCCTAATGAGTTTGTTGATAATTTAATTTTTTTAATGTAACTTTGTGCACATCTTTTTGATTTTCTAGTTATTGAAACTCCACATCCACCCACCATCATCACCTCCTTTTTTTCTGTTAAAGTTGGACCCCAGACTTGAGACCTGGACTTGATACTTGAAAGCAGAGACCTGAGACTTGGAGTAAAAGACTTGAATACATCACTGCTGAAATCTAATGTAAAGTGTAAATAGGAGGAAATTCCCAAGATTGTATTGGAAGCTGGTAGAACATCAAGTGCCATCAGCCTATTTACAAGAGGTCCAGGTGGGTGAGGGTGGTCATCTGTACAGCCGTGCAATGGAGCTTTCCTGGGACACACCCTGGCCAATCAATGGCTGTTTGAGTCAGAGGGCAGCGCTGTGCCAGGAAACTATTCATCAGCCATTGGAAAATCTGGGGAAACTGTTGTGCAACAAGGTACTGGATATGTTTTTGTGTAACATCAGAAAATGTTGGTACTATCATAATCCTCAGTTATATTCGCATAAAGCCATAAGAGAATTCAAGCCTAAAACATAAAAAATATTATCTAATTATAAGCTGATCACTCTGTTGCATGCCAATAATATGTTAGTCTCAAATACTGTTTTTTTAATAGACTAATTGACAGGGAACATGCCTTCTTCATAAGCATATCAGGAGTTTCTTAATGAGAAGGACTACTGGGGGTGGGGAGACTTGCTACTGCTCCTTTGTAATGGATGCATAGAATCAGTTGCTTGAATGGTTGGTCAACATTCATAACACCCATTAATTCAATAAGGCCTTGTCTACATGAAGGGAAAAAACAGACTGCTCCTCAGTAATAGCAAGTTGCAGCAGCTGCAACCTATCTTAATGGTTGCCGCTGACAATTTTTTTTTAAAAAAAACAGCTATTTCTTTGGTGCTCACAAGCAATATTCCACCTTTCCAACAAGAGAGAGAGAGGGAAAGATAACACAAATCCCCATTTTATTGCCTTAGCGATCACTCGCTACTGCAAAAATCCAACATGGCAGTAGTGGGCGCTTGCCCTGTAACCCATCCCTTCTCCCTGCGCTCATCCAGCCAATCAGGTTTTCACTTTGTCTTGTATGGGGAAGTGATTCATGTCAAATTGCTTGTCTTAATGAGCAAAAATGTACATATCACTGGAGCTTTAAAACAAGTCAGGAAAAGATGAGAAGGCTTCTCTCCTGTAGGTTTTTTTTTTTTTTTTTTTTTTTTTGGCCTCCCCTCCTTCACAATACCACACGACAATGCGGGATCCCATTAAGACAGCTCGTATTCCAGGTGAATTCTGTGAGGGGGATTTTCACCGTATGGACAACCCCGAGGTCTCCCTAGTAGAAACTAGCAAATGGACTAGCAAGTGGGAATCATGTGTCCCCCCCCCACCTCAAGGGCTTGGAGCCTTAATCCCCAGCATTCTTAGCTTGGGTAGCTAGGGCTGCTGGCATAGGCAGTCCAACAACGTCTGGAAGGCTGCATGATTCCCACTCATGATTTCGACTAACATTATTTCAAAATGGCTATATGAACAAGTTTCTTGCCTTGTGATTCAGTTTGATTCAGCTTTTTTTCTGTTGCAAGTGTTGTACCAAACCCCTGAGAAGCTGCATAAATCATTAAGTTGCCTTCACTCTAACTTTTTCACTGGCATTTTATAAGAAAGGGATGCCACATTAATTTTATACATACCAGTAATATTTCATTGCATTCAGACTTTTATCTCACAGTCAGTTCTAACGTATGGCTTTCTAAAATGTCTATAATGACATTGTTTTAAAAAGCTTTCTGGAAAAGGATCTATAGAATTTCAGAAGGTTGGAATAGCAGAATTTTAAAGGAAGAACAATTACAAAATTGCTGTTGCCTGTTTTTGCCCTCAGTAGTGTGTATTGAGTGCTCCATAAGGCTGTAATCATGGATATTTTGCAAGGTAATCACTGAGACAACATCGGCCCCATGTCTCCTCTAACAAAAATCAAGGCATGATATGGATTTTGTCAGGTTTCCTCATGCTTGCACCCTCCAGATGTGTTGGACTACAGCCCCTGTAAACTGGAAATGCTGTATGTGTAGAACAACAAACCTGGAAGGTGTTGGGCTGGAAAGGCCTTATATCATTATGCTCAAAGTAGGGCTATAAATCCTTATTTATTTGATCCTTGTGTGTAAGAAATAATAGTGTCAACCATTTGCTCCTTACTTTGTGAGGATCTGTGGGGTTTTGCAGTTTTTGGTAACAATTTGCACCTTGGAAAATTAATTTTCACAAAGATTGCTTCTGTGTCAAAAATGAGATTTTTGTGTGTGCAATACCACATTTTCCCAATAACTTAGGTATTACCGCATTATGTTATGTTTGTGTTAACTCATTATGGAAATAACCTTTTGAAGGTTTACTTTTGCAGTGATAAGCTGTGGCTTCACTCAGTACTGGAAGAGGAATAGCCAGTGGTTCAAGGGTTGCCTCTTGTACTCTTGTGAGTGTTGAGGTATGATAAGATAGACAGAGAATGTGATTGGTACCACATACCATTGGCTTATAGCACTGAGATGATTTTTTTAGGTACCTGTTTTACTTATTTCTAAGAAATGAGAAAGTAAAGAGATAGTTTTGTTTTTTGATTTTTTAATGGCTAGAATTATGTTAGTACAATTGACTAACAGTTTCAATTTTTCCAGGGTCATGCAGTGAGGCAAGGAAAGTCAGACAAAACCTGCTAGCTCTGAGTAGCTTTTGTCCAGTGTGTCTTTCTTCTTCATGGCCATTCCACCCATAATCTCTTCCTCCCCTTCTGCCATCACTTTCACTTGTACGAATTAATGAACAATTAAGGATTCTGGCCTGCAGCTATCACAGTGACTACCTTGGGATGGTAACTATAACTGTAGTTATCTTGATATGATAACTACAGCTATAACTAATTACCTTTAAAGGTAGCTTTCTGAGTTCTAGCTAACATCATAAAGAGCAAGAGAAAGAAGAGGTTTGCATGGAGCTGCTATTTTTGAACAAAATCGTTTTGTTGATGTAAATTGGTATAATGTTCCAATGTATGTACTTTTTCTGGTGTTGCAAAAGGAAGTATCCAGTTTAGCTCAGAAACAGCTTCCTTGGAATTAGGTAGAAAGGAATAATAGAACTTGATATCATAATCATACTGATGACACCTGACCTCAAAACTCTGGACAACCTCTCCCAGTGAAGACATACAGAACCCAGAAGGACTTCACAGGTCAATGGCCACAGAGTCAAACAGGAATCCCATAGCACCACCTGAAGTCTGCCCTTCCAGGAAAGAACAGGGCTACTGTACTACAGGACCTCCAAGTCACATCCCAGAGAGGTGACCCAGAAGGATACCATGGTTGATGGTATCAAAAGCCACTGAGAGTTCTGGCAGAACCAACAGGGATACACTCTACCTGTCCAGCTCCTGGCGTAGGTTGTCAACCAAGATGACCAAAGCTGTCTTCATCCCATAACCAGGCCTGAAACCATAATTAAATACTGTAGATCCAGATAATCTGCCTCATTCAGGGACCCCTGGGTCTAAGAAACCACCACACATCCTAGTACCTTGTCCAAAAATTGAATGTTGGAGACTGGCATATAATTATCCAGGATAGTAGGATCTGGGGAAGTTTTTTTCTTACAGCAGCCTCCTTCAGCCGTATTGGGATCTTGCCTTGTTGTAAAGGGGAATTAATCACTCCCCTTATCCACTCAGCCAGTCCCCTCTGGCCTATGTAATAAGCCAGGAGGGGCAAGGGTCTAGTACACATGCAGTGGCTGTAGCTTCTTCAAGGATCCTGTCCACAGCCTCCAGATGATTGAAAAGTATTGCTCAAAATCAAACAAGCAGGAGCCAAGGTTACATCCACCAGATCTGTATGAACAGTAGCATCCAAGTCAGAGTGAATCAGTTATTCTTCCCTGCACAACTGCAGCTTAACAGCACTGGGGTGCATCTCACAGCCAACCAATAGCTGCAAGAGGTGAAATGGGGCTGCCTTGAACCATTTGGCTATAATCACCAAGCTGGATGTCTGGGACCACAATATCTATATCACAATATCACAATTTTGTCTGTTACCTAATGAAGCTTCTCTTTCTTTTTGTCTGCAGATCATGTCTTTTTGCATGCCTCCCTGACAATTTTCCCCTGACATCAGTCTAAAGTTCTTCTGGCTCCTGGTCAACTAGGCTTAATAGTGCACATCTATTTTTTTGCATTATCTTTAAATTCTATGCAGATATACTTCAGGTTGTAGTTAGGCATGATAGGTATTAATAAAATTGTAACATTCAGATTTTATTTATTTATTTAGGTATTTATACCCCACTCTTCAGCCACAAAGGCTTTCACAGTGGCTTACAAATTGTTAAGCAATAGCACTTTACACATCTACACCACTTTATAGTTCGCTAAGCACTAAGTGGTTTCCAATGTGTGTTAGCTAATTTTACATTCAGAATCCTGGCTTTGATACAGAAAAGAGAGAAGAAGAATCAGCTCATGAAGAAGGGTCCACACCTGAAACGCATCAGCTAATAAGACAAGTTTTTTTCTATAAAAACATGGCTTAACGAATGTTTGCTTGTTTGTTTGTTTGTTTGAACCAAGAACACCAGAGGACATCTCTTGATTTCTATATTGGCCATAAGGTGATGTCCATATATACAGTCACCTCTTTGGTTGCTTAAAGAATGTGTTTGTGTGGTTGTGTTGAATGTGGTTGCTTAAAGAATGTGTTTGTGATGAACAAACTATTGGCCTCACATTTCTTGATCCTAGGCCAAATTTTCCTAACATCTTTAATTTTGCTCTGTTTCCATGTCCAGAGAAGGGTGACTAAAATGGTGAAAGGTCTGGAAACCATGCCTTATGAGGAGAGACTTAGGGAGCTGGGTATGTTTAGCCTGAAAAAAAGATGGTTAAGGGGCGATATGATAGCCCGGTTTAAGTATTTGAAAGGGGTGTCACATTGAGGATGGAGCAGGCTTGTTTTCTGCTGCTCCAGAGACTGGAACATGGAACAATGGATACAAGCTCCAGGAACAGAGATTCCACCTCAACATTAGGAGGAACTTTTTGACAGTCAGAGCTGTTCGGCAGTGGAACACACTCCCTCAGAGCGTGGTGGGGTCTCCTTCCTTGGAGGTCTTTAAACAGAGGCTGGATGGCCATCTGTCAGGGACGCTTTGATTGTGATTTCCTGTGTGGCAGGGGGTTGGACTGGATGGCCCTCGTGGTCTCTTCCAACTCACAATTCTATGATTCTATGATCACAACATCACAATACTGCACCCTGGTGGCACAGTGGTTAAATGACAGTACTGCAAGCCACAACGTTATGAGTTCGATCCCAGAGGGCTCCAAGGTTGACTCAGCCTTCCATCCTTCCCTAGGTCAGCAAAATGAGTACTCAGTTTGTTGGGGGCAATTAGCTAAAAAACATTGTAAACCACGTATGGAGTGCTTCAGCGCTGATAAGTGGTATATAGATATCAATGCTATTGCTATTCCTTTTTCCTGGTTGAGCAACTGCAGTTGGATGGTATTCAGGAATGCTCCATCCCACAGGCACTGATTGGCTGTGGCAAGGCACCCTGGCAGTGCCAAATTTTGATTGCATGGAAGGAAGACCAGCAGAACAATACTGGCATAGATTTATGCTCTGCCAGCTCTTGAACCCAACATTGGCCTTAGACACCAGCAACCTATTTTGATAATTAATTCCTCATTTTAGTCTCCATGAGAAGGATCACCTATCATGTTCAGTAACAAGGGTATCAATATAGCTTTTCAAATGTGGTACTATAGGGAGTGAAGCCTACAGATTCTGTATTTGTATGTCTCATTCTCAATAAGCCTGGTTCACACATGCATAGTTCACATGACTTACAATCAGGGAAATCTTATCCCCAGAGCATAAAAGAGGCAGTTGCTCACTGTTCATTGCTGTCAAGATAACTCAGTCAGCAAGATTGCCTATTGGGGATTTGAAGCTGGGTCTCTTTGATCTTGTTGCAACATGACCCACAACTTCTAGCTTCAGCATAGTAAAGATGATCACTCCATTAGAATGGATCAGGCCATTAGAATAAAATTTCTATAGAGATAGCCTGTTGTAGGAAGAACAACTAAGAGACTTGGCACCTTTAAAAATGATCACATTTTATTTAACATAATTTTTCATGGATTACATCTACGATGCATTGAATTTTGCTTCACTTGGCACATTATAATACACATGCTTGGTTGAGAGAATGGATAGATGAGGGTATGTAATCAGTGAGAAGAGAGAGAACTGAAATGCAAGAATCACAAACAATCATTAGATTGAATGTAGTTATTAACAAACAGTAGCTGGGTGGTAACTTGTGCTTGTGAACTGATTAATGTACATAGTATAGATTTTTTTTAAAAAAAAATTTCCTGAATTCAAGCCACAGGAGTGAATCTCTTGGAGAATTCATGTTCAGCTGATTCCTATTGGAATCTACCTTTGAAGTTGTTTTGTTCAAGACTGGCCATGTCAAGATTAGAGACAAAGTATACTGGTAGTCTGAAGTGTTTCCCACTGGGTTTTGAATATTGCTATTTCTGATGTCAGATTTGTGTCAGTACCTTTAAAAAAATAACAAGTTTTAATTAGCATAAGCTTTTGTGGAGTACAGCCCATTGTGTCAGTTGCATGGCGTGTTGGCTGAGTTAGACACAAATCTGACATTAAAATGGCAATGTTTGAAAACCAGTATTCAACCATATTGATCTACCTTTGAACTGACATCTTTCCTACTTCATGTTGCATGTGTCCTTTGTCCCCTGTTTTTATAGTGCTGAATATTAAATACATATTAGTGAAAGGATTTGCCACAATTGCACAAAGGCTTTATTGTTAAAGGACAACCCCCTATGGGGGTGGGGGGAATAAAATAAATAAATAAAGCGATCCTGTAAAACCAACACAGAACTCCTTTTTGGCTTTTCCCTCTGTTCGTCCAGGAGAGGATAGTGTTAAGCTACCATTCAGTAAAAGCAACAGATTTTATGTTGAGGTCTCTGAGTCAGTGAATTTACATTTCGTAAGAACACCCTGAGGGGCTTTCAGCCACTTTGCTTAAAAAGGTAGAGAGATACATTTATAGCAGGGAAGGGAAGGCAAAGCTCTTTGCCTTGACATGGTCTCCCGTATCGTTAGGTCTCCATGCGGCACATGTGTGCTAAGGGTGACTTCCTTTTAAGTGGATAATGCGCACGGACACTTTTATGTGTTAGCTGGGAATAGCGCTCAGTAAAGAATCTGACTGTAATTACCGGTAACGAGGATATAAATTCCTGGTCCCCGCTTCCTTCCTCCGCTGAATTGCACTAGCATTTTTAAAGCATTTACATTTTGTCCAGGCTTTATTTACAGCACGGTTTCAGGGAGCCTCATTTCTCATCCATGCAGGATTATTTTTAACCCTTTGGCTATGAAGAAGCTTTCCTCCAACCCACCCCTTCACTAAGGCTTGAAAGAATTTTTAGCAAAAAGCAAAAAGAATTTGCTTTCAGATTGTGAACCCAGAAGCAAAGCCATGAACTTTGGGTTCCTGTAAGTGCACCTAGCATCCAGGAGAAACAATACATTATGAGATGCAGATGGTGAGATGATGATGATGATGAGGAGGAGGAGTTTAAAGGGATTAAGGGAAACTGGCAGCTTTTTCCTGCCACTGGGTACTGAATTTATAGAAGGGGGTCATCCCTCAGTGGTGACATGTTTGTGTTGGGAGGTATGAGTCTAACCATTTTTTTTAAATTCCAGGGATCTAGCCCTTTTAAAAATAAAAATATCTTCTTTAAAAGTAAAAACCTTTTCTTTCAAATTCAGCAGAGTTAAAGGGTCCGGAATGCACATACAGCTCAATTAACATTTAAATGTGTGGTCTGATCACCCAATCAATTAGACTCATTAAAACAACAAAGAAGTCAGTTTAAAAAGCATATCAAAAGTTTACTGAAGGTATATCAATCTTAATCTACATATTAAACTTTAAAAGGTTCCTAACTAATAAGAGGATTTAGGGTAGGAAAAGCAAACTCACCCAGCCTTTTGCGGTGTGGGCTACATTGTGACTTGACTAAAAAGACTCAAAACATGGCTACAGCCACATGGAGCCTAAACTTAAAAGGAACTTAGACAAAGCATCATATAATATTTAAATTAGGTCATGTGATGAATGACCCATTGCTCCAGTTGGCTGAAATTGCCTAGTTAAGAAAAGGGGGTGTGAGGGAACGGAAGCATGCAGGGAAAAATTTCTAAACTGAACTTAACATGGGATACACAAGATTGTATTGCATTACAGTAATGATTTCCCCACATACTAGAGTTTGCTCCATGGTCCTTCCCCTGCCCTCTGACATTCAGAGCTAAAATAAAAAGAAGAAGGCTGGCCCTATCATTAGACAGGGTAAGGTGATGGTCTCAGATGGAAAGGTTGTTAAGAGGTTGGAGCCTACTGTCTTCAGGTGAGGTGGAAGATGCTCTCCCATTGCCAGTGTCAAAGAAAGATTCAACTGTCTTTCCAGTTGGCTTTTGAACATGGAATGGGAGCAGGCACCATCTTGTTGTTCTCCCCAGACAACAAAATACCTTGACTCAACCCTAGTCTGGGCTGTAGTCTGGGAAGGGCTGGAAGATCAGTGGTCCATTGGGAGCAATGGTCCCACTCCACAACTGCCAGCACACATATATGTACACACACATGCATACAAGTATTGCCATGCTGTTAAAGAACAAAATGGTGAATCCATTCCAGGTTTGGGCTAACATTAAGGGAGCTCTCCAAGGTATTAATCCTATTAGGTTATAGAGTTCATCACATTGAGAGCTCCTGTAAAGCCTGAGTTCAAACTTGTCATGGATTCACCACCACCCTGACATGGATGCCACCAGCCATTAGTACCTGTACCTCCTCATTCAAAATCACCATTGTCCTTGGTGCATAACAACAGTGTCCTCCCAGAGGTTGATCAGATATGGGGCTACATCTATCTTTATTCCAGCCACCCTTGTCAGGAAAAAAGCAGCCTTAAGCTGAGGTGAGGGTGGCGGCTCAAGTCTGCTTCTTCTCTACTGAATGTGCAAGAACAGCCAGAATGCACCCAGTCACAACTCTACACCTGATCAATGACAGGAAGGATAGAGCCATGACTGGAACACCCCTGGCTGCTCCTAGGAGGGAAGTGGGGAGAATTGAGTGACCTCTGTCTCTCCAATGATGGTGCAAGTATACTGACAAGGACTTGCACTCCACCCATGCATTTGCTAAATCTAGGCCATATTCTTGTTTTTCTCTCTGACAAGGTACATTTTGATAATACTGGAGTATTTTCAATCAGCAGTGATACTCAGTGATGAAGGGAGGAGAGCAGAGAATCAAGTTTTCACCTTTAAAAATGACTTACTAATAAACAAGAAAGTTTGTCACATGCTACATCTTATCCAACAGAGAACTTTCCAAGATAAGAGTCAAAATGCAAATCATGCCTTTCCCCCCAAATCTCAAGGTTGTGCTTTTTTCATCTTTTGTTCAATCAATCAAGAGTCTGTGAAGGTCTTTTTTATAAAGAGCAAAAGAAAGGCTGTGTTCTGCATGGCCCCAAAGCTGTTTCTCCCTCCATCTTCTGTCTCCACATTTTGACAGGCTGCTACTCCTGAAGTCATATGAGTCCCCCTCCCATTTATTTATTTATTTATTTATTTATTGACTTAAGGATCTCTATTTTTTCTTGGTGCAAGCTAATGACATGCATTCCTTCAGGAAACATCCATAAAAGGAAACAAAAGACTAGTTGCTTACCAGTCCTTTTAAGCATCTTTGTCCAATGTGGTACCCTCCAGATGTGTTGGGTTTCAGTTCCCCTAATGTTCAGCCAACGTAACTGATTGATGCATTATAGGAATTTCAGTACAACACATCAAGAGGGAAACAGTTTCGGCATGGATTGTATTGTAACTGGGAAAGTGGCCTGGACACAACTGATTTATGGTTAGAGTGGTGGATTGAGAGACTGGCATTTCAATCCCCACTTGGCTCTGGAAACGCACTGGTTGACCTTGGGGAAGTCATACTTTCTCAGCCTTAGAAGAAGATGATGACAAACCCTCTCTGAATAAATCTTGCCATGAAAACCGTAGGATAGAATCACCATAAGTCTGAGTTGAAGACACATAACAACACAATTCCTAGCACAATATTGAAGCTGCCTGTCATATATTATAGATTAGGAGCCTCTGAGGGGGGTGGGGGAAAGAGGCGACAATCCAAATTTGTCTCTGAATAAAGAGGGATTCAAATACAGACATTTAAGAGGCAAACATTCAAAAGCTGACACCTAGACAGGTAACTCTTTCAGTTTCACTTTCTCCTACATTTTTCTTTTAAAAACCAAGCCAGAGATCCTGTATCAGTGGCTACCAAGTGTAACTTTATGATGACAGAGCTATGTTGCTGACAGGATATGCAACCATGATTGTGAGTTACGATCATGCACAACTGGGGACCATGCAAGATATCCCAGTGCACAAGGAGGAACCATGCAAGAGAGTCCCACTGCATAAGGGGACATAATATGCAATGTGACACATTGCCCACCAGGGCACATTATGTATCAGGACCATTGCACCATGACAAACTATACACAAACAAAAGATACAAACCATTATGTTTGGATTCTCTTTCACCAATGTATATGGATTTGGCATTACTGTGCACATTTCATTGCTTTCAAAGCGGGGGTGGGCAAAGTGAACCTTGTAAGGTGCATGTGGCCCACATGGGCCCTAGACACCACCACCATAAATTTCAGGTTTTTTTTTTTTTCTGTGCACCTTCAAGTCATTTCTCACTTATGGTGAACCTAGGTCAGCACTACCAAATTTGATGACCTCTTGAGGTGTTTGACTGAAAGTCTTATAATGCCCCAAAATAATGTCCCAATGGGGCAAAAACACATCAAAACACAGTGTTTTTACACCACAACCCCAAGTTCCTCATACATGCCAAAACCTAATCCCCACCCCCCAAAAAATGGATTGAAATCAGCCCAAAATGAAACTGGAAATGACATCCAGTGACTTCGGGTACAGCATTAGGGGGTATGCAGGGGCAAGAAATTACCCATTTCCTCTCCACGCTTGCCCACTTCTGGTTTAAAGGATCAGCTAGATATCTTGTGTAAACAGAAGAGCATTTCAAGAAAGGAATCTTAAGTGTACAACCTTCATTTTCATGTGGAACCAGTCTTGGGAATTCATTTTAATTCTTTGACCACAGACTGAATTTAAGCTTCTATCCAAAATATCATGCACTTGACTCTGGAGCATCCTTCACTTTCTAGGTAGGAATTCCCTCTGTGCTGAGACTGCCAATCTTAACAAATTGCATCAATTTGTGCTGTTGGAACAATTGTCCATGTAACATGTAACTATCTCTTGCTGTGACTTAAAAATGATTAAGGGGAAGTTCTCCATAGGCAATTGGCTAATGTATTACTGCCAATGATTTTCAGCAGGTTCATCTCTCTCTCTCTCTGTGTATGCGTGTGTTTTAAAATGAACCATTTTATCAGTTCCCATATAAAGCCACATGCTGGAATAATGGTGTTTGACTTTAGACCTTCCAAATGCCATACCTACCAGGAACATTGCTACTTGGTTACTTAACAGAAAACATTACTTGTCAGTCTAAAATGTGAATTGTGCTTTTAAGAGCAGTCTTTCAGATGGGGAATGACCAGAGGTGAGAGAGAAGAAAGAGGAGGAAGGTATTATTCCCTCTCAAAAATGATGGCCATCTAATCCAGAGGGAGGTAAAACTAGTCATGGCACCTTTTGTAGATCTCAAGTGTCACGTCCTGGTGTGCATACTGGGTATTTGTGATTGTTTGGTAGTGGGTTAGCCTGACAGGCCCAACTGCCATGCCAGACCTTGACATGAGTCCAGGGCATGATGGGTAAATATGGCAGCTGGCTGGGAATCGTTCCAGTCCGCTGCAGGGGTGTTATCTCTGGTGCCTGGGAACCAAGGTCAAATGCCCACTTATGGGTGTGAGAACATTCTGGTTGGAATGTATACTCATTAAGCTTTGGGTGAGTGTGTAAATCAAAACTGAATTGGGGTTTATTATCTGTGGATTCTACATGGTACCCTCAGAGCTGACTTTGGCATGATACTGCAAACTACATTATCCTGATCAATAAGTCATTTTCTGGAATGGATGTTGTCTCAGTGAGTGTGTGTTAGCGAGTTCATCACAGTCAAGCTAAGCTTTATTTGCTAAAAACCATTGGCCATAACAACCATGGGGGGCATCAATTCATAATAATGCCCAGGTGAGTCAGACTAAATTGTTATGGTCCTACCTAGCCTCAAGCTCTGAATCAAAGCATGAATCCAAGGTGTCTTTACCAGCAAGAAGAAAATCTGACCAACAACCTCAATCTGAATCTGAGGCTGGTGGACAACAGTGGCAGGCCACACTCTCCTGCCACGTGAAGTCAAAATTGGAATGCCACCATCACCACTGCCAGTTCCTATTGCCATTCACTTTTGTTGCCACCTTCTATTTCACTCTCAGAGTGATATAGAGGTCAGGTAGACTCAGTGAAGGGCAGCAAGAGCTACATAATGAGATCATAACCTTGCTCCAGATTCCACCAGGCAGAAATAACCAGCTTTGAGAACTCCTTCCACCTAACCAGGCTCTGTGGGTGGAGTGCTCTGGGAGATCATCTGTGCTGGACGCACAGGCAGTATTTCTAGGCACTCTACCCACTATACCTGGTTCTGAGGATTCTGGCTCTGCTGAGTAAGAGTTTCCTTATGAGCCAACCCTGACAATGAAATATCTAAGGTTCAACAGCCACAGAGCCCAAGACAAGACCTTTATTCATAAATTTCTTCACACCTGGCTTACCTGAATAATCAACTATATGGTGAGTACTCATTTATTTTATTTTTATTTATTTTATTTAGTTATTTATACCCCGCTCTTCAGCCTCAAGGCTATCAGAGCAGCTTACAAATTGTTTTAAGCAATAGCAGTTTACACATCTACACTGCAAGAAGCAGCTTCCAATGTGTGTTCGCCACCATGCTCCCACACAAAGCTACCTAATCACAGAAAGAGCACACCAACTCACAGGAGAAGCTGACAAGCAACAAAACACTCATGTCCAGTCCAGGGACCGGATTCACATTCTTCAGGGAAGAGAAATGGAGCTTGGACAGATTAGATTATGAAAATACATCTTATTTTGCTTCTCCAGCCTTTACTGAAATACAGTAAATTGCTTATTTGGAGTTGTCCATGGTGCTGCTTCACTTTGGGGGATAATTGCTATGGATCAATTAAAACACTTATCTAGAAGGACAGTTTTCTCCAGATAGTTTCTCCAGAATTATGTTTCAATCTGGTTTGAAGAAACCATCTGGAAACCATTCCCTGCTTAAATGTAAATGACCTTTGTTATCTCTTGAAACAGAAAGAAACCCTACTAATAAGACATAACCTGGATGGGGTAGGGGGAGAAAAAGAATAAAGTTGAAAGGCATTAAAAGGAATGTTGACTAAGAAGATAAGAGAAACCCATGGCTGAAAGGCCCTGTCCTGCTTTCCACAGTGTTCAGTCAGATGTCTCCAACAAATCCACAAGTAAAACATTGAAGCAGTATCCATCTTCTGCTCTTTCTCTGAAGTAAACTTAGAAAATTACTTTTAAAGAAGAATATTATAACATGCTGAATCCATACACAACTGAACAGTGCAGAATAATGCTCTGAGATGCAGAGCATCATCCTAGCACTTCTCAGTTATGAATGGGTTCAGCATGTCATTAAATTCAACTTCCTTAAAAGTAACTTTTAAAGGTCTTTCAGTAACTTGTCTTCTCTGGCATACTGGGTATAAAATCAAAAAGACAGTAAAATGGTTTAGCATAGATGCCTATTAGAATATTCCACATTAGAATATATATCTAATTCTTCTGTTTACTAAAGCCTCCTATGTTTCATCTGAATATTAGTTAGTTGATTATTCACTGAAAAACCCGAACCAGTAGTACATGTTTCTCTGCCTTCCATGTTGGATTGGGACCCCACTCTACAACAATGAATTTCTTCCCTAGAAAAGAGTTTCAGTTTCCCAGCAAGGAAACTTTTGGTCAAACTTATCTAGTTTCCTATCTGCATTGCAGTTTCAAGGAGCAGAAACAAAGTTTAACTTCTAAAAGCTTGTGAAGTTGAAGGCTTTCATGGCCAGCATCCATAGATTTTCCTTGGTTTTTTTCTGGGCTGTGAGGCCGTGTTCTGGAATAGTTTCTTTCTGATGTTTTGCCTGCATCTGTGGCTGGCATCCTCAGAGAAATGCCAGGCATCCTCAGAGGATGCCAGACAGATGCAGGCGAAATGTCAGAAAGAAACTATTCCAGAACACGGCCTCAGAGCCTGGAAAAAAAACCAAGGAAAATTCTAAAAGCTTCTTTCTATAAACATTAAGACACTCGTGGGATTTAGGTTATGATTGTGATTAACAACTATAGTAAGATCATGTGCTAGAGTTAACATTGTTATAGACTCATTTCTTTTGTACTCAGAAGATACATCCGCCCCCATGCCATGGACAGAAGAAAACAGATCTGACCAGGATGATACAGCATTTAGGTACATATGCTGGATTATTGCAAGGTATTCTACAAGGAGTATGGCTTTGAAGAGTATTCAGTAACTTCAGCCTGTCCAGAATGCAATGATCCCTTTGTTAACAGGGACCGCAGACATGAAGTATGTGACTCTCATGGCAACAAATGCATTACCTTTCACTGTTTCTTGGTATACAGCAAAATGCCTGTCATGACCTGTGAAGCCTTGAAAAGTTGAGGACCAAGATATCTAAAAGGACAATCTTTCCAAGTTTAATTTTGTCCATCTATCAAGAACATCTTAGGAAACTTTCATGTACATCCCAACAACCCCCCAAGAGTTGTTGCCAATGAGTTACTCCTTTTCAGTGGCTGCACCTGGGCTCTCTCCTAAGGGATGCCAAACTCACGTCCTCATTCATTAATGTCCTTCCAAAGCTGCAGAAGAAGGCATTTTTAGAAAGACATTTAATCTCTAATTAATTTTTAACCTGCTGTTTTCATCTGACCTTGTTATCATTTTTTTTAAAAAAAAACTATTTAAATATTTTGACTACTGCTATATTTTTATCTTCTCTTGCTGTTTTCTTGGATTAATGGGTAGTAGTTTCTGTTTTAAATTGCAAGGATGCTTTGAATGGTCACCTTTGTGGTTTTCGTTCTTAATCCTGTTGAGCCCCTGAAAGGAAAGGTGACTCTGTAAGGTATACGTTATTTAAAATTACCAAAATAAAAAATTGCAAATGATTTGTTGTCTATTTTGCTTCTCATTTGTTCTTTTGCTGCTTTCCAGATTTGCAGTATATATGAGCACTGAGCAGCAACAGAGGAATGCAATACAAAAGAGACCATGAAGGACAAACTAAATGCCAAGGTGAGACACATATGTGACAGTATATTTTACTTCCTTCCTTATTTGTATATGTAAAATAATTTATATTTCACTCTTTTTTCTAAAGAGTAAAAGAATAGGAACAACTAATAGAAAACAATGACATTCAAAGCCGACAAAATACAGTGGGCCCTCTGGATCTGCCGGGGTTTGGTTCCAGGAACCCCCCACCCCATGTATAACAAAAAAAAAAAATGCAGATGAGCATGTCCCATATTACTAAATGGTGGTGACATGTGCACATATGCTTCAGTGCATCCACGTTCATATTGTCACCATTTTAAACATTGGGCATGACTATCTGCAGTTGCTTGAAATCATAGATCTGGAACCCATGGGTCAGGAGGGCCCACTGTGACCCGAGAAATCCCAAAATCCTGATTAAAAAACAAATTTCAACAGCCCTCGTAAACACTGCAGTGAAAGCACCATATTCCTATCCTAGGGGAGGGAATTTTGCAGTAGTGTCACTGGTAGAGACTAGTACAATTTGTAAATATTTTGTGCTCAGAACAATGTTAGTCTGTTACAGTAAAAGTAACATGAGCCTTGTGACACCTTAAAGATGAGTTTTGTTTGGCATAAGGCTTCGTGGACTGAAGCCCCCTTTGCTAGATGCATGGGATAAATGAGATGGAATCCAGGAAAACAGTACATGGCAAACAATGTCTGTCTCATACCCTGGAGTCTAGTGAGTAGATAAGTGATCCAGTTTTTTTTTTTAAAAAAAAAACATATTACAATTCTGCAAGTGGGAAATCTGACCACTTCTGATCTAGAAAACAAGTTTAATCTGGAAACATTTGGAGCTAAGGAATTACCACATACTCCAGAAAATACTTCACCCTAAAAGGATTATTTGAGAATGGCTGATAATGAATAACAATTGGGTCCTTGGAAACATATATTTAAAAGGGGTCTGTGACATATCCCTTCTCCAGGTTGCCTCTACAATTCCAACCCTTTGGTTCCTATCATTCACCTTGCCCTTCCCCCCACCCCCACTTAAAATCCCTCCCTGGATCTGGTACATGGGTCCCAAAGTGACCTGTATACTGGACCAGTGGATGTGTTTATTGGTGGGTTCACTTTGGCAGTTCCTGGCTTAATTCTCTAGTAAATCAGATTAAACATATCCAGATTCTGAGGTAAACAACAAACCAGTACAGGTAAATTGTATGACATACAAGTTAAGCATCTAGCATTATGCTAGCTCTAGACACAATGCAATGTAACACATTTTAACTAAAACAAAGTAATACTTCCTCCTCCCCAAACCCTTAGCACACTCTCAGCTCCCAACAAACTGAATTTCATCTCACTTACTGTCCCTGTCTGTTTTTTGCCCAAACCATTTCTCCTACCTGACTGTTTGACCGCAAGGATCTGGTTTTATATTTTTCCCCCATAGGTCATGATTGTCTAGTTCTACTCAGGATTGCCCAGCTCCATCTCTTCAGACCCAATGACAGCATGCCTTGCTAAAAAGATGCATTAGCCACAACACTGAACCTGGCAGCTTTTATTGGTCAGGATAGGCAAATGGACTACAACATATGGGTTATCTAAATGGTAAAACTAACCCTCATGGAATTCATTAGGAATCTCTCTCCTCTCTCTCTCTGGCTTTTCTTCGCAAACGAAGATTCAGGAAGGACTCATCCCGCGCTTTCTGCAAGCGCGCTGTTGACTAAAAAGGCCAATCTGAGATAAACAAGTCCGGTTGCAAAAAGCACCGCAGAAGGTCTCCTTGGGTGATGTTTTTGGGTTGTGATTCTTTCTGCATTGTTGTTTCTCTTCAAGACTTGTTTGGCGTGAGTTCTCAATAAGGCTGCAGCATTGTGGATAGTGTGTCTCCATGCCTCCCGATGTGAGGCCAGGGCGGACCACTGTTGGTGATCAATTTGGCCGAGCCTGAGATGTTGTTTCAGGGCATCTTTGTATTGCTTTTTTGGAGTGCCCCTCTTACGCTAACTCGTGGTAAGTTCACCGTAGAGTAGTATTTTTGGGAGGCGATGGTCCTCAATGCTAGAAACGTGCCCTGCCCAGCGCAGCTGCGTTCTCAATATCATGGCCTCAATACTGGTGATCCCTGCTTGCTCAAGGACAGCAACATTCATCACATAATCAGTCCAGTGTATATTTAGGATTGTGCGTAGACAGCGCTGATGAAAGCGCTTGAGGAGTCTTAGGTGGTGACGATAGGTGACCATGTTTCAGATCCATAAAGGAGGATAGACAGTACAATGGCTATATACACACTAATTTTTGTGCTTTGCCTCAGGTGTTTATTGCTCCAGACTCTTCTAAATGGGATCCCACATCAGTCCACTGTATTCAGAAGAAGGGGGGTTCAAAACAGCAAAAACACTGCAGGAAAAGCCTTTTCAGCTTTTCCCATAGTTTTTTAAAAACAGCGAGGGGGTACACATTCCTGCTTGTTGGGACAAGCAATTCAATATTCAATCACTTTCCCATAGGAGAGGAAGTGCAAAGCTGATTGGCTGGGTGAGCACAGGGGGAGGGGCTTACTAACAGGGCAAGTGCCCACTGCCACCATGTTGGATTTTTGCCTTAGCAAGTGTTCACTAAAGCGATAAAATCGGTTGGTGTGAGGTTTTTTTGCTTTCCTGTTAAATAAAAAAAAAATTGCTCTAGTGCACCTTAGACATCATGTTGTTGTTTTTTAAAGAGTTCAGCAGTTGGCAAACTGAGGTAAGTATAAACACGAGTAAGTCACTCATGGCCCCCATCACACATGCTTATGGGGACAAAAACACTGCATGCTTATGGGGTCTTATGGGGGCAAAAACACCATTAAGACAAATCGCTGCTGCAAAATGTCATTACTGTGAGGCATTCAGTTTTTGGTTTTTGTTTTTGCTCTATAGATGGACCCACGGTACCCCAAGCACTCCCACCAACCAAGGTACGGGGGAAAAGTCACCATTGCTGCTACCACCCTCTTTCTTCCCCACCTCCCTTCCTTCTTCTCACTCATTCACTCTTTCTGACCAGGGCTGACTGGGGGTGGGGGGTGGAGGAGCCAGGAAAAATTACTTTGGTTTAAAAGGGATGCCAGTGCCCAACCATATTGGATATGTTTTTGTCTTTCTTGGTACTATCTTTTTGTCTATTGTTTTTAACATCCATTGTCAAACAGGTAAGTGCAAAGAAAACAATAATGACATACAAAATTCCCTCAGTTATCAGTCAATATAGACTATAATCAACTAAAAAAAACTACTAGTTACATGTTAAGAACAGAATATAATTATATTTTAACATATTTCTTAACAAAATATATATCATATTCCATTCATGCACAATTCTGAATAACAGGTTGAGAACTTGTGCCATAAACCAAGCATTTCTCAGTAAAATTTTTGAGTAGCTCCACCCTTGCTGGGCTACCTGAAAAAAATCACCATAGCCTAAACCCCTCAAAGTGGCCCTCCTTCTGACTCTCTTACCATGTGCCCTCCATGCAAAGAGGTATCAGCTGCTACAGTGCCACTCACTACAAGGGCAGCCGGGCTGCAAATGCCTGTCTCTGAGAGCCAGAAGCAGAGAGAGGTCCCAGACCACCTTGCTCACAATGCCTAATGCTGGCAGCCTGAGGGGCTACCTCACTCAGTCATGGTAGGACTGGCCCTGTATGATTATTAAAATGTGTATTACTCCTCCTTCCATCTAGCCACAGGGGCTACAGATACAGGCAGCTCATGTTCTGGGCCTCAGAGGGCACTGGCCATGCTGGCTGGGGGATTTGGGGAAGTTGGAGTCTAAGAAAGCAACACTGTCAACCCTTGATGGTATATTGAGTGTAGTGAGCTGGGTTTCTGCAACCAGCCAGATGGACTTTAGAGTCCTTGTTAGCATCATGACCAAACATTAACTGCTGTCCAGTGGTGTGAAAGACCTAAATTGTATCAGTGACCTTGCTGGATAGTCTTTGCATTTGCTTTGCAGTTTGAGGCTGGGAAAAGATATGAAGGCTGAGAATGGAAGGGGCGTGATTTTTTTTCTCTGTTGCTTCTGCAGTTCTCATAGCTAGGGTGGGGAGATGGATCATACTTGCACACTATGATTTTCTCTGGTTCCTTTGGCACTA
This sequence comes from Gambelia wislizenii, assembly GCA_030847615.1. NCBI lineage: Eukaryota > Metazoa > Chordata > Lepidosauria > Squamata > Crotaphytidae > Gambelia > Gambelia wislizenii. Next base: position 34,119,504 of record JAUMIR010000005.1, read on the forward strand.
TATAATCCTTGGGACTCTATCTTCCATCTGCCTCAGCCAAGGGAGGGAGGAGCACACCCCAAACCAGGTGCCCTATATGTCGATTTGATTTGATTTGATTGCCAGCCAAGAAGTAAACCCAGGTAGAATTTGTTTTGGGGGGGGGTGATTTTACTATTGGCTGTGAGGAGTGCTAGACCCCATCAGCAAAAGTGCTGGAATGCTTCTCTACTGTGTACCTTCTGCTGCATCAGTTGCTACCAATAAAGTTTACACTACAGCAGCAATGTGATTGAGTGCCTGGTGCTGAAAGAACCCTGGGAGAGGCCTGGAACTATCATCAGTTTGGGAGTAAGACTCTGGGGGACCCAATTAATTCTAGAGAGGTAGTAGTGAAACACCACTGCAAATTACTGAATGTAAACTGTATGGGGCATCATGAAACGGGGGGGGGGGTTATAACTGCACCCTGTTGCACCAGCAAAGACTCAAAGGAGGGTCAAGAAATTAAGCTTCTGAAGCCCAAACATTCTTATTTGCTCTCTCTCTCTCCATTTCTCTGATGGGCTTTGTGCTCTTTGATATTCATCATGGGAGCTTAACAGTAGTAAGCAACAAATCCATTACCTTGTGCCAAGAGAAAAAAAGTTAAAACAATTACAGTACTATATATATGACCACTTCTGCTTCCAAGCAAGTAAATTATCTCAAGTTAAAAATATTATTTCCCCTGGTGTTAATGCTATAGTTTTCTATAGTTTCATTCCAGCCTGCAATGAGAAATTTCCAGGATATGTTTTTAGCTCATTTTATTGCAATATTCTATTTAGCAAGTCTAATGATGACATTCCATTCAAAATTAAACACTTAGGAAGACTGTTAGGAAACAAGATAGTAGGAAATGCCTTTTTTTAAAAAATGGAACGGAAATGAAGAAAACCAAGAAAGAGCTTTCTTCAACATATTAAATGCACACAGCTCAATGAAGAATCTGCAAAGCCATTAGGGGGTATAAATGAGTAGTCAGTGACAAATGAAGCCCAACATTACTAACAGTATTCATGCCTAAGTCTTTAAAAGAAGGAAGCTTTAGGTCATGTCCCGGATACCGGAGCCATTTTTTGGGAAATGTTTATGATCACACCAGGGCAGATTGTCAAGCAATTAGAGCTATTAATTAGAGCTATTAAACTCTGACAAGAGTGCAAGGCCCCAGATTAACTGCATTTTACAACTGTAAAATGGAATAGCAAGAAAAGTGAGAAAACCTTTAGCAAGGATGCTTAATAAATGTTTAAAAAGAATGCTGCTCTGCTACCAGATTATAAGGCAGGCAGACACTATAAAATGAAGCTACCTCATTTATGTCAGCCTGTCAGTCAGTTTAGTCCACTATTATCTGCTCTGACCAATAGCAGAACATCTCCAGAGTCACAATCAGCAGTCTCTTCCAAACTGATTAGTTGATACTGCTTTTACTGAAGATACCAAAACTGAACCTAGGACTTCTGCATGGAAAACATGAGCTTTGCTACAGACCCATGGTTAGCCCTATATAGCCCTATAGCCCTAGACCAGAGCATGTGAAAAATCCTTTTTTGGACCAGTGTCTAGAATTCCCCAGCCAGGGAGTCCAGGCTACCTGAAGGATCATATTTCCCACTGTGAGCCCATTAGAGCTTTAAGATCTTCTGGAGAGACTCCTCTCTGTCCCACTACTTTCTCAGGCTCATTTGGTGGGAACAAAGGAGAGGTTCTTGTTGGTGGCTGCTGCCAGACTTTGGAACCCTCTTCCTAAGGAGGCCAAGATGGCTCCATCCTTGCTCTCCTTCTGTGGACAAGTTAAAACATTTTTATGCTGTCAGGCTTTTAAAAACTGACTGGAATAGGCTTTTAATGTTGTGCAGTGCTGTTTTGAACATTTGTATAGATTTTTTTAATGAATGTTAATGTTTTTAACATTCTAAATTGTTTCATCGTTTTTCAATAACTTTCATATTTACAATTTTATTGAGGTTTTTGTATAGTCTTTAATCTGCATTGTTTTTACATCTGCTGTTAGCTGGCTTAAATATCATTATTGGGACAAAGGTGGGATATAAAATCACTATCATCATCATCCTCTGGTTAGGGGACTCTGGACATTTTTGTTCAAAAAACAATAACTTTTCCTAACTTTGATTTGGCCTCTCTTCATGAGTACACTAGCAAAGTCCCTTTGACATACTCTAAATGTAACATTAGGTTCTATGCATTAAAACCATCTTCACATATTTCATTGTCACGTGTAAGAATGAACAGTTTCAGAAGTTTTTTTCCCCACTGGATGAGATTCTAAGATTCTATATTCATGCAGTTTTAAAAAGTTGTTGGATTTTTTAATTTCATTTTTTACATTTCAGGCCTTTTTTGGCAATACTTTCATGAAGGTCTCATTTATTTTGCACAAAATACAACATATAGTGCAATAAAGCTATGTTGCTTTGTGCAAAGAAAGTTTTTGTGCAATGCAGTATAGCACAAAAATAAAACAAAAAAACAAGAAGGATCTTCTTTTGGCTCTTACAGAATGGTGAAAAATCTTGCAACAGGATTTTTTTTAATGTGTTGAGATAACCTTCTCTGTCAAGGATGAGGATATTCTTTAAATCCCCAGCTTAAGGCGTATGGCACCACATCTCTGACTCCATCCATGGTGGGATGTGCCCCAATAAACCTTGCCTGCAATACCAACAAAGTTGAGCATGGACATCTGCAGCAAGGCACAATGGCTGAGATCCTGCATCAGGCAAATGGAACATAATGCTCCACCAGTACAGTTCTGTGTCCTACAATGGTTCCATCCTATGGAATCCTGGGATTTATAGTTTCATGGGATGTCTAGTATTCTCTGCCTGAGAGTTCTAGTGCTGTACCAAACTACAAATCCTAGGATTCTGTGGGCTGCAGCCCTGGCAGTAAAGGTGGTTTGAAAGTGATATAACTGTCTTGGGAAAGAGAACAAAGTCAGATCCAACTGGGAGATACACTTCCAGCTTCCATTATCTTGTGTAAATCTACTCCCCAACAGATAGGCAGTGGATGAAATAACTCTTTGGTCTGATTCAGCAGGACCCTTCTCATGTCCTTATGTTATTTAAAAAAAAAAAAAAGCATGGAAGGGAATAGTCCTGATAAGCAAAACAATGGGTTTCTCTTCCAGGCACAGTTTCCAAACAATCTTCAAAGGCAGCCCCACACAGAGCACATTGTAGTGGTCTAACTTTTGTAGAGGATCTTATCTACAGTAGTCTTAGAAGGAAATAGAATGCTGTCAGTATTAGAGTCATATGCTTTAGCCAGCTCACTCTTGCTAATAATTAAGGTGCCAGGACCTGAATTAATGAATTGTTCTGAACAGTATACAAAAGCAACTCTGCAAGAACACTTTTTGCATACTACACATAAGTACACAAGTAATCTCTTCTGTATTGCTAGCTTTGTGCAAGAACAGTTGGTCTCATTTATTGACCTCTCTTTTAGAGACTTGACATAAATCTAGCAATGTAGTACAGGTTTTTAACAATGTAATTTCTGATATTGCTGTCCAGTCAATATTACAAAAAATAGTGTAGAAAATATTTGTCTTCTAATTTAAAATGTGAGATCTGAAATAAAGACCTAATCTTTTTAGAGATGAATATAAACTGTAAATTTAAAATGTGTGGGGCAAATGCTGTCTCTTTGACTATCCAAGAAAATTATTTCTACACCAATTTAAAAATGTTTAATTTAAAGCAGATTCCTCTGAATTTTTTTTTAAAACAACCTTTAAAAAAAAATCCACCCTACGTCCACATTGTCATTGCAATTTGGGACTCTCCAAATTTACCATGTTCAATTAAAATCATGAAATTAAAATCTGGATTAAGCATCCAAGCAAAACCACTCCAGATGGGTGTATATATTATCTCTCCCTGTCATTATTGCTTAAGTATAAATCCCAGGCATTTATTCTAGCATTGCACTTAGAGAGAGAATTTAGCGTGTTTGCCTAGATGTGCGTGAGGCAAAATAGAAGGGCAAGAGGGGGAAGGGAGAGGCAGGACACTGCCTGGAAAACACATGCATCGATGAAAGAGATGTCAAAATATTTTATTTTCTCAAATGCGGCATTGCTTGGGCTCTGGACAGCCAGAAAACCTGACAGCATGCACAAGCTAGATGAAATGTGTGCAGTGCAAATAACTGAAACCTATATCCCTAGCTAGCCAGTTGTCATATTTACCCTGAAGTAGTGCAGAAATAAGGCATTTAGAGGCCTCTGGAGATAGGCATAATATGGGGGTGGGTTTATGTGTCTGCCAGGACTTAGCAAGATGGGGAAAGGAACCCTAGGGGCTACACATGGATTACTGTGGAGGCTCCATGGATGAAATCTTTGAATAAAGATTCCACATAGTCCTTTGCTTTTTAAACTGTCGTTTTAAATTAGGCTTGTTATTGTCCCATTCCTAATATAATAGATGTCACTTACAGTTGTCCCTTCATATTCACTGGGGGTTGGTTCCAGGACCCCGTCGTGGATACCAAAATCCACAAATACTCATGTCCCATTATATGCAATGGCATAGCAAAATGGTGTCCCTTATATAAGATGGCAAAATCAAGGTTTGCTTTTTGGATTATTATTTTTTAAAGAATATTTTCAAGCCGTGAATACTTAAATCCGTGAATGCCAAATCCATGGATATGGAGGGACAACTGTATTTATATAAACCTGCAAGTCAGCAACATATATTAATAATAATAATAATAATAATAAATAAAATTTATTTATATCCCGCCCCTCTGTGAGCAATCGGGGCGGCTTACAACAATAAAATAATACACAGTATAAAACAGCTCAAAATCCCTTCCCCCCTTAAAACATTATTAAATTAATACAAGTTAAAATCAATATATAATACAGTTTATTAAAAACCCTTTCGAGCGAGCAGCATCAGTTTGGAGGTCCAGAAGCAACCTTCAGAGGGGGTTCCTGAGGCTGGGGTTAGCTATTCTGGAAAAGCCTGCCTGAAGAGAACCGTCTTGACAGCCTTTTTAAAGCTGTCTAGTGATGTCAATATGACTCGTTTTCCTTTTCTCAAATTATATGTGATATATGATACTATAGTTTATATGTGATTCTGCTTTCTTGGCTGAGAAAACTGAGCATCCCATCCCCAAACCCCTATCCCCCTTTGAGGGTGAAAAGCACCAAGGTACACCACACATTCCATTTCTCAGCATTCACCTTCAGAGAATGCATGTAGGAGTAGGACTTGGCTACTTCCCCCTATTACCCAGTAATTTTTAAAAAGCAAATTAATTTAAGTTTTCCAGAAAAAAGCATTAATGACAGCATCAGCAACAACAGAACAACAAATCACAATTGGTACATTGAGCATCACCAGATCTCAGGATCATTGATTAATTCAGTAGGGTGATTCACTCAGATGGTAGCTTAACTCTACAGTCCAGCATATTGCTTAAAAAGCATAGAGGCTAAGCTTCACCACATGCAAAGGTGTTTTAAATGGGGAAGTGTCCTTATTAATAAAAGCAATATAAAGAATGCCACTTTTCAGTGAAGTTATTATTCTCATTATTGGATAACATTTTCAAATTGCAGTTTTTCACATAAGCCTATTTATCTCATTAGCCATTTGCACCGTGATAGTTCATTTGAGAGTCTTCACCGGTGATCAGTTTCTGTCCTTGGTACTGTTGTTTCCATAAAATAAGTATACTGACAGTGATGTTCCACCAAAGTGAATGGTCTGCGTAGTCATTTGAGAAATAAAATCTGGAAGTTGTGTATGAAAAAAAATTGACCTTCAGGCATGTGGACCTCATTGTGTAAGTATGTTCCTCTAATTTATATCAGGTAATATAACTTGTAGTCTGAACCCTGGATGTGGCTATGATTTCTTGCTGATCTTGTTTCCAACGTTGCATGGGAAAAGTCAGGAAAGGGAAACAATAACATCATGCTACAAGTAGAAAACACATCCCTCATTCCATCAATTAATTGAAGCTGCGGGACTTACCCCGCGGCTTGAGTTGCGGCAGGGGGAGCCCCAGCTGCAGCACCGACCTCATGGTGGCATGGGCACCACCATCTTCCCACGAGCCTTCTTCCAGCCGGCTCTGGCTGGCTGGAAGAAGAATCATGGAACAACCAATCGGGAAGAGGCTGCTCTTCCCCGATTGGCTGTCTGGACATCACCTCAACCAATCAGAGAGCGAGGCTTTCTGGCTCTCTGATTGGCCGAGGGGGCTGAGACTGCACTCTGCAGTCTTCCTTCTGGTCCGGCGGCTGGGGATATATTCCCAGCCCCAAGCTGGACCCAGGCAGTTGGCTCCGAGGAGCTGAAGAAGTAGGAGCTCTCTGAGAGCTCCGGGAAGCCTCCAGCGAAGCAGCGGCCACGGGAGACTGGAGGCTGCAGGCAGAAGAGCACCCACGGAGGAGCAGCCCACAGTCGGTGGGCAGGCGACGGCGAGGGAGCGGCCCACATTCGGTGGGCAGGTGGTGGCGAAGGAGCAGCCTACAGTCAGTGGGATAGGAGGGAGCTGAGGCAGCAGGAGGCCACTCAGCAGGAGGCGGGGGTGGCGACGCTGAAGGTGGCTAGCACCCATAGCGAGAGCTGAAATCACATTGCCAGCCGGCGACAGGTAGGGGTAGCAGGGGGATACCCGGGGACAGCAGGGGTGCTGCGATGCCAGGGGCGGCTAGCACCACCAGCGGAGCTGAAGGCATGGTCACTGGGAGGCGACGAGGCAGTGTAGCAGGGGGGATACCTGGGGAACGGCAGGGGGAGCTGTGATGCCAGGGGCGGCTAGCACCCACCAACGGAGCTGAAGGCGCGATTGCCGGGAGGCGACGGGGCGGGGTAGCAGGGGGATACCAGGCAGGCTGTAAGGTTGCAATGCCGGGGGCAGCTAGCAACCACTGGCAAGAGGGCCAGAGGCTCACAGCCGATCGGGTCCGGGTTGTGGGGAGGCCAGAAGGGCGGCTAATTTTAGGCCCACCCACCAGGCCGATCCCTCCCTGGCCTACCGGGCACAGCTGGGCTGTTGCAAGCCAGCTCTCAGCATGGGCTGTGAGCCATCAGAAGTGGGGCAACTGTGGAGCCGACTGGAGGCCTGCAGCCCAGCTGGACCCCACTCTCCCGGCTACCATCTCTGAGCAAAGCCAGCCACCAAGGAAGGGGTGGAGAGGCCAGGCACTCCTGGCCAAGGGCGGACAAGCCAAGCAGGGTGGACAAGCACAGTAAGGGGGAAAGCCAAGCGGGATGGCCCAGAAAAATCAGGGCAGATAAGCCAGCCGGGGCACATCAGGCTTAGGCCAAACCAAAAATGAGCTGCATCACAAAGAGGGAATTATGCTGCCCAAGAAGGCCCAGCCCAACAGGCCGGTCTTGGGCTGCCTTGGTCCCACGTGGGCGAGGGGCATTGGCAATGGCCAAGCACACCTGTAGGGCAACTGCTAGGTCCCCAGAGGCCATCTGGAACCTCCTTACGGGCAGCCAGACCCCCAACCTGCAGGAGCTCACCAAGACGGTGATACTCCTGGCCGAACAGTTGGGGGAGCTGAGGTCCAGTAGGGAGTCTGGAACAACCCCTTCTGACAAAGGACAAGCATCAGAACCAACCAAATCCAGGGGACAACAGTGTGGCAAGGCCTCATCCCCCCTCCAAATCGGCCAAGGCAAATGACCCTCATTGCAGACACCACTCCACATCAGGGAGCTATCTCAGCACAACGTCATGGGCTGCTTCATCCCAGGAGAGGGCCAAGGAGGGGGCAAGGAAGAAGGATATGAAGGAGGCAAAGTGGGAGAGGAAAAGGCGGCACACTAAATGCAGAAGGAAGAGGGACTCAGACAGCAAGGGAACATCCAGTGAGTCCTCCGATGATGATATGGACCGGGGGGGGGGATACTGGAGGGCTGCAGTCTCTCTTCCCGGTTTACCCCCCTGGGCCATCAAGGCATGGTCCCAGCAGGAACCCTCCGCATCAGGCCCATCCAGGGCCTGGCGTGACAGTGAGGGCTCCTCCTCTGACCCCCTTCCCCTCAAGTTGTTCCAAGACCATGAGGATCCTCCAGGGATCCACCTTGATAGGAAAGTGTGGGACAATATTTTGAAAGGGTATTATGTGGACGTCTTCACCCTACTGAAACCCGAAGGGGAGGTGGGCAGCGCACCTAAATCCGACAAAAGCTCGGATAAGGCCAAGCCACACCCAGTTGACCGTACATTCTTCAATTGGTTGGCTGGATACACCGTATTCATGGGAGTGGTGGGCATCGCCTACCCTGAAAGGGGGTGGCATCTAGCCAACCATTTGAGCAATGTGCTCAAGGCCAGGGTTTTGGATGTCGACACCGCAGCCATCGAGTATGATGCTGCTTTCCCGAAAAGGGCCTCCCGGAATGCTAGTGCTAGGTGGGACCTCATCAATGACAAGCTTTGGCTGGTCATCGTGGGCTCCCACATTAAGGGGAGGGCGGAGGCGGCTAAGCCGCCTTGGAAAAAGGACCCCCGGCACCTGGTCTGCTGGGAGTTCAACATGGGAAAATGTTTCCGTTCCCGTTGCAAGTTTGAGCACAACTGTGAAAACTGCTACGGGAACCACCCCAAGACCAGCTGCTCTTGGGCGGGGTTCTCTTCCTGGTCCTTTCGCTCGGGACGCCCTGCTTCTTCCAGCGTCAAGAAGGAGGCAGGGTCAGGAGGCAATGCCAGGCAAGGGAGTGGTAAGAACTAGGGACCCCTCGTACCCACGCAGGATGGCCTTCACCCCCGTGAAGCTGCAGGCCATGCTTCCCTTGTTAGATGCCTACCCAGATAGACAGGCAGCTTGCTACCTTAGGGACGGCTTTCGTCTGGCTTCAGAATTCCAGCGGTGGGCCCCAGGTTGGCCATTGCATCTGGAAATCTCAAGTCAGCAGCTGCCTTGCCCGAGGTCATTGCCTCCAAGATTGCTAAGGAATGCACTGCAGGGAGGGTAGCCGGCCCCTTCCCTTTTCCCCCCATGGATATCCTCAGGGTGTCCCCGTTGAGTGTGGTTCCTAAGACATCCCCAGCTGAGTGCCGGCTTATTCACCACTTGTCTTATCCCAGGGGGCCTTCAGTTAACGACACTATCCCACCTGAGCTCTGTTCAGTGCGCTATGCGTCCTTTGATCATGCAGTTCTTCTAGTAAGGGACTGTGGCCCAGGCGCCCTTATGGCGAAGTGCAACATTCAGTCGGCTTTCCGGCTACTCCCTGTCCACCCTGAAGATCACTGCTTGTTGGGTTTCATGTTCCAGGGGCAATGGTGTTATGATATGGAACTTCCCATGGGTTGCTCCATCAGCTGCTATGCCTTTGAGGCTTTCAGCACCTTTTTGGAATGGGCCTTGCATCAGCAGACTGGGCTTGCCTCAGTCACTCACTACCTTGACAATTTTTTAATGATCGGGCCAGCTGGGGGGGGAGGAGTGTGGCTTTCTTCTTAATTCCTTCCAGGAGCTGGCTCAGGAACTCGGGGTTCCCCTGGCACCAGACAAGATGGTGGGGCTGTCCAGCTCCATGATTTACTTGGGGATTGAGCTGGATTTGGTTGCGGAAGTCTCACGACTCCCGGCGGGCAAGCTAGAAGGCATCAATGCAAGCTGCGCCACCTTCTGACCAAGGAGAAAGCCACTTTAAAGGAAGTCCAGTCGTTGCTAGGGCATCTTAACTTCATGCAGAGTTATTTCACCTGGCAGGGCCTTCTGCAGCAGGCTGGCATGGGTCACAGCTGGCACCAGGGCCCCTCATCACCACTTGCACATCACCAAGGCAGTGAGGGAGGATCTCAGGGTTTGGTTGTGCTTTTTGGAGGGGTACAACTTTCTGGCAAGGGGAAGCAGATCTCGGGGCAGGATTTCAGGTGCATTCCGATGCGGCCAGGGGTTTCGGATTCAGGGTGTATTTCAAAGGGCACTGGTATGCCCAGCGTTGGCCTTCTGATTGGGGGGATTCAGGTATCCTTAGGGACCTCACTTTCCTTGAGTTCTTCCCCATAGTGGTGGCTGTATGCCTTTGGAAGGAGGAATTCAGGAACAAATGAGTTTGCTTCTGGTGTGATAATCAGGCAGTTGTCAGAATCATCAACAAGCAGTCCTCGAAATCTGACAGGGTCATGCAACTCGTCAGGGAATTTGTTCTCATCTGTCTGGCTGACAACATCTCCTTCTCAGCTAAGCACATCCCGGGAGTGGACAACGGAATAGCAGATGCATTGTCTCAATTCCAGGATGACAGGTTCCAGGAGTTGGTGCCTGGGGAAGATTGCGTTCTGACGGCCTTTCCAGAGGATCTCTGGCTCCTTGGGAAGGAACGGTGATCCAGGGGGTACTTAACTCACTGGCACCTTCCACCCGGGCCAGTTACTCCACGGCGGTGCAGCAGCTCCTGGCCATCGTCAGAACATGAGGTCCTGCATTACATCGCATCCCTGAAGGATCGGGGAAGGGCACCGAGGTCCATCTCACTGCACCTGGCAGCCATCGCCGTCTTCAGCAAGTTGGCTGGGCAGGAAAACCCTTGCAACACCTTCCTGGTCCACAAAGCATTGGAGGGTTGGCATCGCAGCGACACCCGAGACCCGGATTTGTGAAGACCCATATCTTATGGACTGTTCTGCCGCCTCATGGCAGCATTGCCTAGCACCTGCAGTTCCAGGTACAAAACTTTACTCTTCCACTCTGCCTTTTCCGTTGCTTTCTTTGCAGCCCTTTGGATTGGAGAACTGGTATGCAGCTCCAAGAGAGACGAGTCTAGCCGGGCTCTCCAGAGGTGTGACGTGGCAGTAGAGGAAGCCGGCTTGATGATCCAAATCCGGTGGTCTAAGACCGACCAGCGAGGGAGAGGGGCCTGCATCCACTTATCCAAGCTGGTGGATCCGGTGGCTTGCCCTGTGGCACTCATGCTACGGTTCCTGCGGTGACATCCTGACACCCCGGGAGCTCTCTTCATCCACAAAGACGCATCCACACTTACCAGGTTCCAATTCACCAGCATCCTGCGAGTGGCACTGCGTTGGCGGGGTTGCCCAGCGGGCGGATATGGCACCCACTCCTTCCGCATTGGGGCGGCGACTACTGCAGTGGGGGAGGGCCTGTCACCACCCGCCATTCAGCGCCTGGGCAGATGGCGCTCCAGGGCATATACCACGTACATTCGGCCTGAACTCACCTAACTCAGCAGGTCTACCCTGAATCCCCCAAGTCAGAAGGATGGTCTAGTGAGAGGGGTGGTGGCTGCCGGGTTGGCAGAAGCTGAGCTGTGGTCTATGCCTGCTTGGCTCTGTGGCGGTGAGCATGGGGGACTGATTTAGTCAGGGGTCACGTGGGGGTTTGGACTCCAAGCCTTTGCTATCATGGGCTGTATGACCTCCCCATTAGGGGGAGGGAGGGCTTGCTTCACCCCTCCCCTCACAGGACCGTTTCTTGTGACCCAATCACGTGTTTCCAATCACATGTTTCTGGTCACGTGTTTCAGGTCACGTGTTTCCGGTCACGTGGCCAGTTAGCCGGTGGGCTAACTGGACGCTTGTTACCAGCCTCCCGGCTGTGCATTTTCGGTTCCCCCATGCTCATATGCCAACCAGGCAACCACCATCACCAAGTTGTGGCCATTTTCTGCCACTACCATCTCACTTTGTACCAATACATCTTTCTGTGCAATTCTGTGTTGTTGTGGTGTCGTTATTTTGGGGATTAGTGGGAAGGTTGGGTGACTGGTGGGGATCGGTCTCACTCCAGCACGCAACTACATATTTATTAAATACATCTATATCCCACATTTCTTTCACTTAGGAACTCAGTGTCACATGGATTTTCCAGGTGGTTTCTCATTTAAGCACTTAGTATCAGTATGGTGGTTCCATCATGTGACCTCAGTCTATGCCCTGGGACATTATTGAACCCATGTCCTTTAAAACATTTGTTCTCTATTAATTTGTACACTTTTGATGATGTGTAGAACAGAATAATAGAAGAAGAACCTTCTTGGATCAGATCAAGGGCTTGTCTATCCCAGCATTCTGTTCTCCTCAGTGGCAAAGCAGATGCCTGTGGAAAGTTTTTGAGACTGATTTCCAACTCCATTCTTTGAATGTGTGTGTGGGAGGAACTCTCCAATTCCCTTTTCTTGGCTTTTTGGAAGCTGGGTTTAACTTTGTCAAGATAGAAATTTCCCATTCTGTTTTGGATTGGTCATTGATATCACCCTAAATGAAAGACTAACCCTTTAAAAATTAGGGAGAAGCAGAATTTGTGGCTGTCTCTCCCAAACAATGCCACCCTTTCTGGAGAAAGATGTTGAATTTAACTGAAGCCCCAGACCTCAGCTTGCCTTAGTAGTTGACTTCACAGTTGCACCCTGCATACAGACTCCCTTCCTCAGACACAATTTATCTTTACCACGATGATTTTATTTTTATTTGAAAAGGAACGAAATGCAGAGTTGGGTTGCTGGATGTTGCATGAAACTGTGAAATACTTCCCTAGGAATTATCACAGAGTCACTTATCAATGGGAAATGACTCTGCCTGAAGGACTCCCCCCACAAAAAAAACCCCAACAACAAAGAAAACTCTCACTAGTCATCCTTCGCTAGTTGTTCCCAACCCATGAGTCTCCATGAGTTGTTGGATTACAACTCCCAGAATCCTTCACCATTGTTCAGGTTGACTGAGATGTCCAGACAATTAAGTACAATACAACATCCGGGGATTTAACGGTAAAATACTCAGACCCCTGTAGATGTCTGCCATCAGCTTTTCTGAATGCTGGATGGTGTTGGATTGGTTGAGAGACAGGTTGCATGGCTAATGACTCCTCTCAGATACTTACACCATGAGAAGTAAATCCTGTCTGACTCATCACTCTTGGGGTCAGTTTACACGATGAAAATGTCCTGGGAAGAATTCCTGTCAATCCCTGGCAGTTTACACGTACATCGGGTCGGGTACGTGATTTTTGGAAGGGGGGGGCACCTTTTATCCCTCAACCTGCGGGACTTCCAGTCCCATGGTTTGTGCCGGTTTTTAAAAAAGTCACAGGAGGATTCGGAAAATTGGAAATGTAAACAGCATGGGACAAAAAGTCTTGGTACTGGGATGACCAGAAATGGTGACTGGGGGCGGGCTTAGAGCTCAGGGACCAGAAAAGGAGGGGTCAGTCACCCATTCAACAGATCCAGCCTCACCAGCCGAAAACAAAGGCATCCCTTCCAGCTGCACGAAGGTTGATGTGTGTGTGCGCGTGCGAGCTTGTACTCACTCACCTTTTTAAATGGATTTCTGCACTGGAAACCCTTCAGCTTTACCTTTTCCTCAACTGCATGTTACAGAGAGATCGTGGTAGCCCATTCATCCCCTGCCTTGGTCACCTGCCTGGCACATTAAAATATTTAAGCCTCTGAGTGAATTAGCACCTTTTAATTCCCCCTCTCTGTGTTTGTGTCTTTCAAAACGCCTGCCTATAGCCGCTTGAAATCTCTGCAGCCGTAGGGGTTAATATTTTAAAGAGGCAAGAGGAAACCCAAGCGGCTTGATTTCAAAAGGAAAGCACTCAGCTTGCTTTCAAAGCACTCAGCTTGATTTCAAAAGGAAAGCCCTGCGTCTGAGTGAAAGATCTGTCTGGATCTTTCAAAATGCTTTCTGCCTCTTCTGAAAGGGTTAAAATGTTCAAGAAGCAAGGGGGAATAACAAACCTCTGCCCCCCTCTCTCTCCCCCCAGCCAGCCAATAGCATCGCTCATGGCACGGAACTCTAAAGGAAGTGCGTCACAGAGGTTGCGAAAACAGGAGTAATCGCATCTTTGATTGACAGCCAAAAAAAAAAAAAATTAAAACCTAAACAAAACCGGAACTATGGACATGTAAATATCAGTCACGGGACCACCTGGGATATCCAGATCAGAGACATGAATCGTATAAACAGCGAGGGACGGATTCGTGATCACTATGTCACGGTAGGCACCGCGACAATTTCTGTCATGTAACTGGCACCCAGGGTTTTTCTCATTTCCTTCCTGCTGGTGTCTTGCCTCTCCTTTCTGTTTTGCACCTCCCCCCAGGTTTCCTCTGTTACTTTAAAGCCTTGAAGACAATGAGTATTTTGGTTAGCTGGTCAGCTGGCTAGTAACAATGACCAATCAAGTGGTATTATTCTTCCCTCCTCACTTTTTACTATAGGAGCCCACAAGGATACAAGACCAATGGACCTCTCCCTCTATTGTTTATCAGCAACTGGTATTCAGGAGCATGTTATCTTTTATCCTGGAAGTAGCATATAGCCATCATGACTAGGAGCCAGCCATAATTTTATCCTTCATGAACGGATAAAGTAATCTAAGTAATTCTTTCCATTTTGTGGGATCATTTTCTAATGAGACCTGGCAATCTTTACCTTTTGATACACTTAACATTTTAATAATTTGGGTTATGTGGTCATCCATGAGGCTGATGGGAAATTAAGCTAGGGCGGATGCAGTCCATGCAGCTTTGATTTGAGGTGCTGGTTGAAAATTGGGTACAATGGGACCCCCCACATTTCACCCCCCCCCACATGCACTACATACTTTTGCTCATAATGTCCATCAGCCCCAACTAGCATGTTCTGTGATATGGGATTGTGGGAGCTGTAGTCCAAAACATCTGGAAAGCCAAAAGTAATGCAGCCCCTAATCTACTGTAAGTAGTAGCTGGTCTCACAGTCTCAGGAAGAGATCTTTCACATCTCTTGTTCTCTGATCCTCCCTGGCCAGAGAAATCAAGGAATTGCATTCCAGAAAGGAACTTTTCCAGCCTCTGGCAGGAGCAGGAACTTTTCACAGATGATCCCTGTAGGAACTGAAGCCACCTTGTTTCAGTGTGTTTGTCAGCAGCCCAAAAGTCAAGGGGGTGCATTTATCTCTCCCTCCCCTTCCTCATTTCCAGCTATCTTTTTATTACTTCCTTCTCTCATTATTCTTCTTAAAGACAGAGTAAGAAAGAAATTTAGTATCTTTATGACTTTAATCATTATTCACTTCATCCCCCTCCTTATTTATTAATAATCCTATACTTCTTCTCCTAGTGATATATTTATACATTCCAATCTCATTCCTTGGGGTACCTTTTGCTTAAAAAATGCTTTTTTAAATGCTGAGAGGGAAAATGTTAACTACCTTTGAAAAAATGCTAAGAATGTGTTCTTTTGGGAAAGTATCCCTTACACACACAACACACACACACCAGACTTCCAGAGAGTTATCCATTTTACAGAGACATCCTAAAGCGAGGAGGAATGGGTGTTGGGGAGATTGACATTAGCAGAAATTCCAGTATTCCCAAAGCCTTCATGGTTTGCTGAATACAGGGTGGAAAGCTGGATGGGACTTAATTTTCTCCCCACAAAGGTGTCAGCTAGATGGCAGGCACAAACTTTTAAAACTACATTTATCTTTTCTCCCAGCATGTTTTTGTTTTCTCTTAAGAAGAGTCTTTTACAAGAGTCAGCCTCTGGCCTTTTCTTTCAGAACTCTGCTCTAAATAAGTAACTTTTCCAAGATCTGTTTAGAGACCCCAATCTGCATAATTAACAAGCACAGACACAGACACACAGAATGAAGGTGGTCAATGGGTTATGGCCCGATGGTTGTGTCTCCCTCACATTCTTCAACCCACTCCATGGACAGCAATTAAATGTGGAAAGAAACCTTCCATGGGAGGCAATGGGAAATATTTAAATGACTAATTAGAGCACAGGGATGATTTCTGGAGGGTGAGGAGGGACAACTTCTGGAGGGTGAGCTATACTGCAATACCTCCCACAAAATCATCACCTCACTTAGCAAGTAGGCTTTTTCAAACTTAACTGCTATGCAGGAGGCATCAGAGAGAGAGAGAGAACGAATGAGTGTATGCTATTTGACAGACCAGGGGCTTATCTACTCTGGTAAAAAAGCAACAACAGTACTCACCACGTATTCCCAGCACAGTTGCCACACAACATTTTTGGAGATGTGCATCCTCTCTGAGGTTTCTGCAAGAAACTCTGGATCTGTAAGATTCATGGTTTGCTCTGCATTTGAGGGGAAAACCCAGATGATTGGCCATGTGGCGTCTGTGGATTGGCTTCAGCATGAAGCGGGGGGGGGGGGCAGGTAGGCAGACACTTCTGGTAGATGGGACTCCATTCTGGGTGTTTTAATTTTTTTTTCTATTGTCCACATATCTGTATCTCTGCTTATACAGTAATCAATACTCTGGGACAATGTATATTTGCATATTTGTATGCACCAGTGAACGGCAGGGGGAACGGGCATGTGGCTAGAAATAGTATGACATATAGGACACTTGATCAGCATAGCCCCCCCCCCTTTTGCTCTGACACAACTAACAGTGTGGTGGGATACTCTGATCTACAATCGGAGAAGCCTGGTGCATGTGGCATTTACGGGACTGCTGTGGATCAAGAACATCTGCCCTGGTACAAGGTAGGTGCTGGATTTCCCACCAATGTAGACAAGCCTTATATCTCCACATATATGCCTGCCGATACTCTGATATCTTCAGTAGAGGCCCTTGCTTCAGTCCCACCACCTTTGCAGGTACAGTTGGTGGATACACAAGATATGGCCTTCTGAGTGGCTTCCCCTATGCAATATAACTCTCTCTCTCTAGGGAGAATGGAATGGCTCCTTTCTTGCTGCACTTCTGTGAGCAGTCTAAGGCTTTTGTTTATTCCAACAGGCTTTTAGAACTAAAAGTTTTTGAGGAAAGGGCTTTACAGAAGGTGTTGTACTGTTTTGAGTTGTACTGTTTTAAATTGTTTTGATTATTTTAAATGTGTGCTTTAAATTGTTTGAAAATTGTTAATCGTTTAATGCTATGCTAAAGCTGATCTGTGTTTTTAGCTATATTATAATCATTTTACTTTGTAAATTGCCTTGAGTCCTAATAATAATAATAATAATAATTGCATGAGACATGATTTGTGTGTTATGTTATTTATACAAGTATGTATCAGAGAAAGAGACAAAGAGAGAGAAAGGTGACCTTTGGTACTTGCTTCATCCAATTATGGGAGTGGGGGTGGAGTGGAGCATGCACCACTGGTTTTGTATGGAAACAGACTGTTTTTTTTTTAATAATTCTTTTTTATTTATCAAAAAAACAGTAGAGTACAATTGAACATGTCCATTTTGTAGTTATAAGTCACTACAAAATGTCAGACAGTAATAGTATTTTTATACATAAAAAAGAGAAACAGAAGAAAAGAAAGGAAAAAATAACCCATTAAACAGAGCAGTTGCACTGGGCTTAACTGGTTTAGGGGAGAAAACTCTCCCGGGCATTAACTCTCTGCAGGAACTTACAGGCTAAAGGTTTTTAAAATAGACAATTAAACAGAGTGACTCCAAGTGAAAGAAATCAGGTTGAGGGCAAGCAGATTTTGCAGTGAAAACAATTATTTCTTTATTAAACAGGACTTTATCAGACCCCCCCCCCCAACCCTATTCTTTTGTCAGCATAACTTTGCTGTTTTTATGCCAGCAAAAGAACTACCAGTGCCACACTTACCTCTAATACCTGCAAAAGGCTTCCCAGCAATGAATGAGGAGTCAACAGAGCTCCGCTCACTTCTTCATTTGAAATCCCATATATTTGCATGAGAATACATAGCATGGGAAATTCAAAAATAAAAACAAAAATAAGATAGTAAAAGTTACAAAAAGCACCTAAGCACACTAAAAAAGTCCTAAGTAAACTGGGGAGGGTCATAAAAAGTGTGTCATCTACCTGAATGTCATGATCTCACCTGGAAGTGTTCTGGTTGGACTGGCCATTGATACTGCATTCACATGAGTACAATGGTGCAAAGTTTCAAATGCCAGCAATGCTGGCACAAAAGTACTATGGGGATCAATTGATGGCTTGAGCTATCAATAAAAAAGAACATTTTTTTTAAACAGGACATGATCGCAAATGTTGTGTGATATGCGCGCCCTTTCGTGGTCATTAGATGTTCTTATGACTCCTTACTTGCCTTGTCAGATAACATGCACAGACAGAAAAAGGTAGCAGTAGAAACCAGTAGAACAGTCTATATTCAATACAAGCTGTCAATAGCAGTTTCTCAAAGGAAAAGAGGGGAAAAACAGCACAGGTGCTAAAATCCTACTCCAAACTAGTCTAGGGAGGGGCAGGGGCTAGAGGGGTGTAGTTCAGCTTAAGAGCTTCCAGTCTAAGACACACATGGATTTTCTCTTGATGTGAAGGATTCCAGGTCTTCTTGGGCAGAACGTCTGGAAGGTGTGTTGGGAGAAAGAGAGAGAGAGAGAGACTGACCCTCCCCCTTTCTGGTTTATATATAGTCCTTTTCTAACTTGGAGGTTGTCTCCCAGAATGAAGGAGACACCTCTGGGTGGGGGAATCTTATTTTATTGGAGGGTTTGAAAAATCCGTGTGCTTAGTGTGATGTGTACAAAGGTCAGATGTGAACATGAACTCTGCCTTTCACCCTCTGGGCACTGGTAATAACTCTTACATGGCCTGGGAGAGACGAACAATGGAGTTGCACACTTGAGAGAATGCCAATCAGGTATTCTCTTTGAAATCCTATCAGGAATCCCAATATCTCTGGAAACTGTAAAATATTTCACAATGGTGGGGGGGGGGGTGTACCAGTTTAAGACAGTTTGGCAAAAGCTCCATTCAATAGAGAGAAGCAAAGCAGATACACATTGATTGTTCTCCTGAACATATCAATGGCACCATTTCCTTGTCAGCAGAAGAGGGAGAAAAATCTCATTTTGTAATCTAAAATGAGGCTTGGCTTCCCCAAGACAGACAGGGATCCAGGCTTTTGCCCTACCCTTTCCAATATATGCCTCTTACTATGTGTGCAGACTCTGGCAATAGGCAGCTTCCTGCCTTAAGCATCAAAAGTCTACTTAAAATTCATGTTTATCAAGCATAATTCATAACAGACTAGCATAGAGCCAATAGGTGGAGGAAACAGCTGTGGAGATATAGGCAGCAGAAGCAGCCAGAACCATGTCACCTATAAAGAATAAATCTAAATTCTAATTACCAATATTTTACAATATCGAGCCTGGAAATGAAGCCAATGAAGTTAATATTGTGTTGGTATAATATGTTCAGTCTATCATTTGCACGTACCAATTTGCTCCAAGAATCCTATTGGTCTTCTTCTCAACTTGAGTGGACCAATCAAATGCAATGGGATTTACCTATGCATTGACTAAATAGTCAACCACTGAGGTTCCAGCCCACGTGTCTTAGTAAAGTATTACAGAGGGCAATCCTGTTTTTGAAGGTGCTCTCTGTTTGATAGGCTGTCCAGTTCAAGTGCAATTTAAAGATAAAGAAAGCATCAGAAGGGATAGCAGCAGTGTCCTGGAAGTTACCCATCAGTAGTTAGTATTTGGACAGCAGTTAGCAGACTGAACAGACAGGAACACAAGTCACAGGATCCCCTTCACACTTCCCCATTATAACACTATGACACCCACTTTAATTGCCTATGGAGTCCTATGGAATCCTAGGAGGCACAGTTCCATCATGCAGAGACCAGAAGCAGATGAAAGACCCTCCATCCATCCCAACTGCCACCGCCCTGGCCTTGGAGGGAGAGAAGAAGAGGCAAGCAGAACTCCATCAGGCCTGGACCCAGAAGGAGAAGAAAGGCCCTCCCTCCATCCCAACTGCCACTGCTGTGGCCTTGGAAGGAGAGAAGAACCAGCAGTATCTGCTGGATTTAATCCCTACCCTCCACTGCCATTCCCTTTTCCTTATGTGTCATGTCTTATTTAGATTGTAAGACTGAGGGCAGGGAACTGTTAAATTAAGAATTTGTAAGCTGCTCTGAGAGCCTTTGTTGCTGAAGAAGAAATACTCTAAACAAACAAACAACTTTGCAGTCTAGGGAGGGGCATTTGGAATTCTCCTCCAGTGAGATCTAGTGCCTCCCCTAACTACAAATCCAAGATTCCATAGGATGCAGCCATGGCTGTTAAAAATGGAATCATAACATTATATCTGTGTAGTGTAAAAGGGCCTTTGGCCACAGCATTCCGCACTGTGTTGCATTTCTGTTTAAATTACAGTAATTTTAAATGAGCATTTGTGTATACACTTTTGCACATGCAAGTGTTATGCAAATATGTGTCCTCTTTTTCCTTCTTTTTTAGTGTTGTGTACATGGTTGCTGTATGCGAAGAACATTTCATACTGCAGCTTTGTGAAGATGTTGTTAACTTGTTATAGAACTCCATAGAGCCAACATAGAACTATAATTTTCAGAGTTCCTTGAGCTAGTGCCAAAAGATTTAAATGGTTTAAAATAGTTGTGCTGGTGTGTCCTGCATCACAATTCACTCAACTGAACACACAAGGAGAAGGAGTACGGTAGATATAACTAGCTCAGAATGTGAAGTCGAAGGCTTTCACGGCCGGCATGCTCAGAATGAATTGTAGGCAGCAGTCTTAAGTATACGTTGAAGGAGAGCCTACTGAATTCAGCTGACTTCCTTTGAAGTGAATGATAACTTTTGCACTATGTGGCCCATCTAATCCCACCACCTTTGTGACCCAGTAATTATAGTATGCCTTGAACAGTTCAAGTGCTGAACAGGTGGAAGAATTATTTCATGCTGTGGAGAATCTACAGCCTTGGAAATTCTGTTCATCATGAAGAGACACAGAACCTCTATGGGGAAAATGAACTGACAAGTTTGCCACTTAATGATCAGAGACTTTGGAGAGGAACACGGGGACAATGTGACAATGTGTGCAATAACAACACCATCATGAGGACACACTAATGTGCCATGAATATTCATTAGGTGACAATGATTTATGAGAACTGGATGGAAATGAAAGCAAAATGCATACAGAGAAAATGTAATTTCAGAAACTAAAACTGCTGCAATTAAAACATAAGATATGAGCAGACACCATTGGTATCATGATTCATACAAAGTGCTTCTTTACAATATGCATACACATACTTAGTTTCTCTCTGAGTATTTTAATTTCAAGCCTTTAGGAGTTGCCTGGCCTGAAAGAACTGGGCTCCTGCACCATATAGATTGATTGGTGTTTAAAAATCATTTTAATGGTTTGCATTCCATAAGTTACAGCTGGTGGCTTTTCACACCAAGGGGGCAATGAATCCATTCTAGCACTTAAATCACCTATTAAACTTACAGGACAGCTCCTTTAAAGTTCTGACTAAGGACTTTATCAGATACATAAGATACGGTGTCATACCAATGCCACATAACCGTGAAAGGGCGCACATATCAGACAACGTTGCCCTTTCATGGTTTCATCCTGGCCAAAACCTGTACCTTTTTATTGATGGCTTCAGCCGTCAATAGATTTTCCCATTGCACTTTTGTGCTGGCATTGCCATCGTGTGAAACCTCGTGCCATTGTACTCATATCAATACATCATCAATGCCCAGTCTGGCACGAACACTTCCAGGTAAGATTGTGACAGCCAGGTAAGTGACACACTTTTTATGACCCTTCCCGGGTTAATTGGAACCTTTAAAGTGTATGTGCTTTTAAAAAAAGTTTTTCTGTCTTATTCTTGTTTTGTTTAAATTTCCTATGTGATGAAGTCTCGTGATAATACATGAGATTTCAAAGAAGGAAGTGAAAGTTCACTTCCTCTTTCATTGCCAGTGAAGCCTTTGTCATGATTAGAGGTAAGTGAACTGGGAGGGGTATTCCATTACTGGCATAAAAATGGATTCTTTATGCTGGCAGAAGAACACTTTTAAGGGGCTCATCTGATAAAATCCTAAAACCCATCCCACTGGCAAGTTAAATCACCAAAGTTAATATCTATTGTATACAGGATGGTATACAACAGTAAATAGATGAGCCGTCCAGTAGATATATCAATCTGAAATCTGGCACACCTATTAAAATGTAAGTGGAGAAGTAATAGCTTATATGTGTTATGCTCATAGTTTTGAAAAATCAGGGTTTTTTTAAAAAAAATACATGATAAATGACCCTGCTGGCTGAGGTAATTTTGAAACTCTGGTTTGAACCAGGCTGCTTTTACAAACCAGTGAGCATCCTCAGAGGAGCAAAGTTGGAAGAATCTATAACCATGGTTTAAGACAAAACTCTTCCTCAGTTGCAACTAATTGTGGAAGTCATTTATAGCTTGTGTTGGCTGGGACCAGGTTTTGTGGGAAAGTTGAGTGAGGAGCCCTCAATGGGTCTACCTTTCATGCATATCACTATTTGCTTTCGGTACCCTTGAAGGCCCAAACTGCTCTACTATCTGGGGGGAAAGAAATGAGGCAAGTGGAGGGTGTGCTTTTGCCTTCTACTTGCTCTTGGCACTGCTCCCAAGCTCAGATGGCAACTGAACTGACCAGGAGCAACAAGATGAGAAGGATCTGGGAGACAACAGAAACTGGGTGGCCACTTATGCATCATCCTCCCTCAAAAGCACACCACCAAAACATGGAATGACTTCCAAAAAAGGAGAGAAAAAACAGGATGGATGTTTGCATACATTTTGCAGATGTAAATTTATATGTATGCATGCAGGTTTGGAAATAATAATATTTTAAATAGTGGTATAACACATCTCACCATATGGAGAAAGAGTGTCGACCAGATGTCCTGTATGCCAACTCAGTAATTTTGTCCATGTGCTACCTATATGTAGGGTGATGTGAAAGCCCCTTCTCTCCCTTCATATGTTTTTTTTTTAAAATTTAAGCTGGATTTGGAACTGCCAATGCTTTCCAAATAGAAGAAAAGTTCACATCATAGATTGCCCACTGACAATGGAGGACAGTTCTCTATAAAAGAGACCACATGGCTGTCCTACTTGGCCAGCTTAGTCAGAAGTGAACCCCCTGCTGGCATGTAGGCCTTTGCCAGTTTTTGCCAATGTGTGAGATGAGGACTCCTGATTTTGGGGACCCCTGAAGTTCTTTGGAAGTTCATACCAATTTCTCAGTGAGAAAGTAAAATTTCTCTTCTCCTTAAGATCTTTGTTGGACATGCTCTTCCAGATACTCTTGCCTTCTGAAGTGAAGTAGGTGGTAATGAGGGACAGGGCCTACTCAGTGGTAATATTTGGTTTTGGAATACTCTTCTCAAGAATATTCTTTTGCCTGCTACTCTGGTAAAGAAAAAGAAATTCTTTCATGCTTTTGACCAGGACATTTTCTTGCTTTGCTCCTACATGGATGCTGTTTTTACTCCTGTTTTATTCCTGCATTTGCTAGTGTGACATGGAGAAAATTTTGTTCCACCAGTGGCAGCACTAGGGTGTGTGTGGAGAGGGCAGACTGCACAAGGTGACACTGTCGGGGGGAGGGTGATACCATCCTTAGTAATGCCACAGGTTCCCACAAACAGATATCAATCATTGTGCAAGGGAGAATCATTGTGAAGGGAGAATTACTCCTTTAAATAGAGAGGACCAGGCCATTTTGGTCTTTCATACAATCATAGAGTTGGAAGAGACCACAAGGGAAATCTAGTCCAACCCCCTACCATGCAGGAATACCCAATCAAAGCACTCCCAACAGATGGCCACCCACCCTCTATTTAAAAACCTCCAAAGAAGGAGACTCCACTGCACTCCAAGGTAGTGCATTCCACTGCCAAACAGCTCTTACTGTCAGGAAGTTCTCCTAATGTTTTGGTGGAATCTCTTTTCCTGTAATTTAAGTCCATTGCTTCATGTCCTAGTCTCTGGAGCAGCAGAAACAAGCTTGCTCCATTCTCTGTATGACATCCCTTCAAATATTTAAACATGGCTATAATATCACCTCTTAACCTTTTCTTCTCCAGGGTAAACATACCCAGTTCCCTAAGCTGCTCCTCATAAGGCATGGCTTCCAGACCTCCCACCATTTTGGTTGCCCTCCTCTAAACACATTCCAGTTTGTCAATATCCTTCTTGAATTGTGGTACCCAGAACTGGACACTGTATTCCAGGTGAGATCTGACCAAAGCAGAACAGAGTGGCACTATTACTTCCCTTGATGTAGACACTATACTGTACTCCTATTGATGCAGCCTAGAATCACATTGACTTTTTAAGCTGCAGCATCACACTGCTGACTCATGTTAAGATTGTGATCTACTAAGACTCCTAGATCCCTTTCACATATACTGCCCTCAAGCCATGTGTCACCCATCTTGTAAAATATGTGCATTTCATTTTTATTGTCCAAGTGTAGTATCCTACATTTCTCCCTGCTGAAATTCATTTTGTTAGTTTTGGCCCAGCCTTCTAATCTGTTAAGGTCATTTTGAATTCTGATCCTGTCCTCTGGGGCATTTGCTACCCCTCATAATTTGGTGTCATCTGCAAACTTGATAAGCATGCCTCCTATTCCATCATCTAAGTCATTGATAAATATGTTGAACAGCAGTTGGGGCCAGGACAGAATGCTGTGGCACCCCACTAATAACTTCTCTCCAGGATGAGAAGGAGCCATTAGTGAGCACCCTTTGGCATTAAACCAGGTACGGGCAAGTGTGGCCTTCCAGACATTGTTCAACTGTAACTCCTATGCTCCCTCACCTCACATAACAACTATGCTGCCTAATTCTGATAAAAGTTGCAGTTCAACAACAAATTGCCCATCCTGGCTTTAAACAAATGTGCATCACCAAATAGATCCTAAGCCATTGTCTTTTCCATTACTGTTCAACTCATTTCCTGTGATGGCTGTTGCAATTGTGGAGCGATGTCCAGAGCACCCTGCTTGTCATTTTTGCCTGAAATTCTGAGACTTAACCTTTGCCTTCCATGCTGTTGAATTGTTGTCAAGGTCAGGTTTAAAAATTTCATGCATCAGCATGGCAGATGATGTAAACTTTTGCGCACCTGACATCTCACGTATGCATAGCTTTAGCCATGGCATCGATGAGTCAGTGCCAAATATAGAACAAACAAGAGCTGTCTGTATACAGGGAAAGAGAGTACTATACATGTTTTTCTCAAATGGAAATCTCAAGGTGTTTTAATCTCCAGTTCCCTCATTACAGAACATTATGCTTTAAATCATTGCAGCCTACAAACTTCTTTGGCTGTATATGAGAAAAAGAAGCCCAAAGTTTTCTCTTTCAGGTGCTATAATCTATGCCTGCTGCATTTCCCCTGCCCTCTGTTGTGCTACTCAGAATGCTGATTGTTCTTTCTGCACTAGGCACATATAATCCTTTTCATCCTACGTCACATACAAAAGCATAATCGCTAGGATGAGCTATGTTTTCTCTGTGGACTCGAAGCCTCCTAAATCAATATTGCATACAGGATTGGGAGGCAGGGAATGGAAAGAATGGAGAGTGTGTAAGATGAAGTAGCACTTGCATTGGTGAAAATAAAAATTTAACAGGAAAAGGTATGATGACTTGAACTCCAAAAAATATCTTTTGGTTTAATAATAAAAATAGGCATACTGTAATTACAATAAATTGGAAATATTATTATATTTACTCTCAGATTCACAATCTACCAGATGTTACTGACTGGAATTTTGGACTATCAATGATTCTATTGAAGAACATAGGAATTAAGGATGATGGTGGTGGTGGTGGTAATCAGGATCATGATGGAAATAAAATCACCTTCAGTATAAAGACAGGAGGAAAACTGACAAAATAATTGATAGTGTTGCATTCAATCCAGTACTTGTTGAAATGATTTACTTGAATAATCATTTCACTGCATAATTAAATGGAAAACATTAAAGCACTTTTGTTTTAGTTGCAGTGTATACAGTCGTTTCCATGTACACTTTGGAAGCAAATACTCCTTCACAATTCACTGATCCAAAGCTTTCCCCTCCCATTCCTACATTGCCCTATTGTCTCTTCTACTGGTTACTGCTGAGCTAATAGAAACTCCATAGGTGTAGCTTTAGACCAGGGGTAGATACCTGTGGTCCTCCAGATACATTTTCTTTCTTTAAAAAAAAAAAAAAAAACTACAGTTCTCACAGCCAACAAAGCTAGTTCTGAAGGATTATGGGAGCTGCAGGCAATAAACTCCTGAAGGGCTGTCTTTGCCTCCCAGCTTTAGACTGGTAGAGCTTTTAGTTGATGTAATAGAGGCCTCAGAGCCAGTGGTCCATCATGCACAGAGCTCCTCTCCTAAGCTGGCCACTAACATATCACCAAAAAGAAGAAGGAGGAGGGAGGGAGGAAGAAAGAAAGAAAGAAAGAAAGAAAGAAAGAAAGAAAGAAAGAAAGAAAGAAAGAAAAGAGAGGAAACTTATCATTAAAAGTGAGGACAAAGAAAATACAAATTTGTATATGCATTGAGGCAAATTAAGAAGAGATTCCTATAATTTAACTAGAATTTCAATACATCTCATCATAGAAGAGCTTAGAAAGTTACTTTCTACAAGTAACAAATTACAAGAATCTTATAAGCCCCCACCAAGGAACTTGTTTACTATTATTATTGCTATTACACACTTTATAGAACTTGCAATATGTATTATTCATTATTAATACCCACAACTATAGTATTAGTGACACCTTGCTGTACAGATCAACCTCCTTATCCACAGATTCAGTATGGTTTCACTTATCCACATCAGAAAAAAATGTTCTAGGCATTTCTAGGTCCTCCAGTATAATTCTATGGTCAACTTCTGTTGTTCACCTCATTGAACATAACAGGCTTCCCTATTATCCATGTTTTCAGGTATCCATGGGGAGTCTTGGAACATATCTCCCATGGATATGGGGGTTGACCTGTATGTGAAAAGTGGTCTTAGTAGATCACAAGATAAACATGATTCAACAGTGTGATACAATGACAAAAAAAGCCAGTGGAATTCTAGAATGTATCAACAGAAATATAGTATGAAGAGATACTTGATTTTATTTTAGTAAGACCTCAGTTGGGACATTGTGTCTAGTTCTGGGCATCACAGTTTAAGAAAGGTTTTGAGAATCTGTGTCCAATTCTGGATGCCACAATTTCAGAAAGATATTGACAAGCTGGAACATTGGCAACCAAGATAGTAAGGTGCCGAAACCAAGCTCTATGAGAAACTGTTGAGGGAACTGAGTAACTTTAGACTGGAGAAGAAGTTAAAGGTGATATGATAGCCACCTGCAAATTTTTGACGGGTTAACACATTGAAGATGGAGGAAACTTGTTTTTTAATGCTCTGGAGAGACGCACCCAGCTAACTGATTCAAGTTACCGTACAAGATTTCAACTAAACACTAGAGAGCATTTTCTAATATTAAGAGCTGTTCAACATTGGAACAGACTGCTTTGGATAGTGGTGGGCCCACATCTGTTGGAGTTTTTAAAGAAAAATTGGATTACCATCTCTCAGGATTCTTTAACTGTGGGTTTCCTGAATTGGCAGCAAGTTTGACGTGATGACCTATGGAATCACTTCCAGGTATACAGTTCTATGATTACTCTTTACTTCTGATTATTCTTTTCATAAAAATCAGTCTGAAAAAGAAGGAAATTGGCTATCTATTTATTTTTAAGGCCCCCTAGAGCATTTTATCTCCACAAAATAACAATTAAAAGTAGCAAGTAAGTGTCCATTGTTACATGGGGGAAAGGAACAATGTTACCAGTTGTCATGTTATTTGCAAAAAGAAAACCTTTATGGCCCAAAGTAACTTGTTATCAGTAACATCATTACAGTTGTCCCTTCATATTCACTGGGGTTTGGTTCCAGGACCCCTGGTGGATACCAAAATCCATGAATACTCAAGTCCCATTATATGGAATGCCATAGTAAAATGGTATCCCTTATTTAAGATGGCAAAATCTAGGTTTGCTTTTTGGATTAATATTTTTTAAAGAATATTTTCAAACTGTGAATACTTAAATCCGTGGATACCAAATCCGTAGATATGGAGGGACAACTGTATTCACAACACATTATTTCCAAGGTCTAAAACAACAGTAAGGAAGACCAGGAGGCATGTGGGCCTGCTTGATCTGCTGCCCAGGTACTAACTGTTGATGTGCACCTTCAAGGCTCCTGCTTGCTCCTGTTATGATCCTTTATCTTTAAATTGACCTTGGATTGGACAGACCTTGAAACAAAGGATCTCTTCAAACACCACACTGTCATCTGACAGCCCTTCAAATAGAAGACTGCTCTCTGCAAAGTAAGATACATGGCTGCCCTAACCTCTCTGCTAGAAAGGGACATCTGTCATGTTTTATTTTCCTCCAGCCAGCATATCTGGAGATTAGAATTTCACTGCCAGTTCTCAAAAACAGTGCATAAGGGGCATACCCACATTTGGATTAATCCTCTTCAGGCTACAAATAAGCCATATCATGGATGTTCTTCAAGAACAACAGCAACAGTGGTGTCTGCAGTGCCAAACACCACTGCAACAACTCTTCTTCCTGACTTCCAGTTTTCTAGTGATGTGAGGCTGGGTATGATGCAATAGAGAGGAGCCAGTGTGAACATCCAGTGTGGTGTAGTGGTTTGAATGTTGGACTAGGGACTTAATCAGACACATGAAATATGGCATCATAATGATGCCACATAAACATGAAAGTGCACACAGATCAGATTATGTCACCCTGGCCATAAACCATACTTTTTTATTGATGGCCCAAGCTGTCAATAGATCAGCTGTGGTGATATTTTGCCAGCATTGACGGCATATGAAACCTCGCGCCAATGTTCTCTCATCATTCCACCATCAATGGCCAGTCTGGCCAGAACACTTCCAGGTGAGATCATGACATCCATGTAGGTTACATACTTTTTATGACTCTCCCCAATTTACTTGGGACTTTTTTAGTGTGTTTACATGTGTTTTTTTTCTCAAAAAATACTTATTTTTGTTTTTGAATTTCCTGTGCTATGTTTATGTGAGATTTCAATGGATGAAGTGAATGGAGCTCCGTTCACTCCTCATTCATTGCCAGGAAGTCTTTTGTCAGGATGGAAGATAAGTGTGGCATGGGGAGTTTTTTTGCCAGCATAAAAATGGCAGAATTTATGCTGGCAAAAGAATGAGTTTTACGGGGGTGGTCTAATAAAGTCCTAGGACTCCAGGAGCTCAGGTTTTAAATCCCCACTCAACCATGGACTGATCTTGGGCAAGTCACATCCTCTCAGCCTCAGAGGAAGGTAATGTCAAACCTCCTCTGAAAATTTTTTACCATGAGAGCCCTGTGATAGCTTTGCCTTAGAGCCACCTTATGAAATGACTTGCTGGCACACAACACAAACATAAAGAAATAATCCAATATACAAGACCCCATACCTGCAATCAGATGTGGAACAGCCCAGGAACTGATGTAGCCTCACATCTGATGTTTGTGTAACTATTCCTCATTGTATCATCTGTTGACACACAGAAGCCATGGTAGCACCTACCACTCTGTGTCACCCATGACACTTCTAATTTTGTACCAATTAATCTCAGATTCTGTACTGAAAGGGAAAAAAAACCACACACATGAGAGTTTCCCTTCCTCCTTCCATTTATCTGTCACTGGCTTTGCCATTGTGAGTCCTAAAATATAATGTTAAAAAAAATCAAATTACACTTTAATTAAAATATTAATTAATGAAGTGCAGTTATGGAATAATTGCGTA
Organism: Gambelia wislizenii; assembly: GCA_030847615.1. Taxonomy (NCBI): domain Eukaryota; kingdom Metazoa; phylum Chordata; class Lepidosauria; order Squamata; family Crotaphytidae; genus Gambelia; species Gambelia wislizenii. The sequence continues at coordinate 34,149,163 of JAUMIR010000005.1, forward strand.
ATTTCACACATCATTGAGTATCTTGTAAACACATTTTTAAAATTAAATTCACCAGTACAAAGCATTTTTAATAAGGTTTTTATGAGATCCAACAATTTCACTGTTTTAGAGGATGATTAAGTTTCAGTGGAGAAGATCAATGATGGATGTATCCACCAATGAGCAGCCCTTATTTTCAGAATACAAAAGGCCATTTCCTGTAGATTTCAGATGGGTGAGAGAGATGTCTGCTCAACATTCCTACTCTGGCTCACAGAGTGAGAGAGGGAATGTTGAAGACCTCCTGCAAGGTTACTTGTGCTGGATTCCCCATGCCTCCCCCATCTCCCAGTGGGTAGGCCACCAGTAGGACTGTGAGCACTGCATTGTGGAAACTGAAGTGGAAATTGGTAGTAGCTATGAGCTATGCACAAATTAAAATTTCTCATTATGCTCCTTTCCATCACCTGTAGCACTGTGGAAAATTTAAAGTGCCACAGGGTTCACCCTGATGATAGGTAGAAAACCATTCTAGACACAAATGCATGCAAGTAAGTCCCGTCAACACTATACAGGGCTTGTCAGAAGTTGCCCCCAAAATGCCAAATGCTGATGATCAACCAGGATGGGGCATATCTACCCTATATACTTTATTTAGTTTTTGCCAGTTTAACTATGTAGCTTGGGCCCGGGCTAGTTTAAGGACCATATATGCCTATATGAACCTGTCAGAGTTCTAAGATCATTTGGCGAGGCCCTTCTCTCAGTTCCACTACCTTCCTAGGCATGGGGGGGGGCGACAAGGGAGTGGGCCTTCTCAGTGGCTGCTCCCAGACTTTGAAACTCCCTCCCTAAAGAAGTTAGGATGGTTCCCCACCTTGCTCTCCTTCCAATGTCAAATGAAAACCTTCCTATTCCATCAATCTTTTCGGAATTGACTGATGAGCTTTTAATGATGTGCTGTTTTGTTCATTTTCATATCCTGCCTTTAAATGAATTGTCAATAATTTTAATGCTATAGATTGATTGTATGTGTTTTCAAAACACACATATTCTGAGGGTATGTTTTTAATCTGTACTAATTTTACTAATTTGTAGACCCATTGGAGTCCCAGTACTGGGGGAAAGGTAGGATGCAAACAAATAAAACCACAACAGTAGTAGCAGCAGCAACTATCATGGTGTCTTGCAAAGATTCCTAGGAACTGTACTATGATGAGTATTCTGGGAATGCTCTGTTGTCCATGTCAGTTCTAGGGAGGGATTGGTTTCAGCCCCCTTCTCCCATCTTCTCCCAAACAGAGTGTTGGTGGGAGGTTTTATCAATCTTGGCCCTCCATTCTGTGAGAGAGATCTTTGTGCACAAGAATCTCTGGATCAGGGCCACAGTGTATGTGAGGGAAGCAAGATGAGCAAGCTTCAGTCTATAGCTATGAAAAGTTTCAGGTTTCAATGCTGAGTGCCATCCAATCTCCCATGAGTGGTTTCTTCAGGTCATCAGAAGCCGAGAAGTACGCCTGCCTCTCCCATTCCCTTCTCTCTTTTCATTTTGAGCTTAAGTGTCATTGAGATACAAGCAATAATGATTTTATATATCAGTTTTGAAGGGGCATTTCACCCCCCCCTCAAAAACACTCTAATCTACATGCAATCAGGTGCTTGCCTCCTGATTTTAAAACTTTTCAACACAATGACAGAGAAAATGATCAGGGGGCACAGGCTGAAGTTTTCCAATAGAGCTTTCTACCCACTTCAGTGCTGTCGACCTGCTATTATGTTAATTTCAATGGTGTGTCTACCAAGGCAATTAACATTCCAAACGTTAAACTCATTATCAGCTTAATGTTCATATTTGCATTTTAAGTTTGACTTCAGAACACATAATCCTAGGCAAAAATGTATACAAAATTCAACTTGGTAAAATCCAGATGAAATAGATTTTTTTTGAAAGAAAGAAAGAAAGAAAGAAAGAAAGAAAGAAAGAAAGAAAGAAAGAAAGAAAGAAAGGGCTAAGATTTAAAAATGAGGGGGTAATAGGTGGTGTCTGTAGGATTTAGTATGAGAATTAGGTTTGGAAATAAATTCTGGCAGATTGTGTCAGTTGTGCAGAAAGGAAGACCATTGCTTAAAGAGGGAAAACCCATCATCCTTCAGATGTTGTTAGACTTCAGCTGCCATCTTCCCTTACCACTGGCCATGCTGGGTGGCACTGCAACTAGATACAGCAAAATCTGGAGTGCCATAGGTTTCCTAACTTTGATAAGCAGAAGATGAGAGCTGGAGTACCAGAGCAGTTAGGAGAGCAGAAGTGGAAGGGTGAGACAGAAGCCTGAGTCCTGTTGTTAGGACTTTATCAGACATGGCAAATATGGCATCTTAACAATGCCCAAAGAATGCGAAAGGGCACCCATTTCGCACAATGTTGTGCTATAGCATTCTCCTGCTGTTAAAAAAAAGTGTTCTTTTTTTATTGACTGGCCAAGCCATCAATTGATCTGCCATGGCTTTTTTGGGGGGGGGGTTGGGTGGAATTGCGAGTATCTGAAACTGCCCTGTTGTGCTGGCATGATTACAGCATCAATGGGTGGTCCCTGCCAGAACACTTCCAGGAGAGAACATGAAAACTAGGTACAGGATGCTCTTTTTATGAACCTCCCCATTTTGCAAGCAAGTTTTTAGGTATGTCTCAGTGCTTGTGCGTTCATTTTGTTTTTGTTTTTGTTTTTTTAATTTAGCTGTTTTTAGATTTTTAAGTGTGCTTGTGTCTTCTTGTGAGAACCACTGAGATCACACCCACCCACCAATGAAGAAGTATGGGGCTGCTTTTTCATGCTATTACAGCAACATTTGATAAAAAGGGTTATTTTGCCAGGACACTTAACACTTTAAAATATGGTGGGACAGAAACTTTTTTAGAGGCTCATCTGATAAAGTCCTTAGTCACAACTAGTGCAGACCTAATTGAATTAATGGCACTTTACCTATCTGTTGACTCACCACTCAACTATTGATTGTTTGGGGCTACTCCATCTGGGACAAACTGACAGGATTTAGGTCAAAGAGTCTCGCCATCTGAAGTGGGGCAACACCCACAACACTCTGCTGTCACTCCATGTTTGAGGAGTCATGCTACCCCTTGCAGCCACTTCTTGTTTAGTTCTTCCTTCACTGTCACTTCTCTCCTCAGTCTGTCATCATCAGCCTTCTTCCCCCACTGCTTAACCCATTTCTCTGGATGGTCATTCGTCAGAGTGAAGCACTATGGTTGCAATAACCATGGAGCCTATCTATGCCACCACTGTGACACAGGCAATCTCACCAGCCAGCCACCTAGCTCTGAAGAAAGATCTGTCAGGATATTTCTCATATGATTATGCCAAATTTATCTCTCAGATATCTCTGGCACAGAACTGATGGGCACCTTTACATCTGATTCTTTGAGGTTAAGGTTAATACACTCAAAATGAACATTATTCCTTTGATAGCTCATAGTCTTTGAGGGATCCCTCTCTATGTGCCTTGCAGATATTTTTTGAAAATTGAATGTTTTGTTTCAGAAATGGATATTTCACCAACATGGTACTCCCTGAAGAGAATGTAGTTTCCATTTAATTAAAGCAGATTTTGTTTTCCTGACTTTAATGTTTGGCTTATTTGTTGACTTAACACTAATCATGGGGCATTACCTATGCTGAATTCTCCAACTTGGGTTGCTTTGGAATCTTCTTGCCTGATGGCACTTTCCAAATAGATGATGTTAGGGTCTGCAATGGGTCTGGCCCCATCTCCTTCTTTTGAATACCGAGCTGTCACCACCCACTAGTTTACCCCACATGACTCAGTAGCTTAGTGGAAAGTTACTGTGAAGTTTAACCTGTACTTTTCCCCACCTCTGACTCTGCAGAGACTTTGGCTCACCCTCCCATGGGAGATTAGAATCCTATGCACACATGTAAATACTCACCATGTAAAAAAACCATGAAGAGAGAGTGGAAAAGAAGAGATCTTTTAAGGAAAGCTTTTATTCTAGGCAAGCAATCTTACATTAGCAAAAAGGTATCTTATACAGGAAGGCACCATTCTTCAGGCATTACTTAGGAGTAGTTACAGTGTAACACCCCAGCATCCCCTACTGAAACACCCAACATTCTCTGACTTGGTTCACCTTTTAATTGGCAACAGTGCTTGATATCAGTTTGGCCTACCATGGGCCTTCTATGGATTGATGGGAAAGAGTCAAGCTAAGTGTGGCATGTATCAAGCCTCAGAGAGGGGCCCCATAAATTATCCAACATTCACACCTCAACACAGACAAACTAGCATCTCCTTTGAAATGGAGAAGGTTCTTCCTGCTTCATGCTGGAGAAAGGCAGACATCCATTGGTACAGTTGGTAGATTCATTGCTTCGCAAACTCAGAACCATGGCTTCCTTGACTAAATCTACCCACCTACAATGCAATCTTCCCCTTTTCCTACTGCCTTCAACTTTACCTAGCATTATCATCTTTCCCATTGATCCATATCATCTCACAATATGCCCATAGGACAATAGGCTCAGTTTAGTCATTTGGGATTCACTGAAGAGTTCCTGCCTGATTTGCTCATGGACACATTTATTTCGGGGTGTTTTTTTGGGGGGGGGTCTGTAGTATCCATATTGCTCTCCTCCAGCACCACATTTCAAATGAGTTTATTCTTTCCTGTCAGGTTTCTTCACTGTCCAGTTTTCACAACCATACATAGGAATGGGAAATACTATGACATGGATGATCCTGACTTTGGTGTTTAGTGACATATGAACCATATGAGACTGAGCAGTAACAGCACGTATACAAGTCATTCCATGGCATTTAAACATAAAGTGAGCTCATACTATCCTCTGTCTGCACTCCCATTCATGCAGCTCTTTGGGGAGTGACTAACATCCTAATTATAGCCACTTTTTTATATTGTCACCTTCTTTCCCTAGTCACCAGTGAGAAATGTGGAAAGCAGGAGTAGAGTAAGATTTCCTTTGACAGATTAAAAAAAAAAAAAAATAGGAGCACCATTTGGATTCTTCAAACCCCCTTGTGCCTACTCTTTATCACAACATATTCTCCCCAGAAGGAAAGTAAAATAATCCTGCTGGGACACAGTTTGGCAATGTAAAAGATATCTCTTCAACCTTAATCCAAAAAGGAAGATCTCCTATAGTATCTACAACTACAGAATCTGAGGAAGTAGACTAAGTCTACGAAAGCTTATGCTACAATTTTCTCTCTCTCACTCTCAAAGGTGCTACAAGATCCCATTGCTTACAACTACATAGTTATAACAGTTCAATGCCACTTCAGTTCTCACAGACCCTTCCTATATAGTGCTGGGATCTGTAGTTAGGTGATGAATTCTCTATGACAGAGCTCTAGTGCAGTTTTCTGAACTATAGTGCATCGTTGAGATGTGCCACTCATCTGAAGAATAATCTAATTTTCTAGGGATGCCACTCTGAAAATATCAGATTTGTTAGTCAGCTTCCAGTGAATGATTTCCCAACTCTGAATCTCCTGATACAGAATGGTAACTCTCATTTTCCACAGCAAGACAATCAATACATGTGGGTCATGGATGTTGTGGTACAGCATCAGTGGACCTAAGGTTGGTAAAGGGTGGTCTAATGAATAGAGTGGCTTCTGAGAATCTATACATAAACCATCCCTGAGCTAGATTTCATAAGAAGCTAAACTTATTGTTAAGATGCACCTATCTACACATGCTGAGCATTCTATAGCACTGAAGTGAATGGGAAGGCAGAGCTTATGTGAATCTCCATATGTGCATCAGAGCCTTTGGCTCACAGGGAGCCTGTTTTTCCTGCCACATTAGCTCTTAAATTAAAACTATATAAAATTAGCATCTCATATTACACAACTCATTATGTGTCTGGTAAATTAGCAGTATTGTAAACTGTGAAGATGGGTGTTAGATGCTTGTTTTCCTGTTTGCACATTAACCAATTTGATATTTAAAAGCAGCTTCTGAAAAAAGTACAGCCAGGGTCTTAAGGTTTACATTCATAGGCTTTAGAGTGGTAAGTGGTTCATAGATTGGATGTTTTTGCAGTAATAGGGTACAACTCAAATTCACTTCTATTTTGATATTTTAAATTTATGGTGATTATTTCAGAGCATGGAAGCAACTAGTTACAAATAAATAGCTGCTTATAACTAATATTTTCAGGGTCTAAATGCCCTAAAGGCACCAGATCCCATCTGATCTTGGAAGCTAAGCAGGGTCAGCCCTGGTTAGTACTTGGATGGGAAATCACCAATGAATACAATATGCTGGAGGCTATATTTCAGAGGAAGGAACTAGCAAAACCACCTCTGAGTATTCCTTGCCTAAGAAAACACTATGAAATTCATGGGGTTGCCATAAGTTGACAGGCAGCTTCAAGGAACATATACACATGCAATTGATGCCTTCACCCCACTAATGAAGTTACAAGTACATTACATTTTGGTTGTAACTTAATGGAGAATACTTCACTTTTATTCATTTTTTGCAGTGTGACTGCATTCCCACCCCCCACCCCCAGTTATTTTAATAGTTATGCTTCCATGCCTCATGACGTGGTGGACGAGGATATCACATGTTCATGTGCCAACACCTCACAATCTGTTGTGAATGTTCAGATAATGATGACATGGATGGGAAGAGACTGTGTATTGTACCACAGGGCAATGACTTGCAGCCTTCTGAGTTTTTTTAATAAGTAACTAGAGCAACAAATTTAGTTATTTTCTCAGAAATGGAAAATTCAGAGATTCGTTTAAAAGTAGTAACAATAATGGGATCTAACTATGTTTTGGGGCCTTGGAACTATCAGTAAAATCAATTATTTGTAAAAAAAAAAAAAATCCAATAATTGCTCATGATAGCTGCAATGAAGTTCTATCTTTAAACTTCCTTAGTTTTTTTTTTCTCTATGCACAATAAACCCCCATTTCAGACTACCTTAATCACGCAACTGCCCCTCCCCTCAGCAGCCAGGAGTGAATGGAGCTCGAGCAGAGCCCCATTCACTTTCTGGTTTCAGTTCCCAGCCGTTCTTGCGAGAGAATAAGCATGTGGGAAATTCAAAAATAAAAAGGAAAATAAAGATCCAAAAGTACCAGGAAGTGCAAAAACACAGTTTAAAAAAGCCAAGTAACCTGGGGAGGGGGGGGGGAAGGCTGTCACCTCCTTGTCCCAATTGCACCCGGAAGTGTTTGGCAGGGACTTCTCACTGAGGCTGGCATCGCGCCAGCATAACCGGGCTCTTTATTGCTTGCCTGTCATTCTGTGACAGGAACGGAATGGGCAATCTATTCATATGAATATGAAGAAACAGGGGCAAAACAGGGCCAGTATGGGATGAGGACATTGTCATCTGATAACTGAGCCCTTTGGCAATCTCCTGGCATTCCTGGAACACCATATTAAGGGTGTCTGATAATCTCCTAAGAAGAGATACCTTAGTTGTTCACTGTGTTTTTCATTGTTGGTACTAATAATAAATGCTGTTGCAGCCATGGTAATTACCTTATGGCCTTGTGGAATAAGAACAATGTTATCTTTTCAAATTGCAGCAGTCTAAGGTAAAAACAGGAGATGCCTCACCAATAAAGGACTAAACCCAGAGCATATGTCTGCGTAAAATTTGCACATACTAACTTCTATGTCTATGTGCACATTTAGAAATAATGGCTGGCATCCTATACTGCAGTTAAGGATTTGTAACATAGAGTTACAAATCTGTAACTGCTCTGTCTTCAATAATACTGCAAATTCACTCAATGCTCAATGCAACCTCTGGCTGTTAAGGTGGGTTTGGTGGGTTAAGGTGGGGGTTAGGCCAGAAGGTGTTACTTTGAGTTTGGAGGTTATCAGACAGGAATGCAAAAAGTGTGCCTGTCCCACAATCTCCACTCCCGCCCCATCCCACCCCATACTGCCACAATCACCTTCTCCACCACACTTACCTCCTCTTCCATTGACAGGGCATCCCAGGAATGAATAGAGCTCTAACTTCCAGGAGTGAAATCCTGCCCGTTCTCATGAAAAGACGTGAGCGTGGGAAATTCAAAGTTAAAAAGAAAAAAATAAAACAGAAAAAGTAACACCAAGCATAAAAACACAATTTATAATTAACAAGTAACCCAGGGAAGGTCATAAAAAGAGGGGCAACTTACCTGGATGTCCCAATCTCACCTGGAATGTTCTGGCAGGGACCGCCCATTGATGCTGGGATCTCACCCGCAACACAGGGCACCTTCTCTCACACACAGAAATGTGGGATAGAAATGGAATGGGGGATCTATCAAGGCTTCTCCCATCAATAAAAAAACAGCATCCACGGAATGGGAGCAGAACGAATGCATAACAACATTGTCTGGTAAGGAAGCCCTTTTGTGATCTGGCAAAAGTGTAATGACACTTTTGACACATCTGATAATCTCCTATGTCTTTGTAGCTATGTATGCTAACCCTGATCCACAAAGCCCCACATTGTAAGCAGCCCAGCCTTTTTTCAACATGGTGATTTCTGTCTTGTCAGAGAGCAAAAGGGTCAGTGGGGATGTATCCAGCTATTTTCTTTTAGCTGGACACACTGCAACAGCCACCTGCTGGGAACTCCAGGTGCCCTTGAAACATCCCTGCAGGTAATGTCTTTGCAGTGCATCCACCTCCAGATGCACCCCAGCTGATTTCCTCCCCCCCCCACACACACACTTTCCAACACAGAAATGACAATATTGAGGGACCTGTATAGCTTATAGGGCGGGGTTTTGGAGGAGTTTTGATTATTGTGTGGTTGAAAAAGAATTCTGACCTCAACAATGGCCAAAGAAGTGATTTGTGATTAAGTACATCCAACTTATTCAACCAATAGGATGCCAGAATTTGTAGAACTGTAAAAACTAAAGATGATAGCATGTTAAACCACATTTTAGTCCAGGAGCTATGGACTTTATCAGACCACCCTCCATAAAGGTTCTTTTGCCAGCATATTTTGTGGCATTTTTATGCCAGCAAAAGAACCCCCTTTATCAAACCTACCTCCAGCAGCTTCAGAAAGGCAGCCCCAGCATAACGGAGCATGAACAGAGCTCCATTTACTTCCTTGTTTGAGATCTTGCCAATTCTCATGATGTTGGAGGATATGCAGATCCAGAGATGGACCTGAGTGATCTTAACATGTTTTCCATGCCCAGAGCTACTCTTTAGTGGTTTGTGACACTCAAGAATGAGACCACACCAATAATGTTCATGTTATCACTTCCAAAGCCCTTTCTTTGTTATATTGATATGTGCAAGGGCTTTCTAGAGATCTATACCAGCCAGGATAAAACTAATATAGTCCTGTACCTAACTTTCTTAAATAGTATGAGTGGCTTTCCAAACACTTCTGCATTATGTCAAGAAAAATTCCTTGTAGTATAGTTGGACAAAGCTTTGGCAAAAGAGATTTATTTTTAAAAAAAATCCTAAATTTTCCAAATAAAAACAGAACAAGCAAACCAGGTTTCACATGTGTCCTCATTCACCATGCCTTTTGTTTGTTAAATATTTAAAAGAAGGACTATACCCTACAAAGAAAGAACAGAAGTCCTGACTTCATGACCCTTTCTGTTCCTGCATCAATAGGAGCATAGTATCTAGATTGAGGGATGTAATAGCACCACTTTATTCTGCTTTGGTCAGACCTCACCTAGAATACTGTGCTAGTTCTGGGCACTGCAATTCAAGATGGGTATTGACAAGCTGGAATGTGTCCATAGGAGGACAACCAAAATGGTGAAAGGTCTGGAGGAGTGGCTTAGGGAGCAGGGTATGTTTAGCCTAGAAAAGAGAAGGTTAATAGGTAATATGATGGCCATGTTTAAATACTTGAAAAGATGTCATATTGAAGAGGGAGCAAGTTTGTTTTCTGCTGCTCCAGAGATTAGGGAGATTATCAGATGCAGTGAAATGTGGCAAAAAACCATGTCCCAAACCGTGTGAGAATGCGATGGGAACAGAAAAGGCGACATTATTAGACACCTGCATCCTCATCTGTTCCTGGGGTGTAGTGATGGCATGGATGGGGCTTCCCTTTTTTATTGACGGGGAGAAGCCACCAATAAAAAGGGATGCCTTATTCACACTCACACTACACCCCTGGGGTGCTGAAGGATGTCTTCATCTATTTAATCTCATTTATTCCTGTTCTCGTCATGATCTTCCGATGCAGTTTTTGTCCCATCTGATAATTTCCTAGGACACAGAGCAACGGACTCAAACTACAGGAAAAGAGATTCCACCTAAACATTAGGAAGAACTTCCTGACAGTAAGAGCTATTTGGAAGTGGAATACACTGTCTCATAGTGTGATGGAGTCTCCTTCTTTGGAGATTTTTAAAAAGAGGCTGGATGGCCATCTGTCAGGAATGCTTTGATTGTGTATTCCTGCATGGCAGGAGATGGACTGGATGACCCTTGTAGTCTCTTCCAGCTCTCTGATTCTATGATTCCTTTGTAAGAGCACCAGGCTTTCCACTGGGCAAAATGCAACAAGCTGATTTGAAGTGCTAGGAAAGGACAGCAACCTGGTAGCTATTTAATTCATCATTATTGTATTCTTTTCTGTTGCCTGATCCTGCCTACAAATCATCCATACCCATAGGACTCTGAGAATGAAAGATGTCTGAGTGCAAGGAAAAGCTAGTGAAGGCATTTGTAGGACAGAATTTGTAAAGCAGTTTGTTCCCACTTTACTCCTGAAAATGCTCTGATTCCTGCATTTTAGGAAATCATATTTGATGTACACAAGCTTATCATTCCACCCAAAGTTCATGTTAGCATTAGGACTTTTGGACACTTATACACACCATAGGTTTTTAGTGGGGGTTTTTCCCCCTGGGCTGTGAGGCCATGTTCTAGAAAAGTTTATTCCTGATGTTTCACCTGCATCTGTGGCTGGCACCTTTAGAGAATGGTGGTGTGTGGGTATGTGGGATTTATATACTGTGAGTCTCTGTTGAAAAGGAGTAGTATGTAAATTTGTGTATTCAGCTGTAGGATGTTCAGTTCTTAGGGTAGGAGGATATGTGAGGGGGATTAGTATCTATTTAGCCCATGGTCCATTATCTGCTGGGAAGCCCCCTGTCCCTGGGTGAAGTTAATTTGCATGTGTTGAGTTTTTATTTTGGTGTTTTTCAGGACTGGTAGCCAAACTTTGTTTACTTTAAGGGGTTCTTCTTTCCTGTTGAAGTTGTCCAGGTGTTTGTAGATTTCAATAGCTTCCCTGTGCATTCTGACCTGATAGTTGTTAGCCTGGTCCAGAATTTTGGTGTTTTCAAACAGTATATAAAACCCACACACCCACACTGCCACCATTCTCTGAAGATGCCAGCCACAGATACAGATGAAATTTCAGGAACATGGCCTCACAGCCTGGAAAAAAACCCACAAAAAAACCCTATGGATGCCAGCCGTAAAAGCCTCCAACTTCACCTATACACGCCCTTTCTCTTCCTGCATCACATAACTTGTAACCATTTTCTTTTTCCTTCTCTTTCTTTCATAAGAACCTGTTTTTGATTATGCATATTTAATTTGTAAGTAAGCCTACTTTTATATGTTTTACAAAGATAAGCTTGTTTATTTTCATGGCTGTGTGTAGATATGGGCATAGGACTGGCTGTTGTTCAGCAACCACCTTGCCATTCAATCTACTTGAGGGATCCACTACCCTCTCACATTTCCTGATAGTGCAGGCAGGAAATGGATCCTGGTAGATTCCAAACAGAAGGTAAACTGATATTAAATTTTGTGTCCCTTTCTTATTGAAGGTGTTATCTATCCTCACTACACAGCCATTTTAAAACAACAGCAACACATTCTTGATGGAAAAACATGGTGCTCAGTTTTAAAGGAGGCTAAAAGAACAGTAACATTTTATTCAAAGAAAAAATAGCCACATATTTAATTGACTGGGGAAGAAATGACCCTCTCCCAGAATGAACTGCTTTACAAAATTAAATGAGGGAACATTCAACCAAGTCCTAAATCAATATTTTTTTAAAAAAATATATATGCCTTGTCTTAAGTTATACCATAAGCCACCCTGGGTTTCATATTGGGAGAAATACAGGACACTAAATAAATAAAGCCTGGACAAGTTACTCTTTGAAAGCAAACTCTCAGGGTACCTCAGCCAACATGGCTACTGGTCATGCTGGTTGGGCAATTGTATTCCCCAAAAGTAACACTTTCCAAACTCTACTTGGAAGTACCTGAAAGGACATACGTACATATGTTGTGCTGTTAGTTGACTAAAAAGAATTTCAGGAATATACATACAAATTAAGATGCTCCCAGAATTTGGGATAAACTTCCTCAAAACATACATAAGGTGTATTGCATTCAGTCAAATGTATGTGGTTGGGTGGGGCACCCTTAGGGGCTTGCTGTGGGTCTCATGATTGTTTCCCATTAGGTGTCCAGGGTTATGTAAATGAAAACAATGTCACCCTGTCTTGTCCTGCCTTTCATACATTTCCTACACTGCTTTGAATGGACACCTTTGTGACTTTAGCTTTATAATGTGGAATATCACTGAATATCAGTTTGTCACTGTCAGAAGAAATTAATGCAGAAGAGTTCTGGGAGTGAAATGGGTTAGGAATATTCCTTTTAATCAGAAAATTGACTTTCAGGGGAAAGACATATAAGATTCCTTAGCTTCCACACCATTCTGCAGTGAGGCTGGGATACCATTGTGTGAAAGCATTCAGCCATATGTCTTCAGTATATTTAGCTTCAATAAATCCAAGTCTAGCACAGCTGCAGAAGCAATCAGCAGGTCTGAGTCCATTCCTTAGCAAGAAAAATTTTAATGACTTTAAGGTGAGTGCTATTTACAATATACCGTAAATATTTTCTTGTTATCCTCCCTCTGTGCAACTACCTCCAAAAATGATTTCAGCATGATTCTGCAGCAGGTGATAAGTGTGAGTTTTAATTCCTTTGCTAATTAGCCCAAAGCAGGACCAGTGTGAAATGCAAATGATGTTTTCATTTGCTGCTGTGTTCATTTATGTTTGTACACACATGAGTTTCCCTTTTCTCAAAGTTAATGGATTCCTGGCATCCTCTGAAATTGTGAAGTCTCTCAAAAATGGCATGTCCTTCAGAGTTCTAAACAGAGCTTTCCTCAAGCTTTTTTTTTAAGAAATGAAAAACATCTGCTCAAAGCTGTAAGCAGGTATGGAGGAAGGAAGGGTGAGGCATGCTTAACCTTTTCACTGCCAGCCATTTTCCTCCTAAAAACAGCACTTTAAGAGATTATCCCTAAATATCCTCCCCCCCCCCTTGAAGCTTCAAGTGGATGATTTTCATTTGTGGGGCAGAGGGTGGGTGGAGAGAAATAAGAAAAAAGTTACAAGGGACTTCTATATTCCTGAAAACTCCATGTTTTCACCCTGAATCTCTTTTCTGTTCTGAAAGGCTCACTTCTACCTTCCTAAATGTGTTGGATCAAATGACCAAAGCCCAAAGCCGATTTTAGGTTAGCGTGAAGAATTCCACTAAGGGAAGACATTTGAATCCTCCCTACTACAACCCATCACAACAGAAGCTCTGCTCCACATGCCCCTACACCTCTCAACAGAGAAACTCCCAATGACATCAACATGAGCTCCCATTCCAAGGTCAATAGATCCTTCCAGGGAAAACTGTCATTGGGACCATGGTGGGAGAGAAATGTTAGGTCTCATTTCCCTCCCTTCACCGAAATATATACACACATTTTTTCCACAACTGTTATTTGAATAGGGAAATGAGCAGGCACATTAAGCAATGGGATCGTGTAGCACTTTTGAGATTAACTGTTACAAGATCCCTTTATATACAAGATCTCTTTGTATACTGATACAAAGGGTTATGTCTTTGAATATAGGCACTTAAGTCATGCCTCCTTCTCATGGAGGCCTGGGCTAGATTCTCAGTGGTTCAGCTGGTGCAAATGCTCCAGGCCCCTCAACTGCTGAGAGGCCTAATGCTGGAGAGAAAGGAGTTACTTGCTGCTGCTGCTGCTTCCCGTCATTTCCTGAATCTCCGAGTATTTCTGTTTTCATCAGTGTCTTATGTGTTCTTTAAATAATTGAGGGGAAATGCATGTGATCAGGCCACTAGTCTCACTGAAACTGCAGGGTTGAAAATGGGTTCATGCATGAAGATGTTGATGCTGCTCTCTTGTGTGCATTGTATTTTATGTATTATTTATTTATCTGTTGATTTAATTTCTATGCCACTGCTCCTAGGGTAGTTCATGCATATGCACAAAGACAGTCTTATTTTTCTAACGTCTCCAGAGCTCCAAATGCCTTGATCTGGCCTTGGTTCCAGTAATGGAAACACCATATTGGACTCTGGCAATAATATGTTGTTTCATCCTAACATTACCCAGATTGGGTTCCAGTTGAAGAGATCCATCCCGTTCAGACAGAACCACTCAGAAAAGTAGGGATTGTGAAACAGAGGCATCTTACCTTTGCCTGTGATAAAGTTAACCATTGTAACATAAGAATGTCCTCTTCTGATTACAGTCCCTGCTCAAACTCTGTTTAGAAAATAGCGGATTACACAGCGCATTGCTAGCAACTTGCTTTTCTCCTGCTCCTTCTTTGGTTGCCCTGGCAACTTCAAGGATAAAAAGAACATTCTGACTTGGGGAACACAATGTGTAAGTGTGCGTGTGTGTGGCTCTGTGTGTGTGTGTTTGTGCGCACATGCCACACGCACACCTCTGTACAAATAGATGCAGTGTGTGTCCAACACAAAACTTTTACTACTCTGTGAAGAGAATTTTCAAGGTCTGAAAGCTTTGTTCCCTGTCTTTTTCTCAGGAGGGGGGCAATGACGCAGCATCATATACAGGAGCGAGGGACCAGTTTATAAAAGCTGCTTGTTTCCAGGAGGGTTTGGAGGGGAGTTGAAATTTGTAAAGCCACATTCTCTTCTCTTCACACAGAAGAGAGCTTTCTGCATTGTTTTTTTTAAAGAGGCAGCCCAGCAGGTGTCCCTATAGTTGGACTGCAGAGTATTGAGAAAAACCTGAAACTCAGTGAATGAGAGAAGACATTCCTTCCAAATGTACCGTAGTTAGCCAGCATTAGCCTCTCAGCACCCACACCCAATATTCAGAGATCAGATGTGTAAAAGAGTGATAGACTTATAATTCATTTTCACATACAATCTTTTTGCCCTCACTGTCTTTTAATAGCCCCTAGATTGGGGTTAACATGAGTATTTGTTGTTGCTGTGTGCCTTCAAGTGGCTTCACGACCCTGTGGTGACCTATTACAGGGTTTTCTTGGCAAGACTGCCTTTCTCTGAGGCTTGAGAGAGTGTGAATTGCCCAACGTCACCCAATGGGTTCTCATGGCCAAGCAGGAATTCAAACTCTGGTCTCCAGAGTCATAGTTAAATGCTCAAACCACTATACCATGCTGTACCACTCATATAAAAGATACTAAGTTTCCTGTTTTTCCAACTTTATATTCATTTTATCCCTCAGTTTGTAGTTTAAAATACACACACACACATTTCCATACTCATTCACAAAAATACCTCCAATTTTTGCACAAATTATCCTGTACTGAGATTATCCACAGTACAGTAGTGTAGTGATTACAAGGTTGGACTGAAACATGCAATATTCAAGCCCGCATTAGAGATGTAAAGTTTTTGGAAATTTTGAAGACACAGGGGTGGGGGGTGGGTGGGAATGCTGTAGTTTTCTTTCTTTGTTTTTGTTTTTTTAACAAAACAGCTTTCTTTCTTTTTTCTTTTTTTTGCAAAGAATTGAAAAAGGTATGGCATCAGCATCCTTTACAATAATATACTGAAAATACTGGGTTAATTTAAACTCACCTGGGAAGTAAGAATAAAAAGTCCTTGATAATGTTGGAAGTTCCCAGGAAATACTCCAAAATGATGAAAACATAATGTACAGGAAGAAAACATGGGACTTTTTGAGACCTTTTTCTCATTGGGTGGGGCTCTCTGTTACTTTCTACAATGCACTGCATGCTCATGCAATATACCACATGGTAACTGACAAATCAGGAAACAACATCTCCTTAGAACCAACCCTCTGGCTTCTTGTGCAGTCAGGGGGAAAACAAGCTGGAGAAAGCACCCTGTGGCCCATGCAGTCTCCGCTCAGCCTACTTTCAAAAGCCCTCTATAAGCAATATTTGGTGTGACTTCAGATATCTGGTATGAGTGATCTGTCCCTTCCACACCTGCCTAAATGGAAGAAAGAGAGAGAAGAGAGTAGCAAGAAGGAAGGGTTGGCCTCACCCATTTTAGGTACTGATTGCCCACTCATCACTGGCATATGGCCCCTAAGAGATTATCAGTGAGGGGAGAAAACAGTGCATAGTGTTGCTGATTCCTGTGTTACATAGTCTCTCCATCTTATACTGAAGAGAGATCAGTGTCAGAGGATGCTCTTTTAATACCACAGTACCCATTATCCAAAATGCTTGGGACCAGATGTGTTTTGGATTTTGGATTTCTTGGGATTTTGGAATATTTGCATATATATAATGCGATCTCTTGGAGAAATGACTGAAGTCTAAGCATGAAATTTATTTATGTTTCTTATACATCTTATAATACACACAACCTGAAGGTAATTCAGTACAATATTTTAATATTTTAATTTTTATTTATGTATTTTAATATTTCAGATTTTGGAGTATTTCCACTTTCTGGATAAGGGATATTCAACCTGTATCTATTTACGTACCATCACAGTCAATTAAGGTTGCATTATTCAAGTGGAAATATACATTCTGGCTTGTACTATAAATCTCCACAAGGCTGATGCATCCAATGTATGAACTGAGAATAGAATTTTCACAGCCCACTATCAAATGCCATCTGTATGGTTTTGTCTAATCTTTGTGGAAAAGACTCTCCTCTGCTGTGAAATAAGCATCACCATTAACTGTTAGAAGTAAAAATAATATCCTGTTCTACAACTTTCTGGAGATCAGCCTCCATTTTTTTTAAGCACGATAGCTACATCCATACTAGGTTCCAGCTTTCTAACTATTTCATATGGTTCAAAAAAGTAACTTTTCAAAAGTCTTGAGAAATAGGATTACTATTTCCTGATCAATGAACTGATGGGTGTAAAGCACGTTCTATCTTAATGCTTTTTGATAATGGAAAGTAATCAAAATACTTTTACAGCTACTGGCCATGCTGGCTAGGATATTCTTGAAATCGGAGTCAAAGGTAACTTTTCAAAATTTTGAAAAATAGTATAGCATTTGGAAGGGCCTAAATGCCCTAAAAGCATGAAATCCCATGTGATCTTGGAAGCTAAACAGGGTTAGCCCTAGTTAGTACTTGAATGGGATACTGCCAATGAACGCAAGGCGCTGTAGGCTATATTTCAGAGGAAGGAAGTGGCAAAACCACCTCTAAGTACTCTTTGCCTATGAAATTCATGGGGTTGCCACAAGATGACAGGTGACTTGAAGGTGCGCACACGCGCACTCTCTCTCTCTCTCTCTCTCTCTCTCTCACACACACACACATATGTATAGCATTTGGAAGTACAGCATGCCTTCTATTTTGAAGGGGAGAGATACACATTTTCTCTCTCCAGACTTCAGTAGTAATCAAATGTGTTGAATTATGAGTTTACTACACTTCAGTTCTCTGAGTGGTATAGAGACAATTGACAGCAATAACACCAAACCCTACCACACATCATCAGCACCACATCAATTGGCCCTCTGTCTGTACCACAGGTGAAAAGAGTGGTATGCATGCATGTTTGACCCCATTCATATATAATGGCCATGATCCCATAGATCAGTGTCACTGGTGGGAACAGTGTAAGTGGCAGCCTAGAGGCAGGGGTAAATTGGCCATGGGTGCTGCAATGACAGGGGAGGTAGCAGTGGACTCCATCTCTGTCAGGAAAGATGGAGAAACTCAGAGGCCAGAAGCATGGATTTCTCTGATAACGAAGATGGCTTTTTCTGCATTCTCCTGTCCCATCACTACACAGTGGTCAATAAAGTACCTTAATGGACCATTCATTCATCAACAAGATTCCAGCCTCCATCTTCTCTTAGCAATGCTTCATACGTTTCCTTCTTTTATGGCCATTAATTGCCAGCTCCTTTTTAAAAAAAAGCTTTTCTCAAGCTAAGGAACTGAAAGCTGAAAAACTTCAGCTCTAAATCTCTGTAGTTATGTAGTTATCCTCTCCTCCTTTTTTTTTTTTTTCCTTCCCAAAACTCTCTTCCATCTCCTTTAGAAAGAGAGAATGATTCCTGGACAGCTAGGACCAAGGGCAAGCTAGGGATGCAGAAGCTTTAAAAGCAGCTTTTCTGGGCAATTTCCTTGGGAGGAAATTAAGAAGAGAATATTAGCCTCTTTTGCTAGTTGAGCGTGGGGGGGGGACTGTGGAGAACTGAACATTTCATAGTGTCTTGGGATTGGCAGCTGAATCTGAAACTCTGCACTTCACATGATGCATTTGGAAAGAGTGGTTTTTTTTTCTGATTTAACTATGAATCCTTCCATCTATTTGTCTACTTAGTTATTTCTTCCATTACTACATAGGAAAGCCTGCCATTTTTATAATGGAAAACTGAATCCCGGGAAGAGGATTTGAAATTTTCCATTTCAGCCCAAGAGACAGCCTTTCTGCACATAGACACCCATGCATTACTGTCAACAGAAAGTCAGAAAACATTGAACCTGTTAAAGACCTGAGATGATTCAAAACAACAATAATACAAATAATACATTGGGTGAGAGAATATTAAACAGCAGAACATGTGGCAGAGGAATGAATATTTACCAGGAATACCTTGACAGAAAAAAAAAAAAGAGAGAGAGAGAGAGAGAGAGAGAGAGAGAGAGAGAGAGAACTGTTGTTTTTTCTCTCCATGACTGCCATAGATTTTATGATAAACTTCATGGGTTTCAGGAAATCCAACCAATTCTAGAAATCTGATGAAGTTCAACTTTTCACCTGAATCCACATGAAATCAATTTTTTCCCTCTGACAGGGTCCATACAATTGCCACATTTCCTTAGCAGACCATAAAATTGTAGAGAATATCACAGGCTCAGCTGATACATTTGACAATAATCAGCTGGGCTACTGAATTTGTGCCAGTCTTACTAGTGGAGCTCCCCTCTTGCAGCAACAGATGGGAACTAAAATATTTAAGAGAATGTTAATATTTAACAGTCTAGAATGCCCATAACATTATGGTTGTTTCAGAAGGGCAGAATTAAATGTCACACACAATATGGAGGTCCTGCATAGAAATGGGAGACAAATGTTCATCCAGATGTACCTAATTCACATTTCCTAAATCAGTAAATCACATCAAAATGGATTTGTGCACCAAAATTCTGTAAGTTTGGAGATTTTTGCAAGTACAGATTTCCAGACTCATAATTTGTACATCTAGAGAAATGCGCAGAAAATATGTTATTAGTGGATATTGTGCACAGACATGCATTGTATAAGGGGGAGTCATTTCCACATGAAAATGCATATGATTTCTATACAGATTGCATGAGCACATGTATTAAAGCACTGAATTTCTTTCTGCCTGAGGGCCAAATTCAGTTTCAGAGATTTTCTTATGAGGGGCACATTTTAGTGGTGGGCCAAAGTCAAAATCATAAGACTGAAAAAAAACACCCCCAGAAGGAAAAGTCTCTGGAAGTATTGCAAGTTTCCTCTTTTTTTTTCCTGCTTTGTACTTGCTTATTCAGGAGTTGCATTCAGCCTGTTTCTTGAAAAATTCCAGGGTTCCCTCCTTCCTGCTTTCCTTGTGTACTTCTATTTCCTCCCCCCCCCAACTGATCACACATCATATTCAGTCCCATGCAACATTTCAGAAATTGGTTTTCACCAATTTCCATTGACACTTTGAAGATTATCAGATGTGTTAAAAGTGGCGTTACATGAACACCAGGAGATTGCAAAAGGGCTCCCTTTTCACATGATGTCATCTCCCCTCATTATGCACCTGTTCTGCTGCTGTTCCACCAGCACTGCTTTTTATTGATGGGAAAAGCTGTCAATAGATCCCCGTTCTGTTTCTGCCATGGATGTTCCTCCTAGTGAAAAGGTACCCCATTATGCTGGTGAGATCCCAGTGTCCATGGGGGGTGTCTGCCAGAACACTTCCGGGTGATTCGGGACATCCAGGTAAACTACCCTCTTTTTTGTACCCTCCCCGGATAGCTTGTGATGTTTTTAGTGTGTTTAGGTGCTTGGTGTCACTTTTTTGTGTGTATTCTTGTTTTTACTTTTGAATTTCCCGCGCTCGCATTTTCTTGTGAGAATCCGTGGGATTTTGATCAAGGAAGTGAAGAGCTCCATTCACTCCTTGGCTGCCATAATGACAGGAGAGAAGGTAAGTGTGATGGGGAGGGTGATTGTGGCAGGTCAGGGGCAGGAGAGGAGATTGTGGGACAGGAACACTTTTTTTGTTCCTGTCGGCTAATCTTTGTTACTACTATTCAGGAGTCATAATCAAGAGATTGTCACACTACCCTATTATAGTGCTACTATCCCACTGCTCTGGCTGCCTCCTGTGGAATCCTGGGATTTGGAGTTCAGGGAGGGGCATTTAGAACTCTCAGCCAGAGAGCTCTTAGGCCTCACTAAACTACAAACCCCAGAATTCCACAGGATGCAGCAATAGCATTTAAAGTGGAATAATAGCACTATAACAGGGTAGTATGATAAAGTCAAAGTGCTATTTGCACATTAACAATATTGTATTACGTTAGCTAAGCATTCACAGTCTTTTTTTCTCTTCTTTGATCTCTGCTGAATCTGTGTCCTGGAAACAATAGCTGTGTTTACTAGCAGCATCCATCTTAGCTAGATTGGAGAATGTAAAAATACACATAGCAAGTACAGATACATTTCCTTTTAGAAAATAGTGGGTCAATTAAAACTGACATGGGGGTGGGAATGCAAAGGACTTGGTAATGATGGGATCTCCCAGGAAATACTTCAGGATGTAGTAGATGTCTGTCATGTGGACCTCTAGAATAAAAATAAGAAAGCACAGGTACAAAACCTGAAACTTCCAGGTTTTTTTTTTTAAAAAAAATCCATCTGGAAGCAACCTAAATCTCTTTTTCCTAGGACTTGTCTTCATGGGTGGGGCTATGAAGCTTGTATTCCATTCCTGGGCCTGTGGCATCCCCCGCATTACCTGCCCTTGCATTGCACCAATAGAGAGGTGTCTCCATACCTGCATCCCATAAACAAACAGGGACTTCTCTTCCCCATGCCGGTCATGTCTCCTGAGGCCAAGAACAAGGCACCCAGCCATGGTCACATGCCTGGGCACCTTGCAGTGACCTCAACACATGCAATGCATGCAACCTGGCTGGGAAATCTGTGTGCCAGGCACTGTGCAGACCTCATGTACAGACACCTCCCCCATTGCAGTAACAAAACTCACCGTTCTCTCTGGAAGAACTGCAGCAAATGGGGAGTTTTCTTACCATGTGTCCACTCTGTTTTAAGGGTTTTTGCCCTGGATTTTTGCTGGGACAGCCAGGATATCATCCAGACAGTTTGGACTAGAAACGGGCAAAACCCTGTGTTGTCTGGACAGCTTGTCTAGGGGTAGGGTGAAGGGAGGCTATTTCATTTGGCCCATACAGGCACATAGTCACTGAGCCTTAGGAGAGGCACTACAGCCTTTCAGAATGACCAAAAAGAAAGAGAGAGAGAGGAGATTATCAGACACGGCTAATATGGCACCAAAATGATGCCAGCAGAATGCAAAATGACACCAATATCGCACGACATCATCCTTTTGTGTTCTGCTTTCATTCTGGCATCGCTTTTTATTGATAGGCCAGAGCTGTCAATGGATTGCCTGTCCCATTTTTGTGCCGGCATTGCCAGCGTCTGAAGCCTCACACCATTTTTGACTTGTGAATACAGTGTCAATGGTTGGTCTGCCAGAACACCTCCAGGTGGGATTGCAAGAACCAGGTAGGCTACCCTCTTTTTTGTATCCTCCCTGGATTACTTGTTATTTTTTAGTATGTGTATATGCTTTTGTGAACTGTTTTGTGTGTATTTTTATTTTTGAATTTCCTGCACTTGTGTCTTCTCATGAGAATGGGTGGGATTTCAGTCCATGAAGTGGCTGGGCTGTCTTTCGCCAAAAGAGAAGGTAAGTCTGATGGGGAGGGTTATTGTGCTGGGAGAGGGACGAGTCTGGAGATTGTGGGACAGGAACACTTTTTGCGTTCCTTAATCTCCAGAGAGACTGAGATCCACACAAAAGACAAAAGCTGTAAAACCACCATATGACGATGTCAGGTGAATGAGGAAGGGGCCATCCAGGGAACCCCTATGGTCCAAATCACCTTCACATCTGAGTTTCCCCATCCCTGGATTAAACAAAAGAAGCATGACAGTAGCAAGGACATGATTTTTAAAATGCAATTGCTGTTTTTTTTTTATTATTATTATGTTAACCTGGGTGTAATTATACAATTATCCACAAATATTTAATGGGGAGTTTTGCATACCTAAATAATTAATCTTAACAATTGATGGGGTGCTTTGATTAGTATTTTCACAGTACAGCATGGCATACATTTGTCATCTTTCCGTGTGATTACTTATAATTTGGAATTTGTTTTATGCAAAGTGCTTTCATTGCCTGCGTGGCAGGAGGAGGGGGGAAGGGAAGGAAATAGGTTTATCCAATCTGCTGCAAACCCTTCTCCTATTTGTTGTAAATTGATTTTTGCTATATTGTGACATTTATTGTAATTTATGTCATTTCTTCTCTGATACTGGGTTGTTTGAACATGCATCAAGGACACCCTTCATTGTTCAAAAGTACCCTTTGTTGCAGTGAATGTTTTATTTTTAGATCAAAAGCTAACTAAAACAAATAAAATGCTAGGTCCATTCAATAATGCATTTAATTTTATTGCTCCCAAAACAAAATGAGGTACAGTTCAATCATTGTAAAAAGGTCAGGACACTGCATAAATACCATGGGTAAAAAGGCCCACTCAGCCTTTCCATTCTAGATGACTGCTCTTATCATAATTTAAGATGCTTTCTGTTAAACAAAGCTGAAATTAATGATTCCATCTTTGGCCTACTACTGGTTGCATTGTTGTCTACTGAGTATTTGTAAAAAGTATCCAAAAGAAAGGAGGATGCATCTTTTCAGAGATCAGATCTCAGTTCTGTTTGACAATGTTTCACATGCCTTACTCCAAGCAGTAGAAAGTCCTTTGGGGCAAGTTGATACAACAAAGGAGCATCCCTTTGTTAGGATTTTGGACTGTATCCAGTGGTTTCATGGAGAAGCACAAGGGCTGGAGTCCTGCTGGTTAGTCCCAACTAGAGTGGACCCATGAAATCAATTGTTCAATGGGGAGTCAACATGTAGGTAAATCCTATTGATTCAAAGGGTCTTCTCTGCTCAGGACTAACCATAAGACTAGACCAGGGTTTATTATACTGGTGGATATGTGTTCCTAGAGCCTGTTCACACTACACAATTGAAGCACTATGATCCCTCTTTAATTGCCATAGTTCCATCCTATGGAATCCTGGGATTTGCAGTTTAAGGAGGGGCCTTTAGAATTCTCAGCCAGAGACCTCTAGCACCTCACCAGACTACAAACCTTAGCATTCCATAGGATGCAGCCATGGCAGTTAATGTGGAATCATGCTGCTATAAAAGTATAGTGTGAGGGGGGGCATAGAGTTAGCACAAGCACAAAATTAACACAGTTTTCTGCTGTACAGCTCATTGTTCAAGAGATCAGATGTCTTTTGCTCTACCATTCACACAGTGAGGAAATGCAGCACACATATGTTGCTGGAATGTATTTGCTCTACTAGCAGCATCTTCAATCTAGGCCACTGAAACTAGGGGCATGCTTTGTAGTTAACTGTATATAAGTGCATAAGCACTGGTATAGCACTTTCAGCAAATGAAGGTCTGGAACAGGGCAGGCCCAAAACATTTTGCTGCCTTGTACATGAGACAGATGTCCTGTTTTAAAGCAGCAAGCACCCAGGAGTGTCCAACTCCAGTCTGCAAAGACTGACCAGAGAAAAACCAGGCTAATCCCAAAATGATTCCAGTGCTGGTAGAAGCAGAAGCATAATCAAGACAGTCCAAAATCAAATGAAGCTCCAGCTGAAGAGCATCATCCTGACACTCCTATTCTCCATCTTCATCCAAGGAGGCCTCCAGGTAAAGCACAATAGTAGAAAACTTCATACTCATATCTCTCTGTTCCTGGGTGTTGGGATTACTGGAGGAGGAGAGGCAAGGAGGGTGGGGGAAATAGACTGTACCTTGAAAGAGAGCATTCTATCATCTATACATTTCTACCAGGTTATATGTCTTTATTTAATGATGTATAAACATTTTAATGGTATACACACAGGCTGAGGAGTTGCCAACTAAAATTCATTCAGCCTGTAACAGGAGACCCAGACACTGGAAAGGAAGGATGGAGCTGACCAACCTTGAGGTTCCCTGGCAGATTGCATGAACCCCCCTGCCAAGGACTCTGAGGATGGTGAGGAAGAAACAGATAATGCAGACAAAGCAGATAGAGAAAGTCTGGTTCACCTTGAAGGGACTGCCCTGGCTCCCTCTGAGAGGGCAGCTGAAGCAGATAGAGAAAATATACCTCACCCTGAAGAACAGTCTGCCAGCCAGTGATAGATGATCCAGACAACATACTACCTTCATTCTCTGAATGCAGGAGGAAGAAACACCAGGTTCAGCATCATTTAAATACTAAACACCGACCTGATTACTTATTAATCAGGCACACCTGACCTTGAGAATCTGGCTATAAATCTCCCAGCAGTTTTCCTTCAAGTCTTAGTCCTGACAATTGCTTATCTTAGTTGTTGTGTTCTTTGGTGTTCCTGCTTTGCTTTGACTTCGGACTGCCTTCTGGACTTTGCAGTAACCCCTTGCTAACCAAGTTCCTGGACCTTGGACCTGTCTCTATTGATCTCTGGACTGGCTACTGACTTCCCTGGCATCTGGTATGGACAATTGTTAATTGATCCCTGGGCTGGCTATTGACTTCTCTTGCATCTTGTATGGACAATTGGTGACTGACCTCTGGACTGGCTATTGACTTCTCTTGCATTTAGTATTGACAACTGGTGACAGACTAGGACTGCACCCCTTATTCGGTATCCCTACCTTGTTGCTCCTCAGACACTTGCTATTGTGAGTTCAGGACAGCACAGTCCTGTTGCCAATCATTGGCTATTTGGATTCATGGGATAGAGCTGCACCCAGGCACAGCCCATCAGGTTTTGCCCTTTACAGCTTTTGCATAAACTTTTGCATAAGGAGATAATCATATGCCTCCTTACACAATGTCAGAAAAAGTAGACCTGCTAGCATAATCCTTGGTTATGCTTGTATAAAACCCCACGAGAATTCCAGCCCTTATTTCCTCTAATGAGTGGTTCTGCCCTTAACAAATGAAATGTACATGGTCTGATAAGTCTCAGACCCTTGCGTTATAATAAAAGAAATTAAACAAATGTATGTGAATTTTTCAGTACCAATTGTTCACCACTGAGAGCTATACTCAATGTATAGATCATTTCAGCCCTCAGTTCTCCTGATATAGAACTGGCTACTGGTATGAGGTGTGCTGATTTCCCAAAGGGTGAATTTCTGCACAAAGTTCAGAGGTGGGGTTGGGGGGATTAGGGGGAGTATTTAAAAAAAAAAAAACCTTCTAGAGATTGGGGAGGGAGAATCCTGCCTTTGTGGTAATGTTGACTACCTGGGTTCTATGGGGCCAACTATAATTGAACAATTTAAGTTTTTTTTTCTCTCCCCCCCCCCACAAAACATTACAATAAATTATACAGTAAATTTGACACAAATGCAATGTTCCCAAACATTCCAAGCATCCAGTGAAGTGTCAGTGTGTAGGACTTGATGGCCAGAGAACTCTTCAGCTGCTCAGGATCTATTGCCTGAATTTCTTTGCTGTTAAGAAAGTCATTTTATAAGAAAAGCTGCATGCAGCAACAGTCTTCAGAGCATATCATTGATTCCTTTGAACATTTTATTGTTTTAATTTTAGATGGACCTGCTTCCCCCAGCCACACAAAAAAACTTACTGGAGTGGGGTTTTGAGAATCATAGAATCATAGAATTGTAGAGTTGGAAGAGACCATGAGGGCCATCCATTCCAACCCCCTGCCACGCAGGAAATTACGATCAAAGCATCCCTGACAGATGGCCATCCGGCCTCTGTTTAAAGACCTCCAAGGAAGGAGAGGGAGTGTGTTCCACTGCTGAACAGCTCTTATTGTCAAAAAGTTCCTCCTAATGTTGAGGTGGAATCTCTGTTCCTGGAGCTTGCATCCATTGCTCCATGTTCTAGTCTCTGGAGCAGCAGAAAACAAGCCTGCTCCATCCTCAATGTGACACCCCTTCAAATACTTAAACAGGGCTATCATATCACCTCTTAACTGTCTTTTTTCCAGGCTAAACATACCCAGCTCCCTAACTGTCTCTTCATAAGGCATGATTTCCAGACCTTTCACCATTTTAGTGAAAGACCTCCTCTGGACACACTCCAATTTGTCAATATCCTTTTTGAATTGTTGTGCCCAGAAGTGGACACAGTATTCTAGGTGAGGTCTGACCAAGGCAGAATAGAGCGGCACTATTACTTCCCTTGATCTAGAAACTAATCTTCTATTGATGCAGCCCAAAATCGCATTGACTTTTCTAGCTGCCGCATAAAATGAAACACTAGACAGATGCTCAATAGCAGAAACAACCAGACGTATAGCTATCTTCAGAATAAATATTAAAGAATCAGTATAAACTACTGGGACCTGCACAGCTTTACCTGCTCGAGGTTCTACAGTCCTATTTGCACCTTCATCCATAAAGAAAAATCATCCACCACCAAAGTCTACTGTATAGTCAGACAGGTAAAGCAGTGATGTATAGTCAAAGGAACCGTAAGTCACCTTGTCAGCTTGGGAAGTTCCTTTCTGAACTACACCTCTAGATTCCTGCATGAGTATCACCACTGCTGGATGGAGCTTTATGGGAATTGCAGTCCAAAAAAGCGTTTCTCTCAAGCTCTGAAGTTTATCTGTGGTAGTTTCCAATCCTGCAAGTATGCATTAAGCAAGATATCTGCTTTCTTATTTTCAACTTTGCACCTATTCTTATTCACATATTCACATAGTCTTATTCACATATTCACTTATTGTCAGCTTTGCACAAAGTCAGCTTTGCACATATTCAGTGATAAGTCTGTTCTGTTCAGCTCTCAAAACATTCTGTATTATTCTTTACAAAAATAAAACCTGCACAAAAATTCATATTAATATGTATATCAATAGATGACTTTCCTTAATATACATATCTTCACTGAAATCTTTCACTAACACATACACTTTTGCATCTGTATCACCATAAAATGCACATTTTTGTGAAAACTCTTCCTAAAAATTGCACATTTTAGTACACAATTTTTCAACCATGAGCAGCTAAAAAGGCCAATGCAGTTTTGGGCTGTATCAATAGAAGTATAGTGTCTAGATCAAGGGAAGTAATAGTGCCACTCTATTCTGCCTTGGTCAGACCTCACTTAGAATACTGTGTCCAGTTCTGGGCACCACAATTCAAAAAGGATATTGACAAACTGGAATGTGTTTAGAGGAGGGCAACCAAAATGGTGGGAGGTCTGGAAGCCATGCCTTATGAGGAGCAGCTTAGGGAACTGGGTATGTTTACCCTGGAGAAGAAAAGGTTAAGAGGCGATATGATAGCCCTGTTTAAGTATTTGAAGGGATGTCACACTGAGGATGGAGCAGGCTTGTTTTCTGCTGCTCCAGAGATTGGAACACAGAGCAATGGATGGAAGCTCCAGGAACAGAGATTCCACCTCAACATGAGGAGGAATTTTTTGACAGTAATAGCTGTTCGGCAGTGGAATGCACTCCCTCGGAGCGTGGTGGGGTCTCCTTCCTTGGAGGTCTTTAAACAGAGGCTGGATGGCCATCTGTCGGGGATGCTTTGATCAAGATTTCCTGCGTGGCAGGGGGGTTGGACTGGATGGCCCTCGTGGTATCTTCCAACTCTGCAATTCTATGATTCTATGAACACGGCAAAATTCAGAGAAGGGAAGAATCTGAATAACTGTGATCCAATTCACATTTTAGTTTGAGGAGTGTGAATAAGAACAGTTCACATAAAAATATGAACCATATTCAATTCTGTGATGTTTCTGTCATGGGGAACTGTGGATTCACCTTTGAGTTGTGTTGACAGCATTAGACCTGTCCAGGTCAACAAGTTTGGATGGTCCGAGGATATGATGCCCGTAACTGCTTCCCACTACAGTTATTCCATCATGCACATTCAGAAATGCACACATACTTCGAGCTTTCCAAAAGCAGAGTTAAGTATGCAAAACACTACTGTAGCCACAGAATATCTACTATTGCCTCACAGACTCCAGTAACACAGAAAAATGGGAGCTTTGACCATTTCTTTGACCATTTCTTTTCTTTCTTTCTTTTTTTTTTAAAGAATGAATACATCGACTTGGTAAAGACTCTGATAACCAAATATTGGTGGGATGATACTCTGGGTTGGTTACAAGTGGCTCTTCAACATATCACAATATTCATTCTTCATCAAAGTATCTTTCCGCTTTTTACCACCAGCTGTGCAGCACTCCTTCCTCCCCGTGAGAAAGCTGGCCTTGCGCAGAGGTTTTTTTTTTTAATTAAGTATCTTTCCAAGCTCTGATTGGGAAACTGAACAGACAACATTTTCTTACTAAACAGGTGTACAATTCACAGGAAGGAGGCCACCGATGAGCACACACCCTCCAGTTCATGAAAGCTCAGTAATCTTTGAGCCAAACATAGTAATCTTTCTTTGTTAACCACATGGCCCTCCATTTCATCCATTGTCACTGCTGGATATATGCTGAAGACTAATTTTTTCCCCTTGTGGGATAAAAGGTCAGGGTGCACGGAGATGAATAAATGAAATAACAGAAATAATTCCAACAAAACTCCTTTATTTCTCTGCTTTGGAAGTTATTAATGCCATGCATAAATTACTGAGATGATCTTTTTATATGACATCTGACCATCCACCTTTTTAAGACCAATCAGCCCTGCTTTGTCTACCTTTACTTCATGAAATCAGAACATGGGTTCCTCAGTTGCAGGGCCTTTATTGGGTTGCCCCAAGGCAACAGAATGAGCAAAGACCGTTCCTTCCTCAGATATATTTGTTCTGATAAGTATCTGGTAATTAATTGGCAGCTCATTTATTAGCATGCTGTAGGGCTGGTTTCTTAACAAAACTGGTGGATTTTCTTAATTATCTAATTGAATGGTTTATTGTTTTAAATTTACCATCATTTCAATTTTAAATACTTTTTAAAAATTTTGGCATACTGTGTTGAATATGGGAAAAGCAGGATATTCGTGTTTACATAAATACAATATGAGAGAGGGGAAGGGGGGCTGAAAGTGGTGTGTGTGTGTGTAATTTTGAGTTTCATATGTACACGTGAACAATCAGATCTATATTTGTGATTCAGCCTTCCAGTGAACAAAGGGGTAGGTGGGTGAGAGAGAGGAAGGAAGGAAGAAAGAAAAAAGAAAGAAACCAAGAAAGAAATTAATTTTGATTTTGCACTATGATTGTGTATATATGGTCCAGCATAAAAGTCAGTGGGTGTTTTTCCCCTCATGATCAGATGTTTGTCTTAGAACGTGACCAAAAAGAGAGAAAGAGCTGAATCTATTCTACCACTCAATAAACTTCATGGCACAGAGATGACCCTGCCATGGCTGCTTAAGCCAGCTTTAAGGCAGCTTTGTAGTAGCAGAGTCTTAAAAGAGGGAGGATTTAGCTCAGAAAGTTAATTTCCCCCATTTAACTGATGATAGAGTTAACGCTTTTACATGCAGGGGAGGGGATAAATCATGTACAGAGAGAGGTAGCCATGCTAAAGCAAACATTAAAAACAGGTCTGGGAATCATGCACCCCTTCAGACATTATTTGACTATGGAGATTATCAGATGCATTAAAAGTGGCATTACAGGAATGCCAGAAGATTGCAAAAGATCTCCTTTTTCAGATGACATCTGGGAAAAAAAGCAATTCCCCCCTTGTTATGCACCCATGCTGCTGCTGTTCTACCAGCACTGCTTTTTATTGATGGGAGAAGCTGTCAATAGATCACCCATTCCCTTCCTTCATGGATGTTCCTGCGTGCAACAAGGTGCCCCGTTATGCTGGCAAGATCCCAGTGTCATAGGAGGTCCCTGCCAGAACACTTCTGGGTGAGATCAGGATATCCAGATAAATGACACACTTTTTATGACCCTCCCTTCTTCTTACTTCTACCTTTTAAAGTGTGTTTTTGTGCTTGCTGTCATTTTTTTTCATGTTATTTTTATTTTTGAATTTCCCACACTCGAATCTTCTCACAATAATCCGTGGGATTTCGATCCAGGAAGTGAAGGGAGCTCCATCAGAGCTCCATTCACACCTGGGCTGCCGGAACAATGGGAGAGGAGAGGTTGTGGCATGTCAGGGACAGGACAGGGGCAGGAGCGGGGATTGTGGGACAGGAATGCTTTTTATAGTATTGAAATACATTTAAACAGGCTATCATATGAAAACAAAACCCAAATTGAAAACAAGCCATATATAGCAGAATTCCATCAGTTTCATAAAGACATTTTACCCATGAGTCTCACAAAGTGGCTTGCAGTCCACAAAAGTTTATGGCATAATAAAATTTGTTAGTTTTTAAAGTGCCACATAATTCTTTGTTGACTTGGATATATCTGAAGTAGACCCACTAAAAGCAATTGTATTTCTGTTAATTGTGGCTAACTTAAGTCCTATTGACAGTAAGAGCTGTTCGGCAGTAGAACACACTCCCTCGAAGCGTGGTGGGGTCTCCTTCCTTGGAGGTCTTTAAACAGAGGCTGGATTGCCATCTGTTGGGGATGCTTTGATCAAGATTTCCTGGATGGCAGGGGGTTGGACTAGATGGCCCTCGTGGTCTCTTCCAACTCTACAATTCTATGATTCTATGATGTCAGTGGCTTTACTCTAAGTATAACTATGCCTGGACCCAACGCAGCTGCATTAACTTTTATAATATCCATTTTACAAAAGAATGCATCTCATCTGTATAGTTCTAATTTTTCTACAAAAAAGAGGAATAGTCTTAAGGGTCTTAGTAAAATTGAGATATATTATGTCTGCATCACTTCCCTTATCCACTAAGCTTTTTATCCTTTCAAAGAACAGAAATTAAGTTGGTCTGGATGATCAGCTTTGCACAAGAGGTGCCTGCTGTTTATCACCTCATTCTCCTTGCAAACTGGCAGCTTTATTAATTGTTACCTGTATTTACTGCTTGCTGTACTAATCTTAAAATTATTCCTCTATAACAGTGTGTCTTTCCCGTTCCTTGCTTCTTTAACTAAACCCCCTCTTGTTTCCTCCAACAAAAAGGCACTTGGTTGCAAATGCTCTTGGAATGTTCTTTACACAAATGAAATTTAACTCTTGCCCTTCCCTCACAAAATAGAAGTAAAATACCAGTGTCCAACTGTCCAGGTTTGGAAGGGACAGCTCAGATTAATCCTCTGTCGCCTCACTTTCTCAGCTGCTTTTAAAATGTCCCAGTTTCTCTCTCTTGCTGCCACTTTCACCTACACCCTTGACTTACATCATTTGCCTCAAACTGAGTTCAAAGTGCAGAAGCAGAACAGGAGAGGAGAGGAGAGGCGAGAAGAAGACTTGCTCTTCCTAAATTCATGGCTTATCTATACAAGGGGAGAAGTGTGGATTGATGCACACAAATGCCAATTCACAGCAGTTTCTATTTGTCTTATGTTTTTTTTTTAAAAAAATTGCATGCATGTGAAGCTATCCACTTTTGCTGTTCCAATGGTCATGCCTGTGAATCAAGATGGCAGGTGTGAGTGAATTACTCGCATTTTTATTGCCACCAGTTGCCGCTGCTGAATAGTATTTTTTAAAAGCATATCTAAGGTGCAAAAGTAAAATATTCTGCCTAAATATAGAGCAAAGAGAAAAAAAAGGCTGTTTCATCACCTCAGCACATGATCGCTATGGGAAATATCCAACATGGCAGTTCTGGGTGCTTTCCTTGTTAGCAAGTGCTGCCCCCTGCACACATCCATCCAATCAACTTTCCACTTCTGCTCTTATTGGAAATGCAAATCAAAGTGAATTGGTTGTCCCAACATGTGGGAGTGTGCATTCCCCATGGAGCTTTTTAAAAAATACAGGAAAAGCTGTGAAGGCTTTTCCTGCTGAAGTTTGAGGCCCTCTCCTTCCAAATATGGCGGATTGATGTGATTGACAAATTGTATTCTCCTTGAATTCCATGAGGAGCATTTTCACTGTTTAGACAACCCCAAAGCATATTAAATTCTAGAGCTTCTCTGCTTCAAAATGTAGTTTTCTGCATTTTTCAGCTAGAACTCTGTTGGGTAGTTTACAAAATAGTTTAGGGGCTGCATGGAGACTGTGAAAGTCTCTATGGCCAGAGGTGCCATTTTGGAGTTTTGTGGTATCAATCGTGCACTTTTTTTGCTGTGCTGAGGTGACCAAACAGCTTTTCTAAGCAGAAGGTTGCACTTGCGCACCTTTGATTTACAGTTTTTTTAAAAATACTGTGCAATGGTGATAATTTGTGGAGAATAATAACATGAGTAATTCACTCCCAGCCACCATCTTGACTCACAGGCACGGCTGCATGTGAACTTCAAACATGGATAGCTTTGCGTACCAGTGATTTTGCCAAAGGACTGTGGAGACAAATGAACACTGCTGCGAATTTGCATTAATGCACAGCAATCCACATTATATCTTCTCATCTAGACAACCCCTAGAACCACAGTGGCTGGGATCTAACTTTGTGAACTACCTGAGTCTGTCTGTCTGATCTCATGTGTGTGCATACGTGCATGTGTGAGAGAGATTGAGAGAGAGAGAGAAAGAGAACATGCTCAAGGCTTACAACCATAGGGACATATCAGTATCAAATAACCCAACATTTATAAGACATGTGGACCTGGTTTTGGTTACAGGATATTTTTAATGTATGGGTCACTGTAACTATAAATGTTACTAAAAGTGGAGCCTTTAATTGAACCTGCAGTGGATTTAAAATGTTAATAAATGACGTGTTTTATGTATCTTCATTTAACAAGGAGCTGACAGCTGCATTTACAAGCAATTCCCTGGCTAGAGCCATCTTTCCCAGAACTTGAAGAGGAAGAGGCAGCTGATAAAAGAAGTTTTTGGCTCTGCCTACATATGAGTCTTCCCCACACTGGTGCCTTCTAGATGTGTTTGCCTACAACTCTCCTCATCCTTAACCACTTGCCATACTGATTGTGGCTGATGGAAACTGTAGTCTAAAACATGTGGGAAGGCTGCTATATAACATCATAACTTAGCTATTACGATGTTAGTGCTGATTCCTTCAGAGTCAATATAGAACCATTCACATGGAAGAGGGAACTTTAAGCACATTTAGGGAAACTCAAGGTTTTCTGAAGTTCCCCCCAAAAAACTGGGGTGCAGAGGACCTGAAGGGGCTCCCAAAACTTCCCAGTGTGGACTCAGCATGTTCAGAGGCAAGGGAGTTCTGAATGCCTATGGGAAGGCGGGGAACCCAGTAAACTCAAAGGCAGAGAGAATGGAATGGGATATCCTGGAAAATAGCATGGTAAGCTAGCTGAAACCTAAGGCCCTTTTGCACTACACAGTTATAGCACTTTGATTCTACTTTAACTGCCATGGTTCAGTCCTCTGGAATCCTGGGATTTGCAATTTAGTGAGACATATTTAGAATTCTCCAGCGAGTTCTAGTGCCTCAACAAACTACCAGTCCCAGGATTTCATGGGATGCAGCCATGGCAGTTAAAGTGAAATCATATTAAGGGTCATAGCTGGCACACCAGTCAAAACAGGCACCAAGCACTCCAAGCCATAGAGTCCGCTTGGATCTCCAGTGACAAGGATGAGTCTAAGAGTACTCCCAAGCTATGCAACTGCTCCTTCAGGGAGAATGCAACTCATCCAGGACATTCATAAATACGAATAAAGTACAATGTTACCTGAAGTCAATGGTCATACTATGAAGCAGCAAGGCCCTCCAGAGATAGAGAAAATGGGATTGTTTAGACAAGAAGAAATAATGCTCACACCTGTGCATTACAGCAAATTTGAAGCTGCATCCTTTTGTTTCCATGGTCTTTCAAAAAAAAAAAATAATGATAAGCTGTGAAGCTCTCCGCACTTGATGTACACACTCCAGCGGATCAAGAAAGTGGCCAAGTTATGTGTTCCTGTTGCTTCAGAGGTTTTCTTTTCTTTTCTTTTCTTTTTTTTTTTTGGTAGGGGGCGATCGGGGGAGATACTCGGAGTGGGAAGGCAAAGGGAACCTAGCAGTGCCTGGAGATGAGAATGAGCGGGGGGGGGGGTCACTAGGAGGAACTGGAGGAGCGACTGGAGTCACCAGCCCCTCACCCATCCCGGTAGCAGCAGCATCTGAATCTGGCTCCAGTCAATGAGCACGAATGTGCATTTCCTTTGCAGTTTTTTTTAAACTTCGGGGAAAGCAGTGAAGGCTGTTCCCACACAGTGTTTTTGGTCCCCTCTTTCTTTCTTTCTTTTTTATAGAATTTATTGATAAATTCAACAATGTATTGAAACTTTACATTGTTTGTCCTGAGAAACAATGTAATTACAACAAACAACATAAAACAACATGAGCAGGATGCGAGTTGTAATATGTTGAATTGCTGCAGTATCCCATTTGGACAAAAGGTATTCTTCTCGAATTCTGAGGAGTATTTTCACTGTTTAGACAAGACCAGTGTCTAGTCTAGTTTATATCATATGCTTGCATGTGGATATTGTATTGGTCAGAATGAAGAAAGTGTATAAAATTGACTATAAATATCACTCTGTCTTCACCAGGGGCCCATTTACATGGCAAAAATGTCCTGAGATGAACTCGTGATGAACCCTGGTTGTTCACACATTCATCGTGATGATCTCGAGCTTTTCAGAAGGGGGGGGCATATATTCTCCAAGGAGCGTGACTTTCCGTCCCTCAGTTTGTCCTGTGTTTTTAAAAAAGTCTCGGGAGGTTGAAGAAAATCAGATATGTGAACAGGTCAGGACAAAATATCTCAGGAGAAGGTGATGGCTGGAAATTGAGGTGGACAGGGGTGGGCACAGAGTTCAGAGAAGGAGGGGTCAGTCACCCTTTTCAATTGATGTTTACATTGCCTCTCAGCTCCAAGGAAAAACTGTCCTTTTCTCTTTCCCTCCTGTGTGAAAACAAAGCCTTTCCTCCCAACTGCAAGGAGGCTTGTGTGTGTGTGTGTTGTGTGTGTGTGTGCGTGCGCATGTGCCTTCAAGCTGCCTATCAATTTATTGCAAGTTCCTTCCTCTAAAATATAGACTACAGCTCCTGGTATTCAAGAGTGATTCTTGTGGGTTCTTAAAGACAAACAAGTTTTATTTGGCATTAACCTCTGTGGATTTAAAGCCACGTTATTCAGCGTAAACAGAGCTAGAGACCCTAAGGCAAGCCCATCAGGGGAATTTTTTGAACAGGAATTGTGCAGAGGGGGTTGCCTTTACCTTCCTTCTCTGACCAATGCAGAAGCTTCAACAAACATTTGTGGCAACCAGTAGCATCACTTGTGGTGGGAAACTCTACAGGAAATATGTCACCAAGGTTGTGGAAAAAACAAGTAATCACATCCTTGACTGACAGAATATATATCCTGGAATCTTTTCCCATGTAAACAAAAACAAAAAAACCACGGGATACTATGTCTTGGGATTTTGCTTTTGTCATGGAAAAGGTTGTTGTGTAAACAACAATCCCGGGATATTGTTCATCCCAGGACAAATCGTGTAAACAATAAGAGATGAACTTGGGATGAGGATATCTCGCTTCCCCCAGGGATAAAAACTGTCATGTAACTAAGCCTCTGGAAGCAAATCTAACCAAGGAGTCATGTCAAATCATCAAGGGTAATTGTGAAAATTATGTAACAAACTTATAATTCCATTGATGACCAACCATGGAATAGCGAGACCGGACACAGAAAGTTGGGCTAAATAAAGGACTCTTTACTTGATCTATATCCTCTTTAAGTTAATTGAACCTGAAAGGAACGAGAGGGAAGAGCAATCTGATGCATGTCCAGCTGAGGCCAGGTCTCTACCCTAGACAACCTCCTCAGCCCTCCCTTGGGCAAAACACCTAAGCCCTAAGCAGTCCAATAAGTGAGTTGCTCCCTGGCTGGCTATTTACTGGAAGGTAAACCCAGGGTACTCCTATCCAAGTCCCAAGAACTTATAAGTGAGAGCAAAAAACCTAGGTCAGCCTCAAGGATAGACTCTTTCCCCATCCCTCCGGTCCCAGGACCTGTAGAGGCTGTTCCAAATGGTTCTGGTACAATACTAGTTCTGTTGGAAAGGCTCAGGGAGTGGACTTTGAGTGCTACCTGGTAACTGTGGGATAAACCCATCAGATATCCTGTCCCCCCCACATTCTTTCTGTAACATTTTTGTCTACAATCCAAAGCACGTGTACTTGTGAGTTAGATTGGAATAAATGGGTGGGAATTATGCAGCCCTCCAGATATTGCTGAAAAGTAACTCCCAGCAGCCCTAGACAGCATAGCTAATTTAGAGAGTAAAGGTAGGGCTCGCAGTTTGGCAACATCTGGCGGCCTCATGAATCCCACACTTGCTATAATGCACCCTCTTTCTGAGTAACACAGCCTACGCATAAAACACATATTTTACAGTAATATCTGAGTAAATATTTATAAGGTTCAGTTTAAAGGGCACTGGAGTTCATTGTTCTAACAATATGAAAGACTGGATGTCTAAAAAAAACAACCTTGTCCCTTTTAATATGGGATGAATGAGGCCCCCAAGGCACGGCTGTCATTGATATCCAGTCTGATATTCAGTACATCTGCGAGATTCTTAACTCATACCTTATTGTCCTTTTATTTTTAAGTGAGCAAATATTTAACCTTCATGGCTGTGCTGATGAGTTTTAAAAGGCATACCTTGAAAGGTTCTCAAAGCAAAGAGTCTACAGCAATCAAAGTAAAATATTTCTTTTCCTTTTCAGATCTTTGCTTCTGCCTTTCTCAATGTCCTCTGGTCTCAATTCTTTACCCTCACCTAATACCTGCCAGTCACTCATTGTTCTTTTCCACTTTACCTTAGGACCAGTGGGAAGTTGAGCAGTTTCCCTTGACTACACCACAACTTGGGAAAGTCACATTTTTAGATAACAATTCCTGGAATGCCTTGCAAGTATTTGAAGGATGGTATCTTCATGTATAAATTTGCACAGCCCCTAAATCTTCAGGACAAGTTTTTCTGTCCATCCCATCACCTTCTCAAGCACATTAGGTAGGAATAAGGGAGAGGGCCTTCTCTGTAGCTTCTCCCAAGCTTTGGAATTCCATCCCTGGGGAGGCCAGAAATGTATCCCTCCTTGTTGTCCTTCCATTGGCAAGTGATTCCCCCCCCCCAACACTCCAACAGGCTTTTGGGAATAGACTGTAGTTGGCTTTTAATGGTGTGCTGTTTAGTTGATTTTTATCCCCTGACTTTTAAGGGATTTTAAATGGTTGTAATACTTGAATTATCCAGAACTGGACACAGTATTTAAGGTGAGGTCTGATCAAAGTAGAATAGAGTGGCACTCTTACTTCCCTCGATCTAGACACTATACTCCTATTGATGCAGCCTAGAATCACATTTGCCTTTTTAGCTGCTGCATCACACTGCTGACTCATGTTCAGCTTGTGGTCCACTAAGATTCCTAGATCCCTTTCACATGTACTGCTATCAAGCCAGGTGTCACCCATCCTATTCTATTGGTTGTTTAGTTGTCTTTAAATAATAATGTTTACATTGCCTTGAGTCTCAGTACTAGGGAAAAGGTGGGATAAAAATTAGATAGATAGATAGATAAGATAGATAGATAGATAGATAGATAGATAGATAGATAGATAGGGTGACAGGTGCTCTGAGAGCAATTCTAAATGGACTAGTAAACATCTGAATGAAATTGCCATAGATAGGTTCACAACAGCACAATTACAAAAAGTAACACTGCTTGGAACATGCCACATTATCCAATGATACCTCAATGATTCCTATATTCTTGGACAGAATCTGACTTGTTGATGGCCCACAACTCCAGTCCGTAATGCCTGGTAAACTGTGAAACTGAGATACTTCAGCTGTGTTTAAACAGCACATTAAAAACATAAAGGATGAGGCAGCTGACTACTCTCTAGTCATTCCATTCCCTTTGACATTCTTCCAACAACACGAGCTAGTGTTCTTTAAAAGAGGGAGGGAGGAGCTGCTAACCAACACCATTGATCTGTTTGGCTCAGTACTATCTACACCAGGGATGGAGATTGTTTAGTCCTTCAGATGTTGTCAGACTGCTGCTCCCATAAGCCCTAGTAAGTATAGCCAATGATGAGGGATGATGGGAGATGCTGTCCAACAACATTTGGGGGAACATGCTGTTACCCAAATTGTGTGTGGGTGTCCTAATATTAATTTTGGGAATTTTGATAGCTCATCCTGGTATGTGAGAGGTCAGGCAACAGCGTGACCTTTTAACCTATGTATACTGGTAATAATTGAGGAGATTCTAAGCCAAAAGGTACAATTAAAATATCTTTATTAGAAATTAATGTCAACAGCAGTCACACAAACACTCAGGCTTCAGACACTCACACAAGGCTATCAAAGATAGTAGGAAATATTTGGATAGAGGAAGAGAGAAAGGGGGTTCTCTGGTGATACGATACCTCTCAGAGGAGCAGAGATTTGAGTAGCAGAGAGTTCTTAGACATCCATTCTGAGGGTCTCACAGCAAACTGGCAGCATAGATGTAGGAGGAGGAACTGTGGACAATTTGGTGGTGTTTTAGGGTGATATTTATATGAAATAATTCTCCTGAAGGGATAGAATTCTGAGTGGAATACAATGTTTATTGGAGGATTCCAGAGCTAAACAATGGGTGCTCTGGAAGAATTAATGATAGGTGCCGTTAATGGGTGCTGCATTTGGAACTGAATAGAAACAGGCAAGGTTTTTCGTGGAAGTGGATGAGGAAAGGAAGGACCCATTTTACAAGCATTAAGGTCCCTGCAATCGTTGAGTGGATTAGTGAATTACTCACCTCCAGGTGTTAACTCTCTGACCTGAGTATTTGGTTTTTGTGGAATTCCAAAGGCCCCTCCCTTGCTGTTACATGAATCCTGCCTTGGTATATAGGGGTTCCTTGTTTACCTGCAACAATGTGGATGGCCACACTTAGCCAAATTATTAAATACAGCCAATTATTGACATGACTGGCAAGGTTTTTAGACAATGGTAACACACTGCTAGCTAATGTTCAATTTATGCTCAACAGTAATCCTAAGGTTAGGGTGGCGCAGTGGTTAAATGCCAGTCCTGCAAGCCACCACGTTACAAGTTTGATTCCAGCGGGCTCCAAGGTTCACTCAGCCTTCCATCCTTTCGTAGGTCGGTAAAATGAGTACCCAGCTTGTGGGGGCAATTAGCTAACACACATTGGAAACTGTTTAATGCAGTGTAGATGTGTAAATAGCTATTGCTTAAAAAACAATTTGTAAGCTGCTCTGATAGCCTTGTCACTGAAGAGCGGGGTATAAATAACTAAATAACTAAAAAATAAAAAATAAGGTACTACATGTGAAAAGGACCTTGGGATTATTATTGATCATAAATTGAACACAAGACAGCAGAGCAATGCTGCAGCAAAGAATGCAAATGCTATCTTAACCTGTATTAATAGAAGCATAGTTTCCAAGGTGAGAGAAGTAATAGTCCCATTATATTCTGTGCTGGTCAGGCCTCTTGTGGAGAACTGCATTCAGTTTTGGGAACCTCGTTTTAAGAAGTATATAGACAAGATGGAACCAGTTCAGAAAAGGGCAAAGAGGATGCTAAGAGATATGGAGAACAAAGTTCTCTGTGCCTCAGAGGGTAGAACTAGGTCTAATGGATTTAAGGTACAGGAGGGTCTTCTCCAGCAAGGCTGTTAACATTCTTGTTTCAGACTCTATTGCTTCAGGTGATTCTCTCTATGTGCATTCAGTCACCCACACACATACACACAGTGTTTGTTTACTCTTGACATTTATTTACGCAGAGTTCCTGTTGGAAGACCCCACAATCAGCCCCAACATGTCACTGCTAAGACTGAAGCATGCCTGGAAGTAAAATTCCTGACTCGCTTTGCCAAACTGATGCAAAACACTAGTTAGAAGATGGTTCAATTAAATTCTTGTGGCCGAATGAGGAGAAGCAGCTGGAAAAACCAGACTCCCTTGTTAAAGAAGCATGTCTTAAGTCTCCAGTCTTGTGTCTTTTGTATGCTCCCACAGTTTTCCTTTCAGTGATCTGCAATACAGTCTTCTGCCTGTGTCATGAAAGTAGCCACAATTCACTATTATTTGTGTGCATATTCATTAGTCTTGCTAATGAATGAGGTGCTGCCTGAGGCAGCATTTACATCTTCCTAGGCATCTATTTCAGCCCCTGTTTGGAGCATTGTTCTGCTCAGCAGGGTTAGAGACCAATTTGAGGCAGAGGGCTAGTCAGATGGTGAATGCAACTCAGCAGTGAATGCTAGGAACACCCAGCATTTTTCCTACATTGTCAGCCCCAGAGAGTAGTTGCTATTACAATTTCATTAGAGTATGCAAGACAGTGTTTTCTGTTCATAACAAACTCTTGGGCTCTTCTCTTTTGCTAGGCAAGAGATTACCGGTTTACATACATGCATTATTAAGAAAAGTCCTTTTTATCTCACAACCCATGACTTCTGGTAAAACAAAACAAAACAAAAAGGACTGACCTTGATAGCATAAAATACATGCTTCCTTTTCCAGTTACTGAGTAGCAAAACTGGTGTCTTTGAAAACTGTGATTCCCCCTCTACACTTGACCTCAAAATCAAATCAAGTGGAGACATGCTGAAAAACCTGGCAGGTTATGGCTGCAACCTTATGCATCCTTATCAAGGAGGAAGTCCTCTTGAAAGACATGAAGCTTACTTCCAAGTAGACCTCTATAATAATGCATTGTAGAAATTAGGCTTGTTTCTAAATTTGTTCTTTGGGTGTCTGGTTTTTACTCATTGTGTATCCAGTTTTTTAAAAAATCATCTTTTCAAACACATCAACTGCACCACTTGCTGTAATCACACAAGGTGTGCATGTGTGTGCACATGCCTTCAAGCCACCTGTCAACTTAGTTGTTGTTCCATGCATTGTTGTTGCATGCAGTCATTTCCAGCTTATGGTGATCTTAGGCACCATTATCATGGGGTTTTCTTGTCAAGATTTGTTCAGAGAAGTTTTGTCTCTGCCTTCATCAAAGGCTGAGAGGGTGTGATTTGCCCGAGGTCACCCAATGTGTTTCCATGGCTGAGGTGGGATTTGAATCCTGGTCCCCAGAGTCATAGCCCAACACTCAAGCCACTATACCACACTGCTTGGGGAGTCTTAAATCCACCTATTTAGGATAGAGAAGATACTTTGTGCAATAGGGCGGTCAGAAGATAGATTTGGCTTTAGTTCAAACTTTAAATTCATGGTACTGACCTTATGAGTGGAGAGATAGGGTTCTGTGTCTTGAATAGTTCCTTTAAAGTTCAGGCTAAAGTCCAGAGTGGCTTCACTGCCCCACCAACATCAGAAGCTGGCTGTTTCCCCTCCATGTCATCAATTCATTATCATCTGCACGGATCTGGAAATGTTTCATGCATATCATTCTAGCAGAAAGGTAGAGACAGCTTTTGCAGCTTTTCTGTGAAAATATGGGGGAAATACCCCCATCTCCTATCAGCTTGCAATAATTCCACAATACCTAACAAGCAGGCGGTGAGCTGTAATAAAAGAATAATTTCTGTTTTCCAAAGTATACCGAAGCCTCACATTTCATAAACTACAAAACACATGCATGTTTTGGGATGAAACGTGGACTTTTGCCTAAACCCAGTGATCTCTTCATTAAAGTAATCATTGATCTGTTAACTTTATATGTGAACATACATGCATGCCATATGGGTGTACATTTATTTTGCCTTGTTTCTGTCAAATAATTTTTAAAATTCAGTTTAATACATATCATCATGAAATGAGGTTTTCATGATGTATGCAAGGGTCCCCCACAACAGCACAACTCCCCATAGGATTTCTGCAGCTGGATGCAGAAAATCTTAACAAAAAAAATAAATAAATCCATGCTCATGAAATTCTGCCAACTCCACAGGCAGTTTCTTATGAGCTTGTCCATGTGTGCATGGAAATTCCAATAATTTAGCATAACTTGGAGATCAGCACCGTGAGGAATATGGATTTCTTTTAATACTTGCTCTGTACCCCTTACCTCAGACTGCAGTGTGAATGTCAATTCTTTATCAGCATGAGCTGTTGACATGGAAACAGATATGCTGAATGGGAAGTAGGAAGAAAACGCACTGCTCTTCTCCAAGTTAAATGCAGAAGGGCTACATCTGCATGCACAACAGCAGATTTAAATACTGAACATACCATGTGGAAGAAAACAAGCAACTATTTGGGGTGACAGACATGTTTGTAGTTTACAGCATGCAAGTACCACCTTTTACAAAGCCTCTGGTGTTACTATGGTAACTGTTTAGCTCACCGAAG
Organism: Gambelia wislizenii; assembly: GCA_030847615.1. NCBI lineage: Eukaryota > Metazoa > Chordata > Lepidosauria > Squamata > Crotaphytidae > Gambelia > Gambelia wislizenii. The sequence goes on from JAUMIR010000005.1 coordinate 34,192,096, forward strand.
TTGCAGGTGGACATAGCAGGATTTCATTTAAGTGAAGGCAGAAATCTGAAATGAGAGAAAATTGTGGAAAAGAACACTTTGGCTGATCTCTATGATTCCCGCCCCTCATATGTCCTGCATGAACTTGTGTGCTGATTGGAAGAAAAACCAGTATGATTAAGAAGTAAAATGATAACTGCATTCCTATGTGATCCAAGAAAATGTATCTAATCAAACCACATTTTGCATCTTATTAGCTGCAATTCTTTTCTACTGGCATTTTATATTCAAAGTACATTGAGATGGGGGCAAAGTGGAAAATGTATGTTCCATTAACAAAGGGAAATGCACTTGTTCTTGACCTCTGTCAATAGTACTGTGACCATAACATCTTGCGTTAAGATCCATTTTGGAAAATTCATCTAATTCTCTTTCAAGATGTTACTTCCACTGCTCTCTTGAGACTTAAAGCACAGCAAGGAACTTTTGAAACATTTACAAAGTCCCACTTTGAACTGCACAGGGCAATGAGAAGCACCCAAAATGTATATGAACTCCCTTTCTTGCCCTGACATTTTGCTTCTCTCTCCTTTAATTATTTTTCTGCTGGCTTCAGTGCCAAAGGATGATGTACTCTGATGTCAAAGTGAACTCCTGCTGGCAGAGGAGCCAGGACTATCTGGCTGGCAAAAATGCATGTGCATAGTTCTGTTAGAGCTTGATTGAACAATTGTGACCGTCAAGATGTTCTTGTGCTGCTGTTCGCATAATCCCTTACTGACTATACTGCTAGAATTGATGGACATTGCAGCCCAAGAACATCTGGAACCCCACAACTGTGGTTTCCAACTGCTGTCTTAGGACTTTATGAGACACACTAAATACGGTATCATAATGACACCACTTAAATGCGAAAGGGCATGCATCAGATGTCGCCCTTTCATGTTTATGTCCTGGCCAAAACACATAACTTTTTAAACTGATGGCTGAAGCTATCAATAGATCCCTAGCAGTGCATTAGTGCTAGCATTGCTGACCTGTGAAACCTCACACCACTTAATTCACATGAATGCAGCATCAATGGCCAGTTTGGCACAAACACTTCTGGGTGAGATCACAACATCCAGGTAGGTGACATACTTTTTATGGCCTTCCCCAGTTTACTTGGGACTTTTAAAGTATCCCAGTGCTTTTTAAAAGTTTGCCTTTCTTATTTTTGTTTTTATTTTTGAATTTCCCGTGCGTCTTCTTGTGAGAATCTGTAGGATTTTGAACGAGGAAGTGAACAGAGCTCCATGGGTAAGCCTTTGCTGGGAGAGAAGGTAAGTGTGTTGAGAGGTGTTCTTTTGCTGAAATAAAAAATGATTTTTTTTATGCCAGCAAAATAACATTTTAAGGGGCTCATCTGATAAAGGAGATTATCACACGGATCCCCTGCTAAACCCCCCACACCAGACCCACTCGTACCCCACTCCCATCCCTGTAACATTAAAAAAAACTTTTCAAACATTTACCTTAAAGCCGGAGAGAAATGGCTCCCCCTCCCCTCAGCTTCCCTGCAGTAAATGCAGCTGTTGTAAAGCTGCTTTTATGACCGTGAAACCAAATCCCACACGTTCTTGTGAGAGAACAATCACGTGGGAAATTTAAAAATAAAACTCCAACCAAACATCAAAAAACAAAAAAACCCAAGGCTCCAAACAGGAAAAAGAAAAAAACAACACCAAGTAACCCAAGGAAGAGGGAAGGGTGTCACTTACCTGGATGTCCCAGAAGTCTTCGGCATAGACCTCCTACTGATGTCATGTTCCGATGTCATCTTGCAAGCAGAACAGGGCATCTGTTCATTCGCATATCATTCCGTTATTATAACGGAATGGGTTTCTTATTGACGGATTCTCCTGTGAATAAGAGGAAGTGGGGACAGGAACAGAACGGGAGCATCACAGGAGAGGGATGATGTCATCTGAAAAAGGGAGCCTGATAGTGATCTCCTGTTGTCTCTGTCCTGGGATGTTTTGCCTGTGTGATAATCTCCAAAGTCCTTAGAGGGAATTACACCTGCTTTATCTGGAAAGGTCTGAAAGGTCTGGAAACCATGCCTTATGAGGAGAGACTTAGGGAGCTGGGTATGTTTAGCCTGGAAAAAAGATGGTTAAGAGGCGATATGATAGCCCTGTTTAAGTATTTGAAGGGGTGTCACGTTGAGGATGGAGCGGGCTTGTTTTCTGCTGCTCCAGAGACTGGAACATGAAGCAATGGATGCAAACTCCAGGAACAGAGATTCCACCTCAACATTAGGAGGAAGTTTTGACAGTAAGAGCTGTTCGGCAGTGGAACACACTCCCTCGGAGCGTGGTGGGGTCTCCTTCGTTGGAGGTCTTTAAACAGAGGCTGGATGGCCATCTGTCAGGGATGCTTTGATCGTGATTTCCTGCATGGCAGGGGGTTGGACTGGATGGCCCTCGTGGTCTCTTCCAACTCTGCAATTCTATGATTCTATGATTATCCCAGCACCTGCATGATGATGGCCACTGAAGTCCTTAGAACAAGAGCACAAAACATTTTTCAGCTGTCAAGGCTGTAACTGTGTTGACTAGGGGATCAGGCCCATACATGAGCACATATGCACACATCTGCAGACACATATATATATACACACACACTGGCTGAATCCTACATGGTGTCAGCATAGCATAAATATCCACTGGTGGAGTTATGCAACTCTAGCACTCTGCATTCCCTATACTGAATACCACCATAGCACAATGTATGAAAAATGGTGAGTGTCCATACTATTGTGTCATTTGTACAAGGTACAGTGGTGCACAAACACACTACTCCAGATGCATTATAGGGCATCTGCAATGGTTCTGTGTGTGCAAATCCACTCCTACCATCACTGGCTGGATATGTCCATTCTGCA